>OW964170.2:14937500-19875000 GCA_943136025.2 Agrotis puta | reverse complement strand
AAGTATCAAGGAGCTTCAGGACACCACGGTGGACACGGCAGCTCCAATAAGAAGAACAGTTGAGCACGTTCGGGGTATGATAGAAACCCAGACATGCCTGTTGGAATTGCCACGACAGTCGGCACCAGAAGTGACCCCAGCGACACAGCGAGGATCTACCAGGTCTTACGCGGAGGCTCTTGGAACTCCCAGACACAGCCTCATAGTGGAGTCCATTGACCCGAGGCACACTAGCGATGATGTTATAAAGACCATCAAGGCAAAGGTAGACGTCGTAGCGCTTGGAGTGGGGGTAAGCAGCATGAGAAAGTTGCGAAACCAAAAAGTCGCCATTAGCTGCACCTCGGAACAAGATAGAGCGACGCTCGGTGATGCGATCAGGGGGGCCGAAGAAGGATTTGCGGTTCTGAATCCGCCTCAGAGGAATCCCCTTATCCGACTAGTGGGAGTTACTAACGACCTAAAAGACAGTGATATCGTATTGGCTATACCGAAACAAAATGCCAACCTCCTCGATGGTCTGCTACCCGACCAGAAAAAATCGAAGGTCATTAGACGGACAAGGGGTAGAACATCAGAAACCGCAAACGTTATCCTGGATGTGGATGCGGGCCTGTGGCAGCGCCTGAATGGGCAGCGCATAAAACTAGGGTACCAGGTGGTACTAGCGACCGATCAGTCCCCGATTGTTCAGTGCTATAACTGTCTGGGATTTGGACATCTGGCACGGGAGTGTGGGTCACAGCTCAGTTGTGGTTACTGCTCTGAGGAGCATGACACACGAGAATGTCCAAACCGCTCACTCCCTCCTCGCTGCGTTAACTGCCATAAAAATAAGAAACAGAACAGTCCTCTACACCCAGCTTACTCCAGTGAGTGTCCGGAATGGTCCAAATGGGACCGTATAGCTAGATCAAGCATAAATTATTGCTAAGGGCAACCCTGGGTGTATAAAGTTCTTGCAGGTTAATCTTGGCCGCGGCCTCGCTGCAACCAAGGAGATACTCCGCGAAGCGTTGGGTAACAATACGGACTTGTTGCTTACACAAGAACCCTACGTGGGTGCAAAGGGCACTCTATCTGCATCTTGTGCCACCATTCAATACTCTGGTGGCTCCAGGGACTCCCCCGTGAAGTCAGCGATTGTAGTCACCAATCCCAATTTAGTCGTCGTCACAAACCAGACCCTCAACTGTCCGAATTTGAGCTGTCTGGTTTTGAAGATTGGCCATATCAGTCTAGGAATTATTAACACATATTTTGAAGGCAACCAGGACATAGAGGGACAATTGAGGAAGCTACAACGAATAATACATGAAATTGGAACTACGCATATTATTCTAGCAGGTGACGTCAATGCTATGAGCCCCTGGTGGGGATGCGATGCTGATGACAATAGAGGTAGGGCAATTACGGACCTCCTGGCTCAAAATCAGATGACCGTACTAAACCAGGGGAATGTGTCAACCTACCACACCTTTCGGGGCGGAAGGCTCTTCAGCAGCATCGTGGACATTACAGCATGTAGTGATTCGCTCCTGGCAAAAATGTCAAACTGGAAGGTACACACGGATTCCGCCATTCTCACCGATCACCGAACAATCAGCTTCCAATTTGACCTCGGTTATGATAACTTCTGTCCTGTGCATCCAACCACCAGAATGTATAACACACAAAAGGCGAAATGGGCTCACTTCAGGGAGGTCCTTGGTGCTGTTATGATGGAGATGGAGCTCACCAAGGAAGAAGCTGATAGAAGTGGCAGCCCGGAAGAGCTCGAAGCTCTCGTCCAAAAATACACCATGGCAATTACCAAAACCAGTGACGAAGTTATTCCCAAACTTGCACAGAAGAAGCCTCGTACTAAACCGCAATGGTGGACGGAGGCATTGGAGGCAGAAAAGAGGCTAGTTAAAACCTTGCGGAGAAGGATCCACTCCTCAAACCCCAGAAGGAAACCTTTCTGCGTCGAGGACTATCTCAAGGCAAAAGAGGCTTATAAACGCAATATCGAGACGACACTAACGGCAAGCTGGAAAGAATTCTGCACACGGCAAAAAGAGGAAGACGTATGGAGCTGTGCTCAAAGAATCATCACCCGCTGCTCGAATACCAGCAGAATTCAAGCAGGCCTTCTGAGGGACCCCCAGACCAATGAAATTCTTTCAGCCGAATCGTCAGCCGACCACCTCGCTAATACCTTCTTCCCAACGGACGACCCTGGAACTGATACTCAAGATCAGAGAAATATGCGGGAGAGCGTAAGGAATAGGATCCGACAACACCAACTTCTTACCTCATCAGCGCCACCGTTTACTCTCACCGAGCTCCGTAATGTCTACACAGGCATGAACCCTAAAAAAGCGCCTGGCGCGGACGGGTTTACGGCGGACATTTGCTACAACTCATACTTAGCGGAACCAGAGTTTCAACTGTCCTTGCTCAACAAGTGTCTCGAGATAGGTTACTTCCCCGTTGTCTGGAAGGAGGCCAGAATCAGGGTCATTCCGAAGCCAGGTAGACCAGATTACACCTCAGCCAAATCCTACCGTCCGATCGGACTCCTCCCAGTAATGGGTAAGGTTCTGGAAAAACTTGTTGCTAACAGACTCACCTGGAAGCTGGAGAGCGAGGGCCTGCTAAGCCGTAGACAGTACGGGTTTAGACCACAGTGTGGTACAGAAGACGCCCTCTACGACGCCGTAAATTATATCCGACGAGGCATCCGTGCCAAGAAAATTGTAGCGGTCGTCTCGCTTGATATCGAGGGCGCGTTTGATAACGCCTGGTGGCCGGGAATTCTACAGCAACTCCTCGACAAAAACATCGATAAGAACACTTCACAACTTCTAGATAGTTATTTGTCAGAGCGTAGTATCACGTTAGAGTACCTAACCCATACTGTCACTAAACCAACCACCAGGGGCTGCATCCAGGGATCCATCTGCGGACCTATTTTCTGGAATATCCAGCTGGACCCTCTAATGGTAGCAGCAGATAAACTGAAAGCACACGTCCAGGCATATGCAGACGACCTGGTTGTCTTGGCTGAAGCGGACACAGCTGTAGAGCTCCAGCAGATAGTGAATGTGGCACTGGAATCCATTGCGGAATGGGGTAGGGCTTATAAGATGAGGTTTGCAGCTCATAAAACCCAAGCCATGGTTGTGACGAGGAAACTCAAATATGACGAACCAACGTTCTTTCTCCAAGGTACACCCCTCGTTAATGTCAATCGGGTGAAACTTCTAGGTCTGACTATTGACGCAGGGCTCACTTTCCTTCCGCACCTAGAAGAGATAAGTAGGAAGACCGCCAACATTTTCAAAATGGTGGCGAGGGCGGCTCGTGCGCAATGGGGTCTTAATTCAAACATTCTGAGGACTATATACACTGGCGTAGTGGAGCCGGTGGTAACGTACGCAGCAAGTTCATGGGCCGAAATTGCCGATAAAAAGTACGCTAGGAAGAAGCTAGATGCAATCACCAGGATGTTTGCAATTAAGATTTCCAAAGCGCACAGGACCTCGTCACTCATCGCCTCGTCTACCCTAGCACGAGTGATTCCCCTCGACCTGAGGGCTGTAGAGTACCTTAAACTGTACGAAATCAAAAGGGGGAAGCCATTGGAGGAACTTCCTGGGAGAAAGCTGGAACTACGTGTGCATCCCTCAGAGCTGCCACATCCTGCTCTGAGAACTAGGAACGAGTTCCAGTACATCTCTAGTTGCGATGACCTCCTACAGATACCAAACTGCCTGCCTTGTCTGTACACAGACGGCAGCAAACTAGAAGGGAGAGTTGGCGCTGCAGTTTCATGCTGGGAACATGATGCAGAGACTGTGAAGATGGAGCTACGTCTAGAAAGGTACTGCTCCGTCTTCCAAGCCGAACTAGTTGCCATTCTCAGAGCTCTAACATTTGCCAACGCAATAAAAACCAGGACTTCTGCCAATATCCTCTCAGATTCCAGATCAGCGCTGGAATCAATTGCGGATACCAATACTAGGAACCCGATTGCTTTACAGATTCAGAACGCCATTACCGAAGCTAAGCAATCGGGTCGACAAATTAACCTGTACTGGATAAAGGCTCACGTTGGTATACCGGGCAACGAACGTGCAGACGAATTGGCAAAACACGCTGCTCTTCATAAGAAAACAGCTCCAGCCTACGACAAATTCCCACTGTCCTTCGCTAAACATACGATCAGGGATATCACGTTAGACCACTGGCAGGAGCGATATACACAGGAGACGGCCCAAGATCATGGCATAAGACTTTTCTTCGGTGATGTGAGGCGTGCGTACAGAATTCTCAGGGAAATAGGCACTCAGAACAATTTACGAGCTCAACTTTTCACGGGCCATGGGGGATTCCGAGAATACCTCTATAGGTTCAAGTTGTCTGGAACTCCCGCCTGTGTTTGCGATGATACCTCTCATGAGACAGTGAAACACCTATTGAGTCACTGTCATAGATTCTCGCGGGAGAGGTATGACTGCGAACAAGGGATGGGGTGTCCAATAGAGGATTACGAAAAATTAATGGATGACAAGGACTGTCGGGCTCAATTCTTGGTTTACGCGGAAACGGTGGTAGGAAAAGCGGCAAAAGCCAATGGGTCTACTGTCCCCTAACCGTTAGCGAGTATTTTATTAGTGATAGTAGTGTAGATTTATTAGTCTATTGATGATGATAAAGCGAAATACTGTAGTATATATATAAAAAAAAAAAAAAAAAAAAAAAAAAAAAAAAAAAAAAAAAAAAAAAAAAAAAAAAAAAAAAAAAAAAAAAACCTAACCTAACCTAACCTAACCTAACCTAACCTAACCTAACCTAACCTAACCTAACCTAACCTAACCTAACCTAACCTAACCTAACCTAACCTAACCTAACCTAACCTAACCTAACCTAACCTAACCTAACCTAACCTTTTTTTTTTTTTTTTTTAACGTGTGGAAATCCTCATGGACTTCCTCCGCCTGGGGAAGGCGGAGGGGCATGTCAGACTCGACTGACTAAAACCACACGGTGTCCTCTACTGCCTTTAGCCGGGGGTGCGGGCCCACTTGCGCATTCACCGCTCCCCGGCAGGCCTTGACCCGACTACATCGCCGGGTCCCTCTCCTCGGTGCGGCCGTTCACCAACGGCCGCACCTCTCTTCGAGTGGCGACGAAGGACACGTCGCCGCCAACTCGGGCCTGTATCTGGTCGGGCGGCTGACTGCCCCAAGTCAGCCGCCCGCAGGCTACCTCTCATGGAGGACGCAGATCGGTTTGCGCCCTTCGGCGCCCGGTGCGTCTGCTACGGGAGCTGAGAGGGATGGAAATGCGCTCCCTTTCCCTCTCCGCCGTCTCCTTCGCGAGCATCACTTCCTCGCAGAAGGCGACGGCCCCTTCCCACGCACTCTCGCTTCCGACCATGGCCTCGACGACAGTCGGAAGCGAGAGATCGCTCCCGCCGATCGCTGCGATCAGATCACGGCGCTGCGACGCCCACGCTGAGCATTCCTCCAGCGTGTGCTGCGCCGTGTCTTCCGGGCAACCGTCGCAGTGGTGGCACACGGGCGTCTGCTCCCGACCTATGCGATGCAGATACTTCCCGAAGCAACCGTGTCCGGAAAGTATCTGCGTCAGTCGGAAGGTGAGAGCGCCGTGCCTCCTGCCGATCCACGCCTCCATGACGGGCCTTACCGCCGCAATAGCGGCGTGCCCCGCACTGGGTTGCGCAAGTCGCGCCTCCCACTCCGCCGCTAGAGATCGGCGGAGCTCAGACCGCCGCGTCTCCACTACGCTAGGCGGCGGCCTTTCGCCCCGCTCCTGGGCCTCCCCGCGCCACCGATACATTGACGCGAGGAGTTTAGCCTCCAGATCCCAGGGCGGTGATCCGGCCAACAGGCAGGCCGCTTCGTGGGAGATCGTGCAGTACCCCCTGATCACCCTGACGGCCATCGCTCGCTGCGGCCTTCGCAGCATTGCGACGTTGCGGGCCGACAGGGTGTCGGCCCACACGGGTGCTCCATAAAGAGCCATAGACCGCACGATCCCCAAGTAGAGCCTCCGGCAAGATGACTCTGGCCCCCCCAAGTTAGGCAGCAGCCGTGTCAGAGCCGCCGCTGCGCCCATCAGTTTAGGGGCCAGTTGCCGGAAGTGCGGCCCGAAGTCCCATCGGCTATCGAGGACGAGTCCTAAGTACTTCATCGTCGACTCGACGCCGATGCGGACGCCTCCCACCACTATGTTGGACCCCGAGGGTGGCGCGCGCCGGGCCCCGTGGAAACACAGAGCCTCGGATTTGTTGAGCGCCACCTCGAGGCCCAACCGCCGGATCCTTGCGACGACTTGCGCAACCCCCGCAGTCGCCAGTAGCGACGCGTCGCGGTACGTCCTCCCTCGCGCGGTCACCAACGTGTCGTCGGCGTAACAGACTACGCCGACGCCATGGAGGAGCGCACCGCGCAACACCCAGTCGTATCCGATGTTCCACAGGAGCGGCCCCAAGACCGACCCCTGTGGAACACCGCACGACGTTTCTCGCCGACCCCATCCTTCCTGACCCGGGTAGACGACTGACCTGCCAGCCAGGTAGGCCCCGACAGTGTGGCGGAGGTAGGTCGGCACCCCGTGGTAGCGGAGCGCCTCCCTGATGCAACTCCAGGGCAAGGTGTTGAAGGCGTTGGCGATGTCGAGCGACACCGCCAAGACGACCTCACCCCGTGCGACTGCTTCCTCCGCCAAGGCCCTTACGCGCATGATCGCGTCCACTGTAGAGCGCCCTTGACGGAAACCAAACTGGTTGTCCGCCAGATCCGGCCCCACGCCAGAGAGATGCTGGACGAGGCGGTTCGCGATGACTCGCTCGAAGAGCTTGCCCACCTCGTCCAACAGCACAATGGGGCGGTAAGCGGACGGGGAGTCCGCAGGGCGCCCTGGCTTTCGCAGCAGTACCAGCTTCCCCGTCTTCCACAGGCGTGGAAACTGGCCCCGCTGCAAACATGCGCTCAAGAGCCCTCGCAGTCGAGGCCCGAGAGCCTTCGAGGCCAAGACCCATGCACGGCCGGGTATGCCGTCGGGCCCTGGGGCGGTATTCTTGGCTTGAAGCCTCAAAACCGCCGCTCTCAACTCTGCCCGGGTCACTTCGGGCACATCGTCGTCGTCGCCGTCGTCGTCCTCGTTGGGCACCTCGGGGGACGGAACCATGGGTGGCGGGGTATGCTCTGCCCTAGAGGGGAACAGAGCGCCGAGTACACTGTTCAGTAGCTCGGGCCGGAGGCTCTGGGACAGCGGGGGGGCCCATGGACGGAGTTTGCCCCGTACCATTAAATATGGGCGCCCCCATGGATCTCGGTCCAGAGTTTGCAGCTGCTCCTCTCGAGCCAGGACTTTTGCCCGCTTGATGGCAAGCTGTAGTGCCTTCCTCGCCGCCCTGTACCCCTCATACATTTCCGCCTCTTCGGCCTCGTCTGCCGCATCCCTGACGCGGCTACGCCTCCTGCGGAGCCTGGCGTACCGGCGCCGAGCGGCAACACACGCAGCGCGCAGCCGCTCGATGTCTTGCGACCACCAGTACACTTGGCGCCTAGCCGGTCGGGACAGAACCCTAGGCATAGCAGCGTCACAGACATGCGACATGGCTTTCCGGAACCACTCAGCCTCGCTGTCGATATCGTCAGGCCTATCCGGTGCTGACACCCAGGCCTGGACTATCGAGGCTTCGACGAGTAGGTCCCGGTCTAGTTGCCGAAGCGCCCAACGCGGACCGACCCCGCCGGGGCCCGCTTGAACCGGGGTGGCAGAAGTCTGGGCAGAGACATCGAATCGGATGTACCGATGATCTGACAGAGTCTCCGCCTCCTCTACCACCCGCCAATCCTGGACACGGCGCGCTAGTGCGGGGCTAGCGAACGTCAAGTCCACTATGGAACCGCCCCGCTGGCGCACGCACGTGTCTACGGAACCCCTATTTAAGAGCTGGAGGCCGGCTTCGATAGCCCACTCCTCCAGCACCTCTCCCCGCGCGTCTGTTGTCGGGGAACCCCAAGCCGTGGATTTGGCATTGAAGTCCCCAAGAACGAGCACGGGATGAGGACGACTACGGGCGACGACGACGCCCAACTCCACCACGAATCTCTCAAAGTCGGCGAGAGGTCTGTTCGGGGAGAAATAAACCCCCACAACCACTATCTCCCCGAACAGTGCCGCCACGTGGCCCTGCCCAACGGCAAGAGCCTCCATCATCGGGGACCCATTCCCGGCTCTGGAGATGAGTGTCACCGAGCCGCTCGTGTCACTCGCCCAGTCAGCTCGCCCGGGCGGAACGAAGTACGGCTCGGCGACAACCGCGACACCTATCGACCACTGCGCCATGCTCTGGAGTAATAAATCCTGAGCCCGGGCGCAGTGGTTGATGTTCGCTTGGAGGAATCGCAGAGATGGGGCCATTACTGGGTGTCCATAGTCTGCGATTCCTCACTTTGTGACTGAGCCGGGACTACTGAAGTCTGGGCCCTCCCCTTCTTTTTGCCGTTGGGTGCGACGCATGGCTTTCGACCCACCCGATGCCCTGCAGGCTTGCCCAGCGCTGCACAAGCTAAGCAGTGGGGCGGGGCCGTGCAAGAGGCGACCACATGTCCGGGCTGACCGCATCCGAAGCACCGATCGCGGTAGTTTGTGTCGGAGACGCACTGCGTTCCGACATGGCCGTCCGTCAAGCACCGGAAGCACGTCGTACCTCTTGCAGGCAACAGTTTTACCTGTGCCGACACCCACCCCACGAGCAGCCGGCGTCCGTCCGCCAGCCTCTGCGCCGCCGCCACAGGACAGCTCAGAACTATAGAGCTCATGCCTCGAAAGCCCGGGCGGATTTTGCCGGGCTTAATTTGACTGGGCGGGCACTCTCCCGCCCTCGCCACGGCAGCCACGACGTCCTCGACTGAGACAGAGTCGTCCAAGCCTGCGATACGCAGGTCGGCGCACTTCGTAGGCCTGGACACCCGGAGCTCGCCTTCCTCGAATTGCGCCCTGATTTTTTCGGCCAAGGCGTCTGCCTTCGGGCCACTCGTGGCGCCGGACACCTCTAGAAGGCAAGCTCCGGTAGCAGTCCGCTTGCAGCGGAGGCCCGCTATGCCGAGGTCGCCGAGGCTTATTGAAGCCTTGGCCTTCGTCAGGACCGCAGCATAGGTCATGCCCCTCTCCTCCGCTCCAGGCTGCAAAGTGAGTACTACAGCCGTGGAGCGGGGGGCGCGGACCTTGGCCACCTTCTCCGCTTCCTTCTGTTTGGCCGCCTTCTTGGCCTTCTTCTTCGCCGCTTTTTTAGCCTTCTTCTTCGCTCCGACAGTCTCCCACTGGCTCTGCTGGGGAGCTGTCGGTGCCTCAGTTTCGGGAGCCCTGGGAGCCGAGGACGCTGTCTCGGCATTAGGGACAGGGACAGCTGCGGCTGCAGCCTTCGCCCTCTTGCCAGCCCCTTTGCCTTTTCGTCCGGCTACGCTAGGCTCTTTGGCAGCGGGTTCTGCCACCTCAGTTGGCCTAGTCGAGGTCGGCGCTGCAGCTTTGGCTGCGAAAGTAGCGGCCGCCCGCTTTGAAGGCCCGTCTGTGGCCAGGGGAGGGCGCAGCATTTGCCGCTCGAGGACGTCGAAGCGGGCTCGGTAGCTCTCGAGCTCGCTCCTGAGGAGCCGCACCACTTCCGACTCCTCCGGCTGCCTCACGTCCTCCTTTTTGCGCTCGGTCTGCAGCGCAGCGAGCTCCGCTCGGAACGCCTCGTGCTCTCTGCGGAGCCCGGCCAGCTGGGCCGACAGACGGGCGTTCTGCGCCTGTAATCGCGCGGTCTCCTCGGAAGAGGTGCGGGTCAGCAGCACCTCTGCGGTCTCCGAGATGGAGGCCGCCGCATCTTTTAGGGCTTTTTGGAAGGTGCCCTTCAAACCTTTTGACGATTTGGCGACCCTTTTAATGGCCGCCACGGCGTCCTGCATCCTGCTGGCCAGTTCTCCGGCCAGCAGGTCCTCCGTCTCCCTCTCCGACACCGCGGAGACTGCAGAGGCGGAGGAAGTCTCGGACAATCTGGTGATCCGTCCGGATAGTTTTCGGGCCAACTCGGCCACCTCCCTTTCGTCCGCCTCTGCCCTCTCCTGTTTGGCGGCGGCCTTTTTCGCCTCCGCCAGTTCGCGCCGTGCCTTGGACAGGCCAATGAATTGGCCTGTCGACGCTGGGCGTCCTCTTCCTCTTTTGGAGGACGAGGAGGCGAGTGCTTTCCTAGCGGTCGCTCCCTCGTCCGTCATGTCGTCGCTGGAGTCGTTGTCGTCTCCGGATCCTTCAGCCACTACTGGTGGGGCCCGTCGCTTGCGCCAAAATTTTACTGAAGCGGCGGGCACCTCCTCCGCCAATGTAGATGCGGTGTCCGAGGTGGACATCTCGTCCACATTAGAGGGCAGCCTCTGGAGAACCACCACTGGTTCTCGAGAGCACCCCGGAGCACTCCTTGCTCCCGTCTCCTCCTTCTCCTTCTCCTCTCTTCCCTCCTTCTCAACATCGTTTGGTTTAAAAATTTCGGTATCCATACTGTACCCACGAGAATGGGGGAAATAAAGGGTCCACCTGGGCAGAGACCCCTGTACCCAGGTAAGCCTTAAGCATTTATTACTCGCCAGGGGGTCGGCCGGTACCCTGGCGAGGGTAGCACTAGCGACTGATTGTTCATAAGAACACCCGTCAGCCATACATCTCCTCGCGGTGCTCCGCCGCTTGAGATTCGGGGTGACTTTTTATAGAGGTTTTCTACCTCGTGGCCCGGGCGGTTAAGCCGAGGCCCTCGGTCCCGATCAGGATCGGGATTACGAGATTTATGACGGCGACAAGGAAGGGCACAGTCCCTCCCCGTCTGCCCGGAGGCAGTGCAAGTGCACACCGGGCCCGTCCATGCTCCTCTACTGTGCCCTCTGCAAGACAGAGGAACACGCGGAACAACGCCCCCACCGGTCCAAATGGGACCCCTCCAGTGTCAGACTATTCGCCACGACAGTGAATTTCCCCGCTAAACAAGATGAAGAAATCTTCTTCCAGTTTCTCGGAGAACGTCACTGCCGCGCCCAGGATGCACCGTCCTGCCAGCTGCCGTTCCCTCCCGACGTATCAAAAGGGACAAGCAGCCGACAGGCACACGAGGAGGTTTTCTGACCTAGCACCCCAACCTAACCTAACCTAACCTAACCTAACCTAACCTAACCTAACCTAACCTAACCTAACCTAACCTAACCTAACCTAACCTAACCTAACCTAACCTAACCTAACCTTTTTTTTTTTTTTTTTTTTTTTTTTTTTAACGTGTGGAAATCCTCATGGACTTCCTCCGCCTGGGGAAGGCGGAGGGGCATGTCAGACTCGACTGACTAAAACCACACGGTGTCCTCTACTGCCTTTAGCCGGGGGTGCGGGCCCACTTGCGCATTCACCGCTCCCCGGCAGGCCTTGACCCGACTACATCGCCGGGTCCCTCTCCTCGGTGCGGCCGTTCACTAACGGCCGCACCTCTCTTTGAGTGGCGACGAAGGACACGTCGCCGCCAACTCGGGCCTGTATCTGGTCGGGCGGCTGACTGCCCCAAGTCAGCCGCCCGCAGGCTACCTCTCATGGAGGACGCAGATCGGTTTGCGCCCTTCGGCGCCCGGTGCGTCTGCTACGGGAGCTGAGAGGGATGGAAATGCGCTCCCTTTCCCTCTCCGCCGTCTCCTTCGCGAGCATAACTTCCTCGCAGAAGGCGACGGCCCCTTCCCACGCACTCTCGCTTCCGACCATGGTCTCGACGACAGTCGGAAGCGAGAGATCGCTCCCGCCGATCGCCGCGATCAGATCACGGCGCTGCGATGCCCACGCTGAGCATTCCTCCAGCGTGTGCTGCGCCGTGTCTTCCGGGCAACCGTCGCAGTGGTGGCACACGGGCGTCTGCTCCCGACCTATGCGATGCAGATACTTTCCGAAGCAACCGTGTCCGGAAAGTATCTGCGTCAGTCGGAAGGTGAGAGCGCCGTGCCTCCTGCCGATCCACGCCTCCATGACGGGCCTTACCGCCGCAATAGCGGCGTGCCCCGCACTGGGTTGCGCAAGTCGCGCCTCCCACTCCGCCGCTAGAGATCGGCGGAGCTCAGACCGCCGCGTCTCCACTACGCTAGGCGGCGGCCTTTCGCCCCGCTCCTGGGCCTCCCCGCGCCACCGATACATTGACGCGAGGAGTTTAGCCTCCAGATCCCAGGGCGGTGATCCGGCCAACAGGCAGGCCGCTTCGTGGGAGATCGTGCAGTACCCCCTGATCACCCTGACGGCCATCGCTCGCTGCGGCCTTCGCAGCATTGCGAAGTTGCGGGCCGACAGGGTGTCCGCCCACACGGGTGCTCCATACAGAGCCATAGACCGCACGATCCCCAAGTAGAGCCTCCGGCAAGATGACTCTGGCCCCCCCAAGTTAGGCAGCAGCCGTGTCAGAGCCGCCGCTGCGCTCATCAGTTTAGGGGCCAGTTGCCGGAAGTGCGGCCCGAAGTCCCATCGGCTATCGAGGACGAGTCCTAAGTACTTCATCGTCGACTCGACGCCGATGCGGACGCCTCCCACCACTATGTTGGACCCCGAGGGTGGCGCGCGCCGGGCCCCGTGGAAACACAGAGCCTCGGATTTGTTGAGCGCCACCTCGAGGCCCAACCGCCGGATCCTTGCGACGACTTGCGCAACCCCCGCAGTCGCCAGTAGCGACGCGTCGCGGTACGTCCTCCCTCGCGCGGTCACCAACGTGTCGTCGGCGTAACAGACTACGCCGACGCCATGGAGGAGCGCACCGCGCAACACCCAGTCGTATCCGATGTTCCACAGGAGCGGCCCCAAGACCGACCCCTGCGGAACACCGCACGACGTTTCTCGCCGACCCCATCCTTCCTGACCCGGGTAGACGACTGACCTGCCAGCCAGGTAGGCCCCGACAGTGTGGCGGAGGTAGGTCGGCACCCCGTGGTAGCGGAGCGCCTCCCTGATGCAACTCCAGGGCAAGGTGTTGAAGGCGTTGGCGATGTCGAGCGACACCGCCAAGACGACCTCACCCCGTGCAACTGCTTCCTCCGCCAAGGCCCTTACGCGCATGATCGCGTCCACTGTAGAGCGCCCTTGACGGAAACCAAACTGGTTGTCCGCCAGATCCGGCCCCACGCCAGAGAGGTGCCGGACGAGGCGGTTTGCGATTACTCGCTCGAAGAGCTTGCCCACCTCGTCCAGCAGCACAATGGGGCGGTAAGCGGACGGGGAGTCCGCAGGGCGCCCTGGCTTATGAAGCAGAACCAGCTTCCCCGTCTTCCATAGGCGTGGAAACTGGCCCCGCTGCAAACATGCGCTCAACAGCCCTCGCAGTCGGGGCCCGAGAGCCTTCGAGGCCAAGACCCATGCGCGGCCGGGTATGCCGTCGGGCCCTGGGGCGGTATTCTTGGCTTGAAGCCTCAAAACCGCCGCTCTCAATTCTGCCCGGGTCACTTCGGGCACGTCGTCGTCGCCGTCGTCGTCCCCGTTGGGCAACTCGGAGGGCGGAACCATGGGTGGCGGGGTATGCTCTGCCCTAGAGGGGAACAGAGCGTCAACTACGCTGCTCAATAGCTCTGGCCGGAGGCTCTGGGACAGCGGGGGGGCCCATGGACGGAGTTTGCCCCGTACCATTAAGTATGGGCGCCCCCATGGATCTCGGTCCAGAGTCTGCAGCTGCTCCTCTCGAGCCAGGACTTTGGCCCGCTTGATGGCAAGCTGTAGTGCCTTCCTCGCCGCCCTGTACCCCTCATACAGTTCCGCCTCTTCGGCCTCGTCTGCCGCATCCCTGACGCGGCTACGCCTCCTGCGGAGCCTGGCGTACCGGCGCCGAGCGGCAACACACGCAGCGCGCAGCCGCTCGATGTCTTGCGACCACCAGTACACCTGGCGCCTAGCCGGTCGGGACAGAACCCTAGGCATAGCAGCGTCACAGACATGCGACATGGCTTTCCGGAACCACTCAGCCTCGCTGTCGATATCGTCAGGCCTGTCCGGTGCTGACACCCAGGCCTGGACTATCGAGGCTTCAACGAGTAGGTTCCGGTCCAGTTGCCGAAGCGCCCAACGCGGACCGACCCCGCCAGGGCCCGCTTGAACCGGGGTGGCAGAAGTCTGGACAGAGACATCGAATCGGATGTACCGATGATCTGACAGAGTCTCCGCCTCCTCCACCACCCGCCAGTCCTGGACACGGCGCGCTAGTGCGGGGCTAGCGAACGTCAAGTCCACTATGGAACCGCCCCGCTGGCGCACGCACGTGTCTACGGAACCCCTATTTAGGAGCTGGAGACCGGCCTCGATCGCCCACTCCTCCAGCACCTCTCCCCGCGCGTCTGTTGTCGGGGAACCCCAAGCCGTGGATTTGGCATTGAAGTCCCCAAGAACCAGCACGGGGCGAGGACGACTACGACCGACGACGACGCCCAACTCTACCACAAATCTCTCGAACTCGGCGAGAGGTCTGTTCGGGGAGAAGTAAACCCCCACAACCACCATCTCCCCAAACAGTGCCGCTATGTGGCCCTGCCCAACGGCGAAAGCCTCCATCATCGGGGACCCATTCCCGGCTCTGGAGATCAGTGTCACCGAGCCGTTCGTGTCACTCGCCCAGTCAGCTCGTCCGGGCGGGACGAAATACGGCTCGGCGACCACCGCGACACCTATCGACCACTGCGCCATGCTCTGGAGTAATAAATCCTGTGCCCGGGCGCAGTGGTTGATGTTCGCTTGGAGGAATCGCAGAGATGGGGCCATTACTGGGTGTCCATAGTCTGCGATTCCTCACTTTGTGACTGAGCCGGGACTACCGAAGTCTGGGCCCTCCCCTTCCTTTTGCCGTTGGGTGCGACGCATGGCTTTCGGCCCACCCGATGCCCTGCAGGCTTGCCCAGCGCTGCACAAGCTAAGCAGTGGGGCGGGGCCGTGCAAGAGGCGACCATATGTCCGGGCTGACCGCATCCAAAGCACCGGTCGCGGTAATTTGTGTCGGAGACGCACTGCGTTCCGACATGGCCGTCCGTCAAGCACCGGAAGCACGTCGTACCTCTAGCAGGCAACAGTTTTACCTGTGCCGATACCCACCCCACGAGCAGCCTGCGCCCGTCCGCCAGCCTCTGCGCCGCCGCCACAGGACAGCTCAGAACTATAGAGCTCATGCCTCGAAAGCCCGGGCGGATTTTGCCGGGCTTAATTTGACTGGGCGGGCACTCTCCCGCCCTCGCCACAGCAGCCACGACCTCCTCGACTGAGACAGAGTCGTCCAAGCCTGCGATTCGCAGGTCGGCGCACTTCGTAGGCCTTGACACCCGGAGCTCGCCTTCCTCGAACTGCGCCCTTATTTGCTCGGCCAAGGCGTCTGCCTTCGGGCCGCTCGTGGCGCCGGACACCTCTAGAAGGCAAGCACCGGTAGCAGTCCGCTTGCAGCGGAGGCCCGCTATGCCGAGGTCGCCGAGGCTTATTGAAGCCTTGGCCTTCGTCAGGACCGCAGCATAGGTCATGCCCCTTTCCTCCGCTCCAGGCTGCAAAGTGAGTACTACAGCCGTGGAGCGGGGGGCGCGGACCTTGGCCACCTTCTCGGCCTCCCTTTGTTTTGCCGCCTTCTTGGCCTTCTTCCTCGCCGATTTCTTCGCCTTTTTCTTGGCTCCGACAGTCTCCCACTGGCTCTGCTGGGAAGCTGTCGGTGCTTCGGTTCTGGGAGCCTTGGGAGCTGGGGACGCTGACTCGGCATTAGGGACAGCTGCGGCTGCAGCCTTCGCCCTCTTGCCAGCCTCTTTGCCTTTTCGTCCGGCTACGCTAGGCTCTTTGGCAGCGGGTTCTGCCACCTCAGTTGGCCGAGTTGAGGTCGGCGCTGCAGCTTTGGCTGCGAAAGTAGCGGCCGCCCGCTTTGAAGGCCCGTCTGTGGCCAGGGGAGGGCGCAGCATTTGCCGCTCGAGGACGTCGAAGCGGGCTCGGTAGCTCTCGAGCTCGCTCCTGAGGAGCCGCACCACTTCCGACTCCTCCGGCTGCCTCACGTCCTCCTTTTTGCGCTCGGTCTGCAGCGCAGCGAGCTCCGCTCGGAACGCCTCGTGCTCTCTGCGGAGCCCGGCCAGCTGGGCCGACAGACGGGCGTTCTGCGCCTGTAATCGCGCGGTCTCCTCGGAAGAGGTGCGGGTCAGCAGCACCTCTGCGGTCTCCGAGATGGAGGCCGCCGCATCTTTTAGGGCTTTTTGGAAGGTGCCCTTCAAACCTTTTGACGATTTGGCGACCCTTTTAATGGCCGCCACGGCGTCCTGCATCCTGCTGGCCAGTTCTCCGGCCAGCAGGTCCTCCGTCTCCCTCTCCGAGACCGCAGAGACTGCAGAGGCGGAGGAAGTCTCGGACAATCGCGTGATACGTCCGGACAATTTGCGGGCCAACTCGGCCACCTCCCTTTCGTCCGCCTCTGCCCTCTCCTGTTTGGCGGCCGCCTTTTTTGCTTCCGCCAGTTCGCGCCGTGCCTTGGACAGGCCAATGAATTGGCCTGTCGACGCTGGGCGTCCTCTTCCTCTTTTGGAGGACGAGGAGGCGAGTGCTTTCCTAGCAGTCGCTCCCTCGTCCGTCATGTCGTCGCTGGAGTCGTTGTCGTCTCCAGATCCGTCAGCCACTACTGGTGGGGCCCGTCGCTTGCGCCAAAATTTGGCTGAAGCGGCGGGCACCTCCTCCGCCAATGTGGAGGCGGTGTCCGAGGTGGACATCTCGTCCACATTAGAGGGCAGCCTCTGGAGAACCACTACTGGCTCTCGAGAGCACCCCGGAGCACTCCTTGCTCCCGTCTCCTCCTTCTCCTCCCTTCCCTCCTTCTCTTCATCGTTTTGTTTAAAAATTTTGGTATCCATACAGTACCCACGAGAATGGGGGAAATAAAGGGTCCACCTGGGCAGAGACCCCTGTACCCAGGTAAGCCTTAAGCATTTATTACTCGCCAGGGGGTCGGCCGGTACCCTGGCGAGGGTAGCACTAGCGACTGATTGTTCATAAGAACACCCGTCAGCCATACATCTCCTCGCGGTGCTCCGCCGCTTGAGATTCGGGGTGACTTTTTATAGAGGTTTTCTACCTCGTGGCCCGGGCGGTTAAGCCGAGGCCCTCGGTCCCGATCAGGATCGGGATTACGAGATTTATGACGGCGACAAGGAAGGGCACAGTCCCTCCCCGTCTGCCCGGAGGCAGTGCAAGTGCACACCGGGCCCGTCCATGCTCCTCCACTGTGCCCTCTGCAAGACAGAGGAACACGCGGAACAACGCCCCCACCAGTCCAAATGGGACCCCTCCAGTGTCAGACTATTCGCCACGACAGTGAATTTCCCCGCTAAACAAGATGAAGAAATCTTCTTCCAGTTTCTCGGAGAACGTCACTGCCGCGCCCAGGATGCACCGTCCTGCCAGCTGCCGTTCCCTCCCGACGTATCAAAAGGGACAAGCAGCCGACAGGCACACGAGGAGGTTTTCTGACCTAGCACCCCAACCTAACCTAACCTAACCTAACCTAACCTAACCTAACCTAACCTAACCTAACCTAACCTAACCTAACCTAACCTAACCTAACCTAACCTAACCTAACCTAACCTAACCTAACCCAGTACACGACAAACTTTCGCCACAGAACCATCGCGCTCCGCGTTAAAAAAAATCTTTAAAATCCAACGCGTTGAGTTAAGTGCGGAAAAAAGTTATCAGTGGAATTGTGCAGTGTCAATTCACCAGGAAACGTGTGGGCAAGTGTTCATCATCACGGGTCTCGGAGTAAGAGCCAAGAAACTTCACCGGATAATAACTCAATACAGGTCAGTGGGGTCACTGTGAAAAATTAACACCAACGAAAAACGGCAGAGATCTATCCATCGACACCTGGATCAACCAAATCGGAGTAAGGGTCTGGGAGATATAAAGCGCCGAAAAACGGCAAAACACGCGGTCACAGACGTCAAAGTAACCTAAATTGGCTACACGTGTAACCGCGCGGCACGAGGCACTCAAACCACTAGCCATCCCAGCCTTCACTGGAGACTTCGAAGCCGGACGAGGAATCTGCCAGCATACCAGCCACCATTGTGACCATTCCACGACCTACAATCAGGTGAGCCCGAGAGAACTCCTCAACCCCCTGTCCCTGCCCCCCCAAGTTTGGACTCTTTCAACTTGGAATTCCAAGACCTTGCTTGAGCCATCAAGGAACCCTTACCCCTCTCAAACCCCCCCCCCCCCCTAAATTTACCCCCCCCCCAAAAACCATTACCCCGCCAAACGTCTCCACACGAGACCTCCCCCTCCCCCCCTCCCCCTCACCCGCCTTCACCCCCCCGCAAAAGTCACCCCACGAAAGTCCCTTTCCCCCCCCCCCAACCCCCCTCTCAGGGCTACCTCACCCCCCCGCGGCCTAACTTCGTTCCCGCTGGACCTAGAGAGCCGAGATTGGGCTCATTTGAAAGGGCACAAAGCACCCTACAATTTGGCCCCAACAGAAACTCAAATTTCGGCACCCACTCTCAAGAAATCCAGAGACACAGCGGAATTCCACTGAAAAACCACCGCCAGCGATATCAACGGAGCTCCTAACATCGAGCTCTACCAGTTGTCGGACTCCTCATCGGACAGCAGACGCAGACCATCAGCGAAGCACCAGTGAGTCCATTATAATATAAAAAAAAAAAAAAAAAAAAAAAAATATAATAATAATAATAAAATAATACATAAATATATATACACAAGTATAATTTAAAAAAACAAAAAAAAAAAAAAAAAAAAAAAAAAAAAAAAAAAAGGCTACTACGAACAAATATTATACTGTATTTAGATTAAGTTCTCAAACTCCTCTCATATTAGCAATTATGTCATCCCATAAGTCCACCACCTCCCGCAAAACGACCACGGATGCCGCAAGGGCCCCCAAGTCCCTTAGGGAAAAGGTCCTTAAAAATACGGCCAAGTCCGTCGTCTCTGAGAAGGCGGCGCGTCCATCACATGTGCCCCAGGTTACCAAGGCAGCGTCGGAACCAGATGTGACGGTCACACCTCCAGTGTCAGAAACACCGGAGACACAGGAGTTCCACACGCCTGACGATCGCATCAGGACCTCAGAGATCGTCATCAACTGGGAACAGTGCGGTATCTCCCCTCCCCATCAAATCCTGTCGGAGGATGAGAGCTCGGTGGCTTCGACAGTGAGCCAAACTCGTTCCGAGTGCGGACGACCGAGCCTCCTTTACAGAACACCCAGAAGGGGAACAGGGGTAGAGATGGATCTAGCCACACGGGAAGCAAACGAGTTACTTCAAAAAGGAAAGGACGCTTTAGAAGCAGCGGGCAACATGAAAAGAGAATGTAAGGTCACCGCCCATGAGTGTCTGCAAGGCCTCTACGAGGTAGCCCTGTCGTTGGCAGACTCGAGAGCGCGCCATAAGTACAACCTCGAGAAAGAGCGCTCTCGACACGCACAAGAGCTTGTGCGAGTCGAGAGAGCTCACACTCGGGAACTAATGGCGATGAAGGTTGAGCTGTCACTCATGCGGTCAGACGTCTCCGATACCAAGAAGGAGGCGAAAGGGATCCGAGAATGGCTTGGCCACGAAACCATCGATACCCTCAAGGGTATAAAAGAGGTCAAAGAAGAGATCAAAACGGCGAGCATCCAAAACCAGAAGGAGCACGAGAGGACGAGGCAGGAAAGCTCCAGGACTCCAGCGGATTCCAAGGGGGATCTAACAGGAGCTGGCTTCTCACGCCTAGAGGCGTCCCTCACCACCATTTCCAACCAGGTGGATGTACTCCGGAAGGCATTGGAAAGACTCAAAGAGGACCTCAGCCAGCCAACACACCCAGAGACGGACCCGAGTAGCCGGGAGACAGGCCTTCTCTCAACCAGCAGGTTTGAAGAGGAAATGTCAAGACTGCAAAAACAGTTACAGGCCATCGCCAACAAGCCTGTAGTCTCCCCCCCACCACCACAGCCACCACTTAATATATCCCAGCACATTAAACCCCTAGCAGAGAGGTTGGAGATCGTCTCGGCGGACATCCGCGTACTGCGCGACAAAGAGCCGCAAATCCAGGCGCCCCCAGCGCTGAACTTGGAAGCGGAACTCGCAGTTGGGGATGTAAAAAAGACGCTCCGAAACATAGAAAAGGGAGTCGCAGACCTGGGCCGAGCGGATAGGCCGCCACAACAACAACAAGGACCCAAAACCTTCGCCCAGGCTGCTAGTATCCCCAAACTCCCAAAACCCACTCCATCACCAAACCACACCCTGATCGTGTCGTCGACGAACCCCAAGCATACTGGGGACAACGTCGTCGAGAGGATTAGGACCGCCCTGGACCTCAAAACGAGCGGAGCCCGAGTGGACACAGTCCGCAAAGCCCGCAACCAGAAAGTCGTACTCAGGTGCGCCAGCAAAACGGATTTGAACCTGATCAAGGATCAGTTCAAGTCCAACTCAGAGCTGAAGGTCCAGGAACCTAAACCTCAAAACCCTCTAGTCTGCATCAGGGGAGTCCTGTCCAGCTACAGCGACGTAGAAATTGTGGATCTGCTAAAAGCGCAGAATAAACACCTACTGCAAGACGTCGCTGTGGCTGAGCAGACTCTAAAGATGCGCTTCAGGAAGCGCGCGAGGAACCCCCACGAATGCCACCCGGTTCTGGAGCTCTCCCCGGAGCTCTGGAAGCGGTACACTCAAGCCCAAAAAGTCCACGTGGGCATTAAGCGGTGCCCCATTGAGGACCAGTCCCCCCTAGTACAGTGCACGAAGTGCCTTGGATACGGTCACAATAGGACCATATGCAAGGCCGAAAAAGAAGCCTGCAGCTACTGCGCAGGAGCACATAATGGAAGGGACTGCCCCAGTCGGGCTGACGGCAAACAGCCCACATGCATAAACTGCAAAGTGGCTCAAAAAACGGGCAGCGACCTGGCACACACCGCGTTCAGCGAAGAATGCCAGGAACGCCAAAAGTGGGATGGAATAGCGAGGTCGCGCGTTTCCTACTGCTAAGGGCGACCAGGAGAACACAATCACGGGACAACCCGTCACCCTACAAAACGCAACAAGACCGACAGCAAGGCTGAAATTCATCCAAGTCAACCTTCAGCGCTCCAAGCTGGCCACAGAAGAGCTGCACATGGCAGCACAGGCGAAAGGAGTTTCGGTAGCACTTGTTCAAGAACCCTATGTAGGAAGAACAGGTGTGATGAAACAATTGCCCGGCACGCAAGTCATCCAGTGCAGCCTAAATCGCCAAAAACCAGTAAAGGCGGCTATAGTTGTTTTCGGGAACAAACTGGAGGTCATCCATGACCCCCAGATTGTGACCGAGAACATCGCTGCCGTCTTGCTGAAGGCGGGTCAGTTCAGCTTTGGGGCGCTGTCGGTCTATTTTGAGGGTGACCAAGAACTCGAACCATACCTCTCTGCTACACAAAACACAATACACAAATTACACACACACAACATCCTAGTGGGTGGAGATGTAAACGCCTGGAGCCAGTGGTGGGGAAGTGTTTCCGAAAACCATCGCGGGGCGGAGTATAACTCATTCCTCAATGAGCAGGAACTCCACATCCTCAACATGGGCCAAACGCCGACGTTCGAGACCTACAGAGGAGACAGGTGGTGCACCAGTATCGTCGATGTTACGGTATGTAGCCTGTCGCTGTTAGGCAAAGTCGAGGAGTGGCGAGTAGAAAGAAGTCTAACAACCTCGGACCACAATGCAATAACCTTCTCAATGCGCTTAGAGAAGGCCTTGGAACCCTTAAAGCCAATCTCCACGCGCATCTATAACACCAAGAAGGCAAAGTGGTCAGACTTCCGTACGCACTTCAAGGCAGGCCTAGCGGATAGTGACATCACGCCGGTCACAGTCTTGGACGTCGCAAACCCAGAGGACCTGGAGACACTAATACAAACCTACACCAAACTAATACACCGCTCATGTGAGGAAGCGATCCCAAAACTGGGGTCGCCGAAACACGACGCAAAGCCCCCATGGTGGAACCCCTCTCTAGAACGTCTCAAAAGAGATGCACTAACGAAGAAGAGGAGGATCCGGAACGCAGCCGCAACCCGGAGACCCTTCACCATCCAAGAATACGTACAGGCCAAAACCACCTACACCACAGCAGCGACGGAGGCAGCCACGGCCAGCTGGAAGGAGTTCTGCTCGAAGCAGGACCGAGAGAGCATGTGGGACGGTATCTACAGGGTACTTAGGAAGACAGCCAGGAGACAGGATGACACCCTCCTAAGAAACGCCTTAGGCGAGACACTCAGCCCAGAGCAATCAGCGGATCTCCTGGCAAAAACCTTTTACCCGGAAGACTCAACGGATGCCGAACAGCCATACCACACTGCCCTGAGGAGGCTAGCGGAGGAAGAAAACCCTCGAGGACTGTCTGCGGACGATCCTCCTTTCACGGCCGCGGAGCTGGAAATGGTTATTCAGAACCAAAACCCGAAAAAAGCTCCCGGTCCCGATGGATTAACAGCGGACATTTGCACAGCGGCAATAAACTGCGAGAGGGAAGCGTTCTTAGCGATAGCCAACAGATGTCTGTCGCTATCACATTTTCCGAAGCAGTGGAAGGTCGCCCACGTGTGCATCCTTCGCAAGCCAGGAAAAGACGACTATACCAGCCCAAAGTCGTACAGGCCAATAGGCCTGCTCTCGGTCCTAGGAAAAATCGTCGAGAAACTCCTAGTAGGCAGACTCCAGTGGCATCTCCTTCCTACATTACACACCAACCAATACGGTTTTATGCCACAGCGTGGAACCGAGGACGCCCTCTATGCCCTAGTGGGGCACTTACGAGCCGAAATCAAAGCCAAAAAGATTGTGCTTTTGATATCACTGGACATAGAGGGGGCCTTCGATAACGCGTGGTGGCCAGCACTAAAAAGGCAGATGGTACGCAAAAACTGCCCCAAAAATATGTACAAACTCGTCACCTCATACCTGGAGGACCGGAACATCAGAGTCAACTACGCCAGAGCAACTAGTATGAAGGGTACCACGAAAGGATGCGTCCAGGGCTCCATTGCCGGACCGACGTTTTGGAACCTCATCCTAGACTCTCTCCTACACAAAATGGCCAGAATGAGGGTATATTGCCAAGCCTTCGCAGACGATGTTGTCCTGGTTTTTTCGGACTTTACCACCAGTCCCCTGCAACAGTCAGCCAACGAAGTGCTAGACATAGTATCGGAATGGGGCGTCAAAAACAAACTAAGCTTCGCAGCACACAAGACCAATGCGATGGTTTTAACCAGAAAGCTTAAGTACGACCTTCCGGTACTCCACATGTCGGGCACGCGGCTGAACCTTGTCCAAGAGGTTAAGCTGCTAGGTCTCACTATAGATTCCAAACTCACCTTTAACGCGCACGTGTCTGCAACCTGTAAAAAGGCTGCAGACATCTACAAGCAGCTAGCGCGCGCAGCGAAGGTGACCTGGGGTCTCAATGGAGAAATAATCAGGACAATATACGTGTCGGTGATAGAGCCAATCGTGATGTATGCAGCGAGTGCGTGGGCCCCTGCGGCTGAGAAACTGATGACAAGAAATCAGTTTGACTCACTGCAAAGAGGCTTTGCACTGAAGATCTGCAAAGCATACCGCACGGTGTCTCTAACATCAGCACTACTCCTGTCAGGCCAACTCCCCTTAGATCTCCGGGTAATCGAGGCCGCAACCCTTTTCAAGATCAAAAAGGGCCATTCCCATGAGTTCCTACCACCGGGCTGCGAGCTGGAAAGGGACGTCCACCACTCCCGAAATCCCCATCCAGCACTACTCACAATAACAGAGTACGCACGTCTGGAGGATCTGACTCCCGAAACTCTGGAAACCCATCAAGTTATCGGTCCCCAAATATACACCGACGGCAGCAAGATAGAGGGAAAAGTCGGAGCTGCCCTAACTTGGTGGGAAAACGGAAAGGAGACAAATTTCAATACCTTTGGCCTGGAGTCTCACAACTCAGTCTTCCAATCGGAAATGTACGCCCTCTTCAGAGCTGTCAGGATGGCAAGAGAGTCTAGGGCGGCCACCGTGAGCATCTTGAGTGACTCAAGATCATCACTTGACCTGCTTAGGAGGCCGTCTGTCACTCACCACCTGGCGCTCCAGATTAAGAATAGCGTCCGGGAAATCAGAGAGGAAGGCAGAGAGGTGAGACTCTTCTGGCTCAAGGCCCACGTGGGAACTGCCGGGAACGAGAGAGCCGATGTACTTGCCAAAGAGGCAGCCCTCAATAGTGACACCGTTCACTACAACAAGGTCCCCGTATCGTTCGTGAGGCGGAAGATACGGGAGGAGACTATAAGAAAGTGGCAAGCGCGATACGAATCCTCGAGTACAGGAGCGGTTACAAAAGTGTTTTTCCCAGACGTCCTAGCGGCGAAAAGAACACTTAGAGACACCGTTCTCACACCGGTCCACGTACAAGTCCTAACAGGACATGGAGGATTCTCAGCGTATCTCCACCGATTCCACCTCAAAGATAGTCCCTCGTGCGTCTGTGACCCCAGCTGCGAAGAGACAGTGTGGCACCTGCTACTCGAATGCCCCAGATTCAGCCATGATAGAATGGAGCTGGAAGTTAAGATCGAAACCCAGCTAAGCCAATCTTCTCTTCACACCATTATAGAGAAACAGGCAACCAGGAAACCATTCTTGGCATTCGCGAGCAAAGTTGCCCTAGTCGCGGCAGGGGCAAACAAAACAGACCCATCCTTGCCACGTCGAGGCCGAATACCATCTGCCCAAACAACAACTACAATACAAACATTACCACAAGCAACAACAACACAAAACACTACACACACATCGATCACCGTTACACAAAGCACAAACACCAACACCGACCAACCCTTAGGACCAGCGGCAGCGGCAGCAGAGACGGACGCCAGTTTACCACCAGCCCCTACCAACATGCCAATTGCACAGCTCCTGGCATGTGGAGGAGACGGAGTACCAGGAATCAGACTGCGACCCGTCGCCCTGTTCATGAACAGGGAAGGGGAAAAACTGGGGATAAGTTTCTGCATCGGCTGGAGCCGACCAGGAGCCCGAATACCAATTTCACCGGGCCTTGCCGCCCTTATCAACGGAAGCACCACAAAGACAACCATCAAAGGCAGCAAATATGCTGCATTGCCTCAAGTGGAAGTAGCCACTCACCGTTGCCGTCTACTGCGATTCAAAGGCAAGACAATCGCTTTATTCGAGTGGGGAGTGGACACTCCATTCACACAGGCAGGCTTGGTGCTTCAAAAGATAGGGGAGGCCGGAGAAAACTCGGAAGGCACCGCTCATACAATAAGTGTGGATGCCATGGAGATCGGAGGCGAGAGAGGAGCGGTTGCGGACCGCTACGGCTGTTTAAAGGCCTCTGAACACCACGAGGTAATCGTCTATGAGGACAGAGGGGAATCATTAAGTTTCCTCAAAGCCCCAAGACGCCACACAGCCGCCGCAGCAAGCCCGACCAGCCCGACCACCCTAAACGGATCCGAGAGGGCTCAGCAGAAGGCAGCCGCCGAAAAAGCTGCAAAGGAGCGGAGCAAAACCACAACCCCAGAGGACCGGGCCCAGTCGAGAAATCGTCTGAAAGCCTTCAGCACATACCTCAGAAATCTGCTCCCAAACACCAGCCGCGGTACACTACAGGAAACAGCAGCACAGAGGTTTTACCAAAAAAAGGTCAAGGAACCGGTTGAGGAGAGGCCAACACCAACAAGAGCCGATAGAGGACAGGTCAGCCCACCGTCAACAGCAACCAACTCGGGCACCATAGACCACGTCAAGAGCGCATTCCTCGAGTACATAGCGATCGTGAGAGCGACCAGAGAGGTCACTCTCATGACATGCAGCAAGATCCTGCTGACCTTCCAGAGGAACACAGAAGGTCTGTTAAGGGTTTTACTCGAGGAAGCAGAGGCAGCGGTGTACGACAACGTCAGATCTCAAGTCATCAAAGGGAAAATGGCGGGGTCGTACATGGCAGCCTATAGCGCGAAGTACGGTTTTGTGGCCCTGGACGAGGAGGAAACGGAGCGTTCGGGCAAACTAAAATTCGGAGCCCCCGATGACGACCCGATAGTGGTTACCGCCAAATGTACCAAAATCATGTTGGATGATAAGATCCTCGAAATGGCAAAGTCTATTACGGGGACTTCGGATACTCCAACATCCGGGGAAAATTGGGCGGTACCCAGTATCAGGTGGGTGAACGGGGTCCCGGGTTGCGGGAAAACCACCTGGGTGGTGAAACACTTCGATGAGGAGAAGGACATCGTAGCCACTACAACGACTGAAGCTGCCAAAGATCTCAGAGAAAAGTTGGCGCACCGCTTAGGAGACAAAGTCAAGACAAAGGTGCGTACTATGGCCTCAATCTTAGCCAATGGGTTCAAAAAGCAGGAGAAATGCTACCGTCTCACGGTAGATGAGGCCCTTATGAACCACTTTGGGGCTATAGTCATGGCAGTTAAGTTGTCTGGGGCAAGCGAGGTGATCCTCATCGGGGATGTAAACCAGCTACCATTTCTGGACAGAGACAACCTATTTCCTTTAAGGTACACCCGTCCAAACCTGGTGGCAGGCATCACCCAGGAGCTGCTATGCACACACCGCAACCCTATGGATGTGGCGTTTGCCCTAAGCGAGATATACTCCGGTATATACTCATCCAAGGCGACGCTGTCGCGGGTCCACTCCCTGAGCGTGAAGGGTTATACAGGAGCGAAAATACCCAGCACCGCCCAAAATACCCTATTCCTGGTCCACACTCAAGAGGAGAAATCTTCTCTTATAGGCCAGGGATATGGGTCCGGTGAAGGGTCGCGAACGTTGACCATCCACGAGGCTCAGGGGCTGACCTACGACAGCGTAATCATCATCAACACCAAGTCCAGGAGGCTTCAGATCCACGACAGCGTCTCCCATGCGGTAGTGGCGGTTTCAAGGCACACGGCCAATTGCGTCTACTACACCGACGACGCCGAGGACGCCACGGGCCGCTTTGCAAGGAAAGCGATGGATGCGCCGACTAAAACGGTCGTCGAGTATAATCTCAAGACGGCCATGCAGCATCGAGATACAGCTGTCATGGAAGCCTTACTGGGGCTGGCGAAGTCCCTAGTCGTCAAACCTCCTTACCAAACCTGAAACCTCTACCCCATCTCCTAAAATAATATAATGTAAACTGAGTGACAGAGTGAGCCGTCATTCTCACCTAAACGTCTTGCCGATGGTGGCGTCTCATATCCGGCCGTTGGGTTCCCTAAAATATGGTTGAGCTGAACGGCGCGGATGTGCGCGTCATATCCGTGAACGAATGCCGTCGGAGGAGGCCGGTCATCTCACACTGACACTCAGTATATATAATGTAAAATAATCTTAGAATTGTATTGTATTATTGTGTAATAGTAAATCGAAAATTTTAGTTAAATGTAAAATAACCTTAGAATTTGTAATGGTAGTTAAAAAATTTAATAAGCCTTTATAAAAAAAAAAAAAAAAATAAAAAAAAAAAAAAAAAAAAGTAATAATAAAAAAAAAAAAAAAAAAAAAAAAAAAAATGGACTCACTTAGTTATTAAGATATATCTTAGAAACTAGATAAGACTCCGATGTAGGAGTGCAGCAACTGCTTGCATTAAAAGAAAAAAATATATAATTGTAAAATGAAAGATGTAAACAAAGGCGCGGACGCATCAGTCCGCGGACATAACTAACATATAAAAAAAAAAAAAAAAAAAAAAAAAAACCTAACCTAACCTAACCTAACCTAACCTAACCTAACCTAACCTAACCTAACCTAACCTAACCTAACCTAACCTAACCTAACCTAACCTAACCTAACCCGTTGCACTCGGTCTGCCGAGCAGTACGGCACGAAAAACCACGCGCTCCGCACAAGAAAATCAATAAAAATAGGTTTTTGTGCACGGAAATCAAAAAGAAAAGTGTCGTTACGTGCGGGAAATTGTGCTTTATAAAGTGCCGCGCTCAAAGTCAATCGCGTGAAAGTGCCTGAAAAGTTATAACCGAAAAACTACCTTTTTAGAGGTTAAGTGCACTTTAGAAAATTTTCAAAGTGAAACGCCGCAGAAACAAGATCGACGACCCCCCACTTTTTTCTTGGAAAATCGTGGGCATCGTGATACCCGACCAACTGGGACATCGAGCGACATCCTGACACTTCGAATTTCCGAGTTATTCAGGAAACTTCAAAAACCACGTGTCCTGAAAAAGGAGAAGGAGTGAAGCCAGCATCCTGAAATTTGGCTCCGCGTTGGAACATCAAAACACAAGGCGAGTGCAACTTAAACTAGAATTTTTGAACATCTGGAAACATTTATATTTAAATTTGAATCTTCGAAATTTGGACCCCTGTAAATCTGGACAGAAGAACTTTTTGGAAATTCTGCAACTGCAGTCTGGTGCGCGCTCAATAGAAGACCCTAGTTTTAAAAAATTAGATTTTTTGGACAAGCCATTTTGACGTAGTAATTAATTAACTCAAAATTTTTAAAACTATAAAAAATTATCCCAAAATATACTTTAAAAATTTTATACCTGTGGCTACCGTAAAGAGGACCTTTTTTAGATAATTATAGTATTTTTTCCAAATTTTTACCTCTTATAGTCATAAAGTTATTGATTTTTAAGTGTTTTTTGTAAATAACTCTGTATTAATAGTAAAAAATATTATTTTTATGTTATAATAGTGTTTAGATAGCCCATCTGGACACATTCAAGCCGAAACTCGGCCCAGATAGCTCTTAAGTTGCCAGATTTCGCAAAAGTCGGCCATTTTTGTTTGCAGGGATAATTGTTTCTTTTATTAATATCTCCTGAACCGCTTAACCTAGGAGTACGCGGTTTTGACTATAGGTTAGAGCAACCTTTTTAGATTATAGATATACGGTTTTCAGGCGTTTTCAGGCTCGGAACTTTTTCAGGCCTGAAACTCGCCTCTAGGGATAGAAGAGGCGGAGCCGGTCTGTACATTGAAAATCCGGACTCGATACGCCCCCTGGTTGCCGAGATATCATAGGTTTAATTCACCATTTGACAGCTCGGCGGCCATCTTGGAAAAGTTCAAAGCGCCATAACTCCTGAACCCGTGGGGATATTTCGTTTCTGTTTTCAGAATACTACTCAGGGGCTTTAGAACTACCCCCCCTCCCGGTTTCAGGAGAATCGGGGCTAAAAATTTTCAGATTCCTGAAACCGTTCCGAGCTGATAGCCGTGCTCGACCTGAGCCAAATAAGCCCAAACTCGGGCCTTCTGCGACGAACGGGACCGGAGATAAAGCAGGTCCAATTCCACCTTTGACAGCTGCAGCGGCCATCTTGTTTTTATTTACAGTGCCATATCTCCGGAACGGAACGTCGTAGAGGGCTGGGGTTTCTTTTGTCAGGACGGGCTGGTCCCTGCCGACCTGGGAGGATAGGTTTCAGGCCTTTTTCAGGAAAATATTTTTCACGGTCCTGAAAACCAGCGGAGCAGGTGGATCTCGCCGAGCACTGTCGGATAAGCCCAAGCACGGGGCATTTCGGCCCAGCCGTTTAGAAGTTACGGCTATTATCCCAATCCTGACCCATAATCCCTGACTTATCCCAAAATTTTGACTGGCCGTAACTTCCGAACCCTTAGAGCTACGAGACCGTGCTTGGTGTCGTTTTGAAGGGCTCGGAGAGACCTATCAGTTAGTGCTACCAAAACGGCTCTACATAGAGACCAAATTTCCTTTGGTCTTAAATCGGGAACTGAGGGGCCTGGAGCAAATTTTCTTGGGAAATCAAGCATCCGAGCTTATACATTGGCTTTAGTTTTATAAACCTGCTGGATAAGCCTAGCAGAGACTGCCTCTACATAGAGACAAATTCTCAATTATTATTTCTTTGTTTATTAATTTTATATATTGTGTACTGTGATCCACGAAGGCTTTATTGAGCCGAATAGCTTTGATTCTCTTTACGACTGCAGATTTGCACAAACTGACAGGCCTCTTTTTGGTAATTTTTGCGCTACTTTTTTGTTTTAGATTTATTTTATACAATTGTTTTACCAACTTGTGCACACTCTTTACACTGTGCACACTTGACGCACTATTGTGCATTTTATATTTTGTTGACGCATTCCTCCGACCATGCTATCCAGGACACCAGCTAAAACAACTAAGGACATGGAGAAATCTCCGCCGAGGACGCAAACTATCCAGCCCAGGAGTTCCCCTCCTAAGACCCACACACTCACGTCTAACGTTAGGCGTAGTGTGGAAATGTTGGAGGCGTCCGGAGCAGACTCGCCTAACCTGACCCCAGCGACCAGCAAGACGGAGGCACAAATCCTGCCTAGACAGGTCTTGATAAACCGCGTGGCTGAGGCCAGGGCAAATCTGATAAAGGCGAGGACCAACATCACCAACTCCAGAAATATCAGGACCGACATTAAAACAAACGTCCTGGAGGCGGTCGAAAAGCTCTTCCAGCTCGTCAAAGAAGGGGAAGCCGAAATTAAAAAGCTTAAAAAGACCGGTGATGTCTCCTCATCTCCGGTGGCCATGGATTTGACGACCCCCGAAAAGACGACCCAAATCGAAGCCTCCGAAGAAAACAGTCAAATAATGGAGCAGCTGAAAGAGCAGAGCCGGCTACTCGCAGAAAATGGTAAAAAGATAGACGACCTAAAGGAAAAAATGGAACAGCAGCATCAACAACTCCTCTGCACTAAAACATATGCGGAAACAACAGTGGCCAGATCCACCCTGCACCTCCCCCCGCAGAACGCACTACACTCCGTGGTGGTTACATCGAAAGATGAGAACGACACGGGGGACCATGTGCTTACGAAAGTCCGCGAGGCGGTTAATGCCAAAGAGGGATGGATCAGGGTGGAGAGGACCCGCAAGGGTAAAGACAGGAAAATAATCATGAGTTGTAATACAGAAGAAGACCGACAAAAAATAAAACAGAGGCTCGAGAAATCCGGAAGGAACCTGGTCGTGGAAGAAGTACAGAACAGAGACCCTCTCCTGAGGCTCGCGGACGTCCTCGCCGTTAACACGGACGAGGAGGTCGTCAAGGCATTCAGGAGACAAAATCCTGGAATATTCCACGACCTCAACGAAAACGAAGATAGGTTCCAAATTAAATATAAAAGAAAAGCCCGAAACCCGCACACCAACCACATCGTCCTCTGCGCGTCCCCAGCGATCTGGAAGAGAGCGATAGAGGCCGGAGCGGTCTATATCGACCTGCAGCGAGTCCGGGTCTATGATCAATCGCCACTGGTCCAGTGCTCCAGATGCTTGGGATACGGGCACAGCAAGAAATACTGCGCAGCCCCGGCGGATCTCTGCAGTCACTGCGGAGGCCCGCATCTCAGGGCACAATGTCCAGACTGGCTAGCGGGAAGTGAACCAACCTGCAGGAACTGCACAGCGGCGAAGCTCGAACGCAATGGACATAACGCCTTCAGCAACGAATGCCCTATACGCAAGAAGCGCGACGCTATAGCACGCATGTCAATAGCGTACTGCTAAGGGCACCCAAGAGGTCAGTCATCCATACCAGGTGCTCCAATGCAACCTCCAGCGCAGTAAACTGGCCACCGAAGAGCTGATGGTAGAAGCGACCCAAAAGAAAGCCGCAGTAGCGCTGATTCAGGAGCCTTATGTGGGGGGGACAAGTAATATGAAGTCATACCGAGGAGTCCGAATATTCCAGAACAGCAGTGGGGGCACAGTCAAGGCAGCCATTGCTGTCTTTGACCCCAACCTGGACGTCACCCAACACCCGGAGCTCACCACCAATAACATCGTTGTGGTGAGCCTGAGTACTAAGAAGTGGGAACTCACCATGGCTTCATATTATTTTGAACCGGATCAGCCCATAGAACCATACCTGGACCATCTCAGGAAGGTCGCCAACACATTTACACGGAGGCTCATAATCGGAGGCGACTCGAACGCTAAGAGCACCTGGTGGGGAAGTCCTACGATCGACCGTAGAGGCGACGAGCTAGCCGGTACAATTCACGAGCTGGGCCTTCATATCCTCAATAGCGGAGATACTCCGACCTTCGACACCGTTCGCGGCGGGAAACACTACACCAGCTTCGTAGACGTGTCGGCCTGCACTACTGATCTGCTGGACTTGGTGGAGGACTGGAAAGTCATAGCTAATCTTACGAGCGCTGACCACAGCGGGATAAGCTTTCAAATCAAACTCTTAAAATCAGTCGGGGTGAGTGTCAAAAGAACTACAAGAATATACAACACAAAAAAGGCAAACTGGGAATTGTTCCACACAAATTTTAAACAAATAAAATTAGAGTACAACTTAGTAAGTAATGAAATTAACAATATCAAAACAGTCACACAATTAGAAAACATCCTGGAAACCTTCAATAAAGCCATCACCGAGTCATGCAACACATCAATTCCCAAAAAGAAAAACACCGAGACACTCACCCTACCGTGGTGGTCAGAGGAGCTCGCCAAGATGAAGCAGGAAGTCACCACCAAGAAACGCCGAATCAGGAATGCCGCACCGATACGAAGACAGGGGGTGGTGAACGCCTACCTCGAAGCCAAAAACGAGTACGAGCGAAGGGCTAGGGAGGCCCAGATCGTGAGTTGGAAAGAGTTCTGCGGCAAACAGGATAAGGAGAGCCTCTGGGAAGGAATTTACCGGGTTATAGGGAGAACGACCAAGAGGATAGAGGACATACCCCTGGAGGCAAACGGCATTACCCTCGATGCGAAAGGCTCTGTAAAGCTATTGGCGGACACCTTCTATCCAGAGGATCTCGAGGTGAACGACAACCAGGCACATCGGGACATAAGGAAGCAGGCATCAGTTGTGAACAAACAACCATCCGACGGACAGCCCGATCCCCCTTTCACAATTACGGAACTGCTCACCGCTTTGGATTCGTTTAACCCCAAAAAAGCGCCTGGAGCCGATGGATTCACAGCTGACATATGCAGCCATGCTGTGAAGTGTGAGCCCGAACTTTTCCTGGGAGTACTAAATAAATGCCTCGAACTACACCACTTCCCATCTGCTTGGAAAGAAGCAACGGTTATAGTGCTAAGGAAACCAGGAAAAGAGTCCTACAAAACCCCCAAGTCTTACCGTCCCATAGGACTCTTGCCGATACTCGGCAAGGTATATGAGAAGATGCTGGTCGCGAGAATTAAACACCACATGCTGTCGAGCCTAAACCCAAGCCAGTTCGGATTCATGCCCCAAAAAAGCTGCGAAGACGCCCTCTATAAACTAATTAAACATATCAACAACAAACTAGATGAGAAAAAAATAACAACCATCGTATCATTGGATATAGAGGGCGCCTTCGACAGTGCTTGGTGGCCGGCTATAAGAGTCCAACTGGCAAAAGGGAATTGCCCTCTCAACATCAGGAGGGTTATCGACAGTTACCTTGACCAACGGAAAGTGACGGTAAGATACAACGGGGAGACCTGCACCAAGGCCACAAACAAGGGTTGCGTCCAGGGATCAATAGGAGGGCCCATCTTATGGAACATCCTACTAAACCCCCTATTAAACATCCTCCAGGCGGAAGGTCACTACGTCCAGGCGTTCGCCGATGATGTCGTAATGGTATTCGACGGCCACACGGCACAACAGGTACAGAGGCGTGCCAACGCCGCTCTCGAACTGGTGCGGGTGTGGGGCGTCGAAAATAAGCTCAAATTCGCGCCTCATAAGACCAGCGCTATGGTAGTCACGCGCAAGCTTAAATTCGACACACCACACCTACACATGGGCGGGATCGACGTTGGCATGACCAAACAAATCAAGATGTTGGGTGTAATAATTGACGAAAAACTCACCTTTAACGCGCACGTAACAAGCGTTTGTAAAAAAGCCATAATCGTGTACAAACAGCTCGCGAGAGCGGCTAAGGCGAGCTGGGGTCTACACCCTGAGGTGATCCGCACGATCTACACGGCAACCGTCGAACCCATCATCTTGTACGCGGCGAGCGTCTGGGCTCAGGCAGCTACTAAACTCGGCGTGAGAAAACAGCTCGGAGCAGTGCAGAGAGGCTTCGCACAGAAAATGTGCAAGGCCTATCGCACGGTCTCCCTGAACTCAGCATTAGTCCTGGCGGGAATACTCCCACTCGATCTGCGCGTACGCGAGGTAGCCTCGCTGTACAAGATCAAGAGGGGGGAAACTCTGCCGGAGCTGAAGGACAGGGAGATCGAGCGGAAAACGCCAGCACTAGCTGCACCACACCCTGCAGCACTTACACATCTCCGGCTCACATGCCTCAGGGATCAAAGCGACTTGGACGAAAACGGGGACCGTGCAGTAAAAATCTTCACGGATGGCAGCAAAATTGATGGAAGAGTCGGTGCAGGGTTATCCTTTTGGATTAACAATGCAGAGACCAAGACCGTCAAGCTCTGTTTGCCGTCGTACTGCACGGTCTTCCAGGCGGAACTACTAGCCATTTGCGAAGCCACCAGACGAATCAGGAAACACAGCGCGACCACATTCGGGATATACAGCGACTCCATGGCAGCTCTACAAACTGTTACCAACCTCGGCTCCCTCCATCCATTAGCCGTTGAGACACGCGAGAATATTTCCAACTTATCTCGACAGAACAAAATAGTATCTTTGTACTGGATCAAAGCACACGCAGGACTGGAGGGAAACGAGAGGGCAGACCAGCTCGCCAAGGAAGCCGCTGCCGCGTCAGCAAAGAGAAAGCCAGACTACGATTTGTATCCCATTTCATTCGCGAAGCGACAGCTCCGGCAGGAAACGATTCGCGAATGGAATGACAGGTACAAATCTGGAGAAGTAGCAGGCATCACCAAACTCTTCTTTCCGGATGTGGCGTCGGCGTACAGCGTGATTCGCAAACTCGTGCCAACAACTTTGAGTACCCAACTGCTGACCGGACATGGGGGATTCTCCGAATACCTAAGCCGCTTTAAGTGTAAGGAGAGTCCCTCATGCACTTGTGACCCCAACGAAAAAGAAACCGTCCCCCACATATTAGCTGAATGCCCAGTCTTCGAGTATGAAAGATATAATGCAGAACGAATGCTGGACACGAAAATAACTACGGAAAATATAAAATGTATCATGCTTGACAAAACAAAAAGAGACGCATTTCTAAACTATTGCTTAAATATAACAAAAACAGTCGTAAAGAGAAATCAGCAATAAATGTATGATGACCATATTTATTGTAAAATATCGCGTACATCATACACACTAAAATGTAAAGAAAAACTAGAATTAAAATATAGATATAAGCATAGGTTAAGATATAAACTAATATAAACTATGTTTGTATTGTAGATTAAATAAGAATAGAAGTAAGAACTAAATAAAAATAGATAGTAAGAATCACACCGGGCAAATCGGCAAAGATGTGTATGTTGTAAACCCGATAACCCGGAGTCCAATGTAAAAGAAGACTCCCTATATTATAAGAAAGAATAAGATAGATATAACAATAATTTGTAAACTAGGTATAATTTTGTAAAATACCAGATGTACTTTTCATATGTTAATAAAAAATCCTGTGTCTGTGTTCACCCGAATCCCTAAAGAAAAATAAGAAATAAGACAATAGGTTAGTGAGAATAAGATACTAGTAAGATAGCCCGGAATCCCACCGGGGAAAAGGTATGAATGAGATTGAAAGAAAGAAAGACAAAGTATGTGGAATAAAAGTGCGAGAGGAATAATTGATAGAACTAGAATGAAAGAGAAGACAAGATAAAATAGGCTCTGACGTTATGCGTTGGAGGAAAGAGCATAAAAAAAAAAAAAAAAAAAAAAAAAAAAAAACCTAACCTAACCTAACCTAACCTAACCTAACCTAACCTAACCTAACCTAACCTAACCTAACCTAACCTAACCTAACCTAACCTAACCTAACCTAACCTAACCTAACCTAACCTAACCTAACCTAACCTAACCTAACCTAACCTTTTTTTTTTTTTTTTTTTTTTTTTTTTGCGCTGGGAAAAAATGCATTACGCATACCCTCCAATCGGAGGGGTATGTGGGACTCCCCGGTCTGACCCGGTATACCCACTAAAAAATACCCAGCGGCATTCCCGCTTCGTCTGAGTGGCGGGGACTGGGAATCTTGGCACAGCCATCACTTCCAGTCCTCCGCCGACGATTGCCCTCAGGCCGGGCCCTCACGCGGGCCCGGGAATGACTTACGAAGGTGGTGGCGGGAGCAAAGTCCCGTCGCCACCAAGAGGACGGCGCCTTCTCCGGCCTCTACGTCTGCGGAGCGGCGCTGCGAGAGGATCGTCCTCCCGCACGCGCTCCGCCTCCTCCTTTTGCGAGATTACGTCCTCGCAAAAGGAGGCAACCGCAGACCAGGACTCTTCGCTCCCAAGCATGGCCTCAACCACAGCGGGAAGCGAGAGGTCCCGTCCAACCACGGCAGTCAGATCACGGCGCAGTTCGGACCAAGCCGGGCACACCTCGAGGGTGTGCTGCGCCGTGTCCTCCGCTGCGCCGCAGTCGTGGCACGCCGGGGTTTCCTCCCTGCCGATCCGATGCAGGTGCGATCCGAAACAGCCGTGGCCGGATAACACCTGCACCAGACGGAACGAGAGGAAACCGTGGGACCGCTCGAGCCAGCTCTGCAGAACCGGACCGAGCGCGTCCAACGTCCGGCGGCCAAAGGCGGCGGCGGCGAGGTCCTCCGTCCAGTGGAGGACGATGGCGTCCTTCGCCTCCCGCCGCACTGCCTCCCGCTCTTCGGCGGCGGGGCGCTCCCCGAGCGCCTTCCGGCGCGCCGTCCACTCATATACTCTGGCCAGCACCCAAGCCTCCAACTCCCAAGGAGGAGTGCCGGCCAGAGCGCACGCCGCCGAGAAGCCCACTGAGCGGTAGGCCCTCGCCACCCGCTGTGCAATGGCCCTTTGGGGCCTGCGGATGGCGGTCGCATTCTCCCTCCTGTGGAGGGAGTCCGCCCAGATGGGTGCCCCGTATAGGGCCATGCTGCGCAGGATGCCGGCATACAGGCGCCGGCATTTCGCCTTGGGCCCCCCAAGGTTGGGGAGGAGCCACGAGAGGGCGTCCGCGGCTTTCAGGAGGCGCGTCGACAGCCCGCTGAAGTGCGGGCCGAAGCGCCACCTCTCGTCCAGCACCAGGCCCAGATACTTCATCTGGGGCTGGACTCCTATACGGACGCCCTCCACGACTATGTGGGCATCGGGAGGAGGGCGACGCTGCCGGGGGCCGCGAAAGAACACGGCCTCCGTCTTGTGCAGCGCCACCTCCAATCCCAGGCGGCGGATCCTCTCTGCAACCAAGGATCCGCCAGCCGAGGCCAGACAGGCCGCCTCCCCAAAGTTCCTCCCCCGGGCAGTGAGAAGAGTGTCATCCGCGTAGCAGATGACACTCGTGCCCTGGAGGAGGGCCCCCCGCAGAAGCCAGTTGAACCCGATGTTCCACAGGGGAGGGCCCAGCACCGAACCCTGCGGAACACCGGACTCTGCGCCGTACCGCCGCACAGTGGCCGTCCTGTCCACGAGGAGGACTTCTCGGTCCTCCAAGTAACTTGCTAGGAGGACCCGCAGATATTGGGGCACTCCGTGATACCGGAGCGCCTCCATTATCGTCGAGTGGGGGACGGAGTTGAAGGCGTTTGAGATGTCGAATGACACCGCCAACACTCCGTCCCCCGCCTCCTCTGCCTCCTTCACCTGGCCCTTGAGTAGGGCCAGCGCGTCGATCGTCGAACGCCCTCGGCGGAAACCGAACTGGGCGTCCGACAGATCCGGCCCTACCCCCCGCAAATGGCTATCAAGCCGTGAGGCGACGATCCCCTCAAACATTTTGCCGACCTCATCGAGCAGGACGATGGGCCGGTATGCTGAGGGGGAGTCCACCGGGCGTCCCTCCTTACGGAGGAGGCATAGCTGCCCCTCCCTCCACAGTTTCGGAAACCTCCCAGCCGCAAAGCACGCGCTGAAGAGGTCCCGAAATCTGTCCTCCATTTGGGAGGCGGCGATAGCCACCACCCGTGCGGGGACGCCGTCTGGTCCGGGGGCCGTCTTCTTCCTGCGGAGGCTGAGGACCCCCGCCTCGAACTCCGCCGCCGTCACCGGGGGAACCTCCTCCTCCGGCAGGGCCGCCCCTTGCGGGGGATCCATGGATGGTGGGGTGAAGTCGGTCCTGCGCGGAAACAGGGACCGGACCACCCCATCCAGCAACGCTGGCTCGAGGGTCTCCGACAGGGGGGGACCACAAGGGCGGAGCCGGTTCCGCGCCGCCCTGTATGGCCTTCCGAAGGGGTCCCTATCGAGACCCTCCAGCATCTCGGCCCTAGCCGAGTCCTTGGCGGCGCCCATTGCGGACTTGAAGACCGTCGTCGCCTCCCGATAAGAGGCGTATAGACGGTCCTCTTCCGCCAGGTTTCGGGCGCTGCGCCGTCGGCTCCGCGCAAAGGCCCTTCTGGCCGCCACACAGGTGGCCCGGAGCCCTGCCAGCTCCTCCGTCCACCAATAGACGGCACGACGGGGAGGCGGACGGCGAGACCGAGGCATGCTGGAGTTGCACACCTCGGTCAGGGACTCCCTCAGCCGAACCGCTGCGGCGTCCACGTCCCGGACCTCACCAGGGGGCGACAGCCAGTCCTGGAGAAAGGCCGCCTCCTTGGCTGCCTCACGGTCCAGGCGGGTGAGAGCCCACCGCGGGAAGGGGGACTGCCCAGTGCGGGCCAACGCCCCTCCCCGGGCGGATATGTCGAACCGCACATATCGGTGGTCCGACAATGTCTCCACCATCTCAACCCGCCAGTTGACGACGCGGGCGGCTAGCGCGGGGGTGGCAAACGACACGTCCACCACCGACCCACCCTGTTGCCGCACACACGTGTGGACCGCCCCCCTGTTGAGGAGGGACACACCGCATGAGGCCGCCCAAAACTCGACGGCGCGCCCCCGGACGTTGCAGCTAGGGGCCGGGTTGCCCCAGGCCACCGACTTGGCGTTCAGGTCGCCCAGCACCACGGCCTGGCGTGGCGCCGCCCTCCCTACGACTGCGGTGAGGATCTCCAGGAAATCCTCAAAGTCCGAGAGAGGGCGGTTTGGGGAGAAATAAACCCCCACCACCGCAATCTCTCCCCACGCGGCGGCCACGTATCCCGGTCCCCTCTCTAAGAGCGAGAGGGGAGGGGAGTCCGTGGAGGGCCGCGTCAACAATGCCACGAGGCCGTCCCGGTCGCCCAGCCAACGACCAGGGACCGAGTAAGGCTCGGCGACCACCGCTAGGTCCACCAACCACTCAGCCATGATCTGCATCAGCAGATCCTGGGCTGCTTTGCAGTGGTTGGCGTTCGTCTGAAGGATGCGATGTTCGACTCTATCCATCAGTCGGACATCGCACCCCCCTCCACAGCCGCCGCAGGAGCGACGGCGCTAGCGGCAGTAGCAGGCCCGGTCGGCGCCTGCGCTTTGCCCCGCTTAGGGGGAGGATTGCAGTTCCTCCCCTTCATGACGTGGGCCGCCGGGCGGCCACTGGCGGCGCAGACCGCGCAGTGCGGCGTGGCGACCTTGCAGGAGGCGGCTTTGTGGCCCTCCTTGCCGCAGCGGTAGCAGGTGTCCGTCCTGTCTGTCGTGGACGGACACAGAGGCCTGGTGTGTCCGATGCCGAAGCACCGGAAACACCGCAGCGCCTGTTCCTCGAGTGCCCGTACTGCACCCGAGCTGAACCCTACCTTTAGCCGTCCCTTCGCAAGGACGGCTTTGGCAGCGGCGATTGGGCACTCGAGGCGAATGGTGCCCATTCCGCCGCGGCCGGGTCTAATGTCCCGGCCTTGGACCGCCGCGACGCCACAGCCCCCTATCGCTGCGACCGCCGCTACCACCTCCTCCTTGGTGACGGAGTCATCCAAATCCGTCACCTCAATGGCCGCCAACTTGACCGGCCGAGCCACCTTGGCCGAATCTGCGATGACCTCCTGCAGCTTGGCTGCAAAGAGGTCTGCATGGGCACTACCCTCCGCCCCCGGGAACTCAAAAATTCGAGCCCCGGCTTGGGTCCGTCGGCAGGAGACACTGCTGATCCCCAGTTGGGCGGGATCGGCATTAGCACGCGCCCGCACCAGGAGGGACGCGTACGTCTCTCCTCGCCCCGCAGCCTCCGCGGTGAGCGTCACTACGACGGCTGCGGTTTTAGGGGGGACTAGCTTCCCCTTTACACTCACTTTCCCTTTGCCCTTGGGAGCGGAGGGCGCGGTAGTGGCCGGGACGGCAGGGACGACCGTCGCCGACTTCTTTCCCTTGCCCTTCCCCTTGCGGCCCACTACCGTCCACTCGTTGACCGGTGTGGTCGCAGGTAGAAGGACGTCTTCCGCCTGGGAGGAGGAGGACGGCCCCGGCTCGCACTGCCGTTTATCCGCCGCAAGCGGCGGTCGGAGGCGTTTCTCCGGCAGAAGCCGGTCCTCAATACCTGCTAAGCAGGACCTTGTGAAGGCCCTCTCCTCCATCACAACCTTGCGGATGATATCCTCAAGGTTGGAGGGGGAGCCCTCTGTCACGGGGCTCGTCCCGGCTTGCTGTGGCCGGGCCGTGGCTTCAGCCAGCTTCTTCTGAAGCTGGCCGACCTCCAACTGCAGGCGATCAACCTTCGCCTGCAGTTGCTGCGTCTCGTCGGTGGCCTTACGCCGAACCAACTCCGCAACGACACCACGCAGGCTCGCAGCCCGGCACTTGAGGGCCTTCTGAAAGGTACCCTTCAGGTGGGAGGACTTAGTGGCGACCTCGACGATCTCCCTTTCGTCCTCCTCCGCCATTTTCTCCAACTCTGTGAGGGAGTGGTCCGCGTATACAACGCGGGACGCTCCGTACCCGGACTTGGCCCGGGCAGCATGCGCCCGCGTCTCGCTCGCCGCAACCCGCTCCTCCAGCTCTTGTTGGAGCTGCTCCCGCCTAGCCAGATCTAACTGGCGTTGAGCGTCCGCGAGCCCTACGGCATGGGTGTCTGCGGCCGCCGTCGGCTTCTTTGCCTTCGGCTTCGCCCTACCCGAGGCCGAGGAGCCCCCGGACCCACCACTCGTGCGGACCCGCTTCCGCGAACGAGAGTCGTCCGTGTCCGATGGTCGGACAATTGAGTCGTCCGAAGACTCGTCCGCCTCTCCGAAGAAGCTAGCCGCAGACGGCGCGCGGCTAGCCTCTGACGCAGCAGCGTCGGAGTGGCCCTGAGAAGGGCCTTTAGGTTGGCCCTTAGAAGGGCCTTTGGGTTGGCCCTGAGAAGGGCCTTTTTGTTTTAAAAAGCGCCCGGAGGCGTCACGCGCAGGGTCTTTCGACATTTTAAAATAAAATCAAATCCGCAGATCGCAGCTCGACAAGGCAAGATAATAAGAGCTTCGAAGCACAGTGTACTTTGGCCAACCCAGTCTGCCACTCCGTTACGGTGGTCAGAACTGGGCAGTTACCAGGGGACGCGACGTGGACGCAAACACTGTGGGGGGTCCCCCAACCTAACCTAACCTAACCTAACCTAACCTAACCTAACCTAACCTAACCTAACCTAACCTTTTTTTTTTTTTTTTTTTTAACGTGTGGAAATCCTCATGGACTTCCTCCGCCTGGGGAAGGCGGAGGGGCATGTCAGACTCGACTGACTAAAACCACACGGTGTCCTCTGCTGCCTTTAGCCGGGGGTGCGGGCCCACTTGCGCATTCACCGCTCCCCGGCAGGCCTTGACCCGACTACATCGCCGGGTCCCTCTCCTCGGTGCGGCCGTTTACCAACGGCCGCACCTCTCTTCGAGTGGCGACGAAGGACACGTCGCCGCCAACTCGGGCCTGTATCTGGTCGGGCGGCTGACTGCCCCAAGTCAGCCGCCCGCAGGCTACCTCTCATGGAGGACGCAGATCGGTTTGCGCCCTTCGGCGCCCGGTGCGTCTGCTACGGGAGCTGAGAGGGATGGAAATGCGCTCCCTTTCCCTCTCCGCCGTCTCCTTCGCGAGCATAACTTCCTCGCAGAAGGCGACGGCCCCTTCCCACGCACTCTCGCTTCCGACCATGGTCTCGACGACAGTCGGAAGCGAGAGATCGCTCCCGCCGATCGCCGTGATCAGATCACGGCGCTGCGACGCCCACGCTGAGCATTCCTCCAGCGTGTGCTGCGCCGTGTCTTCCGGGCAACCGTCGCAGTGGTGGCACACGGGCGTCTGCTCCCGACCTATGCGATGCAGATACTTTCCGAAGCAACCGTGTCCGGAAAGTATCTGCGTCAGTCGGAAGGTGAGAGCGCCGTGCCTCCTGCCGATCCACGCCTCCATGACGGGCCTTACCGCCGCAATAGCGGCGTGCCCCGCACTGGGTTGCGCAAGTCGCGCCTCCCACTCCGCCGCTAGAGATCGGCGGAGCTCAGACCGCCGCGTCTCCACTACGCTAGGCGGCGGCCTTTCGCCCCGCTCCTGGGCCTCCCCGCGCCACCGATACATTGACGCGAGGAGTTTAGCCTCCAGATCCCAGGGCGGTGATCCGGCCAACAGGCAGGCCGCTTCGTGGGAGATCGTGCAGTACCCCCTGATCACTCTGACGGCCATCGCTCGCTGCGGCCTTCGCAGCATTGCGACGTTGCGGGCCGACAGGGTGTCTGCCCACACGGGTGCTCCATATAGGGCCATAGACCGCACGATCCCCAAGTAGAGCCTCCGGCAGGATGACTCAGGGCCCCCCAAGTTAGGCAGTAGCCGCGTCAACGCCGCCGCTGCGCTCATCAGCTTAGGGGCCAGTTGCCGGAAGTGCGGCCCGAAGTCCCATCGGCTATCGAGGACGAGTCCTAAGTACTTCATCGTCGACTCGACGCCGATGCGGACGCCTCCCACCACTATGTTGGACCCCGAGGGTGGCGCGCGCCGGGCCCCGTGGAAACACAGAGCCTCGGATTTGTTGAGCGCCACCTCGAGGCCCAACCGCCGGATCCTAGCAACGACTTGCGCAACCCCCGCAGTCGCCAGTAGCGACGCGTCGCGGTACGTCTTCCCCCGTGCCGTCACCAACGTGTCGTCGGCGTAACAGACTACGCCGACGCCATGGAGGAGCGCACCGCGCAACACCCAGTCGTATCCGATGTTCCACAGGAGCGGCCCCAAGACCGACCCCTGTGGAACACCGCACGACGTTTCTCGCCGACCCCATCCTTCCTGACCCGGGTAGACGACTGACCTGCCAGCCAGGTAGGCCCCGACAGTGTGGCGGAGGTAGGTCGGCACCCCGTGGTAGCGGAGCGCCTCCCTGATGCAACTCCAGGGCAAGGTGTTGAAGGCGTTGGCGATGTCGAGCGACACCGCCAAGACGACCTCACCCCGTGCAACTGCTTCCTCCGCCAAGGCCCTTACGCGCATGATCGCGTCCACTGTAGAGCGCCCTTGACGGAAACCAAACTGGTTGTCCGCCAGATCCGGCCCCACGCCAGAGAGGTGCCGGACGAGGCGGTTTGCGATTACTCGCTCGAAGAGCTTGCCCACCTCGTCCAGCAGCACAATGGGGCGGTAAGCGGACGGGGAGTCCGCAGGGCGCCCTGGCTTATGAAGCAGAACCAGCTTCCCCGTCTTCCATAGGCGTGGAAACTGGCCCCGCTGCAAACATGCGCTCAACAGCCCTCGCAGTCGGGGCCCGAGAGCCTTCGAGGCCAAGACCCATGCACGGCCGGGTATGCCGTCGGGCCCTGGGGCGGTATTCTTGGCTTGAAGCCTCAAAACCGCCGCTCTCAACTCTGCCCGGGTCACTTCGGGCACTTCGTCGTCGCCGTCGTCGTCCTCGTTCGGCAACTCGGAGGGCGGAACCATGGGTGGCGGGGTATGCTCTGCCCTAGAGGGGAACAGAGCGCCAACTACGCTGCTCAATAGCTCTGGCCGGAGGCTCTGGGACAGCGGGGGGGCCCATGGACGGAGTTTGCCCCGTACCGTTAGGTATGGGCGCCCCCATGGATCTCGGTCCAGAGTCTGCAGCTGCTCCTCTCGAGCCAGGACTTTGGCCCGCTTGATGGCAAGCTGTAGTGCCTTCCTCGCCGCCCTGTACCCCTCATACAGTTCCGCCTCTTCGGCCTCGTCTGCCGCATCCCTGACGCGGCTACGCCTCCTGCGGAGCCTGGCGTACCGGCGCCGAGCGGCAACACACGCAGCGCGCAGCCGCTCGATGTCTTGCGACCACCAGTACACTTGGCGCCTAGCCGGTCGGGACAGAACCCTAGGCATAGCCGCGTCACAGACATGCGACATGGCCTTCCGGAACCACTCCGCCTCGCTATCGATGTCGTCAGGCCTGTCCGGTGCTGACACCCAGGCCTGGACTATCGAGGCTTCAACGAGTAGGTCCCGGTCCAGTTGCCGAAGCGCCCAACGCGGACCGACCCCGCCAGGGCCCGCTTGAACCGGGGTGGCAGAAGTCTGGGCAGAGACATCGAATCGGATGTACCGATGATCTGACAGAGTCTCCGCCTCCTCCACCACCCGCCAGTCCTGGACACGGCGAGCTAGTGCGGGGCTAGCGAACGTCAAGTCCACTATGGAACCGCCCCGCTGGCGCACGCACGTGTCCACGGAACCCCTATTTAGGAGCTGGAGGCCGGCCTCAATTGCCCACTCCTCCAGCACCTCTCCCCGCGCGTCTGTTGTTGGGGAGCCCCAAGCCGTGGATTTGGCATTGAAGTCCCCAAGAACGAGCACGGGGTGAGGACGACTACGGGCGACGACGACGCCCAACTCCACCACAAATCTCTCAAAGTCGGCGAGAGGTCTGTTCGGGGAGAAATAAACCCCCACAACCACCATCTCCCCGAACAGTGCCGCCACGTGGCCCTGCCCAACGGCGAGAGCCTCCATCATCGGGGACCCATTCCCGGCTCTGGAGATCAGTGTCACCGAGCCGTTCGTGTCGCTCGCCCAGTCAGCTCGCCCGGGCGGGACGAAGTACGGCTCGGCGACAACCGCGACACCTATCGACCACTGCGCCATGCTCTGGAGTAATAAATCCTGAGCCCGGGCGCAGTGGTTGATGTTCGCTTGGAGGAATCGCAGAGATGGGGCCATTACTGGGTGTCCATTGTCTGCGATTCCTCATTTTGTGACTGAGCCGGGACTGCTGAAATCTGGGCCCTCCCCTTTCTTTTGCCGTTGGGTGCTGCGCATGGCTTTCGGCCCACTCGATGCCCTGCAGGCTTGCCCAGCGCTGCACAAGCTAAGCAGTGGGGCGGGGCCGTGCAAGAGGCGACCATATGTCCGGGCTGACCGCATCCGAAGCACCGGTCACGGTAATTAGTGTCGGAGACGCACTGCGTTCCGACATGGCCGTCCGTCAAGCACCGGAAGCACGTCGTACCTCTTGCAGGCAACAGTTTTACCTGTGCCGATACCCACCCCACGAGTAGCCGGCGCCCGTCCGCCAGCTTCTGCGCCGCCGTCACAGGACAGCTCACAACTATTGAGCTCATCCCACGAAAGCCCGGGCGGATTTTGCCGGGCTTAATCTGGCTGGGCGGGCACTCTCCCGCCCTCGCCACAGCAGCCACGACCTCCTCGAAACCTAACCTAACCTAACCTAACCTAACCTAACCTAACCTAACCTAACCTAACCCAGTTGCACTCGGTCTGCCGAGCAGTACGCCACGAAAAACCACGCGCTCCGCACTTAAAAATCCGAAAAAATTGGTTTTTGTGCAGTTAGCGAAACGAAATTAGTGTCGTTCGACGCGGAAAATCGAGCCCGACAAAGTGCCACCCTGAGAAAGTGTCAGTGATCAGTGCCTTCGCAACTATCCCTGAAAAACTAGTTTTGTTGAGGTTAAGTGTAAAGTGCATAAGTTTAAAACGCTTACGCTGCGAAAACCAGATCGGTGACCCCCAAATTTTATTTTGGGTAATTGTGAACATCTTGGTCCCCTACCATCGGGACCACACCAGGACATCCGGACGCATCGATCCTTCGAGTTATTCAGGGAAAACTGAAAACCACGTGCGCTGAAAAAGCTGAAGGAGAGGAGCTACAGGCACGCAAGTCAGCACCATCATAGACACTGAAAAGACAAGGCGAGTGCAACCTTTTTTAGAATTTTATGTCTACCCACATAAATTATATTGCGTATTAAAAATCGCAAAATTGACCCCGTTTTTCTCCGGAACCAAGAAGAAACTCGACATTTTGAAACTGCAGCCCGTTGCGCGCTCATTAGAGGACCCTAAGTTACGAATTCTAGATTTTTAAGAACAGCCATTTTGACACCAAAGCTGAAAAACTGTATAAAACCTTATTTTAGATTTTTTCATATCAGGATAGTGCCTAAAAAATTTGAAAACAATTTTATCCGGAAGAAGCGTATTTTTAAATAATTATCATATTTTTTTCAAAATTTTAGATTAAGGGGTCTTAAAGATATCCAATTTTTTATGTTTTTTTGCTTTTAAATTGAAAATAATAGGAAAAATACACTTTTTTGAAGGAGATATACTTTTAGAATATATATTGTGACTTGTATAAGCCGAAACTCGGCCTAGGTAACCCCAGAATCACCGATTTTGATAAAAGTCGGCCATTTTGTTGGAACGGGATACTCGTTTGTTTCAGCAATAACTCCGGAACCGTTGGGCCTACGGAGCCACGGTTTTCGATATAATAAGAGGCATTGCCTCGGGTTTGCAAATACCAACTTTTCGGGATTTTTCAGGCTGAAACTTTTTTCAGGCCTGAAACACAATTTGAATAATACGTGGGGTGGAGCCGACCTGTACACCGAAAACCCGGTCCCGATACGACCGCAAACCGCGGAGATATCGTGGGTTCAATACGTGTTTTGACAGCTCGGCGGCCATCTTGCCAAAATTAAACCTGCTCTGTCTCCTGAACCCGTCGAGATTTTGAAAATCTGACTTCAGATCCGCGCTCACGGGCTTAACATCTTCCCTTACATTCCGGTTTCAGGAGTTTCAGAGCAAAAAATTTTCAAACTCCTGAAAATAGTTTCGGCCGACGGTCCGGATCAGGCTGAAGCAGACGAGCCCAAACTCGGGCTTTCTACGGCAGATACAACCGGAGTTATCTTAGGTCCAACAGTGACACTGACAGCTACGGCGGCCATCTTGGAAACACTCAAACGCCTATAGCTCCGGAACGGTTTGTCGTAGAGAGTCGGGGTTTCCTGTATTGATCGGGGCCTGACACCGGCTCCCCACTGCGATCAATTTCAGGCATTTTCAGCTGAAAGAATTTTCAGGGTGCTGAAAATTATTTCAGCTGTTAGAACTCCTCGAGCACTTTACTTTGAACCCAAACTCGACACCATTCGGCCTGGGGGTTGGGGAGATATAGTCGAGTATCCATTTTGCGGTGACTATCCCGTTGACTATCCCAAATATTCAATCTCCTGTATCTCCAAAACCCCTTGGGCTACGGGGGTCGTGTTTGGTGTCATTTTGAAGGGCTCGGAGAGGCCTATCAGTTGGGACCCTCAAACCGGCTCTACATAGAGCAGCATTTTTTGACCACACAAATCCGCCATCGTCGGTCCAGGGCACTGTTTACGCACCAAGTATAGACATAGAGACAATCTACGTCCCGATAGAGCACGGCTCTACATGTAATTTATTGCTTTTTTTTTTCTTTTAATTTTAATCCCTTAGTTTTAAGACATATTACGGAGGCTTTATTGAGCCAAACTAGCGACTATTCTTTTTGCGACCGTTGACCGGAATTCTCAGTAATTCATATTTTATCCTTTCTCCTTTTCATCGTTTATTATTATATATTTTCATCTTATTTTCTTCTATTTTGTTTGTACGCATTATTAACCTGACTGCACACAATTTTACACTGTGTGTAGACCATAAGTTGACAGCCCTTTACACTGTTGCTTATTTTATTTTATCTTGACGCCTTCCTCCGACAATGATGCCAAGAACACCGGCCAAACTTACCGAGGAACCGGAAAAGAAATCCCCGCCGAGGACACAGACTCTTCCGTCGCAAAGATCCCCACCCAGGACGCAGACTCTACCGTCTCAAAAATCTCCACCTAGGACGCAGACACTATCGTCCAATGTTAGACGTAGTGTGGAAAAGCTGGAGGCGGCGGGATCTGAGCAACAAAACTCGACTCCGTCCACCAGCAAGATAGACACTCAGATCCTGCCGAGACAGGTTCTATCAAGCCGCCTAGCTGAAGGCAAGGCGAACCTGATCAAAGCCAGAACCAACGTAGGCAACTCCAGGAACATAAGGTCTGACATCAAAGCAAACGTGCTGGAGGCGGTAGAGAAACTGTTCCAAATAATTAAGGAAGCAGACGCCGAAATTAAACGGCTCAAACGCAAAACCGGCGAAACAACAACAACAGAGGCTACTCCGATTTCCCCGGACAAGACCGCCTCGAACGAGGAAACGGAAGGGAACCAACAGATCCTGGAATATTTGAAAGAACAAAGCCGGCTTCTCGCCGAAAACGGCAGAAAGATGGACGAGCTCAAGAATAACTTGGAGCAACACCATCAACAAATAATGAGCACTAAGTCCTACGCAGACATAACAGCAGCCCGACCCACTCCACACCCACCCCAACACAGCGCACTACACTCTGTCGTTGTTAAGTCCCAGGACGAGAACGACACAGGGGATCAGGTATTAACAAAGGTGCGTGAAGCAGTAAACGCCAAGGAAGGCTGGGTAAGAGTCGAGAGGACTCGCAAAGGAAAAGACCGAAAGGTCATCATGAGCTGTAACAATGAAGAAGACAGACAAAAAATCAAACAGAGGCTAGAGAAGTCAGGAAAAAACCTGGTGGTAGAGGAAGTCCAAAACAGAGACCCCCTCCTGAGGCTCGCAGACATCCTCACAGTCAACACTGACGAGGAGGTTCTTAAGGCCTTCAGGAAACAAAATCAGTCGATATTCCGAGACCTCAAGGAAAGCGAAGACAGGATACAGATAAAATATAAGAGGAGGGCTCGGAACCCGCACACCAACCACGTTATCCTCAGTGTGTCCCCAGCCATCTGGAGAAGAGCGATCGACGCTGGAACAATCTACGTCGACCTCCAGCGCGTCCGGGTCTTTGATCAATCGCCGCTGGTCCAGTGCTCGAGATGCCTGGGATATGGCCACACAAAGAGATACTGCGCTGCCCCGGCGGATCTCTGCAGCCACTGTGGAGGCCCGCATCTCAGGGCGCAATGCCCAGATTGGCTCGCGGGAAGCGAGCCCTCATGTAGGAACTGTACGGCGGCAAACCTTGACCATAATGGACACAACGCCTTCAGCCAGGACTGCCCAATACGCAAGAAACGCGACGCAATAGCGCGCATGTCCGTAGCGTATTGCTGAGGGCACCCAGGAGAGTCAACGCCGTTACCAGGTGCTCCAAAGCAACCTCCAAAGGAGGAAGCTGGCTACGGAAGAACTAATGGTCGAGTCTACTCGCAGAAAAGTCACGATAGCACTGATCCAGGAACCATACGTGGGCGGGACGGGTAGTATGAAGTCATACCGTGGAGTGAGAATCTTCCAAAATACCGGAACAGGTACTGTCAAGGCAGCAATTGCCATATTCGACCCAGACATAGACGTCACCCAACACCCTGAGCTCACCACAAACAACATCGTAGTGGTGAGCATAAGTACTAGGAACTGGAAACTCACATTGGCTTCATACTACTTTGAACCGGACAGGCCCATAGAGCCGTACCTGGATCACGTCACTAAGATAGCCAAAGCCACAACCCGGAGGCTAATTATCGGAGGCGACTCGAACGCAAAGAGCACCTGGTGGGGGAGCCCGGCTGTTGATAATAGAGGGGAGGACATGGCATGTACGCTCCACGAGCTCGGGTTGCACTTGCTTAACGAGGGAGACGTCCCAACTTTCGACACGATTCGTGGCGGAAAGCGTTACACTAGCTTCGTTGACGTGACGGCCTGCACTCTTGATATGCTGGACCTAGTGGAAGACTGGAAAGTCGCAGAGAACCTCACATGTGCTGATCACAACGCCATCAGCTTCAGCATCAGGCTGAAAAAATCCACAGGGGTAAGTGTCAAAAGAACAACTAGAGTCTATAACACCAAGAAAGCCGACTGGAAAACATTCCAAGAAAAATTTAATGAAATAAAAATAGAGTATAATTTAGAGCCCGAAAAAATTTCAAATATTAATCTCGTAGAACAACTAGAAAATTTTATAAACAAATTCCAAATGGCCATCACAGAATCCAGTAACCTAGCTATCCCAACTAAAAAGAACACCGAGACACTTACCCTTCCTTGGTGGACCGAGGAACTCGCACAGATGAAGCGACTAGTTACCACTAGGAAACGCAGGATCAGGAATGCCGCACCAATACGTAAGCAGAGTGTGATAAACGCTTACATTCAAGCTAGAGACGAGTACGAATCAAAGGCCAAGGAAGCCCAAATCGAAAGTTGGAAGGAATTCTGCCAGAAACAAAACAAAGAAAATGTTTGGGAGGGTATCTATCGCGTTATAGGTAGGACAGCCAAGAGAGTGGAAGACATACCACTGGAGGAGAACGGCATTGTACTGGACGCCAAAGGCTCGGTGGAGCTGTTAGCTAAGACATTCTACCCTGAAGACCTGAGGGAGAATGATAACCGGACGCACCAGGAGATAAGGAACCGAGCAAATGAAGTGAACCTCCAGTCATCAGAGGTACAGAATGATCCCCCGTTCACAATAACGGAACTGCTCACCGCACTGGACTCCCTAAATCCTAAGAAAGCTCCCGGCGCTGACGGCTTCACCGCTGACATCTGCAATTACGCGATAAGAACTGACCCACAACTTTTCCTGGGAGTACTCAACAAGTGCCTGCAGCTTCACTACTTTCCGGCTGTCTGGAAGGAGGCTGCGGTCATTGTGTTGAGGAAACCGGGGAAGGATTCGTATACGTCACCCAAATCCTATCGCCCTATAGGACTCCTACCAGTGATGGGCAAAATCTTTGAAAAGATGTTGGTCGCCAGACTAAAACACCATTTACTGCCGGTTCTCAACCCAAACCAGTTTGGATTCATGCCCCAGAAAAGCTGCGAAGACGCCCTCTATAAACTAATGCAACACATAAACACAAAGCTAGACGAGAAGAAAATCATAACCGTCGTGTCATTGGATATAGAGGGCGCTTTCGACAGCGCCTGGTGGCCAGCTATAAGGGTCCAACTGGCCAAGTTGAAATGCCCTCTCAACATAAGGAAGGTTTTTGACAGTTACTTGGACGAGAGGAAAGTAACGGTCAGATACAATGGCGAAACCTTCACTAAGGCGACCAACAAAGGATGCGTCCAAGGATCCATAGCTGGACCCATACTATGGAACATACTTTTGAACCCCTTACTGAACACTCTCTTGGCTGAAGGACACTACATGCAGGCGTTCGCCGACGACGTCGTGATGGTGTTCGACGGTCATACAGCGCAACACGTGCAAAGACATGCAAATGCCGCTCTCGAACTTGTGCGGGTGTGGGGTGTCGAAAATAAGCTCAAATTCGCGCCTCATAAGACCAACGCCATGGTAATAACGCGCAAGCTCAAATTCGACACACCACACCTGCGCATGGGAGGGATCGACATCGCCATGTCGGACCACATTAAAATGTTGGGGGTGACGCTTGATAACAAGCTCACTTTTAATTTGCACGTGTCTAGCGTTTGTAAGAAGGCGATTTCCGTGTATCAGCAATTAGCTAGAGCAGCGAAAGCGAGCTGGGGTCTTCACCCAGAAGTTATAAGAACTATTTACACGGCGACCGTCGAACCCATAATACTGTATGCGGCGAGCATATGGGCTCCAGCGGCGGAGAAGCTGGGAGTGCGGAAGCAGCTCGGGATAGTGCAGCGAGGGTTTGCACAGAAAATGTGCAGGGCGTATCGCACGGTCTCCCTGAACTCGGCACTGGTTCTGGCGGGAGTTCTCCCGCTTGATCTTCGTGTACGCGAGGTAGCCTCGCTATACAGGATCAAGAGGGGCGAGGCCCTGCCCGAGCTAGGGGATCGGGAGATCGAGCGACCAACGCCGGCAATAGAAGCGCCACATCCCGCAACACTGACGGACCTGGAACTGGTTCGCCTCAAAGACCAAACTGACGTCACTGAACACAGTAACTGCGCAGTAAGGATCTACACGGACGGCAGTAAGCTTGAGGGTAAAGTCGGCGCAGCGCTCTCCGTATGGGAGGGCGAGGCAGAGACAAAGACCGTCAAGCTTTGTCTGTCACCTTACTGCACAGTGTATCAAGCGGAGTTGCTGGCTGTCTGCGAGGCCACCAGATTGATCAGGAAACACAAAGCAGTCACATTCGGCATACACAGCGACTCTATGGCGGCATTACAGACCGTCACTAACCTTGGCTCCCTCCATCCGTTAGCCGTTGAAACACGCGAAAACCTAACAGCCATCGCTCGACAGAACAAAGTTGTTACTTTGTTCTGGATCAAAGCACACGCAGGATTGGAGGGAAACGAAAGGGCAGACGAACTTGCCAAGGAGGCCGCCCTAGCGTCGAAAAGGAAGCCGAACTACGACCTATTTCCCGTCTCATTTGCGAAACGGCAGCTCCGGCAGAGGTCGATCCGCGAATGGGACGAGAGATACAAATCCGGCACAGTCGCCGGTATAACCAAGGTCTTCCTCCCGAGTGTGACTGCGGCGTACAGCATCGTCCGTAAATTTGAACCGAGCTGTCTAAGCACTCAACTGCTGACCGGACATGGAGGATTCTCCGAGTACTTATATCGCTTTAAGTGCAAGGATAATCCTTCATGTACCTGCGACCCCGGCGTACAGGAGACAGTCCCCCATCTAGTGGCCGAGTGCCCAGTTTTCGAGTACCCTAGATATAATGTCGAACGGGAATTAAATGTAAAGGTGACATTAGCAAACATAAAGTGCATAATGCAAGGAAAGAAGAGAGAGATATTTATGAACTTCTGCTTAGAAATCGTCAAAACGGTCGTAAAAAGAAATAAGTAGTTAATAGTATGATGACCATATTTGTGAGAAAATATCGGGCACATCATACGCCGAGTTAATTAGCACAATTAAGAAAATTAAAAGTAAGTAATAGTTCAGAGAAAAACTTAAACTAAGGGTCGATAAAAGCAAACAGTGGAAGTGACACTGGACAAAGCCGCCACTGTTGGGAATGTAGATTGTCTGAGGCCCGTAGACCCAAATGAAAACATTTAACGTCAATAAATAGAAACATAAGGAACCCTGTACAATAGTAGAGATAAATAGACAGTAAGATAGAAAGTAAGTATAAAAATGTGAAAACAACAAAAAGTACAAAGATGTAATAGAAAATAAGTAGATAAGGAATAATGTTAAGATAAAAATAAGAAAGAAATGTAAATTAGTAAGTACTTAACAACAAGAAATGTAAAAGAAATGTTGATCCGAAATCATTTAAATAAAGATACCGTGTATGTTGTTAACCCAAAACCCTGAAATAAAGAAAAATAGATAAGATAGATAAGAAATAGACCGGAATCCCACCGGAATAGAGATTGAGAGATGATGAAAGAAAGAAAGACCAAGTATGTAGAATAAAAGTGCGAGAGGAATAAATGATAGAACTGGAATGAAAGAGTAGCCTAGTAAGAATAGTCTCTGACGATTGTGTCGGAGGAAGTAGAAAAAAAAAATAAAAAAAAAAAAAAAAAAAAAAAAACCTAACCTAACCTAACCTAACCTAACCTAACCTAACCTAACCTAACCTAACCTAACCTAACCTAACCTAACCCAGTTGAGTATGAGCAAAGGGCTAGGGAGGCCCAGATCGTGAGTTGGAAAGAGTTCTGCGGCAAACAGGATAAGGAGAGCCTCTGGGAAGGGATTTACCGTGTTATAGGAAGAACGACAAAGAGGATAGAGGACATACCCCTGGAGGCAAACGGCATCACCCTTGATGCGAAAGGCTCTGTGAAGCTATTGGCGGACACGTTCTATCCAGAGGACCTTGAGGATAACGACAACCAGGTGCACAGGGACATAAGGAAACGAGCACAAATTGTGAACAAACAACCATCTGACGAACAGCCCGATCCCCCGTTCACAATAACGGAACTGCTCACAGCGTTGGACTCCTTTAACCCCAAAAAAGCGCCTGGTGCCGACGGATTCACAGCTGATATATGCAGCCATGCAGTGAAGTGCGAGCCTGATCTTTTCCTGGGAGTACTAAACAAATGCCTCGAACTCCACCACTTTCCATCTGTCTGGAAAGAGGCAACGGTGATCGTATTAAGGAAACCAGGGAAAGAATCGTACAAAACCCCTAAGTCTTACCGTCCCATAGGACTGCTACCGATACTTGGCAAGGTCTACGAGAAGATGCTGGTTGCGAGGCTCAAACACCACATGCTGTCGAGCCTAAACCCAAGCCAGTTCGGATTCATGCCCCAAAAAAGCTGCGAAGACGCCCTCTATAAACTAATGCAACACATTAACAAAAAACTAGATGAGAAAAAGATTACAACCATCGTATCATTGGATATAGAGGGCGCCTTCGACAGTGCTTGGTGGCCGGCTATAAGAGTCCAGCTGGCAAAAGGGAACTGCCCTCTCAACATAAGAAGGGTTATCGACAGCTACCTTGACAAACGTAAAGTGACGGTAAGATATAACGGGGAGACCTGCACCAAGGCCACAAACAAGGGCTGCGTCCAGGGATCAATAGGAGGGCCAATTCTCTGGAATATCCTGCTGAACCCTCTACTTAATATCCTCCAGGCGGAAGGTCATTACGTCCAGGCGTTCGCCGATGACGTTGTCATGGTATTTGACGGCCACACGGCGCAACAGATACAAGGGCGCGCCAACGCCGCTCTCGAACTGGTGCGGGTGTGGGGCGTCGAAAATAAGCTCAAATTCGCACCTCATAAGACCAGCGCTATGGTAGTCACGCGCAAGCTTAAATTCGACACACCACACCTACACATGGGCGGGATCGACGTTGGCATGACCAAACAAATTAAGATGTTGGGTGTCATAATCGACGAGAAACTTACTTTTAACGCGCACGTAACAAGCGTTTGTAAAAAAGCCATAGTCGTGTACAAACAGCTCGCGAGAGCGGCCAAGGCGAGCTGGGGTCTGCACCCTGAGGTGATCCGCACGATATACACGGCAACCGTCGAACCCATCATCTTATACGCGGCGAGCGTCTGGGCACCGGCAGCTACGAAACTCGGCGTGAAAAAACAGCTCGGGGCAGTGCAGAGAGGCTTCGCGCAGAAAATGTGTAAGGCCTATCGCACGGTCTCCCTGAACTCAGCACTAGTTCTGGCGGGAATACTCCCACTCGATCTCCGTGTACGCGAGGTAGCCTCGCTGTACAGGATCAAGAGGGGGGAAGCCCTGCCGGAACTGAAGGACAGGGAGATCGAGCGACAAACGCCAGCATTAGCAGCACCACATCCTGCAGCGCTCGCACATCTCCAGCTCACATGTCTCAGGGGTCAGAGCGACCTGGACGAAACCGAGGACCGTGCAGTCAAAATCTTCACGGATGGCAGCAAACTGGATGGCAGAGTCGGCGCAGCGTTATCCATATGGATGAACAATGCAGAGACCAAGACCGTCAAGCTTTGTCTGCCGTCATACTGCACGGTCTTCCAGGCGGAACTATTAGCCATTTGCGAAGCCACCAGACGAATCAGGAACCACAGCGCGACCACATTCGGAATATACAGCGACTCCATGGCAGCTCTACAAACTGTCACAAACCTCGCTTCCCTCCATCCATTAGCCGTTGAGACACGCGAGAATCTTTCTAACCTATCTCGACAGAACAAAATAGTATCTTTGTACTGGATCAAAGCACACGCAGGATTGGAGGGAAACGAGAGGGCAGACCAGCTCGCCAAGGAAGCCGCTGCCGCATCTAGTAAGAGAAAGCCAGACTACGACTTGTATCCCATTTCGTTCGCGAAGCGGCAGCTTCGGCAGGAAACGATTCGCGAATGGAATGACAGGTACAAATCTGGAGAAGTAGCAGGTATCACCAAACTTTTCTTTCCGGATGTGGTGTCGGCACACAGCGTGATTCGCAAGTTCGTGCCAACAACCCTGAGCACCCAACTGCTGACCGGACATGGGGGATTCTCCGAATACTTAAGCCGCTTTAAGTGTAAGGAGAGTCCCTCATGCACCTGTGACCCCAATGAAAAGGAAACCGTCCCCCACATAATAGCTGAATGCCCGGTCTTCGAGCATCAAAGATATAATGTAGAACGAATGCTGGACATAAAAATAACTACAGAAAATATAAAGTGTATCATGATAGACAAAACAAAAAGAGACGCATTTCTAAACTATTGCTTAAATATAACAAAAACAGTCGTAAAGAGAAATAGGCAATAAATGTATGATGACCATATTTATTGTTAAATATTGCGAACATCATACACACTAAATTGTAAGAAAAACTAGAATTAAAATATAGATATAAGCATAGGTTAAGATAAAAACTAATATAAATTATGTTTGTAAACTAAATAAGAATAGAAAGTAAGAATTAAATAAAAATAGGTAGTAAGAATCATACCGGGCAAATCGGCAAAGACATGTGTGTATGTTGTAAGCCCGAAAACCCAGAGTCCAATGTGCAAGAAGACTCCCTATATTATAAGCAAGAATAAGATAGATATAATAAACATATGTAAACTAGATATATTGTTGTAAAATACCAGATGTTCTTTTTTTATAAGTGAATAAAAATCCTGTGTCTGTGTTAACCCGAATCCCTAAAGGAAAATAATAAAGAAGACAATAAGTTAGTAAGAATAAGATACTAGTTAGATAGCCCGGAATCCCACCGGGGAAAAGGAATGAATGAGATAGAAAGAAAGAAAGAAAAAGTATGTGGAATAAAAGTGCGAGAGGAATAATTGATAGAACTAGAATGAAAGAGAAGACAAGATAAAATAGGCTCTGACGTTATGCGTTGGAGGAAAGAGCAAAAAAAAAAAAAAAAAAAAAAAAAAAAAAAAAAAAAAAAAAAAAAAAAAAAAAAAAAAAAAAAAAACCTAACCCAGTTGCACTCGGTCTCTCGAGCTGGAAGCAGCAAAACTCCACGCGCTCCGCACAAAAAATTGCCTAAAAATAGGTTTTCCTGCGCGTATATACAAGTGTATAGTGTCGTTGGGTGCGGAAAATTGCGCCCCATAAAGTGCCGTGTTCAAATTGACCAAACATAAAGTGCCTGAAAAGTTACAAGTGAAAATCCTCGTTTTTAGAGGTTAAGTGAAGTTCACCAAAACTAAAAACGCAAACGCTGCTCAAACTAAATCGACGACCCCCTATTTTTATTTGGGAATCTCCTCGGCATCGTGGTCCCCGATCATCTGGGCCACCGGAAATCACCGTGACACCACGGATCACGGAGATATTCAGGATTTTGTGAAAACCACGTGTCCTGAAAAAGCGGAAGGAGTGGAGTCAGCGGCGTGAAAATCGGCACCGAAGCGGACCTACATAATAAAAGGCGAGTGCAACTAAAATCAAAATTTTTGCACAACTAGATAATTTATTATAAGACTTCAAAACTACCAACTTTCGACCTTCGTAACTCTGAACGGAGAACTCACTTCGAAAATCTGCAACTGCTATCTGGTGCGCGCTTCAGAGAAGAACCTTAGTTTTAAAAATTAGAATTTTTATGTAACCCACTTTTGCACAGTAATTAAAAAACCTAAAAAACCACTTAAACCTAAAAAACTGTTATAAAAAACTGTCAAAAAATTTCAATTATTATATTGTTTGGTAGAGTCTTAATTATAGTTAATTTACATATTTTTTCAAAATTTTCGGACAAGTAGTAGTAAAGTTATAGAATTTTATATGTTTTTTGTTAATATTTCCATAAATATAGGTAAAATCAAATTTTTTATTTTATATATGTGTTAAAATAGCCCATCCGGTTCCATATAAGCCGAAACTCGGCCCAGATACTGCTAGAGTTGCCGGATTTGTCAAAAGTCGGCCATTTTATTTTTGTGGGATAACTTTTAAATTGTAAATATCTCCCGAACCGCTCAACATACGGCGACGCGGTTTCGACTATAGGATAGTGCGTCCTCCAAATATTACAACCTGACAAGTTTCAGGCGTTTTCAGGCTCGGAACTTTTTCAGGCCTGAAAATCACCTCTAGGGATAGAGGAGGTGGAGCCGGACTGTACGCTAAAAACCCGGACTCGGTACGCCTCCTGGTTGCCGAGATATCATAGGTTTTATTCACCATTTGACAGCTCGGCGGCCATCTTGGAAAAGTTGAAAGCGCCATAACTCCTGAACCCGTGGGGATATTTCGTTTCTGTTTTCAGAATATTACTCAGGGGCTTGAGAACTACCCCTCCTCCCGGTTTCAGGAGAATCGGGACTGAAAATTTCCAGATTCCTGAAACTGTTCCGAGCCGATAGCCGTGCTCGACCTGAGCCAAATAAGCCCAAACTCGGGCCTTCTGCGACGAACGAGACCGGAGATAGAGCAGGTCCAATTTCACCTTTGACAGCTGCAGCGGCCATCTTGATTTTCTTCACAGTGCCATATCTCCGGAACGGGACGTCGTAGAGGACCGGGGTTTCTTTTGTTGAGACGGGCTGGTCCCTGCGGACCTGGGAGAATAGGTTTCAGGCCTTTTTCATGAAAAAATTTTCACGGTGCTGAAAACCAGCGGAGCAGGTGGATCTCGCCGAGCACTCTCGGATAAGCCCAAGCACGGGGCATTTCGGCCCAGCCGTTTAGAAGTTACGGCTAATATCCCAATCTTGACCCACAATCCGTGGCTTATCCCAAAATTTTGACAAGCCGTAACTTCCGAACCCTTAGAGCTACAAGAACGTGCTTGGTGTCGTTTTGAAGGGCTCGGAGAGACCTATCAGTTGACGCTGTCAAAACAGCTCTACGTAGAGACAAATTTTCTTTTGGCTGCAAATCAGATACAGAGAGTCCTGGAACAAGTTTTCTTGGGAAGTCAGACTCCTGAGATTGTATAACAGCTTTAGCTTTGAATCCTGCTAAATAAACCTAGTAGAGACTGCCTCTACATAGAGACGAAATTTTTATATTTTTCTATTTTGCTATATTTTGTGTACTGCGACCCACGAAGGCATTATTGAGCCTAAAATTAGATTAAGACTTATATAAAAATTGACACCCTGTACCTCTCTTGAGGACAGGCCTAGTTTTAAGTACCTAATTTAAATTTTTATTTGAATCTAAGATTAATTATTCAGACACTTAAAATTGTTTTTGTTTAATTTACACATTTTGACCTTTATTATAATTGTATTATTTTAGCTGTATTCCCCCCTTTACAGGGACACAGAATTTTTCTTAACTCTATTGACGATTGTATTATGTATTATATTTTAAGTTATTGAATTAATGACCGTATTTTCAAATTGATTGTACATTATCGCGATTCCTGTGTCCCCCTTTTACAGGGACCCAGAAGGCCCAGTGTAAATGTTACTCTCCTTTTCGAGAGCGGATAAAATTAGGAAACCCTCCCTCTACAAGGGTCCGTCTGTCATGGCCCAAATGGAGACCCCCGACCCACATGACGCCATCTATGAGCATCGGTCGACGGGGGAGTCCATGGGGGAGAAGTGTCTGTCCCCGTTGACTCGAGACGAAGTCAAGAAAAGAATATCCTTCGAGGACGCCACTCCTCGCGAGTTCATCGAGGTTTTCACCACACCAAAGGGGCGCCCGCCTCCTGTGGCCGCCACCGGACTGCTTGAGGGGACTGTGGCCGAGCGTCGCAGTCGTCTTGAGGAGGCGAGAGATTGCCTACAGAAGGCGAAGCACAACCTGGGCAACTCTCGCAACCTCAAGACTAACATAAAGAATGCGGTGCTGGAGGCTCTAGAGCGGCTCTTCGAGCTGGTCGAGGACGCGGAGCTCGAGCGGGCCCCTGACGCGCCCGTGACTGTACCAGAGCCGGCGACCGTCGCGTCCACCGCTGTCCATAGTCCTCTGCCCGTCTCCAGCGAGATTCTTGCTGGCCAGGCTGAGCTCCTGAACACCCTCAAGGAGCACATCTCGGAGTTGAAAGACCACTCCGAGAAGATGGATAAACTCCGAGACAGTCTGGCCAGCGTGGAAAGTGCGGAGGGGACAACCTATGCGAGTGTTGCGTCAACGACTAATCGCCAGACCGGGACTCAGGCCCTGGAGCGGAAAACGCTGCACTCCGTGGTTGTTTCCTCCACACGGGAGATTGATACAGGGGACGAGATCCTGGAAAGGGTCAGGAGGGCGGTGGATGCGAAGGATGGCTGGGTTCGCGTAGAAAAAGTAAGAAAGGCAAAGGACCGCAAAGTCATCATGGGATGCGCGACTGAGGAGGAGAGGAAGAAAGTCAGGGACCGACTGCGGACGGCTGGAGAGAACCTCGTCATCGAGGACGTGAAGAATAGGGACCCGCTTCTGATTCTGAGGGACGTGCTCTCAGTGCACAGTGACGAGGAAGTGCTCGCAGCCCTCAGAAATCAGAATCCGGAAATCTTCCGCGGCCTCGAGGACGGGGAAGGTAGAATGAGTGTGAAGTATAGGAAGAAGGTGCGCAACCCGCATGTTAACAGCATTGTGCTGACTGTGTCCCCCATTATATGGAGGAGGGCACTCGAAGGAGGCAAGCTCCGGATTGATCTGCAGAGAGTGCGCGTTGAAGATCAAACGCCTCTGGTGCAGTGCACCCGCTGCCTAGCATTCGGTCACGGCAAGCGATTTTGCACCGAGCCAGCCGACCTCTGCAGCCACTGCGGCGGTCCACACCTTAGGTTGGACTGCCCAGTCAAGCAGAACGACGGGGCAGCGGCATGCGTCAACTGTACTAGAGCCAAATTGGGGGAGCATCAGCACAATGCTTTTAGCGACGTCTGCCCGATCCGTAGGAAGTGGGACGCATTCGCGAGGGAAGCAATAGCCTATTGCTAAAGTCTCCGTTGCGCCCACTTCCTGTGTTACAGCGAAAACAGGTTCGACGCAACAAGATCGCAAACGCATTGAGCGAACCACTAGGGTTGGCTCAATGAGGGGTGGAAACTGGAGCCACTTTCTTATGAAAGTGGCTGGAGTTGCGCAAGACCATGAGTCAACACTAGTGGCATCGCCGAGCTGCGTCGAACCTGGCACGAGGTACCGATGACCTTGCTTAGTAATATCTTGCCATATAATAAGTATATAGTCACCATATTACACAAGCAAAGAAGCAAGAGAGCATTTGCAGTGCTTCAGTAACGCTAAGCAGGGAAAAGCTGCTGCATGCGGGAAAGTTAAAGTTAAAAAAATAAAATTAGTAAAAATAAAATAGATAATATGCGAAAATTAAATAAGTAAAGTAAAAAAGTATGATATCAGAAGAGCACCAAATTTAGAATATATAAATAAATAAAGAAAGTTAGATTCATGCGTACCACCAGTAAACATAAAACAAGGTAAAGTAGGGTATTTAAAACCAAAGAAAACAATGAAGCAAGTAAAAGACAGCACTCAAAGCGGTCTCCCCGGTCGCCCGCAGACGCTAATAAACAAAAGCGATAAGGTCTCTGACTTCGTTAGAGGTACACGGGCGGGGCAGGAGTGGGTTTTAGCGGGTTCAAGTCCCGCACTACCTCGACTGTCTCATAATTTCCGTGAGATAGTCGAGGTGTCCGAAGGGATTTCCCACTCCTGCCTACTAAAAAAAAAAAAAAAAAAAAAAAAAAAAAAAAAAAAAAAAAAAAAAAAAAAACCTAACCTAACCTAACCTAACCTTTTTTTTTTTTTTTTTTTTTTTTTTTTTTTTGCGCTGGGAAAAAATGCATTACGCATACCCTCCAATCGGAGGGGTATGTGGGACTCCCCGGTCTGACCCGGTATACCCACTAAAAATACCCAGCGGCATTCCCGCTTCGTCTGAGTGGCGGGGACTGGGAATCTTGGCACAGCCATCACTTCCAGTCCTCCGCCGACGATTGCCCTCAGGCCGGGCCCTCACGCGGGCCCGGGAATGACTTACGAAGGTGGTGGCGGGAGCAAAGTCCCGTCGCCACCAAGAGGACGGCGCCTTCTGCGGCCTCTTCGTCTGCGGAGCGGCGCCGCGAGAGGATCGTCCTCGCGCACGCGCTCCGCCTCCTCCTTTTGCGAGATTACGTCCTCGCAAAAGGAGGCAACCGCCGTCCAGGCCTCCTCGCTCCCCAGCATGGCCTCGACCACAGCGGGAAGCGAGAGGTCCTGCCCAACAACCGCAGTCAGACCGCGGCGCAGTTCGGACCAAGCCGGGCACACCTCCAGGGTATGCTGCGCCGTGTCCTCCGCTGCGCCGCAGTCGTGGCACGCCGGGGTTTCCTCCCTACCGATCCGATGCAGGTGCGATCCGAAACAGCCGTGGCCGGATAACACCTGCACCAGACGGAACGAGAGGAAACCGTGGGACCGCTCGAGCCAGCTCTGCAAAACCGGACCGAGCGCGTCCAACGTCCGGCGGCCAAAGGCGGCGGCGGCGAGGTCCTCCGTCCAGTGGAGGACGATGGCGTCCTTCGCCTCCCGCCGCACTGCCTCCCGCTCTTCGGCGGCGGGGCGCTCCCCGAGCGCCTTCCGGCGCGCCGTCCACTCATATACTCTGGCCAGCACCCAAGCCTCCAACTCCCAAGGAGGAGTGCCGGCCAGAGCGCACGCCGCCGAGAAGCCCACTGAGCGGTAGGCCCTCGCCACCCGCTGTGCAATGGCCCTTTGGGGCCTGCGGATGGCGGTCGCATTCTCCCTCCTGTGGAGGGAGTCCGCCCAGATGGGTGCCCCGTACAGGGCCATACTGCGGAGGATGCCGGCATACAGGCGCCGGCATTTCGCCTTGGGCCCCCCAAGGTTGGGGAGGAGCCACGAGAGGGCGTCCGCGGCTTTCAGGAGGCGCGTCGACAGCCCGCTGAAATGCGGGCCGAAGCGCCACCTCTCGTCCAGCACCAGGCCCAGATACTTCATCTGGGGCTGGACACCTATACGGACGCCCTCCACGACAATGTGGGCATCGGGAGGAGGGCGACGCTGCCGGGGGCCGCGGAAGAACACGGCCTCCGTCTTGTGCAGCGCCACCTCCAATCCCAGGCGGCGGATCCTCTCTGCAACCAAGGATCCGCCAGCCGAGGCCAGACAGGCCGCCTCCCCAAAGTTCCTCCCCCGGGCAGTGAGAAGAGTGTCATCCGCGTAGCAGATGACACTCGTGCCCTGGAGGAGGGCCCCCCGCAGAAGCCAGTTGAACCCGATGTTCCACAGGGGAGGGCCCAGCACCGAACCCTGCGGAACACCGGACTCTGCGCCGTACCGCCGCACAGTGGCCGTCTTATCAACGAGGAGGACCTCTCGGTCCTCCAGGTAGCTCGCCAGGAGGGCCCGCAGGTATTGGGGCACTCCGTGATACCGCAGCGCCTCCAATATCGTCGAGTGGGGGACGGAGTTGAAGGCGTTGGAGATGTCGAATGACACCGCCAACACTCCGTCCCCCGCCTCCACTGCCTCCTTCACCTGGCCCTTGAGTAGGGCCAGCGCGTCGATCGTCGAACGCCCTCGGCGGAAACCGAACTGGGCGTCCGACAGATCCGGCCCTACCCCCCGCAAATGGCTATTCAGCCGGGAGGCGACAATCCCCTCGAACATTTTACCGACCTCATCGAGCAGAACGATGGGCCGGTATGCCGAGGGGGAGTCCACCGGGCGTCCCTCCTTACGGAGGAGGCATAGCTGCCCCTCCCTCCACAGCTTCGGGAACCTCCCAGCCGTAAAGCACGCGCTGAAGAGGTCCCGAAACCTGTCCTCCATTTGGGAGGCAGCGATAGCCACCACCCGTGCGGGGACGCCGTCTGGTCCGGGGGCCGTCTTCTTCCTGCGGAGGCTGAGGACCCCCGCCTCGAACTCCGCCGCCGTCACCGGGGGGACCTCCTCCTCCGGCAGGGCCGCCCCCTGCGGGGGATCCATGGGTGGTGGGGTGAAGTCGGTCCTGCGCGGAAACAGGGACCGGACCACCCCGTCCAGCAACGCTGGCTCGAGGGTCTCCGACAGGGGGGGACCACAGAGGCGGAGCTGGTTCCGCGCCGCCCTGTATGGCCTTCCGAAGGGGTCCCTATCGAGACCCTCCAGCATCTCGGCCCTCGCCGAGTCCTTGGCGGCGCCCATTGCGGACTTGAAGACCGTCGTCGCCTCCCGATAAGAGGCGTATAGACGGTCCTCTTCCGCCAGGTTTCGGGCGCTGCGCCGTCGGCTCCGCGCATAGGCCCTTCTGGACGCCACGCAGGCGGCCCGGAGCCCCGCCAGCTCCTCCGACCACCAATAGACGGCACGACGGGGAGGCGGACGGCGAGACCGGGGCATGCTGGAGTTGCACACCTCGGTCAGGGACTCCCTCAGCCGAACCGCTGCGGCGTCCACGTCCCGGACCTCGCCAGGGGGCGACAGCCAGTCCTGGAGAAAGGCAGCCTCCCTGGCTGCCTCACGGTCCAGGCGGGTGAGAGCCCACCGCGGGAAGGGGGACTGCCCAGTGCGGGCCAACGCCCCTCCCCGGGCGGATATGTCGAACCGCACATATCGGTGGTCCGACAAAGTCTCCACCATCTCTACCCGCCAGTTGACGACGCGGGCGGCTAGCGCGGGGGTGGCAAACGACACGTCCACCACCGACCCACCCTGTTGCCGCACACACGTGTGGACCGCCCCCCTGTTGAGGAGGGACACACCGCAAGAGGCCGCCCAAAACTCGACGGCGCGCCCCCGGACGTTGCAGCCGGCGGCCGGATTGCCCCAGGCCACCGACTTGGCGTTGAGGTCGCCCAACACCACGGCCTGGCGTGGCGCCGCCCTCCCTACGACTGCTGTGAGGATCTCGAGGAAATCCTCAAAGTCCGAGAGAGGGCGGTTTGGGGAGAAATAAACCCCCACCACCGCTATGTCTCCCCACGCGGCGGCCACGTATCCCGGTCCCCTCTCTAAGAGCGAGAGGGGAGGGGAGTCCGTGGAGGGCCGCGTCGACAATGCCACGAGGCCGTCCCGGTCGCCCAGCCAACGACCAGGGACCGAGTAAGGCTCGGCGACCACCGCCAAGTCCACCAACCACTCAGCCATGATCTGCATCAGCAGATCCTGGGCTGCTTTGCAGTGGTTGGCGTTCGTCTGAAGGATGCGATGTTCGACCCTATCCATCAGTCGGACATCGCACCCCCCTCCACAGCCGCCGCAGGAGCGACGGCGCTAGCGGCAGTAGCAGGTCCGGTCGGCACCTGCGCTTTGCCCCGCTTAGGGGGAGGATTGCAGTTCCTCCCCTTCATGACGTGGGCCGCCGGGCGGCCACTGGCGGCACAGACCGCGCAGTGCGGCGTGGCGACCTTGCAGGAGGCGGCTTTGTGGCCCTCCTTGCCGCAGCGGTAGCAGGTGTCCGTCCTGTCTGTCGTGGACGGACACAGGGGCCTGGTGTGTCCGATGCCGAAGCACCGGAAACACCGCAGCGCCTGTTCCTCGAGTGCACGCACTGCACCCGAGCTGAACCCTACTTTCAGCCGTCCCTTCGCCAGGACGGCTTTGGCAGCGGCGATTGGGCACTCGAGGCGAATGGTGCCCATACCGCCGCGGCCGGGTCTTATGTCCCGGCCTTGGACCGCCGCGACGCCACAGCCCCCTATCGCTGCGACCGCCGCTACCACCTCCTCCTTGGTGACGGAATCATCGAGATCCGTCACCTCAATGGCCGCCAACTTGACCGACCGAGCCACCTTGGCCGAATCCGCGATGACCTCTTGCAGCTTGGCTGCGAAGAGGTCCGCATGGGCACTCCCTTCTGCCCCCGGGAACTCGAAAATTCGAGCCCCGGCTTGGGTCCGTCGGCAGGAGACACTGCTGATCCCCAGTTGGGCGGGATCCGCATTTGCACGCGCCCGCACCAGAAGGGACGCGTACGTCTCCCCTCGCCCCGCAGCCTCCGCGGTGAGCGTCACTACGACGGCCGCGGTTTTTGGGGGGACTAGCTTCCCCTTTCCACTCGCTTTCCCTTTGCCCTTGGTAGCGGTGGGCGCGGTAGTGGCCGGGACGGCAGGGACGACCGTCGCCGACTTTTTGCCCTTGCCCTTCCCTTTGCGGCCCACAACCGTCCACTCGTTGACCGGTGTGGTCGCAGGGAGAAGGGCGTCTTCCGCCTGGGAGGAGGAGGACGGCCCTGGCTCGCGCTGCCGTTTATCCGCCGCAAGCGGCGGCCGGAGGCGTTTCTCCGGCAGGGGCCGGTCCTCAATTCCTGCTAAGCAGGACCTTGTGAAGGCCCTCTCCTCCATCACCACCTTGCGGATGATATCCTCAAGGTTGGAGGGGGGGCCCTCTGTCACGGGGCTCGTCCCGGCTTGCTGTGGTCGAGCCGTGGCTTCGGCCAGCTTCTTGTGAAGCTGGCTGACCTCCGACTGCAGGCGATCAACTTTCGCCTGCAGTTGCCGCGTTTCATCACTGGCCTTACGTCGAACCAGCTCCGCGACGACACCGCGCATGCTCGCGGCCCGGCACTTGAGGGCCTTTTGGAAGGTCCCCTTTAGGTGGGAGGACTTAGTGGCGACCTCGATGATCTCCTTTTCATCCTCCTCCGCCATTCCCTCCAACTCTGCGAGGGAGTGGTCCGCGTATACAACGCGGGGGGCGCCGTACCCGGACTTGGCCCGGGCGGCGTGCGCCCGCGTCTCGCTCGCCGCAACCCGCTCCTCCAGCTCTTGCTGGAGCTGCTCCCGTCGAGCCAGGTCCAACTGGCGTTGAGCGTCCGCGAGCCCAACGACATGGGTTTCCGCGACCACCGTCGGCTTCTTTGCCTTCGGCTTCGCCCCACTCGAGTGCGAGGAGCTCCCGGACCCACCGCGCACACGCTTTCGTCGGCGCGAGTCGTCTGTGTCCGACACTCGGACAAGCGAATCGTCAGACGACTCGTCCGCCTCACCAAAGAAGCTAGCCGCAGACGGCGCGCGGCTAGCCTCAGACGCCGCAGCGTCGGAGTGGCCCTGAGAAGGGCCTTTGGGTTGGCCCTTAGAAGGGCCTTTGGGTTGGCCCTGAGAAGGGCCTTTTTGTTTTAAAAAGCGCCCGGAGGCGTCACGCGCAAGGTCTTTCGACATAATAAAAACAAATCAATCAAAGCTGAGCAAGGCAAGAGAATAAAATAAGAGCTTTGAAGTCACAGTGAACTTTGGCCAACCCAGTCTGCCACTCCGTTACGGTGGTCAGAACTGGGCAGTTTCCAGGGGACGCGACGTGGACGCAAACACTGTGGGGGGTCCCCCAACCTAACCTAACCTAACCTTTTTTTTTTTTTTTTTTTTTTTTTTTTTTTTTTTTTTTTTTTTTTTTTTTTTGCGCTGGGAAAAAATGCATTACGCATACCCTCCAATCGGAGGGGTATGTGGGACTCCCCGGTCTGACCCGGTATACCCACTAAAAATACCCAGCGGCATTCCCGCTTCGTCTGAGTGGCGGGGACTGGGAATCTTGGCACAGCCATCACTTCCAGTCCTCCGCCGACGATTGCCCTCAGGCCGGGCCCTCGCGCGGGCCCGGGAATGACTTACGAAGGTGGTGGCGGGAGCAGAGTCCCGTCGCCACCAAGAGGACGGCGCCTTCTGCGGCCTCTTCGTCTGCGGAGCGGCGCCGCGAGAGGATCGTCCTCGCGCACGCGCTCCGCCTCCTCCTTTTGCGAGATTACGTCCTCGCAAAAGGAGGCAACCGCCGTCCAGGCCTCCTCGCTCCCCAGCATGGCCTCGACCACAGCGGGAAGCGAGAGGTCCTGCCCAATAGCCGCAGTTAGACCGCGGCGCGGTTCGGACCAAGCCGGGCACACCTCGAGGGTGTGCTGTGCCGTGTCCTCCGCCGCGCCGCAGTCGTGGCACGCCGGGGTTTCCTCCCTGCCGATCCGATGCAGGTGCGATCCGAAACAGCCGTGGCCGGATAACACCTGCACCAGACGGAACGAGAGGAAACCGTGGGACCGCTCGAGCCAGCTCTGCAGAACCGGACCGAGCGCATCCAACGTCCGGCGGCCAAAGGCGGCGGCGGCGAGGTCCTCCGTCCAGTGGAGGACGATGGCGTCCTTCGCCTCCCGCCGCACTGCCTCCCGCTCTTCGGCGGCGGGGCGCTCCCCGAGCGCCTTCCGGCGCGCCGTCCACTCATAAACTCTGGCCAGCACCCAAGCCTCCAACTCCCAAGGAGGAGTGCCGGCCAGAGCGCACGCCGCCGAGAAGCCCACTGAGCGGTAGGCCCTCGCCACCCGCTGTGCAATGGCCCTTTGGGGCCTGCGGATGGCGGTCGCATTCTCCCTCCTGTGGAGGGAGTCCGCCCAGATGGGTGCCCCGTATAGGGCCATGCTGCGCAGGATGCCGGCATACAGGCGCCGGCATTTCGCCTTGGGCCCCCCAAGGTTGGGGAGGAGCCACGAGAGGGCGTCCGCGGCTTTCAGGAGGCGCGTCGACAGCCCGCTGAAGTGCGGGCCGAAGCGCCACCTCTCGTCCAGCACCAGGCCCAGATACTTCATCTGGGGCTGGACTCCTATCCGGACGCCCTCCACGACTATGTGGGCATCGGGAGGAGGGCGACGCTGCCGGGGGCCGCGGAAGAACACGGCCTCCGTTTTGTGCAGCGCCACCTCCAATCCCAGGCGGCGGATCCTCTCTGCAACCAAGGATCCGCCAGCCGAGGCCAGACAGGCCGCCTCCCCAAAGTTCCTCCCCCGGGCAGTGAGAAGAGTGTCATCCGCGTAGCAGATGACACTCGTGCCCTGGAGGAGGGCCCCCCGCAGGAGCCAGTTGAACCCGATGTTCCACAGGGGAGGGCCCAGGACCGAACCCTGCGGAACACCGGACTCTGCGCCGTACCGCCGCACCGTGGCCGTCTTATCTACGAGGAGGACTTCTCGGTCCTCCAAGTAACTGGCCAGGAGGACCCGCAGGTATTGGGGCACTCCGTGATATCGGAGCGCCTCCAATATCGTCGAGTGGGGCACGGAGTTGAACGCGTTGGAGATGTCGAATGACACCGCCAACACTCCGTCCCCCGCCTCCACTGCCTCCTTCACCTGGCCCTTGAGTAGGGCCAGCGCGTCGATCGTCGAACGCCCTCGGCGGAAACCGAACTGGGCGTCCGACAGATCCGGCCCTACCCCCCGCAAATGGCTATTCAGCCGGGAGGCGACAATCCCCTCGAACATTTTACCGACCTCATCGAGCAGAACGATGGGCCGGTATGCCGAGGGGGAGTCCACCGGGCGTCCTTCCTTCCGGAGGAGGCATAGCTGCCCCTCCCTCCACAGCTTCGGGAACCTCCCAGCCGTAAAGCACGCGCTGAAGAGGTCCCGAAACCTGTCCTCCATTTGGGAGGCGGCGATAGCCACCACCCGTGCGGGGACGCCGTCTGGTCCGGGGGCCGTCTTCTTCCTTCGAAGGCTGAGGACCCCCGCCCCGAACTCCGCCGCCGTCACCGGGGGGACCTCCTCCTCCGGCAGGGCCGCCCCTTGCGGGGGATCCATGGGTGGTGGGGTGAAGTCGGTCCTGCGCGGAAACAGGGACCGGACCACCCCATCCAGCAGCGCTGGCTCGAGGGTCTCCGACAGGGGGGGACCACAGGGGCGGAGCTGGTTCCGCGCCGCCCTGTATGGCCTCCCGAAGGGGTCCCTATCGAGACCCTCCAGCATCTCGGCCCTCGCCGAGTCCTTGGCGGCGCCCATTGCGGACTTGAAGACCGTCGTCGCCTCCCGATAAGAGGCGTATAGACGGTCCTCTTCCGCCAGGTTTCGGGCGCTGCGCCGTCGGCTCCGCGCATAGGCCCTTCTGGACGCCACGCAGGCGGCCCGGAGCCCCGCCAGCTCCTCCGTCCACCAATAGACGGCACGACGGGGAGGCGGACGGCGAGACCGGGGCATGCTGGAGTTGCACACCTCGGTCAGGGACTCCCTCAGCCGTACCGCTGCGGCGTCCACGTCCCGGACCTCGCCAGGGGGCGACAGCCAGTCCTGGAGGAAGGCCACCTCCTTGGCTGCCTCCCGGTCCAGGCGGGTGAGAGCCCACCGCGGGAAGGGGGACTGCCCAGTGCGGGCCAACGCCCCTCCCCGGGCGGATATGTCGAACCGCACATATCGGTGGTCCGACAATGTCTCCACCATCTCAACCCGCCAGTTGACGACGCGGGCGGCTAGCGCGGGGGTGGCAAACGACACGTCCACCACCGACCCACCCTGTTGCCGCACACACGTGTGGACCGCCCCCCTGTTGAGGAGGGACACACCGCATGAGGCCGCCCAAAACTCGACGGCGCGCCCCCGGACGTTGCAGCCGGCGGCCGGATTGCCCCAGGCCACCGACTTGGCGTTCAGGTCGCCCAGCACCACGGCCTGGCGTGGCGCCGCCCTCCCTACGACTGCGGTGAGGATCTCCAGGAAATCCTCAAAGTCCGAGAGAGGGCGGTTTGGGGAGAAATAAACCCCCACCACCGCAATCTCTCCCCACGCGGCGGCCACGTATCCCGGTCCCCTCTCTAAGAGCGAGAGGGGAGGGGAGTCCGTGGAGGGCCGCGTCAACAATGCCACGAGGCCGTCCCGGTCGCCCAGCCAACGACCAGGGACCGAGTAAGGCTCGGCGACCACCGCCAGGTCCACCAACCACTCAGCCATGATCTGCATCAGCAGATCCTGGGCTGAACCTAACCTAACCTAACCTAACCTTTTTTTTTTTTTTTTTTTTTTTTTTTTTTTTTTTTTTTTGTTTTTTTTTTGCGGCATTCCCGCTTCGTCTGAGTGGCGGGGACTGGGAATCTTGGCACAGCCATCACTTCCAGTCCTCCGCCGACGATTGCCCTCAGGCCGGGCCCTCACGCGGGCCCGGGAATGACTTACGAAGGTGGTGGCGGGAGCAAAGTCCCGTCGCCACCAAGAGGACGGCGCCTTCTCCGGCCTCTACGTCTGCGGAGCGGCGCCGCGAGAGGATCGTCCTCCCGCACGCGCTCCGCCTCCTCCTTTTGCGAGATGACGTCCTCGCAAAAGGAGGCAACCGCTGTCCAGGCCTCCTCGCTCCCCAGCATGGCCTCGACCACTGCGGGAAGCGAGAGGTCCTGCCCAATAACCGCAGTTAGACCGCGGCGCGGTTCGGACCAAGCCGGGCACACCTCGAGGGTGTGCTGCGCCGTGTCCTCCGCCGCGCCGCAGTCGTGGCACGCCGGGGTTTCCTCCCTACCGATCCGATGCAGGTGCGATCCGAAACAGCCGTGGCCGGATAACACCTGCACCAGACGGAACGAGAGGAAACCGTGGGAACGCTCGAGCCAGCTCTGCAGAACCGGACCGAGCGCGTCCAACGTCCGGCGGCCAAAGGCGGCGGCGGCGAGGTCCTCCGTCCAATGGAGGACGATGGCGTCCTTCGCCTCCCGCCGCACCGCCTCCCGCTCTTCGGCGGCGGGGCGCTCCCCGAGCGCCTTCCGGCGCGCCGTCCACTCATATACTCTGGCCAGCACCCAAGCCTCCAACTCCCAAGGAGGAGTGCCGGCCAGAGCGCACGCCGCCGAAAAGCCCACCGAACGGTAGGCCCTCGCCACCCGCTGTGCAATGGCCCTTTGGGGCCTGCGGATGGCGGTCGCATTCTCCCTCCTGTGGAGGGAGTCCGCCCAGATGGGTGCCCCGTACAGGGCCATGCTGCGGAGGATGCCGGCATACAGGCGCCGGCATTTCGCCTTGGGCCCCCCAAGGTTGGGGAGGAGCCACGAGAGGGCGTCCGCGGCTTTTAAGAGGCGCGTCGACAGCCCGCTGAAGTGCGGGCCGAAGCGCCACCTCTCGTCCAGCACCAGGCCCAGATACTTCATCTGGGGCTGGACTCCTATACGGACGCCCTCCACGACTATGTGGGCATCGGGAGGAGGGCGACGCTGCCGGGGGCCGCGAAAGAACACGGCCTCCGTCTTGTGCAGCGCCACCTCCAATCCCAGGCGGCGGATCCTCTCTGCAACCAAGGATCCGCCAGCCGAGGCCAGACAGGCCGCCTCCCCAAAGTTCCTCCCCCGGGCAGTGAGAAGAGTGTCATCCGCGTAGCAGATGACACTCGTGCCCTGGAGGAGGGCCCCCCGCAGAAGCCAGTTGAACCCGATGTTCCACAGGGGAGGGCCCAGCACCGAACCCTGCGGAACACCGGACTCTGCGCCGTACCGCCGCACCGTGGCCGTCTTGTCTACGAGGAGGACCTCTCGGTCCTCCAAGTAACTGGCCAGGAGGTCCCGCAAGTATTGGGGCACTCCGTGATACCGGAGCGCCTCCAATATCGTTGAATGGGGGACGGAGTTGAAGGCGTTGGAGATGTCGAATGACACCGCCAACACTCCGTCCCCCGCCTCCACTGCCTCCTTCACCTGGCCCTTGAGTAGGGCCAGTGCGTCGATGGTCGAACGCCCTCGGCGGAAACCGAACTGGGCGTCCGACAGGTCCGGCCCTAACCCCCGCAAGTGGCTATCAAGCCGTGAGGCGACGATCCCCTCAAACATTTTGCCGACCTCATCGAGCAGGACGATGGGCCGGTATGCTGAGGGGGAGTCCACCGGGCGTCCCTCCTTACGGAGGAGGCATAGCTGCCCCTCCCTCCACAGTTTCGGGAACCTCCCAGCCGCAAAGCACGCGCTGAAGAGGTCCCGAAATCTGTCCTCCATTTGGGAGGCGGCGATAGCCACCACCCGTGCGGGGACGCCGTCTGGTCCGGGGGCCGTCTTCTTCCTGCGGAGGCTGAGGACCCCCGCCTCGAACTCCGCCGCCGTCACCGGGGGGACCCCCTCCTCCGGCAGGGCCGCCCCTTGCGGGGGATCCATGGGTGGTGGGGTGAAGTCGGTCCTGCGTGGAAACAGGGACCGGACCACCCCATCCAGCAGCACTGGCTCGAGGGTCTCCGACAGGGGGGGACCACAGGGGCGGAGCTGGTTCCGCGCCGCCCTGTATGGCCTTCCGAAGGGGTCCCTATCGAGACCCTCCAGCATCTCGGCCCTTGCCGAGTCCTTGGCGGCGCCCATTGCGGACTTGAAGACCGTCGTCGCCTCCCGATAAGAGGCGTACAGACGGTCCTCTTCCGCCAGGTTTCGGGCGCTGCGCCGTCGGCTCCGCGCATAGGCCCTTCTGGCCGCCACGCAGGTGGCCCGGAGCCCCGCCAGCTCCTCCGTCCACCAATAGACGGCACGACGGGGAGGCGGACGGCGGGACCGAGGCATACTGGAGTTGCACACCTCGGTCAGGGACTCCCTCAGCCGAACCGCTGCGGCGTCCACGTCCCGGACCTCGCCAGGGGGCGACAGCCAGTCCTGGAGGAAGGCCGCCTCCTTGGCTGCCTCCCGGTCCAGGCGGGTGAGAGCCCACCGCGGGAAGGGGGACTGCCCAGTGCGGGCCAACGCCCCTCCCCGGGCGGATATGTCGAACCGCACATATCGGTGGTCCGACAATGTCTCCACCATCTCTACCCGCCAGTTGACGACGCGGGCGGCTAGCGCGGGGGTGGCAAACGACACGTCCACCACCGACCCACCCTGTTGCCGCACACACGTGTGGACCGCCCCCCTGTTGAGGAGGGACACGCCGCATGAGGCCGCCCAAAACTCCACGGCGCGCCCCCGGACGTTGCAGCTGGCGGCCGGATTGCCCCAGGCCACCGACTTGGCGTTGAGGTCGCCCAGCACCACGGCCTGTCGCGGTGCCGCCCTCCCTACGACTGCAGTGAGGACTTCGAGGAAATCCTCAAAGTCCGAGAGAGGGCGGTTTGGGGAGAAATAGACCCCCACCACCGCTATGTCTCCCCACGCGGCGGCCACGTATCCCGGTCCCCTCTCTAAGAGCGAGAGGGAAGGGGAGTCCGTGGAGGGCCGCGACAACAGTGCCACGAGGCCGTCCCGGTCGCCCAGCCAACGACCAGGGACCGAGTAAGGCTCGGCGACCACCGCCAAGTCCACCAACCACTCAGCCATGGTCTGCATCAGCAGATCCTGGGCTGCTTTGCAGTGGTTGGTGTTCGTCAAAAGGATGCGATGTTCGACTCTATCCATCAGTCGGACATCGCACCCCCCTCCACAGCCGCCGCAGGAGCGACGGCGCTAGCGGCAGTAGCAGGCCCGGTCGGCGCCTGCGCTTTGCCCCGCTTAGGGGGAGGATTGCAGTTCCTCCCCTTCATGACGTGGGCCGCCGGGCGGCCACTGGCGGCGCAGACCGCGCAGTGCGGCGTGGCGACCTTGCAGGAGGCGGCTTTGTGGCCCTCCTTGCCGCAGCGGTAGCAGGTGTCCGTCCTGTCTGTCGTGGACGGACACAGAGGCCTGGTGTGTCCGATGCCGAAGCACCGGAAACACCGCAGCGCCTGCTCCTCGAGTGCACGTACTGCACCCGAGCTGAACCCTACCTTAAGCCGTCCCTTCGCGAGAACGGCTTTGGCAGCGGCGATTGGGCACTCGAGGCGAATGGTGCCCATACCGCCGCGGCCGGGTCTTATGTCCCGGCCTTGGACCGCCGCGACGCCACAGCCCCCTATCGCTGCGACCGCCGCTACCACCTCCTCCTTGGTGACGGAATCATCGAGATCCGTCACCTCAATGGCCGCCAACTTGACCGGCCGGGCCACCTTTGCCGAGTCCGCGATGACCTCCTGCAGCTTTGCTGCGAAGAGGTCCGCATGGGCACTGCCCTCTGCCCCCGGGAACTCGAAAATTCGAGCCCCGGCTTGAGTCCGCCGGCAGGAGACACTGCCGATCCCCATTTGGACGGGATCGGCATTTGCACGCGCCCGCACCAGGATCGACGCGTACGTCTCCCCTCGCCCCGCAGCCTCCGCGGTGAGCGTGACTACGACGGCCGCGGTTTTTGGGGGAACTAACTTCCCCTTTCCAGACGTTCTCCCTTTGCCTCTCCCCTTAGCCTTGCCGGTCATCTGTGGCTGGCTGGGAGTGGTGGGAGCGGTAGTGGCCGGGGCGGCAGGGACGACCGTCGCCGACTTCTTGCCTTTTCCCTTCCCCTTGCGGCCCACCACCGTCCACTCGTTGACCGTAGCGGTCGCAGGGAGTAAGGCATCTTCCGCCTGGGAGGAGGACGGCCCTGGCTCGCGCTGCCGTTTATCCGCCGCAAGCGGCGGCCGGAGGCGTTTCTCCGGCAGGAGCCGGTCCTCAATTCCTGCGAGGCAGGACCTTGTGAAGGCCCTCTCCTCCATCACCACCTTGCGGATGATATCCTCAAGGTTGGAGGTGGGGGCCTCTGTCGTGGGGCTCGTCCCGGCTTGTTGTGGCCGGGCCGTGGCCTCGGCCAGTTTCTTGTGCAACTGGCTGACCTCCGACTGCAAGCGATCGACCTTCGCCTGCAGTTGCTGCGTCTCCTCAGTGGCCTTACGCTTGACCAGCTCCGCGACGACACCACGCAGGCTCGCAGCCCGGCACTTGAGGGCCTTCTGGAAGGTTCCCTTCAGGTGCGAGGACTTCGTGGCGACCTCGACGATCTCCTTCTCGTCCTCCTCCGCCATAACTTCCAGCTCTGCGAGAGAGTGGTCCGCGTATACAACGCGGGGGGCGCCGTACCCGGACTTGGCCCGGGCGGCGTGCGCCCGCGTCTCGCTCGCCGCAACCCGCTCCTCCAGCTCCTGTTGGAGCTGCTCCCGCCGAGCCAGATCCAGCTGGCGTTGAGCGTCCGCGAGCCCAACGGAATGGGTGTCCGCGACCACCGTCGGCTTTTTGGCCTTCGGCTTCGCCCCACTCGAGTGCGAAGAGCTCCCGGATCCACCGCTCGGGCGTACACGCTTTCGTCGGCGCGAGTCATCTGTGTCCGACACTCGGACAAGTGAGTCGTCAGACGACTCGTCCGCCTCACCAAAGAAGCTAGCCGCAGACGGCGCGCGGCTAGCCTCTGACGCCGCAGCGTCGGAGTGGCCCTGAGAAGGGCCTTTGGGTTGGCCCTTAGAAGGGCCTTTGGGTTGGCCCTGAGAAGGGCCTTTTTGTTTTAAAAAGCGCCCGGAGGCGTCCCGCGCAGGGTCTTTCGACATGATTAAAATAATATCCGCAGATCGTAGCTCGTCAAGGCAAGAGAATAAAAGAGCTTCGAAGCACAGTGAACTTTGGCCAACCCAGTCTGCCACTCCGTTACGGTGGTCAGAACTGGGCAGTTTCCAGGGGACGCGACGTGGACGCAAACACTGTGGGGGGTCCCCCAACCTAACCTAACCTAACCTAACCTAACCTAACCTTTTTTTTTTTTTTTTTTTTTTTTTTTTTTTTTTTTTGCGCTGGGAAAAAATGCATTACGCATACCCTCCAATCGGAGGGGTATGTGGGACTCCCCGGTCTGACCCGGTATACCCACTAAAAATACCCAGCGGCATTCCCGCTTCGTCTGAGTGGCGGGGACTGGGAATCTTGGCACAGCCATCACTTCCAGTCCTCCGCCGACGATTGCCCTCAGGCCGGGCCCTCGCGCGGGCCCGGGAATGACTTACGAAGGTGGTGGCGGGAGCAAAGTCCCGTCGCCACCAAGAGGACGGCGCCTTCTCCGGCCTCTACGTCTGCGGAGCGGCGCCGCGAGAGGGTCGTCCTCCCGCACGCGCTCCGCCTCCTCCTTTTGCGAGATTACGTCCTCGCAAAAGGAGGCAACCGCCGTCCAGGCCTCCTCGCTCCCCAGCATGGCCTCGACCACTGCGGGAAGCGAGAGGTCCTGCCCAATAGCCGCAGTAAGACCGCGGCGCGGTTCGGACCAAGCCGGGCACACCTCGAGGGTGTGCTGTGCCGTGTCCTCCGCCGCGCCGCAGTCGTGGCACGCCGGGGTTTCCTCCCTGCCGATCCGATGCAGGTGCGATCCGAAACAGCCGTGGCCGGATAACACCTGCACCAGACGGAACGAGAGGAAACCGTGGGACCGCTCGAGCCAGCTCTGCAGAACCGGACCGAGCGCGTCCAACGTCCGGCGGCCAAAGGCGGCGGCGGCGAGGTCCTCCGTCCAGTGGAGGACGATGGCTTCCTTCGCCTCCCGCCGCACTGCCTCCCGCTCTTCGGCGGCGGGGCGCTCCCCGAGCGCCTTCCGGCGCGCCGTCCACTCATATACTCTGGCCAGCACCCAAGCCTCCAACTCCCAAGGAGGAGTGCCGGCCAGAGCGCACGCCGCCGAGAAGCCCACTGAGCGGTAGGCCCTCGCCACCCGCTGTGCAATGGCCCTTTGGGGCCTGCGGATGGCGGTCGCATTCTCCCTCCTGTGGAGGGAGTCCGCCCAGATGGGTGCCCCGTACAGGGCCATACTGCGGAGGATGCCGGCATACAGGCGCCGGCATTTCGCCTTGGGCCCCCCAAGGTTGGGGAGGAGCCACGAGAGGGCGTCCGCGGCTTTCAGGAGGCGCGTCGACAGCCCGCTGAAATGCGGGCCGAAGCGCCACCTCTCGTCCAGCACCAGGCCCAGATACTTCATCTGGGGCTGGACACCTATACGGACGCCCTCCACGACAATGTGGGCATCGGGAGGAGGGCGACGCTGCCGGGGGCCGCGGAAGAACACGGCCTCCGTCTTGTGCAGCGCCACCTCCAATCCCAGGCGGCGGATCCTCTCTGCAACCAAGGATCCGCCAGCCGAGGCCAGACAGGCCGCCTCCCCAAAGTTCCTCCCCCGGGCAGTGAGAAGAGTGTCATCCGCGTAGCAGATGACACTCGTGCCCTGGAGGAGGGCCCCCCGCAGAAGCCAGTTGAACCCGATGTTCCACAGGGGAGGGCCCAGCACCGAACCCTGCGGAACACCGGACTCTGCGCCGTACCGCCGCACAGTGGCCGTCTTATCAACGAGGAGGACCTCTCGGTCCTCCAGGTAGCTCGCCAGGAGGGCCCGCAGGTATTGGGGCACTCCGTGATACCGCAGCGCCTCCAATATCGTCGAGTGGGGGACGGAGTTGAAGGCGTTGGAGATGTCGAATGACACCGCCAACACTCCGTCCCCCGCCTCCACTGCCTCCTTCACCTGGCCCTTGAGTAGGGCCAGCGCGTCGATCGTCGAACGCCCTCGGCGGAAACCGAACTGGGCGTCCGACAGATCCGGCCCTACCCCCCGCAAATGGCTATTCAGCCGGGAGGCGACAATCCCCTCGAACATTTTACCGACCTCATCGAGCAGAACGATGGGCCGGTATGCCGAGGGGGAGTCCACCGGGCGTCCCTCCTTACGGAGGAGGCATAGCTGCCCCTCCCTCCACAGCTTCGGGAACCTCCCAGCCGTAAAGCACGCGCTGAAGAGGTCCCGAAACCTGTCCTCCATTTGAGAGGCAGCGATAGCCACCACCCGTGCGGGGACGCCGTCTGGTCCGGGGGCCGTCTTCTTCCTGCGGAGGCTGAGGACCCCCGCCCCGAACTCCGCCGCCGTCACCGGGGGGACCTCCTCCTCCGGCAGGGCCGCACCCTGCGGGGGATCCATGGGTGGTGGGGTGAAGTCGGTCCTGCGCGGAAACAGGGACCGGACCACCCCGTCCAGCAACGCTGGCTCGAGGGTCTCCGACAGGGGGGGACCACAGGGGCGGAGCTGGTTCCGCGCCGCCCTGTATGGCCTTCCGAAGGGGTCCCTATCGAGACCCTCCAGCATCTCGGCCCTCGCCGAGTCCTTGGCGGCGCCCATTGCGGACTTGAAGACCGTCGTCGCCTCCCGATAAGAGGCGTACAGACGGTCCTCTTCCGCCAGGTTTCGGGCGCTGCGCCGTCGGCTCCGCGCATAGGCCCTTCTGGCCGCCACGCAGGTGGCCCGGAGCCCTGCCAGCTCCTCCGTCCACCAATAGACGGCACGACGGGGAGGCGGACGGCGAGACCGAGGCATACTGGAGTTGCACACCTCGGTCAGGGACTCCCTCAGCCGAACCGCTGCGGCGTCCACGTCCCGGACCTCGCCAGGGGGCGACAGCCAGTCCTGGAGAAAGGCAGCCTCCTTGGCTGCCTCACGGTCCAGGCGGGTGAGAGCCCACCGCGGGAAGGGGGACTGCCCAGTGCGGGCCAACGCCCCTCCCCGGGCGGATATGTCGAACCGCACATATCGGTGGTCCGACAATGTCTCCACCATCTCAACCCGCCAGTTGACGACGCGGGCGGCTAGCGCGGGGGTGGCAAACGACACATCCACCACCGACCCACCCTGTTGCCGCACACACGTATGGACCGCCCCCCTGTTGAGGAGGGACACACCGCATGAGGCCGCCCAAAACTCGACGGCGCGCCCCCGGACGTTGCAGCCGGCGGCCGGATTGCCCCAGGCCACCGACTTGGCGTTGAGGTCGCCCAGCACCACGGCCTGTCGTGGCGCCGCCCTCCCTACGACTGCGGTGAGGACTTCGAGGAAATCCTCAAAGTCCGAGAGAGGGCGGTTTGGGGAGAAATAGACTCCCACCACCACTATGTCTCCCCACGCGGCGGCCACGTATCCCGGTCCCCTCTCTAAGAGCGAGAGGGGAGGGGAGTCCGTGGAGGGCCGCGACAACAGTGCCACGAGGCCGTCCCGGTCGCCCAGCCAACGACCAGGGACCGAGTAAGGCTCGGCGACCACCGCCAAGTCCACCAACCACTCAGCCATGATCTGCATCAGCAGATCCTGGGCTGCTTTGCAGTGGTTGGCGTTCGTCTGAAGGATGCGATGTTCGACTCTATCCATCAGTCGGACATCGCACCCCCCTCCACAGCCGCCGCAGGAGCGACGGCGCTAGCGGCAGTAGCAGGCCCGGTCGGCGCCTGCGCTTTGCCCCGCTTAGGGGGAGGATTGCAGTTCCTCCCCTTCATGACGTGGGCCGCCGGGCGGCCACTGGCGGCGCAGACCGCGCAGTGTGGCGTGGCGACCTTACAGGAGGCGGCTTTGTGGCCCTCCTTGCCGCAGCGGTAGCAGGTGTCCGTCCTGTCTGCCGTGGACGGACACAGGGGCCTGGTGTGTCCGATGCCGAAGCACCGGAAACACCGCAGCGCCTGCTCCTCGAGTGCCCGTACCGCACCCGAGCTGAACCCTACCTTTAGCCGTCCCTTCGCAAGGACGGCTTTGGCAGCGGCGATTGGGCACTCGAGGCGAATGGTGCCCATTCCCCCGCGGCCGGGTCTTATGTCCCGGCCTTGGACCGCCGCGACGCCGCAGCCCCCTATCGCTGCGACCGCCGCCACCACCTCCTCCTTGGTGACGGAATCGTCAAGATCCGTCACCTCAATGGCCGCCAACTTGACCGGCCGGGCCACCTTTGCCGAGTCTGCGATGACCTCTTTCAGCTTTGATGCGAAGAGGTCCGCATGGGCACTACCCTCCGCCCCCGGGAACTCGAAAATTCGAGCCCCGGCTTGGGTCCGTCGGCAGGAGACACTGTTGATCCCCAGTTGGGCGGGATCGGCATTAGCACGCGCCCGCACCAGGAGGGACGCGTACGTCTCCCCTCGCCCCGCAGCCTCCGCGGTGAGCGTCACTACGACGGCTGCGGTTTTTGGGGGGACTAGCTTCCCCTTTACCCTCGCTTTCCCTTTGCCCCTGGGAGCGGTGGGCGCGGTAGTGGCCGGGACGGCAGGGACGACCGTCGCCGACTTCTTTCCCTTGCCCTTCCCCTTGCCCTTGCGGCCCACTACCGTCCACTCGTTGACCGGTGTGGTCGCAGGGAGAAGGACGTCTTCCGCCTGGGAGGAGGAGGACGGCCCTGGCTCGCACTGCCGTTTATCCGCCGCAAGCGGCGGTCGGAGGCGTTTCTCCGGCAGAAGCCGGTCCTCGATACCTGCTAAGCAGGACCTTGTGAAGGCCCTCTCCTCCATCACAACCTTGCGGATGATATCCTCAAGGTTGGAGGGGGGGCCCTCTGTCACGGGGCTCGTCCCGGCTTGCTGTGGCCGGGCCGTGGCTTCGGCCAGCTTCTTGTGAAGCTGGTTGACCTCCGACTGCAGGCGATCAACTTTCGCCTGCAGTTGCCGCGTTTCATCATTGGCCTTACGCCGAACCAGCTCCGCGATGACACCGCGCAGGCTCGCAGCCCGGCACTTGAGGGCCTTCTGGAAGGTCCCCTTTAGGTGGGAGGACTTAGTGGCGACCTCGATGATCTCCTTTTCATCCTCCTCCGCCATTCCCTCCAACTCTGCGAGGGAGTGGTCCGCGTATACAACGCGGGGGGCGCCGTACCCGGACTTGGCCCGGGCGGCGTGCGCCCGCGTCTCACTCGCCGCAACCCGCTCCTCAAGCTCTTGTTGGAGCTGCTCCCGCCTAGCCAGATCTAACTGGCGTTGAGCGTCCGCGAGCCCTACGGCATGGGTGTCTGCGGCCGCCGTCGGCTTCTTTGCCTTCGGCTTCGCCCTACCCGAGGCCGAGGAGCCCCCGGACCCACCACTCGTGCGGACCCGCTTCCGCGAACGAGAGTCGTCCGTGTCCGATGGTCGGACAATTGAGTCGTCCGAAGACTCGTCCGCCTCTCCGAAGAAGCTAGCCGCAGACGGCGCGCGGCTAGCCTCTGACGCAGCAGCGTCGGAGTGGCCCTGAGAAGGGCCTTTAGGTTGGCCCTTAGAAGGGCCTTTGGGTTGGCCCTGAGAAGGGCCTTTTTGTTTTAAAAAGCGCCCGGAGGCGTCACGCGCAGGGTCTTTCGACATTTTTAAAATAAAATCAAATCCGCAGATCGCAGCTCGACAAGGCAAGATAATAAGAGCTTCGAAGCACAGTGTACTTTGGCCAACCCAGTCTGCCACTCCGTTACGGTGGTCAGAACTGGGCAGTTACCAGGGGACGCGACGTGGACGCAAACACTGTGGGGGGTCCCCCAACCTAACCTAACCTAACCTAACCTAACCTAACCTAACCTAACCTTTTTTTTTTTTTTTTTTTTTTTTTTTTTTTTTTTTTTTTTTTTTTTTTTTTTTTTTTTTTTTAACGTGTGGAAATCCTCATGGACTTCCTCCGCCTGGGGAAGACGGAGGGGCATGTCAGACTCGACTGACTAAAACCACACGGTGTCCTCTGCTGCCTTTAGCCGGGGGTGCGGGTCCACTTGCGCATTCACCGCTCCCCGGCAGGCCTTGACCCGACTACATCGCCGGGTCCCTCTCCTCGGTGCGGCCGTTCACCAACGGCCGCACCTCTCTTCGAGTGGCGACGAAGGACACGTCGCCGCCAACTCGGGCCTGTATCTGGTCGGGCGGCTGACTGCCCCAAGTCAGCCGCCCGCAGGCTACCTCTCATGGAGGACGCAGATCGGTTTGCGCCCTTCGGCGCCCGGTGCGTCTGCTACGGGAGCTGAGAGGGATGGAAATGCGCTCCCTTTCCCTCTCCGCCGTCTCCTTCGCGAGCATAACTTCCTCGCAGAAGGCGACGGCCCCTTCCCACGCACTCTCGCTTCCGACCATGGTCTCGACGACAGTCGGAAGCGAGAGATCGCTCCCGCCGATCGCCGCGATCAGATCACGGCGCTGCGACGCCCACGCTGAGCATTCCTCTAGCGTGTGCTGCGCCGTGTCTTCCGGGCAACCGTCGCAGTGGTGGCACACGGGCGTCTGCTCCCGACCTATGCGATGCAGATACTTTCCGAAGCAACCGTGTCCGGAAAGTATCTGCGTCAGTCGGAAGGTGAGAGCGCCGTGCCTCCTGCCGATCCACGCCTCCATGACGGGCCTTACCGCCGCAATAGCGGCGTGCCCCGCACTGGGTTGCGCAAGTCGCGCCTTCCACTCCGCCGCTAGAGATCGGCGGAGCTCAGACCGCCGCGTCTCCACTACGCTAGGCAGCGGCCTTTCGCCCCGCTCCTGGGCCTCCCCGCGCCACCGATACATTGACGCGAGGAGTTTAGCCTCCAGATCCCAGGGCGGTGATCCGGCCAACAGGCAGGCCGCTTCGTGGGAGATCGTGCAGTACCCCCTGATCACTCTGACGGCCATCGCTCGCTGCGGCCTTCGCAGCATTGCGACGTTGCGGGCCGACAGGGTGTCCGCCCACACGGGTGCTCCATATAGAGCCATAGACCGCACGATCCCCAAGTAGAGCCTCCGGCAAGATGACTCTGGCCCCCCCAAGTTAGGCAGCAGCCGTGTCAGAGCCGCCGCTGCGCCCATCAGTTTAGGGGCCAGTTGCCGGAAGTGCGGCCCGAAGTCCCATCGGCTATCGAGGACGAGTCCTAAGTACTTCATCGTCGACTCGACGCCGATGCGGACGCCTCCCACCACTATGTTGGACCCCGAGGGTGGCGCGCGCCGGGCCCCGTGGAAACACAGAGCCTCGGATTTGTTGAGCGCCACCTCGAGGCCCAACCGCCGGATCCTAGCAACGACTTGCGCAACCCCCGCAGTCGCCAGTAGCGACGCGTCGCGGTACGTCTTCCCCCGTGCCGTCACCAACGTGTCGTCGGCGTAACAGACTACGCCGACGCCATGGAGGAGCGCACCGCGCAACACCCAGTCGTATCCGATGTTCCACAGGAGCGGCCCCAAGACCGACCCCTGTGGAACACCGCACGACGTTTCTCGCCGACCCCATCCTTCCTGACCCGGGTAGACGACTGACCTGCCAGCCAGGTAGGCCCCGACAGTGTGGCGGAGGTAGGTCGGCACCCCGTGGTAGCGGAGCGCCTCCCTGATGCAACTCCAGGGCAAGGTGTTGAAGGCGTTGGCGATGTCGAGCGACACCGCCAAGACGACCTCACCCCGTGCGACTGCTTCCTCCGCCAAGGCCCTTACGCGCATGATCGCGTCCACTGTAGAGCGCCCTTGACGGAAACCAAACTGGTTGTCCGCCAGATCCGGCCCCACGCCAGAGAGGTGCCGGACGAGGCGGTTTGCGATGACTCGCTCGAAGAGCTTGCCCACCTCGTCCAACAGCACAATGGGGCGGTAAGCGGACGGGGAGTCCGCAGGGCGCCCTGGCTTATGAAGCAGAACCAGCTTCCCCGTCTTCCATAGGCGTGGAAACTGGCCCCGCTGCAAACATGCGCTCAACAGCCCTCGCAGTCGGGGCCCGAGAGCCTTCGAGGCCAAGACCCATGCGCGGCCGGGTATGCCGTCGGGCCCTGGGGCGGTATTCTTGGCTTGAAGCCTCAAAACCGCCGCTCTCAATTCTGCCCGGGTCACTTCGGGCACGTCGTCGTCGCCGTCGTCGTCCTCGTTGGGCAACTCGGAGGGCGGAACCATGGGTGGCGGGGTATGCTCTGCCCTAGAGGGGAACAGAGCGCCAACTACGCTGCTCAATAGCTCTGGCCGGAGGCTCTGGGACAGCGGGGGGGCCCATGGACGGAGTTTGCCCCGTACCATTAAGTATGGGCGCCCCCATGGATCTCGGTCCAGAGTCTGCAGCTGCTCCTCTCGAGCCAGGACTTTGGCCCGCTTGATGGCAAGCTGTAGTGCCTTCCTCGCCGCCCTGTACCCCTCATACAGTTCCGCCTCTTCGGCCTCGTCTGCCGCATCCCTGACGCGGCTACGCCTCCTGCGGAGCCTGGCGTACCGGCGCCGAGCGGCAACACACGCAGCGCGCAGCCGCTCGATGTCTTGCGACCACCAGTACACCTGGCGCCTAGCCGGTCGGGACAGAACCCTAGGCATAGCAGCGTCACAGACATGCGACATGGCTTTCCGGAACCACTCAGCCTCGCTGTCGATATCGTCAGGCCTGTCCGGTGCTGACACCCAGGCCTGGACTATCGAGGCTTCAACGAGTAGGTCCCGGTCCAGTTGCCGAAGCGCCCAACGCGGACCGACCCCGCCAGGGCCCGCTTGAACCGGGGTGGCAGAAGTCTGGGCAGAGACATCGAAACGGATGTACCGATGATCAGACAGAGTCTCCGCCTCCTCCACCACCCGCCAGTCCTGGACACGGCGCGCTAGTGCGGGGCTAGCGAACGTCAAGTCCACTATGGAACCGCCCCGCTGGCGCACGCACGTGTCCACGGAACCCCTATTTAGGAGCTGGAGGCCGGCCTCAATTGCCCACTCCTCCAGCACCTCTCCCCGCGCGTCTGTTGTCGGGGAACCCCAAGCCGTGGATTTGGCATTGAAGTCCCCAAGAACGAGCACGGGGTGAGGACGACTACGGGCGACGACGACGCCCAACTCCACCACGAATCTCTCAAAGTCGGCGAGAGGTCTGTTCGGGGAGAAATAAACCCCCACAACCACCATCTCCCCGAACAGTGCCGCCACGTGGCCCTGCCCAACGGCGAGAGCCTCCATCATCGGGGACCCATTCCCGGCTCTGGAGATCAGTGTCACCGAGCCGTTCGTGTCACTCGCCCAGTCAGCTCGCCCGGGCGGGACGAAGTACGGCTCGGCGACAACCGCGACACCTATCGACCACTGCGCCATGCTCTGGAGTAATAAATCCTGAGCCCGGGCGCAGTGGTTGATGTTCGCTTGGAGGAATCGCAGAGATGGGGCCATTACTGGGTGTCCATAGTCTGCGATTCCTCACTTTGTGACTGAGCCGGGACTACCGAAGTCTGGGCCCTCCCCTTCCTTTTGCCGTTGGGTGCGACGCATGGCTTTCGGCCCACCCGATGCCCTGCAGGCTTGCCCAGCGCTGCACAAGCTAAGCAGTGGGGCGGGGCCGTGCAAGAGGCGACCACATGTCCGGGCTGACCGCATCCGAAGCACCGGTCACGGTAATTAGTGTCGGAGACGCACTGCGTTCCGACATGGCCGTCCGTCAAGCACCGGAAGCACGTCGTACCTCTTGCAGGCAACAGTTTTACCTGTGCCGAAACCCACCCCACGAGTAGCCGGCGCCCGTCCGCCAGCTTCTGCGCCGCCGCCACAGGACAGCTCACAACCATTGAGCTCATCCCACGAAAGCCCGGGCGGATTTTGCCGGGCTTAATCTGGCTGGGCGGGCACTCTCCCGTCCTCGCCACAGCAGCCACGACCTCCTCCACTGAGACAGAGTCGTCCAAGCCTGCGATACGCAGGTCGGCGCACTTCGTAGGCCTGGACACCCGGAGCTCGCCTTCCTCGAATTGCGCCCTGATTTTTTCGGCCAAAGCGTCTGCCTTCGGGCCACTCGTGGCGCCGGACACCTCTAGAAGGCAAGCTCCGGTAGCAGTCCGCTTGCAGCGGAGGCCCGCTATGCCGAGGTCGCCGAGGCTTATTGAAGCCTTGGCCTTCGTCAGGACCGCAGCATAGGTCATGCCCCTCTCCTCCGCTCCAGGCTGCAAAGTAAGTACTACAGCCGTGGAGCGGGGGGCGCGGACCTTGGCCACCTTCTCCGCTTCCTTCTGTTTGGCCGCCTTCTTGGCCTTCTTCTTCGCCGCTTTTTTTGCCTTCTTCTTCGCTCCGACAGTCTCCCACTGGCTCTGCTGGGGAGCTGTCGGTGCCTCAGTTTCGGGAGCCCTGGGAGCCGAGGACGCTGTCTCGGCATTAGGGACAGGGACAGCTGCGGCTGCAGCCTTCGCCCTCTTGCCAGCCCCTTTGCCTTTTCGTCCGGCTACGCCAGGCTCTTTGGCAGCGGGTTCTGCCACCTCAGTTGGCCGAGTCGAGGTCGGCGCTGCAGCTTTGGCTGCGAAAGTAGCGGCCGCCCGCTTTGAAGGCCCGTCTGTGGCCAGGGGAGGGCGCAGCATTTGCCGCTCGAGGACGTCGAAGCGGGCTCGGTAGCTCTCGAGCTCGCTCCTGAGGAGCCGCACCACTTCCGACTCCTCCGGCTGCCTCACGTCCTCCTTTTTGCGCTCGGTCTGCAGCGCAGCGAGCTCCGCTCGGAACGCCTCGTGCTCTCTGCGGAGCCCGGCCAGCTGGGCCGACAGACGGGCGTTCTGCGCCTGTAATCGCGCGGTCTCCTCGGAAGAGGTGCGGGTCAGCAGCACCTCTGCGGTCTCCGAGATGGAGGCCGCCGCATCTTTTAGGGCTTTTTGGAAGGTGCCCTTCAAACCTTTTGACGATTTGGCGACCCTTTTAATGGCCGCCACGGCGTCCTGCATCCTGCTGGCCAGTTCTCCGGCCAGCAGGTCCTCCGTCTCCCTCTCCGAGACCGCAGAGACTGCAGAGGCGGAGGAAGTCTCGGACAATCGCGTGATACGTCCGGACAATTTGCGGGCCAACTCGGCCACCTCCCTTTCGTCCGCCTCTGCCCTCTCCTGTTTGGCGGCAGCCTTCTTCGCCTCCGCCAATTCGCGCCGTGCCTTGGACAGGCCAATGAATTGGCCTGTCGACGCTGGGCGTCCTCTTCCTCTTTTGGAGGACGAGGAGGCGAGTGCTTTCCTAGCAGTCGCTCCCTCGTCCGTCATGTCGTCGCTGGAGTCGTTGTCGTCTCCGGATCCTTCAGCCACTACTGGTGGGGCCCGTCGCTTGCGCCAAAATTTGACTGAAGCGGCGGGCACCTCCTCCGCCAATGTGGAGGCGGTGTCCGAGGTGGACATCTCGTCCACATTAGAGGGCAGCCTCTGGAGAACCACTACTGGCTCTCGAGAGCACCCCGGAGCACTCCTTGCTCCCGTCTCCGCCTTCTCCTTCTCCTCCCTTCCCTCCTTCTCTACATCGTTTTGTTTAAAAATTTTGGTATCCATATAGTACCCACGAGAATGGGGGAAATAAAGGGTCCACCTGGGCAGAGACCCCTGTACCCAGGTAAGCCTTAAGCATTTATTACTCGCCAGGGGGTCGGCCGGTACCCTGGCGAGGGTAGCACTAGCGACTGATTGTTCATAAGAACACCCGTCAGCCATACATCTCCTCGCGGTGCTCCGCCGCTTGAGATTCGGGGTGACTTTTTATAGAGGTTTTCTACCTCGTGGCCCGGGCGGTTAAGCCGAGGCCCTCGGTCCCGATCAGGATCGGGATTACGAGATTTATGACGGCGACAAGGAAGGGCACAGTCCCTCCCGGTCTGCCCGGAGGCAGTGCAAGTGCACACCGGGCCCGTCCATGCTCCTCCACTGTGCCCTCTGCAAGACAGAGGAACACGCGGAACAACGCCCCCACCAGTCCAAATGGGACCCCTCCAGTGTCAGACTATTCGCCACGACAGTGAATTTCCCCGCTAAACAAGATGAAGAAATCTTCTTCCAGTTTCTCGGAGAACGTCACTGCCGCGCCCAGGGTGCACCGTCCTGCCAGCTGCCGTTCCCTCCCGACGTATCAAAAGGGACAAGCAGCCGACAGGCACACGAGGAGGTTTTCTGACCTAGCACCCCAACCTAACCTAACCTAACCTAACCTAACCTAACCTAACCTAACCTAACCTAACCTAACCTAACCTAACCTAACCTAACCTAACCCAGTTGCACTCGGTCTCTCGAGCTGGAAGCAGCAAAACTCCACGCGCTCCGCATAAAAAATTAAGTAAAAATAGGTTTTTGTGCACATAACGAAACAAGTGAGGTGTCATTGGGTGCGGAAAATTGAGCCCCACAAAGTGCCGTGTCCCATCTTAACCGGCCACCATCACCTGAAAAGTTTTAAGTGAAAAACCGTGTTTTGTGAGGTTAAGTGAATTGTGAAAAAACTTAAAACGCAAACGCTGCTCAAACGCGATCGACGACCCCCTGATTTTGTCACGGAATATCTTCGGCATCTTGGTCCCCTGTCATCTGGGTCACTGAAAATCGCCGTGACACCGCAAATCACCGAGATATTCAGCTTTTTCAAAAAAGCACGTGGCCTGAAAAAGTGGAAGGGGTGGAGCTAGCGGACTGGAAATCGGCACCGAACAGGACCTTCATGACACAAGGCGAGTGCAACAAAAATTTGAATTTTTGGACATTCCCAAAATTTATTATTCAATGTTAAAAGTACCAAATTCGGACCATCATAACTTCTGACTGAAGAATCTTTTTAAAATTCTGCAACTGCAGCCTGGTGCGCGCTCGTCAGAAGACGTCAAGACTCTAATTTTAGAATTTTTAGACTAGCCCCTTTTAAAATAGTGACAAAAAATCGTCAAAAACCTGAATTTGATTTTTTTTATGTTAGGATATTGTTTTAAAATTTATTTTATTATCTCATCTTAAAGAAGGGTATTTTTAGATAATTTCAGTATTTTTTTCAAAATTTTTGGTAAAGTCATCATAAAGTTACTTAATTTTCAGTGTTTTTTGCTCATAAATCAAAATTAATAAGAAAAATACACTTTTTTGGGAGAGATACCTGTTTAGAATATATATTGTGACCTATTTAAGCCGAAACTCGGCCTAGGTAGCCCTGGAATTGCCGATTTTAACAAAAGTCGGCCATTTTGTTAAAGAGGGATACTCGTTTGCCTCGTCAATAACTCCGGAACCATAAGTCCCACGAAGCTGCGGTTTTGACTGTAATAAGTAGCATCACTTGAGGCTCACCTCTGCACACTTTTCAGGAGTTTTCGGGCTGAAACTTTTTTCAGGCCTGAAACACATCTAGGACGTTGGGCAGAGTGGGGCCGACCTGTACACCCAAAACCGCGTTCCGATACGACCGCAAAAGGCGGAGATATCGGGGGTTTAATTTGGGTTTTGACAGCTCGGCGGCCATCTTGTCAAAATTGAACCTGCTCTGGCTCCTGAACCCGTTGAGATTTTTAAAATCTGATTTCAGAAGTGTGCTCAGAGGCATAGTATCTTCCTCCTTACTCCGGTTTCAGGGGTTTCAGAGGCAAAAAATTTCAGGTTCCTGAAAATAGTCTCAGCGAACGGAGCAAGTTGGGCCGAAGCAAGCGAGTCCAAACTCGGGCTTTCTACGGCAGACACAACCGGAGTTATCCTAGGTCAAACATCGACATTGACAGCTACGGCGGCCATCTTGGAAACACTCAAACGCCTGTAGCTCCGGAACGGTTTGTCGTAGAGAGTCGGGGTTTCCTGTGTTGATCAGGGCCTGATACCGGCTTCCCGACGAGATCCGTTTCAGGCATTTTCAGCTGAAAAAATTTTCAGGGTGCTGAAAATTATTTCAACTGTTAGAGCTCGTCGAGCACTCTACTTTGAACCCAAACTCGACACTATTCGGCCTAGGGGTTGGAGAGATATAGTCGAGTATCCAATTTGCGGTGACTATCCTGTCGACTATCCCAAATTTTTAATCTCCTGTATCTCCAAAACCCTTTGGGCTACGGGGGTCGTGTTTGGTGTCATTTTGAAGGGCTCGGCGAGACCTCTCCGGTGAGGCACTTATTGACTCTACATAGAGTCAATAAAAATTTTTATTTTTCTTTTTGCTCACAAACCTTTTCTTTTGGGGCAGAGAGCAGCCCTATTACGACCCGATACCACGTAGAGCACGACTCTACAAAATTTTTCTTATATATTACTTTATAATTCTATTTTATATTCTTAATTGTAGTTTTAAGGTGTTTTACGGTGACTCTATTGAGTCAAACTTGTCAACCTGATCCTTTTATGACCGTTGACCGGATTTTCGGCAATTTACTTTGACTTTATATTTATTTTATTCACTCCATTGCTGACTGCACACAATTTTACACTGTGTGTAGACAAAGTCGACAGCCCTTTACACTGTTGCACTTTCACATCTCCTGACGCATTCCTCTGACGATGATGCCAAGAACACCGGCGAAACCCACTGAGGAAACGGAGAAGAGATCCCCGCCTAAGACGCAGACTCTCCCGTCTAGAAAATCTCCACCAAGAACGCAAACGCTAGCGACCAATGTTAGACGTAGCGTAGAGAAGCTGGAGGCGGCGGGATCTGACCAATCAAACCTGACTCCGTCAACCAGCAAGACAGATCCTCAGATTTTGCCGAGACAGGTTATCTCAAACCGTCTTGCCGAAGGAAAGGCAAACATGATTAAAGCAAGAACGAATATAGGCAACTCCAGAAATTTAAGGTCGGACATTAAAACAAATGTGTTGGAAGCTGTTGAAAAGCTGTTCCAGATTATCAAAGAAGCCGATGCCGAAATAAAGAGGCTTAAACGTAATACTGGCGAACCGATGACTCCCGAGGTCACCTTGACCACCCCGGACAAGACTGTCCCAAGGGATATATCGGAAGGTAACCAGTACATTATCGAACAGTTAAAAGAGCAAAGCCGTCTTCTCGCCGAAAACGGCAGAAAAATGGACGAGCTCAAAAATAATCTGGAGCAGCACCACCAGCAGATCCTAAGCACCAAATCCTACGCGGAAGCAGTGGCAGTCCAGTCTACCCTGCCCCCACAACCACGGAGCGCACTGCACTCAGTGGTCATAACGTCTAATGACGAGAAAGACACAGGCGACCACGTTCTAACCAAGGTCCGGGAGGCAGTAAACGCAAAAGAGGGATGGATCAGGGTAGAAAGGACACGAAAGGGAAAGGACAGGAAGGTTATCATGAGCTGCAACACCGAAGCGGACAGGCAGAAAATCAAGCAGAGGATTGAGGGCGCCGGTAAAAATCTGGTGGTAGAGGAAGTAAAGAATCGTGACCCCCTCCTGAGGCTCGCGGACGTCCTCTCGGTTAACACCGATGAGGAGGTCTTAAAAGCCTTCAGGAGGCAAAATCAGGACATCTTTCAAGGACTAAAAGAAACCGAGGTCAGGATTGAAATTAAATATAAAAAGAAAGCCCGAAATCCTCACACCAGCCATATTGTCCTGAGCGTATCTCCAGCTATATGGAAGAGGGCGACCGAGGCGGGAGCAATATATATAGACCTGCAGCGCATCCGAGTCTTCGACCAGTCGCCACTGGTACAGTGCTCAAGGTGCCTTGGCTATGGTCATAGTAAAAAGTATTGTGCGGCTCCAGCTGACCTTTGTAGCCACTGTGGGGGACCGCACCTTAGGGCGCAGTGCTCGGACTGGCTTGCAGGAGGCGAACCCTCGTGCAGGAACTGCACAGCAGCAGATCTCGGTCGCAACACTCACAACGCCTTCAGCCAGGACTGCCCCATTCGTAAAAAACGCGACGTAATAGCGCGCATGTCCATAGCCTACTGCTAAGGGCGTCCCGGAAGATCAACACCGTTACCAGGTGCTCCAATGCAACCTCCAAAGGAGGAAGCTGGCTACGGAGGAGCTGATGGTCGAGTCTACTCGAAGAAAAGTTGCGATAGCACTGATCCAGGAACCATACGTGGGCGGGACGGTTAGTATGAAGTCATACCGTGGAGTGAGAATTTTCCAAAACACCGGTACAGGTACTGTCAAGGCAGCAATTGCCATATTCGACCCAGACATAGACGTCACCCAACACCCTGAGCTCACCACAAACAACATCGTAGTGGTGAGCATAAGTACTAGAAACTGGAAACTCACATTGGCTTCATACTACTTCGAACCGGACCTGCCCATAGAGCCGTACCTGGATCACCTCACCAAGATAGCCAAAGCCACAACCCGGAGGCTAATTATCGGAGGCGACTCGAACGCAAAGAGCACCTGGTGGGGGAGCCCGGTTGTTGACAATAGAGGAGAGGACATGGCAGGTGCGCTCCATGAGCTCGGGTTCCACACGCTTAACGTGGGGGACACCCCAACTTTCGACACGATTCGTGGCGGAAAGCGTTACACTAGCTTCGTTGACGTGACGGCCTGCACTCTCGATATGCTGGACCTAGTGGAAGACTGGAAAGTCGCAGAAAACCTCACATGTGCCGATCACAATGCCATCAGCTTTAACATCAGGCTGAAAAAATCCACAGGGGTAAGCGTCAAAAGAACGACTAGAGTCTATAATACCAAAAAAGCCGACTGGAAATTATTCCAAGAAAAACTAAACGAACTAAAAATAGAACACAATTTAGAGTCCGAAAAAATTTTCAATATTAACCTTGTAGAACAACTAGACAATTTCATAAATAAATTTCAAAAGGCCATCACAGAATCTTGTAACTTAGCTATCCCAATCAAAAATAACACCGAGACACTTACCCTCCCTTGGTGGACTGAGGAACTCGCGCAGATGAAGCGACTAGTCACCACTAAGAAACGCAGGATCAGGAACGCCGCACCGATACGCAAGCAGAGTGTAATTAGCGCTTATATTCAAGCCAGAGACGAGTACGAATCAAAGGCCAAGGAGGCCCAAATCGAAAGTTGGAAGGAATTCTGCCAGAAACAGGATAAAGAAAATGTCTGGGAGGGAATTTATCGCGTTATAGGTAGGACAGCCAAGAGAGTGGAAGACATACCACTGGAGGAGAATGGCAACGTACTCGACGCTAGGGGCTCGGTGGAGCTGTTAGCCAAGACATTCTACCCCGAAGACCTTAGGGAGAATGACAACCGGATGCACCAGGAGATAAGGAACCGAGCAAACGAAGTGAACCTCCAGTCATCAGAGGTACAGGATGACCCCCCGTTTACAATAACGGAACTGCTCACCGCACTGGATTCCTTAAACCCTAAGAAAGCTCCCGGCGCTGACGGCTTCACCGCAGACATCTGCAGTCACGCAATAAGAACGGATCCACAACTTTTCCTGGGAGTACTCAACAAGTGCCTGCAGCTTCACCACTTTCCGGTAATCTGGAAGGGGGCTGAGGTCATCGTGTTGAGGAAACCAGGGAAGGATTCGTACAAGTCACCCAAGTCGTATCGCCCTATAGGACTCTTACCAGTGATGGGTAAAATCTTTGAAAAGATGTTGGTCGCCAGATTAAGGCACCATTTACTGCCCAAACTCAACCCAAATCAGTTTGGATTCATGCCCCAGAAAAGCTGCGAAGACGCCCTCTATAAACTAATGCAACACATAAACACAAAACTAGACGAGAAGAAAATAATAACCGTCGTGTCATTGGATATAGAGGGCGCCTTCGACAGTGCCTGGTGGCCAGCGATAAGAATCCAACTGGCTAAGTTGAAATGTCCCCTCAACATAAGGAGGGTTTTTGACAGTTACTTGGACGAGAGGAAAGTAACTGTCAGATACAACGGTGAAACCTACACCAAGGCGACCAACAAAGGGTGCGTCCAAGGATCCATAGCTGGACCCACACTATGGAATGTACTGTTAGACCCCCTGCTGAACACTCTCTTGGCTGAAGGACACTACGTTCAGGCGTTCGCCGACGACGTGGTTATGGTGTTCGACGGTCATACGGCACAACATGTGGAGAGACATGCCAATGCCGCTCTCGAACTGGTCCGGGCCTGGGGGGTCGAAAATAAGCTCAGATTTGCGCCTCACAAAACCAATGCAATGGTCATAACACGCAAGCTAAAATTCGACACCCCACGCCTGGGCATGGGCGGGACCGACATTGCCATGTTAAAACACATCAAAATTTTGGGGGTAACGCTTGATGACAAGCTCACCTTTAAAAAACATGTATCAAGTGTCTGCCAAAAAGCCGTGAACGTGTACAAACAGCTTGCAAGAGCGGCCAAGGCAAGCTGGGGTCTACACCCTGAGGTGATTCGCACAATTTACGTGGCGACCGTCGAGCCCATAATTCTATACGCGGCGAGTATATGGGCGCCAGCAGCTGAGAAACTCGGGGTGCAGAAACAACTCGGCGTCGTTCAACGAGGATTCGCACAGAAGATGTGCAAGGCTTATCGCACGGTCTCCCTGAACTCAGCATTAATCCTGGCGGGACTGCTCCCACTTGATCTACGCGTGCGCGAGGTAGCCTCGCTGTACAGGATCAAGAGGGGGGAGGCCCTGCCTGAATTGGGGGACAGGGAGATCGAGCGGTTAACGCCGGCAACAGAAGCGCCACACCCTGCAGCGATCGCGGAGCTGGGATTGATCTGTCTCAAAGACCAGAGCGACGTAGATGCAAACAGTAGCTGTGCAGTAAGAATCTTTACCGACGGCAGCAAAGTCGAAGGAAGGGTCGGAGCGGCGCTCTCCATATGGAAGGGCGCCGTAGAGACCCAAACCAAAAAACTTTGCCTGCCGAATTACTGTACGGTATACCAAGCAGAGCTGCTGGCCATCTGCGAAGCAACGAGATATATCAATAAGCAGAAAGCGGTCACATTCGGGATATATAGCGATTCAATGGCGGCACTTCAGACCATCACTAACCCTAGTTCCCTCCATCCGTTAGCCGTTGAAGCACGAGAGAACATTCACAACTCTTCTCGACAGAACAAAGTTATCAATTTGTTCTGGATCAAAGCACACGCAGGATTGGAGGGAAACGAAAGGGCAGACCAGCTCGCCAAGGAGGCCGCCCTAGCACCCTTAAAAAGAAGACCACACTACGACCTGTTCCCCGTCTCATTCGCGAAGCGACAGCTACGACAGCAGTCGATTCGCGGATGGGACGCAAGATATAAATCTGGAACAGTCGCTAGTATCACTAAAATCTTCTTCCCGGATGTGACCGCGGCGCACCGCATCATCCGTAAACTGGAACCGAGCTATCTAGGTACTCAGCTGTTCACCGGCCATGGGGGATTCTCCGAATACTTAAGCCGCTTTAAGTGTAAGGAGAGTCCCTCCTGCGCCTGCGACCCCAACGTAGGTGAGTCCGTCCCACACCTTATACTAGAATGCCCAGACTTTGCATATCAAAGGTACCAGATTGAACAGAAACTGGATATGACTTTAACCCTGGAACATATCAAAGAAATCATGGCAAGTAAATGTAGAAATAACTTCATAGACTACTGCTTGAAAATTGTTAAGACGGTCATAAAACGGAACAAGCAATAAATAGTATGATGACATATATTATGTTGTAATATAATGTGCACCATACAAACCTGAATAATGTATTAAATGTAATATAGAATAAGCATAGTTTAAGACCAAATGTAGGCCTTGATTTTATAATAGCATATAATATATCGAGAAACAACCCTGTAAATGCAAGTCGCTATCTTCTGGTAACATAAACTACAACATAAGGTTAAAATGTACTAAAAAAGTGTAATAGATATAAGATATTAATAAGTATAAAATAAGTTAAATAAGATAGCATGTGAACTAGAAAGTAAGAAAATTAGTAGCAGTTTTGTATCAGTCGAAATAAAGAATTGTAAACTGAAAATAAAGAAAATGTGTAACGTGTAATCCCTAACCCTAAGAAAATAAATAGAAAATAAAGTAAATAGCATAGATCGAGTAGACCGGAACCCCACCGGAATAAAGCTTGAAAGAGAAGTAAGAAAGAAAGATACAGTATGCGGAATAAAAGTGCGAGAGGAATAAAAGATAGAACTGGAGTGAAAGTGAACCCTAGCTAATATAGTCTTTGACCCACGGTCAGAGGAATAAGAAAAAAAAAAAAAAAAAAAAAAAAAAAAAAAAAAAAAAAAAAAAAAAAAAAAAAAAAAAAACCTAACCTAACCTAACCTAAACCTAAACCTAAACCTAAACCTAAACCTAAACCTAAACCTAAACCTAAACCTAAACCTAAACCTAAACCTAAACCTAAACCTAAACCTAAACCTAAACCTAAACCTAAACCTAAACCTAAACCTAAACGATGACGATGACGATGACGATGACGATGACGATGACGATGACGATGACGATGACGATGACGATGACGATGACGATGACGATGACGATGACGATGACGATGACGATGACTTTGACTTTGACTTTGACTTTGACTTTGACTTTGACTTTGACTTGGCTTCGACTTCGACTTCGACTTCGACTTCGACTTCGACTTCGACTTCGACTTCGACTTCGACTTCGACTTCGACTTCGACTTCGACTTCGACTTCGACTTCGACTTCGACTTCGACTTCGACTTCGACTTCGACTTCGACTTCGACTTCGACTTTGACTTTGACTTGGACTTGGACTTGGACTTGGACTTTACTACACTGACTTTGACACTTCAGGAATTAAAAGTGTGATGTAATTTAAAAAGATTTTTTTATAATTGAATTGATAACCAATGCACTATTGTAATCAGTGATTGTGAATGGTAAGCCTTGTAATTCTGGACAAAATAAAAATATTATCTGTTATTCAGACAACACTGTGTCAACACACATATTATTAGCCGCATGGAGACATGATACATATACATGTGATAGCTGCCTATAATTTATAAATTATGAGGCTTGGTAATTAGTATTTTACAGCTAAGATACCCTAAAATATTTACTTTTTGTTTTATATTGATGCCATCAATTAATTTGTTCACTTCTTTGGAACTGTTACAGCAATCGCCTAGTTATGATCTAAAAATCATAAGTTTACTCTATATTTCAATGAATGCGTAATATTTTGATTTTCTGGATAAAAAACTCCCTCCGCAGGGGTACAATTGTACCTACTGCAAGATTTCCTTATCGGTAAACAAAGAAATTCATTTCATTTTGAAGTGTCAAACAGTTTTGGCTCCTACAGATATCCTGAATTCACTTGAACAATAATTCCCATATCCATCATGTTTTACACTGAAAAAGATTGTGGTGTTTAGACACAAGCTACATTTAAGGAAAAAGCGGTCAGTGGGTAGCCTTAGGGGCGGATAAAAGCAATGTAATGTAGCTTGTGTTGGCCAAAAGGCTGTTCGTCATTTATCGTCATTTTCATTCTGCTAGAATCACAAGCCAGAAATCGCTACTTCGAACTTTGTTTAACAACAAAGTGATTCCGAGTAAGGCTACCCACTGACCAATATTTCAAATTTTTCGAAAGACACTCCAACTCCGAGTTGAGAGGCGTAAGATATTGTATATACCACTTACCTCTTTCCAAATCACACAATGTGAGTGCAAGAAATCGTTCTATTACCACAAACCTTGTGTTCGGTAAGCGGAGAAGGAGGATGGTGCCATCTTAACACTTATCCTTCGAGGATAAATAGTCACTTGAGAGTGCACGTAAAGAACATCGCAACTTAGGCATCTTTTTAGGATTTTGCTATCAGAATCGGCTACACATCTCTGAGAATTATAAATCTCCATTTCGATCTAGCATTGACTCACAGTCGGAGTAAAAACACAATATAACACCTTTTCCGAGCACTTTTATATACTTTCTGTACAGTTAAACTGAATGTTTACTAATTTTCCATGAAAATTAATGGGATGAAAAAGTTTTGCGTCCATTTCGCGGCAAAATTTAGATACTATGACGTGTTCAGTGTTACCAACTGTCAGAAATAATTATCCCTAAAGCCTAGGTCAAAAACCCCTAAAATAGCCGTAACTTTATGGAAAAACCCCTAAAAAAATTCCTAAATGTAAAAAAAAAAATTATATAATTTATTTGGTCAAGTACATGTTTATTTTTAATAACATTAGGTTCTTTGAATGTTGTCTAAATATACATAAATATAAAAATACAAATGACCCAAGAGCTGGCTTTTACTTTGGCCAGAGGCTAAGTATTGCATACAGAGAGGCAACGCCGCCAGTCTCTTGGGCACATTACCAGCTGACAGGGTTGAGGATGAATTTTTCGATGCTCTATAATATTTAGTTTAGTTTAGTTTTATTTTGTATTTTTATATTTATAAATGTAAAAAAATAAAATAAATAAAATTACGTAATGTGGATATTATAAAAATGAATTTCTGAATGTGTTGCTAAGCGCAAAACTTGAAAACGGCTGGACCGATTCGGATAATTCTTTTTTTTATAATATTCCTTGAAGTACGAGGATGGCTCTCATGGAGAAACAATTGCCCGAAAATGTCTAAAAACAAACTTTTCTATGTTCTCATTTAAAAGATTCGTAAAACAATTGAGTGACATTAGTTATAGCCGGTACAAAGTTTGCCGGGCAAGCAATTTTTTTAAATAAAACTTGGTATCTGTGGTCAAAATTTTACTGTCTAGGTTGTAATAGAGCTTTATTTCTTCAATAAAACAAATAAAACGTGTCAGAAAACCTCTAAAATTATCCCTAAAAATAAAAAACCTCTAGAAAAATCTCAACTCATTTATTTAACCCCTAAATCTGGGGGGGGAACCCCTAAGTTGGTAACACTGGACGTGTTGACGTGCAGTGTCAAATTGACATTCAGAGGCGCAAAGAGCTTCTGCGTAGAAGTTTACCATGGACATGTGATTTGTACAAAACGATTTAGGTAAGTGATTTAATTACGCGGCGTCTCAAGCCTTAATTTAGTTGCCTCTTCAATCAAATGATGTGTAATTGAAACACATATAATATTTAAATTTATATAATATAACATATAAAAGTTTAGTTTTTGTGAATCAATCAAAAGGGTATGTTATTTTTAGTATGGACCTTGGCATCAATTTTTTTTCTTCTTCGGCCAGTGATTTTTAGGCACAATTAGACTACCACCTAAGAAGTCCATAGAAAAAAAACGACGGGTTGCACTCTGGGAGTGCCGGCAGAAGTGAAAACTTGAATAGTAATTGTTGGAAATATCTTGTGAACAGATTTTAGTAAAACTCGCAAAAATGGTTGACTTTTTATTTCAATAATTTTCCAATGTGACGTACATCTTTTATAAACAATGTTACCTAGCAACGAATGTATCCAGCATACAAACTTCTTTAAAAGTAATAAAGTCACACGAACATTCACGCAAGCGCCCTGCGCCGTCCTACGCTTTTTCGGTCAGGGTCACGTGTCCTGACGCGAGTTTAAGATTTTATACCCATTACAGAAAAGTGCTCAACGCCGCTAAAGAAGTTTTCACTTCAAAAAAATAAGTTTTTAAACCGTAACCAACCAGAGATATTTTTTTTTGGTTCTTTTCGTCCCTCTTTGGGACAGGCAAAGGGAGCTGAGCCCATACAGTCAAAACCAACCAGATATATAGAATTATTCCCAATTGTCACCTCTAGCCCTGTCCTCCGGGGTGACAGCTGGGAATTGTTTTCCCAGTTGTCACTGGGGTGACAATTTGTGCCGACTGTTCCCTTTGAAAACTGACTAGAGGGGACAAATGGGAAGTCTTTTTCTCAGTTGTCACCGGGGGGGGGGGTGACAATTGCTACGATTCCTTCCTTCCCAGAACAACATTAGAAAAATATTAATTAAACAGTAAGTAAGTAAATAAAAAAGTCATAAAAGTTATATAGAATCAAAAAAAAAATACAACATTATGTTTCCCTTAATAGGTACAACCATAGATTATTAACTTATATTAACCAATCGTATAATCACAGATAATTACTAAGGGTATAAGTTACACGTGCTTTTTAGTCGCATGCTTATTTGAAATCTTGCTCATTGATTTTGTGCCTTGCAAGATGTCATGACACATAATCGAACGACTCGAATAGATCTCATTCCTCCATCTCTCTCTAAGCACTCTTGAATTAAGCAAGTACAAATGAGATCGACCGACGTTCTATTTTGTGTCATGACATCTTGTAAGGCACAAAATCAATGAGCAAGATTTCAAATAAGCATGCGACTAAAAAGCACGTGTAACTTATACCCTTAGTAATTATCTGTGATTATACGATTGGTTAATATAAGTTAATAATCTGTGATTGTACCTATTAAAGGAAACATAACGTTGTTTTTTTTTTTGATTCTATATAACTTTTTTGACATTTTTATTTACTTACTGTTTAATTAATATTTTTCTAATGTTGTTCTGGGAAGGAAGGAATCGTAGCAATTGTCACCCCCCACGGTGACAACTGAGGAAAAGACTTCCCATTTGTCCCCTCTAGTCAGTTTTCAAAGGGAACAGTCGGCACAAATTGTCACCCCAGTGACAACTGGGAAAACAATTCCCAGCTGTCACCCCGGAGGACAGGGCTAGAGGGGACAATTGGGAATAATTCAACGTTTCCCTATCACAATTATATATTATATATTTGTTGTCCTCTTGTCTTACTAGCGTCATAATTCTTATTGGTTTGTTTTATATGACTTGATATTATTCATGTATGTTACAACTGTGAACTCTCAACACTAACTTACTTAGGTGCCCAAGCTTCTAAAGTCGGGATGGAATATGCCCTTGTTGAGAGTTCTGTCCTCATTTTTCCAATGGCAGGGAAGTCAATGGCTCGTGCATCATGGAGATCGAGCGGAGTGCGGGGCCCATCTTTACCCCTTCGGGGGTACCATTTCCACATTTTCCACTAATAATAAAGTGATTTAAGAAAACGAAAATTTTATCAGCCTAGGGTAATTTAGGAACAGTCACACCATAAACGAGGTTTGCCTTTTTAAATTGATCATTCATTAATTTTTTAAGCTTTCAGAATAGGCAAGTTATTTTAGTTGTTTGTACGATTCGTGTCATAATTTTTTTCTTAACCAGAGAACATTTTTTGAAGTGTTATGTTATATATATGCAGATGCCAGCGGAGTGCGCGGGCGGCGCGGTGGCGGGCCACGAGGCGTTGGTGTGCGACCACGGTGCGCAGCCCCAGGTGCGCGGGCGGCGCGGCGAGGTGCGCGTGCGCCGTGCGCCTCCACTCGCTGGGTACGCCACCGTTCATCTCACCGTGTTCTGCACGTTCCCCTACCTGCTGCCTGCACTACCGAACAGATTCAAGAACTTGGATGAAACGTCGTTATCATCGACGAAGGAGTACGATGAAGAGTACGATGACGAGTACGATGACGAGTACGAAGACGAGTACGAAGACGAGTACGGTGACGAGTACGAAGATAAGTACGGTGACGAGTACGATGACGAGTACGATGACGGGTTAGATAACGAGTACGATGACGAGTACGATGACTAGTACGATGAGGAGCGCGATCAGGAGTACGATGAGGACAAGGAAAATAACATTAACAAAGTAAAAAATATAATATATCATTATTAATAAAAAATATTTGCACAAATTATTGATTTGCTAAACGTACAAGTAAGTAACCGTTGATACTCACTGACAAGTTCCTTGTAAATTTTATCGTTAGCACGTTGAAATCAAAACATTTGCTTTATTTTTATTTAAAGTTCAAGTCAAATTATGTAGGTGTTATATAGGTGTTAAAAAATTAACCGCAACAAAATTAGAATCACAAATCTATACATATAATAAATCTGTAGAAGGGTCAATTCTGTAAATTGAAAATATTGAAAAAATAAATAGCGGGGGGTGTTGCTGGATCGATACCAAACCCCAAATACGTGATTAAAAATTTTTTGTCTGTCTGTCTGTCTGTCTGTCTGTATATGCAAGCATCACGTGAAAACTAACAGTTCGATTTCGATGAAACTTGGTATAATTATACCTTATTATCCTGGGCATAAAATAGGATACTTTTTATCCTGGAAAAATACGTAGAAAAAAAATCTTATTTTTCAGTTTTATTCATAGACGTTGTTCTGTAGAACCGCGAATCTCCTTAATTATTATAGGCTTAGCCGTATTTGGGTCCAATAGATATTTATAAGATGTCATTGTCAGAGTTACTCAAAATGGAGAAATGAACCATCCACGCGAAGACAGACATCCGCGCAGACGGAGTCGCGGGCGGAAGCTAGTAAAAAATAATCACGAAAATTTTTATCGAAATAACGATCCACTTCAAAAATTTGCAATATTTTCACTGCGCACAAAATTATGGAATATGTGGTGCACACTGTACAGGGCAGTCGCCGCACCGCGACTCCCGCGCGCTGTGCGGCACCTTTGCCACAGCGCAAAGCTGATTCTAACTTTCCCATCACATTTTGCAGACTTTGTAGTAGCAATTCACCGAAATACTTACAAATAACTTATTTTATTGGCCATATTAATGAATTACTGTTTTTAAATCAAGTAAATTCGATAAGTTGGCATGTTTGACAAATTTGAATCAACCTACTCGTATTTACAATAAATTAAAGCTTTTTAAAGGAGGGCCCCGCGCGCTCACTATGGATACACACTTACGTTCACGAACTTGCCGCTGTGAGCGGTGACTTCAAATGTCTAGAACTGTATCAAACACGCCACGTGGCGCCGCCAGTGGCAAATTCGCGTACTTACAATGTAAGCGATGTCTTATTAGCGCTGCTCGCTACTCCGCTCACCGCTTAGAACAAATTCGTGAACGAGCCGTTAGTCACTTGAGTGTGGCACGAGCAGCAGTTTCAAACGTTGGATATTTTCGCACCCGCCGCCTCTACCGCGCTAAGCTCGTAGTGGGTTTGAGCATTTAGTTTCCTTTAGCACGCCGAAATAGGTTGGTGGTGCCCATTCTTCCACTGATCATTTCCGTATTCAGTTTTGTTTATCAGTGAATTCATATACCGAGTGAATAGAGACCGCGCCATCACTCATGTAGATTGATTGATTGAGATGTGTAAATTGTAGTAAAAAAAATGTAGTAAGTAATTAGTGGTGACGCGGATTCTAAATTAACATTATAACGTCGTTTTCAAACATCAATTATATCATATAATTTGCGTCAACTACCTTGTCAAAATTCGCTTCACATATTAGTTACACTGTATATAAATTGTTTGCATACAAAACAATTTTCGAAACATGTACAGAATATAAAATATGTTTCTGAACAATAAAACGGCGAAGTGGCGAAACGGCTCTGTGTTAGATAGCCGGGCTATTGCAAGCAGCACGGTGCCGCCGCCTCCGCCCTACCGCACTCACGATTCATGCTCGTGCCGGCCCGCTCGGGGCACTCGCCGGCCCGCACGGGACTCGCGACGGCCCGCACGGGACTCGCGACGAATTATTCCCAATTGTCCCCTCTAGCCCTGTCCTCCGGGGTGACAGCTGGGAATTGTTTTCCCAGTTGTCACTGGGGTGACAATTTGTGCCGACTGTTCCCTTTGAAAACTGACTAGAGGGGACAAATGGGAAGTCTTTTCCTCAGTTGTCACCGTGGGGGGTGACAATTGCTACGATTCCTTCCTTCCCAGAACAACATTAGAAAAATATTAATTAAACAGTAAGTAAATAAAAATGTCAAAAAAGTTATATAGAATCAAAAAAAAAAACAACGTTATGTTTCCTTTAATAGGTACAATCACAGATTATTAACTTATATTAACCAATCGTATAATCACAGATAATTACTAAGGGTATAAGTTACACGTGCTTTTTAGTCGCATGCTTATTTGAAATCTTGCTCATTGATTTTGTGCCTTACAAGATGTCATGACACAAAATAGAACGTCGGTCGATCTCATTTGTACTTGCTTAATTCAAGAGTGCTTAGAGAGAGATGGAGGAATGAGATCTATTCGAGTCGTTCGATTATGTGTCATGACATCTTGCAAGGCACAAAATCAATGAGCAAGATTTCAAATAAGCATGCGACTAAAAAGCACGTGTAACTTATACCCTTAGTAATTATCTGTGATTATACGATTGGTTAATATAAGTTAATAATCTATGGTTGTACCTATTAAGGGAAACATAATGTTGTATTTTTTTTTTGATTCTATATAACTTTTATGACTTTTTTATTTACTTACTTACTGTTTAATTAATATTTTTCTAATGTTGTTCTGGGAAGGAAGGAATCGTAGCAATTGTCACCCCCCCCCCGGTGACAACTGAGAAAAAGACTTCCCATTTGTCCCCTCTAGTCAGTTTTCAAAGGGAACAGTCGGCACAAATTGTCACCCCAGTGACAACTGGGAAAACAATTCCCAGCTGTCACCCCGGAGGACAGGGCTAGAGGTGACAATTGGGAATAATTCGAAACGTTACGCTTGCGCTTAAGAGATTAGTTGATTACAGTTACGTTAACAAGTTACTTTTGTTTAAAGCTAACCCATTCTATGGCATGTAATTCCGGTTATAATAACTGCCCCAGTACGCGATCGCTAGGCCCAAGCGCATAGGTCCACTAAGGACACTGTTACGAATCCTGACAGATCACAATCCCTATACACTATTCTACATGTCCTACCGAACACCTAAGACAAAGATCTGAGAAGTTCATCTGTCATTGAGGAAGACATGTTTCCGTCTATTCAACCTACACACGCGTACTATCGCAACACCCTTACGGCTCTAACCCATTGGCAATCACAACAAACAACTTGTGCAAGCGCTTCCTAGAATCAGTCTATAACAGAACATATTACGTTTATATTGCTGGACGCAAAAGTGGATAATATCGTCCCAGTCGTAATTGCGTGTCTTTCTAATAAAATACTGTCGATTCGACAATGTTGGGCATATTGGCCATAGTTGATCTAACGAGACACGATTGTTAGTCCCTAGAGTTCTGTTGGAACGGAGCTAACAATTCATAGGAAATACAGTACATACTTGGTGGTGCCTACCCCTACTGGAAATGTACATCCATCAACCAACACGCAAAGTCTCGTATGATCTCCATCTTCAGACCGTCCTCTGGATTCATCTTCTCGCGATCCACAGACGACTAGATTTACTTCAACTACGAGTACTAATATTTGACTTATCAAACATAACTTAAACACATCTCAGTGATATCGCGCCCGGTCTCTGGACGCACTCGTGTGCATCTCCAAACGGTCAAAACTCTGCTGGCATGGCAATAAAATGTCCAATTTTGGGTGATTATCAATTGAATTTCAGCCGTAGCTATGGGAGTCGTTACATTTTGGCTTCCCATCAGCTTCTAACCTTGTATAACTATTAAATACTAAATATTTTAGGACGTTAACATAAAGATAGATGTCCAGAATAAATAGGAACAATAGTACTGGTCGTGTTCTGCCTTTGCAGCAAGAAGCAATTCTCCGTTACTGTAATAAGTATGTTGATGCTCACCGAGATGGCTACCTTCCAGTCGGCCAGGCCTGGGGTGAGGTAGGTCTTGGGCAGCTGGACCGGCAGCCCCGTCAGGTAACCTGTGCCGGTAGGAACAATCATTGTCTACCATGTGACGGCTGACGTGAAATAGTAGTTACCGTAGGGGTGTCTTAAAGTAACAAACGGATAAAATTTGCTTTTATATACGAATAAATACAAAGACAGTAAAAAAATAATTACGAAATTACCTTGTCGCAACTTGCGCATGTCAGGACTTATATAAGTTATATTACACCTTTTTTGTGTTTGGTTTTGAAGTTTTTTTTTTTCCAAAATTTATTTTTAGTATAATGAGATAGTTTAGTTTATTATAATGAGTTTATAAGGGGAAGTTTGAAAGTGGCGCCTGTTACATAAAAAATGAAAAGGAAATTTTAACTAAAATATAAAAATAATAAATAAATGTTTATTGAAACTTAAATAAATAGGCTACAGAATATTTCGATACATGTGGGGAAAGCTTGGCTTTGTTTTTTTATTCATTTTTACCGCCGACTCCCGAAAGATAATTATTTTTTGAAGTCGGTTAAGTATTTATGATTTGACCCTTTCTAGTTAAAATATTCAACCCAAACTCTTGTCAAATCGTAATCCTTGGTACCGAGAATAACATCATCCAAGTACACAGCGAAAAATGTTCATAAAATAAAAACTACGCAACCAAACCAAACAATTTTATGGGACCAAATGATAGATATACTAGTACTTTATCGAACAAAAAAAGAATCATCAAAATCGGTACACCCAGTCATAAGTTATGAGTTTATGAGGTAGGTAACAAACATAAAAAAATACAGTCGAATTGAGAACCTCCTTTTTTTTGATGTCGGATAAAAATTGACAAGCACGTCTTAATTTCAAAGACGGTTCATTAATCACTAACACTCTTATTAATAAACGCGAACTAAAGTTACGCTAAAGTTATTCCTTAAAAAGTGTACAGTTAATTTGAAGATTATCCTGGTTGTAACTTTAGTTCACGTTTATTAATAAGGATGTTTTTTTTTTTATCGTGGTAAAATCATCAAATGGACTCTCCACCCAAGGCAGGGTGGGAGGGACTGTCAGACTTGTACTGACTAAAATCCACGGTGTCCTTCAATAGCCCTTTACGTATCGGGGTCACGGTAATTCGTTAGTCCCGCGACCCCGGCAGGCTTTGGCACTCTACAGGCCCCGTCGACCCGGGCATGGTCCATTATCGGACAGCGAGTCGCCCATTACTCGCTGTCCGCCGCCCGCGCATTAATAAGGATGTAAGGAAATAACAATGAATGAAGCAGTAACAATTCCTTGTTCAACTCCCTACAAGAATCCGGAGAGCAGCGATTGATTGAAGTCCAAGACATTTTTTAGCAAGAAGAATACTTCTGTTCGCGTTAAAAAAAGTTGAGTGAGAGTCTCACCAGAGTACGCGTACGTACAGGCATCCTGCGCGTGCGATGCCAGCGCCAGCAGCGCGCCGCACGCCGCGAACACCGCTCCCGCGCCGCGCCGCATCCTGCTGTATGTGAGGCGTGTTGTGAGAGTCCATCAACGTGAGGGCCTCGATACAGTGCACAATGCACGCTCCGATTGTGATCCAATTATCTCTGCTGAAACGAGAGCGCGTAACAAATATGGCGTGAAATATCTTGTAAATATATATATTAATTACAAATAAATTTAAATTTAAGTCAGATTTGATTTTACATCCTAATATCAGTATCAGTATCGCCAAGAAACTTTTAGCCATCGCTGGATCAGTCATATGAGTGTACATAGCGACTCAAAATCCAACTTTATTTACTATACACGAAAAGATACACATTTGCAGTATAGTTGCGTAGCGTCTCGGTGTGAACTGACCGTAATAATTATTTGTTATGCAAGGCTGCAAAGTTGTTTTTTGGCGCAAGTACTTGAAGTTTGGGGTGCTAAGACAGGAAACCTCCACGTGCGCCCGTGCACTGGAGTTCCCTCTCGGATACGTCCGGGGGGAAGACCAGTTTTTCGGGCCGGTGCACCCTGGGATGCGGGCAAAAACTCTTCACACAGTGCCTAGTGATTCACGCGTCACCGACGGGGCCCCTTACGGGGCCAAATGCCTGCTGGGGTCGCGGATTTTTTCTTAATCCAGGATACTGCGGCCCCGGAACGTAAAGGGCCTCCGAAGAAACACGGGTGGATTTTAGTCAGTAAGAGTCTGACAGTCCCTTCCGCTTCACCCAGGGCGGGAGGACTCATTTGATGATTTTACCACCCTAACAAAAAAAAAACGACGGGTTGCACTCTGGGAGTGCCGGCAGAAGTGAAAACTTGAATAGTAATTGTTGGAAATATCTTGTGAACAGATTTTAGTAAAACTCGCAAAAATGGTTGACTTTTTATTTCAATAATTTTCCAATGTGACGTACATCTTTTATAAACAATGTTACCTAGCAACGAATGTATCCAGCATACAAACTTCTTTAAAAGTAATAAAGTCACACGAACATTCACGCAAGCGCCCTGCGCCGTCCTACGCTTTTTCGGTCAGGGTCACGTGTCCTGACGCGAGTTTAAGATTTTATACCCATTACAGAAAAAGTGCTCAACGCCGCTAAAGAAGTTTTCACTTCAAAAAAGTTCTTGAAGTTTAATCCTGAGTATAGCGAAGTTTTAAAAGGTACGAGACGCAGAATAACTTTGCTGCCGAGCACAAAAACAACTCTTAACCTCACTACAGCGAGGAAACCGTGTATTAGAAAAACAATTTAAAAAATAAATTAAAATAGAGCTTATTTATTTAAAAAAAATGTCTCCCGCGCAGAAAGCTAATCTCCGATGAGACTGGCCGCCGTAATCGAAATCGGTCAGGAGAACTATTTTTTTTTTCTATTAATCAGTCTTTTTTTTTTACGTGGTAATATCATCAAATGAATCCTCCCACCCAGGGCAGAGCGAGAGGGACTGTCAGACTCGTACTAACTAAAATCCACGGTGTCCTTCAATAAACCCTTTACGTTCCAGGGTCACGGTAATTCGTACAGTCCCGCGACCTATTAATCAGTCTAGAAGAACATAAATTATAAGATAAAGAAAAATTTAGGCCGAGATAAAAAGGTCGTACCTAAGCAATAGCCAAGCCAAAGTCAGTGCTTAGCGACGTTCTAAGCATCCATTTCGTATTAATAGACAGTTCTTTAGTATTTACTTTCGATGAAAGCCAACCTAATACTGAGGCAGTACTTCGCTCCGCCATAGTATCGAGAACTTAGCACTTAACTATGGATTTGACATTAGTGTTTGTTATTGTCAAATATCAGTAATTTCCATGGTAACGTCATATGTCAGTGGCATTTTAAAATGCGTTCAATATATTCATATTTATTTATTTCTAGACTGAAATACTTTTTATAATATTGTAATGCTTTTAAACAATGATTAATCTTAATTTTACTAATTGATAAATTCAGTTCAGTATAACATTAAATCTATAATAAAATAAAGCGAATTCGGTTGTTTATGCAATTAAAATTATCCAGTATATTGTGAACGCTTCTGAAACAAACAGCCAGTATTTTTCATGTACATCATTAAAGAAGCGGCAAAGATTTGCCGCAATCTATGATAATTTAAAGAAATTAATCATTTATTCATTTTTTTCCTATCTGTGTTTTAAATATTTTTACAAAAAATCAATAAAAACATTTAAAAATAAAAAAAAAATGCAATCCACCAGCATCAGGACCAGGGTCCGGGCTGCCGGTGGTAAGGGCTCCTGAGAGAGGAACCTCCTAACAATACGCGCCGTGTCCAGAAGTACTGCCTTCTGAATCAGGAGCCTGGTCCAGCTGCCAAGCGAGAGCCTCCTCAAATGTTGTTCGAAGCTCTTGGTAATTAAGCCATTGGCAGACACGACTATCGGCACAATGACTGCCGTATTCACGTCCCACATGTCAACAACCTCGCGAGCCAGATCAAGAAACTTGAATTGTTTATCTTTTTTTGCCTTCACGAGGTTCTCATCATGCGGGACCGTTATATCAACAATTATTGCGTGACGCTCCGATCGATCTATCACCACGATGTCAGGCTTATTGGCAACAATACTCCTGTCAGTGATGATAGGTCGATCCCAATACAACGAGATATCACCATTTTCGAGAACTGGCTCGGGCGCATACTTATAGTACGGCACTTCCGATTCCACAAGGTTGTACTTCAAAGCAAGTTGCTGGTGGATAATCCTGGCAACGAGGTTGTGTCTATGAAAAATATTCTCCGTTAGCCAGAGGAGAACACCCAGAAATAATGTGTCGGATCGATTCTCCCGGACAGTGGCATACCCGACATATGTCAACCGGGCCATCCTTTACAATGTATTTCCGGTAATTATTCGTCATCATAACTTCGTCCGTAATTGCACAGACAAAACCTTCGGTTTTCCCAAACAGGTTACCGAAGCGTAACCAGGATACGGACGCTAAAAAGTCTACATCGGGACCATGTAATGCCCGGTAAAAGCGTCCGTGAAGCTCCTTGCTCTTCCATACCTCCTTACGATCATTAGTGTCTAATACTTTAGGTTTGCGCCAGTTCCCGTTAGCCAAGGAGAGCGGAGTAAGACCCTTGTCCACTGTGACCACATCTCGGTGCATCCCCACGTCGGTTTCTAAGAAATATTCCCATTAGCATTTAAGAAGCCACGACCCCCGCACTTCCGTGGGATATACAGTCTCATCACCGACGACCGTGGATGATGCATCCGATTTGCAGTCCGCAGTGAACGGACTCTCCTATCCAGGGCGTCAAGTTCCGTCTGAGTCCATTTGAGTATACCGAAAGAATACATTAATACCGGCATGACCCAACCGTTGAAAGCGCGCACCTTATTGTCACCTGACAAAAGACTGTTAAGTACTTTATTCAGGCGGCCAAAGAAGCGCTCTCTCAACGATTGTTTCATGTCAGCATTATTGATGCCTAATGCTTCCGACATACCCAAATATTTGTAGGTCTCTGTTGAAAAGAGGGCTCTAAGGTGTATGGAATCCGAGAGTTGAGTTCCCTCTGATTCCATAATCTCCCCTCACTTCACATGCATGACTGCACATTTGTCCACACCAAATTCCATCCTGATGGCGTTACTGAAACTTTCTGCTACCTTCAGTAGCTTCATCAGTTGCAAGTTGTTGGGGGCAAAGAGTTTCAGATCATCCATGTAAAGAAGGTGAGATATGATCTGACCACGTCTCTTTTCTCTTACCGATATTCTAGCTCCGAACCCTCCAGCAATGTGCTGAGCGGGTTCAAGGCCACACAGAACCACAAAGGACTCAGACTATCACCCTGCAATATGCCGCGCTCAATCCTTATCGGTTCGATGCTACCTCAGATCTGTCGACTTCCTGGAAAGCGAAGGACTGTTCTCCAGGTCCCCATACACGAGAACAGGAATTTACGTAGAGTTATATCAACTTTCAACAATCTTTTCGGGAGCGACGAACCTGTTGGCTAATGGCCATATCAATAAGGAGGAGCTCCTAAGTACCGCGGGACCCGTTCCTACATCCATTCTGAGAGGCAGACATGATAGAATTAGTCACAATATGTTGAGTGATTTAAACTCTCAAAATGTAAGAACGTTATAGACCGTTGGTAGACAAGTAATCGGTCTATAATATTTGGGTTTCGCAGTACTACCCAATTTATGGATCAAGTGGGTTACTCCTGTTGTCAAGAATTGGGGCAGCGACCCTGACTCTAAGGCTAATTGGACCTGGGATGCCAAGCGAATGTGTGATCTTTTAAACCATTTTATGCAGAAATTGTACAGCCCATTCGGCTCTGGTAATTTCCAGTTAGGCGACGGATGGACTGCACAAGCATTTCGGTAATCTGATCACAAGTTCTTTCAATCTCCCGGGTCCAATCGCCCTCAGTGTGTCTGACAGGCACCGACCAGATGCTGCGCCAAAATGAACTCATGGCGTCATCATACTGCAGGGTCGTGTCAGCAACACTTTGGTCCGGTCGCTCCCAAGCTCTATAAACCCACCTTTCGTCGCTTTGGAATGTGCGATTCAAAGTGTATCGCTCCACTTGCCGCTTGTACCGACGAATACGGTTCGCCCATACACAAATTTTCTGCTTCAGGAAGTCGATACGCTCTGTTACGCGAGTCAAATATTCACGTGGACTAATATCAACCCCGAGAACGCCCGCCTCACAAAGCGCATCACTCTAGGGCGAATATTACCCTCCCTGAAGCAGATCAACTTACCGATGAGAACTCTAGCCTCACCGATACGCCGCTCAATCCAGCACTGCCAAGCTGGAGCAGCTGATTTTTGATGCTGACAGTCGCCGTAACAAACACAAATGCTTGATCGGCACTGTGGACACCGATCGCGCCACGCCTAGGCCTTAGGCTTGCCTGTGGACAGACACCTAAAGGTCGATTTTACTTTTGGACTTTAGATGGGGTCCACTTTGAGGTATACTCTTTCCAGTAAAAAAATATTTTTGAAATCGGACCACGCTAGGAACAGTTTTTCGTGGTCATATACCTTCATAAAAATACGTGTCGAGTTGAGAACCTCCTCCTTTGTTTGCGTCGGTTAAAAATGTTGATAGACATGACTGCGACTTCAGCTAATTTCAACCAATGGTCTACATAACGGTCAATTCACACCGAGACGCGACGCAACACGACCTGACGTAACGATACTGCTAATGTGTATCTTTTCTTGTAGCAAATTAAAGTTAGATTTTGAGTAGCAATTAAAATGCGAGCCTGGAGTTGGGAGAGGTGTATATTTTCGTGTAGGAAACACAGTTAGATTTTGAGTAGCTCTATTGAAATGTGCGCGCAGCGTCACGTCTCGCTCTGAGCTGACCGTAACCGTCTTAACACAAAAAGATAAACATCTGTTGAACACTTGTCTAAAAAAAGTGTTACTGCAAAACGACCCTTAAATCAACGTGAAATGTCGTTTTGACGTTGACAGTTTTTTTTAGACAAGCGTTAAACAGATGTTTATATTTCTTGTGGTAAGACGATATGAGATGAGAACGGATTTTATTTTGTTCTAATCGGGAGTAAATCACTCCTGATTAGAACAAAATTAAAACCGCCATATCTCTGGTTGGTTACGGTTTAGAAACTTAATTGTTTTTTTCTTTAGACTTCTTAGGTAGTAGTCTAATTGTGGCCAATATTTAATCAAAGGCGAAAAGAAAAAAAAAACGACGGGTTGCAATCTGGGAGTGCCGGCAGAAGTGAAAACTTGAATAGTAATAAACACACACGAACATTCGCGCGAGCGCCCTGCGCCGTCTTACGAATTTTCGATCAGGTCACGTGTCCTGACGCGAGTTTAACATTTTTTACCCATTCCAAAAAAAGTGCACAACGCCGCTAAAGAAGTTTTCACTTCAAAAAATTGATGCCAAGGTCCATACTAACGGGCACGCCGCAATCGCGGCGGCGGTAAGACCCCTCCTTGAGGAGTGGCTGGATAAATAAATATAAATATTCCACAACTATCACACAACGCCATCTAGTCCCAAGCTAAGCAGAGCTTGTGTTATGGGTACTAGACAACTGATAAACATACTTATATATTTCTAAATACATACATATCATAGATAAATTACACCCAGACACAGAACAAATGATCGTGCTCATCACACAAACATTTGTCCTGGGTGGGAATCGAACCCACGACCTCCGGCATAGCAGTCAGGGTCACTAACCACTAGACCAACAGGCCTGTCCAATAGGCGTCACGGCGTCCTTACCTACCGCATGACGCAGGTCCTCACCGGACACGGAAGTTTCGGGAGGTACCTGTGTCTGATAAGGAGGGAAGAAACGCCTGGGTTTCACCACTGCGAAGATCGTCCGGAGGACACGGTGGAGCATACGGTGCAGGACTGCCCCGCTTGGGCAGAGCACCGCCGTGTCCTCACGACGGCGATTGGCGGATACATTGGTCGAGGCCATGCTGCGGGGCGAGATGGAGTGGGAAGCGGTCGCCTCCTTCTGCGAAGCAGTCATGCTCGCGAAGGAGGAGGCGGGCCGCGTGAGGGGGAGGACAGCGTCCTCCCTCCACCCCAGCCGCACGTCGCAAGTCGGACGTCGCAAGAAGATCTCCGGCCACCGTAGGCGCGGGCATGCGGGCGGCGAGTAATGGGCGACTCGCTGTCCGACCATGGACCATGCCCGGGTCGACGGCGCGTTGTGTTCCACGAGCGCCTCAAGGAGTGTCAGCATAATGACGGGGCCTGTAGAGGGCCATAGCCTGCCGGGGTCGCGGGACTTTCCCATTACCGTAACCCTGGTACGTAAAGGGCTAGTGAAGGACACCGTGGATTTTAGTCAGTACAAGTCTGACAGTCCCTCCCGCCCTGCCCTGGGTGGGAGGACTCATTTGATGATTTTACCACGATAAAAAAAAAGTCCATACTAAAAAGTTGCATGGGCTTTTATTGAACACATTTAAAATGCCACTGACGTATAACGTTACCATGGAAGTTACTGATATTTGACAATAACAATGGATTAGAGCGTGCTTAGTTCGAAAATCGATACTATAGCTGGCGAAGTACTGCCTCAGTATTAGGTTGAGTTTCATCGAAAGTAAATACTAAAGAACTATCTATTAATACGAAATGGATGCTTAGAACGTCGCTAAGCACTGACTTTGGTTTGGCTATTGCTTAGATACGACTATTTATTTCGGCCCTAGATTATTAAATATTTCTTAAAACTAACTTTTCTGAGAAAAAAGGTCTTGACAGACGGACAACAATGTAAGTCTATAAGGGTTAAAACTTTTAACCCTTATAGACTTACATTGTTTCTTCCTTTTAGCTTAAAAGGAAGAAAGAAAAAATACCCTACTTCATTTGTTTAGCATCGTTTAATTATGTACAAGTCAGCTCGATACAATACGATCTACCAAGCCAAACGGCCTCCTAACGTTTCGATGTTGCTGGTTTCGGTTACTCCGATGTTTAACATTTTGGCGGTGGAGGACATTCTAGCTTTGGTGGCTCTGAACGCTGCTCTGACGTCGGTGATATTGGTCGCTGCGTGGTGGGTGGTGTTTGAAGTTCTGGCGTCGGTGGAGTTAGAAGCTCCGACGTCGGTGGTTCTGGTATTGGGCGCTCTGAAGCGGGTGGTAAGGGCTTGAGTGCTCGGAAGTGGGAGGGTGCGAGTCGGCGCAGCGTGGTCTGCAGGCGTTCGATGTCCTGCGTTTGCTGCGCTAGCTCACGCCGCAGCTCCTCAAGCGAGAGCAGCAGCGCCAGCCGCCGGGACTGCTCCTCCAACATCTGCAGTGTCATATTGCGCACACGTTTACATTAAGATACCATTCTACGGCTGATATGAATAGATAATGACAAATCAACAAAAAAAGTAGTATTTCAAAAAAAAAAGTCTTACTTTCCCCTCCTGTTTTTCTGCTTGTCTATTCATTTCAAAAATCAAAATAAGTCCACCCAAACCGAATACTGTGATCTCACCTGTAAAATAAACGAGCAATCAAAGTTTATACAGGGAGTCCATGGAAGTATGGCTCCAATCGTACGGGAGATAGAAATAGGTATCTCTAGAGCTGTTTTGCAAAAGGTCAAACCAAAGTTGAATGTCTAAACGCAACAAATGCCGTGTCAGATATGGTCCTGATAGACTTGAGCATTCACTTTTAAGAGAACAACGAGCAGTCTCCCTTTTTAATTTTTTCGAACTGAACAACGGACAGATCCAAGCAAGAGTCTAACATCGCGCATCGCTACAAACAATTTCACGATTTTTCTAGCAATCGTTACAACAATAATTGTTAGCGAGATTAATGCCTTATATTGTATTGTATAACGGGCTGGTATCCGCAACTCCACGTCAAATGCGCATATTTTGCGTGCGGAATTGCTTGCCTTTTGGGTAATGGCATTATAATCTGTTCAAATTAAACAAATGAAAATTGTGATCAAATAACCAAAACTCCGATACAGCAGTTTTGATAGAAACCTTAGGTACACTCATAGATTAAAGTATTTCTATGGCTACAATAGTAGAAAATAAAAAATAACCAGCTAAAAGTAAGTCCAGGTAACAGAGTTTACAGCCTGTTTACGGTCTAAGCGTAAGCGGCAAGCGGAACGACAGACGGCACAATACGTACGTTTTCCTCTGGCAACCACAAAAAGATAAACATATTTTGAACGCTCGTCTAAAAAAATGTAACTGCAAAATGACCCTTATGTCAACGTGAAATGTCGATTTGACATTGACAGTTTTTGTAGACAAGTGTTCAACAAATGTTTAACGTTTTTGTGGTAAGACGCAAATGGTTATATATTGAGCTATAAGGCTCATAAATATAAATTTAATTATCCGCCATGAATGTAGTTAAAACGTGTTTCGGTGTGATGCTACGGACTAACGATGGAGTCGTTATTGGGTATTTAAATAGGTACCGTTGTTTAAGATAACGGTATTCTAGGTGCCTAGGTTATGATAGAATTTGTAGCTCCGGTGATAACATTATTTATTTTATTTTCACTTTTCACAGCCCATAGAAACATCGTACACAATATTTATATATACATATGTTATATTTATCTTTTATTAATTTTTTAACATATTATTTTACATTTTTAAATTTATTATTCTTTTGTTCATTTCTCAAACTGATTTTCGTCCGTGCACTCACGTAGGCTCAGTTGAAAACCAGCGTCGGGCACTAGTTGTCTGGCATTAGCTGAACTGGGCCTATTTGGCGCAGCCATGAGTCACACAATATTTATTGTTTAGTTGTAAGTTTTCTTTTTTAAATATTTTCTTTCTTTGTTAATGTTGTGTGTACTTATGACATGTGTCAATAAACGTTTTTTCTTTCTTTCTTTCTGATAACGAACACTGTTTAAATTCAAACTGTTTTAAACATGTGTTTTAAAACAAATAGGTTTTAATCATGCCAAGCCTGCCCTGTATAACTATTCCGTTTAATTGCGACCTGTCTTATCAAATGTTAGTATTCACCTGGCGTGTTTTGAACCAGATCGTCAGCGACCGATAAAACAGGCTACCTGGTTATGTTGTTAACACAAGTGGAGTGACGTTAGGTGAGTGTGTACCAAGGATGTCAGCGCCGGACTGCAGCGCGTCCTTCTCAGAGATGGGTGGCAGCGTGCGCGGCTGGCGCAGCGCCATCGTCCACAGTCGCAGGCGTAACTGCAGCACGTGGAACAAGCGGCCCGTGCCTGCGCACACCCAGCGACGGAACCACGGCCGCTGAACGGCCACGCCCTGCGGAACAAGCAAGTGTCAGCACCGCCGCCTGCCGCCCTGCACGGAGAGCGTCATGTCGCCGTTAAGTGATGCACCTTGATCTTGTCGGCGACGGGTTTGCTGAGCTGGCGCGCCAGCAGCGTGCAAAGCCGGAACAGTGGGAACTGCGTCGCCATGCGCGGGCACCGCTAGCGAACTTCACGCAACCGCCTCTGTTCATGTCAAGCTCGGCGCAGACAGCACTCCGACAACGCTACGAGGCGCTGTGTTTCAACCAACTATAGTTTGGATAGCACTTATTGAAGCCATTAGATACTAAATTTACACAAATATAGCACACGTCAAATTTTGTAGTAAGTTTCTTTATTCGTTTTTAGTACACATTTTAGTATGTTTCAAAAATAAAAAAATAAATCAATGTTTAAATTACAGGTCACCTATCTAAATTACAGGTGTCACACACAGAGTACAAATACATTGGTTCGTGTGACACTTTTCAAACCACAGAGAACATACTTAAATAACATGTCCAAGTAGTTTTGTCGGTGCCTAAAATGTTGAAAAGGCGAAAAAATATCAGATCTAGGATTAAAAACTCAAGATAAAATACATAGAAACGAAAAATTCCGAACTCTTCTTCGAATTCGAGTGCGCGCCAAAAATGAAGGGCTGCGGAAAATTCGTACTTCTACATTCATCATCATCATCATCATTTCAGCCTATTTCAGTCCACTGCTGGGCATATGCCTCTCCCAGGGAGCGCAACAGCGCACGATCTCCTGCATTTTTTCATCCAGCCACTACCAGCCACCTTCCTCAGGTCATCGGTCCATCTTGCCGGGTCGCATCCCACCCTACGCTTACCTACACGTGGGTTTCATTCGAGAACCTTCCTAGTCCACCTTTCGTCGGTCCTGCGGCAGACATGACCAACCTACTGCCACTACAGCTTGCTACAGATTTGGACAATATCTATAACTTTGGTCTTATGCCGTAAAACCTCATTCCGGATTTCATCCTTTAGCGAGACCTCAAGCATTGACCTTTACATAGCACACTGCGTGACATGAAGTCGGTGAGCTAGCTTGACTGACATGTTCCACGTTTCGGCTCCGTAGGTTAGGACTGGAAGGACGCACTGATTGAACACCCGGCTTTATAGGCACTGCGGCAATGGCGACGTGCGGATATAACGTATTTTCCCAAATGCTGCCCAGCCAAGCTGCACTCTTCAGGCAATTTCCCGCTCGAAGTTGTCTCTACCTAGCTGTAATACCTGTCCAAGGTAGATGTATTCTTGGACAACTTGGAGTGTTATGCCTTCGACGGAAATTGGTTCTGGGATGACATGGTCATTGAACACGACCTTGGTCTTGTCCAGGTTCATCCCAAGACCCACACGTCTCGAGGCAGCATTGAGACTGTTCAGCAGTTTTTGCGGGTCTTGCCCGCTGCAAGACTTCCGCCATAATAATATGTCGTCGGCAAAACGAAGGTCCGTTAGGTATTCACCGTTGACATTGATGCCCAGTCCGTTCCAGTCCAGCGTCTTGAACAAATCCTCCAGCGAATCGGTAAACAGTTTAGGGGATATTACATCTCCCTGTCTCACACCTCTAAGCAGCTGGATGGGCTTCGTTCGGTGGTTTTGTACTTGGACCGACTTAGACGCCATGCTGTATAGGCTCCTTAGGCTGCAAGGATTCCAGAACAGCCCACGTTTCGACGAAATCGAACGCTTTTTCGTGAGTGCGTCTCATTTCATATAAAGTCATTTGATATATTTTCATTTCAATAACGTTCACATGATATAATCAACGTGTGATATACCAGGACTTGGGGTACCCCGACACGGACAGGTTAGGTTCAAAGGCCATCCCGCGCACTCATGAGCATTCATGGTGGTACTATTACTAGGTACATCAGAGTTAGGTTACTTACCAGGAAGAAAAACAACAATTAAGACATTTTTTTTAAGCTTAAATTAGATGCCATTTATAAAAAGGCGTTTTTATCAAATAAGACCAAATTATTATAATTATTTATTGAACTGTCAGACATGTTACATCCAAATATGATCATAAATTACATAAAAATGTCATAATAAAATAAAATATCAAAATGAAAAACAAAATCAGAATTAAAACTAAAATCAAAAATCATTTTAAAATCAAATTGTAATGAAAACAAAATTACATTTAAAATCATAATGACAATTAAATTAAAATCAGAATCAAAATTAAATCTAAATTTAAATAATTAAAAAAAAAACAAATAAAATTAAAATTGTCTGATTTCAATAAAAACCCTGAAACGATTACCCACGCCTTAAATACGGGAACATGCAGGCCCAAGGAGAACTTAGGCGTTAACGACATCAATTTTATATATAAGTATATTTTTTTTAAACTTTGCCCCACACTAGGAATTTCTCCTGTATCGTGGGTGCGTTTACAAACATAAAAACTCACAAATACCCAGACACGGAACAACTACTTATAGATCATACAAATATTTGTTCCGTGCAGGAATCGAGTCCGCGACACATAGCGCAGGAGTCCAGTTTCTCAGCCACTAGCCACACTAGGATTTGAAGCACATTCCGACTCAGCATCGATCACCTTCATGCGGGCTATTGTCAGACATTACACAGAAATGGTTTTTAAACATATTTGCAATGTCCATATCACCAGACACGCCGTCGACGCTCACTGGCAGCCAGCCTTAAGATTGTGTATTTGTGTACTTTTCCAGAAGCTGCAAAAGTCTTTTGCTGCGTGCTTCTCGGCAAGTATGTCCATTTGGATTTGGTCTTGGTGATTAAGACACCGCCTCAACTGAGACTTGAAAACCAATCTGCTGTTACTCATTTCTCATACACCACACCTAATTTCGGTCTACCGCACAAAACCCATTTCCCAAACCTTGCCTGGCATACCAAATGAGCCTCGCTAACGTGTCTGTTCCAACTCACCACGCGCCTTCGCGACCCTTTGCCAATTCGTTTCTCCCTGCTTACTATAGCGGCGTCCCCAAGAGCACAAACAACATCACGGTACAGGTATACAAAACGATTTTGTATACATTGATTGTTATAGAAATTAGTCATTATAAAATTATGTCAATTGTTTATTATATTAACAGATCGTTATATCAAATTATATTCAGTTGTTATCTTTTGTAAATATTAGAGTTTTCGTATTTATATCATATATTACTTACCCCTTTTTCGTAGTCCACAAAGGCTAGACACAGCGGCTGGTTATACTCCTCTGATTTCTGTATAACCTGGCGCACTGTGTGTAGTTAGTCTATAGTACTATAGCCTTTGCGAAACCCAGCCTGCTCTGGCGGCTAGAAAGCGTCAAATCTAGCGGAAAGCCGATTTGTGACGACTCTCTAAAACAGCTTGTAGACGTGACTCAGGAGCGTGATTGGTCGTCGCCGGGAGCCTCCTCTTTATTAAGCTGCCCGAAGGCCGTCTCAATCTAATCCATCTCTACGTCTGGGAGATCGTCTGTGTAGTGGCGTGTGTGTGTGTGTGTTTTTTTTATCGTGGTAAAATCATCAAGTGAGAGGCGACCGCTTCCCACTCCGTCTCGCCCCGCAGCATGGCCTCGACCAATGCCGGGCGCGAAAGGTCTCCGCGTATCGCCGTCGTGAGGACACGGCGGTGCTCTGCCCAAGCGGGGCAGTCCTGCACCGTATGTTCCACCGTGTCCTCCGGACGATCCTCGCAGTAAAAAGGTGTAGGTGAGCCCCCCTTACACCCCTGACTACTACATTACCTGAATGCAATTTTATGCAATGACATAGACACTAGCGCTGCGTCAAAATTACTTCAGTCGTGGCGCGGACTCTCGTCTTTAGTCACCATTTCCCGTTACGACAATGTTGATATAAATAGCAGGTTTAATAAGAGACAGAGTGATTATCACACCGCTTGGCCGTGAGAATAACAAACTAATCTTCTATAAATTTTACTAAAGCGTGTTGTATAAACTATCATCTTATTTGTTTCATAAATTATATATTCCAATGCTTAATAGAAAAAACGCGGGCGAGGTTATAATGTACGTATCAATGAATAAAAATAGTTAAGATTAGCTTTTGCCCGCGGCTTCGCTTGCATTAATTTAGAATTTGAGAAACATTTTGTATCCTATAAGTGGCGCCATCTGGAGTTTGAACGTTATTGTTGTTTTGCACAGCTTTCTTCTGTTTTTGGGAAAAAGGTACCCTACTGTACTGTGACAACGATTAGTTCAAAAGGTTGTTTGAGCATGAAAAGGTAAAAAACAAACATACTCGCATTTATGATATTAGTTTAGATTTAGATTAATAATAATAAACTGTGTCTAGCAGTTTGCATGATCGCGGGACTAACGAATTACCGTGACCCCGGAACGTAAAGGGCTATTAAAGGACACCGTAGATTTTAGTTAGTACGAGTCTGACAGTCCCTCCCGCTCTGCCCTGGGTAGGAGGACTCATTTGATGATTTTACCACGTTAAAAAATAAAGACACAGTTTGTATAACAAAGCTCCTTTGTTTGAGCGATATTTATTTCAAAGGTCCGTGTCTATCTTATACATCACACCATAATTTTTCGTTGATTTACACTATTGCTGCAAATTGTTAACGAAATCGGACGTACTATAGCATTGCTCATCCCCCTTTTGCATACAGCGTGATACCTACAAAAAGCCTAGATTATTCGAATCAATGTGTAGAAATAGTCCTTAAAAAACAGAATCTATCCACTGGTTTGTGGTGGATGACTGAAATACATTGTAACCGATCAAGGTATGTTTGCTGGTGTACCTAGTGAATTTTTAAGTGTGGTGAAGGGGGCGCGAAACCTTTGTCGCGGGACAAAATACCGACACTGATCGGAGAACAGGCATGAATGCGCGAGAACCATCAACATCCACGTTCACGCCTGTTCACGGTGCTTCACGGCACTAATGTGGAGCCGCCATTAAAAAAGCAGTAAATTCTCTTTCGAAAAATGCTAGGAGGGACAGTGGTAAAAAAAAAACAGATTTGTCAATTATTTATTCTGACTTTGAATAATTATTTATTTTATTAATGAATTTTATACCTTGCAGTGTTCTTTACAAATAATCATTTTGTACCTCGCATCATTATTATGGACTTGCATTTCGTGTACGCAGTGCGGCGCTGCAACCTGGGCAAACAGCCGCTGTACAACCTCTCCACGCCACAGCTGCTGGACAGTATCCTGCCGGACCCGCTGGAGGCCAAGAAGTACATATTGCGCAACCCCGTACACCAGCCTACGCAGAACACTTCGAACTTCTCGCAACAGCACTTCAACACCGAGCGGTGCGTGACCCCCGCTTACGCGTCGTGAGACCTCCATTGTGTGACCCTGTTGGAACACTGTGCTAGCCTCTAGTTGCGTGTTGTTGCAGAGTGGAGCACAGCGATTGCGGCATTAACCACGCAGAAGGTGGCTGGCCGAGGGACGTGAACGTGAACGACCCCGATGCCACGCAGAGGTACCGCCGCAGAATTGAAAAAGATGATTCTTACATAAACTGCGTGATGAAAAATGCGGGCGTGAGTCCTTCCTTACCAACTAACAAACAGAACCAACCGCGGAATGTACCGTCTATGACTACTATATGATGTGGTTGGATTTTTTTTTTTATTAAACGTTGCCCCACCCTAGGAATTCCTCTTACATTATGGTTGCGATCAAAAACGTATGAACTAACATAAATAAACACCCAGACTCGGAACAAATGTTTGTGGGTCATACAAATATTTGTTACGTGCAAAAATCGAACCCACGACAACACCGCAGTCAATCGCTGATTCACTGCGACAGCCGTGCCGTTATTACCAGCTGGAAATGGGATAAATGAATTAAAATCAAGTAATTAACCATATTAATTTTATTAATTCACTACCACCAATTACCCGGGCACGCCGCAATCGCGGCGGTAAGACCCCTCTTTGAAGAGTGGCTGGATAGGCGTCACGGCGTCCTGACCTACCGCATGACGCAGGTCCTCACCGGACACGGAAGTTTCGGGAAGTTCCTGTGTCTGATAAGGAGGGAAGAAACGCCTGGGTGTCACCACTGCGAGGATCGTCCGGAGGACACGGTGGAGCATACGGTGCAGTACTGCCCCGCTTGGGCAGAGCACCGCCGTGTCCTCACGACGGTGATAGGCGGAGACCTCTCGCGGTCGGTGTCAAGTGGTCGCCTCCTTCTGCGAAGCAGTCATGCTCGTGAAGGAGGAGGCGGGCCTCCTGAGGGAGAGGACAGCGTCCTCCCTCCACTCCAGCCGCAGTGGTAGACGCCCACGGCGTCGGACGTCGCCAAACGATCTCCGGCCACCGTAGGCGCGGGCATGCGGACAGCGAGTAATGGGCGACTCGCTGTCCGACCATGGACCATGCCCGGGTCGACGGCGCGTTGTGTTCCACGCGGGCTTCAAAGAGTATCAGCATTGTGACGGGGCCTGAAGAGGGCCAAAGCCTGCCGGGGTCGCGGGACCAAGGGATTACCGTGTCATAATAAAAAAAAGACCTATCTCATTTTGGTTCTGTTATGAATAGCAAGTTTCTGCCTGCGACTTTGTTCGCGTGGAGTTTAGACCCTCAACTCGAGCCACCGCCTCGATCGCATTGACCGTCGCCGCTATACGTATGAAACTGGTTCTCATCGAGGCTTGACTTGTATGGAACTGCTAAACCTCGCTCAAGAGAGAAACACATGACATCTGTCTGAAGGCCATATCTGTCTCTGTAGTGTTTAAATATATTTTTGCCCGTGCTTCTTTATCCAAATCCGTTCAGCTGCTTTACCTTGAAAGCGTAAAACACTTTTTTAATTATGTTTTAGGACTTGGAGCACTTTGTCTATCAAAATAACGCCATCGACGTGTACCAGACGTATTATGTAGAGCTTGAACAACTTCCTAAGCAAAGGCAGAACGAGTGCCGCACGGTGAACATGTACCGCGACGACCCCGCTAGCCGCGGCCGCCCCATCAGCTCCATTTGCTGGAAACCGGACGGCAGCCACTTGTTCGCGGTCACCTACGTGCAGGTAGACATCAATGGGATCCCGCAGGCCCCGGTTGTCGCCAAAATTTGGGATGTTGATAACCCGATCGACCCTGTGATGTCGCTGGAGCCACCGTGTCCGATGCTAGACCTGCAGTACAACCCCAGGGACATGAACGTGCTGGCGGGCGCGCTCTGGAACGGCCGGGTGGCGGTCTTTGACGTGCGCACGGCCTCGGTACCCTCGCTCCTCAACCCCGAGCATGTTGCGCACCGCGACGTCGTGCGTAATGTGATCTTCCTCAATACCAAATCAGGCACCGAGTTCTTCTCGGCGGGCACGGATGGCGGCCTCAAGTGGTGGGACATGCGCAACATGCACGCGCCCACAGAGGAGCTCTACGTCGACATCGTCAAAGCCAACGAGGAACAGTCTATGTCCCGGGCAAAGGGAGTCAGCGTGCTTGAGTTCGAGCCGACAATTCCGACGCGCTTCATGGTGGGCACCGAGGATGGAGTTGTCATCATGGGCAATCGCAAAGGGAAGACTGTTGCGGACAAACTACCGGGCAAAGTATGTTTGTGTTAGTATAAGAACGCGCATCCAGAAAGTTGGCAACGTAGCCAATAGCTGTCAAATGTTTACAAGTTTTAATTAGTTTGGCAATATTACTGTATGTAAATAATACGGCTCTGTAGTGCACTAAAAAAAATATTATGGAATGCAATAATAAATATCATAACACCGAATATATTATTATAGTTTTAGATGTAAAAAAAACATTTGGCAACTTGTCAAATGCCTTTTTTACACCGGAAACGGTTACAAAATCAAATTCAGTGTATTAATTGCATTCCTATATTAATTTTTTAGTGCACTACAGAGCCATATTTCTTATTTTCATGCACTCAATTTGTGAAATTAATTAAAACTTGTAAATATTTGGGACATTGCCAACTTTCTGGATACGCGCTCTTAATTCTTAAAGTATTAGAAACTAATTGCATAATTATTCTTTTCAGTAGTTTTTACACAGAATATGGTGGTAGTTTGAGGTGGCCGTGACTTGCTCCCACTTCATTATAGGATTACAGCAAGTATAGAAATTATAATTGTATTACTTCTACTCTTCCTTGTTACATACACACATAAAACTCACGCCTTTTTCGCGCGATTGTAATCCTTCACCTCATAGAAGATTGGGATATTTGTGAGCAATGAGCAGGTTTTCGTATTAATCAAACTTCTTTATTTACAAGTGGATATTTTCTATCACCATTTAAAATATGAATAACTATTTTTAAATATTATAAATATCGTCCTTCGTTCCAAACTGTCGTCCTTCCTTCGGCTTTCTCTGTTCTTTTATTAATTAATTTCATTCTTCCCTTTCACTCTGCTTTCCGTTCCACACTCGTAATAAGTGTTTTACACCAATCCTACATCCACATTCATACATCTGGTCAAACACGCATGTCGATTGCGAGTTCCTAGTTGCGGTATCCGTGACCCTGAAACGAGTCTGACACTCCCTTTTGCTCCACCCAGGGAAGTCCCATTAATTGGTGATTATACCACGCTAATAATAACAGCAAAGAAGAGAGAAAATTTCAAATGTGTTAAAGGATTATTTTTGGGGATGATAGTTTGAATGAAACGAACACATTTTTCTTTTTATATATATTTAAGTTTTCCAAAAGTATCCCATAAAGAGGGTGCCCGGGAGTAGAAACTCACAGAGGAAAACATCAAAATTCGCTCGGACAATTTCACGGCCGGAGTACTAGTACTAAATACGCTATTACATGTATTGACTATAAGAAATAGTTACATAACGATATACCTACATAGATTGGCTTCGTGGAAGTCCTTATTCATGCAAGTTTGTCAATCTAATAGTGGGTAATGTATCTCAGTGTACTAGGTGCATCAAGTACTTATTATAAATTAATAGTTATGTTCAGTTCGAAGCGCACCTGGGTCCTGTGTGGACGTTGCAGCGCAACCCCGGCTTCTTAAAGAACTTCCTCACGGTTGGCGACTGGACGGCGCGTGTGTGGAGCGAAGACTGCCGTGAGTCTCCCATCATCTGGACGCCGCCGGACCGGCACTGCATCAATGACGGCACGTGGAGCCCCACCCGGTAGGTGGCCGCGGGGGAAGCGCAGGGTGCGGGGAGCGGCAGGGACACCTCATAACGGGACTCTGTGCAGGTTGTCGCTCATGCTGCTGGCAAAGGAGAACGGCGCGCTGGCGTTATGGGACCTGCTGCAACGGCAGCACGAGCCTGCTCTTACTGTGCATGTGTGCGACGAGCCACTGACCAAGCTGGCGATGCACGAAGCCGTTAGTATGCTTTATGTATTACAAGCACTACGCCCGGGACTTCATCTGCGCGTGTTTTAAACTTCGAACTCAGTGAATTTAAATGCCCTGACACCCTCCTTATTGGATACTTTTAAATCTAAATATGTATCCAAGTTACATCAAACTTCTAAAAATATCTTTCTCAAAGATCAAATTTCGCTAAATCTGTACCATTGTGACTCCGTTTGATTTTAGTCAAATGGAGTCACAATGGTACAGATTTAGAGTTTTAATAATTAAGCCCAATAAACCATCTACAACCCTTCCAAGGGAAAATTTATTATTCGTATACAAACTTTAACATCGTCTAGATTACCAATGGAGGGTCGTTATAAAAAACTAATAATGCCTATCTTTTTTATTTACTTATATTTGTACCAAGTTTCAAGTTTATAAACCTAAGGGATAAGATTTTACATACAAAGGTTTTCACCCCTTTTCACCACCTTATAGATGGTTTTTCTAAAAATCCGTTGTTAGTGGTCACCTTCATAATAAATTGCAACTACCGTCCAAAATTCAGGTTATACGTTTAGTGGTTTGAGATCCTTCCCTTTAAACTTGAATACCCCTTTTCACTAACTTGGGGGGTGATTTTCGAAACGTTTACACCCCTCTTCACCCCCTTAGAGGAGGATTTTCGCAAAATCCCCTTATTGCTCCCCTACATGGTAGAATGCAACTGCTGTCCAAAATTCAAGTTACTGCGTTTAGCGGTTTCGGCTGTAGTCGAGTCTTAATACAAAAGCCTGTTCTTTTATATAACTCTTTTGCAAAAAAAAACGGGCACCTAAGGAAATTTACGTTGTAAAGTCGATTTGAGTTAATTAAATGAAATTTATTTCTTTGACGTAGTCTGTATACTTATAATCGTGTAAATTAATGCGCGTGAAGTGAATTCAGGCAATTAAAAGAAGAAAAAAACGATTGATTCTTTAAAACCGATGTACACGCCTAAACAATAAGAAGTGGTCGGCAATAAAGACAAGATTTTTTTAATTAAATAAAGTTACAAATGTAAAAACCTAATCACGAGTGTGACCTCCTCTTGCCAAAATCACAGCTTGAATCCTTCTGGGCATGCTTTCCAGATGTTTTTAATAACGTTTTGAGGAATACGTTCCCACTCAATGACTCTTTTTAGCTCCCTGATGTTTTGTGGAGCAGGTTGCACTGATCTTACCCGTCTCTTTAGAACATCCCAGACATGCTCAATTGGATTGAGGTCAGGACTTCGAGCTGGCCAATCTAAACGATGGATCCCAACTTCTTGCATGTACGCTTCCACGTCGCCAGAACGGTGCGGGCGAGCATTGTCGTCTATAAAAATTGAATCTTCCCCAAGTGCAGTCAATGTGGGTTGTGCATATCGAATTAGGACTTCCATTATGTACCGGTGTGCATTTAATGTTCCATTTTCTATGAAAACTAACTCCGTATGCTCCGTCGAATTAATTTCTGCCCAAAACATAACGGAGCCTCCGCCATAAGGAGTGATTTCATCGAAACACACTTCCGCATAGCGTTCCCGTGGTCTTCGCAGCACTCGCCGGCGTCGGTCCTCTCCACACAAAGAGATTCTAGCTTCATCAGAAAACAATACTTTATTCCAGTCTCCAGAGTCCACGAAGCACAGTTCCGAGCAAACTGAAGTCGAGCAACACGGTGCTCACGGAGTAATCTAGGGCCCCGAGCTGGGCGGGAACTCCTGATATTGGCAGCCAAAAGCGTCCTCCTGACCGTCCACAAGCTAACTTCTACTCCTCTTACTTCTTCAAGGCTCTTCTTTAGGTCCACACTTGACGCCTTACGAATCCGCAACGCCTGACTCACCAAAAAGCGGTCATCTCTTGGTTCTGTGCATAGTTTTCTTCCCAAACCGGGTCTTCTTTTGACCGAACCGGTCTCTTGATACCGTTGCCAAATCAATCATATCAAAAAGTGGTATTTAATGTAAAAAGAAAGATTAAATTGTTTAATTTGCAGAAAATATCCAAAACGTTTTAAAATATCGTAATCAGTTAAAAATCGTTTCAGCCATTCGCGTCATTAGTAAAGCAATTTTAGAATAATCTATGATCATTATTTTATTTTATTAATTTTTTTGGTACGTAAAGAATCATGCCAGGATGCTTCAAATAACATACCAATACATCGTCAAATTAATAAAACATATTTCTTGTTCTTCTTCATTGAAGTAGAGACAAAAATCTAAAGTGCCCGTTTTTTTTTGCAAAAGAGTGTATAATATAGAAGATTTATGTTGCGCTGTAAGACCTAAAATACTGATTGAAAAAATAGTTCACAACGCGTTGTGCTTACCTACTGTAAATCTTCCACATCGTGAAATTGATAGGTTTTTTTTAATTTGATATCGGCTTTCATAACAAAATCTGTAAACAAGATATATAACAACATATTTATTTTGTAATATTTTTCGAATCCTTAAATAATAGTAATTAAATGTATATATAGCAAGTCGTTTTTAATAACTTTACCCTTTTACTCAAAATTCCAATCATATTCTTGTTTGATATTTATTGTTGTGGTAGGTAAAGCATACAACTACATATAATGAAGGCTGAGTGTTAATTCATACCGAGACGCGATGCTGCGCGCATAATTCATAAGAACGACTCAAAATATAACTTTAATAACTACACGAAAAGATACACAAAATGTAATATGTATAAAAAGATTTTTATATTCATATTCAATTTTCATATTACTCGTATTCATTTGACCGATATTTATTCCAATAATATAAACTTTAAATAATAGCCGTGGTTGTGTGATAAGATTGTGATTGTGTGAGGAGCTAGATTTAAAGTACATTGCTTTCTCATTATTTATGTCAAATGATGTTATAAAAATATTGTAAAACGTTTTTAAAAAGAGTAAGTATGGAGTTTCTTGCCCATTCTTCTTCATACAAACCTACCCTTGCGAATGGGTGTAGAATCAATCCCATCCCATCCCATTTCCTTTAATGTTAATATTCGACGTTTGAAAGTGCCTCTTTGATGGCCTAATTGAAATAAATGATTTGACTTTGACTTTATTAATCTGCTGGGATATAGACGTAACATCGAAGGGGTGGGGGGTAAGACCACCACATCATTCTCCACCATGCTCAATGCTGACTCAGTACAGCTTAGCAGATTTTGCATACCTACGCACTTAATTATGCAGGTTAAGGGAAAAAGTCACAACATAAACAAGTCATCCTTTTGTTATACTACCCATATTGACCATTAAGGATCACGCATGACAATAATGCACCCGTTAATCGGATAAAAGTTAGCAGTGTGTCAAATTTGCACCATTCGTGACGTTAACTTTCTCTATCTCATGTAGGTAGCCACGCCAAACCGCAATCTGTAGGTACTATGTTACGAATATTCGCATTCACATCCATGAAATATTCGCATATTTTTAGATACTCACATTCGTATTCGCATTCGCAAAATTTATGCGACATTTTGCACGTACAATGAAAAATTACCAAAATTTTGGCACGATTCCGAATGTCAAAAATCAAACATTCGTAACATCGCCAATAGGTGCTCCATCTAAGTTGACTACATTTGATAATTTTGACACAGGGGAGTATTACTTATGAAAATATATACAGAATGGAATAATAAATTCAAAACCTCATGACCGCTTTTTCGGGGTAAAATCATACTGTGGGGCGCAGTGTTCGGTGTGAACTTACAATGATTAGCACGCCAAAGATTCGCTTAGTTTTCCCACGCCTCGCTTGCTCGCTCGCTAGCTGTTTGTGTGGCCTGCGCATAACAGTCCCATGCAAGAAGTAGTTCTCTCTAAAAATACAATCCATAAAATAATATGAACACAAATTTTCTACACAAATATTTATAGTTATGGAGTCACACGGTTGCGCACTGTACAGGGCACGCTGGTGACGTGCGGCAGCCACAAGGGCGACGTGTACCTGCTGGAGCTGTCCGCGAACCTCGCCGTCGCCGACAAGTACGACAAGATACTCATGACACAGATGCTGGAACGCGAGGCCAAGCGCGAGCGCATCCTGGAGGCGCGCACGCGCGAAATCAAGCTGAAGCAGCGCCAGGCTGAGGAGGGCAGCCCCGTGCACTCCGCCTCCGAGATGGACGCCACCGTCGGCGACCGTGACCTGGAAGCCACCGTCGCCGAGTACCACGCCGCCGTCAAGAAGGAGATTACCTTCTTCTGACTGCAGTCCCGCCGGTGCACCAGCAATGGACTCGTCATATTCGTCATTTTAGTCACTTTTCGAGACAACTTATTTTATAAGAATATAACGTATAAACAACCTTTATACGTTAATACGTTCTAATTTGTTTTATGAATGTTTTATGTGTTATAATTTTTTTTTAGAATTATCATGAGGTTTTACTTTTTACTGCAAGTATGTTAAGCCGGTTTTAGAGCTTGACTGACCGTCGGTGCGTCAGTCGCGCTTGCATGAAAATGCACAAATCGTTACAGTGCTCTAACGACCGTACGCACGCGTATATTGCTACGCACTGCGTATGAGAACCGTCGGTCAATCGCATCCGTATGCGTGCCGTCCGTCGGTTGACTGATGCGCTATGGAAACATTTTAACGCGTTCAGTGCTACACCGAATGGTGGACCGACTGTACGGATGCGCGTATCATCGTAAAAATAATCGAACCTACTAGTTTAAAACTTCAATAATATTATTTGATTTTATCTTTACTTTTTAGTGATTTAAGTACCTAATTTTGATCAGACATGGCTCATATTGACACCGAACGCCTAATTACCGAAATTCGACTTCGTGAAATTCTGTGGGACAAAGGCCACATACAAAGATCGTTATGCCAAGTTGAAGGCCTTTTTTTATCGTGGTAAAATCATCAAATGAGTCCTCCCACCCGAAATCAGGGAGGACGCTGACCTCTCCCTCACGCGGCCCGCCTCCTCCTTCACGAGCATAACTGCTTCGCAGAAGGAGGCGACCGCTTCCCACTCCGTCTCGCCCCGCAGCATGGCCTCGACCAATGCCGGGCGTGAGAGGTCTCCGCCTATCGCCGTCGTGAGGACACGGCGGTGCTCTGCCCAAGCGGGGCAGTCCTGCACCGTGTCCTCCGGACGATCCTCGCAGTGGTGACACCCAGGCGTTTCTTCCCTCCCTATCAGACACAGGAACTTCCGTGTCCGGTGAGGACCTGCGTCATGCGGTAGGACGCAGTCAGGACGCCGTGACCCCTATCCAGGCACTCCTCAAAGAGGGGTCTTACCGCCGCGATTGCGGCGTGCCGGAAGTTGAAGGCCTGGGAAAAAGTTTGTACAGCTTTGTGTACGAATTTCTATGAACATTCGCAGAGTGAACAAAAAATATAGGTAGCAGTAATTAAACAATTTGTAAACGCGTCCATTTTCGTGATTGTACCAGTCCGGCCTATTTGCTTGGTCAGGAGAGCACTGAACGTTCCAAACTGACGAACGGTTGTGCGTATTGTCAGGACCGATGGTACGCACCGACCGTCGGTCAAGCACTAAAACCGGCCTTATTGTTGGTCTTTTTTTATAACTTTCAAAGAATAAATAAATATTCAGAATACAGTTTAACTTTTATTTATTTATTTATCCCACCAAAAACATTAAATGTAAAAAAATGCCAAGTCTCTCGATGCAGTCTTTCCATCGTAAAAAGTTTTGAGATCTCATAGAAGCCAAGTCCTATTCAAATTATTTTGTAGTTATAAATCAACATTTAGTAATTGTATCAATAGTTTTCTTTATATTATAATTATAGTGACTTGGCAATGAGCACCAATTAAAAGCTGCTTGCTGCCTGGAATTATGTGCAAATGTTACTGATGAGACATGTGATCAGATTGTTCCGGGTTCCGGGTGTTAAAGGGGCTGTCCCGTTACTGTAGCGCGTCGGGGATGTTTACCGAACCTCGCGTCGTTTTTTTTTACGCTACATAGCGGAAAAGATGCGCCGCGTGCGATCCAACCCCAACATTATTCTGCGATGTGTCGCCAGCAGATTGGACTGTTTGTGTGTGAACCGCTGCTGCAAGCTGTCTACTTCGGTGAAGAGCCTGTAGCAGGGATTCACACACTTTACATTCATTTTATACACACAAGTTAAATGTGTAGAATAAATAAATGAAGAGGAAAGATTTGTAGGTATGTGAAAGGTTTGTGTGTATGTTTGTAATGAATAAAGTCAAAAACAATTGGACCGATTTCATTAGTTGAAAGCTGCTTTGAAGCTTATTTATTAAAGTTTTTTTAAGTCTGTTAAAATTAACAATAGTCAATAACGACAAATGATGTGGTTTGTTTCTTTATTACAAAATAAAACACACGACTATGGCTGGCTCCGCTAAGAATTCACTACAATAGTGTTGGCTATAAAAGCAGACGTTGACGAACATCGCTTAATTTTAGTTTTCGGTTCATTTGATGATGGCGTCGTTTCAATGTCCGGCACGCAGCGCGGGAGCCCGGCGGGACCGACCGGCGGCGCGGCTGTGCCGGACAGGGGCACGGCTGTGCCGGACAGGGGCGCGGCTGTGCCGGACACGGGCGCGGCTGTGCCGGACAGAAGCGCGGCTGTGCCGGACAGGGGCGCGGCTGTGCCGGATAAGGCCGCGGTGGTGACGGCGCCCCTCACTGGCGGATTTGTCCATGCACAGCGGTCTACAGACTGCGTACGGGCGAAATTTTGATCACATTGACTTGCCCACGTTTTTTTAATTTTCATAATCGATAAACACGGGTTCTGCTTTTCGGACGTAGAGTCAAAATGAACACCTAAGTTGGAACTCGTCGGTGCGCTAGCGGGAGCACAAGACGGAGGCGCGGGGGGCGTAAAGCAAGCGCCTCCAGCGGCGCGCGTCAACGACACGTGCACGGCCACGCGCTCTGTACCGGGCGGTACGCTAAGCTCCAGACATCCACCCGTGCGCTTGTTGTGGCTCCCAGGGCCTGTTCCCAAACCAGTCACGACGCGCCCGAGACCAGCCTCCTTTAGCTGTTCCTTCAAGCGGAGCATACCTTCTAATCCACCGGTCACAGATTCTGAAGACTTTTTAGCTTTAGAGAGCGCGACAGATGTATGAGTGCGTCTTTGGCTTTGACAACCTGGAACGTAAGCACGAATTCGCTCAACAAGGGAAGAGGGGCGACAGTGCGGCGGCGCTGGATGTGGTGCTGGCAGGGTGGTGTCACAACCCGTCGGCGGAGCGTTATCGGAACGAGCGGCGGCGGGCGCGCTGCACGTGGCCTGCGACGCACTGCGGTCGATCTCGATCATGACGCGGGGACGGTGCGCGCACGGGTCGAGGTGCCTGTCACCTCGGATGCGACACGCGTCGTCAGGTGCCAGCTCTACGCATTGCGGCGGCGGCGGCGTGCGGCCGCAGCACGCGGGGGCCGCAGACCGCTGCAGCACCGCGTACGTGCAGCCGTCAGTGGCGCGCATGCACTCGCGCTCGCCGCCCAGCACGTACGGCGCGGGGCAGCTCACTGCCGGGGCCGCGCGGGCGCGGAGTGCCACCTCCCACTCGTACTCGGCTCGGCGCGCGCTCTGTGCTCTTTGCAGCCGCAGCGCGACGGGGTCCTGGTCGCAGACCCACCCGCTCGGTGATGTTACCGTTGGTTGCGAGCCACATTCAGGGTTACACTCGTGATTGCTTGACGGCATACAATTCTGTAAGTATTGAAATCATTGTTAGCACCTAATTCCTGTTGCATTGCAGTCATGCGTAATGGGAATCCATCATGTGCTTATTGCTTTGCTATGATAGGTATATTTACACGAATGCGACCATTTCGAGTGGGTTGCACAGTATTTAAAAACCCTTTGGTGGACCAGACAATTTCAGCGAAGCTTGGAATGTTATGCTTTTTATTCAAAATATTGGATTGAATAGATTTTCAAACCTTAATTTAGTAATTTTTAGAGTAGTCTTGCCTGCTGGATTAAAATTTTTCTTTCTCTCTTCTCCAAAACTCCTAATGAAATCTTCATAGAAAATTACTTACAACAGTAACTATTTTACTACCTACTGCGTCGCGTCATGGCTATCCGGATGATCCGGGGATACCGCACGATCGCCGGCGAATCAGCCAACCTCCTAGCAGGATTGCTGCCCTGGGATCTGGAGGCGACTGCCCTCCAGCGCGTCTATGAATGGCGCGTGGAGGCGCAGCGTCGGGGCGAATCCCCGCTGCCTCGACAAGTCGAGGCGCGGCGGGAAGAGCTCCGGCGCGATCTCAGGGCAGTATGGAGGGAGCGACTGTCGCAACCGAGGTCCGGGCACGCCGCAATCGCGGCGGTAAGACCCCTCTTTGAGGAGTGGCTGGATAGGCGTCACGGCGTCCTGACCTACCGCATGACGCAGGTCCTCACCGGACACGGAAGTTTCGGGAGGTTCCTGTGTCTGATAGGGAGGGAAGAAACGCCTGGGTGTCACCACTGCGAGGATCGTCCGGAGGACACGGTGGAGCATACGGTGCAGGACTGCCCCGCTTGGGCAGAGCACCGCCGTGTCCTCACGACGGCGATAGGCGGAGACCTCTCGCGCCCGGCATTGGTCGAGGCCATGCTGCGGGGCGAGACGGAGTGGGAAGCGGTCGCCTCCTTCTGCGAAGCAGTCATGCTCGTGAAGGAGGAGGCGGGCCGCCTGAGGGAGAGGACAGCGTCCTCCCTCCACCCCAGCCGCAGTGGTAGACGCCCACGGCGTCGGACGTCGCAAGACGATCTCCGGCCACCGTAGGCGCGGGCATGCGGGCAGCGAGTAATGGGCGACTCGCTGTCCGACCATGGACCATGCCCGGGTCGACGGCGCGTTGTGTTCCACGCGCGCCTCAAAGAGTGTCAGCATAGTGACGGGGCCTGTAGAGGGCCAAAGCCTGCCGGGGTCGCGGGACCAAGGGATTACCGTGACCCCGGTACGTAAAGGGCTTGTGAAGGACACCGTGGATTTTAGTCAGTACAAGTCTGACAGTCCCTCCCGCCCTGCCCTGGGTGGGAGGACTCATTTGATGATTTTACCACGATAAAAAAAAAAAAAAAAAAAAAAACCTACTGCGTCGCGTATTGAAAAACTTGATGTTGGATCCGTTGGATACCTGGTTGCGGCCGGCGTCCCAGCAGGTGAGCGAGGGCGTGCAGGGCGGAGGAGCACAGGGCGGGCGCGCGCCCGGCGCCGGCGGGCAGCACACCACGCGCAGGCCGAGGCGCGCGGCCGGGTGGCGAGCGCGGCACGCGGGCTGCGGCGCGGGCACGCACGGCGCGCTCGGCGGCGGGTCGCGCGGGTGGCACGAGCCGCCGCCGTGCGCGAGCGAGCACGCGCGCCGCAGCGCCGGGGCCGCAGCGCGCTGCAGCGGGAGAAAAAAGAGCGCCATGTCGTGTGCCTGTAGGTCGTGTGGCGAGCGAGTCACGGCCCTCTTGTTCCTGCACACGACCAGTAGGTCGCGATCTTAGAAGCCTCGAGGTGAGCCGCGCAATTCACAATTGTTTTCTTTTGGACCAATAATTATGTTTTAAGTAAGATTGTTTGTTTATAGGAACACGGTTTCCACAATGAGAGTCAAAAAAGGTAGGGGCGTTCCATTTTTTGGTTTTCACTTGCCTATATCTCGGAAATTATGCCCCGGGTCGCGGTCGTAGTGAAATTTCGAAGCTATTCCGAATAAAATAAAATCTCAAAAAAATGTTTCAAGTTTCAAATCATGAATGGTTACAAAGACTGAAGCATTGACAGACAGAAGACGTGCCCAGGCAACTTAAAGGGATCAGTTTTTGTCCACTGTTGACTGGGCCATACCTACTCAGGGCCATAGGTACCTTTGTTATAGTCACCCAGCAGTAGCATAACATCAACGTTAGTTGAGTTAATAATGAAATCCATAGTCTCGAAATATAATTTATAGACCCCAAGTGGTGAATAATTAGGGATGTAAGCTGCGCTAAAAATACTGTACCTACTGTCAGTAAAGAGGAATAGAAACAAGGTAGTATTCCCGTAGAACAGCGACCAGCGTCCAGCACACTTCCTCCGTCTCATTTATTGGCTGCAGATCTGTTGCGATCACATCGAATATATCGACTGTCAATAAATTCACTTTTACTAGGTAATAGCAGAGATTAACCAAGTCTCTGTTAAAACTATAAATAAAAACAATTACAAATAATCACTACTCATACTATACCTAAAGCAAAGTCGCTTCCCGCTGTCTGCTGTCCCTATGTATCCTTAGATATTTAAAACTACGGAACGGAATTTGTTGCGGTTTTTTTAATAGATAGAGTGATTCAAGGTTTATATGTATAACTTCCGCCCGCGACTCCGTCCGCGCGGATGTCGTCGGTCTTCGCGTGGATGGTTTATTTCTCCATTTTGAGTAACTCTGACAATGACATCTTATAAATATCTATTGGACCCAAATACGGCTAAGCCTATAATAATTAAGGAGATCGCGGTTCTACTGAACAAGGTCTTTGAATAAAACTGAAAAATAAGATTTTTTTCTACGTACTTTTCCAGGATAAAAAGTATCCCATTTTATGCCCAGGATAATAAGGTATAATTATACCAAGTTTCATGGAAATCGAACCGTTAGTTTTCACGTGATGCCTGCATATACAGACAGACAGACAGACAGACAGAGAGACAAATTTTTTTTAATCACATATTTGGGTTTGGTATCGATTCAGCAACAACCCCGCTATTTATTTTTTCAATATTTTCAATGTACAGAATTGACCCTTCTACAGATTTATTATATGTACCTATAGATACGTGCATAATATAGTAGAGATTGTACCCGAGCGAAGCCGCGCCGATCGCTAGTATTCATATAAATGGTACTAAATTTTGTGCGTAGGCCTTTACTATTTTGATAGTAAATACATACTTAGATTATTATTGGTTAGTGTTGTTAGAGATCCTACGAATATAATTTGCGGATTTGACGGCGACAGTAGAAGAGGTTTCCGAACGTTATGTAACGTTTAATTTATTAGAAAAAAGAACAATATTTGAAGGGAAATAAAAGTTCCATATGTGGAGATTTTAAAATGTGTGTAGTGAAGGACTTACGGAGAGTAGAAGGAAAAGATAAGAAGAAGATTACCCATTTTGAATGATTTCCATATTTTACCCACGAGTGGTCATGCAGGTATACGCAGAATGCTGCATAATATAAAGAGCTATTATTATTGGCCATCTATTGAAATATATGTAATGGAAAACATTGGTAAATGTGATAAGTGTAAGTAGCAAAAGTTTTCTTGATATACTACGTACTGTTATAAGCAGACACTGAACCCTAAAACGATGAGTCTATCATGATAAGGCTCGGTCATCTCATAGCCAGCAATATTAATTAGCAGGCTCCTCAGTCTATTGCCAACCTTCGACGCGATCGGTTGCATAAGGGTCCCTTAAATAAGTTTACTCCAATAAACTTCATTTTAATTAAAATAATTCTTTTTTTAAAAAGCCTTTTGCAAGGGACCCTATAACATTTGGTGGCAGCGGTGGGATACGGAAATCCCCAGTGCCGATTCGCGTAAAATACATTTGCCTAAAACAAGTGCATAGACTCTCCGTATCCTGCAACCTTATAAAATAAAAACGGTAAAAAAACAATAAGTGTTCTATGTGTAACACGTCGTGATTCTGCGCGACTCTATCACCCTGAGCGCACAGTAAGCGCAGCCTACTACTATCCTGTGAGCATCGTGTCCTACGGGCATCCTGCGAGTCCGGTGAATCCTTCACGTATCCTGCGAGTTCTTCAGGCATCGAATCCTTCAGGCATCCCGTGTGTCGACCTTCAAGCATCCTGTAGCTCCATCGGGCATCCTTCGAGACCTCCAAGCATCCTGTGACTCCATCGGGTATCTCCCGAGTCCTCCGAGCATCCTGCGAGTGTTTCGTATAGCGCTAATCAGTGTTCAGTGAAGTTAAGTGTAAATTGAGTTATCTGTGTGTGAGCGTCACTATGCAGCTATTCCCAGTGCTAATCCTTATCGCCGCCTACGAGTTCCTGTAAGTTGTTGAACGTTGCTAACTGTAACTTTGTTTGTGCTATTTGATATCTACTAGTTGTCTTACTGTTTAAGTCATTGAATGTCTAATTTGTGTTATGCCTCCTAAAGTGCCTAAAGCTGAAGACAGTAAGCTGCAAATTGACATTCCATCAGACCTTCCGGAACTAAAATCTCCGATTCTATCACCCAGGATAACTAGGCAAACAGCAGTAGAAATGGACCTTAATATTTTATTAAAGTTTGTAAAACCATATGACGGCAGTCGCGAACAACTAAATTCATTCCTTAATAGTTGTAACAATGCCTACGAGCTAGCGACTGAACCACAAAAATCAATCTTGTTTAAATACATATTATGCCAACTTACAGGCAAGGCAGAAACTGCTTGCTCAATAAAAGAATTCACATCTTGGGATCAATTAAAAGAATTTCTAAAAACTCAATTTTCGGAAAGGAAACACTACACACACTTACTTACTGACCTCCAAGAAGCCAAACAGACTTCCTCAGAAAATGTTGGACAATTCGCCCTTCGAATGGAGACTTATCTCTCTCAGTTATTAACTGAAATATCGCTTTCCAATTATAAAGCAAAAGAAATACCAGGTCGCACAGCAGCCATGGAGGACTTAACACTCCACCATTTCCTTATGGGTTTAAATCCCCGCGTTTCAAATATAGTTAGGTGTAGAGCGCCTAAAACTTTTAATGAAGCCGTGAACTTAGCTATCTCCGAGGAAAGGATATTAGAAACTTTATATAGGCACAATCACAGCTCACGACAGGATAAAAAGGCTAAAGAAAATCAATTCAAATCGAAAGTCTCTGCTCAAAGTAGCAGTAAAATCCCGCAGAAATCATCTTCGCAACCGAGTACGTCGGGAAGCAATCCTAAACATGACCCGACCCTATCATGCAGATATTGCAAAGAGGTCGGTCATGATATCAATAACTGTCAAAAACGGCAGAAACGATACTCTAATCCTCAATCTCAGAAAGATTCCAGTAAATCTTCCGGGTCCCAACCCGATCCTAAGTCCTCTCAAGTCAATTTCGTCGATGACTGTGACGATTCCGATGAATCCGTCTGCGATGAAGAAGGCAAAAATGCCGGTGATGAGGATTTAAACTAATGAATGTCCTGCAACCATGCCGCACAGGACGTAAAGTCAAAGTCGGCATACATCCCGAGGTTATACATCAGGGTAACCAGCCCCAAAACGGAAACCTCATCCCTTCTAAGGTTATACATCAGGGTAACCAGCCCCAAAACGGAAACCTTAACCCCTCCGAGGTTATACATCAGGGTAACCAGCCCCAAAACGGAAACCTCATCCCTTCTAAGGTTATACACCAGGGTAACCAGCCCCAAAACGGAAACCTTAACCCCTCCGAGGTAATACATCAGGTTAACCAGCCCCAAGACGGAAACCTCATCCCTTCTAAGGTTATACACCAGGGTAACCAGCCCCAAAACGGAAACCTTAACCCTTCCAAGGTTATACATCAGGGTAATCAGTCCCAAAATGGAAACCTCAATTCTGATAGCAAAATTTACGAGGTTAGCATTGACACCTCGAAAAAGCTATTACCCCATGTGCTAGTGGAGTCACAAGTGTCTGACATCCCACTCACACTTCTTGTAGACTCAGGGTCTGCAATCTGCTTGTTGAAAGAATCAAGCATACTAACCAAACCTAAAATCACTCCCAAACCTATAAATATCAAAGGTATTGATCCTGGCGAGGAAACCACTCAGACCGTAGGTCATTTCAATTTAAAATTCAAGGTTTCCAACACTAAATCAGTGAGCCATAAGTTCCATGTGATCAAAGACATTAATCTACCTTATGACGGTATTATAGGTAATGATTTCCTTACAGCTAATAGCTGCAACATAGACTACTGTCGTGACGTTCTGAAAATAAATCATAATGAAATTAAAATCCATTTCTTCGATTCATGCTACATAATACCACCACGAACAGAGACTGTGATAGAATGTTCCGTCATAAATCCAGAGCTAAAGGAGGGCGTAATACTAGATCAACACCTTTCTGAAACTCTCTTAGTAGCCAACTGTTTAGTGAAGGTTAAAGATAATAATAGAATCAACATATCCGTTATTAATATTTCTAACAAAGCCGTGAAGATTAAACATAACCTTAACCTCAGATTAGATACAATTGATGCCTACCCCGTTCAGACAAACTCACAAAGTGAAAACGTAGCTGAGCGAACTAAACAGGTCCTTAATTCCCTGAGGACCTCCCACTTAAATAGTGAAGAAGCCGAAGCTCTATTAAATTTATGCTCAAATTATTCTGACATTTTCCACTTACCAGATGAACCCTTATCATCCACATCAGCCATCCAACACGAAATTAAAACTACCAGTAATACTCCTATTAATACAAAATCTTACCGATTCCCTGAGTGTCATAAGAAAGAAGTAGAAACCCAAATAAACAAAATGTTGGATCAGGACATTATTAAACCTTCATCTTCTCCCTGGTCTTCTCCCATATGGATTGTACCTAAAAAAGCTGATGCCTCCGGGCAAATGAAATGGCGCATTGTAATCGACTACAGGAAATTAAACGATATCACGGTAGGTGAAATTTATCCTATCCCTCAAATCACTGAAATCCTCGACCAATTAGGTAAGAGCCAATATTTCACCACCTTAGACCTATCATCAGGCTTTCATCAGATCATGGTTACGCCAGAAGACGCACCTAAAACAGCCTTTTCTGTACCTCAAGGCCACTTTCAATTCAATAGAATGCCGTTTGGTTTAAAAAAATGCTCCGAGTACCTTTCAAAGACTTATGAATAACTGCCTTACAGGACTACAAGGCTATCGGTGTTTTGTTTATTTAGACGATATTGTCCAGTATGCATTCGATTTAAAATCAGCAATCCAAGATCTCAAGGCCATCTTTGATAGACTTCGACAGTTTAATCTTAAATTACAACCAGGAAAATGCGAATTTCTCCGAAAGGAAGTGACTTACCTAGGTCACATCATTACCCAAAACGGCGTAAAGCCAAACCCAGAAAAGGTCAAGGCCGTAACTCAGTATCCCGTCCCAAAGTCTCCCAAAGACATTAAATCCTTTTTAGGCCTTGTGTCATACTACAGGCGTTTCATCCCCAATTTTTCAAAGCTAGCCAAATCCCTTACTTCACTCCTTAAAAAGGACGTCCCATTTAATTGGACCAATGAACAACAGCTTAGCTTCGAGGCTCTGAAAATGAAACTGGTCGAAGCACCTATCCTAGCCTATCCCGATTTCAACCAACCCTTTTTATTAACTTGTGATGCGTCTAATTATGCCATATCAGCCATTTTGTCTCAAGGTCCCATCGGAAGTGACTTACCCATTGCATATGCGTCTCGTACCCTAAATAAAGCCGAATGTAACTATAGCGTCACTGAAAAAGAATGTTTAGCAATAGTATTTGGAACCAAAACTTTCCGACCATACTTATATGGTCGACGTTTTACCATTATCACAGACCATAAGCCCCTTCAGTGGCTATTTAACTGTAAAGATCCCGGTTCTAGACTTATACGATGGAGGTTAAAATTAGAAGAATTTGAATATGACATACAGTACAAAAAGGGAAAAATAAACTCTAACGCAGACGCCCTATCCAGGTTTCCCGTAAATCCTGTCCAGCCTGGTACTGATGAAGCACCAACACCCATTGTTTCAAATCCTAACTCTAATAATGCATCTGAAAATCCAAATAATTCATACAGAGATTTATTTGACCTAATTACGTCACCAACTTCCTTTCCGTCGGATGAACTTGACCCTGATTATCTCTTAGAAGTACCTACCCCAGAACTTTTAAACACAGCTTCTCCAAATTTTAACCCAACAGATGTCCCACAGCACCCTTCATCTTCAGGACCACCTCAACTATCTGAAGACCCAATAACTCAAGATACTCACCTCAGTCCCGACTCTAACTCGCCCACTGACGACTATTCGGATTTCCTGAAACAAATCGCTAATAAAAATAAATCATTTAACACAAACATTATTGAACATAATGATAGCTTACTGAAAACTACCTGTAAAGTCATCTTAGTGCCCACATCAATCGATCTCGATGACTCAAATCCATATATTGAAGAAATATTAAGCAACCTGGAAAATCGGGACTCAATTTTAAACCAAGAAAAGCAATTACACACCTTTTCCAAGGTCCAATCAGGGAACAAAGATTATTACTTTTCTATACTAATATTATAAAGAGGAAACCTTTGTATTTTTGTATGTTTGTATTGAATAGGCTCAAAAACTACTGGACCGATTTCAAAATTTCTTTTACCATTACTTAGAGGGATTCTTCCGAATCCGTATAGGCTATATTTTATACCGGAATTTTTTTTTTCAGAGAGCTTAAAAAATAAATGTCCACCCGTGCGAAGCCGGGGCCGGTCGCTAGTTATATATAAAGGTACATCATTTTGACCAAACGTCGTATCGCGAAATATTCGAAACTCTCAAATCAGTTCGTAATGAAATAATAATTGTCGAACAGACCAAGGAAATTGCTATATCTGACTTCCGTGATCCATTTGAAAAACATAGTTTTATTAAAATATATAATATTTTAAATTACATATTTCATAACACAGATATACAAATAAATATCTATCATAACAGTGTAACCTATCCTTCCCCTTCCGAAATAAAAAAAATCCTCCATGATAATCATGACTTACCTATAGCTGGTCACCTCGGTGTCAGTCGTTTGTATAATAGACTAAGACAATTATATTATTGGAAAGGTATGCGCAACGACATAGAGTCTTATGTAAAAAGTTGTAAATTGTGTCAGGAAAATAAAGCTTTGCGCAAGATAAATCGCGCACCCATGCAAATAACAAGTACATCATGTAAACCATGGGAGCGCATATCATTAGACATAGTAGGACCCCTTCCAGAATCCGGACCTGCAAAATTGAAATTCATATTAACACTACAGGATGACCTCACAAAGTTTTCCACCGCTTATCCCCTTCGTAGCACAACTGCAGAGGAAACAAGCGAATGTTTATTACATTTTATATCAATATTTGGCCTCCCGAAAATGATCTTAACTGACCAGGGAAGTAACTTCACATCGGATCTATTTAAAAGAACATGTGAGTTTTTAAAAATTAAGCAGCTATGGTCCACTCCGTATCACCCACAAACACAAGGCGCCCTTGAACGGAGCCATTCAACCTTAAAAGAATACCTCAAATCATTTGTTAATGACGAACAAACGAATTGGCCCCGTTATGTGTATACAGCCATGCTAACCTACAACACTTCAGTTCATTCCACGACACACTACACTCCGTATGAATTGGTGTTCGGTAATGAACCGTTCATCCCTAACTCCATATGCGACGAGCCCCTTGGAGCCACGTATCCCGATTATGTCCGTATGCTACAAAACCGCTTAAAATATTCCCGTGATAAAGCCCTAGACTACATTCATAAATCTAAGGAATCGTCTAAGACCTATTACGATTCCCATAGTCGACCCGTACAATATAAAATTGGCGACTATGTTTATTTAAAGAACCACCTCAGACTGAGAAAGGCCCTGTCACCCATCTGGAAAGGACCATATAAAGTCGTAAAGGTTCACGGCAATAACACATTGTCACTATTAATAAACAGACGCCACGTCCGTCATCATTATGATGAGATAAAGCTGGCTGAAATCGACCGCAACCTGTAAACATAAAGTTTATAAATTAGAATTAATATACTAGACATAAAATAATAATCTTAGTTATATAATCTTAACTCTATAGGTGTAGTTAGGTTAATAACAATAAGCAAAACACATTATCACTTATGATACAAATATATGTACTTACAGTGCTTCAGCAGAGCCCCAAACACCCAACGAGTACGTCCATCCAATGACTGCGAGTCCTGGGATATATTTCGATTACATAGGAAAACTGAAAATTAATAATGGCATCTTAAATGTCATCATGCCAATGGACGTCTCACATTTTAAATCACATGTAGAAAATATAGATTCAGCCTTAAAAACAGTCGTTCACTTATGTAAACAATCCAGCCTACCCTACCCAGAATGCCACAATACAGTAGAGCCGCTAGTAGTTCAAAAACATAACATAATAAAATTATTGAGTTCCATTTCTTATCTGACTGATAATGGGGACCATAGATCCAAACGAGCCTGGATCGGAGGAATTGGTACTATTCTTAAACAAGTTTTCGGCACTTTAGACGAAAACGATGCTATCAAGTATGATCAAGCAATTGATTCACTGCAACATAGTCAAGACAAACACCTGTCGTTGATTAGACAAAATATCTTAATTACTAAATCTGTTATAAGTACATATAATAACACACTTCAAAAATTGAAACAAAACGAAGCGAAATTAAATAATGCTGTTAATCAACTTTCAAGTAATATCCAGAATTTATCTAAAATAACGAACATTTTAGAATTAAGACTAACTTTAGATTTTGTCCTCAATAGTCTGGAAACATCCATGGTCACCCTAGCATTTCAACTTGAAGACATAACAAATGCAATAATGCTCTGTAGTCAAAACATATTACATCCTTCAGTTATCTCGCCTACTGGCGTGTACCATGAATTGGCTGATAACGTGAGGCACTTGCCTGACAATCTAAATTTACCTGTACACCTAGACGTAAGTTCAATACATACTATTATAAGAATGTCAGTTTTACTATGTTATTACTTTAATGATAAGTTAGTGTTTATTTTGCGTGTCCCCTTAGTATCTAATCATGAATATTCATTGTATAATAATATCGCACTACCAACACCTCATGATATCAATCAGCCACACACTTTTGGTTTAATTTTGCCGAACAGCAAATATATTGCCATAACGAAAGACAAGTCTAATTATTGTAAATTAGAATCATTGGAAAACTGTAAAGTATTAAGCCCAGCAGAATATTTATGTGAAATCCCCATAACCTTTAAAACTGATTCGAATCCTAGTTGCGAAAGTGAACTCTTATCTAAAACAATTACGGAAATCCCTATACAATGTAATACCAAGATTATACATGGTAAAATAAGTACATTTAAAACGCTTAGTGGTAATAGATTTTTATATATTCAATCCGAGCTTACCAAACTTTCTCTAGATTGTCAAGGTCTCAATCAGATACAGGAACTAAACATGTTCGGCATAGGTATCTTATCTATACCAAGAAATTGTATTGCCTATTGTAAAGGTACCACATTATTACCCAAATATAACAATGTTTTAAACTTAACCTCACCTATTAACCTGCCAGATTTTAATTTGATAACCAGTAATTGTTGTAGAATAGATAACCTAACGAATAGTATTTCCCCTATTCACTTAAAGAACATTAACTTAGATGATATGAATCAAATCAGTAAATTAACAGACAAACTTTTATCAGAGACTGATAAAACTCAAGAAATACCTCACATGATTAAATATGGGACACACTATTCAATAGTTATAAGTTTAATTGTATGCTTTATTCTTTTGTATTCGATTTATAAGGTTTTAGTTTTTTGTAAACCCAATTGCAACCTTAGCAAATATATTTTCCGCAAAAGCAATAAGTCCAAATCTAAATCGGGTTCTATGGAACTGGAACAGAACATATCAGAAATTCCTGCTCCAGCACTAAGAACGTCCTTTTAGGGTAAACTTCGGTATTTATCCCCGAAGTTCACACTAAGAGGGGAGGTGTTATAAGCAGACACTGAACCCTAAAACGATGAGTCTATCATGATAAGGCTCGGTCATCTCATAGCCAGCAATATTAATTAGCAGGCTCCTCAGTCTATTGCCAACCTTCGACGCGATCGGTTGCATAAGGGTCCCTTAAATAAGTTTACTCCAATAAACTTCATTTTAATTAAAATAATTCTTTTTTTAAAAAGCCTTTTGCAAGGGACCCTATAACAGTACGTGTAATACGTAAGGAACCAATGACAATTACTACCACTGCATCTACGTCGTTTGTGAAGATTTATTTAGATTTAGTTGGGCCGTTTGATAGGGACGAACAAGGCAATGTTTACATATTGACTCTTCAGTGTGAGCTTACGAAATTTGTAGAGGCTTATCCATTAAAGAATAAATCCGCAAATGAAGTAGGATAATTTAAATTTTACACCAGTATGTGCGGCGTGTAAACGTATTAAAAAACCGTTTGACCATCGATGCGGGTCCCAACAGTGTACCACCTATAAAGTTAGGCTCGAACAGTTAATACGCAACACTAATTACTAATATAATGGATAGTTTAAAAATAGGTCAATTAAATCTACACAACGATAGGGTGGCGACTTCTGAATTGGACAAATTAATTATCGATTATAATTTAGATATTGTATTGGTTCAAGAACAATACCAAAACACGCGCTTACGTCACAAGGTAGTTCAGTTGGATAACAAGGCACGAGCCGGAATTTACGTGTCACGTTCTTCTAACTATACAGTAACGTCTTTACGAAACCTCATGAATCGACACTGCGCGGTTGTGGAAGTCTCATCCGCTAGTTCTAAAGTTTACGTTGTGAGCTGCTACTTTCAATATTCAGACCCTGTTGGTCCTCACATACATAATCTCCGTCACGTCTTGCGGTCACTCGCGGGCTGCAAAGTTATCGTAGGCGCAGACGTTAATGCGTCCTCGTCCCTGTGGTATGGCAAAGTTCGGACCACGGATTACGAACGGCGCTGCGCTGTTGAAGACTTCATTGCTGAAATGAACCTAACTATTCACAACACCCCCGACGCACCACCTACTTTTTGCAGCCAAATGGGCGAATCTTGTATTGACGTCACACTTTCTAGTGCAGACGTACACTTGGATAGGTGGCGTGTCCTACCGGACGCGTCTTGTAGTGATCATCGCTTGATCGTTTACGAGTTTGTTCCGGTTTCTATTCAGGGTTCCTCACATGTCATTGGTAATTTTAGGTACAAAAGTAAAGGTGCTAATTGGGAATTCTTTAGATCGCTTTTTGCATGTCACGCCTAAGAGTTCACTCGTGATGGGCTGTCAGCCGAAGAAAGTGCTGAAATTATGTCAGACACCTTCACTTACTGTGCTGACATTGCCATTGGTCGCGGACCTATGACCAATATACGTAGATGTGATTGGTGGTGTGACTACCTAACCGAACAGCGTAAAACCTATCGTCGAGCGCGTAAACATCTTAATAAGCTTAAAAAACGCCAAGTCACCGGAGACTCGCTAACCACTGCTTTAAATACATTTAGAGTTGCCAAGTCCCGTTACAGAGCATCGGTTGAAAAATCTAAGGGTAATTTGTTGCGTAAAGTAGTCGATAAATTAGAAAAAGAAGGTCCGTGGTCTCCTTTATATCATGAGTTTAAAGCCAATCGATCGATCGACCTCGCGTATGTTCAGAATATTAAAGTAAATAATAAACACACCGCCGGTATTGAAGAAACAACGGAAGTTTTATTAAATACTCTTATCCCTGATGATTCACCTGTTAATGATAATGACTACCACCAACAAATTAGAGCATGGGCAACAGTCCCGCCTGAATCACCAGCGTCAGACCTTCCATCCACTGACGAATTAATGAATGTTGTTAGGAGATTGCCCCTTAACAAATCATCAGGTGAAGATAAAATATCTAATCGTATGATAAAAGAAGCGTGTAAAACAGCGGGTGACGCGTTATTAACTGTTTACAACCGGTGTATTTCTGAAGGCGTTTTTCCTCGTATATGGAGACATGGCTTTATACGAATAATACCTAAAAGCGGCGACAAGCCACCAGATGACCCTAAGTCATACCGGCCCATAACTTTATTACCATCTTTGGGAAAGCTCTTGGAGCGTCTTATCGTCCCACGTTTGTTACCGGACGGGCCCAAATTCCATAAAAATCAATTCGGTTTTACTATCGGGAAATCAACCGTTGACGCGGCACTTTCTGTTAGAAAAATGGTTAATACCTCTAAACACAAGTACGTAGTTGGGATCTTTTTAGATATTTCCGGGGCCTTTGATAACGCGTGGTGGCCAATGCTACTACTTAAAATAAAAGCTCGTGGTTGCTATAATAATATATTTAATCTCCTTTGTTCGTACTTTTCTTATGGATCCGCGAAACTTAAACTCGGACATCATTCCATATCGAAACCTCTCACCATGGGCTGTCCTCAAGGTTCGGTTATCGGTCCTTATTTATGGAATCTAGGCTTCGATGATTTCCTCGCGATTCCACTTCCAAGTGGTTGTTCTTTAACTGGTTATGCGGACGATGGCCTTCTGCTCATTCAGTCGAGTACTCGTGCTGGACTCGAGAATTTGGCTGACACTTGCCTACGATTAATATCACAGTGGGGCGATCGTAACCGTCTGACCTTTGCACCACATAAAACCTATCAACTCATTTTAAAAGGTGACCTTAAATCGTGGCCTAGTATTAAATTCAATAATGTTCCCGTTAAGAAAAAGAAATCGGTGTGCTATCTTGGTTTAGTCTTAGAGAGGAATTTCACATTCATAGAACATATAAAAACAGTTGGTGAAAAAGCTAAAAATAATTTTTATGCCCTAACGAGAATATCCAAATCTACTTGGGGTTTGTCGTTTTTAACCTTAAAAACTATTTATGGTGCTACTTACTTGGGCTGTATGTGCTACGGAGCACCTGTTTGGGCCGATAGGGCTACCATAGGGGCGGCACGACGTAAATTGCTTCAAAGCCAGCGCTTGGCTTTGTTATTCTTAAGTAAAGCGTATAGAACCGTCAGTACTGAAGCTTTACCGGTACTTGCTGGTGTTCTTCCAGTCGATCTTGAAGTACAGCGACGTGCTGCAATGTACTTTTCCACACGGGAGACCACTGATGCTGATTTTCTACCTCAAAGTGACCGTGATAAGATATCTAGATTATTCAAACCCCAGAGCGACGTCTGGGAGGATCTTTTATCCGAATGGCAAAGTAGGTGGGATAATTCTATCAAGGGGCGGCACCTCCACCAGTTCTTTCCATCCGTTCGTGAGCGGCTGGCTAGGACGTGGCTGGAGGTGGATCACTGTGTTGCCCAATTTCTCACGGGACACGGTAACTTTAAAAGTAAATTATTTTCCTTCAAGCTTGTTCCCTCGCCTTTTTGTCAATGTTCGACATCTGACTGTGAATATGAACAATCAGCACATCATATTCTATGGGAGTGTATTCTTTGGCAGAACGAACGTAATATTATGTTGAACACTGTTCAGACTACATCTGGAGTCATTTACTACTCGGACCTTGTTGAAACTCGAACAAACTTCCGTGCGTTCAAGCGTTTTTGCCATACCTATTATTGGAATCAAATTTAGCAGCTCACAATTTAGGACCCATTAATATTAGTAGTCATTTTACCCGTGGTGCTAGGCAACTGGGCTTCTCCCAGTTGTAATGTCCCTTTGTGCCTATTGGCCTTGTTTTGTTCTGTCTCCTGCTTGCATGAAGGGAAGTGGAAACATATATTTTTTCCTACTCCTCCACTATTCTTTTCTGATTAATTTCGTTGCAGGATCCAAGACAGGTAAATTCATTCTTCGGGACACGTCGAGCTTCATTGTCTCGGCCCTTTTCTGGTTGGTTGCCACTGTTGATTCTGGCGCACAGGAGTTGCAGTGGTTAGGGAATAGTGTGGTGGGTTTGTCCCAACAAAAAAAAAAAAAAAAAAAAAAAAAAAAAAAAAAAAAAAAAAAAAAAAAATGAAGTAGCGAAAGCGAAGTAATAATAGGTACAGATAAACGAAATTCACTCAACGAGTAAAGTTGCCAAAAGAGGGCGCGCGCGGCGCCCTGCGTACGACTCTATGGCGCGGCGGCGGGAAAAGTTTGCAATGGGGCCGCTGCGATCGGAGCTTGCTGATGGCGGTGCCTAGGTGAGTGATTTTATATTTAGTGCATGTGGTTCCAACAGATTTACTTGATATTGTGATTCAGTGATTTACCTATATTAGCGATATGTTTGTGTGTGTTCCCTACAACGATCAAATTCAGATATGATCCCAAATCAGACCAGTATTCAGTTGCGAGGCTTGGGGTGGCTATAAGGGGATGTCGGAGGCCACTTGGGGGGTTCCCCCATTACTATGCCCTGCTGTGACCTGACGGACTTTTTTTTTTTTTTTTAGGGTGGCAAAATCATCAAATGAGTCCTCCCGCTCTGGGCGGGGCGGAAGGGACTGTCAGACTCTTACTGACTAAAATCCACCCGTGTTTCTTCGGATGCCCTTTACGTTCTGGGGCCGCGGTATCCTGGATTAAGAAAAAGCCGCGACCTCAGCAGGCATTTGGCCCCGTAAGGGGCCCCGTCGGTGACGCGTGAAACACGACGGGCCACCGACCCGGGCTTGGTCCTTGGTCGGACGGCGAGCTTACCCACTACTCACCGTCCGCAAGCCCGCTCCGCCGCTGTGCCCTCTGCTGTTCAGAGGGACACGCGTTGGAACATCCACCCGACAGGCTATTCGCATACGGGCAAAGAGACCCCTTAGGCACACAGTGCCTAAAAGAGTTTTTGCCCGCATCCCAGGGTGCACCGGCCCGAAAAACTGGTCTTCCCCCCGGACGTATCCGAAGGGGAACTCCAGTCTACGGGCGCACGTGGAGGTTTCCTGTCTTAGCACCCCGACCTGATGGTCTAGGATCAATGATTCAGTGGAATTCAGTTTGCCTAATCTTAGCGGATAATCGGATACCATGACAATCATGTATGTACCTAGGCGTGTGTTAACGATGTGATTCAGATATTTCGTCTTCTAGACTCTTGTCTAGATAATTTGGCGACAAAAGCGTTGGCAGAAAATTTTATTTTGAGATATGGAATACCGCGGACAATTGCTACAGATAGAGGTTCTGAGTTAATTTCAAAAGTAGTGGTAGAGCTATGTAATATCTTGGGCATCAATAAAATCTTATCGACATCATATCATCATGAGAGTATAGGACAGGGGTGGCCAACCGGTCGATCGCGACTATTAGTCCAGTCCAAAGAGAATTAAAACCACTTGAGAGCTCATAGAGCGATTTCGCCTAGGCACACGATTCACCAGTGCGGGCCGGGGACCGGGGGATTGCGTCTTCCCCCGTTCCTCGACCCGCGGTAGTTGTGATTGGTTGATGCAACAATGTCAGTAAGAATAGTGATAACAAGTAAATCCAGCAACAATAATATCGATATCGATAAAATCGATGGCAATTAAGTCTTCTTTTGCTTTTTTCAATGTTGATTTGTATGTAGAGAAGTAAATGAAGATTAAACGAAAATAATAATAAACTAAACAAACGGCGTCGGTCCTTTAAAGCTTCAAAGCAATCAGGGGCCGTTCAAGTATTACGTAAGCACTATGGGGGGGTGGCGGGGTCTTTGCTTTGCTTATTGTGGATGACATGAGGGGTAGGGGAGTCTAGATGATGATTACGTCATCGGTAGTTATTTACTTTTTTACACGAATGGCAACCCTCACATTGTCTTTGGTTGAAAACGAAACGCATTTTCGGGGATTCTCGCAAATAATGCATATGTAAATAATAAATAAATTGAAAAATGTTTACGTAAGCATGGGGGGAGGGGGTAAGTGCTTTGCTTACTTTTGCTGACAAGGGGGACGGGGGGGTAAATAATTGTAATAAATCTGCTTACGTAATACTTGAACGGCCCCTCAGCTGTGAAATGCCTTGAACAAATGACGCTATAATATTTTGGAAACCAATTTTCCCTGTTAGTGGCATTAATCCACTTTTCTTTAACTTCCGGAATATTTGGAAATCTAAAATGTAAACGTAAAAAATAACATTATTTTTTATTTACCATTAGAAATTATCGATTAAATAATTTATCAACAATGTTTTAAGTTGTCACATCACTTCAGCACACAGCACAAAGTACTTATGGATAGAAAGAGATAGACTTATCTAATATTCTAGTGAAAGTAAAGGACTTTTCAAAAGACATCAACGCGGTATCCCAAAAGACATCAACGCGTAATCCTTTTTTCGTAACCAACCAGTTTAGCTTGAGCCCTCTTATTACCAATAATGTAAATAAATATAAACATATTTTACTTACCGATGAAAACTTATACCATCTTTTTTATAACTAGATGTTTTAGATGATTTCCCGCACCATTTAATTGCACAGGTACTCATTTTTGCTTCGGTTTTATTCGATAAATGTTTTTTTAGGTTCCAAAATTAAGGAATGTGCACAGATCCAACAACTGGTCAGTACTAAAACATTCATTCGTATCGGGATCTCATATAAGTGCTATTCCATTGATGTGTCGTGAGCCTGAGTCGCCCGTATGAGCGGTCAAGTGGTTATATTGTCATTGGTCCAGTCGATCGTGGACCCATATTATGTTGATAAAACATCATCAACTCAGACTTCTATTCCAAAGTATTAAGTAAATTTAAGGAAACAATCTCACATGTGATATGAAAAGGAACTCTTAAAACTGTTCAATAAAAATACTACATGATTGTGTACTAATCTATGCTGTTTCATTTCAGATTTCAAGAAGTATGTAATTGGTAGATCGCACAGGGATTCGTTATAGTAAACCGTAGATCTGATGTCTAATCAAGTTGGCCACCCCTGGTATAGGATCTTCGGAAAATGTTCACAAAACTTTAGGTGCGTATTTATGGATACAGACGGATAATAATCCATCATCGTGGAGTTCCTGGATTCCTTATTGGTGATTTTTTTTAACAGTACAGTTAACACTTTGATCAAATATACACCTTATGAAAAGTTTTCGGTTTGCAGGTTACCAAGTAGTCTTCAAGGTGAAAGTGTTGAACTTTTGTACAACTTTAATGATTATCCTTTAGAATTTAAGTACAGTAGCCCTAGCACGAATCACTACCGAAAAAACATTCGTATTGTCTTCGAGAGCATTTTGTATGGTAATTTGAACAGCGCCTCTGGTGAGCGTAAATTGAACTAATTTTCAGAGCACGAACAAATACATGTAAGTTTCGTCTCATCTTCGTGTTGAATTCGAAACGTAACTTGAGCCGTTTGTATAAAGATAGCTAGCACGAACGCAAAATATGACGGATGATGGTAACGTAACTGTCGAAGGCTGGCTTACGAGTTTCACGAATATTTATTTACTTTATACATTTTGTTAGAAAATGAATGTGTGCTCGAATATTTATTATAATAATATGTTAGCTTTCTATTTATGCTGCCATAATTGACAAAAAATAAGCACTTATTGCACCTCAATTTTAGTTTATACTCAACTTCGTTTTTACAATTTCACATGAGTGCATTGGTCGAGGCCATGCTGCGGGGCGAGACGGAATGGGAAGCGGTCGTATCCTTCTGCGAAGCAGTCATGCTCGCGAAGGAGGAGGCGGGCCGGGAGAGGACAGCGTCCTCCCTCCACCCCAGCCGCAGTGGTAGACGCTCACCGCGACGGACGTCGGTTGACTATCTCCAGCCACCGAAGGCGCGGACATGCGGGCAGCGAGTAATGGGCGACTCGCTGTCCGACACTGGACCATACCCGGGGCGACGGCGCGTTGTGTTCCACGCGCGAGGGCCTAGAGGGCCAAAGTCTGCCGGGGTCGCGGGACTCACAAATTACCGTGACCCCGGAACGTAAAGGGCTACTGAAGGACACCGTGGATTTTAGTCAGTACGAGTCTGACAGTCCCTTCCGCTCTGTCCTGGGTGGGAGGACTCATTTGATGATTTTACCATGCTAAAAAAAAAGAAACCGTATTATGTTGGCCCTCGATCATTGCTTGATATTATTGTCATGATTAATAAATAAAATCATCGAACACAGAACATTCTTAAAGCTTTTCTTTTTATTAATTTTAACACTTATAAATTATATTTTTAAGTATTTCTACAAAAAGCATAAAAAAACATTTAAAAATATAAAAAATAGCAGTCCACCAGAGTCGGTAACAGGGTTCGGGCTGCCGGCGGTCAGGGCTCCTGCGAGAGGAACCTCCTAACAATACGCGCCGTGTCCAGAAGTACTGCCTTCTGAATCAGGCGCTTGATCCAGCTGCCAAGCGAGAGCCTCCTCAGATTTTGTTCGAGGCTCTTTGCAATTAAGCCATTGGCAGACACGACTATCGGCACAATGATTGCCGTATTCACGTCCCACATGTCAACAACCTCGCGAGCCAGATCAAGATACTTGAAATGTTTATCTTTTTCTGCTTTCACGAGGTTCTCGTAATGCGGGACCGTTATATCAACAATCATTGCGCGACGCTCCGATCGATCTATCACCACAATGTCAGACTTATTGGCAACAATAGTCCTGTCAGTGACGATAGGTCGATCCCAATACAACGAGATATTGCCATTTTCGAGAACTGGGTCGGGCGCATACTTATAGTACGGCACTTACGATTCCACAAGGTTGTACTTCAAAGCAAGTTGCTGGTGGATAATCCTGGCAACGAGGTTGTGTCTATGCAAATATTCTCCGTTAGCCAGACGAGAACACCCAGAAATAATGTGTCGGATCGATTCTCCCGGACGGTGGCATGCCCGACATATGACAACCGTGCCATCCTTCACAATGTATTTCCGGTAGTTATTCGTCATCATAACTTCGTCCATAATTGCACAGACAAAACCTTCGGTTTCCCCAAACAGGTCACCGAAGCGTAGCCAGGATACGGACGCTAAAAAGTCTACATCGGGACCATGTAATGCCCGGTAAAAGCGTCCGTGAAGCTCCTTGCTCTGCCATACCTCCTTACGATCATTAGTGTCTAATACTTTAGGTTTGCGCCAGTTATCGTTAGCCAAGGAGAGCGGAGTAAGACCCTTGTCCACTGTGACCACATCTCGGTGCATCCCCATGTCGGTTTCTAGGAAATATTCCCTAAGACTGCATACCTCACGGTTGTGCAGGGTCTTAGCATTTAAGAAGCCACGACCCCCGCACTTTCGTGGGATATACAGTCTTATCACCGACGACCGTGGATGATGCATCCGATTTGCAGTCAGCAGTGAACGGACTCTCCTATCCAGGGCGTCAAGTTCCGTCTGAGTCCATTTGAGTATGCCAAAAGAATACATCAATACCGGCATGACCCAACCGTTGAAAGCGCGCACCTTATTGCCACCCGACAAAAGACTGTTAAGTACTTTATTCAGGCGGCCAAAGAAGCGCTCCCTCAACGATTGTTTCATGTCAGCATTATTGATGCCTAATGCTTCCGACATACCCAAATATTTGTAGGTCTCTGTTGAAGAGAGAGATCTAAGGTGTATGGAATCCGAGAGCTGAGTTCCCTCTGATTCCATAATCTCCCCTCGCTTCACATGCATGACTGCACATTTGTCCACACCAAATTCCATCCTGATGGCGTTACTGAAAGTTTCGGTTACCTTCAGTAACTTCATCAGTTGCAAGTTGTTGTGAGCAAAGAGTTTCAGATCATCCATGTAAAGAAGGTGAGATATGACCTGACCACCTCTCTTCAACCGATATCCTAAACCCGAACCCTCCAGCAATGTGCTGAGCGGTTTCAAGGCCAGGCAGAACCACAAAGGACTCAGACTATCACCCTGGAATATGCCGCGCTCTATCCTTACCGGTTCGCTGCTACCTTGGATCTGTCGACATCTTGGATAGCGAAGGACTGTTCTCCAGGTCCCCATACACGAGAACAGGAAGGCACGTAGAGTTATATCAACTTTATACTACTCCAGCACCCTCATGAGCCATGTATGGGGTACCGAATCATAGGCCTTCTTGTAATCTATCCAACATGCGGACAGATCTTTTCGGGAGCGACGAACCTGTTGGCTAATGGCCATATCAATGAGGAGGAGCTCCTTAGTACCGCGGGACCCGTTCCTACATCCATTCTGAGAGGCAGACATGATAGAATTAGTCACAATATGTTGAGTGATTTTAACTCTCAAAATGGATGTAAGAACTTTATAGACCGTTGGTAGACAAGTAATCGGTCTATCATTTTTGGGTTCCGCAGTACTACCCGATTTGTGGAGCAGGTGGGTTACTCCTGTTGTCAAAAATTGGGGCAGCGACCCTGACTCTAAGGCTAATTGGAACTGGGATGCCAAGCGAACGTGTGATCTTTTAAACCACTTTATCCAGAAATTGTGCAGCCCATCCGGCCCTGGTGATTTCCAGTTAGGCAACGGATGGACTGCACAAGCTACGTCTTGGGGGCTGATGGTAATTGCCCCCATTTCGGTAATCTGATCACACGCTCGTTCAATCTCCCGGGTCCAATCGCCCTCAGTGTGACTGACAGGCACCGACCAGATGCTGCGCCAAAATGAACTCATGGCGTCATCATCCGGCAGGGGCGTGTCAGCAACACCTTGGTCTGTTATGTTTGGTTAATTTCTAAACGTAGACTGTCAGTCTGACGTTTAACTGTCATGTTTTTTTACCGCGCTCGGGGAGCACGTTTGCTACCTACTTTGTTAAGTAAGAATTATGTCTTTATAATACTAAAAAAATGCCATAAGTGAAACTTCTATTATTTACATCATCCACACATACTTCCCTGCGCCACCACAAAGGATATCAACAGTGGCGACGACCGAACCACGCTGCAAAATGCCTACAGATCCGAGCGTCAGCGGCGGTGCGAGTGCAGTCAATATTCCGGCGAATTTCATAGAATTCTACGATTCGAAGAATAAATTCACCAGATGGGTACAAAGATTTGAAGGTGCTCTCTCTATTTACGGGGTTACCAGTGCCAAGACATGTAATTCATACTTTCTCCATTACGTTGGGGCGGATTTGTACGAAACACTCTGTGACCTAGTCTCGCCAGAGAAACCAGAAGACCGTGATTATACCAGGAACGTATGCACGCTGCAGAAACACCTCGACCCGACACCTCTCGAAATTGCAGAATATTTCAAATTTCATCACAGACACCAGTTGGAGGGAGAGTCTGTAAAGGACTACATTGCAACGTTGCGCAAAATGGCCACTACTTGCAACTTTGGCGGCTTTTTGACAACTGCCTTGAGAAATCAGTTTGTATGCGGACTTAAATCTCAGAGAATCAAAGACAGACTGTTGGAAGTACGGGATCTCACATTAGAGAAAGCAATGGACATAGCTGCTGGCATGGAGAGTGCACTAGCAGAAGGTACTCATACCAAAGAAGTACAGGCAGTACAGACAACCATTAGAAAGAAGAATAATTTTGAGAGACCACAAAGTCAAGATACTACAAAAAAAATTGAGTGTTATCGCTGTGGTGGAGAGCATTATGCAAACAAATGCGCTATGATCAATTCAAAATGTAATTACTGTCAAAAAGTGGGACATATTAAAAGAATGTGTATGAAGATGAAAAAAGTCAATGCAGTGGAAACTGAAGAAGAAAATAATGAAGAAATTGTTCATGTGAATAATTGTGAAATGGACTCATCAAAAAAATTTTGGATTAAAGCAAAAATCAGTAACTCAGAGGTGCTAATGGAATTTGACAGTGGTTCTGCAGTGTCCATTATGAATGAAAATGACTATAAAAAAATCTGTAAAGAGAAACTAGTGCCTACTAAAGTAAGATTGTGTACCTATTCTAATCAGTTCTTAAATGTTTTAGGTGTTGCCAGCGTCACAGCTGCCATTGGACAAGAGACCCAAAAAGTAAAATTATATATCATATCTGGGAGCCAGCATCCACTCTTGGGGAGGGAATGGATACGCCAATTTGAGACTTTCAAGGACTTCAGGGATGGTATGACACATGTAAACCATGTGTCTCCAGGTAATGTTCCGCATGCTGCTCCTTTGCAAAAATTGTTTGAGAGGTACAGTGCTTTGTTCAATGGCAAGAATGTGGGTGAAATAAAAGGGGAACCGGTCGCTTTACATGTAAAACCAGATGCCAAACCATCATTTTTTCGGGCTAGACCTGTACCTTTTGCACTTAAAGAAAGGGTTGAACAGGAGATTGATAATTTAGTAAATGAGGGGGTTTTAGTTAAAGTTGATTACAGTGAGTGGGCAACACCAATTGTACCTGTGGTTAAGCCTGATGGCAAAATAAGGATTTGCGGTGACTACAAAATATCGGTAAATCAAAACTTATTGGTGGATGAACATCCTCTGCCTACTTCGGAAGAATTATTTAATGGCTTGGCTGGAGGAGAGAAGTATACAAAAATTGACTTGCGTAACGCTTATCTAAATTGGAAAGTCAGAGAGGAAGACCAACAATTGTTGACCCTCAACACTCACAAAGGCCTTTACAAATGTACGCGGTTAATGTTTGGTCTCAACTGCGCACCTGCCAAATGGCAACGGAAAATAGAAAGCATATTAAAGGATATACCTGGAGTGCATTGTTTCATCGATGACATCCGAGTGACAGCTCCAAATGACACTGAACACCTCAACAGACTAAATCAGGTATTTGCAAGACTTGTGGAATATGGCCTAAAGGTAAATTTAAAAAAGTCAGAGTTCATGAAAGATCAAATTGAATACTGTGGGTACAAGATAAGCAAAGAAGGCATACACAAAGTCGATAGTAAAGTGAAGGCTGTTGTAGAGGCTCTTAATCCTACAAATGTGTCTGAACTTCAAGCTTTACTGGGATTGGTAAACTACTATGGAAGGTTTCTACCGAACTTAAGTAATACTTTAGAGCCTTTACATGAGCTGCTGCGAAAAGGAACTGTGTGGATTGGTCTACAGAATGCGAAAAAGCTTTACTAACAATTAAAAAACAAATGCTGTCTGACACAGTGTTGGCCCATTACTCACCTGACTTACCACTTGTCCTGGCCACTGATGCTTCTCCTACTGGGGTTGGAGCGGTCCTTTCACACATCATGCCTGATGGGACAGAGCGACCCATTCATTATGCTTCACAGACGTTGAATGCCTCTCAACGTAAATGGGCACAGATTGATAAAGAAGCTTTTGCTATTGTATTTGGGGTTAAACGTTTTTTTCAATACTTGTATGGTAGAAAATTCATCCTTTTTACAGATCATAAACCATTGGTGCAAATTTTCTCGCCTTCTAAGGCATTACCACATTTGTCTGCTGCACGCATGCAACATTATGCAATTTTTTTACAAGGTTTTCAGTATGAGATTAAATATAAAAACTCCAAAGAGAATGCCAATGCAGATGCGTTTTCACGATTACCCATAGCTGAAGAATCAGCTTCAATAGAAGAGGCTGATGTTTTTCTAATTTCAATGATAAGCATTTTACCAGTCACTGTAAAAGACATTGCGGCTGCAACAAAAGATGATCAGACTTTGAGACCATTGTTTACAGGCGTTTTGGACGGAAAGAAAGTTGCTCACAGCGACAGATTCGGAATAGACCAGACAGAATTTTCATTGTTGGAAAATTGTTTAATGAGAGGTTCACGCGTCGTGGTACCTACTTGTTTAAGAGGTACTATTCTGAATGACTTACACTCTTGCCATTTCGGGATGAACCGAATGCTGGCCCTGGCACGAAGCTACTGTTGGTGGCCAGGGATTGACAAAGATATAAAAAATTTGGCTAAGAACTGTGTAGAGTGTGCATTACACCTTAACTCGCCCCCACCAGTAGCTCAAAAACATACTTGGGAATATCCGTCCAAACCATTCGAGAGGGTCCATATTGATTTTGCAGGGAAGTTTCAAAATGTATACTTTCTCCTGATAGTAGACGCGTTTTCTAAATGGCCAGAAACTCACATTTTAAACAGAATTGATACTGACTCTACTATTGAGGTATTAGATAAAGTTTTCACTACATTCGGATATCCAAAAATTCTCACAAGTGATAATGGAACTCAGTTTGTCAATCCTAAATCTGATGACTATCTAAAAAAAAATGGTATCACACACAAGCGATCTGCCCCATACAACCCTGCAACTAACGGACAGGTAGAGCGATATGTTCAAACTTTCAAAAATAAACTACGTTGCTTACAAACTAACAAAAATAACTTACAGAGGAAAATAAATGAGATATTATTTCAATACCGGATCACTCCTCACCCTGCTACAGGTAAACCCCCTGCGGAAATGGTTTTTACTTACCGCCCGAACTCGCGTTTTTCCTTGTTGTGTCCTAACAAAAGTAGTGAAATGAACTGTCCGGATGAGAGCACTGTACTTCCTCAGAAAGAGGTAAGGGTGGTTCGTGTGCGGAAATTACTACCCGGTGAAAGAGTGGTTGCTCGTAATTATTTAGGAGAGGGAAATTGGAAGTTAGGTAATGTTGAAAAGGTTCTTGGGGAATTACACTATTTAATTAGATTGGACAATGGTATGCTGTGGCGTCGTCACATCGACCAATTGCGTCGTGTTAGAGATAATACGCCAGCTACAAATGATAGGTCATGTTATGACTATGACACTGATGCATTGCAAAGTCCACATCTGGATTCTGCTCCAATAAGATCTACCACACCACCTCCGAGTTCTTTAGTTATGCCTCTCGATGACACCGGAGAGACTTTGCAACCTGATGATGTTAATGTACCTTCAACACCATCGGTATCTCTACCTTCAATTACACCTGAATCTACCACACCGGTTGTCCCACGTAGAAGCAAGAGAATAATTAAACCTGTTAATAGACTAAACTTGTAATTTAAGTTTGATACCTATCACTTGCTGTTTGTTGTATCCAATTTATGACATTGTGATGATAATGTTAGTGCTATGTTTACAGAGTTTTGCTATCAACGATAAAAGTTATTTCTTCAACAGTCTGTGTTAACTTGTTGTTCTTTTTACTATTACTTAAATACTCGAATTGATTGTATGATAAGTTGAATTGTTCCTAGTGAGGGAGGAAACTGTTATGTTTGGTTAATTTCTAAACGTAGACTGTCAGTCTGACGTTTAACTGTCATGTTTTTTTACCGCGCTCGGGGAGCACGTTTGCTACCTACTTTGTTAAGTAAGAATTATGTCTTTATAATACTAAAAAAATGCCATAAGTGAAACTTCTATTATTTACATCATCCACACATACTTCCCTGCGCCACCACAAAGGATATCAACATGGTCCGGCCGCTCCCAAGCTCTATAAACCACCTTTCGTCCACCTTTCGCCGCTTTGGAATGTGCGATTTAAAGTGTATCGCTCCACTCGTCGCTTGTACCGACGAATACGGTTTGCCCATGCACAAATCTTCTGCTTCAGGAAGTCGATACGCTCAAATATTCACGTGGACTAATATCAATCCCCGAGAACGCCCGCCTCACAAAGCGCATCACTCTAGGGCGAGTATTACCCTCCCTGAAGCAGATCAACTTACCGATGAGTGCTCTAGCCTCACCGATACGCCGCTCAATCCTGCACTGCCAAGCTGGAGCAGCTGATTTTGGTCGCGTAGGTCTGTCACTATCAAGGAATTTGACATGAGCTACACGACATGCCGCTACAGCTCCACAGTACAATATTGAGTGGGTATCAGCGAGGTCTTTGCTGTTATCAAAATAATTTGACAACTCCGAGTCTAGAGCACACACCAGCGCCTTGTTTTTATTGTGCATAGGCAAACGAGGTAAACGTGGTCTAAGTTCAGGAGGTGTTGAACGGTACTCCTGAAACGCACACTCCAAAGCGCTCCTCAATTGTACGTTGCACTGGGTACTCACGGATATAACTTCGTCATGATCCTCTTCACCAACGTGGTCAGACCGCGGCGGCACACTGGATATGTTTTGTAGTTGCACCGCAATCAATGGCAAAGCAGGATCAGTAACTAGGTTACTCCGTGATTCAGAGCGTAGTCGATCAAGTACAGTGTCATTCAACATAGGGCGAGGCCACAACAATGCGTTGCGGTGTCGCATCGTAAAATACTCTGAAGCCACACAACAAAATTGTATTGCCATGCGTCGTCGTTTTTGCGATACGATGCCGCAACGCAGTGTTGTGGCTTCGCCCATACGGTTACGTTGAATGACCCGCACCTGATCCGACAATCGTTGCGCCGTTACGCTGACATCTGGCTCCAGCACCTGAAACAGAGACAGCATCCGACCACGGTACGCAGTCAAATTGCTTCCCCCCTCAGTAGCCCCATAATATGCGCTTATGGCATTTTCATTAATGGACTGAGTCCATCGCATGCGCGACACATTTCCACCGGCAGCGGGGACCCTGTTCGGGGCCTGTTGGCCTCGAGGTCCCAAGCCCGCTGGTGGCCGTCCTCTTCCTCGTCGTCTTGCTTGTGGAGGCGTCGACGGCCGGGGAGTAAAACTCGTCGCTTGAGCTCGACGCGGCTGTAACTACCGGTGACACGACGTTCACGGGGGTGGCGCGTCCCGGCAGCTGTGAGGCGGAGCTCAGCGACGAGCCCGGAGATGGTAGGTGTGCTTGTAGTCTTTGTGTCCTGCTTCTAGTCAGCATTTAGAACCGTAATTTTTGACATTTCATGTTCCATAAGTCTGTTTGTTCTTTCGTATCAGAATTCCTTTTATGATCTGGGGGCACGGCAGTGCCCCAGCCAAGTCTCGAGCAAAACGGGCACGGCCGTACCATCTTTTCTCGATGCGATTCGCGGCTGTTTCGCCCCCCCTATATCTTCGACGTGGACAAAGCTAGGAGTTTCGGTTTTCGGTGAATAATAGTAGGCATTAGAACAAGCTTAAGTTCGAAATTACATGCCAATTGAATTAATAGTTTAGGAGTTACGGTCGATCAAAGTTACACCATTTTGTCACTCACTCACTGACTCACTGACTCACTGACCGATCATCAAAAATCTAAGGTACTTCTAGCAGACTTAGAAACTTCAAATTTTGCACCAAGATAGGTCATTAGCCACATATAAAGGAAAAATTATAAAAACATTAAAAAATAATATACCATAGAAAACAATTTTATATTTGCGGTTTGGCAAGAACATTATGTATGGATTTTGACTGCATTGTTAACTTTGTTCGTTGTTTAAGTATTCAATTGGATGAATAAATACATGGAATAGAAAAGAATAATAAAAATGTAATACATAGACTATAATTAATTGATACATAAAGTTCATAATTCATTAAATTAATAAAGCTAAAACTCCATTGTATTGCGATAAATTTCGATTGTATGCGCGCTCGATAGATGGCGTTGTACCTGTCTGAGTCGCGCTATGGTTTCGTTACCGAGCGCAGTATAAGTAGTACTTTAAAATAATTCGATAATTTTCATTTGATAGCGCCACCTACCTATGAAAAACCATTTCGAAACTAAAAAAATATTGTAGCTATATTCGGAGAACTTAAGTTAGCCGGATTAGATAGTAGATTTATTATTGTTACTGAAACAGTTATTTAGGCGAATAGTTTATTAATATAACATAGACATAGGTAGTTACAATATCTAGTTGTTTACGTGTTATTTAGTTTAGTTATATTTATTTTGTAAGTTAGTAGATTTATGTTTATTTAGCTCGTTGAAAAGAAACAAAAGAGATAGAGAATGGGTTCTAAGCAAAGCAGTAGCTGAAGTCCAAGAAATTATGAGGTCACCTAAAAAAAAAGAAAGAAATACACTTACAAAAAATAAATGAGATCCCACCAAAAACATTAAAATAATGTAAAAAAATGCCAAGTCTCTCGATGCAGTCTTTCCATCGTAAAAAGTTTTGAGATTTCATAGAAGCCAAGTCCTATTCAAATTATTTTGTAGTTATAAATCAACATTTAGTAATTGTATCAATAGTTTTCTTTATATTATAATTATAGTGACTTGGCAATGAGCACAAGAAGAAACAAAACGGCATATTTGGAGTTGAAAGTCACACACCGCATGCGTAAACATTAATATCACAAAATTAATTTTCTTTTGGTTTATCCGTGTCGTCCCAACCGAATTTCGGCAACGGCAGTCAGTCTCATCCAAGACTAGTAAACTGCGCAGGACATAAATTATAATGCACAATAAAAACTCTCGGTTCATTTACTTTCATAAAGCGATGGCCCGTAAGGTACTTATTTTTTATTATTGCATTGGAGCATGTAGTCGGTAGTGATCTGATCACAGGTCTCGTCAGTAACATTTGCACATAATTCCAGGCAGCAAGCAGCTTTTAATTGGTGCTCATTGCCAAGTCACTATAATTATAATATAAAGAAAACTATTGATACAATTACTAAATGTTGATTTATAACTACAAAATAATTTGAATAGGACTTGGCTTCTATGAAATCTCAAAACTTTTTACGATGGAAAGACTGCATCGAGAGACTTGGCATTTTTTTACATTATTTTAATGTTTTTGGTGGGATGATATATTTTTAGTTTTAACTTTATTTTTGGTGTTGATTGTTGTTAACAACATATTTATTGTCCAGTAATGTACGTTTTAAACAATTATTTTCTTGGAAAAATAGGAATATATAAAAATTTACGTCTGTCAGCTTGACAGTCGGACCACAGATTCTTTATTTTTACATTACATTAAATCTCATGATATGCTCCATAGCCTATCGTCGTCTTCAGGACCCACTTACTGTTGTGCTATTCAATATCGGCAATATAAAACATTTTGTTTTGAAACACAGTTTAATGTATTGCTAGTCTAGTTAGGATCTCAAGAATAGGAATTTCTTCATAATGCAAGCCTTATCGAGAAGTACTGTCTTCCAATTCAAGCTTTTCACCGAATCTACAAACGAGAGCCTTGACTCATCATTGAAGATCGTGGGGGATCCATCTGTACAACCGGTTAACAGACCTTCTTGATCAGGGTGTCAATTACTCCAGTAAGAACACTTCCATTTAGTTATCTTAGTTTACTTCAATAGTTTACAGAAAAATAACGAACTATAACAACAAAATCATTGAATATTGATTTGAAACCTCATGACAGCGGAAAGATTTGACAAGATAGACATTAGCTATGTCAGATTTTTTTTTCTAAATAACGTTTTTCATAGCTTCTTCTTTGTGCCAGTATCACAGACACTAATTTTCTAACAAAAATCCAGTTTCTGAACGAAACATTCATTCAAATGCAAGATCATTCGTTCTATTTTTCCCATCCTTACTTACATTAGTATGACGTCACCAACGTTTTCGTATCGAGCCCTCGATACTAGTTCGAAAGTGCTTCGTGCTTCCGACTTTCGTTGTATTCCGTTATTGTATCGACGGCTCGATACAATAACGATACGAAACCTACAAATATTCGTGCTAGGGGTGCAGATTGCAGAGCTCAAAATGATGCGAAAGAAAATTTGATAGCAAGTAACTTGGCAAGGAAACATTGTTATGATAGGAATCTTAATTCTACAGGGTTACTTTTCATTCACCATCCAAATTTTAAAATCGAGGACTTTTAATTAATTTATTTTCGTATGTGAAACATTATAATCAAATAATAACAAAAACAAAAAAAACATCCAAAAGAAAATATCCGAAAAGAAACAGAATGTAGAGACACGCAGCAAGGTTATTGACCTCGCTCGCTCGCTGCGACTGATGTAGGTACCTACGCGGTCTTACTTAAAAGGGTTGATTCCAATTTTCCCTTCATACTTTACGGGCTTAGGACCGACATAATAAAATAATGAATATGAAATCACTGGTTTTTATTATGGCGTATTTAAAAAATTGGAATCAACTAGCTATTTACAATAATTCAACTTACCAAATTAACTCGATTAACCTACAAATCACGTGTACTTCAGTAATTGTTCAAAATGGAGTCCGTTTCTCTCAATACACAAACGTGCACGTTTTTCTAAACTATTTTTTAATAAGTTTAAAGTATCTGTTTGATTTTTAATGTCATTAAATGCAATTATTATTTTACTACGGAGGTCCTCAACACTTTGTGCTTCTTCAACGTAAACACGTCTTTTGACTTCACCCCATAAAAAAAAATCAAGTGGCGTTAAATCTGGGGACCTGGCAGGCCATAGGACAGGTCCTCCGCGACCAATCCATCTATCGCCATACTTATTATTTAAAAAGTCACGCACTGCACTTGTGTAATGAGGTGGTGCACCGTCATGCTGATAATAATGATTGTTGTAGTATGGAAGTGGCACCTCGTCTAGTAAGTCTTCAATAACACCACGTAACATGTTTAAATAATTCGTACCTGTCAAGCGTCCTTCAATAAAAATCGGTCCCACGATAACATTTCCGATAATACCTGCCCAAACATTCACACTAAAGCGCACTTGATGGTAGTTATTTCTAATGACGTGGGGGTTGCTTAGCGCCCAATAATGTTCGTTTCGGCTGTTATAAATTCCGGTTCGCGTAAATAATGCTTCATCTGTCCACAAAATGTTACAATTAATGTTTCTTAACAGCCATTCACAAAACACGATTCTAGCGGGTCCATCGTTATCGTGAAGAGATTGCACTGGTTGGTAATGGTATGGGTGATAACCAGAAGTTTTCAGCAGCTTCCACACGTAATACTGACTGACACCGAAGCGCCGAGCAGCGTCGTTAGTGCTAGCGCAGGGGTCACGTTCGAAAAACTCGAGTACAGAATTTTCGACTGCTGGTGTTATTTCGTTGTGACCGCCATGACTTGTTGCATGGGCTGGTGTGGTAAACTGCCCATAATCTAACAACCTTTGATTTGCTGCTAAAATTGTTTGTCTATTAGGCACTCGCGAATTAATACCTCGTCTTTGTAAACGCGGTAAACTTTCTGCACTGTACATTCTTTGCGCACCATTTAAACTTTCGCCACTTAAAATGTAGCACCTGACCATTTCATAATACTCTGCATTAGAATAAAAAGTCGCCATGTCGTGCGATGATAACCGACCGAATTTCGGAATCGAAAATGCAGCGAGAGCAATAAAAATATGGCACACGTTCGCACGTAATTAGGTCACGGTCAACTAAACAAAAAGCCGCCGGCGCATGGCCGACCGGGGGCTGTGCGGGGTGCGGGGTGTGAGGGAGGGGGGCGTAGTGCCGGTAGTGCGGGGTGCGGGGTGTGAGGGAGGGGGCGTAGTGCATGCTGTTTTTTGTGTGCGTTCCCGAATTTTGAGGTAAGCGCGCCAAGTTCAACAACCGAATAGTTATTTATGCAACTGTTGTATAATCAGGGGTATTAAAACACGAATGTGGGTTTATCACACGAGGCGTAGCCGAGTGTGATAATAGTATCACATGAGTGTTTTAATACCTAATTATAACAGTTGCATATAAGACTTTATCTACAATCATGATGTGAATCTTCTATAAAAGATTCATCCCATAGGCTTTTGTAGTGTTGTAAGAACTATGTAAATTCAAGATGGCGGGAAATAACACGATAAGACGAGAATCCGAAATTACGAATTCTACAATTTATTGTTCTTTTTTCAAAATTTTAGCGATGTGGTGGTGAAAATGTCATTGCATGAGAATGTTCTTTTTTTGAAATTCATTATATCACGCATTTGGATGATATAATGATCATTATGACATTGAGTGTTTTAAAGTTGGCAATAAGCTAATTGTTATAGGTTCTTTTATAGAGGATTAATAGCATGATAGTAGATAAATGTATTTATTCCACACGTTGTGATTTTAGTAGCGGACAATGGTGAAAATCATCTAATTTTTTTTTTTTTTTTATTTCATTAATTGATTAGGTTACCGATTCTAAATCATTTCTGAAAATTTGGATGGTGGTTGAAAAGTAACCCTGTATAACTTATAAAGAAGGTGACTTGGTTTTGATAAAAAACGAAACAGGCAATAAATTAAAATGTATTTATAATAGAAGGATATAAATGGTGGCGCGCGGGTCCCACTGCGGCGTCAATTGCGTCACTCTTGCAACACGCATCCGTTGGCGCGCGGGTCCCACTGCGGCGTCGCGTGGCTACGCCACTCCTGCAACACGCGATTGTCAGCGTCATTCGCCACACTCCGGCCGCACCCCGCACCCCGCACCTCGTGACACTCACGTACAGCTCGTCGCCCGCCAGCACCAACAGCTCGCCGACGCGCGGCAGCACGCAGCACAGCGCGGGCGCGCCCAGCGCCAGGTCGCGGCCGCGCGCGCACGACGCCGCCGCCAGCACACACACGCGCGCCGCGTACCCGCCCGCCGGCCTGCACACACACACGTGACATACTGCACGCACGGGCCGGGCGCGGCGCACGCGACGCTCGCACTCACCACGCCACGAGCGCGGCATCCACGGCGGGCTGCACGTAGTGCAGGCCGGCCCCGGGCGCGGCCTCGCCCGCGCTCACCCGCACCAGCACCTGCAGAGCTGCCACGGACACGCACGCCGCGCTGCCGTCGCTACACACTGCCCATATGCACTTTCCGCTGCGAAACAACTCTGATCGGTAACGATGACCGCGAATGACATGAGAGATGTGAGCTTTCTCGCTCACCGTTCTTGAAGGACGAGTCCGACGAGCGGCGCGGGGAGGCGCGCGCAGTGCTCGGGCGGTGTGCAGGCGGCGCGCACGGCCTGCTCCTCGGGCTCAGGCGGCTCGGGCTCGGGCTGGGCGCGGCGCTGGCGCAGGCGCTGTACGCGCTCGGCCAGGCCACCGGCCGCGTGCGCCCGCAGCGGCGGCGGGCGCGGCGTCGTCAGCGGCCAGGCGCCCAGCCGGCAGCCCGCGCCCGCCAGCAGCACGCGCGCGGCGCCGGGCGGCGGCGCGGGGTCGGTGACCGCGTGCTGGTAGTCGGCCACGAGGGCGTGCCTGCGGGGGAGGGGCAGTGAGCGGGGAACGCACGGGGGTGGGGGAGACGCTGGACGAAGGAAATTCTTCTCACGTCAAGTGCGCGCCTTCCTCGTTGAAGATCCTCAGCAACGGCGACGTCACCCCGGCATATTCAGACTCTGTCTCCTGAACGAAGAAATACAGGGTTTAGTTTCAGAGATGCACAGACGGATACCATGGCGCATGGGTCCAATACATGGTTCTGGACAGACCGCGTTGAAATTTTCTTTTGTCTGTCTGTATTCAGCACAGTAATAAGCATCGACTTATCGGTACAGACGCCAGAACATCAAGCTACCGCTGTCTGTCAAACTGTAACAGATTTTCAACTTTATCACAAAATAAGAAGGTTGACGTTCGATTGGCAAAATTTGACGCCTGCAGGTCCATTTACCGGACGTCTGTATACCACTTTCGTGTTAGTTGGGTATTCATCCGGACTTATTCCTATATTCACCCCCCAAGTTAGTGATAAGGGTGTTCAAGTTTAAAGGGAAGGATCCAAAACCGCTAAACTTTTGACGGTAGTTGCAATTTATTATGTAGGTGCTCACCTATTAACACATTGACCGTCCACCTATAAGGGGGTGAAAAGGGGTGAATACCTTTGTATGTTAAATATTATTCCTCGGGTTTATAAACTTGAAACTTGGTACGAACATGTTTTTTTTTAAACTACCCGCTATTGGTAATAGACGATGTTAGAAGTTTGTATGGGAAAAAATAACGCGCTAATCGATGAAACTCAGTATATAGATGGGTTAGCGAGACGTAGTAAGTTTCGACTCTACCCCTACGCCCTCTATCTCATCGAACATTTTTAACAAAACAGCTTGGTATTTATCAGTGATAAATGTGGTCGGTTGTACATCTATCAGGCTCAACTCGTTCTTTATTCACAACGAAGTTACACGAGGGTCAAAAGAACCATGAGTTGCTTCGAAAAAAGGAGGCCGTGCTCAACTTGGCGGGGAAACTGTCCACTGAATTGACCAGACCAAAAATACAAAACTCACCTGCGTAGCGGCGTTGAGCCACACTGTGGTGCAGTATAGACCATAGCCCAGACGGCGCAGCTCGAAAGAAAGGAACACGTCTCCGGTCGAATCAGCCCAGCAGCCCGCGGCACCTGCACTGCACCGCACTCGGCTCGCCACCGACCCGCAACGCCCGTCTTCTGCGATGTTAGAGTGTTATTAAACTATTCAACGGCCAGCATACCTTGCGACGACCAGTTAAGCAAGTTGGCACACTGCACCGCATGACGCAGAGTAACGCGAGAAATAAATAAATTACTTCGTCATTCATCACATCACGCGCTCCGCTGCGTGATGTGGGGCAGTGTATCAATCGCTTTATGTAGCGTATACACCGGGTTAACGAACGCCTTCGCTGACCGTCCATACCGAGTTCGATCGAATGCTTGAATTCCTTAGATGGATGGAACCGCCTCGCTTCGGATCGACGGCAAACGCCAACGAACGATCGTTGGCGTACAGTCAGCCGTCCATACAGGACCAACTAAGGCCAGCAACTCCCATTCGTTGGCCCGATGTGTACGTGGCTTCAAACGTTACTCTCAGACCTTTAACAGACAGCACGATCAGCTCCCAGTCGTCTGTGAGCGCTAGCGGTCCCGCCAGTAACAGACGCTCGCGACCGGCCCACTGTGTGCGCGCTACCGCGCCCCAGCCGCGTGCGCGCATGCAGGTGTGACCCACCTCACGCCACTCCTCCCCACACCCCTCGCGCCGCCACACGGCCAGACTGGCGTCAGCGCCGGCCAGTGCCAACAGCTGTGATGGGAATGCGGGTGGCGCGGCGGGTGCTAGCGCTGCGTGCAGCAACGTGTCGGCAGCGCGGTGGCGCGTGTGCAAGCTCCAGCCAGCGTGGCTCCACACGTACTCCTGCCGCCACGATAAACCCGCACTGGCTGTATATAATATAATAATATAATCTTATTACGGTATCGCAAACCATCTCGTCTGGTCTCCTGGGCGTAAGTCGGTCCACACTACACAAAATCAAAATCAAAGCATTTATTTCAAGTAGGCCAGTTACAGGCACTTTTGAATTGTCAAAGACAAATAAAATATAATTAGACATTACAAAATTATGGTGCTACAGTCCCAGTCACAAGACATAAAAACTGTGAAAGTACCGTAGATGCCCATTCCAAGGAGTAGATCTCTATGGAGAAGAACGGGCAAGAAACTCCATGGACACTCTTTTTAGATCGCCAAAATTATTACAGAACCTTTGTTAAATCATTCATTTTCAGATGGTACATTATGTGAGAACGATGTAGCAAGTTAAAAGTGTCCATAGTAAAAATTAAAACAAAGACAATTCAGAAATAAAATGATTAATAATTAAAATAAACCGTGGCAAATAAGAGATGACCAGTCCCAACTGACAGCGTCCGTTCACGAACACGACACATGTATCAGCACCATTCAACTCAACCATTTTGAAGGGAGCTAAATGATTCGACACACGCGCCACCATCAGCGAGACATTTGAGTGAGCATGACACACTCTCAACCGCCAGGGTCATTCAAGTCAACAAGAGACGTCAGTGAATCACAGCTCTGAAGTACATAGCACTCACACAATGTCGGGTATGAAACTATATAATACAAAGAAGATTGAATCTATACAATGCAAATACTGTTGTAAAATCTTCAGCAGCTCCAACAATGGTATTAAGTACACTTCTACTATATATATATATATATAATTTATACAATTTATGAGACATTCACTGTCTCATTGAGCAGGACTAGCATGGAGCCAAGCATTATTATCAGCGATATAGTCGCTCAGTTTGTAATACGCCTGCTTACAGAGTGTGCGTTTAATGCATGTTTTGAATTTCGTTTCATTCAGTTCATGAACGTTTTGTGGTAGCTTATTATAGCATTTTAAACAGTACCCCATGAAAGAAGAGTCTACTTTGGCGAGTCTGAAGCCCGGCTGAACTAATTGCTCCCTACTTCTAGTACGATAATTATGTCTGTCTCCTCTTTTTTTGAAAAGATGCAGATTTTTCCTAACGTACATTATGTTTTCATAGATATATTGACAAGGTACCGTCATGATGTTAATTTCCTTAAACAGTTCTCTTAGAGAATCGCGCCTACGGAGATTATATATGGCTCGGATCGCTCTCTTTTGGAGAATAAAGATCGACTCGATGTCAGCCGCCCGTCCCCACAATAAAATGCCATACGACATTATACTGTGGAAGTAACTAAAATAGACAATTCTCGCGGTATCAACGTCAGTGAATTGACGAATCTTCCTGACAGCATATGCTGCTGAACTTAATCGCCCCGCAAGAGTTGTTATATGAGAGCCCCATTGTAGCTTTGAATCAAGTGTTATCCCCAGGAAAACTGTTTTATCGACGAATTCTATCTCTTTATTCAACACTATGTCATAATTACTATTTTTAACATTTGGTAAGGCAAATCTAATGCATTTAGTCTTGTTTCCATTTAATACTAAATTGTTTGCTGTGAACCAACTATGGATCTGATGCAAAGCATTATTGACGTCGTCTAGATTCTGGGCTCGCCTATTTATTTTAAAAATTAGGGAAGTGTCATCAGCAAATAACACCATATTGTGTAGTTGGTTCTTGAGTAAATAGGGTAGATCATCTATATATATAAAAGAACAGGGTTTTTTATTAAGACTCGACTACAGCCGAAACCGCTAAACGCAGTAACTTGAATTTTGGACAGCAGTTGCAGTCTACCATATAGGGGAGCAGTAAGACGGGATTTTGCGAAAATCCTCCTCTAAGGGGGTGAAAAGGGGTGAAAACTGATGTATGAAAAATCTTATTCCTTGGGTTTATACATTTGAAACTTGCCATAAATAAGAACAAAAGTAAATAAAAAAGATTGGCATTATTATTTTTTTTAAACTACCCTCCATTAGTAAACTAGACGATGTTAAAGTTTGTATGGGAAAATCATAACGCGTAAGCTGATAAATTTGAAAGTCAATATTTATATACTAGATTAAAAATAATCGAACACGTGTTTCTGGATTTTTCTAAAATCACCCCCCAAGTTGGTGAAAAGGGGTATTCAAGTTTAAAGTTTTTTTTTTTTTTTGACATGATTGTATTTTAATTATTCTACCATTTAGTTTTAAGTATGTTCTAAATTGGATTTTAATTGTTTAAATATTTGCTATTTGTATTAATGAATGAACAAATTTAAAATTAATGATGCTGTAAAGCCTCCGACACAAATATTTGTACGCCGTTCAGGCAAAACATGACTGACATAATTTTAATCAGATTTAACATCCTGCATGCTATGTGTGTGTATACTCATGTTTTGGACAAATAAAGAAAAAGAAATTAAAGAAATTAAATTAAATTAAATTAAAGAAATTAAATTAAAGGGAAGTATTTTTAACCGCTATTTGTATAACTTAAATTTTGGATGGTAGTTGCAATTTATTATGTAGGTGAGTACTAAGAAGGGTTTTTGCGAAAATCGACCCATTAGGGGGTGAAAGGGGTGAAACCTTTGTATGTAAAATCTTATCCCTTAGGTTTATAAACTTGAAACTTGGTACGAATATGAGTATAAGTATATAAAAAAGATGGGTATTCTAAGTTTTTTAAAACTACCCTCCATTGGTAATCTAGACAATGTTAAAGTTTGTATGGGCAAATTATAACACCCTAACCGATGAATTTGAAACTTAGTATATAGAAGTTAGATCAAAAGTAATCAAATACATGTTTGTGCCTTTTTCGAAAATCACCCCCTAAATTGGTGAAAAGGTGTTGATTAAGTTTTAAGGGAAGGATTTTACTGCTTGCTTCGATAAACTCAAAACTTGGCATAAATAGTTAAATCAACCTAGCGAGTGAAAATCAGTTTGTCTACACTAATATTTCGAGTTCGAAGTTAGAAACACGCGCTGACGAAGTCGCGGGCGGAGTGCTAGTTGATATACAGCCTGTTAGTGTAATCAGTCTTAAACTTGAAACCAGTGGTTTGGTATCACTTACAGAACGTAAATTCAATAAAAAATAAAAACTTTTTTTTTTTCAATAAAGTCTCCATTTTTCCCCAAAATTATTTCACCCTATTACGCAAAGGTAAGATCAAATAAGCCGGCCGCGACGCCGGCGCCGCCGCGTCGCCCGCACAAACTTCAGTGATCAGTCAGCCGGCAGCGTCGCTACGGAACGAACGTGTGTACGCTCGCAGCGCTCTCGCGCGACTCCGCGCCGCCCCACCGTTAATTTTTCGCGCAAGTAAAATAAATAAATAAAATAAATAAAAAATGGTCCGGGTTTACGCCGCGTCGGGTGATAACCTGAACGAGGCTCGGAGAATGTACGCTGACTTATTCCCTGGACAACGTGTACCAAGCCGAGAAACGGTGTTGGCGGCTACTCAAAGGTTACGTACCTATGGCCAGTTCACCGTGCCGGCCCACGCTCAGGGGCGTGGCAACCAGCAGCTGCCAGTTGACCTCCAGGAACGCATACTGGATTTCTTTGCGGAGAACCCAGAGGAGAGTACGAGGCGGGCAGCCTGTATTTTTAATGTTTCCCACTGGACTGTTTGGAAAATCTTACATATCGATGGTCAACATCCATATCATTTTCGGCCAGTACAAGAGTTAAATGAAAACGATCACATACCGCGGACGCTATTCGCAGAATGGTTAATTCAAAATTTTGACAATGTTTCCATTTTATTTACGGATGAAGCAATGTTTACCAGATCGGGTATTTACAATGTTCATAATGAACATTACTGGAGCCGGGTAAACGAACACCGCGTCCGACAAAACAGTTATCAGCACCGTTTTTCCGTAAACGTGTGGGCGGGAATTGTGGATGGGAAACTTCTAGGTCCCTATTTTATTGACGGACATTTAAATGCGCAGTCGTACATGGCAATTTTAAGGCATGTGTTCGACAGGATGTTAGACAATGTGCCTCTTCGTTCCCTGAGGAACCTTTTCTATCAACATGACGGTGCCCCTGCACATTTTCAGCTGGAGGTCAGGGCTATGCTGGATGAAGCGTTCCCTGGGCGATGGATTGGCCGTGGAGGGCCAGTGGCGTGGCCCGCGCGCTCGCCAGATCTTACACCTTTGGACTTTTATCTGTGGGGTGAAATGAAGCGCCGGGTGTATGCCACTGAGTTCCGTAATACGTCGGAACTTAAAAGGCGGATTCGTAGTGCGTTTAGAGACCTGAGAAATGACACTTTTGTGCTTTCGCGAGTGAGAAACAATTTGAGAAAACGTGCGGAGGCATGCGTGGCCGTAAATGGGTCCCATTTTGAACAGTTGTTGAGGTTAATGTAAGTGTAAATGTAAATTCAATCAGTGTAAATAAAACCAGTAAGTAATTTTTAATTAAACTGTAAATAAAAATGTGATTAAGGGCTCCCGCACACGGGCCACTGGCCACAACCACAAAACGCCGCCACCGGCAATCGGCATATTTCTTGTAGTTTTCATACATTCAAGTGGCTGCCGCGCGCTTCAGCTTCTCTCGTTTTGTGGTTGTGGCCAGTGGCCCGTGTGCGACGATACTAACTTTTAAATACGCCAAAAATACCTACCCAGTATTTTTTAAAATTTTCTTTGTTGTTAAATCTAACTTACATCTGGACTCGTCACGCAACAAAGGTAGGTATTTTTGCCTGTCCTAAGCCAGGAAAAGTATGAAGGGAAGTTAGTTACATCACAGGTTACCTGTATTTTATGATGTAGTTAGTTAAAACTTATGTAGGTATGTAGTTAAACGGACGGCTATTGCGGCAGGTTAACGCCCTTTGCAGTGAATACGTAACTCGGGCGCATAGTATCCATGAATTAACGGACGGTGTAGGACAGAAACATTTTTGATTTTTTTAAAGAAAAATTCGTTTATTTATTTTTAAATTCAGACAAACATTTTTATAATTAAATCAACTACCTATGGTTTCAAGGTTAAGACTGATTACACTAACAGGCTGTATACAAGAAAGAGGAAAGGACCCAATATTGATCCATGTGGAACTCCTATTTTAACTGTTAAACCCTGAGAATTTACACCATTTATTTGGACTTGCTGTTGCCTATCACACAAATAAGAGTTTACCAAACTAAGCGCAAGTTTATTAGTCCGTAATGTTCTTGAGGCCTCTGCCTCGAATCTTGCGGGCAGCGGCGGCGGCGGCGCTCGCAGTTCGCGCCCGCCCCGCTGCCGCGCCGCTGTTTCCGAGAGCCGGTCCATTTGAATGTACGGCTAAGATCCTGCCGCTCCCGCGCCGCCGCCGCCGCCGCCCCGCTGCCCGCAAGATTCGAGGCAGAGGCCTGACGGGGCCTGTAGAGGGCCAAAGCCTGCCGGGGTCGCGGGACCAAGGGATTACCGTGACCCCGGTACGTAAAGGGCTAGTGAAGGACACCGTGGATTTTAGTCAGTACAAGTCTGACAGTCCCTCCCGCCCTGCCCTGGGTGGGAGGACTCATTTGATGATTTTACCACGCAAAAAAAAAGTCCGAAATGTTCAAATTTCAAAAGTAATGTATCGTGATTAACGCAATCAAATGCTTTGGAGAGGTCACAAAAAATGCCTATGGCGTCTTGGGCTTCCTCCCACGCAGTAAATATGTGCTAAGGGACACCGGCGTCAGTTGTATAACGTCCCTTGGTGAAACCATACTGCTGATCGTGTAAAATTTTGTTGGTGTTAAAGTGATTAAGCATCTGATTTAGCATTACTTTTTCAAATACCTTGCTAAAGACTCACAACACGGATACAGGTCTATAATTATTAGAATCTTTACAGTCCCCAGATTTAAAAAGAGGTACGACTTTACTTAACTTCATCAAATCAGGAAAAACTCCTTGATCCACACACAAATTAAAAATAAAAGCCAAATATGGCGCTATAGTTTCCACTATGGCTGTACAAACTTTAATAGACAATCCCTATAAATCTTCAACACTTTAATTTTGATTTGCCGGAAAGCTTTAATAACTGTCATAGGGTTTATATGTTCAAACTTAAAATCAGCCGGGCTGCCAGAAACATTCACCTTTAATAAAGCCATTGAAATATCATAAGAGGAATTCAGAGCCTCCGTAGTCCTAACCGGTATATCAGAAAAAATAATAATAACAAATTCATTAGCTACTTCCAGATTTGAGCTTATAGGACCACACGATGTCTGCAATGTAAAGTTAGTGTTGAGTGTTGAAATTCTCTATTTAGAATATCCGAATAAATAATATTGGTTAAGGAATCTCTGATTTTAATTGGCTTAGAGATTTGATTGACTTTTAACAGAATATGTTGGGTGCGAAGTACTATGTGGGCAAAAAGTAGAAGCGCTGTTGGCTTTATCTCAGAGTACATTAGCTTTGCCACATGTAAAAAATTCGCTAATCTCACGAACTACATGTTTGAATTGAAAAATTCTGTTTGTGTTGTATAGTCCATTTATCGAGGAAGGCTAAAGGCCATATAACATTACGCTATGACCAATAAGGGCAGAGCAACAATGTAAAATGTTGCCAAACCGGGAAATCTTATTGAGAGCTTCTGCTGCATGCACTTAACGGATTACATTATGCAACAATTATGCATGATGGAATTGTTTCTCATTATTCAGTGGTATTTTTATAACAATCAGAATCTTAATTTTTTTTTTTTATCTGTGCCATTAAACATTTGTTTGTGAATTAAATTCATTTTATGTATATTTATTTCCAACCTTTAATTAAAATATATTTAAAACAATAAAATGAATGCATATGTAAAACAATAAGTGGGAAATAAACGCAATTTTCTGGTCTTCTTCTTCTTCTTATCGTATGGTTGATGAACAACCTGGTGTCAGAGTTTAAACCGCCCGTAGGCCTCTGACATGGCTTCATACACCGTTGAAAAATCTCTTAGGTGTGCTGGTTTCCTCACGATGTTTTCCTTCACCGTTTTTAGCAAGTGATAATTAATTTATAATACGCACATGAATTCTAAAAGACATTGGTGCGTGCCTGGGTTCGAACCTGCAACCTTTGACTTGGCAGTCCAACGGTTGTACTACTCGGCTATCACTGCTTTTTTTAATTTTCTGGTATGAACAGAGTAAGAAAAAATTTAAAAAAAATTTTTTCTCCAGTTTGTAACTTTTTACTATCCTCTAGACCAGTGTTCCGCAAACTTTTTGTTTTCAAGGTACACCTAGGAAAACGAAAAAAAATTGATGTACACCACAAATTAAAAAACAGTTTTTAAGTAATGTTAGTCAACTTTTGTTATTAATCAACAAACTTAAACTTTAAATTTCAGAAAAGGTATTTAATGCAAAACATGAGACTGTTTAATTGAGCATAGACGGTCTAAATTTTTCTTACTAAAAATAATTTTATAAGATAACCTTATTTTTCCACGGCACACCAACTAATGATCATGGTACACCAGTGTGCCGTGGCACACACTTTGCGGAACACTGCTCTAGACTTTACTTTTCTTTCTGCAGGATTCATGTTCATGCATTAAAAAGCATAAATGAAAAAAAAATAGATTTGTTGAAAAAATTAAAAGTGGGTGCTGTTTTATAACAAAGCTAGAACGCCTCTTTACTTGCTTATAATAATAATGAGACTTCTTTTAAATCCCATAATTCACTTGAACACTGCACAGTGAAAGAATATAGGTGACAGATTACATTGTCATTAGAAAGTTTAGAAAAGAAGTCTTTATTACTCTGGGTACAAGTTTAGAAGGTTGTTTAGGCACATTTTAACTTACCTGCACTAAGTAGGTACAGCAGTTAAGTGCATGCAGTTAGAGCGGATTATGCACACGGTGAGCTGAGCAGGTACCGTGGGGATGGTGCTGGCGCAGTAGGCGGCACCAAAGCGCGGACTCAGCAGCGGCGTGGCGCCAGGCGCGACACGCAGTTCCTGCGCACGCCAACTCGCGTGCATTTAGCCACCCGAATACCTCGCGCAGCACTACGGCGCAGCGCCGCTCTTCGTTCTGCCAGTCCGACATTCCTCTCGATCTTGCTATCAAAACCCGAACACTTTTCTACATTGGTTGTTTGCTCCAAGTGTCAAATAAATTTGGTAAATTAAATGGTTTGTTGCGTTATTTGATGAAATAAAACGTGACCACGAAACAAAATGAAACTGGAGATCTATTTACAATAAACCAGGTCTGTTTTTGGCTTTTGTTGCTTCTGTTTAGTAATATAACGCAGCGGATCTATTAATTTAAGACAATCGTCTTGACAAGATATGATGATGATTTTTTCATTCATCCCGTTGAGGATAGGCAAAGGTCTTAGACCATACAGCCTAGTCTGTGATAATTTTATCTTCTATATATTCTGAACAGTCCTTGCGATGTAAGTAAAAAGCGAAACATAAGTCTTCTTATTCTGGAGAAGATTTATTACTAGACGGGGAACGGCTTCAGTTGATCCATAAATTGTCTTCAGTGAGTCAAACAATTCTGTTCTCTGTGTAGTAAAAAAGCTGCAACTAAAAACGATATGGTCCAAGTCTTGGTCTCCATCATTACAGTACTGGCATGTGGGGGCAGTTGCCATGTTCATTTTATATAAATGTGTGTTAAATCGTCCATGTCCTAAACGCAGTCTGCAAAGTGTTGTATAAAAATGTCTGGACTTAAATTCACCCTCGTCAAACCAGGATCTTCCAATTATTTGTTTCTTCTCAATCTTTCCAAGCCATTTTCCTTTGATGTTCAGAGACTCTATCCACAATCGATGCCATTTAGTTCTTGCGTTTTGTTTTATTACAGCATGCAAATCTGATGCAGGTAACGGAACGTTTTTGACATTTCCATAGTTGTTGTTTGCTATTGTTCTAGCTAAGAAGTCAGCTTCTTCATTACCTTTTACGCCAATATGTCCCGGAGTCCACAAAAGTATCACATCGCATCCTGTTTGATTCAGGTCAAATATCATTTCTCTTATTTGATATAGTATATATGATGAATTCGCATTGTAGCCTAGATTCGCCAGAGCACTTAAAACGCTTTTGTTGTCCGTTATTATAAGCCACTTATTGTTTTCTTGTTGTAATTCCTTTACAATGTTCAGAGCTTCTAAGATAGCCAAAGCCTCCGCAGTGAATACTGAGGCTTGACAAGATAACAGCTGAGTGTACTTTTTTTTTTAATTGTTTCTGGCATGGCATGGCTTCGAGGCCTTTTATGGCAAACAACTGAGAATCACCAGTGTTACCAACTCCCAAAGAAATATCCATATAGCCCATAGACTTAAAAAGATAGACTGCGCCTGTACCTTCGTTAGCAAACAGACATATAAAATTGGCCATACTCTAGAAGGAGAGCCACTACCTGTTTCTTTCCTGTAACAGAAATATAGGACCCGCTCTTCGATTCCTCTCTTTCTAGTTGAGTGAGGTTAAACGAATTTAGGCAGCTATTGTTGCGCAGTCCAGACTTTAAGTCTATGATTAAACATACGGCGAATGCTACATGGGGTACACCTAATACCCACTTTGTGATCCGTGAAATCGTGAATCCGTCAATGTAAACTGTCGCGATTTTTTTTTTATCGTGGTGAAATCATTAAATGAGTCCTCCCACCCAGGGCAGAGCAGGAGGGACTGTCAGACTCGATGACTAAAATCCACGGTGTCCTTCAATAGCCCTTTACGTTCCGGGGTCACGGTAATTTGTACAGTCCCGCGACCCCGGCAGGCTTTGCCTCTCTAGAGGGGGGCCCCGTCACTTTGCTAACACTCTTTGAGGCGCGCGTGGAACACAACGCGCCGTCGACCCGGGCATGGTCCATGGTCGGACAGCGAGTTGCCCATTACTCGCTGCCCGCATGCCCCGGGGAAGGACATAGGGCTACTTTTTATAAACACACCATACAGGTAAAGATTGATGAAGAAACCACTGGACTTAGCATTTTGAAATTTGCAGAGTTCTATTATAGCTTAAAATAATGAGCACCTAAAAAGGAATTCAGATAATTCCACCCTCAAGAGGTTCCCTCTAAATAATAGGTATAGGAGTTCAAAGACTGTATGGAGACTAATTTTGAAGTTAAAAATCTGGGATGTACGATGTGAAGTTACATTAAAAAAATATAATATTTTTTTTAAATGTCACGTAACTTAATGTGGCAAACCAAATTCTACGCGAGCAAAGCCGCGGGCAAAAGCTAGTTCAAAATATAATTCAAGATATCATCCCCAGAAGTGTTTTTAGAGACGTTATTAATAAACAAAGAGATTCTTGTATTCGCTGCTTTGAAGTTACCCTCCAACTCAACACTAGCCTCGCCCTTTTCACTATGAAATCTATTTTTCAATTTTCTCCTTTGAAATAAATGCCAATTTTCACGGACGTCGGTTGACTATCTCCGGCCACCGTAGGCGCGGACATGCGGGCAGCGAGTAATGGGCGACTCGCTGTCCGACACTGGACCATACCCGGGGCGACGGAGCGTTGTGTTCCACGCGCGAGGGCCTAGAGGGCCAAAGCCTGCCGGGGTCGCGGGACTCACAAATTACCGTGACCCCGGAACGTAAAGGGCTACTGAAAGACACCGTGGATTTTAGTCAGTACGAGTCTGACAGTCCCTCCCGTTCTGCCCTGGGTGGGAGGACTCATTTGATGATTTTACCACAAAAAAGAAATCGTAGTGCGATAAGAGCCAGTGGAAAAAGTTTATTATTGCATTCGAGGTGGAATGTTGTCAGCAATATGTATGGTGCCACTGCCTTGCGTGTAGCACCAACTAGAGCGCTGCGAGCTCCTTCTTGGCGATCTGCATGAACTCCTGCTGCGCGTCGGCGAGGTCCTTGTCGCCGATGGTGGCATCCATCTCGGAGGCGGAGTGCACGGGGCTGCCCTCCTCAGCCTGGCGCCGCTTCAGTGTGATCTCACGCATGCGCGCCTCCAGGATGCGTTCGCGTTTGGACTCGCGCTCCAACATCTGAATACGCCACTGGGTGAGCAAGCTGCGGGCGAGGGGCTGCCGTGTTGGTACATACCTGTGCTACCTAACTTACCACTGTCAGCAGAGACTTGTCTTTATTGTCAGAGGATGCCAGACTCGTTGACAGTTCCTGCATGTAGACGTCCCCTTTGGAACTTCCGCATGCCACGATTGTGCCCTGCGTTACCATAGCGACAATTCATTTATGTGATGATGAAAACACTGTTCAACTTCAATCTTTTTTTTTTAGGGTTCTGTACGTCCGAGTGAAAAAACGGAACCCTTATTAGATCACTCGTGTGTCCGTCTGTCCGCCCTTCACAGTAAATTTCCTCCGAACCTACTTGACCGATTAAGATGAAAGGTAAACATTCAAGGTAATGTTTCAACATCAATTCGTTTGGTCCGAAAGCAGTAGTATATTTATTGTAGGTAGGTAATTTAAAAATAATCAGTTTCAGATTTATTCTGGAAAATAGACGAAAAATTGCTATTCCGCCTTATCTCCAAAAGTACTGAGTCTACAAGTTTGATAAAATACAAATTATTGTTTGTTATGAAAGAATAATAAAAATAAAAACCTTCGGAACACAACACGCACTTTGTTGAAAACTGCTTTAAAATCGGACCAGCCAAATGCGAGTTAGTCGCGGACAAATATACATACATACAAACATACGGTCCAACGAATAACCTACTTTTTTATGAACTCGGTAAAAATAGCACTTCAAACCGTAATATCACTAACAGATACCTTTTTTATACTTGAAATCCAGGCATCTAGGCGTTGCAGACGGACCTGACGAAACATAAGGGCTCCATAACAGACGGGACGGAAAAGGGGGTGAAGAAAGGACTCATTAAACAGTTGGTCATTGATTAGTGTTCGACAGCTGCTGTGAGAAGAAAACTTAAGGAGCAGGTAGACACTGACAGCTTCATGCGCGCGTACAGACACGAGCGGCTCGTCGCACACCTGCACGTTGAGCACGGGCTCGTGCTGGTTGCGCAGGAGGTCCCACAAACACAGCCGCCCGTCTTGCTGCACCAGCAGCATCAGCGACAACCTGCAAGTGCACGGGGGTAAGTGACAGAAACCCACAGAAGCGGTTGGGTTGGTACAGATGCCGCACCTCGTGGGGCTCCAGGTGCCGTCGATGATGCGGTAGCGCCCGGGCGGCGACCAAATGATGGAGGACTCGCGGCAGTCCTCGCTCCATATGCGCGCAGTCCAGTCGCCTACCGTCAGGAAGTTTTTCAAGAAGCCAGGGTTGCGCTGCACGCGCCACACTGGACCCAAGTGAGCGCTGTACTGCAATTTGATATGTCATTGTGAATGTGCAACTTAACTCGAGTTTTTAAATGTTACAGGTTATTTTAATAAGGGCAGGCGAGTCACAAAAACATCGGTTTTTTTTTTGGGACAAACCCACCACACTATTCCCAAACCACTGCAACTCCTGAAAACCAGAATCAACAGTGGCAACCACCAGAAAAGCGCCGAGACAATGAAGCTCGACGTGTCCTGGAGAATGAATTTACCTGTCTTGGATCCTGCAACTTAGGAAAAAGTATGCACCGGGCAGTGGCACCGGGTTTGTAACGGTTCTATTTCGCATTTCCTTAGACAAGGCCAATCTTATCGGACGTCGAAAAGGTAGATAAAGTTAATAACCTGATTGACCCCCATTAAACTAGTCTTAATAAAACCTGAATAACAATACGTAACATACCTAATTAAGGAATATAATATTACCTTCGCAGGCAACTTATCTACTGGTGTTTTTCCTTTTCTGTTGCCGTTAATGACAAATCCATTCTCCGTACCGACCATGAAGCGTGTTGGTATCGTCCCTTCGTACTCCATTGAGGTGATGCCGTTAGACTTCTCCATACTCGGCACATCGAAGCTGAACTTGACCACATCGATGATCATCTCGTCTGTGGGGGCATCGAACTTGCGCATGTCCCACCATTTGCACACGCCGTCAGGCCCGCCTGAGAAGAATTCCATGCCAGTTTTGGAATTGATAAAGAGCACGTTGCGTACGTAGTCACGATGCGCCACGTGCGGAGGGCTGGTGAGTGCGGGTTCGGCACTATCCGAGCGTGTGTCCCACGTCGCCACGTTTCCATTCATGAGCCCGCCTGCCAGCACGTGTATGTCCTTAGGGTTGTACTGCAAGTCCACCATCGGGCACGGTGGCGTGATGCTTCTCTCCGGCGCGTTGGCGTTCTCCAAGTCCCAGATGAAGGCAAACAGCGGCACGCGCGTCAGCCGGTTGAAGTCCACGTCCACATAGGTGGTGGCAAAGCGGCCGCCGCTATCGGGTTGCCAACACAGCGAGCTGATGGGCCGAGCCTGCCCGGGCACACGGTACACGTTCACCGTGCGGCAGCTGTTGTGCTCCACATCTCGCATTTTCCGTAACTCGACGTAATACGTTTGGTACATTTCAATGGCATTATTTTGTAATATAAGGCGTTCTATTCCCTGTAAAACAATTACAAGCTGTATACTGAGTAGAAAGTGGTGATCGATGGTGTTACTATATGATGTCCCGGGTCGTGCTACTTACCGCGGCGTTTGACATGACGCAGTGGATGTAGCCGTCATCCTTCTCAATCTTTCGGCGGTACCGCTGCGTGGCTTCAGGGTCATTCACGTTCACTCCGTCAGGCCAGCCGCCCTCCGCGTGATTGGCGCCGCCGTTGGCGAACTCGGCCCTGCAACAGACGGCAGATGAGTGCGGCTGAGGAGCGGGGCAAAAGGCGGCGCCTGCCGACGGTGTGAGCCGTACCTACCGAATGGTGTTGATCTCGCACTGCGAGAAGTTGGGTGTGTTCTGCGTGATGGCGTGCACGGGGTTCCGCAGGATGTAGTGGCGCCACTCCAGTTGGTTGCACGCAATGCTGTCGAGCATGTCCACGCGCGTCACCGAGAACATCGGCTGTCGACCGAAACTGCTCCGTGTTTTATTGTACACTTGTGTCAATGCCATCTTACGTAATTCGATAATTACTTATGATTAATTAACAACGAATAATGATAAACCTTACAAATACCAAGGACATTTAATAAGTAAAATATGATAAACTCAATTTGACTTCTTATAATCCCGATGACATTGATTTAAACAACGGCCATACTACTGGGACAACTCTGACACGTGTTAACATGACACGTGGCTCGAATGAGGTTTCTTAGTATATTAATCTACGATGGTAGTCTGTTGGTGCAAAATAGTTTTAGTTTCTACTTCATAATTATTTTGGCGTAATAGCTACTTGAAACTTTGGAAAAGTGCTGAGGCATGCTGAAAACCTGCTCAATAGTTCTTCATCACAGAAGCACAGAATAAGCTTGAGCGACTTCAAAACTTTTGTAATTCTTAAATATGTTGTATATAAGTTATTAGGCTTAGTCGAGAACAATGAGCCAGCTATTACGGGCCCCGCGTGGGAGGCTGACTCGTCGTTGCACTACGGAAATGCACTAATAAGGTTCATATTCGGTTTGCGCAAATATGATGATGCACTTTAATGTATAATTTGTATATGTATTTTTATACGTATTTGTAAATGTGTTTTATACTTGAATCCATATTTTAAGCTTGCGTTTACGGCAGGTTGTTGAGAAACGTACTACAATTCTATTATATGTATATCTGCTTCAGGTACGGATTTAACAAATTAATTAAGGTTGTCACACTTCTTCGCAAGTGGGGATTTGAGACCTATGTCCACCCCTTTTCACCAACTTAAAGGTTGATTTTCGGAAAATCCAAAAACACGTGTTTGATTATTTCTTATCTAGTATATAATACTCGGGCACGCCGCAATCGCGGCGGTAAGACCCCTCTTTGAGGAGTGGCTGGATAGGCGTCACGGCGTCCTAACCTACCGCATGACGCAGGTCCTCACCGGACACGGAAGTTTCGGGAGGTTCCTGTCTTTGATAGGGAGGGAAGAAACGCCTGGGTGTCACCACTACGAGGATCCTCCGGAGGACACGGTGGAGCATACGGTGAAGGACCGCCCCGCTTGGGCAGAGCACCGCCGTGTCTTCACGACGGCGATAGGCGGAGACCTCTCGCGCCCAGCATTGGTCGAGGCCATGCTGCGGGGCGAGATGGAGTGGGAAGCAGTTATGCTCGTGAAGGAGGAGGCGGGACGCGTGAGGGAGAGGACAGCGTCCTCCCTCCACCCCAGACGCAGTGGTAGACGCCCAAGGCGTCGGACGTCGCCAGACGATCTCCGGCCCCCGTAGGCGCGGGCATGGGGGCAGCGAGTAATAGGCGACTCGCTGTTCGACCATGGACCATGCTCGGTTCGACGGCGCGTTGTGTTCCACGCGCGCCTCAAATAGTGTCAGCATAGTGACGGGGCCTGTAGAGGGCCAAAGCCTGCGGGGTCGCTAACGAATTCCTTTACGTACCGTGACCCCGGTACGTAAAGGGCTATTGAAGGACACCGTGGATTTTAGTCAGTACAAGTCTGACAGTCCCTCCCGCCCTGCCCTGGGTGGGAGGACTCATTTGATGATTTTACCACGAAAAAAAAAAGTATATAATATGTACTGACTTTCAAGTTCATAAGTTTAAAAAAAATTGAAGTGCCAATCTTTTTTATTTACTTGTGTTCTTATTCGTGGCAGGTTTCAGATTTATAAACTCAAAGAACAAGATTTTTCATACAAACGTTTTCAGCCCTTTTCACCCCTTAGACGAGGATTTTCGCAAAATCCTGTCGTATTGCTCCTCTACATGGTGGACTGCAACTGCTGTCCAAAATTCAAGTTTCTGCGTTTAGCTGTTTGGGCTGTAGTCGAGTCTTAATACCAAACCCTGTTCTTTTATAATAGACTAGCACTTTTCCCGCGACTTCGTCCGCGTGGGTTACGTACTTTCCTAACTTTTTCACCCCCTTAAAGGTTAAATTTCCAAAAACCCCTTCTTAGTGCTCCCCTACATTATAATAGGAAGCCGTGTGCAAATTTCACATTCCTAGCCCCAGTAGTTTCGGCTGTACGTTGATATGTCAGTCAGTCAGTTCTCCTTTTATATATATAGATTTATAGTTGCAAATAAGGTCAAGTATTCATTTCAAGGACCGCATCGAATTACAAATCACCCTGTATTTTTACCCGACTACGGCAAAGCCAAAAAGAGGGTTATGATTTTAACCGGTATGTATGTTTGTTTGTTCCCTCATAACTTCTAAACTGTCTTATATGTATTATTATCATTACATAACAAATGAGGTCTCGTTAGAAGCGTCTCAGTTATTCGCTTCTTATAGGGTAGGTGACGTGTCACCAAATCTAATATGGCGCCCTCTAGGGGATGAGAAATCGTTACCCAAAAAAAATTTTTTCGCACTGTATCGAAATGGGTATCAAATTAAAGGGCTTGATGAGCACATTTGAAATATATATATATATATTATATAGCTTTTACGAGCTAATTTTCTGTTCCTAACAGTGTCAACATGGGTATCAAATGATAAATCTTAAATTCACAACTCAGAAACTATACATAATAACATAAATTACTCACTTCAAATAATATAACCCCAAAATAGTGTAAATAAAAAATAAGTAAAAATAACTAAAACCCGCCTATGAAACAAAAACAAGCCGTGGTCGTATGCCACCTGCGGTTGTTTCACACAATATTGGCTAGGTGGCATACGACCACGGCTTGTTCTTGTTTAATACTTTTCAGTAAGCGATTTTTTCGTAGTCGGGTTTTAGTTATTTTTGAAGTGAAAACTTCTTTAGCGGCGTTGTGCACTTTTTTGGAATGGGTAAAAAATGTTAAACTCGCGTCAGGTCACGTGACCTGATCGAAAATTCGTAAGACGGATGGAGAGTAGACAGCTGGCGCGGCGTAGGAGAGGGAGTAAACCCCTCTCTTTCTACGGCGCGGCGAAAATGTATGCCCGCGGTTTCGTTTAGGCGGCGCAGGGCGCTTGCGCGAATGTTCGTGTGTGTTTATGTTACAGCGTGCTACGCGCATCCATGGATGGTGACAGCTGATGGCTCGACCGTCTGTGTAGTAGCCATACTACTGTGTATTCGTAAAATTCATGTATAATAAAGTGTTTAAAATATGGAAATTGAACAAAGTGCATCTATTAATGAAAAAAGTGACGAAGAAATAGTAGACATTTAAATAGGTTCGAATCAGAACTGTTGGTTTCTTACTTCAGCTATCATAAACCGATCGTATCAGTTTTAGAGATTGGCGATGATGGTTCTGGTAGTAATAATGGGGAAAAGTCGTCGAAATTATGGACGGAAGTTGATTTTTCTAAGAAATAAACTTTTTAATGTAATATAAATTGTCATGTTTGTGTACGATAGCCCAATAAATAAATATTGTATTCTACCACATGAATAAGAGAACTTTTATACTGATAATTAAAGCAAAATTATTCCCTAACCATTCCAAAATATCAAAAATGCAGAACGTTAATATTCAAGTTTTCACTCCTGCCGGCACTCCCAGAGTGCAACCCGTCGTTTTTTTATTATGCCTATTGTATTAAATTTATACTGTAGGTAATTTGTTAGTTTGGCGCATTAAATTACTCGTATGCATGTATTTGCTGTGAACCACTAACTACCCTCTTTTTTTGTCTGGAAGATATCGCTGTCAGCGATAAGACCGCCGTTGTTCCCTTAGGATTAACAATATTGTAAAAACGCTGTTTATTGTACAATAAAGTGGGTACCTATATTCTATTCTATTTTAAAAGGGGTTCCAGATCTTTGATTTTTATACATCAACAAAGAATGCTCATCAGATTGAACCACTTTTGCTAAAACGTCATTCCTATAATTGTAATAGTGTAGCTGGGCTCTTGGAGTTCCACATCAGGTGTTCCAGACCTTCAAATTTATTCTCTCAGTAGGAAATGCTCATCACGTGAAACAATTTTTACTATGGTACCATTTTTGTATCTTTTACACCGAGACTTTTTCAGTCGTCTTGCAACAGCAGCCCAATTCATGTATCCATCATATCATATCAAAAAGTTTAATAAAAAATAAATAAATAAAAGTTAAACTGTATTCTGAATATTTATTTATTCTTTGAAAGTTATAAAAAAAGACCAACAATAAGGCCGGTTTTAGTGCTTGACCGACGGTCGGTGCGTACCATCGGTCCTGACAATACGCACAACCGTTCGTCAGTTTGGAACGTTCAGTGCTCTCCTGACCAAGCAAATAGGCCGGACTGGTACAATCACAAAAATGGACGCGTTTACAAATTGTTTAATTACTGCTACCTATATTTTTTGTTCACTCTGCGAATGTTCATAGAAATTCGTACACAAAGCTGTACAAACTTTTTCCCAGGCCTTCAACTTCTGGCAAGCCGCAATCGCGGCGGTAAGACCCCTCTTTGAGGAGTGCCTGGATAGGGGTCACGGCGTCCTGACTGCGTCCTACCGCATGACGCAGGTCCTCACCGGACACGGAAGTTCCTGTGTCTGATAGGGAGGGAAGAAACGCCTGGGTGTCACCACTGCGAGGATCGTCCGGAGGACACGGTGCAGGACTGCCCCGCTTGGGCAGAGCACCGCCGTGTCCTCACGACGGCGATAGGCGGAGACCTCTCACGCCCGGCATTGGTCGAGGCCATGCTGCGGGGCGAGACGGAGTGGGAAGCGGTCGCCTCCTTCTGCGAAGCAGTTATGCTCGTGAAGGAGGAGGCGGGCCGCGTGAGGGAGAGGACAGCGTCCTCCCTGATTTCGGGTGGGAGGACTCATTTGATGATTTTACCACGATAAAAAAAGGCCTTCAACTTGGCATAACGATCTTTGTATGTGGCCTTTGTCCCACAGAATTTCACGAAGTCGAATTTCGGTAATTAGGCGTTCGGTGTCAATATGAGCCATGTCTGATCAAAATTAGGTACTTAAATCACTAAAAAGTAAAGATAAAATCAAATAATATTATTGAAGTTTTAAACTAGTAGGTTCGATTATTTTTACGATGATACGCGCATCCGTACAGTCGGTCCACCATTCGGTGTAGCACTGAACGCGTTAAAATGTTTCCATAGCGCATCAGTCAACCGACGGACGGCACGCATACGGATGCGATTGACCGACGGTTCTCATACGCAGTGCGTAGCAATATACGCGTGCGTACGGTCGTTAGAGCACTGTAACGATTTGTGCATTTTCATGCAAGCGCGACTGACGCACCGACGGTCAGTCAAGCTCTAAAACCGGCTTAACATACTTGCAGTAAAAAGTAAAACCTCATGATAATTCAAAAAAAAAATTATAACACATAAAACATTCATAAAACAAATTAGAACGTATTAACGTATAAAGGTTGTTTATACGTTATATTCTTATAAAATAAGTTGTCTCGAAAAGTGACTAAAATGACGAATATGACGAGTCCATTGCTGGTGCACCGGCGGGACTGCAGTCAGAAGAAGGTAATCTCCTTCTTGACGGCGGCGTGGTACTCGGCGACGGTGGCTTCCAGGTCGCGGTCGCCGACGGTGGCGTCCATCTCGGAGGCGGAGTGCACGGGGCTGCCCTCCTCAGCCTGGCGCTGCTTCAGCTTGATTTCGCGCGTGCGCGCCTCCAGGATGCGCTCGCGCTTGGCCTCGCGTTCCAGCATCTGTGTCATGAGTATCTTGTCGTACTTGTCGGCGACGGCGAGGTTCGCGGACAGCTCCAGCAGGTACACGTCGCCCTTGTGGCTGCCGCACGTCACCAGCGTGCCCTGTACAGTGCGCAACCGTGTGACTCCATAACTATAAATATTTGTGTAGAAAATTTGTGTTCATATTATTTTATGGATTGTATTTTTAGAGAGAACTACTTCTTGCATGGGACTGTTATGCGCAGGCCACACAAACAGCTAGCGAGCGAGCAAGCGAGGCGTGGGAAAACTAAGCGAATCTTTGGCGTGCTAATCATTGTAAGTTCACACCGAACACTGCGCCCCACAGTATGATTTTACCCCGAAAAAGCGGTCATGAGGTTTTGAATTTATTATTCCATTCTGTATATATTTTCATAAGTAATACTCCCCTGTGTCAAAATTATCCAATGTAGTCAACTTAGATGGAGCACCTATTGGCGATGTTACGAATGTTTGATTTTTGACATTCGGAATCGTGCCAAAATTTTGGTAATTTTTCATTGTACGTGCAAAATGTCGCATAAATTTTGCGAATGCAAATACGAATGTGAGTATCTAAAAATATGCGAATATTTCATGGATGTGAATGCGAATATTCGTAACATAGTACCTACAGATTGCGGTTTGGCGTGGCTACCTACATGAGATAGAGAAAGTTAACGTCACGAATGGTGCAAATTTGACACACTGCTAACTTTTATCCGATTAACGGGTGCATTATTGTCATGCGTGATCCTTAATGGTCAATATGGGTAGTATAACAAAAGGATGACTTGTTTATGTTGTGACTTTTTCCCTTAACCTGCATAATTAAGTGCGTAGGTATGCAAAATCTGCTAAGCTGTACTGAGTCAGCATTGAGCATGGTGGAGAATGATGTGGTGGTCTTACCCCCCACCCCTTCGATGTTACGTCTATATCCCAGCAGATTATTAAAGTCAAAGTCAAATCATTTATTTCAATTAGGCCATCAAAGAGGCACTTTCAAACGTCGAATATTAACATTAAAGGAAATGGGATGGGATGGGATTGATTCTACACCCATTCGCAAGGGTAGGTTTGTATGAAGAAGAATGGGCAAGAAACTCCATACTTACTCTTTTTAAAAATGTTTTACAATATTTTTATAACATCATTTGACATAAATAATGAGAAAGCAATGTACTTTAAATCTAGCTCCTCACACAATCACAATCTTATCACACAACCACGGCTATTATTTAAAGTTTATAATTATTGGCAGGCCTTTTCTCAGCAGTGGGACAGTGCAGGCTAATTAAAAAAAAAAAAAAAAAAAAAAAAAATATTGGAATAAATATCGGTCAAATGAATACGAGTAATATGAAAATTGAATATGAATATAAAAATCTTTTTATACATATTACATTTTTCATTACTGGCCTATACTGATACTGAAGCAGTACAAATAAAAATAAAACTGCACCACATTTTGTCTCTTTTTTGACCTCACGGACTGTAGGCACTATTCCATAATTGGATATTCTTTATAGGGTCAGTTCACACCGAGACGCGACGTGACGCGACGATACAGGAAATGTGTATCTTTTCGTGTAGTTATTAAAGTTATATTTTGAGTCGTTCTTATGAATTATGCGCGCAGCATCGCGTCTCGGTATGAATTAACACTCAGCCTTCATTATATGTAGTTGTATGCTTTACCTACCACAACAATAAATATCAAACAAGAATATGATTGGAATTTTGAGTAAAAGGGTAAAGTTATTAAAAACGACTTGCTATATACATTTAATTACTATTATTTAAGGATTCGAAAAATATTACAAAATAAATATGTTGTTATATATCTTGTTTACAGATTTTGTTATGAAAGCCGATATCAAATTAAAAAAAACCTATCAATTTCACGATGTGGAAGATTTACAGTAGGTAACCACAACGCGTTGTGAACTATTTTTTCAATCAGTATTTTAGGTCTTACAGCGCAACATAAATCTTCTATATTATACACTCTTTTGGAAAAGAAAACGGGCACTTTAGATTTTTGTCTCTACTTCAATGAAGAAGAACAAGAAATATGTTTTATTAATTTGACAATGTATTGGTATGTTATTTGAAGCATCCTGGCATGATTCTTTACGTACCAAATTTAAAATTAATAAAATAAAATAATGATCATAGATTATTCTAAAATTGCTTTACTAATGACGCGAATGGCTGAAACGATTTTTAACTGATTACGATATTTTAAAACTTTTTGGATATTTTCTGCAAATTAAACAATTTAATCTTTCTTTTTACATTAAATACCACTTTTTGATATGATTGATTTGGCAACGGTATCAAGAGACCGGTTCGGTCAAAAGAAGACCCGGTTTGGGAAGAAAACTATGCACAGAACCAAGAGATGACCGCTTTTTGGTGAGTCAGGCGTTGCGGATTCGTAAGGCGTCAAGTGTGGACCTAAAGAAGAGCCTTGAAGAAGTAAGAGGAGTAGAAGTTAGCTTGTGGACGGTCAGGAGGACGCTTTTGGCTGCCAATATCAGGAGTTACCGCCCAGCTCGGGGCCCTAAATTACTCCGTGAGCACCGTGTTGCTCGACTTCAGTTTGCTCGGAACTGTGCTTCGTGGACTCTGGAGACTGGAATAAAGTATTGTTTTCTGATGAAGCTAGAATCTCTTTGTGTGGAGAGGACCGACGCCGGCGAGTGCTGCGAAGGCCACGGGAACGCTATGCGGAAATGTGTTTCGAAGAAATCACTCCTTATGGCGGAGGCACCGTTACGTTTTGGGCACCAATTACGACGGAGCGTACGGAGTTAGTTTTCATAGAAAATGGCACATTAAATGCACACCGGTACATAATGGAAGTCCAAATTCCATATGCAAAACTTTAACTGCACTCGGGGCAGATTCCATTTTTATGGACGACAATGCTCGCCCGCACTGTTCTGGCGACATGGAAGCATACATGCAAGAAGATGGGATCCATCGTTTAGATTGGCCAGCTCGAAGTCCTGACCTCAATCCAATTGAGCATGTCTGGGATGTTCTAAAGAGACGGGTAAGATCAGTGCAACCTGCTCCACAAAACATCAGGGAGCTAAAAAGAGTCATTGAGTGGGAACGTATTCCTCAAAACGTTATTAAAAACATCGTGGAAAGCATGCCCAGATGGATTCAAGCTGTGATTTTGGCAAGAGGAGGTCACACTCGTTATTAGGTTTTTACATTTGTAACTTTATTTAATTAAAAAAATCTTGTCTTTATTGCCGACCACTTCTTATTGTTTAGGCGTGTACATCGGTTTTAAAGAATCAATCGTTTTTTTCTTCTTTTAATTGCCTGAATTCACTTCACGCGCATTAATTTACACGATTATAAGTATACAGACTGAGACAGAGTCAAAGAAATAAATTTCATTTAATTAACTCAAATCGACTTTACAACGTAAATTTCCTTAGGTGCCCGTTTTTTTTGCAAAAGAGTTTATATAAAAGAACAGGCTTTTGTATTAAGACTCGACTACAGCCGAAACCGCTAAACGCAGTAACTTGAATTTTGGACAGCAGTTGCATTCTACCATGTAGGGGAGTAATAAGGGGATTTTGCGAAAATCCTCCTCTAAGGGGGTGAAGAGGGGTGTAAACGTTTCGAAAATCACCCCCCAAGTTAGTGAAAAGGGGTATTCAAGTTTAAGGGATCTCAAACCACTAAACGTATAACCTGAATTTTGGACGGTAGTTGCAATTTATTATGAAGGTGACCACTAACAACGGATTTTTAGAAAAACCATCTATAAGGTGGTGAAAAGGGGTGAAAACCTTTGTATGTAAAATCTTATAGAATATATAATAGTACTAGCTTTTGCCCGCGGCTTCGCTCGCGTAGAATTTGGTCTGCCCCATTAAGTTACGTGACATTTTTTTTAATACTTATATTTTTTTATGTAACTTCACATCGTACATCCCAAATTTCTAACTTCAAAATTAGTTTCCATACAATCTTTGAATTTCTTACAAATTTGAATCTCTTGAGGGTGGAACTATCTGAATTCCTTTCTAAGTGCTCATTGTTTTAGAGGGCCAAAGCCTGCCGGGGTCGCGGGACTTACGAATTATCGTGACCCCGGTACGTAAAGGGCTATTGAAGGACACCGTAGATTTTAGTCAGTCAAGTCTGACAGTCCCTCCCGCCCTGCCCTGGGTGGGAGGACTCATTTGATGATTTTACCACGATAAACAAATAATAATAACAGAACTCTGCAAATTTCGAAATTCTACCAGTGGTTTCTTCATCAATCTTTACCTGTATGGTGTGTTTATAAAAAGTAGCCCTATGTCCTTCCCCGGGCTTGAGATTATCCTATCCAGCACAAACGGATTACTAAATACTGACTAATAAACAGGTCGGACCAATGTTACTTGCATTTAATCACTACATAGTATAAAACAACGTAGCTTTCTTTGTCCCGTGTAACGATCGAACTCGTGTAACGATCGACATCATTGCGCGATCACCGCCATCTATCGAGCATAAGGACCACTCGACATATAGTACTAATAGAATTATCTATACTCCGTTAATCATCCGCCTAGCGTTTTTCCCAATTATATTGAGGTCGGCTTCCAGTCAAACCAGATGCAGCTGGATATCAGTATTTTACATGGAGCGACTGCCTGTCGGACCTCCACAACCCAGTAACTGGGTAATACGATACCCCATGGTAAGATTGGCTGTCAGACTTTAGAGCTTCTGACAGTAACGACTGTCAAAGATCTTCAAATGACAGCTGGGACCAACGGCTTTACGTGCTTTCCGAGTGCTTTTTACCCATCCACAGACCAACCTCGGCAAGTGCAGCTTAACCCGTAAAAATATATATAATAAAAACTTTTTCAAAAAAAAAATAACCGCCTTCAAAAAGAACCACAAAAAAGGGTTATTATTTTTCGTTTTTTAGTTAAAATATTCAACCCAAATTCTTTCCAAATACATATAATATAATCCGTAGCACTGGTAATAACATCCCTCATGTACACAATAAGCTAATAAAATTCCTTATCTCAAAAACTACTGAACCGATTTTGATGACTTGCAGTATTCCCTAAGTTGAACAATACCTAGCACAAAAAAAAAAAAAATTGGACGTGAAGTTCCGGAGATATGCGAACAATGAATAAGTCGATGCCTACTCCTTACTGTTAAGGAGTTGTACCTTCCATCATCAGCTCAGCTACATAAGATAATGATTACCATACGCAAGTACTTAAATTACTTCATAAGATTTACGAAAAACGATGCGTGGGCCTATAAAATTTGAGGGTTGCCCTCGATTTCTCCAAGATCCAATCATCAGATCCTGATTTGGTGACAATGAGACTACACGGGAAACACCAGCTTTCAAACAAAAAAAGAATCATGAAAATCGGTTCACCCAGTCGGTCGTAATGCGGTAACAAACATTAAAAAAAAAATACAGTCCTCCTTTTTTTGAAGTCGGTTAAAAACTATCCTATGTCCTTTCTCAAGTTCCAAACTATGTCTGTACCAAATTTAACACTAATCGGTTCAGTAGTTTAGGCGTGAAGAAAAGACAGACAGACAGACAGACAGACAGACAGACAGACAGACAGACAGACAGACAGACAGACAGACAGACAGAGTTACTTTCGCATTTATAATATTAGTTAGGATAGAATATATAATCTTATATAATAGTTTCAAGTTTATAAACCTAAGGGAGGTTTATAAACTTGAAACTTGGTACAAATATAAGTAAATAAAAAAGATAGGCATTATTAGTTTTTTATAACGACCCTCCATTGGTAATCTAGACGATGTTAAAGTTTGTATACGAATAATAAATTTTCCCTTGGAAGGGTTGTAGATGGTTTATTGGGCTTAATTATTAAAACTCTTGTGACTCCGTTTGATTTTAGTCAAATGGAGTCACAATGGTACAGATTTAGCGAAATTTGATCTTTGAGAAAGATATTTTTAGAAGTTTGATGTAACTTGGATACAATATTTAGATTTAAAAGTATCCAATAAGGAGGGTGTCAGGGCATTTAAATTCACTGAGTTCGAAGTTTAAAACACGCGCAGATGAAGTCCCGGGCGTAGTGCTTGTAATACATAAAGCATACTAACGGCTTCGTGCATCGCCAGCTTGGTCAGTGGCTCGTCGCACACATGCACAGTAAGAGCAGGCTCGTGCTGCCGTTGCAGCAGGTCCCATAACGCCAGCGCGCCGTTCTCCTTTGCCAGCAGCATGAGCGACAACCTGCACAGAGTCCCGTTATGAGGTGTCCCTGCCGCTCCCCGCACCCTGCGCTTCCCCCGCGGCCACCTACCGGGTGGGGCTCCACGTGCCGTCATTGATGCAGTGCCGGTCCGGCGGCGTCCAGATGATGGGAGACTCACGGCAGTCTTCGCTCCACACGCGCGCCGTCCAGTCGCCAACCGTGAGGAAGTTCTTTAAGAAGCCGGGGTTGCGCTGCAACGTCCACACAGGACCCAGGTGCGCTTCGAACTGAACATAACTATTAATTTATAATAAGTACTTGATGCACCTAGTACACTGAGATACATTACCCACTATTAGATTGACAAACTTGCATGAATAAGGACTTCCACGAAGCCAATCTATGTAGGTATATTATATAGTTATGTAACTATTTCTTATAGTCAATACATGTAATAGCGTATTTAGTACTAGTACTCCGGCCGTGAAATTGTCCGAGCGAATTTTGATGTTTTCCTCTGTGAGTTTCTACTCCCGGGCACCCTCTTTATGGGATGCTTTTGGAAAACTTAAATATATATAAAAAAGAAAAATGTGTTCGTTTCATACAAACTATCATCCCCAAAAATAATCCTTTAACACATTTGAAATTTTCTCTCTACTTTGCTGTTATTATTAGCGTGGTATAATCACCAATTAATGGGACTTCCCTGGGTGGAGCAAAAGGGAGTGTCAGACTCGTTTCAGGGTCACGGATACCGCAACTAGGAACTCGCAATCGACATGCGTGTTTGACCAGATGTATGAATGTGGATGTAGGATTGGTGTAAAACACTTATTACGAGTGTGGAACGGAAAGCAGAGTGAAAGGGAAGAATCAAATTAATTAATAAAAGAACAGAGAAAGCCGACGGAAGGACGACAGTTTGGAACGAAGGACGATATTTATAATATTTAAAAATAGTTATTCATATTTTAAATGGTGATAGAAAATATCCACTTGTAAATAAAGAAGTTTGATTAATACGAAAACCTGCTCATTGCTCACAAATATCCCAATCTTCTATGAGGTGAAGGATTACAATCGCGCGAAAAAGGCGTGAGTTTTATGTGTGTATGTAACAAGGAAGAGTAGAAGTAATACAATTATAATTTCTATACTTGCTGTAATCCTATAATGAAGTGGGAGCAAGTCACGGCCACCTCAAACTACCACCATATTCTGTGTAAAAACTACTGAAAAGAATAATTATGCAATTAGTATCTAATACTTTAAGAATTAAGAGCGCGTATCCAGAAAGTTGGCAATGTCGCAAATATTTACAAGTTTTAATTAATTTCACAAATTGAGTGCATGAAAATAAGAAATATGGCTCTGTAGTGCACTAAAAAATTAATATAGGAATGCAATTAATACACTGAATTTGATTTTGTAACCGTTTCCGGTGTAAAAAAGGCATTTGACAAGTTGCCAAATGTTTTTTTTTACATCTAAAACTATAATAATATATTCGGTGTTATGATATTAATTATTGCATTCCCTAATATTTTTTTTAGTGCACTACAGAGCCGTATTATTTACATACAGTAATATTGCCAAACTAATTAAAACTTGTAAACATTTGACAGCTATTGGCTACGTTGCCAACTTTCTGGATGCGCGTTCTTATACTAACACAAACATACTTTGCCCGGTAGTTTGTCCGCAACAGTCTTCCCTTTGCGATTGCCCATGATGACAACTCCATCCTCGGTGCCCACCATGAAGCGCGTCGGAATTGTCGGCTCGAACTCAAGCACGCTGACTCCCTTTGCCCGGGACATAGACTGTTCCTCGTTGGCTTTGACGATGTCGACGTAGAGCTCCTCTGTGGGCGCGTGCATGTTGCGCATGTCCCACCACTTGAGGCCGCCATCCGTGCCCGCCGAGAAGAACTCGGTGCCTGATTTGGTATTGAGGAAGATCACATTACGCACGACGTCGCGGTGCGCAACATGCTCGGGGTTGAGGAGCGAGGGTACCGAGGCCGTGCGCACGTCAAAGACCGCCACCCGGCCGTTCCAGAGCGCGCCCGCCAGCACGTTCATGTCCCTGGGGTTGTACTGCAGGTCTAGCATCGGACACGGTGGCTCCAGCGACATCACAGGGTCGATCGGGTTATCAACATCCCAAATTTTGGCGACAACCGGGGCCTGCGGGATCCCATTGATGTCTACCTGCACGTAGGTGACCGCGAACAAGTGGCTGCCGTCCGGTTTCCAGCAAATGGAGCTGATGGGGCGGCCGCGGCTAGCGGGGTCGTCGCGGTACATGTTCACCGTGCGGCACTCGTTCTGCCTTTGCTTAGGAAGTTGTTCAAGCTCTACATAATACGTCTGGTACACGTCGATGGCGTTATTTTGATAGACAAAGTGCTCCAAGTCCTAAAACATAAGTAAAAAAGTGTTTTACACTTTCAAGGTAAAGCAGCTGAACGGATTTGGATAAAGAAGCACGGGCAAAAATATATTTAAACACTACAGAGACAGATATGGCCTTCAGACAGATGTCATGTGTTTCTCTCTCGAGCGAGGTTTAGCAGTTCCATACAAGTCAAGCCTCGATGAGAACCAGTTTCATACGTATAGCGGCGACGGTCAATGCGATCGAGGCGGTGGCTCGAGTTGAGGGTCTAAACTCCACGCGAACAAAGTCACAGGCAGAAACTTGCTATTCATAACAGAACCAAAATGAGATAGGTCTTTTTTTTATCGTGGTAAAATCATCAAATGAGTCCTCCCACCCAGGGCAGGGCGGCAGGTACTGTCAGACTTGTACTGACTAAAATCCACGGTGTCCTTCAATAGTCCTTTACGTACCGGGGTCACGGTAATCCGTTGGTCCCGCGACCCCGGCAGGCTTTGGCCCTCTTCAGGCCCCGTCACAATGCTGACACTCTTTGAGGCCCGCGTGGAACACAACGCGCCGTCGACCCGGGCATGGTCCATGGTCGGACAGCGAGTCGCCCATTACTCGCTGTCCGCATGCCCGCGCCTACGGTGGCCGGAGATCGTTTGGCGACGTCCGACGCCGTGGGCGTCTACCACTGCGGCTGGAGTGGAGGGAGGACGCTGTCCTCTCCCTCAGGAGGCCCGCCTCCTCCTTCACGAGCATGACTGCTTCGCAGAAGGAGGCGACCACTTGACACCGACCGCGAGAGGTCACCGCCTATCACCGTCGTGAGGACACGGCGGTGCTCTGCCCAAGCGGGGCAGTACTGCACCGTATGCTCCACCGTGTCCTCCGGACGATCCTCGCAGTGGTGACACCCAGGCGTTTCTTCCCTCCTTATCAGACACAGGAACTTCCCGAAACTTCCGTGTCCGGTGAGGACCTGCGTCATGCGGTAGGTCAGGACGCCGTGACGCCTATCCAGCCACTCTTCAAAGACGGGTCTTACCGCCGCGATTGCGGCGTGCCCGGGTAATTGGTGGTAGTGAATTAATAAAATTAATATGGTTAATTACTTGATTTTAATTCATTTATCCCATTTCCAGCTGGTAATAACGGCACGGCTGTCGCAGTGAATCAGCGATTGACTGCGGTGTTGTCGTGGGTTCGATTTCTGCACGTAACAAATATTTGTATGATCCACAAACATTTGTTCCGAGTCTGGGTGTTTATTTATGTTAGTTCATACGTTTTTGATCGCAACCATAATGTAAGAGGAATTCCTAGGGTGGGGCAACGTTTAATAAAAAAAAAAATCCAACCACATTATATAGTAGTCATAGACATACCGCACCGGTACATTCCGCGGTGGGTTCTGTTTGTTAGTTGGTAAGGAAGGACTCACGCCCGCATTTTTCATCACGCAGTTTATGTAAGAATCATCTTTTTCAATTCTGCGGCGGTACCTCTGCGTGGCGTCGGGGTCGTTCACGTTCACGTCCTTCGGCCAGCCACCTTCTGCGTGGTTAATGCCGCAATCGCTGTGCTCCACTCTGCAACAACACGCAACTAGAGGCTAGCACAGTGTTCCAACAGGGTCACACAATGGAGGTCTCACGACTCGTAAGCGGGGGTCACGCACCGCTCGGTGTTGAAGTGCTGTTGCGAGAAATTCGAAGTGTTCTGCGTAGGCTGGTGTACGGGGTTGCGCAATATGTACTTCTTGGCCTCCAGCGGGTCCGGCAGGATACTGTCCAGCAGCTGTGGCGTGGAGAGGTTGTACAGCGGCTGTTTGCCCAGGTTGCAGCGCCGCACTGCGTACACGTAATGCAAGTCCATGATAATGATGCGAGGTACAAAATGATTATTTGTAAAGAACACTGCAAGATATAAAATTCATTAATAAAATAAATAATTATTCAAAGTCAGAATAAATAATTGACAAATCTGTTTTTTTTTAAACCACTGTCCCTCCTAGCATTTTTCGAAAGAGAATTTACTGCTTTTTAATGGCGGCTCCACATTAGTGCCGTGAAGCACCGTGAACAGGCGTGAACGTGGATGTTGGTGGTTCTCGCGCATTCATGCCTGTTCTCCGATCAGTGTCGGTATTTTGTCCCGCGACAAAGGTTTCGCGCCCCCTTCACCACACTTAAAACTTCACTAGGTACACCAGCAAACATACCTTGATCGGTTACAATGTATTTCAGTCATCCACCACAAACCAGTGGATAGATTCTGTTTTTAAGGACTATTTCTACACATTGATTCGAATAATCTAGGCTTTTTGTAGGTATCACGCTGTATGCAAAAGGGGGATGAGCAATGCTATAGTACGTCCGATTTCGTTAACAATTTGCAGCAATAGTGTAAATCAACGAAAAATTATGGTGTGATGTATAAGATAGACACGGACCTTTGAAATAAATATCGCTCAAACAAAGGAGCTTTGTTATACAAACTGTGTCTTTATTTTTTAACGTGGTAAAATCATCAAATGAGTCCTCCTACCCAGGGCAGAGCTGGAGGGACTGTCAGATTCGTACTAACTAAAATCTACGGTGTCCTTTAATAGCCCTTTACGTTCCGGGGTCACGGTAATTCGTTAGTCCCGCGATCATGCAAACTGCTAGACACAGTTTATTATTATTAATCTAAATCTAAACTAATATCATAAATGCGAGTATGTTTGTTTTTTACCTTTTCATGCTCAAACAACCTTTTGAACTAATCGTTGTCACAGTACAGTAGGGTACCTTTTATCCCCAAAAACAGAAGAGAGCTGTGCAAAACAACAATAACGTTCAAACTCCAGATGACGCCACTTATAGGATACAAAATGTTTCTCAAATTCTAAATTAATGCAAGCGAAGCCACGGGCAAAAGCTAATCTTAACTATTTTTATTCATTGATACGTACATTATTACCTCGCCCGCGTTTTTTCTATTAAGCATTGGAATATATAATTTATGAAACAAATAAGATGATAGTTTATACAACACGCTTTAGTAAAATTTATAGAAGATTAGTTTGTTATTCTCACGGCCAAGCGGTGTGATAATCACTCTGTCTCTTATTAAACCTGCTATTTATATCAACATTGTCGTAACGGGAAATGGTGACTAAAGACGAGAGTCCGCGCCAGTAGTCAGGGGTGTAAGGGGGGCACACCTACACCTTTTTACTGCGAGGATCGTCCGGAGGACACGGTGGAACATACGGAGCAGGACTGCCCCGCTTGGGCAGAGCACCGCCGTGTCCTCACGACGGCGATACGCGGAGACCTCTCGCGCCCGGCATTGGTCGAGGCCATGCTGCGGGGCGAGACGGAGTGGGAAGCGGTCGCCTCTCACTTGATGATTTTACCACGATAAAAAAACACACACACACACACACACGCCACTACACAGACGATCTCCCAGACGTAGAGATGGATTAGATTGAGACGGCCTTCGGGCAGCTTAATAAAGAGGAGGCTCCCGGCGACGACCAATCACGCTCCTGAGTCACGTCTACAAGCTGTTTTAGAGAGTCGTCACAAATCGGCTTTCCGCTAGATTTGACGCTTTCTAGCCGCCAGAGCAGGCTGGGTTTCGCAAAGGCTATAGTACTATAGACTAACTACACACAGTGCGCCAGGTTATACAGAAATCAGAGGAGTATAACCAGCCGCTGTGTCTAGCCTTTGTGGACTACGAAAAAGGGGTAAGTAATATATGATATAAATACGAAAACTCTAATATTTACAAAAGATAACAACTGAATATACAATTTTATTTGATATAACGATCTATTAATATAATAAACAATTGACATAATTTTATAATGACTAATTTCTATAACAATCAATGTATACAAAATCGTTTTGTATACCTGTACCGTGATGTTGTTTGTGCTCTTGGGGACGCCGCTATAGTAAGCAGGGAGAAACGAATTGGCAAAAGGTCGCGAAGGCGCGTGGTGAGTTGGAACAGACACGTTAGCGAGGCTCATTTGTTATGCCAGGCAAGGTTTGGGAAATGGGTTTTGTGCGGTAGACCGAAATTAGGTGTGGTGTATGAGAAATGAGTAACAGCAGATTGGTTTTCAAGTCTCAGTTGAGGCGGTGTCTTAATCACCAAGACCAAATCCAAATGGACATACTTGCCGAGAAGCACGCAGCAAAAGACTTTTGCAGCTTCTGGAAAAGTACACAAAGACACAATCTTAAGGCTGGCTGCCAGTGAGCGTCGACGGCGTGTCTGGTGATATGGACATTGCAAATATGTTTAAAAACCATTTCTGTGTAATGTCTGACAATAGCCCGCATGTGAAGGTGATCGATGCTGAGTCGGAATGTGCTTCAAATCCTAGTGTGGCTAGTGGCTGAGAAACTGGACTCCTGCGCTATGTGTCGCGGACTCGATTCCTGCACGGAACAAATATTTATATGATCTATAAGTAGTTGTTCCGTGTCTGGGTATTTGTGAGTTTTTATGTTTGTAAACGCACCCACGATACAGGAGAAATTCCTAGTGTGGGGCAAAGTTTAAAAAAAATATACTTATATATAAAATTGATGTCGTTAACGCCTAAGTTCTCCTTGGGCCTGCATGTTCCCGTATTTAAGGCGTGGGTAATCGTTTCAGGGTTTTTATTGAAATCAGACAATTTTAATTTTATTTTGTTTTTTTTTTAATTATTTAAATTTAAATTTAGATTTAATTTTGATTCTGATTTTAATTTAATTGTCATTCTGATTTTAAATGTAATTTTGTTTTCATTACAATTTGATTTTAAAATGATTTTTGATTTTAGTTTTAATTCTGATTTTGTTTTTCATTTTGATATTTTATTTTATTGTCAAATCAAATCAAATCAAAAGCATTTATTTCAAGTAGACCAGTTACAGGCACTTTTGAATTGTCAAAGACATAAAAAATATAATTAAATACTACAAAATTATGGTGCTACAGTCCCAGTCACAAGACATAAAAACTGTGAAAGTACCGTAGATGCCCGTTCCAAGAAGTAGATCTCTATGGAGAAGAACGGGCAAGAAACTCCATGGACACTCTTTTTAGATCGCCAAAATTATTACAAAACCTTTGTTACATCATTCATTTTTAGATGGTACATTATGTGAGAACGATGTAGCAAGTTAAAAGTGTCCACAGTAAAATACAAAAAAAAACAATTCAGAAACAAAATAATCAATTTGTGACATTGTGACATTGTGACATTTTTATGTAATTTATGATCATATTTTGGATGTAACATGTCTGACAGTTCAATAAATAATTATAATAATTTGGTCTTATTTGATAAAAACGCCTTTTTATAAATGGCATCTAATTTAAGCTTAAAAAAAATGTCTTAATTGTTGTTTTTCTTCCTGGTAAGTAACCTAACTCTGATGTACCTAGTAATAGTACCACCATGAATGCTCATGAGTGCGCGGGATGGCCTTTGAACCTAACCTGTCCGTGTCGGGGTACCCCAAGTCCTGGTATATCTCACGTTGATTATATCATGTGAACGTTATTGAAATGAAAATATATGAAATGAGACGCACCCACGAAAAAGCCTTCGATTCCGTCGAAACGTGGGCTGTTCTGGAATCCTTGCAGCCTAAGGAGCCTATACAGCATGGCGACTAAGTCGGTCCAAGTACAAAACTACCGAACCCCATCCAGCTGCTTAGAGGTGTGAGACAGGGAGATGTGTACCGATTCGCTGGAGGATTTGTTCAAGACGCTGGACTGCAACGGACTGGGCATCAATGTCAACGGTGAATACCTAACGGACCTTCGTTTTGCCGATGACATATTATTATGGCGGAAGTCTTGCAGCGGGCAAGACCCGCAAAAACTGCTGAACAGTCTCAAAGCTGCCTCGAGAAGTGTGGGTCTTGGGATGAACCTGGACAAGACCAAGGTCGTGTTCAATGACCATGTCATCCCAGAACCAATTTCCGTCGAAGGCATAACACTCCAAGTTGTCCAAGAATACATCTACCTCGGACAGGTATTACAGCTAGGTAGAGACAACTTCGAGCGGGAAATTGCCTGAAGAGTGCAGCTTGGGCAGCATTTGGGAAAATACGTTATATCCGCACGTCGCCATTGCCGCAGTGCCTATAAAGCCGGGTGTTCAATCAGTGCGTCCTTCCAGTCCTAACCTACGGAGCCGAAACGTGGAACATGTCAGTCAAGCTAGCTCACCGACTTCATGTCACGCAGTGTGCTATGTAAAGGTCAATGCTTGAGGTCTCGCTAAAGAATGAAATCCGGAATGAGGTTTTACGGCATAAGACCAAAGTTATAGATATTGTCCAAATCTGTAGCAAGCTGTAGCGGCAGTAGGTTGGTCATGTCTGCCGCAGGACCGACGAAATGATGATGATGATGATGAATGTAGAAGTACGAATTTTCCGCAGGCCTTCATTTTTGGCGCGCACTCGAATTCGAAGAAGAGTTCGGAATTTTTCGTTTCTATGTATTTTATCTTGAGTTTTTAATCCTAGATCTGATATTTTTTCGCCTTTTCAAAATTTTAGGCACCAACAAAACTACTTGGACATGTTATTTATGTTCTCTGTGGTTTGAAAAGTGTCACACGAACCAATGTATTTGTACTCTGTGTGTGACACCTAGGTTATAGATAGGTGACCTGTAATTTAAAGATTTATTTTTTTTATTTTTGAAACATACTAAAATATGTACTAAAAACTAATAAAGAAACTTACTACAAAATTTGACGTGTTCTATATTTGTGTAAATTTAGTATCTAATGGCTTCAATAAGTGCCATCCAAACTATAGTTGGTTGAAGCACAGCGCCTCGTAGCGTTGTCGGAGTGCTGTCTGCGCCGAGCTTGACATGAACAGAAGCGGTTGCGTGAAGTTCGCTAGCGGTGCCCGCGCATGGCGACGCAGTTCCCACTGTTCCGGCTTTGCACGCTGCTGGCGCGCCAGCTCAGCAAACCCGTCGCCGACAAGATCAAGGTGCATCACTTAACGGCGACATGACGCTCTCCGTGCAGGGCGGCAGGCGGCGGTGCTGACACTTGCTTGTTCCGCAGGGCGTGGCCGTTCAGCGACCGTGGTTCCGTCGCTGGGTGTGCGCAGGCACGGGCCGCTTGTTCCACGTGCTGCAGTTACGCCTGCGACTGTGGACGATGGCGCTGCGCCAGCCGCGCACGCTGCCACCCATCTCTGAGAAGGACGCACTGCAGTCCGGCGCTGACATCCTTGGTACAGCCGCACCACACACTCACCTAACGTCACTCCACTTGTGTTAACAACATAACCAGGTATCCTGCTTTATCGGTCGCTGACGATCTGGTTCAAAACACGCCAGGTGAATACCTACTAACATTTGATAAGACAGGTCGCAATTAAACGGAATAGTTATACAGGGCAGGCTTGGCATGATTAAAACCTATTTGTTTTAAAACACATGTTTAAAACAGTTTGAATTTAAATAGTGTTCGTTATCACACGTTTTAACTACATTCATGGCGGATAATTTAATTTATATTTATGAGCCTTATAGCTCAATATATAACCATTTGCGTCTTACCACAAAAAAGTTAAACATTTGTTGAACACTTGTCTAAAAAAACTGTCAATGTCAAATCGACATTTCACGTTGACATAAGGGTAATTTTGCAGTTAAATTTTTTTAGACGAGCGTTCAAAATATGTTTATCTTTTTGTAGTTGCCAGAGGAAAACGTACGTATTGTGCCGTCTGTCGTTCAGCTTGCCGCTTACGCTTAGACCGTAAACAGGCTGTAAACTCTGTTACCTGGACTTACTTTTAGCTGGTTATTTTTTATTTTCTACTATTGTAGCCATAGAAATACTTTAATCTATGAGTGTACCTAAGGTTTCTATCAAAACTGCTGCATCGGAGTTTTGGTTATTTGATCACAATTTTCATTTGTTTAATTTGAACAGATTATAATGCCATTAACCAAAAGGCAAGCAATTCCGCACGCAAAATACGCGCATTTGACGTGGAGTTGCGGATACCAGCCCGTTATACAATACAATACAAGGCATTAATCTCGCTAACAATTATTGTTGTAACGATTGCTAGAAAAATCGTGAAATTGTTCGTAGCGATGCGCGCTGTTAGACTCTTGCTTGGATCTGTCCGTTGTTCGGTTCGAAAAAATTAAAAAGGGAGACTGCTCGTTGTTCTCTTAAAAGTGAATGCTCAAGTCTATCAGGACCATATCTGACACGGCATTTGTTGCGTTTAGACATTCAACTTTGGTTTGACCTTTTGCAAAACAGCTCTAGAGATACCTATTTCTATCTCCCGTACGATTGGAGCCATACTTCCATGGACTCCCTGTATAAACTTTGATTGCTCGTTTATTTTACAGGTGAGATCACAGTATTCGGTTTGGGTGGACTTATTCTGATTTTTGAAATGAATAGACAAGCAGAAAAACAGGAGGGGAAAGTAAGACTTTTTTTTTGAAATACTACTTTTTTTGTTTATTTGTCATTATCTCATCATATCAGCCGTAGAATGGTATCTTAATGTAAACGTGTGCACAATATGACACTGCAGATGTTGGAGGAGCAGTCCCGGCGGCTGGCGCTGCTGCTCTCGCTTGAGGAGCTGCGGCGTGAGCTAGCGCAGCAAACGCAGGATATCGAACGCCTGCAGACCACGCTGCGCCGACTCGCACCCTCCCACTTCCGAGCACTCAAGCCCTTACCACCCGCTTCAGAGCGCTCAACGCTGCCAGCATCAGAGCGCCCAATACCAGAACCACCGACGTCGGAGCTTCTAACTCCACCGACGCTAGAACTTCAAACACCACCCACCACGCAGCGACCAATATCACCGACGTCAGAGCAGCGTTCAGAGCCACCAAAGCTAGAATGTCCTCCACCGCCAAAATGTTAACCGAAACCAGCAACATCGAAGCGTTAGGAGGCCGTTGGGCTTAGTAGATCGTATTGTATCGAGCTGACTTGTACATAATTAAACGATGCTAAACAAATGAAGTAGGGTATTTTTTCTTTCTTCCTTTTAACCCATATAGACTTACATTGTTGTCCGTCTGTCAAGACCTTTTTTCTCAGAAAAGTTAGTTTTAAGAAATATTTAATAATCTAGGGCTGAAATAAATAGTCGTACCTAAGCAATAGCCAAACCAAAGTCAGTGCTTAGCGACGTTCTAAGCATCCATTTCGTATTAATAGACAGTTCTTTAGTATTTACTTTCGATGAAAGTCAACCTAATACTGAGGCAGTACTTCGCCAGCCATAGTATCGATTTTCGAACTAAGCACGCTCTAATCCATTGTTATTGTCAAATATCAGTATGTCCTTCACTAGCCCTTTACGTACCGGGGTTACGGTAATGGGAAAGTCCCGCGACCCCGGCAGGCGATGGCCCTGTACAGGCCCCGTCATTATGCTGACACTCCTTGAGGCGCGCGTGGAACACAACGCGCCGTCGACTCGGGCATGGTCCATGGTCGGACAGCGAGTCGCCCATTACTCGCCGCCCGCATGCCCGCGCCTACGGTGGCCGGAGATCGTCTTGCGACGTCCGACGCCGTGGGCCTCCACCACTGCGGCTGGGGTGGAGGGAGGACGCTGTCCTCCCCCACCACAACCGCTTCCCACTCCGTCTCGCCCCGCAGCATGGCCTCGACCAATGCCGGGCACGAGAGGTCTCCGCCAATCGCCGTCGTGAGGACACGGCGGTGCTCTGCCCAAGCGGGGCAGTCCTGCACCGTATGCTCCACCGTGTCCTCCGGACGATCTTCGCAGTGGTGACACCCAGGCGTTTCTTCCCTCCTTATCAGACACAGGTACCTCCCGAAACTTCCGTGTTCGGTGAGGACTTGCGTCATGCGGTAGGTAAGGACGCCGTGACGCCTATCCAGCCACTCCTCAAGAAGGGGTCTTACCGCCGCGATTGCGGCGTGCCCGTTAGTATGGACCTTGGCATCAATTTTTTGAAGTGAAAACTTCTTTAGCGGCGTTGTGCACTTTTTTGGAATGGGTAAAAAATGTAAAACTCGCGTCAGGACACGTGACCTGATCGAAAATTCGTAAGACGGCGTAGGGCGTTGCGCGAATGTTCGTGTGTGTTTATTACTATTCAAGTTTTCACTTCTGCCTGCACTCCCAGAGTGCAACCCGTCGTTTTTTTTTTCTTTTCGCCAGTGATTAAATATTGGCCACAATTAGACTACTACCTAAGAAGTCCAAAGAAAAAAAACAATTAAGTTTCTAAACCGTAACCAACCAGTGATATGGCGGTTTTAATTTTGTTCTAAGCAGGAGTGATTTACTCCCGATTAGAACAAAATAAAATCCGTTATCATCTCATATCGTCTTACCACAAGAAAGATAAACATCTGTTTAACGCTGTGTAAAAAAAACTGTCAACGTCAAAACGACATTTCACGTTGATTTAAGGGTCGTTTTGCAGTAACACTTTTTTTAGACAAGTGTTCAATAGATGTTTATCTTTTTGTGTTAAGACGGTTACGGTCAGCTCAGAGCGAGACGTGATGCTGCGCGCACATTTCAATAGAGCTACTCAAAATTTAACTGTGTTTCCTACACGAAAATATACACCTCTCCCAACTCCAGGCTCGCATTTTAATAGCTACTCAAAATCTAACTTTAATTTGCTACAAGAAAAGATACACATTAGCAGTATCGTTACGTCAGGTCGTGTTGCGTCGCGTCTCGGTGTGAACTGACCGTTATGTAGACCATTGGTTGAAATTAGCTGAAGTCGCAGTCATGTTTATCAACATTTTTAACCGACGCAAACAAAGGAGGAGGTTCTCAACTCGACACGTATTTTTATGAAGGTATATGACCACGAATAACTGTTCCTAGCGTGGTCCGATTTCAAAAATATTTTTTTACTGGAAAGAGTATACCTCAAAGTTGACCCCATCTAAAGTCCAAAAGTAAAATCGACCTTTAGGTGTCTGTCCACAGGGGAAGCCTAAGGCCTAGGCGTAGCGCGATCGGTGTCCACAGTGCCGATCAAGCATTTGTGTTTGTTACGGCGACTGTCAGCATCAAAAATCAGCTGCTCCAGCTTGGCAGTGCTGGATTGAGCGGCGTATCGGTGAGGCTAGAGTTCTCATCGGTAAGTTGATCTGCTTCAGGGAGGGTAATATTCTCCCTAGAGTGATGCGCTTTGTGAGGCGGGCGTTCTCGGGGTTGATATTAGTCCACGTGAATATTTGACTCGCGTAACAGAGCGTATCGACTTCCTGAAGCAGAAAATTTGTGTATGGGCGAACCGTATTCGTCGGTACAAGCGGCAAATGGAGCGATACACTTTGAATCGCACATTCCAAAGCGACGAAAGGTGGGTTTATAGAGCTTGGGAGCGACCGGACCAAAGTGTTGCTGACACGACCCTGCAGTATGATGACGCCATGAGTTCATTTTGGCGCAGCATCTGGTCGGTGCCTGTCAGACACACTGAGGGCGATTGGACCCGGGAGATTGAAAGAACTTGTGATCAGATTACCGAAATGCTTGTGCAGTCCATCCGTCGCCTAACTGGAAATTACCAGAGCCGAATGGGCTGTACAATTTCTGCATAAAATGGTTTAAAAGATCACACATTCGCTTGGCATCCCAGGTCCAATTAGCCTTAGAGTCAGGGTCGCTGCCCCAATTCTTGACAACAGGAGTAACCCACTTGATCCATAAATTGGGTAGTACTGCGAAACCCAAATATTATAGACCGATTACTTGTCTACCAACGGTCTATAACGTTCTTACATTTTGAGAGTTTAAATCACTCAACATATTATTATTGTGACTAATTTTATCATGTCTGCCTCTCAGAATGGATGTAGGAACGGGTCCCGCGGTACTTAGGAGCTCCTCCTTATTGATATGGCCATTAGCCAACAGGTTCGTCGATCCCGAAAAGATTGTTGAAAGTTGATATAACTCTACGTAAATTCCTGTTCTCGTGTATGGGGACCTGGAGAACAGTCCTTCGCTTTCCAGGAAGTCGACAGATCCGAGGTAGCATCGAACCGATAAGAATTGAGCGCGGCATATTGCAGGGTGATAGTCTGAGTCCTTTGTGGTTCTGTGTGGCCTTGAACCCGCTCAGCACATTGCTGGAGGGTTCGGAGCTAGAATATCGGTAAGAGAAAAGAGACGTGGTCAGATCATATCTCACCTTCTTTACATGGATGATCTGAAACTCTTTGCCCCCAACAACTTGCAACTGATGAAGCTACTGAAGGTAGCAGAAACTTTCAGTAACGCCATCAGGATGGAATTTGGTGTGGACAAATGTGCAGTCATGCATGTGAAGTGAGGGGAGATTATGGAATCAGAGGGAACTCAACTCTCGGATTCCATACACCTTAGAGCCCTCTTTTCAACAGAGACCTACAAATATTTGGGTATGTCGGAAGCATTAGGCATCAATAATGCTGACATGAAACAATCGTTGAGAGAGCGCTTCTTTGGCCGCCTGAATAAAGTACTTAACAGTCTTTTGTCAGGTGACAATAAGGTGCGCGCTTTCAACGGTTGGGTCATGCCGGTATTAATGTATTCATTCGGTATACTCAAATGGACTCAGACGGAACTTGACGCCCTGGATAGGAGAGTCCGTTCACTGCGAACTGCAAATCGGATGCATCATCCACGGTCGTCGGTGATGAGACTGTATATCCCACGGAAGTGCGGGGGTCGTGGCTTCTTAAATGCTAATGGGAATATTTCTTAGAAACCGACGTGGGGATGCACCGAGATGTGGTCACAGTGGACAAGGGTCTTACTCCGCTCTCCTTGGCTAACGGGAACTGGCGCAAACCTAAAGTATTAGACACTAATGATCGTAAGGAGGTATGGAAGAGCAAGGAGCTTCACGGACGCTTTTACCGGGCATTACATGGTCCCGATGTAGACTTTTTAGCGTCCGTATCCTGGTTACGCTTCGGTAACCTGTTTGGGAAAACCGAAGGTTTTGTCTGTGCAATTACGGACGAAGTTATGATGACGAATAACTACCGGAAATACATTGTAAAGGATGGCACGGTTGACATATGTCGGGTATGCCACTGTCCGGGAGAATCGATCCGACACATTATTTCTGGGTGTTCTCCTCTGGCTAACGGAGAATATTTTTCATAGACACAACCTCGTTGCCAGGATTATCCACCAGCAACTTGCTTTGAAGTACAACCTTGTGGAATCGGAAGTGCCGTACTATAAGTATGCGCCCGAGCCAGTTCTCGAAAATGGTGATATCTCGTTGTATTGGGATCGACCTATCATCACTGACAGGAGTATTGTTGCCAATAAGCCTGACATCGTGGTGATAGATCGATCGGAGCGTCACGCAATAATTGTTGATATAACGGTCCCGCATGATGAGAACCTCGTGAAGGCAAAAAAAGATAAACAATTCAAGTTTCTTGATCTGGCTCGCGAGGTTGTTGACATGTGGGACGTGAATACGGCAGTCATTGTGCCGATAGTCGTGTCTGCCAATGGCTTAATTACCAAGAGCTTCGAACAACATTTGAGGAGGCTCTCGCTTGGCAGCTGGACCAGGCTCCTGATTCAGAAGGCAGTACTTCTGGACACGGCGCGTATTGTTAGGAGGTTCCTCTCTCAGGAGCCCTTACCACCGGCAGCCCGGACCCTGGTCCTGATGCTGGTGGATTGCAATTTTTTTTTATTTTTAAATGTTTTTATTGATTTTTTGTAAAAATATTTAAAACACAGATAGGAAAAAAATGAATAAATGATTAATTTCTTTAAATTATCATAGATTGCGGCAAATCTTTGCCGCTTCTTTAATGATGTACATGAAAAATACTGGCTGTTTGTTTCAGAAGCATTCACAATATACTGGATAATTTTAATTGCATAAACAACCGAATTCGCTTTATTTTATTATAGATTTAATGTTATACTGAACTGAATTTATCAATTAGTAAAATTAAGATTAATCATTGTTTAAAAGCATTACAATATTATAAAAAGTATTTCAGTCTAGAAAAAAATAAATATGAATATATTGAACGCATTTTAAAATGCCACTGACATATGACGTTACCATGGAAATTACTGATATTTGACAATAACAAACACTAATGTCAAATCCATAGTTAAGTGCTAAGTTCTCGATACTATGGCGGAGCGAAGTACTGCCTCAGTATTAGGTTGGCTTTCATCGAAAGTAAATACTAAGGAACTGTCTATTAATACGAAATGGATGCTTAGAACGTCGCTAAGCACTGACTTTGGCTTGGCTATTGCTTAGGTACGACCTTTTTATCTCGGCCTAAATTTTTCTTTATCTTATAATTAATTTATGTTCTTCTAGACTGATTAATAGGTCGCGGGACTGTACGAATTACCGTGACCCTGGAACGTAAAGAGTTTATTGAAGGACACCGTGGATTTTAGTTAGTACGAGTCTGACAGTCCCTCTCGCTCTGCCCTGGGTGGGAGGATTCATTTGATGATATTACCACGTAAAAAAAAGACTGATTAATAGAAAAAAAAAATAGTTCTCCTGACCGATTTCGATTACGGCGGCCAGTCTCATCGGAGATTAGCTTTCTGCGCGGGAGACATTTTTTTTAAATAAATAAGCTCTATTTTAATTTATTTTTTAAATTGTTTTTCTAATACACGGTTTCCTCGCTGTAGTGAGGTTAAGAGTTGTTTTTGTGCTCGGCAGCAAAGTTATTCTGCGTCTCGTACCTTTTAAAACTTCGCTATACTCAAGATTAAACTTCAAGAACTTTTTTTTTTTTTTAGGGTGGCAAAATCATCAAATGAGTCCTCCCGCCCTGGGTGAAGCGGAAGGGACTGTCAGACTCTTACTGACTAAAATCCACCCGTGTTTCTTCGGAGGCCCTTTACGTTCCGGGGCCGCAGTATCCTGGATTAAGAAAAAATCCGCGACCCCAGCAGGCATTTGGCCCCGTAAGGGGCCCCGTCGGTGACGCGTGAATCACGACGCGCCACCGACCCGGGCTTGGTCCTTGGTCGGACGGCGAACTTACCCATTACTCACCGTCCGCAAGCCTGCTCCGCCACTGTGCCCTCTGCTGTTCAGAAGGACACGCGTTGGAGCGTCCACCTGACAGGCTATTCGCATACGGGCAAAGAGACCCCTTAGGCACTGTGTGAAGAGTTTTTGCCCGCATCCCAGGGTGCACCGGCCCGAAAAACTGGTCTTCCCCCCGGACGTATCCGAGAGGGAACTCCAGTGCACGGGCGCACGTGGAGGTTTCCTGTCTTAGCACCCCAAACTTCAAGTACTTGCGCCAAAAAACAACTTTGCAGCCTTGCATAACAAATAATTATTACGGTCAGTTCACACCGAGACGCTACGCAACTATACTGCAAATGTGTATCTTTTCGTGTATAGTAAATAAAGTTGGATTTTGAGTCGCTATGTACACTCATATGACTGATCCAGCGATGGCTAAAAGTTTCTTGGCGATACTGATACTGATATTAGGATGTAAAATCAAATCTGACTTAAATTTAGATTAAATTTAAATTTATTTGTAATTAATATATATATTTACAAGATATTTCACGCCATATTTGTTACGCGCTCTCGTTTCAGCAGAGATAATTGGATCACAATCGGAGCGTGCATTGTGCACTGTATCGAGGCCCTCACGTTGATGGACTCTCACAACACGCCTCACATACAGCAGGATGCGGCGCGGCGCGGGAGCGGTGTTCGCGGCGTGCGGCGCGCTGCTGGCGCTGGCATCGCACGCGCAGGATGCCTGTACGTACGCGTACTCTGGTGAGACTCTCACTCAACTTTTTTTAACGCGAACAGAAGTATTCTTCTTGCTAAAAAGTGTCTTGGACTTCAATCAATCGCTGCTCTCCGGATTCTTGTAGGGAGTTGAACAAGGAATTGTTACTGCTTCATTCATTGTTATTTCCTTACATCCTTATTAATGCGCGGGCGGCGGACAGCGAGTAATGGGCGACTCGCTGTCCGATAATGGACCATGCCCGGGTCGACGGGGCCTGTAGAGTGCCAAAGCCTGCCGGGGTCGCGGGACTAACGAATTACCGTGACCCCGATACGTAAAGGGCTATTGAAGGACACCGTGGATTTTAGTCAGTACAAGTCTGACAGTCCCTCCCACCCTGCCTTGGGTGGGGAGTCCATTTGATGATTTTACCACGATAAAAAAAAACATCCTTATTAATAAACGTGAACTAAAGTTACAACCAGGATAATCTTCAAATTAACTATACACTTTTTAAGGAATAACTTTGGCGTAACTTTAGTTCGCGTTTATTAATAAGAGTGTTAGTGATTAATGAACCGTCTTTGAAATTAAGACGTGCTTGTCAATTTTTATCCGACATCAAAAAAAAGGAGGTTCTCAATTCGACTGTATTTTTTCATATTTGTTACCTACCTCATAAACTCATAACTTATGACTGGGTGTACCGATTTTGATGATTCTTTTTTTGTTCGATAAAGTACTAGTATATCTATCATTTGGTCCCATAAAATTGTTTGGTTTGGTTGCGTAGTTTTTATTTTATGAACATTTTTCGCTGTGTACTTGGATGATGTTATTCTCGGTACCAAGGATTACGATTTGACAAGAGTTTGGGTTGAATATTTTAACTAGAAAGGGTCAAATCATAAATACTTAACCGACTTCAAAAAATAATTATCTTTCGGGAGTCGGCGGTAAAAATGAATAAAAAAACAAAGCCAAGCTTTCCCCACATGTATCGAAATATTCTGTAGCCTATTTATTTAAGTTTCAATAAACATTTATTTATTATTTTTATATTTTAGTTAAAATTTCCTTTTCATTTTTTATGTAACAGGCGCCACTTTCAAACTTCCCCTTATAAACTCATTATAATAAACTAAACTATCTCATTATACTAAAAATAAATTTTGGAAAAAAAAAAACTTCAAAACCAAACACAAAAAAGGTGTAATATAACTTATATAAGTCCTGACATGCGCAAGTTGCGACAAGGTAATTTCGTAATTAATTTTTTACTGTCTTTGTATTTATTCGTATATAAAAGCAAATTTTATCCGTTTGTTACTTTAAGACACCCCTACGGTAACTACTATTTCACGTCAGCCGTCACATGGTAGACAATGATTGTTCCTACCGGCACAGGTTACCTGACGGGGCTGCCGGTCCAGCTGCCCAAGACCTACCTCACCCCAGGCCTGGCCGACTGGAAGGTAGCCATCTCGGTGAGCATCAACACACTTATTACAGTAACGGAGAATTGCTTCTTGCTGCAAAGGCAGAACACGACCAGTACTATTGTTCCTATTTATTCTGGACATCTATCTTTATGTTAACGTCCTAAAATATTTAGTATTTAATAGTTATACAAGGTTAGAAGCTGATGGGAAGCCAAAATGCAACGACTCCCATAGCTACGGCTGAAATTCAATTGATATCACCCAAAATTGGACATTTTATTGCCATGCCAGCAGAGTTTTGACCGTTTGGAGATGCACACGAGTGCGTCCAGAGACCGGGCGCGATATCACTGAGATGTGTTTAAGTTATGTTTGATAAGTCAAATATTAGTACTCGTAGTTGAAGTAAATCTAGTCGTCTGTGGATCGCGAGAAGATGAATCCAGAGGACGGTCTGAAGATGGAGATCATACGAGACTTTGCGTGTTGGTTGATGGATGTACATTTCCAGTAGGGGTAGGCACCACCAAGTATGTACTGTATTTCCTATGAATTGTTAGCTCCGTTCCAACAGAACTCTAGGGACTAACAATCGTGTCTCGTTAGATCAACTATGGCCAATATGCCCAACATTGTCGAATCGACAGTATTTTATTAGAAAGACACGCAATTACGACTGGGACGATATTATCCACTTTTGCGTCCAGCAATATAAACGTAATATGTTCTGTTATAGACTGATTCTAGGAAGCGCTTGCACAAGTTGTTTGTTGTGATTGCCAATGGGTTAGAGCCGTAAGGGTGTTGCGATAGTACTCGTGTGTAGGTTGAATAGACGGAAACATGTCTTCCTCAATGACAGATGAACTTCTCAGATCTTTGTCTTAGGTGTTCGGTAGGACATGTAGAATAGTGTATAGGGATCGTGATCTGTCAGGATTCGTAACAGTGTCCTTAGTGGACCTATGCGCTTGGGCCTAGCGATCGCGTACTGGGGCAGTTATTATAACCGGAATTACATGCCATAGAATGGGTTAGCTTTAAACAAAAGTAACTTGTTAACGTAACTGTAATCAACTAATCTCTTAAGCGCAAGCGTAACGTTTCCCTATCACAATTATATATTATATATTTGTTATCCTCTTGTCTTACTAGCGTCATAATTCTTAATGGTTTGTTTTATATGACTTGATATTATTCATGTATGTTACAACTGTGAACTCTCTACACTAACTTACTTAGGTGCCCAAGCTTCTAAAGTCGGGAGGGAATATGCCCTTGTTGAGAGTTCTGTCCTCATTCTTCCAATGGCAGGGAAGTCAATGGCTCGTGCATCATGGAGATCGAGCGGAGTGCGGGGCCCATCTCTACCCCTTCGGGGGTACCATTTCCACATTTTCCACTAATAATAAAGTGATTTAAGAAAACGAAAATTTTATCAGTCTAGGGTAATTTAGGAACAGTCACACCATAAACGAGGTTTGCCTTTTTAAATTGATCATTCATTAATTTTTTTAAGCTTTCAGAATAGGCAAGTTATTTTAGTTGTTTGTACGATTCGTGTCATATTTTTTTTCTTAACCAGAGAACATTTTTTGAAGTGTTATGTTATATATATGCAGATGCCAGCGGAGTGCGCGGGCGGCGCGGTGGCGGGCCACGAGGCGTTGGTATGCGACCACGGTGCGCAGCCCCAGGTGCGCGGGAGGCGCGGAGAGGTGCGCGTGCGCCGTGCGCCCCCACTCGCTGGGTACGCCACCGTTCATCTCACCGTGTTCTGCACGTTCCCCTACCTGCTGCCTGCACTACCGAACAGATTCAAGAACTTGGATGAAACGTCGTTATCATCGACGAAGGAGTACGATGAAGAGTACGATGACGAGTACGATGACGAGTACGATGACGAGTACGAAGACGAGTACGGTGACGAGTACGAAGATAAGTACGGTGATGAGTACGATGACGGGTACGATAACGAATACGATGACGAGTACGATGACTAGTACGATGAGGAGCGCGATCAGGAGTACGATGAGGACAAGGAAAATAACATTAACAAAGTAAAAAATATAATATATCATTATTAATAAAAAATATTTGCACAAATTATTGATTTGCTAAACGTAAATTTCAAGTAAGTAACCGTTGATACTCACTGACAAGTTCCTTGTAAATTTTATCGTTAGCACGTTGAAATCAAAACATTTGCTTTATTTTTATTTAAAGTTCAAGTCAAATTATGTAGGTGTTATATAGGTGTTAAAAAATTAACCGCAACAAAATTAGAATCACAAATCTATACATATAATAAATCTGTAGAAGGGTCAATTTTGTAAATTGAAAATATTGAAAAAATAAATAGCGGGGGGTGTTGCTGGATCGATACCAAACCCCAAATATGTGATTAAAATTTTTTTGTCTGTCTGTCTGTCTGTCTGTCTGTACATGCAAGCATCACGTGAAAACTAACGGTTCGATTTCGATGAAACTTGGTATAATTATACCTTATTATCCTGGGCATAAAATAGGATACTTTTTATCCTGGAAAAATACGTAGAAAAAAAATCTTATTTTTCAATTTTATTCATAGACGTTGTTCTGTAGAACCGCGAATCTCCTTAATTATTATAGGCTTAGCCGTATTTGGGTCCAATAGATATTTATAAGATGTCATTGTCAGAGTTACTCAAAATGGAGAAATGAACCATCCACGCGAAGACCGACATCCGCGCAGACGGAGTCGCGGGCGGAAGCTAGTAAAAAATAATCACGAAAGTTTTTTATCGAAATAACGATCCATTTCAAAAATTTGCAATATTTTCACTGCGCACAAAATTATTGAATATGTGGTGCACACTGTACAGGGTAGTCGCCGCACCGCGACTCCCGCGCGCTGTGTTCACCTTTGCGACAGCGCAAAGCTGATTCTAACTTTCCCATAACATTTTGCAGACTTTGTACTAGCAATTCATCGAAATACTTACAAATAACTTATTTTATTGGCCATATTAATGAATTACTGTTTTTAAATTAAGTAAATTCGATAAGTTCGCATGTTTGACAAATTTGAATCAACCTACTCGTATTTACAATAAATTAAAACTTTTTAAAGGAGGGCCCCGCGCGCTCACTATGGACACACACTTACGTTCACGAACTTGCCGCTGTGAGCGGTGACTTCAAATGTCTAGAACTGTATCAAACACGCCACGTGGCGCCGCCAGTGGCAAATTCGCGTACTTACAATGTAAGCGATGTCTTATTAGCGCTGCTCGCTACTCCGCTCACCGCTTAGAACAAATTCGTGAACGAGCCGTTAGTCACTTGAGTGTGGCACGAGCAGCGGTTTCAAACGTTGGATATTTTCGCACCCGCCGCCTCTACCGCGCTAAGCTCGTAGTGGGTTTGAGCATTTAGTTTCCTTTAGCACGCCGAAATAGGTTGGTGGTGCCCATTCTTCCACTGATCATTTCCGTATTCAGTTTTGTTTATCAGTGAATTCATATACCGAGTGAATAGAGACCGCGCCATCACTCATGTAGATTGATTGATTGAGATGTGTAAATTGTAGTAAAAAAAATGTAGTAAGTAATTAGTGGTGACGCGGATTCTAAATTAACATTATAACGTCGTTTTCAAACATCAATTATATCATATAATTTGCGTCAACTACCTTGTCAAAATTCGCTTCACATATTAGTTACACTGTATATAAATTGTTTGCATACAAAACAATTTTCGAAACATGTACAGAATATAAAATATGTTTCTGAACAATAAAACGGCGAAGTGGCGAAACGGCTCTGTGTTAGATAGCCGGGCTATTGCAAGCAGCACGGTGCCGCCGCCTCCGCCCTACCGCACTCACGATTCATGCTCGTGCCGGCCCGCTCGGGGCACTCGCCGGCCCGCACGGGACTCGCGACGGCCCGCACGGGACTCGCGACGGCCCGCACGGGACTCGCGACGGCCCGCACGGGGCTCGTGGCTCTCGTGCTCCTGGCGAGCGTCGCTGGGCAGCGCACGTTTCGCTACAGCCTTCGGGAAGAAGCGCCTAGCAGTTGTGGATTTGCCCATTTCGGTTAGTTTTCACCTGATCAAAGCACAGTTTGACACCTAATCGACTTCGCTCTCGATGTGTGCAGCGTTCCTTGTCTAGAACTCCACACTGTATCGCCCACTATTGAGCACCACCGTGCGACTCGCTGTCGTGTCTGACCGATCCGTAGCCGGTCTTACTAGGTGTGTAGAGACATTGAACAACGACATATAATTTTCGACCCACTAAATAACACGTCAATGTGGAACAATTCCTGCTAACTTTCTATTTTGCTTTTGGTATTTTTCTGACTATCGATACGAAATTGTGTGAGTGCTAGTTAGTGGAATCAGGTGGCGTAGTATGTTGTAGTACATGTAGTATTGTGTGCGGACAGGCAGCGAGACGGGCTCGGCGCAGCGCCTGGTGGAGACGCACCTCTCGCCTGGGGTCGCCGACTGGAACATTGTCGTGCCTGTAAGTAACATACTGACTATTGTTACCTACCTACCGAGTTATCAGTTTTCGGAGCTTTAAACCTGACGTCGACTACAGCAATAACGTTTGTCCATCACACACGATTCAAATTGTACATTCAGTAAAAAAAATGCCTTAAAGAAACGTCATATTCGTGTAGAACCAGTCAGTGATATCCGATACCTATTTAAATAATAACAAAAATAGACCATCTTAGAAATATACATTTATTGGCGTGCATCCGCTTGCTGTCATCGACCACGTCGAGTCGAATCGAATCGCATCAGCTGTGGCTCATCTCTAATGGATGCAATTTCATAGTAAATGTAAAAAAGCGACTTTTTGCGATTCTATTCGAATCACGGCGGCGAACCTAATGGACGCGAGCATTTGTTGAGAAACAGTGGCATTAGTTTTGGTCGTGGTGCAGATGCCGCCACCGTGCGCGAAGGCGCCGGTGACGGGCGTGCGCATGCGAGTGTGCGACGGCGACGCGCCCCCCGACGTGTCACTGAGTGACACGACGTCAGCGCGCGTGCACCGCACCGGTACCCTCGCCGGCTTCGCAGCTGTCAACGTCACTGTGTACTGCATCCTGCCCCCCACACCGCCACCCACGGCTCTCCCCTCACCGCCATCCGAGTCTCCCCCCTCACCGCCACCCCCATCTTCGCCGGACTCGAGGTCCACTTATGAGATGTGGTCGAAAGAACTTAGTTCAAACGAAGAGTTTTCGAAGGAATCGGAATCAATTGAATCGACGTCGGCCGAGCTGACAACAACTGTGAAGCCATATGCGAGCTCAACGCTACCTACGACTCCGCAGGAGACCAGCGCGCAGGTAACACTCACATCACCGTCTGCATTGGTGACACCTACACCGTATAAGATGGTCCATCCCAAAGATCAAAGACCACAATCGGTCAAAGTAACTATTAATATTACACCAGGCAACCAAGTATTCGCAAAGGAAGCTGCACCACTATCAAACGACCTAGAGCTGCCTTCCATATCGAACAAAGCAAAGCCCGATGAAGTGATGTCACCGCCGAATCCCAAGTTTACACCGCCACGAATGTCTGGAATGCACCCGCGGAAACGCATCAAGCGTCCACGAATGTGGAGACGGCCGGGCAGCGCGCCCCCGCCCCGCTTGCCACCTCGCGCTCTCCCGCCGCCGCGCTACCGTCCTGGCGCGCCACCGTCGCGCTACCTTCCTGCCGTGAAGTCTTCACGCTACATGCTCTCGCCGCTCGGTTCGCAGTTCGGTGCGATGCCGTCGTATGAGCTGAGCCAGCAGTACCCGCTCGGCCCGGGGTATGGGCCACTTAACTTGATCGGGCCGCGGCTCACACTCCTACAGCGTCAACATCCGCTATTGATTTTCCGGCACTTTTAATTGTGCTTGTCAAATGTTCGTAAGAAGATCTTCCTTCGTCCAGTAGTAAGATGGGTAACACTATAATGCTCTAAATACGCAAACACAAGGATTTAACAAAGCAGCTATGTCATAACAAAAAGTGTATATTACTTTTACTTTCAGATGAATTAAAAATATTATAAATAATATTTTCCGTTTTCTTTAACACATAATTTGTTTTTCAGGGGTACTAACACGAGTGACGAGTCTGAAACGTTTTACCAACAGTCGTTTGGTCCATGAACTGTTGGTCAACATTATTTTTAACCCATGAACTTTTCATCCAAAGAACTTTTGACCCACGAACGTTCCGCCAACACAACTTTATTGGGTCGTAGGTTACAAAGGCCGTCACATGAAAATAATTCTGTCCTGTGTAGGTAGGCGCACTAAGTACTGCCCTGGCTTATCGCGTAGCTGAAGTGACGCGGCCGCCGAGGAGTTGACCATGAGCTGGAAGAGAACGCATAGAGGAGATGGTAGATGCGCTGGCAGGTCTGGTGTGTGCCGCTAGGTGTCGTGAGCGCAGGTTTGATCGTTTGGTAGAGTGAGCTGCCTGAGCTCAACTAACGACAAAGATCGGTAATAAAACCCCGATCTTGCTCCCCAAAATCAATGTCCCGCGGAGGACCTGTATTTAACAGGTCCTCTGAAAACCCTCTCTGACGGTGACCTCGCAGCGAAAGCGTAGGACGTACGGCGTTTACATGGCAGGTACACGGTTAAATTAACGTGAAGCACTATAACAAAAAATCAACGATCGTCCCTGCGAGCGTACGAGAAACACTCGAGGCTTAAAAAGTAAAACCTAACAGACAAAGAAAATAAGAACACAAAATAGAAAGAATAAGTCTGTAGGTACCTACTCAGTACAGAGAATAACGTGATCTAGCAGTTTATGAGAATTAGAATGATTTGGCACTTAGGGGAACAGTGTGTAAGACGGGGACGCGAGGTATAATGGGGACAAAAACTCTTTAGCCATACACTAACGTAGCGCAAGCGCCATCAGGACGTCATTTGCAAGCGGCTATTAACAAATGGCATCCCGAATGGATCCTGATGGATATATTAAAATGTTTTCGTGTTCCAAGTTATGTTTCGTTGAATATATATTAGATTTAACAGTTATTCGTTTATATATTTAACAGAAGACACAGGTATGGATACGGATGTACGAACGTAAGGCTGTGTCCCCAGTAGGCAAACAATTAGCAGCCAACTGAGTTCGATCAAATTAACAGCACGATGCCTTTACAAAACTATAAAGACGAAACTCAGGCGAAATGACACACAGCCAAGAGGAAATAGGAGATGTATTATCCATCCATGACATCCATCAGTATGCCGTAAGCTACATCCTGTTCGGAGCGCTGCTGTCAGTGATCTATTCTCTTTTATTCTATTCTACTCTATTTCTACTACTAATTGTTTCATCTCAGCATCTCCATCTTTCGTGCCCTGAAAAATATGTTCGGTGTTTTTACCGAACACCTTAGATTGCAATATTGGCGTAGCGCGTTGACCTAATTAATTATTACTTAGAATAAGTCAAATTATATTATATTCAGTGCATTTTCGTCAACCGCGTTAGCCAACATTTTGTAACATTTTAGCCGTTAAGAACATTCGAGTGTGAAGTAATAAACAGTGTTTCCCATAAACTGTGTTTCACCTCAACAACACCGACACCTCGCGAAGTACCCCGACATTATTGTTTATTTATTTCACTCTGAATTATTTAGTACTTCTCTAAAATCGGAACACAATCACGCCAGCAACCGCCGCCGTACAAAGCGCCTCGCATTCACTAAATTTAAATTCGTCCGGCATCTCAATTTGTTATGTTAAATTATGAAGCGATTCGTTGGTCTAAATTAGGTTAACGAGTAAGCAAATATACGAAGATGAGACCGTACAATCTGGCCCAACACAGTTGGTAAAACACGAATCCGATGACAATAATCACCGGTGGACTACATCCTAACTAATAATCTTCTTCTTCTTTGCCTTTTCCTTACGACTTGGGGTCGGCCCTCCTCGTATTTCGGCGCCAGGCCGCTCTGTCCTGGGTTGTCTGTAGATTCAGGTGTGTTCGTTCGATATCCCAGGTCACGGTAACAAAATATTGTGTTATTATCCATTTTGAAAAATGACTTGTGATGACGAGTAGGGGAGCTATTTCGATTTACCATAGTAGTGATAGCAGCAGTCGCGAGACTGCGCACTGCCAGTTGACTAACCCCGGGCACACGAGATCGCGGCAACCAATCGTATCACGATTTACACTAGCGTCGCTTAGGGAAGCTTTATAATGTGTAACAGCTTTATAGCCAGTCTCAAAATATATCGACGATGAAGAGTCAATATATAATATCTAACATTTTGGCCATTTTTGTTTTATTGCATTATTTATTGTAGAATAGAGTAATGCACATGCTGACAAAGATCTTAGGTCTGTTTCTTATTAATTTTGCAAGATAATCAATTATTGCAATATATACTAAGTGGTGTTACGTCATTTACGATGGTAATAAATACTAATAAAATCTATCTAAAATATATCTAAAAACTAATAAAATCATTGATTAATATATTAATATTGTAGTCATAAGCATAATATTGTAGTCAGTTTACATAAAACATTTAAAAAATCAAATATACTAAAAAAATAATTAAACGGACTTGGAACGTTTTTTTCGCCTCCTGTAAAGTTGCGTTTTTGCAGTTATTATTTATTGACTCTTCATCGTCGATATGTCAATTGATAAGAAATGGACAAAATAATTGCAACAAATAAATATTTACTTTCTCGTACTACAGATAAATGGTTACCACATTTTTTTTTACCGTGGTAAAATCATCGTATAAGTTTTCCACCCAGGGCAGAGCGGAAGGGACTGTCAGACTCGTACTGACTAAAATCCACGGTGTCCTTCAATAGCTGTTTACGTTCCGGAGTCACGGTAATGGACATTGATTATATTACGTATTTGGATCTATAACATTAATTGACATTCTTTATTATTATTTTTTACTTATTATACACATTTTTAAATATTTTTATTAAAAATAAACAAAAAAAAAACATTTCAAAATATGACATTATTATTATAAACAATTTTGTCATTTTTCACATAATTATTAAATATTGACATTAAAGTTGATGATTTTCTGTCCGCAGCTTAGCTCAGAGTCGCTTGGTACTAGGAAGCTGTAATCTTGTGAAATAAATATTTTTTAGAGTCGAGGTACCCAAAAAATATTTAATTTAAGTGTCTGTATGATATTACCTGACGTTTATATTTTTTCATAATTTGATAACACTATCATCAGATTTTTTTTTTTTTTTTTTATCGTGGTAAAATAATCAAATGTGGCCTCCCACCCAGGGCAGGGCGGGAGGGACTGTCAGACTTGTACTGACTAAAATCCACGGTGTCCTTCAGTAGCCCTTTACGTACCGGGGTCACGGTAATCTGTGAGTCCCGCGACCCCGGCAGGCTTTGGCCCTCTACAGGCCCCGTCACTATGCTGACACTCCTTGAGGCGTGCGTGGAACACAACGCGCCGTCGACCCGGGCATGGTCCATGGTCGGACAGCGAGTCGCCCATTACTCGCTGCCCGCATGCCCGCGCCTACGGTGGCCGGAGATCGTCTTGCGACGTCCGTCGCCGTGGGCGTCTACCACTGCGGCTGGGGTGGAGGGAGGACGTCCTCTCCCTCACGCGGCCCGCCTCCTCCTTCGCGAGCATGACTGCTTCGCAGAAGGAGGCGACCGCTTCCCACTCCATCTCGCCCCGCAGCATGGCCTCGACCAATGCCGGGCGCGAGAGGTCTCCGCCTATCGCCGTCGTGAGGACACGGCGGTGCTCTGCCCAAGCGGGGCAGTCCTGCACCGTATGCTCCACCGTGTCCTCCGGACGATCCTCGCAGTGGTGACACCCAGGCGTTTCTTCCCTCCTTATCAGACACAGGAACCTCCCGAAACTTCCGTGTCCGGTGAGGACCTGCGTCATGCGGTAGGTCAGGACGCCGTGACGCCTATCCAGCCACTCCTCAAAGAGGGGTCTTACCGCCGCGATTGCGGCGTGCCCGGACCTCGGTTGCGACAGTCGCTCCCTCCATACTGCCCTGAGATCGCGCTGGAGCTCTTCCCGCCGCGCCTCGACTTGTCGAGGCAGCGGGGATTCGCCCCGGCGCTGCGCCTCCACGCGCAGACGCATTCATAGACGCGCTGGAGGGCAGTCGCCTCCAGATCCCAGGGCAGCAATCCGGCAAGGAGGTTGGCCGATTCGCCGGCGATCGTGCGGTATCCTCGGACCATACGGATAGCCATGACCCTCTGGCATGCGACCAGCTTTAGTGGTCGCGTCCGAATGCTCAGGGCCCACACGGGGGCCCCGTAGAGGGCCATGGACCGCACGACACCGGCGTATAGCCTCCGGCAGGAGGCGTTTGGCCCGCTGAGATTGGGCAGGAGTCGCCTGAGAGCGGCTGCTGCCCGGTTCAGCTTTGGGGCCAAACGTAGGAAATGCACTATCATCAGATAAGTGACATTTTTTATTTTAGAAGAAATGACTGAAAAGAAATCAGACTCGTCAGATTAAAAAGAAAAGTTTACCAGCATGGTTTAGTGAGCTGATTGCTTCTTGGTGCCATTGAATAAGATTCAATATGCCTAAACAAGTTTTCGTTGCAAGTAAATTAATGAATGCATTAATTTTTTCTTCGTGTTTGAGAGGCTACCGCTGCTTATCTCACCCACGGAACCACAGCTGACGTCCACGAAGCTCTATGATACAACTCCCTAATGCAGATTAACTAAAAATCCCTTGAGAGGAACTTATTTAAATCTGTTATCGGCCTCCAGGCTGTACTTCGATCCTAAGAATGAGTACCTACTAATGAACGCCTTCTGGCTGGAGCAAGGGTAATAAGCTTACTTGCAAGTCTTGCAACCGACACGCCACGCGTGCCCTTCTACAACTATCACTACAGTATCATCCTGTATCACGAAAGTGTACCTCCGTGTCAGAGTCAAATAACGTACTGACTTTGAACAGACTTCTTATTAGAATTTTTAAATTGAAAACTTTATTCAATATTTAGTGCACAGACTAACTTCATCATTCGTTAAGATGAATCGCACCGGCATTAGTGCAGTGATGTGGCACGCAGAGGGGGAGCGGGGTGGGGGTGATTGCGTCTGCAGCGTCACAATGCTACAATGCTATTGTTAGGAAACAAAAATAAATAGAAGCACAAAAGCAGACGCTTTCTTGCTGTAATGAGGCGCGCGCGACGACGTCTGGTTCCCGGCGCCCGGCGGAAACAGATAGTGGAGTGAACGCCGCGCGCGTCGCGCTGGCCGGCTGCAGCGTGCGTCACGTTCATTACGTTCCCGTACAGCGGCACTTCATCACCGGCAACACATTGTTTTCTACGCCATCATACATTCACAGGTAGGACCCAGGTCTTTTAACGTACCTGTACATCATTACTGACTGATTCGTCTTGATTGGCAATTTACAGGAAAAACGTTCTTGTCTCAATAGCTTTATAATATACAATGTATTTGGTTACCTGTTACCGATACTTTAGGCGGATATTATACACAATTCTATCGACTCCATTTAACAAGATTATAACGTGTAACCCAACACACTGTATCTGTATCACTGTATCAACACACAATCTGAACTTTAACACATTTTTCTAAATACCAAACGTCCTAAAGTTAACTCCAGACTATTCTGAATAGACTCCATGAAGACTAAGAATAGTCTGGCCAAATATGTATACGGGTGCCTGTAGCTAGACGCAGTTCACGCAATGCAATTAGCACGGCCCGCGCGATAGACAGTTGCTCTCTTCTATTAAACGAACCTAATGATCTTCTTCGGCTTTACTCACTCACGTCCTTTTTGAATCACGGCATCTGGTGATATTACCTGTCTCGTAAGGCCGGTCCCATTAAGCCTACGTTTGCTGACTATGACTCTCCTGGATCAAGGTGACACTCCAAGTAGTTGTACGCGTACAACATAGTATAAAGCAAAGTCGCTTCCCGCTGCCTGTCTGTCTGTCCCTATGTATGCTTTAGATCTTTAAAAGTACGAAACGGATTTTGATGCGTTTTTTAATAGATAGAGTGATTCAAGAGGAAGGTTTATATTTATAAAACACGGGTATTATAGTAGAGATTGCGACGGTGCGGAGCCGGGGCGGGTCGCTAGTGACATTATAAGATTAAAAATCGCGCATGTGTGCTCGCTTTATAGTCGAAGTAGAATTGGTAAGAACTTTTTTTTTTACAAAAAAAAAATCATCACATAAGTCCTCCCACCCAGGACAGAGCGGGAGGGACTGCCAGACTTGTACTGACTAAAATCCACGGTGTCCTTTAATAGCCCTTTACGAACCGGGGTCACGGTAATTCGTGAGTCGCGCGAGCCCGATTGGTAAGAACTTTGAAAAATGAACAACACCAAAGCGTAACAAGTGATATCAAATATCTCATTAAATAAGTTGTGAATATCCAATTAAAGTTGTTTGCATTGCTATTTAATGGATGGCTCATATACATTTTGATGAGATGAATGATAATTTACTTACAATCGTTGTAATTGATCTTTCCTTTAACCCAAAGCTGACTTGGGACAACGTGGTCGCCGGTCTCATGAGCACAGCATTGAGGAAATTTTTGATGAGGCTATTTTCATTTATAAACGGAACATGTACTGAAAACGGCACTTACTCAAACAGTCTGTCATCAAAACGTAGCGTACTTTGATTATAAGTTATAGACTGTATGTAACTATTTATTTTCGACAATGTTTTCAGCATAGCAGGCCTAGTGTAACATTATATTGACTTTTGTATTTATAACTCCAGATAAGCGCGGCGGCGTTTCATTTAATCAATTTTGAATAGAGAAGCTAATCGAATCTTGCAGGTTTGTGTGTGGAGCGGTATGCGCGATAGAGCGGTATTAATCTGAGCATCAGGTACAACGTGTTGAGCGCTCGCGGCTGCCGTCTTGCGCCTGGCGGCACTACTGTGTGTGAACAGATCGTGAGGCTGGAAGAATACATCCTGGATGGTGAGCCGGGGATTGACTCCGAGGTGGGTGTTATGAGTGTACGCCTACGGGGAAAACAGAATTCATTTTTTTTTGAAAATATTTTTTCCGTGTAATTCATAAAAAATGAATTCCAAAACTATAATCACGAAATTGGAATTTGGAAATTGGAAAAGCTAGTGGAGAGCAGTGCTAGGTCGAATCTAAAATATTTTCCCCATGCATTTTGCGTTGATATGTTGACCAATATTTTGTAGACCTAAAGCTGTTTTTCTATGGAAGTTTTTCAGTATCTCTTTTAGATTTTCATTTACTTATATTGTTCCATCATGTTCGGTTAATACAACTTGTAAAAACTGGCCAAGTGCGTGTCGTACCACGCACAATGCAGGGTTCCGTAGTTAATTACGCGGGTAATCAACTTTGGTTCTTTGGGCCATAGGAATTGTTATATGTTTACCAAGTTTCATCTTAATTGGTCGAGTAGGTCCGGAGAAAATTTACTGTGAAGGACGGACAGACGGACACACAAGTGATCTTAAGGTTCCGTTTTTTCCGTAACCGTAATAAAATACTAATACATTTCAACAGTAAGATCGGTTAAAAAATCAAATATTGTGATCGTATTACATAATTAGTGACCGTAAAATATACAACAAGTGGGTAAGTGACAGTAAAATCATAAAAGTGTCAATAACTCGAAACACCTTTATTCATGTTCTGTTTTGTGTGTACAAAAATTGTGAAGTAATTAGTCGCGGTCAGAAGCTATCCTTATTAGTTTGATTATTTCGCTCGTGCTTTCACGCTAAAACGGAAGAATAGATTTAGAACGGTAGATAATGACCTGGATTTTGACAAAGGGTACTTTTCATCCTAGTCGTTTGTTCCGTGTGGTTATTTAGAACTTCAACGATGGTGAAGCCGTAGGTGGAAGTTAGTCATTATGCTTTCTAATTGTAGAGCCATGGTAACTTCTAGCGGTAATAAAAACTAAACGTTTAAGAACCCATTTAAGCCAACTTTGGCGTGAAACAAGTTGAGATGAATTTAGCAATTTGTTCCACAAGATGATTATGTATCGTTAATGTGTTAAAACAGTTCATTTCTTATTGAACAACGTAAATCATTTAGCTTGCAGTTAATCACGTTATGCAGCGAGTCGTGTGACGGATTGCGAAGTTGGTCACGCCGCCCGCGAAGTCGCGCTGAGCGTGTTCGTGGCGTGTTCCCACTAATGATTGTAGGTTACACTTGATAAAGTGATTCTTTAATAAAGTACAACATTATTACAATGTAATACTATTACCGTACCTTGAGATTTTGAGAATATCACGTAGTTAATTTACTGTTGATGAGCGGTTAGTAAGGTCGACGCACACCGGGAATGGCAAGCACTTTACTTAATGTAAATTCGTACTTAGCTTATAGTAAACAGAAACAGATTCCAGTTTTTAGAGATCAGGCCGAAGGCATCAAAGGGCTTTCCTCTGCGGTATGGAAGACCACTCTAGACAAGCCCGTGGAATGGTACAAAAAGGAGACGCGAAAGCACGACAGGAGATAATGAACGTCATGCTTAGGGCCGTGCAGGTGCTTCGCGGTATGCTGAGTAACGCCCAGCCTCGCGACAGTATGCGCTGGAGTCCACACTTCTGATTATGGGTAGTTCCAGCAATAAAACACAGGTTGAAGTAAGTGAAAGGAATGAATCTTAACTTTAATTAGCACGGTATTTATACAACAAAATATTTAATAATAATTATGGATCACACCACTTTTGTGTAAATGATTCGGACTTGACCATTGTCCTAATGAGCTCCTAATGAGGGGGCGTCAACCTAATACAATAGATCACCGGCGGCCATGTTGCGCGCGCGCCGCTCGGACAAAGGGTGACGTCCCGGAGGTGTGGTCTATTTGTTTTACTCCGCCTAATCACCTCATATGACGTAGTGGTGGCGTGATGTCCTGCCGTGGTCTCACCGCTCATAGGTGGTAGCGGTTTTGGTCGCTACACCACTCCCCCGCTGAGACCGTGACTACGGGTGATAGTAATTTGGAAATTTAACTGTGCGGCCACTTCTTGTTCTTTTTATATTTTGTGTGTCGGATTTTTCGGGTTGTGTAGTCGTGTCTGGGTTTTCTACCGAGACGAACGCAGGTTTAAGACGGTCGATTGTGATCCGTTGTGTCTTTCCTTGAACGTCAACGTCGAAGGTCTTCTGACTTCGTCGGAGTACCTTAAATGGGCCTATATATGGTGCTTGAAGCGGTCTTCGTGCCGGACCTTGCCGTATGAACACATGTGTTGTAGTGTTTAGGTCTTTCGGAATGTAGAACCTTCTGGAACTCCCGTGCCAAGATGCTGGTTGTGGTGCTAACTTGCTGATTTGGGTGCGGATTCGGCCTGCTATGGTAGTTATATCTTCTTCTTCCTCGAGCTGAGGAGTAAAGAACTGTCCTGGTAAACGAAGTGGTTCACCATAAACTAGTTCTGCTGCTGATGTTCCAATGTCTTCTTTCCAGGCACTTCGTATACCTAGCAGGACCCAAGGTAGTGCTTCAACCCAGTTTGTTGAGGTGTGGCAGCTGATGGAGGCTTTGAGCTGTCTGTGTAGCCTCTCAACGAGTCCATTTGCTGCTGGATGGTATGATGTAGTGGTATGATGTGTTGCGCTTATTGTCGCAGCCAGTTCTTTGAAGGTATGTGATAGGAACTGTCCGCCGCGGTCGGTTGTAATATGTTCTGGACAACCAAAGCGTGAGATCCATCCATTTATTAGGGCAGTAACGCACGTCTCAGCGGTCATGTCTGGTAGAGGGTATGCCTCAGGCCAACGGGTAAAGCGGTCGACTATCGTGAGGCAGTATTTCTGACCAGAGCACAGCGGTAGTGGTCCAATCAAGTCCAGATGTATGTGATTGAATCTGGCGGTTGGTGGTCTGAAGGCTTCTAGTGGTGCTGATGTGTGTCTTGTGACCTTGGAACGCTGGCATTGTTGACATTCTTTAGCCCACTGTCGACAATCGCGTCTGATGCCTGGCCAAATAAATCTTTGAGAAACCAGTTTGACGGTGGCCTTTGCTCCTGGGTGGCTTAAATTGTGTAATGCATGGAAAACTTGCTTGCGAAAAGAAGGAGTGATATACGGTCGTGTATATCCTGTGGAGACGTCGCAATATATGCTGAAGCCTGAGCCTGTAGGTTTCCGTTTCTCTAATTGCAATGTGGAGCCGTTCTTGACTAAATCCTGCAACTCGCCATCTGTATCCTGTTCATTGGCGAGTGCTCGGTAGTCCATTGCCATGCCGATTTCATTAATTCTTGACAGGGCATCAGCAACCACATTCTCTGTGCCAGTGATATATCGGATGTCCGTCGTGAATTGGCTGATGAAATCCAAGTAACGGTATTGTCGTGGAGAACAGTTCTCACGTCGTCCGTTGAAGGCATAGGTCAGAGGTTTGTGGTCTGTTACGACGGAGAAAGTTCTTGCTTCAACCATGAAACGGAAATATTTTATGGCCTCATAGATGGCCAGCAGCTCGCGATCATAAGGGCTGTATTTCATCTGACTCGGACTTAACTTCCTGGAGAAGAAAGCTAATGGTTTCCATTCATCGTTCTGTCGTTGCTGAATGACTGCTCCGATTGCTGAGTCTGATGCATCGGTGAATATGCTTAGCTCAGATTGAGGGTCTGGATGTACGAGGAGTGTAGCTTGTGATAGACTGTTTTTGCAGCATTTGAAGCTTTCCAGTTGCGCTGGTGTCATTTTGATTACTTGTGATCCCTTCGTTTTTGGACCTGCAAGTAATTCGTTCAGAGGTGCTTGGATAGTAGCTGCCTTCGGAATCAAGCGGCGGTAAAAGTTTAGCATTCCGAGGAAGCGTCTGAGATCTTTCACTGTTGTTGGTGGTGGATAGTCTCTGACTGCTTGTATCTTTACATCCAAAGGTTGAATGCCTGCTGCTGAAACTTTGAAGCCGAGGAAATTGGCCTCAGTTTGTCCAAATGTGCACTTGTTGGTGTTAATTAAGATGCCATATTCAGTGAGCCTTTGGAACAACTTTTTTAAGTGCTGTTGATGTGTGGTGCTGTCGGAGCTGAACACTAAGATATCATCAGCATATCCAAAACTGAAGTCCAGTCCACGAAGAACCTCGTCCATAAATCGCTGGAAGGTCTGGGATGCGTTACGCAGGCCAAAGCTCATAAACGGGAACTCGTATAACCCGAAAGGTGTCGTTATTGCTGTTTTGGGTATGTCTTCTTTAAATACTGGAATTTGGTTGTAGGCCTTTATCAGATCAATTGTTGAGAATACTGTACTTCCTGTAAGCTGATGCGTGAAATCCTGTATGTGCCTGACGGGGTATCTGTCTGGGATTGTTCGAGCGTTTAAGGCTCTGTAGTCCCCGCACGGACGCCATCCGTCGTTTTTCTTGCGAGCTAAGTGTAGTGGTGAAGACCATGGACTGTCAGACAATCGTGCTGTGCCATTCTGCAGCATTTCTTCAAATTCCTGTTTTGCTACTTTCAAGCGTTCAGAATCCAGTCGACGCGGGCGACTGTATACCGGAGGTCCAGGAGTTGTGCGAATATGATGGACGGTTGAGTGTTTGACGATAGTGGTTTGTCCTGCTGGTCGAGTGATATCCGGGTACTCTCTCAATATGTTATGGTAGACCGAATTGTCTGCGATGGTGCGAACGGATGAAATTGCTTCTGTGGAGGTCTGTTGAGGTGCAGAGATAGTCAGTGCTGTGACTCCATCCACTAGACGTTGATTGCGGCAATCGACAAGTAGGTTGTAGTAGCCTAAAAAATCGATGCCTATTATGGGTTTGGAGACGTCCGCTACGATGAATCGCCAGGTGAAAGCACGTCGGAGTCCCAGATCCAATGTGAGAGGTAGGTCGCCGTATGTAGCAATGACTGTGCCGTTGGCTGCAAATAGCTCGTATTTGGTTTTGATGCGATGGTCCTGAACGGCGGATCGCGGAAAAACGCACAGGTCTGAACCCGTGTCGATAAGGTACTGCACCTTGGTTTTTCGGTCCGTAACGAACAGGCGGCTTGTAACGGTCAGGCAGTCTTGTGCCGCCACTAATGGCTGCCTGGAATGTTTTCCGCCTTCTTGTGCGAACAAGGCTGGGTGCATTTACGCGCCCGCTCACCAAATCGGTAGTGGTACCAGCAGTAGGGGTGATCTTTAGGGCGTGAACTTGAACGTGATCTTCTGTTATAGTCACTTCTGCCCCTGGAACGTGAACGTGAGCGTTTGTGCAGTTCTGTGCTCATAGTTTCTAGTCTTCGGCTTAGTTCTGCTACTGTGCGTGTTAATTGTTCGATGGCACTATCTGCTGCTGCTCCAGGTTTTGACGTACTGGCTACTTGACTGGGTGCTGGGCTGGTGAGTGCCATGGTCGCTGGAACAACATCGTTGACACGGTCTGCCAGCTCGGCCAGGTCTTCTAGGGTCATCTTCGTCTGTTGAGCAGCGATGCATGTTTGCAGGTGGGTAGGTAGGCGACTAGCCCAGATTGTCCGAATAAATTCCTTGGGAACATTTTCTCCAGCCAGGTGTTGCAGGTGCCGAAGGAATTGAGTTGGTTTTCTATCTCCTATTTCTTCGTGCATCAGCAGCTGTTTTATCTTTTTTTCTTGAGATGCTGACAGTCGACGTATCAGTTCTGTTTTCAACGTCTCGTACTTGTTCGTGCTTGGTGGATTTACTACTAGGTCACGAATCGCTGCTGAGTGCTGCGGTTCCAGCTGCGCCAGGACGTAGTAAAATTTCGTCGCATCCGCGGTTATGTTGGACAGGATAAACTGGCCCTCCAGTTGTGCGAACCATAATTCAGGGTCGTTGGGGTTGAACGCTGGCGTCCTCACTCCGACTCGGTTCGTTTCTCCAAGTTGGACGTCTTCTTTGTTCATTGGCGGCATCTTCAGGTGTTCTTTGTAAGTACGGGGTCACCAGTGAAGTGGATAGGTACACACTTCTGATTATGGGTAGTTCCAGCAATAAAACACAGGTTGAAGTAAGTGAAAGGAATGAATCTTAACTTTAATTAGCACGGTATTTATACAACAAAATATTTAATAATAATTATGGATCACACCACTTTTGTGTAAATGATTCGGACTTGACCATTGTCCTAATGAGCTCCTAATGAGGGGGCGTCAACCTAATACAATAGATCACCGGCGGCCATGTTGCGCGCGCGCCGCTCGGACAAAGGGTGACGTCCCCTCATTAGGAGCTCATTAGGACAATGGTCAAGTCCGAATCATTTACACAAAAGTGGTGTGATCCATAATTATTATTAAATATTTTGTTGTATAAATACCGTGCTAATTAAAGTTAAGATTCATTCCTTTCACTTACTTCAACCTGTGTTTTATTGCTGGAACTACCCATAATCAGAAGTGTGTACCTATCCACTTCAGTGTGAGCTGGCCATAAAGTATATTTTTTTAGTAGTTGTTGCTAGCGGCTTTCCCTGCGTGTAGCTCGAAAATGATACCAAGGGAACGTTATACTGAGATAAAAGGTATCCTAGTAGGTATTATTCCAGACTATAACCTATCTCTATACTTTTCATCCAGATGCGTTTTGCCATCCGAAAATCCAAACATTCACATTTGTAATATTATCAAGGATTTTTATTACTGTTGCTATGTAGGAAGCCCGGGGCATAGGGGCGGCGAATAATGGACGCTGTCCGACCATGGACCATGCCCGAATCGACGGCGCGTTGTGTTCCACGCGCGCCTTGAGAAGTGTCAGCATAGTGACGGGCCCTCCTGTAGAGGGCCAAAGCATGCCGGGGTTGCGGGACTCACGAATTACCGTGACCCCGGAACGTAAAGGGCTATTGAAGGATACCGTGGATTTCAGTCAGTACGAGTCTGAGTCTGAGTCCCTCCCGCACTGCCCTGGATAGGAGGAGGACTCATTTGATGATTTTACAACAAAAAAAATGAAGGAAGCCCGGAAAATGACATACAAACTCTGAATTTCATTTTCCTACCTAAATATAATGTCAAATATGTCTCAACGTAAATCAAGTGATATGTGGTTAACATTGATGGACGAGCCTGTACTCAGACCGCTCAGTGCGGCGCGGGCTGGTCGCGGCGCTACATCGATACAGTTTTACGACACTGGTCTTTACTCCGCTCCACACGTCGGTAATTCATCCGTAATATCTCTTTGCCGTTTATACGCACTAAACATTTCAATGGCGCCATAAAAATATAACAATTGCGCGGCAGATGTGTACATAATACAATTATGGCAGTTTGGTCACTCACAAAAAGTACATAATCTCATCGACAGCGTGCGCCGCTCGTTGTGATCACGAGGAAACTAGTAGTCGGTGTGCCCACCGTGCTCTCAGTACACGACGTGCTCGATGTTCTGGTGGCGGGCGAGGCTACAGTGACCCGCGGCGCTCGTTCACTTCGCGTGCATCAGGTAGATGGCGCGCTTCGAGTGTCTAGCGAGCTGTTGAACAAGCGTCTATAATGTGTACGTGATCAGTATTCCTGCGGTGTCGTAGAAACAAACCCCGTATCGGTATCAAATAAGAACCACAAAGAATACAATTTGGTTGCAGCTGTACCGCCCGGGGTTAAGTGCACTACGTACATCGGCGGCGAAGAGGGGGAAGGGGGAGTAATGTTATTACTTCACCATGAGCGTGTGGCCAGGCTGTGATTACTAATTGGAACAACGACAACTATTACTTTGCACTTGTTTGTTTGTGCGCTTCGCCACCCGCCGCTCCTTTATGTACACTTTTTTATCAGCTCATCGAAGACATTCATAGTGATGTGTTTTGCGACGAGTCAGAAAGTTACGATCTGGTGAATTTAGAATTTTACTAATATCAAAACAATATAATAATAACGAAAGTAAAAAATGGTCAATCAGAGAAATAGTTTGCTGAAGGGTAGGTTTACGTTATAGGGTAGGCTACAGGAAATCACGTAAGTTCAGTGGTTTGGTTCTACTGGAACTACTGATCAATGACGTCAGGGGATACTAAGCACCATTCGAGAGTTCAATGTCATGACATCATTTTCCTGTACGAAATGAAGCGGAATGCTTAGAAACTATCTTATTTGGAATAAAACATTATGTGTTATACCTACTACGAATAAAAGAGAGCCGTTATCCTGAACTATTTGTCGAAGTTTGCTTCCATTAGCAGTCGTCTCCGTCACCACACAAAGGTGAAACAAAACACGAACAATTCCAGCTGTCTCGAGAGCGCGCGTGATGTGTGGCCGCACATTGTTCGCGAGGAGACAGATCGCGCGAGCGCCGCTCGGAGCAGCTCCACGAGGCCTGTCCGGGAGCACGCCCGCGGCGACCGAGCGGGGAAACAAATCGGTGTCTTTGACCGAACGTTTCATTTCTTTCTCAGATCAAAGAAACAGACAGATATAACGCGCACGATAAACAAGGTGAAGCCACTTTTATTTATGTGTACGCGGCAGTTATCAACGGCCGTGTAGGGACACGCGCATCTGTGTGTGTGTACGGTTGCCAGATATTGACAAATACTACCATATTTCTGTTCATTAAATTGTTCTCAATTATTTGACTACCTGATATTTCAAATAGGAAACGTGTTTTTGTTTTAAGGTATTAAATAAGTATTTGAACGGAATAATAATGTTTGAATTAGAGTTAAACATGCATAATTACTTTTTTCATCTTATTTATTCATATCAGACAAGAAATACACTTTCTGGTTTATCTATTAACTTATTACTTATAATTGAATAACAAACGATTTTAACGTATTCGTTATTACAAGTATTCGTTTTATTTAGTGTAATCTTAACCTATATTAAATATAATGGATGCTAAATAAAAAGTATTTCCTTACACGCAATTACGAACGTATTAAGTAATCGTTATTCTAGACCCCCACCACTGCCCTAATTTTTAAGGACATTTTTACCACATAAACTGGCAACACAGACCAATTACTGTTGACGTTTTGTGTTTCAAGTGAACAGAAAAGACTTTATCGAAAATAAATACCAAAACAATAAAAATAACAAGAGTTACTTTTTTTTTGGGACAAACCCACCACACTATTCCCAAACCACTGCAACTCCTGAACTCCAGAATCAACAGTGGCAACCACCAGAAAAGCGCCGAGACAATGAAGCTGGACGTGTCCCGGAGAATGAATTTACCTGTCTTGGATCCTGCAACGAAATTAATCAGAAAAGAATAGTGGAGGAGTAGGAAAAAATATGTTTCCACTTCCTTCCATGCACTCAGGAGACAGAACAAAACAAGGCCAATAAGCACAAAGGGACATTACAACTGGGAGAAGCCCAGTTGCCTAGCACCACGGGTAAAATGACTACTAATATTAATGGGTCCTAAAGAGTTACGTGTGGAAATATATTCCATTTTCTTTTCTTTGTTTTTGAGAACAACTTTTACAATGTGTAAAGACACGAGACGTGTGACCAGTATGACGCGCAGCTTGGTACTAACGCAAATTTGTATTCGCTTTTGATTCTGTATTTGCTTTGGTGGCTTCATTAACCTGTTCTAAGCGCTCTATCTGCCCATTTCTTTAATCTGAGATTTCTTTTTTCATTTTTTACACTTATTTCATGCATTTTCAATTACGTTTACAAAAACGTAGAAATGAAATTTAAAAATAGTCTATAGTCCACCAGCATCAGGAATGTGTGTCAGAAGTACTGCCTTCTGAATCAGGCGCTTGATCCAGCTGCCAAGTGAGAGCATTCTCATCCTCACATGGTGTATCTGTTACTGTAAAAGCCCGAAGCACGGTAAATAGGATATAGGAAAATAAGATTTGTAGATATTAGTCTTTACCTATGAAATTGCCGTTCTGCAGTACTGGCCATTTCAAATCAAAATAATTTTTGTTTGGCTAAGAATTGTAATTTAAAATTAATTTTATTTTAAAAACATGGATTTTTTTTTCCAAAACTAGTCATTTGTCTATTGAAATTATATATTACTTTAAAAGATTGGAATGCGATGAAAATGTAACACTAATTGTTACATTTACATCGCGTTTCAATCTTTTTCGTCATCATACATACGTTAAAAATTCGAGTAATTAAGGAATATGAATACCGTAGAGGCAGCAACGCGGCGCAAGCGGCACGCAACATCAACAACGACCACCTGTTATGGTTTGCTCACTTCCGTATTGGAAATTTCGACCTTAAAAATGAACCTCGCGGTCGTCCGAAGACATGGGCTGTCCTCTCCCTCACACGGCACGCCTCCTCCTTCACGAGCATGACTGCTTCGCAGAAGGAGGCGACCGCTTTCCCGATCGCCGTCGTGAGGACACGGCAGTGTTCTGCCCAAGCGGTGCAGTCCTGCACCGTATGCTCCACCGTGTCCTCTGGACGGTCCTTGCAGTACAGTAACAGTGTTAGGTTTATTTTCGTTGCGAAATTATGTATGTATTTTCCGTTTTTGGTGTTCTTCAATAGCCCTTTACGTACTAGGGTCACGGTAATCCCTTGGTCCCGCGACCCCGTTGCCAGCGGCTTAGCCTTACATTTCGAAAATTATGCCATGAGAACGTAATACTGGGATAAAAGGTATCCTGTGTTTTATTTGGGACTATAGCCTCAGTAATTTTTGTGTGAAAGAGCCAAAATTTACTCACAACTTGTTCAAAACAGATCGGCTCAGTTCAGCACGCCGCGCGGTGAATGATCAGCGATCATTTGTTTGTGTTATTTCTGCTTTATGTTAGCTACTTTTACTGACGAAACAAAAATCAGTCGAAACGAAAATCTTACGAAATGTTATCTGACGAAACGAAAATCAGTCCGATAGGAAATAACCCATTTGTTCACGCTGCGGATTGATTTACATGTTCCGCGCGCCACATACGTTACGCCCAAAAAAAGATTTCTTCCCTCGTCAAAAAATAATGAACGTTTCAACGTGATGCATGTTCTAGATTAGCGCCGCAGACAGACGCACGGAACAAATTACACACATAAATTATTAAGATTAGGAGCGGTACTTGACACCAGGCACGGGGTGGGTAGCACCAGTACTTGTGACAGGTGTAATAAACACTAACTGATACATTTGAAAGAACTTATCAAGTCATCATCATCACGATTAGCTTATAATGATCCCACTGCTGGGACACAGGCTCTGTGAGAGGGAGTGGGCCATAATCCACCACCCGGGCCTCGTGCGGGTTGCTAGATGTCGGCCTCGGCCTGCGAACGCGCCGCGCTGCATAGTAACATATCCCTTGAATTTCATCTAAACTTACGAACAAGTTATAAACATTAAGTAGGCATTTGAAAGAGCCTCGGAGCAGAAAATGAAAAGTAATTCGCATTGGGATGAAAATAGTGGAATATGATATTGTGGGAGAGACGGGCGGGACAGCGCGGGCGCCGCGGTATTGTGAGCGGAACAAACACGCGGCCCGCTGTATCGCATTATGAGCTCTAAACGGATTTAAGTGCGACGAGTCCGATTTTAATTTCGTCTCGGCGTCGTCACTTTAGCGTCACGTTATATTAAAGTTTCGCGGCCGGCGGTACACTCTGCTGCGCTACGGTACGGCACTATTATCGCCGGCTGTTTCTGATTCCGCTAGAAAGCCTCTCTATAGCTATTTGAGATTCCGCTAGAAAGCCTCTCTATAGGTATTTGAGAAACGTCTTTATTTATATTTCATTGCTTTAATACAATCTTAAGAAGTGAATGTACAGTAGAGCAGCTCCTTCTAAGAAACTATTGCTTCTTTTAAAGTTTTGGATAGTGTTAGCCGTTCTGTAATTATGTTAAAATCATGAAATTAGAGTATTTGTCTGAGTCCGGTGTCGTGTAGACCCGCACGTCATTATCAAAGTGATGGTCGGAGTATCTCATGAGACTCGATCTACTTGATCATGATTATGAGCCGTGTATTTAAAGTACGTCGCGTCACTGTTACCAAAAAGCAAACGCGATGTTTTATTTAAAATTAAGGTCACAATATCGTTACAATCAAATGAGACAGTGTTCAAACTTGGATAAACTTGTTTAAAAGTAGTACCTACAGCAACAGATTAGCGATGTCGAAATGATTGATCAAGTGCTGGAACTTTGAAATTTATGAACGGTGTCGTCTAAAAGGATTACTGTGCAAGTCTGAACGACCCGCCTTTAATCATCGGACGCGATCTTGGACGATGGACAGGTGAGGGCGACCCACTCACTGCTGATGGTGTTGCCATACTGCTGCTGCGGGAGACGGAGTGGAGCTTTGCCATTGTTACAGTGAAATCAAGTATTTGATTCCTGATCCCAATACTTACTTCGTAATTGAAACATTTAAATAGATTACTAAGTAATCTAAAGCACGCTTGCATATAAGTCTTATAGGCAAGCGTACTTCACTGTCGACTACATCATTACTTACCATCAAGCCACATAGTGGTCAAACGCCAGCATCTCATAAAGACAAAAACGTCTCCGACATGTGGGTGTAACCTGCTGACCCTTGGAAGGGAATATCGCTGCGGTTTCAAATACTCAACAATTAGTTTATACAAAAACTTTGAGCTCTAAAATAAATGAATCGATTTGATTGGAACATAAACCAGTCGGTTTAGCTACTTACTTTCTGGATTAGAAATTAGAATGATTTAGAAAACGTATTTGCTATTCTACAGCTGGCTTCCTTCAATTTCAGTAATAAATGTACGAGCAATCTTGTAAAAAGTTCGGCTAAATCTTTCCACTTTGTACTTGGATCGAACCATTCATTACGTTTATTGAATATCCAAGATTTGAATTGAATCACATTTTTGAATCAAAGTATCTAAATGAAAACTGGAAATTATCTTTAATAACGAAGACATGAGGCTGGTTAATAGCGACTTGTACTGGAATTGGAATAAAAGCTAACATAAAGTATCAAATAAAACATTTCATTAGTTTATTTGCAGTAAAACATAATTGATATAATGCTTTTATTACAGGTGTGGGTACTGGTGTTATAAATAAGTTCGAACATGTTTTACTTATAGGTGTGTACAAGTAGGTAGTAATACATTCACACACACACAAATATTTATAGAATTACTAATGATTTTGCTAGGAATTCATTCCCGCTGTGGCGCGTCCTCCCGTTACGAGTCCGTCGGACGGTACAGATTTCACATCATATTCGACCGTGAATCAAAAGTAATATTGATGTTACTAGCTTCCGCCCGCGACTCCGTCCGCGCGGATGTCGGTCTTCGCGTGGATGGTTTATTTCTTCATTTTGAGTAACTCTGACAATGACATCTTATAAATATCTATTGGACCCAAATACGGCTAAGCCTATAATAATTAAGGAGATCCCTCTATTGAGCTACTGCTGTTGAGCTCGCGTTCTGTAGCTGAAAACAATTTTTTTTCTACGTATTTTTCCAGGATATAAATCCCATTTTACGCCCAGGATAATAAGGAATAATTATACCAAGTTTCATCGAAATCGAACCGTCAGTTTTCACGTGATGCCTGCACAAACAGACAGACAAAATTTTTTTATATTTGGATTTGGTATTGATCCAGCAACACCCCCCGCTATTTATTTTTTCAATATTTTCAATGTACAGAATTGACCCTTCTACAGATTTATTATATAGTATAGATAGATTACTTTCTAGACATTTACTTTAACACGACAACTAACTTTAAGAACTTTTAGCTTCGACCTTGTTCTCGATACTGGTGGGCCACTATTATTTATTGTTTTTAAATGTTTGTTTTTGTAAAAATATTAAAAAATGTACTTATAAGTAAAGAAAATGAATAAAGAATAAAAATACAAAAATCCAATGCAAACTAGCGGAAAAGCAGGAGAAACAATAATCGTATACGATAGGAACTAGAAACGGATCCTAAACCGATACAGCATCGTAAACAGTGCTCGTAAACAGCCGTGAGCAGCTGAGCGGTGACGGACAATGGCTAATCAACTCGAACACCGCGCTCATGCAGGCGCCGACGTCCGGGCCGCGCGAAATATCGCCGTCTTACGTTATTCTGACCACGAAGCAAAAACCGAGCAGTGTAACTACCACCAATAAAGATCAGATGCTACATCATTTCTCACCCTTGATTGCATTTAGTACATTTTGTTCTCCAATGTGAGGCAATGTGAGTGCTAGGCAAGTCCGCACGTGAACGCACGACGGCGAGGCGATGCCGTGCGAGTTGTTCCACAGTAGGATGATGAGGCACGACTTTTATTACACGTGGATAGCACTCATTCCATCGAAGAGGTCACAACACGCACACACACACGGACAACTAGCAGTAGCCGACAAAGCCCGGAGATATGCCTACATAGTTATTACGAAAACATAGTCTCACCCTTGTATCGCATCACAAGCAAAATTTGTGTACCTTCGTAACCTTGACCAACATAATTCATTCTAGTTTGGTGATAGAACGCTTGCGCTCACCGCGCGCTTTGTGTGATATGTCTCCGTCGGCGTCGTTTACTGTAGAGTGCACTAACTGCGACCAGCTGCTAGGTTATGATGCAGCGGTTGCGCTCATTTGCACTCAGCTCGATTCAGCATCAATAAGTTCTGCCTCTCCGCGTCTCTCGGCGCGAGTAGGTACGCATATTACAGACGCAGTAACCGTGACTCGTGAGCAAGCGCGCGCTCATTTATTTATTGTTTATTGGGCGCTTTTTCTTAAGTAGGTGTGTAGTGCGAGACAAAGGACGTAATGTTATCTATTATGTACGGAGCTCGCGGCACAACTCGCTGCTTTCAATTGTTTCGTGCTCTCGCGGTGGCCGCCATGCGCTGCGCGTTCTACTGCGTAAGATGGATGGACAGACTACATGACAATTATCATAATATTATTCATATGTAATACCATTTGCGATAGGTATGCTGTAAAAAGGTATTATTTATTATTTGTTGAAAATCTAATGTATGTATGAAAGTAATAGTACAGAAGTGGGAAGTTACTCGTACCATAATGAAATGTATTTCAGTACATTATCTGGCAAAGTAAGCTGGTTAGAAATTATAGTGCAAAGATAAACAGGCCTTTGGGATCCCTGACACTGCGAACAGGTCACAATCCTTAGTTGTTTGTGAGTATACCACCTGATCTATAGCACTTCATGTTCAAAGTGTGCGAAGAATGTAGACGTATTAATGTGTGCGGCGGACAATGACGTACGTCACTACTTACAAAGGCGGCGTTATCACACCCATCTCGAGAACAAAGCGCCGACACGTGGGACACGCAGCGAAGCGGAAACTAGTCCGTGGGTCAACTGAGAGTCATCCCGGCCAACCCGGCTTCGTCGACAAAACTTGTTTAAAATCGCTAATAATAATCATCTTATTGAATCATACAATCAAAGTTTCGAATTATACAATTAATGTTATTATGGTTCGTAAAAAAAACTGATATTTTTAGGTAGGTTATTGGGTTTCTCTACTTAGCTTGATGCTTGGATCTGATCTGTAGGCCATAGAGTCGCCCACTATTACTTAGTACGTAACATTTTAAATATGTTTGTATCAGTTTTCTTCCGAAAATTCAAAATAAGTATAATATTTACACGGCGATCTGGGCTCATCTGTATAAACTTGATACAGACGCGGTGGTAACGCGACGCACACGCTGCAAGAACAAAACATGCGGGAACGTGATGCAGACTTGGCGGGAACATGACGCAGACTAGGCGGGATCGACGCCGTCTCGGCGTGTGCGTGACGCAGGCTCAGCGGGAGCGTGACGTAGACTTGGCGGGAACGTGCCGCCGTATTGGCGACTCGGCGGGAACGTAACGAGAACGTGACGGGAACTCAGATTACATAACAAACTAACCTTTTATACCTTTGTTAGTGAAACAATCTTAGGGTGATTAAGATGTTACGATCTCGACTATATGCGAAGTGGAATGAGACGCATGTGTCGTGACGCGCCGCGCACCTCTCCCGTTACTAGCGCGATACAACACAGCTTCTTCGCACCTCGCTTCGGATACAATCAGGTAGTTTACTTGATAAACCTCCGGTTGATTGTTTACCATTGTGTTACACAACATTTCCTTTACCATTTTTTTTTAAATTTTGGCCTACGACGAAATTTGGCGATTTAGACCGTTAAAACTCGGCTTTGCGAGAAAAGTGTGGTTATTTGAGAAAAGAAAACTGTGCTTATTACAAATGCAATAATTAGATTTATTACGTATTGATAATGTTTAGTCGTGTCGCTTGGATATTATTGAGAATACCGCAACAGATGAGCACTGCCAGCTCCTCAGACAGTGTCTAAGGTGCAGAGTAGATATAAAAAGTGTTATCTATCGTGTTTACGTTTGCCCCCTATATTTAACACACGTATTTACAGAGTCAAAGCTATATAGGTAGTAAGTAGCTATACAAACACAGTGCAGGTACAACGTTTATACGCACACAGTCGTTCCCTCAATTGATTGTGATAAAAATATTTTCTCTTGCGTTGCGCAAATAAGGAAGTGTTCCGTTTGTTGGACTGATGTTTATCTTTCGAGTTGAAGTCGTTCGAGGTGCTCCTGTGTTTGTATCATTATGGAAACAGTCCGAGGTTCACGGCGCGGCGGTGGACTCGAATGGTTGTCTTTATAGAGATTTTTTTTGACTGCCAGTTAGTGTGACAGACCTGCAAATGAGGTATAACGTATCAGCCATCACAATCATTATCACATCTGTATTTGTATGTGTGCGGCTCTCTGTGTGTGTCCATTATAATTAAAAGATTATTTACAAAATAAACAGTTACAATAACGTTACGTTAATACAGTTTGTGTGTAGAAGTGATATAATAACCAAGCAGAAACTTTACTGCAGTTTTCATGATACATTTAAACAGTTTCAGAACAAACAAATGTTCTTTTCGCATTACAGCAGCTCGAGAAGTAAAGATGTTCCTGACTAGATAATACCCAAGTTTTCCGTAAGAGCACGTACGAGTTCAAACTGCACTCTATTTACCAACATCGTCTTAAACCAAACAAGATACTCCAACTACTTTGCTGGGGAAAAATCTGCTCGCAAGTAACTGTTCCCAACTTCTGGCCGCGGTCCTCCGGCCCACGAGCACCCCGCTCCCCGCTCCCTCGCGCCTCCCCCGTGGCCGTCACAATTACTTACCGACAATCCACGCATACACCACACAACCACTTTTAAAACTTTCTCTCCTTTGAGAGCGTCCGGAGCGCCTTAGCTCCGTAGCAGCACAAAGCGCCGTAGCAGATCGTAACTCCGTACCAGCAGGTACCGCCGTAGCTAGTAGCGCGTAGCTCGTTTTGTCCCCGATTTTAGTGATCGGATATTATGTAAAGTTTCTCCTGCAAGGCACACGTGACAGAATGCGCCTGTTTGTAATAACACTAAGCCTTTGCGAGTTGTGTCCGTCTCGTGATGAGTTCATATCACTCGCTACTAGCAGTCTGAACTTGCAGTATCCGAGAGTTTCATTTCAGATTAACAGAATAATTGAAACTGAATGGCATTATGTAATTAAGAGTAAGTCATAGTGAAGTTAATGATTTTGTTCATTAAAAAGAATTCGGCGTGGGATGCCCCGAGGAGCGGATTAACGAGGTTCTTCCTAAGTGTCCGTGCGGGGAGGCGGAGGCCCGGGGAGGCCTGCGGGGGCCCGGGAGCCTCTAGGCGCGCCAATTAAGAAGACACAAAGGAGCGTGCCGCGCGACCTGCCGGATAATTACGTGAGCCGATGAGTTGCGCTGGCGCGAACTGTTATTTTTAGTGTTTTTAATTGTTAAGTGTTCCACAATTTGGGCGCCGCCATTGCCGAGGACGTTAGCGGTATCCCTCAATGAGCAGTCCTGTGCGAGGTAGAAATGTTCGCAATATTTTGTATTGTGAGAGGTTTGCGCTCACCTGCCACCTGCCACAGTAACTGAGTTAGTGGTGACGTCAGTCACTGACGGCTGCACATCTGACGAGTGTCCGACACTGCGCGCGTGCGTGAGTGTAATGTTCTACACAATACATCACGCAGCTTCACGTCCGGGATGTTTTTCATTTATCATATAACAGATATCATGTAAAATAGACACGATGGATGTATAAATTTTACTTCTGAACAAATAATAACAAGTAACCAATTTCGATATAAGTATGAGATAAATCAAAAAAATTAATATACGGATTTTTCACATTCGCATTCGACATTTTGAGCGATACATAAACGTACAGATCATTATTTTGAAAATACTTCTGCTTCCGTTGCCCGACCGGCCATTGTGACAGCATCTCGCAGAGTGGCGCGGCAGCGGCGACGCGCGGCTTATAGTTTCGGTACATCGTGTACAGTGCTACAAAAAGAACAGCACTATGTGTCGCTTTGTTTATAAAGCAATACAGAGTGCCCTGCGTATGCAGTGTACGGCGGAGGAGCAAGCGGCGCGGGGCCGGACTAGGAGTAACTAGCTGAGAGCGAATACTGTATAACAAACGGAGTCGCCGCGGTGTGACCGGGCCGTCTCGTGCCGTGTGCTGTGCTGATTCGAGCCATAAGAGCGCATGTTTGCCGCAACGTATTACTAACTTTAACTTGCGCACAGATTTAAGTTTTGATTCATGCGGTCCATGGTGGAGGCTTGGTGTTGAACACGTCTACATTCTATACATGGTATTACATACCACCTATTACAACCCGAACATGTAAGCAAAAAAGTAGCACTAACATTTTGACCAAAAAAACGACAACATTGCTTTAAAATATAAGCATACCCATTCATTTGTATCTGGTTATTTATATCGAGCATAACACTCCACATCACTGACAGTTGTCATATGACTGCTGGAGTCACAGGAACAGAGTTGAGATGGATTTACTATTATGCACTTATTCATAACGTGTGTATTACACTCAATTTATGTTAGTCCATTACCACTGTACAGCTCTAACAATGGATTAATGGATAAATCCTAGAAGGTGCATCTGCATCTCGAATCATCTGATTGGGCAGCATGGGCAGAAAAGGAGACGGAGCACTGACTGAATTATGCAATGCCGCATTTCTATGAAAGTAAATAATTATCCCACGGGAACATGAAATCGAGATTAAAACTATTTTACGTGTTAATCCAGGTTTAAAAATTATCTGTGTACTAAACATTCAAATCTGTTCAGCACTTTTTGCTTGCATGGATGTATGCCATCGTCACAAATTTTCTCATTTATAAAATTATACAGTAATTATACAGAATAATATTATATGTCATAAACAACCTGAATATGCTTTACATTCGACGTTAAAATTCCAAATCAATTACACTTTAGACATGCCATTCAATATGTTTTTTTTACGATTTTTTTAGCGTGGTAAAATCGTCAGACATGTACTGACTAAAATCCTTCAATAGCCCTTTACGATCCGGGGTCACGGTAATTCGTTGGTCCCGCGATCATATTAAACATTACCCTACACTATTTCTCCAGTGTCGTGTGTGCGTTTAAATTTTAACTCACACACCCTTACAAACACACGGAAAATATATATCTACAAACGCCTTATGTTTGTAGATTTTTCTCAAAGTTATCCCTGGATAGTTTCAACAGCAAACTAAAATTAACTGATAGTGGAACTGAAAAATGACTTCGCACATCGCAGAAACATGACAGCGAACAAACATTTCAATTCTGAAACAACAATAACCTCACTAGCAAATCTGCGCGTATGTGCAACTTTAACTACTTTGGTTTGTTTGAAAGAATACCCAATTACTCGCTGATAGTACAGTGTAGTGTTATCGATATCAGACGGTCACTCGAGTGAATCACCTCTATGATATAGTAAAAGTATGGACAAGAAAGTTGATCTGCTTCTTTGATAGTTTTTTGATTATTCGTTTAACGAGTGACAGATGTCAAGTGCCGTAAATCTAATGTCGGTAGATCCATTAGCTAAGTAAGTTTTTAAAGAAGTTACTCCTCCTGATATATTCGGTCTAATCGAACGGAATGAAAGGAACTTCACTGCGTCCAGCCCGTGCAGTTGATTGACTCCCGCCTCAGTACCTGCGGCTATGTTCACGCAACGTATTCATTACGTTCACCAAAGAATCTGTTTGCCAGCAGATTGGAACTTTGAGTCCAATTTCGTATATTTGTTTTTAATTAAAAGAACATAAAACTGTTTAAATAACGGAATAGGTTTGAATAAAATTTCTATTTAATGATAGTCAATTCACAAAAATATGTCTCACAAAAATGTCATTCATGTACTTTCAGTGCCCGTCAGGAAACTAGCTCAAAGTTTACGGAACAGTGTCGCATGAAATTCCCGTCCGAGGCAGCACTAGTAAGGGCATGCGGACGGCGAGTTATGGGTGACTCGTCGTCCGGTCATGCCCGGAACGACGGTGCGTTGTTCCACACGTGCCTTAAACAGCTGACGGGCCCCACAGAGCGCCACATACCTGCAAGGGTCGCGGGACTGCCTAAACAGGTGACCGTGACCCCGGAACTTAAATGGCTATTGAAGAAACACCATGGATTTTAATCAGTACGAGTTTGATAGTTCCTTCCGCTAGGACGCAGTACTGGTAAAACACACATCCATAAAAAAATGCCCGATCAAAACATACTTTCTAAACGCATTTTACACATCTTTACTCCCAACACGTCGTCTGACTAGAAGGTGTCCTTCCTGCTGTCACAACCACGTCGACGTCACGTCGATTAACAGCTTGCTCCTCTCGTCACCGTACCATGAAACTGTAGTCATTATCAGATAATGACACCCATATTGTGCTAAACCATTCACACAGACGTCATCGTACTTAAACACAAGCGCGTTCACCATCATTAAATACTAGAATTATTTATTTTTCATTTTTATGATTTGGTTCAGTGGCTGAGCAATCGACTGCTGCTCAGTGTGTCGCGGGTTCGGCCCGCACGGAACAGATATTTGATTATTATTACAATTACGGTATGATCTGTAAGTACTTGTTTCGGGTCTGGATGTTTGTGTATGTGTCTTTCAATGTTGGTCAACGCGGACTAGTTTGGGTACCACTGATACTGAAATCCTTATCGCCAGATTATGAAAATGTTTTCACAACAATAAGTTCAAAATATGTATCTATTCCCATTTAATCGGAGCTTCACAACTAAATCTACATTACTGGTATTAGTATGAACTGCTTGAAATTATTTTCAATTGGACGCTGCCGGTGTGTGGACTGCAGGTGGAAACTTTTAATTGACTCTGTTTGCACTGTTCTGTAGGAATAAAATAATGAAATAAACTGCTCTGACCACAGGACGACGAGAACATGCGCCAACAACGGAAACGAATTAATTTGTATTACTTTCTACATATTAAACTTGTTTTATAGTGTGAAGCTATCGTTGAACTGAGCCGGTCTTTGCAAACACAGCACAAATTATGTATTGTATTGTGATGACACATCTTGTTAATAATATTTCATTCTAGCAATAAAAAACATATTTTCGTCGTCAATCGCAATCGTAAGTTATTTCCGGGAGCAAACGATGTTACCTTGAAATATATTTGGCGTTTTTACGTGACTCTAACTAAGGTTTTTCCGCCGGGAGTCATACAGACTCGAAATCTCTATACATTATAACGCCATCTAAATTAACAGTTAGAGACTTACAACAATAGTCATCTGTAAGTAAGCAGTCAATTATAATGAAAAGTTAGAAATAAAATTTAAATCCCTTAAAGGAAAACTTTTAGTTATAACGCAATTTTATCCAAGTAAACTAATAAATTTGAATAATAATTGTATACAACAATTAAGCGAGTGCGTCATGTTCTCATTAAAATTGCACCAAGCACCGCCCAGCGGTGCACATGTAAAGGCGTTATTAAAGCTAATTCGTGTTCCTAACTATCCCCGAACACAGTTATTAGTTTAACAGGTTACTACGCCGTAGCCTCCCCGCTACGTGAGCTACGAGTTATAATGTTGTATGGTGCTACGCCGTAGCAGCGCTACGAATAAATTCGTAGTATTGTGCTACGGACGAAGCTACAGGACGGAGTCATTTTGTTTCCCCTTCAACGATCTTGGTTGTATTATTTTCAAGGTACAACTTTTGGTTGGAGATTTTATTTAGTGTTATTAACGGTTAATTACTGGTTATTGCGTTACCCTTGGGTAAGACTGGTTTTCCGACTCTCATTATCGACAGCTAATCTTGACAATGTTATCCGGAATTACGGTTAAGCGCGTGTTTCGAGACACAGAAGGACCTCGGCGTATAATTTTTGGTTGTTGAAAGATCGACATTCACGGCTGTGTGATCAAATATAGTAGGTACATTATTATCCGAGGGGTGAAAGTTACTTATTTCAGTCCCGAGACGGGGTTTGAATTAACGTAGTGAGGGCGCTAATAGTTCGACTAAATAAGTAATTTACTGAAGGTAAACACTGTGCTTTTCATTACGAATACGAGGAAAGTAAAGATAAAAAATTTATAGATATTAGCTCGAGAATAAAATGAGTGTTGATCGGATTGTCGCCTTCCCGCTTATTTTGTTTTTTTTTTGTTTTGTGGTCCAGCTGTACAGCCAGTATTTTACATGTTCATCACTAAAAAAAAAAACTTTTTAAAAAAAATGTAACCGCCTTCAAAAACAACCACAAAAAAGGGTAAAATAACCTACAAAATAACTTTTTTTTCGGAAGTCGGTGTAATCCGTAGCACTGGTAATAACATCGCTCATGTACACAATAAGCTAATTCGACGACACGGTTAGCGCAATGGCTGAGCGATTGGACTGCTGCGCTGCATTTCGCGGGATCGATTCCCGCACGGAGCAAATATTTGTATGATCTATAACTAGTTGTTCCGGGTCTGGGCGTTTATGTATGCGAGTTTATATGTTTGTAAACGCACCCACGACACAGGAGAAATTACTAGTGTAGGGCAACGTTTTTTTTAATAACAAAAACCATATCTCAATAACTACTGAACCGATTTTGATGAAACTTGCAGTATTCCCTAAGTTGAACAATACCTAGTGCATCAAAAAAGAATTACTTAAATCGGACATCAGTCGATGCCTACTCCTTACTGTTAAGGACTTGTACCTTCCATCATCAGCTCAGCTACATGTGGTGATGATTACCGTGCGCAAGTACTTAAATTACTTCATAAGATTTGCGAAAAAGATGTGAGGGCCCATAAAATTTGAGGGTTGCCCTCGATTTTTCCAGGATCCAATCATCAGATCCTGACTTGGTGACTATGGGAGTACTTTTAGTTTTTACTCCCGGATATTTAATGATTATTTTATTACTACCGTAACTTATGTAACACAAATTACGTACCTTGAGATTAATGATTTATTGCTTTCTATCTTGTACATGATCATCTCCAGGGGTTCAGCCATATTGACGTGAAAAGAAACAAACACAATTTCGCATTTATAATATAAAGCAGGATGAAGAAACCGTCTGTTTCTTAATCTGTGTATTGTGACGAAGGAGCCGAGCTGCCTTTCATTTGTCATTCAAAGACAGGAACCAGATTATGGAATACTTTGAAAGGTAAAATTTTCCTTTAATTTCGAAGAACTTGAACAAGAAAACAAGTTGCGTGGAGTTTTCCTGACATTTATTTTATTATCCAATTACTGGCGGTGCGTTGATAAGGGGCGCGTTAATATTCGTGGCAGCGCCGCGCCGCGTCTGTGTACCCGCCGTGTGACAGCCGCGCCTGTGTGTCTACCGGCTTAGACCCTGTTCACGACCTCGGGCGATGTGAGTAACAATCTGAATATGTTTCTTTCACAGTCGCATCGCACGTCGCGTGTCGCTTGACTGTGTGAAGAGTATCGTCTCGGCGAATCCTTTACCACCACGTGTTCGAATCCGTGTTTAAAAGCGACTGTTGATGAATAATGTCTAAAAAACAATAATATTGGAATAAATTATCCAACAAGGAACATTTGGGTCGCTGACTGACATTGTCAATGGGATGTCGGTATTTGTGTAAATAATGTGATAAATGTAGAAGCATACTGACGTTCGTTCTGATTTTTGGCAACACGCCATAGTATAGCTGTATTACTATTTAAAAACTAGATAGTCTTTTATTCCCCTTGCTTACCTTACCTGCCTACAAATAATACTGAAGACAAGCTTGACAACCGCCACCGGCGACAAGAAGTTATATCTAATCACCGCAGAGCCGTGGAGTTGACTTCAAAGGAGGAAGTCGCCGAATAAATTATAACAAGAAGTGTCTAAACAGTGCCAAGCGAGTACGTGCGCTGCGTGATGATCAGATCAACGTGGCAGGAACAGAGGGCAGTGAGAAGTGAAACTGGAGGGCAGAGGGACAGGCTGGTCACAATATGATAGCAAGGGAGGAGACAAGTTGAGGCAACTTTGCATGTTGCATTATAGTTGGCTTATAAGCACCTTTACCGGCCACGAGAGATCCTCCACAACACAGTTACTGTTATCCTATCTATGTAGTAAATGAGAAAGTAAGTTTATCTGTTTGATACGCTTTCACTCGGACTGGAGTCTTTCGGTTCTTTGATCGGACGGCGGGCTACTCATTACAAGCCTTCGCCTACGCGACTGCAAATCGCTTCCTGATCGCCGCCGCCTCGGGCGTCTCCTGCGGCGCCCATGTGATGAAGGATTATCTATCTGAAATTAGTTTAATTAATTGTATCGTTTGAAAATTTAATGAAATTTCAATTACGAGTACGTCAGTACTATTGCCACGAAATCTATGTGAATCTCTGGAAGTTTCTTTGTTTGAACGGTTCGTTCGCTCGTCGGAACAATTAGAAACAAATAATAACGCGTCGGCAGACTTACACAAACTACACACAACTTTGCCGAGACATACACGAACACAACTACACACATACACCTATCGCTAAATCAAAGCATGACGTTTGAGTTTATAAATAGATTGAGTGATGAAAACCCATTAGTCAGTGGATAAAGTAATATTAAAAGGTTTTAGCTCGTAAGTAAAGTTAACCTGGGTTTGTTTGAAATTCTCTTCAAGCAGTAACAAAAGAAAAACAATGTGATGACATAAATACCGCAACACATGGACAGCTTTCAATATAAAAGTGTCATTAAAGTCTCATTAGTGGTTCTAATCAGGCGCTCACTTTGTTGACTTACTTCGGTTAAGCTCCCACTGCTCTGGTAGCACTAAGCTGCTCTCACACTCATGTATAAAGCAACGTCAGTCTATAATGTTACAACTGCTAGTCATGAAGATCTCCATATATGTTGGATGACACATGTCTCTAATAACTTTCCGTTGTAGGTCATGCCGGTTTCATATTTTAATTAATTGATTATTCGATGAGAGCAGTGGTGGCCGAGTGGTATCAGCCCAGAATTACCAGTTGTGGATCATGAGTTTGAACCCAGACAGGTGCATTACTTTGTCTAATTTATTTGATCACCACTGCTCTCAAAGTAGTAAAGGAAAACATCGAGAGGAAACCGGCATGTCCTAGAACCAAAAATCGAAGACATGTGACATCTACCAATCCGCAATGGGCCCGCGTGGTTGATTACGGCCCACTCCCTCTCACAGAGAGGAGGCCTGTGTCCCAGCAGTGGGAATATTATAGGCTGATGATGCTTATTCAAATTAATAAAATATTTAAAGGGTCGTAGAAACACTATCACAACACCAACACAATTAAATTGTACTAACGCTGCAAAATAAACTTTTTCCGCGGAGTTTGAGACAGAACAAATTATATTGCGGCAGGTGCGAGCGAGACAAAAACGAGTTATTTGTGCGACGCAATACAACTGCGACTAACTGACGGACAAGTTGTGCGCTAGATTTATTGTGCGCTCAGCACGACACGCGCTATAAGTTAACTTCTGTTATTACTATAAGGTATCTTCGCGTTGCTGATTAATTTACTTCAATTTAGATGTACATTATACAAGTGAGCAACTGTGCATCTGAAGACAACTTTGAGACCAGTAATAAGTCCGGTTCGCTCCAGCAGCACTGCATCCAGTCGACCACATTGCAATATACAATCCATATTAATTACATACATGGTTTAAGAGACTTGTTGAGTGATAGCAATATAACATAGACAAGACACGCTCGCCAGTAGAACACACGAGTACCGGGAGCAGTGAGTGTCAGTGTGGAGGTCGCATCTATCTGTTGTTGTGCTGCGCTGTTGGTATTTATCTAGAAGTTGGCGCGAGGATAATTTTGTAATATCCGCCGCTTGTCCGCGGCGATGGTGGCTTTAATCTGTTCCTGCTGAGCACCACCTCGTACCAGTCTAGCTTTTATTTTATCAGATCACTAGCTCTGATATTGATGGTTACATTTTAATATATTAAGATTGTTTTCTACATATTTTTTTATTTCAGATTATCTCGCGTTTGACCACCATCTCGTCTGATGGTAAGTAATGATGTGATTGACAGTGGAGCACGCTTGGATCGGAACCAATTCACTCTTGACTTCAGTTACTCTGGACTTGAAGACCTCAAGGTTGCAGCTATCAAGAAACACAGTCTTTGGCAAGGAATTCCTCTCCTGTGCGCACAATGAAAGTAATATCAAAACGCTTTATAAGTAAGGGTGGGATGTTCAGCATGTACTTATGGCGCACTGTCGTTCTGACAATGAAAAGGGTTTCAAAAGGAGTCAAAATATGTAGTTCCATCGCACACTCCCTGAAATGTAACCGATAAAAAAACCAACAGGCAACTCGGCGTCGATGTTCAAAGCTGGAGCTTTGGGTCAACCAGTGCATCTTGCAGATAAGCCTCTTGGCCCGTTAGTCAATCGACTCAAGTGCACCAGTTGGTATTAGGCATATCTGTTCCAATTGACGTTTGGCGCAGTTTGTAGCAATTGAACTGCTGTGCTACGTGTCGCGGGTTCGAATACCGCACGGAACAAATATTTGGATGATCTACAAATAGTTCTTTCGGGTCTGGGCGTTTGTACTCGTATATGTGAGTTTATATGTTTGTAAACGCACCCACGACACAGGAGAAATTCTTATTGTGGGGCAAATTACTTAAAAAAAAGTGATCAGTACTCCAAGCATGACCGAACTTACGCTTTACATCTATCTATTTATTTATTTTATTTATTAATAAAGGTACACCAACAGCTTCTGTATATGAATTAACAATAATAGTGTAGGGGCGTCGAGTCGTCGGGCTTATGCCAATAACGATTTCAAGAACATAAGTGGTAACTTAAACTAAAAACTAAATTAATGTACTGCATAATAAATGTATCGGACAATGTTACAATGAGATGTCCTCACCCTGTAATGGTACGTCCTGATGAGAAAATTAGAGATTGCTTAAATTCTATTTTCCATTAATTTGATTCTGTTAATAATTTACGATCACCAAGACACAATATTTGTTCAAACTTCGTAAGTAATAATTGCGTGGGTGTGATTCAGTTCGTCGGCTCAATGTTTGCTCAATGTTTGCGCTCACTCGCGGAGTGTTTGCTCGGCGTTATGTTAGCCCATTGCCTTTGATTTGTCTTCATGTAAGGAGGAAAATAACCGCGACTGATTAGCTGAAGATCTCAGCTAATCGAGTGTGAGTGTTGATCGCGAGTGTTTGGAGCGGGTTGTGCTTTGTTGATAAGAGTCGTTCTTTCAACTGCTTGCGGGGATCGACGCAATCTACTGTGATATATGGTGTGAACATTCATGTCACATTAGGCATATTTGTTGTTGTAATCGAATCATTCAGGAAATAAAATTGAACAATGATGCTCTGAGGTGACTCCGCGAGACTAAACCATCAAGTGTGCCTGGGATTTGTAGTAGGATTTTGTTTCAGCTCAATAATGCTTATCGGATTACTTCCAAGCAAACATGAGCGGCTTCTATATAGATAACCTCTAAAGCAGCTCGCCGCACAGAATAACGACATTATCTTATTTTTATATTAAATTTAATCGTATTTGTAGAGCTTATAGCTGAGTGATGATTGAGACGATACTCAGAACGTCGTGCGATAGAAATAAAAACATTATTACATTACTTTGATGTACTTAGAAGTGGTTTTTATTAAATGTGTTTTTTTTCTAAACCTATTGGTTCTTTGTGCGTGTATCTAACGATATTAAGAGTAGTGAATGAACGACTGAACGTGTTCTCTGAAAGACGTCGGTCGGTCGCGGCGCCCTTCAATGACGAATGAGATCTACATTATAAGGTATTTCGAAGAACCTGCTAAGCAGCTTTGCTACCATTGTGTACTTGTTTGTCGGAGCGAACTGACAACTGAGATGGATAATGACAGACACTCGTTTGAATTTTGATCAATAATATTCTTGATAAGCACATCACAAACTCTTTTATTTAATTTTACTATAGAAGGATTACAAAAAGTTTAATTTTGTATTTGTCTGTAGTGAATAAATTCAAAAAATTACTTCACATATTTTTCAAAATCCATTGACTTATAAAAGAATTCATTATCAGTTAGTTACATGGACTGCATTTCATAGTTGACATACATTATTTTGGCATTCGGTCCTAAATTACTAAAAAGGGTTCATTAACGAATTAAAAAAAAGTAAGAAAAGCATTAAATAAAGTTAACAGTTTAAATAACTTACACAAAATAAAGTCAACGTCGTCTCCCCGTGGACTGGCATAAGAAACGCTCATTAAAAGCTGCCTTTTTGCTTCACTCGCGACATCCCACACTTCAGCCAAACACCGCGCGATGAAGTACACTCATAATTATTGTGAACTAAATAAACAGTGCGGGGAGGACGGCTGCGGGGGTGAACGGGGCGAGGGGGGCGCGTGCGGGACTGCGATTAGCTCTGCTAATTAACGTTATTCAATATTTGTTTGCAGTGAAAAGGTTCATTACCCTCCCCTCCCCCTCGCTCGGCGTCTCGGCGTCGTCCTAAGCAAATAGAGGAAATACGCGCACAAACAAGCAAGCAAACAGACAGACAGGATACAGATGAGTTTTTCTTATCGTCCGCGACGACGCGACGGCCCTGAGGGCGGAGTGTTTGACTAACTGCTTGGGTTTATGATTAATTGTTTATCATTGACATTCTGATTATTGTTACTTCTGAAACTGTTTGCTTTGTATCCGTAAATGAGTTGTTGTTATTTTCATAAAAATCACGACACAAAATAAGTTTATGATACCGCTCAGTAATTTGACATCACGGCTGGCGCAGTGGTAAGCGGTTCACTGCTGCGCTGGGCATCGCATATCTTTCAGTTTTTACTCTTTCGCGAGAGAAAGAGTTCTTTACAAAATGAATATCCTGCACGAAATTTCCATAGTAGGTGCGTCGACACGACACACACAGTAGGCTCTCACTTGAACTACACAACACAATTATTTTCCTTGTGAATGGACGAAGTTATCGAATTCCCGAGAAATGATTCATGACACTTTTATCAGTTTCTTTTACAAGCAAATACTTTTCGGTTCACATAGGTAATACTCACACATATTGCATAATATGAATCATAAGTATTTGGTTGAGACATTGAATAAACTCAGTTATGTGCAAGGCCGGTGCAAGTAGAGCTAGTGCTGTCATATCGTTATCCGACGCCGCACATTTCAGCCGACTACTCGGACTCTTCATATCAATACATCACGTAGTTCCGCCACGGACACAACAAATTGGTCAACCGATCGTTTCCGAAGCTCGTTACCCATACACAAGCTAGCTCGACATACCGTAGCGCTCGTAGCTCGTAGCACTTTGCTACGCCGTAGATCATCGCACAAAGTTCCTTCACCTCTGTGCATATTGCATGTTGCACATATAGTTGCCGGCACAGGGGAGCTAAGCTCAACACATAAAAACAGTACAATTGGAACAAGTCCAAGCCATAAATAGTAATAACAGCGACCGGCGCATGACGTATAAAATACTCTAAAATATACGACTGCAGTTACTATAATTATCTCGGAATTTATTTGGAGTAAGTAAAGAGTGTGGTGGACTGTATTTTGTGTGGCAGGTTCATTTCCTGACTAGGCTTTAGATTTATGGATTGTTTTGCAAATATCCTGGGAGTTATTTAAATAAACTTAATATTCACTGTATCATAAATTAACTTAAACAACATGAAGTACACATACTTAACTACAATAAAAGACTTGAAATGATATAATTAAACTCAACTGTTATACAGCATCGAATCTTTTAGCAGAGCATTATCTGTGCCTGTTCGTCTTAATCAGTGCGTGTAATGTCTCCGGTTATCATAACAAAGGGTAATATTGTGTGACGGTCTGACCGATATCACCAATCACTGGTCAGCACGGGAGACTATCAAACACACACACACACACAAAGCCTGCTGTGTCAATGGTATCATGTTTCAAAGGCCGCACGTGTTGCGTCATATTGATGCAACTGTAATCAGTTCATGAATGTAGCCTTCTGTAGTGAGATTGAAATGTTTTACGTTTACGGGATGACAATTTACGTTGATCTTTTTAGGCACACTTTGTATTTTTTCCTACTTAAAACAGCTACTCAAAATTATTATTTTTATTGATTGCGTCCTAATTATACGGTCCTGGGTTCGATTCCCGCACGGCTCTGGTGAGGGAATCGAACCCAGGACACGTGCGCAGTTAATGGCACAGCCACTGCGCCAACCGCGACGTCAAGTTGACTTTATAATGAATATTTTGGAATAGCAACTTGACTTATTTCAGCAGCTTTAGAGCTGCTAGGTGGCATATAGCGGTTTCTAAAAGCGGATTTTTTAACATCACGATACATCAGTATCTTTTTGCCCACAAGATGTGAAATAATTCTAGTGAACAGCCCTTGCTTCCCGGGTGCAATGCTGTGTCAAAACACTAAATAGTCTTCCTTGTTAAGTTTATTTAATTACCGGGCGGTTCAAATATAGATATAAATGTGTGTCAATATATACCTGGTTAGGGTATCATACATCTCGGCAGTCTTCTCCCCACACTGACTCCACGGAGGTAGCTACTTGTGCGAGACTCCGCCGTATTGCACGATACACAGCGAGCGCTGAACAAATGCGTGTTCGGTTTCAGCCATTGTACTTAATGCTCATATTTGAGCACGTTTAAAAGCACAGCGGCGATAAAGCGAACAATGAGCGCACTCAACTCTACATGTATTTCAGACAAAATGGTCGGATAACATTACCAAAGTCTTTTGTTATTTCTCTTTATTTGATTCAGTATGAATCCTTGAATTTATATGATAAAATAGCCAAAATATTATGTGGATTAATGTAGACTCAAATCCCTTAAATAAAAAATAAAAAAACTAAAATATCATTATTTTAGAAGCTTTTGTTGAACGTTCGTGATGTGTCGTTTTATGTTATTTTCTCAAACTAGCATATGTACCCCGGAATTAGTTATCCAAGGTAAATCTTTGTTTCACCTTAGCTCTCAAGATGGATGCGCGACTGCACCGGCTCGGCAGCTCAGCTTATCCCTGACGAAGAGTAATGCGCGGCGCGATAGTTCGCGGCGAGTGTCGAGCAGGCGCCGCTAAGCACCGGCGCGAGACAGCTCGGCGACGAATTGTACAAGATGTGCCGCGCGGGACCATTTGTATGTATTAGCAGGCGTGGCTGCTCGATTTAGAGATTTTTATACTTCTAAGGCCGGGACTCCACCAAAGCGGAGACGAGAGGAGATGTGTTTGAACAACCAATCAGATTTCCACCGAAGCTAAGCGGAGAGGAGATGTGGATTTCTGATAGGTTATTCAAACACATCTCCGCTCATCTCTGCTTTGGTGGAGTCCCGGCCTTAGAAGTGGGTAGGCGCACTTGTAAAAGCAGAAACAACAACGAATTTAACGAAATGAATTCTTCTGAAAAGTTAATTAAAATAATAAGATAATTTTAAACAGTCATTTTTATTTATTAAAGCCTATCAACAAAAAACTAAACTTTTTTGTGTCTCACGGAACTGTGAATCAACTTTTAACAAAATGATTAAACGTATTTGTATGTTTGTCAGTATGGATGCGAGGGTAGTCTTCTAAGTAATGGAAAGCTACATGCTATGAAAGCTTTTTGAAATAATTTCTGTTCGCACCAGGTGAAATTAGCGCGCAAAGGCTAGTAAATAATAAAATACAATTTAATCGAAAAGCATTACAATAGCTCTCCCATCTTTATTACAATGAATTGAATGAAGTTGGTCATTCACTAAATACATACCTACATGTTGTTGTTCCCCGCGTCCCCCGCATCCCCCCGATACGTCGTCAGTACACCTGCCCGGACCTCGCCGCGCTAACAAACCTATCTACTTTCAAATTGAACCAATAATTGAATCTCTGTGATAATAAATTGAGGTAATACCTTATAAATTACACAGAGAACCTTCAGATAAAAGGTCACGATTATTTTCTTATCTTTAAACCACCTACAACGATCCGACAGGGTCCCGGCGACCCGTACAGTAATTAATCATTCGCCAGTAATGCAATAAAAAACAAATTTCAACCCAAAACTGCAAGGGTTTAATATGAAACAGATGGAAGAAGGAAGACCGCGGTCACAATCCCGGGGGGATGTCGGGTCGGTCCCGGGGCGCGGGAGTACAGCGGAGCGCATTATTTATGGATCCTTGTAGGTCACATCGACAATAATGTACTATCAGTGATTATAAGCGCCGACAACAGACGGCTGGATATCATAATTTTCCTTTGAGGAACGCCTCATGTTATGATCCCAGAGTGTATTTCTTAACAAATTATAATTAACTCTCGTAACTAACTGATGTGATTGCAAAATCATCTTTCAGTGTATAAATTGTTCAAATTAGGTAATACTGGTTACAGATGTTCCACCTAGTGTTGTATGGTTTCAGCCGAAAAAAAAGGACCCGCATCATCCACGTCGGGGACCTGTCCTTGTGCCGATCCGCGAGCGCGATGTACTTAGTTGAGAAACAAAATAAGAGCTAAAAGTTCACTAACTCGCGCTGTTAATGAAAGAAAACTAAAACATGGTGAGAACCCAACAGAGCAACCTAGTAGAGGGTCAGACGCGGGGCGAGGCCCGGGGGACGGAGGGGAAAGTGGAAAATCACTGGAAATGCATCTGTACGCGGTGCAATAGAGATTTTTCCCGCGAATACGGATTATATACCTACCCGCTGAGATATATAGAAGACATTCGAAAGAAATTCCCTTAACGCACGGAAACGGACTAAATGAACAATAAAATCAATGAAATTGAGATTGTATTTTGCTACACATACGGTACAAATTGCTGTGCTCACAAAGTGAGATATGAAGAAAAGCGTGGAAACAAAGCTTAGATCGGGCTGGAGGGCACTTAAACGCTGCTAGTTCGGCGAGTGAATTATTCGTGATGGTAAATGCTTTGTTCGCTTAATGCTGCAGCTCGCACCTCCTGCACTCAATAATACACGCTCGTGCAGTCATGCTGCTTACTACAGCGGCGGAGACAACACACTCACGCCGCGTCAGACAGACTTTTAAACATTTTTGATGGCTAAAGTGTTCCTCTTCATCCTCAAGTACAAGTTATCACACAAGACAATAGGGCATTTGACTGATAAAACCTAATTAGTCCATCAGTTAGATTATCAAAAAATATTTGACTCGTATGCTTTTGTTGTGTATCACTTTCGTATCCATTAATTTTCAAAACTCTTACTGATGGATTAATTTGCAATTTATTGATGCTGTAAACTGAAATACTTTATTCCTAATAATCGTGAAGCACAACATTTGTCATGCCACAAAAACCGATTAGGATCTTGCTTTGGGAAACAAAAATCCGAACCACCCGCAAAAAGTATGAAGTGAAAATCTCCAAAAATAAGAAACAATTTCTTGATATCGACATGTAAAGTCTCTCCCCCCCCTCTCCTCCACAAGTCTCACCCGCCTGCGGTAACTCCGTCTGATTCCCAATCAATCGCAGGCATCCAAACAGCTCTCCTCCTCAACAATTATAAAACAATTAATTTCTTAAAAGCCCCTCGGGAACAATCGTAATCCCCTTTTTTAAGAGCATTCCACAACGAGGCACAAAGGTACCGCGAATCAATTAATTCTTTGATTACCCGCGTTTTTCCAATCTTTCGTCCTCTCCCCCCGCGGCCGTCTCCTCACCCCCGCAGATCTCCTGTTTTACATCACAATGAACATTTTAATCGGTCCATTAAAGCGAATGGTAGTAGGTAGGATAGGATGGTATCTCAACAAAACGTCGTAACCGATAGTTACCTGACTACGATCGCTATCAGTGGGGCGGTAGGTTTTGTGCTACTATCTAACTGTAACTTAGGACGATCAGATGTACGCGGGGGGAGGGTACGACTTTTTTGTAGTCCTTCGTCTACCTAGAAGCTGCGTCTGCTTGATTGCAATCATGTTCTCTAACTAATTGACAGGGCAACGCGGACTCCCAGCGAGTACCACACGTTACTTAGCTATCTAACAAAAAGTTGAAGTAGAACCCTTCAGTTATTCGTTTAGTGCGAGGGTAATGTGTCGTGAGGGCGTTGACCCCGGCGACATGACGGAGATTCTTTTGTTCTATTCATGTGGCATATAACGATAACTCCTTATATTCCACTGCCTCTGGGCGGTACTCACTACTTACTTATTATTCGAGATCAAAGTCATGTCAAAGTCCGAAAAATTGGACGTATTTTCGGAGAAAAGTTACAAAGAAGAGTGCTATTTTCGCATATTTAAATTACTCATCAGGCGCACCAAACACAATGAAAAGCTACTTTAGGTCTATTTGTAATCGTTTATTTAACGGAGAACAAGTAAGAAACTCGTTGTTATTTAAATATTAATTTTAGTAGTAGGATATGCATTAACGCATGCGTCGGAAATTTCAAAGATTTCCTATAGAAAGAAAAATTCAAACTGCGAGCAGGATTTGAACCTGCGACCTCCGATTCAGTACATCCGACGCTCTTTCCAACCGAGCCACCGAGGTTCCCACGCGTCGAATTCTTCAATTCATTTCTAACACCTTATGGGGCATTTCGCGCCATCTACAGAGTATTTAAACTATTACACCAACACGTTGATATTACAGTCAAATCAATGTTGTAACAAATTTTTCCTTCCGTTCCACCCAAGGTGGCAAGACTTACTTGATAATTTTACCATCTAAAAAAAAGCTACCGTACTATTTGAACATCAGGAGCTAGCGCCAGCCGGAGCTACCTGTGAGCATACACACAGAACTACTTTTTAAATCAAATCTTAGTCGGCAACATTGTGTGGTAATCTCATTACACAGTGTTTGTGTTCAGTTGTGTTATATTCAGTTTTATATCGCGCTCGTAAACAGCCGCCGACGTCCTCGCCTTCCGACATCTATCCGGGATGGAACCCTTTCCTACCCTATCCTACCCTTCCCGAACTGAAATCGTAAAGTGTTCTGCTGTAGGTAAGATTCCCATATATATACCCTTCATAAGCTTAGAACGTAATATACGAATGAATGTACAAATGTACAGAGATATATTTGTATCTATTCTGTTTGAATATTTCTTGTTGGAGTATAAAACGTGTCGATAGTGTGGGTATGAACTGTTGCGGAACCATTCGCGCGAACAGAACCCGAGAGAGAAAAAAATTCAATTTGTTTTTGTATGGGATTGCTGCAGTATCAACGTTAGACCAGCTGATATCTTTATTTACTCGTAGTGACTGTTCAAAATACCAAAATATCTTGTTTTGTTTTGAAAGTGTTTACTATGGATTTCCTAATCCTAACTAAAATTAAAAGTAAGTTTGTTTGTTACCCTTAAACCGCCTAAATTACTGTACCAATCATCCACGTATCCATACAGAATCGGACATAGGATACCTTCCATCCCGAAAAATAGTACTGTTGACGAGTAAAACAACAATATCATTCTTATGGTAATAGATGGCGTTACGTGTACAGTCCGAATATATTGTCAATTTCTGAATTAACGTGAGCGAAGCGTGACAAAAGCTAGTGTACGTATAAATAAAATAATATAGTTTCTTATTTAACTGTAAAGCGTATATTTCTCTAAGCACGGTAATATAATCTATAGTATTACACCAGTATGTCGCACACTAGCACTGGCCATGGCCGAGAGGACTTCAATATTCCACATTCCTCACAAAATACGCAAAAATGCGCCATAAAACGTTTTACGACGGTTTGTTCGGTAAAACATGCATCGTTCACACTTCGCACTTGGTTCTACACGAGTTACAGTACCTATTTCGGATAGCTCTACAAATCTACAAATCAATTTTAATAAACGTGACGTAAGCGTTGGTAACACGCGTCTCGCGGCGGCTTTGTCTTGCAATCACGTTGTTATGTAAGCAGGCAACGACGGTATCGTTTGATGTTGAGTGCCGTTGCTTCTCATATTAGTTGTATAATTTTAAGACTACGGCTTCGTGGATGACGCGCGTGTAGGGATTCTGTGATAGTGGTTACTTTAGAGGGGGACACAATAATCTAGATATTACGTGCTGGAGGTAGTAGCATAGATCAGTTTATATATCATCATTTACAACTTAATGTAAATAAATAAAAGCAAGTCCTTTACCATGAAACAGTCCAACGTGATATAATTATTAACTTTACTAACCAATAAATTGCGAATATAATTTAAGTGTTGCTCATGATGGCCGCCCACCAATTTTACCTTTAATATTTCAGCGCGGGCAGTTTCATTAAATTTACGAAGAGGGAAATAATTTGGGAATATAAAGGATAGGTAGTCGATGGAGCAGGTACCTGTTCCTGTAGGATGGCAGGTGTCGAGCCCGCGCCAGGCTTGGTGTGAGCAGGTGTTGTGGCCAAAACTGTTTATGCAAAATATTATAACCACAAAGTTTTATTAAGATGTGAAAATTGAAAATTAAAACAAACTGTCCCCGTTAATTATTAGAAACATCTGTTAACAACGACTTAACTATTTGACATCCAACAATGTTGCCTTAATAATCGCACTTAAAGTTAAATCTTTAAAAAAACTTTCACAAAGTTATTTTCGGCATCCGACGACGCTGAATGAATTAATTCAAAACTAGATACTGAAAGCCTCTAAAAGTAATTATGTCCAAGTAATAATTTATTGCGATGGAATTTTCTAATTATCTGACCGACTTTCAGTTACAATTCTATACAAAGTATTTAAAATATAATCAAAGTCAGTAAATTACTTTGCAGTTTGTAATTAAAACATCAGTTTAATACATTTAGCTTCATTAACATACCTACTGCTAAGTAACCAGCTTTTCATTTCATCGTGGTAAAATCATCAAATGAGTCTTCCCACCCAGGGCAGGGCGAGAGGGACTCTCATACTCGTGTCAGCACGAGTCTGAGAGTACAAAACTCGATCGTAAAAATACTCGATAAGTTTTGAGATCATATTGGATTTCTTTTACAATATTAAACAAAATATTTCTAAATTATTATAACATTCATTACTTTAACGTCATAAGAAAGCTCTTTCAAACGTAGACCAAGTTAAACATAAAATGACACAAGTTGCATTTGTTTGTGGACAGCGTGGAGCAGAGAGCGCATCGCAACAAGTTAGCACGCGTCGGACAACTTGCTAAACGACAAAATAGCGGCTATTTTAACAGTTAAATTGAGACGCAAACAAGTTACAAGTTGTTCGAGACGGTCTCAGAGTTTCATCTTATTATGCTCTCATGTCGACGACATTCGGCGCATTTTTACGCAAACAGCTGCGAGAGTAGACGCCGGGACTGCTGAACTTATGTTCAACAATAAGAGAGCACATGCTATGTACTAAAACTAAGCAGCTAAACGGCGCCTTTAAAAGTTGGAAGTAACAAAAATATTTTACGACGCTATTATTTTTGCTGGTTATGTACTTTTATTGTCTTTATTTACGCATCTACCCGGAGTCGAATAAAAAACACTTATATTACTACGTGAAGTATCATCAGCCCACTGACACACGTAACCGCATTACCGTATCTTTGTTTGCAACATCTCATATGAAACATGCATTCCGCACTTAACATTTACTTGTGATTTACTTGCGTAATATATGCGCGGCGGTCCCTCCCTGCCAATACTTCATACATAAAAAGCTTAATACCGTCGTAAAATGTCCATATCAGGTATATTGGTCCTCCGTATCAATACCCTTGATACATGGAGCTCGCGCGGCACGACAGGTACGCTCAGCCAAATATAATATGACCCGAGTTATATGACGTCTCATTATTTTTTCGACAATGGAGGGCGGCCGGTCGGCTCTTTCCATAAAATTAAAATAAATATCTCCTCCTGTATAAAATCAACTGCCATCAACAATCATCTGGTTGTTTTGAGTGCTTGTTTTTCTGATTAAATAAGGCTTAAAATATGGACTATTTATTTAGGTATCATGAACTTTTGATTTCGTTTTCATAAATTAATAATGAGAAATTGAAATGACTTCCCACATAAAAGCATTTAGTCAGCGTCCCCGTGAGACGTTCATCTGTATGTCTGGATTGTCGACTTTGCTCGCAATAATTATACTTAAGTATGTCCCCGAGGTGTCGGTGATGTCTTGAACTTGACAGAGAAATTTATCGAGTCTTTCAGTAATTAAATTGTGTTCCATTGTGAAATTCTACTAATTAGTACTATAATTATAAACAAGGGCCCCATTGTGATCGTTTTATACAAATCATAGGTTTCTAATTTTAAATGTGGCTTTGTGCGGATACTTAAATTGTTAATTAGTGATCGCTCCTGGCTACGTCCGTGCCTAATTGGGATCTGAGACGAGAGCCAAATCTCACGTGTTTGAGTACGGTACCACGTCTATGTCGATGTGATGTAGGTGGCTTCGACGTTAAGCTTGCTATACGAATTTTGTATAATTTAATACATCAACTAAATATTTGAATGTATTTATAGTTTTAGAAAGTGGGTGTATGTCTTGTAAGTCATACATAAAGCATTTCACAGCATGTTAACAGTAACTCACTGTTAATAATATCCAAAATCGGACTAATTTAATGTTTGAACATTGCTGCTGTGTAGTCATTTCAAATACATATTTACTGTTTTATTAATTACTAGCTGTGCCCGCAACTTCGGTCGCGTGGATGTCGGAATTTAACAATGTATTTTTAGTGCGAAGCGCAATTGGAGGAGGATACCGATACAAATCATTTTTAGGGTTCCGTAGTTAACTAGGAACCCTTATAGTTTCGCCATGTCTGTCTGTCTGTCTGTCTGTCTGTCCGTCCTCGCTTAATCTCTGTGACCGTTAGCACTAGAAAGCTGAAATTTGGTACCAATATGTATATCAATCACGCCGACAAAGTGCAAAAATAAAAATTGGAAAAAAATGTTTTTTTAGGGTAGCCCCCCTATATGTAAAATAGAAAGGGATTTTTTTTTTAATTTCAACCCTAACGTGTGATATATCGTTGGATAGGTATTTAAAAATGAATAGGGGTTTACTAAGATCATTTTTTGATGATGTCAATAGTTTCGGAAATAATCGCTCCTAAAGTCAAAAACAATGTGTCCCCCCCCCTCTAACTTTTGAACCATAAGTTTAGAAAATATGAAAAAAATCTGGAAAGTAGAACTTTATAAGGACTTTCTAGGAAAATTATTTTGAACTTGATGGAAAGAACAGTTTTTGTGCAAAAAAAACAAGAAGGTGGTACAAAATTCCTGGACTAAGTTTTTTTAGTTATCACCGTCCTTTGTGGGCCCGTTTTTAGGGTTCCCTTTTTATTAAAGTTCAAAATGTCAACGTAACAAATAACCTTTTTTTAACACACAAGTTTAAAAAAAGGCTATTTGTTAACACTTATTGTAACGGACGGGAAACTACGGAACCCTACACTGAGCGTGGCCTGACACGCTCTTGGCCGGTTTTTAAGCTATTGCATAGCTTTGAGCGCGGCGACCGAATCAAGAAATTCCGTAACGAAAATAAACCTAACAGTGCTTATCTTCCACAATTTACGCACTTACCGACGTGTAAGCCCCGTGTGCATATCTGCAGGTGACCGTTAGATGGCGCTGACACCCCCTGTGGCGCTGAGTTATCGCTCAATTATTTCGCTGCCAGCACCCTGCCCACCCCGCGGCTATAGCCAGCGTGAACACGCGAGGACCTGCGATAAATCTGATGGAAACCTTTTATGAAACGTAATCTATTACGATGTCTTACAAGAAGGGAGGGGGCGGGGAGTCACGCACTATATTCACAGGTACATCGTACACAAACAATAGTTCACCAAGCGCCAATATTCTTACTCATAAAACTTATATGCGTCTTTACCATTGCATTACATTTTCTATTCGTATAGGGATATCCGTGTAAAGGTTTGTTTCACATTTGATTAGCTTGTGTTTGGCCGTGACTTGCCTAATGTGGAGCAAAACTTGCGTCGAAGATGACACCACCACCACATTATGATGCAGAAGCCTGGCTTGTATGAATTCTGCATACTGACGATGTCAAACCGGAACACACAATATACTCTACTAAAGATAAATTGAAAATGTGTGTAATAAGCTGAACCAATATTCTTATGTTTTGAAAAAGTTACGAAATACTGTTAATAAATCGACACTACTTACTGCATATCACGGTCTAGTCGCATCATGCTTAAGATACGGTATCATGTTTTGGGGTAATGCGACTGGAAAAGAAACTGCATTCATTGCACAGAAACGGTGTGTTCGTGCTATATGCAATCTTCAAAAAACTGACAGCTGTGCTCCTCATTTTAAAGACTTAAAGATATTGACCCTACCATGCATGTACATTTATGAAAGTGTTCTTTTCGTTCGACGCAACCTGTCAAAATATTCCCGGGTCAGCAGCCTTCGTAGAGCTGATAAGTTAAACTTAATTCCAAGTAAAACTGCAATGTTTCAGAAAAGCATTTTCACTATGGGACCTAAATTGTACAACAAACTTCCGAAATGTGTAAAGGCAGCAGAGACTTTATATTTATTTAAAAAAATGCTATTTAAATTATTAATAGATAAAGCATATTATTCGATTGAGGAATTTTTGAATGATAATATTATATTGTGATGTTGTGGGTTGACGAATTTTGTAATTGACATTGACATAAAGTTTTTCATTGTTTTCATTTTATGACATTACGAATAATGACGTGTTTTCAAGTTTTAAAATTGACATTTAACCACAGTATTTCATTTATATTTCATATTGTTCTTGACATTCTTATTGACTCTTTCCCTGTTATTGATTTATTATATTCTTTGATGTATTATTTGAATAGAATTAATTAATATTTGTACACCATTAAATGGTAGGCATAGTGATCGACTGCATGGAATGTAACATCTATTATATACCTATGTTCACAAATAAATATATTGAATTGAATTGAATTGAAAGATCTATAACAGGTCTACGTTTAACACGTTTCAAAATATGTCAAATCGACCGTAGCCGATTACCGATTCTTTTAAAAAGTAAAGATTAAAAAGTTTAAACATTTAAAAAGTTTAAGGATTAAACATTTTCAGGTCACCTTAATCCCACAGAATTACAGATTTCGTTATAAGGTCCGTTCACAATGTTCACAAGCGGTGCTGCATAAGCCAGGAGCCGAGCGGGAGTGTGCGTCAATTATTCACAGATTACCGCCAGCTCTTTAACTAGTTATACTCGCACTAGTTCGTACCCGCGGCGCGGGCGGTGCCTTCGACTGTGCTGGAGCTACGTTATGTTTAATTAGTTAAATATGATATTTAAACACATTTTCCTCGCTATGAGTTTCCCATAAATCGTGGTAACGTTTACCTTTTGCTATGAAGCAGTATTTTATTAAGGAAAATTTACTGGCATAAAAATATAAGTGCCGTATATAATAATAATCGCCGTATCCTTGTAGTCTCATTATCAAATTCCATTATAGGATAGTTTTTTTTCCCAGGAGTTCCATAGATAATAAATGTGCGATTAAAAACGCAAATTCAATTAATAAATGTATAAAAACCGTTTAAATTCAATTTAAACGGTTTTTATACAACTTGTTTTAGTCATGTCAACACTGGCGGTGAGGCATTTTTTATATCACAAAATGATGCTATTAGACTGCTGATGAAATGCAGAGAGCTGTTAGGAAAGCTACAAGTGGGAAGAAATCATTCAGGTATTTTGGTATTAACAGGAACGTAACTTGCCGTCTTTGGCAGCGTTATATTAGTACAGGGGTCCTTCGGAGATTACCGTAGAACCAGATAAACAATCCTATAAATTCAATGATAGGTTGTAGCCAACAAGTTTAACATAAAAGAGGTGGTCACTTGTTGAATTACCAAATAATAATACGAAAAAGTCTTCATTTATTATTGTAAAACAAGAAAAGTTAAATTTCAAAGTCAGTAATTTTTAAAATCAAATATATCGTCAAATTCAAAGTCGTCGTCAAAGTCAACGTATAAGTCATAAACAAATAATAATGCATACTTTTAGAACTTTTTTTTTAATGGCATCTCGCAGGTCTACCTCTAGTAGGTTGTGTACTACTCAACCGCACTTTTCTGTGGATGCCTTAAGAATTTAAGGCCTCCAGCCAGGGCAACAAACGTAGTTAAAAACTAAGCGACCACACGCTATCCATATCCATTATCAGCAAAAAAACAAACTCTTTACTTTAATTTTTGTATAACACTGTAGTGCCTAAAAAATTATAGAAAATTATTTTCTCCGAAACATATACCCCGTTAGCTGCTACAGTATGTCATAACGCTACGTTCACACGAGAAACAACCCAAACACATGACGTCATCACCGTGACGTCACCCTAATCACGTCATCAACGATCCGATGAACAAAATAGATTATAATAAACAAAATAATTTAAAGTGAAGTGAGGGTAGACAGGCTGGCCAGCGCTAGTTTTAATATAAAGCAGCTTAGGACTTCGCCGCATGAATATTTAACAGATGTGACCCTTCGCTCTTGCTGTAATGAAAACATGCTCCCATAATAGATATTTTAGGATTATTTTATTTTCATAGTTCGGGGCGTGGCGCCCGGCCCTTAGATAAACTAACGTGACGGTTGATAACTTGTGTAATGTGTGTAGTTGTTGAGTAGGGTGTGTTTATGATTGTTTCAAACCTTTGCATTAATAAAAGTCGTTTAAATAAAACTGGTAATATTCTACATGCAAAATAAAAGAATACTTTGTTGCGTAGCGGATCTACTACGGCGTAGCAAGCGTAGCGGTATAGCAGGCTACGTCGTAGCAGAATGCTACGAGGATGCCCGCTTAGTATTGCAACTAAAACCAAAGTTTTGGAGATTATTGTGGGGTCTGTACAAAGGTACCTGTTGTACTAATGTTTTGTTTATAACTTTGATGTGTGTGACCCAGTTAAATTTAACCAAAAGTCGTATGTAGGGAAGGTTTTTGTAAAGTAATGAACTCTGTGACCTCTGTGAAAATGAGATTTGTGGGGGATTTCTGAAAGACCAATGGAATTGACGCGTGATTATAGAGCGTTTGGAGAAAGTTGCGGTTAGTAAAGAATGCAATTTTATGTTATAATTATATTCACTTACACACGCACAATATAATGTTTCTCCACATTGTTCACGTCTTCAAAGCTCAGACGAGATTTAATTAGAAAGAACTCTCAAGGTACCGGATCACTACGGCTACCCCCGAATGCACTACAAGACTACACTTCTAGCTTTCGTTAAAAAGGCCAGCTAGAAGACAGGATGCCACCCCCCCCCCCACAGCAGAGAGGTGCATAAGGCCCGGAGTCCACCAAAGCGGTGACGAGAGGAAATGTGTTTGAATAATCAGTCAGATGTTCACCAAAGCTAAGCGGAGAGGAGATGTGGATTTCTGATTGGCTATTCAAACACATCTCCTCTTATCTCAGATCATGTATATCGCGAATAGATTGCCAGTCACTCATCTACGTATGTAGAATAACAGAGGATTCCAGTGTTTCTGCAGTAGATCCGACCTAATCACACGAGGTGGCCTAATTTATTTTGTACCTAGTTGTAGGAGCAGCTTTTCCACACCTTCCGTTCCTAAAAGATTCTTACCTCTCTAGTCCCATGTACCCTGTGTAGCAACGCCATGGCATGCTGTGGAGCGGCACCTCAAGGAAGCTCACGCGGTTCGCCTACAAATTTGTGCTTGCGGCCGATAAATCGTTCGCTCACCTAAAGGCATTCCACTTAGATTGCAGGCGCCGGAATGTCGCCTAATTGTTGTCCTCTCCCTGTCCACCCCGTCCCTCCTGGGGAGGCGCATCGCCTTACCCCCCCTGACGCCTGGTACATAGGTGTCGTGGGGGTCAAAGTGTTACTGTGAATAACACAGCCGTCTAATAAGTTAACTGCTTCACATCTTAAGTTATACTAAACACGTGTTTTTTTCCTTTCCTCATACATTACCTTGCTATAATACACCATAGATCTTATTTTCATAAAATTTAACACGGATCCTAAAGTTAAAAATAACCTCACAAATACCCGAAACAAAATATGATTTACAAGATAAAGAACAAGAGATTATGATACAAAACATTTTAGTGGATAACGGAGGCTGGCATCAGCTCGCAGCTTAATAACTCTAATTTGTCGGCACTAATCTACGCCGGCATTAATCACTGGCTCTCACTAACTCACTGGGACGGAGCTCCTCACCGTACGACGTCGTACCCTTCGCGGCAACTAGCACAAGTTTTTTAAAAGGTTCATCAAAACCAGTTTGGATAAAAGAGCTGTATGCAACTACCACTGATCATCATCATCAGCCGGTAATAGTGCTCCCACGGCTGGAGTTTATCGCTCAGCTATGGTCATGACTATCATGTAAATTAGTTACGAGAGTTTTTAACAATTCCAAAGTAATTCTTATTCATTAAAAAGCATATACATAATTAACTTCTGACACTAACTCGAAATTAATCTTAATCGTTATCAAACCATGAACCAACGACGCGACTACTAACTATCGATTCATTGTTTCGAGTTTTGTCAGCTTTAATATAGTTTGAATTTGAAACAACAGAAACTGCATATTTTTTAAGGAAGGCAATCCATAAATAAAATGTTATCGTTATTCTGAAACGATGACGAATATGCTTTAGATCAAAGTCAGAATTTTCATTTAGATTATTTTTGGCGTAGAAAAGTATAAACATGTAACTACACTACATTAGCCAACGAATTACTCCGACACAACTCTCTCGCTAATGTTATCGTGACGCCGAACATCGATACATCTCGTTGTGATCGCGTCACGCTCGCCATGTTATTAATTTTAATTACAAATTACACGTAATCGGCTCCGCGCCTCGTGTTAATTACATTTCAGCAATTATCCACTGCTATTATAACGGATATGTGTATGTTTTGATTTGTATTTAGGGCTTAAACAGAATAACAGTCTATTATTAGCAACAACGACGATGGATAGGTCAAAATATAAAGCTTACGTTAATTCATTGGCAATCTTGTTGAAAGTCTACGGAAAAGAATTACGGTTTTCACTGTTTTAAACACTCAATGTTATTTTATCCACTAAAATAGCTATAAGAGACGTAGACGTAGAATACTCTTTACACATAATTTTATGTATTAGAATGTCAATAATATAATGTAACTGCTAAGCTAACATAACACATAACTATCTACAGTCCTACACCTACTTGATTCTCAGTACTCACCAACTTTTGCATTCATAAACATTACTATAGTAAGGATTATTTCAAAGCGGATTAGTCCCCAAGCTTCTGGGATCGCATAATACTTACAAGGGAACAACATTCTGGAAACTTTCGGAGTCTTTAGAGGAATGATCCTCTATTTTGAAGTCCAGAGAAGTTTTAGTACCTCTCCCCCCCACCGCTCCACCGGCTAAGAGTTTAAAATGTGCTGTATTATGATGAGCTGGGTGGTCGTGGCTATTCGCAGCTATTTATCAAGTAGTTCCGATGGGTCTGCCCGCGCGGAGTGCGCAACTGCGGTAAATTGCCAGAAGTTGCGCGCCGTGTATCAGTCGCTGGCATGTTATTGCACTTAGATTGTATTGTGAACTATATCCAATCTGCTACTGAATGTTTTTAACCCGGGATGTAACGTGAACTTTTCTAATTTACGTACAAGAGGTGTGCACTGAATGCTAGATTTATTGTGACTTCTCCACCTATATTATTGTGTACATCAATTCATCACTTTGTTTCAACTGTGCAAAAATTCAATAGTTTTTATATCGACGTGTAAAATCCTTCCTTTCGATCTCCTGCGATCTATGAGAGTGTTTTCGTGAAATGGGACCAAGTGTGTAACAGGAAGGTGAGGTAGCGTGCGCTATTTGATGTGACCAATAAGAGTCCACAGTGGTAGGGTTGGCCGTACCGCACGTCTTAGCGAGATCAGTCTGTTAATGAGTGAACAAAGTGAACCAACTAGTACAACGTTCCATCTGTGGACGAGTGATGAAGGTTAAGTAAGGCTTATCGAGATGAATCTTTGGATGGGTGATCAAACTTAAGTTGTGAAATGTCTCACATCATATACGATTACTGTAAGGCTAGGTTAACATCTGTATAGTTTTGTGTTGATCACAGATCCATTATAGAATATTCTCCTGAAAGAATTCACTGAAGACCGACTAAGTAATCTTTAGATCCAAGATCAGCCGACATTCTTGTTGAGCTTGTGCTCGAAACAAGCTGTGAGCTAGTGAGCTCGAGTTGAGGCGAGTTTGATCACTCGCCCCGGTATTAGTCTGACGTTAGACACTCCTCGCGTTCAAGCAGTGTTCAGTTCAGTGTTGCCAACTATTGACAAACTCTGCCAATTATAAGTAACTGAACTAGTCATGTTTTTGTACCTATTATAAGTTGAAATGTGTGCTTATTACAACATTTTGGGCATGCGGGCAGCGAGTAATGGGCGACTCGAAAAATACAACATTTTAGGTCAAATTGTTTAAAGATAGTCGTACTTTTCTGAAAAATTTCCAACATTTAAACATGTTGAAATGGAAAAATAGTGTGACCGTTTAAAATGGACTCGTTGTTATTATTTATATAAAAGGATAGTAGCTCATGTAATATTATATTATTTTCTTATTTCCAGGAGCTGATAAGATTTTCTCAGATTGGCTGTAGGGCCAGATTAATGACGCTATAAAAGTAGACGTGACGCGTTGCCGGCGGCCACTCCGCCTATCATGGAAGTTTTTATTATACCGAGGTACAATTTTAAATATCTTTATGAGTACTTATTTCAATGTAAAACTCATTAGGTTTGGGTAATCATTACATAAAAAATTATTTACTAGAAAATGCTATTTAAATACCACCGGTTTATCACTTTGGTGTTTGCTAGGAGATGGCCACTATTCCTACAAATAGTTTAACACCAGATAATAGCCGATACATCACAAACCGCCGTCACGCCGATTCCGGACAAAGGATTCAAGGACTAGCATAAATAGTACAGCCAAGATCAGAGGACCAAAGAAGACTACATAGCACTGAGGAACACTTCGTACACAACACAACTCGGAACTGCTCAGTACTCAGTGCTATTACTCAGTGGACACTCAGGTATTTCTTTGACCAAATCGTCAGGGTTGTTGTGACATATTTAGATGAATAAACAAAACAGCTTTATAAAAGTTATCGTTGAATGACAAAATAAAGCGATCGTAAAATATAAATATTAGACGGGCAGAGTTTAGTACAGCTTGTAAAAAATGAAGGAGCATCAAATATTAACAGCGTGCGCTCCTCAGAGGAAAATAAACAAAATCGTTTTATTCATGCTTTGCTAATAATTTTCTCGGTGCCTAAGCCGAAAATCCTGAAACTTCCTCCCAGGGGAGGAGCGGAAGCGATCGACTGAATTATTGCCATCACCTTCTATAGCCGGGTTACACACATATACTTACTCGTCATATAACATGGATACTTGTTACTTGCTACGTACGTTCTGATTATCTCAATTTATAGCTAGAAGTCTATTCATCCAGCGTTCTCTCTTAATAACGACATAATTTCCTACGTCCCACTTCAAGCCACAAGGCTATTCAGGCGCGTCCCTAACGAGCCAGTAATTAATAGATCCGCACTAAGTGGCAGTGGATCGCAGCGAGTGCGTGACTGATGCCTACTATCGTCGCTAAGGAAGTGGCGAGAAGGACGGAGGGATGCGATGGATGGCAGACGACGAATGAGGGCCATCACTCAGGGGATAACGCTGAGAGCCAGCAAGGTGCGCTGACAGGAAACATTTACATGAAATATTCACTGACACATCGATTCTTTGTACTAATGGCCGCTACGTCGTAGTTGGTGCTACGCAATCGTAGCAAATCTGCTACAACCAGTGCTACGCGGCGTCTAGTAACTTGTGTTCACTGCACAGAAGTAGGTAGGTACCCGCTACAGATTTAATGTAAACATTTCGTAGTCTTAACCCGTTCAAGTTTGAGCAAGATTTTGTAAGCAAGGCACTGATCCTATCGCCTAGCTCAAGTACTTTGTACAAGAAAAGTATGAACTTTGAGATGAACTCGTAAGCACCGAGGAATATGGCTGTGGATAATGTGGAGATAGGGTCCTATCGTCAGAGCAAAATGTGAAAAGACATTCCAGATTATTAGTTTTCTTAATCTTTATAGCTGAATACTCCACCGCAATTAACTAAATGGTAGAAGTAGGAAACCAAGTTTTCACATATTATTATATAAACTTGACTGATTGCATTACATATGAATCCACTCAGTGCGTCTCATTAACATTCAGTCGCTAAGGGCTGAATGCTATATTCCCTTTATGTCGAGTCCCGTTATGTCGAGCCGAAAACCTTGTCTCGCTTCTATTACTTTACCACGCTTTAATTACCTTTATGTCGAGTTTAATAATATCATATTTTAGAAGTACAGTCACGTCCAATGAAATGCACATGACAGCTCGGGACTTGCTGGCACCCCGACTCGGACAATTTAGGTTAGAAGAGGATGGCGGGGTCTGAAAGACCCCGCCATCCTCTTCGTGGTTATTTTTTTTTAAACCACCCAGAAGTAGGAGCCCCGCGAAGCGGGGCTCCGTCGACATGCTGTTTAACATTTGCAACAATAGTGATGATTATACTGTGATTTATTTAGATTAAGATTAGATATACCTATATATGAAAATAAGTAATAGAACAAATAATAAAACAATGTTTTTATGCCATTGGCTTTTAATTTACATCCCTGACTGTACCTGTTCACCAAACTCGACATAAAGGTAATAGAAAGCGTAAAATATCAATACTTTGGAGAACAATAGACTTCCAGGCTCGACATAACGGGACTCGACATAAAGGGAATAAATCGGCTGAATACACAAGAGCCATCTTTTGTCCACTTGAAAAATAAGAGTCACTAAATTTAGTCGCTCATAAATAATAATGTGGTATTTATAAAGGCGGTCGGCGTCGCGCGACAAGTCGCAGCGACACGCGCGCGCTCGCATATTCAACGCGCATAATCTGTCGCTAAGTGATAGCATGAATATTTAAAGTTATGCACTCGCGCTCAACTGTTGCGGCCGCGGCGAGGCGACAGCGCGGCGCTGACGTAAGAGGCGACAAGTGACGCGCCGCCGCCACAAATGGCAGATGATAGCCACGTCGCTTTGGAGATACTACCTCGTTGTGTTGTGTTCAGTGTTCACCTGATCGACATCGTTTTTACTAAGATGACCGTTAATACTAATGTATGAAGATTCGGCTACACGTGTCCAAAGAAATTCGGCAAAACTCAGGATGCCGATGAAATTTTATAAATTAACATTGTAAATTTTATAAATTGTGTATTCGAACACAGCCTATTATGAACAACTAATGTGAAAATGGTCCACCGGTATCCACAACAATTTGCATAAAAACATCTCAACAATATAAATGTTGTTTTGTACAGCTCACTGCACATTGGAGCATTTACCAGACACTACACATCTGTAGAGCAATGTTCGCCGGCGGGATATCTACAACCCCGTCCCGCGCCCCGCCCCCTTCCCGCCCCGCCGGCGCCCGCGCTGATGGCCGCGCGCTGATAACGTTCACAGCTTTTCATGTAGTTTTTCCGAGAACTTTCATTTAAAGAATAGAAAGAATTGTGCTGTCTTGCGTAAGTGATATAATGTTATATAAGCTCGTATTTTAAATTTAAACGATAAATTCCTTTATATAATAATTTGTAGGGGTAAAAACAAATCTATACTATAGATCTGTAGAAGGGTCAATTCTGTACATTGAAAATATTGAAAAAATAAATAACGGGGGGTGTTGCTGGATCGATACCAAACGCAAATATATGATTAAAAAACATTTTTGTCTGTCTGTCTGTCTGTTTGTGCAGGCATCACGTGAAAACTAACGGTTCGATTTCGATGAAACTTGGTATAATTATTCCTTATTATCCTGGGCATAACATAGGATACTTTTTATCCTGGAAAAATATGTAGAAAAAAAATCTTATTTTTCAGTTTTATTCATAGACGTTGTTCTGTAGAACCGCGAACACACGTTGCATTACCCGCAGTGGATTCAGCGCCGTAATATTTATAAGATGTCATTGTCAGAGTTACTCAAAATGGGGAAATAAACCATCCACGCGAAGACCGACATCCGCGCGGACGGAGTCGCGGGCGGAAGTTAGTGTTAAATATTGGACTTGAACAGCTTTTGATAAACCGTTTATCAGCATATTTCGTGACGTTACATTTGTCGCTTAGTTCAGGTGAACTAAGCGACAAACCAACAAAGTTTTTGAAGATTACGAAGCAAAGCTAATAACGACCTAATAAGTTTAGTTTGTTGACACGTCCAAAACCGTACAGGATTACGATGAGTACGCTGAAATCATCGGGAGCAAAAAATTAAATATTTTACACGTATTTATAGTAGGTACTACATACATAGTCGTATCACACACAACTCACGAGACACACTGACACACTACACTCGGGCCACTCTCAGCCCAATTACAAACATCAACAAGAATGGCAACAATCATCTGCCCCCACAACACTAAACAATGACGTCAGAAGGCTCACTCGACCACTTTACTACCAAGACAGAAAGTATTGATCGATAAAAAATAATGATGAGTTATGAAATTTTTAAGATTTGCATATTCAGTCTTTTAATTGAGCAGTGGTGGGCGGTGGCATAGTTATAAATGCCCGGGCGAGTTGTAGGTCGTACCTAGCCAGGCGCATTACTTACTTTGGATACTTTATTTCTTTGTAAAAATATTGTGAAGAAACCAGAATATCCTAGAACTAGAAGAACAGGCTGGGCACACGTGGCCCACTTCCTCTCTCAGAGAAGAGGCCTGTACTAGCAGTGGGAACAGTATACAGACTGACATGGTTATGCTTCATTAATGACGGCACGGTTGGCGCAGTGGCTGAGCGATTGGACTGCTGCGCTGCTTGTCGTGGGTTCGATTCTCGCACGGAGCAAATATTTGTATGATCTACAAGTAGTTGTTCCGGGTCTGGGCGTTTGTGTATGTGAGATTATATGTTTGTAAAAGCACCCACGATACAGGAGAAATTTCTAGAGTGGGGCAACGTTTTTAAAAAAAGACTAAATTGAATTTTATATAAAGTGGTTCTTCTGTTCGTCATCTGTCAGACGGTACTCTCAACAAACAAGGGACGCTTTCAATTTTATGGCTTCATATCTGCGATACATTCTCCATCGTTGGCATACATTAACCGGATTTAAGGCCGTAAGCTGCCGAATGGAGCGAAATATCGGCAGCGAACACGATGTCGGTGAAACAGCTTCTCACAGGGGCTTCACGGTCTTTGTATCAACAGTACCAACTGTCTTATCAGTAAGTACTGGCTGTTATCATTTTAATACTCGTTAGGTTCTATATCCTAATGCTTGTATATTATATACCATGTGGTTAATACATGGTATATCTTTTCCTAAATATTTGTTAATTTTGGTCAAATAGTCGCACCTTATTATTATTGAGTTCTATAATGAGTGATTGTCAGACACATGTTTGTTATATAAGTACAATAGTGCCACGTCAAATCATGACTGTCGCGTGTCGCATGAACGCGTTTCACGATATATCAGGCGTAATGCCGACCGATTTACTGCGTGACGCCGCCGATGCCGATTTAAATGGTCGCCATCATCCGCTGGAGCACTTTTTTATTGGAAGCCGCTGGTATACGTTTATTGCAACCGATAATATGCACATAAAATATTGTGCAATTTATGATTCGTGAGCTTTATGACCAGCTTTAAATAAAGCTTCAATGAAACTCGTAAAGTTGAGAGGTCGAGCGCTTGAAAAGTTACGAGCTTCATTTCTGAACAAGTTTTCAACATCAAAAGAGTTGTAAAACTATCAAAGCTTCGGACAAAGTTATCTTTAAGACAATCGAGTTGTTGGTAGTTGTTAATACTGGTTCACAAACTTCATTTATTTTTGGGGTAGTCGTATTTCGGACCTATTCAAATAAGTAAGATGTGTTTTTGGTCGTCATTAAAAATACAACAAGTGTTTTAACGAGATATCAGTATGTTCTTGGTAAGATATACAACAGTAGGCACAAATACACTAAACCACACGAACTGTAAGAACCCGTGTGGCAAATAATGCCCGAGGGATGCATCGGATTCTGTCTCATGGACGTATAAGGAAAATCTAGAAAGTAAACACAACAGGGTTTAAAGGTGTAGTAATAGTACGTAGTTTTTGTTAGTCTTTTGATTTTTAATAGGATTTAGTCGCTTTTAGACTTTTCTTTTATAATTTGAAATCCCGCAAAGATACCTGCGAGTATTTATTGTTGGGAGCCGCTAATGAATGTAAGATGTAAAGCTATGGTAATGTAATGAATGCAAACATCGTCACGACTGTCCGACGTGTTCGTGTTGCGCGGGATTAAGGACCAGGACCACTGAGACTAGTATTAGTTGCATGTTGGCTATAGGCTCGCCCTTTTATTTTAAAAGGTATGAAATGTAAGTGTATTATAAAGTTCACTCGTTCCATTTTTTAGCGAGTTAATATCATCAAATGACTAAAATCCACGGTGATCCTTCAATAGCCCTAAACGTTCCAGGGTCAGGGTGACCTGTTTATATAGTACCGCGACCAGTTTCATCTGTACCTAACCCTTCAGGAATAATACATTAAAAAGCACTATCATCATCACAGTATATTTTCCAAGTTTATTATTTATCGTTACATAAAATATGGAAGCCGACCCCAATCTAATTGGGAAAAGATTACGCAGTGAGTATGATGTTTATTAATCGTTAGAACTCAAAATATCTGCCATGTTTATTATTTCTGTCATGTTTATTTTGTTGTACTGCTATTTGATGTACCGCCGCAAACGTCACTGGACACCGTAATTGTAATGTCATAGTATAAACATATGTAATTGTGTCAGCTGCATATCCCATGCCTCTGATATTGTATGATCACTGCACAAAATAATATTTGTGTTGTCGAGTGTCGTGCTGTCATTATCTCACATTGTACTGTCCACTGTACAATAAAATAGTCTGCACAGCAGGGCTGCTGCTGTCTGATGACCGATGGAATATTTACACAGAGGACGCGCACGAGTGTGGAATCATAATAGTCGCACTGCCTCAAACAGGTAACAGGTCCATGGGCTTGGTTATTTAAAAAAAGCAAGCTAGATGTCATGAAAACTAAATGTTTAAAAGTGTAAATGAGCGATGGCTAGGTATTTGTACAAAGAAAGAACTTAAGGAAGCAAATACTTTTATATTACACTATCAAGATTATTTATCGGATACTTGTCAACCCTACGTGTAAAATTATATTTGTACGTTATTAATATTGATGGCAACTGATTGTATCGCACGATGCGCTGATTGCTGTGCAAGACACACCAGCGCTGTGTGCGCGACGACGAAAGTCAAACAATTTATGTGGACAGAGAATATGGACATTATCTCTATTGTACATACTTTTATAAAATTATTGATTGATCAACGAAGCTGCAAAACGTTGCCAAGCAAAGTCTGCAAAGTTTGAAGAAATATAAATTCGAAGTTATTATCAAAATATCTCTTAATTTTAAAATTCTGTTTGAGGTGTGTTCTCATTAAAAGCGTATCAGTCAAAGGATTTTTATCAGTAAATATGATGTAATTTTTTATAATAAAGGAGTAGCGAAATAGTAATAGTAGTAAGTATAATAACAGTCAAGAGAGAACAGATTACTTCCAGGCAAGCGTGCTTCATTGTCGACCACATCTTTGCTTACCATCAGGCGAGATGGTGGTCAAACGCGAAATTATCGGTAAACCAAAAATAAATAATAAATAAGTTGAATGGAGTAGCTACTTCCTATATAACTACCCTGTCCGCTTACTGTTTACACTGCAATTGAAATCAATCAAATAACCTATTTGCTAACTGTACTCACACTTCTCGCTAGACGCTAACGATAGAACCGCTACCACAAGGAGTCAAGGTGATCCATCTGCCACGAGGATCAACCACTATGACGTAACAATAAACGAAGGTACCGCACAGCCGCCATTACCAACACAATGAGCCGTGTGATCGCAGATCAGATGAGAGATACGCATGTAATTAACTTATTGTACATAGAACCTGCGAGGAGGATTGATGAGCCGCAAAATATTGGGTTAAGTTAGTGTGAAAGAACAAGCTAAGTGTAGTTTTCTTTTTTTACTAAGTATAAAGGAGCAGTTTTTCGATTCGATGTTGTAAAAAAAAGTTACATAGCTTTTGAACCTGAAACTCTAGTAGCTCTAATCTCTGATTATAACATCCAAATAATAAACCAATGTATACGTAACGTTATTTACGTTACGTATACGTACGTTACGGTACATATACGTATAAATAGGTACAGTAGCGTGCAGTGGTTCCAGAGTAAGGGTAGGCCAGCGAAAAAAAAAAACTAACTACATTACTCAGTACTGACGATGCGAATGGAAGAAAGCTTCGGCCCACTTCAAAACTTATAATTTAAAACACTCACCACATTCTTCACGTAAGATTAATAATCACGATATTCTGACGATTCAAATAGAAGATCAGTCACCTCAAATATCTTTCCAAGTGTGTGATAGTTACAAAACACGTCACTTGCAAGAATAACTCTCGAAGATTGAAATTTTTGTATTAATTCTCGTAACTTTTAGACAAAACGTGAAATTTAAACGAAAATAATAGTAGTTCTAAGAGTTGTGAAAAATAAGTTTTCACAACTATCGTAATCAGTATAAACACACATTGTCAGCACAAGTCACACAAACTAGAACCATTTTAAGTAAACAAACGAATCTTCTTTAATATTTACACTACTTTTTGTTTCAAAATGTATTACTTATAGCTAAATATGATTTAATAAAAACAAAAGCGCAAAACAATAACAAATTTTAGCCGGCATAAACTGACACTTACACACGGAGTTGCCAATATTAATTTACAAAATTCACCAAAAACCAAATTCGAAATAAAATTCTTACAGTTTTTAATTATTATAATAGGTCTTTGCTAATCCTTAAAATATAACATTTCATTTGGAATGTATAGATTTGACAATACTACCCTGTTTTTTTAATTGTCTTTATTAGTCTTTTACGAAACTGTCGTTTCTGTGTGTTATCTGTTTCCCGAATTGGCAACTCTGTTTATTTTCCCCGTGCGTTTTCATTCATAAACACAGCTACAGCGCGCCTGTACCCCCCGCACACATGTACGTTTTGCGTACATGTGTGCGGTTCATATACACGAAAATATGAACACGGATGCATACATATGCATGAATTATTGAATTAATTTTACGATTTTTGAGGCCACAGGACCGCTTGCCTTTGGTTATAGTAAACTGGACGAGATGACGTCACACGGCGGCCGCGCGGAAAGTTGCTAATGCATTATGTGAGACGTTATGGTTTATTTTATATTTTTGTTTTATTTTATTACAAGGTTACAATAAATGCGTTTGTTTTATTTATGCGTTTTTGTGGTAGGGTAGGCTTGGCCTAAATCAGTACTATGAGAGACCGCCCCTGAATAGGTAGGTAATGCCGTTTCTCCGTAAGTATTACAGAAATTCTAAATTGTATGCGGGTTCAAAGTTGAGAGGTTCTTCCCTTGAGCGCCTGTTCATGTTCAATAATTGAAACAGAACTTTATGAATCAAATTCAAACGGTTTTTTGGGTGAAAGATTGATCAAAACTGAAAAATAAATATTTTTGACACATAAATTGGGTTGTGGTTTGTCAAATTAATGATTAATTCAACATAATGATGAATTTATCTTCTAAAGACAATCCCAATTAGAAAGTCAAATGACTTCTAAATCCGTCTACTCACGCGTGGTAATGAAATCATCGTCGCTCGCGATAATCGCGCGGAGCCAGCCCCAGCGGTGACGTCACACGTCGCGACTCGTCGAGGATGTCATAGGAGCTACTTTCTTCTATGGTACAGTATATCGACTCCATGCAACTATTGAAAACACGTTTGTAATCTTTGAACTGTTGGCAACTTCATGCAACGTCGTGTTGCTACACGCGCGTATCTCTCTTGAATTTCGTGATTTCATCATATCAGGCGAGACACTCACTTGACTGTTAATTGTTGCGATAATTTTTTGTTTTCTCATCAAGTGTTATGAAGATTTAAATGGATGTGCTATGATTATAATAACAGATAGTTTAGCTTGCAACACGCAACCGCTTCAGACAGGAAACAATCTGAAATGAATACACCTTCTATACCCATCTGTTTGGTGGCGAAGGTGTGATTAACTCGTCTGGGTTACGTTAGTGTGTTGTGACGAAACGCGATACGTCGGTTGTTTTGTAAACACGTCAAGATCGTTTTATTACGCCACTTGTAAATCAAAGATTACGTTCTAATATCAATATTGTCTATTGACATAGCTTTGAGAATGGCGTGTGGTTGCCGTATATTTTTGACATACACATTCTTATACAAAAATACATAGTAGGTTTATTTAATTCGATTGATTAGTTACCTGTATGTTCGCCAATACCAATAGACATAAATACTTCTCGATTGATAAATAATTCCCAAATTATTGGACCTTATTAAAGTACAGATAAATAAACTCACTGAAGTTATTCCATTTTAATGCTCTACCTCTGAAAACCTATTGACAGGTTCTAGAAATAGCAGTTCAATCTCATTGAGACGATTCCGAGCCCACAGCAAAATAAATAGGTGTTCTTTGATGATCTTATCATATAAATGAAGTGACTACCTACGCAGACCGCTTCACGACCATTGATAACGAGAGCCTGGATGAATGGGATCAGAGCTATTACTGCTGAGCCAGTTATTCCACTAGGAATCACTTGAATGTTTAAGTAAAATTAATAAAATAGTATTTATTAGTAAAAACTCAATGGTGATAATAAACGTAACACGTAAAATAGACAACACAACAGCTATGAATATAAAACTAAAAAAAAGAGACTTGAGCATAGAATTTTCGTTGTTTCTAAACGTTACATTTTCCTTTGTTTCAATAGACAAAGACATGTTTTATGGATCTTACTTCTTTCTAGCTTACTATCTTCTTACTAATATAAATATAAAGCTTGTGAGTACGTTGGTATGTTGTATGTGATATGTGTGTATGTTTGTTACTCTTTCACATAAAAAGTACCGAATTTTAATGAAATTTGGTACATAGATCGATAGTATAGATCATTTACATACTCGTATAATATGTAGAATAATTTTTACTTTTATTTTATCGTGGTAAATTCAGCCCAGGGCAGAGCGGGAGGGACTGTCAGACTCGTACTGACTAAAATCCACGGTGTCCAAGTCAATATCAATAGCCCTTTACCTTTCGGGATCATGGTAATTCGTAAGTCCCGCGATCCCAGCAGGCTTTGGCCCTCTAGAGTGGGGCCCCGTCATTTTGCTGACACTCTTTGAGGCGCGCGTGGAACCGGGCATGGTCCATGGTCGGACAGTGAGTTGCCCATTACTCGCTGCTCGCATGCGAAAAATGCCTACGGTGGCCGGAGATCATCCGTCGCTGTGCGCGTCTACCACTGCGGCTGGGGTGGAAGGAGGACGCTGTCCTCTCCCTCACGCGGCAAGCCTCCTCCTTCGCGAGCATGACTGCTTCGCAGAAGGAGGCGACCGCTTCCCACTACGTCTCGCCCCGCAGCATAGCCTCGACCAATGCCGGGCGCGAGAGGTCTCCGCCGATCGCCGTCGTGAGGACACGGCGGTGCTCTGCCCAAGCGGGGCAGCCCTGCACCGTATGCTCCACCGTGTCCTCCGGATAAACCCCGCAGTGGTGACACCCAGGCGTTTCTTCCCTCCTTATCAGACACAGGTACCTCCCGAAACATCCGTGTCCGGTGAGGACCTGTGTCATGCGGTAGGTCTGGACGCCGTGAAGCCTATTCAGCTACTCTTCAAAGAGGGGTCTTACCGCCGTGATTGCGGCGTACCCGAACCTCGGTTACGACAGTCGCTCCCTCTAAACTGCCCCGAGATCGCGAAGGAGTTCTTCCCGCCGCGCCTCGACTTGTCGAGGCAACAGGGATTCACCCCGGTGCTACGCCTCCACGGGCCATTCATAGACGCGCTGGAGGGCAGTCGCCTCTAGATCCCAGAGTAGCAATCCGGCAAGGAGGTGAATAATTTTTACTTTTTTTTTTTTTTTTTGCGTGGTAAAATCATCAAAATTAAATGAGTCCTCCCACCCAGGGCAGGGCGGGAGGGACTGTCAGACTTGTACTGACTAAAATCCACGGTGTCCTTCACGAGCCCTTTACGTACCGGGGTTACGGTGATGGGTAAGTCCCGCGACCCCGGCAGGCTCTGGCCCTCTACAAGCCCCGTCAATGTGCTGACACTCCTTGAGGCGCGCGTGGAACACAACGCGCCGTCGACCCGGGCATGGTCCATGGTCGGACAGCAAGTCGCCCATTACTCGCTGCCCGCATGCCCGCGCCTACGGTGGCCGGAGATCGTCCTGTGACGTCCGACGCCGTGGGCGTCTACCACTGCGGCTGGGATGGAGGGAGGACGCTGTCCTCTCCCTCAGGCGGCCCGCCTCCTCCTTCACGAGCATGACTGCTTCGCAGAAGGAGGCGACCGCTTCCCACTCCGTCTCGCCCCGCAGCATGGCCTCGACCAATGCCGGGCGCGAGAGGTCTCCGCCTATCGCCGTCGTGAGGACACGGCGGTGCTCTGCCCAAGCGGGGCAGTCCTGCACCGTATGCTCCACCGTGTCCTCCGGACGATCCTCGCAGTGGTGACACCCAGGCGTTTCTTCCCTCCCTATCAGACACAGGAACCTCCCGAAACTTCCGTGTCCGGTGAGGACCTGCGTCATGCGGAAGGTAAGGACGCCGTGACGCCTATCCAGCCACTCCTCAAAGAGGGGTCTTACCGCCGCGATTGCGGCGTGCCCGGAATAATTTTTACTTAGAATATTTTTAGTACCTTGAAAAAAATTACTGCTTTCTGAATCAGGCCCTTGATCCAACTGCCTAACGAGGGTACTAATTAATTTTACTTGGCAAAAACTTCTTTGGGACTTTTTCAGCTAATATTGTTTTGTTAATCATTTTAATTTCTAAGAAACTAGGGCTTCAGTGAGCTGAGGAGTAGTGACACAACTCTTTGGGTACCTGACAACAAGCCCTCGTTTGTATACAAAGATTTATATGATTATATTTGTATAAATAATTATTTATAAAGTGAATAAAGAGATTAGTGTATTTATTTCATGAATAATTAAGTTGCTTTATATCACTTGGCATGCGCCTAAGTCGTCATGAACTTTAGATGAATAATATAGAACAATCGTATCAATATCAATTTGTTATTTACTGACAACATTTTTATAAACATTGTTACTAAAAGGTGTTTTCAACTGAACTGTCTCTCTCGTGTCAATTAAAGCTAACCTTTTCAAAAAAGTTTGCATTTTAATATATCTAGACACCGAAGTTTGTTAAGTCCATCTGAATTACAGAGAGAGATAACTGACGGAGAGGCATGATAATTAATTTTTTTTTTCGCATATAATATTAAAATAACTGGACGTGCAGACATAAACGAAGTAGCTAAACGCTAAATAAAAAAATATAATAATTTATGTAAATAGACTCTTCATGAATGGTTCTAGATCCTCAATCGTTATGGTTATTTCTTTAAACTCCCAACTGTTCCAAAATCTTCGTGAACTCTTGAATCATACCGTCCGAAATACAGCTCATTCTGTAATTGAAATCGTTTATTTATTAGCCGGGGCTCGGGCAGGGGTCCGGGGCGCGACTGGGGCCCGGACGGCATAAGCCGCGCCTTACAGACGGCAGGCGGCTAAGTCACCCCACAGATTTATATATACCTTGCTTTTATTCTAAATTGCTCTTTAATTTGTAATGACTTTTAAATAAACAGTGAAAGTTTTAAATGATAAGCCTGCTGTAGCGATTAAGATTTAGAATTAATTTTGTACGAGGATTTTTACCGTTGAATATTGATGTACCAGTTATTAGTGCTCCGAAAAACATCGTGTTCTATCATACTATTTTTCTAAATAGTCATTTAGCAAACATCGTAAAACTTTCCTAAAAACAAAGACGATCTGAACATTAACGTAAATGCAATCATTACTCGGGAATGCTCCGCTTCATTTGGTTCGCACATGTTTCTGTATGATTGCCGGTTATTATCCGGCGGCATTAACAAAGAAGTCCGCGCGATACGCCACGATACGCACTCGGCATGCCATCCATCCATCACTCCCGACACACGCACAATGTGCGGTATTACCGATAAATACGCCATAACCGGGAGATACCGCGCAGCTGCCGAACATCGACGAAAGCCATACGGTTGATGTATTTACAGCCTCCAGTAACAAGGGCTGGGGGATCAACAGAGCGGTTGTTTTGATGTGCACTTCAAGATTACATCGTAAGTACATGACGGTTTTATTTCACTGCTGTTTTTGAGAAAAAGAAAACAATGTTTATTGGTATAAGTTATAATGTACACGTAGCTTTTAAGGAAATGTGATGGACTATTTAGTACGGAGTATGGTGTGACCTTGACTCGATTATATTTCACCCGTTTTTTTATACCAACCGGACCGGTTATTATAGACAAGGGACAATAATATATAATAATATGATTAGTTTGGCTCAAATAGAACTCTCAGAAAAACTAAGTGATGTGATTGCCCAGCAGTGGGCCATTGTGGACTAGAAAAACAACCTATTAGTCAATTATTTGATAAATAGTCAAGATATTTAAGCTCACTGTGTGTTCATTCATTTAATTTTATAAAAAGAATGAAGAAAGCAAAGTGTTAAATGCTTCAACATAATAAAAAGATAAGGTGCGTCATTTCAAGCACTGATCCATTAAAATAAGTGTGTCATCGCTCGACACTGATTAGTCCTAACTTGTACCCTAGGCGCTAATAGTGGATACCAACCTTAATGTGTATAATGGAGCTAACTTTCACAAAATCGTACAGATCAGCTAATATCCCGAACGACCCCGTATTATTTGATCGTACAGCCGTTTGAGCTGGCTCTCGGGCCCGCTCCGATGTTATATCCTACGCGAGGAAAGTGAATACAAATTCGTTTATAGAGTTTTATGGGTTTTAACGGTATATTTCGATATGTTGGATGTTGAAGTATAGATGTTATTGTTTCAAAAATTGTTATGTTACTAGTTCACGGTCTGAGAAGATGTAGTTTTCAACGCTTCTAAGTTAAATATATTGAAAAAATATTGCTCTTACCTGTCTAGAGATTCACATTTAAATTATGTATAAAATCTAACAGAACGCCCAAAAGCACAATCTTTTTTATTTTGACCTGAAAAGCTGGATACCTAGCTACATATCTATTATCTATGTAAGTACTTAGAGTAGTTTCTTTATTAATGAAGCTTCGTCAGTAAATTAAAACTTAACTGTTCATTAACAGTAACTGAGCGCGCTGAGCTCTCAACAACAGAGGAAAGCTAAAAACATCAGACCGTTAAACCATTTAAAAACTAATTCATTCAGAGAAGTTTGAAAGAATAATATAGTCTAGCTATAACCTCCCCTCTGTCTTCAGATAGCAGACGGAGGATAAGGATCATTTAAGAATTTATTATTAAGCTCAAGTTTCAGAAGCACCTTTAATAATTGCATTTTTATTCTACCTAACTATACAGAATCATGGCTTCCTTCCACATATGTAATATACACTTGAATCCTTCCATATGAAAATGATTAAATAAATGATTATAATTACCTACAAGTGTATTCCCTAGCCCAATAAATGGAATTGTTGATTGCACGACGTTTTCATAGTAGACGACTTTAGTATTTAACGCAATGGAAATAACAGATTAGTAGAACATGACAATCACGTCTTTCAGACAGGAGGACAAAGATGATTAAACAGTCTGAACAAATAACGCAAAATCTGGTCCTTTTGAAGTTTCTGCATGGTCACTCCGCTGTGTCACCCCAAGCTCCCAATGTCTCGCAACCATTAATTACTGCAGGCGCCCGTCCGGCACATCGCGTCGAGACGCATCGACTCCGGGACTCCGGGACCCTCCCATTACCTAGTAGAGTCCGCAAGTTCCCGGCCGCCGGGGACCGCTGAGACACGAACTCGCGGGTCTTAGCGAAGCTGTATTTATAATGCAAGAACCTTTAGTAATGTGCACTGCTTTTTATGTTACCTTGGGACTCTTTCAGCGGAGATTTTAAATCTTCTTCTCAGAAAGTTAGTGTTTTATTCGCAAAGGTACAATAACCTCGTAATTCATGCACGCAGGTACGTTGTATTTTTACTACATCTGTATAACCTTTAAGAAGTGATATGAGACCTGTTGTAGAAGTGTATCTCCTCGTAATTCATTGCCAGTGCGCTCGCTATAAAAATTATGTTGTGCCTAACCACAACATAATTTCAGTACTTGCGATTGTGTCTTAATAAAACAGCAAATAACAGTAGCTACCTACTTTTTTGTTCACTTTGAGGAACACCTCCCCTTACATAAAAAATAGTACCTACGCTCGAAATGATGTATTAACACTCTCAAAGTTGGATGCAAAATTGGCGTGAGCAGTAACAAAGGGTAAAGTGTACGTCCGGAACTGTAGCTAATTGAAACCGACGGCGAGTTCCGGCGAGTCTGGGCGAGTTCCGGCGATGTGGAGCGATACGAGGCGATATGATGGCGAGTGGTGTACATTAGCGACACATCCATCACGTGATATGATCGGCGACAACGCGCTGGGACCGCTCGCTCTCGGCCCAACACAACGCCTCCTCCAACGTGTGATTACTTGATAAGGCATGTCATCACATAAACATATCATACATAAATATTGTCTTTGAACGGTATCCACAATTTTACGATTCGCGCAAAGTAGACGTATTTCACTGACGAGAAAGCTTCAAAAAGTTTATTATGTAGTGTGTAAATTATCACATAGTAATTTAAAACATACTTCTAGTCTGATAATAGATTCACAGCCATATCTCAATGCGAAGCGGAAGTATTTCGTACAAACAACAACACGTGCACACCCAACAATACAGGTACGATTATACAAATGTTCTCAGAATAGGAATTCTTCGTCGCCAAAATTACGCGTTCTTTCATTTTTAAATTTTTGAAGAACATTAAAACTCTGGTATTTGTGAAGCGGAATAAACAGATTTATTTCAGATGGACTTCTGTTTTACTGGAATTTGTGACGAAATAAAATAATAATAACGAATTTTTTTTAATATCAAAACCGTTTTGCTTCAAAAGTATCGCTACCCATCCTAGTCCCATCGAAGGGCTCAGGTGATCGAAACTTTTCTGGGGAGACAACTGTACTGTCATGTGTAATGAACGATGAACATGACATTGTATATAATAATGGTGCATGTATCAATAGTACTTTATTAAGGGTTTTTTATGTGTCTCAGCTACAGAATATAAAATTCAAATATTTTTGTGGCTACTACTTTTTCTTAACAGACGCACAAAATCCTCGTATCCTTTACGTGTTCAATTCGGGCCACACTAACGAGAACTGCCGTTAATTATAGCGTTAATGGACGTTTATATCAACAACGGGAAATGCTATAAGACGCAACCAAACCATTACTTTAACTGGGCGCGTGAAAAGAGCCGAGAATTGAGTCAATATTCAAACTCTAAAGGTAACAATGAACAGGGATTATCTTAGATATTCAAATATTTGTATAATAATGGCAAGGTCATCACTAGCCCCACAAGACCATAGCGGAACAATAATTCAAATCTCCGTACCACATGTAACCACATCTCAACCTACTTGGTACGCAAAAAAGAGATTATTTAACGAAACCAATATTTCAAAGTTTAAGTCTGCATTAAAAGTCATAGACTGGAACAAAATAATAATAGAAGACCAAAATATGAACGATAACTATAAAGCATTCAATGATACGCTAACTAATATCCTAAACAAATGCATACCCGTATGTAAAATTAAATTAAAATCAAATTTTAAGAAAAAATGGTTAACCAAAGGTATCAAAACCTCCTGCAAAAATAAAAGATTATTAAAAATACTTACACTTAGAACAAATAACCCAATACTATCACAACACTATAAAAAATATGAAAAAATATTAAAAAAATCAGTAACGACAGCAAAAAAACTACAATACATTGACAAAATAAAAAAGTCCAATAACAAAGTCAAAACAATGTGGAATATAATAAACGAGCGAACCAACAAAACAATAAAAAAAGACAAATTTAACATAAATCTACAAACCAATAATAATAAAATAACCGCGGAGCCTAAGGAAATAGCCAATATGTTTAACAACTTTTTTGCATCCATCGGTGAGGGTAGTTCAGTACGTACAAACGATGAGTCGAAAAGTATACCAGTGCTTTCACATACCGAAAATACAATGTTCCTCACACCAGCAGACCCTTACGAAATAAATATTATGATAAAAACACTAAAAAATAAAAAAAGTCACGGCATAGACGAACTTCCCCCCTGTTTACTCAGACAATGCGCTGATGAGCTTACACTACCATTTTATAAATTGTTAAACCAATCTTTTGAAGATGGCGTATTCCCTGATCAGTTGAAAATAGCATTAGTGAAACCTTTACATAAGAAAAATGACAAAACGGAGCCTAGTAATTACCGTCCAATAGCGTTACTGCCTACAGCTTCAAAGATTTTCGAGAAAGCGATGTGCAATCGCGTGTACACTTTCTGCGAAAAATACAAAATATTCGATGAAAGCCAAAACGGCTTTCGGAAAAATCGATCAACGGCATTAGCAGTCTATAAATTTATACAGGAAGCTCTAAGCATAATAAATAATAAAAAATACGCAGTAGGGTTAATGCTTGACATGACCAAAGCCTATGATAAAGTACAATACGATATTTTATTAAAAAAAATATATAGATTAGGAATCCGAGGTAAAGCCTATGAATGGTTCAAATCTTATCTGGAAAATAGAGCACAGCTAGTAGAAATAGAGTACTTCAATAGCACGATAAACGAACTTCAAAAGTACCGGTCGGACAGAAAGGCGATTAGCGCGTCAATACCACAAGGAAGTGTTATTGGATGTCTGTTGTTCCTCATATACATAAATGATCTCCCAAAATTTATAGCAGAAACCGGACCTTGCGTTTTATTTGCGGACGACATCTCCATCCTCACCCAATGTCATGACAACATAAACCTAAACGCTACCCTTAATGAAATTCTCAGCAAAATAATAACCTGGATGAACGAACACAACCTTGATATCAACTTTTCAAAGACTAAACTGATAACTTTCCATCCCCACCAAAAAAATCCGTTAGATGTATCCTTTTCTTTTAATAATCATATTATAGAAACAGTCAATGAATTCAAATTATTAGGCATAACCATAGATAAAAATATAAATTGGAAATCACACGTACAAAATATAAAATCAAAACTTTCAAAATTTATATACGCTCTTCATGAAACCAAAAAGACCACAAACTTACAGACTGCCCTGGTTGCATACTACGCCTATGCTCATGCCTGGCTAAGCTACGGCATCATAATGTGGGGATTCAGTACAGATGCACTAACACTGTTCACCGTTCAAAAGAAATTTATCCGTATCCTAGTAGATATACAACAAATAGATAGCTGCAAACCCCATTTTATAAAACTAAATATTTTAACTCTGCCGTGTATATATATACTAGAAATATGCAAATTCGCTCACAAACACCAAGACTTTTACACCAAACGAGAAGACATACAAACAAGATACACACTCCGACACAAAACACGACTCAACCTACCATCATCCCGCTTAAAAATACACACAACAAGTCCTCTGGTTATGTCAATAAAAATTTACAATATGTTACCTGAATCAATAAAAAAAGAAAAAAAACTCCATTGATTTACAAATAAGTTAAAAAGGTTATTATTGAGAAAGTGTTACTACAGCGTCAGCGAATATTTACATGACAAATCCTTAAAACTTGAAAATTAATGTTTTATTGATTCAATGTCCATGTTATTAGAATAAGTTAAATTATAAGAATCTTGTGTTTAGTTCATTATTCCTGACATGCACGGTGCACTTTGCAATAATAATTAAAATGTAATTGCAGAACTAACTTAACAACATCAATGCACCAATTTGTATACCCATGATTGTTATGATTTTAAGATTATTGATAGGTCCTCTCCAAATTTCTTTCTTTTGCTGTGCCCGACAGGGTCCATGATTGTTACAATAAATGTTTTACCACCTAAGCCTACATTGTGGAACGCAATAAAGAATTGAGTATTGAGTATTGAGTATTAAGATTATTTTTAATGTATAATTTCTGTTATAATAATGACTGGTCGCCTTGATGTTCAGTGCTTTCATCTCATAATATTGTTATTCTAAACAATGGCAGCATAGCATCAATTTAACAAAACCTTAACAACTGTTAATACCGGCGACCAGCGATTAACACGACTCAATTATTATTCGCTTAGTTAAAATGTATTGTGTAATTTAGACCAAGACCGGCTGCCTCTCTGCCGAGCTGCCAACGGATTTTGCGCGAAGCTACCGCTGCCCGACTAAACCACTTTCTGTAATAGATTATGATTTACGAGCTGTCGCACTTTCTACGAACGGTTTAGGACAACGGGGGAGAAGGACCATATTTGGATAACGATCGAACTTAATACAAGGACAGACACTCATTTACAAAATAGAGAGGTGTAACTGTACTATGAATAATTGTTGTTATCACATGCTTAATCTACTCATAATCATTATCAGAACAAAGTACATAGGTAGTAACTTGTTCCATTAAACATTTTTATATTTTAATGACTATTAATAGAGAGCTGTGGGCATGAAAAGAGGAAAATACTTTTTTTTTTCTTTTTACGCCTCCGGTCCCTTGGGCACATTACCAACTTACAGCGTTTAGGAAGAGTTTTTTGAAACACTTAAATAGTTTGTTTTATTTTAGTATACTAGCTTTTGCCCGCGACTTCGTTCGCGTGGAATAGTGACTTCCAGCAGATTTTTGGTTTTACCCACATAGTTCCCGATCTCGCGGGATATTCTAGGGAACTCTTCAAAAATCAACATAATGAGCTCTGCGTTTGAATTTAAGAGATGTATACTCATTTAGGGCATTAAAGCCGTTTTGTCGATCGAAAAAGGCGAAAATGTTATTTTTCCCTTATTTTCTCATCATTCTACTGATTTGACATTTCAGTCCAAAAGGAAAAAAGACTGTTTCTCCCTTGACAAATTTTCTATTATTTTAGGTTTTAGAGATTATGAAAGTTTCTTACACCAAGACATTTCTGTTTACCACGTTTTTAGTTTAGCCATCCTTTACAAAAATATAAAGGTTTTGTGGTTTCGACACTCTTGAGCACGCAACGTAGAGTTGTCCATGGGAGAAACAGTCTTTTTCAAGATGTACCCCCGCAACTTTTAGCGTTTGCCCTTGGGCTTTATTTATGGTCATTGCAAACGCAGTTTACAGCGGAAACTGAACTCTTTTGAATTGGAATGGCAAATCAGTTGGAATGATGGGAATACGGGGTTACGGAATACGGGGGGAAAAGATTCGCCTTTTGCCATCCCAGTCATAATAACGGCTTTAATGACATTCCGTCCTAAATAGGTTATTTGTAACCGTATGCCGTTATATAGTCTTGGTGGATCTAGTTATATAGTTTCTCATAAGCATCACAGGAACACCAATTATACAACGGAACAATTTAAAATTTACGAAACAGGACCAGTCCACATAAACTATCATACAACCGACAATAAGTACAATTTTGGTTCCAACGCCATCTATCAATCCATAGTGACAACTCGTGTAACGATCGACACCATTGAACGATCACCGCCATCTATTGAGAGTTTTAGGAATTATCTATACTCCGTTAGAGCATTTCATATTTTTTTTTTTTTTTTGTAATAAAAACTATCCTATGTCCTTTCTCAAGTTCCAAACTATGTCTGTACCAAATTTCACACAAATCGGTTCAGTAGTTTAGGCGTGAAGAAAAGACAGACAGACAGACAGACAGACAGACAGAAAGACAGACAGACAGAGTTACTTTCGCATTTATAATATTAGTTAGGATTTTGTTCATACTTTTCATTAAACCAACAATTTTCTTTGTCTTAATCAGTTCAGCTCCAATAATGTCTAGACCGTAAAAATCTCTAGTAAACTGGATAGTCTATGTCCTAGAAACGAAAATCAGAAAAAAACGCAAGATCCTCTCATCTGAGATGTACAAACTATTAAATATGATCAAGAAACAGATTCTTGATTGCCATCTAATAGTAAACTTGAAACATGTTAGAACGAAGTCGCACATTTATCTCTGTTTTGAGCATTTTAATTCAATTTTCAACAATACCGTGGTTCATCTATACAGCCTGTTAGTGTAATCAGTCTTAAACTTGAAACCAGTGGTTTGGTATCACTTACAGAACGTAAATTCAATAAAAAAATAAAACCTTTTTTTTTTCAATAAAGTCTCCATTTTTCCCCAAAATTATTTCACCCTATTACGCAAAGGTAAAGTAGATCAAATAAGCCGCGAGCGCCCGCGCCGCCGTGTCGCCCGCGGCGCGGGGAGAGACTGAGGTATGCGCGGGGCCCGCGCATACCAGTCTGCCGGCAGTGTCGCTATCGAACGCGTGTCTCGTAACGTACGCCCGCCGCGAGCGCGGCCCCACCGTTAATTTTTCGCGCAAGTGTTAGTGTTTAGTGATTATGTCGTACACAAACGAACAGTGGACAGAAATGGTTCGGGTTTACGCCGCGTCGGGTGATAACCTAACTTACATCTGGACTCGTCACGCAACAAAGGTAGGTATTTTTGCCTGTCCTAAGCCAGGAAAAGTATGAAGGGAAGTTAGTTACATCACAGGTTACCTGTATTTTATTACAATGATGTAGTTAGTTAAAACTTATGTAGGTATGTAGTTAAACGGACGGCGTTAACCTGCCGCACTGGCAGGTTAACGCCCTTTGCAGTGAATACGTAACTCGGGCGCATAGTATCCATGAATTAACGGACGGTGTAGGACAGAAACATTTTTGATTTTTTTAAAGAAAAATTCGTTTATTTATTTTTAAATTCAGACAAACATTTTTATAATTAAATCAACTACCTATGGTTTCAAGGTTAAGACTGATTACACTAACAGGCTGTATAATAGGGGTTGTTGTAAGTTCGCCACAAATTAATTCCCGACAAAACGTAAAAAAAGTATGTATACATTGTAGCAGAGATATTACATAGCCTGCTACTTATCTCACAACAACCCAATTAACATAAATTACAATTGACATTTAGGGTTAGTTTTACAATGAAAGCCAGGAACATGAATTACGATAGGGAATGATTAGCATTCATTGTGTATAAGATATTTAGGTACTAAGTAACCTTAAACAGCGAGTACTTTGAAATAAGACCCTGTATTTATCTCATAATAGCGTAAAAACAATTTAACAATACCGGCAATATTGGTATGCGAAATACTCGATAACTATTGCACGGATTGGATGCATATTACTACTTTTTGGAATCGTCGTTGCACGATCTTTTCAAATATAATAATAGTTTTTAGATTTATTACAACTTTAGTTTTTTTCATAACCTTAATTATAAAATACAATTTGCGTTTCGTTTCATGCGGCTGTCAGTTCGTACACGTCACGCTTAGTGACTATTTGGTGACACTTGAATATACGTTCTTTTTGCAAAGACTACATAAACGCGAACGAATAAATTATGTTCTTGTGTGGGATGTGGTAATCTATTGATTAATCAGTACTGTTTTAAATCTACAGATATTGGAAATAGTTAATATATTCTCCATGTCAACATTCTGCATAGAACGAATTATTGATGTATCGAAGCGGTCGATTCTGCATGTCATGACAGTCTGGTTTTCGACAGCGGGACGTACGCCCGCGTTCGGTCAGGCTCACAATTTTGACATTTAAACAAAGACACATGTGAAGTCTAACGTAGTCAGCGCCACGTGGGCGCGTGTTTTGTTTTCTTTTGCGCCGGACGTCGGTCTATGGCCTCTTTTTATTTAACTTAGAAGCAATGTATTAACATTAAAGTTATGTGTGAGTGTGAATCCGTAAAGCTATCTGTGTAATCGTGACATCTCGTAGGACAGCCTTATCGGCGAGGCTGTGCCCGTTGTCATTTATAAGCAACGGGCGACTCCAAGAGGACATTAACGCCGCCATCACTTCAAGGGCAACCTGAAGAGCCTTTGACCATCATTGGTTCATCGTTTCATCTGACCGACTTCATGGGGAAGTGCCACATCCGTGGGACTTTGTACCAGCGCTAGTGCCTGCCACCAGCCATGTGTGGTAGACGATTTCAAGGACTGCTCACCGTGTTCGCCATCCGTCTCCGCCGCCAGCAACCCGTGCCAGCTTCCGCACACCTTTGCTAGGTGTGTTGGAGGGGTCTTCCAGTATCCTCAGCGAGTCCAGGCTTCGATGGACACTATCAAGCAGTGCCCAGGTAAACGCCTGCTTTACCATCTTCGTGGGGAACCAATTATTGCTTCGGTAGCAATATGTGACGGAGTGTGTGTGTGACCACGGTACCGTAAGTCAATTTTTCCTATGTTATCTGGCCAGAAGTTAGAGTCAGTGCGCGACGTATTATAGGCACCGTTGCCTCGTCCCTACTTGGACAGTCTAGTTTTAAGATGCTGGATTCCACTCAATCTTTGTTTTTAAACTTTGCTGTAACATTAATAATATAATGTTTATATTTGCATGTTAAACTTTTTGGTTTTATTTCAAATAAATCTCCCATAGGTTTTTAAAACAAGAGGTCCTTGAACCAATAGTTCAATGCTGAAAGCCGAGAGCTTGAAGACACATTTTCACTTACTTTAAATTTACATTCCCACATACAAACAAATCTTTTTTTTTTATTCTTTTTTTTTTACACCGTTACAACATATTAGACAAAGGTTTTGTATTTATATTTTTGATTATTGTGAATTCGCGAATTATATAAAAGAAAGTCGTGTTAGTTATATGTATAACTCAAGAAAGGCGAAAATTGGTAGGAATGTAGCTTAGAACCAGGAAAAACATATAGGATACTTTCTATCCTGTTTCCGCGTGACGTGACATAAAACGTGGGACAATCCATGATCATGAAAAAGGTGTTGGTGTCGAAATTGAATGAGGGATCTGAACAAAAATGACTCCCTCCTGTCCAGCCCTGGGTGGGAGGACTCATTTTTTTGAGGTAAAAAAGCCTGATACTGACTGCACATCTACTAAATTGCTAAAATCTATCGCTCTATTAAATCGGAACCAATACCTACACAAAGTTAGGATGATAAAAAGTATAAACAAAAGAATCTCCTGTACATACCTACATGAAGCTTAAGACTTCATGTTTCTGGCAATATTTTCCTTATTCCTGATCGTGTTAGCAGTTCGTATATAGATTTTCTTGTGTGAATGTTTCCGAGTTAACAATGATAATCACATTCCCTTTGTTTCTCCTTAGCAACGTTACGCAGGAGTAGGTTCCGAAGTATTCCTTTGTGCGCCTTGCGGTTACTTCGGGCAGGTGCCGAGGTTGTGATTCCCCGAACAGTTTACACAACAATATGCGAACAATCCTGGAGTTCCTCGTCCGAGCACTTCTATATACAAGCTATTTTTTTTAACAGCTCTCAGAAATTTTGAAATCCTCGAGCAAATGAAATTGAAACACGACTTACGTCAAGCCCGTCACTTGCGACTCATGCCGTGCTCCGAGCAATATTTTCCATTGGTTTTGTCATATATCGCATGCGTGTCGCCGTGGCCAAGCGATAAGAGGTTGTTTACTAGTAACAACTGGACACAAATAAATAAATAGCGTGGCGCTCTGTGACCGAGAAACACGTTTAGTGTTATATAAAACTCAGTAACACTATTTTTTTTTAATAATATATTATTTTACTTTAAAATATTAGATATTTGATTTCATGAATAAAATAAAAATACCCAAATAAAAACAGCTGCGCAATTTAACCAATCTTCCTTTACTAAATAAATATTAAAGCTGAAACTTTCCGACTTTATCTTTGTAATAAGAAAATATTTAAAGTTCCACTGTTCATTGTCTTCAGAGAACAGTTTCTTCGAACATCAATGTTACTAACATCCAGGTTGTAAACTCAAATACTAAGGTATTTTAAAATCAGCTACATACATCATTTGAAGGTCACCGTCGGACAAAAAAGTAAATGGCTCAGGGGCTAAAGGAAACTTTCTCGGTAATAATAAACATTTCCCTTAACACAGCTATTTTAAAATGCCGCTAATAATCTCAAGCAAAAAATAACCATCCATCAACAATACAATTAGGCTAGGCACTTCGTAACTTCAGTGCAAATCACAATCTAGAAATTGATTACTTAAGTGAAATTAAAATCTGTACACATGAAAATAGTTTGAAATTGTAAAAAAACGAAAATAATAAAAAATCTACTTGCTTACCACAATGGTCGACTCTGGGGCCAGGTGCAACCTGTAAACAGAGATACTAGTGTTACATCAAAACTTGAAATATTTCTGAAAGCATTGTGACCTTTAGAGGACCAAAGCCTGCCGGGGTCGCGGGACTCACAAATTACCGTGATCCCGGAACGTAAAGGGCTATTGAATGTCACCGTGGATTTTAGTCAGGATGAGTCTGACAGCCAATCCCGCTCTGCCCTGGGTGGGAAGACTCATTTGATGATTATATCACGGTAAAAAAAAATTAGGAAGCATAAAATCGGTATAAAAATGTAAAAAAAACCTAAAATCATCCTACGTGTTAATCTAGGTTATAAACTACCTGTGTACTAAGTTTCATCGAAATCTGTTCGTAACAGACATCCATCCCAATCTTTCACGTTAATAATATTAGTAGGATCTCTCATAACCGAGAGTTTCCCTATGAAGTAACGTTCACGCACACGCAACTCTCACATTAGAACACCAGCCATTAAGTATCTACGAATATTCTTTGTAAACAATGTCTGAGTACATAACTAGCGACTCGCCCTCGTTGTTATGTCTTCCTAAAACATCACGATTTATTTAACGTGAGTTTATTTATTTGTATACAAACTTATTGGAATAAATACAACGAAATTATTGTGAAACGATATCAATATCTTTTGCACAGTTTAAAAGAGTAACATGACTTAACTCTTATTTTATTTCACGACTTCATAATTTTATTCTCATGTGAAGATAAACTTAGGAACTTCATATGGATTGAAAAATAAATCTTATTATAGGTGTAATAATTGTTTTAAGTATGGACAGACATTCATTGATATGAAAGCGAGGTGAAACTGAAATAAAACATTTCAAGTAGGTAGGTATCATAAAAAGCTTGCTATAAGAATTTTATTAGTTTTAGAGATTTATTTGAGTTGAAAATATTTGAAAGAGGTTCTATTAAATAATTTGAAAGCTTTCATAACGTTTGGAAAGCACCTGGTTTTTATAAGAAAATAATTTTAGAGCCTGTCAATATACTTGAGCCACCGTTTCAGCTCACTCAGTTTATTATATAACAGAGGAACATTTTTATAGATAAAATATACCAGAGAAATAATTCTTAATCAATTCGAGAACGGGTCGTTTTATTTCGTTTGATTGCATGTACTTAATCATTTATTTATGCTTTATTTTTTTTCTGAAATACCTTCTCAAACGACGTTAGAAAATGTAATTATTATTGAACTTGTTATTAATATTTAATACTATTTCAAACTTTCAGTCATCTACAATTATTACACAAGTAAAGAAAGCAAGTCAATAGAATGTTACAAGAGTCTGGTTCTCTCGCCCCCTCAACATCCTCATTCACTCGAGCTAATATTAAAAATCATCAGCAAATGTTGAAGTTTAGCGGACGTCGGAACCGACTGCTCCAAGAGAAAGTTAACTTCTAGTTTGAAACACAGCCTCTTCACTGTATAGATGAGACAGAGATCGAATATACTAGTGAGAGACACACAATTAATCATAATAAGGTGTCAGTTCACGCAGATAATTGTTTATCAATAAATCTCCTCATGTTACTAGAGTTGGATCACTCTCCGTCAAAGTCAATCACATGTCTCGCTTGAACAAGACAGGAGTACAATAACGTGAAGATCTCTCGAAACAAATACAATGCTTGCACAGCTAAACGATGTAGTCTCGTGTAAATGATCACCATTTTGTTCGGAAAATGTTGGAAAATACCAGACAAACTTGTCTGTCCATTCTTATCGCTTTACGTCCGTGGCGGACAATATACAAAGCGCTTGAAGTCGGTCCATCTCATCAGGGCTAGTGCTTGCTCAGCGCTGCAGCGGCCCTCCAAGTCTGTCTGCACTTGTTACCGTATGTACGCAGAGAGCGCTGTAGCGCTGCGCGGGGCTGGGCCGCTGCGCTCTTTTATTATTCAAACTAGCAGAAATTTCAATTATTTTAAAATATTTCAAACAATAAGTTGTCGGACACCAGCTGCAGTAGCGCTGTGCAGCGACGAGCACTCGCGAGACAGCCGCTACAAAATGAAGACTTTGTTTTGATGTCAAATCAACAGATGAAATTGTTTGAAACTTAACGTACCGACCTACCTCGTCCTGGTTTTTTAAATTTACCTCACGAAGTTCCATTTTGTTAAAAAACATTAGTTTTATGAAGGAAATTCTATTTAGGACGTTTCTCTTGTAGGTTTTTTCTTTGAATGCATAAGCTTCGTGTTTTTCCATACAAAGTAACGTGCTCTTAGCAATTCCGATACGCGGGGGAAGCTCGCTGCAATGCAAAGTAAGCCATTCCTCTTCAGCTCTTGTGCATACAATCATGAAGGGAAATAATTACAAGAGAGCTCTTTAGTCGCTCTTTCGTTCAAATATTATTCTAGTAAATTATTCAGTAAATAGATTATTATTTTGAATAATTCTGGTATTACCAGAACTTTCGTTCATATATTTAATTCCAGTGAAACAATACGCGTTGGAACAGATAATTAAAATAACACGTGAAATTGTTTGTGTTGGTCCAGTCGTCGGTCGGCTGCAGCGGTCAGCTTTACAGCTAGGTTTTAATGGTCGCAAACTTGTGCAGGGCTGGCTGGCACGGTATTGTGCTAGCGCCAGCGGTGGGCGCCAAACAACGCGCATTAGTCACACAGCCGCCGCAGCCGACATGCGAGCCAAGCTGCGCGCCGCCAGTTTGTAAGACATTGTGTGTGCGGCGTTTAGTGTTCGCGCTAATAAGGGGCGGAGGCGACACAATGCACTCGCGTTATTTTCATTGTGCATGCTGCGAACAGAGCCAAATAAAGAAATCTTCCATCATAACCCTGTAAATTTTCTACATAAAACCGTTTTTGAACTAGTAAAAAAACTCGTCTAAATGGTAAACGCATAGTTACCGTAACTTTTCACTTTTGTTTCATTTAATAATAATGTATTAATAGCGAGCGTCAAGCACTCCACTGCATGGTTCTTGAAAACAACAAACAAAGCTAAACCAAGCAAGCCCGCGTTCGACTCCATCCGTCGTTGTGAAAGGGTCGCGAGTGTACGCAAGAGGTCGCCGGCACACGCAAGTGCGCTGAGAGTCTGCTGTCGAGAGCTGCCTTTGCACTGCCGGGATGTACCGCCTCAAAGGAAAGCACAATTGAAGCGGAGTACGCAATTAGATGGATTAAGTGCGCGGAAAAATTTGAATGATCTGCTTTTATTCAGGTCGCTGAGTAATTTAAATCACGTGTATTAGTGGGTATGTAGCTTGACTGCAGCCTTATACTCGTAGAATTACTTCATTCACCATTCAGTCATCTCAATCAATCTCAATCGCAAAATGATACTTATTGATAGATTTGGTATTTGTTAATTAACGGCACGGTCGGCATAGTAGCTGAGTATGATCTACAAGTAGTTGTACTTGTTCATATATTGTGTCATACAACTATTTATTCCGTATGTGTTTCTATGTTTGTAACGCCCAAGACACAAGAAAAAATTCCGAGTGAGGGGCAACGTTAAAAAAAATGTTCCTTTAGCTCAACTACGCATGTAGATAACATTCACATATGAGTCTTCATTAAAAATCTATCTGCACTTTTTCGCACCGATTCGCTCACACCGTCGGTCGTCGTGGCGGTCACATTTGCGGCGTCATTACGCCTGACTTGCAAAGCGTTAAATCGCCGGCAATCGCAGCGTGTCGCACGTGAACGCGGTCGTACGCAATCTAGTCGGATGCTCCGCCATTCATAAAGGCTCGTTTTGCAGACGAGACAAATTGGCACGGATTAGTGTGCGCTATCGAGTTTGTTCGTGAGATAGAAAAGTAAACTTCACTTCGGCACACGATGTTACCGCACGGGTTCGTACGGCTGGGTGATGCAATTCCTAGTAATGAGCTACTTGACGATATTGCACATCGTTTTATTTGTAGACTTCGTAATTGAAATGGGTCCCGTTAGAGTTTCCAGTTTTCTTTTTACACGTCTTGAAAAAAGAGGCGGGGTATGTTTATGGTTTTTAAGCCAATTATTCTATGTTAAAAAAATTGGTGTTCGACTATGCGACAGCTATATGTATTTTAAATTGTTTTCGATTTAACTAGGAAGAGTTTCACGATAAGCTAGAAAGTAACAGTCTGTAAGCGGCGCATAATAAATTCCAAGTAATAAAAGTAATGTTTAAGAGCGCACTTGACGTCGTAACGCCATATTGCACTACTTTGTTGTTTACGATAACAGTGATAAGACTATGATAAAGCTTTTTCCTTTACTGTTTTCAATTCTAAGTATTTTTTACTGGGATAGCATTTTATGATATACCTACCAAATTCATTAAATAATAATTTGATTTAGTACAGTGAGCTGGTCGCTACTTAGTCTTGCGAGAGGAGTCAGATAACGCAGTTTGTCTTACTTTTATTTTGAATGATAGAATCACCAAAATAATGTATCGTCCAGCCCTAGTGGGGCAAAAGGGACTGTCAGAATTACTAACTAAAAATCCACCTTGATCTTTCAGTAGCCTTATATGTTCCAGGATCACGTTTATCTTTACACACAGTCCCGCGACCCAGTTTCTCTTACCTAGCTGTACATTTAGATCCAGTTAGTATATTTTTCTCGAAATACTTTCATCAAAATGGTAATTATAACCGTCACTACCCGGTGTGTGAGCCCTGTCCCGCGCGTGCGGTAATTCTCCCCTCATCAATGTGTTTTTATTGATTTGGATGAACCTAGCGTTAGATTACACGTTACCGTAGTGATTCGAGTGATAATATCAACGCTTCCGGCTTTTTCACCGGTTTTCCTGTTTTGATGTCACACCTAGAGGTGGGATCACTCCCACTTCATATAATTCATATGATATGTTTCCTCTATAAATTACTAAATACGACAAACATATTGATTTCCCGGTAGCGGCACCTCGGTAGTAATTGAATGAATCAATCAGTCTGTATACAATACATAGTTCACGCTAGGCATTTGACACAATGGTATTATCGAACCATGTAATGTGACACTTTAATGTAGATTCAAATTCAATAGAGAAGTAAATAGACAAACACTTAGATCATTTCCTTGGTACATACAAGGCAGAGGATATAAAATTGCAAATAAATACTTAATTAAACTACAAAAACTAAGTAAAATTAAACATAGATACGTGAACAATTTGTATGAGGTACAAACATTCTAGTGTCACAACATTAAAAAATAAATAAATGGACAACATGAGAGACTAACTCAGAAAAGAAAACAAAACAATTAAGAAAGTAGGTAATATTATCATTATTACTTCAGCGAATGGCAAGAACTCTCGATATTCACAGTAGGTACATCGTTACTCTCGTCTCGGGCAATAACTGGAGGGTACCGAAGGACCAAAACCAGCTTTTATGCGTTAGGCGTAAAAACATCTATTATACTTGAGTCAACGATCACTTCACTCATAAACTGTCCGCATCTTACGATTCAGAACACCATGGAGTATTTTATTTCCGCTACAAAGTGCGGGCTATAAATCTGCCCGGCTATTTCCCGGGCAAGGGTGGGCAAAGTGCCTGTATCGAGGTATTAGTTACAGCTGGCCGTCGGGTGCGTTGTTCGAGGTGAGAGATGAAGACAATTATATAATGGATGTGATGTTTCTGGACGATCATAAATGTGAGTGATGTTGAGTGAGCGCTGTGTCTGTTGACAGATGATGTGCAGGTGGTGGGTCGGAACGATGATGTGAAGCTTAGGTAACTACTCCACGTAAATAATTACATGTTTTGAAATGAGTTGAAAGGCTCTTGGGTTATGTTACTGTATGAGTCACTGTATGGTAAGTAGAAGGTATGTTTTGAGTATTATTGTGGATAGTTTTAAGAGTAGGAACACCAAAGACAAGATGGATGGACTATAATCAACGATGATAATATCAAAGTCAAAGTATATTTACTGTGGGCATATGTATGTTACAGGTCTTAACAATATATTGAAGCATAAATATGTCTTGCCATATAGGCATACAATAATTATGTAGTTACCTACATTTAGTTATTATCAATGTATAAATACAGGGAAACTATCACATGGTCAATATTAATCCATGTCAAAATGCACTGGAACTAATAAATGATCAACAATTCAGAAAATCTTGGATCGAGTAGAATGCTTCAAATGCTAGTATGGAAAAGGTGACTCACAATTTTTTTCCGTAGCCGTTAAATTCCCAATGCTGGGCAAAGACTTCGTTAGTTAGTAAGCGTTTTGGTTTTCACCTACATAGTTTGTTAGCTTATTTTTTGATTTTCAATAAATAAATATCTTTCCGAGTACCGTTTCAAGAGCAGCCGCCAGACTCATGGGTTTGGCTAATAATAATTTTCTAAAAAAATATTTAGTTATGTTGCGCCTACACAAAATATATATTTAGTGTTAGCGCTCTTCATTCGTTTATTAGGGCAAAAGAATGATAACAATGATATTTTTCATTATTAGAATTGTGTAATTACATATTGTAAGAGATTTTAAAATTACTGACGTAGGTCTCTTTATTGCACTAATACTTCAAATAATAAAAGCCGATAGAAAATAAAAGAGAATGCACATATTCCTGGCGCGTAGAGGCGACAAGCCGATAGTGCACAGGCGACCTTAGCCAGCGAGTGGCTACTCGCGACGGCATCTATTACTTTATGTAAATCGCGCGACAGAGCACTGCGAATAAGGAATCTCATGGACGAGCGACGAGGGCACCACTTTCATACTTTTTCCTTTGAACTTGAGCTGTTCAAGATAATATTCTCACAGTAAGCTTATAAAATCTCTAGTTTCATTTGATGGAAACAGTTCCTTTTTTAGTTGTTCTTTTATTTTAATTTATGTTTGGTAGTTTTAGTTATGTCATAGCCTCTTTTATCAATTTACATATATTTTTTTTGTTGAAACTATCGCATAGATATACAAAATATACACCTTGTCGTTTCAAGACAAAGAGCAATTGATTTTTAACTTTAGTATTGTAAAGCATAGTATAAGATATTGTTCAAACCGTTTAATATCTAACAAAATAAAATAAATCAAATCAAAACAATAATATAGTCCTTTTATACGAAAAGTACGAGCATATTTACCTATTAAATTCTTTTATTAAACGTTTTCGATTTATTGGCCATCCCACTGATGTAACATGACAATATTTTTATAGTTTACCTCCCCAGACGTAACAGAGCCATAAATACTAAAATTGGAACTGGGAGAGTACAAAATTTTACTAGGATTTTATACTTTATGCGCAAAAAATGGCTTAGGCAGACTGTTTGCCTGAAACAGTTTCTAGGAGACGACCTATAAGGTAGTGAGGTACCAACCTAACGAGATCAGACATAAATAGGTATTATTTAAATCATGGATCAATCATGTCCTCATTACCCTGCCCTGATCCTAATTGATTTGGGGTTGTTGCTTTTCATTTCATATTACTTGTCATTACATAAACTACCTCCTTTTTATCGACATTATGTAGTGCATTTATCATACTCTATTTTCATAGCCATTCATGTACTTAAAACTTTCTTAAAACATTGTCGTTTCACAGGAAGGTTAGCATGGTATGACCAACACAACAGTATCAATGAACACTGAACAGTACGTCAGTAGGCAAGCGCGGGGAATACGAGGCGCGACCCTTGAGTGCTAATATTACGTGTGATTACCGATCGGCTGCCAACCGTGAGATTATGGAGGATCGTGTAGCTGGCTCACACCACTGTGCCCGCTAATACACGGATATGCTATCTTGCTAATATGATAAGAACAAGAAACTGTTGAACTGAAAATACGAATGAGGAGAAAACGGATGCCGCCTTTGACACAAAACAAAGAAAATACCATTTGGTGTAATGCTTTCACACCTCAGGCGTTTCCAACATACTATTTGAAATAGGAATTAAACGTCATGTTAGTGTTGTTCAAAAAAGAAGCGCCCCCGGGTGGGCTCGAACCACCAACCTTTCGGTTAACAGCCGAACGCGCTAACCATTGCGCCACGGAGGCTATGGATTAGAACGACGAAATGTATGCCTCACCATTCGGTAGACTGGGGAACTTTGTGTAAGAACCGTGCCACCATTACCGAAGCATCGTAGGATTTGTTAACCAAAGGAGTCGTAAATTGGGATCTATGTACGTGTTGCGCGACTAATCGCATGATTGTAGCTCGCCTTACTATCGAGTTCTCTGCCGCAGCTGTGCATGTGTCGCGAGTGTCACGAGTGTCGCCAGTGACATGACACCGTATTTTTATGGAAAGATAACACGCCGTGACGTGCTCCGCGACCGATTGCTTTACGGCGACAACTTCGGACATACTCATCTACAGCGCTCGCTTTTTCTCCCAGAATTAATTCAGATTTACGATTTATCGCGCCTTTATTCCCTGAAGGGTTATTCAGAGATGTACCTATTAGTACACCGACATTTTGCAAGTTACATCTTTAAGTCTCAGGCAATACGGGGCGAGAATATTGCTATCAATCGGTTAAAATCAAGCCTCTGTTGGCTATTCTGATTTAAAGTTGGATTTCATTTTCGGAACGTTCTAAAAGCTAGAACGTTAAAGTCGTTAGTTGTGATTACTTACGACTTAGTTGACTTAAATATTCTAACTCAGAGAAGTCATTTTTCATCGTATATTGGCAAATAACGTAAAAATTTCAAATAAAATATTTATTTCGCAAAACAGACGGTTTTACAGACTAAGATTGATGAGATTTATAACAAAATATTTTTAAAACAGCGTCAGTAGGATATTATTGGGCATTCTATCCCACCTTCCGTTCCGTCGGCTCACTCCGTTCGCCTCGTCACTCTCGGTGGGATAGAATGCCCAATAATATAAATGAAATCCGTGCAGTAAAATACTGGTTCGGCGCCTATTCCACCCGATGGAACGTTCGCCTCCGTCACTCTCGGTGAAGTAAAATCTAATACTGGTTCGGCGCCTATTCCACCCGATGCAACGGAAAGTGGAGTATGAATTCCTACATAGTGCAGTAAAATACTGGTTATTAATGTTAATGTAATATATTGATTACTGACCTCAAATTTGTTGAATTATACTCACCAGCTTAAAACAACTATAACAATTACTATACCTTGATTCAAACATATAACATAGGTACACATACTTTCCGTTAACATAATCAGGTCTATATCTGAATGAACCAGTAACCTAAAAATCAGGACAGATTGTCTCATGTCTCTCCACATACTTATTAGGATGGTGCATTGCCACTAAGGATAACACACATATCCGTTTTCGTGACCAGATTGGCTCGAGGACATCTGAACTTTAGGATACCGCATACATTAAACTAAAATTCAGGACAGATTGTCTCATGTCTCTCCACATACTTATTAGGATGGTGCATTGCCGCTAAGGATAACACACATACCCGTTTTCGTGACCAGATTGGCTCGAGGACATCTGAACTTTAGGATACTGCATTTATTAAACTAAAATTTGGGACAGATTGTCTCATGTCTCTCCACAAAATCATTCTATTTTCTGTGACCAGATTGGCTCGAGGACATCCAAATTTTAATTTAATTATGTGATTCAAACAAACAACACTACCTTACACGTTAACGACCACAAGTGACTATTGAATGATCTGTGGATATAGTACCTAAATCATGCGCACTAAGGTTCTTTCACACACACGGTTTCCGTCGTAACGACTTCATGACGGTTTGTTACTGTAAGCATTAAGTATGCAGTATAATTAAAAAAGCTTCTAAACTTTATTTTTCATGTGTTTTATTTGATAAAAAAAACTACGCACGTCTTTTGAATGCAATCTGCCAATAATTTTGAAAGGACAAAATACAATATTAACAAAGTATTCTTTCGTAATCCATCGAATGTATTTAGTGTAAATGAGCCTTTATAATAATGTCTTAACTGCAGAATTGCATAATATATTATCGCAAGAAGTGTACGTGTCTCCTATGGATAATTTCCATGAACAACAATCACAGTAAGATGATCGCTGTGTATGTTGCAGTGTATAAATTCGGAGTTTTATTGAATTTTCCATGTTTTCTTATATTTTGTTCAAAAGTACGATATTTTTAAACATTTTTAATAATTGCAAATAATGATTCGTATCTACCCTAATACTTTAACATAACTTTCTTTAAAATTATATTATATTTAATAATAAGCTGTTTCTCATGATTTTGATAATTTTTTATTGTTTACATAAGATGATTCTTAAAATCAACATGCTTAAGTGATCATTTTTAAAGCAAATAGTTTTGCTTGACATGTTTATAAACAAAATTAGTAGTTGTATGAATTATACCAATTTTGAGTTTAATCGTAGCATAATTGTAAATTATTTTTAGCACAAAATAAGTAAGTATGTATTAGGTTCCCGTAGTATTTAATTTCACATAGATTTGCATAAATTATATATAGGATGTTTTTCACGAATTATGTTGTCTTTAAAACTGTTTTAATATTATAGTATTTGTGTTAGCCACGCACCGTTATTCTTCAGCGGTTATCCTGCTGAGCCTCAGAGGTGTAAATGTAATGTTGTGCACCCACATTTATTATTATTAGAACAAAAATATGTCCAAAATTATTTAGGTATATCAGTCACAGTTAGGCTCAGTCGAGTTTCAATTTAACTTTACTTTTTTACGATTAATTTAACTTTAATTATACTGTTTGCCGATGTTATTATTTCGATAAGTTATATTATGTGATTTTCCTAACAAAAAAATTGTAGGACCTCACGTTCGGCAGCCATGTTTTAACCACTAAACCATCAAGGATTTTAAATAAACAAACACACTGTGTAAAATATATTTTGTATCAAATGTATGTATTAGGTAGCCGCTCGGCTCGTTTTACATTTAATTTCTCACAGTAAAAATGCAATTTGACGGAATAGATTTTATTTTAATTTAACGTAACTGCCATTATATTTCATTCAACTTAATAGCATGTATATAAAGTTCAATTTTGTATCAAAGTGATTTTTGTTGAATTGCTATTTTTTATGTATATAAACGAATTAATTTCAATCAATAAATTACATTCGCTCCAGTATCTTCAAAGTGACAACACAGTTTTAAATCGACTTTCTATCATGTAAGTAAGTACTTCTTACAAGTTCTAATGCCCAGCTACGGACCTGGTTTTTGCCTGCCGGCTGATGTTTTATTGAACTCTAATGTGATTGTTACTCAGCTACGGACCTGGTTTTTGCCTGCCGGCTGATGTTTTATTGAACTCTAATGTGATTGTTACTCAGCTACGGACCTGGTTTTTGCCTGCCGGCTGATATGTTTATTGAATTCTAATGTGATTGTTACTCAGCTACGGACCTGGTTTTTGCCTGCCGGCTGATGTAACTGTTATCATCCTATCATTATTTTATCTCAAAAAAACTTAGGTTATTTGTTCTGTTAATAAAATTTTATGTTGTTTATTAGGTCTGACTCCGATGTTTCCCGAGTTTCCGACTACATCAAGAGCCCGGTGACAGCTACAGCTAAGACAGTAGTACCGAGCAAGACGAAAAAAACAACAAAGCGTAAAGCACCTAGTACCGTCGTGGAAGAGTCAAGGTAGTTATGAGTACTCCTTTTTGAATTATAATGTAGATGTGAACAGAGAAATGAGATTCGCAAAAAAATCCAAGTACATCTTATAATTACTACATAAGCAGGTACAATAAAGTGTTTCTTTGTAATTTTTTTTTAATTAATTACAGTAACAAGAAATCGAGGGACCTCTTCGGTTTGGAAGACTCGAGTGGCCTTCCTTCGACATCGCAGTCGGAGTTATTAAGTTCATCGTTGCTGACCCGCGTCGCCAATGGGAAGGTACGAAGGTCAGCGGATATTAGTGGTGCCTACTTTATTGAATTAAAAGTCTACAATAAAGTAGACATCACATCCACTGCTCCACAGGACCGTTGGAAGAAGGCTGAAGTTGCCTTAAAATTGCAACTAGACCGAGGTACCTCGCAGTGGGACGCCCTGCAGAAATTCATGCACAAGGCTCACGAGTTATTTAATAACTCAGAGCCTGTGTATTACAGTGACAAGATAAATTTTAAATAATTTTAGAAGTCTGTGTATTACAGCAACATAATACATTTTATGTGATTCTCGAAGTCTGTAGAAGTAATTAATTAAACTAGAATGCCTTTCTGCACTGTTTGTAAGACATCTGTTGAGCGCAGTCACTGGACAGGTCATTTACGCAGTACTGATCATAAAAATAAAAATATTTCATACGTTTGTGAAGGTGTTGAATTAATTAATTCAGCATTTCTAAATCGTATAGCTTCTTATAGAATTATTGACACAAATGAAAGTTATTCGTTAGATTCGTTTTTTAATAACAATCAAGAAAAAATCGAGACGTTAATAAAGAAATCCCTTAAGGATCATATCAGTCTAAAAATTAATTTTGAGTATTATGCTTTGTTTTTGATGGTTAAAAATGATAGTTCTGCGATGAAATCATTTGGTACTAAGAATTATGTGGTACATCAGAATTATGAATATGATTCATTAATAAACCAGGTTAGAAATACATTGAAAAAAAAAAATAGAAGAATTTCAAGATCGTGACAGCGGGTGGACATTTTTAAACAGTTCGCATTTGGAAGTTAATATTAACAGATATCAACCTTTGCGCGGCTCAAGCTTTATCGAGTTGCCAGCAGCGATTAAATCAAAAAAAGCATGTATTAATATTCACAATAAAGATGATTATTGCTTTTTGTGGTCAGTTGTCGCTGCTTTATATCCAGCTAAAACTCACCCTGAAAGAGTATCGTCTTATCCTAATTATCAAAACGTGTTAAACATAAAAGATATTCAATTTCCATTGAGTTTCACAGATATTGCTCGATTCGAATTAAATAACCCTGAAATTTGTATATATATATATGGCTTAAAAAATAATACCGTGATTGGACCGTTTTATAAACCAAAATCTTTAAAGGGAAAAGTGATTCATTTACTTTACTTAGAAAAAGACGAATTATCACATTACTGTCTCATTACGGATTTACCGCGTCTTGTAAAGAATCAAATAACAAGACATCACAGTAAATTATACTTCTGCGATGTTTGTTTAATGTTCTTTGATTCATGTGATGATCTTAGTTCACACAGTTGTGGAGGAGTTGCTACTGAACTGCCTCCAAAAGGTTCTTTCATTCAGTTTGAAAATTATGGTAGAAAACAATTTGTACCATTTGTTATATACGCTGATTTTGAAACAATGCTAGAACGGTACGACTCCTGCTCGCCTGACCCAACTCAGGCCAGCACTGTTACGAGCCAGCGACATGTACCCGTCGCTTTCGCTTATCATATTACGTGCTCTCTAGATGAAACCTATAATCGTTATGTCTCGTATCGTGGTTCGGATTGTGTTTCTAAATTTGTTAAGTCTATTTATAAAGATGCTAAAAAAGTTTATAGAATTTTAAATAATAATATTCCTATGATTTACACGAATGAAAACGCTCTTGACTTTGAAAACGCTGATACATGTCATATTTGTGAGCATTACTTGTTTGGTGATAGGGTTCGCGATCATTGTCATTTGACTGGTAAATATCGTGGCGCAGCTCATAGTTACTGTAACCTACAATATAAAATGCCAAAATTCCTGCCAGTATTTTTTCATAACTTATCGGGTTATGATTGTCATCTTTTTATAAAAGAATTAGGTAAAGCTCCGGGATCTATTAAAGTCATACCTAAAACAAAAGAAAATTATATTTCTTTCACCAAGTATATTCCGATTTCCGATAATGAAAGCATACACGTGCGATTTGTAGATTCTTTTAAGTTTTTAGGAACTAGCTTAGAAAAGTTAGCAAGCACAATGAAAAAACAAGACTTCAAACTATTAAAATTTTATTTTTCTGAAAAAACACAATTTGATCTACTTACCCGTAAAGGGGTGTACCCATACGATTACATGTCTCAATGGAAACATTACGAAGATACATGTTTACCATCTAAAAATCATTTTCACAACTCATTGACTAATGAATCAATTAGCAATGAAGACTATGAACATGCTCAGACCATTTGGTCAGTATTTAATATTCAAAATATGGGTATGTATACAGATTTATATCTTAAAACCGACGTTCTTTTGCTCACAGACGTGTTTGAAAGTTTTAGAAAAACTAGTAAACAATATTATAATCTCGATCCCGCGTTTTATCTTACAGCACCAAGTCTATCATTCGATGCAATGCTTTTAAAAACTAGAATTAAATTAGAATTGATAAGTGACGTTCAAATTTTTAGGATGATACAAAAAGGTATTCGAGGAGGTATTTGTATGTGTTCCAAAAGACATGTCAAAGCCAATAATAAATACTTGGATTCCTACGACCCGTCCGTTCCGAATTCATTTATTATTTATTTAGATTGTAACAATTTATACGGTTATAGCATGTGTCAATATTTGCCTTATTCTGATTTTAGATTCATGAGTAGGCAGGAAATAGATGATTTACAATTGAGCTTAATAGATATTAGCGATACCGCGGAAACCGGTTTTATTCTAGAAGTTGATTTATTATATCCTAAAACATTGCACATTGAACATAATGACTTTCCATTTTGTCCAGAAAAATTTGTTCCACCGGGTGGCAAGAATAAAAAATTAATACCGAATTTGTATGATAAATACCACTACGTTATTCATTACGTACATTTAAAAAAATGCTTGCAACATGGATTGGTGTTACGAAGGGTTCATCGAGCAATTGTTTTTAAACAAAGCTGTTTTTTAAAACAGTACATCGATCTTAACACTCAACTACGACAAAAAGCAGAATCAACGTTTGAACAAGATTTTCAAATTATTAAATAATAGCATTTTTGGTAAGACTCTGGAAAATAATGAACAAAGAGTAGATGTAAAATTAGTTAACAAATGGTGTGATTCAAACAATAAAACGAAAAAGACCACTTGTGCTGAGAAATTGATAGCTAGCCCATATTTTCATAGTGTTTCTGTGTTTTCTGATGATCTAGTAGCAATACAAATGAGGCCTTCGCGTGTTATTCTCGACAAACCTATATACATAGGGTTTGCTGTTTTGGAGTTATCTAAAAGCCATATGTATGATTTTCATTATTCCATCATAAAGCCTTTTTATGGTAACCGAATTGAATTGTGCTATACTGACACAGACAGTCTTATTTATAATGTAAACACTGACAACCTTTACAAGGATATCAACATACATTTTCTAAAATATTTTGATACCAGCAATTACAACAGTAATAATGAGTTTAAACTGCCAATTATAAATAAAAAAGTACCCGGATTGTTTAAGGACGAAATGGGCGGTAAAATTATCAAAGAATTTGTAGGACTGCGCTCAAAACTTTATTGTATTAAAACGTCAGATAAAACAATAAAAAAAGCAAAAGGCATAAAGAAATGTGTTGTAAAAAAATTAAATATTCTTGATTATGAAAACGTATTGTATAATTGTAATGTTATCCGCAAAAAAAATGTGTTGTTTAAATCAATAAAACATGAAATATTTACACAAAGTGTAAATAAAATAGCACTGTCAAGTAATGATGATAAGCGGATGCAACTACCAGATAAAGTATCTACTTTATCCTGGGGAAATGCATCCATATTTATGTAATTGAATGGTTTAATTAAGATAATCGGATTTATGTAAAACTAGATGAATAAGTTAGTATTAAGTAGATAAGTATAAAACATAAGTTTTTGATTAAGATGTTAAGTTAAGATGTAAGAAGTTAATAAATAAATATTATGTAAAAACATACAATAATATATTTTATTTCCATTCCTGATGATCCTGACAAAACAAGTGTTCAAAGCATACAAGATCAGACTTGTTAAAACTGGTAATTGATAAAATACCATAGACGCATGCATATATTATGAAAAACATTAGTTTCATGTTCATTCCTGTCTATTGCGATTACACGTATCTGGTGTTAAATATGACATCAGTCATCATCATCACACAGCTGCACTCTTATAAAGTATACAGGTTTAAACATGACGTTGTTTTTTTTGTACGGACTAGTTCCGTCAATGTAATTCCTCATTTATTGTTTTTTATATTTTTTAATTGTATTTACTTTTATGAATATGCAAGCTAACTTGCTTTACTAACTTTAAATTAGCTACAGTAAAATATTTTTTGTTTCAAATTATGGATTTTAATCATTGTTTTTAATTTATATATTTTTACCCATATTAGTGTTTATTTATAAATTAAAAAAACTGTAAATACAATTTTACTATAGCTAATTTAAATATCAATGATTAATTATAATAGAAAATGAAACATAACATAAATTTAAAATTTTATTTATTTACATAACAAACTATTTTTACAAAATTACTATAAACTAAATTCATATCTCTCCCTGCGCAAATATAATATTACCAGAATAATTGGTTACACTACAATACTACTATAGGTACAGCTAATTATCTCTAGGTACAATTATTTTTATAAACTTATATTAAAATGTGATTTACACGTTATATATTTAATATAAAGATTACAATGAAACATGTGATGTGTGTAGACAAAATTATAGAAATATCCTTAAGTTAATAACTAAAATCTATCTTTATTATTCACATACAATATTTACAAACATACAAAAAGTCATACCTAATTATAACAATAGTCTTCACAAAGTTTTTTGGATATTTTATTTATTAATGCCTGTGTCTCATCCATTATATAGTCCACAGGCTCAGTCACAACGTATTGCGCACTCATCACTACCACTTCCCCGTCAGGGGCTGCGGGTTCTTGTTGATCATTAATATCCAACACTTGTACTTGAATGAGTCGTACACCTTTTTTCTTCTCATTGTTGATGACGAACGATTGGTACGTTGGAGTCTGCTTTCGCGTTTGACATCTCACTTTAGGTTTCTTACTCGCACGAGGTTGTGGCTCTGATGTTTGCCAGCTCAAACTTGGAGTAGGAAAACCTTGCGCGTATTGTGAGAAACGAATGTCAGGAGAATCACACATTATTGAGGATCTGAAACAAATAAAACAATAAGTAATTTTAGATCAAAATGAGTAATAAAGATATACGGATAGAAAGATATACGGGTTAATACTTACAATGTTTTATTTTCTGATGAGATGTTACCACTTCGACAACTGACAGCGCAATGACTAAGGAAGTGAAATATTCTTATGTGAGATAGTTTCATGTAACAGTACTCAATAAAGACTCGTATACTTTGAATCACTGTCATGTTTCAAGTTTAAAACTGTATACTTTATACGAGTGCACCTGTGTGGTGTCATATTTAGCAATAGACAGGAATGCACATGAAACTCATGTTTTTCATAATATAAGTATGTATTATGGTATTTTATGGCACAGTATTAACAATCCACTTCATCATTTCCAAACTTTTTGCTAAATAAATTAAACACAGACATGTTATTATCAAAATACCATTTTCTTATACACACAGCATTATTTAATGCACAGTTAATTTTATGATGCACACAGTTAAAGTCTGTTTTATTTTTACAAAACTTTCTTTTTAATTCTGAAAGGTTAGGACATCCCATTTGACCAAGATCAATCACTTCACAGTTTGTACATAACTCTTTAATCCACTTAATCTTTTCCAAACCCTTGGTCATTATTTTCTTATTCTCGAGATATAATTCCACGACGCGTTGAAATTCTTTATATTCGATGTAGCCCTTACTCCAGTAAATTCCTCGATTTCTTTCTATCCATCTCACTTGCTTCTTTTCTTCATTAGACAAATGATGAAACGGATATGGTGGTTTTACTAAGAATGATTGCGTAAGTTCCTGACTTACAATAGCCACTTCCTTCACGATAAAATTATTTTGACTATCTTTAAATCCTTGGAGGTCAACTATGATGGTATCTGCATTCATGATATCTTCTTTACGATGTTACTTAATGGTTTGTATTCAACAATGCAGTCATTCAGAATGAGACAATAAGCTGCAGTTTTATCTGGTAGTTCCGAATCACTCTCAATCTCTACTCTTACATCTACAACAGGACCCGTCTTTAGATTATCTGCTTGTCTAGAACAATCGACTACAAACAGCGGTGCTAAATCTTTAAACTGTTTCTCACTTAACAAGGGTTCCGGACGGCGACCGTAATACGACTGTTGAAATCTGACGTATTGTTCATATAATAATGCAATTCTGTTATTAGCGAAGTTCACACTAAGACTTTCGTAAGGAAAATAAGTTGAATTAAGGTACACTTTTACGTCACGAACATTGCAGTGATCGAATTGAGACATGTCAGAACTTGCACTATTTTTCCTATTTGTCTGTAAGCCTATAACGACGTATCTTGGTTTTTCAATTTGAGATGCAGTTTTGATGGACCATGTATGCTTTGTAGTTTTAGGTAAAGCTGGATATTCGTACAGATCCCAATTTCTGTAAATCATCTGAAGCGGACGATCTTTTTCTAACAGTTTTAACAAAGAAATTTTTTCTTTGTCTGATACTTTAACATGTGGTACGCGCCATATGATTTTGTTGATGTGAACGTCATCCACTACTTCGCCGGTGCTAAGTTTTACAGCGTTCAAATTAGTGTTACTTCGTAACAGTACCAGTTCGTGTCTACTATTTATGATGACCTTTTTAAAATCTTCAGCGAAACCGAGGATATTGCGAAGTGGGATAGAAGCAGAAAAACTTCCTCCATTAATATTTTTTATTCCATCGATATTCCAACCCCAGGCGTTAGACATCTTTGATTCGCTCTCATTCATTGATAATAGCGATTTCATGGTTGTAGTTATACCAGCATTTTTTATTTTATCTATCTCTACTCCATTTAGCTCATACCTAATATCTTGAAATAAGTAAAGTAGAGCATTGTTGGTGAAATGGACGCTAGTAGCTTTGTCTTTCGTATCCTTCTTGCTAACTATAATGGTTCCTTCCAAATATAAAGTGCTAGCTGATGGTAATATGTACAGGTCTTGTTGATTGATAGGTATGCGTATTTCATCATTTCTATTAAAACTTGTTACGTAGGGTTTGTATGAATGAAATTCAATCCCTTCTATTGTAGTGTCGTAAGTCGGAGTGGATAAAACGTCTAAGATATTCATTCTAGTAATCCGATTGCTTTAAGAAATGCTTTATTATCTTTAGTTAATTTTATTTTCTTCTTAGAGCGTGGTCTTGTATGATGAGTAGCTCGATTAGAACTGATATTTTTAACTTGTTGAGGTACATATTTATTGTACTCAATCATTTTTTCGTTTGAGATGCAAATACAGCTGCACTTCTTCACCACGTAAATTAATTAAGTGATTCCTTATGTCTAATAGCCTAATATGAATACAGCTTATATTGTTTTGATTTATCGGAAAGTATATTGCGTTCTTCGGTATTTCTATGATCCTATATCCAGGTGGCACGTTGAGTGCAAATTCGTGAATAATGTGACTTGGTTCACCGTTTATAAACGAACCGCTTACAATATCACATTCAACCCTGATCACGGTCGTAGGTAAAATGTTGACTGGAAACTGTGATACATGCCATTTATTACCTTTTAAAATCTGCTTATTAAATCCTAATAGTCTTCTAAAAGAGCCTTCTTTGCTAAAATCAATGTCTTTTGTACAGAAAATAGTAGTTTTTAACGTGTTGTTATTGCACTGTAGTTTTATTGTTGCATCTTTAATTTCAGATTTTAAATAATCACTGATATCTTGCAGTTCATATGTACCTTCCGGTATTTCAATAACTTCGTTGGAACCGTAGTAGAATTTGTTATTCGTTTTGTCAATGTTGGGAATAGAATTAAATGTTGAAAAATGCAATAAGGCGCACTCATGAGCTCCATCTAGTTGCAACGTATTTGGATAGTATGTAGATAAAGTTGACGAGTTTCCAGTTATTGACAAAGTGAGTGACATTGTGGAAATGATTGAATTAAAAGAAAAACATACATTTTATAAATTTTTATTCCAAAAAGTCATCAAATACTCTAAACATAAGTGACCACAATTTACTGCATTGAATCTTTGATATCTTGTGTAATTATAATAAACATTACAATTCTTAAAATATTGCATCAATTCTGTTGGAGGTTTTAAATCTCCATAGCTATCAAAATATTCACAATACTTGTTTAATTTAACATAAGCTACCCAATGAGTTCCTTCGTTCTTAGAATCGTCTAAGTTTACGATAGCGCATTCAATTCTCTTCGGCTTCTTTGGTAACTGATCCTTCATGTAGATCCCCCGGAAATATGGGATGTCTTTTGTATACTTTTGAATATCTACATTAGTCAGAGGACGATTAGGTAGCACACTTTTTAGTTTTTTGATGGTTTTATGAACAATCCTTTGCCATTTTTGTACGACTTAATGTATAAACCCTTGCCCAGCACTAAACCTTCCATAACCTTATTGTGTCGTTCTGTTTCTCGTAAATTTTGCTGAGCTGCTTTGTAATCATTCACAGTTTTTGCAATACCAGCGGCACCACCAGCTAAAGTTCCTAAAGCTGATAAACCAGCGAAAATCGGGATTAGAGGCAGAACCCCTCCAGTCTTTGGCAAAGGTATTACTCGCGGTACTCGAATTCGATTAATTCCAGGAAACATTTTTTTTGCTGCTAAATAAGCGACTTTAATCAAAGTTTTACTATTCTTGGGCTTCAATTTTTTAATTTTTGATCTTATTTTTGAAACCAAGCTTCCAAATGTTTTTACTCCGGAACCAGACTTTAGTTTTGCTTTCATAACCTTGCTCACTAGCCATGAGCTTAACTTTTCACCTTTTCCCGCATCTTTTGATTTAAGTCTTTGTTTAGCCATGTTGAGTAATTGTAAGTCAGCTTTGTGACGATGGGATAGATCTGTATGATTTGCGTAAGCAATGTCGTGGTGCATACAAGCTTCGTCTAGCTTATTCACGCCTCGGTCACCTCGCAACAAACGTTTTTGAAGTTTAGTTCCTGGTCCGCAATAATTGTATCCGGGCAAATGAACTTCGAACGGTAGGTTATTAATTATGCTATTTACTAGTCCACCACCTTGCATTACTCGAAGTGTACTGATACAAATATTACATCTGTATTATTTATATTTTAACTCATTATTGCAGCTTTATCAATCCAACTGTTTTCTTCATCATTCAGACCTAACCACTTTACGAACAGTTTACGTCCTTTTCTTTTTAAAACTTTTTCTATCAAATAAACATCAGAATAATTAGATTTCTGAAGTTCTTGCTCATAAAATGTTCCCAATATTATTTTTTTTCGCTGATCTTCTATGTGGTATGTTACTGGTATGGTTTTATTAATCTTTTTAATAGTAAATAGTTCAGTTGACCAATTGGGGGTGTAACCTTTCTCGAAATTGTGTTTGTATTTACTGATGCGTACATAATCGCCTACTTTAAGCTTAGGTTTCTTTGTATGGAGAGAGGATATTTTCTTTAATGTTCTGTTAATATTTTCTTTTATAACGTGTTCATTATATTTATTTACTTCAGTTGGTTTATATTTAATAGTCTGATGCTTTGTATTATTATATGTCTTCAATATTACTTCTAACGGTTGTCCTAACCACTTGTAGTTTCCGTTATAGCTAAAAGATTTATATAACTTATTTTTAATAGTTCTTATTAGTCTTTCAACAATCGAAGCTTTTTTGGTTGAAAATGTTGAGTAATGGTTAATATTGTTCGTCTTCATAAGATTCTGAAACGTATTGTTATAAAACTCGGTCCCCATATCCGTTTGTAAATTAACAGGTCTGCGATTACTAACAATCAATATTCTTTCAAATGCATGAGTAACATCTTGTTTATTTTTTGATTTCAATGGTTCCGCCCAAGCATACTTTGAGAAGCAATCAATAACCACTAGCACATAATTGTAACTTTTATTATACTTTTTCAAGTTTTGCATGTCCATCAGATCGGCTTGCCACAAATCATCGATTCCTTTTAAAATAACTGAACGCCTTAGGAAATTTCTTCGTGCAGCTTTATGTATTTCATTAACTATTTGTTGTTTTGCCATTATTGAGATTTTCAAGTAATTTATCTACATCTGCTTTGGTATAAAACTTATCTTCCAAATGAATCAAAACCTCATGCTCCTTTGCTTTTAAAGTAGCCTGAACAGTTTTTTGTGCATCTAATATGACTTGAGCACGCAATGAAGCAATCAGCTTATTAAACTGTTTTATCGTATCAGCACACATTCGATCTACATAATCCTTGTTCACAGCATCGTCTGCTTCTTTTTTTTTTTTTTTTTTTTTTTTTTTTTTATCGTGGTAAAATCATCAAATGAGTCCTCCCACCCAGGGCAGGGCGGGAGGGACTGTCAGACTTGTACTGACTAAAATCCACGGTGTCCTTCACTAGCCCTTTACGTACCGGGGTCACGGTAATCCCTTGGTCCCGCGACCCCGGCAGGCTTTGGCCCTCTACAGGCCCCGTCACTATGCTGACACTCTTTGAGGCGCGCGTGGAACACAACGCGCCGTCGACCCGGGCATGGTCCATGGTCGGACAGCGAGTCGCCCATTACTCGCTGCCCGCATGCCCGCGCCTACGGTGGCCGGAGATCGTCTTGCGACGTCCGACGCCGTGGGCGTCTACCACTGCGGCTGGGGTGGAGGGAGGACGCTGTCCTCTCCCTCAGGCGGCCCGCCTCCTCCTTCACGAGCATGACTGCTTCGCAGAAGGAGGCGACCGCTTCCCACTCCGTCTCGCCCCGCAGCATGGCCTCGACCAATGCCGGGCGCGAGAGGTCTCCGCCTATCGCCGTCGTGAGGACACGGCGGTGCTCTGCCCAAGCGGGGCAGTCCTGCACCGTATGCTCCACCGTGTCCTCCGGACGATCCTCGCAGTGGTGACACCCAGGCGTTTCTTCCCTCCCTATCAGACACAGGAACCTCCCGAAACTTCCGTGTCCGGTGAGGACCTGCGTCATGCGGTAGGTCAGGACGCCGTGACGCCTATCCAGCCACTCCTCAAAGAGGGGTCTTACCGCCGCGATTGCGGCGTGCCCGGACCTCGGTTGCGACAGTCGCTCCCTCCATACTGCCCTGAGATCGCGCCGGAGCTCTTCCCGCCGCGCCTCGACTTGTCGAGGCAGCGGGGATTCGCCCCGACGCTGCGCCTCCACGCGCCATTCATAGACGCGCTGGAGGGCAGTCGCCTCCAGATCCCAGGGCAGCAATCCCGCAAGGAGGTTGGCTGATTCGCCGGCGATCGTGCGGTATCCCCGGATCATCCGGATAGCCATGACCCTCTGGCATGCGACCAGCTTGAGTGGTCGCGTCCGGATGCTTAGGGACCACACAGGGGCCCCGTAGAGGGCCATGGACCGCACGACACCGGCGTACAGCCTCCGGCAGGAGGCATTTGGCCCGCCGAGATTGGGCAGGAGCCGCTTGAGAGCGGCTGCTGCCCGGTTCAGCCTTGGGGCCAAATGCAGGAAATGCTCCCTGAAGTTCCACCGGCTGTCGAGGACGAGTCCCAGGTACTTCATCGTCCTCCCGACGCCGATGCGAACCCCCTCCACCGTAATGTGGGACTCTGAACGTGGCGCGTTCAGACGGCCATGAAAACACATGGCCTCTGTTTTGTGCAGCGCCACGTCGAGTCCCAACTGCCGGATCCTATTAGCGACTGTCGCTACCGCCTGCGTCGCCACGTCGGCCGCCGCCTGGTGCGACTCTCCCTTCGCCAGGACGAGCGTGTCGTCGGCGTAACAAATCACGCCGACGCCGTCAGGGAGGTCGCCGCGCAGCACCCAGTCGTAACCGATGTTCCACAGGAGCGGCCCCAAGACCGATCCCTGTGGAACACCGCACGACATCTCTCGCCGGTTCCACTCTCCCCGGTGACCGGGGTAGATGACGGCTCTGTCCGTCAGGTAGTCCTCGACTATACGACGGAGGTAGGTCGGCACCCGGTGATACCGGAGTGCCTCCCTGATGCAACTCCAGGGCAGGGTGTTAAAGGCATTGGAGATGTCTAAAGACACCCCCAAGACGACCCCGCCCCGGGAAACCGCATCCCCCGTCGTGAGGGCTCTCACGCGCGTGATGGCATCCACCGTCGAGCGCCCCCTGCGGAAGCCAAACTGGCTCTCCGCAAGGTCCGGGCCCACCCGATTCAGGTGCCCGACGAGGCGGTTTGCAATTACTCTTTCAAAGAGCTTGCCCACCTCGTCGAGCAGCACGATGGGCCGGAATGCGGACGGAGAGTCCGCAGGGCGCCCGGGCTTCTGGATCAGGACCAGTTTCCCCGTCTTCCAACGAAGCGGGAACCGGCCCCTCTCCAGGCACGCGCTAAAGAGCCCCCCCAGTCGAGGCCCGAGAGTCCCCGAGGCCAGGACCCAGGCTTTTCCTGGCAAGCCGTCGGGTCCTGGGGCGGTATTCTTGGCTTTGAGCCGTTGTACCGCCACTCTCAGGTCTACCTCGGTCACCTCCGGAGCGTCGTAGACGTCGTCGTCGCTGTGGTCCGCGTCTGCGTCAGCGTCAGGCACCGCCGGAGACGGAGCCATGGGCGGGGGAGTGTGCTCCTCCCGCGAGGGGAACAGGGCGCTCACCACGTCCTCCACGAACTGAGGCTGGAGACTCTGCGTCAACGGGGGAGCCCAGGGGCGGAGCTTCTCTCTCACCCACTTATAGGGCCGGCCCCATGGGTCCCCGTCCAGAGCCTCCAGCATCTCCTTGCGGGCCAATTCCTTGGCCCGCCAGATCTCGTCGCGGAGGGCGGTCTTCGCTGCCCTGTAGCCATCCTGCAGCTCCGTCTCTACAGCCACCGCATCCGGAGGTCGGGTGCGGCGCCTGCGGAACCTGGTGTACCGGCGTCGCGCGGCAACGCACGCCTCGCGCAGCGCTGCTAGCTCGCGCGACCACCAGTACAACTGACGCCGGGCGCGTCCCAGCCGGACCCGGGGCATGGCCACGTCGCAGATCTCCGACATGGCCTCCTGGAACCACCCCGCCTCGTCGTTGATGTCGGCAGGCCTGTCCGGTGGTGACACCCAGGCCTGCACGATCGAGGCTTCCAGGAATAGCTCCCGGTCCAGCTGCTTCAGCGCCCATCGCGGACCACTTGGGTTCCGTCGGACCGGCGCGTCTGAGGTCTGGGCGGAGACATCAAACCGGATATACCGGTGATCAGAGTAGGTCTCCACCTCCTCTACAACGCGCCAGTCGATGACGCGCGGCGACAGGGCGGCGTTGGCGAACGTTAAGTCCACCACCGACTCGCCCGTCCACCGCACGCACGTGGGGACGGAACCCCGGTTCTCGGCGACCAGGCCATGCGCCAGGGCCCAGCGCTCGAGCGTCCTGCCCCGCGTGTAGTCCGTAACCCGGGAACCCCAAGCCACATTCTTGGCATTGAAGTCCCCGAGGACGAGCGCGGGGAGGGAACCGAAGGCGACGACGACGTCTCCCAGCTCCGATAGGGAGTCCTGGAACTCGGCGAGAGTTCGGTTCGGGGAGAAATAAACGCCTATCACGGCGATCTCCCCGAACCGTGCTGCGACGATCCCACGCCCTCTCTCGACGCGATCGAGGGGCGGGGTACCGGCGGCGGCCGACGAGATGAGGGTCACCGAGCCGTTCAGGTCCGCCACCCAGTCATTCCTGGGCGGGACAAAGTACGGCTCGGCGACCACGGCGACGTTGATCAACCACTGCGCCATGCTCTGGAGCAGGAGATCCTGAGCAGCGGCGCAGTGGTTGATGTTCGCCTGGAGGAAGCGCAATGGAGCCATTAATTTGAGTCCATTGCGGCCTCCTCCAGGGCCCTCTGTGAGGGCGCAGCCACGGCGGCAGCGGCAGAAGCGGCGGCGGCGGCGGCAGCGGCGGCGGCGGCGGCAGCAGGAGCTGCGGCGGCGGCGGGGACGGCGGCGGCAGAGGGCCTACCTCTGCTCCTGGTTTTGGCGGGGGGCGCGCAGGCCTTGCCCCCTGCCCGGTGATCGGCCGGCTTGCCAGCCGCCGCACATGCGAAGCAGTGCGGCGGGGCGGAGCACGAGCCGGCCTTGTGACCGGGCTGACCGCAGCGGAAACAATTGTCGCTGCGGTCCACCTCCGAGGTGCACCTACATGCCGCGTGGTTACCCACTTGGCAGCGGAAGCACCTCAGGGGCCTGGGCTCCAGCAGTTTTACCTGCGCGGAGACCCAGCCAACCAGGAGTCATCGTCTGCTTCTACTGGAGGTTTAATTCCTCTCAATCTAGACGACTTTAAATCATAATCTCCCGTTTCTGACTTGCACAGGGCGTTCTCATTAAAGTCTAGTAACTCTGTTAAACGTAATCTTTTATGAACGTGATGTCCAAATTTGTCTACGTTCATACTTATTTAGGTGTATATTAATGAAAGGTTAACAATAAAATGAATACATTTATTTAAATCATTTATTTATAATTTTATTTTCACGCAATTCTTCAATGATAGATATAATTTCATTGTTTACTCCAGTGTTACCAGCATCTCGAGAAGCTATCAGTAATTTTAACCTATCCACTAGTTCATTTGGATCATCCCAATATACAAAATCTGTGTTCTTTTTCCACATTTTTTTCAATGACAGTCCTTTTCCCTTCGGCACATGGTCTTGAATGGTACTTCGTAAATTAAAAAGTGGCTTAATAACTTTTAAATATTTCTGTCCCTTATTACTTTTTATTGGTTTACCGGAATCATAGTCTCGTCGATGAGCATTTGTATCGAGGAGCATTGACTTATAGTGTTGCATATCCTTGTCGGTTACCATACTTAAATCTACATCTTTCTTTAGCAACAACTGTTTCAAACCAGGTGTATTTTGATATTTGTGTCCAGACACGATAATATACTCATCGCTGATTGTTATGCGAGCTGAACCTAGCATCAAGTTCCCATCCTCCACTCTGACACCATATGGGACCCCGGCAAGTGCTTCTGAGGATATTGACCAAGATGATGTTTCACCCTGTTTATTTTCAACTAATGATTGAAACGAACAATCACTGTCCTTGTCAGATTCATAGTCGTTGTCGACATTACTCAGGTTTCCTTTCTGAGAAGCTGAATCAAATGAAATATCTGCTTCTTCATTTCCCGTTGCATATAAACAAGGAGGTTGCTTGCTTGCATTTGCAATTAGGTTGAGAGGTTCTGTTACAGGCTTGAACATTGACTCCAGTGTCTGATTATTGTCAATCTCAACGTCTTTCATCTTTCGTATTTTTTTCTTAACAGCTTCTGCAGCATCAACAATTTGTCTTTTTAATTTTTTTTCCATTTTTATATCTTGATAGGTTAAGCGTTGTTTAATGAATAATAATTTTTCTAAGGTAAGATACTTAAATATGAATGATCTTAATCAAAGACTACAAATGTGTCAAATTTATTTCTGTAACATCCTTTATTTTTGGAACAATCCTTATTAATGACTACATAATTGAAAGGTTCACTTCATATTTTTGAACACATTTCACGAAATTCTGTCCATGTCATATCAGTGTTGACATGTTCTTCATAAATATGTTTCAAATTAATTTCATCTTGTTTAAAAAGTATAATTAAGTTAGCATTGTCCCTAACTAACTGTTTAGGAATTTTAGTATATGTTTGGTTAAGATAAAAACAATCAATATATTTGTGTCTTCCCATCGCAAAGTAATCACGCATATTGTTTTGGTTTTCGCAAGCAACATCATCAAATATGATCACAGAATTAGGTTTTGCCTCCTGTACACTCAGTACTTCCTCATTACCATGATATTTCTGGAATGAGACACCAGGAACTCGTTGCAAAACTTGTTCTAAAAAAATGTATTTAGGTTGATGCAGAGTTTTCGAATAAACATAAATATTTTGAAATCTTAATCCATTCTCATGTATGAGAAGACCTACTAACAAATTAGTTTTTCCACAATTGGAAGGCCCACAAATAATGCAACGTAGAGAGTTGGGTAGTAGCTCTCCATGACGAGAACAAGTATTTCGAGACTCGATACAAACTGTATTCACATGTAATGATTGTGGTTGTTTAACAAACTTCATGGTTACTACATGAAACGAATAGACTAAAAATGACTCAATTAATTTGACACATTCACATTTATAAGCAACCAATGCTCAATGCTCGAGTACCTACCATGTTAAACTGAGTCACTGTGTTTGAACGCTATGAAAGACCAATAATTTGAAAGTGAGTAGAAAACGGAAAGGCTTTATCAAAAACCTGTTGTAATTATTATTGGGTGAGCCATTAAAATTATTATACAGTAATAAAAGTGGAATGGCGGCTAATCCAAATCCTTTACAATGCATCTCATTTATATTCAGATAGAGTAATCGAATATATTAAAAAAGAATGTAAAAAATAATAAAAACCAAACCGGAACAAAATATTCATATGTTCTGCGCGGGAATCGAACCCGCAAAAACCACTTTTGATGCATTCGATAAGACATCTATTAAACCTACTATTTACATTGTGATGTAGCACTCTTAGCCAATGCGCCAAATGTGTTTTTAAAGATGTGACAAAATATTACACCACTTTGTCCTTCCGTTACTAAAGTTAATATTTAATTTATTATGTTTTTGGAACTACAAACAAACGGGTTTGCCAATATTACGTACACAAGCACATTGTTGATATCGACATGTTTCGACTTGACTAGCAAGCATGATGTTTAGTTTTAATCAGATTTCACTGTGTCGTGCATTGTTAAAAGTGGAGTAGCGCGCAAACCACGTACACTGAAAAATATTATTGTGCATTGTAACAACCGAAAGCGACGAAGACGAACGAAACAAGCCGTTCATACTCCACCTTCCGTTCCATCGGGTGGAATAGGCGCCGAACCAGTATTAGATTTTACTTCACCGAGAGTGACGGAGGCGAACGTTCCATCGGGTGGAATAGGCGCCGAACCAGTATTTTACTGCACGGATTTCATTTATATTATTGGGCATTCTATCCCACCGAGAGTGACGAGGCGAACGTTCCATCTGGTGGAATAGGCGCCGAACCAGTATTTTACTGCACGGATTTCATTTATATTATTGGGCATTCTATCCCACCGAGAGTGACGAGGCGAACGGAGTGAGCCGACGGAACGGAAGGTGGGATAGAATGCCCAATAATATCCTACTAGCGTCGCCTTGGAATTTATCGTACTAGGTTTGTTTTATTTTAGTCTGACATGATCGAATTAGGCGTTCTCATTGTTGGAAGACTGCCTTGTAGATTGCCTTGATGGCCTAGTATCCACTACTTCAAATATCTACAGATGACAACCGGGACCAACAGCTTAACGCGCTTTCCTGAGGCACGGATAAACTCGCTATGATCGATGGTCACCCATTCGCAGACCACCCTCATAAAGTGCGGCTTAACCTGGAAGATCGACCTTTGAGCCTGTTATTATTCAGCCACGACTCTGACATCATAAGCCATCATAATATTGAATTTGTTCCGTAGGACCCGAAAAATAATAAGCATTAGTATTACTTAATGCGCAATACTCAGGTACTGGAGTAACCCTGATCATCATAATACGTCTCGGTAACAGTTATTGGGGCAGTTAGTGAATGCTAGTGAATTCGGTAATGGCTCGTGTTCCCCTAACAGTCGACCGCGGCGGCACATAATTACTATGATTGCTATGATAGGGTTCGAATCTGCGCCATCTCTGATACCAAAGTATATGCCGAACAGTAATACAATATGAGTATGTTCTCTACTTACTAATCTTATAAATGCGAAAGTGTGCAACATGTACACTTTCGCATCTTTCACGTCAAAATAACTGAACCAATTTCAATGAATTTTGATACAAAATTAGATGGAACCCTAGAGACGGTAATGGACTATATAATGGGGAGGAAGGGGTTGAGTGAAGCCGCGGGCAATAGCTAGTATTGAATAAAGTAATGCTTTAGATTATACAAAGTTTGGTTTTGTGTTAGGTTTACAACATTTATTTTAGAGGTCTGTAGATATATGGAGAATCTCAGTTAGTTATCTAATAAAGCATTTTCTAATAAAGACAATAAACTCTTTTTCTGCGAATAAACTGATATTTAGGTTAATCATTATTATCTTGAGTATTCGAGGGACATTCATACGGTACTCACAAAATCATTGTACGATTCACAATCTAGTGAATCTAATTCACCTTTTTTTTTAATTTTTCAAAGCTGCTTTTGCGGTCAGTCTAAACCATAAGTAAAGATGAGACCTAGCTATATGATAGAGCAGTTTTACCCAGAAGGAACTGGATCTCTTGCACTGACAGCACAGTAAAACCCGTTTTGTGCCGGATTACGACAGATGGTGGTTTGACTCGCAAGCGGCTCTGGTGCGGCCTATCACCTCCAGTTGCCTCGCTCAGTCGTCACCGCAGGTTCCAAGAAGCCTGCGGTACCTATTCCAAGTTGCATTACTGCACTTGATGTAACTAAGCTAGATCTGCGTCAATTATTAAAATTAGCTATATTGGAGTGAACCTGAGCTATTTTACGGCAGCCCAAACTACACAACACACATGTACCGTCCGCTTGTCTAATAAATACCTAGAATTTGGTCCGCTAATGATACAGCCAATAGGAAATCCGATTTTCTTAACCAAAATCTACTATTTTAGTACTATTTATCTCTCTGGACATCAAAGACACAATTAATGAGAATTCTTAGAAGAGAAGTATCGCTCCTTTTTTGGAAACTAACTAAGTAAATATTTATTAATAAATTATTTATTAGAGTAGTAATTTGGGTTGACCCAATCATTTTTCACCCACGACTGCTAATTCTCCGGCTTTGATCCTTTATCACAGTCTGATGAAACGGCAATCTCTCACGGCCGGGAAGAAATATGTTCGTAAGGATTGAGGAGATCACATTTTTAAAATCTAATTTCACCATTATTTAACAGTAATGTAGCTGATTTTGCAGCACGAATTCTTCCATGCGGAAAGCCGCTTCCAATATATCCTTTTGAGATGACCTGTTAAAAACTTTAATCAGATGTGACAGTACAACAGTAATCCAGCTGACTTCACCTGCCCCGTGCAAACACAATTAAGTTTTATATTTGACAGCGACGAGCATCGCCTTAATATGCTCTGACGAGATCTACTCCATCCCCTTTACATAACACAGTGGTACAACAGTGTAATTTATTACATTTACAGCAATTACAATAAATAACAACATTATTATTGGAGTTTTAACTCATTCCTTTTCGTATTAGAACAGGTGTTCGTCCTGTGCTGAAATAGGATATTGGTTGCTATCTCCGAACTGTTTTCTGTACCGCTTACTATGCTTCATAATTTTACCGCGGTCTTCACTGTCTGTAGTTTGGTGGCATAAGGGTTGGCCTCCTATACTGAGTCATGGGGAGGAGAATTGTCTCTACCTTACGCGTTCCGCCTTCGTTAGCACGACCGCTTAGCAGAAGGGGGTGAATGCTTTCAATGCCACTTCTTTACCAGTAACACGAGGTCTATCTACGAGGACGCGACAGAGCTCTGCCTAAGCGGGTTGAACCTTCACTGTATGTTCCAAAGTAATTCGTGTAGACCATGCAGTGATGACAACACCAAGGTGTATCCTGCCGCCGAATCCGATACGCAACTTCCCGACATAACCGTTTCCGGGAAGGACCCACGTCCGACGGAAAGAGAATAGGTACGCCAATGCTGTAGCCACTCCGCATATTTTTCTCTACATGGTTATGTAGATGGGGTTTCATCTAAACATTTAAGAAGCTAGCATTCAAGTAGGAAATGTATAATTTATCCTAAGCCGCAGTCGATACGTGCAGCTTAAGCGTAACTGTCGCTTGGCAGTAACGTTTAGCATAGCTGAAATTAATTTATGAGCGCGATAAGCGACCCTCGCCGTTGTGAACTCGCCCCAATATTAATCATATTTGTGTGACTTAGACTGTGCCCCGATCGAGCTTGCTTTTTGCTTAAGAACCCAATTTATTGATGTTTGTGTTGGACGTATTGGCAAGAGTGGGTGTTAGTGTTTAATAGTGTTACTTCTAACAAATACAGGTTATAACTCTCTTTTCTTGGGAAAGCACACGTGTTTAGTACACCCACATTCAATGAACACTAAACTTGTCTGTAGGTAGGTACTTTGATGAAAAACGATCTGCGATATTATAGAATTGGGCCCTATAGGTAAACAAGTATCTAATTCAATTTACGGTACAATTTTATTGGAGTCTGGACTGTGCAAAATGATAGCTACGAGTACGTGTGCTCCAATCTGTGCCACACAAAGTGTACCCACTGGAACATTACCTAACCTTTACAATTTATATAAGACTAGCTTTTGCCTGCGGCTTTGCTTGCGTTGATTTAGAGTTTGAGAAACAATTCGGATCATGTAAGTGGCGCCATCTGGAATATGAAAGTTACTATTGTTTTTCTCGGTAACAGCTCTCTTCTGTGTTTCCGAATTAGAAATACCCTAAGAGTCTGTACTCCTGACAAATTATATGTAAAATTTCAGGACGATCGGATCAGTAGGTAGCTTGAGCGTGTAAAGGTAAAAAACAAAAATACTAGCATTTAGATATTAGTTTAGATTAATAATATTATAAATAGTTTGCACAGGACGTCCTTGTTTGAGCAATGGTTAACGGAATGCAACGTTCGATAATAATGCTCTTCCCCCTTTTGCATACCGCGTGATACCTAAAAAATTGCTTATTATTTGAATCGAGTAAAACTTGCTGCCGTTTAAAATAGAATCTATGTACTAGTTTGAGCACCAAACTTAAAACATACATAAACACAAAAAACAGAAAGATTTGATTGTTTTTTAATCATTACATTCCTACCCCGAAACAATTACAGTTTAAAAAAAATATCTAACTAAAATTTAAATCAGCAGAGATATTATATCCTAGAGAACGATTGAAAAATATTAGTAAAAATAAAATTTCAAATAATACTGAAACAAAACTATGCATAAAGTTATTTTAATTATTTGAAACTTTCAGGATAAATACCAAAAAAAAATCGAAACACAAAAGTGAAAGAGAAAAAATCCAAAATTTGATCCTGGGATCCGATGCACGAGGGGCGGGTGGGTTACTAATCCGACTGGCTGGTTCACCGACAGTGTGTTTTAAATAGCGGTTCTTATAGAAATTCACAATGACTGAAAGCTGACATAATTTAACATTGCTAATCCTTAAAGGGACATAGCGTAAAAATATACATATCCTAGTAATTTAAGAGCAGTTTTAAGAATATTTGAATAACTATTATTCAGTGGTTTAGCCGCCAACTCAAAGTACATAAAAAAACACATAATTCAAAATTACTATTACTACCAGGGGAAATAGCGTAGTAATGATAGGTCGGAACTAGGTACACTTATTCATGTACTTACACTGATTTCATGCAGCGAAAGAATAAAGCGGATATGCCCCAAATCCCGGAATTACTTGTAAAGAGTAGAAAAACCCCGTGATTTATTAAATAAAAAAGTTATTTACTTTTACACAATTTATTTGTCTAATCTATCTCTGATGTTTTTGTTATTATTAGTTTTTCTTATACTGTTTTCCACACAAGATTGTCTATTAGAAATCCCTGGAAGATCTATATCAATATCAACATTTCGATGCAAGTACTAAAATAACTCTACCTAATTCCGACCTCTGGTAATAATACATAGTCTATTAACAGAATCATATTTTTAGGAATATTGGAGGAAAATTTGATCGACGATCCATTTTTCAGTAGTTTAGGAGTTAACTCAAAACATAAAAACGAAAAAAAAAGTTGATTTACTATGATTGTCGATCCCTTATCTCAACTGTAGGAATGACAGCTTTAGATTTTATTATTTGTAGAGATATAGAATACGCAGCCATTAGCGTTGCGGGGCCTGGGCAGGTGCTGGACCGGTCGGACGGTCAGGCGGGCTGCAGTGTGCCGTGCAGCCGGTAAATAAGCCGTTTGTACGCATTTGAGCGTGGTCGGACACGACGCGGCGCGGGCGGGCGCACTTTATTGTTACTGTGGTGCCACTGGAAATAGTCCACATATTTGCACGCTCTGCCCACTGCCTCGGAATTGTATAACGCTTTGCATAAACGAACACAGCTTCAGATTTAATTTTCGCGAGAACCAATTAATGTAAACCATTAAAAATAAACAGTTTCGGGGGAGATAACGTCCCCCTGTCTTACGCCTCTTATCAATGGAATCGCCTTCGTGCTATGCTCCTGTACTCGGACCGACATGGTGGCGTTATTATACAAACACTTCAATACCCCCGAAACTGTTTACTGCCGCAATGGAAGACGCCTTCAAGCTCCTGGAATGGCAAGGACTTGGCATCAACATCAACGGCGAATACATCACTCACCTTCGGTTTGCCGACGACATCGTAGTCATGGCAAAGTCGATGGAGGAACTCAGCATGATGCTCGATGGCCTCGACCGAGTTTCACAACGGGTGGGCTTGAAAATGAACATGGACAAGACGAAAATTATGTCAAATGCCAATGTTGTGCCCACCCCAGTCTCTGTTGGAAACTCGGTACTCGAAGTTGTTGACTCATATATCTACTTAGGACAAGTAGTCCAATTGGGTAGGTCCAACTTCGAGAAAGAGGTCAACCGCCGAATCCAACTCGGTTGGGCAGCGTTCGGGAAACTACGCAATGTCTTTTCGTCCGACATACCTCAGTGCCTCAAGACGAAAGTCTTTAACCAATGTGTGTTACCAGTGATGACGTACGGCACTGAAACGTGGTCTTTCACTATCGGCCTCATCTCAAAGCTCAAAGTCGCTCAACGAGCTATGGAGAGAGCTATGCTCGGTGTTTCTCTACGTGATCGAATCCGAAATGAGGAGATCCGTAGACGAACTAAAGTCACCGACATAGCCCACTGGATTAGCAAGCTGAAGTGGCAATGGGCAGGCCATATTGCTCGCAGAGCAGATGGCCGATGGGGTCGAAAAGTTCTAGAGTGGAGACCAAGGACTAGCAAGCGCAGCGTAGGACGTCCACCAACAAGGTGGACAGACGACCTTATAAAGGTCGCCGGAAGACGCTGGATGCAGGTCGCTTCCAACCGGTATATGTGGAGATCTAAAGGGGAGGCCTATGTTCAGCAGTGGACGTCCTATGGCTGAGATGATTAAAAATAATACTAACATTTTCCTTATTCATCCCATGACTGTTAGGAAGTTAGCCCAACGCTAAATATAATATCAACGAACTGGTCCTTAACCTGACCCTATCATGTGGTCTTAAGTCGGTTAAATCACGAATACCTTTCCTAACTGCGTGAAATGCTCGTACATCTTGGTACCGTCAACGCTGAGTAAGCACTACCTAATTATTGTGAATACACAGCGAAGGGATGCGTGGGTGGGCCGGACGGTGGTCAGCGCGGGCCACTATCACCCACGGACACTGTTGATTTAGGCCTGTTTGTACCGCACCTGATACATCGCGCTTAAACACATCAATTGTGTCCGCCACTTTATGAGCCCACTCTGTCGGTACCACTGCGATACAAGGCCAACATATTCCGACACACTCACTGTGAACTCACGAATAGGCGGTCCGGCGGCACTGTGGACAAACAGACCCCTCATATTTTATACATTTCACGACTGATATTTTTTGCATAGCGTGATACGAACGCTAATTTAAAAAGGCTGTGTTTATTTTAAAACTGAGCTGGGACAAATCCAGAACGTTGAGTCAGAGAAAACGGAGCACAGATAATATAACTTAGCTCCTTTCAAATTATAAGCAAACACGGAGTGGGACAGGCCCGCTGTCCCGCTATCCCGCGTCCCACTGTCCCGGAGCTCACACACAGGGTTTACAAATACAGCGTCAGCCGAAGTGCGCGCGTGTGAGACAGGCATAATGAGGGCTGCCCCGTCCGTGTTGTTTTATAATTTACAGTGAGTTCTGCCGCTGTAGCTGGCGCCAGCCCTGCCAGATGCCGGTGATAAAAGCCTTCCTTTTGCGAAATGGAAAATTTGCATAATAGAAGATTATTCGGGAACAGCTAGTTCGAAAGACGGAGTTGCATACTCCTTTTGATCTCGGACAAAGGCCAGTAACGTGATCGCCGAGCAAATCAAATGGCTGAACTCACGAACTTATCTAATGCGATCCATTTCGAGAAGAGTTCTTTGCACAAAAAAAAGAGTCATTTAAACTCGATGGGATCGACTTTGAAGAGCAATTGCGCGGCGCTAGCAGACGCGCACGAGTGCCGCGCGAGTGTCGCTCTCCAAGCGCGCGCTGTTGTGTGTCACATCAGTTACTAAAGAATAATAAAGCACTTTAAAGGTGAAACTTTCGTCGGCTAACGAGTTTCCTCCCGCCATTACCGTGCTTCTGCCCGCCCAGGTACACTTTTTACAAAATAAATTGTGGAAGTACTCATCAACTCTTTGCTTTGTTATTTTTATGTGGGGTAATAAAGTCTCTCTTGGGGAAATTATTTTATGTTTGTTTTACCCTTTAACCGGTACGGGACAGAGGTGCGAATTTTATTTTAAAAACTAACTGGTGTTACAGTTTCAGCCAATTGTGGGCCGATTCTTCGAATTTCCCAAAACTCGGTATTCGTCAATTGTCGTGTCTTTATTCCGCGGCTACCTTAAAATGAGTTAAAAACTATTTAGTACTACGAACCCTCAACTGGTTTCTAGTGGAGTTTATGTAGAACATTGAACAATAAATCAATGATGATTTTTCGATGATGGAAAAGATCGGACGGCACGTCTGTTACTCTGATGCATCACGTTTTCCTAGCTCGTGGTTTTGTTGTGAAGAATCTTGAGCAGCATTAATGCGTTGGAATCTATGTTTTTATATTGTTGGGGGTTGTATATGATAAGGTCATGATGTTCGATTGCAAACATTGCGAAACACCTACCTGAAGTTTCCGGAGGCCCAAGGGCTGGCTTTTAATTTGGCCAGAAGATAAGTACTGCTTACGTGCTGAATGCTACAACGTGGCAAACCCACCAGTGTCTTGAACACATTACCGTGCAGTGGACAGTGCGATGAGGAGCTTTTAGATGCGCTTTTGTGCATAGTTTGTTTTAGTGCCCAACTGAGTACCAACTGTGAACTGGCCCGGGAGGTGCTGGGATGCGTGTGGAACTAACTCGGGAAGAAAACTATCTGGGACAAACTCCGCGACTGGGCTCCTCCGCTGGCACAGAGTCTCCGGCCTCAAGCGGACAGCCAGTGAGAGGATCCGGCGATTGAGACTCGAAGTACTTATCAATTTTTTCATTGGTCATCGGAACGCAACACTGTCAGGATCCCAAATTACGATGATAGATATTAACATTCAGCCCCCCCCCCCAATGGCAATGATTCGTCCTCGACAGGCGGTATAACTTACAGGAGTACTTATGACATTTGACTCCAAGACTGGATTGAGCTAGGGTTGCTTTCAAGCGGCTCTTACCAAATCTTGGGGGGCAAAACTGTCGATAAGGTGGCGACCAGTCCAGCTAGTCGTGCGTATCCCAGAGGATTACGGCTATCCAGATGAATTGAGAATAGCACACAGTCTCCGCTGAGGTAATAAGCCTCCTTTGACGATAACAGCTAAATATTGTCATGGAAAATAATTAGGTAAGCATCCCCAACGTGAAATAATTTGCATCCATGTACATCGAGGGTCAATCACGCGCACTGATTACACAGAGCTGTATGAAAGAGTTGAGAGAAAGCGGAACATTTGGCATGCAAATGTATTCCGTTGTACATTGCGAGTTAATCCTTGACGAATGCTAAATACGTTAACTCACGCCCGTGTTCAGGAGCCGGGAGAAAAAACGTGCGGGCACCGGACCTGCACCGGACCGGCGCGGTGACGGTGGCGGCGGGCGCGCGGGCGTGCCTCGCGGCAGTCGCGCGGCGCCCGCCGCACAATCTGCACGTTGTTGCGTTGGCCGGTGCGCTCTTACCGCTCGCCGCTCTCTCGTCGATCGTTCATCCGCGCTCGGTACACCTGTGACGTGAAAGTGTTATGGTGGAAGTTTTCGGAATGCTAGTGTGGTGTGAATAAAAGATCGGGGCTACCTGGGAGAGCCGGCACCGTGCGAGGTGGGTCACATGTATTATTTAGGAGATCGCTCTGTTGTCGTCGTTCAGCGAGTTATTAAGACAGGCTGCGACGAGCCGCCTGAATGTTTAATGCGATAAGTTTATCAGCGGGCGGAGCCGGGAGCCGGGCATGTATCTCGAAGCCAGCGATGCGAACTGGCCGCGACAGATAAGCGGCTGGTTATTCGTCCCCTTACGTCCATTACAGACTCGAAACAGTCGGGACTACCCGTAACCGTTATTTTGGGAAACCTCTTTTGTACGAGCTACATATATTTCGGCTTAACAACCGCGACAAAAGATTTTCTTTTGAAATATGGAAATAATCTTTTGGAATAATAAATTGAAATTCACTCTGGAACTTTCATTTTCTCAAACTCAACGTTAAAATATTTATAAAGAATATTGAAATTCATGTTTCACTAAGTCTCACAAGCAATAGTGTTAGCTCACTCTAACTTATATTACAATACAAGAACTTTATTGAAGTGCTTAAGAACGAGTTAGAGTAGGGAAGCGAGGGGCACACGCAAATTAAATTTTTTTAAACTTGCATTATACTAGGGAAAACATACATGTTGCGCTTAATTACGTTGACCCAAAAGATTTGTCAGCCTTTTCAAATATTATTAAACTCTTTTGTACAAGAATTTCACTAAAAACAAAAACTGAAAAGACTTGCTTTATTTTCCATGAAAAATTTTGCTTCACACACAGTCTTGAAAATATTTGGCGTATGCCCAGAATGACGGTAGTTGCGATTCTGCTAAGTAAGCGTTACAGTGCCTTCAACGTCTTACGTAAACGGTAATAAAGGATACGTCTCATTTCGTGCGACGGACTCGGTTCACGAGCGCAGTAGGTACACTCCAGCTGACAATAACACACATGCTCTACAAATGGTCTGTCTACCCGCTTTCCAATTAACATTGGGATTAATGGAATGGAGAATCAGCGCAAGTAATTAATGCCAAGAGCATGTTAATTGTTATTAATTATTGTCGCACTGTAGAGTTCGTATCGGATAATAGCTAGTTGTTTAATATTAACGTCATAGGCAACAACCACTAATGGTTTCCCGAACTTAGCTTTGATGTAATGATAATTAGTATTTTGGATTACAATGTTCTAAGACACACAGAAAAGGGTTACAGGCAACCAAGCGCTGCCGTTTAATTAGGAATGAAAAAGTGCTGCATAGTACCTAACCATAGACGGGAACTAATTGGCGACAAAGCCAACGACCCGTTTTAAGACTCACTAAGGCTTAGTCTGAGTATTTCAGAAAACCCAGCTTCAATTACTGAACGTACAATATCTAGCTTTAATTCTTTAATTTTGGAGACAATCAAACACAATGCAATTTAAAATAAAACACATAACTTGAGAACCTTCCTTTTCATTATTTTAACAATATAATGAGACGCGTCAAGTTTTAGAGAAAGTGAAAGATGACTGGTTGACGACTTATTTAATCCGAATTCCGATTCTCTCCGACATTTTACGAGTTTTCTAGATTGAGTGATGGCAATATAAAGCTCAATTAAGGACAGTCTCTGGATGTTATCAGAGTGGCGTTCATCCGACACAGCTATACCTGGAGCGGGGTCTGTGCTACAAGGGCATGGGCTCGATTGCAGGCGTGATAAGCGTACATAAACTTGCTTTATGTCCTCAATAAAAGTGCGAGCGGCACTGGCTGGCAGTGCCCGCACTTGCCAAGACTTTGTTACAGATTTTAACTTACTTAGCTGCCACAATATTGTTATAATTCAAGGAGGAGGAAAATTGTTGTATAATTTAAAGCAAGTTTAGAGACGTATTTCTATGTTATGTACCGTATATTTCTCAGAAATCGATGGGGGAACTAGTGGAGGTCGTTTTTTGTTTTTATCAAATTAAACTATCGAGTATCATACATCTTCTAAAAAGGACGCGTTCAGGAACTAGTAATAAATGCATTTAAAACAAATACCACTCGTTTAAACTCATTTCAGAAGCGATATGGTAAGTTATAATACAAAAAACAAACGATGAACGGTTTATCTCGATGATAAGTGATTTAATGTTCCAAAGTTGTGTTTCGCTATTGCTCTGTCCATTCAAGCTACGGTGTGCATGAGTTACAGTGTGGTTACGGAGTGCGCTGCGATGGACATGCAATTTGACGCATCATTGCACCGCAGTGCTGCTCACATGACGTTCTTGCTACATGCACACCGAGCCAGGCCATCGCTGGGAGTCACGTACTACAATTTCACATCAGATTTAAAGATCGCCCCAAACGCATTTCACAAGCCAGGAGCGAGCTTCATCAACTGTTAGTTCAAATCGTGCCAAAACTTAAGTACCTACCAAAAACATGGCGCATTACTATGAGCAAGAGTATTTTCTATAAACACTGACAGTGAGTGGATATTTAAATGTCATCAATTTATCAGTGTTTTTCGTTCTTATAAAGCGAGTGAATATTTTAGTAGCTCCTCAGCTTTACCCAACAGCACGTGACAACGGCGTTTGGATATAACGTTGGAATGAATTCTTAGAGCATCGTGCGAGTGTTAAGGGGTTACTAAGAATTTTTTTCCACATCTATGCTGAAATTGATTAACAGTCCATGCGTTATAGTTTTAAAACTGTCAGGAAAATGTTCGTTTCACTTAACGTTCTCTAAAACTTGGCAGTAATTAAGCTATAACGAGACCACGTCCCTCGCTCGGGCGTGTGCCGCGCTGCCGGCTGTTTGCCTATGATAAACTTGGCTATAACGCGAATACTGCCAGTGTGTACTAGCATAACATTATCACATCATTACAGGCTCATGCTTGTGTACACTGCCTTATTTTCTTTTAAGTCTCTTAGGTGATAACGCCCCTAATGGGGCAGTAATTTGTCAACCCAGTTGGAAGTCGCATTATAGTAACTAAAAAACATTATGCTGAAAGCAAATTCTTTTTTTTCATACACAAGGAATTTTGGTGAGCTTTTTACCAGGACAATAGGAGATGTTAACACAAAGTTGTTAAGTCGTCTTTTATGATACGTTAAGAAGAGAATGATGGAGCAGCAACTTTAGTGCTTTCAGAGACAAAAGTTATGTCTGCGGCGTTACCCACGTGAAGTTTTGTACTTGTTCCCAAGGAACATCATACCGTGATAAAAATATCGTATGTGTTAATCCATGGGATATTATAAACTATCTGTATACCACGTCCAAATTCGTTCAGTAGAACTTCGAACCAGTGTTTCCTGAGATAAGCACATTCAAACAAAACAAACTCTTCAGCTTTATAATATTAATTTTAGATTTCATTGAATTAGCAATAAAAAACCGGTTAAGCACGTTTTACCTCGTCAGTGCTCGTGTTATTAAACTAGCATATTTACAAAAAGGTAAAACGATTAATTGGACGCGGCTCCCGGCTGCACGATATTAAAATGAATTTCAAATGAAAAGCCAGACGTATTCATTACGGCTGCACTACGGCTCCACTTGCACGCTTTTGTCACTACGCAGTACCCTGACTGCATTCATTTCTATTTAATTAAATATAAAAGCAATAAACCTTTCATGAAAAACTAATCAAAATATTAAATAAAGAGGATTTTATTAACTCGCATAAGTGTTTTTTTTTTGCCACGTTTTTTTTTTGTATCATGGACGAATTTTTATTCTGAGTATCCAGCTGCTTAATACAAACTTGAAAATGTTGTTCATTAAACTAATAAAAGGTTCTAAACTTTCTATGAATATTGATAGGTTGTTTAACTTGACATTATAATTAATATTTTAACTTTTGAAAACAGACAGGTATGATAATATTTACCTAAGAATTTTCAAGAAAATTTATTATAATGTCAACAATTAAGACAGGAAAAATGTTTTAAACGGTTATCCTCAAATAGGTAGGTTTTAACTTGGGTAATAATCGCAAGTTTTTTTTGTAATTGATAATTAATTAACTATAAACTGATCTACAAATACGCATAAGTCACAATTTAATTATATTTAATACGAAAAAAGAAACTTCTAAAATGATCATTACTTCTATTTCTCCGACTCGATTAGCACAGGTGATAATGCCCCGGTTGCGACTAGCGACTCGCATGTGTGATAAACAGCCGCGTCGTTTGTAGCATTCCTTACTCATAGCTGATTGATTCACACGAGTCTCGCGTCCTGAAATATTCACTACTAACTATGAGCGTATTTTGAAACCTGCATTAGTTCGTTAGACTTGCTTTTTATACAGTTAATGTATGCTGGGAAAACTAAAATAGCAGCGGAAATTAATATCAGGTTACATATATTATGAAATTAATAACAAAATTAATTGTGTACTTTTTTTTTGGTGTTTTTTACCAGATATCAATTCTACATTTGACCCGACTTTTTTGTTCGTTGGCTTCTCTCCCAGTAAGACATAAAACTAGGCAGGCGAAATTTTAGATAAGAAATAATAGATACAGATCGGCCACAAGCGTAATAAAATGTACTTACTCTAAAATCATTTTTCAATACGATTTAGAAATCGTTCAAAAGTAAGTAAAATGAACGATTTGAAGATTTACGAGTGATTTTATGTGAAAACTTTGTATTACAGCCAGGACTAGTGGCCGTAAGGAAATTGCACTAAAGATTTATTTGACGCCAAAGTGCTGAAATAAATAGCTTCAGATAAAGGCTATCTTGTGGATAAGTGCTCAATTACGTACGGAGACAGACGAAATGGATTGAGTATGAACGTAAAATATAATAGTGTGGTCGAGGCAATAAAACTGATTATTCGTCATTATTAGGCATAATAATGCGGTTTGCAAAATTGGTATTGTCTATGCGGCTTATATAAATTGGTTGTCCGTTCGTTATCAATTACGTGAGTGCCACTCGATGATCGTATGGTTTCGGCGGCAAATGAGTGAATTTGTGTAAATTATGTATTTAAAATAAAAGGACTTTTATATTGACGAAAACAAAACCATCTCGTGTTATGTCACGACCTATGTATAGACAACAAACGTTTTATACACAAAAACGAAAAACCTAAGAAGAAAACATCGAAAACAGTAAAAGATGACATCGCAACAACTCACAGTAATAAAGTAACAAGACGAATGATGGAAATGAGAAATAGAAGAAGAACTGAAGTGAGTGGTCCGTTCCTCGCTAACAATATTACTTTGGAGAAAAACTGGCGTTTGTAGAACACCGCTCTTAATGCAAAAGGTCAATTTAGAAAAAGTGGAGGACGCTTAATCACAAAGCAAGCTGGAGTCCGGCGCGGCGTCAGGAGCACGCGCTGTTTATTTGATGAACGAATGAATGCAATTCCAATACCGAGGTATTAAGACACTTTTATTCGATAATGAATGTTTTTATTGTTAAGAAGTGTTTACTCATCAAAGTGAAGTACCTATTAATTTCAATTAGTTTAGTCGTTACTGTGAATCTAGAGTTATCCTTGACTGGTTGATAACCACACTCAGAATGAAGCAGCTAGCTTAATTATTAGGTAGATTAAAACAAAAAGCAAGAATTTAATTCCCACGTACAGAGTAGCGGCTACAAGGTAGTCTGTTATAAACTTCTCGGAAATCTGTATATATAAAAGGAGAACTGACTGACTGACATATCAACGTACAGCCGAAACTACTGGGGCTAGGAATGTGAAATTTTGCACACGGCTTCCTATCATAATGTAGGGGAGCACTAAGAAGGGGTTTTTGGATAAATTTAACCTTTAAGGGGTTGAAAAGGGGGAATTAGGAAAGTACGTAACCCACGCGGACGAAGTCGCGGGCAAAGTGCTAGTATAATTCTAAGATTGAAAATGGTTAAACGTAAAACGTAAACATTGACTTGTTAGAAGTTTAAAGCAAAATCCAAGTGAAAGATAATAAGAAGACTTTACGATGAGTTTAATGAAAACACCAGAAGTTGTAGTTAGTCCGCGAGTGACATTGTGGACAGTTTGAATTAAAACATTTCGGTGAGGCGGCCGCTTGTCACCAGCTAACTAGATAACTTTGACGAGTTCCGACTTCAATTAACTAACAGGTATAAATATTATAATTAATGTTACACGGCGGACGATACTAATTATGTATGAGCGATAGTATAATATGTATCACTGACAGTGTTAAGGTTATGTTCACACAAATATTATGATGACAGTACTATAAAAAATGCTCGTATTAAGCTGTTGTGGCGACGTTAATGTTATCATTATTTACGTAAAAGTTGATTGAGTTGCAAGACAAGTACTATCTGAAAACTTGTAAATCTGAAACTGGTACTATCATTTTAGAAGATATACTTTCAAATGCTCAAACATCTACGATATGATATTACTTAATTTATACAATTTCGAGAACAGTAATAAAACCAAAAAGACGATTAAATAACGCGATATGCGCCATGAATTTCTTAGTTTATCTTTTATCTAACAACCCTATTTAATTAACGTGAAATTGTTTCCAGGAAGAAATTCGCGTTAAATGACCTGTTATAATTTCTTAATGTTAACAGATTAGGTATATTACCATTTTGAATCAATTTTAGACAAACTCACATTACATTCTACCCTTTTTATAAAACGAATGTTCCATTAGTGATATATCTTTGAAGAATATATTAAATTCAGGTACAAAATGAAATACTTGCAAGCAATATGCTACCTACTTCAATATCGTCCAATAAGTATCTTCATATTCGTATCTATCGTACTTGGAATATTTGCGTCACATCAAACGGATGACAGGACCGAAATTCAAATATCGTTCGAGTACGTTTTATCGCAGTAGCAGTAGGCCGTCGGCTGCACTGAAACGGCACCTTAAGCGGTAAATTATTCGCGTCACGCGGGGATGTGACGCGCTCGTTCAGCCGCGCGGCGGAGCCTTCAGGAGCCTGTCGAGCAGGCGCGGGTGCGATCCCGCCTGATAGCGACGCCATAAACTTGCTTTATGCGAACAATAAAACGTCGCGGCCCTTGTATCGTGTAAATTGACACTACACTCAATCCTGTAGATGCCCCGAATCGTCATTCTACTTGGTTTGTGGTTTATTTTAATATTAGATCGTTGAATCTGCCAAGTTCAGTATCCATGAGGGAATGTGTGCTTAAACTTCATATTGAAGTTAGGATATTAGGTTACCTTGCGTGAATAATATTAAAGTTTTAGATTAAACAGCTTTCTAATAGCGGGGCTTTAATATTCGCTAATTTCGGAAACAGGACTTATGAGTTTATTTGTTTGGTACGGGTGTGGGGCGTATTGCGCCAATCGATAGCTAATCCAACTTTCATTACATTGTAGCAGCGTACTGAGCATATTTGCCAAAACCAGAATCTAAACTGATGTGTGTCGTTTTACAGAAATGATCCCTTTTCAGGTAGTGATTGCAATCTGTGTAATGCTTGTTTGACTCCCATATTCTGCTTGTGCGCGGTTTCCTGTTCTGTTTACCTCCACGCTCTGTAATTGAGCTGGTCAATGTACTCCACAACAATACGGAACTAGCTGTTCACTGAATTGGTATAATTTGGATAGATATAATTTGGGATGATACCCAAAATAATTCAGGAAAAGAGTTGTGTTTCGGCTGAAAAATTAACCTTCATTGCTTTCGTTTTAAAAATACCTTGGAGAGAGAAAAATGTAAAGAATTAAGCTGCTAGTATTTTAAATGTTCTTTCCTTGTTTGTGTTGAAGCTAGTTATTGATTTTTTTTAAAAGGTTTTCATTTTAAATGTTATCATTTATTTCTTCGCATAATTCAATATAATGCAATTTAAAAATAACGTTGGGTAGGAGTCGAGTGGCTTTTAGTCTTAAAATGGCGGCTCAATTTCAAGGCTTTTTGGATACAATAAGATTAAATAAATATTTTAGAACATCGATCTCTTTTAAGCCAATTACTTACTTCTACTAAATTTTTGAGAGCTATCTGACGCCTCACCTTCATAAAATAATTATATTTTAACTATCTAGTAGATAGGATAATATGCCAATACCAGCTCGTTGAAGTACGTACTTGACGTGGGTGCGCCGGAGCCCGGAGGCAGCCCGCTGTGAAACTTGTAGGATATGACGTCACACAGCATATACCTAGTGCATAGTTGGTGCACTTAGTTTTGCCACAATATCCAACGTTTTATAATCTGCAAAGCGATATTATCTAGGAAGCCAGATTTTATTTAGGAACGTTTTAGAAGATAGGAAAAACTATGAGGTGAAATATGATACTAAGGGAATTGAATTGATATTCAGCTTCTTAGTATGTACAACATTGTATTATTATCCTATTGGATCAATTCTAGGATGTATGACCTACATAAATACGAGATTTTTTCATCCTTGAAACGCAATACCGAAGAAGCAATTACGAAAACTCAAACTCTAATAACTGAAACCGAACATGGAACTCAGCGTTTATACTGACCATTGTTAACAATTATTCTTGGACAGAAACAAAAAGATGAAGCTACAGTCCAAGCCACGAGTCAAAATAACTATTAGAGTACTCTACTACACACTATGTTTAGGTATTGTTGTAGTACTAAGACTTTAAGTGCGTTTTCAACTTTGGTTATAAATAAGATATTTCTGTCGTTTCCCCTAAACTGGAATCAAATCTCCATTTGTGAGAAGTGAGCGCGTCAGTTTATGTGACGCAGATGTGTGTGATGTTTCCATGGAAGTAATAGGTTTCCATCTTGTTTCCATGCAGTCATGTATCAGATTCAATATCGTTGGTTTCCACGTTTAAAGACCAATTGAATTGAATGATGATAATCGATTTAAAATTGTTACTTAATAGCTTGACAAAATAACTTTTGATTGCCACGCTGCACGCAGGTGACGCTCGAATTATAGACAGCTGGGTACATAAAGAAAACATTTAAGACAAATCAAAACTAGCCAAACTCAATCGAGCCAAAAATATTATTTGTATTCACAAAGCGCACCCGACTGTGACTGACTGAAAGATTAATTATAGAAGGGAGAATCCTATTTAAGGTACGATATGATATCCTTTGTCGTGGGCGCGGCGCGGCCACTACAAAGACAAAGCTCACCTAATGACCTTCCTCTCGCAAGTAGACGGCCGCCCACATTCGCACAATGTTATTAGGTACTGCTTTTAAACGTGTAACACGATTGGTCCGGTGTTTGATCCCCCGCTAATAACATGTAAGTGTGGGATCAGTAATCACGTTTGGCGGCTGCTGGGCTCGTGGGATGGGATTACTCTTTGATGTTTGCCGGCTGCGGATCACTTGGCTTCTCACCATCTTTGATGCGACACGTGCCACTGACCTCGTTCCACATTATTTAGCTTCTGCGAACTAATTATGTGAAGTGGATTACGTACTTGTAATCAATTAAGTTAATAGATTTTGTGTTATTATGTTGCAATGTTGTTATCATGTCAACGTAACAGGCCTTTGTCTTTGTCTTGAAATTGTACAATCTATATGAAATGCACCTACTCACAAACTATTTGTCATTGTAGCAGTTTACGATAACTCGCGGCTCATCCCTATTCCATCATGCCTACCAGATTCTCCCACAATAGAGATTGACCGAAAAAAACCGACCGACATTATGGGCTTAACCTGAAATCATAAAATATAGCGGGTATCTATCGCGACGGTTTTTAAGTCGACGCACGGGACCGGGCCGTTCCGCCCGACTTCACCCATAACTTAGACATAATGGCGAAGAAAATATACGTACGATGTTCGTACAGTTCCGGCTTCACGTGGATACTGAATCTTCGTGAATTTCATGTTATAATTCTTAAACGAGATGACATCATCGCCCGAGGACTGAACAATAAAAGTTAAAGTATCTCTCCGGAGCGCCCGGCGGTGATCGATTCCAACTTTGAAAGCTTTACTATGTTCAGTGAAACGATTATCGGTAAGCAAATTCTGTTGTTTCGTCTATTATCTGAACGCGTCGCAGACTGACGCGCGCTGCGGTACTTATATACTAAGTAATCGTCTTAGAGGTTCATTGTATGTGTCTAAAGCTCATAAATACGTGTTATAAACTGTCTCGTCTAATTCATTACTTAAAGTTTGTTGTGAAACTACAACGTATTGTATTAATTCTCAAAGCTTAAACTCATATACTCGGGTACAAAGCAGATTTAAGAACCTTTTAGATATGGATATATGACGCAAGCAATGAATCACATCCAGTACGTGACTGTAATATTCAATGACAGCGCTTTCAATGGTACAATTTCAAGTTTATTTACTTAGGTCGGGCCTTTCTGTTGTATTCCTTATTTATTTCTCATTTGTCACCAGCGACTGTCCAGTAAACAAAGTTGTTGCTCGTTAAATATTCCAGCGTTGAGTTGAACAACTAAATCTAACTCGAACAACTGCTCAACAAAGTATCAACTAATACTAGAACAGATTCAATCTTGCGAGCGTCCAGCCTCCAGCCAGCCGGACACGTCTTGAACGCATTTTTTAAATTTTAATTGAAAACGCTTCAACTTTTTAATGAAAGGAAATAAAGAAAGTTGTAAATTAAGCGAGGTCCGGCAGAGTTGCCTCTTGTCTTAATTAAAGCTGAAGACAACTATGTTCTTGTTCCATTGTTTGTTCGGCATTTTTCCTTGTTGGTGGCTGCCGATATCGAGTGCGATAACGCGCGGACATTGTTCACACTCCACCAGCCCGGGCGGCCAGCGACTGGCAGCGGGTCCCACAACAGACGCACCGGCCGGCGCTAATTCTGTCTCTTGTTAATCTCAGATAGATCGTATCGTTGAGGTTCCGTTTAGGTAGGCTTTACTTGTAATTGTGTTGAATATTTAACTGTAACAAGTTTCCTACAGCCTGTCTTACAAACGACCTTATTACTCAGGACAAAGTAACACCAAAAAAATCAAGCTGCAGTACTATAATAATATAAAATAATGCTCTATTTGTAAGTGAATTAACTCTGTCAAATGTAAATAAGAATCTTCTCTGCGGGAAACGTGAAAGGGCAAATAAAAGTCGAAAAGATTACAAAGAATTGAGATTGAAGATATTTTCATTGAAGCAAGTCACAAGCTGGTGTTTGCAATGTAGAATAATGTAGATCCCACCGAGCAGCAGGAACCACTCTTTTAAATTTAAACAAAAAACAAGGAAAAGACCTCTTCTTTTGAGAACTTCCTTGGCTCATGGCTGTATATTTTTCGCGATATATTTTTGTGAAGTTCTACTTACTTATATTTGCATTTTAATGTACAAGACGAGAAGTTATAATAAAAAATGAAGAGCCGCGGGTGTCTTCTTAGTAAGTTTGAGATTCAGGCGCAAGAAACATGAATCGTACTGAAAAATGTAGATGAGAATGTTATATACGAATATTTATTCTGAACTCTATAATTTGCTCCAATATGTAATTTGTGGGATAAATAATTATACAAATGTTAAACTAACAATGTTGAATCCTACAAAATTACTTCTTTTGCAGACAGTCTATTTTAGGGTTTAACAGTTATAAATGGATGAAGCTGAACTAGGTAAAGGGGGTCGGCCGACCTATTTCCGATATCAGCTGTAGGTACATGTCTGTTTGTGTACCTACTAAGTACGTGTAGGATCGACACAACACAGAGTAGTTCCATACAGAAGGACGCTTTCGTGCACAATACAGCGAGCTAAGACAGGCAGTACTTAAAAACAACTAACTTTAAGTTTGAATTATTATCTTACTAATAAATAAACGCGAAAGATTGTGAGGGTGAATAGATGGATGTATGGGTGTTTTTTACTCTTTCAAGCAAAAACTACGGAACGGATTTGAATGTTTGGTATACAGATAGTTTACACCACAACACAGTACATGGGATAGTTTTTATCTCATCGTTTTTTTACGTTGTAAAATCATCCAAAACACAAAAGACAGTCCCATGTCAGACTCGTACAAACTAAAATCCACGGTGTTGTTCAATAGCCCTCTACGTTCCGGGGTCAAGATTACCTGATAAGATCGTCCTGTGACCCCGGCAGACTGGGATACTTTTCGAGTTGTAGCAGGAGAAGCAGCTGGCAACAGTTTTTTTACATAAAAATACAAAAAGTATAGTTTGGTAACTATGAGAAATGAACGGCGATCTCAAACGTACAGCAGTCACGTGTAGTGCGTAGTGAGTAGTGTGTAGTGCATACACTCGCAAAACATAGATGCGTATGGATATTCACTAGTTATAGTATGTAGTGAGTCTTCTGTCACTATGTATTCAATGACGTGTGTCCGGATCGCCACGTGGTCGACACGGATGGGTGTCTGATGATGTTTGCGCTCCTATTAGCGCGGTGTTTGCTTCGCCGAATTAACGACGAGTTACCGCGCTATTGTTACACCCTGTATACAGAGATACGTGATCTGCTCGTTAGGGAAGCTGAGCGCGTCAATTTAACGGAACCGTTCGTGAATTGGATGTTAATACTTGTAATTGAAAACTGTTATTATTTTGTACATTGTAAATACAAGGGGATGATACATCTGCTTGTTGATCGGATTTATCGTAAACAATACTAAAACAAACATGCCATACCTATGTGTTTACAGTGTATCCTTTATATTTGAATGTATATACATACCATAAATAACCTCTTAAGGACTAAGCAGAGCTGTGCTAATTAAAAACCATGTTTCGGCACGAATCTTTCAGTCCCGTGTTACATGCGTTAAGCCTATCGCAATGAACTGGACACAAATTCAGGCTCCACTCATAATGAGTACAATAACACTTTGTTAGTAGCTTTGGAACTACTAGCAAAACGAGCAGTCATTAATCCTGCGACGCAGTCAATAATTCAAATAATGTCATTATGCACGGCTGGCGCAATGGCCGAGCAATCAACTGACCCGGGTTCGATTCACTTTATTATATTTTTATTTTAAGCTTTGAAGATAATATAACAGGTCTTTGTAATGTTTACGGTAAGCGAATTGTATTGGAACCATTCAAACAGAATTTTTAAAACTTCTTGGGATTGTGAAATAAGGTCGTGTATTTTTTTCCGAGATAGAACAAGCATATTTCATCTGCATATAAAGTTAAATGACCATGACGTCCCAAGTCTGTTATATTATTGATATACTCGTATATCAAAAACAGAAATGTGATACATATTTGATATACAAGTAGTTGTTCCGGGTCTAGCTGTTTATTTACATGAGTTAGAGTTAGAGTAAATGTTTGTAAACGCACCCAAAACCGGATAAATTCCTAGAGTAGACTAACGTTGTTTTTTGTTTAATTATAATTGTAAATAGTAGTAGACCTACCAAGTCAACGTGTTTTATGTACCAAAATAGCTCACCAATGTACACAATACCATTCATATAAAACAATCTGTATTCCCTATTGTTTCAGAGTAAACAGTACAATCATTATAATTAATTATTGTGCTTATCTTACTAATATACCTCCCGGCCGTCGCTCGAGACCGGCCGGTGAGGCCGACGAGGCTCTTTTCCTCTGGAAAATTAAATTAACTAATAACAATTTATTTTATCAAATTGTAAACATCTCCATGAATGTCTACTGTGAAATCTGTTACAACAATGTTAATAAGAGAGCTTCACTAATGAAACTGAAAGAAAACACGTTACGTCTTTGGTCGCGGCTGCTATTTGAAGATTTTGACATTACAGGTAGGCAATGACTCGAGATTCTGACAACAAGTATTAGCTGGGGAGCGTCGTGTTTTTTGTTTTTTAGTTCGATATTTAAATATGTTTACGGTTGGCGAGGTGTATCTGCATTTCTGTGTTCTAGGGATGATTGAAGAAGTATTGGATAAGTTTTCAGCAGTAGCGTGCAGTGGTTCCAGACTAAGGGTAGGCCAGGAAAAAAAAAAAAACTACATTCTCAATACTGACGATGCGAATGGAAGAAAGCTTCGGCCCACTTCAAAACTTATAATTTAAAACACTCACCACATTCTTCACGTAAGATTAATAATCACAATATTCTGACGATTCAAATAGAAGATCTGTCACCTCAAATATCTTTCCAAGTGGGTGATAGTTACAAAACACGTCACTTGCAAGAATAACTCTCGAAGATTGAAATTGTTGGATTAATTCTCGTAACATTTAGACAAAACTTGAAATTTAAACGAAAATATTAGTAGTTCTTCATAAGAGTTGTGAAAAATAAGTTTTCACAACTATCGTAATCAGTATAAACACACATTGTCAGCACAAGTCACACAAACTAGGACCATTTTAAGTAAACAAACGAATCTTCTTTAATATTTACACTACTTTTTGTTTCAAAATGTATTACTTATAGCTAAATATGATTAAATAAAAACAAAAGTGCAAAACAATAACTAATTTTAGCCGGCATAAACTGACACTTGCACACGGAGTTGCCAGCATTAATTTACACAATTCCCCAAAAACCAAATTCGAAATAAAATTCTTACAGTTTTTAATTATTATAATAGGTCTTTGCTATTCCTTAAAATATAACATCTAATTTGAAATGTATAGATTTGACAATACTACTCTGTTTTTTTAATTGTCTTTATTAGTCTTTTACGAAATTGTCGTTTCTGTGTGTAATCTGTTTCCCGAATTGGCAACTCTGTTTATTTTACCCGTGCGTTTTCATTCATAAAACGCGTACTCGTCAGCTACAGCAAAAGGAGCTGCGTAGTAATTTATACATGTGTGCGGTTTCATAGACACGAAAATATGAACACGGATGCATACATATGCATGAATTATTGAATGAATTTTAGAATTTTTGAGACCACAGGACCGCTTGCCTTCGGTTATAGTAATCTGGACGTGATGACGTCACACGGCGGCCGCGCGGAAATTTGCTAATGCATTATGTGAGGCGTTATGTTTTATATTTTTGTTTTATTTTATTACAAGGTTACAATAAATGCGTTTGTTTTATTTATGCGATTTTGTGGTAGGGTAGGCTTGGCCTAAATCAGTACTATGAGAGACCGCCCCTGGTTTTCAGAGTGACTGAAACACTTTCACAAAAGTTGCATGTGGCTCTTGGATCATATAAACCAGATAGGCCTTGTTGATCTAGTGGTTAGTGACCCTGACTGCTATGCCGGAGGTCGTGGGTTCGATTCCCACCCAGGACAAATGTTTGTGTGATGAGTACGATCATTTGTTCTGTGTCTGGGTGTAATTTATCTATAATATGTATGTATTTAGAAATATATAAGTATGTTTATCAGTTGTCTAGTACCCATAACACAACACAACAGGGACTAGATGGCGTTGTGTTATAGTTGTGGAATATCCGCGATCAAGAGCGTGTCTATATTGCACAGTAAATGATTGCTTTCAGTCTGGTCCGTGATATTCCCCCTAAGTAGTTGAGTTTATTTAGATGACATGTTTGTCGATATTGCGTCTTTGTGGCTATTATTTGTGTTTGCCTTTAATTTCCGGTCAGCCGGAAAGTAGCCGATGTCGCTTTCTGAACGATATACTGGGACTTGATATTATCAACATTTTTCCTTAAGATTTTTCTTTCGTTTTTATTTTAAATAACAAAAGATTATGATTTAAATAACCAAAGTGACACCAACACAGGAAAATCTAATAACATGTGAGAGGAATCATGGAACAACTGATTACTCCCGATGATATGCCAATATTTTAACCTTATAGCCGGTACTTACATGCTACTTCAAGTTACAACATGAAATTGCATCCAGACTCGTCTCTACTTGGAATTCTACTCGGGAAACAGTAAACGAACAGAAAATATTTTGTGCGCAGTGTCCGCCTCGTGCTTACATTTTTCTGGACTAAAGCCAGTGTCCGTGGTATTTACTAATATAAATCTAGAATATTAGGAAGTACTCGTATAGGGTTATTGTATTTAAGTCTGTATTTGTACTCCTTTTATCACAGTTCAGATCATCGCAAATCTAGATCGGCAAATTATTATCCTTATCTTGTTGCTATTCCACCAATTCGCACTAAGCGTTTCCAAACGTCTTTTATAATGCGATCAGCAAAGAAGTGGAACTCTGTGCCTGCACCTGTATTTCCAAAAGCATACAACCCTAACCTCTTCCAAGGTAGAGTAAGTTCGTTCCAGAGTCGATCTCTTGTCTCTGTACCCTTGAGCTGGACTAAGATTAAGAGCAAAGCCATTGAATAATAAAAATAATAATATGAAAGTTATAAAAGTAACTGTCAAAATGTGGGTGTTATGGCTACCTACACTTCTGCCAATTCCGTTCGGGATTACAGGCATGATGTTACGTTATATAGGGAATTTCAGATTTCCATTAACAATATTAATACAAATCGGTTCTCTCTGCAGTATTCCCGGGACAGTGGTGGGTGACCACCAAGAATTGCTAATCCCTTAAGACGAACAAACCGAATTGGTGGCTAATTGATCTGTCAACCAATTACGACTTAGTGAGCGGCGCGCGTGTTGTTCATTATTGAACGCTCCGTTATTGCTGGCTAGCCTGCAGCCTTCATTGGTGGACCACCAATTAATGCTCGATAATCTATGTAATGGGAACAGTTCATTTATTTCGTATCGGTTTAGGAGTGCTCGCCAAGGATTAACTCGCCTACGCTCAACACATTTTAACGATTTTGAAAATTATTCACTACAGTTTGTTGGAATAAATATATTGGAACATTATCGTAGGTTTTATCTTTGTAACGAGGAATATTTATTATGTTCCAAAAATAATCTTTGTTATCTGTATGAAAACGGATACTACGTATTCGAACGGAAATTCATTAGAGCAATTTATAGTCCATAAGCATTACAAACTTCCCAATGGAGGTATAAATTGAAAGTTGCCTAACCAACAAAGTGAAATTTATGAGCGGTATTCCAATAGCTTCATGGAATTTCCATCCCCAAGCGATCTAGCTAAAATATCTCCCGTACTAACGTATAAAGGTGCAATTATTAACTTAAAAGCAAATTATGATTTTTCAAGATAAGATATAAATTTTAATTTCGCGGTAGTTTTGATCGGCACAAAGATGGCCGCTAGGCTCTCAAGAAGAATCCTGTCGGAGATTTTTACAATTTATATCTGTACTAGGTAAACGCGCGACGTTGTCTGTAGTTAAGTGCGGTGGGCTCGTGACAATGAACGTGTTTTTGCCAAAATCTGATGTTTTACGTGATTCATAGTGTAGTGAAACAGTATTGCCATGCAGGTAAGGTACAATTAATATTCCATTTATTCTAATATTTTGATCTGAAATTGTTATTGACATTAAAACAGAATATTTTATTACGACTTAACAACGTTGGAAGATTGCGGAAAATTAGTAAGTAAAAAGGTTTTTAACATTTTGATAGCATAGAAAATGTTAAGGAAATCTTGATAAACTGTTTACACCCTTAAGTGATGATCAAAGCGGAGGTAATGCTCATACAATTATTTTTTAAAGTATTCATACTTTAATCTGGAGGAAGTTTATAATGTTTATCCTTTTAATCCTCGGGATTCATGATTTTTATTACATATTCTACTGTCAAAAGGGCTAGAAAGATGTTTTATGATGATGTTGTCTTCAAATATTTTTGTACCCACTGTAAACTAAGCAAAAGTGTGTGTCGTCGTCAGTCTGTGTCAGTTTGACAATTTTGTAATAATAACGTTGTTTATTCGCGTGTGTCGTGTTTCATCGGCTAAGCGTCCGAGTACACGACACATGCAGGACACTCCGCGGCACCGAGCCATAACAAGGCGCATCTAAGATAACGCGCAATTATCACGTATTTACCTATCCCATCGAGTGCCCACAGTGCGCAAATTCTGTCAACCATACGAAATAACTGTGTTATCTAGTCACTAACAACCATTTGGTGAGTTGATCGGTAATATTTTATTTATAAAGCTGCTCTTTTTGAATACGTTCATCAAATATTGGGTCACGTCGTGTTTCTATTCATCGTCCACCGGCAGGACCGTTATGTTTGTTGTTCGATTTGTCAGAACTTTGTTTTTATTCGAGAACAGATTACACGAGTATTGATTCATGTAGGTACTTAGATCAAACAGAATCAGACTGAGCGAGACATTAACAATTTCCGATCCCACAAATAACTGACAACGTTACATTTGTTCCGAAGATATTAATTTGGTGATATCAATGTAGCGAACAAGGCAATTACAGACTGGCAACTATATTAAAGTATCAGTAAATATTCCCTCAGATTAATGCTCTCCAATAAACTAGGGTCGCTTTATTCTCAAACAATACGCTCGAATGGTTTCGTAATGAAGTGTCTCATCTAGTTGGGACATTAGTCTTTGAAGGGTTATTTGTAATGGGGTGACACTATTTGAGTGCTATATTTATATAAAGCCTGCTGATCTGTCAAAACCTTTCCTGATTAAAATTCGATAATGTAGGAAATGAGTCGGATGGTTGACTACAAAACTAAATTCTAGAAGTAGCATTAGATTCTAAAATGTAAAAAGATCATTCACACGATTCAGTTCAACGGGTTGTTGACTTGTAGTGTGAGGTCAAGAGAGCCTTACATTTCTGTTTCACATTGCTCAGTTCGAGCTTATCAAGGATAAGTTATAGCTCATCCCACATAGATTAGTATTCTTACCTCGCGCGGAAGCTAATACATCAAGTATATGGCTTTGGGATGCTACTCGTGGATGTAATGCCCCCCAGGGCCTGCACTCGCCTCACATAGTAATCACCTCACTTTTAAATTCAACATCATAGTAGAGTAATGAACCCTTTATTATCCTCGTACATGATGGTCATTTTAATATTAAGTTAAATGTTGAAGTAGCTCCTGTGTACTTTATTAAAGTCAAACGTGGTTCAAATACAAAATGTTCTGTAAATAGTCGAGTAAAGAGATGTGGTTTATTAAGTAGTTTACCACATGTATAGCAATCAGCGTGCGAGTTTAGGAGCTTGAACTAATGATATCGTACTTCTTCATCTAAATTGCAAGGTGTCGAAACTGAAATTTAATAGCAATAGCTACGTCGTAGCAAGAGTGAACAGTTCTACAACGTAGCAGAAGCGTCATGTCGTAGCAACTTCTCTACGACGTAGCAACAGCGCTATGTCGTAGCAACTGCTCTACGTCGTAGCAATGACTACGTCGTAGCAACTGCTCTACGTCGTAGCACCGGCGCTACGTCGTAATATTATTCCCACAGTGCATTATTTTGGTTTCATTTGAACCGTCAATTAATATTCAATTTCAGTTCCGATACCTTGCAATTTAGGTGAAGAAATACGATATTATTTGTTCATGTTCCCGGACTCGTTAGCTGGCTTAGCTTCCTGTAAATAATATTGCCTCCTTTAATAATTCTTAGGCGAGTTAATTTACAAAGTATTACGCTTAAACGTCATAATATCACACCTATTATCTTCAAAGGATTTTGCTTACGTGTTTTAGTCAACTTATAGCCCAATATAATTCTAAATAGGACCTGGGAATCGAATGAATTAAAAGGTTTTACTGTTATAGTGGGTGCGATTTGGTTTGCGCAATATATGGCGGGATCGATCCCCGCACAGAACAAATATTTGGTTGATCTACATGTGGTTCTTCTGGCTCTGTGTGTTTGTGTATGCGAGTGTCTAGAAAATTTTAAACGCACCCACGATACAGGTACAAATTCCTAGTATGTGACAATATTTTATGAAATAAAGTATAAAGCAGTAAATTTTCATTAACTTATAATGCTAATAGAGGACACATTATCCGAACCTGTGGGTAAAACTATTTCTATAAAAAAGTACAAGCTAGCGTCAGAGTACAGACACATCTCCCGGGTTATAGCGCTGTTACGCATGCAATGTGTGTCGTAGGAAAAATTGTCTAGACGCTATAAACTATCGGGTATCGAATGAAGGGACACGAGCGTTGTCGTCGGAATTAGGAGTTACTGCTCAACACAAACAACAAAGACAAACTACATTGAGTGAAATACTGTTACGGGTAAGTGTTCCATCTCAGATATATTTTTGGAAAACTGATAAATAAACCATAGCCTCTCGATGTTTGTTACACTCAATTTAACTTCTGATAGTCACAATTAATACACAAATGAATTAAGCACAGGTCAGAGGCCATATCACAAGATTGCCTTATTTTAGTTGCGGTGTTAATTGTACGGAAATATAAAAAGTACCTCCAGTGTACGAACGAGGAACAAATTTTTCCATCATTCCATCGTCAAAGTAGGTACTTTACGTTACAAATGATAGGACCTAAATATTATTCGAATCAACATTATTTGAACCAAGAGCTTGCGCCCTCCATATGCATAAGGCCGGATTAAAATCAATATTCCTTACCTTGTCAAGTTTTTTAACAATATTTTTATTTTTTGTTTGTGAATTCACAGGAACTACAACAACCTGAAGTACTTTTGGGTTCTCTTGATTATATTTTATAATTTATTATTTTACATACATTATTTTACAATATAATAGTGGTATCAAATATCAAAGTGGCCGCTGTGCCTCTCTGCACGAGTGTCTACTAAATTGTTCACTTGAGTCTGTTTGTGTCTCGTATTCATTCGCACCGCGGTCCCTCTCCAATGTTCGTTGACACTTTCATTGTAGATTACATATTACATTGTGGTTAATTATACTGTTCACAGAACAGTGTTACGATTATTATAATAACTACTTGGTATAGTGGCTTTTTGTTGTTAGTAAAAAATATATTGAATAATAATAAAATACAAACATATCTTTATCTTTTTTAAATAACTTTGGTCTCGCGAAGCCTTGAGCTGTCTAGCTGAGTTATCTAATCATTACCTTTACTTACCTACTTCTTAGAAATAGTAAATAATTCTTTTACCTTTCTTTTTACTCTGTCAGACACTTCGGGGAATACAGGCATAACGTTCCTCTGTACGTATTTTTTTTAAAGGATCACCTTACTTTTATCATAAAACTATTTGTTTTTTAAATTAAACGTTGCCCCATACTAGGTATCGTGGGTGCGTTTACAAATATAGAAAATATACAAACACCCAAACCCGGAACAACTACTTGCAGATCATACAAATATTTGTTCCGTGCGGGAATCGAACCCGCGACATATAGCGCAGGAGTCCAATTTCTCAGCCACTGCGCCAAACGTGCGCTCAAATAATAATGGAACTAATAGAATATTTTCAGACGTCAGTTTATAAACAACAAACAAACACTTTATCATTTTCCTTCAGCACTTCCTTTAAACGTACAACGTTTCTGTTATGTCCTATTTCGTCCATGTTGTGATTTCCCCCTTGGGGGCAGGTTGCGATCAATCACGAGAATGGCCGCCGTGGCCCGCAGCTTCAGGGGCCCGGGGGCCTCGTGTCCCGGCCTGGGGCCCTGAGGCCCGGGGCATACGGTGCGGTCGCGTGACCTCGCAACTTTGCCCAGACATTTCCATAAGTACGGGTTGTCTGACCTCTCACTTTCATATTAATATGTCGGAAGCGGTTGCTGTAAGTTACCTGTAGTGGAGTGTTTTGTAAGAGTACCTGTGTGTTCATTAAATTATGGAGTAAAGGGAACATTTGATTAACTAATGAGTTGCCTTTATGGCTTTCAGGCACGAGTTTATAAGTAAGCAGGAGTTACGGTAAACATACTTTGTAAGTTAACATTAAATAATAAAAAAAATCAACACGAAGGAAGCAAGCGTAGCGAGGTAACGATGAGTATTACTTCAAGTACAAGTATAGGCTTTGCCTTTGAGTGACATCAAGGATGCCAAAAAATCTGTGAAAATAAATGATAAAATAAATTTTGTACCAAAAATACTTTCAAAAGGAAAGACATTATAATCCTACGGTTTTCATAGCCTTCTTCACGGCCCTTTGAAAGTACATTTACTGAAACCTTTGTATAATTCTTGGGCCTTTCAGGCGATTCTGTTACATAATGTAGCTTTACATTTTAGTTCCAAATGAAAAATAGGCATGAACTCACGAACGGCGCTCCGCGATCAATTATTTCGATGACCGCCTCGCGGTGTGCCTGCGCCCTACTCTCCCTCAAAGTAGGAGTTATGTGTGTAACTGTGTACATAGCACATACATGTGTAGTGTTCACTTTTTCCTGTTGTGGGTTGAGGGATTTGTGTTGAAATAGTGACGAGTGACGACCTTTTTCACTATTTTTTACTCCTGTTCTTTTTATTCGACAATACACGAGAATTGTTGAACCTACCTACTTTAGTTGTTATAATCTGATTGAAGAACTGATTCATAGTCCAGACTGTTTCCGATCGCTTGTGAACGGCCTTTGGTATCTAATAGCGATGTGATCTCATCAGTTGTGCTGGCCACCGCATCCCATACATAATTCATTTTCCACGGCTGACACTTTGATCCAGCCGCTTATGTGAATGAGATTTTACATCTCGTATGTGTCGTATTACCACTCAAATGAGCAGGCAGACATTGAGTGATATGATACTCAACCGAATATAAAAGTTGGAACAAATCATTTGGATTTCAAGGCTTTAGTCAGGACACAATAAATCTGAATGGGAGAGCAGTGGATCCGACAAAAGACATTTTATTTTATTAAACCAGCTCAACGAACCGGTGCGAGGTATATTTCATTTGTATTTTCCATTTTTCTCTCGGGCCATTGTCTACAATTGATTTCGCAGAGATCGTGTGACGGCTATATTTATTTAATAACTAAAAAGGGTAAAATAAAAAGCCTTTTTATAAAAAAGGAACCGACTTAAAAAACAAACAAAAAAAGCGTAAAGTAACTTTGTTTTTCGGAAGTCGGTGGTATAATTTATATTTTATCGACTTTTGCCACCGACTTTCGAAAGAAAAGTTATTTTACGCTTTTTTTGTTTGTTTTTGAAGTATATTATTTTACTATTTTCAGTTCAGTTACTCAACAAAATCTTCGTATAATCGACGTCTTTGAAAATCTACAATCCAAGTAAGCAAAAACGGATCCACGCGGCAACGTCACGGTATATCCATTAGTGCTATATATTAAAATCTTCTCCAGAATGTAACAAATACTTTTATGAAAACCGCATCAAAATCGGATCAGCCAAACGCGAGACAATCGCGGACAAACTTACAATCGTCTTTGAAAATGTACAACCTAAGTAAGTAAAAACAGATCCATGCGGGCAATGTCACGGGGTATTCATTAGTATTATATACTAAAACCTTCTCCGGAATGTAATGCACACATCAATCGAAAAAACCACATCAATTGGTTCAGCCAAATGCGAGATAATCGCGGACAAACATACATACATACAAACACACAGGTCGAACTGAGAACCTACTTTTTTTATTGAAATCGGTTAAAAAGCTATCCACCAAGTAACAAACAATAACTATTTCTATTGAGAAAGTACTAACTAATTAATTTCCTAAAATAAATTCAGCACGAACTACACACAATGTCTTTGCCAAACTTATGTTGACAAATTCGTTCGTTCAAATACATTGCAAAAAAAAACAAGGTACTATTAGTGGGCAATATTCCAATCTCTTGCTTCCACCTTGCAGCGCTATTTGCTCTTGTTCACAACTGCCATCAGTTCCCTTCGGCCCCCACAAGTTATCAGCCGTCGAAGAGCCGCGCGCTGATTTATGTCGTTTGACCGGCAAACAAAGCCTGCCGGAGTTCCCGGTTTGTTCGCGCGGCTTACAAAAAGGTGACAAATGGGGCGACGATGCCACTATTCTTTTTGTTTACCTTTATGAAGATGACTTTATAACTTTTATTAGTATATTAACGTTTTTGTTCACCTGAGCTAAAGTAAAAATAAATCTTTTCTGATGTGTGACCACGTTGTTTTACTAAACAACAATTTTGATGTCGATGTTCCGGCTTTCTAGTACATTATTTCTATAGTGTTCATACATTGAACATGAATATTATAGAATCAGGCTCATGTACATGTATAATCAATTTGGAAATACAGCAGTATCAGTAATACAATGACAAAAACAATATTAATTTAAAATGCTTTCAATGAAATATATTCCTCGTTTGGTCGACATTGCTTTTTGATCAAAGTATGAAAACCACGGTAGGTATCTTTGTACTGAGTGTACAAGTTATTAACAGAGACAATGCATGTTGACCAGTCTGGCATCAGATCAGTTCGATACTGAATCCGAGTCTACAAATTCAATAAAACGCGCAACACGTCTGGAAGTAGCCTTGTGAACCGCACCGTTGTTCGTGAGCTTGCCCCGAGACGAGGCGTTAACGTTACGATTACGATTAGCGTGCGTTGCACTAGCGAGCATACAAATTAAAGTGAATGGGTCGAGTTGATACGGTGGTGATAACTTTTAATGGAGGTCTAGCCGGCCCTGGACATGAATCGGAATCCAGGCTACTCACGAATTCGTGGGTGAAAACCTGATAACATTTCACACACCTATGTAACGACCTCAAAATCACATGCTCAGCATTAGCCAGCTTCTTTTATTTATTTGTTTAAAAATACGGATTACGGATTTATTAAGTTAGTTAAGAAATAGTCTTAAATCCTATTATAGAACGAGAACGAAGCGATCGCTTCTGAATGCAAACATAAGCGACTACGAATCTGAGAGCAGCTACAACGAAGCTTCGGTTATAATCTCGAGACAAACTTGAACAAAGTGCATAAATCTCGAGCGGTGTTATTGTTGCCAGTAGTGCTGTCTGTTTGTCCGCGTTCGAGCTGTCCGGGCGTGGAGCGCGGTCCGACACTGAGTGCGGAAGTTAGCGGTCGCGGGCTGCGTTCAACGGCTTGGAAACTTGACGGTGTCCTGAACTACTTACTGTACACAAAATTAAATGATGAAAACTTTGTGACATTAAGTGGTTTGAATGTAGGTACCCAACATTAGTTATTTGGGATCAAAGTAATATTTTGTAAGAGCAATCTCCCATCAATACGATATCTATACACATACCGGGTCATCAAAATATTTCCTAGATACCTGCGATTGATATCTTTCACGAAAGAGACCCTATCCCGCGCGGATCTAAAATTTTTACGTGTCCAATAACTCTTCTTTGTTATAAAAGTGTTGTCCTCTATCCTGGAGATATAGCGTCAGTTCATCATCATCTTGTAACTCGAGGAAAACGACGGAGACAAATCTCGCGAGTTATTCGACGCAGCCGCCCGCCAGCCCGCCAGCCCGCGCGGGACGACCCGAATAGAAATTGCTTTCTCACTTGTCACCCAGTGATCAAGGCCCCGGGGAATATATAAATCCGCCAAATAATATCGCGTTTCAATGTCGAAGCAAATGGTAGGTATTGCGGTGAAATGGAAGGAAAACAGAATGTGTCAGCTTCTTGTGTTACGGCGCAGGAGTCGGGGGACAGGGGAGGGGGGGGGGGGCTACGTCGGAGTGTGCTTGATGCCGATTACATGACGGTTCTGTTATTTCAGGGATATTCCCGGAAGATTTGAGTTGGTATAACATAGATTATGATTTTCAACACAAATGTTCAAACCCATATAGGAGCAAAGCCGTAAATAGAAGAAGGAATTACTAGTATAGAGCAATTTGCTATTTATATTTTGATCTATAACAGCGTAAATTACGTAAATTCAGTGCAAATTTAATAGACCAATTCTCAATTTAATGGAACATATGTGGTGCCGGTAGTTCAGGTGATGTCGATGCGAGCTGTGCAGTGTGGCCACTACCCTCGTAGTGGCCACACTGCACACACTGCTGGGTATTAAGTGCCTAAGTACACATGGACTTACTATGATCGGGCACTACAAGCACTAAATACTTGTGACATCTTTTTTGACAGAAAGTCCGTTTATTATCAACATTTTGAAATACTCGCCGGTGTACCTTTCTGTAACAAGTGATATTTGTAGATCTTCATAAAAGTTTAATTGTAACAACACGTCGGTTTTAAACCGTGTTCGTCTGACATTACTTTATTATTAACGTTCAATCGTTGTTGTCGGTGTTATGTAAAGGGAATGGTTTTTATTTTGTTTTTTCTCTGTCGAGTGGAAAAGTGGGAGTGATACATGAATAAACAATGTTAAACGTTCTTAATATTTTATCCACAATCCACTCTTAAACATTTTCCTCGTAGTATTCTTAAGGGGATTCTATTTTGTTGAACGCACACGGCGCAGTCGTACCATTATCAAATGTTATTACTAAAAGAGTTTCAGTACAATATCGTTGTATTATTCAGCAAGTTCATACAAAGTAATAACTGTGAGTGTACAACTTAAGCCGGGTAGAACAAAACAGAACAAAATGAAGCAATTTAATAGAAGCGCACGGAGTCAGCAGAGAGCGAAGTTCTCCGAGTTTAATGTGCAGCCATAAGCAGGAGCTCGTGGCTCGTGTGCACACCCGCGTCTCAGAGCGGGCTATATGCACTAGTAGTTCACTTCTCAAGATTTGTTACTTTCATGTTAGTTTTCAACAATTGAGACGGCACTACAACTAGTACAAGTACTTCAGAAACTGCACGACAAGCACTACCTTTGTAGCTCTAATATCAAAGTAATCCCATCAAATCTTATAACAACTTCTGAACGTAATTTATAAAACGTCGAAAGTTTAACAGAGCGTCCGCCATATTTTATATCAATCATCACTAAAGCGAGCCAATTCTTAATGATGAACTTCCGAATGAAAAGAGTTCAATAAAGATAAAAATATATTGAGAAAGTTGAAGAGAATGATTGATGACAGACGGAGTGACACCCCGCGACTCGTATTAAAGAAATTCTGTCGAGAGAGGGTACGACATAATGCGAATCAAATAAATTCACACAAACGTGAAATTTAATATAGATGTCTTGAAACAAACGAATTGAACACGAGTGACAGCCTTTGTACTGAACACAAGTAGATGTGTGATGTGGGGAATTGACGAGAATTACCTGAAGAAAGGCCTGTGTACCGCGTGGTGCTGAAGAACATCGCATTACATATGCATGGATATCACTCGGTGCCATGATATCTTGTGGGGCAGGCGTGTCGGGCTGCAATAGTAGACGATTGAGGTTGATAGACCTAATTATACTGTAGACATAAACACGAAAACTTATACTCTTGGTTCTCAGTAGTCAGCCACATAGAAACAAACATGAACATTGCCAATCGTATTCAAGTACCACTTTCATCAATTTATTAGATTATATGTAAATTGAGAAATGGTACATTTTCGTTACCTTATAAAATATTTGAAAAGCGAATTCTTTTGTGAGTCCGTACTCGATAGTATCGTTAAACCGATCATGGAATGAATCGCTATCATCTCCATCTTTGATGGGCAAATTACCATTTTATTGATTTAGGTATAGTTACGTCGCTAGGTAGTATTTTTAGAAAGGACCATTTACCATGATCTAGCCTGTGACGTTTCCTGTGTGTTGTGTTAAAAATAGCCCAGTAAGGAAATGTCGTATAGTTCCTTCACTCATGTTGAGGGATGACAGGTGACGTACAGGTAATAGACATTTTCGCAAGTAGAATAGTAGAAAGTGTGTCTTTAAAAACTGTCAGTTATCTAGATTCGTTCAATCATTTTCGTGAGACTCACAAAAAATATTTCGTGAGTACTTCAAACGGTAGGCAATGAAAAGAGCAAAAATAATAATTAATATGCGGCATTCGCAATGGTTTGATCCTCTAAACGGAATCTTTTATGAGATCCTGTGGAGAGAGCGCGGGCGAGCGCGGGAAGCGGGGCGGGTGAATGGCTCCGCAGATTACGTTTGTTGCTTTGTATTAAAACTGATGGGAATTTATCACAACATCCCGTTTTAAAGGAGCAAAGTGACGTTATCAAAAACCAATATCGTTGAGAGCGGCTGCGAACGAGAAAAATATTATTTGTCGTCATTTATCAAAAACACGGGCGTATTTGCGAGCTCTTTGATACGCCGCCGACGTCTGTCGTCACCAATGCCAGCAACAAAGAAAGGTAATTTCAATTTAAATTTTGCAGAACTGCTCAGAGTGTATTAAATTCCTATATTCATAGAAATGAGGTTTTTTATGTTTCGACTTTACTTCGAAATTATCCTGTATAAATATGATGTCTTCATTTAATCATTTGCTTTCGATCAATGTTTAGCCTTAAACAGCACACAAGTTCAGCTACGCCAGTTTATTACGGGAAATTATAATCAAAGTAAATTAAATTTGGAGCAATTCGTAAGTTTCCGCTCGCCGCGCCGCGCCGGTGTTGTACTCGAGTGCTCGACCTCTGTGCTCATTAGACAGACGCGCGAACACTAAGTGTATTTATGACAATACTTACATAAAAAGGACGTAAGAAAGGAAAATGTGACATCATCATTTTCCCAAATCATCATCAGTCCCTTCCGGCCCTTAATGTGGAAACGAAGAATTAAATTCGTTTTACGAGAGGGACTGTTTTACGGGCCGCCGGCCGCCCGCCACCGCCCCGCCGCCGCTCCGCTGACGCGTCTCCGATACTCTGCTCGTGATAGGCTTTCATTTCGGCTCCGCCTCGAGCTTATTATGAAAATCATCTTGTTTATAGACGTCCTGGTAAATACTTATATTTGCATTTTTCCTCTCTTAAATCTCCGAGGTCGTACATAAACCCCTAAATTGAATATTTTATACTATTTATCTTCATGTTCTGAATAAATTTATTGAAACCCGTCGTGGTATACAATGCGCAGATGATTACTGAACAAAATAAATTAGCTTTGCCTTGTGGTGCCGTATTCACAATTGCGGATAAAAATCCGCCGCCGTCCGCGATGATGGATGATCGTGGATCCCGCGAAACGGGGTGCGGTGCGCGGGGTGGACACATCCCGCCGACACCCGCTGACTGCGGCAGAATAGCGAAGCAAGCACAAAATGAACTGGATCTTCTTCAGTAGGAAAATCGTCGAGTAAACCGTGATTGCTTTTTACACCGAATTACTTACGTTATTGTTCTCGGTGTGATCGTGTTATTGGATTTTATTACCAGAAAGTAGATTAGAAAAATTGCTTTGCTCCGACGGAGGCTGAGCTCCCCTCATCCTCCGCAGTACGAAAATATCGTAATAGCAAGTCTTATCATTGGATGACATTGTTTTTATGGAGAGGAAGTAACGTATGATATTGTTCGGAAGCGAGTAGACACAGTCGTAAAACTTGGCCAGATAAAACGATCCCGATATTGGTCAAAATCGGAGCCAAAATAAACAGACGAGACCATTGTGTGGAAACGAGTGAGAGAACAGACGGCCGACGAGATTCGGATTAACGTTTGCAATAATAAACGAGGAGTACGGACGCAGAGGGTCGACGAAAGCGGGTCTTACGTTTGGAAAGATTTTCTTTTTGAACCCAATTTGGTTGAACGAATTACATATAACTACGGACATTCGTGTTTATTCGCAAGGATCCCGCACTAGCTTTGACCGTTACATTTTCCACGCAAATGCTTTGCAACGAGCTCTAATGGCCTCACTTCGATTTCTCGCTAAATTTCTATCTTTATAGCATTTGAGGATATTCCGAGATAAAAGCGGAGCGGTGATGTCGACGGAAACACGACATTTCTTTTATGCAACGTCGAAAACTGTGCGAGTGCAGCGCCGGAGCGCCGGGAGACGGATACTTTAAATTGTTTACAAGTTGCACTCCTCCCGTCCTCCGCTGTGTCGCTCGGCGTGCTTGAAGTTCGCGCGGCTACGCGTCTGCGTCACAAGGTCATCCGCGAGATTAAGCGCGCTCGTAAATCTTGATGCTAAAAGTTTTGCACCCTGCGGTATAGCTACACCCCACCGGCTTATTTATACGTCGCGCGAACAAAAGCCTTTGTCTCTGAACTTATCGGGAGCCTGAAAGAAGAGAAATTCATTACGGAGGCTACTAACGACCTAAATTAAACAGGACATTGCGAGGCGGTACACCGATCCTCTGCAACACTCTGGTAACAAAGCTGTATTCATTGAATTAAACTTTAATTACATTCAAACTTGGATATTGAAGTTTTTTTGGATTAAATTTATCATTTACCGCCCACTCTTCCGGACAATCGAGAGGCTGCAAACGTTCCGCCGCATGAGAACGCAACAAGCTCGCGGCGCGGCGCGACCTCCGCATGAAATAAAACTGTCACACACAACACACAAAGTTCAAAGGCAGCGGAACGATTACAGTCAATAATAATTCGTTCTTACTGAAAGAAATATTTCCTTTTTACATCAAAGCCTGTTCACTTGCGAATACTCAACAACTTACTCACGAACGCTCGATCTGTGTTAAATGGTGCGCCTCGACGTCGTTCACAACATTTTCCTGGATTGATTGCTGCAATCTTGTCTGTCAATTTTTTTTTTATTGCCCTTGACCGCTCAGTATCCGTAGCTTTCGTAAATGTTGGAGACACGTACGATCTCTTGCTAATCCAACAACCTGTTCCCGTCAGCAGGACCACTCGAAGATCCTCAAAGGAGATTCCAATTATCATCGAATCCGTCGCACTTCTCTTGTTAGCACTAAAATTGGCTACAATGCTGAACGAACTGTACAGCTTCGCTTTAATCCAACGATCGTTAGGATATGCACTCAAGGGTGGAGTGGGGCCGCCGCCCCCGCCGCCCCGAGTGACCATCTATCAAAGTAAGCCTCGTTAACTAAGAGAGTGCTCAGTTTTAATCGTACTCACTTCTGTTTCTGAAAATCGGCAAATCGGGATGACAAATGTGCGGGGAGGCTGGCGAGGTTTTTTCCAAAGGAGGCCTCCGGGACGCGCGCCGTGATTTATATTCGATGCGCGCGCCGCCGAGCAGATTATGTTGTGTCATGTCGCTTGTATCGGAACACTATGTCTACCTGCGCCGCCACGCCGCACGCCTAGTGTCGGTGACTTATTATCATGTTAAATATATAGCACGGAGGGCTTTTATTCCGAAAAATACGTTTTCCTTCTTTGATTCCCTTTTTTTGTTTGAATTGTTGTACTTCACTACGATTGTTCAAGGTACAAAGAGTCCTATATTTTTAGTCGCACAGATTACCTACTTGACTTAGATACCTTTTAGAGGTATTCCAGTCTATACAGTAAGCGCAGAAAATCGTGACTTGTCTGTCAGTGCCTCTGCCTGAGCTTGAGCTTGTACTTTACGGGATGTGTCGATTTATTCCAATAAAGCACAATACTGCTGCCACCGACAGAGCTGGGACGGAATTTTGATTCCCACATTCCCGGAAAGCGGATGGTAGCCACGAGCCACAAAGAGGGGCTCAGCAGGCGCATGTCCGGAGTGCCGGACATCGTCCGTCACGCGTCCGGCTGGCGGCCGGTGTCGGCGGACACATACATCATTCATGTCACGACAGCAATTTTACCGAATAATCAAAAAAGGAAATTAAGGTTATATAAATGCTCGACGCTTTCCGTCAGCTGTTCATATTGGAGCATGTCGACTCACGAAACACACACTGATCTCGAAAGCGGTAGCTCTTGAAAGTTAGACGTACCCTGTGTACGTGAGCCTGAGAGCCATTTGTCTAATCTGCAATCAAAGCTGACAGCTGTATACCGTCACATCAGGGACCCGCATGGGGTAAACGGAGGTGTGCTTGACTTCACCCCCGCTCACTATCAGCCTCCTAACACGAGAAGGTGCGAAGCTATCGGGCACACTTCCAAGTTCGGGTATCGCTTGAGATATTCACACTACGAAAAACCACGAATGCACTTTACTGATATGTAGATATGAAGCCGCATGCTGTGCCAAAGGTTTGAAGCCGTATTTATGACTCCGCGACGCTTTCAAAGATTTGAATACACTATTTCACAACTGCTTACAATTTTAGCTATCTTTAAATAAGAGTTAGAGAGAATCTTTATCTGTTTCACTTTGGGATTTAACTAAGATTTACAATAGAAATTACACATCAATGATGATAAAATAAGGAACAAAACATTCGGAAGAAGTTAAAAGTGTGAAATGCTGGAACGGTTCGTTTTCAAGAGGAACAGTAAAAGTGAGGGAACACGAGGGTGTGGAATGTACTCTCTAACGATTTTGTGCGATCCCGGGCGACATACTGCGATATTTGTGCGCCCTCTTAGAAAACGTCTTATGACTGATACGTACTCGGCTGTTTACTGCGCTTATAAAGATGAAATCAAACATTTTCCGAGATCAAGAGACTTGTTAAGACTGGCAAATAATAAAGTTGACGTCGTATCTTATCTCCATTTATTTCACAAGCTAACGCTCTTTGATGTAGATGTTGTTAGCTCAGTCTTTGAGAGTCTGTATTTAGGATTCGATTATATAGTTAAAAGGGAAATGATTGGATTTCAGACTAAACCGCAATTGTATTCTTCCATTATTTTAAAAGATAAATTATTTTTTAACTTGCTTGTAATAAAAACTTTTGCATAAAAACAACATTTTTAAAGCTCGGTCAGGCGTTTCATACCTGAATGCTGAGACTGATACGAAACTGCTTTAGTTTAGTTCGGAGTTCGCCGATGGCCATAACATTATCCTGTCTCAAGTCTGACATAAAATCAGATCATCAAAACGGAAATTCACGTAATAATGGCCGGCAAACAGTTAAGACTCAGTGTTCCGATCTCGTTCATTTCGATACACGACCCGATCGTTAGGAGCCGACCGTCGACAATCCGACACAACGGCCTGAACCAATACCAATTATAGCAAGTGGCAACATTGTGCATGGACCGCCGTGTTTGAATAAACATTGAGTCTATAAACAGTATTAACATTAAACTGGAATTTCATACTATGTTACATGTTGTATATGGCCTTATTACTATTAAAAAGACTATACGGCAAGCTAAAAGTAACTCAATTACTAAAATGTAGAATGCACACAACATGACATTGCATATTTAGATTATCATCATCATGTCAGACGTAGAACGCCACACTGCTGAACATAAACACAAACGAAGCGTTCGTGTTTATGTTATCCTTTTTTTTTGTTGATACAAAATGAGTCCTCCCTGGGTGGAGTGGAAGGGATTGTCAGACTCATACTGACTAAAATCCACTGTGTTCCTTCAATTGCTCTTTACGTTCCAGGTTCATGGTTACCCGTTTGGTCAGTTCCACGAGTTATGTGGAACACATAAATCTATGATGCCAATGGCATCACATATTACAAGTTTATCAATAGCCACTGTGATCACTCACCATCTTCATGCTAATATGTCTTATATCTTTCGCACCTAGTTTCCTTTTTTATTCATTCATTCAAGTTTCTTTATTTTTCTATTTGTCAATCAACTTAAAATACAAGAGCATTTTTAATAATTATGAACTTCGGAAACATTCGACTTAATTCGTGTTTACTTCAAACAAACAATTATTGTAGAATTTAATGGCGTGTTAAGTAAACACTATTCACAAAATGCAAATACATTTTAAAGGGAAAACCGCTTCATTATTTTTAAAGCGTTTTTAGTGCGATTGAGTTTACATCTGATGTTTTAATAATATTTAAAGCAGAAACTTAAAGAGCCATGAAGTTATTGTATGTTTATGTTTTAGCTGTTAAGCTTTTACAACTATTTATTTTTCATATTGAAATCACAGTACAATAGAACGCAAATAAAACAGTTTTATTATAATAAACTGTAAACACCAAAAAGCAGCTGCTACTGCGATTAATGTCCACGCAACCGCCACTTCCGCATTTTTAGTGTTGTATTCAAAATGGCCATTAACAGTTTGGAAGCAAACCATAAATTCGTGAACACGCAAGAACAAAACGCTCTCGACCTAAAATTACAAGAACACTTATTCATTGCTCGGCGGAGTATGAGCACGAAATGCCTGCCTGGTACTAGCTGGAGGTTAAGGAATTTAGTGCTAACGAAATTATTGAGTTAGTTCAACTGGAAATATACGGCAGGCAAGTTTACGATATCTATCATAATTTACGATATTTTCATGTGACATAAATAAAAATTCTTTAGTTTTGTTTGCAAGTGGGTATCTGTTCCACAGAAATATTTTTCTACTTTTCTAAATGCGAGTTTGTGAGGCGGATGGATAGATCGATAATAACCTAGCTACTCTTAATCCCCTTAACACGACCCTTTGTAACAATTACCGGCCTTCACATAATACGCATAAGCTAGCCATATCATAGATGTCAGGTTATTAAGAACACAGCATATAAAAACGTGAGATTTCGATTTAAATGTAGAGGCTTTCTAGAAATAGGGCTTGTATTTCCAACTGACCTTGTGAAAATAAACAATTCTACAATTCCTCCGAGATTCCCAATACAATTGAACTTCAACCTCGATGTGATATTGTTGAACCTAGCAAATTCTACTAAGTTATGTAAAATAAACTCGGCTACATCATTGAGTCACAAACGTATTTATTCAACAATAACCATTTCTGTCGCAACTCCGGCGCGATAAGCAGACGAGATCCATTGTTTTTCTTTGGCTAAAATCGTTAAAGACGTTTCTGTGAAACTAAATACTACAGCAGAACTTGAGAAAGAGAAATAACTTCTTCGAATTTAAATGCAACACTTATTAGGTATATAACGTTGTTTTATTCATAACGTTCATAATTATTATGAAGTCGAACAACTTAGCGTAGAGCTACCGTTATGCCTTTGTCAAACAGACAGGCGAGTCCGAAGCGATAACGAACCGATACGAGACGTCAGTCCGATAGTTCTGTCATCTGATCGCTTTCGCTTTTCTATGTGACTGGATTCAAACAATTCCATACATTACAACTAAAAACGCCTCGCATTCGACAAGCCTGTCTGTTTGACAAAGGCTTTAGTTTTACATCAATAGCCACAGGGGCACATCAGACGTGCAGCAGTTTTCAATTTTGTGTGTTATGTGTTATCTGTTCTAAATTTGATTTAATAGAACGCAGCTAATGGTCGCTGGTACCGCCGGGCGGTGTTGCGGGCGGCGCGGCCCGCACTCGCACTCATTTGCATATTAATCTATTACTCGCTCAAAGTTTCACTCTCAGGGATTTGAAAGCGATCCGGCCTTGTTCAAGTTTTGTTCCTATTCATTGTGTTTCGGAACATTCTCTCTTTTTTGCTTAAATTTACTTAATGGATTAACAAAGGAAACGTTTTTACGTTGCTTTTGTTTGTCGCCTGTTTGAGTTTAATTTAAATATCTGAACGTACGCAGAGGAAGTCGTTGGGGTGACTAAGTGACAATTATTGTGATAAAGTGTTATTAGGGGCGACGAAAATTGAACTTAAAGCCGCAACAATGAGAGGATAATACATAATTAGGTTCATACTAAACCGACAATGCAAAATCTAAATACATACAATTAATTAATTTTAAAGTGTTGCTTGCTAATCCCTCGGGTTATTATAATATAGTTAGGTCCATTATATCATAACTTGAGTCCATAGACGCCTAACGATTTAAGTTGAGTGTAAGCTTGATAAACGAGCTCACAGCGAAGACGGCAGGGTCTAAAGTTATCCGTACGTATACATTATATACTCAACGGTCTGAGATGTTAAATAATGAATATTTAGAGAAGGTTATTAGATTGGAGATGTCAGGCGCTCCGACCTGGAGGAGGGTTGCTTGATAGGCTTACGAGGGCGCGGCCGCCTCACTGACGAGCACTGAACGAAATCTAACATTAATTTGAATATTATTGTACTTATTAGACGTTGTAAACTGACCTGATGTGATATAGTCAGGCTGTCTAGGTAAATGCAATGACAGCAACACTTGTGCATTACTAATACATAATAAGTGTGTTACTAACACTATAAATATAATATGTAAGCTGCTATAGCTCCAGAGCAAAAGCTTTGACCTGTAATTAAGAAATACCCAAAAATCCGCTGACAGAAATAAATCGAATACTTAAATACAGTATGTACAAAATAAATATTATCTGTATGAACACTGATATCACAACACGCTGTAGGCCACACGTGCCCGCAGGCATTTATTAAATTCCCGGTTCTGTTCTGCGGGTAATGTACAAAGTATTCGCGCGAGGAATGGCCGACGCGCGTAATATACTCGCTTGCAGCTCCATTCAGTATTTACACATATTTATGTTGTTAAAAGATGCTGAAAGTATTTTTAGTCCACAGACGTGATGTAGAGTTGTACAAAACCAAGTATGTTACTGCCTGTATCTACAGCATGTGAAGGTATATCTTTGCGTTCCATACATTTTGCTACAGATTTGATTCAGCAGGGTTGCTAGTTAAGTATCGAGTCTTGCTTCAATACAGTGCCACTTTTACGCTAACTGCAATTTTACGCTATCTTCAGTGACGAATCAAAAATACATAATAATACAACTGTATGTAGTGAAAATTCACCGTTTATAAAATGTAACTATACCTAAGAAACAAATGCATGAAACAGAGATATGCGGACACATAACTCCAAGTCATGGCTCGTTGTTAAGTTCCCGGCACACGTATATAGTATCGCTCGCGAGCCAGCGAAGTTCCTGACCGACTGCGTTCCTCAATTTACTAGAAAGCCGTCTTGGAATATTTTATTTCGCTCCACTTTGGGGATGTTATCAACAGAAGAGCTGCGGATGCTCTCAATTCCTTTGCGTTCAAACTTGTCTTGTATTTGAGCGGTGCCGCGGTGACAGGCCCGCTTTGCACGAACACCGCCACTTTGCCGATACTGTTCTGATGTAAATCGGTTTTGCTTAGAAACTTATAAAATCTGCTACGGACGTATTTGAAAGATTCGACGTCTAGATGGAAAATAAAGCCTTGAAGTCGTTATCGAAGTTGTTACTGTCAATGTGTTTACAGGAAGCGAACTAAAATAGATATAATGACTGAGAATATGTGTGTGTGACAAGGCTATACAGTCGAATTAATCTGATAGCAATGAACCTATGGATACACTGAAACGCTGCATGTACAGAAAGAAAACAACTTACATTCATTTTTTCATTATGTATTTACATACAACTTTATTTGCCACACTTCCACTAATATTTTCTGTACGCACCCACTTAAATTTCGGCACCAGAAAGGAAACTAGAAAAAGAATTAGCTACTTATGAACCCACACAAATCGTAAAGCTGACAGTCAAAGGGTCCCAACTCCCGGGTGGCTGGCTGGCTACGGGAACGTTACTCAAGGCTTTATATCAATTGGATAAGCACTTTTATCCAATAAAACTTTTCTTTGTAAAGATAACAACGTTATGAAGCGTTCTTGTAATTCTTAAGTCGGAGTTGTTGGACCTTGAAGACAAAATAAAGAATTACGAAGAAAAACGTTTTTAACTTAGGCAGTAAGAGCCTTTTTGTGACATACGTTTACTGAATTCTAGCGTATTACACTCACGTACACATTCTTACCAGATTGAAGTATGTATAAACAAACAATTTTCTATATATTTTTAAACGGGTGAGAGCCCTTAAGTGATGTTAATCGAAGCGGACCTGACGGTCTAATATCTAAGCACGAAACCCGTAGTTTTAACCTTTGTTACGGGCGTTTTGAGTACGAGCCCGAACTAAGAATTAACTATATTACGATTTGACAGCTCCTTAGACTCCGCGCCGTCACTCATGACCTGCGGAAAATTCGTACTACTATATTTTTTAATGCAATCTGATGTAATGACCTAGAAACTGGCGCCGCGTCAGAAGGACTGCAGCCGAGGCGGTATTATCTCTCCGCAAAGACTTTGATGTTAGTTACGTTCGTCTCCGTTCCCGTATCTTCGTTCACAGACTTAGACAGTTGACCCCCAGGACAGCCGCTTGGCTGCAGACTTACAAGACATTATGACAGTAGATATTATTGTCAAACCACTATCCGTTGTCCGTTCAGTTTAAACACCTTAGATAATATTAATAAGCAGTTTGCTTACATGCTCGCTGCCTGCAAATCGCGGCGTCTTGCAGTCAGGGCATGAATTCCTAGCAAGCATGAGTCGTGCCGCAAATGACTGGCTGGGGAGGACGTCCGGTCCATTGGTGTGAAATCACGTACATTTTCTATTAACACGTTGTACATTTTAACTGCGGGTTGTCAAAAAAGCGGGGTTATTGTAAAATAATGTATTTTATGCAAGTTATATTGACCGTTCGTGGCGTGGCGCTCGTGAGGTGCGGTCGAGGTCGCGCTCGTTTGGTCGAACTTAATTAAAGAGTATAATATGAAAGTGTTTTTTATCGTTTTAATCAAAAGACATTTTAACAAGCTTATAAAAACTGATGTGTTAGTTTTCACTGAAAGAACTCCGAATCGAACCCACGACCTCCGGCACTAACCACTAGATCAACAGGCCTGTCAAGCTTTCAATTCTAAGTCTGTATATTTTATACAATCAGATAAACAAAAATGTATATATTTCATCAGTTGATTGATGCTGTTATCATGCCTATTATGGAAAAAGTACCTAGTTGTCAGATTATTAAATGAGGATTGTTACATACACAGTGTGTTGATTTAAACATAAATGTATTTTGTTTTGAACAACCTGTCCGCCTATAGCTCGCAGAGAATATTATTAAGAAGAACGTGGAATACTAAGCCTTATAAGCAGAGATCGGAACAGGTACCAATTATTTTTCTAGACTTTTTTTCATAATAATAAGAGTCTCTGTGTCACATCATATGTCACCCAGTAATACAACGTAGAAATAGATTTTGTTTTTATAACCTCTTCACGAAATGATACGGTGACTTATTCCCTAACTTAATAACTTTCCCGAATATGTACCTAGTACCTACGAACATAAAAGAACTTTGTAGCTGATACATTTTTTTTTAATTTAATGGAAAAGAACAATTGAACCGTTTTGTTGTTTATATTCAAAATCTCTATTTTTAAATAAAGAATCTAAAAAGAAGACGTTATCTCAATTATTTATAATCTGCCGTAACAAACAATATTTCGATTTTTCCAAGTGATCGTAATCTTTTTTTGATGTGTGTATGCAGAAGATAGATTACGGATAATTATTTCACACAGATAAACACACACATATACCACATATAGAGGATAATATGACAAGGCGCATGACATGGAGTACTGAACCCAAACACGTATGTACTGCATTTCATTAACTGATGACAATATATCCGGGGAAAGCCGCGGTATCAAACAAGTACTGCTGCTTTTGTTTGCGGTGAGTTCAAGAGGGGTTCGTAACCATGCAGTAGATGAGCGCAGAAGACACAACATCCACTTATCATAATAGTAGTAGAGATTATTGCTAGTAGGGACTATCAAATCGATCACAGTGCGCGATGTAAATAAATAAATATTCCACAACTATCACACAACGCCATCTAGTCCCAAGCTAAGCAGAGCTTGTGTTATGGGTACTAGACAACTGATAAACTTACTTATATATTTATAAATACATACATATTATAGATAAATTACACCCAGACACAGAACAAATGATCGTGCTCATCACACAAACATTTGTCCTGGGTGGGAATCGAACCCACGACCTCCGGCATAGCAGTCAGGGTCACTAACCACTAGACCATCAGGCCTGTCACAGATATGTTAATCAATATCTGGGCGCGCGGAGTGAAGCACGTGTCACCACGTGTCAAGTTTAATATGCACCATAACCTTTTTAAGTACTTTTTAGGGTTCCGTACGTCTGAATACAAAAACGGAACCCTTATAGGATCACTCGTGTGTCTGTCCGTCCGTCGCTTACAGTCAATTATCTCCGAATCTATTAGACCAATTAAGTTGAAATTTGGTACACATATCAATTCCTGTGACCCAAACACAGAGGTGTGACGTGAGCAGATGAAATCTGTATATGGGGGGTCATTTTTGGGGGGGAAGGGGAAAATTAAAAAAAAAAAACTGAAAACTGCATCGTGTGGCATATCAAATGAAAGGTCTTGTTGAGAAGATCTTAAATGTATTTTTTTGTAATTTTAAAATAAATAGTTTCCAAGTTATTCAAGAAAATAGACGAAAATTGACCATTCCCCCCCCCTTATCTCCGAAACTACTGAACCTAAAATTTTGAAAAAAATACAGAAATTAGTTTTCTCCTTATAGATTATAGGAAAACCTATAAGAAGTCCATGATATTAAAATAACATGGTAAATCACTCAATATTGTGCGTACCAACTTACATTTTTTTTTTAATACGTCATAAATCGTAAACCGCAATTTATCTTTCAAAGTTACAACCAACTTTTATATAATGTTACTTTCTGCTACGGAACCCTTTAAAGGCGAGTCCGACTCGCACTTGGCCGGTTTTTTAAGATAGTTTTTTTTTATGAAAATCAATTCGTTAAATGTTTGTCAAAATATCTAGCTGTCATCGCACAAACAATGTGATCGTTACAAACTGAAGGATTAATGTTTGTTACTCTTTCATGCAAGAGTTGAAAGGATTTCTATGACTTTTAGCACACACAATAATTTACAGTCGCAAACAAACTATTTTTGATCTCGTCAGTACGGTCCCGTTGGAAAAAAAATATCGAGCTACACGCTGTCAAAGCCGTGGTGCATAAAATATTTTTCTGTTTGAACTTCTGAAATATCGTTTTCTGTTGAAAGTCGTACTGGAAGCAGAAGCGATTAATTGGTAGATATTAATAACATATTGTTTGTGCGCTAGTCGTAAACAGCGGTTTATGAGAGTCGTCAACTTTTATTTATATAAGTTTTATTGGTAATTGCTAGAATGTTATGTTGGCGCGGTCTTTTATTATACTATTGTATTTGGTGCGAACTGGAACAAGCTTTTGAATAATATTTGAGCTTGGATTTTTGTAAGAATACGTTGTATAATAGTATCCAGTTGGCCTATCGCCCGTAAACTTATTATTATTCTACGTGCGTGAATTGGTCTGTTCCAATTCCGTTGAACATACATTTTGACACTCTGATAGTACCCAACAAGTCTAAAAAGCTACCACCTTATGCCCAGTTTTTTCCAACTAAGTTGGTGTCGGTTTGTAGCCAAATCGGATGAAACTGAACCTATCTGACCTCCACAACGCGTTTTGTTTCTTGGTTTTAGATTTGTAAGGCCCTGAATACCTATAACAACCAACGAAATCGGTATGTTATTGATGGTCACCCATCTACTAGACCGATCATGACATGAGCTGCTTAACATTGAAGATCGAACCACGCCGCTGTTATTATTAAATAATCACGAGTTTTTTTTAACGATAAGCTCGCGTTTGACTCTTATCTCGCTTGATGGCAAGCGACGATGTGATCGACAGAGAAGCACGCTTGCCTAGTATGAACCTATTCACTCTTGACTTAAAGATCCCAAGGTGGTAACTATCAGGGAATACACTCTAGCTAGACTCTAGCAGTGAATTCCACTTCTTCAGCTGTTCGCACAATAAAAGTATTTGTAAAACGCTTTGTACGTACGGGTGGGATGACCACCATGTTCAAGTTTCTACATAAATCTTAAGTGGCTGAAGAACCACAGTGGTAGACGGCACGGCGACGGACGTCGTCAGACGATCTCCGGCCACCGTAGGCGTGGGCATGCGGGCAGCGAGTAATGGGCGACCCGCTGTCCGATCATGGACCATGTCTAGGTCGACGGCGCGTTGTGTTCCACGCGCGCCTCATAGAGTGTCGGCATAAAATGACAGGCCCCTCTCTAGAGGGCCAAATCCTGCCAGGGTCGCGGGACTTACGAATCGAACCGTGACCCCTGAACGTACAGGGCTATTGAAGGACACCGTGGATTTTAGTCAGTACGAGTCTGACAATCCCTCCCGCTCTGCCCTGGGTGGGAGGACTCAATTGACGATTTTATAATAATTATTTTTTATTTTTTACCACGCAAAAAAAAGGGACTGAAGAAAAATAATATTCTATGAACTGCCTTCCGCTTCATAAAACTACACAATAACTTAGAATTCAATATCTTTATTAATTAGCAAGTTCTCCTCCACATAATAGAGAGGCTGTAATAAATCTCTTGCTTTGTTCTTTAGCTGCAGCAGCTAATATATTGAACGAGAACGTGCACGTTAACGTTACGGTATCGATACTGCTCCTTAACGTAATAACTTGGAGGCGCACTTCCGTAGGCGATAAATTGAAACCTGACGTGTTATGGGTATCCGTTGTGTGTTAACATTTACGAGGTACACCTATTAGGTAAAAGCTCATGTAATAAAATATTCTCACGTTCAATATTTTGACTTGTTAATAAAACAAAGAGTTGGTCTTGTATTATTTTCATGGTTATTTTAATTTAACGAGCATAGAGATCAATGTGAAACTGGGAGCACTAATCAGCTTTTTAACTTCATCATGTGAATTAAAATCCACTGGTGTTTCTGCTACCTTATTGAGCTTCATATATCTAATGAAAACTTACAACAGAAACGAACAAAATAATCACTTGTATTTTCCAACTATACAATGTACTTCGCAGCCGTAAAACTACATTATGTTCATAATTGAGCCTCCGCCACAACAATAGTGATGGACATTATCGATATCGAGTTAGCGCAATCAGCGCGCATTGAGCGCCTGGCCTGGCCGGGGGAGGCCTGGCCTGCGGCCTGAATCCCTAATAGCCGGACTCGTTACGTGGCCGCGCCAAATTGGCCTTTTTGTCCTGTTTGTCTTTATTGGTGCCGTTTGACGGGCACGGTGCCTTCTCATTTGTTAGCTCAGTTACAACTGACTCATACGAGCTCGTACATCAGCCGGAGATAAGTTTGGGCTATTTGTTACAATGGCCGGAGGTGGACGGGTGAAGGCACCGACCGCCGCCGGTGCTAACATGTATGTAGCTAACATTCAAAATGTATCGGTGGTAAAGGTCGAGCCATGTTCTAATAATGAACTCTCACAACGTTTCCAAATATTGAAGAAAGTCCACGATTTCGCACAAATGGGGTTACAATCAAAATATAGTTTCCGCAAAACATATCTCCAAAAAAATAACGAAGGAAATACCGGAGCAACATTTTAATCCACCCGAACTCGGCACAAAACTGCCGAACATAATACGAGTTCCAAAAATCTATGACTGAATAACGCAGCCCCGAAAATATTCCCGAATCTTAATCAAGCTCTAATCTCTTGGAAAAAGGTATCTGCCCATGGAGAAAAATCTCGGCCCGATCTCATATCGAATAGAAAAGTATTGGAGGCGGGTAACAATTGAGGGTTACCTGCGACTCCCGATATATTTTTATACGAACTCAGACCCTTTCCCTTTTCAATGATACGTCGGGGAATATTTTGACAAACTAATATTAGCGGGGATTACCTCGACGGATAGTTATGCAAACATCGGATGATGTGGGCGATGTGGGCCCCACTGCCGGCCCGGTGCCGGCCCACTCGCCCCGGCCGCAGACGTATTAAGGATTGGTTTTGCTTAAGTATGAAAAAGGTAAGGGAGGAAGTTATATATATGTATGTTATAAAATATTATTCTTTAGTTATTATTCGGTCTCACCCAGATTCCCTAACCCGAGGACGGATCCTATCAAAATATTCGTAAGTCAATTTTGCTTTAGGATGGGGTTTATGACTTTAATGCTTCATAATTGCGTTTGGCTTTAAGTTGTAGTGGTCGGCGTTGAAAGGAGACTTTTTAGAACTGGCAGTCATCCTATTTTGTTAGAACAAACATAAGATGATAATATTGTAATAGCATGAAATAATATCAAATGGAATGCTTAACCTCGTAAATACTATAACTACTACTACTACATTGAGCTACCAGAAGAAATAATGATAGGAACGTATCTAGACGTCGGATTATCTAGACTAGAGTAGTGAGATCCTAAATCTAGCATATTAAGACATACGAAAGAGACGGAGCGAATAATGAGGCTGACTGTTCATTAATTGTAATTAATATGATTAATATACATTCAATGAAGTCACGCCTGTAATCCTTGGTACATTAAGAGGAATAGTAAATGGAATTGTATTAAAGGAGAACAAACTTCAGGAACATGTTTATCATATTTTTGACATAAAACTGTATTTTCCCGTAACTCTTTGTCAAACGTGACGGAGGTCAACCACACCTTTAACTAAATTGTTAGTTTATTAAAATATTCTCTACAAAGGCTCCTCCCAAAAACACCATATAAGTTGGGTCCTACTAAAGTTAAACATGTCGGAACAGGTGGAAGCTTGCACTAACAGGTAACGAGCCATCCTGTCCAAACATGTACTGACCTAATTCCCGGCCAACTATTTATGAGGTGGTCACACTCGTTATCATCACTCTGGCTTCGTCAAACCGAACATGTTGAGCTATGTTAAAATAAACATTCACGTTGTGTTACTAGATACGTTAGGTCACTCTGGCTTTTCTTCTTTATGTCTTATAGCACTTCAAGGTCACAGTCAAAATTATTCTAAAGACATGTTTTTCATACTTCCAAATCATAACATACCTTGACAACCGACTCCCGCCCATAATTCAATCTTAAACCAAATGTATTTACAGTTAAAAAGCAACGATTTAAAACACAACACTAACAAAAAGAGAACCATCACAAAAATGACAACAACCACACAGAAACAGTACAATAATTCAAAAAGCGTTTAAAAATATGGTGTTTTAGTGAGGTTCGATACAAGCCGCGCGACCATCAATCGACGCTGCGTCCATCCATCACGTTTTTCCGACGCACTGTGGACTGTGCACAGTGTGCACTGCGGACAGTCTCTGCACTTTTATTATATGGACCATATCGACTAGTAATGTATAGTCGTTGCCTAGCGGAGTATAGTGGAAGAAAATATTGGATATTTTTATTTGAAATACGTTTTGGTGTGCTTTTGATAAACTGTCTGAAAATGATTTAAGTAAAACTGCTAACCTGTATTTATACATCAAAATAAATTATTTCATTTGAACCGCAAAAATTATTAACTATACCTGAATATATCATTACATTATCAATGATTTAATATTCCACTCCAATTCAGTCTAACAAAGGTAATGATTATACAGCGTGTTCCCCTAGGATTGTTCAATAAAAGCACAGGGGAGATCCAGATCAGCAGTGAACACATACAGTCCAACAATAGAGCAATAAAAAATACAACATACGCCATACAGTTCCAGCATCCGATATTATTCCGGATAAGGGAAACTTGCTGACACAAAAGCATTGAAAGCCCCCGGCAGTAGATAACAAATAAATAATACTCGTATTTGTATTATCCGGTGCACAGAGCACCGATGCTATCAACTTAATCGTCCACTCTAATAGGTTCAGCGACGATATAAAATTGTGTACTTTCAGTCGGCGCAATACTTTCTACAAAGGTAAGTGGTTTGAGCTTTCACTATATTGAAACATGAGACATTAAACTTTTGACTTTTAAATATTTTTTGGGTTTGAGAATTTCTTTACTGATATTATCTTACGTTTGACTAAATCATTCTTCTATCAATAGTAAGCGATGTGAATGTTAAAGGGCAGAAAGATTCAGTACGTAACTGTGAAAAGATGGTACAACATTTCTACAACATTAATATCCAGCAATAAATCCGGGGCTTCTGATTGAGAACACAATGAAAAAACTCCGATAATCACTAGCTTTGTATCAATAAATTCCAATTATTTACAACTAGCTTCCGCCCGCGACTCCGTCCGCGCGGATGTCGGTCTTCGCGTGAATGGTTTATTTCTCCAATTTGAGTAACTCTGACAATGAAATCTTATAAATATTACGGCGCTGAATCCACTGCGGGTAATGCAACGTGTGTTCGTGGTTCTACAGAACAACGTCTATGAATAAAACTGAAAAATAAGATTTTTTTTTCTACGAATTTTTCCAGGATAACAAAAAACTTTTTCAAAAAAAATGTAACCGCCTTCAAAAAGAACCACAAAAAAGGGTAAAATAATCAACAAAATAACTTTTATTTCGGAAGTCGATGGCTTTGTTATTTTTTATTTCATTGTTTATTTTTTGCCACCGACTTCCGAAATAAAAGTTATTTTGTAGATTATTTTACCCTTTTTTGTGGTTCTTTTTGAAGGCGGTTACATTTTTTTTTTGAAAAAGTTTTTTATTTTTCTCTTTTTAGTTTAAATATTCAACCCAAATTCTTGCCAAATGCCGTAGCACTGGTAATAACATCCCTCATGTACACAATAAGCTAATAAAATTCCCTATCTCAAAAACTACTGAACCGATTTTGATGAAACTTTCAGTATTCCCTAAGTGGAACGATACCTAGCACAAAAAAAAAGAATTATTTAAATCGGATGTGTAGTTCCGGAGATATGCGAACAATGAATCAGTCGATGCCTGCTCCTTACTGTTAAGGAGTTGTACCTTCCATCATCAGCTCAGCTACATAAGATGATGATTACCATACGCAAGTACTTAAATTACTTCATAAGATTTACGAAAAACGATGCGTGGGCCTATAAAATTTGAGGGTTGCCCTCGATTTCTCCAAGATCCAATCATCAGATCCTGATTTAGTGACAATGGGACCACACGGGAAGCGCCAGCTTTCAAACAAAAAAAGAATCATGAAAATCGGTTCACCCAGTCGGTCATTAGGCGGTAACAAAAAAAAAAAAAAATACAGTCGAATTGATAACCTCCTCCTTATGTTGAAGTCGGTTAAAAAGTATCCTATGTTACGCCCAGGATAATAAGGAATAATTATACCAAGTTTCATCGAAATCGAACCGTTAGTTTTTACGTGATGCCTGCACAAACAGACAGACAGACAGACAGACAGACAGACAGACAGACAAAATTTTTTTTAATCATATATTTGGGTTTGGTATCGATCCAGCAACACCCCCCGCTATTTATTTTTTCAATAATTTCAATGTACAGAATTGACCCTTCTACAGATTTATTATAGTATAGATAGATGACGTGTTTGTCTAGTAATATTCCTTCAATAGCCGTTACCATTTGATTCAAACCGGGTATTCAGATGCCTGCCGCAGAAACTAATTCTGAATGTCTGCGGAACGTGTCCCGGGGTCCGGACTCCGGGATCCCGGCGTGTTTCCATCTCAGAGTGATTTAGTTTCTTCTTGAGAAGCAATTAGCGATCGTGTCGGGCACCGACAAGCGCGGACAACGTCGTATTTAATTATGGACTTGTAAATGTTGATTTATTTCCATTTCCACAGCATTCAGGTGTCGACACGACTCTAGACGCTAGTTCAAAGTTTCAGTCGTGTTTTTGTAAGACCTGAAATAGTTTTTAGTAAACAATTTAGTCGTTTATTTATTTAACTGTACTTAAAGATCTCTGTTTTGTTTTAGCTTATTTTTTGATAAATCTAGGATTTTCACCGAAGAGCACGTTTCGTTTTTGAACAAATAGACGTAATATAATAATGTTATCAATAACGACCAGAGTTGTGCCTGTTGTTCTAAGGACTCGATAATCTCAAAAATAATATACGCTGGCTTACTTACGTAGTAATCAATGGAAACTCCAAAACGTCGCTGAAATAAGTATACGTGGAGGAGCAAGTCTTAATTATCTTAATAACATATGCACGAAGTCACAGAAATGTGTTAATTTAGAAAACATTACATTTTGCATATCAAAGGTTGCTCTTAATAGGTACTCCAGTTACTGAGGTACAGACAAACTGTATAATAGTAATATAATAATTGTGAATGAATACTAATGAGAGTATTATTAACGTTATTGTGTTTTTCTTTTACAGATAAATGCAGACATGCACCGCATCACGCTTATGCTCCCTGATGGGGTGAGTTAAATTATTATTTAAGGTTTAAATAAAATATATCCAAAGGAACACTAGCTTACCCAACAGACGTTTGTCGACAACAACGGCACCCACCGGGTACAATACTAGAAACTATCTACTCTATCACTAAGATGGTCGCGGGACTCACGAATTACCATGTCCCCAGTACGCAAAGGACTATTGAAGGACACCGTGGATTTTAGTCAGAACGAGTCTGACAGTCCCTCCCGCTCTGCCCTGGGTCGGAGGACTCATTTCATAATTTTAACACGAAAAAAAAAAAGAGATACTAAAGCTAAAACTTCGATGATCAGGATCACTAACAGTTTATTAATTAATGTTTTTTAATCCCACTGGTAAACGCCCGCTAATGTCCTTTGTATCTACTTGTTATATTGTGGAGATATATTTTTCTCTTTGGAATCTTAATTTGCCTAGACTCATCTATAGCTAATCCTTTAATCACGGTCTATAAAACCTCCCAATTTAATTCCATTAGTTCACAAAGTACTGATCCTATGAATTTTCATTAGAACTTATTTTTTCCATTAGTGCGTCTTGCAAAGTCTTCGTTTTATCCATTAACGTCTTTCAGTTAATTCCAGTCTTAATGGCTCGCTTTGGCTAATAACTGTTATTGGTCTTATAGACTTAATCTAAGGCCAGTATCTGGCTGTGCGATTTTGTACAAAAACTCTATCTGACCACAGAAAATGTATGTGAATAACTTATTTTTGTTAAATAAGCAATTTGGAATGTAGCTATCCAGAACCCATCTGAAACGCTTTTTTGTATTTTAAATTTGAAAATGGTATAAAAACCATAGAACTTAAAAATAAACGGACTTTGTCACTATCATACTCATCATTAGCATTGTGAGGTTCGTCATCAGTCGGAAGACGTCTATTGTTGTGCAAAGGCTTCTTCATAGACCACATTTTTAATGTGTGCATCAAAATTATTGCAATAATAGCAGTACCAATTATTATACTTATGAAAAAGCATATTTTGTCAATCGTGTTCAATGTCGCCATGCCGTTGTACAATATAATACGCAATTGCTCCCTGATCAAATAAAATTCGAAAACAGAACCCATAAAAAGTTCGCCACTTTCACCAGCACTACGTACTAATTGACAGGTTCTCATTTCTCACCCCTTTCTACTTTTCGACATCTGTGGGACAATAAGCCGCTTTGCTCAATATTTTTCTTTTCAAACAATTTGTGAAAGCTTTTAATCTATTAAACGGCCATTTTATTCCCTGATCCGTTCAGCGACGGAATTATACGGAAGTCGCGATAATAATAGGCGGTCTGTCTGTACGGACGGAATTAGCTCTTGATTGGTTTTCTCTATTGAAACGAATGTTGATATCTCGGCACGGCTTTGTCATATTCTAATGAAGTGGTTACTGATTCCGTTCTGCTATTACAATGGTTAACATTATCGAGGGTCGCTTTCAGAGATTACAAACCAATTTGATTAATCCAATTGGGATGATTATGGCTCTTCCCTTTGACCATTTATTGAAACTGTTTGTGTCTTGGTAATATTGAAGGCACTCTTCTTTTCTACGATTACTCAATGACCTTATGTCACTGTCTCAAATAAATTACAACTCAAACCAATACTTAACTTCATTTGCCAGCAGGTACAGGTTGACAAAATATAAGTAACTCTATGTATCAAACGCATGAAAATCCCTTGAATCACAGCAGTACCTTATATAGTATGCATCTTATACGATCACTCAGCTCAAGTTAACACGACTCTCAAAAACGATCTAAATGTAGTCAGCACCACACGATGGATATTGTGGTGTGTGTGTGTGTGTGTGTGTCGACACGCGGCTTGTGATTGCGAGCGTGCATTATTGAGGTAGAGGGCCCATCACGAGCCCTGAATTATTCGCAGCTACCCTCTTATTTACTACTCGTACGGCCCTCGTTCCGACGCCGACGCCGACGCCACGAACATGAATCTACTCTGCATGAGGTAGGAAGGCTCAAAAGGATGAATCTACGGTTGTTGCACGACAGTCACACTCTCAAATTCCTGCACGATAACTTCATTATAATGTGTTTTGGAGTTGGTCTTCTACGTCATTTTGTTTCGTAGCAACACGCATTAACGTTTACCTTCAACAATTCAGTATCCTTTGACCGAGCGCTCTTTGTTCCCAATGAAGTAATTATTTAAACCTAAGGCACCGAGTTGCCGAACAAAATAATTATAAGTACTACGTGTGTAAAGTTATATCGCACCCGTATAATTTAGCTCTACAAACTGATGTCGGCACGTCTTAACCTTCATTTGAAGGGACTCATTTTAATTAACAGTTGGAGCATTAAATACACATAAGTTGTTACAATCAATTTAATTTTGCCGCAACCTATTAATGTTTGGACGCACATTTCGCAATCGTAGCACCAGATCTATCATAAATCGTGTCATTCAAATTATTCCCTTAATTTTCTTGATAGCCGGCACATTTCGAGGTTGTTGGCCAAATGTCGGCTTGTAGCAATTAAGACGGGGGAGGGGGGCGTCCATCGGCCGCGGGCTCTTAATTAACGGGGGATGTATCGATACAAAAGACAATGATTACTTGTACGTCTGCCGGGAACGAGCGCTCTTGGCGACAAGAGCAACCGGCGATCCCCCAATGACGTCACTTAGCGATTTTATTTCAATGAAACTGAAGCGGAAAAATGACAAACAAATAAAGAGTAACTCATTCAGGGTACGCGTTCCGCTTTTCGCCGGACTTTTATTTAGTTGTCAGCTGTCGATGGGCAACAAAAACAACAAAAGGTCGGGAAAAAGAGCTCCTTTGTGTTGGAAAATTAAAAATAAATAGAGTGTCTGTTGAGTGGGAGTATAATAACGGTTATAAATGTAGTGAATAAATCAGTGACGTCTGGAGCTTAGGTCCTCGATGAGCACTGGCGTTAATGATGTTCGGCCATCAATTAAGTGAGGCGCCACTTGTCAATGTCACGGGCTATAGAGCAGGCATTGAGACGACGAGCTTGGTAGTGCTTTCTCATTAGATTTTGATCCGACGAAGTTGGTCTTGTAATTAATTGTGAGAAAACTAAGCGGGACACGGCGTAAGAGACTGTGTCACTTGTTGGAGAAGTTGCTTGCATTAGAACTGCGAGAGACGACGCAGTTAAGTCTTTGAAGTGAATTTTATTACAGCTGGGTTACCGTAACTGTGATGTGATTCCACTATTGAATTAAAGAGTTATCCCAATAGAAAATTAATCACTACATAGTATAAAACAAAGTTGCATCCCGATGTCTGTCTGTCACTATGTATGCTTAAATCTTTAAAACTACGCATCGGATTCGGATGCGGTTTTTTTATATATAGATAGAGTGATTCAAGAAGGTTTATAAGTATATAACATGCATAATATAGTAGAGATTGCACCCGTGCGAAGCCGGAGCGGGTCACTAGTTATAAAATAAATGATAGTGTAGTAGATGATATTCTAGGTAAAACGGAGATGATTTCATAAATAATGTAAATTACTAATCTTTTAAGAGCGTGAAATGCCTAAGTTACCAAAATCAATAACCAGCCATTACTTAAGGTGTCGAAGATATAAAGCTACGTCCCTCAAGCCGTGAATGTAACCCGAGCAATCGCAGTCGAGGGCTCAAACAGCAAATTCTCGGGATATCGGCGCGCTTGATTGGCCGGCTACGATACCGTGAGATCCCGCGCAGACCTGTGTGGTCCGGTGCGATACTTCACGAGATTAACGCGGTTAATGACCACAAAATATGCTGTCGTCGCTTTCATGAGCACTTCTAATGGTAGCTACTTTAAGCGCCGGGTAGTATCGTGTTTCATAGTTCTTGGACATATTCTGAGGTGTTCGTGAGGTAAAATCTTGCAATGCTTACAAGTAGCTGCTGTTGCAAAATGGTAGGTAATTTAAAAAATACTAGCGTGTCATTTACAAACATTTAAGCACATATTATACACATAGTAATATTAAATTACAAATGTAAGTCTGTAAGGTTTGTATGAAAGAAAATTTTCGGGAAATAAATCCACCTGTTAGTTCGAAAAGAACGTGCACGTTGAGGCAGGCCGCTAGTATCTACTCAAACATAATTTATGCACTAGTAAAATAAAGACCACGAGAAGTAAAAAGTACAAACATACGTTTCGGCATCACGATATGCCTCTTGAAAGAGGTTATAAAGGTAACATCCACACTGAGAGCAACTCGGGCTCCAGCCTCTTAACAAGGTAACCTACATATCAAACGTACCCTGTATGACTACCCACTCAATTTAATGCCAGCTTTCTGGAATTTTCCTTTACCAATTTCTAAGCTCGGTTTTATACGGCTTTAAAAGAGAAGTCTTGAATTCGTGTGTTGTATATTTACGTCATTTTTCAACTGATTTTAAAGTTGAGTAAATCGATGATACCTACCTACTAATTTATGTTAAGAATTATTATTATGATAAAACTGTTCTATGATTAATAGCAAATTCGACAATCGCCCACAAAAAAATCAGGTATATCATGGCAATATAACATGGTAATTATGTCAGTATGCTTGCCTGAAATTGGCATTCTATTTATATTTTCGGCTTTGAAATCAGCCGTCGAGCAGCTCACGTTACCAGGAGGAGGTTGGCTTTGATAACCCGACGCGACGGCTGCGGCTTTCGTTCCTGGTGCAACCCCTTTTAATTCCACGTCCTTTTGTTAATTAGCCATTGAATCTACTTACATATTGGTGGCGCTTTCACATGGTTTGTTTTTTTATTTTGTAGTACTCGTATATCAAAATTTTGAGCTGAAAATTTTATCACAGTCATCAGGGAATTTTGAGGTAATTACCACATGCTACCTATTTTATTTAATTGGATTTTACGGTAATTAATAGTAATCTCTGACCAATTATTTAAAGGTTCGTTATAGCTTATGATGAAGAAAAAATATAGAACGTTCAATATGAATGCGAAGTTGAACGAAACGTGATTTAATATATTAATACTGTTGATTTCCTCGCACACCCTGATACGAAAAAAAGACGTGATATATAATATTATATACAAATTTCAGGGTCGGTACGTAGCAGTAAAATTAATCTAGTTATAATACCAACAATGTCAAGACCTCGGGACTTTCTTCAAAGTGAAATGTCTTAAAAATACCTCGGGCTCGAGCTGAAGCCTTTAAATTGTGCTATGGGGCGCTTTACACATTATTTTTAACTCGTGACGCTTGTTAAAGTTTCATAAAAGGTATTCTGTGAACTGTTTTTTTTCCGAACTGCCGGGTGGCGGCGAGCGTGACTACCGCGCGCGACTCTGCGGACAATTTGTGCCAAACTCGCGCAAACTTACGCTAATTTATTTCACGCCCGTGTGCACGTTCAATGAAAGATAGTTATTTCATTTTGAACACGTTAAAGTTTTACCTTCAATGTGAGTCCTTGGAAATCCTTGGATCGTTATTTTGTTCTAATATAATATTTCCATAAAGCGGCTTTACAAGTTACAGCGCACATAGCGGTGTATTGTCATAATATTAAATTATAACATTGTTGGAAGAGTTCCCAAGTCACTTGAACTCCGACATGCGTGTAAATTGACATTAAACTTCCTCCATATGTGTCCCCCCGCGACCTGTGCTGGGTGGAGGGCGAGGGCAGCCCTCACGCGCCGCAGGTTGCCAAACGTTTGCCGATTCATAATGCATGAAGTGTTAAACTTTCGGCCGCTCAACTATTCACCCCTTTCCCTTTGAGTTACAACTTTTGCGGCGTCAATATAATACATTCATATTATCACGGGTGAGGGAAATCTACTCAAACTGACGAATCTTTTGCACGAAAACAATGTGTTGAGATAGGTTATGTATGAAGTCTGCATTTGATGCACATGTATGCTTCAATGCAAAAATACATTCACGTTTCAGAACGAATGCAGTTATTTCTAGCAGAAATTGAATCATTTAGATATGAAATGATTTGCTACGTACAAAAGCCCCTTGTTTACCTGATACCTAAATAAATCCATATACGAAGATTTGTGAAGAATTTTCTGTAAATCCCGGAAGGAATATTTCCTTACCTTTTTGTTATATGAGCGTTCAGACATATGACGAGACAAGACAAAGGCGTGAGACGCAAACCTTGCCTAGACTTTACGACACACGGGAATCAATCCCGCTTCAGAACAAGGACGCTCCTTGTTACCACCCCGTTGTAATTTACGACGCACTTTAGCACCGCACAAAAACTGTACATGCGGAGGTACATAGGTACACGTGACGCGGGACCGTCATCGATCACTTTTATGACGCACAATTATATCTGCCATAACTCTTTTATGTACGAATATAAAATTACCTTTTAGCTGTTTGGGACGACACGCCTTTGTTCCCGACTTTGTCTGCTCAGAAATTATTTTGTAAACTTTTTATCGGTGAAAGGCTTTGCAATATTACTTGCCGTGACTTTCAAATTCTTTAGACGCTGTAATGTGGTGAAACTTTTTAGGCTGGGAAGTTTTGCGTGACGCACGAATGAAAAGACTAACCAAACATTGAGGTCTTTAATTTTATATTGAATAAAAAATATGACATGTTTAAGACACACATTATTGACAAATCGTATCTAATCGTAAATATATAAGAAATAAGAGTGCAATGTTTCCAGTAATTCCAGTATGGAGCATGCCTCTGTCTACCTATTCCTGTATGAGCATGCAGCGTGTATGTCCGGTATGTAGGTCACATCGCTATGATTTAAGACAATTGGGTCGCGGAACTACCCGCCCACACGACTGTGGTTGACGATCTACGCAAATGAATATGTATACATACGGAACCGGTCAGTCCCGGCAACCGGCGACCACGATATGTGGGTACCACCGCAATTTGAAGCTAGCCGCGATTTAAAATAATATGAACGATCATTTTATAACTTGTACGAAGATATTAATGTGGGTAATAAAGGAAATGGAAATGTACACTTTGCCATGATAGATATAGCTTTGAAATTGTTTGTTTATGTTAAGGTGTTTTCTTCACCAAACCTTTCATAGAGGAAATGGTCTCGTGTCATATTCCCTGGCTCCGACGACAGCTCGACACATGTTCCACGCGACAGATCAGTCGGCGACAGCTGCCCGACGCGCGACGCCCGACAGTCGCACATTCATCACTCATATTTCATGAAACGATCAAATTCGTATCACTTTCGGTGCGAGTGATAATTTCCCCGGAGACGGCACACAAGAAAACACGCCACAATTCGGTGAAAGGGTTGCGTACACTTGTACAAAAGTATTTTGTTTATCAAGATATTTGATAGCAAAAGGGTCGGCGGACAACATGGTTGTTCAATTAATTGACAGACGCAGACGTCCAAACTTGGGAATTTATATTAAGAAACAAAATATTTAGATACTAATTGGGCGACAGTTCACGATAAAGTAATTACGGGAAACAAGCAATTGAGAAAAACAGACACTTCATTATCAGATGAGGAGCAGATCTTAATTACTTTTATTAGAAGATACCATACTAATTGATGATACACAGATAGTAATTGATGGTCCTTTATAGCACTTGTTAGACGAAGTAATTCTAGATTATTTGGGATTGGTCGTTCGTTTTTATCAATTGTTTATTTCTAAGATAATATCAATATGGTCTATACAGATGTACCTACGTATTCAGTAGACGTGTCATTGATATCTCGATACAGGTAGGTAGCTCATCAACGCTGTTTTCCGACCTTTTCTCTTCCAATTCTCTCAGTGGACTCGTTCATTTTTCTCCATAATATTTCGTTTCGCCCATATTCTTTCATTTATAACGTTTGTCCATCAACCACGAATGCTGCGTGCTGCCTGCCTTTTGTTTGTCGACGTTATAAAAGCTGTTTAATGAGTGGTGTAACGACGCCCGTGTCACGCTCAAAAATATTACACGTAGAATAATTAAGTATAATTCATACTGGAACATGTTTGTGTTTGTTTTTAGGTTATTATGTAAAAAGGTGTAATGGGAGACACATTGTGGAACCCTTTTTTTATTGTGAATAAACCGTTTACTTTGTGGAAGGGTACGAACAGTATTTTGGAGTAAATGATTGACTCGATGACAAAGGTACCAGTATTTTAATTAATGAGATGTGAAAAGGGGAAATTGTTTATCTGATAAGATGTAATTTATTGTAAACTCAAATATAAAACACCTTAAAATTCACCTCTTGGTCGCGGGACTTACGAATTACCGTGATCCCGGAACGTAAAGGGCTATTGAAGGACACCGTGGATTTCACACCAGTCAGTCTGACAGTCCCTCCCGCTCTGCCCTGGGTGGGAGGACTCATTTGATGAAAATAAATAAAAATACCACGATAAAAAAAAGATTCGCCTCTTATTATTTGGAGTTAAATACATATAAATGATATTTTATTATTTATTTGGCTGTTTTTATGTGAATTTTAATGATACACTGATAATATATGGTAAAATTAAAAAAAGGTTTTGTGTCGACCTCGGTTTGGGAAACCCGGGACACACAAAAGTGATGTTTTTTAATTAATTCTTATTTCCAATTAAGAAAATAGTATATTTTACATTATCATGACTATATACTGAAGGTTTAGTAATGCACATAATTGGCAACACAACGGTTGATACATAAACAGATAATATATCACTGAGCTAAGTAAACATACGCTATAGCAAACCGCTCCGGTCTGTGTATCATATCAGTAATTGTGGAGATCAAAGGGAACGTCCGGCCATACGATAATAATTACGTTTAATGGCCAGCTTCCCATCTGATACGTAATGTGAACCAAATGAATATAGACATACGTATATCACATAGTTACACAGTGATAAAATAAAGTAACTAAACATTAAATACAAAATGTCTTAAACAAACTCATCCCCAACGCCGTCAGCTGATGATTAGTCCGAAATACCGGAATGCAAAATCAACTGACATTTTCCATACCGCATCCAATTTATTGCAAAAAACCACTCAAAATTGAAAACACAAGAGTTTATTTATAAAATTATAAGTTTTAATGTCTTTGCACCAGTTACCAAGGGTAGGGCAGGTGTACACTTTTTATTTTCGTTGAAATATACACACTCATTCAAAGATTAATTGGTAACTAAATTAATTTTCTTTGCAGTTTTTACACTTAATAAAAAAAAACTTTTTCAATGTAAAAACATATCAAATATTCATACGAGTATGTTTATAGGTTAAATGAAAAACATTCAGAATATTAAAATATGAAATAGCTGAGCAACATATATCTTACTTGACGCTACAGTAAATAAACCAGTCGGCAGTGTGAGGCCACCGGTGTCGCAGCACAATATCTGTGGCGCGCGGGAGGCTGCGAGGTTATCTCGCCACTCAGGCGCTGCTGTATTTACTCTCTTGTCCAAACACTGTCAGCCACCGAGTCACCTCAACGAGTCCACCACGTTACTTTTTTAATTACTTTTCTTAAAATTGTTTTACTACCGACTGGCTTTTTTAAAACCTGGAAGAGTTTAATGTGTGTGGTTTTTTTTAGTTCTTTAACTAGATTGATGTAACTGATCCTGTAGTTTTGCAAAATAATCTGAACTAGTAATCTTTGTCTGAAAGTTAACTAATCAGCTTCAATTCTGTCCAAAAATAATTTTCGTTGGGTTTTCCCAATGACATACATAATAGAAACCAGGACTAAAACGATATAATCCAATTACGCGTTCACCAACACCTAAGTTTAATGTCATATTGCTTTCTAAATACCTAATCAAAAAGAAAATACAAAAAGAGTTTGAGCTCTCCTTTTAAATTATCAGCCATTAACAAATTAAACACAAACAAACCATTAAAAACTTGGGAAACAACATAAAATGAATTAACTTCTTATCAAAAGAAACCTAATTTGCGCGTTGTCGTTAATCACGGCACAAAGCTCCGATAGAACAATATCTTTAAGAATAAAAAACAAAAAACGAAAATAAATCTTAAAGAGAATTTCTTTCTTTCAGAAAATACTAATAAATAATTGTTAATATCTGCCACTGGTGGGTTTGTTGCCACAGAGATGGCTCCGGAATAGACAATTGTTACATCTTGGTATAAATTCGAATTAATGACGTCTGGGGGAACCGTTGAAGTGGCCTCTTGCGCCACTCGGAGTATTGGCGGCTCCGCCATTGCCAAGACTTCGTTACGTGGATCCCGTCGGCCCGAGTCCCCGTGAGGCAGTCACCCCGTCGCCCCGCCAGGCCCGTCACCCCGTGTTATCCAATCAAATGTCCTCTCATTTTTTGGGCAGAATATTTAATAAATTGAGAAGCCCCTATTATTTCCATATTTAAAGTGTGTGCAGATTTGGCTATGAATATCAAGTTGACATCAAAAGGAAATTGATCAAGTGATTCCTTTTTTGGTGCGTCATAAATGAAAGAGTTGTTTAATGTCTAAAGCGTATTATTGTTAACAATTGGGTCTGCAAGTATTATAATTATTTGGAGGAACATTAACGAACACTTTTGAACTTGCATACATAAATTCAATTTGATTTCATTTTCCCAATATTAAGTTGTTAATTTACGTAGGTTTAATATTATTATCTTTTATTTTTATGTTAATCTTTTATTAAGGTATAAAAGTCAACAAATGAGTCCTTCTGACCTGGGCGGAGTGAAAGGACTGTCAGTCTCTTACTGACTAAAAACCACTCTGTTCCTTGAAATGCTCTTTGCATTCTAGGGACGCGGTATCGTGTTTAGACAGTCTCGCGAAGTCGTGACCCAATTTATTTTTGTTATGAATAATGGATACAGTATTTATTAATAAGTCATCAATCTGCTCTTTGATTCAGAGATAAAAACACAATTGCTGCCATCTCAAAAAATTACATCTCCATGAAAGAAAACGTCAATAAGTTATGATGTATCCCGCGACGTCTGCTGCTTTCGTCTCGTAGCTGTTTTAGGTCACGCGTCGCCAGCAGCTCTTCGTTCACCGATATCTTATTGATTTCCTTCCAATTTACTTATACCTTTCGGCTAGTTCTTTACCTAGTTCACGTGAAAGTATCCTGTTACAGTTATTTTATGACTTTTCAAATTAAAAAATAAAAACTTTAGAACGTGACTGTGGTTATCGCAAATATAATGTTTTTATATCTTTTCTACGGCACGGTTTTTATATCTTTCTTATAAGGCATACAATAGAAGAAACTCGTGGCTAAATAATGACAGCCGAACAGGTCGATCTTTAAGCTTAAGCCACGCTTGCCGAGGTTGGTCTGTAGATAGGTGACCATCGTGATATAGATCATGATAATCCGTTTCGGAACTGGAAGCCGACCCCATAATAGTTGGTAATAGGCTAATCACCGATGAGATTACCGGCAAGATGAGGAACCGCTTCGAAACATAGGCAAAGACTTGGCAGATGATAATAATTATATTAGTACCACAACCAGTTGACTAGACTGGAAGTTGCGACTTTTCATACAACAATTTCACTTCATTTGGTATCACGTACCGCTTCATCCCATAACCTGTATGTATGTACTAGGGCACTATACACTGCCGTAGGTTGTCTAGCTGAAGTTGTATAATAACGTCGGCTAAGCACACACGTAGCAAGCTAATGACGTTACCGGCATGTGTCGGCGCCTGCACTAACATCGTCTTACCATAGTTTACACTAACTAGTTGTGCCACAGTTAATGCGGATTAAACTCCCAACAACGCAGCCACAACGCAGGTGTTCCATAAATATCACACATTTACAAGTAATCAAAGTTTTGATAGCTTTTACGCAATATGTCTTTTATAAAATATAATTCCAGACGTTTTGATAACGTTTTAGCAGCCGTAGTTACGAGGGATTCGCCGAAAATATAATAAAAATGATATTTACGACGACTATTACGCACTTTTCTTTTAGTTCGTAAATTTCTATAACATTACGTACTTACTATTGATTACTTAGTGATAACAGCGATTTGATATTGAAGATTGACTGTAAAGCTTTGTTTCCCCTAGACATCAAAAAGCAATTTACCGAACAACTTGATAAAACATTCACAAACTAAAACAAACAATGAACGCTTTAAAGTGGAACGACCTCTCACCTTTTACACGAATTCTATCAAAGAAAAAAACTGGAGGTCATTCGGTAACCGAGACTCTCGGAGTCTCTGAGTTGAAACATTCGTATGCAGATGTCGGCCGGGTACCGCTGTCGATGGCTGGGTCCCCGGGCTCCGGCCCCCTGCGCTCCTAACGATATGACTACTGAGGTACCTGGAGCCGATAGCGAGCCTATATCTCCTCGGAGAGAATGCAAATGGCACAGAATGTGGCATAAATTTCTTCGTAGATGTGAGCCGTTGAAAAGAATTTAAAAGGATGAAAGAGGTTTGGTAAATAGACTTTTCAGATTTTTGGAAACGATACTCGTTTACGAAACAGTTACCTTTTTTGTACTTATATTATAATTTATATCAATATGAACTCCAACAATGTTTGCATTATTTTGGTAATCATGTAGATAAGCAAAATAATTCACATTATCTCGATCAATTTCTTGATGTAGTGAGAGTGATTTATGAACACTTACACAATGTAGATAATAATATCTTATTCGACCAGATTTCAGACAAAAATACATCTCTCACGCGATGTCTCGCACAGGCTATTACTCTGAATTGAGGAGAATACGTTATTCTCGCTAAACTAGCTATTTATATTCATTACTCAATTTCAGTTCTAACATTTCTCGTAGAAAAGTCTAAGAGATTCACTAATACTGTCGTAAGTTTCACCCTCGGAAGAACAAAAGCGTTCATAACATGTCGAGTGACATCTGAGGTAAGAGCGACGAGCGCTCAGCGGTCGGGGAACTGTTAAATAGTTCAATAGTGATACCTTCCTGGAACTAAATGCCGAAGTTGCTAATTAAAACTGGACGAAAGGAGGTCGAATTTAATTTGTGAGAAATCAGATGTGCAGAATATCTTTGAGATTAATATTATGTGATCCAGTAAACCGCAGCAGGTTTTGGATTACCTTATAATTTAGTTTTGATATTTCGACGATTAGAATACCAGAAATGACTACAAAAATGAGTAAGGATTTCACGAAACCTTCATCAAGAATAATCCCCAAACGGTACTTTTCACGACATTTTCGCCGAAACACTTGCAACATATTCTTAGCTTAGTGCCGACCGTCCAATATTCGTATTTATACTTTAATGGCTTAACATGTTAGATATCCTGAAGTGTTCGATGCTCGGCGGCAATATGTCCGCTACACATGTCCCTTCAGTTAGTCAAGTTTTAGTATGCGGGCCTCGTCGGACAGGTCCGTGATTAACAGGTGCCAGGTCAACGCCTCGATACACTCACTGTACCCGAACGAAACTGTGCCTTTATTGAACCGCAACCCTTTCAAAGAAAGTCATAAAAAGAAACTTTAAGGATTCTGCGAACCGAAATCAAAGCGCCGACACGAATGAAGCTCGAACTAAAGGTCACGAAACACAATAACAATTTATTAGAATCGTGTTTTTATGTACACATTTTAGGTTTTACATATAAGTAAGTAACGTAGTGCGACGGGTGCATGACGACCGACCTCGAGCGCCATTCAGCTCGTTCTGCGGCCGACGTAAGGAGACTATTTATCTTCCGACCGCCCCACGCCGCCGGCAAAAACTAAACCACTTTTTTCCCAAACTTAACTTTTGTGTAGAATAACCATTTAAGGGAAACCATTTCTGAAGAGTTGACGAATTTCTGTTCCTCAAAGATACCAAATTAAATTAATTGGAAAAGTTGTCGTGTGCGGGCGTCGGGCGTGTGTCGCGCAGGCGTCGGGCGTGTGTCGCGCGGGCGTCGAGCGTGGATGGCCATATTATTGTTTGTGTTCGATGATTGTTTCCTCACTTCCTTATTGTGTGATCGGCTTTTGAAGCGCCTTTACAATTTCCATTCGTGTTGCTACAAAGAAAAGTTAATCAGCGAGAGCTCGTGAATTCTGATCATTCGCTACGTTTTCCTGTTTCCGAACGTTTCTTTTGTCTCGTATAATGATTAAGCTAAGTTTGCGGATATTTTCAGATTTCCAACCTTTGTAGGGGTTGGGGTCTCGTCATTTCCTGGTGCGACAGGTGTAATGTTTTATTATTCAGCTTGTTATTTTGTTTCATTTGTTTTTTTTTTGGAAAGGCTTTTCAAATTACACTTTTATACGTAAATGTATGTGTCACGTTACCCTCTTCACTCGTCTGCAGTGGGTTGACACCAGGTGTGACAAAGCCGCTGGGAATTACATGCGATAATCCCTCTGTACGGAAGCTTTTTGCCGCGCTGTCTGTTTGAAACAATTAACCTATTGCACATTGGACATTTTTCCTTCGTGCAGGAAAACATCATTTATAAAGTTTATTTCCCTACCCCCAAAAAGTATTTACCACACATATGTGTGGTTGATGGCAGGAAATAAAAGAAAACATATTGTGTCGACCCAGTCACATTGGAATAGAAAGAATATATGATGATGTCACTTCAATATTAATTTGGACTGTTTTGACGTCCGTGCATAAGATAGATTGAGACTGAATTGCTGATCGTGGCGGTATCTTAGCTCACTTTTCGGTCAATGTACCGGGAGATGACCAACTGAACGATGATGGTAATGAAGTGTGTTGTTGCAGCCAATCGTCGCGTGATGGCGCATGGATTGCTTGCGGACGGCGTGGTGCTGGTGCGCGGCGCTGGTGCTCGCGTCGCTGGCCGCCGCCGGCCCGCGCTACAGCTCCCGCATCGTGCACACGCACGCAGGTACGTATACAAAGTGGCTTAGGCTGGCCCGCGCTAGACATTAAATTACGCATTGGCTTTATATAATTGAAATATTTTTTTATACCACACTCACATAAAAACAAACCATAATTTAAAGATGTACTCATAAAACTCTTGTAGGTGGTTTATTGCAAGAATGAACATAAATAAACACAATGAACAATACATTTTCCATCGCAGCCCCAATAGCGAATTATAAAAGGAAGCTTCCAATGAGTCTCAGATTAGAATGTAACAGTGAGACGATGATTAAGAATTTAAGACATTAAGATAACAGAACTGACATCTGAAATTGCGAGGAATTTCCGCTCGGAGTGGCAACAAGCAATAAGCTAGGGTTTTATAGTGTTACAGAGCCAACAACGTTACAACAACTTACAACCCTGCTCCCCTGTAATAAAGTTATAAATGTAATCATGTTTGTGTAGTCGCCCGTTACAGAATGAGGGTGGAACGCTGGCGGGTCGCTGTGATACGCGTATTACGCAAATCATAATGCTATGCGTAAACATAACCACGACAGATTACCCGAATGCGACGTAATCCACGAGTTGTGTAGATCACAGCCAGGTGCCTACGTGGGTTGTGCGTACGGCCCCAGGGTCCTGGGCTCCCGAGAGTTTAATTCCGTCAGATCCCGGGACAATCCAATCAGGCGGTCCTTCGAGCCGGGTACATGGTGGGCAAATGATGTTGCCCCGTTCGGCAGACACGGCGCAGGAATACGGGATCAAATTAATTATTATTTGAAGCCGATTCAGGGCGTGCCGGCAAATGGGATAAATGGCGGCTTTCCCAATACACAACGTGGGTGATTCAGCCAATTTATTTATTCACTGCTATGTCAACTCGGTGCTAGTCATTTAAAACTATTTTATGGCTGTCGATGTGATCGAAGGAAAAGGTAAAACTTATTTCAGAAATTCGTGAATGTTTCGTTTGTAAATCTGACTCATTACTTTTTAAGCTATTGCATAGCTTTTATCGCGGGCTCTGAGCGTGGCGACAGAATGAAGAAATTCCGTAACGAATCAAATGAGTCCTCCCACCCAGGGCAGGGCGGGAGGGACTGTCAGACTTGTACTGACTAAAATCCACGGTGTCCTTCAATAGCCCTTTACGTGCCGGGGTCACGGTAATCCCTTGGTCCCGCGACCCCGGCAGGCTTTGGCCCTCTACAGGCCCCGTCACTATGCTGACACTCTTTGAGGTGCGCGTGGAACACAACGCGCTGTCGACCCGGGCATGGTCCAAGGTCGGGCAGCGAGTCGCCCATTACTCGTTGCCCGCATGCCCGCGCCTACGGTGGCCGGAGATCGTCTTGCGACGTCCGACGCCGTGGGCGTCTACCACTGCGGCTGGGGCTCCACCCCAGCCGCTGAGGAGGACGCTGTCCTCTCCCTCAGGCGGCCCGCCTCCTCCTTCACGAGCATGACTGCTTCGCAGAAGGAGGCGACCGCTTCCCACTCCATCTCGCCCCGCAGCATGGCCTCGACCAATGCCGGGCGCGAGAGGTCTCCGCCTATCGCCGTCGTGAGGACACGGCGGTGCTCTGCCCAAACGGGGCAGTCCTGCACCGTATGCTCCACCGTGGACCCAGGCGTTTCTTCCCTCCCTATCAGACACAGGAACCTCCCGAAACTTCCGTGTCCGGTGAGGACCTGCGTCATGCGGTAGGTCAGGACGCCGTGACGCCTATCCAGCCACTCCTCAAAGAGGGGTCTTACCGCCGCGATTGCGGCGTGCCCGAACGAAAATAAACCTAACGAAAATATACCTAACACCACACATTGTCTAACGTCGTTTCAGTTCGGCAGACTTCGGCAATCATAAAAACATACGAACATAAAGACAATTTAGTTTTCCGTACTCATTCTAAACGGCCAGCTACAAAAGGAGGTACTCACAATGAAACCTACTTATAAAATTCTCCTACAACAAAGCAGAGCGGCGCAGTGGAAGCGTGCTGGGCCCATAACTTGTTGAAAATTTTAACCCAGTTTGAAAATGAGACCTGGGAATCTTGTATATAAAAGACCCTCTTATATCTTCATTATAATTTATTTTTCTTTAGTATTTAAATGCTATGCGTATGCAACACGTATTTTTTCATATATGAAAACTCCGCATTGGTACTTTCTTGAAAAAAAGAAAGAAGTGAGACATATTTTGGATACTCTCAACAAAAATATTCAATAAACTATTGAAACAGTTAAATTCGTAAAACTGGAAAGTATACTCTCATTTTAATAAAAGTTAGACCTTTTAATAAAGTTTCTCCGCTATTATTATGAAAACTATTAACTCGTTATTATTAAGTTGATATTATAAATTCACAGAACCTCGTCGAACTTTAATGATTGCCAATATAAAGCCAATGAATATTGATTGAGAATTATAATTGATGCCGTGCAAAAAAATATTGCTGAACGACGATAATCATTTTGCCATTCAATAATGACTTGCTGTTGCCAGCGGTGATGGCCGCGTTTTTAATCAAAAATTATTCCACGAGAACGTAATATCAGAATAAACGGGAAATGTCTCATTCCTGTCATTAACTAATCTCTGAGCAAAATTTCATTAAGATCCATTCAGCCGTTCTAAAGGCAACTCATAAACATACATCCATGCAATCCATTTATTATATCTTTTTGTTTAAGTTCGATTATGAAATATGAATGGACAATAGATTTAGTTAGAGCTAAGCTAAACTAGCTTATAGAATATTCCTCAGATTAGAAACTAGAACTCACAGAAAATCATAAGAGTAGTGTATAATGAAAGGCATTGTTTCTTTTACTTTCAATCCTAATAAGCAATTTATACAAAACATCTGCTCAATTGTGTCTTTCTACTTCGTCGTAGGTGCGATCCGCGGCATCATAGTAGAGCCTGCGTCCCGTCGCTTGGAGCCGGTGGAGGTGTTCCTGGGGGTGCCGTACGCAGGGGCCCCGGCGCGCCTGGCCCCGCCACCGCCGGCCCCCAGCTGGCCCGGGACCCGCCTCGCCGACGCTTTCGCCCCCGTCTGTCCGCAGCGCTACCCCGACATATCCAACAAGTAAGTCTTCTCTTTACTTTTCTATCCGTTTTGTGTTAGTTACATAAAAAAATAGTTTTTTTTTAATAAATCCCGTAACCCAGACTGGCAAGACCGGTTTAAACAAACCGTATTCACCACTGCTCTCAAAATGGTGAAAAATATGACAGCAATATTTAACAAAGAGGAGGCCTGAGTGCCAGAAGGAACATTATAGGACGATTATATTAAACTTAAAAGTATGTAAATCTTTCTAGAACTTGTTCCGTTGTTGATGTATGTAACCTGAGGCAGGGAAGTTTTTTTCTTTTTTGTCTCTTAAGTTATTTTTTTGTACCAGGAGTGCAGCCCTTACAAAGATGCCTCTCGGCATATACAACGAGCTGCGAGCGACCGTGCCGCTGCTCGGCAACCAGAGCGAAGACTGCCTCTATCTCAACATATACGTGCCCGGTAGCGGTGAGTCAACCATTATCTTGTACTAGGACAGCAGTACTGTCAAACATGTCCCTTTATTTATTTATAGAACGGTATCTGTAATCATGAGCTTAATGAAGAACAAGTTGTCTAATTTGTGATCTCTGGAGCAGGCGCGCGCGGCGTGGAAGCGCCGTACGCGGTGGTGGTGTGGGCGGGCGGCCCGTCCCACGAGTGGGGCACGGCCAACGCGCTGGACGGCGCCGTGTTGGCGGCGCGCGCGCACCTACTCGTCGTCACCATCAACTATAGGCTAGGTTTATTAGGTGAGGAACTGCAACGCATGTATTCATCTTTTATTTATTTATTGTATCAAGGAAGAAATCAGTCTTCTAGAAAGGACTGTTAGCCATAAGGAGAGTCGACGCAGGCTAAGAGAACAGTATAGTAACAGTCTGAGTACTAAAATGTTTTGTGTACGTCGAAAAATTCGCGTAGCCCGCAGTGGTGTAAACCGCTACGCTGTAGATAGCTACATCGTAGACCGCTACGATGCAGACTGCTACGCCGTAGACGCTTGCATATCAAACGAAAATGAAATGAATGATTATTATCGTTACTTCATTTGGCATAGTAGATGCAGTTACGATCTTATTCGCGACGATTGGCCTCTCTGGCAAGATGCATGATGATGCTGATGATGATGGGTACAAAAATAAATCTCCATTAAAATGCCAGGTTATTTGACTCCGGGCGTGAGGTCGACTCCGGTGCAGGCGGCAGGCGGCGCGGCCGTGCTGGACGTGGCCGCAGCGCTGGGCTGGGTGCGCCGCAACGTGGCCGCGTTCGGCGGCGACCCGCGCCGCGTCACGCTGGCGGGCCACGCCGCCGGCGCTGCCCTCGTCAACGCACTGCTGATGCTGCCTGATAGTAAAGGTGAGATGAATAGACGACTTTGTTTTTATGCTAGGGTATCAGTTTTTGGGGATCTTAACGGAATAACTACTGAAACAACTACTTTAAGTAAATGTAGTACCTATGTAGTTGTATCCTAACAGACTCATTCAGATATTATTTTTAGTTCATTCACAAATTGGCAACATAGGCTTGGATTTGTGTGTATTTTTGTTATGTACAAATAAAAGAAATCGATTTTCTCAAAATCGTACTGAGGCGAAGCAATGTCTCTGGTCTCAGTAGGCATTCCAATAATTTATCTACCTGACATGTCGAACTAGAAAAAGGTAAGGAAAAAGCACTTCTTCTTTATCTGGTGTTTTTCTTACTTTTTTTGAACAGGTACGAAGAGTCACAAAAAATGTCTTTTAACATCCCTGAATATTGAATAAACTTGGGTTCGAACTATAAACGAGGTAAGTTACTGCGAACATATTTTCCTACATATTATGAAGTCTAGACTCTACCTGAGAAATAGCTATCCTATTTATAGTCGGGACAGATTGCGCCGCGTCGCACTCAAATATTCCCTAAGCGAACGTTTGACTATGTTTCATAGGATATTGCAGCGTCACATATCAATTTTAAATCAAAGAGAAAATGTACCATTTTTGGTTTTTGACATGTGATTGGGAAAAGCAATCTGTCTATGAACCAGCGACATATTGAGAAACAATATAATTTCACGTTTATTTCTGTCATATTTGATGTTCGATTACGCTTTGTTTCGACACACGTCGCTGGCACGAACTGAATTAATATGAAATGTTTCGTGTTGTGTGAATAAACAAAACACACTCTCATATTCGGACCAGCGGCAGCGTTTGAAATCATCAACATATTGTGAGTAACAGGCTACTGTTGACTTGTAAAAGGATTCGTACGTTATCAATTCAATTCTTTATTTTAATCAAGAATTTTATCATGAAGCACTGGGAATCATTTAAAAAACGAGTAAAATTGGAACAAACCACGACATACCAGTTAAATATCTGTTACTGAAACATTAAATTATAATTTAAAAGTAATGCTTATTATACACTTACTTATAACTATAGCTAAATGAGCGAGGAAAATCTTTATTCTTTTGCATCATTTCTAAAAAGATATAATTTTCAGAGCAAGTCGAAACGAACACAAGTAATCGATAACAACATCGTTCCCAGCTTGCAACAGTTTTTTCAATTCATGTTTGTCTCAGGTCTGGTATCGCGCGTCCTCCTGCTGAGCGGCTCTGCACTCAGCCCCACAGCACTCACACCCGACGCGGCTCTGTCACGAGAACACACAGCTCAGGCACTGCGGTGTACGCCCGAGTCCACCAATGACGAGAACTGGTAATGTACTGGTTGGAGTTTTTTGTTGACTCGAAAGCCTAAATTATGAAAGCTGATATAATATATTCAACTACTACTTTACTTGGTCAACGTTTTTCATCAACAATGACGTTTATAAGTTACTTCTATACGGTATCATTCTGCAATCTATAGAATCTATGGTTGTGAAATCCGGAGGTGGTGAAAATAATCAGTTTATTTTCCTAGGTTCGTGGAGTGCATCCGCGCCCGTCCTCTAGCAGCCCTGCTAGCAGTAGACGCACCCCGGGCCCGCTTCCTTGCGGGCTGGGCCCCGTCAGTCCCCATCTCGCGGGACACACCCTCGCAGGGCCAGGCCCCCACGCGGGCCCTGCACGCCAGCGAGGCCTTTCTGGACTGCGCTCTCGCCGTGGTCGTGGCAACCACCGAGAGTTACCAGTTTTTTAGTGAAGAGGATATTAGACACGGATTTGAAGAAGAGCATAGGTAAGGTTGCTGATGAGATATTTATTTTCATTAGAAGATCCTTCACACTGTGCTTTGTGTAACCTGGACTGTGATAAGCAAGAAGACAATGCTGCTAAAACTACAAAATGTATTGAATTGAAAATGCTACCTGAAATGTTAGTGGCAAACTTGTTGAATGTCGTCGAAGAAACTCTGGTATAGGTTTCGTTGTTGCAGTTCAGTTTCTGTATTTTTCAAATTAGTTTCGAAAGCTGCCACATAGGCAATTGACATAGACTTTGATATAAATGTAACTGTACTGTTTCTGCTCAAACCAGGAACCGCATCCTCCGCACGTACGTGCGGAACGTGTATCGCTTCCACCGCAACGAGATCTTCGCGGCCATCCGCAACGAGTACACGGACTGGGAGAAGCCCATCCAGCACCCCATCAACATCCGCGACGCCACGCTGGAGTCGCTCGGTGACGCGGCGGTCACTGCGCCGGCGCTGCGTGTCGCGCAGCTGCATGCACGGCGCGGCGCCAGGACTTACTTCGCACATTTCGCGCATCAGAGCAAGGATGCTGATTATCCTCAAGTTAGTCCGAAACAAGAGATATTTTATTAAAAGGATTATAGGGAATTTGTATGGTGCTCGTCCCTAACCTCGAAAAGGCATAATGATACATGTCAATATGAGGGTTTGAAGGTTTCCGCTCAATGTCTTTTTATGAACTCACGTACCAAACCTTTTAATACAAATCAGTTGTCAACATGTTAGCTTACCTGTGTAAAGATACATGATTAAATCATAATTTGATATCTATACAAATTAATCGTAATTAATGTACGAGAAGGTGGTTAAATTACCGTGTTCGCGACAGGCTCATTATAATATGTGAATGAATTAAGGAGGTGCGAGGTCATTAATTTGGCACAATCTACATGATCGCGGAATTAGTCAAAACTTCCTCCTTTGATGAATATCAGCTCATTTGCATGCTCACTAACATCATAATATTAAAGTTAAATGAATAATTTAGTAGTAATTTATTGCTCCACACGATTATTAATTCGCACAATGTTCATGTTATCGTGGAAAACATATAGTTAGGAAGCCACATTAGCCGGTCGGTTCTAATTAGGTCACCTAGTTTTAATGAATGGGGTTTGCAGTACGTATCATAATTATTTTAATATTTAAATGCAACTTTAACATAAAACTTTTCTATTCCATATAGCGTTTAGGAAGTGTCACGAGCGAGACCTTGCCCTACTTCCTGGGTCTCCCCTTAGTGGGAGGGATGCAGTATGCTCCTCGGAACTACTCGCGCGGAGACGTAGCCGTAGCGGAGATGACAGTATCTCTCCTGGCTGCCTTCGCGAAGACTGGAGATCCAACTCCTCGTGTCGATGAGAGGCATCATGACGGAGTCACCAGTTGGCCCCGATATGAAATGAACACTCAGCAGTATTTAAGTATAGGTAAGCTTAAGATTAGTTCATTATTAAAAAGTAACTTCAAATGTATCCGTAACCAAATAGAAAACCACTCGATCCCCACATTGGCAGCCAAAAATACTCAATACTCGATATCTTTATTGCATTCCAAAATGTACATATGTTAGTAAAGATTGGCTGGTATGTAATAACGACACAATTTTGGACCCTGTCGGGCACTCCACACAATATTTTACGCCATGTTGGAATTTTTTCCATATTTTGATAGCAACTTAACTCACTTACGCCAAAAACAGCTCTAAAAATAGGTTAATATTCATTATAATTAAAGTCAGAAACTCGTGTGCGTACATAACAACCCTGAACAGAATAACAGAGGGATTTTTCATCTAAACTGATCTGAAAATAAAATCTCGCACGGCACGAAGTTAATCAGATAAAGCCCCGTTCAAAGTTTGGGCGGCCATATTGTGTCGAAACTCGTTATTTTTACGATCTGTTTCCCAGCGAATGTGCGTGTTTTCTTCTCTTTCGTTCCCTGTAAGGGTTTACAACTTTTTTAATCCTTTCGTTAAGGTGCTTGTTTGGTTTTGAAGAGCGAATTGTTTCGGCTTTCAGTTTGTTTTAGTCAATTGAAAATGCTTTTAAAGCTCACGACTTTTTTGTGAAGATGTCAATGGTTTTAATTTATTATGATTGACAGCAATTAATATATTTATGTTCAAACTCGACGTCGCCTGATACTGCGATTGATTGTTTAGTAATAACTTGGATCAATTTACTCTGTCTCTTCCGCGTCACACCTTTGTTTGAAGTCGACGCTAAATGGAAGTGACCCGGTTTTGTCAGTATAATTTGATTTTCGTAATTGCACTTTCCTCGCTTCGTTTTCCTCCGAGATTGTTTTATTAATAAATTATCATTTTAAGCACCAAACTTTCACTTTATATTCGTGAATCAAACTGAGATTTATTAAGTTACTTTACCATTTTTGGGCGTTACTAGGCTTACCCACGGCTCACTAAACAGCATTTTTACCGCTCTTCTTATCTGGCGTATACTGTTGTTTTACTTTTAAGAATACACACACTATAACCGTGACATATTTTTATAGCATAACCATGGATTTTTGTCAGTCCTTTTTCATGGGAACAACCAACCCGAACATTGAACCAATATTTCGACATTTTAAAAATGCAAATTGAAGCCAACGTTATTCTTTTTTTATTGTATTTATTGGATTCACTCCCTAATCGTGGCGTTTTCAATCAGGTACCAAGCTCCGAGTGAAAAGCCACTACCGGGGGCACAAGATGGCGCTGTGGCTGCACCTGATCCCTCAGCTGCACCGGCCGGGCGCCGCGCCGCGTCATCATCAGTTCAGGTCCATCCATCCAGACATGTTTGCAGGTCAGTTGAGGTCTTCAGCTGGGTAAACATTTAGTAACACAATATCGGTAAGAAGTGAGGTTACCTACTGGTTGAACTTGGGAACTACAATGTGCATGTTTTGCCATTTGTCTGTTATGTTCAGTTACAAAATGGACACAGCTTTTAATGATTTAAAACTGTTAAATATTCTGAAATATTACAATATTTAACGATTCTTTTTTATGTTTACGTAAGTAATTAATACGACATTTATATTATTTTAATGAATTCCGCAAACATTTATATCCATTCTGTAAATAAATAAATTTCGTAGAAATAAAATGTTTTATCGCCGCAAGCAATGAAACCAATGATATTATCATTAATTGTATTGTATAAATTGTCGGAGTATATAATTACTTTTCAAGTTTTTAAACCTACTGAGGTAGACGAATAAATCAAAACATCCATTATGTAAAAGCCAGCGCTGAATAAAGTCTTACCTACTCTTAGTTCGTAGTGAATAGCCGCCAAAATTTGGCCAATCACGGTAAAACGTAGGCGCAGCTTTAATGGAAAGCAAATTGGTAACGTCTACCACTGCTTAAATTGAGCATGCCTTATTATCCAGAACCATTAGTGCCATTTCCTGGCGCGGCGCGTAAACGGAACGCCCTCATTAACCGCTTCCCCACCAATGGGGAGCATTATAAATGTTCGGCACACTAGCGCGCGTGAGCGGAATCAACACCGCACATCTTAATAACACGCATGACATTATATTAATTGGAAGATACGTCACTGAAAGGATTTAAGTTTGGAGGCTCAACACAGTCGGAATACTAAATAATAAACATGAAGTCAAAGAGAATTGTATTTGTAATCTCTAGAAGCGAGAGACCATGATCCTGTGCAAACTCACAAAGACACACGCAACTATTTGTGAAGCGCTCTGCGTCTCTTTTGTATAAAATTTAGCAGACATTACTCAGTATAATCGGTGCTTAGGCGGGAGCCATTAAGCGAATGAGGTCTCCCTAGAATTTATAAAAATAAAATTGTCGCCAAAATATTTGGTGGTGAAGTGATTAATGGTGGAAGGTGTCACGAATGAAAATAAATCGATCAGGGAGAGTTCGAGGGCGGCTCGGGAACTCGGGATGTTATTAATTGTCCCGCGAATGGCTGGAATTCCTTCATAATGAGCGGTATGGGAAGAATGGCGCGGTCTGCGGGCACAATGCGGCCTTTGTCACGGACAAGTTCACTCGCTGCCGGCTGGCGGCTCCTGCCGGGACGCAGACATGCATACAAGCTTTACACGCGTATGTTGTTGCGTGAAAGATGTGTTCTTTAATGATCGCGTGTCCGGAATTGTTTTCTGAAGGATATTTACGAGCACTCCGTTTTGCGAGATTTTTATGAGCTCATCTTATCCCTCGTTTTACATACAACACTAAATCGGTTATGTTCACATGTTTATTTGCCTACATTTATAACACGGCTTTATGCCTTGCCAATCATGCTGATTAAACCAGGAGCTAGTTTAAGCCAGTGCAACAATATTATTCTCTCATTGCCTTGCGTCAATATGGGACGTGTTTTATCCATTTTATCCACTACCATGATTGAATAAGAGTACAAAACTAGCAATTAACCTGCTTGAATAACCGAAAGCTCCCAAAAAGGCCAATATTTTCAGATACACGGTAATTTCCGTGCGCCGTCACTTGTCCCGGTTCTGTTGAAGCTAATTTATCCACCATTGTGGCTGGTAGTTGAGGCCGTCGCCGATCGCCTTTTGTTTAAAAGCAATCGCTCGCAAATTAGCGCGGCGTCCACTGACAATGTCTAGTGTTGTGCAACAGATGCGTGGATGTGGTCGCCATTCCTGTTTCCTTGTGACGAAGGATTTTGTTTCAGTTTGGAAGAACCGCATTGGTTGCTTTTGTTACATTTGGCTAATTAACAGTTTTAATGTTTTTATTAGTAGAAGTGGAGTGGGCACGTCATTTATGTCCTATAATCTGTCTCATAATTAAAAAAACCTAACTTAAATAACCTAAAAAGTTATTTTGATCATTACTTGACGCAAACAAAGTGAAATTGTGCAACCCTGTTAGAAATAGTAGCACTATTTTCTTTAAAAAGTCTAGCACTAAATCTTAAACCATTAGTTAGGATAAAGTGTTCAAATAAAAACACTATCTTGGTGAGAATAGAGTGGCAAACGAGCGCGTTAAAGTGTCGATAACTGAGCGGTGGGCGAGATGCCGCGGGTTCCCCGCAGGTTCTTTGTTCGGTCTCACGCCACTCCGCGCAGGGCTGCCAAACGTACCGAAAATCATTGCAATTCAATAGCATGAGAAACGAAAAAGTTTGATTGGATGTGCTTTTATGAACTTCTGATAAAATGTTTCTGAAAATTGAACTGGGATTTTTAATTTTACATGAATATGTAAGGAATTTTGTTCAAACCTTCATGTTTCTTTTTAGAATTTCACTGAAACATGATTTCAGCTTATCTGTATACTGATTTCATAATAGAGTTGTTCGCTAAGGTGTCGTTTTTTTATATAAGCTTAGTATTTTTTTTTAAACAGAAACTTCTTTAGTGTGAGGTCAGTCATCGATCCCCAATTGACAGGGTCTATTGAATGCACAATAAGTCTAACGACAGCCTAGGCCCAGTTCATCCCTAGCACAACAAAAGAATTCGTGCGGCGGCTCCAACAATCGCGCATTGTGCGCGTGGGCACAACTTGGGACCGCATTGTGCCGTCGCGGCCCATTCATTACCAGCCTTTGATAACTTCAGGGATCGCTTTCTTGTTCAGATATGTTCTATATTGGTGGGCTGTTTACTTCGCCATTCAATTGGCAGTGTATTGAATTTCATGCGGATATCTTATTGTGAGATGGGTACGAATTTATAACTAGTTATGGTCTTACTCTTTTATCCATGAAATCTTGGTTTTTGAATATAAATACATTATTCATTTCAACACCGAGACCTTAACTACACAGCTATCATAAAAAACGACATACAGAAGTTATATCCGTCAGATAGGTCCCCTGGCTCACAAACTAGATTTCCCGGTGGCTTGGGAGGTCCACTGGGCATAGACAAAGTGGTATTCTATCTATATATCTAATATTGAAAAGTCTAAACTGTACTGACATACGTTGTAGAAATACTCGTTGAAATTCAAAGCGCTTTGAAAGGCAACAACTCGTCGAGCCGTTTAACAACAGTATTCAGAATGATATAATTTTAGAAACTCTGTATTTTACTTGATTCCAGATCGTAGAATTCCAAATAAAACGTAATTAAGAGAAACATTCCAAAAATCAAAGCGGCTACCACTATATAAATGAGATTTACTTTAAATAATTTCAGGTTATTAAAATGCCGCGCAATCTTTAGATACCTGCTGAGAGCACTTATTCTAATTAGGTAATAGCTATGTTATTTACTACACCTGAACTCTAGATCTAAAAAAGTCTAGACCTAAATACTGGTACGACAATTAATTAAATACTTACTGGTTAATTACGAAAGTAATTTGAAGCTACCAAGCCTTTGCCTAATTAGAACATAATAATTGGGTCTTTAGGAGTAAAGGCACGCATATGGTGACTATCTTGGCTCAGATTACTGAGTTTAAGACAAAGCTGAGAAGAAAATAACTACCTTATTTCTATTAATAATATTTAAACATATAAGCTGCTGATAATCGTCCTACGAGTGAAGTTTTCATAAAACATTGATCACGTCTGCTTTCAAACAAAAAAACACGCATCTAAATCGGTACAATCGTTTAGGACCTACCATCCTATGTAGATAAACACACAGATACACATACAGACACTTCAAACTTATGAAAATAGGGGTTAAACAAGTATATACCAAAACAAGTTTTAATTGGGGTAATAAAAAGAGGTCAATGTACCACGACAAGCCAGATCAAAGACAAAGAAACGACAATTGACTCCATGGTTAATATAAAATCAATTACTGATATTCGAGAGCCGTGGTAACTGCCCCAATTTACAAGTTGTTACTCATGGGTTCAAACTTGAACAGCCATGAACTTTTCTTTGTGGAATTTATTTCATCATCATTGCTCTTAGAATTGCGAAATGAGACGTGAAGAGTAAGCAATTTAAGACTGAGAACCATCGCCATAGGCTTGCGAAGTTGACTGCTCAATCTTACAGACAGGCATGTGTCCCAATTGTGGGAATATCTACGAATATTAAACACTTATTTCACTAGTTTTGTTCTTCATAGGTGAAATATTCCCAGAGCTGTACACAACCACATCAGCTCTGGATGATGAGGAGGACAGCACGGAAGCTGACGAGGATTCCTCCGAAGTTGAGGAGTGTGAGCCGTCCCCCTCCCCGCGGCCCGCGCTCTCCGCGCTGCCGGCGCCACAACCCTCGCCCAAGGAAGACTCCTTGACCAATCTAGACTCCCAGTACTACAGGTTAGTATCGTGATGAACAAGCTATACATTATAATATCTAAATTGTACATACTCGACCATTAACAAATACATAAATCATTTCAATTTATGTGCAGACTATAAATATAAACTTACTAGTAATATGTACAAAAAAATAATAAAAAGAAACCAAAAACATTCAAAGGGCGTCAAAGAATACGTCCACATCGCTGTCAACGGGAACATTGCCCAGAACGCTGGCAGCATTTCCACGTTGTATGGCAATACTGATTGGCTAGGAATAGACCAGCCCTCTGGTCACCTGAAGAGTCGACTAATCGCTTGGCGATGAGTTCCAACCCCAAACGGCTCAAACACATAGCTACTAGCTAAGCCAATGTATTTGCGCCGTTTAGAGTTCTCAGCACCTGCAGCAGCAGCGCCACTACAACACGCTGAACTAGGAAAATGGGATGGCGCAAGGGTGTCGACACAATTTAATTTAGAACTATGTATGACGCTTTAATTGATACCAATTCAACGTGCACGTTTCGAAAATAATTTTATTACTCAAATATCGTCGACTCTAAAAATGACTGAATATTTTCTCGTCATAAATTAACAGTGTCTGTCAGTACATGCCGCTGGGCACACTGCTATACATAATGGAGATGCTTCTATGACGCAAAATTCGCGTCCAATTAGGAGACAACATTCTGTATTGCTGCAAAGCCTTTATGGGAAAAATGAAAGAAGCACATTGAGGGAATTCTGAAAGCTGAACAAAAAACGTATACGTAACGATGTTTCCCGTAATAAGATAAACAAGTGACGAAAAAGAATTTCTTGAAGGGAAAGTTGATCTCTGGGGTGTCGAGACAAGCAAAACAACGATCCCGGCGCGGCATATGCCGCCTACATAATACTACCGACTGCTCTGTTTTCGCTGTCATTAAGATGTTGATCCATTTCTGAAGTCCTCTTCGCTAGTTCTGATCTCAAGTTTTTCGTCAGACTCTAAACTTGGAACAACACTCGAACTTTCTCAAAGTTTCACAGAAACATTCTGCTTTTCGTATACATGTTTTTATCATAGCAGAAGTTGGAACAGCCATTTTCATCGGATGTTTTGTAAAAGTTTGCTCTAGTGACCAGACGAATATTAGTCTCGTGTTTGGAAAGGGAATAATAATGAGCATTCATGCTTCATCATTGAATTTAATTAAACAGTGACCTTGTCGAATAGCTTCCATTCAATTAGACAAACAGAGCAACAAAATGGAACAGAATAACAATCGGAACACAAAGTGATTCTCACTAACGTTGTTAAATTTTCATAACATGTAAATGTTGTGCGCGAGGGTCGCAGCCTCCGCGTCACCTGAACCTCAGGCAGACTGACTCTAAACAAGATTGATCGGAGCGTTTTGTAGCGAGGCTCGTAATCTTGCTAATGTGTTTACTTACCTGTTTACCTTCCTGAATTCTGTCCCTTTTGTCTCGCATATAATGTCTTAATGCGGAGCCATTTCTCAAGGGGAGGGCGTTTTTTCCTCCAGACAACTGGATACTGCTGATAATGGTAATGGATGGCGCCGAACTTCGGACTGAATTAACTGGACTGCGCGTCACTCCGGAAATAATGACAGTCATATTTCAAACAGATGCGACGAGATATTCTTATTTTTCTGGCACAGTTGACATTTTGGGTTGATGTAACCAAATTTATGCATCGCCCTTGAGTTACTTAAAGACAATTTGATATTCTGAAGGGTCCTTAATATTTCCTCTCGGTTTTAAGAAAAAATACCCAAAACAAAAATGATGTTATGTTCTTTTTAACATAGCTCTTACAAGATCTCTTTGTTGGATTATCTTTGATTACCTACCCAAGTAACACAGTTAGCACTTTAAGATACAACTACTGAACTTATGTAGCACTTGAGGTCGGTACAAACTCTTATAAAGGTTTATTTCAGTTCTACTGTGACCGCATAAAGTACTCCAATCATTCTTTAAGAACAATCTAATGCTGGTCTAATGCATTTGTAATGCCATTAGCATTTAATGGTACTAGTATAATGCTTCTGAAATGGGTGGGTACTCTTGGTCTGCTTATTTTTCATAATAATCTTGAAGAATTTTTGTGTTTGTCGTAGCTATACAGTGGCGCTGGGTGTGACGGTTGGCGCCGGCTGCTTCCTGCTGGCGCTGAACGTGCTGGTCTTCGCAGGGATCTACCTCCAGCGTGGTCGCCGAAGAACTACCCACCGCCGTCCAAGGAGAGAAGGTCAGAATTGTAAAAACCATTCCACATAATTACTTGTATGTCCAAAACAGTATTACTTAGGGTTCCTGCCAGTCATTACAAAAAGTAACCTTACGCAAGAAGCTCTGAAATTGTTTCGTCTAAAGGAATGAAAAAATTCCGAAGTAAAGCGTCGAGTCAACCGCTTATCTTTCCAGCTCAATGAAACGTGTCAACTGCAGGAAACGGTTCCATTCTGAGATTATTGTAAACGATTTATCCCAACATAATAATATTTATGTACATCGCTAACTTTCATGTAGGTTCAAGGCTATGAATATTAGGAGGAAGCAAAGCAAAGATATTTTTACATGAAGGCAAAAAGACGTCATATCTAAAACACATTTTGTTATGAGCGACCACTTGGGAGCAGATCGTACTATAAACTACGCGCACGATTCTCACTTAGCTGCAGCTGTTCTAAGATGGCCCACGCTGGTCCATGCTGGGAAAACACACGAGTTATGTCGATTCCGGCGGAGAGACTTTGTTATTCTTGGCTAATGGTAGGGGCCGGTGGACGGTGATAACTCACGCGCTATTTGATCCATCCAGATTTTTATTCCATCCATCCAGAATGATGGTGATAGGCAACCGGCTGTCATTTTCATGCTATCAATTGTGCTGTCCGTGATTGAAGACTATGGTAAACAGACGGGTTGGCAAAGTTTTTTAGCGTGTTTGGTTTTATTTATGTTTCGGATTTGTTTGGTGTTTATCGTCCTCTGTTCGGTAATTTATTGTGACCCTAAGATATAAGAACTTTTGTGTCAATATCCTTTAGCCCTTGTTAACCCTACGTTTATTCAGATAAATAAGTTGTGAAACTTGTTTTGTGGCCCTATATCGAAAAAGTTGGAACTCATGAGGAGAGAGCTTTGCCAAGCAGCGAGAAGACGCAGGCTAACAGTTACTTTTTGTGCTACAAGTCTTGTACAAGAAATATGACTTTTCCGAAGTTGTGTAGAGTCTTGGCGTAAGTGCGGTGAACGACACTATCATATTTTTCTACAATTCTATGTATACTTATTTATGGGCTAATTTTCCACGCAAACAGCAGATTCTTTAGAAAACTACTAGCCACATTTTATTTATTCAGTATCCACCGGCTGGCTAGCAGCGGGATGTCTCCTCGAGGCGGAGACATCTATAATATTTATTGCAGACGTGCCGGCGATTTATTTGAGGCACACGCTGCGACTGCATTCATGTGCCGACTCAATGCACTTCCCGATCTAAAGCCACTACACCCAGACATTCTGTGCGGTTCAAATATTAAAATTCGAAATGTAATTTTCTTTTCGAAAAGAAAACGTGTTCAGTTTGTCTTTTATCGTCTGTTGTAGTTTTATGTTTTTTTACTGTATATTTGGTGCAGTTTACAAATGTTCGCTTTTCATTCTTTATATATAGGGAAATATCACGCTATTATATTTTGACCATTAAAAAGAATGTGAATAAATCCCAGAAGTTTTATTTGATTCAATACAAGTAAGTTTCCGTCGCAGGAAGTTGCAGCAGCCGCAGCGGCGCCTCTCTGAGCAACGAGCCGGCCGTCACCTCGCCACGCAAGAGCACTCTTAAGGTAACCATATCGTTTTAAACACACGCAAATAATAGAAGATGAGATAAACAATACATGTTAACTAAAAGCAGCTTCTCCAGGTAGCCACGAAGTCTATTCCAACATAGTTGAAGAAGAGTTCCGGAAAATGTTTTAACACAACATTCAGATTACTCGTCATTTTAAAGAAACAGAAATATTTTTATATACTGATACCCGATTTCAAGGCCTGGAAATCATCCTTGCCATACTGCCTCTAACTGATGATGATGGATCGGCATCAACTAAAATATCTTTCGATTTCCACAGCGCAGCAGCGAGTCAGAACTCAAAGAGAGGCCCAGCAGCGCCGGCACCGCTCCTCCAAAAAAACGCGTCCAGATACAAGAGATATCAGTGTAGATGATTTCTAAACTGACTGCACATTGACTGATGATCACACTGCTTCTCTTCTACACAGGAACCAATTACACGGCTGACATTCCTACAAAATATTGCAAACACTATTGCCACAATGATTGTGAATACTTATTGAATACATGCAATGATTGAAGGCGAGGCTGAAATCAAAATAATAGACTAGCAATCATCATTAGATGTGGGTATATTTGTAACTCCAATGGTTGCTTATAAACAACGTGAAGCCGCTATAGACGAAACTTTACGTGAGTGAGTAGTAGTGACAAGGAAACTTCCAAACGTGGGTGATCCGGGTCCTGTTTGAACTAAAGCAACATTGACTGTGCGGAGGTGAGACGGAACCGATTTGTGTTCGATGTTCTGAATGACCATAGATCTAGCGAGTGTTATTGTGAACGTACTCGTAAGATTGTTGTGACGTATCGTAGCGTGAGATGCTCACGGCTGAGCGGAGGCTGCGCTCCGCTGGTCGGATGCAGCGATGAATGCACTATATACTACACAATATACATGAGTCCGTGTGTACGCGGTTTTCTCTTCATTGCTGGAATACGGTGCTGCCTTACACAGATCCAAGCAATCGCGAGATCAGTGCACTAACTAGCCAGCTGTAACTCCACAATCGGCACGTCTGTTGTCGGTTATCACGGTAAGGGCCGCGTGTTCCGGCACTCGTGTATCTACCTCCTGACCAATTTAATGGTTTAGTGCAATTACTGTTTCAGTTAAATCTTCGTTATTGTTCATCTTGAATTTATATAGTCTACTTCAGTGTCTAGACACCTCTGTTGACAAACTGTTTCCATATTATGTGATAGTTGAATATTTAATGGAATCAATGTTTGAGTTGTGAACTCTGCTACGTTTAGATTTTTTTGTAAAGACTTGTTATACTAATCTGTACATAGTTATAATATTATAGACCGATATATAGATATCTCGAAATCAATTTGTGGAAGCGATGCCGTATGATTAACTCTGTATATAACTACTATTAGTTTAACATTGTACATATTAGATCGTCGTGAATATCTGTGAACTCTGATGATTTTATCATCTATAAAGAGGTTTTAATAAAGACCATTTTTCCTGAACTCTGGACTTGTTATTTATCACTTTCACCTTCAGCCCTCCGAAGCCACCTAGGTTAAGTCAGGCCTGACAGGGACGGAACGAGGGTACTCCTACACAAAAGTAACGTATATCGATATCATGCCTGACAAAATTTAAAGCCAGTTAGTTTATAATAATCTAAGTTCAAGATAACAAAGCCGTTAGCCAAAAAATAATTAAAAGTAATCTAAAATAAATTCATTTTACACGCGTAACATGGCGATGATAATTTAGAAGTTAATTAATTTGAAAGCGGAGCGTTATCGCTGGATCGCGGCGCGAAGGTGACTGCGCGCAAACCATAGGCGCTTACCCCAAGCAAAAGTTTTAATGTCTTGCCACAACCAAAAAATAAAAATTAAGAATTCCTACCATCAACAAAATTATGTTGATCTTTATTGTAGAGTATTTTCGGAACGGCCACCTTTTTGCAGCCTTTGTTACCAGAACTCAAAGTTTTGTGAAGATAAAACATCCTTAGATTTTGATAAATCGCTTAAAAGGTCGCGATAAAATTGGGTTAAAAATTACTGAACCAATCAATCTTGATGTAAGATCTCGCCAAATTATAGCGTAAAAAAACAAGGAAAAAAGTCTGAATAAAATTGCTATGAACACTGCAAAATGAAGGATTTGATTCAGCATATAAATGGTAAAATCTGTGTTTTAAATTTTGACGAAATGTGTGAGAAAATGCTTAAAAAGCGACTCTTGAAGTTATGATTGTCCCGGACGACGAAAAATGTGGAAGTTTCAAGACGAAGTTAGTGATTCAACGACCTAGAACAGTTTGGAGCTCAGGATAAAGATATGAATCTCTGCCAGAGATAAAGTTTGCGAGTTTTTCTTTTTTAAAAGAGTTCCTAATCTATAGAGCCTCGAACCTTTTGAATAATTTACCTCGACACGTCTTCTTTTTGGCTTATTTTGATCTTACCTTATTTATTTTCTACTCATGTGTGAGTTAAATGTTTATTAAAGATTTCTTGTAGTATTGATTATAAGCTGATGAGATTTTTCAGTAATGGAACACGCGATACGTAGAAACAAAGAAATACTGAATAAAAACATGGAGGGACCTCTTCTATAATCAATGAAAAACTTAATCAATGATGTATTCCAGAACAAAACCACTTCCAAACACCAATTCTAAAATCCAATTCGCGCTAACTTTAAACGGTATACATCTGAAATTCAACACAAAACGAGAACGAACAAAAAAACGTTAAAACTTTGATTACTGGTGGCCATACAAACCGAACAAATGGCCAGGTTTATTAAATTCGCACACAAAAAGCGGGGAGGCATCACGGGCGCGCCTCCAACCTCCGTAGAACAATCGCTATTGAACTCTCGCCGTTTATTGTACGCCAAATGAGAGTGCACTTAATTTATGATCCGGCCGTGAATGCTGAGGATCCCGGAGCCCGGAGCCCGGAGGGTGCGGGATCATCAATCAGCGGTGCCTTCCATGGAAATGAGATATCTTACAGTCATTTGAATCAAATGTGCAAAATGGAGATTTTGATGTGAATTTTAGTATTGTGGAGATGAATCTGTAACAATTTGCTTCAGTGAATTGTTATGTAAAGGTTGGTTTTGACGATGGTTGGAATCTGAGTGTCATGAGAGCATCATAATGCTGCTCATGGCATATTTGCTGATTGTGATGCGTTCGTACTTTTTACTTTTATTGAATTGAGTTTTTATTCAAATCGTTATTCCTGCACCTATTTTTTCTACAAAGACAACCACAAGCAGATCATTATATTTTTATCCTTATAATGATCTGCTTGTGGTGGTCTTTGGAAAATAAAGAGGCACGACGAGGCAGAGGTCGGCCACCAGTGGGCTTGGGATCTCGAGGCCAACAGGCCCCGAATAGGGTCCCCGCTGCCGGTGGAAATGTGTCGCGCAAGCGATGGACCCAGTCCATGAATGAAAACGTCATGCGCGCATATTATGGGGTTACTAAGGGGGGAAGCAACTGTACTGCGTACCGTGGTCGGATGCTCTCTCTGTTTCAGGTGCTTGAGAAAGATGTCAGCGTGTCGGCGCAACGTCATCTTGCCGTCTTTGACGAGTCATCTTTACCACGAGAGCAACTTAAGAATAAACACCATTCAGCTAACAAGCATTAACTGCGAACAATCATTTACATATTTACCCTAACCACTTCCACAAGCTTTCCATCGCCACACTAGCCCCATAACTTCGTTTCCTCTGTACACAAAGGGTGTAGCATTCCTAGTACTTGCAAGCTGCCTCGTTCCGGCACACCGTGAGTGCTCGCCCTTTCTGTCGGGACGGGATAACGCGCCGCCTTTGTGTCACACTTCTCTAACGCTAACTTTGTATTTGGCGACACACGTTCCGTCTTAGACACGGTGAAGGTGCTTCAGATCTCTGTTGTGAATTAGACTTGGAGATTCAAGACTTAGACTAAAAGTTCTTGTTGAACTAGAAGTTTGAAGATTGTTGTCCATTTTTGTTTTATGTTGTCTTGTAAATCTTGTATTTTTTAGAGGACCTCACTGCTAATACTCGTAACAGCATAAGATCTTTTAGGTTAAGCAACGCATGTTAAGGTTAGTGCAAAGATAGGTGTATCGGAAATCACGTTAAGCAGTTGTTTGAGTCATTGTGAAACGCTCAGTTGGTAGTAGTAAATCGAATAGACTGTCGTTCGACAACTACCTGCATATAAAGTCAACCCCGACAACAAGTAGCTTTCTTCTTTTTTGTTTAAGAAATGCTCGCCTTTGACCACCTCCCTCTCCCCTAATCGTGGTCGTCGACGGCGAAGCACGCTTGCCTAGAAGTAACCCATTCACTCTTGACTTAAAAGCCCATGGTTGTAGTTATCAGGACACACACTGGCAGGAAATATCGTTAGGGAGGGTTAGGTCGGGCACGCCGCAATCGCGGCGGTAAGACCCCTCTTTGAGGAGTGGCTGGATAGGCGTCACGGCGTCCTTACCTTCCGCATGACGCAGGTCCTCACCGGACACGGAAGTTTCGGGAGGTTCCTGTGTCTGATAAGGAGGGAGGAAACGCCTGGGTGTCACCACTGCGAGGACCGTCCTGGGGACACGGTGGAGCATACGGTGCAGGACTGCCCCGCTTGGGCAGAGCACCGCCGTGTCCTCACGACGGCGATAGGCGGAGACCTCTCGCGCCCGGCATTGGTCGAGGCCATGCTGCGGGGCGAGACGGAGTGGGAAGCGGTCGCCTCCTTCTGCGAAGCAGTCATGCTCGCGAAGGAGGAGACGTGCCGCGTGAGGGAGAGAACAGTGTCCTCCCTCCGACCCACCCGCAGTGGTAGACGCCCACGGCGACGGACGTCGCCAGACGATCTCCGGCCACCGTAGGCGCGGGCATGCGGGCAGCGAGTAATGGGCGACTCGCTGCCCGACCATGGACCATGCCCGGGTCGACGGCGCGTTGTGTTCCACGCGCGCCTCAAGGAGTGTCAGCAAACTGACGGGGCCTGTAGAGGGCCAGAGCCTGCCGGGGTCGCGGGTCTTACCCATCACCGTAACCCCGGTACGTAAAGGGCTCGTGAAGGACACCGTGGATTTTAGTCAGTACAAGTCTGACAGTCCCTCCCGCCCTGCCCTGGGTGGGAGGACTCATTTGATGATTTTACCACGCAAAAAAAAAAAAAAAAAAAGGGAGGGTTAGGTAGATAATATTGCCCAGTTATAAATATACCTTCATTTGAACGTGAATTTGTTCAGTCAGGTTGATTTTGTTCGGTTAAATAAAGAATTCATAGCCGAAACCCCGATATTAATACATAATTGATGAAAGCTTTTGATACAACACTGTTATTGTGGAGGGTATGACTAGGTACGTCATATTTTATTAAGGGGTGATACATTTTTGATAAGTTGAGTTGATTTATAACATATGGATATTCATTAAGCCTTGCCTTTAATGCCCTGTTCACGATTTCAGCTATGCGACTTGCGCCAATAAATACACACGTGCGTCTCCTTTCAGTGAATGACGTTGCTTCTCGTAACTGTTCTGTGAACTGTAGCACATTGGAATGCAATTTATTTTCTCCGCAGTTACCGTAGTAATACGCATGTCGCTTGAGTGAAGTCGCAGCCTTGCTGTAAATATATAGGTCGTTCTCTCTTTTTATTATTTTCGTATCGATGTTATATCTAACAGTAATGTCTTCAAAGGTGTAGTAGGCGTAGCCAATAAATGTTAAAAATGGAATGAAGAATTTCGACCTCGTGAGCATGACTGCGATAGCTCTGTTGGTAACGGCGCCTGATGTATTGAATCAGATAGATGCAGTTTCAATCCTGTTACTGTTATACAGGAAATCACATCAAAAGGTATTGAGCCTTATGATTGCCAGTATTACAATACGTATCTTCAATGAAATCAATACCCTGAACTAATTGGCTATATATCAAACGTTATCTACTCGTTATGTTATGTATAATGCGTGTAATCCGAGGTTTGGAGGCGTTATTAAGGTATTAATGTAATTACCGGCGGTTTAGGTCATGTTCGCTTCACAAACGCACACTTGGGACATGTTACAAACGTATGCTGGTACTTATCATCCGAGAGGGTTTATTATTGCTACCTACTTTCGGTCAGGTGCGTTAATCTTTGTTCAAACTTGGATTAACAGCGGTTTACTATATCAGTTGGCAGGCATAGACGTAAATCGAACTTTCAAAGTTAGATTTTCGGTAACTTGAGTACTCGTACCTCAATCCAATATTATTTTCGGCAATCGGTCAAATGTTTTTATTTTATCTAAAGAGATATTGACCAATCTGGAAATTAAACCTAAGACCTCGTGTACTGCAGTAACGCTTACGACCGCTAGACTCACGAAGTTGCCACAGGAACACATTCTGGATTGAATGGTGTCGATAAGAGTGATACAAATGCTCCATTCCGCGCATTAAAAAGCTTTCTTGCAATAATAGGTATAATCACTGAATGGCATCAATTTAATTAAAAAGTGAGCCGTCCGTTTCATGAAAAGAGGTATTTTCCTCCTATTGATGAGTTTATCGACATTCATTTAAAGTAACGTTCACTTTACTTAATAATCAAGCCAATAATATAAATCTTCTCAATTTTCATCTCTCGGGAATGCACGTCACGGTGGACGTACATTTTTAATTACATGTCGGGGGGCGACCCAGGGGTGAGCCGGGGGTGAGGGGCACAATCTGATTACTGAGTAATATCAAATTATTTCGTTTCTGGTTTAATTGGAAACCTACTTATGTCCTTCGTCTACATAATTTGTAGTAGGTTACCTACTCGACAAATGAACACGATTCTGTTGAAACTTTTTGGGGTTAATTTATTACTTTTAACATATGTTTGGGGGTTGTCAGCGTAGAAATTCACGCCCTATTTAATTATTTAGGCCGCCGGCGGCGGCTAAAATATCAGAAGTTTGTTCTGCCTCTTTGTTTCGTCTGTGTGATCCGAGTCTTGCTGACTGGGCTTGGAGTTTCGGGTTTGATTCCCAACGATCATATTAGTTTTCAATAACCCACAGAAATGATATTTATTGCTCGCAATGGAGCAGTAAATAGGCACACTCCACTACATGTGGCTTATAACTTGCGAAACATATGGACACTATAGCTGAAAGCTACTCATATTATCTTAGTAGAAGCAGAACTTATGAAGCTTGTTAAGGAAATCACAAACGACACAAACTGGTTAAGGAAAAAAAGCTTTTCTTTAATATCCTTGTTTTTTCTTTGTAGCTTTGTACTCGCCAATTTATGATATTAATAATATTATGAAACTCGTGCAATGTTTCACAAAAAGCTACTTAGTGCCAGTTTGTTGCAAGTAGACATTATCGCGACATGTTCTCAGCCATGAGCTATTCACGACTCGTAACACAAATACTTGTGGCTAGAACCTGTTAACTTAGTCGACGCAAGTTATAAATATTCATACGTAGTTAGCGGCCTGTTTGTACTCTTTGAAAACTGACACTAACTTATGCATGGTTTTTTACTTTACTTTACCTTGCAGGTTTATATGTCACTAATGATAAAATGTATCATACCTGGGTTTGATAAAAACATTGCTTGTTTCATATTTTCAGTAGTTACTTCGCGGGCAGGTATATGAATTTGAAAAGATAAACTACCGCTGAATAATTAACCTTTAACGTATACAAAATGAAGTAAGTAAACATTCGCGTTTTAGGAAGAATTTCGCTTCCAGAGAGATATTAACTATTCACAACTAAGATAAAAATGCTCCTAACGCCAAGTTATCAATTTTTAAAATATCAAAACTAATTCTATCGTTCAATTTTTTTTCACAAAATATTTGTCATAGGAATTAAAATGTACTGGAAAATCGGTTCGTGGTTTTTATTTTATTTCAAAAGCCAAATTATATTTACTCGTCGTCCATCGCTCGACGTCAAATATTCATAAAAAATGTTAGTCAGAAAATCACTCTAACTCGAAGTATGAAACGTAGGTAAATGAGAAATATAAAACTGGAAAACAGGGAATTTCCAAAGAGATAGTTGCGAAAAAGTCATTGAATAATTTGATCAAACATTTAAATAAATTATCTCCAGTTCTACAACTCACATTTTTATAACTATAATTTGCGTTAAAAGTAAAAAGTAAGTTATAAATATTCTAAAAACTATAAGTATGCATGGCCGAGCTGAAGTTTATTTCAGATGTTTAAATCTTCTCCATTATATTTTATAAACGACCTATCTCTTGTTTCTAAACTCTCATTTTCTCATTTGCTCCAAAATTTAAATGCTAGGTAATAAAGTTATGAACATTCAAAACTAAAACGTTGGGAAAGTATTTGTAGCTGTTTAGAGCGCCTGCAGACGGTCGCAGCGAGGCACCCTATGTTTCCAGTCCGTCGGCCATCACTGAGTTTGTCAACGGCTGAATAATGCACGACTTGCCAACACGCTGACACAGCTTAGTGCCATCTGACGTCATAGGAACGAGTAGCTCGTCTTTGTGAACGTATCTAACGTTTGCGGTTTCCCCCTACCCCTGTGGCAAAAAGTCAAATTTGTTTGTATATTAAAATGTACCTACTAGTGAAATGCACTTTTTTTTCGTGGTAAATTCATCAAATGAGTCCTCAACCCAGGGCAGAGCGGGAGGGACTGTCAGACTCGTACTGACTAAAATCCACGATGTCCTTCAATAGCCCTTTACGTTCCGGGTCACGGTAATTCGTAAGTCTCGCGACCCTGGCAGGCTTTGGCCCTCTAGAGGGAGGCCCCGTCATTTTACTGACACTCTTTCGGGCGCGCGTGGAACACAACGCGCCGTCGACCCGGGCATTGTCCATGGTCGGACAGAGAGATGCCCATTACTCGCTGCCCGCATGCCCGCGCCTACGGTGGCCGGAGATCGTCTGCCGCCGTCCGCCGCCGTAGGACTCTACCACTGCCGCTGGAGTGGAGGGAGGACGCTGTCCTCTCCCTCACGCGGCCGGCCTCTTCCTTCGCGAGCATGACTGCTTCGCAGAAGGAGGCGACCGCTTCCCCCTCCGTCTCGCCCCGCAGCATGGCCTCGACCAATGTCGGGTGCGAGAGGACACGGCGGTGCTCTGCCCAAGCGGGGAAGTCCTACATCGTATGCTCCACCAAATTAATACACTAAGATAATTTTCTGCCAGAATTACCAGCCTCAATCTTCACATTCAGTCTGGCGTAATCAGGTCGTGCTCCACATGTAATGCGTACTCTCAGCGTGGAACTAAATAATGTGCTTTATCTGGTGAAGGCGCAGAAAGTCCGGGAGTATGGAATTCATTCGGAATGTCGTTATGACTCCGGTATGTGCTGTTATCGCGGCCGGACGTGTGTTCATTTGTCTACGTATCTCATTACTGGACTCCGCCCACAAAGGCATTAGTGCTGTTTTCCGTGGTTTTTGGAAATTTGATGTGATTTCGTCGATTATTTGTCTCAATCGTACACAAGAATTGTGTGTGAGATAATGTTCTTTTTACTAAACTTGTATGCATGTCTACATTAAAGTAATAATAAAGTGTAATCTTTCTGTCTGAAAAAACTTGCGATGATCACGTGTTACTTTAAATTGCGTGACTTTAGTATGTGGAATCCTGGTCAGCTCGTTATTTTTTATTTTGTACAGATCTTAGTCGTGTGTTTACCAAACTTCTAGAACTATTTCTCTCATTGAAACTTCCAAAATATCAATACTATTAAACAAAAGTAACGTTCATGGCTATTACTTCTAACCGCTGAGCACTAACCGCTTTATTAAAACTGCGTCATTTCCATAAAATTTAATGACATACCAAACATTAGGCCTCGGAACAGTCATGCATGGGTAAGTGCGGTTCATAGCGATCGGAATGGGTTCAAACACCATCGACGTAAATTTTATTTGAGGGGAACAAAAATAAAAGCGTACCCAAAAGTGGTGTTGTAACGAGAACAAAGCTTTAAAGAAAATGTTACTTATTTAGGGTTAACGATTAAATAATTATATTATTACATATAACTGGATTTATTTGCCCGTTGTTTGTTTTCATAGCTAGCTTGTAACAGAATGGGTAGTCCACCTCTTCTGTTGCTTCAACCTCTTTCCTTTTGGATCTATCTAGATTTTTAAATTTTTGAATATTCATATTTCGAACTAGCGGGCGCCCGCGGCTCCGCCCGCGTGAATGTCGGTTACGACTGCAAAAAGCCTACTCAGGAATGACACGGTCAGCAACATGATTCCCAGGTCTATTCACAGACACCGACACTAACATCGACTACGCAGTCAACACAAACACTCGAAATAGATAGATATAGTGTGTCGCGGACTTTTTTGTAGATATTTATAAGATCAACAATTAATTAGAACATTTTATGGTTCTATCTTTTATAGTTTAGGCAGCGTAAGCAAAATAAGTAACTTTTCTGGTTTTTACACCTAATGGCCGAAAAACCCAAATATCTTACGGAAACCTATTTTTCTCCAAAATAAAATATAGCTTATGTTACTCGTGGATAATGTAGCTTTCGAATGGTGAAAGAATTTTTAAAATCGGTCAAGTAGTTTTTGAGCCTTATTCATTACAATCAAACAAACAAACAAAGTTTTCCTCTATATAATATTAGTGTAGATAGTGTAGACTACAAAAATAACTGATATTCGTACCTATTATTTCTTCAACTATAAAGAATTAAAATGTAAACTAATAATATATTTAAACACTACCAAGACCTCTAATACCTATTTCATAAAATAAAAACAAATCTAAAAATAAACTATTCAAAGACTAAAAGTAAAAAGGGGCACACCGCAATCGCGGCGGTAAGAATCCTCTTTGAGGAGTGGCTGGATAGGCGTCACGGCGTCCTGACCTACCGCATGACGCAGGTCCTCATCGGTCACGGAAGTTTCGGGAGGTACCTGTGTCTGATAAGGAGGGAAAAAACTCCTGGGTGTCACCTCTGCGAGGATCGTCCGGAGGACACGGTGGAGCATACGGTGCAGGACTGCCCCGCTTGGGCAGAGCACCGCCGTGTCCTCACGACGGCGATAGGCGGAGACCTCTCGCGCCCGGCACTGGTCGAGGCCATGCTGCGGGGCGAGACGGAGTGGGAAGCGGTCGCCTCCTTCTGCGAAGCAGTCATGCTCGCGAAGGAGGAGGCGGGCCGCGTGAGGGAGAAGACAGCGTCCTCCCTCCACCCCAGCCGCAGTGGTAGACGCCCACGGCGACGGCCGTAGCAAGACGATCTCCGGCCACCGTAGGCGCGGGCATGCGGGCGGCGAGTAATGGGCGACTCGCTGTCCGACCATGGACCATACCCGGGTCGACGGCGCGTTGTCGTCAAGGAGTGTCAGCATAATGACGGGGCCTGTAGTTGGCCAAAGCCTGCCGGGGTTACGGGACTCACAAATTACCGTGACTCCGGTACATAAAGGGCTATTGAAGGACACCGTAGATTTTAATCAGTCAAGTCTGACAGACCCTCCCGCCCTGCCCTGGGTGGGAGGACGAAAGAGGAGACAAATATAATCAGAAAGCTCCGAATTGCTAAGCTATCGGGAGTTTCACGTGTTATTGTGAGTCAACCATAAAAGATAGACATATGCTGTCAAGGAATATTTTTATATAATTTTAAGGAGAACATTTCCGTCATACATGATTTCTATGTAGCTTTAACCATTAACGCTGCACACGCGACGGAAGTTTAAAAAATGGAGTAACTTCTCCCATTTTCCCAATATTTCCCTTCACTGCTCTGCTCCTATTGATCGTAGCGTAATGAAAAGTATACTATAACCTGCCCAGGAGTATGAAAAATAATTGTGCCAAATTTCGTTAAAATCCGTTGAGTAGTTTTTGTTTCTATAACGAACATACAGACAGACAGACAGACAAAAATTTTTCTGATTGCATTTTTTGCACCAGTAGCGATCCCTAATCACCCCTTGATAGTTATTTTTTAAATATATTTCATGTACAGAATTGGCCTCTCTACAGATTTATTATAAGTATAGATTTCATTCTGTCATTGCGTCATCGTCAACTCCTTTTTTGGTCAGTACAATTTTACCACGGCTAGCAGCTGCATCTGTTGATTATTTTTTAAAGCTGCATATTTAATTAAACTAGTAAAGTTGTGTGTTGTGTTATGTGCTTCATGTAACTGAAATTAACCTTTGGTCGCGGGACTTTCCCATTACCGTGACCCCGGTACGTAAAGGGCTAGTGAAGGACACCGTGGATTTTAGTCAGTACAAGTCTGACAGTCCCTCCCGCCCTGCCCTGGGTGGGAGGACTCATTTGATGATTTTACCACGATAAAAAAAAAACTGAAATTAACCTTTAAAATATTGTTGTAATCCATCGAATATTATCTACCCTGATAAAGGTTTGTAGTGAACTTATTTCAATTTTAATAGCTACTCTTCAGATCCACATGTAACGGTTTACATAATATTAAATAGTTTTATTCTTATTCTTCAAAGGGTCCACGCTTGGAAAAATACGAAATACAAACCTCTAGTGGTTTCTTTACTTAATGTCTTATGACTCTTCCTTCTATATTATTGCGACATCGTTCATGAGGGACGTGAACGATTGCCTCAAGCTGATATCAGATTTGTGTCGTTGTACATTACTGACGCAGATCTCACCATCAAAATGTGTGTTATTATTTAGCAACAATATAGAGGCAAAGAGATCTCTTCGCGGCTAAGTTCTATAAGTATAATTGCTATACGGAGAAATATAGCTAGATAAACTACCAACTCGACGATTATATTGATGATATGTGTAATAAACGGAACTCTCGGAACGATTACTCGCTGCCCGCATGCCCGCGCCTACGGTGGCCGGAGATCGTCTGGCGACGTCCGACGCCGTGGGCGTCTACCGCTGCGGCTGGGGTGGAGGGAAGACGCTGTCCTCTGCCTCACGCGGCCCGCCTCCTCCTTCACGAATCGCAGATATATAGGAAACATTTTGATGGCCCGGTATGTGTATAGATATCGTATTGATGGGAGATTGCTCTTAATTTATATGATTTAATTTTTATTCTTTTTTCATAGATAATTTCCCTAGACATAGATCATGGACCGAGCATCAAAAACTGCTTAAAACTGCCTTAATCTCTAGAAAGTGGAAAACAATTTTAGGATCCTTTCATTCTACCTCTTCCCACACAATAGCCAAGACACTATCTATGTCATACAGGAAAGAAATAGATGGTCTTACATACTATATTTCTAGAGAGTACAGCAATTTTATTAATATTTGAAATTTTCGGCTAGCGAAGGCTCAGTCCATACGTTTAGTTTATGATAGTTTCTATTTGTTATTACCATGACACGCAGGTAACATAATACTTTTCATATCTTGAACCCCGCCTCGGCAACATAATATTTTCATAAGATATCCTACAAGAGAGATCGTCAATAGTTTTCTCATTTTCGCGCGGCTTCCGAGGCTTCCGAAGACGAACGGCTTGGGAGTCGGAGGGAACTTGTTATGACATCCTAACGACTCTGCGCCCCTGGTAGCTCAGGATTTGGAGGAACACCTAGGCTTCCAAGTTTTGCCACATCGCTGTCTGTTAAAAGCAAAGTTCTGTAGAGTTTACGCTTTTTATCTGGACTTATATGGAAATCTTTTAGTTCTGAAGAAGAATTTTGAATCTGTAAGTTATTAAGATATTAACTTATTCTAGCGGCTTCGCCCGAGCTAAGTTTGTTTCTTGTCCCAGGGAATATACTATACTAGTTGTTGCCAGAGGTTTCACTCGCTACATCTTGAAAATCTTCCCGTGGGAACATAAAATCGGGATAAAAACTATCCTATGTGTTAATTCAGGTTTAAAACCACTGAATCTCAACCAAATCCGTTCAGTGGTTTTTGCGAAAAAGAGGCACAAATATCCATCCATCCATCCAAAAAAACTTCCCTGTTTATAGTAGTAGGATACTATAATATAGGTAATAGTGTGCCAAATTTCATCTAAATTATTTGAAAAGTAAGTAAAACGTGTCTGTTAAACGAAAGAGAATCCCTATAAAAATACGACTATAGTACGCATAGTTCCGGTTGGATGGAAAAATTATTTTTCCATCTAAATTGAATAAAAAGTATTGAAACTATTAAAAAAACTCTTGACCCACTAGCTTTTTATTTCACAAAACAGATCTAACATTGCTGTTTTATGAATATCTAAAGATTTCGTCAAACAAAACGGAGTCTTTTAAACTTATATTATTAGAAACACAACGGTGTTTGGTTGTTCACATATTTATGACAGGTCTTGTGAGGCATAAGCTCTACTGCAGACGACTAGCGATATGCGATAAACTAGCAACTATTATGTTATAGAACAACGACTTCGTATTTACTCGTAGTTTTGTCGCCGTGCAACGTACAATTATTCGCGCGTACGTACAACGTGCTATTATTCGCGCTTATTGTTATACTGACATTCCCTCAACGAGTTTCTTACTCCGCTAGCATGCATCTCCGAATGAATTTTTATCTTTTAATAAAGTAAAGCTGTAGTTGCTGCGACGGACTAGTGCAGAGAGAGTCATCCTCGGCGCGGCGACACGGTAAAAAATCAACAATTAAGTTTAATCTCATTAATAATGTATCACCTCTTTTACTGACACGCGGGTTCGTCATTTGTTTCTCCAGCGATAAAATAGCCGATGTCTATTCGCTTTCTCGCCAGCAGTGAGACAGGTGCCCATGGTCCGAGGCCCGGGCCGGATGAAAGATGGCGGCTCTTACACGGCCTGTATCAATAATGTAAAGAGTTCGCCTTTGTCTAACTCTCAGATATTGCCAACACAATCCATTTACGTCTATCACCGTTGTTTGTCAGACATAAAAACTAAATTATATTTGAGCAAACTTTATTGTTGTACTTAGGAAGGTGAAGATTCTAGAGGAAGTAAATGATTAATTATTTTTACTTTTATTTAGTGTTAAACTGTTTATTTTGAAGGAGTTTTTAGACTTTGAAGCGTGAAAAAGAACAGCGAGTGTTATTATTTAGTGTGTTTTATTTACTAGGAAATAATTGGATTAAAGAACGATTGAACCGAAAAAACAGATTCCAGAAAACATGTAGACCAACATGGTTGTAGATGACGGACTGGAAATTCCACTCCAATTTTGTAAATACACCTGTTTTGTTTTTGCTACGTCTGTTGTGTATGTGACTTAGTCATTGTGTTATCTTGACAACTTTTGTGATCTTAACAGTATATTTCGTGAATAAATATTGTTCTTAAATAATCCACCACTTCTTGCCATATTTTTTTATTAGTCTACACCCTTATCAACACTGGTTATATAATATTATTATTACGCAGACAAATTGGTTGAAAATGTAGTATAATGTAGTTTCTAGAAGTTATGCATAAGCTTTACCTAAATCCCCTAAGAAATGTACACGCTTCAAAAGTTTCCACAAAACTCCAGTGGAAGCTTTCCACTTACTGCACCTCACTAACTTACCACAAGTTACCGCACAAAGCTACGGAACGTTCTGGACTCTAACCTACCTAGGTATTCCAACACAGAACTGAGCGCTTTATTCCAGATTTCAATTTGGGTGCGATACTTTTCCATAGACATTCCATTCCATTCGACCATCGATTTTTGCTCCGTACGTGTTCAGTTAATAAGTTTAGACGCCTTGGGCTTGTACGCGGGTTGAATCCAGAGTACACAAAAACTAACTACCTCCACAACACGTTCAAAAACTTCCCTTATTTCTTCACAGTTACAGTTGGTTAGAAGTGAAAAGTTAACGTGGTAGAGTAGTTGCACATCGCGGGTAGACGTGCCGGGTCGACGACGAGTGCGATATATTAGCGTGTCAGCTCGGAGTCAGGATGTGTTATAAACTAGCAGATGGATAGAGAGTCCACGAATCACGACCTGTCAGGATCGTGAGCGGGCTATTTAAATACTCTTTGACTGTTTATTGGTTACGTCAGGTGATTTCCTGCGGACCCGAACCCTTTTCAGCGGCTTATATTATTTTATGTTTATCGGTTTACCGAATTTTCTCTGAAATGGCAATGAATTTCGTTTGTTGTTTTCTCAGAAAACAAAACATGGAAATGTTGATTGCTAATCTTTTTGTTTAGAAAAAATATAAAATAGCTAGAAAAGGAATAGGCAAGAGTCGAAACTACCTATAAAAAAGTTAGTGGTGTATGAGCACGTATTTAAACCTCAACAGTATGATTCGATTCAATACTCTCTCTGATAATATAAAAATAAAGTGCAATGATAATAAAGCCGGCATTACAATGGCTGGCAGCTAATCGGGGAGTTTCCGAACACCGCAAATTTCCACCAGCTCTATCACATCCTGTCGCAGGATTTGCTGCTTTATTCATAAGGCGTGAAGAGTGATAGTGGAGTGTGGGAAGACTGGCTTGCTGCCAAATTTTGTCGATTGATGGCAGTGGGTTACTTGCGTGGTACCGACAGCACTGATCTCTGCATGGAGGATTACAGTAAGTTTAACCTAAATTTGATAGTACTCGTATTATTTCTTTGTATTTATTTCGTGTAATAAAGAAATATAATCCTTTGAGAGCGTTTGTTCCGGAAATATAAGTATTGCGTCCACTGCACGTGACTTTGACCGCCCTGAAGCGAACCAGTGAGATCTTACAATTTACTGCTCATGAAAAATATCGAAGAAAGGCATGTTACACAGAATACTTTATCCTCTGTAAAGGCTGACACGTTGCAAATCGCATCAGGACGGAGTGGGAGGAACTGTCAGACTCATACTGACTAAAATCCACGGTGTTCCTTCAATAGCACTCTCACGACACGGCAGGCTTTCTGGAACGAACCCTCAGTTCAGGTTTGATTGCCAAACACAAAACAACCGTATTTGCTAAAGAAAAACTGCGTTTTATGTTCAAAGAGTATCGTACCTATGAAGTATATACCAGAGTATAAAGCTAACGGCTTTAGAGTTCTTATACTGCATTTCATACTGTGCCAAGTGTCTTTATGTACACGGTAACTGCGATATTGTTATTTTGATACTTTTTGTTTCCAAGTTGTAACAAAAATGGAAGAATAGCAGTGAAAAATATTATTTGGCCCTATCTGAAAAGAAAATGCAAGGCTCAGGTACTACCGCACTGCTGTAGGTCGTCTGTACAGATTTACGGGACAGATTAAACTTATCGATCTTTCTATTTCGTGTGAGGATGTTGCCACCCTTTGGTGCCGCCTCTGGGATCACCACAGGCCTCTGACATGGCTTTGGATTTATATTTTTATTATCGAAGTCTAGGATTCCTTACGATGTTTTCCGTCAAAAAAGTCAGTGATGTCTAAGTTAGAATGTACATTTGAATTGAAAAAGACACATTGGTACTTGCTTGGGTTTGAACTCGCACTCTCATGCATGAGATACGATGTGCTAAATCTCCGGGTTATCATGAACATGTATGTTAGTGTCGATAAAGACGATATATTAAAACTTACTTCGTTGGTAGCTATTAACAACTTCCTTAAAGAAAACGTTATTAGGTGGGACAGCTGACAGCAACCCAGAGGGGACTGGTACAACGTGATTATTGTTCTATTTGATATGGCGTCAGGCGAAAGAGATCAAGTTTGAGTTGCAATGCACGGGATAAGACGATTACAAAATTGGGCAGAAGATCTAGTTGAGTCGTGTATACTCGCAATTCACGAAGTCCGGTGATTCAACAAAAATGGTTCACCTAAGGCTACTAAAATTTACATAGGCCTTCCTGATTAGTCCTGGACAAAAGCAAAAGAAAACGAATTAAAAAAGCGATGAAATAAACATATAATGAAAAACATGTATTAAACACCGCTCTATTCTACAACTTGGACCACAAAAAGGAGTCCGCGACAAAAACACGTAAAGTGTGGAGCACCAGGTGTCGCCGCCGTCGAGTTTAATGTGTGGACGTAACGTCCTGCTGTCCCCTCACTTTCTAATGACCCGACATCTTCAGCACATCGTTTGTTACACAGTTCACAGATATACGATGAAAATGTAGTTATGTATGTCTTTCAACTGTCGAAAGAAATTGTCCAAGAGGAAAAAAAGACAAGGAAATTAATCCTCAAAATTGCAAGTAATAATCTTCGTAGCTTGTCCTGTAACACAAAGGTGCGAAGTATTTGAAGATAATATCTTATTCATAACAGGATGAATGCAAAAAGGTTCGTTTTAGGGGTCCAAACAAAAAGCGTGTCCCTTCCTACACGGCTTCCCCTGCAGATGACGCCTCTAAGCGAGCGTGCCATTTCCTCCTCGTCATCACACTCCCACCTGATGACACTGCGATATCGGACACGCAGCAATCGCACGAAAACGAACTTCTGATTTAATTTTTAGTAAGAAAGTTAAACTTCACAATCTTTTATTTTTCTATGAAAAGTTTTCGACACCATTATGTCCAAAACCCCACATGAAGTTCTCACATTACAAAAGACTTTTTGACAATAACCATATACGTGGAAGAAATAGGCGGAAGTTGAGCGTCGCACCCGTAAACAGAAAATATTTTATCTGTAGGAGGTACGGAAGGCGCGCGAGCTGGCGCGCTGGCGGGCGCAGAGCACTCCGCCTCATTAAATACGCCTCTATGACCTACCAGCGACGTGTGAAACGTTTCGCTACATCCACAGCGCCGTCCATCGCTGCATGTATCTGACATCAGCACATGTTGCCCGCAAAAAACTGGCAATGGTGCGTGAAGCGAACTACGAGACGTTTGTCGGTCACGATGTCGCTTAGATCCGTTGCACGCGACGCGACGAACGATCGCGTCCCGGTAGCCAGCCATGCGGAAAACTGAACGCAGTATATATTTCCCGGGGCACAACTATCGCGGTAAATAAAAATTCTCTGCTGTTATTATCACAAGAACATAGCCCCGGTACTCTCTAGGGTTCGCGTCGATTGAGAAAGAGATTATTTCGGTTGAGGCTGAACCTTTCTGACTGCTTTTCATAAAATAAGTCTAGGATATTGAAGAAAAAATGTGGATAATGGCTAAGAAAAAATGGAAGATAATGTAATATGAAATCAGTCATGATAAAACAAGTTGCGGTTGAGATACATCGTGATACTTATCTAATAAACAAGAGGGTTGAATGTTGAGTGGTGTGTACTAGACACACATTGTTCATGACGGCAGCCATTCATACAGATTTGTTCGAGAGATATCTTACTAATATATTATGTTATTGGTTCAATTACAAGTACAACGAAGCATTATTTTGATAAATGCCATTTATCTGAGCTAATCGTTTCGTATTTATTAAATAGTTGTAATACCAATCTTGGGTAAAGAAACGAGTAATTTTAATATATAAGAATATTAAATGCTTTCTGCAATTGTGAAATATTCTAAACAATAAAAAGGCATTAAACAAAGAGATCTTAGATAGTTAATAGTAAGTAAGGTCGCAGACAATACGTTATTACATTTAAGTGATTTCAATAGAATTTGTAGCATTTCTAACATTTTTCCAAGTTATATTCCATTTCAAGAAAAAGGGGTACGTAATCAGATGTCAGTGGTTGTGAATGCCGGGAACCCATTGTAATCCCGGTGCGCCGGGATCTGTGTCACATGTCATGTCATTTTTATAAGTAGGTATGCTTATTAAATATGACTTTTTTAATTTAACCCAGACATTTATTATTGAACCAGAAACAAATTAACTACTTTACCTATGTAATCGTACAAGTATTTTGTACGCACAGATTTAATTCTTAACAAGCTTTCAAAGAATTAACACTAAATCATGATTAAAGAAAATATCTCTTAAAATGTTAAGAGTAGATGTCGCTTTGATTTCTTTTGTATTTTAATGGCAAAACGAAATCCGCTTGAGAATTACCGTGAATAGAAAAAAATACACGAAGCCGTCTCAGTTCATAAAATGTTAATTACTGACAAAGTCATGTAATATTTCATCTCTCGTGTAGAGGCAGTTAAAAAACTAAGGAGCTCGCGTAATTTCGGCGGATCCCGTAATTAAGTGGAATCCCGCATAATCCCGGGTAATTCTAATATAACACCGGGAATTCCCGCCACTCGGTGTATAATGCGCGCGGAACTTTTTTATTAATGAATTCTATTTTTTGACGGGAATTTAATTAATTAGAGGATGCCGGGGAGAAGTGAATAACTCCCGGGAAAAACCGTGTGACGATTTTTTTAGACATTATTGAAAAAGCAATTTGTGTGAACGCCATCGCCATGAGAATTTACAGGTGCGGTTTGGCCTCGTTTCTAGTTTGTGTCAAACGTGGAATAAAATTCAGTTTGAAAAGTTCGCAGAGTTTAGTTTCGAAAAGAGATACGCTTAAAAGGTGTAAAGTGTACACTTTGTCGTGGTCTGACATTGTAATCCATATTACGATGTCAGACCACGACAAAGTGTACAAACTGTTTTAGTTTTTTACTGGAAAATGTTTGCATAACAAGATTAGCTGCGATAGCAATTAAAAGGTTAACCAGAGGTGTACGCTGTACGTAACAGTAGGTACACCTACATTTCGATAGGTAGTCACTTTAATCTTAAAAGATTCAATATTATCGATATCACTTTAGCCCAGTATCCTCTATTTTTTAAAGATAAGACTTTTTGAAACGTGTCTCGTGATACTCTCAATTTGTGAACTTAGTTTGTTATTAATTTTAGAATAATTAATCTTATAATATTTTTGCTTTAAGGGTCCGAAGTTTATTAGTAGTATTATTCGCTGAAGTTTAGTTTATAAACAACTTGCATAATAAATATTAAATTAGCAACACTCGAAATGAACCAAATTATGAACAGGGGAATATATGAAACACAAAATACTCAACCAAGTCTTATTATTCCCTATTTCCTAATTAACTTGTAACATTCAGTCATTCCGTGTAACAAGCACTGTTATAAAGCCATCGACACGCTTCACACCGCCTCTAAATATTATTCATACTTCCGCCATTTTATTCGGCATGTCGCGTGAATAACTATGTTTGTTAGCGGCGTGGCGTGGCGGCTGGCGGCTCGCTGGCGTGCACAAAGTCTTGTCACGGCGAGCACCGACAAGCCGGCATCCTTTGTGGGCGGCTTTATTAAAATGTAAGTAAAAGCTGGCGGCTTTAGGAAATTGACACGTTTCCCCAAATATTGCGTGAAAATTGGTTGAGCTGCGGTCTTTTACCTCTTCTGCTAAGCTGGCCGAACTGCTTGGTTTATAAAGCGATTATGCTTTGTGAAAATAATACTGTTCTTGACTTAATTTTGGTTCAGCGATTTAATGCTTCAATTCGTCACTTTCTTCATGAAACTTATATTTGTATGGTCTATTTGTACAGGTCTGGTCCATAAAAAGACTCCGCTGTCTGTCCGTCTGCCACCAGGCTGTATCTCATGGCTGTATCAACAAATACAAAAAAAAATATATTTCTGGGGGCTCCCATACAACAATCATGATTTTTTGACGTTTTTATAGATAATGGTACGGAACCCAACATTCACAAATTTTCCGGATTTCTCGGTAATACTCTCACATTAACAGTAAAACATTTCATGTTGAAAATATAGGTACTTACCTACTCAATTGGCGTCATTTCGAGGAACTTAACAAAAGTTGCGTTACTGTTAATTTTGAGTACATACACTTCATATTTATTCAAATTGGCTCGCAGTGATATTGTATAAGTTAGTTTGAGTCAGTCTATCACAGCAGATATGAAATACTTGATTGTAGCAGCTGTACAAGTCACTAATGCACGACTATCTTACTTAGTGTGTTATATCCTTGCTATCTTATACATGTTTTTTTTACTGGCCTTTTAGGATCAGCCATCAAGATACGAAAAACAGCATAATTATACAAAAAAAAATCTTTATAAACATATTCTATAGACGGTTATATATCGCAGAGATAGAAGCACTAAAAAATTTAATTAAGCACCAAAATGATCCTCGACTATAGCTCCAATTCTTTTTTAACACAAAAACCAATAAAAATAAATGAAGTCATTATTGCCAGCCTCAAAAATGCAAATATACTTACAGTTTTTATTTAAAATTCTCATTGTGGCTCGAGCTAAAAGTTGTCCATTTGGCGCTAACACTGAATAACTGAATAACAGTATAACCAGTGGAAAAAACCGCAAACTGCTTCAATTGGACGTAACGCGGGCGAAAACTTGCAAAGGCGAGTATTAAAACAATCGACGCGGTATGAATTGAGTGGAATTAATTAAACGGTGACCACAGAGCAGGCGCGCACAGAAGGGACACTACTAATACTGTGCGGCTGAGATAAAAACCAGAAAATCAATCGACGACGTCTTGAATCGCTTCAGGTTTTCGCTCAAATTACGGTTACCATAAAACTTTATATACATATAAATGAATATATTTAAGTCTAATATCGTCAATCTGTCAGCATTATAGCAAGCGTGGTGATCAGTGCCCGAGCTTTCTCTCTATATTAGAATAGGGCGTTGCCCAGCAGTGGGACAGTTGAAGTCTTCTGAATCTTCTGCCCTCTTTGTATCCGAATTTTATTTGGAGCCAGAAATCCATTTGTTTGTCCAGCTGTGCTATTCTCTACAACCACAGCCATTAACATTTATGAGGGCGCAGCGCTCACGCCACTCTGGAGCTAAAGTTTGCCATACACTTTAAGCTACTGACAACGATACTACGAGCGCACCGCTCGTGCTGCACTATTTGACGATTTCAAAACCGTCTCGTCATAGAGTATAACATAGCTGCTCTTATTAGTGGTGGACGCCCACGGCGTCGGACGTCGCAAGATCACACGCACGATCTCCGGCCACCGAAGGCGCGGGCATGCGGGCGGCGAGTAATGGGCGTCTCGCTGTCCGACCATGGACCATGCCCGGGTCGACGGCGCGTTGTGTTCCACGCGCGCCTCAAGGGTTTCAGCATAATGACGGGGCCTGTAGAGGGCCATAGCCTGCCGGGGTCGCGGGACTTTCCCATTACCGTAACCCCGGTACGTAAAGGGCTAGTGAAGGACACCGTGGATTTTAGTCAGTACAAGTCTGACAGTCCCTCCCGCCCTGCCCTGGGTGGGAGGACACATTTGATGATTTTACCACGATAAAAAAAAAACTGCTCTTATTGACATCGATTCTAACCACCCCTGGCTATAGTCTGAGCGTTGTCCACAATATATCACATGACAACCCATTAATTACATGTTTTGGCAAGCGTATGCGTGCTTGTTGTTACAAATAAACCTTTTGCTTCTCCATACTCTGTGGCAGAGACACGACAGGGCACGGTAAGGTTGGTGCGACTGTTGGCCCCGCGCCAGACTGTCACTGCGCGGGTGTGGGGTTGACACCCGGGCAACCAACTGGACGATTTGGACATTTTCAGTTAGGACTATCTACCTCAGTTTTAGTTGTTTGAAAATGGAGAGGTCTTTTAAAGGTACAAATTCTACGTCCATAGCATCAAGATCTAATTAGAACAGAATTATTTTGATACTTTGGTTGAAATTAAATCTACAATCAATTATAATTGAGAGTACCGTGTAAGACATTAGTATACAACATTATTTTTTGTTTATGCGAAACCCGATACACCTGTCTAGTATTTTTGTGTAAAGAATCTATGTACAAAATTTTAAAACCGTATCATAAAAAATCACAAGGTTATAAGTTTGTTTATTACCTGGTTGTCCGTTCAAAAACATGCTCATTTCGCGGTACACCCGCGTAAACCGCGTCTCCTGTGTTATACACTCGTGATAATAGCTTGGCAATAGGTACCTCACCGTACGGTGATTGTATTGTAATTAACTGGTAATAAAATTTAATTCAAATATTTAAAAAAAAATATATAACATGGTGTAAAAACGATTGGAATCGAATCACTTACTGATTCTGAACAAACTATATTCAGGTTTCGCATATACTAAAAATAATGTTGTATAATTATTTATTTATTATGTTGTTATTTATAGAAAGGTCTAGTTTATTTAATAACCTTTCAAAGGCTTAATTTAATAGAAGCCGTATGAAGATTGCTTTATAAATTTCAAGAATACCGGCATTGAATACTAACCTAGTTTCCAGTAACCTTAGAAGAAAACTTATCAACAAATACAAATCTATCCGTATATAATAGTTCACTTTTAAACGCTGGCATTTTCCCAAAGCATTAAGACAAAAACGTCCACTGACAATTGCCAGAAACCAAGGTTTGTTGCAGCATCACGTTACAGTATCGGTTGCAGCAACAAACACGACTGATGTTCTATTCATGTTGCGATCTGTTTGGACACGTGCTATTTGTTGGGTTGAAATAAAAGCGCAGCTATTCTATTCTCAATAAGAAATCACATCGCTAGATTCCACGATATGTTCTACTACTTTGAGATCGTTCAATGGAAGCGTGAGCGCTCACCGTTCGCGCCGCACGATTGATTAGGTCCCGTGGCGTGAGTACTACACTGCAATAGCACTGCAACAATAGCACAAACAAAGAAAATTTCAAGAATTTTAAGTAATGGCGATATGGCTCTCGAGTACCTGTAGACCAATGCCTGGGTAAGCTGCCTATTATACTTGAGGAATAAAATAAAAACCACTTTGTAAGTACCGTACAGCCTCATATGTGACCAGAGGAAATAGATAAAGTGGTATTGTATTAGCAATCTTCTTCTACTTCGTGTCACGAGCATGTTATGATAGCGGTTGTGAATAGGATGGCAGGTGGAGCATTCACGATGAAGAAAAAATCATTGTCATCACACGGAACAAAGGCCTCTGAATAAAACATCATACTTATGGTGGGTATTGAAAGTAGCAATCCTATTGTTAGGCAATTATGGAAGCTCCCCGGTAGTTGTTCATAGCAGTAGTCTGTGATTACACACATTTAAGCCTTTGTCAAACAGACAGGCGTTGCGAATGCGAAGCGTGACGTTTTTATTTGTAATGTATGGAATTGTTTGAATCCAGCCACATAGAAACGCGAAAGCGATCCGATAGCATGACAGAACTATCGGACTGACGTCTCGCTTCGGTTCGGTATCGCTTCGGAAACGCTTCGCTTTCGCGGGTCTGTTTGACAAAGGCATTAAAATATTTTAATTTCGTAATTTCATTTATAATATCTGTTCTAACGTCCACCGATGATACGAGTATTTATCTTCTGATTTCATTATTTACACAGGCCCCTAGTAGTTACAAAATTAATTAACTTTTGGATAGAACTCTCACAATTCTAGTAACTGTATATTATGTAGTGTTTTTAACGGATGTTTACAAATGGCCAATCGAGTTTTATAACGTGTGATCGTGGTTGCAGTATATAAGGCGTACAAGGAAACCTTTCGTGAAGTCTTCAAGAAGCCTTCAACTCAACATTCATTAAGCTCTCCGTCAAGGATGCTGCGCTCCTGGGTATCACCACTGCGAGGATCGTCCGGAGGACACGGTGGAGGATACGGTGCAGGACTGCCCCGCTTAGGCAGAGCACCGCCGTGTCCTCACGACGGCGATAGGCGGAGACCTCTCGCGCCCGGCAATGGTCGAGGCGATGCTGCCGGGCGAGACGGAGTGGGGTCGCCTCCTTCTGCGAAGCAGTCATGCTCGCGAAGGTGGAAGCGGGCCGAGTGAGGGAGAGGACATCGTCCTCCCTCCACCCCGGCCACAGTGGTAGACGCCCACGGCGACGGACGTCGGCAGACGATCTCCGGCCACCATAGGCGCGGGCATGCGGGCGGCGAGTAATGGGCGACTCGCTGTCCGACCATGGACCGTGCTTGGGTCGACGGTGCGTTGTGTTCCACGCGCGCCTCAAGGAGTGTCAGCATAATGACGGGGCCTGTAGATGGCCAAAGCCTGCCGTGGTTGCGGGACTCACAAATTACCGTGACCCCGGTACATAAAGGGCTATTGAAGGACACCGTGGATTTTAGTCTGTTAAGTCTGACAGTCCCTTCCGCCCTGCCCTGGGTGGGAGGACTCATTTGATGATTTTACCACGCTAAAAAAAAAGTATGCTGCGCTAAAATATTTCCATAGTTTTAAACATCTAGTTTTAGCCATCTAAGGGAGGCCTGTCAGATCACTGACAGTAGATAAACTAGCCCTGAATGCATAGAGTTCGAAACAAAATGTTTCTCGAATCAAGTTCCTTTCGGTGCAGCGTCGTAGTTAAATGAAGAGCAACTAACTTATTGTAGGTTTAGACACAGTAAATAATATAACGTAAACCGTTTGACTTTTTAAAGGTGTTATTTATTGATGAAATTTTTCATAAACTATTTTAACACACAAGGAGTGGGCGTTGGCGTTGATAGCCACGTTCGATGGTCTGTAGAGGGCTGGTGTGCCTTCATCGTCTACATCTTCTATGGTAAAGTCGCCTTCCGCAAACCCTTCCATAAACAAGTTCATGAAAGCACCGACGTCTTCCGCTTGTGAATCTTCTATGGTCAGCCGTACGTTAGTAAATTGTCCACAATCGCTAGTTATATTGAGAATGATTTTCGTTACCAATGGGAACAATAGTTCTTGGATTGAATTGTTAAGTTCCACACTTTTGGTGCCTGCTGTGTTATTGACGAGGATATCGATACCTTCGTACTTCTCCTTGACGTGGTCTCTGAACCGCAGCACACTGTCCCTGTCCGTCACGTCGAGCTGGTGGTACTCCGGCCTCAGTCCGAGCTCGTTCAGTTTGGCGACGGCGGCCTTCCCTTTGCCTTCATCTCGTGATGTCAGGTATACAACTCCATCGAATTTCTTCAACAGTCCCGTAACTATTCCAAATGCGGGCCCCGTGTTCGCGTCGGTCACTACGGCAACTCTCGCCATGTCTGTACTGGGTTGACACTATTTGTGGAATGACTACAGTAACTCTCGGACTCAGGCATATCACAGTATTTATATCGTATATGCTTGCGATTTGGATAACAGGAAAATAATTATTAACTAATATATTAAAAGAACCGAGATAGCGTTTATCGCATATCACTGCACTATCTCGTATGAGTGTGTAATCCTACTAATATTATAAACGTGAAAGTTTGTTTGGATGTATATTTGTTACTCTCTCACGCAAAAACCACTGAACGGATTTGGATACAATTTGGTACACTGATAGTTTATAACCTGTATTAACACATGGGACAATTTTTAATTCCGATTTTATGTTTCTATTGGATCATTTTAGAGTTGTAGCATATGAAACTGGTAGCAACGCGTCCTCAGCAGGTTATCGGTCGAGTCGGTACTGGCTTCCGCAGGCAAAATACAGCCATGTTATCTTATGCAGTCGCACATGATAAACATAGGTTGAGACTGCAGATTTGCCGTTATCTATAAACGAGTACAAGTTTTACCGACACCGATCAGTACTAACCCGTACCGACATGTCTTTCTGTACCGATAACATACTGTTTGTTTAGAGCCTATTCAAACCTAAGCGGTATTCACTGCCGCTGTGGGTAGAGGTGGATAGAAGACGGCGCAGCGCGGGTTTCGCTCAGGTATTTTATGTCAAGTTTCGCGGCTTTTTTAATTATTTCTTTTATCGTGGTAAAATCATCAAATGAGTCCTACCACCCAGGGCAGGGCGGGAGGGACTGTCAGACTTGTACTGACTAAAATCCACGGTGTCCTTCAATAGCCCTTTACGTACCGGGGTCACGGTAATCCCTTGGTCCCGCGACCCCGGCAGGCTTTGGCCCTCTACAGGCCCCGTCACTATGCTGACACTCTTTGAGGCGCGCGTGGAACACAACGCGCCGTCGACCCGGGCATGGTCCATGGTCGGACAGCGAGTCGCCCATTACTGGCTGCCCATGCGGGCAGCGAGTACGGTGGCCGGAGATCGTCTTGCGACGTCCGACGCCGTGGGCGTCTACCACTGCGGCTGGGGTTGAGGGAGGACGCAGTCCTCTCCCTCAGGCGGCCCGCCTCCTCCTTCACGAGCATGACTGCTTCGCAGGAGGCGACCGCTTCCCACTCCGTCTCGCCCCGCAGCATGGCCTCGACCAATGCCGGGCGCGAGAGGTCTCCGCCTATCGCCGTCGTGAGGACACGGCGGTCCTCTGCCCAAGCGGGGCAGTCCTGCACCGTATGCTCCACCGTGTCCTCCGGACGATCCTCGCAGTGGTGACACCCAGGCGTTTCTTCCCTCCCTATCAGACACAGGAACCTCCCGAAACTTCCGTGTCCGGTGAGGACCTGCGTCATGCGGTAGGTCAGGACGCCGTGACGCCTATCCAGCCACTCCTCAAAGAGGGGTCTTACCGCCGCGATTGCGGCGTGCCCGGACCTCGGTTGCGACAGTCGCTCCCTCCATACTGCCCTGAGATCACGCCGGAGCTCTTCCCGCCGCGCCTCGACTCGTCGAGGCAGCGGGGATTCGCCCCGATGCTGCGCCTCCACGCGCCATTCATAGACGCGCTGGAGGGCAGTCGCCTCCAGATCCCAGGGCAGAAGTTCCGCAGCTAGATCAAGAAAACCCAAAAACACGTGTTTTATTATTGTATTTGGTAAATTAATTTGGTTTGTATACATGATTATTTAAAACCAACAGTTATTTATAATTACCAAAATTATGGGTAAAAGTAATAAATTGTTAACTTTTACCGGTTATTAATAATTATGTCTTATTTTTGGTAAATTTAATAAATAGCGGGGCTCCGTCGAGCTAACTTGATAGGTAGAAATCGGTTATTTGACTTAAAATACAAGAGCAAGAGAAGCGAGTTCGGGACTTGGGGCACCCCGACACGGACAGGTTTGGTTCGAAGGGGATGGCGGGGTCTAAATAATAATAATAATAATAATAATAATAATAATAGTTTATTTCGGGTATTAACCCATATCAATTACATTACACATAATAAAATCATCACAAAAAATAAATTAAAATTAAAACAATATTACTTACAATCAGAATTAAAATAAAATAAAATCAAAATTAAAATTTAGCATCAACATTCAATTAAATCATTATATAAAAACACATAATATAAAATGAAAATAAAATATAAAAACACAATTAAAAACACAATTAAAATGAAAACAAAAATTATAAAATGAAATAAAAATAACAATCAGAAATTAAAATTAAAATTAAATTAAAATCACAGTTGAAATGAGATCAACATTATTAAAAATCAAACTTCACAACATAAGGTACACTAATTCCGGTCTTAATAGGTACACACAATTAAATATTTCAGTAACTAAACGATTATTACATGTACACAGTCGACTTTGGAAAGACGCCCTGAGTCTCCTCATCAGCCCGTAAAAATCAGTAACTCTGCTCTCAACAAACATGTCAGTCGCACTACACCGCCAGGGTAACTTTAGAATAGCTCTAAAGGCGTTGTTATATTGTACACGAAGAGAGTTGTAAGCAAACTTCGTGTGCCTGTACCAGAGTTGACTTGTGTAGAACGACTGACAGTAAGCCGTAAACAGAGTCACCTTGACTTGGTTAGAGCAGTAAGCAAAGCGTCTAGCCAACATGTTGCTACGACATGCGATACTGCGCCTCTGTCGTTCCAGATCAGCATCATCTGATAAGTCATCCCTAATTATATGACCAAGATATTTAAATTTATTTACAATGTTCAGGGCAGTTCCACACAAGTTAATCGGTAAAATATTATCAGGACCTTTACCATATTTAAATATCATAATCTCCGATTTTTTAACATTATATGTAAGATAGTGTTCCGCAGCATATTTCTCACAAATCGCAACAAGTCTCCTTAACCCATTGGCTGAGGGACTGAGCAGAACCATGTCATCCGCATAACTGAGATTATTCACAGATACCTCACCAATACGACAACCGGCTCGGGTACTGCTCAGTTCCTCAATCAACTGGTTAGTATACATGTTAAATAAAATCGGTGAAGTGAGGCCACCCTGTCTCACGCCACACGTCAATCTATACGTATCCGAGAGGGCACTATTCCACTTCACTTGATTACATTGATTTGCATACCAATATTCCAGAAGGTCTACAATTCTTGACGGCACTTTAGAATCTGGATTTCTCAACTTATCCCATAACAACTTATAATTGATACTATCAAACGCGCGGCTCAGATCTAGGAAGCACGCATAAACACTCGTGTTTCTTTGTAAGTATTTATACACTGTATTCTTTAAGGTAAAGATAGCCAAGTCAGTCGACATGCCCTTTCGGAAACCAAATTGTGCATTATTTATAGGGAAATTATTTTCACTTAAATGAGAAATAATTAAGCGTTCAAAAATCTTAGAAAATACGGTTGCTAAGGATATAGGGCGGTAATTAGACATACTGGACACATCACCCGTTCTATTCTTTGCAATTGGTACGACTATGGTCCGTAAGAAACTATCTGGTAAATATCCATGGTCAACACATGCATTAAACAGTTCAGAAATTTTAATAAATAGTGATTCAGGGGCATACATAAGGTGCTCGACACTGAGCCCGTCGTGGCCCGGCGACTTACCACGTTTCATACTTTTTACACAAAGATACAGCTCCTCAGCAGTGACGTGCAACTTGCTGGTATCATGGTCACTTTTCTCATGCAACCGTGGCTGAGGAGTCGCCGGCCCACCACGGGCCACGCTGTCCACACTCACGCTGTTTGCCGCCGTAGACACGGAAGCAGGGTTAAATTGCTTTGCAAACATATTTGCTATAAGACCTGGATCATTGCAACCATTTATATTAAGTGGCACACTAGCTTTATAATTTAATTTATTTGTCTCATTCCAGAATTTTCCGAATTGCTTATTGTATCTGTGAGTGGCTATAATGTCCATTTTTATTTTATTTTCATTTGACTGACACCATTTGATTTTATTTTTAAAAACCTTTTTACTACGAATCATATCATCATACATTTTTCCCTGTGAGGGGCGACCATTTAAATTCCACAATGTGTAGCTCTGCCGAGCCTCCCCATGACATTCCCGCACATGATAGTTCCACCCAATTATCGTTCTCTTTTTAATGTACGATTTTCCCTGATAGGATAACTTGGCAGCCCTAGACATTATGTTTATAATTTGTTTATAATATTTATCAATTAAACAACTGTGATGAGAATCTTTACAAGCGGTTCCATTACAGGTAAAATCAGACCAGCTGTGTGACTGTGTCAATTCATTACAAAGCTTTGCATATTTACAGTTTTGTTCATACGTTCTTTGTCCCCAGATTACTTTATTTACTAACTGATTGTGCTTTGTATCTGTTTTTGTCAATACTACATCTATATTACATTCGACCAATAACGGAAAATGATCCGAATAGTAAACATCGTTCAACACACAAATATTATCAATCATACTAAAACCCGCGGAGGTGGTAACGCAGTGGTCGAGCCAACTTGTGGTGCCATGAGAGTCACTTAAGTATGTGTAGGTATTTGACAATATACCGAGTAAATTGATGTCGGCACACAACCAGTCTTGATCATCACAGTATTCCAGAAGTTCACTTCCAAATAAACTATTAGGGCGCGAAACGTCAGCGTTAAAGTCACCGAGGACTAACACACTTTCCACATCACTACTTTCGATAACCGCACTGATAACACCGAGGCATTCCGTAAACAAGGGCAGATTATTCGCATCTTGAGTCGGCATGTAAACCGACATCACGATGAAACTTCGCCCGGCGCTGACCTGCACACACACGGCTGCCACGCGCGTCGATCCGGTATCAATGGGAATAACCCGATTGAATAAAGATGTCCGCCATAAAATTGCTGTACCTCCATAAGGTCTTCCTTTAAGCACGCCCGCAGACATGTCCACAGCTGATACTCCATGATAGGTAAAATCAGGATGTATTTTATCCAGGTATCCCAGGTCATCAGGAATCAACCAATGTTCCTGAAGTGCAATTATATCATGTTTTTCGCAGAGTTCAGTGACACTATTACACGAACGCTTTATTGATCGACAATTAAATGATATTATGCTGATTTTCATTGTTTGTTTTCCGGATGGCTGATGGTCCCGGTGGAGATTCTTTTTTCGGTGTACCTCCTATAAACTATACCCCTTGGCCAGAAATTAGCATCAAGGAAGGCTTTTTCTTGATCCTGCTCGACTGTGATTTTAAACGAAGAAAATCCAGTTTCTTTGAACTGGGTCAGTTTTTCAACCTTGACGACCGTGTGTCCGCAGTCGTTGATAAATTCTTTAATATCGTCTTCGGTCGTTTCCGTGACGAATCGGGAGGCGTAAATATATGATTGTCTAGGCACTATCTTGATTTTATTCGACGTCAAGACGGCCTTTCCTTGTTGATTTTTGTTCGTTTTTCTAATGTTTTTATACTTCGTTTTTTTATTTACTATGGTCGTAAAACTATCCTCGGTCGAGGTATCCTTTAAAGTGTTTACTTCCAATGTAAACACAGGAGTGCTTGTGCGGTGCATATAATTCAAAGGCTGTTGGTTTGAATGTATCGCCGCTATATTTTTGCTCAGAGACTCAGCTGACGGTAGGAGTGTTGCGGCAGGCGAACCACTAGGTGGCGCGCTTGCACGGAGCGGCAACAGCGCGCGCGGTGTCGAAGACGCCGCCGCCGCCGAAACCGCCACCAACGCGTCCACCTCACAAGATGTATTTAAAAATGGACCGTTACTTTTTTCTCTGCTTTTTCTCGCGATATTGGAATATGTTTGGTTTGACTTGCTCTTAATACTTTCTAATTGCTCTTGCAATGTGATAAGTTCCGATGACTTAACATAATCGCTCTGAATACGATGGATGTCCTGCTTTACGGTTAGAATAGTCTTCAGCAGAGAAGTTACGTCGATATAATCGAAGGTTACGGGTGGTAGGCGGTGTAGGTCTTTAGCCACAAAAGTAGGTAACAGGTGGGGCTCAGTTTCCTTTAGCAACTTTATTAAATCCTGCAGGATACGCTTGCTTTTACCATCTCCTTTTCGCGTAGAACGACAATTCACTGCCTCAGAGAGAATGGATTTTGCTTTAATTATCTCACTTTCTTGGAAGTTAGATTCACAGATTTGCACTAAACTTATTTCGTCGATAACGTCTATTTTGCACTGTAGAAAGCACAGAAGTTCATTTATTACTAGTGTATCGGACATATTTGAAAATTAGAACGAATAAAATACGAATAAATTACGCGATGTCAAGATACGTTACGGATTACTCATACGGAACACGGAAATGCGCGGGCGTGCGCGACGAGTGCGCCGCGCTGACTAAAAGACCCCGCCATCGCTCCTTCGTGTTAGGTTACTTTAAACCTTGCACACAGAAATAGGAGCCCCGTCAAGCGGGGCTCCGTCAAGTTTATCTTGTAAGGCGGTATGGAAGAGGTATGTAAATACACCTGATCAGAGCCAGGATTGGCCATCACATGTTTCTTGTTTGTTTTCTTTTACCTTAGTAATAGTGAGTAAGAATTAATAATCACTGGTTATTATTAATAATAACCATAGTAATCATGTTTACGCGATGTCAAGATACGTTACGGATTACTCATACGGAACACGGAAATGCGCGGGCGTGCGCGACGAGTGCGCCGCACTGACTAAAAGACCCCGCCATCGCTCCTTCGTGTTAGGTTACTTTAAACCTTGCACACAGAAATAGGAGCCCCGTCAAGCGGGGCTCCGTCAAGTTTATCTTGTAAGGCGGTATGGAAGAGGTATGTAAATACACCTGATCAGAGCCAGGATTGGCCATCACATGTTTCTTGTTTGTTTTCTTTTACCTTAGTAATAGTGAGTAAGAATTAATAATCACTGGTTATTATTAATAATAACCATAGTAATCATGTTTACAGTAAAATATATAATTGTGAACCGCTTATTTTGATTACTGTCCTTTTCGTTTTCACCTAACATGACATCATGTTTGTCATTGTAAACAATGATATCATATGCAGTCATTCTTATCTAAATTATCGTCTTCAAATAATTTCAAAAATATTTTCAAGTTTGTTTGATACATTTTGTTGAAAAAATAGATCATAATAATATAATTAGGATTTCATTGACTTGCTAGACGTTTTCAAAATGAAGTTAATTGCGTTTGCGTTTTCAAAAAAAAAAAAATTATTTATCTGATATCGCTTTTGCGCTTGATGTAGTCCGTTCTGGTATTTTATCTGTTTGAAGTAAACAATTATCTCTTTGTTAGTAGGTTTAAATTATACAGTCAGTCATAGAGATGTGCGTAGGTACAAAACAAGGCGCTTTTACTTTCCGACGCAGATATTTTCCAGGCGTGGTTGCAGACGCCCATCTGCTACCACTGCTACCGTTGACCGGAGCTCACGGCGCAGCACTTTATCTGGAAGATTTGCCAGCTTGGGTTCCGCAGCACCGTGATCTCATAGGGACGGACGGAGGGAGCAATCACTATACTCCGGTTAACTTTTTTTTTTAATCGTGGTGAAATCATCAAATGATTCTTCCTACACAGGGCAGCAAAATCCACGGTGATCTTTTAATAACCCTTTACGTTCCAGGGCGCGGTTGCCTGATGAGACAGTCCCGCGACCTCGGCAGGCTTTGGCCCTGGCTTTGGCCCGTCAGATTGCTGGCAGCTCTTTGAGGCGCGCGTGGAATGGATGCTGTCACTTCCCTCATGCGTCCCGCCTCCTCCTTCGCTAGCATGACTGCTTTGCTAAAGGAGGCGACCGCTTCCCATCCCGTCTCGCCCCGCAGCATGGCCTCAACCAATGCAGGGAGCGAAAAGTCGCCGCCTATCGCCTCTGTGAGGACTCCTGCTATAGTGACGGGCATGGTTGGATGCGAGATTGTGGGAGAGCTCCGTCTCCTTCTGCGAAGATTTCATATTTACGAAGGAAACGGTAGAGAGGAAGCTGTCGACCTCTATCAGGCTTCGCACCGACGCACCGGGCAACGACGAGCGTAAAACTTACTACTATTAACGGCTGAGTCGGCGCAGACAGCTGCCCAACCAGTTAAAGGCTCGAAGGTCGAAAGCGAAGATGTTAATTCAGCGATCATTGTGACGCTAATGAATCAACCAATGAAGTTCTTCTTGACATGGCGCGGATTGTTAGGAGGTTCCTCCCTGCCCAGAAGGTACTTAAGTTGCACCAGTTTTCTTTACTCTCGCTCAACACACTTGTCTCACAATAAACGAAAAAAAAATACGTGTGGCACTAGGGGAATGCCGCGGTAAAACTATTGCATAGCATTAAAAAAAAAAAATATCGCCTACCGCGAATATTTAACGAAAATTTCAATTTCATTTTAATGTTTGTGGCGCACTACAAAAAAAAATAAATGAAGATATAAATAGGTCTTTTATGTACAGGATTCTCAGGTCTCACTTCCAAACTGGGTCAAAATTTTAAACAGGTTATGGGCCCAGGACGCTTCCACTGCGCCACTCTGCTTTGTTGTAGGAGAATTTTATAAATAGGTTTCATTGTGAAAACCTCCTTTTGTAGCTGGCAGTTTATAAGAGTAAAAAAAATGAAATTGTCTGTATGACGGATGTTTTTACCATTGCCGAAGTCTACCGAACTGAAACTACGTTTGTCGATGCGGGGTGTTAGGTTTATTTTCGTTACGGAATTTCATGATTCGTCGCCGCGCTCAGAGCCCGCGATAAAGGCTATGGAATAGCTTAAAAATATATTGCTGTTATGTGATTTTAAGACCGTTTCTTATTATATCTTTAATCTAATAACTCTAACTAAAACACATTAAAGCCTTTGTCAAACAGACAGGCGTGGCGAATGCTGACGTGACGTTTTTATTTGTAATGTATGGAATTGTTTGAATCCAGTCACACAGAAAAGCGAAAGCGATCCGATAGCGTGACAGAACTATCGGACTGTCGTCTCGCTTCGGTTCGGTATCGCTTCGGACTCGCCTGTCTGTTTGACAAAGGCTAAAAATATTCATTGTAAATAGATGGATGGTTGTTTTTGAATCACGACAAAATAACTGAACGGAACTTTGGCTCAGAAATAAATAAATCGTGTGTAAATAATAACTGTGCTGTGAAGTCATATCTGACAATAGGCTCTCTTATTCCTTCCATTGTCTTTGAAACCAAACTATCTCGAGCTATCGTGTAGATTTGTGTGCACAACCACGTCCTCCAAACAGTTGTACTTCAAGACAACAAACGACAACGAAATACAGCCTGTTAGTGTAATCAGTCTTAAACTTGAAACCAGTGGTTTGGTATCACTTACAGAACGTAAATTCAATAAAAAATAAAAACTTTTTTTTTTTCAATAAAGTCTCCATTTTTCCCCAAAATTATTTCACCCTATTACGCAAAGGTAAGATCAAATACGCCGCGAAATAGCGCGCCGGGCCGCGACGCCGGCGCCGCCGCGTCGCCGGCGCACACTTCAGTGATCAGTCAGCCGGCAGCGTCGCTACGGAACGTACGTGTGTACGCTCGCAGCGCAGCGCACCTCACGACCTCGCGCCGCCCCACCGTTAATTTTTCGCGCAAGTGTTAGTGTTTAGTGATTATGTCGTACATAAACGAACAGTGGACCGAAATGGTCCGGGTTTACGCCGCGTCGGGTGATAACCTGAACGAGGCTCGGAGAATGTACGCTGACTAACTTACATCATCTGGACTCGTCACGCAACAAAGGTAGGTATTTTTGCCTGTCCTAAGCCAGGAAAAGTATGAAGGGAAGTTAGTTACATCACAGGTTACCTGTATTTTATGATGTAGTTAGTTAAAACTTATGTAGGTATGTAGTTAAACGGACGGCTATTGCGGCAGGTTAACGCCCTTTGCAGTGAATACGTAACTCGGGCGCATAGTATCCATGAATTAACGGACGGTGTAGGACAGAAACATTTTTGATTTTTTTAAAGAAAAATTCGTTTATTTATTTTTAAATTCAGACAAACATTTTTATAATTAAATCAACTACCTATGGTTTCAAGGTTAAGACTGATTACACTAACAGGCTGTATTATTCTTTATTCTGCACCACTACATGCAAATTAAAGACAATTCTACAATTACAATTTAAACGCAAATAAAGTTCCCTTAATCTTCTGTATTCCACGAAAACACAGTAAGAAGAACAAAGACAGAAAGGAGCCGCTACTTGTACTACAATATTTTAATGCAATCATATAGTTAATGTAACAATCGGTACCACATTAAATGTTTCAGCTTTCAGTTTAATTGGTCCTTATATTTATAACATTAAAAAAATGATATTATCTTAACAATTTTTATTTAAATATATTAGCAGAGCTTTAGTACCTTGTTTTATTTTATATCTAAAGTAATTTAAAACAGACTGCTGCAGGGCATTAACTCCAACTTTTGAAAAGTTTTTGTTTATGTTGACCATTAAATAAGTACATGCCTACTTAAAAATTCCAAAACGAATAATACGAATACATTACCAACTAGAGCAAAAACATCGTTTATGTTTTCCAGCCTTTCAACGTAGCATTTCCTTTTTTCTTCTTGTATCAATGAGGGAGGAATAAGTCAATTTCTTTTAACAGCTTATTTTAATTCCCAATTTTCTAAGACCGAGGTTCAATAAAACTTTCATCTCAATTTTAGCCTAAACAAACCTCAACTTTAATAGGATTATCGGTTCGGCGAAAACCCCTAACAATACCAGCTTAAGAATAATTTAATGTTTTATGGTCAATGAATGATACATTAACATTGCATGATTTTCGTCCGATTAATATTAAATATTTCAATTTTGACAGTACACGTCACAAGTACCTACTACCACGCTCGTTAATCCTGCCAACATTAATCTGTAATCAACAATTTATCCACATTTAATTATAAACTTGTGTTTACTACAACCCTAATTTCATTGTCAGCAATTTGTAATTACGTTGAGAGCAGTCAATTTATCCTAAATGCTGTGATAATGTGTCACAGATAACCGTTATCTGCGAGCAACGAGTATGATAACGACTACAATTTTAAAATATGGTTATATTGCATGATCCAAAATTATCGCATTTTAAAATAGTTTGCAGTCATTTGGCAAAATATCTCGACAGGAGCAGACATGGTGAAAGTTGCAGTAGTGACCGGTGCGAACAAGGGGATCGGCTTCGGTATAGTTAAGGGGCTGCTGAAGAGATTCGATGGCGTCGTGTACCTGACGTCAAGAGATGAAGGTAGAGGGAAGGACGCCGTCGCCAAACTAAACGAACTTGGACTGACACCGGAGTACCACCAGCTCGATGTGACGGAAAGGGACAGTGTGCTGCGGTTCAGAGACCACATCATGGACAAATACGGAGGTATCGACATACTCATCAACAACGCTGGGCTCGGTAGCAGTGAAAATTTCTTCAGTCCTTACGAAGTGTGCAAAACTATTATCGACATCAACTACTTCAGTATATTGACAATACAGGAACTATTATTCCCATTGGTGAGGAAAAATGGACGTATACTTAACATGTCAAGTTCTTGTGGACATCTGTCGAACATACGGAACATGTACTGGATACAGCGGCTGTCGAAGAAAGATTTAACTGTGCAAGATGTTAACGAGTTTGTGAACTGGTATTTGGATGGCTTAAAGAACGGAACTTTCAACTTCGACGACATCGCTGATAATGGAACATCAGCCGCGTATAGAGTGTCGAAGGTAGCTCTCAGCGCTATCACCATGTTGCAGCAAAAGGAACTGGAAGCTAAGAACATCTCAGTGAACTCATTGCATCCGGGAATAGTCCGGACGGATATGATGCTCGGTTTAGGTTTCTTCGACATCGATGAGGCAGCTGAGACTCCTATTTATCTGGTGCTTGATGCTCCTGACACCATCAAAGGAGCATACGTGTGGTATGACAGACGAGTCCTCGACTGGTACGACTATAAAGCTGATTATTACTTCAAGATCGACTATTTTAAAACAGGCAAGGAGTAATATTAAAAATTAAAACAAGGATATTTTAAAATCTATTTCATCTAAATTTAAATTCTGTTATTTTTAAACCATTATCATTTCGTTATTAATTTTTCTACAAAAAATTTTTTAGTTGGGGGTTTGCGGGACTCACAAATTACCGTGACCCCGGTACGTAAAGGGCTATTGAAGGACACCGTGGATTTTAGTCAGTACGAGTCTGACAGTCCCTCCCGCTCTGCCCTGGGTGGGAGGACTCATTTGATGATTTTACCACGATAAAAAAAAGGGTTTTTAAAAGATACTTTAAAAAGACTGGCTTTGTTTTTTGTTATAATTGATTGTTTTTTTTTGCCACCGACTTCCGAAAGAAAAGTTATTTTGTAGGTTAATTTCCCCTTTTTTGCGGTTGTTATTGAAGGCGGTTACCTTTTTTATAAACAAGTTTTTTATTTTACTCTTTTTAGTTAAAATATTCAACCCAAATTGTTGTCAGATACTTAGTTTTCTTGTGCACTAGAATTGTGTAATCCGTAGCACCGGGAATAACATCGTTCATGTACACAATATGTTAATAAAATTCCCTATCTCAAAAACTACAGAACCGGTTTTGATAAAACTTGCAGTATTCCCTAAGTTGAACGATACTTAGTACAACAAAAAAATAAATAATTAAATCGGACTTGTAGTTCCGGAGATATGCGCACGATGAATCAGTCGATGCCTACTCTCTCGAAGATTTTGATTTCTCCAGATCAGACCCTGACATGGGACCACTTCAGAAGTATCGCCTTTCGAACAAAAAAAGAATTTTGGATATCGGTCCATAATTTGCGGAGTAATCGCGTAACAAACACAAACAAAGAAAAAAAAACATACCGTCGAATTGATAACCTCCTCCTTTTTAAAGTCGGTTAAAAAAATAACATTCGTGAGTGAAATAGCAACTCGTGCGCCAAGTTGAGATGTTTTATTTTTTATGCTCATCAACTTTCATGGGGTTCTCTACAATTCTTTCAACAAATTATGCATCGATTTATATTCCAAATTACATAACTGTCATTTCGAATATTTATGATAAAATTATGCATTACGAATAATTGTAATCTGAAAAAATAGTGTAAAGTGTGTAATATTTATGTCATTGGGATCCTCAAATAAATAAATTATTTTAAAATTAAATGAGCTGACCGGTTGTTTCACTGTGATGTTTACGTTTATATTGTTCGTTATTGTTTGTTAATATACCTGCTAGTATAAGAACAGGGGTGGCGCAGTGGTGTCGGTTCTAACTTGTGAGTTGCAGGTCGTGGGTTTGAATCTAATCAGGCGCAAAACTTTGCGTAAATTATTTCATCACCGTTTGGCATGGGGTTGGCATATCCAATGAAGGATAAACGCCTCTAAAAAAAAAGCGGAATAAAAAAAAAACACCAACCCGCACTGGGCCCGCGTGGTGGATTATGACCCACTCCTTCTCACAAAGAGGTGGCCTGTGTCGGATATAACATCTACAGTTATTAGTGTCGTACTTATCACATTTTACAATTTAATCTTTGTATTTTAAGAACACGTAACACTGTAATAGTCGAAAATGAGAGTATCAAAATAATTTTGTAAGATATTTGGTAGAACTTAGACTTGTTGTATAAGTACGTAAGTTTGCTTTATTCAAATTTTGGACTTGAGGGAGTAACTAAGTAGTTTTAACTTACAAACTTCTTTGGTACTAATGTAATGAAGTTACTCGTAGGCACGTTGAGCTGAGATCGTCTTATATAAGACAAAACTGTAATGCACGTGTTTTGATAAAAAATGTGTGAAGTCAAATGATATTTATCACAAACATTACATAATAGTCTGGTTGGATCATTTTGTTTTGCCAGAGAAATCACATCTACTGTATGTATGCGACCTACATTATGTAAGTTGTTACTACTTCGACCAGATAAAAATGTTAAACCTCGTACAGACACACTCGATTTAACACACGAGGTGAGTGAGGTTTTAGAATACCTACATTTAGAGTAGACGTTAGCGTGGAATGTCGCGTTGTTATTGTTGTTGTTGGGGTGGCAGTCGCGCCGGAGCCGCGTTGCGTTGCGACTGTCGCACCGCGGCATCGTGCCAAGCTAATTTCCACTATGTGAACATTTGCAGTGTTCACCGTAGGTTTTTTTTAAAACTAGCCCGTTCTTTAATCGCGTGCATCTGCGCGAGGCTTTATCATCAGAATGACGGATACAAACTAAGCAAGAGAGTGGTGTTTTAAAACAGATCAGTTAATTACCTTCCCAAGATCGTGTCCGTCAGTGCTGGTACACCAACGCAGCAAGGTTTGCACATTAACTGTTCGACACCCGCACCTTCGATCAATAATAGTACTAGCACAATATGTACTAGATTCCCGATGAACGCTTCAAAAACGGTCTGAAAAATAACGCCACAAACGGTTTTGTGACGGTATTTTGAATCCAACAAGGATTCAAAATACCGTCACAAAACCGCTTAGACCTTAAGTATCATATTAGAATGAGTACTTTTGTACTGATGACATTTTATCTTCAAGAAACATTTTTCAATTGTTTACGTCAAACCTAATACATTTTGCAATAGTAATTAAACTGTATGTTTGAGTGTTAAGGTTTATAATAAATTGAAGTTGTTAATACTATTGAACATTTTTTTATGAAGTGTAGATGTTTACGTGTGTGCAAATGTGGCCGCTTATGCGACTCCTTTTTGTTCCTGATCCTTAATCTAGAGCTATTATTGATCGAAGACCCGCACCGAAAAAATATATGTTGCCATCTACAAGTACTTCTTCCGGGTCTGTTTGCTTGAGTCTTTCTTCTCTTTCTTTCTATTATGTGAGTTTATATGCTTTTAAACGCACTCACGATACATATGAAATGCCAGAAGCGGGTAATGTTTCTAAAAAGTAATGAAAACTTTAAACAAGGCACTACTAAATCAAAAATATCATAAATAGGCGAGGTGACGAACTAAATTGATAAATCGTCATAATGTACCATTCAAACGATGAGTTTGATAAAGTTTTCGATGAGACCGATACATAACACGATATATTAAAATTTTAGTCTTTTGACAGTTCAAAAGTGCTTGTAATGGCCTACTTAAAGTAAATGCTTTGATTTTGAGATTATTGTTAGTCCGTTTTTATATATCCATATTCATAGTGATTTTTTGATGTTAACCAACAAGAGGAACTCTTTAAGAGACACTGGACAATAATTCTGGAGTAGGAGTGCACAAAGATATTTTTTCAACTTATTATTTAAACAAATCTGGTCCAAATTTGACACTTGGGCATGAGCAACCACTAGTTGAATCGAGTTTAATAAAAAGAATATATTTATGCGAGGGAACCCAGAGCTAGTTTAAAGTAATAAGAGATACCGCAGTACCGTCGCAGATAAACGTTATCTCGGTTCAGTTTATGTAATAGGTAATGATGATTATTTTTGTATTATCTGCCTCATAGAAATACGATATTTAATGTGATACCCCGCACCAGAGTAACCGCAGTCATTCCGCAAAAGGTGTCCACCCAGTGCAGACATGGTGAAAGTTGCAGTAGTGACCGGCGCTAACAAGGGGATCGGCTTCGGGATAGTTAAAGGGCTGCTGAAGAGATTCGATGGCGTCGTGTACCTGACGTCAAGAGATGAAGGTAGAGGGAAGGCCGCCGTCGCCAAACTGAACGAGCTCGGACTAACGCCGGAGTACCACCAGCTCGACGTGACGGACAGGAACAGTGTGCTGCGGTTCAGAGACCACATCAAGGAGAAATACGGAGGTATCGACATACTTGTCAACAACGCAGCGGTCGCCAACAGTGTGGAGGTTTATAATTCCTATGAAGTGTGCAAAACGGTCGTCGACATCAACTACTTCAGCATTTTGACAATCCAAGAACTGTTATTCCCGTTAGTGAGAGACAATGGACGCATTCTTAATATATCTAGTGACTGTGGACACTTGTCTAACGTGCGGAACATTTACTGGGTGAAGAGGCTGTCCAAGAAAGATTTAAAGGTAGAAGACATCAATGATTTTGTGAACTGGTTTTTGGAAGGCGTTAAGGAAGGCAACTTTAACTACGATGATATAGCTGATGAAGGTACAATAGCTTCGTACAGAGTGGCGAAGGTGGCTCTCAGTGCAATCACGATGTTGCAGCAGAAGGAACTTGAGTCACGGAACATCTCAGTGAACTCTATGCATCCAGGACTAGTTCAGACTGACATGACTGGTGGTGTTGGCTTTTATGACACAGACAAGGCAGCCGAGACTCCTCTATATCTAGTGCTTGACGCTCCGGACACTCTCAAGGGAGCATACGTGTGGTATGACAGACGAGTACTCGACTGGTACGACTACAAAGCTGATTACTTCTTCAAGATCAGAACCTTAAAGAGTCAGATATAATTGTGACCAACATACAATTTTAATTAAGTAACATAGATTGAACTTTGATTTACTGGTACGTGAAAATTAATTTTAAGGCAATTAATTTTGAGATCCCTTCTGTCTAAAATAATATAATTATGTTTGTAATCAGATTTATCTCTTTGTTTATGAAATTAATTACTGCTCGTACATTTTATGTTTGTGGACATACCTATTTACTTTCAGCAACAAATGTTATTATTAACGATTGATAAGAGTGCAAAATACATTAAGTAAGTTGATATGATAAGATAAACCATCGTGTCGATTAAATGTGTACAACATTTTGACTACCTATTTGTATTTTTTACCCGACTACGGCAAAGTCAAAAGGAGGGTTATGATTTTGACCGGTATGTATTTATGTATGTATGTTTGTTCCCTCATATCTTCTAAACTTCATATTCTGCTTAGCCTATTCCCAACTATATTGGGGTCGGCTTCCAGTCAAACTAGATGCAGTTGGATATCAGTATTTTACATGGAGCGACTGCCTTTCGGACCTCCACAACCCAGTAACTGGGTAATACGATACCCCATGGTAAGACTGGTTGCCAGACTTTAGAGCTTCTGACTAACAGTAACGACTGTCAAAGATCTACAAATGGCAGCGGGGACCAACGGCTTTACGTGCTTTCCGAGGCACGGAGGAAACTCGCTATGACAGATAGTCACCCATCCACAGACCAACCTCGGCAAGCGCGGCTTAACCCGGAAGATCGGCCTGTGTGGCTGTATTTATTTAGCCACGAATTTATTATAGTATTTTCAAAAACTATAACATATATTCCTTACTTCAAATAATATAACCCCAAAATAGTGTAATAAAAAAATAAGTTAAAAATAACTAAAGCCCAACTTTGACAAAATCGCGAACAATAAAGTATAAAAAAAAAATAGTTAAAATAACTAAAACCCGACTACGAAAAAACCGCGTAAGTATAATAAAAGTATAAATCAAGAACAATCCGTGTTACAGAATTTTTTAAGTAACTGTGATCGTACGAGTATGCCACATAGCCAATAAAGATTGTGTGAAACAACCGCAGGTCGGGTTTTAGTTATTTTTAACTTATTTTTTTCCTTTGTCATTAATTTCATCAATATGTTGCTAATTTAAGAAGTTTACCAGTAATTGACCAACCTATTTGGTCAGTACAAGTCTGACAGTTCCTTCTGCCTTGCTGTGGGTGGGAGGACTCATTTGATAATTTTACAACGGATTGTGCACAAAATTATTTTATTTTCAAAATTAATTAACCGTGCCGATAGTCGTGTCAGCCAACGAATTAATTGCCAGTCTCGAACACCACTTCAGGAAGCTCTCTTTAGGCAGTTGGATCACCTGGGACCTGATTCGTAAAGCAGTATTTCTTGACACGATGCTCATTGTTAGGTCTTTTTCTTCGAACTGACTGCCGGTAGATTGAACCTTGTTATCTACACTTTTATTATAAAGAGGAAAGATTTGTATTTTGTGTGTTTCGTTTGTAATGAATAGACTCAAAACTACTGTACCGATTTCAAAAATTCTGTCGGCCGTTAAAAACTGCTTTGGTCCTGAGTAACACAAGCAATAAGGGGGGGAAGTGTGAAGGAAGCCGTTGGCAAAAGCTAGTAAATATATATATTTTAAATGTAAAAATGTTTCAAATGTGTATTAAACTAAATAAAAGACCATACACGTTTGGCGCAATGGCCGAGCAATTGGTTGTTTCGGGTCTGGGCGTTAGTGTATGTGAGTTTATATGTTTGTAAACGCACCCACGACACTAGAGAAATAAAATCATGTTTCTTTCAAGATAATTATGTATTGATATAAAAGTTTATTTGGAAAAAGAAAAGTGATTTTATAAAGTTGTAAACTATCACAAACGATGTTTCTTCATATTTTTTTTAAACCACTCCTAAAATTGTTGAAACATATTGCTTCGTGAGTTCGGCTACGTTCTGAAGTTTTGATTAAATTGAAACGAAATATAAGTTGACGTGAAACGTGTAATCAAATAAAATGTTTTATTGTATTTGTCTTTTGGCTTTGAGCTGAGGTAACTGTGTAACTTTATGATATATTGGCTGCTTATAAACTTGAGTAAGTATACTTTTGTTAAGTTTCGTACCTCGGGGTGCAATTATAACTTGGGAGTTTAGACTCAGAAAAACTTAAATGTACGTCTGGAACATAAATTATTTAGTCTTAAGGAAAAAATAAAAAACGTGTTCAGGAAACTCGCCAAACTAATCTTTTTGTTTTTATTTTTTTAAGAAATTAGTAGATGTTAAATAATTTGCAGGCTGTAGAGTTTCCTAGTTTGCATATAGAAATGTTTTCACAAATAAGTTATCCAGTGCGTGTATTTCTTTTTAGAAAAACATTGTCCAACTCTAGGAATTTCTCGTGTCGTGGGTGTGTTTACAAACAGAAACTCACACATACAAACACCCAAACCTGAAACCCAAAACGACTACTTGTAAGTCATACAATTATTTGTTCCGTGCGGAAGGCGAACCCGCGACACGCTGCACAGCAGTCCAATCGCTCAGCCACTGCTTACACTGCCATATAATTAACCTTTAGCAGCAGGTCAAGCGACACGTAAACCATGATTATTATTACTTAAACTAACATTACATAATGTAATGTTTGTTTAAATAATGATAATTATGTGATGTTTGTTTAGGTTATCATGTTGAACATAACAGCTGATATTTAATTACTAATTTAAACCAGCAGTTAGAATATCTATAGAGAATCGGGGGCGATTTGGCATATCTAAAATTCAAGAGGGCGAGTCGAAACACTTCGGCAATCAGGGGCAAGATCCAAGGCTTAGCTGAGCCTACACTATTTTTATCTTCGATCAATCTATACGACAAGAGTAGTTTATAAAAAAAAAAAGTGAAAAGGCAACTTACGAACCGTAGCATTCCCCTGCCGACAAACAAGTTCAAGTTCACGAATAGCGACTGTTACTCCCGTGTTCAAACTTAAATATAGATAACTACTCACTACTACACGCCGTAAGCAAACATACACAAGCTAGTTCATACAAACAAATTACATAATTTACGTTTATAATACCCACTCGTCTGGCTCTATACAGAAAGCAAGCGAGCTCGCGTCGCAGCCTCCCTCGCTGTTTATCTGCCAAAGTTTTGATTAAATCCGACCGAAACAATAGTGATGTTCTCCAATTACATAAATAGCTTGTTTTTTGACTATGTGTACACAATATCAGGACTGTATTTACTTTTAATAGTTGCTGTTTTGCAGGAGGTCTAAATCTTACGTATTTTATTAATACAATAAATGTGTAAGTCTGTCACTGTCAGGATGAATATTTATGTTTGTTACTCGTTCATACTAAAACTTCTGAAGGGATGTGGCTGTTTGGTGCACATATAGTTTATAACCTAGATTAACACAGGATAGTTTTTATTCCAATTTTATACTCGAAAATTACCTACGGGAAGATAAAATTGGTTTATCTTCCCGTAGGTAATTTTCGAGTTGTAGCGGGTGAAGCTGCTGGCAACAGCTAGTAATCTACAATGTTTGGATTACTAAAAGTTAAATTGAGTATTATTGCACTTGACGACGACCCCAACATAGTTGGGAAATGGCCACTAACCCTAACGAGTTGATGCCCGTATTTGCTGCGTTATTACACAAAATTGTAACTGCAAATATTCAATCATTTTGTTGATGATTTTACGTACTCTACATTCTACAGTACACAATCAAACAGTACCACTTCAGTTTATCATCAACATTTCAACTTCCATTACAATTCCCACTGATAATGCATTCTATGACAATCAATATTCAAGTGCAGCCATTATGAGGTTCTCGCGTAAAATACCGCTCTTAGATAACGCACGGAACGATCAAATTCATCCCGTAACGATCCATTGCTCGCTCTCTATGAATAATGTATGAACGCCGCGCAGCATCCCATTAACGCATGCCCATGTAAGTGTTGTACGTTTTGTGCGTCGTTTTTAGAAACATTGTTTCTGTCCGTATGTAAACATACCGAACATTGAATATCAAGGAGCTTGTGTTCACTGCATTATTTATCTGTTACGGTTTACATTGACGCTTTGCATTCAATTTGTTTGGTGGAGGAATGAAAGAGAATTTGAGTTAAGAATATTTTATAAATTGTAAGGTATAGCTGAACCTGTAAGGAAGTATATTTTATGGAAAGTCAAAGCCAATTGTAATTTAAAGCGGTAATTTCGAAACCAGTAAGTACATCATTTGTCTAGGCTTTTGCCAGTTATAAGGGACGACTGTCTAGTTGACATATCACACAGTTTAGTGTAGATTCGAGCAAGATATACTTATCTCGAAGGATAAATAATGCGACTCTTATAACGCGCATCGGTCTCTCCCAGATCACATTAGACAAAACACACCAGCAGTGGTAAAAGTTTCAGTTAGTAGTACAAATGATTTCTGATGGAGAAGGTTTGTAGGTACTTAGAACACAATCGAAATATATTGATCACATTTAAAACGTAGAGAGCCGAATCTAGCCGCGCCGTTTACGACGATAAATCGAATCACTGCGGGCAATTTGGCGCCGAGCCTATTTCCTACGTTTTATTAGATTTTATAAATAACTGCACGAGTATTGCAATGAAGATATTTCAGATTTGTTGCATAAAACAACATAAATTGTTTGTATGGGAGACTATAGCTTTATTTCACTTTGTTCACCCATGTGAACAGAGTGGTCAACTTTGGTGTTCTCAATTCACCTCGGTAAATTTTAACCTGGGTGATATCCCCCTGGTGAATTGAGAACACCAAAGTTGTCCACTTTGTACACCTCGGAAAAATATTACCTGGGTGAACAAAGGCGACTTATCTTCTACGATCTTGTGGACTTTTATAATAAACCGACTCATACGGCAAAAGCGCAGCAAAATATTCTACCGGAAAAGTTCTCTACTATAAACAATCCATGTTGTTGATTCGTTTAAATAAATATTAATCAACGATACTTCTGTTGATATTGAACTGCAACCGCTAGTTATCTTATCGCGAATTAACTTCAGCTGAAACAAATACAAAGTGCGCATTATCTTATACCAACAGACCGAAGCCGGTCGTTCAGTTATCTCATTACAGTTAGTGCTCATTATAAACATGGTGAGAGTAGCCGTGGTCACTGGCTCTAATAAGGGCATCGGTTTCTCGACTGTTAAAGGGCTCCTGAAGAGATTCGATGGAGTAGTGTTCCTCACTTCTCGAGACGATGGCAGAGGGAGGGCCGCTGTCGCCAAACTGAACGAGCTTGGTCTTCACCCGCAATACCACCAGCTCGACGTGACTGACCGGAAAAGTGTTGCCAGATTCAGGGATTACGTCAAAGATAAGTACGGAGGCATCGACATCCTCATCAACAACGCTGCGGTCTGCAACTGCTCCGAGCTCTACCTAGGCTACGAAGAAAGTAAGAACATCATCGACATCAACTATTTCAGTTTCTTTATCATTCAAGAGTTTTTATATCCTTTGGTCAGAAACAATGGACGAATCCTCAATATTTCCAGTGACTGCGGACATTTGTCTAATGTGAGGAATGAGTACTGGATCAAGAGGCTCTCCAACAAAGACCTGACAGTAAAGGATATCAATGATTTCGTGAACTGGCATCTGGAAGCAGTAAAGAACGGAACTTTCAACAAATCTGATTTTGCTGATGATGGTACGATTGCTGCATACAGAGTTGCCAAGGTGGCTGTTAGTGCATTAACTATCATCCAACAAAGAGAACTGATGCCAAGAAACATTTCTGTGAACTCCATGCATCCTGGATTAGTTCGTACGGACATGACGAAAGGCGTGGGATTCTACGACGCAGACCAAGCCGCGGAAACTCCATTGTATATGGTGTTAGAGGCTCCAGCGTCCGTTAAAGGCGCGTACGTTTGGTACGACAGGAAAGTTCTGGACTGGTATGATCCTAAAGCGGATTGGTATTTCAAATCTGTTAATTTTACGTGTAGTCAATAATTTGTTTCAAAATGTATGTTACATTTTAATTTTTATTGTCTTAAATAAAACCGTATATTATTATTACTTTGTCCTATAATTGTCCTTTACAGCTAAAAAAAAACATAATGGAAGTATCCAGAGAGTTTAAGTTACCAGTAGTTAAAGCTCTAGAGACAAGAATTTTATCACAATGTCAAACCGAGGAGTTCTTTGTAGCGTTAGTCCTTCTGAATCAAGACCTTGATCCAACCATCGAAAGAGAGCTTTGAGAGATGATCGTCAGACTCTCGGCTATAAGGTCAGTGACTGTTACCACAAACGGTTCAATGATCCAACATGTCCACAACCTCATGCGCTAATCGAGATATTTGTTCCTCTTTCTCCGTCTTCACGATGTTCCCGTGTTCAATGTGTACTGAATCTGTGAGAACAATTACTGAAATAATAAATATGCTTGATAATTATATCACGTCAACCATTAATTCTCTTGAAACATATCCTTCCGACCAATAAAGAGAAATAGGTTTCCATATAAACGTAGTTGACCTAAACGAGTTCATTTAGCGAGCCAATCACCATTAGCCTGTGACGTCACCAACATGGCCTCCGGACAATTTCCTCAAGTCAAGTTCACGTCCGATATCTTGTGAGAGACTCGTAATAACAGGCTACATTATGTCACGCTGTATTTATATTCATGTTTATGAGGAACGGAATAAGGTCTGCATTACCGTGTTTATTTTATAAGCTTCTTCTATTTGGGACTGCCTGATTTTTTGTCTGTTTTTTAGGGTTCAATACCCAAACGGTAAACGTGCTCTATAACTAAGACTCGGCTATCCGAAAAAGAAATATTTAAAGAGGCTCTCATACAACAGAGATGATTTTTATATTTTGCCGTTTATATAGATAATGGTACGGAACCCTTCGTGCGGTAGTCTGGCTCGTACTTGGCCGGTTTTTAAGAAATATTTCTTTTATATGAACAGATCTTTAAATAACAGTTTTCTACCTCTTTATCATAATAATCGATTCAAGAACTTCACTGTTTGGAACACAATCAAAAGTTCCAACCGGTAACATTACCATACACCTGCGTTCCTAACAAAATAACTTATATATTATTGATACGCTCGCAGAGCTCTTCAATCAGCCTGATACACCGCAGATAACTAACACTTACAACGATTAAACTAACATTATAACACGAAACTTGTACAATAACAATAATTCAAACTTTTCCTTCTTCATAAGCAATTTCACGAATTCACGTGTCTTCAAAACATGCATGGTGTGGGATAACCGACCTTATGGTGAAGAGTGAAGGTTTTATATTGTGTACATGTGTGGTGTAAAATGATAATACCCAAGTGAATATTAACGCGACTGCTAATGGAGTAATGGCACTCGTACATATGAATAATTCACGTATCGAATTAAAGCGAGCCAACTTTTGTTCTGTTTACACTGGAATTAAAAACTTTCCCGGCGGCGAGGGGGAGCGGCGCGGCACGGCGGGGTGCGGGGGGCGGGGTGAGGCTAGCATTGAATTCGCAAAAGCGGCAATTTCCGTAGAAAGGATGATGACACACGGGATGTGCGGTGAGGATGAACCAGCTGCTTCCTAGTGCCAGGATTGAAAAATACCTCGAGTTTTTACGAGCTCGTAATGATATAGAGATTTTAATTTCAGGACCAAAACAAGAAAATCATGGAGAATCAGGTTTGGGCGAAGCATTTTTACAATTTCGTAGCACAGTAGGCCTATCTAATCGCCTAGATGTTCTGTCAAGTATTTTGAATAAGTGATTATTATCAGCCCTTTAAACTCTATGTACATAGGTCATAACTAATTGCATCAGCAGCTAACTGTGTATATTTCCCAGATTATAATATATTACCGTCAGAGTGTAAACACGTATGGAATTAAATTAGATTAACGATAATTTATGCATTAGCTTATCATTTTCAGCTACTGGCAACATATACATAAATCAGCCTTACTATAATTAATAGCTAATATAAGTTTGTTATATACCAAGTTATATGTAGGTAGCACAGCACACAGACCAGGACACAGACCTCCTGCCTGTGGTAAACAATGGAATAAAATCTACGACACTGGCCAAAGCGGTTTCTTTTTTAGTGGTGAAATATTTAAATGAGTCCTCCCACTCAGGGCAGGACGGGAGGGACTGTCAGACTCGTATTGACTTAAATCCACGATGTTCTTCAATAGCCCTTTATACCGGACAAAACACTCCCGCGATCCCGGCAGGGTTTGGCCCTGTAAGGCCATAACAGGCCCAAAGCCTGCCCCGATTGATTGCTGACAAGTCTTTAATGCGCGCGTGGGACACCGGTATGGCATGGTCCATGATCGGATGGCAAATCAGCCATTACTCGCCGTCCGCATGCCCGCGCGGCCTGTGCTGGTTGGCAAATGTCAGTTTTTTTTCTGGTTTCCCCACGATGTTTTCTTCGTTTTTTAGGAGAATGTATTTTCAAACTAAGAAAATTCTTAGTTTGAAAATACATTTTATTCGGCAAGTGAACTCATAATTATCGGTTGTCAAAGGCTTTAATAATCGTAACTTTAGTAATACCAAAAACTTTGTAAATTAAATAACTTTTAGTAATATTGAATTTATACGGAATCTATGCAAAGTAAATAAAGCATGGCATAAACTGAAATCATGTAGAATGGATTGTAAATACTTAGTTTAGGTTATAGGCATCTATATTTTCTTTTTTTATCGTGGTAAAATCATCAAATGAGTCCTCCCACCCAGGGCAGGGCGGGACTGTCAGACTTGTACCGACTAAAATCCACGGTGTCCTTCAATAGCCCTTTACGTACCGGGGTCACGGTAATTCGTTAGTCCCGCGACCCCGGGTAGGCATCTATATAGTCTATATTTTATTAGATGCCTGGATTTGAGGACCACGGGCAACATAATTGAAATGTATCTCAGATAGTATCTAACTTTGTTTCTTTTAATCATAAGCTTGTTTAAATGTGGCTTTTTTCACATTATTACAATATAAAAACCGTCACAAGTCCCAGCAGTCCCGTTCAAACTAAATCACTGTATGTTCGTGGGGCGCACGAAACGAAATGTGATGTGGTTATGTCAGAGAGTTCGCGACGAAATTAGATGTGAGTCGAGAGGTCTGGCGTGTTTTGTAAGCGTACGGGCGCCACCACCCGGGTGCATTGTGCCAGCCTGCTTAACCTTGCTCCGGTTATATCGCCGGATAACCGGATGAATCCCTTCCACGAGGCGCGGGGAGGGACATATGAATACACGCTCAGAAACTACCGGGAGAAGGGGAAATCGTGGAGAAAAATGCCGTATGACAGGTAATATAAAATTGGGTATTTTTAGCAACTGAACACTGCTGTTGACAATAGAAGGTAAGACGATGCTTTCATATTAAAATTTGATCTCATTTCTACTAACAAGATTGTCATGTTTTATTGATTTAACGGCACGTAAGTAGTAATTTTGTAAAAATGTTAACTTTCTAATAAAGTAATAAATTGACTATGATAGTAAACGCTTCAGTTGTTTGAAAGCAATTAGCAAATAATTGCAAATATAAAAGAGGATATCTTAGATTTTTTCCGACTAAAGTATGAACGATAATAAAAAAATTAACTTAATGTTTAAAGTCAAATATGTTATGAGTATTAGCGTGGTAAAATCATCGAATGAGTCCTCCCACCCAGGGCTGGGCAGGAGGGACTGTCAGACTTGTACTGACTAAAATCCACGGTTTTCTTCAATAGCCCTTTACGTTCCGGGGTCACGGTATTCGTTAATCCCGCGACCCCAACAGACTCTGGCCCTCTAAAGGGGAGCCCCGTCATTGTGCTGAAAATCTATGAGGCGCGCGTGAGACACAACGCGCCGTCGACCCGGGCATGGTCCATGATCGGACAGTGAGTTGCCCATTACTCGCCGCCCGTATGCCCGCGCCTACGGTGGCCGGAGATCCGTCGCCGTTGGCGTCTACTACTGTGGCTGGGCTGTGAGGTGGACGCTGTCCTCGCCCTCGCGTCCCGCCACCTCCTTCGCTAGCATAACTGCTTCGCAGAAGGAGGCAACCGCTTCCCATTCTACCTACCTATTCCAGCAACTACTAGTTTTACGCGCCTACTTAATAGAGCCATACATTTTTTTTGTATCAGTGGTTATGTTATTATATTAATAGCTGCGCAGCATGTCGTGTATTCGATTCTCGCAAGGAAAACATATTTGTATGAATGACCTACAAGTAGTTGTTCAGGGTTGTTTGCGAACGCGCTTTTAGTGAATGAAAATTGGAAATTAATGCAGTTTCAACTATAAAAAAATAATCACTGGTGATTCACTGGGCACCTACGTCTCTTGTTGACTTGAATGACCCTGGTGGTTGAGAGTGTGTCATGCTCACTCAAATGTCTCGCTGATGGTGGCGCGTGTGTCGGATCATTTAGCTCCCTTCAAAATGGTTGAGCTGAATGGTGCAGATGCATGTGTCATGGTCGTGAACGGGCGCTGTCAGTAGGCACTGGTCATCTTTTAGCTGCCATAGTTCATTTTAATTTTTTGATAATTTTATTGAATTGTCTTTTTATAATTCCTGTGACACTTTTTTGCTTGCTACATCGTTCTCACATAATGTACCATCTCAAAATGAATGATGTAACAAAGGTTCTGTAATAATTTTGGCGATCTAAAAAGAGGGTCCATGGAGTTTCTTGCCCGTTCTTCTCCATAGAGATCTACTCCTTGGAATGGGCATCTACGGTACTTTCACAGTTTTTATGTCTTGTGAATGGGACTGTAGCACCATAATTTTGTAATGTCTAATTATATTTTATTTGTCTTTGACAATTCAAAAGTGCCTGTAACTGGCCTACTTGAAATAAATGCTTTGATTTTGATTTTGAATCTAACACAATCATGTTCCAAACCCACTTTTTATTTATTCAATTTACCAGGGTAGCTGTTGCCAACGTTTGCTCTTCCTACATTTTTATAAGGAAAGCGGTACACATAAATGAGACGCGGCTCTGTTTGCGAAGCCGCCGGTTTGATTGATCACCGCGTACTGAAGTACACTCACGAGCAATAAAATGTATTACACTTTACAAAAAAAAAACAACTTCAATAACCCCCACAAAAAAGTGTAAAATACCTATCAACCTATCTTTCCGAAATCAGCTGCTTTTTTATTTTACTTATAGACGTTTTAGCCACCGACTCCCGCAAGAAAAGTTATTTTACATTTTTGTGGTGTTTTTTGAAGTCGGTTAAATTCTCTTTTCAAAAGTTTTTTATTTTGCCTTTTTTGGTTTAAATATTACACTCAAATTCTTGTCAAATACCTACATAATTCTCTTCCCATACAGAGGGACTTGACCGAGAGCAGAATATCACAGAGGCTAAGTTAGAAATTCTCGCGGACAAAGGCGCGGGCGGAGTGCTAGTATCTTTTATGCACTAGAATTTTGTTAACAGTAGTACCGGTAATAACATCGTCCAAGGACACAATAAGTTTAAAATGCTCATAAAATAAAAACTACTGAACTAAACATAATGAAACAATCACACAATACACACAAAAAAACCGACCGAACCTCTTCCTTTTTGAAGTCGGTTAAAAATACAAACGCGATTTTCTCGTAAAATACTGATTTTGTACTTTGACATAAGACCTATTTCTTAATAACATGGCTTCTTAAATAAAATATTAATCAATATGGTAGGAGAACATCGCTTTTCAATTCCACTAAGTGTATACGTATAATTGCTCGTGAGTGTACTTCCTGACGCGTCGCCGACTATTGCAGCCAGCCATCACAAACTTACAATTTTGTTGCTGTTTTTCTTCAGCGCTTATGGCTTCCATTTATGGGAAAGGGTAGGATGCTGGAGGGTTTGTGGCCGTTGGAACATACTGTAGTTTCTATCTTATGGCATAAAAATATATAGGTAATGGTAAATGGTGTAATGTGAATAGAATAGAAAATTGGTGTCGCCTTGGCTTGTGAACTGATTGAGAGGATTTTTTTTGAGTTATGAACTGTCCCAAGATCTTCGAATGAGTTTTTTCAAGTGTTAAGTAGCAGTACCTTCTTAATCTTAAATAGATCCTTCAACTACTCAAAAATAACAGAACTAGGTACCTACTTTTAAAAAAACAGAACCTTATCATTGAAGGTTTAGCTTGAACACCACTCTTGCGTATTTGAGATACACAATACCTCGATTTGATGTTTTCTGTCACTTTATACTCGGATTTAAATACCCATTTAACCTCCTTCTTAAGCTTCAGAAGCTTATTCACAAATCTTTGGGAATCAAATGTTTATTTTTCTCGTTTTCTTTTCCTCATAAAAATCTTACATAGAAGAGATTTATTCCCAACTCAAAGTCAGTATAATCTAGTAACAGTTATTTCTTGACGAAAAATATGAATGTTAATTATCCCATTAGCATGACATTAACAGAAAAGATGTCCAAAAGATAATTAGTCATTGCTTTGCTAAACTTAGTTTTCAGTTTCAAAGCAAAAATACGGTCCAAATAATTGTCTTTTGATTATTTGTATTCTTAGAATTTTCACTTTGAAGTATAATAATAATTAGGATCAGGATGAAACTTCGTTTAAACTAGGAATGATACTGGACTACCAGAGACAAGAGATACGAAATTGTAGGTTAGTTATAAACAAACAGTAGTAAGGTGGGTGGACCATGAAAGGCCATGCTCCTTCGAAGGCCAATTATTAAAATTTCGTAGTTATTGCCATGTGATGACAAATTCCTTCTATCTACATAAACATCCATCGAACTAGAAATCACAGACGCGGCGGCGAATCGCTCGCACCACTATTTTGGCAGTACGGTCCCTCGGTTCATTGATATCGGAAATCGGCGACGTTACAATAAGGTGGGTGTACCATAGAAGGCCACTCTAACAAATAAACAGTTATTATTCGTTTATTTACTGGATAAATGAAACTAACAAATATTTAAGTAATACTTTGTTTTATTCCGTAATAAATAAACCACTTCTTTTTATTGTAGATTTAATCGCTATTGTTCAAGCTGTTAACATATTCTCAATTTTGTAAAAGTTTATCTCTAACTTCCCTAGATGGCGTTGTTAGATTTCCTGAATCGCGGTATGGTTTCGTTACCATGGATAGTATATAAGGTTACGAAATTATTAAATAAATGTCTTCGTTCTGATCACGTGGTGTTTTCATATATCCCTACACGTCGAGTAAAGAGGCCGAGCAGTCTTCGTTCTGATCACGTGGTGTTTTTATATATCCCTACACGTCGAGTAAAGAGGCCGAGCAGTCTTCGATTGACATAAGGTCCTACGATCCGGATACTTTTTTGAAAAAGCGCCTCTGTCGACTGAGCAAGTCTGGAGCTGAGCAGGGCGAGTCTGGAGCTGAGCGGAGCTAGTCTGGAGCTGAGCGGAGCGAGGTCTGCGCAGCCGAGCGGAACTGTGTTAAGTGGTTTAGTGAAGTGATCAAAGTGCAATTAAAAACCGTGAGTACAATCATCCTACAAATATTAGAAGTGTCAAAGACTTGTAAAATTTTAAAATCAATTCTTGGACTTAGAAAAAATTGCGAAAATAAAGCCTTAGAATAATAATAGGACTTAGAATAATTCTTCAAATTTTGAAGAGACGGGGAACCTATGCCCGATTTTAGTCAGAGTTAAAGTGCGATCCAAACACTTAGAAAAATTTCAGCAGTCTGGCACTTAGAAAAATACGCTTTGGGCACTTAGAATTCTTCAGTTGAATATTCGGTCTTTGATTTATTAACAACATGGAAGCACAGCTAAGGTTGTTGGAAGACATCAAAAATCGCATTGAGAAGGGACTAGTTAACTTCAAGAAGTCTCCGAAAGACAGAATCAATAAAGCGTATGTGGATTCCAGATTAGAGATATTAGATAAACTCTATGAAGATTTTACAAGGAAACATGAGGAACTTTTGGTTAACTTCAAACCAAGTGAATTAAACACAACAAGTTATGTTAGAAATGATGTTTTTGAGGTGGTTACTGACACTTTTGTTGACTATAAAGTGGAATTGAAAAATGCTTTACCTAGTACGTCTCAGTCCTGCAAACCGAGTAATGAGTCGCATGAAGATTCAAAAATTATGTCAATTGCTAAATTACCTAAGATAACTATTCCTACTTTTGATGGTAAATATTACGAATGGTTAACGTTCAGGGACTTATTTTTGTCTTTAATTCATTATAACAAGAATCTTGAAGACGTACAACGTTTACATTATTTAAGATCACATTTATCAGGTGAAGCAGCACAGCTCATAAAGCATATTCCGATTACACAAGCAAACTACGATAAATGTTGGACTCTGTTAAATAGTCGTTATAATAATAAGAGATTTTTAGCCAATTGTACTCTCAAGCGTCTACTTAACCAAAAACAAATGACGGGTGAGGCATCCACTCCTCTCAAGGAGCTTTTGGATACCACAACCGATTGCCTTCATGAGTTATCAAATCTAGGGGTGCAGGTGGACACTTGGGACATAATTGTTATTTATTTGATCAGTTCAAAGTTGGACGTCGAGACTCGGAAGCAGTGGGAATTGCAGGTAAGTCAATTTTGCGAGGACCTTCCCACCTTCAAAGCGTTTCGTGACTTTTTAGAGAAACGTTTCCGGGCTTTAGAATTTGTTGAACCACAGGGTAGTAAGTATAAAAGTTACCCCAAAGCATTGCATGTGGTTGCTAAATTATCCTGTCCACTTTGTTCGGAAGAGCATCTCTTGTGCCATTGTGAGAAGTTTGCTCGGGAAACTGTCGATCAGCGTCGTCAAATAGTAAAATCTCATGGTTTGTGTTTTAATTGCCTTCGCTCAAGTCATCTCATTATTAATTGTCGTGTGAATACTAAATGTAAAATGTGTAACAGAAAACACCATACTCTTCTGCATCAAAATACAGAATTAAATAAGGATACCAGCTCTTCCCAGGCTCAATATAGAACTCAAGGAGAAACACCACAGAACGAGGCCACGGCTGAACCTCATATTTCAACCCATTTTGCTAGAAATATTCATAGCCAGATTGTACTGGCTACAGCCCTTATTATGGCTAGGTCTAGCAATGGGAAACATCAAGTTTTGAGAGCCCTGTTAGACCAGGGTTCGCAAGCTTCTTTTATAACAGAAGCTGCGGTTCAGTTATTACACTTGAAGAAAATAGCGGTAAAAACTGCTATTTCGGGTTTAGGTGGAGGTCAGGGCGACGTAACTTCAAAATATATGGTTAGGATAAACATTCAGTCGTTACGTGATCCTGCCTTTAATTTTCAAACAAAGGCTTATGTGCTGAGTAAGGTAACTTCCATTTTACCTGAAAGGAAATTCACTTTGGTGGATTGGCCAGAACTCAATCGTATTGAATTGGCCGATCCAAATTTCAACAGGCCTAACAAAATTGATATTTTGTTAGGAGCGGAGGCCTATTGCAGAGTCTTAAAAGAAGGCTTAATCAAGGACCCTAGCGGTAAAACAATGGCTCAAGAGACATACTTTGGATGGATTGTGTCGGGTGAGGTTCATGATGACGCAGGACTGCAATCATGTCACAACTTAATCGTAAGCATGCACGCTAAGGTCCAAGAAGATGAAATCCTGAAAAGATTTTGGGAACTCGAGGCAGATCCGTCAGGTTCTGAAAAGACAATTCTTGGTCCTGAAGAGCAAGCATGTGAAGATTACTTTGCTGCTACAACACGTAGAGATCAAACTGGTCGTTACATCGTGAAGCTTCCATTCCGATCCAATAAAAAACCCTGCAACACAAAAGAAATAGCAATTAAAAGGTTATACAGTCTTGAGAGAAAACTTAACAAAGATAATGGGCTTAAAAAGCAATACACTTCAGTGATAAATGAATATCTATCACTAGGGCATATGGAAGAGATTTCCAATGAAGACGAAAATAATAAAATGGGTGCTGTTTACTTACCGCATCATGCTGTTATCCGTGAAGATAGGTCAACTACTAAGTTGAGAGTGGTAGGTCGTAAGGGATCTAAGGGATCCGATCGCGTTTCCTTGAATGATACCTTAATGGTTGGACCACTCTTGCAGGCTGATTTACGGCATATAGTTATGAGATGGCATCAACATCCAGTTTGTCTAGTTGCCGATATTGTAAAAAAATATCGGCAAGTGAAGGTGGCCGATGAACACGTGGACTTTCAAAAGATTTTATGGCGAGATGAATTTCGTTCCCATATAAAGGAATTTCGGCTTTTGAGAGTTACGTTCGGTACATCTAGTGCACTTGACCTCGCAGTGAAGGCATTGATTCAAAATTCACCACTGGGTGAAGATATGAAGCATCCCATTATAGTTCCCTGTCAATCCTATTTAACGAAGTTGCTCATAGCAGATGCTCATGAGCGAGTATTACATGGAGGACCCCAATTGACACACAATTTTCTGAGATCAAAATACTGGATTGTTCGAGGGAAAAATCTTATTAAAAATCACATACACAACTGTGTACCATGTATTCGTCATGCTGGTATAACCAAACACCAGCTGATGGGTCAGCTGCCATCATGTAGAGTAACACCAAGTAAGCCGTTTCTACATTCAGGTGTTGATTACGCAGGGCCGATTCAGATCAGAACTTCTAAGGGTAGGGGACACAAGTCCTACAAAGGCTACATATGTTTTTTCGTATGTATGGCCACTCGTGCTGTTCATATAGAAGCGGTTTCTGATCTGACTTCTCAGGATTTTCTGTCAGCTTTTAAACGTTTCGTAGCCAGACGTGGACACTGTAGTCAGATCTACTGTGATAATGGCACTTATTTTGTCGGGGCTTCGAAAGAGCTTAAAGCAATGTTTCGCGATGAATGTGCTTCTGTTCCTAGAGAAATTGCTTCTGTGTTGGCAAATAATGGAACAGAGTGGCATTTTATCCCACCTCATGCTCCTAACTTCGGGGGCCTTTGGGAAGCTGGAATTAAAAGCACCAAACATCACCTCAAACGGGTGATAGGCGGGTCGACTCTTACTTTTGAAGAGTTGAATACAGTTTTATCGCAAATAGAGGCTTGCTTAAATTCCAGACCTCTGTCACAAGCTAGTGAAATTGCAACAGATCTAAACCCATTGACACCGGGACATTTCCTGGTGGGAGAGCCGCTGGTTGTAGCACCAGATTATAATTATGAGTATGACACGGTGAGTAGCTTGAGACGTTGGCAATTGACACAAAGAATGATTCAATCTTTCTGGAAACGTTGGTCTCGGGAGTATCTGAGCATATTTTTTCAACGGCATAAGTGGGCTAAACGTACGAGCGACCCAAAGGTTGGGGATGTTGTTCTCGTAAAAGAAGACAATTTACCTCCTGCCAAGTGGTTGTATGGGAGGGTGGTTGAATTACACCCTGGTAAAGACAATTTAGTTCGAGTAGCTACCATAAAGTGTAAAGACTCCCAAGTCAAGCGTCCAACTTCAAAACTTTGTATTTTACCAATAAGCGATGAAGGCTAAACATTAATTATTGTACTTTTGTTTGTTTTTCTTATTATATTTATACAGTCCACTTAGATTTTTGGTTTATTGTGTAAAAGTAGTTTTTTTCAATTAGTTATATTTATACCTGTAAATTGAATGTTAACTTGCTCAATATTATAAGGGCTGCACACCCAGGACTTTAGAGGCAACACGCTCTTAGTCGGCTTTTTTTTCATCATGTCATGGTGGGCGGTTGAAAGGACTGAGTCCTTGGTGGGCGGAATGTTCAAGCTGTTAACATATTCTCAATTTTGTAAAAGTTTATCTCTAACTTCCCTAGATGGCGTTGTTAGATTTCCTGAATCGCGGTATGGTTTCGTTACCATGGATAGTATATAAGGTTACGAAATTATTAAATAAATGTCTTCGTTCTGATCACGTGGTGTTTTCATATATCCCTACACGTCGAGTAAAGAGGCCGAGCAGTCTTCGTTCTGATCACGTGGTGTTTTTATATATCCCTACACGTCGAGTAAAGAGGCCGAGCAGTCTTCGATTGACAGCTATTTAATAACTTTTAGTGTTAAATGACTGATTTATTATAATGGCCTTCTAAGGAGCCTTGTTCCTAGCAAGGCCATTTTTAAGAGTTCAATGAAACTTAAGTTTAATCAATATTAATCAAATCTGAAATTTAAAAAAGTGGTTTATATTTTACGGAATAAAACAAAGTATTACTTAAATATTTTTTCGTTTCATTCATCCAGTAAATGAACAAATAATAACTGTTTATTTGTTAGAGTGGCCTTCCATGGTACATCCACCTTATGTGTTTGTTGGACGATGAGTTTCTAGTTTTATACACGGAGAGTTCAAACCATAACAAAGTATACAATAAAAAAATTGAAACAGAGAGGGAAGAAATGCTCAGGTACCTTATAACATGCTGTGGAACTGTACTTAAAAGAAAAATTAATGCACAGCCATTTAACAAAATAAAAAACAACTTTACATTTTTAGGCAGAATAAACTAACTTTCCTTCTGCTAAACAGTCACCAATAAAACAGCCACATTTTATTTATTTTTCAAAGAAACCTTATCGGGACATGAAACACGGTAGCACAGGATACGTGCTCGTAAATCGAGTAAAACAACCGAGTCGTGGTCGCCACTGCACTTTTACTCACACCGGTACAAAAATGTAGATTTTAACACAAAAATGTGCATAATTATGCAAATATTTACATAAGCAGCCGACGCTTTTTACGCGACTCGTGAATATACTGACCAGGTTTAATGCTGCAAAAGAGGAAGAGGGCGGAGTTTTAAATATTTATAAAACTAAATAACTTAACCTTAAGTCATAAAGCGGGCGTTGGGTTAGCAGCCTTGTAGACTTACCGATGGAATGGGGGAAAAATAGACAGAAGAATGTAGGAAGACGAGGTGGATAGATGATCTCATTAAAATGGCTAGAAGAAACCGGGAAGCATTGGGAATGGGATGAAGACTGAAAAAGAATAAGAATATTCTTTATTAGACAAGAACGTGGTAAAAAATTATGTGAAGTCCCTGACTCCTGTGCTGCATACCTGTGTTCCAGGAGCCAGAATGAGAGAAACAGCAACTCATGGGACTAAGAGAGTGATTAGTTTGAATGTTATGTTGACGGATGGAGAGGAAAAGGAACGCCAAAGAAAAGATGGATAGATTTTCTAATAAATGAAGGAAAAAGGAGTAAATGATACTGTGACGTCTGATAGGACCCGAAGTAAAATGGTATAAGGGTAGGAAGATGATGATGAGAGAAACTGCAAAATAGCGACCAACGTTTGGGACTTTTAAAGTAAATCCAAACCAGTATAGTAGCTTATTGAAGACTTGACTCTGTCACGGACACTTCCATAAATATACTGATTATAATATTTTGTCAATTCCTATCCCGCAGTCCGTAAAGGGTGGTTTGAAACTGAGTGTTTGAAACTTTTTCTTTTCTTTATACCCTCTCCCCGCTTGCCCCTCGGCACCCATTTACAAAACGGGCCCGCAAATGTACGACTGACTGGAATATGCGCGCGTGACGACTGAGCAACGGGGTACGGGGGGAACGCAGAGGGAAGGGGGGAAAAGAGTAATTTGTTAGATTTATCTTTAATGTTTTTTTGAGCGTTTGTAAACACAATACAATTATCTTGTTCGTGGGTTTTTCTACTATAAAAAAACCTTTTTTTTAATATATATCGCTCCTCTGATCCTAGAAGGATAAATCAATAATAAACCATAGTAATACATCAAAGTTTTGCAAGGTTTACAAATTTGAAGTTTATAAAAAAACGTTTGTCATTCTGTCATTGAAATAAAAACACAAGGAATAAAATGGATTATTATTCCATAATTCCCACCAGTGGGGACTAACAGGACTCCTTTCATCCCCAACACTATCCAGGCATATCTAGTAAAAGCCATAATATGTATAATACTGGTTAAAATCCACAAAAGTAATTATTCTATGTCCTATTCTCTTTGCGTCCGGAGCGGAGCTCGGGAGCGCCTCGTTCGTACATTTAAAAGTATTTGCAAGACAAACAGCCGCAATGTTAATGATGTTGTGCTGCCTCTATATAATGAATTGTATAGTAGGTATATCATATGTATGCTATGCCTATAAAGTGCATATAGTAAAATTGCGTTAGTATTTTTAACTGGAAGACGTTTCTAATTTTGTAATGTGTTGTATTATGATCGGAAAACTGCACTAAGTATCAACCTCGTTATTGTTCTTTCTTTTAATATAAACTCTTGAGTAGAGCGTGGAGTCTTGTCTGTTCTACAGTAGTTCTTATAAACACCAAAGTTAATACTAGAGTCGTAGTGTTCTCTCCAGTGTTGGCAAACATGGCAGTAGATCGTAAAGTTTTGGGTTCACGGTCGATGTTACGTGAAGAAGTATCTTTGGTATCGTGTCAAATGCACAACAACTCTAAACCCCTCATAACTATGTATAGTATAATAACTTCAGAAGTAAAGTACTCGTATTATCAAACATACGGTTTTAGAAAATGCACACTACGGCTTTCGCTTGAAATCTGCTGGAATGAAGACGACTTTATTTTATATCATGGTAAAAAAGAAAGATTTGTGTAGTGATTATTGGCGTGCGTGGGATCCGCCCCCTTGGTGTCCACCCCAGGCAACTGCAGACGGGAGGGACTGTCAGACTCGTACTGACTAAAATCCACGGTGATCCTTCATTAACCCTTTACGTTCCAGGGTCACGGTTACCCGATGAGACAGTCCTGCGAACCTGGCGTTGCGCCTCCACGCGCTACTCATAGACACGCTGGAGGGCCTTCACCTCCAGATCCCATGGCGGCAATCTGACAAGGAGGTTGGCTGATGTCATTGCTCATCCGGATAGCCATGACCCTCTGGCAAGTGACCAGCTGTGCCGGTCGCCTCGGCATGCACAGCCTACCTGTAACCTGCGGCCGCTCGCGACCACCATCCTATCGAAGTCCGGCACCAAACAGATTTAACTATGTTCCATCCGTGCGCTGGCGTTCCAGTTCTTTATGGGTGAGCTCGCTTCATCTTAGACAAGATTTTAGTCTAGATTGAACCCAACAACAAAACCATTTCATCAAACATGGTTATTCTTTCTATGTACAAAATATTACCTACAATATAGATCCTTCCCCCTTCGACATGACGTGCCTTTAACCATCTGTCTTACTAGAGGGTGAAAGGGGGGGAGGATCATGTTATCGGAGCAAAAGTCAGTTCCCAGTAATAATAACTGTGTGTGGTCAGATGTAGGCGTGTGCGATTGACGTTCAATTAACAATCACATACTCCGCCAGAGTCGGTTATTTCTGTCCTTGAACTATTTGTATCGGTTTCTTTATTGTGGTTTACTGGAATAATGTAAATGTGTACGTCATTTTTATATTGCTGCGAATTAATTAAAAAAAAATCTGTTTTAATTATGTTTTTTTTAACATTAATTGCGAGAAGTCCAGTGAGAGTGGGAGGGACGCTTTTGGCCAGAGGTGGAAAAGAGTTCATTATTTTTGACGAGTGTAAATTATTGCACTGGCCTACTTACTGACCTATTGGAATAGTGAACTACCTCAGAGAGCCTAGAGAAGCGGCAATAATTACTTTCCAAGTTTTTTTAGCCGATAAAGTATTGTTTTGTCTAGGTCGTGGCCGCGATCACAATCTTATCACGTAGACAAAGCAATACTTTACGAATTACCGTGACCCCGGAACGTAAAGGGCTATTGAAGAACACCGTGGATTTTAATAAGTACGAGTCTGACAGTCCCTCCTGCTCTGCCCTGGGCGGGGAACTCATTTGATGATTTATCACGTAAAAAAAAAGTCATTAGGTCGTTCTATTTAATAAAGAATCATGTTCTAACATCAAAGTCTAATTGCAGAAATAACCAACAACAGTATAAAACCACGACAAAATCCAACCACGAGCTAGATTGCCATTACGTTTGGCTTTTTCCCTCTATAATGGAAAAAGGCGGGAAATGTGACGCGCCGCCATTTTTGCATAATTTGCAATCCCGCGCCACTCGCCAGTATTGGCGGCAATCTAATCGCCGAATTATTACAAAGTCCAGGAATTGAGTTACCAAAGTTAATATCTGAATGAATGGCACGTCTTTACTTTGATTAGATTTTTGGAGAATATTGAGCGTTTTATGATTTAAAATATAAGTAAGAAGCTCTATTTTCTTAAGAATTCTTATTGATTTGTACCAAATTTAGTCCGTTATTGAATTAAGCTAGCTTAGTAAGGTGTAGACTAATCTTTATTATAACTACAAGTATTAAAGTGGCCATTTACTAGCCCCAAGAAATTATAGAAGTTAACCACTGATGAAAGATATCATATTTAAAGCTGTGTTAGAATTAGAACGTACTGTATAGAGCCAAGCCAGTTTAACATCAGGCCATGTAGTGTCATAAGCTCATAATACAGTATTGTCCAATCAAACGAGATTACCGTAACACATCCAGTTTTGATTGGATAACCCTGTCAGGAGGTGTTATAACACAACATAGTAATGTCAATCTGGATATAGATATTTGTTGAAAAACGACATGTTGCGTAAATGATGAAAACTGATTTATCTTTTAGAATTTTGTCGCACACCGCAGGTTATCAGTATTTCTATTCATATATTTTGTTGGGGTTTTCTCGTCGTTGACAGATACCCCGGTAGTTGTTGTAGTATGTTCACACCAAACCACTGTTATGTTCAATAGTTTAATTACGTTTAAGTTACGTACGTTTAGTTATCTGAGCCGTACTTGATGCAATATTATTATTGATCGACCCGCTCGTGGCTGAGTTTAATCGACGACTGAATTTATGTGTTAATATAATTAATAAAGTACATTTAGCGTAATTCATTACGTGCGCAGAAACGTACTTTTGCTGTATGAGCATTATTGGGTCGTACATATTTAAGTGGTTTAAATTACTAGTGTGGGGCAACGCTACAGAACATAAGAGATTTTTTTTTTTTTTTATCGTGGTAAAATCATCAAATGAGTCCTCCTACCCAAGGCAGGGCGGGAGGGACTGTCAGACTTGTACTGACTAAAATCCACGGTGTCCTTCACTAGCCCTTTACGTACCGGGGTCACGGTAATCCCTTGGTCCCGCGACCCCGGCAGGCTTTGGCCCTCTACAGGCCCCGTCACTATGCTGACACTCTTTGAGGCGCGCGTGGAACACAACGCGCCGTCGACCCGGGCATGGTCCATGGTCGGGCAGCGAGTCGCCCATTACTCGCTGCCCGCATGCCCGCGCCTACGGTGGCCGGAGATCGTCCTGCGACGTCCGACGCCGTGGGCGTCTACCACTGCGGCTGGGGTGGAGGGAGGACGCTGTCCTCTCCCTTAGGCGGCCCGCCTCCTCCTTCACGAGCATGACTGCTTCGCAGAAGGAGGCGACCGCTGCCCACTCCGTCTCGCCCCGCAGCATGGCCTCGACCAATGCCGGGCGCGAGAGGTCTCCGCCTATCGCCGTCGTGAGGACACGGCGGTGCTCTGCCCAAGCGGGGCAGTCCTGCACCGTATGCTCCACCGTGTCCTCCGGACGATCCTCGCAGTGGTGACACCCAGGCGTTTCTTCCTTCCCTATCAGACACAGGAACCTCCCGAAACTTCCGTGTCCGGTGAGGACCTGCGTCATGCGGTAGGTCAGGACGCCGTGACGCCTATCCAGCCACTCCTCAAAGAGGGGTCTTACCGCCGCGATTGCGGCGTGCCCGAACATAAGAGATACAGTTAGATTGAAAACGTTTCTACTAGGTAAGCTCGCTCAATCGTCGTCTTTGTCTCTGTCACAAGAGAAAATCTATACTCATAAACTCCCGCCTTTGGCATGGCGGTAGGCAGAAACTACAGAGTGACACCCGCTAAGATCCTTACATACTCCTTTCGCCTCATTCACAATCATTAGCAATCGGCGTGCATGCTTGACCAGATGTGATTACCTTTCTGAAGCACTTCACCAATAAGGTCAGTGTGGTTCTTTCCAGGGGGTCCTTGCCGGCGTTACTAGAATAAATAAAAAATCTTAAATAAAAAGATTTAGATTTTTCATAATCGAGCAGACCTTGACCCATTGTCAACACGTTTTTTATTTTGCATTCTTCCGTATGGTAATATTTCCTTTTTATTTTGTACTATGGAAAAAAAATCGCTGTCATGCCCCGAAAACTGCAGACACCAACAAAGATACATTGGTGAACTTCTGTGTGTACATCCACTCTCGAACCAACACCTCCCTGCCTTACGTTATTGCCTCAATCCCGCAACTATCACGTTATACCACCACATATTATTGCATGGGGGCGCCATTTTGTGGTCGTTGATACTAACGCCTGTCTGTCGGAGAGACGATTTCGGTAATAAACATCATAATGGAATTGATAGTATATAAAAGGCTTTTTGGGTTCGTTACGTCCAAATAAAAACTAAACCCGGGTTTCTCTGTGTCTACCTGTTTATTTCATTAAACACACGACAAAATACTTCGACTTCTTTTTTCTTCTAATACCTTTAGTAATTTTAGATATTTTAACAACGATTTAAGTCATTAACCAACGTAAATATACGTAATTTTATCTAAAAACATTATGTAATTGATAAACGTTGTCTTCTTTAAATTTTCACTCAGGAATTAGAAATAATTGAGTGAAGAAGAAACAGTAATGACTTCTGACGGAATTCAGCACAAACTTAAATTACCCTTAGCGGAAATACTGTTGTCTGCTTTTAGTCAACTGTTGAATTTTTAATCCATCCATTTTTATTCGGTTTTCCATTTTTTATTGGGGTGGTAAAATCATCAAATGAGTTCTCCGACCCTGTGTGGAGTAGAGGGGACTGTCAGACTCTGACTAAAAATCCAACCTATTCCTTCTTATTGCCGCTTATGTTTCAGGGCCACAATGCCTTTTTAAGACAGTTTCGAGACTCCAGCAATCGTTTGGCCCTACAGTACACACAGTTTTGCTGATAGCTCCTTATGGCACGTGTGGGACACGACGCTCGGTCGACCGGGGCCAGGTCCTTGATTGGACGACGAGCTATCCATTACTCGCCGTCCGCAAGCCCATCTATTATTAACATAATATATTCACATTTTTCCACAACGTAATAAGTCTTTAATCCCTTGGCGTATAGCCCACGCGTCCCTGCCCTTGTCCCACGTCGCCGTTGTCGCGTCACACATCCCTATTGGAGTTTTAAGTCCTTTGTTTTCGTATTTTAGTACAAGTGTACGACGAGCGTGGATAAAATACTCAATATCTTATCCACGCTCGTCGTACACGTGTACTTTAAGCTACGAACTAACGTATTTGCGTACCGATACTAGTCTGAACATAGACAGCAGCGCTATAAAAAGAGACAGATGATTGATTGATATCGTAGAGTTAAAACTCCATCTGTGCGTTCTTAAGTAAACGCACTTATTAGTTTGCAAAACTGTAATGCTTATCAATAGATAAGTTTGTAAACTATATCCCAGCAGTGAATTTATTAACGACACCACAGTAATTACTTGTGGCCACTACACTATCTACCTACGGACCCCCTCCTCCCGATGGCTTCGGTAATGACTACCGGGCTGCCCCTTTGTCTCAACTTTGTCGACCGTAATAAACAGCAACATTACTTTGTTGCAAGTGTTCAACAAAAAGAACGCTATGTTCGAGGCTGATAACTTTTTGTTGCTATGATGTAGTTTAAGCTGCTCGATCCTGTATTTTGTAGTGCTTTCAAGAATACAATGGAATGGCATTTATTTGCAAATCTCTGCATTTATAACTGACTTCATTCACCGCTTTCTCGGTATTTTATAAGCCGATTTGCTTGTTTCGTGATCCCGTGTGCTGGTATCATGATTTATTTCATTGTGCTCCTTTAATACGATTTATTTCTTCCCTTATGTTGATAATAAGAACATCTTACAAACTTTTAGTTGTAATGTACAATGCAAACTATGCAATAAAAATGAACTTCTTCAGAAAACGAAATTGGCTAGTTTTTTGGTATTAGGGAAAACAGGTGTATGTACTTACCTGTGAAACATTAGACACAAGAGACTTTGAAACTAAGTTGGAAACGTGTCTACAATCCCCTGAGTATAGCTTATTATGAGGATAGGCAGTACCTAACAACTTTTCTCAGAACTATAACGCTTCCCGCAGTGGTGAAGTCTATTTTCATATAACATGAAATAAACCAGTGCACTTTTTATAAGGCTAAAAATACGATAGTAACTGTCAAATTCGTAGAACACACTAATTGCCTTGACCACTGTATACATCTAAATATTTTACGCACAAAAAGGGACACGCTTCTCTCATATTGGGATCAGTTCGGACAGACTATCTAAATTAATAAACAAATACATTTTATTTTGAATATTATTCTCTTTGAACCTCTACATTAATGATTAACAAACCTCTAATTAGCGCCACGAGTGGCCAACAAAATGGCCTCTTCGTTATTTGTTGTTGTACCGCGGGTATTGAAGCAGGCTCTTTTAATTGGGCCTCCGGACTGACCCACTGACAGCCAAGTATGCTTAATTAATACTCAGCATTAAAGGCCCTTTTAAAAAATCGCTGACGCTGAATGCTCTTTTTAAGCTTGCAGAAGTTTAAGAATGAGCTGGATTGCTAAGCTGTGCTCAAGAAGTATGGCGGCTTTAGTTGATCTAATTTTGCTTTTCATCTCAAAGGTAGCTGAGATTACTCTAGGTATTAAAGTGCGTAATGTTTTCCTCCATAGATTCTTGATAAAATTACCCAATGATTTAACACAAGTTTCAAACTGCATTTTCTCATATTATATTAACATTCAATTGGGACATTTCCAAAAAAGTCTGTATTCAGTAAAAGCTGATAAATAAAATGAATCCGTTTCAAAACATACAGAAAAACGACAAGAAAGTCAATTGACACTATATTAAAGCCCTCGGCCGTATTATGACGTCTTAAAACCAGGCTTGTTCCAGTGAGTGAAAGAGACAGAGTTATACAAGTCGTCTAGCGCCACCTCGTTCACTCGCTGGAACAAACCTGGTTTTAAGACGTCATAATACTGCCCCTGTTAAAAGTTCAGTCTTTTATAATTTCATTTGGTAAAAACTTACCCTATCCACCTTAAATTATCAGAGTTAATCACAATGTCACAACCAAAATTTTATCTACAAAAAATTAGTGCTCTCTTGTTACCAAAAAAATATAATGATGTCACTCATTTGTAGCCTTTGTATCTGTAAAACTTTTCTTTTGGATGTTAGAAAAGTTTTGACTTTTGCATTTTAAATGGACATTAATAAATTCTAGAAAGTAATTAGGATTCCGAAGCTTTCTATTTCTTCGTATTATAATGGCGGGTTTTGTTGAAAGTATCGTTATTTATGTAACAAATCTAGATGTTTGCTAAACAAGACGTGTTACGTAGAAGTTTACGTAATTTCTAGGTTTTGAATTGCCTTACATGACTTGAGTCTAATTTTGAGTAATGCTCCTAATTTGTCTTTATTTAGAATTTGTTTTATTGTTCTTATGTATTCAGCCATTAATAACATTCGTTTAGGTTTAGAATTTAAGTAAGGTGGTATTATACTTTTATTCGTAGCCATCGGTATAAAGACTCTTCGAAACTGGAAAAGTTTCAGTACTACTGTTCAGTACTGTCAAAGTTAAGTTGTTCATTTAAATTAGATCGTTAGCACTTTAGAATTTCAAATTGACAAGGAAATAAAATTGTTTCTAGTTACCTACTTTCGCAGGTAGAATTTGCACATTTGCGGTTGCCGCAGTGGCAAAGCGGTCGACAGCCGGGCAGCGTACCACGGGTTCGATTGCCGCAAGAAACAAATACTTGCATGAACTATAAGTAATTGCTCCGGGTCTGGGTCTGTGAGTTTAAACGTTTATAAACGCACCGATGACACAAGATAAATTCCTAGTGTGGTAAGGTTTTTATTAAAAAAAAATATAGTAAAGAATGGTTCAATGCTTGAACACATAGTTCTAAGCCGCCTAATACATATTAAACCCGTCTATTATCGATTCAATACCCGACACAGACCACTGACATTACAAAGCGCACATAGTTCAGCAAATCAATCACTACAAGTGGATATTACGGCAGTCGGCATCAATCTCAGCAGTCGTCAACAACACATGTCGGTCGTACGTGGCGGTCGCGTTACAATGAAGCCACAGGCGATGGATGCTGGTGCTACGATTTTTACGCACCGAGCGATAAGCGAGCAACTCAATTAATTGTCTAACAATGACGAAACTACTATGGCGTGAAACTTAGTTAAAATTCCATTTTTTTTTTCAAAATAACTAATCTAAAAGATTTCTGTAATAGTATAACTACGGATCAAACAACTCGCCTTAACACTATTTACGGGATATTTACCAGTTAAAATATCCTGTTTTAACTTCTAATGTTACTTTGTTAATGTATTTTTAAATGATGCAACATCGAAGCACCATGCTGAGATCTCTTTAACTATTCCGTTTTACTGCTGTTTTTTTCATTGTTCTTTTTTTTTAATTTTTGTGTTTTATACAATTTTGTTATTTTTTGTTAAGTAACTGTGTTGTCCTGTGTGAGATTAATAAATATTTTTCTTTCTTTCTTTCATTGCCGGTTCGGTGTCGCATCGTGTGGCATTTCTGTTATGCCAGTCGTGCGTGTCGCAAGCACCAATCGCGTCGCGTCGGTCGGCGCTGAGTGGATGTAATCAAGCTGGCTGATTGCTTGAGACATGCTAATTCCTATGCATCACTGACAATACACCGATGTGGGGAACGTAGAACTGAGTTAAGAGATGCTTGTGATTGATGAATGGGATATATTTGCTAGAACGTGGTTAGGGTGACAGTTTGGTATGACTAAGGGTCAGTTGTTTGATCGATTCAATAGTTATACTATTTATTATCATCCTATTATTTTAACAAGTGTTAAAAGATAGATAGAATACACTATATTATTCCATAAAAACTGTAGATACAAAGTAGATCTCATAAATAGTGTGACAATAAACTAACAATTTGTGTAAATAAATCCGCCCTAATGGGCGGTCTAATAGCTAAAAACTTCTCTAGGCAAACTGTTAGTTTACTTAACTAATGATCAAACAACGCGGCCTAACAAATATGATTTAATCAAAAACTAACTAGGAGTAGACATCCAAAATAGTAAGCCAATTAGTTTATTTTAAAATCTTTTCTTAATTTTATCTAAACTAATAAAATCTATCGCTTCATCAACGGTAACAACAGCATTTAGGATGTTAAATTGAATAAATGTACAATGGCAAACTTCATTTTATTTAATTCAACGCTCAAAAGATCAACATCTACACGATGCAACTGAAAGTCAAACACGCCGCTACTAGATATTATACAGTATTAACAGCCACTTTCATACACCCTATTGTTTCCTCCGAACGTACGGCGTACGCCGTTCGTACGTACGTAGGTCTTTCGTACGTACGTAGGTCGTTCGTACGCTTCTCGTAAGTACACCCGGGATGAGGCGCGGATTACCGTGCTTTCTTTACTGCGCTAATATAGGCAGCGCCGCGGCTCACAGCTAGCGCGCTTATTAAATTAATAGCAGCGAGATATTAAGTACTGAGAGCTTCCCCTGGTCTGATGGCAGTAGACAGGCAGTGGGAGTAGGTTCGTGGGAGGAGACTCGTGAAATGAAAGGAAATATGAGTACCCAGCAAGCATCTACAGGTTGATAAAATGTGAAAATCAAATGGGATTTTCTGAAAATCGAAAGGAATAAAGGACTGAAAACAAAGGAAAAGGATTCACTTCATTGTCCTTTGGTTTAATTCTAAGTTTAAAATCGTCAAATGAGTCCCCACACTCAAGGCAGAGCGGGAGGGCCTGTCAGACTCCTACTGACTTAAATCCACGGTGTCCTTCAATAGCCGGTTCGTTCTACGTTCCGGGGTCACGGTAATTACATGGTAATAAGTCACGCGACTAGACATTTTTGAATTGTCATTAATTTGAAATTACATTAAATAGTTCCCCTAAGTAACTTTCTATTTGGCTTTAATGTTAGTCTCACAACAAAGTATAAATGTTGCAATACGAGACCGCTATTTCTTGTTTTCTAACAAAATACCGAGTAGTAACAAAGAAGACTTAATACATGAGTAGGCCAAATGTGTTCAAGTATATGTGTAGAGACTAAATAAAGACAATCAATACTACCGACGGCAGGTTTAAATTAAATAATCCTCACACCTGTATTTCTAAGGGGATTATCATCATCCTTCAGGAAACACAGGCAAAATCATCTGCTTAATTAATTAAATAAAACGATCCTTCTGTTTTGAGTTTCCTTCAAATCTCGTTTAAATCGCAGCGGATTGAGTAAGGTTGTTCTAACCAAATGTTCAGTAATGAGGAAGTTGCGAGCCGTGTAGTGCTTTCGGTGAGCTTCGGGAGTCTTCGGCAAACTTCGGGTATCTTCGGTAAACTTCGGGATTATTACGAGCTAACAAGACGTTCAAATTGCTTCTAGTTCATAGTTCTGAGATTTGTTTAATCTTCAGTCTTCAAGTAGCACTTGCGTTTACAAAGTTTGTTAGCACTGAATAAACATTTTATGTCTGTTTTTCAGAAACCATCCTAAGGAGAGGAGAACTTGTTCAGACCCGATCCAAATGAGTCATCATCCTTGGGATCGAACCCAGGACTTCAAGTTTAGTATCCCTGCATGGGAATACATAGCATACCTACAAGACAAGCGGCAAGCAATAAACGTTAACGATTCGTAGTCATTAATCCATTTTCAACTTTATACCCTAGCTCACAAAGTTTGAAAATCTTTTAAAGATTACAGAGCATTTCTTTTGTTCAGAATCGCGAGTAGAAACTGTCAATCAATTATTCAGTTCCAAAGGATCCTGTTCAAAACAAAGCGCCATGTAATATGCACAACGCAAGAATCCCTTTAGCACAAGAACCCAAATCAGGTGTTACCACGACATCTGTGAATAATGAACGTGACGTCACGTCACATCGCGGTGACATGCAGCGCGAGAGGGACGGAACGATATATTATTCAAGTCATGGTACCATGTTACATAAGATACTGATATTCTACTCCATAATTATACATTCTTGATGCACAAACTCTTGTGGCGTTTGGCACAGTAGCTGAGCGATCAAGTGCTGCACAGAGTGTTGCGGGTTCGATCCCTGCACGCAATAATTATTTGTATGACCTACAACTACTAGGAGAAATTCATACTGTAACACAACGTTTAAAAAAACTTAAGTACAGGTAACACATGTCTATATTTCCCGAGAGTTTGAGAGATAATTATGTACCCATACATCTTTTTTTTATCGTAGCAAATTTATCAAATGAGTCCTCCCACCCAGGGCAGGGCGGGAGGGACTGTCATACTTGACTGACTAAAATCCACGGTGTCCTTCAATAGCCCTTCACGTACCGGGGTCACGGTAAATCGTGAGTCCCGCGATCCCGGCAGGCTTTGGCCCTCTACAGGCCCCGTCACTATGCTGACACTCCTAGAGGCGCGCGTGGAACACAACGCGCCGTCGACCCGGGCATGGTCCATGGTCGGACAGTGAGTCGCCCATTACTCGCCGCCCGCATGCCCTACCTATACATCTTACAAAAGAAATTCAAAATCTTTCACAACGATTGAAAGACCCTAATTCCCCATACACAATAGAACTTCTACATATCTGCAATAGTATAATATGTGCGGTTTTTTCTTCAAAAGACCATCTCTGACTCTAACCTGTATGGTCCTCATATAACCTGACCTATGTCTGGACTTTAAAAGAGATTGTGACCTCAGAGTTTGTTTCAGCTCTTCTTTTCGATCAGGTACTAAACAACGGCCTCATCTAGTTTGTGAAAACATGTCTATAAGTTTAAGAAGTAGGTTATTTATTTGCCAACTTAACCTTTTATTAAAGTTTCACGATTTTGAGTGTATAACATGAATAACATGTGTGTGCATAATAAATATCACTTTATTCAATAAAATGCTGAAAAACCACTTAGTAGTACAAAACAGATTAAATCTCTTGAAAGGTTTAAAAGGCTCTTCCGTTTGCCCCAATTCCCCATAGCCACTAGAACTCCTTACTATCTCCAACAGTACATTCAACCAGTAATATCAATACAGTTCCTCCGCTACGAGTTAGCAGTTAACATTCACTTAGATATTGTTAATGCAAACATTACCCGCTGTACTAGTTGCCGGGTACTTAGCGATCGTTCCACGGAGATTGTTCCGTTATCGTAGACAAGGAAATGGGGAATTAGAGTTGTGCAGCTGTTATTGAAACTATACTATCAAAGTTAATTTTTAACGTTATTTGTAGAAAGTGTCACAATTGCTCAAACAACTCGTGTTTTTTTTTTATTTAAAGCTTAGCGCTGTATTTTTTCCAGCGTTTTATAAATGCTCTCATAAGTCTATGTTAAAAAATTTTGCAAATTTTGTACCTACCACAGACTACCTACATTAGGTACTGTTTCTCACTCTTCTTCAAATCCATCCAATACACTTTATTTATGAGATCGTATTGTACCTGTTAAATATATGATGTTCGTAATAAAGTATATTCTATCAAATGGCAAAAGGTTTTAGTAGGAAACTACTACACTCTACTGTACGGAAAACAGTTTCAGCCTTCATTCACAATATTATTTCATTCAAGCATCTAAACAATGTAAATTAATTTTGTAATTACCTCAGCATTAATTAAGCTCATCGCAGAAACCTTTCATAACAAGTATACCGGTATTTCACCCGTGGCATATTATTCGTAGCCTCGTAGCTCGTAGCACCGTAGCACCGTAGCGGCGTAGACCGGCCGTAGACGCTCACGTAGCACACAAATCAGGGCAACACAAATCTGTTTGGAATACACTGGCTTTAAAGCTTAGGATACATGTAGTGAAATAAAACTTATTTTTAATGAACTTATACTTATAAACTATATTTTTGACAGCATAATGTTGTATTTCACATTTTAGTATCAGTAAAAGTCAAACCAGACTCCAAATTGAACTGCGAACACTAGAGTATGATGGATAACATACTGAAATATCTGTCAGAATCTGGTCCAACCCTCATCAACGTTTTTGATTTGTTTGGAAAATCAAACATGGTTTCTTCAGTATTTTTACACTATTATTAAGACCGTGCCTACCTGAACGGTAAAGCTGTAAAACCTTCTTATTCCAAACTCCGTTCCAAAAAATATGCTCTGAGATCATCGACGACAGGTCCCGACTCAGTAACATGTGATCAAAGATCGTTCCCACCTGTAACCCGCGTGTGCCGCCCTCAACCGTCACGTGCCACTGCCTGCTCCAATTTTATTTGATATGTAATTTACTTTTGAAATATTTGAAAAGATTATTACTTTTTTGTTGTTGAACGTTGGTGCTGTTCCAATATTTACTGCGGAACCCTCGGGACTCTTGTTATGGCGAATTATGCTGGCGTACATTTGTGGAGGGCTTGATTTATGGATTTAATATTGTATTTTTTATATGCGAGTGGCTGAAATATTGGCTGAAGGGTTCAGGGGGGGGGAGGGGTGTGCTCTTCATCATGACGATTGCTTGAGTTTCGTTTGTGTTATTTTGTATGTCATGTATGACATGATATTTGTAACTACATGTTTTCCTACAAAGAAGTATGTAGAACCTAGTTTGCGCGAACCTAGCTTTTTTTATCGTGGTAAAATTATCAAATGAGTCCTCCCACCGAGGGCAAAGCGGGAGGATGTCAGACTCGTACTGGCTAAAATCCATGGTGTCCTTCAATAGCCCTTTAAGTTCCGAGATCGCGGTATTCGTTAGTCCTGCGACCCCGGCTGGCTCTGGCCCTGTAGGGGGCCCCGTCATCGTGTTGTCACTCTGAGGCGCGCTTGGAACATAACGCGCTGTCGACCCGGGCATGGTATGCTCCACCGTGTCCTCCGGGCGATCCTGACAGTAGTGACACCCAGGCGTTTCTTCCTTCCCTATCCGACACAAGTTCCTACTGAAACTTCCGTGTCCGGTGAGGACCTGCGTCAAGCGGTAGGTAAGGACGCCGTAACACCTATCCAGCCACTCCTCAAACAGGTGTCTATAATTTGTCTGTGAAAGGAACTGGACTGGCTTTTAACATTCACTACACGGGCCCCATTGGGGGATATCGCATTCTAGAACATTTAGTAGTTAGTTTCTCTTCAGATTCAAATTAATTCCCGCAAAGTAATCCTCCAATAAAAACAGGTACTATAAAGCTCTGGTACTTACCGGGCCGACTGCCGTCTATTTAGCTAAACGTCCACAATTCACGTAATGCACCAACACGTTCCCCTCTTTACGACGACCCTCACGGTAACACTAAAATTCCCCTCTTTTATATCCTCTAACCTCTTTACAGTTCCAAATCGGATCACTAAAACTAAATCCGACTTAGATTTGGGAATTCGGAAAAACAATAGGAGACAGGGAATTTTCTAAGACTTGTCAAAAAAATGTGGTAAAAGAGAGAGAAATGTCTTTTAAGTTACTGTTGTGAATTAAAATGACTGATGTTCCTAGTTTACCAATACCGATCCATTCATAATTTTCTACAGTAGTCTATTAGTTTCACTAGCACTTTTATATTTGTTAATAATCGGAATTTTAATGAACACTGCGATTCTGTAATAAACCTAAATGGCAAAAGACGCACGATTAAAAGTAAAGAAACTAGATCCGGAAGGATAATGAAACTTACCTCTCAAGACTACCGCTCATTGTTGGAAGGTTTAGATTTATGGCGGTGTCCTTCAGTTAAACCAGTGTTGAAACTACGCATCGTCATATATTTACTTAGCAGTCCATTAAAGTATTCAATAATTTATCATTACCGGTATTTTTCTCGTTAGCGGACTATGAGACGTTAAGCTCCGGACTTGTGACAGCAATCTCATTAAAGGCTATTCAAAAATATTTACAGAAAAGAGATTCACGCGAACCGTATAATAAAAGTGAACCAGAAGCAAATAAAACCTGTTTAGGAAAAATATTCTACATCATATTTTAAACGTAATGAAAAGACCGCTTAAAAATATTTATATTTCAAACAAAATTTTTCTTTTAGCCGTGCTCATGCTCGTATAAATGTTGTGCTTACACTCAGCCAATAACCGCTCAGTACTATTTACGTAATGGAGTCGGGGCTTTTTGGTCTAAACCTATTTATGGTAGTAAGCTTCCCACAGTCGAAATAGTGCCGTCATTAGCAAGGCAAACTCATAAATCGGACGGACGTAATTACTAGTCGAATACTGGCATCTCGCCGAATATCCACCTATCAAATATTCAGCTATTCACAAACGGTAAACACTTACTGCTTCCTTATTGTTGACGTCGATGCTCCATGAATTATTCATCAATATCACTCGAGAAGGTTTTTCTACTCAAACAGATACCTAGTAGCTGTTATAATGCGTGTTTAGTAGTGACGTGCCTCGCTCGTGAGTGATGACTATCCGGCCGCGGAGGCGAGAAATCTGTCAGCGCTTGTTATGAATATAATAAGCGAGCGCGTGCATACGGAGACATAGATTGTGTGCGGGTATTAAAGAGTTGTGGCTGGAGTTGGGAACTGCATTTAAGTTTGCCACAGGCTTTTGTTCTAAGTGGAGTTTTCAACGGCATTCGTTGTGTATTATATTTACTTTGCAGGTCACGGCTTTCTATAATGGCTTGTATATTACTTAAGAATTAACTAAGAGTTGTTCCTGGCAAAACGCAACACAAAAACAAACTTTCCTCTCATCAGTCTATGATTGTTATGTTAGTCGTACCAGTAAAAGACAAGAACTTACTACTAATTTTATAGGTGATAAAATCAAACTACTTTATTCATGTCAAGAGCATCTATCACTAAACCAAAAGATTCAGTTTATCATTGGCAGATTTCATTCTTATCCATTCAATCGATTCTGGTAAACGAAACACAACAAATCCGCCTCTAATGCGATCACGGTAAATTTGTTTGCGCTTTTTATACAATAAACCAGATTACCGAACAACACATACTACGAATATCCGATTAGCGTAAGCCGGATAGTTTTCGGCGTGTATTCAGCGGTTGCGCATCACTATTCGTACATTTTTTAACTGAAGTGAAGCTGGCGGGACTTTTTTTGGGCAAATCCAGATGTATTTTGTTCCTAGTATACCTACATACACTAATTGAGACGGGATAAACATGAAGACATTATGTCATCTATTCTTTCTTGTCAAATGGGAAAATTAGTGCTTTGGTACCCGTTACAAACGGGATTTACGATTCTATGGATAGCACATATCTGCTATCAACGAATAAACGCAATTCGGAGAATTCACATCTGTCCCTTTAAAGAGGCATGGGGACGGATGGGAGCAAGCCGAGTATTTCCTATGTTGGATGTTACGGCTGGTACCGAGCGATGCGTGCATGTGTGTATGTTAGCAATCAATCACCCGTCGCGCTTGTGTAACTCGATATACTATGAATAAGCAATGGATGTGGCACCGACTGAGGAAAATAAGAGCATATATCACGTGTGTTTGTACATATATTTTTGTTTGGATCACGTTCGTTTGTTAAGTCTGGTATGTCAACAACATCGTACACTACTTTAGGAAAGGATTACATAAGCTATGTTTTGAAAGCTCGCTACAGAAATATCAAAGTAAGGTCACGGGGTTTGTGGGTCGCGGTAGTAGATACTATTTAAGGACTATTTCTTTTTCATCAAATTAACGTCAAAGCTCCCGATAACTTTACGCTACAAAAACGTGAAAAGTCGTGATAGGCCTTCAGAATCTACGATGATTCAGATTTTAAAACAAAGAGGTCGATTGTACGCTCACTCGGGTGAAGTGACATCGTGATCGTTACAGTATAGAACTACAGATGTTTATTAAAATCTCTATCTGATCTGTATGTCAACCATGCTAGATGAACATTTCCAAGTTATATAGCCAAATAAACTCCTCTCCATATGTTGCATCTTACGAACACACCTCGGCTATGTTGCCGAGGTGTGTGTCAGGCTAGCGATGCTGTCTTTCCAAAACTACCATCAAAGATAAATCCTTTGAGCACGTCATGTCTTGAACCCAAATCCTTTGATTCGAGTATAGCAAACGTATTACGTTTTGAACCTAGCATAGACATGTGTGACACACCTTACTAGTATGCGTGTAGCGTATGCCTGTTTTCCTTTCAACTGGTTGATAGAACTAACGCTGCTGGGTTCGGATTTCGGTCTAACCGGATATTACTGAATACCAGTATTTTACATGGAGCCACAGCCTAACTAACTGTGACAAACTGTAAATAATACGATACTCTGTAATTTTAAGTTTGGTTTTCATTGTAAATTTTGTGCACAATAAAGAATACATATATATTGTGACTTCCTGTAACGGTGGTCAAAAATATAGAAATGACAGCCGGAACGAAAGGCTTATACCGTGCTTTTCGAAGCAAGGAAAAAACTCTGTATTTAATACATTATTACTTATTCATATTGGCCGACCTCGGCAAGCGCAGTTTAACTTTGAAAATCTACTCATTATGTTGTTATTATACAGGAAATAATTCTGAAATCATGAATAAAATCAGCTACTCAGTATATTTTGACGAGTTAGGCGATAGAAAATGTACTGTGTAGTGGATATTTTTTCGGGTTTTCAGGTTTTTATCTCTCAGTAAAAACAATATGATGATTACAATGACGTCTGTGGATGTTTGAAACGACTTAAATTTAACCGTGTATAGTTAGAAGGTCTCAGTCGTGGGCTAACCGTCGAAAATCAACAGGGCGCTTTAATTAAGCCACTAATTTAAGCGTTCGTGTCTGTGCTAAAAAAGGCAGTTCGGAAACGATCAATCTACATCCAATACACCCAGTCCCTATTTAAAATATAAAATGAAGCATAACAAACAAACAACCCAAAAACACATTAATCATTTCTTCCACATGTTAAACCTATCGCCTAAAAGTGGGCAAAAACAAGCGAAATGATAAAAAACATTCATTTAAAAATCAGCTCATACAATTTGGTGTGTTGGTCTAACAAACAAGGCGAGTAAATATGGCCGGGTGGACCAATGAATTGCGATAACAGTGGAAAGTACCCTTTACATTATTGGTGGGTGTAAAGGTATCTGAGAGGTACGTTTGTTTAGTTACAATTTTGCCACACAAGAGTTCCCAAGTTTGCTCAGCCGTATAACCTATCGTTAAAGATTAAAAGCACGTAAAAGAAAAATTATCGCTAAAAAATCAACAATGGACGTTCTCAACGGATTGGTGTCGTGTGAGATATGACAATTAGGTATAAAAATGATTGGAGAAAAAAGTTGTCCTTTTTTTTCACGCTAATATCATCAAACTAGTCACCCCACCCAGGACGAGACTGGTGGGACTGTCAGACGACAGTCGGAGGAGTGGTCTCCCACCCTGGCCCTGGCCCGCCCAGTCAGTAATCCACGGTGATCCTTCAATAGCTCTGTACGCTCCAGGATGACGGTTTCTTGATGAGACAGTTCCGCGACCAAAAAGTGCAGCTTGAAATAGGAAATTAAGATCCTAATCATAGATTGTTAATAAACCTGCAATCTGTGACTGAAGTGACGACAAAGGGATTAACTGATCTTACTTGTTATTATTTGGCGATATGTTAACGTTTGACCAATGCCTCGCCTGGTTGTAAGCGATCATATGTGATGTGGTCGTCGGTGAAGCACGCTTGCCTAGAACTAACCTATTCACTCTTAACTTAAAGACCCCAAGGTTGTATGAAGCTATCAGGAAACAATTCTTACTTCAAAACGCAAAAGCTTTTGAAAGAATTTTTATGAAGTTTTACATACAGATATCTAATAACATGTAATATTGAAAATTCTATGTGTGTATCGTATCATACATAGAATTTTTAAGCTAGTGGTATGATCTCCGGGAGTAGTAACCGAATTCATCGCGGGCTAAGCGTCAGCCATGAGCCAGCTATAAAATGAAACTATCAGTAGGTATTCCCTTCTTTTCATGAAAAATTAACGAGAAACATCGTATCTTTGTGAAATAACGATAATACGAGTTTCGTTGATAACATAAACCAGTTTTAATACAATCATTTTAGAATCTAATTTTACATAAATCTTAAACCTTTTAAAATATCACGTTTTAAAAATAGATTATATCCAATACTAATCCCGTATTTCGTAAATCCCTCTGATAATAATTACAGTGTGGCGAGGTGGATGTTTTTTATTCGATTACGGTTTTAATTGAACATTATATAAACCTGCCTAAAGCGGATTACGCAGGCATAATCAAACTAAGGCAAAATATATTAAAATTTCAAACCGTGGTTTACGTAATGTATTCAGGTATTTAGGGTTCCGTAACTGTATGTTACATTATAAATTGAATGTTATAATATCAGGGACCGAACTTGGTAGAAGACTCACGAAAGAACTAGTACGAAGTTCTTTCGTCAGTATTCTTCGTCCAATCCGACGAGGGCGGTGTTTTTGGATAAATTACATGCTAATTGAAGTGAAAACTTCTTTAGCGGCGTTGAGCACTTTTCTGTAATGGGTATAAAATCTTGAACTCGCGTCAGGACACGAGACCCTGACCGAAAAAGCGTAGGACGGCGCAGGGCGCTTGCGTGAATGTTCGTGTGACTTTATTACTTTTAAAGAAGTTTGTATGCTGGATACATTCGTTGCTAGGTAACATTGTTTATAAAAGATGTACGTCACATTGGAAAATTATTGAAATAAAAAGTCAAGCATTTTTGCGAGTTTTACTAAAATCTGTTCACAAGATATTTCCAACAATTACTATTCAAGTTTTCACTTCTGCCGGCACTCCCAGAGTGCAACCCGTCGTTTTTTTTTTAGTATACTCGGTCAATGTTTTCCTTCACCCTTTTGATAAACGGTGTTCTTAGCCTTTTGTAAAAAAGTGCCTGTTTGGGTTCGAACCTACAACCAACAACATGAAAAAACATCGTCATATATTTATTTATAACATCTGTTTATGTACATGTAGGCTAATTAATGATTTGATAACATCGTGTCGTCCACAGATCTGCCAAATATAATGGACTGCCTTCCTTTATGTATACTATATTACATAATACTATCTTTTAACCGTGGTTTCATCCGCGCTGCTCGGCTCCTGTTGGTCGTAGTGTGACTATACAAATCGTCCAGTAGTTTCGGAACCTATTCAATACAAACAATCAACTCTTTTCTCGTTATAATATTAGTGTAGATGAAATCTCTGTTCTCTTCCAATTAAGTGTTAATACAATTCCAAGACACAAACTTACAGTCAGGGTATCCAATAAGAAAACAATTACCCAAACCAAAGTTGATTGTTAGTTAAGTAGTTGAAAATTACACGAAAATAACACTTGGAGCTAACTTAGAACGTCAAGTTAGTTTCCAAGTTAGGATCTCGCGACCTTGGGGATTATAAACGCAATTTGGAATGTATTAGATATTAAATGGAACTTAAAGTAAGACTTATTTTAACGATTCGTTTTCCTAACTAATGGTTAACAATCGAGTAGCGAAGGTTAGGCTAAGGTTAACGATCTAGATTCAAATCTTGGTTTAAATTTTGAAATCTGTATTTTGGGTATCGTTTGGGAATGGAGATTTTATAATAATATTATTTTGCGCCACAGTTCATGTTAAGCAATCAATTGAGAACAATTGAAATTAATATAAACGTTATAGTTTGTTAACTTATTACAGATAGAGCCATAATTATGTGTTATGACATAATTATGTCGCATTCATTGTGACAAAAATAAAGCATGAACAATGCATATTATTATGTACATTATTTAATTTATTGACCTTTATGTACTTTGTTTTTATTACATAAACATGCGCGTGGAATATAAAGGATTAAATTAAATTATAATAATATTCGTTTATTTCAGTGGTGTTTCTGTGATATACAATAATTTGTGGTTATAACGTTGATATCATGAGCTTTTACTTTTTTACATCATTATTTCATTCACAATCCATCCACTAGAATTCCCCTCCAATTTTCCAGTACAGTTCGCTATATCTGCCACAATGGGCGATTGTCTCCCAAACTCGAACCCGTAATGACGTCGCTTTAAATGCAAACCGAGCTTCCCACTAATGAGCTTAGGGGACTAAAAATACCTAATTCTGAAGCAGAATGTGTCAATTTGTTGTCGTTATGGTCATTAGATGGGGTTCGAGGTTTCATGGCTGTATCTGAGGTGAGCTGACTCTGGTTTAGATTTTTTTATGTTCAAATAATTGTATTAAATTCAAATATTATTGGTTTGGCAATATTTAAGCGACTGGGTGCTACAATACGTGCCCCGAGTTCATTTACTGCGCGAAACAAATATTCGTGTGGCCTAAAAGTAGTTGTTCTGTGTCTGTATGTAGAAACAACTATAGTATAACGATAAATCCTAAAAAAGTGGTTATTATGGATTAATTATTTAAGCGAGTGTGTGTCAGTTTCTCCCCTTTTCTATATTTTCACAGGAAAACGTGATTTAATGCTTTTGTACAATATTTTTTCAGATGAAACCCTTGTTACGGTTAACGTAAATTGAAACCTAAAAGTTAAAGAATGTTACCCACAAGGTCCACCTAAATACCTTGCGGGGAGCATTCTTCTGCTTTTATTATTGCTCTCTGGAGTTGGGCAATGGGTGACCGGGAATGTTTTGGACCACGATATTTGAAATATAGTACTTTATTTACAAGTAGACAGTCAGGAAGAAGGCGTATTCAACATGTCACGAAAACCAGAGGAAGAAATATATGTTGGTAGCAGTCTGGCGACCGTACAGTACAATAATATCCGGCAATAAAATGCATACTCTATTCCAACGTTATTTCTATAAATAATATTGTGCGATTTATACCCGAGGCAAAATAAACGCAGCCGTCTGTCGCAAATTTTCACAGATTTTTATCGCTTGTTTATTCAATGGAACGGCGAACTTGCGCCAGTTTTACCGCTGATAAAATAATATTTTAAGTTCCTATCCTGTGTTTATTTACTATGACATTTAGTTTTATATTGCTATTTTGTATGCTCAGTATTGTGAGGTTGTGGGGGTCAGATAGGCGGTCACTCCACGTAAAATAGTGGTACTCTGATTACGCTGTAAGCCGACCTTTGGGTGGAAAGTAAAAAACAAAACTAGCCCTCATGTTAGTAAGTTGTCACTTATCGTATAATATAACTATAAACACACATCTTGCAAAAGTGAAACTGTAAAGCACAGAATAATTTACTAAAATAAAACAAGCAGCCTCGTCGATACCTCATCAATTATCTCGTGATCGTCAAGTCTCGCAAATCGAACGCTTGTAATCTCGTATGCAAACTTGTGCCGGATTACGACAACTTGAGACCTTGTTCGACAACTTTAATGTATGTACTTTAGTTTAACGCTTAAATATTCTGAATATTGTACAAGTTGGCGAAGTCGGTGGATTCGAGGGTAGGTACTTAGGTGACAACGTATTGTGATGTGTTTTGAACAAGCCTGGCAAGTTTAACATAGTTTGATGGCTCGAGTTTGGATTATTTTAGAGGCTCTGTCGTGACCCTGCAGGTACAAGGTCACAACTCCGACGCGTGTCCAACTCATGAATCTCTTATGTGTGCCCAGCTAAATCATTGAATAACTTGAATGAACTTTAAGTAAATGACTTTCGACTTACCGTCTTACTTGAATTGTTCACCCACTGACAGGCAACCTGTGAATAAAGTGGTTACTTGTACTCGTTGTTACTTGTATTTAGGTACACGTCTTCTATAAACATTACAACTGAATACGTATCTATCAATATTTAAATCGTAATAATTCATGTTTGCACCTATGTAACAGTAGGTACGGTACCGCTGGGGCAAACATATAATGGTCGATAAACTTAATAAAAAGATACGTTAGAACCTTTTAAAAAGTTTCCGGTCCCTAAAAAAGTGGGTAAAACTCTTCAAATAAAAAACCCCAACGCGACTAACAAAATAACAATCAATATGGACCCAAAGAAGTTAAATCAACAAAGTTGTACAGAAGTATGTAACAAGTAACAAGCCGGCGACTTTGTCTGTCGGTCGCAATAGTTCAAAACTAAAGGATACGCGGCATCAATCCTTTGATCCCTTTCACTGGCGGAGGTTTCTGAGGATACCTACACCTGTAACCGTTACAACTTGTACTTGTATGTCTGTAAATTGGGTCAGATGCTACATTGATATTTATTATAAACCTATAGATTTATCAGCTTAGAAGTAAATAATATGTATGGGTATTTGTATGGGTGGCTTACAAAGATAAGTTAAAATTTAATAATAAGTTGAACAATGACAGAGAAAAGACATACAAAATGGACAGACTTAGATTTTTTTTACCTTTTCAACAAGTTATCAAACTTATAATGAAACAATAAGTAAATTGTGTCCAATTTAAATTTCTTTTCTCTATCATTAAATTATGAAAAGTCAGCTCAAGTTCAGGAAAAAATTGTCTATCAATTTTCCCTAAATTCCAATCAAAACTTTTATCCTTTGGGTAGCTGCGTGTCTATAAATATCAAGGTAAATTGAGATAGCGTGACTAAAAGCTAGCATTTAATTTCACTGAATGTACAGATTATACATAAACTCGGTACTACTTTACCTCAATGAAAAATAGTTGACAAAACTTCAGGTGCCATTTCCTTCCACATAAATAAAATAAAAAAGTATTTCAATGGCGAACTGTTCAAACTATGAAAGCCTGAACCCGATGAATGGCCTAGGTTGGGGAGTTACGTGGCCTTGAGGCGAGTTTAAATGGGCTGCCGTAATTAAGAGCGGCCTCCGGACTCGCTCGGATCAAATTACGACAGCACAGTATTTAACGAGCCTTTAAAATACAGGCCCAGGACCGCGGGTCGAAGGACGGCTTGCAAATGATGCCAGGTTGCGGTGGAGCTTTAACGGTGCTCAAGATTATAATTATGTCACGTCTTAAGTCAATCTGTCTTACTGACGCCGCTCAAAAATTCGCTAAGATGACGAGGGGCTGAGCTGGCTAAGTCTACTGAATAAACAATGAGCTGTGGACTAAATAGGCCTCCATGTGGAGCCGCCGAGATATAACCAAAAGGCGTCGTGACCGTCTCCTAGACCTCTCGGAAAGCTTCAGGACGACTTGAACAAAACCAAGGATCGGTTGTTCTCTTTTGTTGGATTTAAATAATTTTTCAAATGAAAACATGAGCAAATAAAGAGGGCCCTTGCTTTGCCAAACTATCAGCCAACAAATAACATAATAATGGAAGGAAATGCAAAAATGATTTATGTATTTTCACAAATAAATTAATTTCATTGAACGAAAAACATAATCCATACACACAATACAATATAGTTATGTACTAAAAACGACTATTTCAGTTCATTGTGTTACTAACTAATAACTTATTAAAATTATTGCAAACGCGGTGTGAAACATTAATTTTAAAGTGTCGTTTTATCGTCCATTACACCGAGCGATAACAAATGGAACAAAGTTTTGTATTATTATACGAAACTAAGTCCTAAACTATTGTGAGAGGTAGCAACAGGTTTTATAACCTAAATAAATTCTTTCCAATACCCACTTCTTCGTCTTAAACATTTTATTTTAATGATGCGGAACTCAATGACATGTGATAACATTTATAACATTTCTGCCGATGACTATAAAAGTGTACTAGTAAGCTTTCACTTTGTAGGCTCACCGAATGACAAATAACATCAGAAAACCTCATTCGTTTCCCGTTCGCTACTCAAATTATCCGTTATTTATCACAAACCACTTTATCAACAGTCAGTTTAAAACATAATAACGGGCAGAACGTGTGACAGTTAAATTAAAAAACTCCCAACTTCGTCCGTTGGTTACAGGACGCGCGACGCGCCGCGATTAAGCTGCCAGCCGCACTATGCAAATTATGTATTCCAACGCTACCTACTGTTTATTTATTAAAAATTGCCTGCGTTTATTTGCATAAAGAATTTCGTTTGTATTTGTACAAATAAAATTGTGGTTTTGAGAGTAATGTTTTGGGGATTATTTTTATTTTCGCGACGTGGTCACATACAGTCGAGTTATAGCTGACATATTTGTTGGTTAGTTGACTGGTTTAAATGTAGAATTTATATTTATCTGACAGAAATAGTAATTGATCGAATATTATGTCAACAGTGGTGAAACCAGTAATAATTAGACTACTTTCCATTTACCGGAAAAAGAAGAACAATGGAAATATCATTATGGGAGAGGTTCTTTATCCACCAGTGCAACAGAGATAGCTAATAAATAAGTTTAAATTCTAGATTCACATAAATTGATTAAAGAAAAAATATAAATTACGAAAAAACGATTCTAAACATCTCTCTTCTTAGACGTTCGATATTTATGAAGATCAGCTTTTTGGAAAATGCTTAGTACCTTTATTTTCAAAGGTTAAATGTTTGTCGAATTTTTAGAAGTCGCGTTGACAACAAAGCGGCTCACAGCCCGGTTGAGCGCCTGTATCACGCGCGCTCCACCCCTGCGCAGTGTGCACACAGTTCTCACATAAACCCAGCGAGGAGCACGTCGCACATTGTTATTATAGCTGCTCCATATTTTCTTTCCATTGAAATTCAATTTGCAAGAGAACTTTTCTATTTTACGCATAAAAATAATTTCACTTTTTCTCTTCTTCGACATCTGCGGACGAGACTATTTTGTAGTCAAAGAAAATAATAAAATTGAAACATCTACATATTATAGATTGATAGAATACTCTTTATTATGCCCATCATACAAATTACATCATATTAGTTATACTATCCAATTCACATAATATTTTAAATAGGGTGACACAATGGGCGGTCTTAGTGCTAAAAATTTTCGATGATCGCTTAGCACAGCAAATAAATGCAATAATAAGATGTATCCTGAACAAATCAATTTCCTCGACTGTAGAATTGTACAATCATGAGTACAATAAGTCATGTATTTTACTTGACTTTATAGAAACACCGGGACGAGTATTTCACAATTCTATCAATACTTTATCTTTCCTTTTCAGAGCACAGGTTATTAAAACGCAATAATTTACCGAAACAGTAACGCGTGCGATGCGCGCAATAAATCAATCATGGCGGCGATAAGCGAGCGTTGCAACGACTGCCATATTTCTCTGCTATTTATTATATGAGTAATGCGGCCTCAATTATCCGGACACTTCGTTCGCCTTCCGTTCCCGCTGATTATTTCATGTGGCGCTTGTTTTTTTTGCCTTCCGTCGAACTTCAACTGAGCTCCTGCGGGGAGAGAATGAATGAATTCTCTTTTCGATTCTTTTGGACACATTTGTTTTTGCTTCGGTTGCCCTTGTTATAATGAGTATTTTTGTTCGTGCGCATTTTTTAGATTATGTCAGAATTATGAGGCTTTTTCTTTAAAGTTGATAAAATACCACGCAATTTTATTATAATTTGCAAATATGCAATTTATTTATTCAATGACCTGAAAATTATGTAATAAAGTTAACAAGCTTCCTGAATAAATAAAATTCCGACATGAACGAACGTTGGTTCCATAAATAAGTAATATTTTTATAATTTTTAATGAAGTAGCCTACTTAATTTTATGTTTAAATATATTTTATATTCAAAGTTATTCAGGCAAAAGAAAATAAGCATTAATTTATATCCTTATTAAAATAACATGCAACGATGGCAGCACGCAATATCCACTGCAGAACAAATAGTAGCAAATGTAGCACTAAACAAAAGTTGGAGCATGTTTCAACGGAGCAAATACTGCGAACAGAACGTTCACAGTAGGTAGGTACATGTGAAAAGCCAAGCACGGTATGCAAACACATGTGTTTAGACTAGAAAATTATATCCGACTAGTTTCACTCTAACATTTATTAAATTATACCCACGTTTGGTCAGCACTAGGGTTGTGTTGTGGTCAAATTAGACGGTATTAAGAAGTCACCAAATTGCCGGCAAACCGTTGGACTGCAAAGTCAAAGGTTGCAGGTTCGAACTCCGGCACGCACCAATGTCTTTTAGTATTCATGTGCGTATTATAAATTAATTATCACTTGCTAAAAACGGTGAAGGAAAACATCGTGAGGAAACCAGCACACCTGAGAGATTTTTCAACGATGTGTGAAGCCATGTCAGAGGCCTACGGGCGGTTTAAACTCTGACACCAGGTTGTTCATCAACCATACGATAAGAAGAAGCCGGCAATTTTTCAAATAGGAATTCAAATATTTCGTACAAAGCTAAAAAAGTAATATCGAGTAAAGCTAAACATGTTAGTTAGGTTATTACCTGCCAAAGCGATAATCTGGCGCAGTGCCAGCTGAGTGCCAGCCTCGCACCGCAGCGAAAACAAGGCTTACATTAGATATTTCGAAGTTGAAATATTTCGGAAAACGCTGTGAAAATACGTCAACGAAAAACGAGTGAGAAAAGCTATGAATGGATAGATTTAACGAGTAGCGCTTATTCTATGACTAATTTATGAATACAGTTAACATTTTGGTCTCTTTTAGACCAATAGGTCCATTTAAATTAATCCTTTAAAGCTTTACGACCCAACCTGTCACTAGAACACTAAATCTCTTGAACAGCCACTACTAAACACGTATTATCCAATGGCCGTTAATTCCCATTTATCACCACTTGGCAGGCGAGCCAAGCCATTAACGAGTGCTCTGAAAATTCCAGAGTACAAGGCAGCGTTTAGCCAGTCCTATCCAATCAGTGCAGCGAATCGTTCAGCATATGAAGACTGCGGTATGTAGGTCAGGGCAGTGGGTTCGAGGCCGGCTAATGCAACGCGATCCCCCAGGCTTTGCAGTACGCCACAATTGTGGGAGACGATGGTGTGAGCGAGGGAGGCAAGAAGCTTTATATTGGAGGAAAAAATACAAATAATATAGTAAAGAAGCGTCGAGATGTCGAGGAACCTTTTTGCTAAACAAGTGGAGAATTCAGTAGATACCACCCAATTTGGTATCTACAATTTCGTTTGCACCGAAGATATCCTAAAATGTTCTGTTGCAGTGCTTAATTTTTCTGTTATAAAGCTTTTATTTTCAGACTATTGTACTTTGGAATTAATTTGAAACATAATTACTTTGAAACTTACAAAACTATTCTGTTAAATATGCCATAATTCCAAAATGCAAGCTAACAACACACCAGAAAGCTCGGTTCGAAAAGCGGAATTAATCACTGTTACCTGAGAATTTAATAACCGTAGCAGTAAAACTGAATTTCAACAAACTGCTAGTTACACTATTATTATAACAAACAAGTCTAGATTTCGAAATTGAAACACAAACTTAAAGGTCGATTCCACCATCGGAATAGAGTCAAATGCGAGGGAGGATTTAATTAGGACTTAAAACTACGGCCAACTCATAACAGTGGGATTCTCTCGGACCGAAGTATTTAACTCCGCCATTAATTCTGTTGGTAATCCCTTATGATATTAGATATTAGTGGCTGTACCTTGCAGACGGGAATCTTTGCGTTTATTTTAATGGCTGAGGTTGGTGTTTGGAATTTACCGAAACGTAAATATATTAGAAGGCGAAAAGTGATGTATATGTATGTGATCAATGTTTTGAAAGAACCCATAGTAAAAAAATATAATTATCTTATATCTATGTGCGTTTTTTTTTATCCGATCTCACAAGCTTCTTAGTCTTGCAGTTAGGGCCTTCATTACGTGATATAGAACATTAGACAGTCTGAATTGCACATGTAAATGCTTAGTAGCGTGGTGTAAGGACTTTCAACTGTAGGGTAACAATTTCCACATGAATACCGATAGTTTATTTAAATTGACCATTCTATAACACATGTAGAAATGTTAGCACACAACGTATGAAAATCACCCAACAATCATGTTATTATATAAAGTAGCAATTTGCCTAAATCCACGAAATAATTCAAAAAGCACGTACATTTGCTAAACACATTAAAATGAATTGTGCTCGACCGCATAGCGCCGTCCAACCTAATGCGTTATGATCCGTGTTATACGTCGCGGGATAGGCAGGCTTAGTGCTCAACACAACGACGTTAGTTCCAAGATGAGCCGCCTTGTATGCTCAACACAGCGAACCTTGTAAGCTCAACACACGACACAACATGTACACGTACAGTTAAGCAAATTATTTGGTTAACAAGCATAACGACAGTTTCCCATTTACATTTTTTTAATGAGAGGGTACTTTTTTTTTACGTGTTAAAATCATCACATGAGTCCTCCTACCCAGGGCAGAGCGGGAGGGACTGTCAGACTCGTACTGACTAAAATTCACGGTGTCCTTCAATAGCCCTTTACGTACCGGGGTCACGGTAATTCGTGAGACCCGCGACCGAGTAAGTAGGTATAAAATATATTTTTTGGCTTTTGCCCACAACGTGGATATTCACCCATGAAAACTTACCACACGGATAAAAATTCTAAAACGGCGACTTTAAGCAATATTACTAATGATTAATCTTTTGCATTTCCAGCAACGTCATTGGCTATTCATTCGCGAAGTGAATCGTTTGGAATATCGCAAATATCGTTTTAGACCCGCACATCAGATTTATGACTCACGTCATGTCAATTCACATCAGATTGATGACTTATTAGCAAGTAGGCCTTATAGCGTATTAACAACAGGTCACTCTGTAAATGCACTCTCGACTCTCTATGTCTCGAAAACCATTTTTTTTGGCTGTCATTTTTTTACATCTTTGACAAGCAGAGGCTTGAAAGCCTGACAAATTTAAAGTCTCAAACTAGTCAGTACTAACTGGATCATGTTCTGTTAAGTTATGGTATGTCAGTTAAACTAGAAACCAACCCCAATAGTCCAACATGTTTGTATAAAAATATAATAAAATTCAAAAGTATTTGCAAGCAAGCTGCTAAACAAATAACTTGTCGGACAGTACACACAGTAATTGCAATGCAAACCAAAGTTGACGTTTTCATAAAATTTGTTCATACCCGCTCGCTAAAGCTTCAAATCCAGATACATAGCTATTTATGTGTCTGGACAGTGACGTGATAAGAGGGACAGCTAGTTAGTGCGCATTTCGCCCAATTAAACGAAATTATACTCACCATTAGCACAGCTTACTTTCTAACAAATTGTTTCTCAAGTCGCAACATTTTTTTTTGTTTTAACAAAAATGAATACGACTCTCCGAATCGAAATCAAATGGCAAGTGTCTGTTTGACCATCTATTGAAAAAAAAACTGTTTTATAAAAAAATACCAACTATCATTCAACCGCCGCATCCCATTTTCGTTGAAATCCAATTCCCATTTTCCATATAAACCAAATATTCGGACTCAAATTTTCTCCATCGACTTCACAGAACTATGTTTTAGTCTAAAATTATACAATTCTAGGAAACCACTCGCAGCCTTTGTAACCCCAATACACTTGGCCTGACGTTACCAGAGGGATTGGGATAACCAATAAATACTATGCAAATTGTACTCACAAACAAGCCACTCACGCCAGTATATTGTGCCAGTAGCTGCACTAACCCGTGTCCAGTGCTGTAAGGCAGTAACCGCGCCAGTCAAGTGCACTGACCCGGCCACTGGCTGATACTTGCACGATGTTGTGTAATTTACATCTTGAGAGCTCCCCGCGCGACCCGCCAACTATTTGTTGTGTTAGACAAGTTCTGAGATACGGTATCATGTATACTCTCTTGTGTATGTTTATGTCTGTCTTACACGAGGTAAATACATCGTACACACTAGTTTCAGGTCCCTTTAGACCTTTCTTTTGCGTTTTTATTCTCAGCATTTTTAAAAGTGAAAATTTACATAGCAGAGTCCAAAATGCCGGCCTCATTCCCTCTTCCGTAATGTATTAGTTGGAAAGAAGAAGTATAAACAAGCATACCGCTACGCATCAAGTTTCTGTTCAGTCAGAAGAACTTAAATCTCGCAGTTCTTGTATATGCCCTCCATTTAGGGGGAATGGTACCTATCAACTGAAACACCATCTTACACCTGCTATGTACAACAAGTATGTACGTATCTTTATTCATAGTATCGAAATAATTTCACAATTTTCTAAGATTTCAGTTCCATTATTGTCCAAGGTCCAAGTTTTCATGAAAAGGTATCGTTTGCAGGGGATCGTATCAAATGTTCCGACATTCGCTTTGTGGCTTCGTTCTTGGTATCGAGAATCTTTTTCGTGAAATAATATTTTTCATTTCAAGGTAATATTTTGAAGCTAAAGTATTCACTGATATTAAAACAATTATCCACTGTGCATAGGGTTGCCATGTGTCTAAATCAATCTGTTGTTAATTATATTTTAGGTTTATTTCTAAATTTCTAAGTATAAAAAACTCAGTATCTATTAAAACCATAGCAATAGCAAAACTTTTGTACATTTCCCGAGTTACTTTTAATAAATAGTATATAATAAATTAAAATAACTAAATTGTATTGTTTATTCCTTAATAAAAACCAGTTTGAAGTTGTAGCAATACTAAACTTTTAGTTACTTTAGTATACATTGTAGAAAACAAGTCAAAGGAAAGAAAAGTTCTGTATTTTTCAGAAACACTTTTACATAGTTTTGGTAATCCTATCTTTGCAAAACTTATAAAATCTGAAATCATAATAGGCATTATGGAGTCTCAATATTTTTCTAAGAACCTGGCAAGAAAAACCAATCCAATTACAAAACTCCAGTTATTTAATTAGTGCATCGCACAGTAGGTAAGAACAATACGACTTCAGGCTCCCTTATAATGTTCTGTACAGCAGTTCAGCAAATAGCTCCTGAACAACTTGTAAACTCAATCGAAGAGATGGCCTGTTTTATTGGTAATACGATCTCGTACCTGGAATACCCAGTACCGGTAAATATCTAGACTGCTAGTGAATTTTTAAAAGGCCATATATACGTTATTGCCTTCCAGGGCTTTACCTCGCGGGAGATATTAAAGACTGCAGTAGTATACGATGTTTCTTCGCTGAAGTTTGTTCTACCTTTTACTTTATTGTTTTTTTAAGCTTTAAAAGGTTTTCGTTCACGGCGGACAGCACTTTTTGTATTTTTGGTAGTAAATGAGACTTGTTAATTTATATTATTTACTAGCTTTTGCCCGCGGCTTCGCTCGCGTAGAATTTGGTCTGCCTCATTAAGTTACGTGACATTTTTTTTAATACTTATATTTTTTTATGTAACTTCACATCGTACATCCCAGATTTCTAACTTCAAAATTAGTTTCCATACAGTCTTTGAACACACACACCTAATATTTAGAGGGAATCTCTTGAGGGTGGAATTATCTGAATTCAAATTTCAAGAGGGCCAAAGCCTGCCGGGGTCGCGGGACTTACGAATTACCGTGACCCCGTTACGTAAAGGGCTATTGAAGGACACCGTAGATTTTAGTCAGTCAAGTCTGACAGTAAAGGGTGGGAGGACTCATTTGATGATTTTACCACGATAAAAAAATAATAATAATAGAACTTTGCAAATTTCAAAATTCTACCAGTGGTTTCTTCATCAATCTTTACCTGTATGGTGTGTTTATAAACAGTAGCCCTATGTCCTTCCCCGGGCTTGAGATTATCCTATCCAGCACAAACAGATTACTAAACACTGACTAATAAACAGGTCGGACCAATGTTACTTGCATTTAATCACTACATAGTATAAAACAAAGTAGCTTTCTTTGTCCCGTGTAACGATCAAACTCGTGTAACGATCGACATCATTGCGCGATCACCGCCATCTATCGAGCATAAGGACCACTCGACATATAGTACTAATAGAATTATCTATACTCCGTTCATCATCTGCCTAGCGTTTTTCCCAACTATATTGAGGTCGGCTTCCAGTCAAACCAGATGCAGCTGGATATCAGTATTTTACATGGAGCGACTGCCTGTCGGACCTCCACAACCCAGTAACTGGGTAATACGATACCCCATGGTAAGATTGGCTGTCAGACTTTAGTGCTTCTGACAGTAACGACTGTCAAAGATCTTCAAATGACAGCCGGGACCAACGGCTTTACGTGCTTTCCGAGTGCTTTTTACCCATCCACAGACCAACCTCGGCAAGCGCAGCTTAACCCGGAAAAATATATATAATAAAAAGCTTTTTCAATAAAAAATGTAACCCCCTTCAAAAAGAACCACAAAAAAGGGTAAAATAATCTACAAAATAACTTTTATTTCGGAAGTCGATGGCTTTGTTATTTTTTATTTCATTGTTTTTTTTGCCACCGATTTTTTTTTAAGTTTTTTATTTTTGTTTTTTAGTTAAAATATTCAACCCAAATTCTAGCCAAATATATATAATATAATCCGTAGCACTGGTAATAACATCCCTCATGTACACAATAAGCTAATAAAATTCCCTATCTCAAAAACTACTGAACCGATTTTGATGAAACTTGCAGTATTCCCTAAGTTAAACGATACCTAGTACAAAAAAAAAAGAATTATTTAAATCGGACGTGAAGTTCCGGAGATATGCGAACAATGAATCAGTCGATGCCTACTCCTTACTGTTAAGGAGTTGTACCTTCCATCATCAGCTCAGCTACATAAGATAATGATTACCATACGCAAGTACTTAAATTACTTCATAAGATTTACGAAAAACGATGCGTGGGCCTATAAAATTTGAAGGTTGCCCTCGATTTCTCCAAGATCCAATCATCAGATCCTGATTTGGTGACAATGGAACTACACAGGAAGCACCAGCTTTCAAACAAAAAAAGAATCATGAAAATCGGTTCACCCAGTTGGTCGTTATGCGGTAACAAACTACTGTTAAGGAGTTGTACCTTCCATCATCAGCTCAGCTACATAAGATGATGATTACCATACGCAAGTACTTAAATTACTTCATAAGATTTACGAAAAACGATGGGTGAGCCTATAAAATTTGAGGGTTGCCCTCGATTTCTCCAAGATCCAATCATCAGATCCTGATTTGGTTACAATGGGACCACACGGGAAGCACCAGCTTTCAAACAAAAAAAGAATCATGAAAATCGGTTCACTCAGTCGGTCGTAATGCGGTATTAACATTAAAAAAAAAATACAGTCCTCCTTTTTTTGAAGTTGGTTAAAAACTATCCTATGTCCTTTCTCAAGTTCCAAACTATGTCTGTACCAAATTTAACACTAATCGGTTCAGTAGTTTAGGCGTGAAGAAAAGACAGACAGACAGACAGACAGACAGACAGACAGAGTTACTTTCGCATTTATAATATTAGTTAGGATTTATTGTATTATACCGGCTTATGGCCGCGACACGATAATTATTATTCCCAAAAGTATCCCATTTATAATTAATCCAAGTTATAAACTATCTGTAACCAAATTTCATCCTTGTACCTTTAGTTGCTTTTGCGTGAAATAGTAACAAACATTCATCCATCCTCACAACCACTGTTGTAACACAATAAAAATAAGATTCACACATAGTTTATTAATTTATACATTAATTGTTTTTTTATCGTGGTAAAATCATCAAATAAGTCTTTCTACCCAGCGCGGGCGGGGGAAGCTGTCAGACTCGTACTGAATAAAATCCACAGTGATCCTTCCATAGCCTTTTACGTTCCAGGGTCACGGTTACCTGATGAGACCCTCGACCCTCGACCCCGGCAGGGTTTGGCTCTCTCAGGGGCCCTGTCAGATTGCTGACAGTTCTTTGAAGCGCGCGTGGAAACGGCGCGCCGTCGACCCAGGCATGGTCCATGATCGAACGGTGAGCACCCATTACTCGCCATCTGCATGCCCGCGCCTGCGGTAGCTGGAAATCGTCACGCGACGTCCGTTGCCGTCGGCGTCTCTCGCGGCATATAATTTCAGCTTGACTTAAAACGTGTGAGCATATGCTCCCATTACGGCACAAAGATAACTTTAAAGAAATTATTGCACTATCTATTATATTAGCGTGTACAAAGTTCAATAAGCAAGCAATAGGCAACCAGTTTTGATACCAGCAACAAGTAAAACCTTCCTGATTAATACAAAACATTATCCAAAAGAATTACAAAAATAAGTCTCAAACAGTGATCGATACGTTTAATTAGTTCTCTGTTCATGAAGTGATCAATCAATCGACTCTAACTCGGCGTGATCCGTTGATTGCGTCACTAAATCTCCGTAGCTTACGGCACGCCACGCCGGCGACGTGGCGTGGCGTCCCACGTCGTCACTCGGACGACGCTGTAATTGCATCGCACACGCCGCAGTAAACCGGTGGCTCAAGACGTTTCATTGCGGCTGTGTATTGAATATCGGCATGGAATACGGAGATGCATAGAATGCCCATTTAGCATGAAATGGTAAGCTATGGAACCTACCTTGAACACTCGTAAGGTACAGTTTATTATAAAATATTCAAAAATAAAATTTAAACAGGTAGGTACCTGTCTATCTCTAAAACTTCCCAAAATAGATGACTAGAAACGTACTTTATTGTCAAAATCCTTATTGAAACCACTTAAAAGAGGTATAACAGTGCAGCGAACTAAGTGATTCTACGTCCAATATGAGATGAACAGCACTATTATGTAACGCATTTTGTAAACACTAAACAGTCGTGTGCTACTGAATAAATGAGTATGCGTCATTTGGTTTGGGTCTCATGATTTTGAAATCGCGTCTCTCACTCGTAGTTTAGCACTCCATTTGTAACATTCTCGTTGTTTCTCAAAGCCCATGTTATTGACCGCTGTTGGGAGACACTGGCTCAATCAACAGTCTGGCAGAGCTTGGCACGTCACTGTATGCGCGCACGATATTGTTATTTTGTTGCTTTTAGCTACCAAAACAAGAAATATTGAAACGTTGAGTCGCTTCCGTTTATTTTTCATTTTTATGCAAAATAATGATCACAATTATCCATATATTCCTCATAGAAACTTGTTCAGAGCAGGAATGCAACATCGCAGAAGAAAATAACCGTCGGAACAGCGAGGATTTTAATTTATTCTTTAGAATTCTTCGTCCCATATTAAACTCGCTTTAATGACATGCAGTCTAGCCGCCTTCCATTCCGAGCATTCAACAAAAAATACAATATTAGCAAAACTAAAAACATTCACATTTCGCTACAAAGCCTGCGCCATATTCGTTTTAAACCGGCTCGCACAAAGCTTTCATATTTCCTAACTATTTACATTTATTCGCTTGTTTTCACACATTTTGTCTATTTTTAAATGTCCATTTGTTATTAAACAGGCTGGCTCCAGTGTTTCAGGCACGATATATTCGCCATTGCACGCACCCGGCGTTCAGCGCGTAAAAATCTGTGTATATCCACGTTCTAGTTAAAGTTTTATGCGTCTGAATAAACTCAGGTTGCCGGGAGCGCTCGGGGCAGTCGGGAGAGTTCGGCAACGTTCGGGATGAGTCGCTTTTGTGCCGATCGCTGCGACAATGGCCGTTTTGTTCGGGAGTTGTTTTTGATTAATAGAGGCAGCCTGAAAAGGATTGTTTGGCGAAACAAAATATTTTGTTGTTATTTTATTGTTGCGGTGTTGGAGTACAAAGGATTGTGTTGCTATGAATACATTTTAATTCAGATCGATTTATTCTATTGTCAAACTGTGTGACACATCGAAGCAGAGATAGAAATTAACTTCAAGTGCGACACCCTCCCGTCTTCTCATTATAAATGAAACTCTCAGAAATGCCAATAAACGTTGAACGTGCGCGCCCGTAATCCGATTGTTAACAGCAACAGTAAATAGCTGCATACCGGCCAGCTCACCGCTCTCTGGCAGTAGTTCTCCAATGCAGCGTAGCACGCTGCATTGCATATGAATCTTTTCTTTTCCCTCGCACACCTTTTACGGTGTATAAAGCGGATAATTCCTGGATACTTGGAATTATAGTTCTTTTCCTTACATTTACAGTTTTGTTGAAACGTATTGCTTTTGCATAAGGAACTTTAATAAGTTTTTGATGGTATACTGGGTAAGTTCACGCCTATAATCCTCTACGAGGGTTAAGCAGAGGTGTACTCAGTAGTACTGCCATATTTCGTCAGTTAAGTTCAATGTGACCTTAATGATGGCACCGGTCACAAATTCAGACTCCGGCAGGTAGCAGGGAAATACATCCCCGCTGCCTCAGCGGGAAGAACTCCGGCGCGATCTCAGGGCAGTATGGAGGGGGCGACTGTCGCAACCGAGGTCCGGGCACGCCGCAATCGCGGTGGTAAGACCCCTTTGTCAGGACAGCAACGTCCCTGCACCCCAGCCGCAGTGGTAGACGCCCACGGCGACGGACGCCGCTGACGATCTCCGGCCACCGTAGGCGCGGGCATGCGGCGGTAAAAAATGACGGGGGCCCCCTCTAGAGGGCCAAAGCCTGCCGGGGTCGCGGGACTCACGAATCACCGTGACCCTGGAACGTAAAGGGCTATTGAAGGACACCGCGGATTTTAGTCAGTACGAGTCTGACAGTCCCTCCCGCTCTGCCCTGGGTGGGAGGACTCATTTGATAATTTAACCACGCTTAAAAAAAAGCAGGGAAATACAACAGAGCAGTACCACTAGAACTAAAGAACAACAACTGTCGCAATTTAATGACGCCATTTTAACTCAAGCGCAGAACACACCAACACGAGCGCGAACCCGTTTAACCAATAGGAATGTAATTAACACAGTCTGCCAAACATTAGAGTTAAGAAACAAACACATCAGTGTGAGGGAGCTGCTCCTAACGTAATTGTGTCGCGATGTTGTCGCTATCGTTCAGCAGACACCTTTCGCAACGGTAACGTCGGGTACAGACGGAGCAATGGCGGGCGATGATGGGTTGAGCGACTTAAGTTGCTCGGGTCATGAATCAGGTTGGGCTGTGTTAGGAACTTGAGGACCGTCAGGAAAGCCATTCAAAAAGTATGTGTTCTTAGAAAAAAGGATGTAAGAAACTATTTTTTTAAAGTTTTATTGAAGGTCACCGTAGATTTTAGTCAGTACAAGTCTGACAGACCCTCCCGCCCTGCCCTGGGTGAGAGGACTCATTTGATGAAATTACCACGAAAAACAAAAAGTCCGTCACACAATCACTTTGCGATAAGTCTAAATCTTTTTTGTTACGATAGATTATATTGTGATTATATGATATTACTTTTTAGATTCTTTATTTAAAAAAAAAGATTTAGAATATAAAACAGTTCAATTGTTTTTCCAAAAACATAAAAATAATTATCAGCTTATGCTAGTGATCACAAACTTTTTTGTCGACGTTGCATTGTACTGGCAATATACAGTATAATATATTGTTTTTTTTAACCAACTCTAAAATGTATTTTCTATGACAATAGGTGACGCAATATATGTTCACAACGATGTAAACTCTCAATAGTCAGATTTAAATATAACCAAACTCTCAAAGCTATAACATAATTTCGAACCGTGTACCGAGCGCTGAGTGCCACAAACTCGACACAGCTGTCGTGAAAGTGTTGCATCTGCACCGAGCATTAAGTGCACCTATAGCGCCGGCTGCCAGGGTGCTGTTTACTCCACAAATATTGCCGGCGTGAACGTTGAATGGCGCACGCCGCTTCGCATGTATCTTAGTGGGTATATCTGCTTCTAGGGCAAACTATACGTGGCTAGGAGAGAAGCGACTCATCAATTCGTACATTAAAAAAAATTGGGAGAATGTTCTTATTTATATGAAACCGTGTTCTATCAATCTCAATGTTTAGGGATTCGTACCCAAGGAACTTTGACTCCGCTATTCTTCAGTTAGATAGTTGTGTACCTATTTTCAAAGACTATAACATTTTGACAGGCCTGTTGGTCTAGTAGTTAGTAACCCTGACTGCTATGCCGGAGGTCGTGGGTTCGATTCCCACCCAGGACAAATGTTTGTGTGATGAGCAGGATCATTTGTTCTGTGTCTGGGTGTAATTTATCTATAATATGTATGTATTTAGAAATATATAAGTATGTTTATCAGTTGTCTAGGACCCATAACACAAGCTCTGCTTAGCTTGGGACTAGATGGCGTTGTGTGATAGTTGTGGAATATTTATTTATTTTATTTTAAGCTTCCCATGAATCTACATTTTTTTTTGTTAAATCCAATCTACATCTATTTACAACATTAAATGAAACTTGGCTTCGAACGTTACTTTGCGATCACAGTACCAAAACTTATTGTACACAGGTGGATACAGAACTGCTTTATTAAAAAAATATTTATATATTTTTGATATGGCACCAGTATTATATAACAAAATCGCAAACTCCGTTAAAGAGTAACCTTCACGAATATTGAAAAAGAAACTTATCTCTCTGCTATTAGAACAGTGCTATTACTCTGTAACCAACTTCTTAACTGATAAAGATTTTTAGCCTTTTAAATAGGTATGTTTTATTGTTATATTTGTTATAGTGAGGTATGTTTTATTTGTTATAGTGAGTCAAATTTAATTAAATTTTATATATATTGTAGCAAATATTATGTTCACATTTAAATAACACTTCTTTTCACTTTTGTAAAATAAGTATGTACCCTATAAGTATGTATTAACTATGGCTGAATGTACAAGGATTCTGTAAACCATTCATCCCTTTTATTGTAAAAGCCTACATTCTGTGCAAATAAAAAAATATTCTATTCTTCTACCACTTATTTTACCACGATAAAAAAAAACTATTCTTCTCTCTATCTGTCTGTCTGTCACCAACCGTGATAGTCAGAGAGTTGATATTATCACAGATGATGTACTTCTGTTGCTGCTATAACTAAAAACAGAATAAAGTAAATGTTTAAGGGGCTCCCATGCAACAGAATTTTTTTTTGCGGTTTTATAGATAAAATTGTATGTAACCCACTGGCGCCAGACTGATGACCGGTTGTATACTAGCCCGAAGATAGGATCTATGCTCGGTTGATGACAACAACCTGTCTCCTACTATGGGACTTAAACATAGGTGAAATGTTTGTAGGTACATCCCTGCGACATCCCTTGAGGGTTACAGGCGTAATGTTATTTTATAAGTATTTTTTCCTGTTATTTAATTTGTTCTCGAGTTAGAACTGTCTGATATGTGAAGGAAAACATAATCATAAATAGCTATCGGCAAACGAACTTTGACATGTTATGTTATTCAGTTTACTGTGAACATTAATCATAAATTAACAACATTAATGGTAACACAACTCAAGTTTAATAAGGTAAGTTTATACGGTATTTACTGGCATCGTTACTAAGTAGTAACGTTGATTATGATTGATAGAATCATAATCATAATCGTTTATTTCTCACCACAAAACAGATATAATTAAATTAACGTGAAAATTGTTTGTCTAAGGAGAGATCAGATACAAAATCATCAGAACTGAGGAGGTGACTTGATGGAACACAGTTGCCCACATAACGTAGCGAATTAGCTAGTATTTAATATTAGTAATTTAGCCGTAAGGTTCTCGAATGGAGTCCACGCAAGGCAGCGTGAAACGTCCACGACAAGGTACTGGTCCTATTGGAAATTCATAGGGGAGGCCTATGTTCAGCACTATTCAGCAGTGGTCGTCTGATGTCTGATAAGATGATGATGATGATGAAGATGATATAACAATTGACTATGACTCATACTGCTACATAGCCCGGTTTCCACCGCGAAAGGGTAATGTATGAGAAATGGATAGGCAGAACGGAGCTCGGTTCCCGTGTGTTCATCATCGTCCTTGAGGTAGCCGAATGTTAGTACTTTTTTTAGCGAGGTATAATCATCAAATGATTCCTTCCACCCAGGACAGGGTGGGAGGGACTGTCAGACTTGTACTGACTGAAATTCACAGTGTCCTGCAATAACCCTTTACGTTCCTGGGTCAAAGTATTCGTTAGTCCCGCGACCAGAATGCTAGTACTTGCAGCTGATTTACTAAAAAGGCAGTGACGCCGTTAGTAAGCATCCCCGCTGGTCTCATGGCCCTTCTAAACGCAGCGCCTGTATGCAAATGCTCGGCGGCGTTATCTCCCGCCGCCGCTCGGCGCGCCTCAGACGTCTTGATTTTACGCGCACAAGATAACACTGGCGTTTTGTTCTCACTTACAATACAAGCTTTGTTGCTTAGTATAATCAACGTCTAAGATAGTTTAACTATAGAGGTTTACAAGATTGATCGTTATATTGTATGCACCGTGTGATGAAGTAGAATTAGAAGCCGTAGCATGTTGCGTGCTACGCCGTAGAACAGTGCGTGCTACGCTGTAGTATTAAATGTGCTACGCCGTAGCCCAGCGAGTTCGATGCCATAGCAGTGCGTGCTACGCCGTAAATCAATGAGAGCTTTTTTTTACACGGTAAAATCATCACATGAGTCCTCCCACCCAGGGCAGGGCAGGAAGGACTGTCAGACTCGTACTGACTAAAATCCACGGTGACCTTCAATAACCCTTTACGTACCGGGGTCACGGTAATTCGTGAGTCCCACGACCATCAGTGAGAGCTAGCAAATATTTGTATGACCTGCAAATAGTTGTTTCGGTTCTGGGCGTTTGTGTATGTGAGTTTCTATGTTTGTAAACGCAGCCACGACACAGGAGAAATTCCATAATAGCAAAACGCGTACTTGTACTGCATCTTTTTACAATCAAACACCTTCTTTTCATATTCTTTTCTTTCATGAATTCTACGCGGGCCCATCGTAGAAGTATGGCGATGGAGATACAAATCACTAAAATAAAAATAACAGAATGCTATTCATGACACATTGAACCTATACTCGTACTACGTTTTCACGTAAATTCACGCTCCGATCCACATATCAAACCAACAAGTGAATTTCGAACTGAACCGCTCCAATCCACTAGCCATAAATATGTCCAATCAATTCCATTCAATCATGGGGTGCATCCGGGGTGTTTTACGACCCCTGCCGGCTTCACCCCAGCGGCTCGCCTCCAATGGCTCGCATTTTATGAGCTCTTTACCTAATTATGAGATTATACAGTCGTTAAAGTGCAATGGCTAACAGAATAATTTTATGGGGATTACTTTTAAGGACTTTCTTAAATTATACGTGTATTATTCCTTATAGTAGAAGAAGTTTTGGTCATATAAAAAGATCACAACTGTGTGTAAGATAGAACATCACTCCTGAAATCCTTGCGAAGTGTTAGACAGGAATGTACTGAAATAGAAAACTAAAATTTCGTCAGTTATGGTTTTGTTTTTTCGTGTTAACATCATCAAATGAGTCCTCCCAGGGCGAGACGGGCTGTCAGACTTTTCCTGAATAAAATCCACGATGATCCTTCAATAGCCCTTTACGTTCCAGGGTCACGGTTACCTAATGAAATAGTCCCGCGACCAAGGCAGTCTTTGGCCCTTCAAGGCTGTCAGTTTGCTGACAGCTTTTTGAGGCGTGCATGGAACATGACGCACCGTCGACCCGGGCATGTTCCATTATCGGACGGGAAGTCACCTATTACTCGCCATCCGCATGCCCGAATGTAGTAGGCGGCGAGCCCATTGCCATCAACTGGGCCCATCCAGCAAATCCAGACTACGTGGCTGCTACTGGAAATCGAGAGCTATGTCCTACTTAGGCATATGAAGTTTCAAAAAACATTTCGAAAAAATTATAGTAATTTCTATGAAATTTGTGTTCTGAAAGCGGAGCATTTTTAATATTTCACATCGAGGCATTAGGTTTACGGACGTTCAGAGTAGGGTCTACCGTCTATTGTCTACCGTCTACACTCTTAATAAAATCTTGTATTTGAATTTCTTGGAAGCTATATAAACAAAGACATATTCATGCAACAAACATGCATAAATTACTCAATTTCGAAATCACCTCTCATAGCGTCTTAGTAGTCTACTGTGTGATCGTTATTCGTGATACTTATCGCTGGCGGCTCACCGCGAGACGACGGCGCGGTCGTCGCGACGATAGCCACCATCGTCAAACAGGTTTACGAGTCTCGCTTGACGACCGAGCAGTGAGGACTGGCAGTGAATCAAGTTCTAACAATGTTTTATTAAACCTTAAAAGTATATTTGCAGCAGCATGTTTTGATAAGAATTTTTTCAATCTATTTAACAAATTTCGTTTTTTTTTTCTTGTATTATCTAAGTGGTTTTTTTTCAATGTTACCATATTTATTATGTACAGAAATAATATGTTTATAAGTGCTTTTGAATTGAAAAGGAGTCGATCTGTTGTGGCTCTGTAGAGATGATGATCAAGAAATCACTCCTCTAAACAAACAACATTTTGCAACAACCAGCACTTTTTCGCTTGCTACAGCGCTGAATATCGGTTTAAAAACAAATATTAAACTTTGATGTATATTTTCACTATATAATTATATCCCGTAATGCAAGTCTTACGGACGACATGATCCTGTTACAAGTTTAAAACTTTTCAGGATTTAACTCAAAATATTATAAGTTATGTACTTAATTATTATTGAGTAAAAAACCCTCCGTAAAGACATAAAATACAGCATATCTAAGTCATATTACGGATCACACCAGAAGACGGTTAGTAGCACGTCAGCTTACACTTTAAAGTAAGTCTAGCTTTTCTCTAATTAATTTTCCCTCAAAACAATTTTCACCAAAAGGCGGAAGTTGACTTTACCATTCACACCGCGGCCGCAGCCATTATAAATGGCCGCAATCTTTTTATACAACCTGCACTTAAGATAACATCAAAAGATTCAATCTTTTGTCTCATAAACGTCCATTCATAAGAAGTTATCACCGCCATCTCTTTCATGAGCCGGCAGCAAGCAAAGCGAGTGCAGTTAACAGAAAACAGATGACCTCGAGTGTGAGTGCTGGAACTAAGCTATTTATTTTGTAAGCTAGTTTAGATGGAAATGCGTTCTGATGTTTACGCTTTAGTTTTAAACCATTTTTTTATTTGACAGCACTGTCAATATTTATAACTATAGCGTTTTATCACCTGCATTCAGTTATATGGGAAGCTGTCCTCGACATTGATGGAAAATAACAGCAAAGCATTTTTTGGTTGCCATGACAAACAGTGGTTAGATTAAAATTTTATATGAACCTGCTGTTCTCTTTAACATTAGAGTGTGTCCCATGAGGTTGTCTCTCCTACAAATGAGTGTTTAATGTAAAATAATTTACCTATGTTTATTTAGAGCTACGCCACTGACAAAATAGGTTTTGAGGTTTCTACCCCGGCATTATTAGGAGGGCAAAGCCTTTTTCGACCTACCTCGGAAAGCAGATTAATGACCAAAATTTTAAATTTCCAATTTAAAAAAAGAAAACATTTGAATGTCCGAATCTTCCTTCTAGTTATGAAGTACCGCATTGTTCTACTGTTTAATATTTACTGTCAAGGCTTCAGCGAGGCTTCAGATAACGACCGTCGAATTAACGAGCGAGATAATACCGCCATTAATCGTACACCTCACGGTTATGACGTCATCACACGTTGTATGCTAACACTTTCCGGGTATTTGACAACCACGCTATTGCTGTCTAGTTAAGGTTTAAAATGTAGAAATGAGTTTGAAATCGCTATTTCAGTTGTAACACAGATTTGAATTTTCACTCGTGATCTAAATTGAAGATCTCAATAGTCTGAAATAAAATTTACTAGCGACCCGCCCCGACTTCGGACCGGTGCAATATATAAACCGTCTTCATGAATCACTCTTTCTATTGATGAAAACGAAATAAAAATCTGTTGCGTAGTTTGAAAGATCTGAACATACAGACGGGGAGCGACTTTGGTTTACGATACATTAAAGATTAAAATACCTTAGTGTCGAACACTGTTCCGCTTCTTAAAGTTTAATTCGGTAACCAAGACATGTTCTTAGTTTTCGTTTGTCAATCGTTGCAATCGCAAATCGTCGAAATGACTAATTAAGGCGATGTGTGTATAGATCAGTGTTGAAAAAAAAACAATAAAAGAAATAAAACAATAAAAACAAGTGTTTTTTTTTTGTTCTTTATAGTTTAGGACACTATTTCAAATTAATTCTACTAATTCTAAAAATTAATTATAATATACGCTTCATTTCTGGACTAGATCTTCTTAAATTCGCCTATCTATCTATTATATATAAATGTTATGTTGGTTTGTGTATGCTTTAAAAACTCAAAAAGTTCTGCACCGATTGAGCTGAAATTTTAGCATGATATATAATCCGCATCAAGGATTGTTTTTATATACTTTTTTTTAAAACCTTTTTTTGTGCCACAGCGAAGCGGGGCAGGGTACAGCTAGTAGTAAATAAATAAATATTTACAAAAACGACCAATGAAGAAAAAAAGTAAATTTTATTTTATTTTATTTAAATGCTAATAAAAAATAAACTCGAACTGTTTTAAACATGTGTTTTAAAACGACTTGTTTTAATCATGCAAACCTTATTAATTTATAAAAAATCATAAATACTCAATTACTTACTACTTAGTTATATTACTACGTCAACTTCGATATGTTTCACCAAATACTTAAAAACTTTTGTTTATCACTTGAATTACGGAATTATACCAATAAGCATTCATTGTTAACACTGCAAAAACTTAGATAAAGAACAGTTTTCAGCAACTATCAGAGCACATTACACTGGCATACCATTTTATCTGGTTGCGCACATATACATGGTTATTGTACGTACATCTTGTTCTGGGAGGCTGGCGGACCGCCAGAGAGATATTAAACAGAGGCTAACGACTTGAAAGGGTTACATACGGTTGACTATGTGCCTTATTGTATGGAGGGCGGGATCGGCCCGTTGTTCTCTGTTGAGCATTAGCTCAGACCTCTCTTAAGTCGAGCAGCAGCGACCGTAACCATATTACATTGATAATTTATTAATCATAAATGGAACATCCCCTATTATCTCAAGGTTTTGAGTTCAAATCCGGGCAATTACCAAAGGCCATTCTGATATCTAGAAGACAAGATCCTAAACAATAAAGTTATGAATTTAAGTAATTTTTCTATGGCAATAGACTGTATTTATGACTATTGTCACGTTATTTCTCCCAAATTCAAAGCTTCACTTTTTTTTTGTTTAAGAAAACGTTGCGTTTACAAACATATTAACTCACATACACAAAAGCCCAGACCCGAAGCAAATAATTGTAGATCATACAAATATTTGCTCCGTGCGGGAATCAAACCCGCGACACGCAACGCAGCGGTCCAATCACTTAGCCACTGCGCTAACCGTGCCGTCAAATTAAGAGTAACAGCCACAAATTAAAAAACGTCCTTCCCCATAAAGTCAACAAAATGGCGGCACGTCACAAGGAGTACTTAACACATAGTAAACTAACAAAGAAGTAATACAGCGATAAAATTTGTGGCTCGTTTGCTTAAGGGTGGCTCATAAAGTTTTTGTCCGAGGGGCTGCTCGTAAATCCTGCCCGACCATTAGTAATAGTACCAGGCGGTCATAAACAGAGTGGACACGCCTTTATAAATTGATTTCATAAGTTTTATGGCGTGTGATATCATGTTTATTGGTGGCGGACAATGTGGGGGTAATAGCACATTGTTTATATTTATAAGGAAAAATTGTTTCGCAAGAATTATTGCTTTGACTGAGTTAATTCTGAAGTGGGCTGTGTTGTGTTTGTCTGTTTACTTTTAACGATTTGTTAATTTACTAAATTTTTGCTGACAATTTATGTCAAACAAATAAATGGTGAGATTTCCAGCTATTTCTTTTCGTGATTATAGATTCTTCAGTAAAACATACTTAAACAAAGGAGCCACTCGTATAAACAAGGCATGTTTATTTGAGAATCGTTTTCCAAATTCCTAAAAACATCTTAGCTTATTGACGATCATAGATCATTTTCATTGCTAGCCAAGCAATTTCATAGTTAAATCCAGCCCAAGGAGGCTCGATTTCCCAAGAGAGTCGTAAAGGCAGCTAAATGTTTATATAAACTAAATATATGAAAAGAATGTCTTAGTTATAAATCTCCTCTATTCAGATTTATGCATCCTCCGTGGCTGAATTTTATAGCAGTCTCATGGTTTTTAAACTTAGTGCGTCCACCCCAGACTTTTGATGAAATAGAGTTGACTTTGTCTTATCCCGTTTATTAAAGAAAACAAATAAAGTAAGTAAATACCTTTTAAATAAATACTTCGAAATGAAATGCATACAAAATATGTATAATTATGTTTATGTGGAACTTTAGAACGGGTGTTTTTTTTTTTCAAATCTACCATTTACTTTCATAATAACCCTTATTTAACAATATTTACGCGAAGTGACTCGCGTAACAATCTAAAATGGACTAGCATGATGAATACACACCAAAACTAAGATCACTCGATCAAGGTAGAGACTAATTTTACAAGAGTCTCTGACAAATAAGACTAAGTAAACTAACGGTAAGAATTGAAAAACAAATCTTAATCTACTCATGTTTCTTGTTTTCAACGTATGCCTCTGGCTTCTGTTTTACATGAATAACAGCATCCATCCTCCTGTTATTTCAAATTGAAATATGCTCAAACTGAAACACCCAGCACTTACACACAATATCCGTCAAAAAGTCCACAGACACAATTTCATAGCACGAACTCGACATAGCCAAACAAGTGGACCAAACAGAAACAGTTGAAATTGCGCCAAAAACAAGTGACAACCTGTGAAACTGGCCTTTGTGGTGCAAACTCAACACGACACGACCTGCAAAATAGTGTACAGGAACCTGGGATATAAAAAAAACTTTTAAAAACTTCCCTACAGTAACTTTTGGGCTTGGATTGGACTATAAATCTTTATTGTTTCGTAGATTGTGTTGCAATTTTAGCCATAGTATCATAGTAAAGGTATAGTGCTGGGAAAAATGTGTTTTCCTGCACGGAATTGTAATTCGGTAGTTTTTGTAACTTGCCGTGATTTGTGTGGGTAGACATGATACAAAATACACAAGAACAGTGGTCAGACATGTTAAGACAAAAAAGGGATAGCTGTAATCAGCAGTGACTCAATTAGTGCACACAGCTGCCTTTTTTGTTTATCTTCAATCTTTGATCACTCAATGTTAGGTCTCCAGAAAATTCCTACACATTGGGCGGTTTTGTGACATGGTTATCTAGATCAGATCGTCTCACCATTTAGGCGGTTGTACATGCAATGGTGAATTGGTATATACAACATTATTTTTTGTTTATGCCAAACCCGATACACCTGTCTAGTATTTTGTTGTAATGAATCTATGTACAAAATTTCAAAACTTTATCATGAAAAATCATAAAGTTATAAGCTTGTTATGTTACCTGGTTGCCCGTTCAAAAATATCCTAATTCCGCGGCGAGGCGCGGTCCGCTCAACCCGTGGCTCCTGTGTCGTACACTCATTGATAATAGTTTGGCAATAGGTACATAACCGTACAGTGATTGTATTGTAATATATCGGTGATAAAATTTAATTAAAATATATTTGGAACAAAATATAAAATGGTGTAAAAATTACTGGAATCGAATCAGTTACTGATTCTGAACAAACTATACCTATTCAGGTTTCGCATACGAGTATACTAAAAATAATGTTGTATATATCTAAGGCAAATATTAAAAAATATCGAAAATATGTTAAGACATTCTGGCACTTTTACGATTGAAAGAAAGTAAATTAATATTATTGACATTAAACTTCTTATGACTAAACAAAACGATTATTGCCTGTATCATATTTTATCTTAGCAGTAGTGTCCGACCAAAATTGATTTTTCAGCCGAAACTGAAACCAAAGTTTCGCCCTTGTTCTCTGTTTCGGCTGAAACCGAAACTTTTTAAACATTTAAAATAACGATTATTTACTGTTTTCTTAAACATTTATTAACACATAAGAATAACTGTTATATATTTATATTTTTTGTTAGGATATATATTTGAACGTTTCAACTGGGCGTGGATAGCTATATCCGAAAATATGAGCAATATCAAAAAACTTTGAAAGGAGTTTTGAAATCGATTTTGACGAAAACTACTCGTAAACGCCAGTAATCGAACCTGCTGATTTTGGAAAAAAAAACACAGCCTGCCTTATCACACCATTCTTAGTGTTGCTACTAATAAAAATATAGTCATTAACGTAAGTAACAAATATATTTTTTATGACATGAATAATTATACTAGACTTGTCCTAGAAGTAAACTTAAAAAAAAACAACTTTAGAGTGCTACATACCTAACTAGTAATATGTAATTGTGTGCACAATATTTTAAAGATAAATCTAATACTTATTTTTGGAGATTTCTACCACTTTTATTCTTATATTACCAAATCTCTCAAAAAATCACGGACACTCGAGTTTCGGCGGGGCCGAAAGTTAAGGTTATATTTTGGGCGAAACCGAAACTAAGGCCGAAACTAGATTTTTTGCAGCCGAAACCGAAACCGAAATTTCAGGCGGCCAATACTTCTGAGCGTCTTAGGAGAGCATGCATTATTATGTTCCGATTGACACATCAACTTGTGTTCATGTTTACGCTAAGCCCACATTAAAACTGTATATTGCTCATGAGTGTAGCGTACACAACAAATTAATTAGCCCTTTGACCATAGCGCGGTTCACGCCTTCACGCGGAATGCGCATAGTTCGCAGTCGGCATACGACAGACGCGTGGGTCGGGCCAAGCGTTACTGTGTAATTACGGGGGGGTAATGACCCCCCAGTAATTACACAGTAAATACCTCATTAGGTTATGAACATTGTAGTAGGTTATATTGGCATACGCTCTTTCAAAGGACATTGTTTTTTTTACTTTGATCCGACTTCTGGCGAACTAATTTAGACAGTTATTCAGAAATAACGTAGTTTGTCTTGTATCTTTTCCATTATACAAGTGACTTGTTTACAATTTGAAATTGTATGCAATTTTTTTTTTTATCGTGGTAAAATCATTAAATGAGTCCTCCCACCCTACTGTGAGACTGGACTGACTAAAATCCACGGTGTCCTTCAATAGCCCTTTACGTACCGGGGTCACGGTAATTCCTGAGTCCCGCGACCCCGGCAGGCTTTGGCCCTCTACAGGCCCCGTCACTATGCTGACACTCTTTGAGGCGCGCGTGGAACACAACGCGCCGTCGACCCGGGCATGGTCCATGGTCGGACAGCGAGTCGCCCATTACTCGCTGCCCAAATTGTATGCAACTTGAACAAACTTTCGAGTAGGTTGTTAGAACTTGTAGATTTTTTTTTTCTCCAATTCAAGCAACTTGTATACAATGCTGTCGTCGTACTTGTATGAAATACTTGCCAAATGGAAAAGCCTTGGGAACAGAAATTGAATACCTAGTCAGATGTATCACAAATTCCATATAACTTGAGAACACGATATACTTTTAGATAGGTAGACACTTTACTTGAAAATACTAACATCATTATCTTTGATAAAAAAAAAAACTACATAATGTCAAAGCACGGCAGATTTTTTTCATACAAAGTTAAAATATTACAGTCTGTAATAAAACACAATTTACACAAAGAAGAACTGCTCATATTACAAGTACCTAACCGTTTAATATTAAATCTTTCACGGTTTTCAAGCTCTGTTAAACCATTATAATAAAACCACTATCAAGCTAGAATCCAAGCTCAAACCATCCATAACTCAAGCTGTGACGTCACGAGCGGTGAGGAGAGCGTTTTTCCGAAAGCGCTCACTTAGAGCTGGTGTGAATCAAGTAATTTTACTTAAAACTGTTGGGTTGGCGGGATGCCCGGGCCGGAGGGGGGGGGGGGGTAAGATATCGTGGCAACACAGCTGGACGCGTAATGCACGGATTTATTATTGTGATTTATTGTTATTTCAATTATTGTGAAATGAATGGACTTCACAAACCTCCCCGAATGAATAGGTCCCTATAACTTTGTCATTGTTGAGAAACTGTGTCTACATAACTATGTAAAAAGAAGAGGGTCGTAATCCACAACGCAGGCTTAGAGTCTAAGCAAGATACTGCGGCCCTGGAACGTAAAAGACAACCGAAGGATTACGTCGGATTTTTATTACTTAATAAGAATCCCTTCCGGACCTCAGACCAGTTTCCTCCCAACATTTTGTTTCATAGCAGTGATGCATAATTACACATAGTATAGAAGCTGCTTACGTTAGACCCAATGCTGTTACTATTATTATAATTATCTTTATCAAACAATCAACTAACTCAACTGTGACAGTCCAATGCTGAACAATGGTCACTCTAAAGTTACGAAACTACATCCAGTCTCCGTTTTCCATATGAAGTCTGTCTCAGCCACTCACGTTGTTGACTACATACTATATAGCCAGTAACACTATGATACAAGTACATTTTAAAAAGTATCTTCCTTGACAAACAATTCCTAGCGACGCACAAATTAATTCCGCATAATTAAACCCGAAGCGAAGTTGAAATACGGCGCCATTCCTCAAGCCAACCATAAGCTGTCGTAAGCAGAGCTCTAACAATAGGACAAACGGATCGGATCCGATTCTATCGCAAAAACCTATCGAATGTCCTAGAACCTTTGTTGGACATAATGGCGGGTCCTTTTCTGAGAATGCTTGGATTAGCATAGATTTTAATGATAAAGATATTAATATTCGAACTGTCAGAACATTATCTGCTTGTTTGTTTCAATAATAGAAAGTGATATTTTAGTGCTTTATTTGTTTATCATAATGTCATATTTCTAATATCAATAAGGTTCAGTCAAACAAATTCAGCACCGTACTGATTCAAGCGGACCGTCATCTATTTTTGATGATAAGTTTTTGAAGTGAAAACTTCTTTAGCGGCGTTGAGCACTTTTTCTGTAATGGGTATAAAATCTTAAACTCGCGTCAGGACACGTGACCCTGACCGAAAAAGCGTAGGACGGCGCAGGGCGCTTGCGTGAATGTTCGTGTGACGTTGCTAGGTAACATTGTTTATAAAAGATGTACGTCACATTGGAAAATTATTGAAATAAAAAGTCAACCATTTTTGCGAGTTTTACTAAAATCTGTTCACAAGATATTTCCAACAATTACTATTCAAGTTTTCACTTCTGCCGGCACTCCCAGAGTGCAACCCGTCGTTTTTTTATTAGAAAAACCTCTCTTCATTTCTGCCATACCAACCTTTTCCCCACGTTATCTTATACTTACAACCCCTCGTGTACACTACCAGGTGGGCACGTCACCTTTTTCTGGGTCAGCCTCGACAAATTGTAAGTATAAATTAGAAGCATTTATTACATTAAACAAATCTGTCTCGCTCAATAAGTTGTCATTAGAATCTTGCACTCAATCCTCTTCTGTACAAAAGCCAGCAAATACAAAACCGTTAATACCTCAACTATGTACAAAACATTCCCTCCTCGTCCATATACCTCGGCTTAAAGCTGCCATAATCCCTTCGTTCCAAAGAAACTCACTTTCTCCATTGAACCCTAACTCACCTGTATGATAGCTTTATTAAATCTGCTGAGCGCGGTAACATCAGTGTTACCACCAGTAAATTCCCACACAGTGGTAATATCAGTGTTGCCCGCGGTGAATTTATCCCACCTTGAGAGAATAAATCCAAGTTATTCTACAGTGCAAAGGAATGAGGTGTGATAATGCAGATTACCGTGGTACAGAAGCACCACTCTGAATATTGGAAGCTCAAAAAGGGTGTGACTTTCCATTAATGAGCTTCAATGAGTCCAGTATTTCCATGCATTCTGCTGCGTATGATTTTTGGAAAAGATAATAAAAAGCTTTCTTGATTTTAAGTAGTAAACAAAAATCTTTTGTTTCATTTAGATGGGCTAAGTAGTCAGACGGACACAAAATTAAATATATAATAGTTGGTATGGACAACATGCGTCGATGGAATAAGTGCGCCTTCTGTCTTTAACTACTCTATGTCGTAACACAGCTTAGCCAGCAAAGCTTTGATATAGAGTGTAATGCAGGCGTACAGGTGTAATTATTGTAGGAGACGCTGCATTCTTCGGCGAACAGACGAGAACAACGCTTTAGGACATCATTATTGAGAAGAACAGCCGCATTCTAGAGAGGAAGTCTTGCTTGAAAATGTTTTATGAAGATACAAATGGTGTTTTTGATGAAAATTGTTGCGGGGAACTACATTTTGCAAGAATTTGGAACGTTAATATACTTCGTATCACAATCAGTAGGGTTTAAAAAAATTTGAATGCCATGGATGGAGTGCCCTGGAAAGACGTTCACTGACCTTATAAGTGAAATTCAGATAAGTAGCAGTCGCGGCCGGCGTGCGTGTATGACCAGATGTATGAACTTATGGTGGCATGGCGTTCTGTAGTATCTGGCACGGGATTCCATGAAAAACAGCCACTCAATGTTATTGCAAACCGCTGTTATTTACAAAAAAAATACTTGTTTTGTCGTAATGCGCATTGGGATTGCGAACTTTTATGCAATTAGGTACCCCACGGCACTAATGGCATAGTTATAGTACGAGTATTAAGAGGTCTCTGATAACATTATTATTATGTTTATCTAGAATTCTAGACTAATTGCGACAGCCGCAAAATTTCCATTCAACACAAAGACAATTTTTCAAAACCGAGGCCCTAAAATAACTACGACCTACGGGTCTTAGTTATTTTAGGGTCTCGATTTTTCTTATGATCACAATTTATTAACCCTCAGTATTCAAATAAACAATCCTTAAAAACATCCAATTGAAGAAAAATATACGATATCTTTGAAAATAATATTTTTTCCTTTAATCTCTCCGATAACAATAAGCGATTGGTATTTGATCCGTTTGCCGAGTTCGCATAATGTCAGAGGTTTCTTAGGGCCGCAGTAATCAATCCCTTCTCGGAAGGTACGAGAAGCTGTACCAATCCCGTACTTATGTGGGCTTATAGGAAAACATATTTATATAACATTTGCTATCTATAAGTAATATGTAACGTATGTGCCCGTTACTTCGGTTAACAATTTGGGTAATTAATGCGGTTTGTTGCAATAACATTGTGTGATTACGAGTAGTTATTTTACTAATAATCATTTGGATTTCCGAAAAGTAACGCCTGATTTCATAACTGATCTTAATAATCATCAAGTGAGACCACAACGTTCAAAACATCGCCACGATAATTAATGAGACACAGAATATGTATATCTTTGAATCCTCTTTCTGGCGCAGTCGGGCAAAAAAGAATTAATTTAGGTATTTATTCCAACTAAGACAACAAACTAAATTAGACAAGTCATCAAAACAACCAACCTTCGTCACGTAGACCTGGGATAAGAAGTGGCATAGTGAACTACCCAGCAGTACACCAGTCTGTTATAGTCCATAGTAGCTCAAGTAATGCGATTCTATCTAGATAGATGACTTGACAAAATGAAAAGAAATAAAAAGTATATATAAACGTGACAATTGACAACAGAGAATGAAAGAAAAAATATATATCATCAGACTCCTAATGCTCCCTTACACATTATAAAAAGGGGTAAAAAGATAATAATGATGAACTCTAGACTGACTGCTGAATAAAAACCTTTTTAATAAAAAGCCGACAAAACACTTAGACCAAAAATCAAATTACCCCAAACACCATAATTAACTAATTACAAAAACCTTTAACACTAAGCAAATTAATTATCCCCTTAACTACATAACTAACAAAAAATAAGGCCGCAATATTTGACGCAATTTAATCGGGGTGAGGTTGGTTCTGAAACCTTTGAAATTCGCCGCTGAAAGGGTTGTAAGCAGTTGTTTCATCTATAGGGTTGAGTTCGAGTACAATTACGGAGTGAAACTCATTATGTTGCCCCAGAGAGGCGGTCGACGACAAATCCTTTACAATTAAGCTACATGAAAAGTGATTTAATAAGTTTTGGGAATAAGTACCTGTGAGCTGGTCGTGTTATTGTTTAAGCTCAAAGTTTTTGTTTATTTATTTTTGAATTTTTGTTTTAAAGTCAGTCTGCCTCCCATTTCTATCTCTATCATATAAATGATAGACCGTAGAAGCTTTTTTCCATTAGACACATAAATAAGTGCTTAATGGAAAAAGTTTTTAATCACCTACAGCTAGCAGATGAATATAAAGCCAAGAGTTTTCAAAATAAATCAATATCGGATTCTGTCTGCGACCTTTCAATTTTGTCTTCTATTATTAGGTATTTAAAAGAAGTTTGCTGTTGGGCTCAATCTATCCCAGAAGCAAAGATGAGGCCTAAGGTGGAATGAGCTCACTCAGACGGAGCCGGAACTCCTGTGCACGGACGAAACACACTATAAACTCTATTTGTGTACCGGACTGTGACACATTGGTAGACCACGACCTCGAACGTAACCATGCGAGTAGAGCAACGAAAGAAACAAAGAGCTAATTAAGGCCAATTAATTGAAAAAATAACCATCAAATTGCTACATTTTAAGCCAACACCGTAGTCAGTATCGAGTCTTACGTACACCTACTTAATAACGTTACGCAAACGTACTAGTTACATCCATTATGCTCTCTCAAAGCGAAACCATTAGTACAGTCGAAATAAGCACTCACTCGAGCACCGAACTCGACCCACTTCTAGCTGTAAAGTCTGTAAGTCTGGATTACAGAGAGATAGATAGAGGGGAGTCAGCCAGCTGGATATTACACCTATCAACTTTTTACTAGTCTGCACTAAAGCCCGGCTTAAAAGCACCGAACCAATAATAATTTTTTCGTGACGTCGAACTCAAAAAAAAGTAAAGACTCTTACACATCGGTGTGTATGGACAACAATGGACCAACAATTTTATCGACAAAACCATAATTTCAAATAACATGCTTAAATTGTAATAGTAATTGGCTTATGTTTCCTTCTAACCTAACCTGTCCGTGTCGGGATGGCCTAAGGTCCCAGGCTCGATTCGATTCAGAATTTCGTCCATTCGGGATTTAGTCCTTTCAGACATTTGGCATTGATCGGTATTTTAATAAATATAGTATAATTTTAGACTTTATTTTTTGGTGTTCATTATATTAAATCCCATACTAATTCAAATAGAGGGAGCACTTTCAAAAGGCCATAAATTTAAATTTCAAAATATAAATTTACTTAATGTAAATTATCTTGCATTGAAATATTTAAATAAATAATATATATCTAAATAAAATAAATCTTTAAACAACATCAGATACGTATTCTATTTTGATTAAATACAGAATAAAATATATTTGTTTTTAACCTATCAGATCATTAATTTGATCTATGTTTCGGATTTGACTACTTTCTCTCGTAATATTATTTTCTGCTAAACTTACGCAATAATAAATTCTTAAGAACATCAACAATATTAAAGGATTACTTTTATTTCTTCCTTCTTGGCAACTGAGTCGATGTCGACTAACGTAGCCAGTGTCATGTGGTGATGGCAAAACGGAGTGAAGACACGGCCGTCGAACTTTCAAAGGATTACTTATTATTTAGACTTCAAAATCACTGTCAAAACTAATACTTCATTTATCTTAGCTTTAAGAATGAGAATTTAAATACCTGCAGACCACAATAATTAAAATTTCATAACAAAAAGGATTCAACCCAGAAACCGACATATCTCAGAAATGCCCTCAAAATTCTCGACAAACATGAATATTTGTCATACACTTTCGAAATAGCACACCGCAGTGCGCGAGGGGCTTAGACTCGCCCAAATTAAAATGGAAATGCCTTAAACGACCGCCAGCATATTAAAGAGATACGGGAAAAAACCATTTAGCAGCTATTTGCATACTTATTAGCGATTAGATGCGACTTTGAAGCTGCATCGCAGTTCCACTTGTGTATCATTAGAGACCTGTGTTGCTGCCCCGGGATTAAACATACGTTTTAATGTTGAGATTGGAGGTTAAAGTGTAGTCAGATTTGAGGAGCAGAGTACGCATCCCTTTCGACTTCAAGAAGTTAGTGGTAAACCAGTGCACTGAAATGATAATTATTTTCAGTAAATACGAGTTGTCTGCCATGAACATTATTGTAGCAGCAAACATCTTACATGACTTTATTCGTCTAATTTGCGTATAGCAATTAGACACTAATGTGCACTATTAAGGTCATTTGCCTACCAAAACGTCCCCTAATCAACCATGCAAGCCTAAACTAAGGTTAGAATGAGTTCGTTTGCGGTCACCTACATTTTCGATTGGAACTTACTTTTACGGACAAATCTTTGTTCAGTAAAAAACGACTTTGTGAGCAAACTAAACCAAGATTGATAAATAAATAAATTTCTCTCATTTGAGAGCAAACTCTTAATGTCAACAACCCTCGAGAAGTTGATTAGATTAACAAACATTTTAACAATTCCAAATATAATGAAATTAAAATAAAGTTAAAACGTCTCGGCGTGAACGCTTGCTGTCTGACAGTTTTAAAGTCAACTGTCACTTTGACAGCTGTCATTTAGCTTATCTGTCCACAGAGTTACTTAGTTGAACACTCTTTGCTTTAGATGTGCGTTTGTTTTGTATTGAGATTTTAATTAAACTTGTAATTCGTTGCGAGACATGTTTGTGTTTCTTTGTGTATAATCTCTTTGAATGCTCTGGCAGCATGCAGTATTAAAAGGGAATGTTGTTTAGTTTGCAAGCTTATTATTCTATATAAGTTGTGCGCAGTGCATGAAATATTCATACTTTATGTTTATATAACCCTGTCAGAAACAAAGTACAATCAGCGAGTTAATTGCGTCACACACTAACGATGATAACGCAATTTATTTCGTCAATTTATTACCAACAACATTCATTACGTTTTCAACATGTTTGAGTACATGAGTTTATTAATTTTATCAAATATATGAAGCAATGGATCATGGCTGAGGTGCAAAACAGGCTTGCTGACTTAAGTTAGTCATTACTTACGCTAATAAATCAAGGTTCTGAATAAGGACTCAGCACAAAAACTTTATTCAAAACAAAACCTTTTACACCTACGGAACAACCCTTCCCTTCCCCAACAATCAAACGATTCCACCGTTAGGTACGTACTACTTTAACTGGCAGTTGTTTAGGCAGCGCCATCTTTAATTAAGGCACGACGTGAGTGGCGTGCCAACCGCCAGGGGGCGCCACTAAATCTGGCGAGATTGCGCGATAGTGTGCAGACAGCTTTATGTGGCTATTGCTGGTGATGTGTTTTATGGTGATTGGGAGAGGAACTGGTTTTCCTGTTTCGTTTTTTTTATTGGGTATCGAAAGGAGCCACTTAAGATTTTGAGGATTTTCCTCAAAATCGCCAAATCAAACAAAAATCAAACAAAAATCAAACAAAACAGAACGCTAAATAAAATAATGAATGAGGTCATCTCATCAATATTGCTGATGTTGGTCGTAAATAAGTAAAAAGAGACGCCAGAAAAAAATATGATTCAAATAAATAGCGGACGCGGCTCCAGACAGTGGACACTCGACAAATTATTATTTAGGGACTGTACCGGTTTACCCAAGTCTTTATTCAGTATACCTATAAATAACTCCGGTAAACTCAGTAAGAGCTCATTACCAAAAATAAGGATATTATAGCTGCTGATCCGATTTATTTTTATACTTTTATCGGGTTCTACGACACCCACGCAGATCAACGGAAATAGCCGAAAAACGCTTATTACTTTTCTGAGTTTGTATAATTAGACATTTTCCTACAAAACACACCTAAGCTTTCTTGATAGAATCTGTTTAATAATAAATCATTAATTAAGTAAGCCGCGAAGAATTGATTCACACAACTCTCCAAATCTATCAAAATATTTTACGTAATTCACGTTATTAGTTCAGTTTTGAAAAAATGCATTTTTATGATGGTCAAGCATGTTGAAGCTGCTGTGGTGAGCTTTTAAACCATTTGTGATATTAAGCTCGCGTGAGGTTCCCTAAACCCCGTAGCGCTAAAGCATGTTACATGCCTGTTTGCATGTTGCATGCTCGTTTGCACGCTGCATGCAGCATTCCTGTTGGCATACTGTATTTCTGGCCACTTGCATGCGTTACAAATAGGATGTGTATTCTGTTATATTTATATATAAATATCTAATTAATTATCAAGTTTTAGATATCAGGATGGTTAATGTTATTTTATATATAAATACAAATCTGTACAGTACAAACATTTTAAAACTAGATTAGATTATTTAGAAATTCAGTAAGTATTTATTTGCAACCTTAATTCGATAAATATTTGAACATGTTTTGAATATATTACTATTATTAATTACATAGGGGCTATATATCATATCTATCACATCTATATATATATAAAAGGAGAACTGACTGACTGACATATCAACGTACAGCCGAAACTACTGGGGCTAGGAATGTGAAATTTTGCACACGGCTTCCTATTATAATGTAGGGGAGCACTAAGAAGGGGTTTTTGAAAATTTAACCTTTAAGGAGGTGAAAAGGGGGAATTAGGAAAGTACGTAACCCACGCGGACGAAGTCGCGGGCGAAGTGCTAGTGCTTTATAAGAATTAAAATGGTGCGAATCGACATTGAAAATTGAACCCAGATATTTAAACTTTTCAGTCAACACTTAAATAACATCACAGCCTGTGATCTCCGAAGGGGTGCGCAGTGGCATACCGTAAAGCCTTTGTTAAACAGACTGGCGTGGCGAATACGAAGCGTGACGTTTTAATTTGTAATGTATGGAATTGTTTGAATTCAGTAACATAGAAAAGCGAAAGCGATCCGATAGCGTAACCGAGTTATCGGACTGACGTCGCGTATCGGTTCGTTATCGCTGCGGACTCGCCTGTCTGTTTGACAAAGGCATAATAGTTTTCCCATATTTCCGTTTCGCCAGTGATATGTTTTTCGCGGGACTAACGAATTAGCGTGACCCTAATCGTAAAGGGCTTTTGGAAAACTCTAATCCTTATTTCTCATTTCGCAATAATACTGAGAATATTGAAACGCATTATATTTAATGTATGGGTAACTTATCTTCTTGAAACCTATTAATTAATTACGCCCACAATATATCGAGTCGCTTAATTACATAATACACCTACTAAGTTCAGTGCAGCGTGCGATTGGCAGCGCCTGAGATAGGATTACATACGATATCGTGATATTGTGCGATGTTGGACGACTTCCAAGCGCCTGGTGATGATGATAATGTGGCGGTTTGGTGCTTTAGGCCGTGAAATTAGTAGGTAATGATGTGCTACCCAAACAATAGTTTCTTAAATCTGAGAGTTTACCTGACAATCTATATTGTTAGACACTTATTCGTAGTGTGTGTAGCAGGTTTGATTCCCGCTCGGAAAAAAAAAAAATTATCATCTAAAAAAAATATTTGTTTCGTGTCTGGGTGTTCGTGTATGTGAGTTTAGCTCTTTGTAAACCACAACCACGATACAAGAGAAATTCCTAGAGTGGGGTATTTTTATTTTTATATCGGAATAATAAGAAAACGTAATTGAAAAGCTGATATTTTTGTCTAAGATCGTATTTCACGTTCTAAAATGAAAATAAATTTAATGAATAGTGTTGAGGAAAATTGAAAGCTAGATAACGATTTTAGCAAAAACACAACTTAAAAAGGGCATCTTTAGCAGAAAATACAATCTAGAGTCAAGTTCGGTATATATTTTTTCTTTTTTGACTTTATGGCATAACTACTGTGAGTAATAGAAAAGATGGTGCTTAAAATTGTAGAGAATACTAGTATCTAAATTGTCTTAAGACAGTTTTTCATTTAATGACAATTTTAATTTATAAATAGCCGTTTTATTCTGAGCACACATTCACTATCGTCCTCTCATCTTTTGCCCTTTAAAAGTGTCATCACTTTTATTCGTTGACGAAACAGTCAGCCAGTGTAGCTCTTACAGGCTGGCCTGTAAGATCTACACTGGCTGACTGATTCGTCCAGTGTCATAGGTCCAGACCTATGACACTTCTTTTCAGAGCGGGGCTGTCAGATTTTCCTAGTAAGAAAATTGGAAATAGAGAAAAAGATTTTATATTTTTTCTCTTGTTGTATCTATTTACCATTTCACAGGAACTAATGATAATAGCACTGAATTGAAGTCAACAATTTGAAACAATATGTAACTGAAAACAACCACTAATCGTATGGAATTGCAATATAGGATAAGAAGCACTTCACTTTTATTATTATTTATTTAATTTCGTCAAAGATTTATCGATCTTCGAAGAAACAGGGTTAAAATAATTTAAATGAAAACTGCTGTTATCAATATTTTGAATACTCAAAATTACATGTCAACTACAAATAAGGCATAACACCCACCACGCTTTTAAATATCGCATAAAGTAGTAAGCTGACGCTTTTGCACTACCGTAGGCTCTTAATGATACCCAACACAAAATCAACCCCGGATTCCTTAACAGGATAAGCAGATGTACATTGTATAACGGGCTGGTATCCACAACTCCACGTTATATGCGCGTATATTGCGTGAAACCTACAGATGTACATTTATATTATATTCATAACATTGACGGATTTTTATGCTGTCAGTTAATACTTGTAAGGTGACAATTTTGAACTACTATCTTTTTTTTCTTTTTTTTTATCGTGGTATAATCATCAAATGAGTCCTCCCACCCACGGCGGGGCGGGAGGGACTGTCAGACTTGTACTGACTAAAATCCACGGTGTCCTTCAATAGCCCTTTACGTACCGGGGTCACGGTAATTCGTTAGTCCCGCGACCCCGGGAGGCTTTGGCCCTCTACAGGCCCCGTCACTATGCTGACACTCTTTGAGGCGCGCGTGGAACGCAACGCGCCGTCGACCCGGGCATGGTCCATGGTCGGACAGCGAGTCGCCCATTACTCGCTGCCCGCAACTACTAACTCGTAACGTCGAACTACCATCTACATCGTAATTTAACCTAGTTTTTCCAAATACCCTCCTTCACCCATAACAAGCAGAGCATCAAATTCCGTGATCCGGTTAACATCGCCTGTTTATACAGAAGTCATAGCATTTGCGTTGTAATTAGATCACGTCCCGCTAGATTGGTCCCCGCAACTCCACGCAATTGTACTCAATGTCATGACAGAAGCTAACTGTTATTTGCGCTTCTGGCTTTTCGAGTGAACAGAAGCAAATGTTTGTAAATATAGTCTCGAGGTGAATAATGGTGAGTTGCTTCGTGCCATTCAGGCATTCATTTCTCAATAGCTGTTCAAACTGTAGAGTTGACTTTTGTAATCTCTGATAGACCTCAATTTAATGGGAGCATTCTGAATTTCAATTTTGTGGGAAACCGAAAGTTTCTTTAATTACTTTGCCAAAAAGTGATTACATAATTGACGTTTCATAATATCGTCACTGTTTAAAAGCTTCCTCTTTCCTGAAATTACATCCCCTTCCTTATTTCATTTCACCGCATTTCATTTACCCACATTTACAGCCTCACGTAGCTACTCAAACTCAATAGGGAATCCATCAAAATAACTTCCTAAAGCTTCCATATATAAGAAATTACAAACGAGGGAGCATTACCAGCCCAAATAAAGCACACATGCGTTTTACGGCACGCCGAAATTTTAATTTGATCTTATTACAACACCCTTGCCCATCTCATTTGCAAACCTGCCACACAACGTGACAATCAAAACACACGAATTTAAACCTTATTGAATGATGGATAGCGGATATAGATACTGAAGAAGCAAGATTGTGAACCTAGCACGATGATTGTGCTTTTAAATGAAAACCATCCAGATTATTGTAAAAACTGTGTTCTTAATTTTGGAATTCCCACTCGAAAAGGGGTTGTTATCATAAAGCGGGTTTATTTGCTTATTTTGTAGAACATTTGTGTCGAAAAGATTATCAAAATTGTCTTTGATTTTAGGATCGTTGAGTTTTTGTTCATTTAAAGGGTACAATGGGGTTAACTGGTCATTAAAGTTGCCGACTATGGAACTAATTAAATGTGATTATAACGTTAATGATGTCTGTGAAGCAGGGCGGCACACGTAGATAAAGTTAGCTCATTAAAATGTCCATGATAAGTCGAGATAAATATTTTATTAGGGATATGTACAAAATATTTATCGTGTCATACGAGGGATAGACGACTAGACAGTGGTCGTTGTCTTATTTGCTCGAGCTAATATGATCACAAATTCACCGACGAAGCCAAAAATGTTAAACCATTGTTAGCTTTTGGCCTTAAAATAGACCAACAAAAGTAGTGAATGATGGCGACTAGTGAAATTGCCAATATAATTCGTATAGTATCTCCATTTTTAACATTATGATCTTTGTAACAAAACCACAGTAACTAGGTACCATAATATTAAGATATTCCACCAAAGATCTACAAGTGGCTTCATTAAAATTCCCCAGTCCGGTTCAGTTAGAGTTTCCTCATTATAAAAATAACCAATCTATCAAGTATTACATAATTTCCTTTTCACTTCCCCAGTTTATGGAAAAAAAACATCGTTAAAAGTTTTAACAATCCTTCTTTCGTTTAAAAATGGCGAAGTCTTATTCTGATTAACGATGTCTCGGATGGCGGGTGGAAGCTACTCGCGTTACGCGGGTCTACCTGCGCAGGGTGGCCAGGTATCTGCTGATGTTGGGATTCAGATGGATCTTCATAATTTGAAGATGGCTGTTTGTGATAATTGATCTATCGTTCGTGTTAAGGGTTGAAGCCAAGCAAAAACCAACCCAAATGTCTTTTCGAAAAGCGTTGTCGTTCACATAGGTCATCGTCAACAGGCGACCGCCTCGATAGTCGTTTGTCGTTCACAGGTCTAAATAAGCATCGTCATCCACAGGCGTCGGCCTTGATAAGCGTCGTCAACCACAGGTTTCAGCATGGATAGGCGTCGTCATCCACAGGCGTCGGCCTAGATAGGCGTCGTCATCCACAGGCGTCAGCTTAGATAGGCGTCGTCATCCACAGGCGTCCGCCTCGATTGACGTCATCGACCACAGGCGTCGGCCTAGACAGGCGTCGTCATCCACAGGCGTTGGCCTTGATAGGCATCGTCAACCACAGGTGTCGGCATAGATAGGCGTCGTCATCTACAGACGTCGGCCTAGATAGGCGTCGTCATCCGCAGGCGTCGGTATAGATAGGCGTCGTCATCCACAGGCGTCGGCCTAGATAGGCGTCGTCAACCACAGGCGTCGGCCTCGATAGACGTCATTGATCACAGGCGTCGGCCTAGATAGGCGTCGTCATTCACAGGCGCCGGTCTAGATAGGTGTCAGCCTAGATAGGCTTCGTCATCCGCAGGCTTCGGTCTAGACAGGCGTCGTCATCGACAGGCGTCGGCCTAGCCAGGCGTCGTCATCCACAAGCGTTGGCCTAGATAGGCGTCGTCATCCACAGGCTTCAGCTTAGATAGGCGTCGTAAACCACAGGCGTCGGCCTCGATAGACGTCATTGCCACAGGCGTCGGCCTAGATAGGCGTCGTCATCCCCAGGCGTATTCCTTGATAGGCGTCGTCATCCACAGATATCGGCCTAAATAGGCGTCGTCTTCTACAGGCGTCGTCTTCCACAGGGGTCGGTCTAGACAGGCGTCGTCATCCGCAGGCATCGGTCTAGATAGGCTTCGTCATCCACAGGCGTCGGCCTAGATAGGCGTCGTCATCGACAGGCGTCACCTTAGATAGGCGTCGTCAACCGAAGGCGTCGGCCTCGATAGACGTCATTGACCACAGGCGTCGGCCTTGATAGGCGTCGTCATCCACAGGTGTCGGCCTAGATCGGCGTCGTCATCTACAGGCGTCGGTCTAGACTGGCGACGCCATCCGCAGGCGTCGGTCTAGATAGGCGTCGTTACCTACAGGTGTCGGCGTAGAGAGATATCATCAACCACAGGCGTCGGCCTAGATAGGCGTCGTCATCCACAGTCGTCGGCCTAGCCAGGCGTCGTCATCCACAGGCGTCCGCCTCGATAGACGTCTTCGACCACAGGCGTCGTCTTCTACAGGGGTCGGTCTAGATAGGCGTCGTCATCCGCCGGCGTCGGTCTAGATAGGCGTCGTCATCCACAGGCGTCGGCCTAGATAGGCGTCGTCATCGACAGGCGTCAGCTTAGATAGGCGTCGTCAACCGAAGGCGTCGGCCTCGATAGACGTCATTGACCACAGGCGTCGGCCTAGATAGGCGTCGTAATCCACAGGCGCCGGTCTAGATAGGCGTCGTCATCCACAGGCGTCGGCCTAGCCAGGCGTCGTCATCCACAGGCGTCCGCCTCGATTGACGTCATCGACCACAGGCGTCGGCCTAGATAGGCGTCGTCTTCCACAAGCGTCGGTCTAGATAGGCGTCGGCCTAGACAGGCGTCGTCATCCGCAGGCGTTGGCCCTGATAGGCGTCGTCAACCACAGGTGTCGGCATAGATAGGCGTCGTCATCTACAGGCGTCGGCCTAGATAGAGGTCGTCATCCGCAGGCGTCGGTCTAGATAGGCGTCGTCATCCACAGGTGTCGGCCTAGATAGGCGTCGTCAAACACAGGCGTCGGCCTCGATAGACGTCATTGATCACAGGCGTCGGCCTAGATAGGCGTCGTCATTCACAGGCGCCGGTCTAGATAGGTGTCGGCCTAGATAGGCGTCGTCTTCTACAGGCGTCGGCCTAGATAGGCGCCGTCATCCACAGGCGTCAGCTTAGATAGGCATCGTCAACCACAGGCGTCCGCCTCGATTGACGTCATCGACCACAGGCGTCGGCCTAGACAGGCGTCGTCAGCCCCAGACGTTGGTCTAGATAGGCGTCGTCTTCCACAGGCATCGGCCTCGATAGACGTCTTCGACCACAGGCGTCGTCTTCCACAGGGGTCGGTCTAGACAGGCGTCGTCATCCGCAGGCATCGGTCTAGATAGGCTTCGTCATCCACAGGCGTCGGCCTAGATAGGCGTCGTCATCGACAGGCGTCACCTTAGATAGGCGTCGTCAACCGAAGGCGTCGGCCTCGATAGACGTCATTGACCACAGGCGTCGGCCTAGATAGGCGTCGTAATCCACAGGCGCCGGTCTAAATAGGCGTCGTCATCCACAGGCGTCGGCCTAGATAGGCGTCGTCTTCCACAGGCGTCGGTCTAGATAGGCGTCGGAATCCACAGGCATCGGCCTCGATAGACGTCTTCGACCACAGGCGTCGTCATCCACAGGGGTCGGTCTAGATAGGCGTCGTTATCCGCAGGCGTCGGTCTAGATAGGCGTCGTCAACCAAAGGCGTCGGCCTCGATAGGCGTCGTCATCCACAGATGTCAGCCTAGATAGGCGTCGTAATCCACAGGCGCCGGTCTAGATAGGCGTCGTCAACCAAAGGCGTCGGCCTCAATAGGCGTCGTCATCCACAGATGTCAGCCTAGATAGGCGTCGTAATCCACAGGCGCCGGTCTAGATAGGCGTCGTCATCCACAGGCGTCGGTCTAGATAGGCGTCGGAATCCACAGGCATCGGCCTCGATAGACGTCTTCGACCACAGGCGTCGTCATCCACAGTCGTCGGCCTAGCCAGGCGTCGTCATCCACAGGCGTCCGCCTCGATTGACGTCATCGACCACAGGCGTCGGCCTAGATAGGCGTCGTCTTCCACAAGCGTCGGTCTAGATAGGCGTCGGCCTAGACAGGCGTCGTCATCCGCAGGCGTTGGCCCTGATAGGCGTCGTCAACCACAGGTGTCGGCATAGATAGGCGTCGTCATCTACAGGCGTCGGCCTAGATAGAGGTCGTCATCCGCAGGCGTCGGTCTAGATAGGCGTCGTCATCCACAGGTGTCGGCCTAGATAGGCGTCGTCAAACACAGGCGTCGGCCTTGATAGACGTCATTGATCACAGGCGTCGGCCTAGATAAGCGTCGTCATTCACAGGCGCCGGTCTAGATAGGCGTCGTTACCCACAGGTGTCGGCGTAGAGAGATATCATCAACCACAGGCGTCGGCCTAGATAGGAGTCGTCATCCACAAGTGTCGGCCAAGATAGGCGTCGTTATCCACAGACGTCGGCCTAGATAGGCGTCATGGTCCACAGGCGTTGGTATAGATATGCTACGTCGTACACAGGCATCGGCCGAGATGGGCGTCGTCATCCAAAGGCGTCAGCCTTGATAGGCGTCGTCAACCACAGGTGTCGGCATAGATAGGCGTCATCATCTACAGGCGTCGGCCTAGATAGGCGTCGTCATCCGCAGGCGTCGGTCTAGATAGGCGTCGTCATCCACAGTCGTCGGCCTAGCCAGGCGTCGTCATCCACAGGCGTCCGCCTCGATTGAAGTCATCGACCACAGGCGTCGGCCTAGATAGGCGTCGTCTTCCACAAGCGTCGGTCTAGATAGGCGTCGGCCTAGACAGGCGTCGTCATCCGCAGGCGTTGGCCCTGATAGGCGTCGTCAACCACAGGTGTCGGCATAGATAGGCGTCGTCATCTACAGGCGTCGGCCTAGATAGAGGTCGTCATCCGCAGGCGTCGGTCTAGATAGGCGTCGTCATCCACAGGTGTCGGCCTAGATAGGAGTCGTCAAACACAGGCGTCGGCCTTGATAGACGTCATTGATCACAGGCGTCGGCCTAGATAGGCGTCGTCATTCACAGGCGCCGGTCTAGATAGGTGTCGGCCTAGATAGGCGTCGTCTTCTACAGGCGTCGGCCTAGATAGGCGTCGTCATCCACAGGCGTCAGCTTAGATAGGCATCGTCAACCACAGGCGTCCGCCTCGATTGACGTCATCGACCACAGGCGTCGGCCTAGACAGGCGTCGTCAGCCCCAGACGTTGGTCTAGATAGGCGTCGTCTTCCACAGGCGTCGGCCTAGTTAGACCTCATCGACCACAGGCGTCGGCCTTGATAGGCGTCGTTATCCACAGGTGTCGGCCTAGATCGGCGTCGTCATCTACAGGCGTCGGCCTAGACAGACGTCGCCATCCGCAGGCGTCGGTCTAGATAGGCGTAGTTACCCACAGGTGTCGGCGTAGAGAGATATCATCAACCACAGGCGTCGGCCTAGATAGGAGTCGTCATCCACAAGTGTCGGCCAAGATAGGCGTCGTTATCCACAGACGTCGGCCTAGATAGGCGTCATGGTCCACAGGCGTTGGTATAGATATGCTACGTCGTACACAGGCATCGGCCGAGATGGGCGTCGTCATCCAAAGGCGTCGGCCTTGATAGGCGTCGTCAACCACAGGTGTCGGCATAGATAGGCGTCATCATCTACAGGCGTCGGCCTAGATAGGCGTCGTCATCCGCAGGCGTCGGTCTAGATAGGCGTCGTCATCCACAGTCGTCGGCCTAGCCAGGGGTCGTCATCCACTGGCGTCCGCCTCGATTGAAGTCATCGACCACAGGCGTCTGCCTATATAGGCGTCGTCTTCCACAGGCATCGGCCTCGATAGACGTCTTCGACCACAGGCGTCGTCTTCCACAGGGGTCGGTCTAGACAGGCGTCGTCATCCGCAGGCATCGGTCTAGATAGGCTTCGTCATCCACAGGCGTCGGCCTAGATAGGCGTCGTCATCGACAGGCGTCAGCTTAGATAGGCGTCGTCAACCGAAGGCGTCGGCCTCGATAGACGTCATTGACCACAGGCGTCGGCCTAGATAGGCGTCGTAATCCACAGGCGCCGGTCTAGATAGGCGTCGTCATCCACAGGCGTCGGCCTAGATAGGCGTCGTCTTCCACAGGCGTCGGTCTAGATAGGCGTCGGAATCCACAGGCATCGGCCTCGATAGACGTCTTCGACCACAGGCGTCGTCATCCACAGGGGTCGGTCTAGATAGGCGTCGTCATCCGCAGGCGTCGGTCTAGATAGGCGTCGTCAACCAAAGGCGTCGGCCTCGATAGGCGTCGTCATCCACAGATGTCAGCCTAGATAGGCGTCGCCTTCTACAGGCGTCGGCCTAGATAGGCGTCGTCTTCCACAGGCGTCGGTCTAGATAGGCGTCGGAATCCACAGGCATCGGCCTCGATAGACGTCTTCGACCACAGGCGTCGTCATCGACAGGGGTCGGTCTAGATAGGCGTCGTCATCCGCAGGCGTCGGTCTAGATAGGCGTCGTCATTCGCAGGCACCGGTCCAGATAGGCGTCGTCATCCACAGGCGTCGGCCTCGATAGGCGTCGTCATCCACAGATGTCAGCCTAGATAGGCGTCGCCTTTTACAGGCGTTGTCATCCACAGGCGTCAGCTTAGATTGGCTTCGTCATCCACAGGCGTCGGCCTTGATTGGCGTCGTCATCCACAGGCGTCGGCCTAGACAGGCGACATCGTCCACAGGCGTCGTTTTTTTTATTATATTTATTTATATTTTTGCTCCACACTAGGAATATCTTCCTGTATCACGGGTGCGTTAACAAACATGGAAACTCACATACACAAACACCCGGAACACCAGACCCGGAACAACTACTTGCAGATCATACAAAATATTTGTTCCGTGCGGGAATCGAGCCCGCGACACGCTGCGCAGCAGTTGACCGCTGAGACACTGCGCCAACCGTGTCGTGATGGTTAATTATGCGCAAACATCCAAATTGAGAACTTTCTTCTTTTTGAAGTCAGTTAAAACCACGGTTTGTCCTTGTATCAGATAAGAAGAGTCTTCTCAAGCAACTGAACCCCATGACAGCGAATATTTTTTTCTTTCTAAACCAGTCAAAACTTTAAAGCCAGAACGGATGGCGACCCTACTTAAATATGAAACTGGACTTACGAGAAACCAATTTGGTTCCGCGTAAATAACTGTAAGTCGCTGCGGAGTGAAATGAAAGCTTTTTGTGCCTACCTGGCGTCCTGGGCACTTCTCCGCGTTTGTGTTTCACTGCAAAAAACACAGCGAAGTTTCCGAGACGACGCAGCTAGTTTAGTTGGCAAGAAATATTTGAAAGAGCTACTTTTGAGTTTTATGAGACGCAAAAAAATATTTAGTACCAGTAGAGCAATATTCACAAAATGAAGGGGTTTTCTAAACTCGAAACGACGGCAAACATGGTAATAAAACCGGTATGTCCTTTAACTTAAGATTCATTTAATTATGAGGTTTACGATTTCACACTGAGCCAGAGTGCTAAATTAGTGGAACATTAACGGTTGATATGCCTAGCATGAGCACTTGATCGCGGGACTGTACGAATTACCGTGACCCCGGAACGTAAAGGGCTATTGAAGGACACCGTGGATTTTAGTCAGTACGAGTCTGACAGTCCCTCCTGCTCTGCCCTGGGTGGGAGGACTCATTTGATGATTTTACCACGTAAAAAAAAAGTTTGAGCACTTAACTACTATTTGAAAAATTATGCATATCGCTGGAAACATCAAGAACTTTTGCGCAGGTGGAAAACGCAATTGTAGGTACTCGTAGCTGAAAACTATGTTATGTAAAAATTCAGCATGCAACTACAAACAATTTAACTTTTTCTGAATTTTAACCTACACTACAGAGGTGCAATATCCTCGGAGTTACGGTTTGAAACTGAGGGTCTACTCGCTTAGTCCGTCAACGAACATACGAAAGTAGTAAACACTTTTATGTGAATACTCCCTATTACTTCTGAATTCGAAAGAATGATAAAATATCGGAAGTCGGTACAACTGTACAATCATGTTTTTTAAAAGATAGAAATAAGAAAGTTGTTGCACCAATTTTTACTTCGTACCACTAACTAATCATATTTCCGTAAGTGATAAAGTGTAGAACACGTCCGAAACTTCAGCCGAAGCTACGGGTTTCGTGGTAAAATAGTAGTACCGCAGATGTTCTGTTGGTGCGGTAAGGCAAAGAGAAATCCGAATCAGTGCGCACTTAAAACTAAACTTATTAAGTAGAAACACATCACGTGTGCACGAATGAGGTGGAAACTTTAATGAGAACATGCATAGAAGCGAGGCTAGTATTTCTTATGCATGTAGTACCTACTGCTCTTAATCTAACACGTGTAAGTTTAACGTTCATGTTTTCTCTAAATTATATTGAGGGCACTTATTAATTTATTAGAAACGAAATGTTTTTTTAAATTTATTTATTTAGGTAATTTTCCTATTATCTACCCGAAGTATACATGAAACGATATTATTTACAGTACTCATGAAAAGGATATTCGAAGTCAGAAAAACATGAAGCTAAGCTCATTAAAATTTAATAGCCATCGTTGTTTCTATGGAAAAGTTATTTTTATTTCAAATTCCAATGATCTTGTTATAAAAATTCATATTAAAATTAATGATCTACATTGTTTGTTAGCAATTACTAAGGGTAGTAACCAAACTATCCTTCTTAATCTCCCTTTACCATCGCGTCTCGCCTTTATATCGATTCGTTAAGTGATCATCGACTGACAAAGTAATAAATCTGCAAAACACTAAGCCAAGATTGAATCGTGAAAACGTAATTACAAAACAAGTATTTCAGTTCAGAATTATTCCCACCTGTGTTCGTTCATGTATATCCTCGGCAATACATCGGCAAAGAGGTGCAAAGCCAATCGCTGCTGAAGCGAGCGGGCCCGATTAATTGCTGCCTTTACTATTCATTGACTTTTCTTTTGCCGCGCGCCGCCTTATGTACCTTTGCCGAGTAAGGTATTTGATTGGCCACGGGTTTATTGTGATGTTCGATTGGAGCAAGTTAATGTAGTAATATTTTTTTAAAGTTAGTAATATCTTCGTTAGGTTCAGATAGTTTGGGTCGACGGCGTGCCATGTTGCACGCGCTTCAAAGAGTGTCAGCACAATGACGGGGCCCCCCTTAGATGGCCAAAGCCTGCCGAGGTCGCGGGACTAACGAATTACCGTGATCTTGGAATATAAAGGGCTATTGAAAAACACCGTGAATATTAGTCAGTACAAGTCTGAAGGTCCCGCCCACCCTGATCTGGGTGGGAGGACTCGTTTGGAGTGTTGGATGATTTTACAACGTAAAAAAAAGGGTTTTGTCTGCTTTTTGCATTTTTTATATTACTTTCGGTTGACTTTATTTTGTCTTTTTCTCGTTTCAATGCCGAAAAACCTAGAAAAAATGTCTGTGTCAAGAATACTATTACCGTTATTGCTTCACAGCTTACGCTTTTTTCTAATTTAACAGTTTTTGATTTGAAAAGGGAAAATCTGCCAATCGTGTTCTAGCTCAAGAGTTTTCTTATGCAACGAAACATTTCGTGGCCAAAAGTGTTTTGTGAAAAGTTGTTTTATTTACTACGGGAAATCTTATCTAGACACGGCTTGTCGGACATAAAATCAAAAGGCTATTACTATTTACGATTATAAAACAATAAGATTACCATAGATTTAAATTAGAGCTATCGTCAAGGTCTTAGAACCAAAGACTTTGACACTTTGTCTAGGTCTTAGTCGTACGGTAAATTTATGCAAAACTACGATATAAGCCGATCATGAAACTTTATCTCTTTATTATACCGAAATATTTCAGCATTGTCAAGAAAAAAGAAAAAAATCAGCATCAATCTAGATTTAAGATTTAGGATGAAAAATACTTTAGCCTTAAGAGCTTATCTTAGTCTTATGCTTGAGTCTTATTAAAAAACAAAGGAGACATTACAGTCATCAGTGAATACTTGAGCAGGTAAAAAATAGATTGATCGACTTGGCTGTGAGTTTTTCATTGATATTAAAAGTATTGGACCGATTTAAGAGTGTTTTAACTTTCTTAGTAAATTCTCGACTTCATTGGAGTAATGAATTGGAATAACCAATTGAAAACGACTGAAAATAAAGTCCGTAATGATTGCGATTGTAAAGATAACAAGAGATATCCAGCAGCTCTTTTGAGAAACTTGTTAAATCACTAGCAGTGTCCCGGACACGAACATTTCCATGCAAATACCATTAAATCTAAATTCTGATAATGTCTACTATCCCCACCCGGTCCGGTCTGGTAAAACTGATCTACAATTTTTTACGAAAGCCTCATTTTGTCAACCTTTCCAAACATTATGGAGAACGTCTTAAAGTCTGGTAATAATAAATGGTAACACTCTAAAGTAGGAACGTCTTGAGATAATTTTTCAGTTTCAGCTGGAGCTTCAGTAACTTGGTTTTGTTTGACTTGGCTCTAGTTTCCTCCACGCGACCGTCGAGGTGGTTACTGTAGAGATCGGCGCGATTTATCAACGGATATTCTGGGAAATGACTGATACAGTGCATTGTGGACCTTCTCACTAACTTTTAGTTTTTAAAATATGGAATCCTGGGGTTTTAGTGACAGAATCAAAGACTGGGAACGAGTTGGATTCACATATCACATTTTTATATTTATATATTTTGGAATGATTTAGAATTTTATTTGAAAGGCTTGTTTTCGCAATCATGTGGTGACCTAATTTCGTTATATTGCTTTTCCCCGAATTGAATAGGACTTTGAACATTACTTGTGAAATGTGTACAAGCTTCGCTGATTCTGCTAGCGAAACCTCATTCTTATATTGGATATGTGTATTGCCTAAGTCAAATAGTAGTTTTTTTTTTTTAATAGCGTGACAAGAGGAGATGCAACACTGCACCGCAGTCTGAAAAACACTACAATAATGACTATCTAAAGTTACTTAACCAAGACTAACAAAATAATTACACGCACACACACACACACGTAGTACGTACAAACTGTGTGTAACACGTAAAAGAACTCGTGTCCTATACTATTAATGAGGGAATTATTCCGCCAGAGATATAATGAAAACGAGTGCAGACGAGTTCCGAACCCCTGAGCCCGGGGCCCGGGGACGGAGGTCCGCCTGGCGCCTGAATAAAACATGCCTAGATAACTACTGGTCATGACTGTACAAACCGAAGCTAATGTATGCTCGATTGTACAAGACAGAGATTTTTCGTTATTACTTAAATACTCTTTAAGCTCAGAAACTAAAATTAATAAACCCAAACGTAACGCTGTCCTACCAAAACATTCGTCGTGATCAGTCATCCGTTACTGATTTATTTATTTATCGTTTACAAATGATTCGCCCCTGATGTTAACGGCTTTTTTTTTTTTTTTTTTATCGTGGTAAAATCATCAAATGAGTCCTCCCACCCAGGGCAGGGCGGCAGGGACTGTCAGACTTGTACTGACTAAAATCCACGGTGTCCTTCACGAGCCCTTTACGTACCGGGGTTACGGTGATGGGTAAGTCCCGCGACCCCGGCAGGCTCTGGCCCTCTACAGGCCCCGTCAATTTGCTGACACTCTTTGAGGCGCGCGTGGAACACAACGCGCCGTCGACCCGGGCATGGTCCATGGTCGGACAGCAAGTCGCCCATTACTCGCTGCCCGCATGCCCGCGCCTACGGTGGCCGGAGATCGTCCTGTGACGTCCGACGCCGTGGGCGTCTACCACTGCGGCTGGGATGGAGGGAGGACGCTGTCCTCTCCCTCAGGCGGCCCGCCTCCTCCTTCACGAGCATGACTGCTTCGCAGAAGGAGGCGACCGCTTCCCACTCCGTCTCGCCCCGCAGCATGGCCTCGACCAATGCCGGGCGCGAGAGGTCTCCGCCTATCGCCGTCGTGAGGACACGGCGGTGCTCTGCCCAAGCGGGGCAGTCCTGCACCGTATGCTCCACCGTGTCCTCCGGACGATCCTCGCAGTGGTGACACCCAGGCGTTTCTTCCCTCCCTATCAGACACAGGAACCTCCCGAAACTTCCGTGTCCGGTGAGGACCTGCGTCATGCGGAAGGTAAGGACGCCGTGACGCCTATCCAGCCACTCCTCAAAGAGGGGTCTTACCGCCGCGATTGCGGCGTGCCCGGACCTCGGTTGCGACAGTCGCTCCCTCCATACTGCCCTGAGATCGCGCCGGAGCTCTTCCCGCCGCGCCTCGACCTGTCGAGGCAGCGGGGATTCGCCCCGGCGCTGCGCCTCCACGCGCCATTCGTAGACGCGCTGGAGGGCAGTCGCCTCCTGATCCCAGGGCAGCAATCCCGCTAGGAGGTTGGCTGATTCGCCGGCGATCGTGCGGTATCCCCGGATCATCCGGATAGCCATGACCCTCTGGCATGCGACCAGCTTGAGTGGTCGCGTCCGGATGCTTAGGGCCCACACAGGGGCCCCGTAGAGGGCCATGGACCGCACGACACCGGCGTACAGCCTCCGGCAGGAGGCGTTTGGCCCGCCGAGATTGGGCAGGAGTCGCCTGAGGGCGCCTGCTGCCTGGTTCAGCTTTGGGGCCAAACGTAGGAAGTGCTCCCTAAAGTTCCACCGGCTGTCGAGGACGAGTCCCAGGTACTTCATCGTCCTCCCGACGCCGATGCGAACCCCCTCCACCGTAATGTGGGACTCTGAACGTGGCGCGTTCAGACGGCCATGAAAGCACATGGCCTCTGTTTTATGCAGCGCCACGTCGAGTCCCAACTGCCGGATTCTTTGAGCGACTGTCGCCACCGCTTGCGTCGCCAGGTCAGCCGCCGCCTGGTGCGACTCTCCCTCCGCCAGGACTGATGTTAACGGCTTGGGAAAAATCGAGGTTTTTTTGTTACTTAAGACAAATAACTTTTCAGATTTTACTGAATATTATGGAAGAATTATACTGATTAACGTGGCTGTTGCGTATTTAGAAAACTGTGACATGCCAAATGACTGCATAATAATGTATAATTAGTTGTACCCATGCGTTGCAATGTTACATTCCTACACATATATAGGTAGATATATGGGCCAAGAACCTTAGTACTAGCTCACCATAGTTTAATCGCAGTCGGATCGCAGAACACAGGGACAAAACATTGATAAGCTGATTTTCGATATATACAAAGCAATTCATCGAATACCGAATATTATTCATCATCGTAAAATCAAACGTTCCTCCCCAGAGACGGCCGTCGACGAAGCGCGCGGCAACCGCACCCAACTGCTGATTAATAATACATTTGTTTGGAAATTAATCATTGCCGACTCACACCTCATTCGATGAACGGTGTTAGGGGAATCCGTGATAGCTGTGAATATATGCGTACCTTGGAGGAAAGGCGATGGTGGAAATAATTAAGTGTTTAATTGTTTTTCATTTGTGGTTAAATTGCTGATTAAAAGATTTATTGCTACTGTGTGAGTGTCGACTTAAATATAGAATTTTATACACCTATCACGACGGGAATACAGGAAAAGTTGACGGGGAACGAGAAAAACATAGCATTTAATAAAAAATAATCAAATCCAGAACGCTGCCAGTTTTATACGTTTTATAACTGTGATAATCTGCTGCTTTAATCTTGCTTCTGCTTAATGTGTGATAAGAGTCCCCAATACCGATTCCTTCCCATGAATTCCAGTCATACACGCTTCCAATTGAGTGCCAAAGTAAAACAGGTCATTAGTTTTATGCAGCTCATCACGCCATCTTCTAAGAGTTCTGCCGTGAGTATAGTAGTGATGAGTAGTATAATTAGGTGACAAAAATAATCCCTGCAATAACACATGTACATTGATTAACCCAGTTGCTTCTGGCTAAATAATAAAGGGTCGCACAAATCGATATGCAGTGCTAGCCGGGGTCGATTCGTTGATGGCTACTATACCTAATTATAGCAGTTCCCTCTGTAGGTCTAAAATCAAGTTAATTCGTTAGTCCTGGCTGCTATTTGACAGCCGTTATCGGCAGTCGATACTTCGAAAAGTCAATTAGCTTGATAAGCAAGGGACGCAGGAAAATTAACAGAATCACTACCGCAGCAATACCTATTTTAACACTGCACTAATTGTTATATCTTTGGAGGATATAATGGTGCCAAATTAAAGTCCCGAGAATCGCTTATACAATTTAATAAAAAAGGTTAGTGTTACAAGGCTGGTGGTTGACGGGCAAGTGGCGATGACAATACATTTTGTTAGAACCAGAAGTTTGATCCTGCCAATATTATTGTTAAAGTTAATTATTGGACGCGTCGCTTGATTGCTAACACCTTTTGGCAAGGCGTTAAAGCCTGAACATATTCCCGGCCATTGAAAGCTCTCTTTCAATCCTTAAGTTCTTCTGCTGTGGGAAGTCTGCAAAGCCGTACTAGCGAGCGCCGCACGCAGCCCTTGTTAGTGTGGATGTCTGCTACTCTGGATATTCCATCAGATCCAGATATAAGGCGAGAGACGCGTCCCATTTTCCATGCAAGAGGGGGCGTGTTGTCATCTGCTAGGAGCACCATATCTCCTACTTCCAGCTTGGATGTATCGGCTCGCCATTTGGTCCTCTGTTGCAATTCACAGAGATATTCTTTTTGCCATCTTCTCCAAAAATGATGCTGTGTTTTCTCCAATCGTTGATACCGCCGCAACTGAGTTTCCTTGACTTCTTCAAGGTTAGGTGCTGGCAGAGCGGTCAACGGCCTCCCAATGATGAAATGCCCTGGAGAGAGAGGAAGGAGGTCGTTAGGATTGGATGAGAGGGGACACAAGGGACGGCTATTGAGTATCGCCTCCACTTGTGTAAATAAAGTTGAAATTTCTTCAAAGGTGAAGTGGCTATCGCCAATAACACGTTTTAAAAAGTATTTTGCCGACTTAACCCCGGCTTCCCATATGCCACCAAAATGAGGACTGTAAGCCGGAATAAATTTAAACGTAATTGATTGCTGAACTGCAAAATCAGACAGAGGCTCGTGGTGATTTCTTAGGAACGCCCCTATTTCTTTAGCGGCAGCCACAAAGTTGCCTCCGTTGTCGCTGAATATTTCCGTTGGCTTACCTCTACGAGCGATAAACCGCCTGAGCGTCATTATAAATGCGTCCTTTGTTAAGTCACTGACAGCTTCTAGATGGATGCACTTATAACGCAAGCAAACAAAAAGACATAAGTAACATTTAACTACACGACTCCCACGGCCTTTACGGTTGATAATATAAAATGGGCCAGCAAAGTCCAAGCCAACAGATATAAAGGGATAGTCAGGTGCTATGCGCTGCGCCGGTAGATTGCCCATTTTAGGTTGTAGCGTTATGCCTCGCAGTCGTCTACATCTTACGCAATTGTTGACCGTGCGCCTCGCAAGACACCTACCATTTATTGGCCACACAGCTTCTCGCACAGACGCCAACAACAGCTGCGGACCCGCATGCATATTATATAAATGTTCCCTTTTGAAATATAATTTAGTTATCCTGTGTGAAGCGTGAAGCAAAATAGGATGTTTCTTTTCAAAAGAATAAGCTGACGCGTCTAGTCGTCCACCCACTCTAATTAATTTATATTCGTCTAAGAACGGCGATAGCGATAACAACTTACTTTTGTTATTTAAAGGTTTATTTTTCACTAATGACTCGTATTCAATAGGGAACATCTGGCCTTGAGAGATAACGCATAACGAGTAGAATGACTCACGTAGCTCATTAACCGACAATATACCTACGCGCTTATTATGTTTGTTTTTAAGGTTAAAAATAAATCTACGAACGTAAGCAAATACTCTTTGCAACTTAGTTAAAGATGAATATTTCTCAAAGTCAATAATGGATTGATCAACTATTTCCGAATGATGTATTTTGAATTCTGGTATATCTTCAGACTCATTGATGCTTAATTGAGGCCATTCTAGTTCATGTTTTAATAAAAAGTTAGGTCCTGTCCACCACAGCGCCATTGATATAAGGCGTTTAGCATCTACTCCCCTTGATATTAAATCAGCAGGGTTAGAATCGGTCGGAACATAACGCCACGCTGAAGTGGAAGTTAGTTCTTTAATTTCACTAATACGATTAGCTACAAACACTTTCAATTTACTGATATCGCTACGAATCCAACACAATACTACTGTTGAATCGCACCAGTGTACTAGTTTATCAGGTTTATACCGGATTGAGTTAATTACCGATCTTGTTAGTTTAGCAGCAAATAAGGCCGCACACAGTTCTAGGCGCGGTATGGTGCTAGGTTTCAATGGAGCCACTTTGGACTTCGCGCACAGTAATCTAACAGTGACGTTATCATTAAAACTAACCGTTTTCATGTAAATACATGCACCATATGCATTTTGCGAAGCATCACTAAACGAATGCAACTCGATGTATTTATATGAGTCACCTAGAACTAATCTTGGCACTTGTAAGGAGGACAAGTATTTAATATTTTCAGAAAACTTAAACCAATTATCTCTTATCTCCTGAGGGACTGGTTGATCCCAGTCCAGTTTTTGTTGCCAAAGTCTTTGCAACATTATCTTCGGTACTATTACAACTGGACTAAGTAAACCTAAAGGATCAAATATTTTGAAAGCGTTTGACATGATAAATCTTTTTGTTATTATTTGATTGTTTTCATGTGAAAATCCCTTTATTGGAAAGTGTAAGGTATCGCTAGAAGGCGTCCAGCCCAAACCTAGCGTACTTGAAGATTCACTAAAAATTAACTTATCTTGTTCATTCACGATAACATTATCAAAAATGGAAGGATGATTCGTTTTAAACTTTCTTAATTTAAAACAACCTGACTTTAGTGCGTCAGATACAGCCCTATGTATATGTATTAATTGCTGTGAATCATTCGTTCCTGTTATAAGATCATCAACGTAGTGATCCTTTTGAATAATTTCTTTGATGAGGTCATCATTCTGTTCCTGCCCTACCTGCCACAGACAGCGTGTACTTAAGTAACTTGCGCTCGCTGTTCCGTAGGTCAATGTATTGAGCATCAGGGTCTGAATTGGTTCAGATGCCTCTCCCCTCCATAATATGAGCTGTAGATGCCTATCATCTTCGTGTACTAACTAATATTTGGCGATACATTTTTTCTATATCGCCGGTGAGTAAGTACTTGTACTGCCTAGACCGTATCAGAATAGAAAACAAAGTATCTTGTACATTTGGACCCACCATTAATATATCATTCAATGAACAACCCGAAGTGGAGGGAGCGGAGCCATCGAATACTACGCGGAGTTTAGTAGATTCGCTTTCCTGTTTCAGAACTGCATGATGACACAAATAATAACTTGGACTTAAGTTACCATTTACATATTTACCATCTAACACCGTTAGATGGCCTAATTCTTCATATTCTTTAATGAATTTAGCGTATTCTACTTTTAGGTTATGGTTTCGTTTTAACCGTTTTTCCATATTAATAAAGCGTCTCCTAGCTAACTTGTAAGTATCGCCTAAACAGTCAGCAGTGTCTTTAAGCGGTAATCTTACACAAAACCTACCTGTATCAGTTCTTGTTGTGTGAGCGAGAAAGTGCTTTTCACATTCGCTTTCATTATCACTCACAATCGATTTTCCAGGAATTTCTTCCAAATCCCAGAATTTAGACAACATTTTATCAAGACCCTGGTCTTTGTCATTGTCTCTGAAAACTATGCCATGATTGCAGTGTACCCTTTTTTGCGGCATCACTGACTGAATTGGACCGGATACTATCCATCCTAATTGCGAACTTCTTAACTTTGGATTATTGACTCCTAAAGAAAGCTGTTCATTGCCTAAAATATCCCAGAATAGGTCAGCACCTATCAAGACATCTATGTCGGCTGGCTGATAAAACATCGGATCAGCCAACTGGATATTTTCAGGTAATTTCAATAAACTAACATCGACGGGGATCTTTGGCAATCGGCCCGTTAGTTCTGTTAATACAAGACATGAGCAATTTATGCTAAATTGACTATTTATTGACTGTAATTTAATATTACAGGTTTCAATAATATTTGTTATTGATGTATTGCCTATGCCAATGACCTTTATAGTGTCGATTGGATGAGACTTTAACGATAATCTGATCTTTAGGGACTCAGTTATAAAAGATGATTGACTGCCACAATCCAATAAAGCACGAACTTTGACCTTTTGCTGATCAAATGGATTCAATACCTCGATCATGGCAGTTGATAATATAATTTGACTTGCATTTTTATTGCAATAGCTTGATACTATCTCACCTGGTGCCTCGACCATGGTGAGCTGGTTTACTAATGTTGGCGGACGGTGTAGCAAGCTGTTATGTCTTTCATTGCAGTCGGGCTCTTGACAGGATCTGAAGCGACAGTCCTTTACAAAGTGACCTTGCCTTAAACAGTTCGTACATAACTTATATTTTTTAACATCCGTCATTCTTTCATCAATACTTTTCGACTTGAATGTTGGGCAATCATAGATTCTATGACCTTCGTCACAAATAATACAGAAAAAACTTTTATTTTTATTGCTATTGCTAGTACTTGCAAATGATTTAACCACATTATCTTGACCCCTTCTTTGACCGTGGTTATTATGATTGAATTGTTTATTATTAGGAGCAGAACGCTGAGGATTTGCAGGACTTTTCGAAGCCATAATATTGTCAGAATGATTGTTATTACGGTTTGCAGACTCGAGTACGTTCGCGCGATTTGTAATAAATTTAAAGAATTGCTCTAAATTCGGTTTCGCATTTGGTATTTCATTGCGATACTCCTCCCATTTCTGCAATGTTTGACTATCCAGCTTAGATGACAGTATGAAGATAATCAAAACATCCCAATTATCTGTTGATTGTCCTAGGCTGACCAAAGCGCGTAGATTTTTTCTAATGTGATCAACTAAATATCTCAAAGATCGCTCTGACTCACGAGGAAGCTGCTTTATATTTAATAATGAATTGAGATGATGATCGATTAATATTCTGCTATTATTATAACGGTCACAAAGCAACTTCCAGGCTTCGGTGTAATTTTTTGCGGACACTTCGAGATTAGTAATAATTCTGGCTGCGTCGCCTTGTAAATATGAATTTAAATAATAAAATTTATTAATTTCGGATATTTGATCATTATTATGAATTAAACTCTCAAACGTATCTTTGAATTCTAGCCAACGGAAATAATCACCGCTAAACTTTGTGATTTGTATCTGAGGGAGTTTCAACCCTACATTGCGATGATCATCTACACAACATGAAGCATTATGGACAGAATTGCGTCTTTGCTCACATTCACTTTTTCGAGAAAACATGGCGATCAGATTTTTAGCAGTAGCTATATTAATAATTATATCTCTTTCAATATTATCGCGCTCGTCAATTTCTGCCGCAATGTTTTCAGGACTCAGAACCTCTATCTCACTCTGCAGGTCATCGACCCTAATGGATAATGCCTCAAACTTTGCAAGTTTTAAATTAAGTTCCGTTAATTGAATGTCATTCAACTCATTTTCCTGCGAAATATTACTCAAATAATTTTTAAATTTAGTAATTTGTCCTTTAGCGGACGCTCTTTTTGTGAACAATTCCTTACAACGCTGCTTACTTTCAGCCATCGTGAATTAACACTGTTAATAATATTCAAATAACCAGTTTAGGCAATACCCACAACCAAAATAATAAAATGAATGGGCTCACGTTCCTCGTTTCGGTGTCACCTACTGATTAGGAAGCCGGGCGGGCACGATCAGCTGTTCGCCAACAGGAAGGTTTTCATTTGACCGGGGTGCCAGTAAAGCTCGAAGGGACGTGTCCTGGAATAGTCGGCAAACTACGCTAAACGTAACTGTAAAACAATAGACGAGGTCATTGACCGTCCCTAAGACGACCCACTGACCTAAAATTGTGTTTAAAATAACAAAAATAATAGAATTCAACTCATAATTTGAATTCGTTATGATTTAAAAGGTATTCTAAAGGTTTTTTAAGCCTTTGATTATTTTATTTTTATTGAAGGTATATGAAAATAACGGAAAAAATATCTGATGAAATTTGCAATTCTCAGGGAATTTCGGCAATAATATGCACGAAAATTCTTTAATTTACACAAGTAGATGCTATTCTCAATATTGGAATAGGTACTTAGGCATATTTTGGATAAATGATGGATATTAAACAAAGGATGGCACTCAACTTTGAGACGGCACGTCGACGTTCTGTTCGATGTGATGCTTTAGCTGCACCACTGCTCGAATCCTGGCTCCTCGTGTTGACCAGGCGGCAGTTCTCCATACGCTGGACCTCGTGGCGTTTTGTCCCTCCACTGCAAGGCTCCAACTCTTGAAGTTCGTTGCCGCTGCGCGCGTGTCGTACTCGTACCAATTTTATTGTGGTGAAATATTCTTATTTTCGCGGATTTTGATTTAATTATTTGTAGTTCCCCTCATGGGCCACCATGCTATATCTTTGGAGGATATAATGGTGCCAAATTAAAGTCCCGAGAATCGCTTATACAATTTAATAAAAAAGTTAGTGTTACAAGGCTGGTGGTTGACGGGCAAGTCGCGATGACAATACATTTTGTTAGAACCAGAAGTTTGATCCTGCCAATATTATTGTTAAAGTTAATTATTGGACGCGTCGCTTGATTGCTAACACCTTTTGGCAAGGCGTTAAAGCCTGAACACTAATTATAAAATTGACTAACTAATTAATGTGCTGTCATTATCACATTGGCTGTTGTTATTTCATTAAAATAAAACAATATAATAATGAGTGCGTGTCGTATAGTTCGGATGCCAATTTAAGGTCATAGCGCACGTATAAATTCTGCACGGGATCACCATCGCGTGGTCCATGGTCGTAAAAAGTAATAGTATCGCTCTAAGGCAGGGCAACATTTTTTGAGAAACAGAGTTAGTATAACTCGCTGAGAAAGCCGGAAAAATAGTGGCCCGTAAGTCATGCAAAACTTATGTTGCAAATTTTTATTTGCTAATCTCGAATTATGGAGTATCAATCCACGTATACCGGTGAGAACAACACTGTAACTAAAAACTTGAGAGGAGCTTTGCTATAAGCTCAGTGACTACTGTTTACTAGCAGATATCGAACTGGGCCTATAAGTACAAGAATACATTCCAATACCGCATCTCATAGAATTACCACCACACTGCGCGGGTTGGGGTTATACTGATCTGTGCTGTACTCTCAACTGTGTGTCAACCTTTAATTCAAATGAGGCGTGATAGCCGGTGAAGCGGATCACATGAAATACTCTTTTATATAGCTTTCACGCAAAGCCACGGCTTTTACTAGCTTATTGAAACAAATAAATATTTTACTCAACCTAACAAACGAAAATTAACTTTAAAAGCTTACAAATAGAGTTCCATTTAAAGTGAAGGTGTAATTTAAGTTACTAAATAAAAAACATAATATAAATTAGCCAAACATGTGAAAATAAACAATATTCTGTTCAAATTAAGGTTCAGTTTAATGTGCAAGTGTAGCTTAAGTTACTCAATAAAGAGAATTGTTAAATGCAAATAGTTAGCAGTTAAACTAGGTGAGTTTAATAGTGGCTACGTCACGCTAACCCCTTAGTTAGTCGCGGTTAATTTAAACCAGTCTGAATTAATGGTTTAAAATTGTGAAAAACTGTACGGCACTTCCGGCAGTTAAACTATTCTTGGATTAAAATGTTAATTAAGATTCAAGTATTATTCCTAGTGTTTAAGCTTAAGCGATGAAAAACAACATAAATTAATAAATGATTTATAAGCAAATGTGGTACTTTTTTTATTTATATAAACGTTGCGCCACATTAAGATTTTTTTCCTGTGGGTGCATTTACAAACATAGAAACTCACATACACAAACACCAAGACCCGGAATTGACGACAACTACTTGCAGATCCGATCATACAAATGTTTGTTCCGTGTGGAGATCGAACCCGCGACACGATGCGCAGCAGTCGATTGCTCATCCACTGGGCCAAAAATTATGTTATTTTATATATTTTATATTTTTAAATGTTTTTTATTGCTTTTTTTGTAAAAATATTTAAAAATGTAATTTATAAGTCTAAAAATGAATAAAAAATTGTACGATTTCAACTAATAACTTTAAATTAATTCCAAATTCATGTCACGCTATTATATAAGGAGCTATCCCGCATCAGTTCCAAGTAATTGATTCCTTTTGCTAGCTGGTGTATATTGAGAATATGATATAAAGGTAGAACAATGATAGCAGAATTTCCCAGAAAATCTATTCCGAATCAAACCCGTTCTCTGTCTATCTTCGTGGAATACGTAGTGTGTTTGACAAACTAAACGACAGTATGATGTAGTGCGCTGTGACCGGCAACCATGTTATTCTGAGGTTATTCTGAAAGACGCTCTGACGATAACAGTTTGATGGCAAATATTCTGTGGAGTACAGTACAGTGTGCAGTGTGTAGCGGCGCGAGGTACAAGCTGAAGCGGGAGAGACATGAATTGTTTATGACAAGTGCTACACGACTGCGGATACCTACAGGTTCTGGGTACGATATCCAAATATCTAGCAGAATATTAGTGTGTTCTTTCAACAGCAGTTTTAATTAACATTTCAGAGTTTCGGTTCCGAACAATTACTTGAAGCTCAAAGATAGCGAGCATTTCAGTCGCGAATAATGAGTCAATAGGTGCCCCAGACGTTCAAGATAAAGAGAGAGAGAGGCTGGTTTTCACGTGCAATATTAAAATGCTACTTGCAGGACAAAGTTAAACAAATAAAGACTAGTGGGGCCAGTAAATCTATTATACTTTTTAACAAAAAACCATCCAAAACAAATTGATCGGTATTAAAACGCAGGTAACTTCACCTGCCCCGACTATCAATCAACATAGCGCGGAAACATATTAATTACCCGCTACATCTCATCGCTCACACCGCCACATTGACAGCAAACACACATCGATCTTGGCCGCATCGGGGACTGTCACGACTCGGCATCGAACCCATTACCCGCGCCGGACGCGACAGATAAATTGTAATAGATAAGCTTTTCATATCACTGTCACACCGACGTACGTATCCATCAACATACCGTGTGTCCTCCATTTTGTTTTACATAAGCTATATTTTAGATAAAATGTTTTGATGGTACATAAATATGGATGGATGTGATCTAAAATCAACGGTTACAAACGCTGAATTTGAATATGAAGCGAGGGTCATTTATTACCAAATTCAGGTTTCCATTTCGTTTTGAATGTTGCACTTTACTATGCGTTTATTATTCATTTATGTATATTGTCTGTGTTTATTATAGAAACACAATTTATATCTGGGTAAGTTGGTTTATAATTGATTTCTGATTATACTGGAAGGGAACCCTAGTATGGTTTGGACAAAGCGAGACAGGATAATAATGAAAAAGCCTCGAATTAAAAAAAAATACTACACCACAACAAGAAAAAAAAACTAAAATCCGTTACATAGTATAATTCACTGCAGGATAAAAGACTATTACCTTATGACAGTGTTTGCCTATTTTTAGTAATCTCAAATTCAGCCTAAAGTGAGTCGAGGTCACTAAATCCAAGGGCTGAAAGGCCCAATATTGCAAATTTATTGCGAGTCAGAGCCTGTGGCTTAAGTGCGTTACCAAAGTGGGGTCGGCTGGCTCCAGAGAGATTGCGAAGCCTCCTCCGTGTCATATGCACAGGTTTCAATGAGATTTCCATGACACAATAAGGGTCAATAGCTGGTTCCGTATAAATATTTTCGTATCGTAATTTCGCTGTGGAGTTTGTTTTCATTAAAACTAACTAAGGCAATTTAAGTAATCTTAACAATATCGGACGGAAAAAATCCTTAATCTGTTTTGAATAAATTCATAATTCACTTACTTAAATCAACTTCCTTCAAGACAAACAAATCTTCCGAAATTTTTTTCGATAGAAATTTAAAGTCAGTTTGTTTAATATTTTAATTCAAACATAAATCGGAGGATCCTTTCTTACAAAAACATGACTTACTGCCTACCTTCACTTCGTTGGGAGTCAACACGGAGTGTACCTAGCTGGAAACCCTCCCCGTGGCATCACGGAGAGGTATAAATATTCATGAGCGGCCCCGCTATCCATTAGGGGCTCCTCACGATTGACGAAAATGCCATTATTAATATCATTGCCAAAGTCCACGTTTTTATTTGGGCACGACTCTTGAATCACAATGTGGCTGTACGGAAATGTTAGCCGTAATTCGATTCAATTCTTCTGCTATTGAAATAGCGATATTACATTAGGCAACGAATAAAAACCCAATGTACTGGATAAATTTTACAATCATACAGAGGTATTAAATTGAAACTTCTAAATAATTTCGTTTTATGAAATCAAATTGAATAAAATCTTTCATAACCCAACGATTATAATACTTACGACATCATTCACTTATTTAATAATTATCATTTCATTTCAGCTTGTTAAACTATTTATTAAATAAAAGATTTCGCTATGCATGGGAGACTCGCTGTCCGACCATGGACCATGCCCGGGTCGACGGTGAGTTGTGTTCCACGTGCGCTTCAAAGAGTGTCAGCACTATGACTCGGCCCCACGTTAGAGGGCCAAAGCCTGCCGAGGTCGCGGGACTAACGAATACCGTAATCCCGAAACGTTAAGGGCTATTAAAGGACACCGTGTTTTTAGTGAGTACAAGTCTGACAGTTCCTCCTGCCCTGGGTGGCAGGACTCATTTGATTATTTTAACACGTTAAAAAAAAAGTTCGTGATGCCGCTTAAAAAGAGACATTATTTGCAAGATATACAAGAAGTCAGCAGTAAGATATTTAAATCTTTGAAGTCACTGAATGATGAACTTTATATACCGCGTTATTCGTAGAGAAGCTCTACGAATAACTATGTGGAAACTCTAGCTGTCAGGGGCTCAATAAACAACTAATAACAAATTAATATGCAAAGTTGCAGCACTCCTGCCGCAGCTTCTCAAACTTCATGCAACCGAAAGAGAGTACTGCACATGCCTCGGAATTGAGGATTAAATTAATATAACTGCTACATATGAGAGATTCACTCTTCAACTTAGCACTTACGAGGAGTTTAAAAGTATTATACGAAACTGTTTCCTCTAGAAATGCAACTCCGGTAAGACATCGCCTACCAGGTAAGGCTTATTAGTGGTAGAAATTGGAGGATTTCAGTCTCCCCATAAAAAGTAAGACTGGCACACACGTGAAATCCCGGAACATAAATGCCACTTGACCATTCCACGGACAAACAATTCAAACTTTCCGAACCACTGGCGCGTGCTTTAGCCGGGAGTCGAACCCGGCAAGTTGTGTTGAAATTAATTGAGAACGGCCGTCGTGCGGTGTCCCGGCCAACAGCCAAGCTTTGTTCGCACGACACACGCGCCCCCCACCCTGTCGCCTCCCCCTCGGTGTCGCCAATTAAATCCATAGACACTAATTTACAGACATAGTTGGGAGTTGAAAACCGCTGCTTATTCAATAGATACGCTTTGAACTAGACAAGTTCTAACGCTGCTTTCGACTTTCGACAATAGTTAAAAGCAGTTAGTTTTAATGCTGAAGGTATTTTGGTATACTTAATTACGGCCTGGAACCCAGTGAAGCATAAAGCCGAAATTGCGTGAAAAGGTCATGCAGTCAATGGGCAAAGTTCGCGAATGTCGTCTGAAAGGTCGGACAAGTAGGTTCCTATTTCATAAATTGTGTCGTTTTATACCCAATTGTACATGTCGAACATTTCCAATAGTGTTCCTAAATAAATACACGCTTTGCTGTTAAAAAAACGATCACAAACGAGAATTGCAATTGCATAGTTTAACAGAAAAAACATTCACACGTAAAAAACGAACATTAAAATGGCCAAAGCGGTAGGTCAGTATAACTAATAGACCAAATACTTCCGCACAATATTTCTTCGACCGCCCCAATTTATAATGGTACAGTCGTCCCAAACCAAAACATCAAATCGGCCTCCGGAAAATGTCCCTAAACGCTTACAGATGAATACGATTAACGAGACACTGTCTCTACGACGTCTTGACCCAATTGAGACCCCGGGATCCCGGCGCAGTCCCGAGAGAGCGCGAGACTGGGAACTCGCTCAGCTGACGATTACAATGTCAGTATCTCGGAGACAAATTGATAATCTGCAGCCGAGTGTCGATCGTTTGTTTATCTTAATATTTTGCATATTTTGTTAGAGAATGCAGTTAAAGAAAAAAAAAACTTGTACCTATGGATATGTCTGTGTTTCATCACATTAGAAAAACTCATTAGGCTAACGAAGATTGAAAAATATCGCTCTAACAAAATAAAGAACTCACAAAAACTTTTAAAAGTTTGCCAAATTTGAAAATCCATTTACCTACCTTAAAACCTCTCACGTACAGAGTTATTAATCTCCCATAAAAACGAAAACCCGTAAAAAGTCCAAACATTTCTTTAAGGAAACTCCATACCTCAGCTCTAGTTACCATTACGTAAGTTTAGAAGCGGCGCAGTTCAAGAGGCCATAAAATTTAGAAAAAAGTAAATTAATATAACGTTATGAAGAAATTGAGATATTGGTTTGAAAGCGATCGCTTCGCTCTGAGGGCACTTGTTATGACGCACGAATAGCCCCGGAGATATTTCACATCCCTGAACACAAGTACCAAATATGATTAAATGTTTTTTCATATTGGTTTTGGGGAAGCAAGAATTTAATTTTTATTTGATTTGTCCTCGTTTTATTGATATTTTCTTTCTTGTATTTGTTTGTAGGTGTGTTAGTTTAGATCAATCCAAACATGTACCTTATTATATATAGCTCTTAATAATAATAAGAAATTCATGATTACTTTTCATATTATATTATGCCCCTTAATAGTCCATAGGATTCCAACATACCTACATAGTCTGCACATTTGAGACGGCAGTATTTATTGATCAATATAGCCGACTCAAATCAAAACAAACATTAGGCTGACATTTGGCTCGGCTTTTATGTTCGGGTCAGAAGTCGCGCCAACCCCAAAATAAATTGGAATAGGGGCGGAAGAATGATGATGACATCTTAGATATAATCGGTTTGGACGGAAAAGTGCCGATTATCTCGAACCGAACATGTGTTTACACAATGAAAACAGGTTATTATTATTACAATAATTAAGTACTGTTTCCTGTTCCCACACATGAACAAACAACCTTCTTCATCGGAACCATTACAAAAACAACCAAACTTTGCTGTGTAAAGTCTTGTTCAATATTCTAAACACACAAGCGTACATTTAAAACGAAGAATAACAAGCCTAACAATTCTATCTCAAGTCAATACAAATCGCAGAGGGAAACTTTCCGGTTCATCGGAGTGCGCGGCAAACAGTCGCTAGTCTGCAGAGACGGATTTATTAGTGCGAGAAGTCGCATGCGACTGTCGCTCGTCTGATACTGTTTGAGAGGAAATAACGCAGCATGTAAGTGAGCTGGTTGTCTAGTCGTGGTGATTAGATGTTCTGATTCTTAAACATGTTGGTATCTATCGGTATTCTTTCTATTTATTTGTGTGTACACGTAGAATAACATACATATCTGTATTTCCCGAATCGGTAACACAGAGAACTTCACTAATTCTAATGGATCTACAGGCCCTACGGTTCTTACGGCTTTTCTCTATATAACCTGGAAAGAGTAAAAATCCAAATCCGGGTTGCTGCTGTGGGTCGCGAGACTATTTAAGCAGGATACTATAACCCTAGAACGCAAAGGGCAAGCGAAGGAACAAGGTACATTTTTAATCAGTAAGATTTCGGCGGTCCGTTCCAATCAAGGCGAGAAGAATTTTTTGATAATTTTAACAACCCAAACAAAATGTTTACAATGAACGTGCTTGAGTTTGAATTCTTGTTTGTTTTTCTTTCTAGCTGTCGATGGCAGCTCTTTTAATCAGACCACTTTTGAGACTTCATTTTGACCTTGATTCATTTATACAAGCCTAAGATTTACATTGAAACATTCATCTTACCTGACCTTCCACACTAAGTACTTCCTGGAAGCGGCAGTTTGCGCGAGATCCTGAGAAGTAACGCTAAAAGCTTCGGTCATTTATATAGTGGGTGTACCTGTGAACATCATGGGCCGGTAAGGTCTGTACATCAAAAGATGTAGCTGTAATTAGTAGGAGCGTTAAGAACTCGCGGCTTTTGTGAAGTATTTACTATGTAATTATAGGTCTACAGGGTTTATTCATGAATGCTTCTTAAAGTTAAGTAGTAATTAGCGAATGTTTAATCATACATTTATACGATGTTCAAATAAACGTCTTCTAGGTTCAATCAATTTTCAAATAGTGTTAGCAAAATGGCGGGGCCCCCTTCTAGAGGGCCAAAGCCTGCCGGGGTCGCGGGACTTACGAATTACCGTGACCCCATAACGTAAAGGTCTATTGAGGGACACCGTGGATTTTAGTCAGTACGAGTCTGACAGTCCCTCCCACTCTGGCCTGGGTGAGTGGACTCATTTGAAGATTTTAACACGATAAAAAAAAAAGTTCAACCAATGGTGAATGATTACATAATGTACCATCTCATGATGAATGATGTAAAAAAGTTTTATAAAAATTTTGGTGATTGAAAAAGAGTGTCCATGGAGTTTCTTACTCATTCTTCTCCATAGAGATCTACGCTTTTAATGAGCACCTACGATACTTTCACAGTTTTTATGTCTTGTGACTGGGACTGTAGCACCATAACTATTTGTGTACTAGTTTTATTTTATGTCTTTTGACAATTCAAAAGTGCCTGTAATTGGCCTAGTTGAAATAAATTATTTGATTTGAAACTCGATCATGATAAAATCGCAGAGAATTGAAAGCGAAAAGTAACATGTAGATACCTACGTAATGTTTTCTGAAATACATATATTAGGTGTGATGATAAATTCTCCTTTCGTGTTCTTTCTTTAGTCTGAGTTCTGATCTTTGCTCAGGTATTGAACAATGTAGACAAATAAAACAAAGATACAATTGATTCAGATAGCCACGTGTAAAGTAATGTAACATATCAAGCTCAAACACATTCTGTCGCCACCAAACAAAACGTATTCGTTACAAAGAAAAAACAACAACAAATAGGTCATAAAAACAAGATTTATCAAACACTGAACATCGCGTGTCGTCCAATTTATCGGAAATTTGGAAGCTAAACAAAAAACGCGGTTCACTTGATACCACCCTGCGACAAAACATCGTCCTTGCGAAAAACTAATTTCCTAACAAAACATTGGATTGAATTAAAATACAACGACGGAATATATATCGTGTTTTTGCTAAAGCAATAGATGCGGTGAGTGTTTTTGTTTGTGCCGGAACAAATGTCGTGCGTGATATTGTTTAAGGGTGGGGGCAGACGGACCAGTTCTGTAATGAAAAGGTCGTTATGATTGGCCTCATCCAGGCACTGGAAAACTACGAAAATTAAACCAGTTTTTTAATTCCCTCGTAAAGAAAGTAGCCAAAATCTTAGAAACAATTTGTTGTCTATGTCACTGCAATATGAAAGAAAATGTCTATACAATTTTGTCGATTTCATATTTTAATCTAACCCAGCTTAACTCTCCACCACCCCCAGGAATCCTTCTCCAACACAGCATACCAGTACCGGATGAAAGAAGTATTAGATTATTTTATAATTGAATTGTCGGCATGTTGTGCTCCGTTCGTTTGTCAGACGACGCACTTATCGAATTACGTTCCGTGAGGAATTTGTTTTTTACAGTTGCTTTGTTGTTGCCCGGCAGCCTCCCAGCCCCACAGCCCCGCAGCCCCGGCACTCCGGTAGAACACGTCGTTTGTTAAGATAATATATATATTGCTGGTGGAATTCAATTTGAAACAGTTAATTGTTATTGTTATTAATTTTGTTGTTTTGAGTTTACTCGACTATGTTGATAAACATTCGTCCTCGGGAGGCAGTAGGCAGATTTATTTAGCTGTAGGTACATAGGTAAGCAAAGATAGTTATCGATGCCTTTTTTGTCAAATGCAGAGAAAAAATCGTAGTGCCAACCTGTAAGCCAGCTCTGACAGATCATAACGGAGAGTTTATAACAAGTTGGAACTAGGTGTTTTAAACTTGAATATTTTTTATTTTGTTCAAATGACAAAGTAAAGAACGCGCAACCATTTTAGGCAATTGATGTTAGAAACTGTCAACCTACTCAATTGGGAACATCGCCACTTTTATACATTCCATTTGTACACATCCTTTTGGCTCGCAGAAAACTCTCTGTCTCTCTATTATGCCCTGACAAGAAACTATGTGTCTCGACACTGTAGCATCTTGTCTCTGACCAATTACAACTGATCTGCGTTTGAGTGAACATTTTGAGTGATGGATTGATGCTTGAGTGATAGTCAGCTGTCACCGCAGCAGCACAAGGTATCCACAACTTCTAATTAAGATGCACCATATTTTTTAAGAAAAATGTAGTGGTTTTTCTACCAGTTCCATCCAAACACGGTGTAGGTACAGCCGTATACTACTGACCTTCACTTCCCAATAGTCTACGAAGTTATTAATTTACTTTCTGCCACCTTTGGGTGAAATATCGACATCTCTGACTCATATATCGTTATGGGACATTGAGTGATGACCTTTAGTTTGAGGCACGCACCTACGCGGCCACGTCCTAGTAAGAATTTCTGTGTCATTCTTAGTACTAGTTTTCGTTCGGTGGTTTGCTAAAATCAAAAGTTTTCCGTAGCGTTCACTGATTGCTACGATAAAGTATCGTAGCTGTCGTAGACCATTTTACTAGCACCAGTGCAGTTTAATGCGGAAAAAATCTTCAATAAGATTTTTCATACAAACGTTTTCACCCCTTTTCACCCCCTTAGAGGAGGATTTTAATATAAAGTTATGAGATTATTGTATTGTCATCGGCCATTGCAAATTTTTAAGTTAATCAGACTGCTGGAAGTAAGTGAAAATTAAGTTAAAAGATTCCGTTACATACATACATACAGGTCAAGCTAATAAAAGCGTGTTAAAAAAAAATAGGTAGGTATTATTTAATTGCTTTTCTTTACCTTCGTCATAACATCCTTTTTGTTAAATCATGTCATCCCCTTATCGTTGATCTAAGCCCAGTGTGTTTGTCTGACTGATTGGATTGACTTGATCACTTTGTAATGTTGTCTGTTTGTCCATGGCAAGTTACACGGATTGTGTCTGTCCGGGCACTGTTCGGTAACTATCATGTTGTTTATGTTAGACCGAGATAACAACGCCTACTATCGTTTGTAAATAGCTGTTATGTAAATGTTCATTTAGATTGAGATGACTAGAGAATTGAAAAGATTTTTTCTGTTCATGGCTTTTTAGGCTGCGGTTGCACTGAGGCGCAGTGGAGTGGTGCGGAGCGAGCTGTGCCGCGATTCACCAATCACATGGCTTGAATATACATGTGTCACGTGGTCAGCCATGTGCATCAGAACTGCAGCCCTGTCGAAGCTCGCTGACAGTATATACAAGAAAAAAAGCTTCTTTCTTCTGATTAAGTAAAGCACGTCGAAGACCTTTACCGACAGAGCCCGAACCGTCCCGGCGATCCTCTGTCTGGGTAAATGCCATGAGGTCGGGACTTGGACGACCAATTGCAACTTACAACCTTCATTAATATTTTAGAGATAGGTATACATAGTACCTATCTCTAAAATATTAATGAGTCGTTGACCTCGGTTGTCCGTAGATCTTTGACGGTCGTTACGGGAGTCGAAACGACCCCTAATTTGAACTACTATAGTTCAAATTAGGGCTCGTTTGATGTATAAAATGGTAATTAATTCAATTAATGGTATTTAAATTTAGTGACGTGCGAACGTATTAAAGATACAGCTAGAGTTGTTGCCCTGCCGTAGTCTTTGTTTCCCGATAGGCATAACCTTGGGTCTTCAATTCAAGAGAAAAAGGTTAATTCTAGTCACCGTCAACCACATCATTGCTTATCATCAGGTGAGATAGTGGTCAAACGCGGGCTTAACATTAAATTTTAAAAAAAATCACACAGGTACCCTGGTCAAACTTCCGCGGAAAGGTAATCCAAAAATTGGACAAGAACTTTAAACAATATATCTTTCGACCGGTAAAAATTAAACATAAACATACAGCAAACCCTGCACGTAGCTACTGTTATTTTAAACCGCATACACACACGTTATATACCGCGGTGGTTCGTGGTCGCGGCCTACCGACCATTTGCGGAAACTATCGAAGCATTCCCACACTCGTATCGACGAATGTTAGTATAATATACCAGCGGTAATTTATGTGAACAGGGGGTTAGCAGGGAGGCTATTTGATCGGACAGCCGCACCGGCAGGCCTACCCGGAAATATCATGTGTTTTCCTTGAACCGTCAAATTTTATTCCTCGTTATGATAAAATATTCATTTCCAACAATAACTGGGATCGGATGTTATTATTGCTTTAGGTTGCAAATTAATAAAATGTTACAGGATAAAATACTTGGACGTTTCGCCGGGTGAAATAATTGGCTTAAAATATTTCATATCAAATAAATTATTATCATAATTATGCATGACTTCAATTTCGAATATGCTACTTATTAACGTTCATTTTGAATGCGTAATCACGCTCTTTAAATACGTATGTACCTACTTAAATATGTACTTTGTTATTCTGTAGTAAGTTGTAAGCTTCTATGATTTTTAAACTTAAACTCCCTATTTTCGCTACATAAACCCACACGCTTATTCAAGTTTTCCGTTTTAGCAAAACCCAGTGTGAAAATAACAAAGGTATACAGAACTGTGAATAATTTTCATTTTTCGCTCCACAGCGACAGATAATGTAAATGTGGGTAGAAAAGAATTCGTTTTAAAAGAATCGAGGGTAGGTACGAGAATGTTGGTAAACGCGAGGTATTCGACCTGAATTAAGTGAATATCCTTATGGACCGTGGTTTGAAAAACAGTGCAAAGTAAATATTTTAGAGGAAACTACAATAATAAATTCTAAGCTGAAATTTTACTTATAAAACTAAGTGATAATTTAATGTTGCTATGTTGACAGGGCCGAATGGCCGATGGGATCGCAAATGGTCCCAATAGATAACCATGACCCTGGAACGTAAAGGGCAGTTGAAGGAACACGGTGGAATTTAGTCAGTATGAGTCAATCCCTTCCACTCCACACAGAGCGAGAGGACCACCTAAAAACAGGGCACTGAGCTGTCTTGCTGGTAATTGCGTAACGGATGGCGGAACGTTGCAAGGCTTTCCACAAGGTGGACTAAAAACCCTTTAAGGTAAAAACAATACAATCATCCCGAAAACTTCAAAAATAAGTTCAAACAATATAATCCACCCAAAATCGACACTCTGGTGCAATTCAGATTACGTCGCTCTTCAGTAAGCACGCCATAGCTGACCACAAAAACGTGCCTCAATTTTTCATCCCATCAATCACGGGCACTGTCCCATCCCTAGTCAGTAGTGCGGGGAACGGGACTGCGGACAGGTAATCCCGTGGTCAAGCCATCCCCGACAGGATATAAAGCGGTCGCCTATCCACTAGCTAGACTGACCACGCTGTTGATCATAGTTTATACTTAGATGCAAAGATTTAAAATGTTGGATGTATCTTCGCCGTTGTTAGGCTGAATAGACAGACGCTTGTAACCACATATGAGGCAAGCGTGGGTCAGGCGTGTAAGAATTGAAAGAGACCAGATACGGCCTTTATAGTTTTTATTTTATGCTCATTTAGCTAAGGTTAACGCTTAAATGAGCTTTAAGCGTCATCCGCCAAACGAACGCAACTAGGCCGATATTACGATATACTTAGACAGGCCTGTTGGTCTAGGGGTTAGTGACCCTGACTGCTATGCCGGAGGTCGTGGGTTCGATTCCCACCCAGGACAAATGTTTGTGTGATGAGCACGATCATTTGTTCTGTGTCTGGGTGTAATTTATCTATAATATGTATGTATTTAGAAATATATAAGTATGTTTATCAGTTGTCTAGTACCCTTAACACAAGCTCTGCTTAGCTTGGGACTAGATGGCGTTGTGTGATAGTTGTGGAATAAAAAAAATAAAAAAAAAATAAAAAAAAAAAATATTACGGAGTGAGTGGTGTCACCATTGCGAGAATAGACCGGAGGACATGGTGGAGCTTACGTTGCAGGTCTGCCCCGCTTGGGTAGAGCACCGCCGTGTTCTCACGGAGCCGATAGGCGGCGACCTCTAGCGCCCGACAGTGGTCGAGGCCATGCTGCCTTGCGAGACGGAATGGAAGCAGTCACCTCCTTCTGCGATGCAGTCATGCTAACGAAAGAGTCTGGTTGAAAGCGTGAAGTTGATAGTATTGTTTCATTATATCCTAACAATTACTTATGGCACGTTTATCCGTAAAGTTTCACCGCCCCTGTCTTACGACGTAATGTGTCTAATCATACAGGTGATTCGAATGGCAAGTTTCAAGTTTTCAGCTGTTAAAGTAGGTATACCTATCCACATTGTCGGCACGGTTAGCGCAGTGGCTGAGCGATTGGACTGCTGCGCTGCGTGTCGCGGGTTCGATTCCCGTACGGAGCAAATATTTGTATGATCTACAAGTAGTTGCTTCGGGTCTGGGCGTTTGTTTATGTGAGTTTATATGTTTGTAAACGCACCCACGACACAGGAGTACTTAATTCCTAGTGTGGGGCAACGTTTTTTTAAAAAAAAAACATTAGAAAGGTCGTCATTTTAGAACAATCACATCATCTTGTTCTTGTTCACCATTTCATTTTTCCATACTAATGTTACAGTACCTATCTACTTAGATACCTATGTTATCATAATATATTGTTCACTTTACCGTGCCTACTTAAAACATTCAGAATTCCTTCACCGCAGCATTTTTTTAAACAAGCTAAAATACTGCCCTCTCCTAAACCAGCAAACACACTTACCATTACAAAAATAGCGACAAAAACCTCTCCACTGTTGAAGCTGGACATTAGTGCGCTAACCCGCCGCCATTATGCCGCGGGACGGCGGGTGTTGCCAGTGCGGCTTTGCTTCACTTATTGCGGGATAATCTGGCTAAGGCAGGATCAGGGCGGACTGTTGACTCAGCGGACACTGCCCTCGTTGTGTTGAAAGGAAGGTTCTTTACGCCACTTTGGGAGTTAACATTATTCAAGGCTACTAACAAGTTATTTGGGGATTGTATCGCCACTACAATTTTGTTTTCCATTCCAGTTTTGCTTGAATTATTTGGATACTTACTGCGTACATGAGCTCAAGAATAGATCGTGATGGCACAGAGTTTAACACCTCGACTCTCATGTACAAGGCTGTGAGTTCAAAAGGGGGCAAGTATCAATGTAGTCCTTTACAATATTTGTCGATGACAGAATTTATCGGTCCTAGTGACCGACAAATTCAAAAGTTTGACCCCGTGGGGCCCCGTGTGAATCTCAAAATCTAGGGCAGCTAGCGAAGATCTGTTGTCTTCGAAAATTTTGTCAAATCACAGATTTTTTCGGGTCTAAGGCACCTACCTAGGAATTTTGCTGTGGCGACAGCGGCACGGGCGGCGCAGACCGTTCTCGAAACGAGCAGGTAGATCGCGGCGGCGTAAAATTGTGTTGTCGAGATATTTGGTTTGTTTCGTTAGTGAAAATTGTCTTGACTACAGCAACAATATGTTTTTGATTCAAATAGAAACCAACGATCGATTTATTGTGCAAAAAAGAAGAAGTAGGTACACCATCAATGCAGACGCGCGGGTGGATCACCGCTCGCTTGAGGTTCTCAACAACCGCAGCAGCAAAGCCAGCAGAGCATGATGAACTTGGAAGATGAGATGGCGCAAGAGTATCAACACAGGTTGCGTCCCACACTAGAGGCCTACCCATCTTCCAAGAAAACAAAGACATACCGTCAGGTCTTTTGCCATCGTCGCGTGCGAAGCCGTTGGGTTCTATTTAACATTTAGGTACATCACACGCAAATTCACGCAATGTATCATTGTTACCAGGGAAATGCACGTAACGGACGGCAGTACAGCGAGCCTTCAGCCATTCTCTCCGTTACGCTGTCATTTCACTTCCACCAAGTGTTCTCGCGCCACTTGGTTTACTAGGTAAAGCTGAGAAAATATTATCAGACGCGTCTGTCGGCTGAGTGCGGCAGCTTAGCAGTGTCAGTGGTACGTACGACGTTTTCGAATGCACAAACATCGATTCTGTTCGGGCGCTCAAGGGCGACTCAAGGTCACGTCCGCGTTTTACGACCGACAGTTTGCACAGTGTAGTATTTAATGTAGGTACTGGCTAGATATGAATAAGCCGAATTCTTCAGCCGCGGCTGACGGACGCGTCCGATAATTTGTTCTCAGCTTTACATTGAAACCAGCAAATGTGAGTATTTGAGTTTTATTGAGTAAATAGCAGCGCTTTTATATACAAAAGAACAAGTCACATGTTCAGAGATAATAATTAGAAGTTATAAAAAGAAATTGTCCTACCAGAATCCCTCGATCCTCGTTGCAGCGGAACCGCAGATGCTGGAACGCGTTCGTGATGCGGTCTCGCATTCCTTGCTCAATCGCACATGCTCTGGCAAACACTTTACGTAGCACCATAAAAAGAAATCGGGAGTCTGATGGACACCTATCAATGTAAACTCGGAGCGCTTCCCTACTAGCGTAACTAGAATAAAATTTAAAAAATCCGGAAATAAAGCCTGATTTTCATTGAAAAATCCTGAGATTTTCTCGAATTTTGCGACTGCTCTCGGAAACCCACATTTACAGCTTTGTAGCCTGCGGGTAGCATAGGTTTAATAGATTTTATGAGTTGTATTTGTGCAATCCACATGATCAAACTCAATTTTTAAATTAGTTACCTATAATTTTTTTCTAACATAAAATGTCTCAAAACTCGACTTTTTACAATTCTACAAATCCTGAGATTTTCTAATATTTCCAAAATCCGGCCGCAATCCTGAGAAAAGCTTTAAAATCCTGAAATCTCAGGGCAAATCCTGAGATATGGTAACTCTAATACCTATCCCCGACATTCCCGTAGGTACCACATTTTAATCATTTCTTCACTCACGAACACTAATTATAGCATTTTTTTTCACAGAATACAACACAACTCGAAAGTGCGTAGGCACAACTTCAACTCAAGTACGTAACGAAACTTCACAACGCAACGCGACTGCGCGGGAAACCGTACCAGCATCGCTTGCAGCACAACGGCGGAACGGCGAGCAAGCGACACTGCGCGATTCGAATGCAACATAAACCAACTGCTGTTGCCAACCACACGAAAATTTTTGCACAGGTTATTGATATTTTTTGCATAAAATAACTTTTAATTTAGTAGTCATAAATTAATTAAAAGTTTGATGTTATTTTTCGCGGAGATATGCAAAGATGAATTTATTAATTAAATTCCTTATACAGTGTTGTGTGAAGTAAATTAAAAGTAATGAAAGGCCCATGTGATAGAACGCCGAGCGGAAGACGCTGAGCTACTATTACACAAATTGATAGTAGCTACGGATAGTAGAGAGAGCCGGGAACCAAACCTAGGTGAAGTTTAGTTCCCGACTCTCTCTACTATCAATCTGTAGCTTTCGTAAAGCCATATATTTATCGGCAAAAAATACCGGGAATCCGTCAATGACCTCCTTCTAAAATACTTCGTGAATATTGATTTTAATAATACATTGTTCCCTTTTCAATGTTTTTTTCATATATAAATTTTATTTTGATAATTGAAGCGTTCATAACGTCATCAAACCTTCTTAGTAATTTTTTACAACGATTAAAAGCCCCTAGGGTAGCTTGGAAACTGGCTCCGGTGATCGCTTGAATAGAATTCATTCATTAATTATGTACGTGACACAGATACTCAAGGGCACGTTAAGTGCATTATGGGTAGTTTTACTTTAGAAATTAAGTACACGAAAATATATTTTAATTTAAAGAATTCTTGGGGTGAACAAGTTAGTTGTAACATTTACGTTCATACATTCTAATAAGTTGGCAATACTGTTTTAATTGTGCAACAAGGACCCAAGAGGTCCTATGGACAAACGACGAACATTCATTCATCCGAAAGGTAGGGATGAAACCACAGACGAGACTACTGTTTGCCACAGATTGCACAAATCAGTCTGTGAACACTCATTGTGAGGGTTGGCTCGAAGTGGCGCTAGACAAGTACTTTTGGAAAAACTTTAGGTACATTAAATTATAGGAATATCAGCAGAAAAAAAAACAAGAGGTGGAATATCATAAAAAATAAAGAATGCACTCTGTTGCAGAGTACTGTCGCATACAACATATCTAACCTAAAGACTTTCAAAAAGCTTTCATAGCACAAAGGCAATATTTTTTATTTTATATTGTCTGGTTTTCTCTTCTCTGACACTTTAAAAATTAAATTAAACCACATTTTGTACAATTATAAATCTTTTATTATAACCAGTGTTATAATACATTTCACTTATAACTAAAATTTTTATAGTTCTCACGAACACGAACGCGTCTCATGAGACTGACTTTTAAGTCATAGAAATAAGGTTTAATTTGCATTGATGAGCGTTTGTAATATGCAAAAGAACAATATAGCACACAGCGACTAGGCCGAACCACAGGCTAAATTAGTATAAAAACGTACTGAAAAGTACCTGTATTGTCATCTTATATGGAAGAATATGCAATGGGTATTGTAATTGCCAGATATAATGCTGTGTGACAATCTAAAGATGTGTATTCGCTCGGTCAACGCTGCAATGCTGTGCAACGTTGCCAGACTTCCGAAAATCTCATTACCCAGAGAATACACAGCTTTAAACGATCCTGATCTTTCACAGATTTACTTAAGCTAGAGGTGGATAATCTATTCTTCTTCGGCTTGTGACTGTCGTTTCTTCTTCTTTTTCTTCTCACTCTTAGGTTCTTCTACAGTTTCTTCTGCTTCCTCCTCAGGCTTGACATCAGACTTCTTTTTCTTCTTCTTTTTCTTCTCTGAGGTTGGCTCTGCGGCCTCCTGCTCCACCTCAGCAGGTTCTTCCTTCACTTCTGACTTCTTTGATTTCTTTTCTTTTTTTGGTGTTACCTGAGGAAGGATGATGCATTTAGTTTGATGTAACTATTGGTTGTGTCACTGGGATAAGTAGCAACAATCTATAAAATCTACAAAACGTGTAGTTCAAAATTACAATGATACAGGTGGTAGATCAGTAGTACTTAGTCTGATAGAGCATTAATTAACCTAACTAGAGGTGTTAGCAAGGTCAGAGTCAGGAAGAATAAAAGAAATAAATAAAGTAAGAATTGACATACAAAGTTCCATCAAGTACAAGTTTCATCTTAGTGAACAGTTAATAAATAAATAAATAAAATAAATAAATATTCCACAACTATCACACAAGGCCATCTAGTCCCAAGCTAAGCAGAGCTTGTGTTATGGGTACTAGACGACTGATAAACATACTTATATATTTCTAAATACATACATATTATAGATAAATTACACCCAGACACAGAACAAATTATCGTGCTCATCACACAAACATTTGTCATGGGTGGGAATCGAACCCACGACCTCCGGTATAGCAGTCAGGGTACTATACCAACAGGCCTGTCGATTAGTTTCTAGTATAACTAACAAACATTTTAGTCATTTGGTGAGCTACATGCTTAATCATAATGTTCAATAACAACTAAATCACTTACATTATTGGCCCCATCTTCTAGTTTGATTTTCTTGGCATTGCTCTGGCCATCGGGCGAGTCTTCATCAGGGGAGTGCTCACGCTTCACTGGCTTCTGGCCCAACGTGCTGTCACCAGCTGTCTGGTATTGGAACACCTCGCTGCAAGAAATAAGTTCATTTTAATAAAGATTATATAGTTTGAATGAAAAAAGAAACACTTTTCAAAGTACTAAAAAAACTAGTCACTGTTCTCAAGCTAAAATTATTATTATTACCAAAGATGTCACAGAAAACATGCATAATAATATATGAAGCATACTACGAATCCTTAGTTAGTGAATGATCACAATAAGTAGAAACCACAATTTGACAATATTATTGTCAATTTATTATAAACTGCCTTTTACAGCAGTTATTAAATTTTCAAGTAATGGCAACAATTGCAAGCAAATACTATTAGTAGAAGAGTAATTAAAATTATCACAATGATAGGCCTCACCTCTTACTCTGGTACTTTTCAAACTTGGCCTTAGCTTTGCCAGTTCCACTGATTCTCCTCAAGTTTCCTTCCTCAAGCAGCCTCAATCTGTTCTCTAATTTGACTTTATGTTCAGCTCCTAGCTCAAAGGTCACATCTTCACCAAAGGCATCCACTCTTGTTGCTAGCGCTGCCTTAGCCGCCAACATACGGGACATTTTACCCTTATTCTTCGTACTACACTGACCAACTAACTGAGCATGGTAGATCAGACCATACTTAGGTGTATCTTTCTTTGTCTTTAAGGCTCTGAATAAAGCTTTCTCAGCTCCAAAGATCTGTACTGTTGAAGCGGGGTGTTTGGCTAAGTTCATTAAGGATCCAGCATGAGCAATCAACCTAGCTCCTATGTGCTCACCAATCAATACAGTGAGATTCGGAGCCATAGCCATCATTCTAGCTTTCAAATAGTCTGTCAAATGTGTTCTATAGTCTGTTATTGAAATGATTTCATCACACAAGTTTTGTATATTCAAGATGTCATCATCAGAGATCTCTGTTCCCATAGAGATCTCAGCTGCCTCCTTTACTTTCTCTTCCAAGTCTTCAGGTAGAATATCTGACAGATCTGTCTGCGAAGCATTGTCTCGGGTGCCAATCAATTTGACTATTTTGACAAACAGTGTATTATCTGTGATAATCTTCCCAAGTTCAGGGAAGTGCCAACCATACCATTCTCTGCATCTCATGACATAGTTGTTCAATTCCTTGTCTAAATCATCAAGTAAACATTGAGCTTGAACAATCATTGTGTCAATCTTGTCTGGGGAGAACTTCAACTTGTATCTGGAGAGTGAGTGAGCAAGACCGAGAGCCATGGCTGTCATTTCTTTCTTGGGGAGACCAGCAAGGAGGCTGTCCATCTGTGAGCGGATGCATCTGAGCAGTTCCTGAACATTGTTGTTTGACACACACTGTAAATCAAACTTTTCTCTGATGGCACTGCCCAGTTTAGCATCTCCTACAAGGAGTTGATCCTGCACTTCCTTGCTGATATACTTTTTGAGGGCTTTCTTCAGGGGTTTGGACACTTTGCCTTCAATAGCTGCTGTGGTTGCTGCTAGGGCTTCAGCAGTATCCTCAAATTTTATGAAGTTTTTCAGTTTTACACTGTAAAGAGAGGATTTGATAAACAAAAAGAAAACTAAAAAAATGTTTAGTCATCAAGAAAAACGATTTAAATAAACAACATTGATAATGAAAATACAAAAAATAATGTTTGCTTGGGAAAAAGTGTAACAAAAATAGATAAACAATAACTTCTGAAAGAATGTTGTCTCCTAATTAAAAGCAATAAAAATAATTTGAAATAAAAAATTAACTCACACAGAGGAAGCCCCCTCGGGAGTGTTGAACTCCTGGTACAAGTCATCAATCTGTGACAACTTGGACTCGTCCAATAACTATAAACAAAACAAATGTTTAATTCAGTGGGCCAGTAAGCATACTTTTATATTTGCAATTCGAGATGCAAAATTAATATTGAAAACACAAACACATGAAGTTCATTAATTAGTTGACTGATTTTAGTTTTATTGGGTACTTAGATACTCATGAAAATTTGATACAAAATCCATTGACTTTATTAAACACAAAATCTATTATTTATTACAATTGTAATACTCTTAACACAGTATGTTATATCCTAAATGATGATCATCTGCCTAGCCTTTTCCCATCTATATTTGAGTCAGCTTCCAGTTAAACCAGATGCAGCTAATTATTAGTATTTTATATGGAATGACTGCCTATTGGACCTCCACAACCCATTAACTGAGTAATCCAATACCCCATGGTAAGACTTAGAGCTTCTGACTTACAGTAATGAATATAATGTTATACAAGTTAAATAAAGTTGTATAACTGAACAATAAAAACTCAATTTACTTATTTGCTTGTCAATCTTTTGCGGTTTAATCCCCGCACGGAACTAATATTTGTATGATCTGCAAGTTGTTCCATTTCATTGTTCTGGGTATTTGTGCATGTGATTTTCTATGTTTGTAAATGCACTCACGATACAGGACAAATTTCTAGTGTGGGGCAACATTTTGTAAAAAAAACCTTATATTTTATGCAAACAATATGTAGCCACCTGTACACCTCTCGCATTTGCCTCATTTCAACTAATGACCTAACTGACAATGAATACTATGTATTGCTACTCTTGTCAAGTAAAATGAGGTTATAAAAATATTTAAATTTATGATTGGTTACACTTCATAAATATGAAGTTCATTGTATTCCATTTATTCGTGACCACTAAATAGAAAAAAAAATACGAACAAAGGTCAGTAGGTCATCTTAGGGGCAGCAGACCTAACTATAACAGGCTTGATACCTTAAAATAAAAACACAAATTACAACGTGTTTACACTCTTAAAAAACATTGTTTACTTAGAACTCTCTACAAAAAATTAATGAAATCATGTACATAAATTAGATATGAACATGTTCATGGCTAAAGCTGTTGAAATGAAGTTGTAAATACAATATTTATTCTAGAAAAGAGAGTCGCGTCCGCACTTGGAGGTTAGAATTCACACGTGTTGAATTTACCTTGAATATGGCATATCCCGCCGATGTTTCGAATAGCACCAACATCTTGAAAACTCACAAGAACACTATTGTTAGTATTTTTCACTTACTCACTAAAACTTTTTGATCAAATAATTAATTTTAAAATAAACACTGAGACGCTACACCACCATCGCGGGAGTTTCACGTTGACAATGACAGCGAAAGACAAGTGTTGCCAGCAACATAATTAATATTTCCTCTTTTAAGTTTTGTAGCAACACCTTAGCGTTTTGTTTCTCACTGCAGATATTATCTGTTAACTAGGCGCTAGGTTATCTCATGTTTACACTTTAGATTACCTATTTAATTATTTTGACTCGATGTTGCCCTGGTTGTTGAGAGAATGTCTCGCTGATGGTGGCACGTGATGCTGATGGTGATAACTCCCTCCAAAATGGTTGAGCTGAATGGTGCTGATATCTGTGTCATGTTCGTGAACGTGCGCTGTCAGTTGAGACTGGTCATCTCTTAGCTGCCACGGTTTATTTTAATTATTGATTATTTTGTTTCTGAATTGTCTTTTTTTTTTGGTATTTTACTGTGGACACTTTTAACGTTCTCACATAATGTACCATCTTAAAATGAATGATGTAACAAAGGTTTTTGTAATAATTTTGGCGATCTAAAAAGAGTGTCCATGGAGTTTCTTGCCCGTTCTTCTCCATAGAGATCTACTTCTTGGAACGGGCATCTACGGTACTTTCACAGTTTTTATGTCTTGTGACTGGGACTGTAGGACCATAATTTTGTAGTATTTAAATAAATTTTATGTCATTGACAGTTTAAAAGTGCCTTTAACTGGTCTACTTGAAATAAATGCATTTGATTTGATTTGATTTGATTTATACCTTTTTTTTAGCGTGGTAAAAAATCAAATGAGTCCTCCACCCAGGGCAGAGCGGGAGGGACTGTCAGAATCGTACTTACTAAAATCCACGGTGTCCTTCAATAGCCCTTTACGTTCCGGGGTCACGGTTATCTTATGAGATAGTCCCGGGACTATGGCAGGCTTTATGAGGCATTGGCCGTCTAAGTATGAGGCCCCGTCAGACCGGGCATGGTCCATGATCGGACGCGCCTACCTACGGTGGCCGGAAATCGCTCGCGGCGTCCGATGCCGTGGGCGTCTCCCGCAGAAAATATCTATAGCAAGCGTAAGGTGACTAGGTTTTATTAAATAGGTTTCTAAATCTATTTTTACAAATGTCACCGTTGACTTTTGCTGCGATAATCAAAGTCAAAGTCAAATCATTTATTTCAATATGGCACTTTTAAACGTCGAATATTAACATTAAAGAAATGGTATGGGATGGGATTGATTCTACACCCATTCGCAAGGGTAGGTTTGTATGAAGAAGAATGGGCAAGAAACTTCATACTTACTTTATACTATAATAAAGCAACTGGTTGGTTTTTCAACGTGCGTGATATTATAGAATGGTACCTAAGTATTACTGCATCAACTGGATTTACTTCGAGTGTTTGATTGTATTTGTTTTACATGTTTATTACCTCTTTAAATCTGAGTTTAATACGTTGCTATACAGTTCACACTAGGTCCTGTATTTTTTAGCCAGATTCTGAACAATTACCTGTAAACCATACAAATAATTATTACATATGGGAATCGAAAATGCGACACAAAGCGCAGCTGGCGAATTGCTCAGCTACTTTGCCAACTGTGCCGGCAAGTGATATTGTAATCGACAGACGATGCGATGACCATTCGGACCACGATCTACGCGAAAACTGAACGACATGGCACACACGACGATTATCGACACAGTTTTTTTCGATTGGATTTATCTATCCCAAATTTCAAACTGCTCCGTTTAACTGTACAGTTTTACAAAATCGGACAAACTGTACAGTTTTTCTCATACACACATGTACATTTATCGTTGCAGTTTGAACTGTACCGTCCAATCTTAACGATTTTTCGTAACGTGTGTAGCATCCATAATTAAACTTAGATAATATCGAAAGGTCAGGTTCTCGCAATAAGTCCGCTAACGTCATATTTATTAGTGGAGCCTGAAATAAAATAGCATTAACATACCTACCAACCCACATTAATAATGTACACGTTACCAAGGTGGCTGATGATATGAAATCGGAATGAAGAACACGCTCCAAAACTTATTATGAGTATTAAGTGCCTTCCCCATCGTTACGCGAGTATAAATATTTGCCAAATGGATTTTTGTCTGCGCGCCTCGCTTCGAATCAGGCGCTATGTGAATTCGGAAATTCAATAATTCTGCATAAAGGCATGCATCCACTCGCAAGTGGGGTGAATGATTGAGCGAATGAACGAGTGAATGGATTCCATCGAGCGGAGCGGTGAGTGAACGAGCGTCTGCGTCAATCCGAGTAAGGAACGTGATTATTTTGTGTATTGGATGTTCCGATTGAAACGTAGGTATTCCGTTTATTTTCAAAACATTTTAGGCTTATACAAGAAATTGGATTGCGCTGTACGCTTTTAGATTTTTCTATACAATATTGCCTTAGCGTTCTCTGAGAAATGAGCGAAAACATAAAGTAGATCGACTCAATAAAGTTGTAAATTGGATTGTATGTTTACGATAAGTGTAAATGTGGTCTCAGTTCCGATTCGAAGCACTCAACTCCCGCGGGACTGCTTACAATCAGTTTGGAAAACGACATTAGCTCTGTTCGATGAACCAGTGAAATGAAATGTTTTCGCATTTTCCTTCCGGATAATTGATACTTTTAAACAATAATGAAGGACACAAGAGTGTGATCCATTCAAGTTCAATAAGTTCGAATAAATCGCGGACTTACCGACGTTAGCTCTCTACATTATCTCGAAAGTAAATACGTCAGGAGCCGATGCTTGTGTGTGGAAACTGGGTCAATTATGTTTAGAGCCTTTTCACATCCTCCGCTAGCAAAGTGCATATAAAAATGAAAATACTTCAAAGAAACTTACAGCGAGGGATTTCGGGTATAAAATCTTAACGATTTTATGTTTACAGCGCGTCGTTAAAGCGGGACGGGCTAATGTGCGCCGACGAGGGTCGCCCTGGGGAGCGATTAGCCGGCAGCATCGACAAGCGATCCAGCCGAGGGTTCGCCTATTTGATGGCTCACCGCAAAACACCTGACGACTGCCAGACCCGCGTTTATGAGCCCCAGGCTTGAGTGGTGAGCGGTGAGCGGTGACAGGCCGCGCCAGAGATAAATGTGGCCCATCGTTACTGCTCCACACGTTACCTGCCTTTAGATTTGTAGACGACCATTTTCGCTTGATCTTTATAAATAGCTGCTTTCGCATACAAAATCTTTGCAGAAAACAGGGTTCGGGTAACTTATTGAAAGAATTTGGGACTGAAAAAAGGGTGGTAAAAGTTTAACGTTGAAAATGTAAGAGAAACTGATAAGGTAGGGTACTTTTTCAGAACGTTTTTCTTTTGTGGGTTTGTGAATTCGACTCCCGGACACCTTTTTCAGTCAGTGCCTACAGAAGGCAGGTAAACATTTATGTAGGGTCACTGCTTTCTTTGAAGACAAAAATCTGTGAAGTGAATGTTTTAGTTCACTTTCAAAATAACAGCGCAAAGCACCTTCGAAATACTTAACCCATTTAAAATGCCTTCGAAGCATCAACAAAGCGTGAAACTCGCTTCTGATTTTCTTGCTCCGGAGTCTATCTTAGCGATATTGAAGGGAATTGCCGCCATTATGAAGCATACGCCAAGCCGGCCGACCTAACGGCGTGCCTATAAAGCTGCCTAGTCCGGAGCAAGGGCCGCCGTGAGCCCGACCTTGTAAATAACTTACGTTATCCATGCTTATGTCACCTATGGCGTCTTCACTTTGTTAATATTATCTCAAATACAGGCCTGTTGGTCTAGTGGTTAGTGACCCTGACTGCTATGCCGGAGGTCGTGGGTTCGATTCCCACCCAGGACAAATGTTTGTGTGATGAGCACGATCATTTGTTCTGTGTCTGGGTGTAATTTATCTATAATATGTATGTATTTAGAAATATATAAGTATGTTTATCAGCTGTCTAGTACCCATAACACAAGCTCTGCTTAGCTTGGGACTAGATGGCGTTGTGTGATAGTTGTCGAATATTTATTTATTTATTTATTTAAATGTCAATAAGTTGGAGAACAAGGCTTTCTGGATTTTGCTGAAGTAGTTAATGAAGCAAGAGGATAGTGTTCCATGGTGACTATTAATCTCACATTGATTGACTTTCCTAACTTCTTATTTACCTATACTAACGAGATACAATATATCTTCAAAAAGCATTAATAACATAAGTAATATCTTATTTGATTTATATTCACGTTCAAACTGTTTTAGTTATATTTTGATAATGATGTAAAGTCGTTTTATTTGTGAAGAACTAATGGATCAAACATTATAGCATAGCAAACTACATGGCGACATCGCCTTTACATAGACAGAGAGTGACTTGTTGCCACAAATAATAATAACATAATTTAACGAATTCCAATATTATCTAGACTAGAGATAAAACAATGTTATCAAACTTTTGGTGACCACAAACAAATATATTGATAGATAATTACTATAGTTCCATTATATGCAGAGCTCACAAGTGTCTTTCTAGACAACGATCAAAAATTAATTTATAACAAGTTGATTAACTTGCACAGCACATAAGTTGCAATTACTTTAGAAGCAAATTGCATCGCAACAGTGTATGTAATATAATTGTAACTTACTTGATTGAATAATTATTTGTTTAAGTTCATACACATGCACACATACACATCATCATTTACATAGAAGTAATAACTTAGCCGTCAAGAATTTTTTTACTAGCGTAGCGTAGATGATTTAGAACTTTAGATCAGGCAAGTGTAAAATTAGAGCATTATTTTCTTGGAATTTTAGTAGAGACAAAAAAAAATGCTCGATCGCCTGTAATCATATTTTCCTAAACCGAAACAATAGGTAGCTTCACTATTCGGAAATTTAATCGTTCAATGATCACAATTGTACATGACAGCAATAACATTAAACAATTACAACAATTTAGGTTGTTTGCAGACGCTAACAAGCTCGCTAATTAGCAGTCAATTTGGATCGCGTGTCGGCAGCCTGCGATTGATTTATTTGCTAATGCTGTAACGATTGGCACCTCATTAAAATGATGACCCGGCAAATTAACGACGTAAATGAGCTTCGCTTTCACTACAGTTAATTTAGATCGTTTATTTCAGGGTTCCGTATTTTGACAGAAAGTTAAAGCCAGAAACGAAAAAAAAAAGAAAAAAGTTTTAAAAAAAATTCTGCCATAGAAATTTTGCGCATACCTCGTTCAAGCAAAATCAAGTTCTACTGCAAGGATTACAGTAGTAAAGTTTTGTCCTATACATTAGTTTAGGCATACCTGAATAGTATAACTGCACAGCGTGGCTGAAAACAAAAATGAATTCTGAAGCTTTTATGGCAAAATTTGTTATCATCCTACGTAAACACCGACTAAAAACGTATTTCTGTTTAAACTTTATTACAACATCAAATCTTTAATCCGCCCACACCGACACTTTCCTAATATAGTTTCGTTGTAAATTCATAAATATTTAGATTATATTGTGGACTAAATTAAGTATCGAATTTGTATATTAACTTCGCGCGTAGTAGGTAATTTGTATATTAATGAGAAAGTATCAAATTTCGACGTGGGCTAAGCAGACACCTACGTCTCTACTCAATAGGTACCTACATTAAAGAAACGCAAAAATGACTAATTACTTCGAAACCTGTTGATTGGACATCAAACATCGATTTTCTTATTCCATTTTTTTCCTTATTATCTTTTATTATTGTAATTCTTTCTGACACTTATTATTGTATTTTTTTTTTGATTATACAAACTGACATGTTTGATTTATTATATTTTATACAATCTGACATTTATAATTATTTTTGTTTTATATACAATCCGGCATCATGATTATTTAATGACTGTTATTTGTGAATGCGAGGACTTACACTTTTTTATTTATATATTATACGAGTATATTGATTGTCTGAGAATTTCAGTAACTTATGCGGCCTACACAAATGTCCTTTCTTTGGTATTGTTCGTCGTGTCTTGAGTTCCTTGAGTTATGAGTCGAGCTACAGGATAACTGACAAATGCTTGCACTGACTGGACTGGTCCACTCACATCTGTGTGGTTCTTTCTTCAAAAGACCATCTCAGACATAAACCTCCATAGCCCTTATGACTATCAATATAATATCTGGGCTTTAAAAGAGACAGTGACCTCTGATTTTGTTTCGGGTATTTCTTGTCAGAGTAAGTAACATACGAAAAATGTTTCCAAGGCCAGTGGGCCTCGTCTAGTTTGTAAACAGACGACGACGTGTAAAAGTCGTGATATTAACCTACTTGCAAAAATAAATATCAATGTTTCATTTCATTTATTGGGAAGATTTCGAAGTATCGAATGAGTGATGTGACATGAAGGATTGAGAAGGTTCAATTATACAATGTCTGTCTGTGTCAGTCGTCAAAGAAGGTAGAGCTGTGGCTGTAAGGAACATATTTTTGGGTTTCAGATTTTCAACTTTTGTGGATTTTGAAAATCCAAGAGCGCACTTTACTTGTGTTGAAGGTTTATGTGATCTTATAAACTCTCGTTCTAGTTTAGTTTGTAATGAATTATCTGGTTCTGTCTGTGCCGTCATAATTAAAGAAGAAATCCGGTATGTCGCAGGGATATGATCCTCCGTGGTTTGTTCAAATCACCAGATTTGGCCAAATCCCTGTTTTTATCATATCCCTGCGATATATATACTATTATCATTATTAATCCATATGGGTGCCTAATGTTATGTCTTAAAGAAATTAAAAAAAAACCTCATTGAAGCACAATCACAGAGGTGCAGATAACAAACAGAACATCAATCTACTAGCTCAGTCAACGAATGCTCAAAACATGGTATAAAGGGAAATTCTGGGAATACGATTTTAGACTTAGTTACTTTTTTTGTACTAGTTAGGAGGTGAACATGTTAAAAATCCCTGCTCCTAGCTCTTGAGCTTTGGGGAAGGGTGAGATTTGATGTTACCATTTTTTAGTTTTTCGCTTATATCGCGGAAACCATGCCATGCGTCCTAGCGACAAAGCACGTATAAACAAAATAAATTATAACATGTAATAAAATCATCTTTACCTGAAACAGAGTAGAGCGTTAAAGAAAAGCGAGCGAGCGTTTAGAACATAAAAAAAAAACAAATCAATCAAAAGTCATTTCGAGAATCATAGGACTGTAGGTAAAAAAGGGAACAGGAAAATTTTCAAACTCCCGTGGGATGAGTACGGTTTTTTTGTTGTTTTATTTTTACTTTATCTTTTTTTTTGTGTTTTGTTTTTAATAACATTAGGTTGTTTGAATGTTGTCTAAATATACATAAATAAATAAGGAAAATTTGTGGGTAGACATAGCAATAACAAAACTTTTCGTGGGCTCTTCACAAAATAATTAATTAAAAATAGTTTATTTGTATTTTTGATGGATTAAACTAGTTCATCTTTTACTACACCTCCCCACACTTGCTATCTAATATTATCAAGTTTATTGGACTTGCCTTGATTCACTGACACTGCACTACATCATGGACACAAAGCTTGCTGCCAGTCTGGAGGACCTACAACAGCTGTTTGGCTCCCGAATGCAGGAGTATGAGACAAAACTGCAACAAGCTACCGCTAATTCATCACCGGCATCACCTGATATTACTTCCATTGCACGTGAGTTCTCTGACTTTAAACTGTTTGTCTGTCAAGCACTATCTACACTAAAATCTCAAATTGAGTTGCTTGCTGCTGGATATGACAGACATGAAACTGCCATGCGAAGAAAGGTCCTGCTGTTCCATGGTGTTCCAGAGCAGAAGAATGAAAATTTACATGTTGTGGTGAAGAACATAATGATCAATCAAATGAAATTGTCAGAGTTGGGAGACAAGAACATTATTCATGTCTGTCATAGGCTTGGTTTCTCGCAGCTGAAAGCACGTCCCATACTGGTACGATTCTTCAGGATGGAGCACCGGCAACTTCTATGGGATGGCAAGAAGGCTCTGAAGGGCACTGGCATCACAATCTCGGAATTTTTGACCCAAGGAAGGCATCGTGTGTTTGCGGCCGCGCGTAAACATTTTGGTATGCTGAATTGCTGGTCAATGGAGGGAAAGATTGTTGTTATTTGCCCTGACAAATCCCGCCACAAGCTCGAAACAGCAGGCGAACTTCAAGTATTAATCGCTAAGTTCCCATTGACTGCAGCCGACACCGAGGATTCTGTGCATTCTGAAGAACCTGGATCGCCAAATGTCGGTGCTTCGGCTACACCGGCCAAGAGGTTTAGGAAGACGCGTCTGCGCAAGTAATTGTTCATTCTGTGTTCAATCTTAATAACGGTTACAAACGCAATCACTTTATTGTTAGTGCCGGTGGTTAAATAAGTCACTTTATTTGGTTACCGACGTAATTTTTCTTTTTGTTGTTGCCGGTATTTAATTAATGTTCATGTTTGCTGTAACTTGCGACGAACGAAATGTTGACATTACGTATTGTGATATGACAGATGTAGACAGCTGCTGTCCATGTCAGTGTCATCGATCCGCACATTGGTCTCCTGCGTTTCGTTCTACGCTCAATTCGTTTTGTCAATCGTATTTTAGTTTTGCTTTTTCTTTTTAGTTTTTGTTTTTCAAATGTTAATTTTTAATATGATTCACTGTTGTTTTGATAGTTGTAAAAATTCCTGCCAATTGTACTAGCAAGTTGGGGTGGTTTGCTCATCGTAGGAAAACTTATTATTATTTTTTTTTTTATTTTTTTCTTTTTTTTTTATTCACATTAATATATTTATATATATATTTTATTCTTCATATATTATATTGTAGCTATTTATTATAATGGATGATCTAGCTGATCTTAATGACAGCTTTTTTTCATGCTCTTCCTCTACTAGCTTTGTTAGTGTGGACAGTGACTCTTCCTTACCACTAACTTTACATGACAAATTATTTTCTCTTTTCTCCAACGACCCTAAAAATTTGCATATTGCACACATTAATGCTCAGAGTGTTCCTGGTCACTATTCTGATCTTCTGGCATCATTTAGCAGTGCTCATTTGGATGCTCTATTAATTTCGGAGTCTTTTCTGAAGCCATCTCTCCAATCTACACATTATTCACTCCCTGGCTTCGTCTTGATCCGCAATGATAGGGTTGGCAAGGGTGGAGGAGGTGTCGCAATATATTTGCGTGCCGATTTACCCTACAGGGTAGTCAGTGCATCTCCCTCGCTATATTCTGGATCGGCTGAATACTTGTTTTTAGAGATATTAATTCACCATACCAAACTGTTGCTGGCAGTGCTTTACAGTCCAAATCTACATGTTGACTACTTTGATTCCCTTGAGTCCTCTCTTAGTGATCTTTGTCCCTTGTATGAGCATGTCATTTTGATGGGTGATTTTAATACTTGCCTCATTAAAAATGACTTTCGCTCCATCAAACTTCTCTCTCTCTTGTCTTCTTTTAATCTCCAAGTTTTGCCTCTCTCTGCTACTCACTATTTTCCTAATTGTTCTCCTTCTCTTCTAGATCTTATGATTATCTCTTCTCCCAATAATGTTACTTTTCATGGTCAACTTAGTGCTACATTTTCCTACCATGATCTTATCTACTTATCTTATCGCATTCGTGTTCCAAAACGTAAGCCCCAGCTTTTATATCTCCGCAACTTCAAGAGCATAGATCTGGAGGCTTTGCAGCGTGATGCCAACTCTCTCGACTGGTCCCCTTTATTGGAGATGGATTGTATTGATGAAAAAGTGGGTTATTTTAACACATCAATCCTTGACTTATTCGACCGGCATGCTCCCACTCGGCGTGTCAAAGTAAAATATAACCCTGCACCATGGATTTCATCACAAATTAAAGAACTCATGGCTCGCAGGGATAAGGCTAATAGTAGATATAAGCGCAGACCATCAGAGCTGAATCTCTGTTATTATAAATTGCTGCGTAACCGCTGCAATCATCTGTGTAAAGATGCTAAGAGACGCTATTTCCACGACCAACTTGACAACCGCAGTTCTTCCGATGTTTGGAGATTTCTGAAGTCGGTAGGTATTGGCAAAACTTCTACCAATCAGTGCAAGGATGTGAACCTCAACGACCTGAATAATCATTTCTCTTCCCTTCCCTTTTCTTTCGATCCTTGTGTTAAAGCTATGACTTTGGATAGCCTATCCAGTTTGTCAGTCCCACCATGTTCTCCTTTCACCTTAAGCAATGTTTCTGAAGCTGACGTCAAGAAATCTGTTCTTGCTATTACTTCGTCAGCAGTCGGTAACGATAAGTTGAGTTCTAGAATGGTTACTCTCATCCTTCCCTCCTTACTTCCTGTTCTCACTTACTTATTTAATTATTCCTTCTCTTGTAGTTCCTTTCCTTCGGCTTGGAAGCAGGCTCACATTATTCCTTTACCCAAAACCAGTAATCCTTCCTCGCTGTCTCACTTTAGACCCATCTCTATTCTCCCTTTTCTTTCTAAAGTGTTTGAGCACCTAGTCCATAAGCAATTAACATTTTTCTTGACGTCAAACTCCTTAATTTCCCCTTTCCAATCTGGTTTCCGTTCGGGTCATAGCACTGTAACTGCACTTTTAAAGGTAACTGACGATATCCGCTGGGCAATGGAGAATAGGTCACTTACTGTTCTCGTGTTGCTTGACTTTAGTAGTGCCTTCAACTCAGTGGATTTCGACATTTTGCTTGGTATCCTTAAATCTATAAATTTCTCTTCTCCCGCTTTAGCCTGGTTTGACTCTTATCTTCGGGGACGTTCTCAGTGTGTTCGCCTAGAAGAGACTCTCTCTGATTGGTGTAGCCTTACTGAGGGCGTTCCTCAGGGTAGCGTTCTCTCTCCTCTTCTTTTTTCAATTTTTATCAATACGGTTACTAAAGTAATCTCTTCTAGTTTCCATCTTTATGCGGATGATCTGCAGCTTTATCGTCATTTTACCACAGCAGATGCGACGTCTGCCATCGGTGCCATGAATCTTGACCTGGCGAATATCAATACCTGGGCTAAGTCATTTGGCCTGCGAATTAACCCATCTAAATCCCAGGCCATGATCATAGGCAGCCGATTTGTTCGCAGTGCGGCTCTTGTTGCATCCTTGGCACCTTTATACCTTGACGGTGTGTGTATCGATTACACAGACACTGCTAAAGATTTGGGTGTAATCATTGACTCCAATCTCTCATGGCGTACTCAGGTCAACGAAGTCAGTCGTAAAGTACACTTTTCCTTACATTCGCTGAAAAGTCTCCAGAGTGTCTTGCCCTTGAAGACTAGAATTTCTTTGGCTCAAACTCTTATTCAGCCGATCATTGACTATGCCGATGCCTGCTATTTGGATGCTACTGAGGAGCTATTAAATAAGCTTGAGCGCTTGCAAAATCTATGTATTCGATTTGTTTTCGGACTCCGTAAATATGATCACGTCTCTCACTTTCGCAAGGAACTCAAGTGGCTCCCAATCCGCCTTCGCAGGAACACTCGTATCCTATGTCTCCTTTTCAATATCCTTCACAACCCTTCCTATCCCTCTTATTTGCGAGAACGTTTTAGCTACGCCCGTCCAAACGACGCACCTTGTAGGTCGCACCTTAGATCCTTACTTAAATCTCCTCCTCATAAATCCAGTTACTATTCATATTCCTTCTCCGTCCATGCTGTAAAGTTGTGGAACTCACTTCCGCCTAGCATCCGTGACTTAAATACAATTTCACTGTTTAAAATCAGAGTAAAAGAGCATTACTTATCATCACAATTGTAATTTATATATATATATATATATATAGATATATATATATATGTATTTATGTATATATTTATTATATTTTTGCATTATATATTTATATAAGTATTTATCATGTATTCGTATATTATAGGTTAGGTATCTACATATTTACAGTTTTATTCCTCGTTTCACACACTGCAGTCTACATTTCTTATTAATTTCTCCTTTTCGCGGGTCTGCTGGCAGAAATTTCTATAGAAATAAGCAGTACCCTTGTACTAAGTTTTATGTTATAATTATCCTGTGTTGTGTATTGTGTGTACATAAATAGTAAAATAAATAAAAATAAATAAATAAATAAATATAAAAATACAAAATTAATATAAAACTAAACTTTTTTTTTTTTTTTTTTTTTTTAGGGTGGCAAAATCATCAAATGAGTCCTCCCGCCCTGGGCGGGGCGGAAGGGACTGTCAGACTCTTACTGACTAAAATCCACCCGTGTTTCTTCGGATGCCCTTTACGTTCCGGGGCCGCGGTATCCTGGATTAAGAAAAAAGCTGCGACCCCAGCAGGCATTTGGCCCCGTAAGGGGCCCCGTCGGTGACGCGTGAAACACGACGCGCCACCGACCCGGGCTTGGTCCTTGGTCGGACGGCGAGCTTACCCATTACTCACCGTCCGCAAGCCCGCTCCGCCGCTGTGCCCTCTGCTGTTCAGAGGGACACGCGTTGGAGCATCCACCCGACAGGCTATTCGCATACGGGCAAAGAGACCCCTTAGGCACACAGTGCCTAAAAGAGTTTTTGCCCGCATCCCAGGGTGCACCGGCCCGAAAAACTGGTCTTCCCCCCGGACGTATCCGAAGGGGAACTCCAGTCCACGGGCGCACGTGGAGGTTTCCTGTCTTAGCACCCCATAAAACTAAACTAAACTAAATATTATAGAGCATCGAAAAATTCATCCTCAACGCTGTCAGCTGGTAATGTGCCCAAGAGACTGGCGGCGTTGCCTCTCTGTATGGCAATACTTAGCCTCTGACCAAAGTAAAAGCCAGCTCTTGGGTCACGGGAAGCGTCAATAAGTCTTTTAGAAATTTCTTTGTAGAGGCTGTGAGCACTCGGACCCCATGGCCCTATAGTTTCAACCCCAAACGGCTCAAAAATATAGTTACTACTAAGGTTGCTATATTTTCGCCGCTTGAGGTTCTCAGCAACCGCAGCAGCAGCGCCAGCAGAGCACGATGAACTTGGAAGATGAGATGGCGCAAGAGTATCGACACAAGTTGCGTCCCACACTAGAGGCCTACCCATCTTCCAAGGAAACAAAGACATACCACATACATACTTTATCTTTTTAATATGTATTTATTTTATGGGTATTTATACAATTCTTGATCAGAAAACATTGGGTAACAATCACTTATTCTTGTTTCTTAGGACTCGTGGGCCTCAAGGATTGCGGTGCCCGGAGCACATGTTCGGGGTGTCTAACTAAAACCAGGGACCTGCCAGAGGTCAACAGAAACATAAAACCGCCACCAGTTATGATCCTGTAGCTTATTATTATATATGGTCATTCGATAGGTCGAAACCTTAGTGCGTTGAAGACCAGTGTTTCGAGATGATTTTATACAAGAATCCTTTCACAACTTTACATAAAACCATACATCGCTTGTGTGCACCGGGTATTGTGAGCGGTAGCGGCAACCTCGCGGTATGTTTTACTAACAATTTATAAGCGACTAAACGATCCATCGGGATAGAACCTAACTTATGCCTGAACGTTCTTGTGCTATTTTGTTGTGTATTACGAGGTATTACCGCAGGTTTAAGTATAGTTGATTGCCTCCCCAACATATGTTTATGGTACCGTAAGTATATATACTATTGGTACTCGTATTATAGTAGTATTGACCTGGTGGCTACAACGCTCAAATAAGTTCATAGCAAAGCTGGCGTTTTACTTTTTGAACTTTATTTCATCGTCTCTGCTCTCAAAACGGTACAGGTAAGCCACCGTTTAGAACCACAAACCAAATATTATCACTTATGCCTTTGTCAAACAGACAGGCGAAAGCGAAGCGTTTCCGAAGCGATACCGAACCGAAGCGAGACGTCAGTATGATAGTTCTGTCACGCTATCGGATCGCTTTCACTTTTCTATGTGACTGGATTCAAACAATTCCATACATTTAAAATAAAAACGTCACGCTTCGCATTCGCAACGCCTGTCTGTTTGACAAAGGCTTTATTGTGTATATGTGATAATATTCATGTTATCAATTCGAATTCGCAGCGTGTCGCGGGTTCAATCCCCGCACGGAAGAAATATTTGTATGATCTGCAAGTAGTTGTTCCGGGTCTGGGTTTTCGTATATGTGAGTTTCTATGTTTATAAAAGCACCCACGATACAGGAAGAAATACCTAGGGTGGGGCAACGTTTTGTAAAAAAAAAAAGAAAAAGAATTGTGCTTGAATAGTAGATTTGTCCGCTCCGTCACAATACTCAATACTCAATACTTTATTACACAAATGGCCAACGAGTATGTAACTTTCAATTTTTTTATGTGTACTAATTAAGTTAGGCTTCTAAATTGGGGCAATGTTTTAATAATAAACGTCATTTAAAAAATGAAGCAAACTTTTCACTCCGTAAAATAAGTAATATTTGGCCAAATAAAAACATCAAAGGCACCGCCTGAACGTTTGACGCGGGAAACAATAAAAGTCGTCGTTAATCTCATTCTCACTACAAACACTATTTTTACCGAAAAGATTTATTTTACAGGAATCTTGTGTAGGAGTATAATTTTCTTTAAATTTTATTACTTTCTGTATTTCATCCAATATTTTTTTGTAGTTCAAATGTAATTGGCACAGTGGTTTTAAAGCGATTGGCAGGTGCGCTGCGTGTCGCGTTTGCCATTCCAGTCTGCGTTGTTCTGGGTCTGCTGCTTTGCATGTTTAAGATAAAATGCACCCTTGATGCAGGATAAATTACTAGTATGAAACACTAATTCAAGAAATTCCCGAATCGAACCCTACAATCCACATTCAACACTCGAGCTTGTGGCCACTGCACTAATGAGGTAAAATGTTTCTGAAAGTTTAAAATACTTGAGTTAATTTATTTCAATTAGCATCTTAATATTCCCATTAAGTTTGCTGGAGTTAAATGTTCACATGAGAGCAGTTATTGAATTCTCGGTATTTCTGTAGGAGATGCAAAATTATGTGTAAGTTTATTGTTATAAACTTGTTATAACGTTAAAATTAACAGACAACACACTTCGCTTCCTACTTCCTATATAAGTATATAGGTACTTATGTAGGAAGTAGGAAGCGAAGTGTATAAGCACAGTTAGGTGCTTCAAAAGTAACTTGATGATTGTTCAAAGTTACGAAATTGTATAACATAATCAGTTGTTAAGTAAAGCATCAGTAGGAGCTAGGACACAGGCCTTCAGTGGTCGCGGGACTATCTGGAGCGTAAAGGGCTATTGAAGAATCACCGTGGATTTTAGTCAGTACAAGTCTCACAGTATGGGGTGGGTGGACTCATTTGATGATTTTATCATAGTAAAAAGAAATATATACATATATGTACCATATACGACATTATTTTTAGTATATGCGAAACCTGAATATAGTTTGTTTAGAATCAGTTACTGATTTGATTCCAATAATTTTTACACCATGTTATTTTTTTTTTAAATATTTCAATTTTATTTTATTACCAGTTAATTACAATACAGTCACCGTACGGTTATATTCCTATTGCCAAGCTATTATCACGAGTGTATAACACAGGAGACGCGCTTTACCCCGCGTAATGAGCATGTTTCTGAACGGACAACCAGGTAATATACAAACTTATAACCTTGTGATTTTTAGTGATACGGTTTTAAAACTTTGTACATAGATTCTTTACATAAAAATACTAGACAGGTGTATCGGGTTTCGCATAAACAAAAAATAATGTTGTATAAAGGACACATGTCTTCTCTCTAAAGAATGGACTACCAATGTTTAGTTCTAACACGCTGACAGTCCCGTAAGTCAATTATCGAAATCGAACGCCGAACGCTGCCGAAGCTGTTGAAATTATCAATTTTTTGCTATTAATTTCCCTATGCTGAGCACAGATCTCCATCATATCGTTCCAAGACCCATTTTAAACGCCACCTTACAGCATTTGAATGCGCCGCCAGGACCTATTACCACCTCTCTACGGCCCTGGCGACCTTTTCCATCCATTGAGCATATATCGGTGTGATGGGGAATTTCATACATGTCTAGGAAAAATTATCATATTTCTGAATTTCGTGTAAAACTCAAGTGGCTTCCTATACGTCTTCGCCGGAATTCTCATACCTTGTTTCAACTCTACAGTATTCTGTTCAATCCTACTACCCCCACTTATCTTAAATAACGTTTCAAGTTCCTTCATGACACACATAATAAATATCTTAGGTCATCAGAAAATTTATTGACACATGTCATAAGTACACACAACATTAACCAATAAGACTAGAGATGCCAATGCATTCTTCCAGCTTTTACGACAAATCTTTTACAGTCGAAGCAGTACGGCTATGGAATGTCTTGCCCTTGTCACTAAGGCACCCGCCTTACTGACAAGGGCAAGGCAAAACCTTGTCCACGTTTAAAAATCTGGTAAAAAGCACTACTTCTCTCCTTAAACGTGTGGCTAAAATGCTTCTTTGTTTTTTATTTATTATTTTTATATGTATTATGTCTTGTATATATATATATATATATACATTTGTATGAATGTATTTTATGTGCAAATTGTATACCTCAGACTACCAACATTATTGTTTCTCTTTTCTCATAAATCCATCCATTGTCTTGAAAAGATCGCTTTTAGCGATAAGACCGCCGATTGTGTCACCCTATGTATAAGATTTACTCTGTACCAATAATTTATATGGTGTGCATAATAAACTGTTTTCTATCTATCTATCTATAGGGAAAATGAGCGAGAGAGGACGAGCCAGTGGCGTGTCGTCTAATGTAAAAGTGCCCATTGCGTCCATATTTTTGCCAAGCATCTGGCTAAGCTATTGCCATAAAATATGTCAAAACTGAAAAATACTGTTGAATACCTGTTCCTTTCACGCACACAGCACACACTCGCGATCTCATTACCTACACAAGTTAATTCAGAAATTCCGCAAGTTTCGCCGAGGGGCGTGTGATTAAACTTCTCCTTAATAAAACATCTGACAGAGGGCCGAGGTGCGGGGGGGGGGGGGTAGTGAATGAAGACTGCTTGGGGTATGAATGGGCCACGTATTTAATTTCTAAGACTTTAATATTATGTAAATCAAGTCGACCTAGATTTAGATCTAATCTACATTCGGCTGCGAGTTTAGTATGTGTTCAGTAACAACTAAAATTCAAATTGGTGAACTAATGAAGTAATAATCCTCTTTTGTCAGGATAATGAATAAGTTGAAAGGATACAGCAGGCAGTTAAATTGTATAATTCTCCATTTTCCAAACACTTCATAGACTAAAGTGCAACAAACAAGACGATTTTATTTCGGAAAAATGACGGAATAATGATGAAGTACAATAAATACAAAAGTTCATCATCATCAGCCGGAAGGTGTCCATTACTCGTTGCACAAAGGCCTTCCTCTGAAGGCACCACGCCGAACAACAATCGGCCACCTACATCAATTGCAGTATAAGATCAGCCATATTTGCCCGTATAAACATGTCATCAGTGTAGAACAGCTACCCGTAGGAGCGCGTTTTTAATCGCACGCAGGTAACAAAAAAAGAGGCTTACTGCAAACTAATAACACCTATTTAATCATGATAATGTTAACAAATTAGTTGTGATAGTGTAATGTAATTTAAATTTCATCATCATCATCCACAGCCCGTCTTCACCCACTGCTGGATACAGGCCTCTCTTGGCTTGTGCCAAGCTCCACGGTCTCGCGCCAGCCTCATCCAGGACACTCCCGCAATGGCAACAATGTCGTCTGCCCATCTCGCCGCCGGGCGGCCAACACTTCTTTTTCCACTCCTTGGACGCCACTCTGTCACAGCTTTACTCCACCTGCCGTCACCACACCTTGCCAGGTGCCCTGCCCAACTCCATTTGAGTTCCATAACTCGATTACCACTATCGAATACCTTAGTTCGTCTCCGGATTTCGACGTTTGGAACTCGGTCTATTAATTTTATACCGAGTATGGAACGCTCCATGGCTCTCTGTGCTACTCTGAGTCTGTACACAGCCTCCTGTGTGAGCGTCCACGTCTCAGCACCGTACGTCAAGGTAAATTTAAATTTAATTTAATTTAATGTATTTTATCTGATTAAATTTTAATATTTATAAATTGATAGTTTTCTATGGATACGTGTGTCTGTTTTTTTTTATTGTATTCTATTTTTTTGTGTGGGTTTTTATTTTGAGGCCATGCGCTATGGTCACCGTGGCACTGTTAATCAAATCAGCGCTCCACATCATATTGATACTTCCAGGCCCGCAGCATTCTTCTCCAAGGTATGGAAGTACGTGACAACTTCGCCGTCGCTAACTAAATTATGGTCTGCGTCCTTTCTGTTACTTTGCAAAGTCTTGGGAGCGGAAGGGAGGTAAAAATGTTGCCTGCGTCGACATAGCGAGGAGGAAATAATAAATAACGCTACTGTAAGAGCAGTTGCATTCTAGGAAAGCATTTCTTAATATTCAAAACTGTCCAAGAAATTCAGGACTTACATGACATTTATATCTATTTTTTTTAAACTTTGCCCCATACTATGAATACACACATATGACATTTAACAATTTGATCAGAATGTGAATTAAAATTGACCAAGTCCTTAACAATAGTTTAGAAGGTCGATAGGTAACTTTTTACTTAAAATAAAACCAAATATAGTTTGCTTAGAATTAAGATAATGTGGTCATGTTGAGAGTTTGAGTGACTTTAGTCACCTATCGCTAAAAGATATTTAAAGAGAAATGCAAGTGACAACACCGACGGAGGGGATGTGTTCCACTGAGGCGGAGCGGAGAGCGATTCACCAATCGTATGGCTTGAGTGGAGAAGAGATGTGGATCTCTTCTCCGTTCTGTTCCGCTCCGCCTAAAGGACATATACATAAAATGACCTTACTTTTGAGTTTCTTCAGAAACATCCAAGAGAAGAAGAAGATGGCATAAGTTTATGTAATAGAATTAAAACTCAACTGTCCTAGACGGACCAAATAGTACGAACAACCATCGAAAAGTGTGGGTCTACTGAATTGTACTTAAAAATATACCAGTCACATACATTGGGGGGTTCACAAAATAATAAACTCATTCAGAAGAGCCTCGTTGTAAAAAGTCAGAACTACGCGCAAAGACAATTACCCATTGTTGGAGCGAGCACGCTATTGAAAATGTTTGTACAAAGCAGCACAGACGTTTGAGAACATTCACATACACGTCTGCTTGTAAACATAGAGTAGAGCGTGCAGAAGGCTAAATGTAAGAGTACCATAGACAAAAGATAGCAACTCGGGTTAGGAATAACACCGTCACTCAATAGCATCACTTGTCTAGGTTTTTTCAAATATGATGGGGTTGGACCTAGGTCCAACCCCATCATTGTTGTTAGTACAAGTACTAACAACTGAATGTCAGCATTTTTTCATGTGGAGTGATCAGTCATTCGATAACTACAGCCAAAGTGTTGTGTACAGGAGAATTTCGAGCACTGCTCTGAACAACAGATAGAATTTTGACGGTACGATTGGCGCAATTTCCGAGCGTTGCACTGCGGAGCATATTTGTATGATCTAAAAGTAGTTGTTCCAGGTCTGGGTATTTGTATATCTGATTTGTTTCTATGTTTGTAAACGCAACCACAAAACAACAGAAAGTTCTAGTATAGGGCAAAGTATAAAAAAATTATTAACCAGAGTAACCACAACCAGTACAAGATATATATTTTAGTCCAAGAACCTCTTCTTGGATTAGGACTGAATTATTAGTTTTTAAATCTTTTACACATTTAAATGTGTAAAATGAGGAGCTCGTGGCTAAATAATTACAACCGCACAGGCCAATCTTCCGCGCTTGCTGAGGTTGGTCTATGGATGGGTGACCATTTGTGATGGCGAGAAGGACGGCACAGCCTCGGAAAGCACGTAAAGCCGTTGGTCCCGGCTGTCATTTGTAGATCTTTGACAGTAGTTACTGATAGTCAGAAGCTCTAAAGTCTGACAACCAATCTTACCATAAGGTATCGTATTACCCAGGAGCTGGGTTGTGGAGGTCCGATAGGCAGTCGCTCCATGTAAAATACTGATATCTAGCTGCATCTGACCCCAATATAGTTGGGAAAAGGCTAGGCAGATGATGACATATTTAAATGTGTGCGAGATTGCGCTTATCGCTCAATTTGTCTGCACTGACCAGTACCGACCTGTCTGTATCGAAAACCTGTTTCCTTATGAAGGCTCCCTAGCTTTAGAATACAAACTGACCTTCTGTATCCGTCTATTAAGTGTGACAAGGGCCCCAACAGCGTGTGCATCTAACCTCCTTTGTTCCCGAAACTTGGAGCAATTCTCCGCGAGGCAATATTGACTGCGTTCGATGGATGCTGCCTTGCTCTCGCGGAAAACTAATTGTATTCCACTTTGATACGAACCAAGTTTTTAATGGCTTGTTGTGTGAGTTTGTCTGCACAAATCATAGTTTCCTATTACTTACTGTAATACTCGTAAGTTGGTTGTAATAAGTAAAAATATGAAATTAATGAGAAATTTCATGGTGATGTCAATAGACTCGCCCCATGTGAGAATTTAAACATAACTGGCTCATTGTGGATTTATCTACTACACACATCAAAAGTGTCTAGGGATCAAGCATTTTTATGCGGATTTCTTGAGATTGAGATGTGGCTTTGTAATAAATTTATGATTTTATAAATTTATATGGATCCTTTTTGGTGCATTTCATAATTTGAATCAGGAACTGTGAATCAAATTCGAGTAAAAGATGAAAATCAGCTGTCAATATTTTCCCTATAAAAACATACAACGCATTGAAGACATTATTAGTGCTACTGTTTCCCTACTACTGATTAATAAAACCAACGTTATTATGGAGCGGCGACGTCATTTAAGCAGGGAAGAAATGCTCAGAGCCGTGGGAATGATAGAAGCTGGTTCCCGGCAACGTACTGTGGCTTTAGCTCTGAATACAAGTCAGAGTATTATCAGTCGACTTTGGACACGTTACCGAAGCACTGGTACCGTGGCTGAGCGCCATGGAGGACGGTATCGCTGCACCACACGGAGACAAGACCGATACATTCAAATCTTAACTCGAAGAGCTCCAACAATAACCGCCATGATGTTAGCCGTGAGGCTTCATCACTCTTCAGGGAACTTAATTAGCGACCAAACAGTCAGAAACCGCTTGCATGAAGTGAACCTTCATTCCCGAAGACCGCTACGGGTACCACCTATAGCAATGCACAATCGTAAGATTCGATATCAATGGGCTCTTGAACACAGAAATTGGGCAGAAGAACAATGGCATTTCGTGTGCTTTTCTGATGAGTCTCGTTTTAGTATGAGACCGGATACAAGACGTATACGACACTGGAGAAGCCCTGGACGCCAACAGCGATTAAAATCCTGCCAGGAAGTCCATCCTTATAGTGGTGGAACCATCATGGTATGGGCGGGTATTTGGATCGGCGGAAGAACTGAGTTGATTTGGATCAGAGGCAACCTCAACGCTCAAATTTATGCTGAGACGATTGTATCAGACGTCATCGTTCCTCTACAAGTGCAAATCGGTCCCTTATTTCAGTTAATGCATGATAATGCACGACCGCACACCGCAAGAGTTGTAAGACAGACTCTCGCCGCAGCTAACATCAATGTCCTGCCCTGGCCTGTTCAGTCGCCAGACTTGAATCCGATTGAGCATGCATGGGATATGCTACAGAGAAGAGCTCTGCCGAATATGGAGGGTATCTAGTCGCAAGAAGACCTTTTTTTGTTGTTGCAACGAACATGGGCGGCCATTCCACAGCGTGATTTGGATGAACTCATTTTGAGTATGCCAAACCGATGTTCTTGTGTTGTTAGTGTTCGCGGTAGAAACACGGATTATTAATTTTTTAAGTTACCCAATAAAATTTTAAAGAAAACTGTTATTTCAGTCTTTTTTTCGAACTTTTGTGTTAGTGGTTCAAATGTCAAAAATCCCTTTATTAGGAAAATGGCAAATTTCTTTATTAATGCAAAGGTGACTTGGTTTATCGTTACTGTGACAAACGAAAACACTTTATTTGATGAATCCTTAAAAAAATTTTTAATTAATATCAATCAGGAGAAAAGTTATTGCAAAAATATATGTTGATCCCTAGACACTTTTGATGTGTGTATTTATACGTTTCTGGCTAAATGTTCAAATATTACAGGCGTAACATTATTCCACGGAATCAGCAACACTCGTAATAAGGTCTTTGTACTAACTCTTAATCCATTCAGAGCAAAGGTTATCGCTTAATTAAGTATATTGGAGCTTATATAATATAAGTATTTATTAGATTTACTAGTAGAACAAGCGACTCCACTCTTACTTGAGTTCACTTCATAATAAAATTATTTATCAAATAGCGTTCTTTAATTGTAATGGTCACATTTAAATGAAGTGAAATACAATTATGAGAACACAGTCTTGCTAACTGAATTAATACCAAACGATGCATAAACACATCTCAAATAGCAATTAATATATTGCTGTGCTGCCTCGCGACTGCGATGCGACAGCCGCGCATCTACACCAGCCGCGCGTCTACGCGACGTGTTGACGTGCTCCCAATATCGAGGAGTGCCACTACACGAATTAGATGCTAAACTTGTCAGTCGAGGCACTTGAAGTACGAGCCTGTCTAGACTAGACAGATTTTGGTTTTAGCTATTTCGAAATATTGCCAACGTTTATATATTGTGTATTTTCTGAGCCGATTCCTTTACAAAACAATACAAACTAGAATTGGAAAATATTTAATGACCAGAGTCAGCAATTTATTGGTCATACAGTCCCCCTAACCAATTTAAAAACCTGCTTCAAGTAAAATTTCAAATTTAAAACAACATTTAACACAGAACGTAACCGCACACCGCAATAAAACAAAACAAAAAATCTTGCGATTACAAAACAACAGAACAAAATTAATTTGAAAACATTAAAGTAATATATAAAAAGCACAAAGTTTTTTAATAAGGCGGTTCGCAAACTGTACGGGGGCGAGATGAGGCGGGCGACACTCAATTACAGCGCGAGTAATTGGTCCGGGGAGACGGAGTGATGGATGGACTCACATGAGGACACGCCGGGACCACGAGCACCCGGGAACACTGAGCTCATAAGAGCTGTTTATGTAATCTTTAAGATTGTGTTGTATCGAAGCGCTTGTTTTGATGTTCTTATTGTTATTGTAAACGTTGTATATATAGGTAGTTCATTAATTAAGGGTGATTAATTGATCATAGATCATACATTTTACTGCTTCGCCGGTTTAGTAACCACTAGTGTAAAGGTCCTGGATTCGATATCTAAGTCTAAAACAGTGTTGTTTAGTTTTTCCTTCAAGAGTTTCTCAGTAGCTTTCAATGAATCTTGATTCGTGACTGGATCGTGGCAATAGACTCGTAATTCATCATAGGAGATTTCAATATGAGTGGCCACAAATGTGAGTGCACTATTAGCTACACCTCAGCGTTTTGACTTTTCAGTTATTAGAGATGATGTTAAAATAAATAACAATCATGTTTTGAGATAACTTTGAGAACTCATCAGTTACAAAGATCGGTTACACAAAATATAACGGTAATCAATAGCAAGAATATGGGCAGTAAGCAGAAATAAATTCAGTGTTGCCTATCGTATACGACGGATATGTGAAAGGTAATTAATTGATTCGCGGATCTCTGAAAGGGATTCCTTACACGGATTTCGGTTACAAGAATCTGATCCGTGTAATCCGAAAGCAAAATCCGTGTAGATCTAATTGATTTACAAAGACATAAGTAGGTATCTACAGAATACGTTTCTAGAAATAGTGAATGTGCCTTTAATGTGAGCAGCACCGGTATTTCAAAATTGAATCCGAGAGTTCTATAATGTCGGGCGTTAACTGAACATAAATAAAACAAAATCTACCTAATTCCGACCACAAACTCGTTCCCCTAAATGGCCTACTAATCAAAAACAACCCTCTCTTTACCCATTTAACCACAAAATAGGTTTCTCGTCCAATAGAACAAGAAACTCAATAACAAAGTACATAACAAGTCTGTTCGCGCCGATATCTCTTACTTATGCGAAACGGTTCGTATAATGGAGTTTATTCGAATTTACTCGAATTATTCCAGTTACCGGATGTAATTGGCCGGATGTGGAGTTGCAGATCGGTTTTAATAAAGAGAGTTGCTAATGTGTGCTCACTCGATGGAAATAAATTTAATTGAAATCAATGATAGAGATGATTAGATTGTTCGGATGTTACACAATGAGCTTGTGTGAGTTAGATGAGGGGTAGTTATAATTAATGTGTATTTAACACAAATTATACAAATATGTATTTTGCTAGCTACCATTACTGTAAGGAAATTAGAAAGTGGCGGACAGACCTAATTTAAAAATAAACATTTACAGTTTATCTAGGAATATTTACAGGGGGTACCAAAGTTACGCGATTGTTGGACTTTGAAATTTGTCAGTGGATGTCGTCGCCCTCATCATCATCGTCACCACTCGACGCGGCGCGACGTTAGCGTAGCCTATCCTTAGCGTGTGTCGTCCTGCTTAGCGCCGGCGCTAGCGTGTCGTATTGTGTTTGACGAACGACTTACATTAAACATACATTTCTTAGTAAGCACGCCAAGGACACGCCACGCTAACGTTGCGCCGCGCCGAGCTCGCAGTTTCGCGAAGCCAAATTATATGACATACCCGCTATATTATAGTAGGTATCTCTCTTGTAAATTTTTTAATGAAAACGTTGATGCCTGTTCAGTGAATACTGAGCGATACTTATGAATGCATATTCCCGATAGTTCATTAACAATATGTTATTGAATGAAATAATCAGTTACTCGTTCAATAGAACCGTTCAGTAATCACTGCCATTGAGTAACGGCCTGCATTCAGTTCACATTCATCTAGATTCTGTATTATTCTAGATTATTCTTGTTTTACTTCCACTGAAAAGGCTGTAATTAACCTTTGCATTTAAAAGTTTTAAAGGAAAATCATTTAAATGTTGTAGGGATCTAGAAAGGCTTTTAATAAAATGGCTGTTTAAATTTACATAAAATAAATGGTCTGTTTCACAGATTTTTTGAGCAAGGGATTGATTTTTCTGAAACTTGATAAGAAGTACATCGCTTCAGATACACATAGAAGAAAAATTTATAGTTTGAGACCAATAATCACACTTCGATTTTGTCTATGAGATGACAACGCAATAGGCTATTTTAATCAAAAGTAAGTATAGAGTAATAAAGTGAGTAAGTATGAAGTTTCTTGCCCATTCTTCTTCATACAAACCTACCCTTGCGAATGGGTGTAGAATCAATCCCATCCAATCATTAAATGCTAATATTCGATGTTCAAAAGTGCCTCTTTGAAGGCCTAATTGAAATAAATGATTTGACTTTGACTTAAAAAAAATATTAGTCCAAAAGATAGATATTATAAAAAACTTATACATTATACCCGGTATTTTTTTCTTTCGTTACGTAAACGAAGATTTACAACGCTTCTAAAAATCACAAAACGTCACTCGGTCGGTATAATTTAACAGGCGTTATGACGTCATAAGCCCTCACTCCCGAATTTCGAACCGTTTTATCTTTGTCAATATTTAATGATTTAAAAAAAGAAAAAATATGTGTGCATTATTTTTCAATACCCTAGCTGACGGCTTAACAAATTTTCAATTTGTTTATACAGTAAACTACCCTACTGCGATGCGTCTTCTTTAGGCCACGTATAGCATTTCGATAATGATGAACCGAAATACAACGCTTTGAAAAACCTGAAATATATTTTACCTTCGTAGGAAGTTTTCATTTCCCTTTGAAACCAATAATATAACAAGAAGAAAAATCGATATATTTTAAAACTTAAATTGCATAATCAAATTCTCAACACGAATGGAAGCAACAGAGCGCTACGGCGTAGCGGCTGCGTAGCTAACAAGCACCATTTGTAGCACGTATTTGCAATATCCGTAGCAGTTGGCGCTACGATGCAACTTTAATATTTGCTTCAATTGTGTTTCAATTTCACAATTTGTATCGTGTTTTATATTACTTTCTGTACTAGTTAGCGCATATGGTTTCACGTGAAAAAGTTTTTTGATACTTTTTACTATATGTATATTAAAATTTTAAAATGTAATTTTGATCTGCACTATCTAAAAAAAGGAGACTACTTTTTAAGACAAGATTGGATAACTTGGTTTTTTTTTTATCGTGGTAAAATCATCAAATGAGTCCTCCCTCCCTGGGCATAACGTGGTTTGCGAAAATTAATACTGTTTTGAAATTAACTTTTCCTATTTAAATAAAAACTGCGAAGGAAAATAAAGGTACCCATAGATAAAGACCAACCGAAGACCCCAATAGATAACCCAACAGTAATGAAGTTTATTTTTTGTAATTATATTTAAAGCACATTCACACACAAATTCACGTTTTTCCCTCTAAGGTATATCAAATATTCTTAGTATAATAATCCCAGGCTGGATAGGAGACACGGCGTTCTGACCTACCGCATGACGCAGGTCCTAACCGGACACGGAAATTTCGGGAGGTACCTGTGTCTCATAAGGAGGGAAGAAACACCTGGGTGTCACCACTGCGAGGATCGTCCGGAGGACACGGTGGAGCATACGGTGCAGGACTGCCCCGCTTAGGCAGAGCACCGCTGTGTCCCCATGACGGCGATAGGCGGAGACTTTTCGCGCCCGGCATTGGTCGCTGCTATGCTGCGAGGCGAGACGGAGTGGGAAGCGGTTGCCTGCTTCAGCGAAGCAGTCATGCTTGTGAGGAGCCAGCCCTCGTGAGGGGGAGGACAGCGTCCTCCCTCCACCCCAGCCGCAGTGGTAGACGCCCACGGCGACGGAGGTTGGCAGACGATCTCCAGCCATCGTACGCACGGGCATGCGGGCAGCGAGTAATGGGCAACTCACTGTCCAACCATAGACCATGCCTGGGTTGACGGCGCGTTGTGTTCCGTTGCGTACGTTGTGTTCAAAATCGACGGGGCTCCCCTTTAGAGAGCCAAAGGCCAAAAGCCTGCTGGGGTCACGGGACATACGAATTACCGTGACCCCGGTACGTAAAGGGCTATTGAAGGACACCGTGGATTTTACTCAATACGAGTCTGACAGTCCCTTCCGGTCTGCCCTGGGTGGGAGGACATTTGATGATTTTACCACGATAAAAAAAAGTATAATAATCCCTAGGTAGATGATAGCTTCTGAAATGCCTTTTCCGTTCTATGATTAGTATTCTATCTCCGTTGTCCGATAAGTACAGGAAAGATCAACTAAATCGATTGCGATCATCTAATAAATTGACTTCGATAGAACCTATTTATTTAGGATGTCAAGGAAAGAGGCGTCTATTGAGTTATAATCAAAATAATAATTTTGAAAAGATCATTTAATTTGTAATTTAAGGACTCATATTTATGTAAGTATTTTATTTTTATTTTATGTAGTTGTGAATCGGATCATATAATTTTACGAAACAAATCTTATCGTACAACATAAAAAATCAGATTTACAGGAGTAGTTGCATCATCAAACCCAACGACTTACTTGTAAAGTATCATTTGTTTGTGCAATTTGTTAAATGAATTGATAGAAATTACCAATTCATCATAATACTTTTGAAACATGATACATAACTCTTTCCCCGAACTTCGAATGAAATGTTCGTCAAAATTTATTGCCTATCACAGATAGGTAATAAATTCATAACATTACAACTTATTTTATAACCCGTGTCAACCCACTTAGCGAAGTTAAAGGAAGAATTAGGAAACTGTCACACTGCTAGCGAGGAAGCGGATAGCTGTCGATTATTTCCAAAGATTACGGTATGAGGTCACGTGTCCTTAGAAGCGTATCATTTATACTTATGAAAATAAGCGTAAAGAGATTTGGAAGTTTTTGTATATTGGGAGTTTGGTTCGGAGCTATCGATTTGTTGTCACATTAATGATAAGCTACGTTAACGTATACTGTTAAAAAATAGGTATTTCAGTGTTATTTACAAGCTCTACTCGTTACTCGTTTGTCGTCTACAGTGTGACGTGTTCCTAAAAAGCAAAAAGCTTCATGTTACGAGTAAAAAGTAAGAATTTGTGAAATTTGCACTTCCCCGCGTATCGGCGCTTTGAGTTCTGATAAAACGTTATGTTCTGTGTGCGTATTATATTTCTTTTTCACCTAAGGCGGGCTACACGTGGAGGATCTTTTTTTTTACGTGGTACAATCATCACATGAGTCCTCCCACCTAGGGCAGAACGGGAGGGACTGTCAGACTAAAATCCACGGTGTCCTTCAATAGCCCTTTACGTACCGGGGTCACGGTAATTCGTGAGTCCCGCGACCCCGGCAGGCTTTGGCCCTCTACAGGGGGGCCCCGTCAACACATGGAGGATCTTACTGTTACTTCTTGTTACAGTTCTGTTACATTTTGCAGATCTTTTGTTCTGTCTTCATAAGATAAGCATTTTACAAAGCCTTCTGATAATATCTTTAGAATAATCACCTTCAGTTCTTTAAGAGGAGGAGGTTCCAATTACAAGCGCCTAAGTCACAATCTATTGGGGATTGGTGCAGTGTGTTGTCTTCTCTATTAGTTGATGTCACGTAGTAAGCCACTTTTTCAAATGCACAAGCTCTGTATTAAAACAAAATACTTAAGTTGATAACAAGTTGCAAGTCTTGTCTTGCCCTTTCAATATTTTCTGAGCAATCTGGTCCCACATAGTATAATAAAAACCTTGTCACACCTCCATAAACGAAATAAAAGACCCCACATCGCTTGCAGCCTGCCTTAATCCCGTCAGTCGGCGCCCTCACGCGGGGCACATAAAGGAAATTTACATGTTATACGTAAATTTCTCGTGAAAAACTCGTCAACACTTAACGTACACCGTGGGGTCGCTTGAAATAGACTTTTATTTGTGTGTATACTCGCGACCGTCAATATTTATATCAAAACACACTTACAAGCAACTTTGATGTTTTCTACTGCAATTTTTTCTATGTTAGTAGGTAAGTTACGAATGTAGTATTTAAATCTGCTGTGTCTATTATACACATGCAATGGTGGCTTTGTTACTTTGTCTTTACTATTTCGCAACACATGTGTTTTCTAAAAAGTCGACTTGAACTAGAACCAACAATTCTAAGACTTTTACACCCTTATTAATAAACGTGAACTAAATAACCAGGATAATCTTCAGATTAACTATAATTTTTTTAAGCAATATTTAGAGTACCGCCGTGTCCTCACGACGGCGATAGGCGGAGACCTCTCGCGCCCGGCATTGGTCGAGGCTATGCTGCGGGGCGAGACGGAGTGGGAAGCGGTCGCCTCCTTCTGCGAAGCAGTCATGCTCGCGAAGGAGGAGGCGGGCCGCGTTAGGGAGAGGACAGCGTCCTCCCTCCACCCCAGCCGCAGTGGTAGACGCCCATGGCGACGGGCGTCGCAAGACGATCTCCGGCCACCGTAGGCGCGAGCATGCGGGCGGCGAGTTATGGGCGACTCGCTGTCCGACCATGGACCATGCCCGGGTCGACGGCGCGTTGTGTTCCACGCGCGCCTCAAGGAGTGTCAGCATAGTGACGGGGCCTGTACAGTAGAGGGCCAAAGCCTACCGAGGTCGCGGCACTAACGAATTACCGTGACTATTGAAGGACACCGTGAATTTTAGTCAGTACAAGTCTGACAGTCCCTCCCGCCCTGCTCTGGGTGGCAGGAATCATTTGAAGATTTTACCACGAAAAAAAAAGCAATATTTAGGGTAACTTTAGCCTTTATTAATAAGGGTGATTAGGTTCATAAACCCGGACTGAACGACCAGATTGACTAGTGCAGAGAAGTGCGCTTTCATAGAATAGAAGCCTGGTGTGAAAACGTTATAGACTGATGAATAAATACTCGTAGATCTTAATTTAAAGTTACAATCTTTGTTTTTTCCCCAAGGAAATTTATTTGTGACTGTACTCATACGCGTTACAGATTCTTTATATAATCCGCACGCATCAGATACATAGACTCAACCCAGGAAGTATAATAAAGTGGATTTATTATCTTGTTGTGTGCCCGGAGTTAAATATGTTTATGCTCAGTCTCTACGGAGACACGGTTATGGGAGAGACAATAGGTATGTACCACTTTATGTCAATTTGTAAACCACCACGAGGGAATTATCTATGACCGCAAGTTATATTACCTACGTAAGCGGTCCAGTAAGTGATTGCCTACCACATACAAGAATGTTTATAATCTTGCCAGTAATCTTCCTACTTGGAACACAAACATTATCAGTTTTTGTTTCTATTCTTTAATTCGTACTCATCCAATGATGCCAATTGTTTATAATTTTCACCGACCCTGTCATATTTTTATTTATTTATTTAACTCAAGCTTCAAGGCCTATATAAAATACTTTAAAACAATACAATATGACACTTATCTAATATAATAATACGAGTACAATACATAAACAATACGAAAATAACACTAATACGTGCATGTGTTAATGCACACCGTTCACTTGAATAAAGAAATTTCCTGTGTCGGAACTATACACCTTGAGATTGACCACTATGACCGTACAACGACGACTATGCACAGACGCCAGAAGGTCAACCCACTCCCATCTGTCAAATCCTTCCAAAATTTTCCATTGAGATATATAAAAAAAATATTCTGTTTACGAGCACGGTTATAAACTTTTACAGTTTCATAACTGTAAAACATAACTGGCAAAACGTAGTTACACTAAACAACTCTGACGACCTCCTTAGAGAATATAAGACTGATGATGTTGTATTGCAAAGTTGCCGTACTCAAAAGCCCTGAGTTATAAAAGCAGCGCCACACAAAACAAGGCATAACCCCATGTCTGGCGGTGTCACAACTAGTTTGTAATAAAAGTTGGGGCCAGTGAGATGAGTCCCGGGAGGCCGGGAGCTGGAGGCTGCAGTCCAGCGATGATGACAACACGTGATTGATATCGGTTCTAGAGAGTTAGGTAAGTTGCTGTTTCTTTTAATTTTGAGTATATTTTTTACGCGGCCGTATATAGGAGAAATATATTGTGTCCAAATCCCCAGTTACCAAGAAAGAATACAGATATTTTACATGTTAAATGTTTTCTGTCTGCTTTTATTGTTTACAACTACTTACTTAAAAACAACATTTGGAAGTCGATAATGTGAAATTAATACCCTTCCGAGACTAATAAACCACGTCAGTACTTGTGCTTTTTTTTTGCATGGTAATATCATCAAATGAGTCCTCCTACCTTTTTTTTTATCGTGGTAAAATCATCAAATGAGTCCTCCCACCCACTGTCAGACTTGTACTGACTAAAATCCACGGTGTCCTTCAATAGCCCTTTACGTACCGGGGTCACGGTAATCCCTTGGTCCCGCGACCAGAGTCCTCCTACCTAGGGCAGAGCAGGAAGGACTGTCAGACTTGTACTGACTAAAATACACGGTGTCCTTCAATAGCCCTTTACGTTCCGGGGTCACGGTAGCTCGTTAGTCCCGCGACCCCGGCAGGCTTTGGCCCTCTACAGGCCCCGTCACTATGCTGACACTCTTTGAGGCGCGCGTGGAACATGACGCGCCGTCGACCCGGGCATGGTCCATGATCGTACAGCGTGCTGCCTATTACTTGCCGCTCGCATGCCCGCGCCTACGGTGGCCGGTGATCGTCCTGCGACGTCTGTCGCCGTAGGCGTCTACCACTGCGGCTGAGTCGTGAAGTGACGCCGTGACGCCTATCCATCCACTCCTCAAAGAGGGGTCTTACCGCCGCGATTGCGGAGTGCCCGGTCAGTACCTGTGCTAAAGATACTTTGCACGTAAGATGTGTTTATAAATATTTTTAAAGACTCTTCGTAAAACTAACCTACGAATGTTTCGCTAATTTTAGACAAAGTATTCATTTGAGTGTAAACACAGGGTAATTATGCGAAGTAATGAAATCTGAACGCTATTTTAAGAGCTTACTGGAATACACTGGCGATTCATTGGATATTTTCTTTGATTAATTAGTTATAGTCCTGTTTTTACGAGTGTAGTAAGTTGTAACTGAGCGTAGTCATCAATTAGACAGTAGATTTATTAATTACAAATTTGTTCAGGGTTTCAAGTAAAAAAGTTTATGTGAAGTACTATGTTTTTTTAATAATTTTAAATTATTTAAACTTTCAAAGGGAAACAAGCTCGTATATCCCACAGGAATCCTCGATGAAGATACATCACAATCAACGTAAACAGATGAAACTTCGTTAACACCGCTACTCTTTTGTTTTCTCAACTTTTTGAACATAAAAAGTACATTTGTAGCATAAAAACGCGCGAATGTTCGTGTGTGTTTATTACTATTGAAGTTTTCACTTCTGTCGGCACTCCCAGAGTGCAACCCGTCGTTTTTTTTTTAAGGTTTAGTACCGTAAATATTAGCTACAGAATATTCTTTCGCAGTTCTTCTGCTCATATCTCTTCCTCACGCTCACAGGGACTTGCAAATGCGCACTTTAAAGGCCGGCTCACATTAGAGAGACTCATTTCAATTTTATTAGTCGACTAACACCAGTACAGTGTGTCACGGGTATAAAACTCGACATAATGTAGTCGTTACTTGGGATTACTTATTATGAGAATTACTGCGACGTGACGACTGGATTTTCTGTCATTTGGTTTGAAATTCCAGGTGTATGAGATACTCTATACGTTGGCTAAATATCGACAAAGTTTCGAGTAAGTACACTGCCCACATAGACAAGATACTTGTCTATTAACTGTCAAAATGTTAATGTTGTGTAGTGTCGCATATGAGACGGCTGATATGGGTTTTACGTGAAATAAATACATTTTAATTAATTATTTTTTTTAGTTTAATATGTCATGTTATCAAAATTTATTCGTGTAAAGTTGTTTCTAAAATGCCCGGAATAGCATAAAACTTCTGATTCAGCGGTTCGAATCGGCCTTCAGCTACTAGTTAAACAGAAAAAAAGTTTAAAAACCGTAATATTCCAAATACATTAAGTTTTTCCACAAGATGTACAGACGATCTTATGAAGGCCACAAGATTAGCAGCTCCCAACCGGTCCTATTGAAAGTCTATAGGGGAGGCCTATATTCAGCAGTGGACATCTTACGGCTGATATGAAGATGATGATGAAGTTTTTCCATCCATAAAACACCCAACCACAAACAACAATTTGAGGCAAAACAGTTAAAATACGATGCTATCATCAACTTTTAAATACCTACTACCTACCTCTAACATCAGTAAATATAGTCCTGACATAGGACAACACTCGACGACCCCCACTGGGAATACAAAGCCAAACAGCACACAAACTAATAATCAATTTCACTAACACAACACATGGTAACAGTTAACTGTTGCCCAATGTCGGTGCACAATGGCGGGAATTCATTTATCAATACCCCCAGTACCCAAATTACTGAGTACCGAGTTACGGGAATAAGTAGCAGAAGGATCACTCCACACAATACTAACAGACACTGCTACTATTACTTAAATTCTCTAAGCATTTAAAACAAAATATTCTAGAAAGACTGCTACATTAACGTGGGGCTGCAGAAGCAACACTTCGTAAAGATATTTGCACTAAAGGCCTTTACCGACAGAGCGCGATCTGTTTTGGCGATCCGATCTAGCGATACCATCTGTACCCATGCGATTACTTTAAAGGCAGAACGCGATGCGATCTGACGCCGGCAGTGAGAAAGCACATATGGGCATTGATAGGTTACAGACATCGCATGGGTACAGAAGGTATCGCCGGATCGGATTTGCCGGAACAGATCGCGCTCTGTTGGTAAAAGCCTTAAGCGCTTTCAGACATCCACAATGCGTATTATGCGCACGGCAAATGGGTGGATCTCACTACAGCAGATTTTGGCAGGTATCATAACAACTTTAAATGGAATAATACCAGATATTACCAGGGAAGATACCAATGGAACTTCTTCTGCATAGATTGTGATGTGATCCACCGATAGGGTGGCTCCCGTATAAATCACAACAATTCTTGCGATAACTTTTAATTGATTCCCGAACTCGGCTTTCGACTTTCAGACGACGGCCCGCTGTTTGTTTATAATCAGCGAGATTTGTAACAATTCGTTCTGTGCTTTAATAAGATTTGGTTTTGTGATCGGGGTGAAAGAAAAACTGATTGGAGCAGAGGATGAAATAACAAATCGTGGGTGGGGGGACTTTACAGGAAAGGTAACAATAATATTGTTGTTCAGTTTGGTTTAGTACCTACTGTAATAAAAAATAGATTTTTATTGATTATGCTTGTCTTCATCATTCTCCTGCTGTTTGGCAGAGCTCCACCTTCCTCCTAGAGCCACAATTTTACTTGTTAACAGAACTATGTGGTTTATAAAATAAGAAAAAATTAAAGTCCTAAAGTACACATTTGAGGAAATGTAAACCTCAAAATAAAGACAAATGTAACCAAGCTGCAACGTAAGTTCCCTCTTTTTTTTAACCAGTACATGTAATGGTGTGGTTTGAAAAAAAAAATTTCCGCACATTTGCATTACCAGTACTAAACGACTAGTACAACAAAAAAATGTGAAAATAAAAATCCAGTCCATTGAACCTAACCCTGCAAAAACTACGCACGAATTTCAAACACATTTCAATGTCACATCGGCACAAAGCAATACATTTGTGCAGATTGATTTCAGCGCCAACCCTCCGACACGTCGGCTCACGCACGGCCGCCGGCCCTGATAGCCCCACGACTTTGATAACAGCCAGCAATCATCACGCTTAGCTCCACAAAGGCTGGCAGAGGGTTCGGCAAGTATTTGTGTGATGTGAGCAAAGGATGGGCGCATGAGGAGGGTTAAATACAGGGCGATATGCATGGTGTAGATAACTGACACATGTGTGTGTTTTTGAAAAGGTATCTTCACGATTTTCGAGTCACGCTTTTGAATAACAAATGTCAACGTTTTATTTTATGATTTTATTTTATTGAGTCCTCGTTTGAAAAGGTTATCGTAAAGGGTTCAAGATAAACCTTTTACAAAACATGAACGGAGGAATAATAGGCTATTTTTATAAGCTATTCAATATTCAAGTGGAGCGGGCACGGTCAATTCTTCATAATATAGTTTATTTTATCATCCCATTTGATTATTTTTACGTAGACCTTAATGCGAAGTGAATGAGTAAAACACAATCAATAAGAAGTTATATATGTACAGTTTATATTATCCAAACTAGTTTAGGATGACTAAATGATAAACTAGTTTGGGCCTCTTTACGGCGAGTGACAAACTAGTAAAGCCTTTTTGATAACTAGTGCCCAGCTATTTTTGGTCTAGTGAAGACTATTGCCAGAGAAGTTTGGGTCCAGTGACGAGTAATGCCAAACTAGTGGCAAACTAGTTTTGAGTGAGTGACTACGAGTGGAAAACTAGTTGCCGTTTATTGACAACTAGTATAAAACTAGTACACAGCAATAATACACATTCCAAAAACGAACATCTGGCGAGATTTATTTCGGCCATCCAAGTACACAACTGCCAGATAATACATAATTATGATGGACAGCCGAACTAGACGGGATAGGGTCACGATCCGAAGAGTAATATAGTTTATGAAAAATGTAGCCGATATTTTTCTTACCCTTTGTTATTTTTCTAGATGGTAGTTATAAATAGCAACTTAGGTCTGGGATGATTTATATTATGATCTAGAATTTGACCAGCGGGTCGGACAAAGTATAATAACTAGTAAGGCTGTTCATTGATTCGTGTGGTTATAAAAAATGTCCCGCACTGGGTGGATCGAAAAGGTTTGTTAGACTCGTACTGACTAAAATCCACCCTATTCCTTCAATTACCCTGTACGTTCCAGGGCCACGTTAAGAAATTAAGACAGTCCCGCGATCTTGGCAGGCTATAGGGACGTTAAAGACAACAAACAAGGACAATACGGAATGGTAAAGAGTAATTGAAAACAAGATTCAGTATGACATTCTCACAGTATGATAGTCTCACATTCTCTTCCGATCCAGCTAATGCGGGAGAAGTCATTCGATGGTTTCCTATCCAATAAAAAAAGTGTCTTTGGATGCTACGAAGTATCTTATTACCATTCTAGTCTTGAAATCATCAATAAAAATTCAAGCAATTAGGTACAGAGTGCGGTATAAAACTATTCATAGGTATACAAAACTATTTCCAATCTAATCTATACTTATAATAAATATGTAGAGAGGCCAATTCTGTACATGAAATATATTTAAAAAATAACTATCAAGGGGTGATTAGGGATCGCTACTGATGCCAAAAATGCAATCAGTAAAATTTTTGTCTGTCTGTCTGTCTGTACGTTCATTATAGAAACAAAAACTACTCGACGGATTTTAACGAAATTTGGCACAATTATTCTTCATACTCCTGGGCGGTTATAGTATAATTTTCATTACGCTACGATCAATAGGAGCAGAGCAGTGAAGGGAAATATTGGGAAAACGGGAGAAGTTACTCCATTTTTTAAGCTTCCGTCGCGTGTGCAGCCTTAATGGTTAAAGCTACGTAGAAAACATGTATGACGGAAACATCTCCTTAAAATTATATAAATAATCGATCTAACAAATACACGTCACCTCATCACTTCATACCGAACAACAATGAACAAAGATTCGAAACAAAATGTCACCTAACTGGAACTTGTCTCAATAAGTTGAGAAACTTGAACTTATAAGAAGATTAGCGAGATTCTGAACCCGTCTGAACTTCTGAAGTTCGATGGCTCTGTTCTGAATTATTTATCGCAGCTTCGAACCGTCTGACACACGTAGGGCGGTTCTGAATAAAATAATTCACAATTTCGGAAGGCTGTATTTTAAAGTTACGTAACATCGGCTTTAATCCTCGAATGGGTTAGAATAGCGGTGTACCTATATGAGTAGTACCTACCATACAGAACTTTTTGGTATGTTATTTTATTGGTGTGAACATGCTCAGCTCAATAACTTGTACTTATTTTTTTGTTGTAATATATATAAAATCAAATAAATGTTTCATAATAAATGATATTCTATTCAAAGGGGGCTTATTGCCACCAACCGAGCATAATTCAATTCGAGCTTTTACTAAAACATTGCTGATGATAAAACTCAATAGTACTTTGCTAACGCTGGGAATAAAACCTAGGAACTCGCACTCGCACTTAGTAGTGGCAATCACTCCATCAACAAGGCTAACCTAAATCCTGTTGTAGAATTGAGTGATCAAAAACTAAATAAAATTCGTTGAGCCGACAGATCTAAATATTTTGCATACCGGAATTGGATTGCAAAACTATTTTGCCGATTTTTGTTCGGTATGGTTTGTTCTATTTCAATTTTAAACTTTTAAAGAGTTAACATAAGTTTTTACTGTTAACATTTTGGTATTTGTGAAGTGAAAGTTTCATATTATTATCATGGTTAGGTGATCGAATGCTGCGCGGCATCGCGGGTTGATCCCTGCACGAAATAAATATTTGTATAACCTACAAGTATTGTTCCGATCTGGGTGTTTGTGTATTAACTTTGGAAACGAGCACACGATACAGGATAAATTCCTAGTATGGGGTAACGTTAAAAAAGTGTAGTCAAATTTACAGTTGAAAGAAATATTGATTTTATTACTTCACTGAGTATTGTATTAGGTCAAGTATAGTCGACTATACGCTCGTGTTATGCCTGTAGCTTGAGAAGCTATTCTCTTGTCATTTCGTCGCCGCAGGTCGTCCATAAAACCATATTTTATCAAATCAATAATTGTCTATTTAAGAACAACAACGCTGCGCTGGCATGACTGTTGTGTTTGCTGAAGCCTTATTGGTAGGAACAGTTTTGAACCATTTGGGGTATTAAGGGGCTCAGGTTTCCTCACTGTGTTTTTCTTTCACCAATTGTCAGAGATGTCAAAGATAAACTTATACAAACCTTTCCTGTTATTTTTCGATATAAGTAACCCCTAATTACACAAAATAATGCGCCTGGCTGGGTTCGAAAACTAATAGGTCGAGGGCGATACCACTGCTCACACAAACCATTGTAATTAATTTTAATTACTAAAATGAGAATTTTAGTTATAAAAGAGGGTAGTTACAGCCTCGTAGCTATTACTCACCGTTGGTTACTAATTGGAAAGGAATTAGGCACTTTAATAATTATATCTGACGCTACGTGGACTGAATTTTAGTCTGATAAAGAGAAGAGACTACTTTTAATGGAGTTTTCTATCAGAGAAACTATTCATTACAAAATCAGGGTAATATGATCAGCTGGAAACTGTTATGATTACATTATCTTGATTAGCTGATCCCCGCGGTTTCATCCCTGTTGCCCCGGGCTTTTATTTATTTACGTTTTTTCTAAAACCAGTGTTACGGAAAATGTAGATACACACACAATACCACGTTAATCCTACTACTTTAATAAATGTATAAGATTGTGAGGAATTGAGGATGTCCTATTTTGCAGTAACTACTAAACGCATTTAGAGACAAACAGACCTGAATAGATCCCGTGAGAATTGCCAACTGAACATAAGCTAAGCCGCGGTCATAAGCTAGTATTAACATAAAATTAATAATGGAGGTTACTTAAGTAATACCCGTTTTGTACATATAGTAGAAAATAGAAGCCACAACACAAGATAATTATATCTCAGTGAACATCCCAGAATCTTATCGGAACTTGTCACGAACTCGCTCGGAAGTTATCCGTCAGATTTGTCACAACTTTCCCTTTTATATAAGTTCTGTTAATTATTATAACAAGTAACTGTTACGAGCTCATTTCTTAGATGAAGGTTTATTTATGACTCGCTTTATGGAACATGTTTACGCTCCATTTCAGGGAAGTTAATAATTACAAACGGTTGAAACTAAGTTAATAGGCTGTCAGGGCTTCACTCTTTATTTGCAAGTTCATAATTAAAGGGTCTTTATAATTGTCGGTACTTAAAGTTTGAAACCGCAGCATTAATCGTGTTTCTCGATCGAGCCAGCTATAGATAGATCCAGTTTACCTACAAGTTTGAAACGTGCTGGAAACGACGCAGTTATGGCCAATTGGTCACCCATTAATGTAATTGTTAAGACTGGAAGTTAACCCCAATATGGACTGGCAAAAAGCTAGGTAATGATAATATTTCTAATCATATAATAATCTTTATAAGTATTCCCTTTTTCTTGTTTAGTTTTGCTTTTTTCTTTCTGTTTTTTTTTTCTTATCTTGAGGCGTGTGTCAATAACATTTATTCTTTCTTTCTTCCCATCTATAGTTTACATGACAAGTGTAATTTAATCTTTGATCAACTCCAAGCAATTAATTATGTTCTACGGGCCTCTAAGTTAACCTGTCTCCTCTCACAAATTCAATAATACTACACAGTACAGTACATACATTCAAATAGCGATCACTTTCTTTAGAAACAAGGGGTTAACAACAAAGGGTTAACCCTATCTACATAATATCTTCGTAAACAACATAAAGGTCGGTACACAATTGAAAGAGACGGCACACTTGATTCGGCATTTGTTAGATCGCTAGCTAATGCCGAATCAAATGTGCTGTCTCTACATCGACGGATTTAGCCAACAGACCTTTCTGACAGACAACAGACGTGTCTGGTGGGCAAAACTGCTAATGTATGCCAAGAATAGGGTCATATCCGAAGGATAAATCTGTGTCTGTTTTTACCATACGTGTACGGATAGCTATTTGTTAAATTACAAACCTAAAACAACTAGAACATAGGTTATTCGACTTTTCCTTTCGATTTAATTTTAAGACTGATATTCAAGATCCGTTTATTTATCATCTATTATCGCTATAAGAGGATCGAAGCCTTTCCATCGACGATAGGTTATGTGTCAAAGTTTTAATTGTGAATACACAACTTCCATGCATTACCGAGTTAAATTTTTCATGTTTATAAAATAACTGTATAGCTTTCTTTTACTCACATTCGCACTTGCCTATCATCTCAGGCACATGGTAGGCTTAAGTCTTCCATCAAGCTATTTGTCGAAAGCATCAATATGCTATATTTTATATTTTCAGTTTTGTCACCCGGCTATGTCGACTCATACCGACCCGAATATGTGTATAAGGCCCCTTACCAGTAACAACGTCCCACATACACAGAATCCATGCGGTGTTGCTCTCAATCGTCCGATATGTAACTGAGTTACTGCTAACCCACTTACAAGCCAGCTGATTGCTTATTACGAAGCCGTGGTAAACAAGACTGTCTTGCTAATGTATCGGACGATATTAAGGGTTAGATTTGTCGGGCCATCTCCTCGGAGTGCTCCTTTTGAGATCTGCTAATACGTTTGTAGAAATAATTGTGAACGATTCTATCTTTATTGACCTTTTTACTTAGTTGCTTATTTTACATTTCCGATGGTGTATTGAAGTTTAAGTAAGTAGCAGACTAGTAAAAAATTTAACTGTTCTTCCATACAAATGGGTGGTTGTTTTGTAAGTCTTTGTAGATGAGAGGTAATCTCGGAAATTTCAAAGAGGCCGAGGGCATAATTAATTATTATTATTTATTTATTTATTATCTACCATTAATATTACTTATAACATAAGTAACGAACAGTTTAAAAAATTCCGATGAACAAATGATAAAATAAACTGGTCCTTAAAAGTGGACAAAACCGCGAGAATTAAAAGCGTTCCTCAATAATACAAATAAATAGCACCCTTCCCAGTTTTTCACTAATCTATATTTATGATACCTTTAACAACATCTGAACCATCAACTTTATCTATCTTGTCAAAACAAATTACCGATCAATCAGTTTAAAACTTACAACCTGTTGCCATACTCCCAAACATAATCAATATCGACGACCGGACAATACGCTCGCAACAGATAATAAAGAACACATCGTTAAAACACGAGCAATGTTTGGTCGCCGCCATCTATCATAATTAGCGTCAGTAATCAGTTGGGAGTGGGTACTGGCGACAGTGGCTTCAGTGGCTGTAGATCGATCACCGGGCGACACTAATCACTGGCCGACTCGTGGCTCGTGAGAGGACACACTTAAATTGTTTGTGTTTAGTGTATCTCACTACTCCTTGTCGTGGCTATAGGAACCATTTTGTTTGATTAATTTGTAGTGTTGAGGGCTTGGTTGGGCATGTGCCAAGTAAAATAGCTGTCAGCAATTGTATAGTTGAGTAAGTCTGGTTATGAAGACATGCATTACGTTATTTAAGTTTTTCGTAAATTTATTATTAACACTTATAGCTTAATAAGCCTACTAAGTTCTTACTCCTGGGATACGGGCCCCTTTCTTTGTGAGAAAGAGCGTTATCCATGTTTTAAATATTTTGGTTCTAGGATATGCCTGTTTCCTCCACGACATTTTTTGTAAAACAGTGTTAAAATAAATTACACAACGTAATGCGCCTGACTGGGTTTGAATTTATGACCTACTTACTACTCTTGTGTGTTTTCATTTTTCCTTACTTTTCCTGTAATGATAACAAAATATGTGTGCATAAGCATGAGTACGGGAGGGTGGGGCTGCATCGTGCATCCAAGCCGGGATTTTAATGTCATAGATTTCCGCGAAATAAAGCTTGCTTCCATAAACTTAGTCTATCGTTTTCTAGTGCTGAAAATAGGCTTCTCCTCCTAAGCTACGCCACAACATCAAAATCTTCCACAACCAGTCCAGCCCAGCTTGCATAAACTCACTGCTGCGCAAAGGGTCTCCCATGAATTACCTACAGTTTTTGCAATCCAGTACCACAATGTTTCATTGGGTTATGAATGTAAATTATGAGGTAAGATAGGGATCACGTCACGTAGAGCAGGTTAAATATGAATTGGCAGTCAATACTGAGGTATACATAAATCTCTTTGTTCTTATAACAAAACAAATAGGAAGTGACCCTCCAACACCCTTTTATCAATATCAAATCTATTGAGATCCTTATCGTAACGCTGTTTGAAAAATAAGGGTCTAAACCTAACGCTATTTTTATTTATATCTTCTACCCTTCATGATAAATTGTGAAAGAAAATCGAAAGATACAATAAAAGTTCGAAGTGGATGTGAGTAAAATGGGTCAATTTACAGATCTGTGGCTGTTTTTAAACATTGATTCTTTTGAGCGCCTCTGAGACCCATTTAAAACGTGTATTTTTATTCAGTACGTGGGTCTCCGTAGTGCGACATTATAAACAGTCCTTTTATACACTGATACAGGCATTGAACAGCTATAGGGCATCTTGCAGCATTAGTGAAGATATTTAGTCATGAAAACCCCATCGATCAAGGCGATTTTTAATCAAAATCGCCTGCGCGGTCTAAAGTGAAGAAGCAGGTTTTATACGTGTGTTAGGCACAATTAATTTCATACAAATCCGGATAAGAGATCCACTGCGCCGCCCGACCGCGTTAAACAGTGGTTTTATGTGATAACGGACTAATCTTAAAATTTTCTTCACGGAAGTAGATAATTTTAATTTATTTATATAGATTATCCCATATCATGGGTACGTTTACAAACATTCAAACGGACATACACAAACAGCCACGCAACGGGGTTGCTCGAATCCAATGATATTTTATTTTTTCCTTCAATTGGAAGTCTCTGAATACAAAAAAAACGAATGTTCTCTCACCTGCACCATTATCCCACAATCTCACGTCCAAATCATCAATCTGTGAGGAAAACCGGCAAAAAGAGATCTAATTACCGCCTATTTAAAGCCTATTATCATACGAGGCGCAGCAGGGAGAGTTACGAGGCCATCTCTCCTGCTGACACTTTAATTAAAAGCTCAAGCTATCAATCCATAGTGTCGGGAGCTACTGAGATAACATCCGTCTCCGATTGAGGAAAAACAATCATGTCTTTTGGTCAGATTTTTATTTAAGGAAATACTTTTAGTTGTTGAATTTATGGCTCGGCGTTTTAATCATATTTAGGTCCAGTTGTCTAAACTGTTAGTTAAAACGGTTTACATTTCTAAACGAATGTAAACCGTTTTAACTAATTAAAAAAGCAATCGAAAGGAAAATAGATACAAATAGAATATATTTTATGGCATGTCAACATTTTGAAACAACTGTTTTACAATACTATTTGTAATTAATTCTATGGTAAGTCAGGATACGGAAACTAATTATGGGTGGCGTATGTAAAATTGATTTCAATGGTCAACCGTTTTAGTTTAACGCATTGTGTAAATATTGTTTAGAGCAATAAACACTATTGTTTCAGTTATGTGCACTGTGGTGATGTATATCGACTGAAAATACATAAACGGCTTGTACCGCTTATAACGCTTTTAACATTGTTTCTAAAACTTCTCAACTAGTATGAATACCGAATTAAATTACTTGTTAAAGGCACTTATCCGGACTTCTTACACACTTGTATGTGTGAATTTTATCGGAAACGCAAGTTTACCCCATAAAACGAAGCATAAAACCCTAGTTAACAGTCGCTCGATACAAACGAATCTCTTTGAATCTATTAACAGACGCACTCGCTTCCTCGCGGCCATAACAGTTATAGCCGAGCTAGTAACGAGCCTGCAATGGCCGGCGGGTTATGGCCAAACTTTCAATCCACGTAGCCCATCGACTTATTGGTCCAAAAAACTGATAAGATTTCTTGTTAAAAGTTTTGGATTGATACTAATAGATGGTCCGGATCGACTTGTAAAAAGATTGGAGACGGTAGGTTTTTTTTCATTGACATAATCCTTAGTTACACAACTATTTCGTAGTCAGTTATCTTCCATAAACTTCCGTAAGTAAATTCAATTGACGTTTTCACTGCATTGTCTATGCTTTAGTAGTATGTTTCGCCTCCTATTCTTCTCTCTGTGCACTACAAAATACAGTCGGTGACATCTGCGGTTCTACTGACGGCGACGATGTCGGTAGTAAAAGTTTTGGAAAATTCGAAACTTGTCGTGCCAGCGAGACTTTGGCTTAACAAGAGATCACCTCGGTCCTATAACTCTCAGTTATAATTAGATCTAGACTTCAATGCACAATGTCCTCGTCCAATTCTGTTTTCAAATACATTCCAACTTTTCTGAGAAGAAACGTTCCAATCCCGTATTTTATACGAGTTTTCAAAGAAAGTAGTTGAAACAAGGTTCAAAAAGTTGTCTACTGCAATCCCAGGATTATTACACGACAGAAATATTATACCTTGAGAGATAACCACAAACTCCGTATAACAATAGAACCAGGATTGTGCTGCATCCCAGCTGGAGCGCGTTTGATCTTTTTATTTTACAAACTAAAAAAGTTTGACCTTTCGTCACCATCAGCGGTTTCAGTGTCTGTACCAAATTGTCAATTACTGAGCAAAACAAAAAAGAACATGGGTACATATCAACAGACATAAAATCAATGATAAGTCATAATCTATGATTAGGTACTACGTTTTCACCTCAGGAACCGTAGTCGCAAAGTATTTAAGTTGTTAGTTGTGAGTTCGAAGTCAAATAAACCTAAGCAGGCGACAGTGACGTGTGATTTTAGGCTAATTATTCATTTTACATGTCCTAACCTAAATAAAAACTATTCCATAAACTCCCCAAAGTCACTTCTCCCACTGTGCACAAACACAATCAGCTTCACAGCACAAAATCACACAATCCATCTATAGTAGACCGTAGATTATTTTTGCGCTCTCACCTATTTATTCTAGGTTCATTGTCCGGCGCTAGTGGATCTGATTGAATATTCACGACCTATCTAATCCTGTGGACTGGGACATAAATCCTATCAAAGTAAATTTGTATCGTGTCGATACATATGTATTTATGATAACTAGGAAAGGCGACGGGATTGCCTCCTAATGGCTGTCGCATAATATCCTCTTCCGCAATAAACTTGGGTTATCAAATAACTGTGAGCTGTGAGTGTTTATTTAACGTGGCGTGGCGTTTGAATTTTATGTTTAAATATAGAGTTTCATTGCTATTAGTATAAGAATTCCAGACATTAACAAAAACAATTTAAAAAACTGAACAGATATGATGATCGTTCAGTATCAGTCTAGAAGTGTTTCGGTTTTGTACGACAATTTCCATCAGGATTTACATAAGATTTAAAGCAGCTTAAATCCAGTACATTTCGATATTTATATCATGTCAATGTTCAATATTAAACAATGGCTCCTGTCTAGATCATCTCGTCGGTTTATGATTTCCAAACAATCGCATGATTGAATTCCATATTTCTAACTATTCCAATTCATCTATCTTCTCTCGGTTCTTTTTTTCCACGAATAAGTTAATTCAATAACAAAAGCAATTGGCTCAGTCCCCCGGGTTGATCGTTATCATAAAATTGTAAGTTGCATCTTATTGTACAATAATCACATCAGCCTCCTCCGTCCCTGGCGACTTGCCAATTAACGTAATGGCGCGTCTTCCGCCTCATAATGGCCGCGGCGTCGCCCGCAGTAAACAAACCACTAAATATCCCCACGCTGATTGGAACGAATACAATTTATAAGCTCAACCATTTTATACCTTACGGTGCGTCGGGTGCTCAGAACATAAGGGAATTTTCTTAAATAGCTGAGCAAGGGAGATCCCTCGTTGGACAATATTGCTATGATTGTCCTAAATGACGATATTGCTGACTGAAACAGTCTACTATTTATATTTTACGTTCGCAAAATAATACAACAGCTTTTTTACCAATCTAAATATCAGTTTACACTCAACGAAAAATCCATTGCATCGGTTTAATATTAAAATTCATAGCAAAAATATAACACTGTCGCAAATACTATTCGCACACTGAATACAAAATGGTTTCAATATTAAACACGGAGCACTATATCGAAATATTATATTGTATCCGTAATATTTGGTCGTGACAGCAACTCAATCGTTGAATAAGCGCTGGAATTAATAATAATTTATCCTGAAACGAAGGCATTTAAAGAGCCTTCCGCCCCCATTATTATCGAGGCATTTGGCGTAATTTATGCGGTCATAAAAATTTTAATGCACGTCGGGTCGCGCCCAGTCACGAGCGGGACACTCTGCACTCAAATTATTCACACATTTGCACAGGATTGATCGGGGCTCTCCACAGAATGGGACAGGACTGACCACAGAACGGGTAGAATAGTTCACCACACATTATTTACCGTAACACCTCAGTCATTAAATTTCCTTTTTCTGACTCACAAATTGACAATGCTGTTCTACTAACAGACCATAAATTATTTAGACAAAATAAAAATGAATTCGTTTGAATCGACATGTATTGCATTTGAAACGATTTGAATTGAATTTAAAAACATTTTAGTAGAACAGAACTATTTGTTAAATTTAACTTTTTATCGTGAAAGCTGGCGCTGTCAGATAAAACTGGAATTGAGTACTCTCTAACACTTTACGAGCCATCTTCATTGTGCTAGAGTATCCTTTGAAAGCTCCCAGACTATTGCCTTCATTCTATGACCTCTTCTCGGACTGAGTTCGGCCAATTAAAGGTAGCTTTTCAAGAAATCTTCTGCACCTTTGTAACCATGTTAAAATGAGACAATGTTCACTTCAAAACAATGTCGTTGTAGTTACTTATCTATTCGTATTATTTTATCGGTGACTATTATAGTATTATTTTGTCAGTACTTCGTAGCTTTGTGACAATTCTTTATAATATTTATTAGCAGTTTTTATTTGTCAAGACCACAAGCATCACAACGTACTATTTTTAGTTTTAGTTGTGTCTTAAGAACACAATTGCAAAGCTGTAAACAAAGGTTTATTTAACTTAACAAACACAAAGCAAGCAACCAAACCATTTAACACCAACTATTAAACTAAATGAGAGTCTCACTCAAACGTACAGACAATCATTAGAATAGTCCGCGTTAAATCAAGCGAGGAATAGCACGCGTGTAATGGTGTGTTTTGCACGCGATTAGCGAGCAAAGCCGCGCGGCCAATGAAGCGTGTGCTCTATTACGGCCGGCTCTGTTTGACCAATGAGCGTGCGACCTGCGGGTCGGCGTGAACAGGCGTGAACAGGCTTGAGGGCTTGAGGGCTTAGACAAGTCGCAAAGTGAGTCCTTACTCATGATTGAATTACTTTGTGGAACAATGGAGGATGGGATCAAGACAATTACATGTAATGCCCAACACTCACTACAAAAAGTCCATTCAACTTATAGCAACGGTAGTCTAGTCGTAACATTTTTTTTTAAATTGCCCTACACTAGGAATTTTTTCTGTGTCGTGGGTGCGTTTACCAATATATAAACTCACATACACAAACGCCCAGCAACTGCTTGTAGATCATACAAATATTTGCTCCGTGCGGGAATCGAACCCGCGACACACAGCGCAACACTCCAATCGCCCAGCTACTGCTCTAACCGTGCCGTCTCATGATAAATAATGACATCAAGGTTTTTATCGTGGTAAAATCATCAAAGGAGTCCTCCTATCCAGGGCGGAGCGGTAGGGACTGTCAGACTTGTACGAGTACTGGCCAAAATCCACGGTGATCCTTCAATAGCCCTTTACGTTCCAGGGTCACGGTTATCTGATAAGACAGTCCCGCGAAACTTCAAGGTTAAGCCTCTTTTGCCGATGTTAGTCTGTGAAGGGTGATCATTTATGATAGAGAGTTTCCTCCGTGCATCTGCAACTGTCAATTGTACATTTAACAGTCTTTATTGTTAGTTAGAAGCTTGAAAAATCTGACAACCAGACTTACCTAGGGCAACCAAGAGGTATTACCCAGTTACTGGGTTGAGGAGTCGCTCTATGAAATCTCAACATGAAATCCTCACATTTTCGGGTTATAAACAGTAAAATATTTGTAACCAAAAAGACCAGCATTTTTCTCATAAAATACAAGTTGTAATATTTCATTGTAGTTTGATCAAAGAAACACAGTTAAAGTGTTTGGAACAAAGGTCCCTGAGATACGTTAGTTTTTTCACGAAAATAAGAAATCTACGAGCAACACAATAACAAAGAGGTTTTTCTTTGTTACTTTTTATTTATTACTTTAAGGGAATCTGCCGCAAAAAATGGTCGAATTGTTCACTTATCGCTCGGCTATAAACTATATTTATGCTTAGACCACACGACGTGCTACGATACTGACTCAACATATTGTAGTTGTTATTATGAAGATGCATTATGGCCAACTCCCTCTCAGAGAGAGGAGGCCTGTGTCCCAGCAATTAGAACTTCATAGGCTGATGATTTTGATGATTAAAAATTGAGATTAGCGGAGCGACAATATTCACATAAATGAAACAAATTAACTCCATGTGTAATACTTGGTTAGAACTCTGCTTAAGTCGCATCACCTAAGGTCGTGGATGCCTCTTTATAGGAAATTAATAAAGTAGTACTTGGTTGATTACAATTATACAGGCAAAGAGATTATGTTCTATAAAAGTGTATGGCGATTTATTAAAGGCTTTTTCTGGACTAGAAATGATATTGGCGATTATTACACTTAAGTTTATTAAAATCTGTATTGCTATTTCCATAGAAAATAATAACAGCTTTTTCAAAGATATGTTAACATCTTTTCAGAATACTATATAGGCTTTAAAGTATATTTTGCCGAAAAGTCTTTATTTTTAGGGACTCAATCTCTTCCAAGTATAATACCTATATGTTAAAAGCACTGAGATACATATCATCACGTAGAATAGCAAGCCTAAAGAATTCGCAACAGTTCACAAATTATATGATATTTCACACGACACGAGATTTATGTTATTCGCCATTTAGGAGGCGGAAAGGAAAAATTGTATTCTACACACATTCACCGAAAGGCGTAGATTCCGGGTCACGTTCCGGAATGTTCCAGTACTAGTGACGCACGAATAGTCTAGATTTCTCAGTTGCCTACTTGTGTGTAATGACTCGTAAATAAAGGTATTTACGGTATCTGATTTTTAATACTGTTTTTTACTGTTGTTTTCGTTTCACTGGTTGAGCTTGGTATAACTATAATATTTATCGAGCAATAAATCTTATTTCTTCTCAGTTTATTCCTGATGGGTACGAAAATAACTACACTACAAAAAACACGTATTAAAAAAAAACATCTATGCTTCCATGGTAGATTAGGTATATGATATAATATAAAAGTTATCTCTTTCTCTAGTGTGTTTATTAGAAACTTCAGAAATTCAAGCTGCAGAACATTTCAATTTCAATATTTTAACAGTATCTTGATACCTCTAAATAACCTTACATAAAAAACTCCCTCGAGGTAGCTAAGAATTATAATAACAGAAATACACAAAAATATGTTCAACATAAACATGAGTCACTGCCGACTCAAACTGTCACTCTAAACGCATATTATATCTAAATAGTGTTGTCACCAGACACCGGACACCGCCGTTTAGCGAGCCGCCCGCAAATACGGCCGTTTGCACAGTTCGCAAAGTTTGCACAGTCCTGCGCTCCGCTGTGCAAATGTTTGCACACTTTTGTGCGGATCCACTAACACGTCGTGACGACCTGTGTTTTGAATGGTATATCCAGTATATCGTAACGTGTACTCCGCTGGGAGATGGCTTTTGAAATATTTCTGGAATGTTATAGTCAATTCAAACAGACAGTTTAACATCGATGATTTTTAATACAGTTGCTGTTTTTTTATAACTTACAGTATTAGGGATGACTGTACCATTTCTTGGTAATCTGAAAATTAATAGTTAATCGTAATTTGTAAACCGACAGTCACAACCCAGGAAAGTTAATACACAATTATAATGTAACGTTTTTTACAAGTGTAATGCGACACTGACACGTATACTACTTTTATACGACGCAGCGTTATTAAAATATAAGATTACCCATGTTTTTCCAAAATATTTCTTCTGAAGTCCTGTTTACTGCTTCTTAAATCTTCCTAATCGTAAAGAAATGACAATACCTAGGTAATACGTAATATCGCTTAGATACTATCGTCACTATTATTATTGTTATGGGATACCACGAATGGTTTCCCATAACATAACTACTAATACTACAAGAAATAGTGTAATTTGGAGAGACCAGAAAACTAATACACTTCATCCCATTGGAATTCAGTGAGGTAAACAAAAACGCATCAGTAAGCTGAAACGAAACATTACACCAGAGGAGTCTGAGAGCTGCGCACAGCGCATTTCAAGTAGGTAATGTACCGTAGTCCGGGCGTCCGGGCGTCCGGACCATAAGTATTCCGTTTTCTCATATCCTGAAGCAACACTAAAACCGGCTGAAAAATAACAAGTACTCGTTTTTGAACGAGGATCGTTGAGGACATTCGTTAAGTAAAGCTTGTCTTCTACTGAACAGAGCTAAGCTATGCGATACTTGACGGGGCCTGTAGAGAGCCAGAGCCTGCCGGGGTCGCGGGTCTTACCCATCACCGTAACCCCGGTACGTAAAGGGCTCGTGAAGGACACCGTGGATTTTAGTCAGTACAAGTCTGACAGTCCCTCCCGCCCTGCCCTGGGTGGGAGGACTCATTTGATGATTTTACCACGCAAAAAAAAAAAAAAAATGCGATACTAGAGGAACAGTGTATAAGACGGGGACGCGAGGTATAATGGGGACAAGCACCATCATTTACAAGCGGTCATTAACAACACTGTAGCCAGTGGCTTCGCCCGTGTGTATGATATATGTTATTCTAGATTAAAACCTATTTCTGAGCCAAACATCAATACGGATCCATCCGTCTGTCCAAAATTTCGCATTCACAATATTAATTAGATGAGTTATTCTTTGTTAATTTCACAAGCTGTGGTCCGATCATATTCATTCACTTATTATATTTTTAAAACGTGGTATTAAAATACTTAGGTACCTACGTTGTTCACGAGCATCACCTTTTAGCCTATTCCCAACTACATATTTATGCTGGGGTCGTCTTTCCAGCCATACTCATTTTATCATTGCATGTGTTTAATTTGGGTGTAAATCTATTGGAAATAAATTGATTATTAAATACATTATTACTAGTAGATTATTGAGTTACCTGATGCGCAATTACAGTTTTCCAATTGAATTAGTTAACACTAATTCAATAATTATCTACATTTTAGCTTCAATTGTCACAAATGCACAATAATTTTGAAAATGTCTGAACTATTTAATTGTTGGTTAACTATTTAGATTTCTATAGAATTAGAATCGGTTATTTAGTTTTTCAAAAAAGTTTCTTTACTTTAAAAAAATAGAATCTTGGCATCGCCTAGCTCCTACTGCTACGCACTCCACAGCGTCATTATGCAGGGCGTGTTAAAGTTTGTAACAAACGAGCGCCTCGACGACACCCCCGCACCCCCCTGAGCTGACTGCAAACGCAATAGTTCACCGCAAGAAAAACTGACGCAGACAGTAATGAAGTCGTAGAGTTATGGGACTACTAATGAGAAAGATGCATTATAGTCATAAACAACATGTTATATGTATAATGGACTGTCACATCGGTTTATGTGACGAACCTATGAAACGGAAGTTTTCAACACTTTTTTGATAAGCTAACGAAAAACTTTTATCACATCCTGGGCATTCCACTATCTTCTTGACTCACTGACTTAAATTAACTCGATAGTTAAATACGACCTAGTTGTACTTATAAGAGAGAAGAAGAATCTTCTAGTGAATTCAGACTGAATTTTTTTTTAGTCTATCCTGCCCAGAAAGCCTTCCCCAATGCTTTCCAGGTGCTTTTATCCTGTGCCTCCTCGAACTGGTGCTCATGGCGGGTGCTATGAGGACCTGGACCGGCGTCCAAGTCGTCTAATCCAAGTTTGCAATCTTTAAATGCAGTATAGTTTCTAATAGCTAACCGAAAGCCTATGCTCTGCAGCCTATGAGTGTATTCTTTGGCAGAACGAACGTAATATTATGTTGAACACTGTTCAGACTACATCTGGAGTCATTTACTACTCGGACCTTGTGGAAACTCGAACAAACTTCCGTGCGTTCAAGCGTTTTTGCCATGCCTATTATTGGAATCAAATTTAGCAGCTAGCTGGGAGAAGCCCAGTTGCCTAGCACCCGTGGTGCTAGGCAACTGGGCTTCTCCCAGTTGTAATGTCCCTTTGTGCCTATTGGCCTTGTTTTGTTCTGTCTCCTGCTTGCATGGAGGGAAGTGGAAACATATATTTTTTTCCTACTCCTCCACTATTCTTTTCTGATTAATTTCGTTGCAGGATCCAAGACAGGTAAATTCATTCTCTGGGACACGTCGAGCTTCATTGTTTCGGCGCTTTTCTGGTTGGTTGCCACTGTTGATTCTGGCTTACAGGAGTTGCAGTGGTTAGGGAATAGTGTGGTGGGTTTGTCCCAAATAAAAAAAAAAAAAAAAGCCTATGCTCGGTAAAGTTAGGGTTTGGTTTATGTATATGTAGTGAACTTGTACCACAAGTAGTCAAGATACCTTAAAATGAATAACAAACATTACTTTCATCGCCTTTCCATCTAATTCTAGAAAAACCTTGACCATTTAATAGTACAGTGAATCCCAAAACCCTATTTAAAATAATCAAGGCAAGAATTAAATTCAAACTATGAAGGTTTCAGCAATTAAAATAATGGTAGCGACGGAAATATTAATTTCAGCTTAATTGTTTTAATTAGTTAAATTATTATTGTTATAGTGGCGTCGGATATAAATAACGCAGCTATTTCAATTTTACAGGAAGCAATTAATTTTCTATTAAAATCCTGGCAATCAGGCGGAGCGTTAATATTCCAGAGAGATACGGATTGAACTTTGATACGGGTTTTAAACTCTTTGCAGTGAATCATTTTAAGATAAAATGAAAAGCCATTAAATATTAAAAAAAAACTATCCATTTGAAGTTCTTACAATTTTAAAATACTAATATTTTAATTAAGTTCTTGAATTAGGCTGAGTTCCATAAATGTCAGTCAGCAAGTGTGTCGGACTTGTAGTTTAAGTTGAGCTGCCGTGGCGGGAATGTGTTTTGTCAAAGTATTTTATAGTTAAAGCCTTATAACAAATTCATTATATTTTAAAACGATAACAATGGCAGAAAGCTTATCCCAATCAAGTAACATGAAACGTTCTAAAAGATAATTTTCTATGCTCTCAGTTGAATTTTCCAGATACTGTGATATTTTTTTTGTGTTTGCTGCAGAAAGCTAATATTCACAAAAATAGTAGTGAACACAGAACAAGCCAACACTATTTACAATGGCTATAATCTCCAGTTTCAACACTGAACTGCTCCACAAGAAACTGGAGGTGGCTTTTTAGCCAGGATTAGGTGTCGGCTCGCAGCTGAGACTACACTGTACAGGCAGAATGTAAAAGGCACACTGTACACAACACTGAAAATGAAAATCATTTAGCATAAATTACTACATTAGCAAGGTTTTCATACCTATCAGGTTACGCCAAGAAGTATTAGTTAGGTCCTCAATCGACTTCAATGTAGCACCAAGCATTTCCAAACGTCTTTTATAATGCGCACAGCAATGGAATGGAACTCTATTCCTACCTGCGTCTGTGTTTCCGAACGCATACAACCAAAATCTCTTCAAGTTTGAGAGAGAGACAGGCTTCTTCTTTTTGACGATCAGCCATGCGGTCTGCCCGTGTATATAGAGGTAGGAGTAAACGAATCTCAAATAAGAAAATATCGACGAACTATGTATGTATGGGGGCTGGGAGCGGCTGAATGAGACTACTTTACCAAGTTCAATGGTATACGATTGAAGAGGTATACCCCACCCCACAGCAGTAATAAGATAACCTGAAATGGATTGAGTAGTAGTAAAGTATTCATTAGCAACTCTGGAGGCCTGCCGGGGTCGCGGGACCAAGGGATTACTGTGACCCCGGTACGTAAAGAGCTATTGAAGGACACCGTGGATTTTAGTCAGTACAAGTCTGACAGTCCCTCCCGCCCTGCCCTGGTGGGAGGACTCATTTGATGATTTTACCACGATAAAAAAAAAAAAGCAACTCTGGACGGGCTTATATGTCAATACTTAACCCCTTATGGTAATCTTTTACTTTAAAAGCATTGCGACTTCTGCATTATCTTGTTTTACAAACAAAAGGACAAACAAACACGTGGTGTTGCTGTTTGTTCTGTATTGCTAACTGCCGTTACTCTTAGCTTGTTGTTTGGTCAACAATACGTGTTAGCAGTAACATACTAACATGTTAGGTCGCTGTAAAGAGATTCTTATTTTTATCTTAATTAATTAATAGATTCCTTTAATAAACTTGAAGTTAAAATGCAAAAAGAATAAAAAAATAATGTAAAATAGTTTGTAGTGCCACATCGCTCGTAGAACTGATAACCGATGAGGAAGAAAAGTTGTCGAGTGGCGACCACGGACCGGAAGACGCAGCGTAGGCCTCCCACTAGGTGGACCGACGACATCGTGAGAGTCGCGGGCAACCGATGGATGCAAGTCGCAAATTGTTGCTCGGTGTGGCGGTCTTAGGGGGAGGCCTATGTTCAGCGGTGGGACGTCTTCCGGCTGATGATGATGATGATGATGTTTGTTGTACTTTATTTACATTAAATGGCACAGAAGTAATAAATATCTAGTCGAGTGCCCCATCTTCTTATCGCTACTATGACTTGTCTGCATGAAAAAGAACTGCACTATGCACACAATTTAACTTTTATGGAACAAATTAACAAATATTAATAATACCAAACTAAAATTATGCACGAATTCCATAATTATAGGAAGCATATCCTGCACAACACATTATTTTTGTATCTGTCGTAAACACAAACATTAACATTTATCTTAACACAAAACATTAATTTTGTACGTTATTGCATTCTCGAATACTTTACTTGCGTAGCGCCGTGCTACGAGAGTCTACGACGTCTACGAAGCGTAGCCCCTCGTAGCCCCTCTCGTAGCACGTTGAAAACAGTAATGTTTCGTAGAAATTGAACATTATTTTATATCGTTTTGTTATTTAAATTGTTTTTAATGTATCTTTTGAGTTTTATGTACATTTTTCATCATCCATAAACTGCTGGACTAGAGGTTCTTATATTTTAAGACCTTACCAGACCACGTCAAATCATCAAAATATCTGGTAGTTAAAATTTTACAACTAAACTTTTTACAGCCGTACCCACATAAAGCGAGTTCTACGAGTATCTCTTAGCATTTAAGACGGCACCTCGTATATTGGAGATGATAAAACAATAAAATGTGTTGGTCGTGGATTGCGGAGTAAATAACCGACTCGGAGCGAAGCAACACAATGGCGACCAACAAATGTATCGGCGAGATACCGAGACAATACCGAGGAGCGTTTAAACTGCATCTCATATGAGGAGAGTGGAGAGGAGAGCAAACGGGAACAGTGCTGTGTGCACAGTTTAAAGACTTAAGGCGCTTAATTAACAAGTAATTGGACTTTCCGAAATTAACATCCTCCATGACGGTTACTAATGAAATAGGAAATACGCCAGTAAAACAAAAGTTTTTAAATCTTATGTATCTTACAAGTCACGAGGATTTTAAATAACTGTTCCGAAATCTAGAAGTTTCTTTTATAATAGTTAGACATTTTATTCGATTATAATAGTTAGACATTTTATTTCCCGAAGTATTTTTATTTAAATGGATTAAAAAGACAAGACCGTATTTCGCCTTCAAGTAGATAAAGAAAGTGGAACTATTGATAAAACAGATCAAGTAAGTATCCTCGTTCAAACGGGTCATAGCGAACAATGTTACATTATAAGGTGGTCGAGCGAGCATTGAACTGTGACGTCACACATCGATATTTAATATCATTGCCACGAATGGAATGTTGTGGCGGTTTGATGGTTACAACTTCTATTTGTATTCAACACTTTCAATAATAAATATGAAAGCGTTGAATCATAGTTTAACATTTATTAACTAGCGAAGTGAAAACTAAGTATATGTGAATAACGAATTTTTTGTAAAAAAAATATATTACCTTTGTTATATGATGACGATGTTATATGGTGGAAAAAATGGCAGGATGGGTCATATATCCCAGAACGAATGAATTCGAAGATTTCCAAGCTGCACTAGGTTGACTGTAAACCACAGGTTACGGACGTGCACTCCCTCTTACAGAGAAAAAATCTGAAAGTTCTTTCATTCAAGTTTTTATAAGAATGATAAATCATGTTTCACCCGAACTTAATTCTTCCTGAAAGTGTACTCAATTGTGTTAAGACTGCCCTACTATCTGAAAAAGAGCTAGGGGCTCATTAACATTGAGTGTCTATCGTTAAACTTGACACAAGTTGCGTTCGATTTCGAGGAACCATGTTTCACAGTGGCCATCATCTGTGAAAGTTTTAGTTTATTGTATTTACAAAGCTAATAAGCGAGTAGAAAGCTCCTATAAAAAGTGGTGTCCTACGCTACCTAGGCAAGCTAGGTTTCTGGTGAGGTCTACAGCAGCCATTGGGAGTGTTCAGCCGTCACCGCTGGTTAGAGGTAGCCTGTGGTGCATTTGCCCGGGGTGGATTAACACCGCTAGGAGGTGGATCCCACCCACCCCAAACATACATTCAGTTCGTCCTGCCACCTCCACCTCTTTCTGGGCTAGTCTCAGTAGTGTGGCCATACCGTATTTACAACAACCTTATCCCCATGTGTGTAGTGGCTAAGCGTAATTCTTGTCATTGTTAAACTATAAGAGAACGAGAACATAATAATATGTCAAGCAACGTTTCTCAACTGAACCTCAATGTTCATTCTTAACTTTTTCCATTCAGAACTACGTAACACGAAGTTATGCCGCCGCAGCCGCAGCTCTGCAGTCGTCGTGGCAGGCAGCGCATTAGCTGGGCAGTACATCAAGTTAATTTATCGCAAAGTCTTCACTTACTGCAGCTTCCTGCCTCACTAAGTGCAGACAAGCCGTTACGGCGCGACCGGAAAAATACCGCTCAACAATTACGACGGGAATGTTAACATGCACTTTGTATTGTTTACAATCTTGTAATAGTAGAGTGGTACGTGATGGCCGGTAGCTTGGACCCTGTTCCAATACTGGTGGGCCACTATTTCTTGTATTTCAATTTTTTTTTTATAAATTTCATATGTATTTAAATTGAACAAAGATCTCAAGTAGGTGATAAAGCTATAGTGTAAGTTGTCTTTAACATTAGTATAGTGTCAATGAGTTTCACTACTGAAATATTAAATGTCAGTGAGTGCCGACAGGTTACCAAACTGCGTCTATTAGAACACTAAAAATATATTTTGAAACAGAATACGTCATCACAATACCGTGATAAAAAAGCCCCATTTATGTAATCCAATAGGGAAGTGCTACGATCAAGAGATCAATACGGTCACCACCGCAATATGCAAATGAACAACTGCCAATCTGGGCAAAAAATCTCAGACGCACTGGTTTATTCGCAGTAAACGATAGATATCCTGGCAGAACTACTACACACATGTAAACATTAAATCAGCTGAGAGGCGAGACCCGCCATTACCGGGCCACGTTAATCTTACGCCCGGGTGCGGTGACCGTGTTATACATCAGAGAAGTCGGACAAAGATCATCATTTAGCTGAGCGTGGAAATTATTTTAGGCCATGTCCGGGTCGACGGTGCATTGCTTCCACGCGCGCCTCAAAGAGTGTCAGTACAATGACGGGGCCCTTAGCGGGCCTAGTCTGCCAGGGTCGCGGGACTAAACAGCTACCGTGACCCCAGAACGTAAAGGGCTATTGAAGAACACCGTGAATTTTATTCAGTACAAGTCTGACAGTCACTCCTGCTCCGCCCTGGGTGAGAGGTCTCATTTGATGATTTCACCACACTAAAAAAAAAGGTGAGCCGGCCTCTACCCTAAAGGATAACTAAAAAATTAATACTTATAACTTTTTACGCTATAATTCTGGCAATTAATAAAGTGTAGTGTTTCCAACAAAGGCTAACCCTGTTGGTCACCCTACCACCGCTCTTTCTCACCCAACGCGGAATATATGCCCTTCACTCAACTCGTATTTTACCCCTAATATGTTCAGACCTCGCATAAAAGCGTTCACCTAAAGAACGTGTGTAAGGATTACCGAGTGCTTACAACTGATTTGGGAGTCCAACTCAAATCAAACGCCATACAGGGAAATATGGAAATGTTTTTAAACACGTCCTGATCAAACGTATAAAACGAACACCTAATATACATGGATAGTATCTTGGCACTTTAGAGTCATATACATGTTTATGTTTTCGAAGTTCATTTAGTTAAGTACAGAATTGCTTACCTTTGAGACTAAAATTAATCAGTTTCTCTTGATTGACAATTTTAACGAGCTTAAGATAAGAACAGGCAAAGAAAAACAGTCTCTCTCACAATCTGTTTGTTTTTAATTCCCAATCAGTGTGGAAACGTTAAAACTTCGTCGATCCACGGTGAAGCATACCGAAACAATGTTGTAGTAGTTATAAACTTCAATTTGTAAGGAAACTCGTTAAAGTTAGCTCCAATTTATATTGGAAAACGTTATATTTTCAGTCTCTGAGTAATTTTTAGACTAATCTTTAAGCTCTTTTGTAGAAAGTTTTTTATCTCGTTTATATTTAGGATTAGCTATGGAGGCGGATTGATACAAGAGAACGTACATTCTCTTTTTGGCCTAAATTAAATAACAATAAAAATGTTAGAACAGAATTCTCTCAATCCATTCTTTTAGACAGAACTTTGGCAAAATGCCGAAAATGCAAAGAAGAAGAAATATTAGCATTAGATATTATAAGGGTGCATTAGCGGCAGGGGTGGAATTACGACATTTATTCGGGAACAAATTGCGGCATGGCCCCATTACAGTAATAGCACATAACTCCGGCGTGTAGTACTTGGTGCTTGTGCCACCTACCGCCCATCGAACGACATTTGAGCTGATTCAAAGAGGTAATTTCATTGAATGCATTTTTGACTTAAGTGGTTGTTTTATTTCGGGCACGCCGCAATCGCGGCGGTAAGACCCCTCTTTGAGGAGTGGCTGGATAGGCGTCACGGCGTCCTGACCTACCGCATGACGCAGGTCCTCACCGGACACGGAAGTTTCGGGAGGTTCCTGTGTCTGATAGGGAGGGAAGAAACGCCTGGGTGTCACCACTGCGAGGATCGTCCGGAGGACACGGTGGAGCATACGGTGCAGGACTGCCCCGCTTGGGCAGAGCACCGCCGTGTCCTCACGACGGCGATAGGCGGAGACCTCTCGCGCCCGGCATTGGTCGAGGCCATGCTGCGGGGCGAGACGGAGTGGGAGGCGGTCGCCTCCTTCTGCGAAGCAGTCATGCTCGTGAAGGAGGAGGCGGGCCGCCTGAGGGAGAGGACAGCGTCCTCCCTCCACCCCAGCCGCAGTGGTAGACGCCCACGGCGTCGGACGTCGCAAGACGATCTCCGGCCACCGTAGGCGCGGGCATGCGGGCAGCGAGTAATGGGCGACTCGCTGTCCGACCATGGACCATGCCCGGGTCGACGGCGCGTTGTGTTCCACGCGCGCCTCAAAGAGTGTCAGCATAGAGACGGGGCCTGTAGTGGGCCAAAGCCTGCCGGGGTCGCGGGACCAAGGGATTACCGTGACCCTGGTACGTAAAGGGCTAGTGAAGGACACCGTGGATTTTAGTCAGTACAAGTCTGACAGTCCCTCCCGCCCTGCCCTGGGTGGGAGGACTCATTTGATGATTTTACCACGATAAAAAAAAAAAAAAAAAAAAGTGGTTGTTTTAGCCCTGTTACCACTTCGCTGTACGTTTTAACTCCTGAACATTTTGTAGCAGGAAAGTGAGTTCTTGTACTCAACTAAGCTGTTCCAATGAGGGTTGTCGGATATCATATTATACTCGTAACTCGTTCGAACAGTATCCAAAAGTATGTCTGTTTCCTTTACCTATTTGAAAGTAAAAATAAAATGTTTTACTAAAATTAAAGTACATTCCAGTGTTCAAGTTTGCGACTTACGAAACGACAACAATTTCCAGGTTATAAATAAGGGGTGTGTAATGTATGATATAATAACAAATGCTCTAATTTCACTTGAAATAACGTTCATATAATATAATCTTCATATCTGTATATATAAAAGGAGAACTGACTGACTGACATATCAACGTACAGCCGAAACTACTGGGGCTAGGAATGTGAAATTTTGAACACGGCTTCCTATTATAATGTAGGGGAGCACTAAGAAGGGGTTCTTGGAAATTTAACCTTTAAGGGGGTGAAAAGGGGGAATTAGGAAAGTACGTAACCCACGCGGACGAAGTCGCGGGAAAAGTGCTAGTGCTAAATAAGAGAGAAAATCAAGTCATCTTGCTAATTGTCTGAAAAACTGTAAACACTCGCGTACGTCACTTATAAAGTCTCCAAAAACTTTGCCTATTCATGGTCCACAATGCACCCACATAACTTATCTCCCCACAAACCTAATAACCTCCAGGCACTACGAAGAGAGCCGCAAGTCGACCTGCCTCCGAAAGACATCAGACAGGCCTGAACTCCGACCTCGTACAATGCAAACTTCCCCGGGCCCACACTACTGCGAACTTATGCATATTGTACGTGACCCAGTGTCCTACGTGGGGGATGAAGCGATACGGTGCGATTAAACTAGTTTAGAAACCATGACACATTATGGGAATTGTTATGTGTAGGTTATTAACTTTTGAAAGTGGGTTCATATTGTATAAACAAGGAGTATACAGAAAGTCACTTACGAAAGTTATGATGTAATCCGAAGTCATGGCAGAGCAATCTTCAAACTTAAATTATTAATTTGATAGTGGGTTTGTTTGCTTGTCACGCTTTAATGACTGAATGGATTTTTCGGGCCATGACGTAGCACCTGTATAGTAAAGTCACGAGAGCAAAGTCGCGGGAAAACACTAGTTGGCGAATTACAAGAAAGGATGATGCATTTTTTGCTGTCTGCTTTAAAATAAACTACAAGACAAAAACAATTACTAAGAGAAGGTCTATCTAGACATTATAGTAGTAGATGAAAACTATTTGATGTTATAGCATTGCTTTGAATGGGTGCTATCCTCCAACGGGGACGTATGATGCATCTGATAGCCTGCAGCTAATTAGTTTTGCTGCTAAAAGTGGATAAAGTACGGCCGGCGCTAAATGGAACCTTACTTGAGGGGTCAAGGGTCGCTAACTTTACACCCCGAAGATAAGGGAAACTTTGTTAGACAAGTTTTTGTTGAAAGATTTCATTTTAAGTAGAAAATCTTGAAGTTTTTGTCCACAGGCTGTACTTAAAGTATTTTTCTGAATTATTGGGGTCGGTTTTAACGTTGAATAATTCGTTTTCATTTATTTTAGATGATATGAAGCCTATTTTTCAGTAAAGGTTAGGTAGACATGGATCTACACACCTTTTACCCATACATATAGGGCCGCCGGAAAGGTCGGGCAAGACCATGTTATATGATTATGTACTAATTAGACAAATAATGTGGATAATAACAATATTAGCCATATCTATTGCGTGTCCATGTTCTTGAGAAGTTAAACGTATTACGAGTTTGTGTCATCAGTGCAATTAAGAAGGATCAACCAAGCAGTCCCGAAAGATACCATTTAATTTATTAACTTTGATGTTTTTACAACTTCAAACCAAAAAAAAAGATACTTCACTAAATACAAGCCGGCTAACAAATCGTAATACATTGAACAGACGTAAACTGCAAACTGTACTCAAAGTTAATTAATCACGCAGCTACAGGGGGTGACCATAAACATATAACACAAGTTGGGACACCCTGTAACCGCCGCCATCGTTACAGCATTATTTACAGTGTCGCAAATTTTACTCCACTGTGCCATCTGAGAGTACGACACAAGAATGAAGTTACATTGGATACAAAGCGGGATAATTGAATATCTGTATATTGTACAGTCACAAGCAATTTAATGTCTACACTTAACGGAAGTCAAAAGCGATGTTCTCCTACCTTAATGATTAACCTTTTGCGTTTTGGAAGCCACGCTATTACGAAATAGGTCTAATATCTCCTTTGAAATCAGTGGGAAATTGTATTTGTTATCTTTGTATTCGTCTTCAATCTCGTAAATTCGAACTTAGATAAAGTGTATTTTGATAAGCCGTCTTTTGACATTTATTTTTGATAATGTCCTTTTTTTTTTTTTTTTATCGTGGTAAAATCATCAAATGAGTCCTCCCACCCAGGGCAGGGCGGGAGGGACTGTCAGACTTGTACTGACTAAAATCCACGGTGTCCTTCAACAGCCCTTTACGTACCAGAGTCACGGTAATCCCTTGGTCCCGCGACCCCGGCAGGCTTGATAATGTCCTTGTACTGAACAAGAGCCTTCTCCATAAATATTTTAACAAACCTATACGATGGGACAAAACAACGTCCGGAAAGCTGAGAATCTAGACAAATAAGCAATCACATACATTTCATTATCTGCCTAGCCTTATCCCAACAACATTAGGGTCGGCTTCTATTCGAACCAGATGCAGCTGAATATCAGTTTTTACTTGGAGCGACTGCCTATCGGACCTCCACAACCCTTCTGCTAACTAGCTTCTGACTATTAGTACGAGTAACAACTGTAAAAGATCTACAAATGTCAGCCGGGACCAACGGCTTTACGTGCTTTCCGAGGTACGGAAGAAACTCGCTATGACAAATGGTCACCCATCCACAGACCAACTTCGGCAGCCGGAAGATTGGCCTGTGCGGCTGTAATTATTTAACAACGAGCTCCTCAAAACATACAAAGCATTTCGTATTCTTAAAATTACTTTCAACAGGGTTGTTATACATTTTTTGGTAACTCAACTGTGTCGATCCATTCAATTATTGATTTTCAAACTATCGCTGATACAGTGAAAGTGACATTTTGCTAGCGATAACAATAATGGAAAAGTCCGGACTGGGATTGATTTATTTTGATTTTGGGCTACCGTAAATCAATCCTGGCATTGAAAGAACTTGCGAGCGTGGTTAATATAGACGGAACGGTTGGCGCAGTTACTGAGTGACTGACTGCCGCACTGCATGCACGGGTTCGATTCTCACACGGAACAAATATTTTTTTGTCCTACATGTAGTTTTTCCGAGTCCGGCTGTTTCTTTATTTGAGTTTAAATATTTGACGATACAGGAGAAGGTGTTAGTGTGGGACAAAGTATTCTTTAAAAAAGTGTAAACCTAAAAATGTAAAATACCGGCCGTCATAAAAATTAAAGCTAACATCACTCAGTCACGCCAGAATGGCTGTACGAATCTCGATGAAATTTGGCACAAGGCTCTAGAATAACACGACTACCTTGCATCTTTGTATTACGTTCTCGTGGCATAATTGGCGACTACCACACGGGCGAAGCTGCTACTCAATACTAGTAAAACATATTTTAGCCGCTCTCTCCATTTTTTCTAATCTCGCTCTGAGCCCCTATCGTTTCTCGTAAGTAACTTCTAAACGCGTCTTCTCCCTGTGCCACCAACAATAACTATTAGGAATATTGTTAGTGCATCAGTAAATATGTCCGGAACCGGGCCGGCCCCGCTCAGCCGCCCAGATAATGCGATAGCCGGGTGATAGCCGGCTGATACGGCTAAACTTTGACACTTTTAGTCGGCAGTTCGCCGGAATGCGGTCGTATTCTGTTTTTATGGACGATTTGACGGTACGTGCGCGGAAAGCGAATGCCACGGTTCCAATCTTCAGTCTTGTGCGAATGGATGTGATTGTGTGCTTTTGGTAGAGGCTGTTAAATATCGAAGGGTTCGCACGGTCTCGGTATTCGCGCTTGAGTCAATATGTAATATCGTGAACATTTTTTCTAGATTCGGGTCATTGATCAGCTAGATAACATTGAAAATACAGTCACTTGTTAATTGTTATTTACTTATTACCCAACTATTTAGAACAGTTATCTAATTAATGTTTCATCTCACTATTTTCTGCCGTTTCTTCCTAAATAAGCACTTCTGATTTTCATATTCTCTATATATATACTATTTTGTACAAATCATTCACAACCAGATCTGAAGCCGTCTTGACGAGCACGCTTATCTAAAATCAAGTCAAAATTAAAATCATTTTATTACACAGTACTTTGTTATTCACTGAATATGAAATCTCACAGTACTTATATCCAATATCACGTCGATATTCTCAAGATTCTATACAATCTAATAAGGCATTGAAAGCTATTGAATCACGTTACTCCTCAAGTGCTCGTATCTCAGCGATCTATTCCGCACATCGGTGAGCACACGCTGCACGCTGGAGCTAATCTATAGCAAAGCGTCTCACTTGAGGAGATCTAATGCGTTAGCTGATAGGGATATTTTATTTATTATACCTTCTAGCTAAAAAGGGAATAATCACTATGGTTTTATATCTCATTGATAAGCGTAATCAGACTATATGTAACTTTAAGTAATCGGTGCTGTAAAGCGCTAAATACTAAGTTATTATAATATTTTATCTTAAGATACCATATCGCTCGCCAAACAATCCAATGCACCATCACATACGACGAAGATAATATATATTTCATATTTTGGTATATTAAGATAGAATTGTATGGCGAGCAATATGGTATCTTAAGATAACATATTATTGTATGTTAGCCGTGTGTGGCGCGCTTAAAGGGGTATGATGATTTTTTGTGGAACAGGATATCTTCATGAGTTTTCGAATGATCTTGGGTTCATTCTGAGCAGTAAAAATCAGGCTGACAGAAATCAACCCACTCTCTCCCTATCTGGTAGAACTTCTGGTAGTACTAAGAAAATTGAAATAAAATTCCACCAAGGACACCGAGATAACTACATAGTTATTATGCTTAGGAACTAAGATCTCTACCTATACATGTTTTTCTTTCTTTTACTATCAGTTTTGTTTATCACAATTTTATCTTTTAGTTACAGAAACAGGAAAATACATCCTCCATTTTATCAGGTCGACTAAACGGCTTGCAGTATTAATATTCACGTCGGGAAAACAATATGTCGGTAAATTTAACACATAAACAAGTTTTATCGTGACATGATCAACAACGAGGCGTTATCGACTGTTGGTGGATGTTGGTTATTGAAAACAATGAACGTACATAATGTTCAAACGAGTTTGTGATATAGTTCATATATTATGTTTTTAGCAGTATTGGAGCCTCTTTTAATTATTTTTTTTGGGTTCACCAACAATTAAGCTTGAGGGTCGAGTGGGAGAGGTCCTAAATAATCCAAGACCTGTCATTGGGCCCGCATGGTTGTCTATGGCCCCTTCACATAGGGCAAGTTTCTATATCCCAGCTATGGGAATATTATAGAAAAATTATGTTGTTCAATGACTTCAATACGATTAAAGTCACTACTAGGTAATTTTTTTTTCTCTTTTTTTATCTTTGCCCCACATTTGGAATTTCCGGGCATGAGGGCAGCAAGTAATGGGCGACTCGCTGTCCGACCATGGAACATGCCCGGGTCGACAGCGCGTTGTGTTCCACGCGCGCCTCAAAGTGTGTCAGCATAGTGACGGGGCCTGTATAGGGCCAAAGCCTGCCGGGGTCGCGGGACCAAGGGATTACCGTGACCCCGGTACGTAAAGGGCTATTGAAGGACACCGTGGATTTTAGTCAGTACAAGTCTGACAGTCCCTCCCGCCCTGCCCTGGGTGGGAGGACTCATTTGATTAAATTACCACGATAAAAAAAAAAAAAAACACATTTGGAATTTCTCCTGTATCGTGGGTGCGTTCACAAACATAGAAACTCCCAGACACAAACACCTAATCCCGAAACAAATACTTGCTGGGATCGAACCCGTAACACGCGTGACGTTCGAACTCTATCGCTGCACCAGCCGTGTCAAAGTTAACTTGATGGTGAACATAATTTCGATAGATCTACTAAGATAAATTCACCTTTACAACAAAAACTCAATTTACAACACCTTCAGAAAGTGCACAATCACAGGACACATTAATCACGGTAGCGGTCCTCAATATCCTGACACCGGCTCACCATGACACGCCAATTTATGTCTTATGTGGTGTTAATATAGTGGCGAAAGTTGCATTAGTGGGTGAATCATAAATCTGAGCTCTCGTTTTGTAGGTGACATGATTTTGAGAATGGGTCGAAACTTGATTTCTTGCAGAGAAAAATAAGTGTTTTATTATGATTATTTTTACAGATATTTGGTCACATTCGATTTTGAGATATCGTGAGGAACTTGAGGCTCAATAAACAGCCGCAGAGATTGAAGGTTAAGCTACACTTGCCTAGATCGATCTGTGGATGGGTGACCATCAATCAATTACAGAGTTTCCTCCGTGCTTTTGAAAGAACTTTCATTTGTAGATCATTGACAGTCGTAACCAATAGCCAGTGGGCCCGCAAATGCCGAAATGCATCAAATTCACACAACGTACCTCAGACTAAGGTTCTTAGGGCTTGCAAGCGGCGAGTTATAGATAGCTCGCCGTCCGATCAATGATCAGCCCCTTGTCGAGGAGCTGTCAGCAGACTGACGGAACAAAACATGTGCTGAGTTCGCGGGGCTTTTCAAGCAGGATCCAGTAGACCCAAAACGCAAATAGTAACCGACGGAACAGACTGGATTTTTAGTCAGTACAAGTCTGACATCACCTTCCACCTCGCCTAGGGCGGGAGGATAAATCTTATGATTTTACCACCCCAAAAAAACCTAAGGTCGTAGATGTCAAATAAAAATAAAGTAGATTGTGATACACACGAGGCTCGACAACAATTCTACAGAATCGAATTCTACACCTTTGTGTGGTGACCATAAATTACATCCTACTAAAATTATAAACGTGAAAGTTTGTGTGTATGAATGGATATTTGTTACTCTTTCACGTTAAAACTACTAATCGGATTTAGATGAAATTTGGTAAACAGATAGCTTATAACTTGGATTAACACACGAAGGATCGTTTTTATCCCGACATCCCTGTGGGATAATTTTCAACATACACACGGGTGAAGCCGCTGGCAACAAACAGGTAATATTAAGATAAGGAATATTTTGAATACTTAAAAGTTAAAGACGAGTAAAAAAGGTATAAAAACGAGGCAGATGTGAGTGACAACGCCTGGACAGGACGCCCTGGAAGGGACATATACAGAACTTAATGGTCAGGCACGTAGAACTCGCAGCCATTGTGTTCATTTTTGTATGAAAAGGGAATGAAATTATCCTATTAGGTGGCGTTCTATATTTTTCTACCTACCATTAAAAGAGAAAGGAATAAGTTTAAGTCAACATTTTTAAGGTTATTACTGTCAATACTACAAATCTCTCGGACCCTATTCAAAACGTAAATATTATGCCAAAATAAATACAACTCTATCAAAAAAGATTCAATTTTTCATCCAATAATTCAGCAAATTCTCACAAAATAAAGTTTCAAAAAAATCTAAATATCCTGAAACAAGCTACTTCATCATGGCAGCCGTGTAATGTCGTTAGTACACGCGACACTCGTGACACCGCGTCATGCCCGTGATATATTGACACTGACACCCGACACCGCTCTCGCGACACCGTCGCACATCGCTACTTGTCGCCATCAAGTTGATGGAACACCTTTTATTTTTCACGTTTTTATTCAGCCTGTATAATATAATACAGCTTTATGCGTAGCCTATATTGCTTCAGGGAGTTATGATTCGTTGGCTGGATATTTTACAGCATGTTCCCAAATGGTTTCAATAAAAAACGAGGAATACTCTGAATCTTTTCAATACGGAGATTTCGAGGTGCAATATTTCGAACAATAATAAAAAATATGTATAGTCCCTTAGAAAGCTATGTGAAACAGGCGTTTTAAAACAATATTTGGTAGCAATGCAAATTCAACTTTAAACGCGCATTTATTAAAGTTATAGTTACAAAGCAATGTAAGTGTAACATAATGTTCGATGTTACACTGTTTTGGTGTTAACTTATTTTGACACTAATTATATTTTTAAGTTTTTCTATAGAGATCGAAAGTAAAAAGGAAGTAAATATATTTACCCTAGTACCGTACCCATGGGGTGCTAAGACAGGAAACCTCCACGTGCGCCCGTGGACTGGAGTTCCCCTTCGGATACGTCCGGGGGGAAGACCAGTTTTTTCGGGCCGGTGCACCCTGGGATGTGGGCAAAAACTCTTTTAGGCACTGTGTGCCTAAGGGGTCTCTTTGCCCGTATGCGAATAGCCTGTCGGGTGGATGCTCCAACGCGTGTCCCTCTGAACAGCAGAGGGCACAGCGGCGGAGCGGGCTTGCGGACGGTGAGTAATGGGTAAGCTCGCCGTCCGACCAAGGACCAAGCCCGGGTCGGTGGCGCGTCGTGTTTCACGCGTCACCGACGGGGCCCCTTACGGGGCCAAATGCCTGCTGGGGTCGCGGCTTTTTTCTTAATCCAACCGCGGCCCCGGAACGTAAAGGGCATCCGAAGAAACACGGGTGGATTTTAGTCAGTAAGAGTCTGACAGTCCCTTCCACCCCGCCCAGGGCGGGAGGACTCATTTGATGATTTTGCCACCCTAAAAAAAAAAAAAAAAAAAAAAGTACCGTACCCATAATAGACTTTAAATAACAGTACCCAGGGGTTTCAGTGTACCCCATTAATGAAAACATTTTTTTTACATATGAATAGATATTTATTAAAATCAACATACATAGACTTTTATGGCACTTATTTCAGTCCCACGTTACATAATTCATCATCTGCCTAGCCTTTTCCCAACTATATTGGGGTCGGCTTCCAGTCAAACCAGATTCAGCTGGATATCAGTATTTTACATGGAGCGACTGCCTGTCGGACCTCCACAACCCAGTAACTGGGTAATACGATACCCCATGGTAAGACTGGTTGTCAGACTTTAGAGCTTCTGACTAACAGTAACGACTGTCACAAGATCGACAAATGACAGCCGGGACCAACGGCTTTACGTGCTTTCCGAGGCACGGAGGAAACTCGCTATGACAGATGGTCACCCATCCACAGACCAACCTCGGCAAGCGCGGCTTAACCCGGAAGATCGGTCTGTGCGGCTGTATTTATTTAGCCACGAGCTCTTTAGCTCCCACGTTACATAATTAAACAAAATATTAACAAACATAAATTAACAATTTTGGCAAATTTTTTGGTGTTCTAAACGATAAAACTTTTACATTTCTCACATCGAGTGCGTGATTTACGGTCTTGTGACCTGGGACAAAATGAACACCTACCAGATTTTGAATCGGAAGAGGATGGAGCACTATAAGGCCGTGTTTTTTCTAAAATACCACCAATACTTATTTATAGATGCATAGGCAAAGTTTTGTATGAAAATCGGTCCTCCAAATGAGGAAGGTCAAAAGCTAAGGCCTTCAGATAACTCCGTCTGTTCTTGAAAACTTGTTTACCATTAGAAGGAGAAGAAGGTTCTGAATTTTATTTTCTGAAAGGTGTTTACTTGACTCCATCTAAAAAGAAGAATTACTCAATAAATTCGTTACTAAACCAAAAAACCTTAATAAAAACGGATAAATATAGTGAATAAATATGAGTATTAAGTACAAACACATTTTATTTAGACAAAGTTACTTCTAAGGTAATATTGCAATGATAAAATAATAATAATAAAACAAAACAATAACATAGATTATTTCATAAAAAACATCCACTAATTAGTAACTAATAGTTTTAGACATGTTTACTCTGTAATTTTATATTTTTATATTATTTGACATGTGTTGACATGAATTACGTCGTAATTTTATTTTATTTTTTATGCCGTTTTATTTTTTATTTGTTTTTTTTTTTTATTTTTTATTTATTTAATTTTGTTTTATTCACTATTGTGAATATGAGGACAAATGTGGGACTTTTTTATTTTATTTTTTATTTATCATATATTTATATAGTCTGACAGTTTGAGTAATTTATGTGGCCTACGCAAATGTCCCTTCTTATTTTCTTATATTCTTATATTGTTCGTCGTTACGTTGAGCTCCTTGAGTTATGAGTTGAGCTACACGATTACCGACAAATGCTTGCACTGACTGGACAGGTCCACTCAAACTGGTTGATTCTTTCTTCAAAAGATCACCTCAGACACCTGCATGGTTCTCATACGTTTCTTTCTTACAAAATGTCTGGACTTTAAAAGAGACTGTGACCTCTGAGTTTGTTTCGGCTGTTTCTTCTCAGAGTAGTCAGGTACGAAACACCGGCCTCATCTAGTTTAAAAAAATAATAATAAGGAATGTGATTTGACGTGTAAAAGAGTTTGTCAAAACCAATTTGCAAAATAAATATCATTTATCATTTAATATAATTACCTTAACTGTACCCAGGGGTGCTGGAGTACCCCAAACAGGCTTTTCCACGACAGCACGCTAACAGGACTCGCGCCCGACTGATACTTCGATTCGACACGATCCCCCGTCCCCCGTAAATACGCGGCGGCGCGGCGGCGCGAAAAGATCCGTTTTAAAACAAAAAAGTTATAGCCAATCTATCTATACATATAATAAATCTGTAGAAGGGTCAATTCTGTACATTGAAAATATTGAAAAAATAAATAGCGGGGGGTGTTGCTGGATCGATACCAAACCCAAATATATGATTAAAAAATTTTTTGTCTGTCTGTCTGTCTGTCTGTCTGTCTGTCTGTCCGTCTGTCTGTCTGTTTGTGCAGGCATCACGTGAAAACTAACGGTTCGATTTCGATGAAACTTGGTACAATTATTCCTTATTATCCTGGGCATAACATAGGATACTTTTTAACCGACTTCAAAATAAGGAGGAGGTTAGCAATTCGACTGTATTTTTTTAATTTTGTTACCGCATAACGACCGACTGGGTGAACCGATTTTCATGATTCTTTTTTTGTTTGAAAGCTGGTGCTTCCCGTGTGGTCCCATTGTCACCAAATCAGGATCTGATGATTGGATCTTGGAGAAATCGAGGGCAACCCTCAAATTTTATAGGCCCACGCATCGTTTTTCGTAAATCTTATGAAGTAATTCAAGTACTTGCGTATGGTAATCATCATCTTATGTAGCTGAGCTGATGATGGAAGGTACAACTCCTTAACAGTAAGGAGTAGGCATCGACTGATTCATTGTTCGCATATCTCCGGAACTACACATCCGATTTAAATAATTCTTTTTTTTTGTGCTAGGTATCGTTCCACTTAGGGAATACTGAAAGTTTCATTAAAATCGGTTCAGTAGTTTTTGAGATAGGGAATTTTACTAGCTTATTGTGTACATGAGGGATTTTATTACCAGTGCTACGGATTATATTATATGTATTTGGCAAGAATTTGGGTTGAATATTTAAACTAAAAAGAGAAAAATAAAAAACTTTTTCAAAAAAAAATGTAACTGCCTTCAAAAAGAACCACAAAAAAGGGTAAAATAATCTACAAAATAACTTTTATTTCGGAAGTCGGTGGCAAAAAATAAACAATGAAATAAAAAATAACAAAGCCATCGTTGATTATTTTACCCTTTTTTGTGGTTCTTTTTGAAGGCGGTTACATTTTTTTGGAAAAAGTTTTTTGTTATCCTGGAAAAATATGTAGAAAAAAAAAACGTATTTTTCAGTTTTATTCATAGACGTTGTTCTGTAGAACCGCGAACACACGTTGCATTACCCGCAGTGGATTCAGCGCCGTAATATTTATAAGATTTCATTGTCAGAGTTACTCAAAATGGAGAAATAAACCATCCACGCGAAGACCGACATCCGCGCGGACGGAGTCGCGGGCGGAAGCTAGTTTTAAATATATTTTTTAAGTTGTACCCCAGGGTACGGTTCTAGGGTTAGGAACGAAAAACTCAGTTGCGAGCGGGACTCGAACCTGCGTCTTCTGGAGTAGGTACTTATCTATCAAAGACGCGATGCAGCTGTTATTGCGTATAAATATATAACTTAAAAAAATAGGTACTTTACTCAAAAATCGCTAAAGCAATTTGCGTTAGAACTCACAAGTCCGTTAATCGTTTCTTTTCTACTACGAATATTGTTTCGGAAAACATCTGCTCCTTCTTTCAAATAATCCTGCAGAACGTATATCAGCGCACAAAATCCAGTGTAAAGAAGAAGGCCTGATTAAAAACGTGTGATCGCAAACCTGCTCACCCCTCTGGAAAAAAAGGGGGTGAGTATACGAGTAAATGTGACAGGTGTTACGCGGGGGTCAATTAGTGACATAAAAGCTGAGTCGCTTTGATTGAATCCCTACGCTGAATCGTAATTACTACATAGTAAACGTTAGGTAAGCCAGGTACATAATTATGATTACTTTGATTCGGTATTCACTAAGTACTTGCTAATTAAAGCAATGTTTGATTACACAATGATTCTAAGTACGTCGTCAAACAATAACACCTAATTGTTTATAAAACTTCTAAAATTGCTGTTCGGTTAACTTATATGTTTTCGTGAAAAGTAACAAGGCGTGAAAATGGGAAATAATACTGAAAACAAGAAAAGCTGTTGTTGCTGAAAAAGTTTATTTTCTTCTGGGAACTGCTCGGGATGAAAACATAATATATTTGTTTTAAACTGTTCTTAACATGAAGTACTTAATTCGATTGCCAGGTTGGACAAAGTGTTATTAGGTTATTTCAGTACGTCCTATCCTTAAGTATGGTTGATGACAATAAGTTTGTCCCTTCATCATTGTCCACATCTTATCCTAAATCATTTGGGGTCACCACAGCATCTCTTCTTCCATTCTTCTCTTTTGCTCGTCATCACAGCAGTCATTTCCTTAATAGTTTCAGCATTCACACCCTGTCTGTTGTAATAGGCATGTTTATGCCGAAGTCAATTATACTATTTAATCAAATTACAACAAACACAATTTTTAACAATATTTGACCACACTTTTATGCATTCTTCTCACAAAAATTCCAACAATAACAACTTTTAAACCATTCATCCGCAAATAGTTCAAAAGCTGGGTTTGGGTCCAGGAGAGCACTGAGATGCCCTTATTTTTTTATCGTGGTAAAATCATCAAATGAGTCCTCCCACCCAGGGCAGGGCGAGAGGGACTGTCAGACTTGACTGACTAAAATCCACGGTGTCCTTCAATAGCCCTTTACGTACCGGAGTCACGGTAATTTGTGAGTCCCGCAACCCTGGCAGGCTTCACTGAGATCCCTTAGTGATCTTTGTAGAAGGGAGTTGGACCATGCAACTGTACGGCACGATGGAACTGCCAGCAATCTGTGCCGTCTACCACGACAATAGTTTATTGGCACAAACAATCAAAGGGCTTGATCGTGGAAATCCGGTGCATCAATCTTCCCCAATAGAACCTTGCATGTTACAATCATCTGATCAAACGACCGTCTTACTTTCAAAGAGTTAAAATGTTGACAGCATCAATCAATGACATGTCCAATAAATTTGCGTTTATTGCCCGTGCTACTACCCGTTGTACTACCAGTAATATCACAGGGAAAAAACAATTTTTTTTTTTATTTTATATTACAGATTAATTAATCACAGTTCTCTGTATAACCTTCGTATATCTACCATCTCCCTATTACATGCACCAGTTTTTTTTTATATATTTTAAAAGCGTCATATGAGGCCTCTCGCCCTGTGTGTGGAAGGGAATGTCGGACTCGTACTGACTAAAATCTACCGTGTTCCTTCAGTAAGAGTTGTGAAAAATAATGGATACGATTCTTTTCTTTTCAAAAATTATTGCATACTAGCTTCCGCCCGCGACTCCGTCCACGCGGATGTCGGTCTTCGCGTGGATGGTTTATTTCTCAATTTTGAGTAACTCTGACAATGACATCTTATAAATATCTATTGGACCCAAATACGGCTAAGCCTATAATAATTAAGGAGATCCCTCTATTGAGCTACTGCTGTTGAGCTCGCGTTCTGTAGTAACTGAAAAATAAGAATTTTTTTCTACGTATTTTTCCAGGATAAAAAGTATCCCATTTTATGCCCAGGATTATAAGGTATAATTATACCAAGATTCATCGAAATCGAACCGTTAGTTTTCACGTGATACCTGCATATACAGACAGACAGACAGACAGACAAAAAATTTTTTAATCACATATTTGGGTTTGGTATCGATCCAGCAACACCCCCGCTATTTATTTTTTCAATATTTTCAATGTACAGAATTGATCCTTCTACAGATTTATTATATGTACCTATAGATTTACAAAGATAACGCATTAAAATTCGACAGTGGGGTCTTGTGACGTCAGAAGCAAGTAAAAACTATACTTGCTTGTGACGTATTGGCAGTTTTAAAAGTGTCGTATCTTCGTCAATTTTGGTTTACATAACAAAAGAAAAAAACACGTGTCATATATTTTTGATAATCTAAGTGACATATTAATTCGTTTAGTCAAAAACTCTGTTATGTGGCTGCATCACCTCTGCCAAATCCCACGAAATATAGAAACAGATAAACGTATCAACAACAGTTAAAACCATTCGTTGAATAAAATAGTAAAAGTCGGTAAAAGCCAGCGGTCGTTTAGTAAATCATATCAGAGCTCCAACAACAGTTGCCATAAAAATGTGCGATATTTTACAACAGGTTTATGACTCCATAAACAATATGTATGACAGTATGTCGGCAGCCATTGGGACGCCATGATACTTGATTTAACCATAGTAGTTTTAATAAAAAATATATCAACGTTTTGCGACTAAATTTTCGCCTAAACTGAATGTGAGCATCACATGCCAGGGTCGCGGGACTGTAACCCGGGAACGTAAAGCGCTATTGACGGAAGACCGTGGATTTTGGTCAGCACGAGTCTGACAGTCCCTCACGTCCCACCCTTGGCGAAGACTCATTTGATGATATGACCACGATAAAAAAACATCACATCAGTCGTTCCATTATGTTATGAAATGAACAGACTTAAATTGTAAATAATAATTGCTTGTATCTAGCACAGCATACCTACTCAAACTGCAGCAGTATAATAATATCTTCAAATAGAAACCACAAAACTTCTTTTAATTTTATACAACAGACAATAAAAGTTCTCAAAAGGAATCACATTAATTTACCTACATTGCCTCATTCTAAAGCCAGCAGCACGATAGTAGCGACACAATCGCCCCGTCCACGACCACAGGCCATACGACTTCGTCGCGTGTCTCACTGTGAGTGACTCGAGCGTGTTTATGTTTCCCCGCAATCGCAACACGCATCTCTATAATATGTAGGTTGTGGCCAAACGGTACAGCTACTGAAACTATCCTTACTACAACGAGAAAAGGTATACCTTACACAATAAGTGTAGTAATGCGTAGTACTCGCAAACGGCACGCTTGAATGACTGTTATCTCATTTTACCATGTAACTACTCGTAATATTATAAATACGAAAGTTTGTAAGAAGGAGAGATGTTTGTTACTCTTTCATGTAAAAACTACTGAACGGATTTAGATTAATTTCGGGATAAAAACTACTGTACATGATTGTTTATTTTGTGTTTATTGATTTTATGTTCCCGTAATTTTCGAGTTGAAGCGGGTGAAACCTCTGAGAAAAGCTAGTGTAGATGTAATGTGAACGTGAAAGGTGAAAGGAGTATGTAAGGAGTTTCTGCTTACCTTCATAGGTAACAGCCGTGCTTATATGTATGTAATAAGTAGTCAAAAGTTAGGGCCATAATTGGCAGTGATCTGAACCCGGCACGCCGGTGGCGCCACCTGTGCCTCGGCACACGTACCGCCGTAGAATAGAAATGTCATTGAATTCCTGTAGAATGCGAGTTCACTTGTAATGGCGGAGTGTGGCACCGGTTTTATTATCTAGTAAATGTTACCTATCTGTATATTATAAGTAGAAACATTTGTGTTTTTATACCTAGTACTTAGTTTGCACTCGAACTGAATAATAGTGAAATTAAACATAACAGAGTGCCCGCACTGTTTGGCCCAAATGGGAATAAAAGCCACTAACATTTTTTTCAGTAAACAGAAAAACAATTTAAAAAAATGTTTACCAACAGAGTCCACATGTCAATGGCGTGTCAAACGAGTCACGTGCAAAAAAATCATATAGCAATGCAAGTTAGATTTTTGTCATTTTAGCTATTTGTATCTATCAGAATTAGGACCGATTAACTTAATAGTAATCTTTGTAAAACAAAAGCATATTTACGCGTAATTATGCCACAAAGATTTGTTGCATCATAACAAAATATTAAAACTTGATTTTCCATTATTTATTAACGGACAATCTATTATTCCCTGAACGCAATAACAAGCGGCATTCATTCCTCCAGCATCCCGCATGCACCGGCTGCGCTTTACGCTCCTTTAAATTGGAAAATTGAACGAACCCATTGCCACCGAGCCACTGGCTGCATACGGAACCCTTTATTTTCCATCTGATATCTGCGTCCCACGGACCTCTGAAGCTGGCTGATCGACTAGCGACTTCATTTGGATTTGTCCGATAGAGTTATTCGACCAAACTCGCTGTTTTAGACTTTTGAACCGTGAAAAAGCTTTTTTGAGATACCAGGTCTTTGTGGATGTTAGGATAGGTTTGGATAACTTTTAGCAGAGTACAGAAACAATGTAAGCTGATATTTATGGTAATAGAACAGTGACTTACATGTATACAAATTGACAGAATCGACTAAGTATATCATAGTATATAGTAATCTTTACCACGATTTAATTAAATTTCAAACGTAAAGTATAAGGCACAGATTATTTTTTTGGAAAAATGGTAATTATTTAAATACTCACACAAATAAGCCAGCTTTTCCACACTATTCCTTGAAGAAACGGATATTTGTCAAACCTTTTCTACATGCATAGTTTAATTTGATTAGGAAGGACTTTCCCGACACCAAAACCCTGCTCAACCCTGGAATCAAGCACATGACCCCGCGCATCTCATTATCATACATCCGAAGACCGAGAGTGGACCCTTTGCAAATCACTCAGCCTAACCAACGTACCCTTATCCTGATCTCCTCATCAACTTGCAAAAAACACACTAAAATACACAACATACACACTGTCATAAGTATAAAACTTTATTACCAAATGAACTGGGGATAAACCCCAGTTTTCTTAGGTTGCTGAAGTGAAGTATTCTTACAAAGAGTCTGCTATTCTTGTGAAGGAAAATAACTCAAGTTTGAGGAGCGTCGATAAGCTCCCGACGCCCGAAGGTGTCATTTGTAGAAGGATTGCATTGTAACTTAAACTTAGTTTAGGATTTTGTGTTCAGTTTTCAAGAAATGTCTAACACTGATTTGGGTTAAATATATTTTAGTAGAACTGTGTATGAACTCAAATAAATAGTAATATCAAGTAAATACATAAGGCGATGCAACCATGCAACCAATATTATGTAATGCGTATAATGTATATACGCATTTGTAAAAATTAGATTGGATAATTTTTACAAATGCAATGCATATTGTTGCAAGCAGAAGATTCTTTCAAAGAAATGTGGCAAAGGACCACAATCATTCTTTAACTACATTTTATCCATCACTGTTGAATCAGCTAGTGTGATAACACAGCTGACACTTTTCACCTCTATACTCCACCGAAGTCGCTCACCGACAGTCTGTAGACGTTCCTCCCTCCGCTGCACTCCTAGTCTACACTGTATTTGTCTATCTAACGTCCTCTTACTTAAGATATGGTTAAGGGGTATGTACACATAATTATGTGTACATACATAATTATGATGTCGGCAGTTTTACTGAGGCTGAGGGAAGGTAAAATATGTATGTATATGTATGTATATATGAAGGTAATACATGGGAGGTAAAATACTTTTTACCGTCAGTTGTCACAAATTTTCAGATCCATTGAGAAATTTTAAAAGAAACTTGTTTGTAGAAATGTAATAAAATTAGTATCGGTTGATATTCGAAGCTGGTGGGGAATTCGCACATAAGCTTTTTTAAATTTAATAAAAGAAGAAAAAACCCATTTTTAATTAAAAGTAGTTAAATAAATAAGTCTAAGTTCGCTCACAGATCATAGCTAAAGGACATAGCATAAAGGACCAGTTCTATTAAAATTACCAAACGGGATGAATATAATGTTGTATTGAATGTTTTCTAACTTTTCCTTAGCAAATATTATAATACTGACAGGCGTTTGACGCGTTTTTTCATAACTCAAATTCATCCTTAAAACCAAATACAAACTGCTGCATAAAAATGAACACTCAATTTAATTATGACCTTAAAACTCTTTAATTAGCCAGACAAACTATCCTCAAGTGGCGCGAACTAAAAATGTCAATAGCTCTTAAAGCTGAATAAAAATAAAAACGAAAACTAAAAGTTTTCAAGCTCCTTGCGAAGTTGGGGAGCCATCGCCTTAAGGGGACTTTACTGATACCCCTCCCTCCCACTGCACCCTGCCTCACCCCTCCTGGTCTGAAGACGTTCAAGTATCAGAGATGACATGAAAAGACACAATACTCCGCGATATAATGAGTTTAGCACGAGGCGAGGGAGAGAATTAAATCTGTTGTCGCTGAGAAATGTGGGACACTCGCCGTGGTCCGAGGGTGAGGATAGATGTTCTGTTGTGTGGTACTCAACACTTGAGAGCAGGATTACTCACAGCTAGACATACTCGTTGATGAGAGATGAGATCGACTAGATGAAAAGGAATTGAAGGGTGTTGAATTTCGTCTACACTTTTACGTTTATAGAAGGTCCCCTTCTGTTTGAATAACTTTAATATTAGACGACAATTATTTTCAACATTTGTGAAATTAATACACAAGATAGCGTCGTTAGTTTGGGAACGATGACCACCAAATGGATTTGATGATGCGCAAAACAATTCCCAAAGTATTGAATCTAATACCTTGAAATAAATGTTAACAATTTTAAATGATAATTTAACAATTTAAAAAAACACTTACTATTACATTATAAAGCTGAAGAGTTTGTTTGTTTGGTTGAACGCCGTAATCTCCGGAACTCCTGGTTCAAATCCATAAATTCTTTTTGTGTTGGAAAGTCCATTTATCGAAGAAGGCTTATATGATATCATGCTATGACCAACCTTAACTAAAGATTAATCCATATACACACAATCAATATGTTTGGAGATCACACAAATAATATTTGCACGACAAAGGATCTAATTCATCTAAAAATAACTAAGGTAATGTGTTAATAGAACTCGCATCAAAGATCTCAAGGAGTCTCGCGTGCAACGTTTAATGTGGTGTAATTAGTCAAAATTCACTCGACGCGGTGTTTATTCAAAGGAGCTTAACCACGAGCCGCCACCACCGTCTCAGTTCTCAGCGGTTCTTTTCATAAAAGATGGCTGTTAGCAGACTTGTGTTTAACTGAAGTTGAATAGTAAACAGTTAACTGTTGAATTCAGACAATTTTAAGTACTTTTGCTTGATGTTAAATTGTTTCGTTAATGTATTTTTAATGTTTGTCATTTTTTAGTTCCTTTCGAATGTATAGGTTTTAAGAACGTTGAATGAAAGTCTGAGTTGAAATGGAGTAAACATAATTAAAACTTTAATCAGATTTGTAGATATCATTTCAAAGGTCATAAGTTTAGTACTTGCAACGTGTCAATTAAAAAAAGTAAGTACTATAAGTAGCAGTCGCAACAGTTAACTTCTGTAGTTTTTGGCTACTCCCATGAAAGTAACACATGTAATTAAAAATTAAATTACCATCACAATGCAAGAATACAGACACGAATGATTTCAAAACGGCTATCATTTTAAGTATTAAAGCAACCAATTTGCAATAAAAACCTTTTATTATAACAATTTACTATGATAACAGAGCAAACGATGCATAAAATGGGGAAGCAAATGAACTGCGAACCATAACGGAACGTCGCGTCGACACCGCAACCGCACTATTACGGCTCGTCGATACACAAGCAGAGGTGCAGCGCCACGGAGTAGAGACATACAGAAGGCGAAGTCTATACAATAAGATAAAAACAACGAACTTATCAATAGACGCATTCCCAGCACATAAGCTATTCTCTCATTGTGTAAAAAACCTCTACTATGTGAGGTGATCTTGTGGACCTGCGGAAAAGACTTGTGACGATTGGAAGTGGAGAAAAAGTTGTGGGACTTTAAATAAAGAGCCACTACAAATTCCGTTTATTTGTACAGCCCCAAGGGTGGACCCTATGAACAATAAGAATAAAACAATTTAATATTATGTCATAACAACCTGTAGAAATAACTATTAAAATCTAAATAAGTTCACAACAAACCTTTAACAGACTAGGTAATATTCGAGGTATTACAACAATATTTTAAAACTTTACTCGACTTGAAAGAAGCTCATAACACAACAAATAACTAATTTCAGTTTTAAAATGACGCAGCTTCAGAAAATAATATATTTCAGAACAGGTGCACCTGCTAGCCGTGGTAAAATTGTACTGACCATGACAGACATGACAGAATTTAAAATATGAATATTTACAAAAAAAAATAGATCCAAAAGGGCAGAAGTTGAGGCAACAGAGAAGGTGGAACACCCACTTTGTTACAGACTCATTCTCATCTTTTCATTTTCCTCATCAAATGACACACTTTATTTAAATGGCTGTAATTTTTTTTTGCCTAACTCAAGCTGGTTACAATCTTTCAATCATCATCATCATTAGCCTGTAAATGTTTCCATAGTTGGGTTACACAATGATGACCTTATTTTGCTCTTTGTATGAGCGACTGAGCATATTGTGGGTACAATGTAATCAGCCTACAATGTTTCTATTATTTGGCCACATTTCAGCACTCTATTAGATTTTGTGCTGCAACAGGCAGATCCAGTGTGGGTTGGTATATAATTAATTTGAAACAGACACATTCTTGTAAGCCCTCACTTGCAAAACGTATACGTATACGCGATGCGTTTTCAAGTTTTTATAAAAGGCTAGCCTTCTATACACTATCTACTCTTAGACATCAGGGTGTGCTGTGCGTGACGGTGTGCTGATAGAGACAACGCGCGTTTAGACTTGCGTGATTACACGAAAGAGAACTAAATACAAAGACATTATGGAAGTTGTGCCTATCTCATGAACATGAGTGTGAAAAGATCCTACTTGATTTGTGTCCTGAGATATTTGGGTGGCTTTAGATAAAGAAAACTGAAGGCAGAACCTAAAAGATTTTTTACTGTAGTCATTGCATGAAATCATTCAGCTTTGTGTGTGACAGCGGCGCAGCATGTTTAAGTATACAATTTTTACCACAATAGTGAAATATATTTATATAAAATAGCAAGTATAATATATTTTACAAACATAGTACCTATAAATTAAGTTAGGTAACATTCACAGTCTCAAAACAAGAAAATTATGATGATGCCGACAGGAAAATTCACTGTAATTTCGATTATCACAACAAAAATACTAAATATCGTAGTTATAAACACGTGATTATGAACAATGAGACACGCTGGCGTCGATAGCTGCACAGGTTCATGCGGACATCGTTCCACACGAGTTGTCATGCAAAGCCAGGCATTACGCAGGTATTGTTCACTGATTTGGAATCACTAAACCATGATTGTGTACTACATTATTTGCTAATATTACTATCAACTACTGAAACAAACAACTGGTTGTGTATATGAATTTAAATGGTTGAAAATGCGAACGCGGCACAAACAGAAATGGTTCCTTAGTCATATCGTTAAGTAATTAATTCCAATTGTAATTTAGAAACCTTTGCCAGTCAACTTGAAAGCCTTATAATTGGTTATTTGACAAAAAAATCTAATTATCTGTTTTTGAATTATCACAAAATATTTAGACCGTATTTTTTCTTTTGGTATGTGGCAAAACGTCGCAATTTAGTACATGTTTTTATTGATCAATAAATATTTACCGAGACATAACACAGAAGTTATGTCTTGGTAAATATTCATTGATTTTACAAAAGAAAAAATACGCGTCCGTTATTTTTCAAACTTCTAGATGTCGGACTAATTAGTTTAGTAATTTAATGTCAAATAGCCAATTGTTCAACTATCTTTACGGGGTTAAAGATTAATGAACAATTCGCTATTGTGACTGGGTTGATGATCTCGCTGCATGCAAAATACCGTTATTCAGCAGAAGATTGAAGTTGCCTCGAAGTTGGGGAACAGCTGTTAGTGACTTAGTAGGTAATAAGCAATTATCGAAATCGACGATTTTTCCGCGTAGTATTTTAATTCTTCTGCGTACAATCTCAATTATTCATCTTCATATTCAAAAGTAAACAAAGAGAATATTTAGAGCTTATAAATTCATTCATTAGCATTGTCACCAGTGTTCAGACAGCTGTGACAGGGCAGTTCTAATCACAGTGGAGACCACAAGTCCACTCCGTAATATTGCACAGGTATATTTTAGAGCCGAAACGTGTTTAGCACCTGAAGCGAACCGCGGTTGAACGGCACCGCGCGCCGAATTTTACCGCAACTATAGGGCTGGTATTTTATTGAAAATTGGATTTTATATACCTGAACAGATAAAAGAAAATACATGTACAAGTTTATCGTGTTTAGACCTCCATCGTGTGATGAGTGGAGCAACATATTCAGCTAGATGTAGTTAATCAAACTGATACCTGACCCCGATATAGATGGGAAGACTGCGCAGAATCAGATGATTCATGAATATGAGGGAAGTTTTAATAACTAAGTTTATTTGACCTTGTAGATATATTGTATATATGTAACCACATTGTGACGCTGCCGCGGAATGTAATAAACCGTTAAAATCTTCTACCATTTCGCATTTCGATGAAAAGAGAAATGTAAAGTATGTTTCTTTTAACAATTTAACAAATCATGAAAAAATACTGTTACCTTACAGTTTTTTTTTTTTTGATCTAGGGTAAATAATACGCAAAAAGTTTTTTTTTTCACTTGATTCTACATTATCCGGTGATTAGATAATCAGCCCTGCTTAAAACAAATATTGAAACTGTCGCATAGCCTGTCAATAACAGTAATACTATTGTGAACCAGCCAGGTCTGAACCCAATTCCAATTATGGTGGTAATTTAAATGACTGCGTACAAGAGAATATGCAATCTATGGCCGCATGCTAGCTGGTGGATAATGAGGGCACTAATTGTGGAGTGTAGTGATATTTTAGAGCCGCGTCGTATTTAGTGCGGGACACGGCGGGAGAATTTTATCACGCTTACAGGGTTGATCCGTAACATAAATCTATTATCCTTTTTTTAAACGTTGCCCCACTACAGAAAATTTTCCTGTATGGGGGTGCGTTCGCAAACATTTAAACTCACATACACAAACACTCAGAACAACTATTTGTTAATCATACAAATATTTGCCCGTGCGGGACTGGACCTGCGACTCGTGCGCAGCTGCAGTCATGCGCTCAGCCACTGCGCCCTGTTGTCTCAAACCTTCTTTCTGTGAAAAAGCGTGGGCCGTTATTTTAATTAGGGCTGGCTGGTGAATTTCTGAGGCGCGTAGGGAATGCTTAATCTCCTGTACAAGTTTAAATGATGAAGTTTTTTAAAATATAAACCAGTAATATAACAAAAGAGTTGAGACTGCTTACAAAAACGTGAACTTTAGGAAAACACTAAAGAACTTTACATATCACACAAGAAAAGTCATTAAAAAATCTCGGGGGTACAGTTTTAAATAACGAGTCTAGAATAATGAGAATAATAATAACATTTCTCTATGAATTTATGTTTATATTTTTCTATGTAAAAAGGGTGTACCCACAAAAAAGCCGTGTGATAAACTGAGAAACGTAATGCTAGGTCGTAAAAAAGAAGATATTTCTTTGAGAAAGAAATTAAGTATGGTAGGACTAGAGGTTGAACTTTAATGTCGTATTTCTATAATGGCGTGTGTAAAACACTCTTAGTGAAGCCCAGAGGTACGTATTTTACCATCATTGTGTGATTTTTGATGTGTAACATCATTCAGAATCAGGATCATAATCATCTTTCAAAATGTGGGAGTTATTTCGTGAAATGAGACCACTTTGTGGTACAGCCGGCAGTCAGATGGTAGCAATAGTCTTGTCGAGGTCTGTCTTTAGATGGGTGACCAGAGTTAATCAACGCTCGTCTAGGTCTGTCTTGGATGGGTCACCAAAGTGTAGCAATTCTTGCCGAGGTTTATGTGTGGGATAGTGACAAAGGTAACGCTTTCGATTCGAACGAATTGATTTCGAACTTCTTAGTAACAGGCGCGAAAACAGAATTTGTGAATAGGCATGTTTTCTATTACGTGAGAATTTTGTTAAAGTTTTTATCTTGTTACAAAGCCGCTGTAGAAATACGAATAGCTGTAAAATCTATTGCCACAAAGCCTCCAAAATTGTTTACCGATACCTTAAGTATTAATTAGGAGAGCCTATACAAAAGGATCTCCATGCCACCCCTGAGCGTAGTGCTGCGCTGTTCGCATATCGATTATGCATTCGATTCGGGAGGTGGTGGTGCGGGGAGGCGGTGCACGCGGTCACTCCGTTTATTTACGCGACACCGCGCTGACTGCCCGCCCTTGTTTAGTTATGTCTCTGAATTGTTTAACTACATGTGTACTCGGTCACCACGAGTGTTTAATGAATTTGGTGAACGCTGGGTTACAAAAGCTGAATTATATTTTAAAAAAGGACAGTGGCACACCATGAGAACATGGCGATAATTCCTAGCAGTGGCCTCCTTAACTTTTTACCTACTACCTGGGGGGAAATACAAAGCGATGGCAAAAAACAAAACTTAACGTCACGAAAAAAATATATTTCAGAAACAACCTAGCTTGAAGTGATAGACGACTTACCTCTGTGTATGGTTTTGTTCCAGAGGGCAGAGACAGAAGGCCATCCAAACATCAACCAACGATGAAATGTTACAAAAGAATTGCAAAGAGTGTAGCTATAGAACCTTACATAAATATTATTGCCAGTCTCTGTAGAATTACACGATTCAGGACGAGTTAAAGAACAAGGAATGTTTTCCAGAAATGTTTTATTCAAAGTAGATGTAGAGGTTTGCTACTATCGAGCAAATATAGGTCAACTCTAATCAACTACCGAGACTCAGTAATCACAGCGATACTTCAAGACCTTCGACAGCAGGTCAGTGGTTAATATAAGACCACTGTTCAATGTGGAGTGGACACTTCCTTCCCACTGTTCTCAAGTAATAATCATAATCTGTGCAGCAGCCTGACATGAGTTTCCGCAGTGTAATCAGAGTGTCACGAGTGTCAGGACAGTCGGGAGCTAGATAAATTGAGTGTCGGCGTACATCAACGAGACTGACGCACGATTAAATATTTCCGGTCAGCCGTTGTCATGCGAGGACAAGTTACCTTATAACAGAAGACTTAGTTCAATTGTGTTTAACGACGTGGTACTTATGAATACAGACACAGTTTATATTGAATGACAAAATCCATAGGAAAATCCAATAACGCGGATAATTTTCGGCGCAGCCTGTTGTGGGTTCGAACCTCGCACGGAACAAATATTAGTCTGACCTACAAGTAGTTGTTCCGGCTGTTTGTGTATATTGTTAACCTCTCGGGCGATTTATAATTGAAAATGATAAAAATCAACGTCCAATGAGCGACTGTCTGTTATGTACACCCGGGTGTACGTAACGCGCCCGAGAGGTTAACGCACCCACGATACAGGAGAATTTACTAGTGCGAAAAAAAAAATGAAGAAGATGAGTAGCAGATAAAATAAGATGTAATACCTAAATGTGAAATGAAATGAATATCAGTAATTTTGATTGCTTTTGCAGATTATACGATCTACATAATTTACAAGGTGTAAGAGACATCGACGCACAAACGGATATCATGGGTTCAGGACATGATTCTGGTCCGGTGTTGGAATTTTTCGTCGTTTTTTTTCCTAATTTTCTCTTTTCCGGGCGTCCAGAATCATGTCCTGGACCCATGGTAACCATTTGTGCGTCGATGTCTCTTACACACTGTATGATAGTGACATAAAATTTTACAAATCCCAACTAAAGATAATCATAACAGACTGACATATGAAAGGATATCCTATCCTATGACGCATTCATCACGGTAAACCAAGGTGTGTGTCTACTTGAACCCATGAAACTAAACAAAAGTGATTAAATCTAAAAACAATACTGCTTCACTAAAAGCTACAGTCGTATCCAGGCGTAGAACAGGCGCCTGCAACATAGTTGCGTGCCATCGCTGTTTATTTGTTGCTGAACTTTCATGGCCCGAATGTAACTGTGGCGCACGGCTTATGGTGGCTTCATACGGGGACACCGTTTTGCAAGTTTATGGGACGCTTTTAGTTGCTGGAAACTGGAAAATGGCTGGGAATGAAGAAGCCCTACAGGTCACTTAAATCATTTCTTTAATCTTCAAATGAGTCCAACCTTGTGTGGAGGGTCTGTCAGACTCTGTCTCTACAGACCAAAATCCACCGTGTTCCTTCAATAGCCCTTTGTGTTACAGGGTCACGGTTTCCATTTGAACAGATCCGCGACTCCTTACACTAACTACCTGACATCGCATACAATATTTCCATTCATTCTGTACATTCCACGTACAAAGTATACCAAAAGTCAAATAATTTCACTAATTAATCGAGGCAAAGATATTGTATCAGTATTTTTATTGAAAACGAGTAAACGAAACTCACATTTGACTGAAGTGTTAGAAAAGTATTTTGTTGCGAAGGAAAAAGTTTTTATTCTAGGGATATACCTAAAATAACGGGTATATTCTTGTCCTAGAACAAAAAACTTTTCCTCGTCATATCGCAACAGACGGCCCATGTGTACAAGACTTACTGCGGCTAACCCTATTGTTTGTGGTGGTCATTGCACATCGCGTGTCCAGGCTAACGGGAACAAAAACTACGGCAACAAAAAGTAACGCACCGACCACAAAAAGTAAACACCACACACAGAAACGCCTGCTCTAACGTTGCTTTTACTACTTTTTAGCACAAACTTTATCCGTAGGCTTGAATTTAGCACCTTTACTTAATTTTGGACACATTTGACAGCTTTAAGGTACGTGTTTATTTTTATTCATATTATGAATTAACATAATGTGAGATTCTTCTATGTCACCTGTAAAATAAAACCTAAAAAATTATGAATGTGAAAGTATTCGTGTGCAGAAGGTACGAGAATTGACTTCGAAACAGAGCTAGCTTATAGAAGGCAACCCTCCAGTCATTGCAAAACCGAATAATATCGAAACCCTGCGACACGACCAGCATCTCCAACACATCTCAAGATCGAGAAAGAAAATGAACGAAATTCAACAATCCTCAATATGGAGTCACGAATATCAAAATCAAATTCCTTTATTCGAGTCGCGGACACAATAAAATAAAAATGTATATCGAACCGAACACTATCGAAGAAGCATATTTTCTAGAATATTCCAGATTTCCAGCGAATGGTCGCGCAAAATGCAAGCGTCCCGAACCAAATAACGTGCACAGACACACACGTGCGAAATAGACTTTTGGGAGGTAGTTTTTTCCAGAAATCTCTTTTCGTATTCCCGTGATGTTTTGAGTGGAGGAAAATACTGAAGTGATTCTTTTTGGTTATGTGCAAGTGAATACTGGGAGGAAAGCGATTGCGAAATGTTTGTTCAGTCTGTGAAGTTCTGTTTTTACGCGGGCAGGAAAAAACATAGGCAAAATATTTGTTGTTTGATGGTAACCTATATAGTACCAGGTACTACATAGGCATATGATATTTCATTTGCAGGCCTGCTTTATGTCAAAATTGTCGTATGCCCGAAAGCTATTTCTCCGAAGTCATCAAATAGAAATTTCGAATTGCCGAAATTCAATAGCATCGAGATACCACAATTTCAATTAGCCATCAGAGCTAGCGTCTGTTTTGCCGAAAAGTCATTGCAACGATAGTCCTATCATCAAACATCTATAAAGTCAATGTGCCAGTAAGTTAAAGATACGTAAAATATTCAAAAATAAGAAGATCGTCAGAGCCCCGCTTGGCAGGGCTCATATAACTGGCTGGTTAAAAACAAATACAGGGTCATTTAAGTCTAGACGACTCTGAATAATTGCTAAGCTAGTCGAAAAGTAGAAACTAGCTATCTGGGGCAACGAAAGTCGTATTAGATACCTTTTAATCCCGCGGATGAATCGGGTGGTGTTAGTCAGTACGACACTAACAGACCCGGCTGCCCCAGAACGGAGAACATCCATAGAGGAGTAAGACCTAGAAAAAAAAAGCTTTGAAGCTAGTACTTTCTGTACCTTATTTACCCAAAGAAATAATTAGTTTGTTTGTTAATGTTAAAAACAACCATCTCTTCAGAAGCCCTCAGGTGTACTCAGAAAAATAATCTCAGCGCAAATAAATCTCGTGGCAGAGCTTTTGTAAATCTGAATGGTAGGAATGTATCCCACTTAGTTCAAGCTGAGTTCTACAGTGTATGTAGACACAATTTATGGGCCGGCCATGTTTGTTATGGACTGAATCGTACGTATATCGTATTTTTAGTTCTACGAGAGTTGAATATTTGACTAGGTTATTTAAATATGTCTGTGACTGACTTTGGAATGTTGAATTACATAATCTATACGTGGACCATTCGAGTAACCATTCTGTGAATAATCACAATAAAATAATTGAATTCGTAAATTCATCAAATAAGTCCACCGTCCTGGGTGGAAGGAACAGAAGGCACTGTCGGAGTCTTAATGACAAAAAATTACACTCTTTCTTCGGTTACCCTTTGCGTTCCAAGGCCTCGGTGTCCTACATAGACAGTCCCATGAATTATATACGAAACACTATTAATGACAAGGAATGTTGTGTCTCTCTTTAAAACTGTTGAAGATCGCGACATTTATGCAATTTCCAAACGTTTACCCCTCGCAGACGCGAGTTTAAGACGAAACCCGTAGAGGCATAACCCCGCGAAAGTTACTAACATAAAGTGGTTACACTCATAATTACCGAGGTCAATTATTACGAAAAAATTAAAAAAAAAACAACTAGAAACTCATCTGACTGCAACTAATTCCATTACACTATATAGCGTATGAGCTATGTACATATTTACTGACAATTTCAAGAGTTGAAACTGGTGGTGTATAATGGTGTAACTAGCCTCGCTGAATTATCCAACTAATATTATTAACGTGAAAGTGAGGATGGATGTAATGGATGTTTGTTACTCTTTCACGCAAAAAACACTGCACGGATTTGGATGATTGGTACACAGATGGTTCAAAACCTGGATTAACAATATAGCGATGCCTTAGTTCACAATTGCACTAACTACGAAATTTACATTTTTGAGGAGAGAGCTTTAAAGTTTTTTAAGGTTTAGACGAGAACAGTAGAAAATCCAAGTAAAATAACAAAAAAATATGCATATATTCATAAGACTAGTCCTTTTACTCCATCATATCTCAATATTGTAATATTAGTTTAAACGTAACCTTTTCAAAATAGCCAAATAAACATAAAACCCCCCATTTAATACATTTGTGCACTAAGATTGATTATGGTGACCGGCATTAAGTGAAAAACTCAAAAATATTAACAGCTTTACCAGGCTGGTTCAAGGTCCAAGAAGAAGGATAATAATAGTTATGGATATTGCATTAAATAGACAAAATAATAAACCAGTGATCCATATTCATAATGTTTATTTTTATTATAAAACACAAACAGTTTTTATCAACAATCAAATAAAATAAATTTCAAAATCACAACAAAAAAATTAAAAGGACTGAAGCCCTATAATTGGGCTTCAGTCCTTTTAATTGTTTTGGCCAATCTTTAGCTATTTCACAAAACAATAACTAATTAGTTTCTGAATCATTAAAATATTTTTTTTTATAAGAAAATTAATAAAGTCAGTCATCAGTTTCAGGTAACAATTATTCATTTTTACTAATTGGTAATTAAAAATTGAATCAAAACTTAAATTTCTTCAACAATGGACTCTTCATCTGGATCATCTTCAACGGTTTAATGTATTTGTGCACTTAAAAATTGCCAAGCCCCTTCCAGTAAAAGTACTTAGCACACTTGTGCATCAAACTTTCTTGATCCTTTTGTACTACCAACACTCTTGTAACACCGCTAAAAAGTATGAGCAGATATTGCAAATGTATATAATACGTTTGTGTTTTGAAATTTCTTACAATTGAGGAACTTAAAATCAGTTAAAGTATATCTTGATTGGTTTTACAAAAATAAAGACCATTAGTATAATACCACATTCATGGAACATTAAACGATCTCATTTAATACAAATGTGACCCATGTTTTTGGTAGAAAGAGACGGAATAACGGTATTTCGATGCGCGGAAACGAAAGAGCATGACATTTAGTGTATTTGGTATTAAAAAAGTAAAAATTGAAAATTTTGTAGTTAGTGCAATTGTGAACTAAGGCATCGATAGGATAGTTTTAATCCCGATTTTATATTTCTGTGGGATTATTATCCCTGAAGCCTCTGATTGTTTGGTTTGTTTGCAATCTAATCGAATAGAAAAATAATCTACAATAACATCTCACAAATAATTCTTCGACTTTAGTTTCTAACTTGTGGTACTACAATAAAAAGGGATTTAAACTTTTGGTCCCCGTTGACACTTGTCTTATTTTCATTGAGTCGATGGACAGCAAAGTTCTCAAATGTTTACAACCTTCACAAAATTAAATTACTAGATATTAAAACGAAAAATATTTTTTTATTTAGGAATTCTATAAAGTAGGTATACCCATTTTTTTATTAATTGAGTTTAGGTCGCTTTTTAACATCTTGGGTCATTAGCGACCACAGTTGGCAATACATTAGATTATTACCGTGAGAAAACTAAAATCGTCAAATAGTTTAAATTGAAATATGAAACATTGGTATTTCCAGAACAAGAATCGACTTTTAACGAGCCTAAAATCCTGTTATTTACAAAACTACATTATTACTAAAAATTCACTTCCTCCTCACTCTCCCGCGGGTCTCTCCAATATTCTCGATATGCGAGGGTCCTCGACGCGCATCGATATCAAAGCTAACACACGCCGCGCTTAATCCCGGCCCAGCGAACAAACAAACAAACAGACAAACATACGCCAACGGTCAATACGGGCTGCATCTGAGTAATTAGTTTCATGGATATTATATTTTCTATAGCATAGTAGTGCTCGCCAGACGATCTCCGGCCACCGTAGGCGCGTGCGGGCGGCGAGTAATGGGCAACTCGCTGTCCGATCATGGACCATGCCCGGGTCGACGGCGCGTTGTGTTCCACGCGCGCCTAAAAGAGTGTCAGCAAAGTGACGGGGCCCCCCTCTAGAGGGCCAAAGCCTGCCGGGGTCGCGGGACTGTACGAATTACCGTGACCCCGGAACGTAAAGGGCTATTGAAGGACACCGTGAATTTTAGTCAGTACGAGTCTGACAGTCCCTCCCGCTCTGCCCTGGGTGGGAGGACTTATTTGATGATTTTACCATGATAAAAAAAGCATAGTAGTGGTGCTACTCGTTCTAACAAATTTTGTCTCATAGATTCTATTTTTACAGATGTTTCAATGACTCAGCCAGTTTAAATGTGACAGATATTTAATTTATCAAGTATTTGCGTAAAAACTGATTTTGCATGTGACTTCTAAAAGTGAATGCAGCCTATCAGCATCCCATGTTCATCATAATTATCATCATCATCATTTCAGCCATTGCAGTCCACTGCTGGACCTAGATCTCTCCCAGAAAGCGTCACAGCCTACGATCTTCCGCTTTTTTCATCCAGCCACTGCCAGCTACCTTCAATTCAATATTTATTTGTGAACATAGGTATATAATAGATCCGTCAATACAGTATAAATGATCACTATGACCTTCTTCAGCTCATTGTATGCAGACAATATAATCACTGCAATTATATCCGTTTGTATCCGTTGAAAACTTTCTCACTATCATAAGTAAACAATTCTACGAAAGACACGAAGATGGCCGTCATCTTACAAGACTCACAATGATTCCCGATAACTTCCCAATAGTCGCGCTGTACTATAGCGTATTTCTCGTAATTACAAGCGCAGCCGGGCGACACAATTACCACTCCGAACGAACTAGCTAATTAAAGACATTCGCTTCGATGTCTTTAACGAACTTCCTTGTGTCGAAGATTTATACAACTTACTGTTGATACTTGTTTTTAAGTTTAGAGTAAAAAGGAAGGGAGACTGTAAATGCAAGTCAATGGAGAAATACTTTGTTACGGCAAAAACATTGTTGGACACAGTCAGAACCCCAATGAATGTGAAGACGGAGTACTGTGGCCCTAATATGAATTCTACGTATTTGGCAGTACAGCGTACCTAAAGTATTACGACGTTATGGTAAATTAAAAGCACCTATTATGTACGAACGAAAATCTTATTTTATCTATCAGATTAACACTAAAGTCCCCGTTTACTTTACGTTACAGAAACGTAAAAACTCGTGATTAGACCTCTAGTCGGTGAAGCGACATTTGGAGGAGACCTATACCCGTTAGTGGACTAGTATCTTTATTATAACTAGCTTTGGTGATCATTTTCCTTTCTCAGCTACAAAGGTCAATGATCTTTTTAATTCTATATGAAATTGTACCGTTTGATCTCCATGTCGTCGACTCAAAGTAAACGATTTCTGCGGTTAAAGAACTCTAACAATACATATTATATGAACAACGAACATAAATACGTATGAAAATAGAAAATACTTAAATATGAGATGAAACCGAAGAGAACGCCATTTCGAGAATATTTCGTGGAGCAGCAAATCATTTTTAAAGGAAAAATATAAAAGATAAAGGTGTTTTTGTTTTATATGTGTTGGAGGCACTTACATCAGGGAACAGTCGAAATGACAAGCTATTTAAATATACTTACTTGGCATTTGGCAATCGTCTAATGGTTATACGTACCCATTTATCATCGTATTTTTGTCATTCTTCTTCACAAAGTTTCTTGCAACTGTACTTTAAAAAAAGTTATCACTGATGTCACCCACTGGACATATCCTATTTTACACTTCAAAGCAAAATTCCGAGAATGACAACCGTCATTCTCGGAATTTTACCATTATTTCGTGAACGTCTTACTTACAAACAGGGCTGTCACAATATACTAAACTTTTTATGAGAGGGTTTTATCAGGGTACGTACATAATGTAAATTCAAAAGTAATGTAACATTTGAAAAGAAGTGAAGAATAAAATATAGTTCACAAAACGTCACCTGTAAAGCAACAATGCATTTCATTTAGTCATCAATTCGATTATACTGGGCGCCTACCTTATATTACAGAGCAATGTAGTTACAAGGTCTATTTTATAAATACACCTACAACACAACAGTTAAAAGTCCCTCGTCGTCTTAGCTCCTCGTAAGCGCAGTTTGTGGCACCCCTAACCAGCCAGTGCTGTACCCTCACTTTCATAAAGTTTCATAATAAAATTCTTGACGAATGAAACGTTTTATTTCACTTGGATGGTAGTTATTTATTCTTGTTTAATCTTAGCACTTTCACCTTTAATAAAAACGGCCTATTCATTTCAAGAATTTGGCAGCGCCTGGGATGACTCTGACATTTGATGGAAATTCTTTAATAATATCAGGTAGCACTTTCCGTGAGTACCTTCCTGTACTTTACTGAATTAGATGTAATTTTGTGAAAGGGTAGAGGAAACCTGTACCGGTTTATTTATAGCAGGTCTTGTTGTGAAAAAAGTACTTGTTTATGAAAAAACCAAGAGAAAATTCTAGAAAACAATAGTTGTCACATTGTGTATAGTACCTACTGCACGGTTTTCTTGACGCTCAGATAGTATTTTCAGGAGCTTTTAGTAAATATTTTTGAAAACTGTTTGCGAAAGCTTTATCTTCGAAACATAATAACACAACGGAGTTTTTTTGTTGTAGCATAAAAAATAGTTCCCCGCTGCCTCGACAAGTCGAGGCGCGGCGGGAAGAGCTCCGGCGCGATCTCGGGGCAGTATGGAGGGAGTGACTGTCGCAACCGAGGTCCGGGCACGCCGCAATCGCGGCGGTAAGACCCCTCTTTGAGGAGTGGCTGGATAAGCGTCACGGCGTCCTGACCTACCGCATGACGCAGGTCCTCACCGGACACGGAAGTTTCGGGAGGTTCCTGTGTCTGATAGGGAGGGAAGAAACGCCTGGGTGTCACCACTGCGAGGATCGTCCGGAGGACACGGTGGAGCATACGGTGCAGGACTGCCCCGCTTGGGCAGAGCCGGTGCTCGGACACGGCGGTCCGTGTCCTCACGACGGCGATAGGCGGAGACCTCTCGCGCCCGGCATTCGTCGAGGCCATGCTGCGGGGCGAGACGGAGCGGGAAGCGGTCGCCTCCTTCTGCGAAGCAGTCATGCTCGTGAAGGAGGAGGCGGGCCGCCTGAGGTAGAGGGCAGCGTCCTCCCTCCACCCCAGCCGCAGTGGTAGACGCCCACGGCGTCGGACGTCGCAAGACGATCTCCGGCCACCGTAGGCGCGGGCATGCGGGCAGCGAGTAATGGGCGACTCGCTGTCCGACCATGGACCATGCCCGGGTCGACGGCACGTTGTGTTCCACGCGCGCCTCAAAGAGTGTCAGCATAGTGACGGGGCTTGTAGAGGGCCAAAGCCTGCCGGGGTCGCGGGACCAAGGGATTACCGTGACCCCGGTACGTAAAGAGCTATTGAAGGACACCGTGGATTTTAGTCAGTACAAGTCTGACAGTCCCTCCCGCCCTGCCCTGGGTGGGAGGACTCATTTGATGATTAGAATAAAAAAAAGCATAAAAAATAGTTAAAAAGTCGGTCTAAAAAAACACAACTTGTCTAAATTAAATACAGGCACATTAACTTCCTTACATTAAAAACTTCTTTCTTAAACGAAATAATAACTAAAATAAACTTAGTAGTTCTCTGCGGGTCAGAGCCCATTCGTCCCCTAAAATTCGTTCCCCAGCATAAAAGTTGTGGATTCGGCCCCTATATAGGTGCCCATTGGTCTCCTGGTAGGGGACCAATTAATATTTTAATAAAAAATATTATTTTTAAGGTACCCATTCGTACCCTCTAACATATATACAATATTAGTTAAAGATTCGGCACCTATTCAGGTGCCTATCGGTCCCCTGAGATAAAATTAGCTATATTTTACATAAGAAACGGTTAACATAGTACACTTGTGAACAGTTTATTAACGAAATTAATTTAATAAATCATAACAGATCATTGAAAAAAGAGCAATGATCAATGATAATTTGTCATGGTAATAATATAACCTGTCGATAGGCTTATGATGTAATATTGTCTTTCTACGAATGGCCTGTTAAAAAAAACGGGTTATAAAATAGATAAGGTGTTTTGTTTGTATGTTGTGGCTGCCTCGGTGACATATTGGTTCTTGAAAGTGACTGCGAATACGAGACTGTTCAATGTGTTTTTGGTCTTTTATTAAATGAAGTTCGTCTAACGAAATAAACAGTACTGTTAATATTATAATAATAATATTTTTAATTGATGGTAATTCACTTTATGGTGGAATACTACGGTCATATTTTGACTAAAAAGTCAAAACTAAATTATTTACTCCTAAATATGTATGGCGATTTTTTATCCGCAATTATAATTTTATCATACTAGTGGATGTTATTATGTTCTTGTATTCTAAGTGTTTCGTTTTAGCTCAATGTGGAGCCGTTGTCACCCTTTTAATGTACAAAAATAATGAACGTTCTAACATTAATTCTGTTTTGCTCCAAAAATTCAGTTAAAATTGGTAAGTACTATCCAGATGTGCGCGCTTTAAACAGTTACACAGTTTTATTTTACTGCATAAAGATATTATAGTTATCATATATTTTGCTAAATATTTACAAACGTACAAGAAACCAAAAGTTGATTAATTATTTTGAAGATTGTAAAATCATCAAATGAGTCCTCCCACCCAGGGCAGGGCGGGAGGGACTGTCAGACTTATACTGACTAAAATCCACGGTGTCCTTCACTAGCCCTTTACGTACCGGGGTCACGGTAATGGGAAAGTCCCGCGACCCCGGCAGGCAATGCCTAGAGCCTAGAGGCATTTTATTAAACTTAATTTTATTTGAAACTAGCTTCCGCCCGCGACTCCGTCCGCGCGGATGTCGGTCTTCGCGTGGATGGTTTATTTCCCCATTTCGAGTAACTCTGACAACAATGACATCTTATAAATATTACGGCGCTGAATCCACTGCGGGTAATGCAACGTGTGTTCGCGGTTCTACAGAACAACGTCTATGAATAAAACTGAAAAATAAGATTTTTTTCTACGTATTTTTCCAGGATAAAAAGTATCCTATGTTATGCCCAGGATAATAAGGAATAATTATACCAAGTTTCATCGAAATCAAACCGTTAGTTTTCACGTGATGCCTGCACAAACAGACAGACAGACAGACAGACAGATAGACAGACAGAGACAAACATTTTTTTAATCATAATTATATTTGGGTTTGGTATCGATCCAGCAACACCCCCCGCTATTTATTTTTTCAATATTTTCAATGTACAGAATTGACCCTTCTACAGATTTATTATATGTATAGATAAGCATGATATCTACCGAATTACTATATTTTTTATTTTACCCTTTTCTGCGCGAATGTACCAGGACTACCAAGCTGCAGTATACACATATACATGTACTTATATTAGAAGAATGAATAAAAATAATTATTCTTCAGGGTACGAATGGGCCCCTCAAAAGTTCCAGGGTACGAGTGGGCACAGGGTGCGAATCTTAGGGTACGAATGGGGTCTGACCCTTCTCTGCGACCATTACTGTTTCAGATGTAATGTGACGCCACTATAGTAAAAAAAATTGTATTGAAGATGGCCCCGTTCTTAATACGAGCTCTCTGGGCTGTGAACGTTTCTTTTTTTTAGTGTGGTAAAATCATCAAATGATTCCTCCGACCCAGGGCAGGGCGGGAGGGACTGTCAGACTTGTACTGACTAAAATCCACGGTGTCCTTCAATAGCCCTTTACGTACCGGGGTCACGGTAATCCCTTGGTCCCGCGACCCCGGCAGGCTTTGGCCCTCTACAAGCCCCGTCACTATGCTGACACTCTTTGAGGCGCGCGTGGAACACAACGCGCCGTCGACCCGGGCATGGTCCATGTAAAACCAAAAAAAGACAGACGCTACCAACGGCTCAACGTGCTTTCCGAGTCTGTCGTAGGATTAATTTATATAATAATTATATTGTAATAGTATTACGTATAACAGGAGAAGCGAAAAATAATACTAATCCGAGCACACGTAATAAAAACTAAGATTCTCTTTCACTGCATAATTTACCGGGAGACTTTATTAAGTTACTCTTTCATCCCATTTGTGTTGTTCCGTAAACAAAGCAACGCGATAGGAGTACATTACAGCCTGATACGAAAACTTAGCTAATCAAATAACACGGGGCCAGCCAAGAATCAAAATAAGTTTGCGGACACCATGCGGCAGTGGAAGGGCCTGACGCTTATGTGACCCGTGGTTTTGAAGTATATTATCATTGTCCGATGAAATAGCAAAGAAATCACAAGATATAATCTAAAAGTTATAGTTTTTTCATTACTCATACTCTGAAAGTAGGTCATTACATACCTGATAAGCGTCTTGAAAGTTATGCATTGCAACCCTAGGGAGAATCGCTATCAACTGAAAGACGCCAAATTTAAAAAAAAAACTTGTTTTATTGTTACATTTCCATTGAACCATGTTCAAACTTTTAAACACAATAACATTGTACTATTGCACCACTCACAGAATAAACCTCAAGAAATCCGCCGATACGTCTTGTGTAAAGCAAAATGGTCTCCACAATTTGCCTCACATTATCGCGGCATTTTTCGTTTGCATCATGTTGCCATAAGCGAGAGCATGCGTTTATACTAATTCCATCATTACTATTTAAAATGCATGGCTGTCGCGACGTTGTTTGTCTCTGAACCCGGTGATAAATAGAGACATCACGCTGCGTTCAACGGCGCCATGTTATATCGCTTTCTGTCCTTTGCACGCCCTTGCCAACTGCTCAATTTGCGGTATTTAGAGCCCTTCTCCTATTATATTTCGTTTTTCTGAAAGCTTTCAGCATTAGTTAAAATTCTGTTCATTATTATACAGGATCTAATTAAATCAATACACAACTCTGGAGTTGTTTTATTTACTTTCCATCTTTACACAAGAATTTTTGAAAAGCGTAATCCTCAACCCTATATGAAATCCTTATTCGTAAATTGGTGTCCAAATACATCAAACACTCAAGCAACAAAACACTCGAGTAGTTTTTCTTCACAAAACAAGCGACAGGACGACTACAGAAGACGTGAAAGGAACGTTTCCAATCTCGGCAAAGAATTCTAAATCCGGATTTTCTTTCAATAGTCGGACGCCTTCTAATCGCACCGGCGGCCGTCCGGCCCGCCCGTCCGGCCGCGGCTTACCAGTACGGCTTTTGTTAACTTCTGTAAGTACCTAATTGGAACCAGTAAGGCTGCTACCTGCCTAATTTAATTTAGTGTTTGTCTCGCTTGTAAGATAGGTTCGATTAAAAAACAAACCAGGTTTACCTATTTGTAAAAGTTATTTACAGAAAGCACACACAGTTAATGTTTCATTCGATTTAAAACATGTTTGCTCTTTGTGTTTTTAATCAGCTAAAATTTTAAATTATCCACAAGCCATTTTTTTTATCTTGATAAAATCTTCAAATGAGTCCTCCCAACCAGGGCAGAGCGGGAGGGACTGTCAAATTCGTACTGACTAAAATCCACGTCGTCCTTCAATAGCCCTTTACGTTCCGGGGTCACGGTAATACATAAGTCCCGCGACCCGGGAACCACAAGCTATTTCCAAAAATAATAATTTGTGGATCTGTACACCGTTCCAGCTGATTCAATTAGTTGTATGTTGTATTTCATTGGTGTCAAGTTCAATTGAATCAGCCGACCCTTAATTTATTCTCAAGAACATCCCTATTTTCTCCCCATATGCATATGCAAACCAATTAACCCTTACTAGCGCGATGTAGAGCGCGACATCCCATCGGACGCACGTCCAATTACTGCTGGCGCTCGGACAAATTGTCAGACGCGCGACCTCGCGACGACGCGACGACGACGCTTCTTGAAGGGGATCCAATCAGGAACACTATACGGGCGACGTATCGATTGGAGCCAGGATGATGTGGATACGGTTTCTGGAAGATTATTTTTTGTATCGGAAATGAGAAACATTCTTAACATTTGCCAATTAATCCTACGATCTAATGTAGGGCAGGGTTGACGTACCCATTCCTGGCAGCAGAACCTGTCGTGGTTTGATAGTAAGTCATTTATCCAGAATTGACAGTTTGGGTGCAGTTTTAATTGGTTTTTACTGGCTTATTGGTCTAGTTGTCGCGAACGGTACTGCTGAGCGCTAGGTTCTGGGCTTTATTGCCAGGTGTTATTGACCATTGCTCTTTCACACTCAGTAGGTAGAAACTCAGTGTCTGATGGTAATTGACTCCCCTAAGAAGTAAAATATACAGCCTGTTAGTGTAATCAGTCTTAAACTTGAAACCAGTGGTTTGGTATCACTTACAGAACGTAAATTCAATAAAAAATAAAAACTTTTTTTTTTTCAATAAAGTCTCCATTTTTCCCCAAAATTATTTCACCCTATTACGCAAAGGTAAGATCAAATACGCCGCGAAATAGCGCGCCGTGCCGCGACGCCGGCGCCGCCGCGTCGCCGGCGCACACTTCAGTGATCAGTCAGCCGGCAGCGTCGCTACGGAACGATCGTGTGTACGCTCGCAGCGCAGCGCACCTCACGACCTCGCGCCGCCCCACCGTTAATTTTTCGCGCAAGTGTTAGTGATTATGTCGTACATAAACGAACAGTGGACCGAAATGGTCCGGGTTTACGCCGCGTCGGGTGATAACCTGAACGAGGCTCGGAGAATGTACGCTGACTAACTTACATCATCTGGACTCGTCACGCAACAAAGGTAGGTATTTTTGCCTGTCCTAAGCCAGGAAAAGTATGAAGGGAAGTTAGTTACATCACAGGTTACCTGTATTTTATGATGTAGTTAGTTAAAACTTATGTAGGTATGTAGTTAAACGGACGGCTATTGCGGCAGGTTAACGCCCTTTGCAGTGAATACGTAACTCGGGCGCATAGTATCCATGAATTAACGGACGGTGTAGGACAGAAACATTTTTGATTTTTTTAAAGAAAAATTCGTTTATTTATTTTTAAATTCAGACAAACATTTTTATAATTAAATCAACTACCTATGGTTTCAAGGTTAAGACTGATTACACTAACAGGCTGTATATGCCTAAATTCTTGTTTGGCTTCGATATAATTTTACTTTCAAAAATTTGTTTAGCCAGTAAACGTCTTTTCTTTCTTATTACAACGTAAACCTCTGATTTACCTACTCGTGGAAAACAGGCCTAATGCAGTTGTGTGACAAATATTTATAGTCCCATGTGACCTAAAGCCGTATCCACACAGTTTCGCACATCGCACCCAAGTGTTCTTATTTCCCGAACAGCGCTGTTGTTATGATTCCCTATCGCCGGTCATTACCCCGGCCCGGCTGAGCTCGCGCGGATCCTATTTCCTACCATTTGCTACTATTTGCTACCATTTGCTGCCGAAGACATGTTCTAATCCGACATGTTATTGTCCGGAGCTTGCAGTTTTGATAGAACGGGTGATTGATGTTCGCTTCGAGCATCGAAGAAAAATGGGGTGCGCAGACTTTTAAGTTAAGATAGTATTTTTTGGGTTATTCTTTGATATTACAACCACATGTTTGTGTGTTAAAGAAAACCACTGTGTAAGGTTTGCGACCTATTAAAGAAGGAACTAGTGACTAGATTGATTAATTATCAGATTATGATGAATCCTAGCCTTTTCTCAACTTTGTTAATTGTTCCGCTACTTGAACACAACACTGAAATAATGGACACAACATTGGCATACGTATTTGAGTATAATAAAATTCTAAATATGATGTGATGACATAAGAAAATCGTCCCAAAAGACTTTTCACATTCGGGAATGCATCTTGTAAGCTTCTAAAGGGAGCAGGTGGCACTTTTAATTTCATGGCCCCTTCGGCAATTCACCAGAGCCGTAACATAAAAAAAAAATACTGGCTGATAACAAAACTTACACCCGTCACATTTCACAGTACATTGTAACTGGCATGCCAGTAGAGAGACGATATGACAGTAATTCGTAAAACTCGTGCTTTACGAGCTAGCTCCACATTCCCGTCAGGATTTTTAACGACGCCTGCTTTTATGCGTTTTATTTAAATTTTCGTGATTTTTCGCAACGATTTAGATGGCTGTAATACTTTTGATGGGCTGTTACGCAATGAGATTGAAGATATGTTTTTTTTATACGGCAGCCTGTTAAATTTTCGAAAGCTGACGGTTGTAAAAGAAAATCAAAACGGATCGGCTCATACATACATACGTACCGTTTCAGTAATACTTAATTGGCCCTTTGACCATTAATTGTAGCCCCCATGGAGAAATCAGGGACCCGAGCAACTAATGAAGACCCAAAAGGGTATATTACCAGCATCATTAAAACTTAACTCAAACAGTATCGGCTAAAACACGAAACGATCAAACTAATAAGGTTCAGTTGCGAATAAAGTGCAAACATGATTAATCCCAATCAAATAGAGCAAGGCTAATTGAATGAAAACAAATTAATCCTCCCTCCACCGCGCTCCGCAGGGGGAGGGTTGATTGCGGAGTATTATGAATAATTATTGCCGGAAAAATATTCGGACTGGTCGCTTAGCTGCCTTGTTGAGCGTGAAATGACGGGGGAGTAAATATAAATGTTGTTTAGGGGATAAATTAGTTTTTTTAAGATAATTGTAATTTTTTGCTGCAAGTATCAAAGAAATTCAGAAAGTAAATTGTTGATACACTACCAGTTTGTATTTATATAGGCTCCTTCCACCAACTACCATGACTGATGAGTGGTATTGTATGTATTCATGGAAGTAAAAGTTTGTTATAACATAACATGAAATAGAAAAAAACTCAATAAAAATTAGTATAATTCCATAATAAGTCATTAAAAGTTATTTATGAGTTTTATTAAACGCCGAAATAGAAAATGGTCCTTCGAGCCGGATATTAATACATAACTTATTAAATTATTTCTACTTCCATTCTCAATGTTCGCGTTACAGCAGAGCAATTGAATATGCACCGTGCTCAAATAATACGTTCATTTTAAATTAAAAACCGACAGAAAAAGGGTAAAAAACGTAATATGAGCACGGTTATCATATTAAACCGTGGAATGTGCTCAACAATGGACATTTCTGTAACAAAAAGACACAACCAGCGCCGGCCGCAGTTATAACCTGGTCCGGCAATTGTATCGGGTCGGACGGCTTTAATTCCGTGTTCCCGCGGTCCTTGCGCCATGCACGGGGAAATTTTAATTTGTTAGTTATGACCGATTTTGCCAAGTTTTTAACATTTTAAGAGTACCAGTTTCTGCTGAAATTAGTTTATGGAATTACCTATATCAAATTGGTGTCTTGTTTCCAGTTTTGACCTGACCTAGTTTTGAGATTGCATTATTTTTATTTGAAATACGGATACACTGATACACACTATTAGTGATGTGGCAAGCATGGCAACTAGGTTTGTACACGATAGTACTTCTCTGAGAAAATAAACTATTTTTAATTTTAAATGTCATGCTTGTGTTGCGGTTCTAGTTTCCTCAAAAGATATCGTTAAGCATGAGGTCCTGGATGAGAAAAAGAAGCCCAAATGTGTTTTTTTTTAGCGTGGTTAAATCATCATATGAGTCCTCCCACCCAGGGCAGGGCGGGAGGGACTGTCAGACTTGTACTGACTAAAATCCACAGTGTCCTTCAATAGCCGTAACGTAGCTTTACGTACGGGGGTCACGGTAATTCGTTAGTCCCGCGACCCCGGCAGGCTTTGGCCCTCTAAAGGCCCCGTCACTATGCTGACACTCTTAGCCCAAATGTGATAGTGCAACTTTAACTAACCCTTATTAAAAGTAATATCACATTCTTGTAATACCTTAAGTGGTACCACGCCTTGAAAATACAACAATCATGATGATAATCCTAAACAGAATTATTTATCCTTTTTCAAGCCTTTGTAGCAACTGGAAAACAACCATAAAGTATCGAAATGATTCCCCCCTTCCCCTCCCACCTTGACTTAGCGATTATTTGTGATTCTTAAAAAGCAACTCGCGAATCCCCGCCACCCGGGGATTACTGATAATCCTCAGAACGCCTCCGCGACCCTCTCTCAATAGCCTTCTCCTTATTTAAAATGGCGGCGGCTTATGACCCACTGTGAAATACAATTGAGTTAGAATGCTATTTATTTAGTTCGTTATTGGATAGAAACAAAAAATCGTAGGCAATGGCATCTGGCATATTTCGTGCCGGACTACAACTTCACACCTCAGACTCATAGCGAGGAAACCTGTGCCACATCTATGGATAATTTAAAACTAATTCATTTATGTGAATAGCATAGTTTTTGGGTACATACATTGTTCCCTTGTGAAAGTTAAAAACTACAAACAAAATTTTCATAACAATGTTGCTATTTAACAAATTGTTTTAACTATTTAAGCAAGCCTGTACGCACGACTGACTGCGTTCACAACGGAAATATTTCATATTCTACAGTTAATATTTAAAAAAGTCAATCAGAAACGTTTCCATTGAAAAATGATTCGAGTTTGAATATTAAATAAATTTTCCTTTATATGCGTACACTTTGTTTGTTTCCGCGACGTATAAACCAATTACTCCGGAAAATTTTGTATACGCTGTTGTGTTTTTTAATAAACTCCGTTTTTATATTGTTTCGATTAAATCTACGAAGATTAATTGAAGCAAACATTATCGGAAATATTCGTGTGTAGGTGTATTCCGATATTTTTTGTTTGGAAAAGGAATTAGGGCATCAGGTTTACGACGCGCCTACGCAATCAGATGAAAAAAGATGAAACTCGCACTCATATAAAACTAGTAACTCGTATTAAATTGTAGATATTATCAAAAGTTTGGTATATTGTTTGGACAAACACAAAAACTAGTTCGTTTAGGCAAATGACATAAGCGGTCTACGCGCACAGCAGGCGTCGCATAACCAATTATTTTTGTAGCCTGAATTTGTTTACGCACTATTTACTAATCGGTATATAGCTTAGTAAGGTGATGATGAAATAAACTGTGCCTACGGAGAAGTATCTACACACAGCCAATACGCAAATGCCTACAGTAGATCAACCTGCATAATGAGTTATACTAAATCATAAGCAAGTCACTGCAATAATTCATCATAATCCCTTCAGTAACTTTTGCCTGAAAAAGTTACAAACATCCATCTTCAGAAACATTCGCCTTTATAATATAACTAAAATAAGATTATTCTTTCGTATAAAACTTTTACAATGAATAATGATTATACAACTTACCTGTCATATAAGTAACATCGTAACAACTCTCTCATATTACAATCGTATATAAAAGCATCGCTCCTTCACCCCTCCTCCCGGCAGGTGACGTCAGCACAGATTAAGGGATCATCCACATACGGCGGCACCTGTAGATTAACAATATAACTCTGAACAATCTGCGTTGATAACATTCATAACATGAAAGGAATTTTATGAATTATGAAGGAGAAATAGGGAACAAAGAACGAAACAATACTTAGGCAAGATTTTTAAGGTTGTTTTTAGACCTAATCTAATTAAATTATAAATTATCTAAGTAATCTAAAACATGAAACAATGGTTTCATGTCTGATTGAAGAGAAAAGACATATTTTGTAAAGAACTAGTTGTTCACCGTGTTTTCTCCCCCGCAGCTCGGCTCCTATTAGTCGTACCGTGTCATACAAAAAATTTCGTTCCTCAGTAATGCCCCATCCAACACAAAAATATTTGTTGAGTTCGAACCAGCAGTTCCTGAGATTAACGCGTCCAACCAAACATACTCTTCAACTTTATAATACTCGTATTACCGTATGTGGTTACTTCCCAGAATTTGATCCTTATTAGTAACACTGTCGAATGGTGCAATAATACAGGATGTGATTTTTATTCCAAAATCAGCGGGTTAGATTCCTGGCCAGGAATATTGTTTTTTCTAAAATCTAATGATGCAGTTTTAGTTTTCGTCAAAATCGGCCTCGAGACTCCTTTCAACGTTTTTTGATATCCCTCATAGTTTCGGATATAGCCATCCACGCCCCGTTGAAAAATTCCCCCTGTATATCTACCACATGTACATAGACAGGTGTAAGAACATTTTAAACGCAGCCTCACAAGTAATTCACGTTATTTCATCTAAATTCGTCCTCAGCCGCGTTCATTAAAGTCGGGGGAGTACTCGAGGCACTTAATTGCGACCGCACGTACACCGCCACATTACGCCAAGCTTCGTACCAGTACCTATATAACGTAATTAAATCTCTTCTATTTCTGACTCTTTGCTGAGTATTGGACCTTCTCTTTAAGCCTATAACGCCCATTGTGAATTTGTTAACTGTGTGAACATTTTGATGGGTGTAGTTAAATTAATTAGTCTGGATGATTACGGACTTATTTCTAAGGTTGTGATTAAAATTATATTTTTATAGGGTCTGCTACAAACTAGATTAACCTCCTTCATCGTGGATGCGTTTACAAACATATAAACTCACATACACAAACACCCAGACCCGGAACAACTACTTGTAGATCATACAAATATTTGTTCGGTTCAGTTGATTGCTCAGTCAGTGCGCCAACCGTGCCGTCAATTTATCGATTAATTTACAGTGCATTTTTTCTGACTGCCATATAATTCAATTCGACGCAAGCACTGCTGCTGAGCTCAAGTATTGGATTAAATTCCCAGGCCAAATAAGTTGTTATAGGATTTTCCATCAATAATTTTCTGAGTACCTGTCTGAGCTTGTGTCGGACGGTCAACACGGTAGCTCGTAGAATTCGATAGTACTTTAAGTACAAACACCAACATATCAAACTACCTCATCTGTCAAATTACTTTAAAATATTTTCAACCTTATCACAATATTAGAAGGTTACATTGCGATTGGTAAAATTAGACAGATTCGAGTAGGTTGACCTGCTGGCGTCTGTACATACAAAACTCACACCCTTTTCCTTTGAATGTAGACTGAAAACACATACTACTTTTACCTCATCCACATTCATACATCTGGTCATACACGCACGCCAGATTACGAGTACTAGGAACACCTGAGCCACTTCACCAATAAGGTCAGTGTAGGTCTTCCTAGGGTGTCACATCTGCCATATAAATTCCTTTTCTTACCCACGTTTCACTCATCGTCTCAAAATGACCGTACCATTACTTTAAGTAATTGATTAAATAAAACTACATTCACGATATCGGTACCTTTAACCAAAACCTGATGTTTTATGACCTTAATTATCCACCTTTACGGCTTCCAGACACAGGGCTACAAGAGTAACGGTAATGCAGTACACGTAATTGAAAGAGCCGTATTTTAGAATTATTCCCATTACGAGACTCATTTTTCTCCCTCATGAGTCCTTCGGAACGCATTAGAGAGGCCCAATAAAGTGTCTCGGAGGAACGTGCGCATAAAGAAAGCACCGTCGCAGGGAAATTGTTCCAGCCAAATTACAGACATCAATACCCAAGCGAAATACAACCTTACGTTTTTGAAAACAGAGGCGGTGTCATATGAAAAGTTTAGGGTTCAGTAGAGTGCGACATTTGGCAAGGGAATAGTAGGAAGTACTCGGCAAGCGGGTTCCGTCGGATGTGTTAACGGCGGATGAATGTCGACGGGAGGAGTTCGTAAGCTTGGAGTTTGAGTTTGGAAATGTAGGACATGATGCTTTGAGATAGTGACGACCTTGAACTTGTATCCGTCTGATGACCTTGGAAATAAACAGAAAATACACCAGTTTTATTTTGAAAACTAGCTGTGCGTTGCAAAGTCAAGTAAGTATTTGGCTAGGTATCTTGGGGTTGCGGGACTCACAAATTACCGTGACCCCGTTACGTAAAGGGCTACTGAAGGACACCGTGGATTTTAGTCAGTCAAGTCTCTCTCAAGGGCTCATTTGATGATTTTACCACGATAAAAAAAGGCTAGGAATCTTCGCAGACGTGATAAACAGAAGAACCCAATAAATTTTCATCATATTCAAATCAATAGGTTAATTTCTTAACTCGCACAGAGGGCAAACATATAAAAAACCATTCTTATTCATATACAAGAAAAAGTTAGAAAATACATAGATAGACAGAAGATTTATGCAGATGATATATTGAAAAGTTTATCAACTACAAATTAGTTTCATACCGCTAAGAATTATTAACATTGCACTGAAAATATTACGCTATAATGTCAGACTTTTCTCAAAATTTTTCTACAAGGGGGTGTTTTTATGACTTACAAATAAATACATCACAAATCCAATGCATAAACCCTACCAAGCCAATACTCCATAGAGAATAACATCCTTATTAAGCTCTCCATCTCAAGGTGCATCGTATGTGCAATGAGGTGGAAAGCTCCAGTGATCGGAAACCTTCGCCTGGCACTCAGCAGACGCTCTGGAATCGCCCCATTGAACTTCAGTACGACCTATATCTAGACTTTGAAACGTATCTCTTTTACTGGCGGTCGTAAATATGTTGCTGTTAAAGTAAAGATTGGTAAAACGGTTTATCCTCATAGTCGTCGGTGTCGTATAGATTCTAAGAATCCTGAACGTCGGTCTACTGTGCATCGTGGCACCCAGAAAATGCGTTGTTATAGTCAGTCATAGAATAGTTCTTGGTAGAATGCTGCTAGAAATTCTGCAGCTGCATCTGAGTTTAAAAAAAATTATAACTTCTTAGCTAAACTGAATGACAGGATATTGCATCGAATAAAAAAATAATTACACAAATCGGACCAGAAACCTCGGCTTTACGAGGGATAAAAAAAAACATCTATGTCGTGTGGGTGCGCTTACAAAAATTTAAGCTCACATGGTACACAAATAGCCTTTTTTTATCGTGGTAAAATCATCTAATGAGTCCTCCCACCCAAGGCAGGGCGGGAGGGACTGTCAGACTTGTACTGACTAAAATCCACGGTGTCCTTCACTAGCCCTTTACGTACCGGAGTCACGGTAATGGGTAAGTCCCGCGACCACACAAATAGCCTGGTCCGGATCAACGACATGAACATCATACAAATATTTATTCCGTGCAGAGAGAACGGAACCCATGATACGCAGCACAAGAGTCGATCGCTCGGTCACTGCCCCAACCGTGCTCTTATTACTACTAAAGTAAGTAGTGTGGTTTTAAAGTAGGTAAGCAATATATTTAGACTATTTTTATTACCTACAATATTCAGAGACCAAGAAACCATAGTCAGCACTTTTATATAGATTCAACTTTATTCTGGTCCGTAATAAGCCAAGCTCATTTTAGGAGACGGAGGACAGATAAATTAAGCTAACGCAGAAAAGTTAGCAAAATATTTAATTGCCAGACAATTTCTAGAAATCTAATAACAAAACCAGTAAACAATTTATTATTACGTTTACAGCCGCAGTCATAACAAAGTTATATTATTTCCTCGGCGAAGCAATAAAGCAAGTTAAAAAGTGTAGAGCGACAATGTCTCGCTCTGATACAAAATTAAATGGATGTCTGAAATATGTTGGTGTAGGAACCCGGCTTGGTGCCAACATTTTAAAATATTCCTTCTTAGCTGCCAGGGCTGCCAACCATGGATGTTGGTGGAAATGAGGGTTATGCTATGGTGATGCGATGTGGATAATAGCAAACAGTATGTGGTTACGTTTACAAAGGGTAAGGGAGCTTACTCATAACCCGATGCGATACAGAATTGCATCGATTGACGATATCGGTCAGATATCTCACAAACTTCCGGCCGAAGAAAATGTATGGACAATCGCTAGTGTTTGCTAATGGAGTCGCACGTGTTGACGATATCGCTCACAGATCTGCTCGATATCGAATTGCATGTACGTGTTAATGACGATGCACTCGATTGTCTGTTCGAAATTCGTTTGCGCTACTACTCTGCACTGACGACATCTTTTGTATTTTGTTTGCAGTGCCTTTATGTCGTAGTACATAGTAAGGTGGATTTTTGTAGTTCACGGTCGAATTGCATCGCATCACTCCATTAGCAAATACGTGCGTGCCACTTGAATCGGAAATCGACTCGATATCGCACGAGTCGCATCGCGTCATGAGTAAGCTCCCTAAAAGTAAATATCGTCATAATTTACCTTTTTCGACACATCAGGTGAAAAAGGTTTTTATGGGGTTTGCACTGTGTTTAATATTTTCACGCACTATACACAATAGCTTGTAGTAAGAAATAATATTATTAAATTATAAAATGAGTCTGACTAATATAATTTTTACGTGAATTTATGAGACGTAAAGTAACAAAGTTGACAGCCCTGACATAAAAATATAAGAACATTCATCACGGTCCGTTCGCTGGGATAAGCAGTGTTCGAACCAGCGGTAAACGGGATGTTCCCTTGGAGAACGTTAATGTGGAAAACCGCAAAAGAAAAACATAGGTATATAAAATATTATTATATGCACTTATCACTTAAAGTTTATAGATAATAAACTGAAATACACCCTAAAATTAAACATCTAATTAGCAAAGGGAGAAGAGATCAATCTCTCGTGGAGAGAGACAAATGAACAACCAAAAAAACGTGTGCGTTACCCCAACAAGAAAGTATCTCCTAGAGTTATATAAGTAGAACGTATAGTTGGTGCCTTATCTGCTGTAAATGTGCCCCCACATAAAAAATGTGTGCCCCCTGTCGTTTCGAAAAAAAATCGAAAAAACGATTCTTGCTGGGGTAACGTTTTTCTAGCAGGAAAATTCTAAACGAATGATCGGAGAGAGAAAAACTGTGCATGGCCAGATAGCTTATATGTGTGCCAAAATGTGCCCCCAAAAATAAAATCTGTGCCCCTTCAGATTTTCGAGATATTGCATTTCCTGCTGGAGTAACGTTTTGATGAATAGTATATCTCTAAAACCATTGCATGTGCCCCTGTAGAATAAACATGCGCGAGTAGCTCTTAATGTGTGCCCCTTTGTGCCCCAATTAGATTTTAGAAAATATTTATAGTTTTCAAGTTATCGCGGTTTTATGAAAACCCGAAAAAACATCGCAGCGCCTAAATGAGACAAGGCATAACTTCGCTGAAAACTGTATTCGGTCCTTCTTGACGCTAATAATAACCATACAAAGTTTCAAAAATGTTCATGCATGCGTTTTTGAATAATCTTGCTAAAAGTAAAAACGATGGTGTCATAACTTTGACGGCAAAATACAAGGAACTGGCACAATCCCAGATGTGTAGGTGTAAACCAAAATCTTGTGCCTTTAGTCAAAAATATATGGTGAAAATATTGAGCTTCAAATGTTACGTATTAAGTAAATATAAACAAAAAACCAAAATATGTAAATAACGGCTGGTTATCCGACCAAATCTGAATGACTACTAAAAAGCGACGGATTCATACATATCTATATATTTCACTTATATAGTCACAAGGTGCATTTAATATATTTTTTTAATTAGCCCTCAAAACTTTTGAACGCGACTGTACGGACAACAGCTTAGGTGTAATACGTCCAATAAAGAAGGTCATCGATATGTATGAATCCGTCGCTTTTTAGTAGTCATTCAGATTTGGTCGGATAACCAGCCGTTGTTTACATATTTTGGTTTTTTGTTTATATTTACTTAATGCGTAACATTTGAAGCTCAATATTTTCACCATATATTTTTGACTAAAGGCACAAGATTTTGGTTTACACCTACACATCTGGGATTGTGCCAGTTCCTTGTATTTTGCCGTCAAAGTTATGACACCATCGTTTTTACTTTTAGCAAGATTATTCAAAAACGCATGCATGAACATTTTTGAAACTTTGTATGGTTATTATTAGCGTCAAGAAGGACCGAATACAGTTTTCAGCGAAGTTATGCCTTGTCTCATTTAGGCGCTGCGATGTTTTTTCGGGTTTTCATAAAACCGCGATAACTTGAAAACTATAAATATTTTCTAAAATCTAATTGGGGCACAAAGGGGCACACATTAAGAGCTACTCGCGCATGTTTATTCTACAGGGGCACATGCAATGGTTTTAGAGATATACTATTCATCAAAACGTTACTCCAGCAGGAAATGCAATATCTCGAAAATCTGAAGGGGCACAGATTTTATTTTTGGGGGCACATTTTGGCACACATATAAGCTATCTGGCCATGCACAGTTTTTCTCTCTCCGATCATTCGTTTAGAATTTTCCTGCTAGAAAAACGTTACCCCAGCAAGAATCGTTTTTTCGATTTTTTTTCGAAACGACAGGGGGCACACATTTTTTATGTGGGGGCACATTTACAGCAGATAAGGCACCAACTATGCGTTCTACTCATATAACTCTAGGAGATACTTTCTTGTTGGGGTAACGCACACCAAAAAAACGACATATTCATCATATCATATACTAGAGGCCCGTCCCGGCTTCGCATGGGTAGACATGATATAATATAGCCTGATGTCACTCAGGGTAAATGTAGCTTTCTAACGGTGAAAAAATTTTTGAAATCGGCACAGTAGTTTTTGAGTTTAAATATAAATCTTTTCTCTTATAATTTTATTATAGTGTAGATGGATTGTGGATATACGTACATCTGTACTGTTATTCTTCAAAGTAACCTTTACATCTGTCGCACCAGACTCCTCCGGGACTTTCCTTAAATAGCCCGCCGCAACCTGCCGGGTGTTTGTCATAAAATACTGCTGAATTTCATAACGAAATTCCCCAAAGACAATGTTATATTTCTCAGAAATTGTATCTCAATTCTTGTAACAACTTTGCAAAAAGTCTCGTGAAAGTTGAGTCGTTGTAAAGTTCGGACAACTAAAACTGAGTTTGTAGTTGTGTCATAAACCTAAGCTGAGTTTAAAATTGCAGCCCGACTGCAAGCCGTGATACTAGTGGATAGTCGAGGATATACTCCTATTATTAGCTCGTACAAGTCTTAAGTTCGAAGAACATTGCCATCCATTTAATGACAAAGTAAATAGGGATGGATTGCCAATTGTACCGTAGTGCTTTTCTGTTTAAATTTTTATTGACACATTTGAAACTTTTGTGGCGTGGCTTTGTAGCTCTTTTTTAAACATTTGTACATCTTCTGACATAACTTATGATTTTATTTATTAAATTTTTAAACCTTATGTTAATTGGCAAGTGGAATCAAGGTCATACTGCAGTAAAACCTTTATTATCCCTAGTTTTATGTAATTTCCATTACAGGAACATTTACTGGTTACATCAAGGTTTGATTCCAAAAGTAGGGCTACTGCTCATAGATGTGATAATTGTGGACTAACTGCTGATTCAGGAAAAATACTGCTCATTCCCTTGGTGTTATCCAGTAAACACGAACGAAGTTTCTACTCCTCATTATGTTTATTACATCAGTGTTTAAAAACAGCGAGAAAACGCTTCACTAGTTTTCTCGCTATTCTGTAGTGCATCAGCAATCTTGGGAGGTCCCGGCAAGCAACTCGCGGGAAATCAAGACTCGCTGGCCTCTTAACAAATGAGTTGCACTTTAATTACTGCATTTTATAAACCTAAACTAATTAACGCTGGTAAAACGGTTGCTTTCCTTATTGAATTATCGTTGAGTTTCTTTGCTTACAAGACAAACTGGAGTTCAGCAGTAGATATGAAACGTACTTCTTCAGGCCTGGTATTTTTTCATTTAGTGCGTTGTACTGCCTCCGAAATCGGTTCGATGAAATTATTATGACAACAAATATCACCGTCAGTCTATTAAGCTATGAAATACCGTCGTGTAGCCATTGCCTACATTGTTTACTAATCAACATCATCCGTTTCCATCAATCATGCTTTCTTTTATTGACGTATTTTTATTCAGTTTGTGCATTGCAAAATCTATCCCTATTTGTAGCACTCACTCAAGGGAAATCAATAAGATTCCCTGAACTGATCATGAATAAATTAGGAATGACTAGTTTCCTTCGTTGCGACATAAACACATGCAAACCGTCGATCATAAATATGCAGCCAGTGAGGGGATGCTAATGGATGACACGCATGAGTGTTTAGACTGTGACACAGACTAGATGACTGGTTTTGGAGACCTACACAAATTTAAACATTTAAACTTGAGCCATTTCCGTAGGGATTGGCAGAAGCTTCAAAATGCCACCTTCAATGATCCGTAGATTCTCTTTAAAAACTAACTATTAACCATCTGTTTAGCAAAATCAAAAAATACTAAAATCACCAAACTTAGAAGAGATGTTTATTAGTAACTTAAGCAATCAAATCATTTAGTTACAGATAAACACGCGAAAAAAAATTGTTTATTCATATATATAATAACGGCAACTGCTGGCGGAAAAGAAACATCCCGTTACGAATGACAGACGTTTTTCCTCCATACACGTTACTATTTAATCATCACCAGTTTCTAACCACTCCATGAACTATATTAAGATGCCGTCCTGCCCAGGGGAAATCTGCGAAATGTACTATGTCCACATCCGTCTGTCACAATGCCCTGTCTGGTGAATGTTACTTGATACTAGCATTTCTCTTATAAATTATAACTACTGGATAGCAATATTTTGATTACGTTGTGAAGTATGAGTAGGGCGACGCATATAACGAGTAGGGCGACGCCTATAATGAGTAGGGCGACGCCGATAATAAGTAGAGCGAGGCCTATAACAAGTAGGGCGACGCCTATAACGAGAAGGGCGACGCCTATAATAAGTAGGGCGACGCCGATAACGAGTAGGGCGACGCCGATAGTGAGTAGGGCGACGCCTATAACGAATAGGGCGACGGGGATAGTGAGTAGGGCGACGCCTACAATGAGTAGGGCGACGCCTATAAGGAGTAGGGTGTCGCCGATAACGAGTAGGGCGACGCCTATAACGAGTAGGACGACGCCTATAGTGAGTAGGGCGACGCCGATAGTGAGTAGGGCGACGCCTATAACGAGTATGGCGACGCCGATAACGAGTAGGGCGACGCCTATAACGAGTAGGACGACGCTTATAGTGAGTAGGGCGACGCCGATAGTGAGTAGGGCGACGCCTATAACGAGTAGGGCGACGCCGATAGTGAGTAGGGCGACGCCTATAATAAGTAGGGCGACGCCGATAACGAGTAGGGCGACGCCGATTGTGAGTAGGGCGACGCCTATAACGAGTAGGGCGACGGGGATAGTGAGTAGGGCGACGCCTACAATGAGTAGGGCGACGCCTATAAGGAGTAGGGCGACGCCGATAACGAGTAGGGCGACGCCGATAGTGAGGAGGACGACGCCGATAACGAGTAGGGCGACGCCGATAGTGAGTAGGGCGACGCCTATAACGAGTAGGACGACGCCTATAGTGAGTAGGGCGACGCTGATAGTGAGTAGGGCGACGCCTATAACGAGTAGGACGACGCTTATAGTGAGTAGGGCGACGCCGATAGTGAGTAGGGCGACGCCTATAACGAGTAGGGCGACGCCGATAGTGAGTAGGGCGACGCCTATAATAAGTAGGGCGACGCCGATAACGAGTAGGGCGACGCCGATTATGAGTAGGGCGACGCCTATAACGAGTAGGGCGACGGGGATAGTCAGTAGGGCGACGGGGATAGTGAGTAGGGCGACGCCTACAATGAGTAGGGCGACGCCTATAAGGAGTAGGGCGACGCCGATAACGAGTAGGGCGACGCCGATAGTGAGGAGGGCGACGCCGATAACGAGTAGGGCGACGCCGATAGTGAGTAGGGCGAAACCTACAATGAGTAGGGCGACGCCGATAGCGAGTAGGGCGACGCCTATAACGAGTAGGGCGACGCCGATAGTGAGTAGGGCGACGCCTACAATGAGTAGGGCGACGCCTATAAGGAGTAGGGCGACGCCGATAACGAGTAGGGCGACGCCTATAAAGAGTAGGGCGACGCCGATAGTGAGTAGGGCGACGCCTATAACGAGTAGGGCGACGCCGATAACGAGTAGGGCGACGCCTATAACGAGGAGGGCGACGCGGATAGTGAGTAGGGCGACGCCTATAACGAGTAGGGCGACGCCTTTAATAAGTAGGGCGACGCCGATAACGAGTAGGGCGACCCGATAGTGAGTAGGGCGACGCCTATAACGAGTAGGGCGACGGGGATAGTGAGTAGGGCGACGCCGATAGTGAGTAGGGCGACGCCTATAACGAGTAGGGTGACGCCGATAACGAGTAAGGCGACGCCTATAACGAGTAGGGCGACGCCGATAGTGAGTAGGGCGACGCCTATATAGAGTAGGGCGACGCCGATAACGAGTAGGGCGACGCCTATAACGAGTAGGACGACGCCTATAGTGAGTAGGGCGACGCCGATAGCGAGTAGGGCGACGCCTTTAATAAGTAGGGCGACGCCGATAACGAGTAGGGCGCCGCCGATAACGAGTAGGGCGACGCCTATAACGAGTAGGACGACGCCTATAGTGAGTAGGGCGACGCCGATAGTGAGTAGGGCGACGCCTATAACGAGTAGGGCGACGGGGATAGTGAGTAGGGCGACGCCTACAATGAGTAGGGCGACGCCTATAAGGAGTAGGGTGTCGCCGATAACGAGTAGGGCGACGCCTATAACGAGTAGGGCGACGCCTATAGTGAGTAGGGCGACGCCGATAGTGAGTAGGGCGACGCCTATATAGAGTAGGGCGACGCCGATAACGAGTAGGGCGACGCCTATAACGAGTAGGACGACGCCTATAGTGAGTAGGGCGACGCCGATAGTGAGTAGGGCGACGCCTATAACGAGTAGGGCGACGGATAGCGAGTAGGGCGACGCCTATAGTAAGTAGGGCGACGCCGATAACGAGTAGGGCGACGCCGATAACGAGTAGGGCGACGCCGATACCGAGTAAGGCGACGCCTCTTGAGAGTAGGGCGACGCCTATAGTGAGTAGGGCGACGCCGATAGTGAGTAGAGCGACGCCGATACCGAGTAGGGCGACGCCGATAGTGAGTAGGGCGACGCCTACAATGAGTAGGGCGACGCCGATAACGAGTAGGGCGACGCCTATAACGAGTAGGGCGACGCCGATAGTGAGTAGGGTGACGCCTATAGTGAGTAGGTCGACGCCGACAGTGAGTAGAGCGACGCCGATACCGAGTAGGGCGACGCCGATAGTGAGTAGGGCGACGCCGATAACGAGTAGGGCGACGCCAATAATGAGTAGGGCGACGCCTATAAAGAGTAGGACGACGCCGATAGTGAGTAGGGCGACGCCGATAACGAGTAGGGCGACGCCTATAACGAGTAGGACGACGCCTATAGTGAGTAGGGCGACGCCGATAGTGAGTAGGGCGACGCCTATATAGAGTAGGGCGACGCCGATAACGAGTAGGGCGACGCCTATAACGAGTAGGACGACGCCTATAACGAGTAGGACGACGCCTATAGTGAGTAGGGCGACGCCGATAGTGAGTAGGGCGACGCCTATAACGAGTAGGGCGACGCCGATAGCGAGTAGGGCGACGCCTATAATAAGTAGGGCGACGCCTATAACGAGTAGGGCGACGCCGATAACGAGTAGGGCGACGCCGATAACGAGTAGGGCGACGCCTATAAGGAGTAGGGCGACGCCGATAATGAGTAGGGCGACGCCGATAGTGAGGAGGGCGACGCCGATAACGAGTAGGGCGACGCCGATAGTGAGTAGGGCGACACCTACAATGAGTAGGGCGACGCCGATAGCGAGTAGGGCGACGCCTATAACGAGTAGGGCGACGCCGATAGTGAGTAGGGCGACGCCTACAATGAGTAGGGCGACGCCTATAAGGAGTAGGGCGACGCCGATAACGAGTAGGGCGACGCCTATAAAGAGTAGGGTGACGCCGATAGTGAGTAGGGCGACGCCTATAACGAGTAGGGCGACGCCGATAACGAGTAGGGCGACGCCTATAACGAGGAGGGCGACGCGGATAGTGAGTAGGGCGACGCCTATAACGAGTAGGGCGACGCCTTTAATAAGTAGGGCGACGCCGATAACGAGTAGGGCGACGCCGATAGTGAGTAGGGCGACGCCGATAACGAGTAGGGCGACGCCAATAATGAGTAGGGCGACGCCTATAAAGAGTAGGACGACGCCGATAGTGAGTAGGGCGACGCCGATAACGAGTAGGGCGACGCCTATAACGAGTAGGACGACGCCTATAGTGAGTAGGGCGACGCCGATAGTGAGTAGGGCGACGCCTATATAGAGTAGGGCGACGCCGATAATGAGTAGGGCGACGCCTATAAAGAGTAGGACGACGCCGATAGTGAGTAGGGCGACGCCGATAACGAGTAGGGCGACGCCTATAACGAGTAGGACGACGCCTATAGTGAGTAGGGCGACGCCGATAGTGAGTAGGGCGACGCCTATATAGAGTAGGGCGACGCCGATAACGAGTAGGGCGACGCCTATAACGAGTAGGACGACGCCTATAACGAGTAGGACGACGCCTATAGTGAGTAGGGCGACGCCGATAGTGAGTAGGGCGACGCCTATAACGAGTAGGGCGACGCCGATAGCGAGTAGGGCGACGCCTATAATAAGTAGGGCGACGCCTATAACGAGTAGGGCGACGCCGATAACGAGTAGGGCGACGCCGATAACGAGTAGGGCGACGCCTATAACGAGTAGGGCGACGCCGATAACGAGTAGGGCGACGCCGATAGTGAGGAGGGCGACGCCGATAACGAGTAGGGCGACGCCGATAGTGAGTAGGGCGACACCTACAATGAGTAGGGCGACGCCGATAGCGAGTAGGGCGACGCCTATAACGAGTAGGGCGACGCCGATAGTGAGTAGGGCGACGCCTACAATGAGTAGGGCGACGCCTATAAGGAGTAGGGCGACGCCGATAACGAGTAGGGCGACGCCTATAAAGAGTAGGGCGACGCCGATAGTGAGTAGGGCGACGCCTATAACGAGTAGGGCGACGCCGATAACGAGTAGGGCGACGCCTATAACGAGGAGGGCGACGCGGATAGTGAGTAGGGCGACGCCTATAACGAGTAGGGCGACGCCTTTAATAAGTAGGGCGACGCCGATAACGAGTAGGGCGACGCCGATAGTGAGTAGGGCGACGCCTATAACGAGTAGGGCGACGGGGATAGTGAGTAGGGCGACGCCGATAGTGAGTAGGGCGACGCCTATAACGAGTAGGGTGACGCCGATAACGAGTAAGGCGACGCCTATAACGAGTAGGGCGACGCCGATAGTGAGTAGGGCGACGCCTATATAGAGTAGGGCGACGCCGATAACGAGTAGGGCGACGCCTATAACGAGTAGGACGACGCCTATAGTGAGTAGGGCGACGCCGATAGCGAGTAGGGCGACGCCTTTAATAAGTAGGGCGACGCCGATAACGAGTAGGGCGCCGCCGATAACGAGTAGGGCGACGCCTATAACGAGTAGGACGACGCCTATAGTGAGTAGGGCGACGCCGATAGTGAGTAGGGCGACGCCTATAACGAGTAGGGCGACGGGGATAGTGAGTAGGGCGACGCCTACAATGAGTAGGGCGACGCCTATAAGGAGTAGGGTGTCGCCGATAACGAGTAGGGCGACGCCTATAACGAGTAGGGCGACGCCTATAGTGAGTAGGGCGACGCCGATAGTGAGTAGGGCGACGCCTATATAGAGTAGGGCGACGCCGATAACGAGTAGGGCGACGCCTATAACGAGTAGGACGACGCCTATAGTGAGTAGGGCGACGCCGATAGTGAGTAGGGCGACGCCTATAACGAGTAGGGCGACGCCGATAGCGAGTAGGGCGACGCCTATAGTAAGTAGGGCGACGCCGATAACGAGTAGGGCGACGCCGATAACGAGTAGGGCGACGCCGATACCGAGTAAGGCGACGCCTCTTAAGAGTAGGGCGACGCCTATAGTGAGTAGGGCGACGCCGATAGTGAGTAGAGCGACGCCGATACCGAGTAGGGCGACGCCGATAGTGAGTAGGGCGACGCCTACAATGAGTAGGGCGACGCCGATAACGAGTAGGGCGACGCCTATAACGAGTAGGGCGACGCCGATAGTGAGTAGGGTGACGCCTATAGTGAGTAGGTCGACGCCGACAGTGAGTAGAGCGACGCCGATACCGAGTAGGGCGACGCCGATAGTGAGTAGGGCGACGCCGATAACGAGTAGGGCGACGCCAATAATGAGTAGGGCGACGCCTATAAAGAGTAGGACGACGCCGATAGTGAGTAGGGCGACGCCGATAACGAGTAGGGCGACGCCTATAACGAGTAGGACGACGCCTATAGTGAGTAGGGCGACGCCGATAGTGAGTAGGGCGACGCCTATATAGAGTAGGGCGACGCCGATAACGAGTAGGGCGACGCCTATAACGAGTAGGACGACGCCTATAACGAGGAGGACGACGCCTATAGTGAGTAGGGCGACGCCGATAGTGAGTAGGGCGACGCCTATAACGAGTAGGGCGACGCCGATAGCGAGTAGGGCGACGCCTATAATAAGTAGGGCGACGCCTATAACGAGTAGGGCGACGCCGATAACGAGTAGGGCGACGCCGATAACGAGTAGGGCGACGCCTATAACGAGTAGGGCGACGCCGATAGCGAGTAGGGCGACGCCGATAGTGAGTAGAGCGACGCCGATACCGAGTAGGGCGACGCCGATAGTGAGTAGGGCGACGCCTACAATGAGTAGGGCGACGCCTATAAGGAGTAGGGCGACGCCGATAACGAGAAGGGCGACGCCGATAGTGAGGAAGGCGACGCCGATAACGAGTAGGGCGACGCCGATAGTGAGTAGGGCAAAACCTACAATGAGTAGGGCGACGCCGATAGTGAGTAGGGCGACGCCTATAACGAGTAGGGCGACGCCGATAGTGAGTAGGGCGACGCCTACAATGAGTAGGGCGACGCCTATAAGGAGTAGGGCGACGCCGATAACGAGTAGGGCGACGCCTATAAAGAGTAGGGCGACGCCGATAGTGAGTAGGGCGACGCCAATTATAAGTAGGGCGACGCCGATAACGAGTAGGGCGACGCCTATAACGAGTAGGGCGACGCCAATAAAGAGTAGGGCGACGCCTATAACGAGTAGGACGACGCCTATAGTGAGTAGGGCGACGCCGATAGTGAGTAGGGCGACGCCTATAATAAGTAGGGCGACGCCTATAACGAGTAGGGCGACGCCGATAACGAGTAGGGCGACGCCGATAACGAGTAGGGCGACGCCGATAACGAGTAGGGCGACGCCGATAACGAGTAGGGCGACGCCTATAACGAGTAGGACGACGCCTATAACGAGTAGGACGACGCCTATAACGAGTAGGACGACGCCTATAATAAGTAGGGCGACGCCTATAACGAGTAGGGCGACGCCGATAACGAGTAGGGCGACGCCGATAACGAGTAGGGCGACGCCTATAACGAGTAGGGCGACGCCGATAGCGAGTAGGGCGACGCCGATAGTGAGTAGAGCGACGCCGATACCGAGTAGGGCGACGCCGATTGTGAGTAGGGCGACGCCTACAATGAGTAGGGCGACGCCTATAACGAGTAGGGCGACGCCGATAACGAGTAGGGCGACGCCGATAACGAGTAGGGCGACGCCTATAACGAGTAGGGCGACGCCGATAGCGAGTAGGGCGACGCCGATAGTGAGTAGAGCGACGCCGATACCGAGTAGGGCGACGCCGATAGTGAGGAAGGCGACGCCGATAACGAGTAGGGCGACGCCGATAGTGAGTAGGGCGACGCCTATAACGAGTAGGGCGACGCCGATAGTGAGTAGGGCGACGCCTACAATGAGTAGGGCGACGCCTATAAGGAGTAGGGCGACGCCGATAACGAGTAGGGCGACGCCTATAAAGAGTAGGGCGACGCCGATAGTGAGTAGGGCGACGCCAATTATAAGTAGGGCGACGCCGATAACGAGTAGGGCGACGCCTATAACGAGTAGGGCGACGCCAATAAAGAGTAGGGCGACGCCTATAACGAGTAGGGTGACGCCTATAGTGAGTAGGGCGACGCCGATACCGAGTATGGCGACGCCTATAACGAGTAAGGCGACGCCGATAACGAGTAGGGCGGCGCCTATAACGAGGAGGGCGACGCGGATAGTGAGTAGGGCGACGCCTATAACGAGTAGGGCGACGCCGATAGTGAGTAGGGCGACGCCTACAATGAGTAGGGCGACGCCTATAAGGAGTAGGGCGACGCCGATAACGAGTAGGGCGACGCCTATAAAGAGTAGGGCGACGCCGATAACGAGTAGGGCGACGCCTATAACGAGTAGGGCGACGCCTATAACGAGTAGGGCGACGCGTATAACGAGTAGGGTGACGCCTATAACAAGTAGGGCGACGCCGATAACGAGTAGGGCGACGCCAATAATGAGTAGGGCGACGCCTATAAAGAGTAGGACGACGCCGATAGTGAGTAGGGCGACGCCGATAATGAGTAGGGCGACGGGGATAGTGAGTAGGGCGACGCCTACAATGAGTAGGGCGACGCCTATAAGGAGTAGGGTGTCGCCGATAACGAGTAGGGCGACGCCTATAACGAGTATGACGACGCCTATAGTGAGTAGGGCGACGCCGATAGTGAGTAGGGCGACGCCTATATAGAGAAGGGCGACGCCGATAACGAGAAGGGCGACGCCGATAACGAGTAGGGCGACGCCTATAACGAGTAGGACGACGCCTATAGTGAGTAGGGCGACGCCGATAGTGAGTAGGGCGACGCCTATAACGAGTAGGGCGACACCGATAGCGAGTAGGGCGACGCCTATAATAAGTAGGGCGACGCCGATAGCGAGTAGGGCGACGCCGATAGTGAGTAGGGCGACGCCTATAAGGAGTAGGGCGACGGGGATAGTGAGTAGTGCGACGCCGATAGTGAGAAGGGGGGACGCCTATAACGAGTAGGGCGACGCCGATAACGAGTAGGGCGACGCCTTTAACGAGTAGGGCGACGCCAATAAAGAGTAGGGCGACGCCTATAACGAGTAGGGTGACGCCTATAGTGAGTAGGGCGACGCCGATACCGAGTAGGGCAACGCCTATAACGAGTAGGGCGACGCCGATAACGAGTAGGGCGACGCCTATAACGAGTAGGGTGACGCCTATAGTGAGTAGGGCGACGCCGATACCGAGTAGGGTGACGCCTATAGTGAGTAGGGCGACGCCGATAGTGAGTGGGGTGACGCCTATATAGAGAAGGGCGACGCCGATAACGAGTAGGGCGACGCCTATAACGAGTAGGACGACGCCTATAGTGAGTAGGGCGACGCCGATAGTGAGTAGGGCGACGCCTATAACGAGTAGGGCGACACCGATAGCGAGTAGGGCGACGCCTATAATAAGTAGGGCGACGCCGATAGCGAGTAGGGCGACGCCGATAGTGAGTAGGGCGACGCCTATAAGGAGTAGGGCGACGGGGATAGTGAGTAGTGCGACTCCGATAGTGAGTAGGGCGACGCCTATAACGAGTAGGGTGACGCCAATAAAGAGTAGGGCGACGCCTATAACGAGTAGGGTGACGCCTATAGTGAGTAGGGCGACGCCGATACCGAGTAGGGCAACGCCTATAACGAGTAGGGCGACGCCGATAACGAGTAGGGCGACGCCTATAACAAGGAGGGCGACGCGGATAGTGAGTAGGGCGACGCCTATAACGAGTAGGGCGACGCCGATAGTGAGTAGGGCGACGCCTACAATGAGTAGGGCGACGCCTATAAGGAGTAGGGCGACGCCGATAACGAGTAGGGCGACGCCTATAAAGAGTAGGGCGACGCCGATAGTGAGTAGGGCGACGCCAATTATAAGTAGGGCGACGCCGATAACGAGTAGGGCGACGCCTATAACGAGTAGGGCAAAATCAAAATCAAAATCAAAACCAAATCATTTATTTCAAGTAGGCCATTTACAGGCACTTTTTTTAATTGTCAAGAGACAAAAGTAAAATAAAACAGTTTAAAAATAGTTACGGTGCTACAGTCCCAGTCACAAGACATAAAAACTTGTGAAAGTACTGTAGATGCCCATTCCAAAGCGTAGATCTCTATGGAGAAGAACGGGCAAGAAACTCCATGGACACTCTTTTTCAATCGCCAAAATTATAACAGAACCTTTGTTACATCATTCATCTTGAGATGGTACATTATGTGAGAACGATGTAGCAAGTAAAGTGTCCATAGGAAATTCATATAAAAAAAGACAATTCAATAAAATTATAAATAATTAAAATAAACCGCGGCTGTTAAGAGATGACCAGTCACGACTGACAGCGCCCGTTCACGAACATGACACATGCATCAGCATCACTCAGCTCAACCATTTTGAAGGGAACTAAGTGATCCGACACACGCGCCACCATCAGCGAGACATTTGAGTGAGCATGACATAATCTCAACTGCCAGGGTCATTCAAGTCATTAAAAGACGTGGGTATCTACTCATTGAAAGCTATAAAGTACACGGTACTCACACAATGCTTCCGGTGAAACTATATGTATAATACTAGAAAGATTGACTCTATACAACGCAACGATAGTTTACAATCTTCATCAGCTCCGACAATAGTACTAAATGATACCCTACGACTGTCGTAATAAAGATAAAAGACACACACAGAAAAAGAACGAATTAAAACTCATGTAAAATACAATAATAATACAGAGTTGTATGAGAGGTGTATGCTGTTGAGTCCTATAACCGTGTCAGCTAGCTAATTATGTTAAAAGAACATGAACAATGTCTTGTGTTCAACACAGCGACCAACTATGCTTATCATCTAAATAATCTCTTACAGAATAATATGCTTTGGCACAGAGATTAGCTTTTACTTTTGCTTTAAAAACGTTAAACGGCAAATCTAGAAAAGAGGATGGTAACTTGTTATAAAAGGTTATACCAACCCCAACGAATGAATTATGCACCTTGTGAAGCCGATGAAAGGGAGCACGTAGTTTGTGCTTATTCCTTGTGTTAAAGTTGTGGATATCACTGTTTTTACTATACAGGTGTATGTTTTGCCTGATATATAAAATGTTGGCGAATATGTACTGTGAAGCCACTGTTAGAATACCAATCTCTTTAAAGAAATCTTTTAGAGAATCTCGTGCACCTAGTTGGTAAATAGCACGAATCGCTCGTTTCTGGAGTACAAATATATTTTGGATATCAGCGGCTTTACCCCACAGCAGAATACCGTAGGACATAACGCTGTGAAAATAACTAAAATAGACTAATCTAGCTGTGTCAACATCAGTGTACTGTCTAACTTTTCTAACAGCGTAAGCGGCCGAACTAAGCCTACCTGCTAGGCTTGATATATGTTGACCCCATTGTAATTTTGAATCCACTGTTATACCCAGAAACACAGCTGAATCAACAGTTTCAAGCTCCACATTACCAAGGACAATGCTGGGACCCAGGTTTCTGACATTGGGCAAAGTGAACTTTATGCATTTAGTCTTCTTGGCATTAAGAACAAGGTTATTTGTTGTGAACCAATCTGTGACCTTTGATAGTGCGTTGTTCACGTCGTCAAACACTTGTCTATTCCTATCTACTTTAAAGATTAGCGAAGTATCGTCTGCAAACAGTACTACATCGCAGATGTTCTTCAAATAGTATGGTAGATCGTTAATATAAACCAGGAATAAAAACGGACCCAGAATTGAGCCTTGAGGTACACCTAGCTGAACAGGTAGAATAGAATTTGGTCTGAAATTACCAATATTATTTTTACAGCCAGATTTAAATAAAGGAATGACTTTACTGCTCTTCATGAGATCAGGGAAAGTACCCAAGTCAACGCATTTATTAAAAGTAACAGCAAGATAGGGGGCTACAATGTCGATTATATTGCTCAAAAGTTTAATAGAAATGCCCCAGTAATCACCAGTATTTTTAGACTTGAGTGAATTAAAAACATTAACCACATCATGAGGCGTTACATGTTCGAATCTGAATACATGACTACATTTAGGGACGCTACTTTGCAAAAGGTTTTCAGCCTTATATGGTGATGAACTTAAGGAGCGAGTTGTAGTTGCAGGAATGCTGGCAAAAAACTCATTAAATGCATCAGCTACGTCAGCAGGTTTATTAACTAATTTGTTGTCAACCATGATCTCGAGTTGATTTTCTTGTTTAAGCGATTTACCCGTTTCGCTGTTTATAATTTTCCAGGTGGTTTTTACTTTATTACTAGAATTTTTAATAGTGTCACTTAAAAATTTCGATTTAGCCATACGACAAACCTTTTTAAATAATTTTGAATAATTTTTAACATATTCTAGAAAAGTTTTATCAAATTTATACTGTCTCATTCCGTACAACTCGTATAATCTCGCTCGACTTTTATAAATGCCTGGTGTAGCCCATTGGTTGAAACCAGCGGAAGTCCCAGCAATGTTAATAGATTTAGTTTTAAAAATGGATTTATACTCATTTTGCACAACATCAAAAAGAGACTCATACATCTCATTGGGGGTCTCGTGTTCTAAAATTGACGGTAATACTTTAAGAGCTACATTACTTTTAAACTTACTGCAACGACTAACTGTATAAGGCCTGCATTCTATTTTGTGCGGCTTTTTGCTTAATGGCATAGGGAAACTAGCCATCAGTCCACAGTGATCAGATGATAAATCAGTTAACACTAATATATTCTCGGCATCAATATCACAAAACATATTATCAAGACAAGTTGAAGAAGACGCGGTGATCCTTGTTGGTTCGAAAAACAAATTAACTAAATTAAAGGATTTAAACAAGTTCAGAAGCCTGATACTTAGTGGAGTAACATCTAAAATATTAACATTGAAATCTCCACAAACAATTATATTTTTACTACTGAATTTTACTTTATTAAGTGCATCCTCCAATACAAATTCAAAACTAGTAAAGTCCCCAGAAGGCGGTCTATAAACACAAATAACAATATATCGCTCGAGCTCTACACAAGACAATTCGATGGTGCGCTCAATGGAAAGATTAACTAAGTCTAAACATTGCTTACATTTTAGCTTGTTGGAAACAAGAACTAAAGATCCACCTCGTATAGCATTTTTTCTCACAAATGCACTCTGTACGGAAAATAAATCATCATTGATAAACGCTACTTCATGTTCTTTCAACCAATGTTCAGTTAAACACAACACATGAACATCATAATTTTCTAAAAATAAGCTTAACTCTAATTCCTTGCCGGACAAACCTTGCATATTTTGATGCACAACATTCAACATATGCGACTTAGCCTTTGTCGAACCTAACAGTTTAAAGTACTAGGTGTAGGTAAACTAATGTTAGTATCATTACTAACAGAATCAAAAGTGAAGTTAGTACTAAAAGTATCAATAGTGACGTTAGTGTCACCACTAACAGAAAACGTAGGTACGATACAAGTACCGGTGTAAACGCGTAAAGTGTATGCTAAAAGGTTAGCAATCTGTCTCCTACAACTAGCTGGCAAAAACATGGAATGATCAGTGAGTCGGTAATCTGTAATAAAACTATTACAATCAAAATATATAATAGCGTCACTGTGACGACAAGTCCTATTATACATAAGAAGATTTAAATTATAAATATGCCTATTTTGTTCATCAGACAAACAATTAGAGTAAGGCAAAGCAGAAAAAATTAATGCCGGTTCATTGGGTACAGGCCATGACAATTTGATCGCTGCAATTGACAGATATGGTTTTGACGTGTTAGCTATTAACGAGACTTGGTTACGGCCAGGGGAGGAGGGGCGCGCTCCGGTGGTATCGGGCTATCGTCTGCGCCACAAGCCGCGGCCAGCGAGTGTGCGCTCGGGTCGTGGTGGGGGTGTTGGCTTTTACCTGAGGAAGGGGCTGAGTGCGCGTACTTGGTCTGGCGCCATTGATCCCAGGTTCGAACCAATTGAACAAATGTGGCTAACGCTTTCAGTGAATGGTAAAAAAATTGCAATAGGTACAGCGTATCGCCCGCCATGGCTTGACCTTGTCCTTTTTCTAGATGCTGTGACCAATTCTATTAGCTCACTGGCAAACTGTGATCATTTTATATTACTTGGCGATTTTAATGTTAATTTATTGGACCAAAATGGAATTAAAACTAAAAGAATAAACGAGTTTTTGAATTCTCTCAATCTTACTCAGTTAGTCACGTCTCCTACGCATTTCACAGGATCTAGTGAAACTCTCATTGACCTCTTGTGCACCGACCTAAGAGCAAAATATACTGAGGTAAAACCTCTGGCTTCAATTGCCGGTCATTCTATTATTATAAGCGAATTTTATATAAAACGTGACAAATTTAAACCGTTCATAGTAAAATCTAGGCCACTTAAAAACGTATGTATGGATAACTTTGTTGCAGACTTGTTACTTCTAAACCTTGAAAATGTTTCTACACTCAATAACGTTAACGACATGGTGCATGCATTTAACAGCTACATAATTTCTCTATTTGACGTCCACGCACCTCTTAAGACTTATTTCATAAAAGAAAAGTCGTACCCTTGGATTACGGATACAATCAAGATTATGATGCGCTTACGAGATGAAGCGCTTGCTAGTTACAGGAAAACGAAATTAGATTAAAAAAAACAATACTACAAAGAGTTAAAATCATTAGTAATCAGTTCTTTGTATAGTGAAAAAATTGCGTACTTCAAACATAATATAAATAATAAAATTAAAAATCCAAAACAATTATGGAAAAATCTCAAATCTACTCTATTACCTATTAGACCCAGACAAGACCTTCCGTCGCATTTTACAGATCCTGACCTAATAAATAATACTTTCTTGATAGTTCCCGGAAACCCCATAGCCAGTGACTCACTGAGATCTTACTATGAGAATCATAGACATGGCGACGCAAGTTTCGCTATTACTCCAGTGGTCCAAAATGACATCTCACGTATTTTGTCTAGCCTGAAAAGTAACGCGGAAGGCTGCGACAACATTACTTTGGAAATGATTACTATGACTCTGCCGTACACGTTAAACACAATTACGGATATAATAAACTGTTCAATTGCAACATCAACGTTTCCTGATCAATGGAAAATTGCCTCAGTTAGACCATTGCCAAAAAACACAAATCCTATCGAAATCAAGGACTTACGCCCCATTAGCATTCTGCCATGCCTGTCTAAAGTCCTTGAGAAGGTCGTCAGCCGCCAATTAACAAGTTTTTTTGGAGGAAAACGACATATTACCAGACTTACAATCTGGTTTTAGAAAACAGCGCAGTACCGCAACTGCCCTGCTGGATGTCACTGACAATATATTATGTGCCCAGGATCAGGGAATGTGTACTTTACTTGTTTTGCTTGATTTCTCCCGCGCCTTTGATGCAATAAACATTCCGCTTTTATTGTCAAAGCTAACCTATTACGGTTTCGACTCCAGCGCTACGCAATGGTTTAGCAGCTATCTTAATAATAGAAAACAACTTGTGGATTTGCGTTTTGACGACGGCACTACACTTACATCATCTCTTTCAACTGTAGACAGGGGAGTCCCGCAGGGCTCAATACTAGGTCCAATACTTTTTATTTTGTACTGTGCGGATATTGTTAAATGCCTCCAAAGCTGCAAGTTCCACATATATGCTGATGATGTCCAGTTGTACGTATCCTTTAGACCAGATGAATACGAGAGAGCCGTCAAGGAGATTAATGATGACCTTCGTAGAATTGGCATCTGGTCTGAAGAGAACTGCCTGTCGCTGAACCCAACAAAAACAAAATATATAATATTTGGTACGAGACAGCGACTTGCTACATTACCCGCAACACTAGACCTAAAACTAATGGGAGAACAAATTGAGAGAGTATGTGAAGCGCGGAATCTTGGCCTTATAATGGATAACGCCCTTCGTTATGAAAAACATGTAGCCGACTCTGTACGAAACTGCTTTTATCGTCTCAAAATCCTATACAAAATGAGGCCCTATTTGTCAGAGAAACTACGGGAACAGCTGGTAGAAACCTTGGTCTTGTCTAGATTAAATTATGCAGACACAGTCTACGGTCCCCGCCTATTAGCTCGAACGGATCGGCTCATACAAAGGGTACAAAACGCCTGTGCTCGGTTTTGTTACGGAATACCAGCCAGAAGCCACGTTACTCCATTTTTGAATAAACACCACTCGCTTAAAATGAAATCAAGACGCAAGCTTCACTTGGCCTGTCTTCTGTTCGGCGTGGTCAAATGTCAGAAACCCGACTACCTATACAACAAGCTGAATTGGATAACTGGTAGACGAGAATGCGGGAGACGGCAATGCTCACAGCAGCTGTCTACACAGTTTCACAACACAGCAGCATTTAGGGGCAGTTTCCGTTACGCAGCATCCAAAGTGTGGAACAACCTGCCGCCACCCATAAGAATGATCAACACGATCGACGCATTCAGAAGACGCTTACGGCAGTATCTAATAGACGAGCAACGGAAACTGGATATGATCACACAAAATACATCAATTATTTAAGCTACCCTTTTTGAACATAAACGGTCAGTGAAACAAAATCTTGATCATAATAATCTGATGATAACAATAATTGATATTGCTCACGCGCGGGGTCACCTACGCTTCATCGCCAGATATGAGTCCTGTAATAATAATAAAAAAAAAACGTTACTTAATGTTTTAGTGTATGTCTTTGTGGTTATTAGTAGATGTACCTATACATAAAAACTCACCCATTGTGCCTGGTCTACTTGTGTGCGATTAGGGCGCGGTGTCGGGAACATTTATACTGCCCTACCCCCATTAGCGTTTTTGTGATGCACCCATGTTTGTGTCGTGCAAAAACGTTCATATTCTGGAATAGCAGGATACAGAAGTTACATACATATCATTTGACATGTTTATGACACATATTATGTAGGAATATTGTGGTTAGCTCATAAACCTTAGGTTAGGCCATATTTACCATTTATTTCCTCGATCTTCTACGTTTCAGCCTTTTATTATTATTATTATTCAATTTTAATTCAATTTCAATTTTAATTTATGCATTATAATTTTAATGAATTATTTTATAGTCACTTGTAATAATGTGGTACATGGATTTGTAAACTTAATAAAGTATTAATTGTAAGTTCGCACTAAGGCACTGTGCTTCTAGAACTGTTATGTAACGGTCAGGCGCGCTCGGCTGCCTACAACGCAGTGAAGAGGGTATAGTGCATAATTTAATATCTGCGATTCGTCTGTCTGCCAGTTACATAATTTTCTAAACAGTACAAATTTTCTACACTCTTATTACACCTATATATAACTACATTTATATCCTACTTCTTTATACCTTAACTTTTTATTTTTATTTTACTCTGTTACACATATTTCTTATTTAATTATTTTTAACTCACACCCTATAAAGCTGATTTACATCTGTGACGTCTCGCAAGGCTCAGTTGAAAACCAGCGTCAGGCACCCTGTGGCCTGGCTTTTTGCTGAACTGAGCCTATTTGGCACAGCCGTGAGGCACACGGTACCTACTTTTATGTTCATCCTTTATCATTGTTTCGTAATTCGTCATTGTAATTGTGTGCCTAAGGCGTGTCAAATAAACTTATTTTCTTTCTTTCTTTCTTTCTTTCAAAAAATAAACTTACAATTATTGGACTCATACAGCTGCATCATTAAATTAAAACATTTAATAATATCCTTCTTTCTTACCGCCAAGCTATTCCCAAATAACAATATTACATTTGAATTGGGATTTATTTTAGTCGATTTAATACTACTAATTAATTGGCTAAAACTGGCACCGGGTAGACAACAATTAAGAGTAGGGCGACGCCTATAACGAGTAGGGTGACGCCTATAGTGAGTAGGGCGACGCCGATACCGAGTAGGGCGACGCCTATAACGAGTAGGGCGACGCGTATAACGAGTAGGGTGACGCCTATAACAAGTAGGGCGACGCCGATAACGAGTAGGGCGACGCCAATAATGAGTAGGGCGACGCCTATAAAGAGTAGGATGACGCCGATAGTGAGTAGGGCGACGCCGATAACGAGTAGGGCGACGGGGATAGTGAGTAGGGCGACGCCTACAATGAGTAGGGCGACGCCTATAAGGAGTAGGGTGTCGCCGATAACGAGTAGGGCGACGCCTATAACGAGTATGACGACGCCTATAGTGAGTAGGGCGACGCCGATAGTGAGTAGGGCGACGCCGATAACAAGTAGGGCGACGCCTATAACGAGTAGGGCGACGCGTATAACGAGTAGGGCGACGCCTATAACGAGTAGGGCGACGCCGATAACGAGTACGGCGACGCCAATAATGAGTAGGGCGACGCCTATAACGAGTAGGGCGACGCCGATAGTGAGTAGGGCGACGCCTATAGTCAGTAGGGCGACGCCGATAATGATTAGGGCGACGCCTATAACGAGTAGGGCGACGCCTATAATGAGTAGGGCGACGCCTATAATCAGTAGGGCGACGCCTATAACGAGTAGGGCGACGCCAATAATGAGTAGGGCGACGCCTATAAAGAGTAGGACGACGCCGATAGTGAGTAGGGCGACGCCGATAATGATTAGGGCGACGCCTATAACGAGTAGGGCGACGCCTATAACGAGTAGGGCGACGCCGATAGTGAGTAGGGCGACGCCTATAGTCAGTAGGGCGACGCCGATAATGATTAGGGCGACGTCTATAACGAGTAGGGCGACGCCTATAATGAGTAGGGCGACGCCTATTAAGAGTAGGGCGACGCCGATACCGAGTAGGGCGACGCCTATTATGAGTAGGGCGACGCCGATAATGAGTAGGGCGACGCCTATAACGAGGAGGGCGACGCGGATAGTGAGTAGGGCGACGCCGATAACAAGTAAGGCGACGCCTATAACGAGTAGGGCGACGCCTATAACGAGTAGGGCGACGCCGATTACGAGTAGGGCGACGCCAATAATGAGTAGGGCGACGCCTATAATGAGTAGGGCGACGCCTATAACGAGTAGGGCGACGCCGATAGTGAGTAGGGCGACGCCTATAGTCAGTAGGGCGACGCCGATAATGATTAGGGCGACGCCTATAACGAGTAGGGCGACGCCTATAATGAGTAGGGCGACGCCTATTAAGAGTAGGGCGACGCCTATAACGAGTAGGGCGACGCCTATAATGAGTAGGGCGACGCCTATTAAAAGTAGGGCGACGCCGATAATGAGTAGGGCGACGCCGATAGTGAGTAGGGCGACGCCGATAACGAGTAGGGCGACGCCGATAACGAGTAGGGCGACGCCGATAATGAGTAGGGCGACGCCTATTAAGAGTAGGGCGACGCCGATAATGAGTAGGGCGACGCCGATAGTGAGTAGGGCGACGCCGATAACGAGTAGGGCGACGCCGATAGTGAGTAGGGCGACGCCTACAATGAGTCGGGCAACGCCGATAACGAGTAGGGCGACGCCTATTAAGAGTAGGGCGACGCCTATTAAGAGTAGGGCGACGCCGATACCGAGTAGGGCGACGCCTATTAAGAGTAGGGCGACGCCGATAATGAGTAGGGCGACGCCTATAACGAGGAGGGCGACGCGGATAGTGAGTAGGGCGACGCCGATAACAAGTAAGGCGACGCCTATAACGAGTAGGGCGACGCCTATAACAAGTAGGGCGACGCCGATTACGAGTAGGGCGACGCCAATAATGAGTAGGGCGACGCCTATAATGAGTAGGGCGACGCCTATAACGAGTAGGGCGACGCCGATAGTGAGTAGGGCGACGCCTATAGTCAGTAGGGCGACGCCGATAATGATTAGGGCGACGCCTATAACGAGTAGGGCGACGCCTATTAAGTGTAGGGCGACGCCGATACCGAGTAGGGCGACGCCTATTAAGAGTAGGGCGACGCCGATAATGAGTAGGGCGACGCCTATAACGAGGAGGGCGACGCGGATAGTGAGTAGGGCGACGCCGATAACAAGTAAGGCGACGCCTATAACGAGTAGGGCAACGCCTATAACGAGTAGGGCGACGCCGATTACGAGTAGGGCGACGCCAATAATGAGTAGGGCGACGCCTATAATGAGTAGGGCGACGCCTATAACGAGTAGAGCGACGCCGATAGTGAGTAGGGCGACGCCTATAGTCAGTAGGGCGACGCCGATAATGATTAGGGCGACGCCTATAACGAGTAGGGCGACGCCTATTAAAAGTAGGGCGACGCCTATTAAGAGTAGGGCGACGCCTATAACGAGTAGGGCGACGCCTATAATGATTAGGGCGACGCCTATTAAAAGTAGGGCGACGCCGATAATGAGTAGGGCGACGCCGATAGTGAGTAGGGCGACGCCGATAACGAGTAGGGCGACGCCGATAATGAGTAGGGCGACGCCTATTAAGAGTAGGGCGACGCCGATAATGAGTAGGGCGACGCCGATAGTGAGTAGGGCGACGCCGATAACGAGTAGGGCGACGCCGATAATGAGTAGGGCGACGCCTATAACGAGTAGGGCGACGCCGATAGTGAGTAGGGCGACGCCTATAGTCAGTAGGGCGACGCCGATAATGATTAGGGCGACGCCTATAACGAGTAGGGCGACGCCTATTAAAAGTAGGGCGACGCCTATTAAGAGTAGGGCGACGCCTATAACGAGTAGGGCGACGCCTATAATGATTAGGGCGACGCCTATTAAAAGTAGGGCGACGCCGATAATGAGTAGGGCGACGCCGATAGTGAGTAGGGCGACGCCGATAACGAGTAGGGCGACGCCGATAATGAGTAGGGCGACGCCTATTAAGAGTAGGGCGACGCCGATAATGAGTAGGGCTACGCCGATAGTGAGTAGGGCGACGCCGATAACGAGTAGGGCGACGCCGATAATGAGTAGGGCGACGCCTATAACGAGTAGGGCGATGCCTATAACGAGTAGGGTGTCGCCAATAAAGAGTATTGCGACGCCTATAACGAGTAGGGCGACGCCGATAGTGAGTAGGGCGACGCCTACAATGAGTCGGGCGACGCCGATAACGAGTAGGGCGACGCCTATTAAGAGTAGGGCGACGCCTATAACGAGTAGGGCGACGCCGATAACGAGTAGGGCGACGCCAATAATGAGTAGGGCGACGCCTACAATGAGTCGGGCGACGCCGATAACGAGTAGGGCGACGCCTATTAAGAGTAGGGCGACGCCTATAATGAGTAGGGCGACGCCTATAACGAGTAGGGCGACGCCTATAGTCATTAGGGCGACGCCGATAATGAGTAGGGCGACGCCAATAACGAGTAGGGCGACGCGTATAACGAGTAGGGCGACGCCGATAACGAGTAGGGCGACGCCAATAATGAGTAGGGCGACGCCTATAATGAGTAGGGCGACGCGTATAACGAGTAGGGCGACGCCTATAACGAGTAGGGCGACGCCGATAACGAGTAGGGCGACGCCTATAACGAGGAGGGCGACGCGGATAGTAAGTAGGGCGACGCCGATAACAAGTAAGGCGACGCCTATAACGAGTAGGGCGACGCCTATAACGAATAGGGCGACGCCGATTACGAGTGGGGCGACGCCAATAATGAGTAGGGCGACGCCTATAATGAATAGGGCGACGCCTATAACGAGTAGGGCGACGCCGATAGTGAGTAGGGCGACGCCTATAGTCAGTAGGGCGACGCCGATAATGATTAGGGCGACGCCTATAACGAGTAGGGCGACGCCTATAATGAGTAGGGCGACGCCTATTAAGAGTAGGGCGACGCCTATAACGAGTAGGGCGACGCCTATAATGAGTAGGGCGACGCCTATTAAAAATAGGGCGACGCCGATAATGAGTAGGGCGACGCCGATAGTGAGTAGGGCGACGCCGATAACGAGTAGGGCGACGCCGATAATGAGTAGGGCGACGCCTATTAAGAGTAGGGCGACGCCGATAATGAGTAGGGCGACGCCGATAGTGAGTAGGGCGACGCCGATAACGAGTAGGGCGACGCCGATAATGAGTAGGGCGACGCCTATAACGAGTAGGGCGACGCCTATAACGAGTAGGGTGTCGCCAATAAAGAGTATTGCGACGCCTATAACGAGTAGGGCGACGCCGATAGTGAGTAGGGCGACGCCTACAATGAGTCGGGCGACGCCGATAACGAGTAGGGCGACGCCTATTAAGAGTAGGGCGACGCCGATAATGAGTCGGGCGACGCCGATAGTGAGTAGGGCGACGCCTACAATGAGTCGGGCGACGCCGATAACGAGTAGGGCGACGCCTATTAAGAGTAGGGCGACGCCTATAAAGAGTAGGGCGACGCCGATAATGAGTAGGGCGACGCCGATAACGAGTAGGGCGACGCCGATTATGAGTAGGGCGAAACCTACAATGAGTAGGGCGACGCCGATAGTGAGTAGGGCGACGCCTACAATGAGTCGGGCGACGCCGATAACGAGTAGGGCGACGCCTATTAAGAGTAGGGCGACGCCGATAATGAGTAGGGCGACGCCTATAACGAGTAGGGTGACGCCTATTAAGAGTAGGGCGAAACCTACAATGAGTAGGGCGACGCCGATAGTGAGTAGGGCGACGCCTACAATGAGTCGGGCGACGCCGATAACGAGTAGGGCGACGCCTTTTAAGAGTAGGGCGACGCCGATAATGAGTAGGGCAACGCCTATAACGAGTAGCAGCTACACGATAGCAGCTACACGATAACTGACACATGCTTGCACTGACTGGACAGTTCCACTAAATATGTTTAGTTCTTTCTTCCAAAGACCACCTCAGACACCTACATTGTCCTCATATACTCGTAACTACACCAATGCAAAATTGTCTGGCCTTAAAAAGTGACAGTGACCTCTGAGTTTGGGTTGGTTGTTTCTTCTCAGAGCAGTCAGGTACGAAACACCGGCCACATCTAGTTTGAAAATAGTGTCTGTTGACGTGTAAAAGAGTTTACCAACACCAATTTATTAAATGAAGATCATTTTTATCATTTAAGAATTCACTGTGCTTCCTTACAAATACCGATATCTCAAACTAATACGATATCTAAAGGATAGATGCACTTACACAGTGATAATAATGTCACCATACGTTCTTAAGCTTCTTTTTATCACAAATTACATTTTTTTTGTCAGCAACACAGTTAACCTCTCGGGCGCGTTACGTACACCCGGGTGTACATAAGTGAAAACGCCCCAGCGCCTTACGTACACACGTCATTGGATTTTGATTTTTATCATTTTCAATTATAAATCGCCCGAGAGGTTAAATCTTCTCTCAAAAACTTTAAACATTTTATTCCTGTTTGTGAAACTTGTAGCAAAATAGAAAATGTTCCAATACGTCCAGTTGGAGCGCACGTTCCGTAGCTGGACCATTCCAGATGATGGCCAAGATGTGGCCCGCGGGGAAATCACTCGGCCTGCTCGAAACTGCCCTCTGAATAAATTATCAGCCACACTAAATGCCAACACCTTGGATCAAGCTATAGAGTTTAAGTAGTATTAGTAAGATATTTATATCGCTCGATTTAAACATCTGATTCCCATAAATAAAATAACATTAAATACATCGAACTAAGTATCTTTATACCCACTGAATACAGTTGCTATTTTTTTATTAATTTAACGTACTATTCTTTTATTAATGTATTTAAAAAATAAAATACAGTAAGTTAGTTAATAAAAAAATATAATCTATATACCGTTATAATCTATTTGTGTTTAGATATTAGAAGAGTACGTAGCACGTGGCGTTCTGCTATTTCTGTAAGTATAACCTACAAAAAATATTTAATTTCATTGTTACCCTGATGAAAGAGGCCCTTTTAATATTCATTCTAGTAGAGAGTTAGAGGGACACTTGCATGATACTTAGTCAGTCTAACTTTACCAGATTTCACTAAAATCGTAACTAATACCTCCATGCATCTCCTCGCTAACAAAAACCGTGTGTTAGCATATTACAGGAGGCTGTAGCCAAGAGCCTCCCCGAGACGTCGCGTCCGGCCGAAATGAATAAATTAGCTGCAGCATTGTGAGTCTAGCTACGGGAGACAGTCTAGATTCTGCTCTAATCATTATCAAAGCATGAAAAAAATGCTTTAGGTTAATTTTTCATATCACATCGTCGTTTCAGTGATATAATTATGTCGTCATTATTCAAGTATACCTGCAGGGAGAAAAACACAAATAAGTTATTTCCCCAAGTTTCAGTTTTCTACTTACATTTCGGCGAATAACTGTGAATCCTGGCGCTTTAGGATACTCTGTCTACATTTTATAGATTTTGTTTGTCTAAGTGTCCTCTATTTAAATATATAACTTAAGTTGCACACCGCGATTCTGAAAAAAAAAAACAAAATGGCGGGTGACGGATAGAGCCAAAACCCCTTTATGTGCAATTCAATCGACGACAATTTCCATTTTTAAAATTCATTACGATCATGATCACGATGCGTGAAAGGTGAAGACAAAATCTACCTATAATGTTTCTAAGTTCTTAAGTACTGGTAAACGGACAAATATTAGTTCCATGAAATGAAAAATCGAACCCACAACACATAACGCAGCAGTCTATCAATGAGCCACTAAACCGTTTTTTTATTGTGGTAATATCATCAAAGGAGTCCTCCCATCGAGGGCAGAGTGGGAGGAACTGTCAGACTCACACGGATTAAAATCCACGTTGCCCTTTTTGTTCCGGGGTCAATTACGTGGTAATTCGTAAGTCCCGCGACCCCGGCGGGCTAGCTCAAATATTCGAAAATAACCCAAGTATTCGAATAGTGAAATGGGGCGGATATTCGAATTGGAAGCCCTAGCTAAAACTAGTTACTACTCTAATTAAAGTATTGAGATTTTTAAAGAGTACGAAAAGAGTTAAGAATACCAGACTTTTGACAATCATTCTAAAGTGGAACTATAAAATAGGAGTGCAGTCCAGTCTATGCAGATGCTTTCAAAACTACGGCGCATCAGTCCGCATTGACGTATTCAGGAACTAAATACCTACCTACCTCACTCAAAGAGCGAACAATAAAGACCTATAAAGTTGAATGATACAAAACAGTAAAATACGACACGTAGCGTCCGTAGCTCAGGCGTGTTTCTGTTTATGACCGCCAACTAGAAGTAGATAGCTGAAATTGCGGCCCCAATAAACGTTGGAAACTTTACGACAGCAGAAAGCTTTCTAACGAACAAATTCAAAATATTTATTCAAGGGGTCATATTACATGTCAGAATGAAGGTGTACGGTTACTTACCATTACAAACTATTGCTTATCGTTGAAAAGACCCTGAAAGGAATTTAACACTGGACTGCTACGCAGTGTGTCGCGTGCTCGATCCCCGCATGGAACAAATATTTGTACGACTTACAAGTCTTTTTTTAGGTTTTGGGTGTATGTGTATGTGAGTTTCAATGTTTGTAAACGTACTTAGGTACCAAATTCATAAACAACAGATTTAGAGTGTCGGGCATTGATAGGTACCTATAAAGTAAAAGGTTAACAAATCAAATAATTTCCACAAATCTGTAGGTAAGACTTTCTTATGTACCTACGACGTATTCACATTCACGAAATGGTATTATGAACAGCGAATAGTACCCTAATGAATGTAATGGACTTTCCATCGGGAACATCATTTTAAACACGTTTAAAACATGAAGGAAGTTCACGATCGAACTAAGCCGAAAGTAGTTTCGTCAAACATTGTGAAGCGATTCTGATGAGATAGGTATTACGATTTAATGGGGCAATTTCCATCATGTTTTTTGGCGCTAAAGATCTTACTCATGCTAAAATACCAACTGAACTATTAAGGCATGCTGTTATTTAATCTGTAGGTGAAATAGCTGTACCTACAAATAGCAGGCAGCCGTAAACTGTGAAAATCAATAAAAATAAATCAATTATTAGACACACTTTTGAACAAAACAACCGTAAGGTTACTGGTTCAAAACTCGCTCAATTGCACGATGTTCCTTGATCAGACAATCTAACTTCACCTAACATCTCCAACATCTTAAAATTCCCAAAACGGAATCAAATTCATAAATAAACACTTTACAAAACCATAACGTCGAATCTAAACTTGTTAACAGCAACAAAACGAAACAAGATTTCCCGCTTAATGAAAACCATAGACGTCTTCATTCCACGCAAACAACGTTCGGAAACCACGTCCCGCGCCCGAGGGAAATCAGCCCGCGTGCGTTCCGAAACCTTTGTAGCGAGCAGTAATTACACTAAACGCGGCAAGGCTGAATGGCATTTTTCTTGTGTCTAATATTTTTAATTAGTAGTCAAAGGAAAATCTGATTCAGTTCTTTATTTGAGTATTATGTATGCTTTAAACTTTACATTCAATTTCTGTTTTAAAAAAACGTGAAATATTCTAGCAATTTCTCCTGAATCGTGGGTACATTTACAAACAACGAAATACTCATACACAAACACCCGTATCACAAGTAGGTCATAAAAATATTTGTATCGTGCAGGGATCGAACGAACCCGTGACAGTATACGCAACATTCGATCGCTAAGTCACTACGCCAACAGTGCCATCCAAATTCCTGAGAAAATTAAAATTTTCTCGTCGATAGTTGCATGATACTTACTAGTTTTTTTCCTTACTAAAATCACATAACTGTAACTAGGATTAATATTTTCTGAATGAAAACGCAACCTTGTATTCTTTAGGAGCGATATTTTCATTCGTAAAAAGTCATTCCAATTTGGAAACAGAAAATAAAATAACCATTCATAATAAATTGCTTTAGGGTTGTCCCACCCGGGTCGACGGCGCGTTGTGTTCCACGCGCGCCTCAAAGAGTGTCAGCATATTGACGGGGCCTGTAGAGGGCCAAAGCCTGCCGGGGTCGCGGGACCAAGGGATTACCGTGACCCTAGTACGTAAAGGGCTATTGAAGGACACCGTGGATTTTAGTCAGTACAAGTCTGACAGTCCCTCCCGCCCTGCCCTGGGTGGGAGGACTCATTTGATGATTTTACCACGATAAAAAAAAAAAAAAAAAAAAAGGGTTGTCATACAAAACAACCTATAGAAAATTCATGAAAAAAATGTGCGGTATGTTAATGTTACGTTCGTTAGAACGTAATTGTGAACCCCTGCTAAAGGAATTAATAATTTTGTAGAATCATACGCAAAAACGGATGTGTTCGCACGTTGGAATATGATTGTATAAACATAATAAGTACTTCTGTTCTGTAGCCATCGTAGCAAAATTTCCTTAGATCTGCTACGAAAGCTACGACGTAGTATGCACGTAGTAAGTCTACGGGACAACTTCTTGGTATCGCTTCGTACTCGCATCGCTTTCTCCTGTCTGTTTGACAAAGTCATTAGGAATGGACACAACCGTCAAAATAGCGAAGTTCACATTGTATGACAAAAACAAGATATTGATTACTATCTGATCGGATGTTACTAACTAAGTTAACCTAGTTTTCCCAACTGTAACGAGTTTCGTAATGGCGGGGTATACGACGAAAATTTTTCCCGCCAAATTAAAAACAAAATGGCTGCTCGTTACTCCGACACACGGTAATCCAATCAGGTTGATTCACATTGACCCTTACGTCGACGCTAAGACTGGTCAATTCAACGTATTTATTTTTCAGAGGATGTTTTTTATTGCCACCTATACCGCATGTATTTTTAGTATTAAATACTTTTATCGGTATCCATACATTTTGAAAAGCTCATAATTTACCTACATAAAATCTAAATATAATTTAAAGAAAGAAAATAAAAATTAAATTAAATAAGAACGTTTTACAAAGATGAGATTTGGGCAAGGTATGTACTGTCAGAGAGGGATCTTTTATTAAAAGTGAGTATTAGTCTTACTAATGTATTCAATCGATTGACACGCACACTTTTACAATCGTTTCTTTATTACTAGGAGAAACAAGACAATATTCTACATCTTATTCTTAATATATTTCATAAATCATTGAGCGGCTTGATTCAACCAGTGCTTATAAAGAGTAGGTATTTGAGGTTAGCTCTCACAGTAAAACCTCTACAGTACCTACACCATATTAATAAATAGGAAAAAATATAGAAATTTCAAAAACACAATAATAGTTATGCGAGAAGTCTGTCTTTATGAACGAGTTCCAACTTTTGAGCCGAGCCGTAGGCGAGGGTCAATAGCTGGAACGAGTTGTAAAGACAGATTCGCACTTTTATTGAACAACTATTTTTAATACAGTTGCCAAGAAATAAAAATTTTAATAATAAAAAATTAACTTGACTTAGCGTAGAAAATTTTACGAAAATGGCGCCAAGTATATTTTTTGTCATTGTGATGTACTGTCAAATAATTAAATAAATCTGTGCTCCTGCGACCCGCCCGCTCGGCATTACGTTGACAGCAGTCGAGGCGAGCGGACGTGTCGCTAGCACTCAGATAAAAGTATTATCTGTGTTTCATTAAACCACCCAGGAATAAAAGTGAGACATAACATTGGCGACGAGAATAAAGAACGTGAGTAAAATAAAAAGAATAATAAAAAGGCGAATGACCGAGACTATCAAATTAGCCATAATGTAACACTGTTTTTATTTTCTCTTATTACGGAGGTTAATAAATATATCGTTTACTAAAATAAATACTAAAATATTTTAAACGGGAGCAAATTACAGTTGATATTTTCGGTCAAAACAGCCTTAAAATCAGTGCCTGCTAATACTTATCAATAAAATGTTGTTGTGTAGCTGGTGTGCACATTACATTATAAATATATACCCACATTGTATAAATCCTGCAGAACGATAACTAATTAAGACAAACAGATATTCTCCGTGCCATTCTCGACCTACCCACATTATATTTAGTTAAAACTATTTACATTCTTAGTAATACCGCACGCCTAAGTACTTATCTAAACACTAATTATCGTTCATAGAATCTTAATTTTATTTTTATGCAAGTAATATACGAATATAGTTATGGAAAAACGATGACTATATAATTATTAGTGCACGGATTACCTTAAAACAATCTATTGCGATTCGTCTTGACTTTGATATTTTTCAATAAGCTACCGACTACACAACAACAACCAATCGTGCCTGTAAGTATTAGCCAAGTCGAAAGAGAATGACAAATCACATACTGTACACTATTCCAATGGGTAAATACCCATCTAGTTCCACATATTACTGGTATAAAATTATACTCGTATATGCAATTCCGCGAAATGATTCATGTTCCAATCTACAAGTCCAGTCAAAAAAAAAAAAAAAAAAAAAAAAAACGCTATACTACGTAAGCATTAGGTATATTAAGCTAGATACATACTCGTACGTATTATATCGTGTTTATCATATCGCTGTTTAGGTTAATTTGCGTAGTATTTGAAGCAATCTTTAATTCTTGCAGATTGTCCCAACATGTCTCAATTACCGACCATAGAAATTCTTGACTGCGACGGTGATCCAACCTCATTAGGCCATCGGTGGCAAAGATGGAAACGAGGTCTCGAAATCTATCTTCTAGCCTTAGGCATAGAACAGCCCTTAAAAAAACGCGCAACACTTTTACATACCGGTGGTTTAGGATTGCAAGATATTTATTATAACCTTCCCGGTGCACACGTGGAAGAGGGCGCGTCCTCCGATGTTTTCGAGACCGCTATTAAAAAACTAGATGATTACTTTTCTCCGAAACAGAGTTTTGTTTATGAACGACACGTATTCCGTCTCATGAAACAGGAACCCGATGAAAAGTTGGAAAAATTCTTAGTTAGATTACGTAATCAATGTTCCAAATGTGATTTTGCTAACAAAGACAACGCTCTCATAGACCAAATTGCGGAGAAATGTACCTCATCAGACCTTAGAAAGAAAATACTACAGTTAGGAGATTCCGTTACAATAGAAAAGGTTATTTTAGAAGCCAATTCAATCGAAACCGTAGATAGACAATTAAAGGAATTCCAAGTAATAAAAACTGAACAAGTCAATAGGATTGGAACAAGAACAAATAAAACCCGACCTCAGGGTACTCACACGGATAATTCACGGTGTACAAGATGTGGAAGTGAAAATCACAAATGTGACGATACACGTTGTCCCGCGAGAGACAAAGTATGTGACAAATGTGGCTATAAAGGTCACTTCATGAGTCAATGTCGAACAAGGAAACTCAAGCGTAAAACACCTATTACTTGGGACAAACAAAAACATGACAGTAAAAAAATAAAGCCAAATGAACCACAGACCAAGCCACCAGTCAGTAATGTAAACTATATATTTCATATTGATGATGACGCTGAAATAACTTGCCAAGTCGGAGGTGTCAATGTAAATATGCTCATCGACTCTGGGAGTAAAAACAATATAATAAATGATGAAACCTGGGAATATTTAAAATCAAAAGCTGTTGTTGTGTCTAACCAGCAACCAGGTTCTGATCAAGTGTTTATGGCTTACGGTTCAAAAGACCCTCTGAATGTGCTCGGCACATTTGAAGCGTCAATCGTGGTTGGACCAGAAACAAAAACTGCAAAATTTTATGTAATTAAAAATGGTAGCCGTAATTTGTTGGGCAAGCATACAGCTACATGTCTTAATGTGCTTAAATTAGGGGTGAGTATAAATCTATTACATACAGAGAATTTTCCTAAATTCAAAAATGTCCAATTGGCTATTGCTATAGATCCAGCTGTGACACCCATATGTCAGCCCTATAGGCGAGTACCAATTCCACTCGAAAATAAAATCAATGATAAAATTGATGAGTTAGTCAAAAAAGACATCATTGAACCTGTAGATCAAGCCACAACCTGGGTTTCTCCGGTAGTACCCATTCTTAAGAGTGATGACACCTTAAGACTATGTGTTGACATGAGATGTGCAAACAAAGCTATTATAAGAGAGAATCATCCTTTACCCACAATGACCCAACTTCTCCCAAAGCTCAGGAAGTCATGCATCTTTTCTAAACTTGATATTAAAGATGCATTCCACCAAGTTGAAATAAAAGAAGATTGTCGGGATATCACAACATTTATAACCAGTAAAGGCCTGTTTCGATATAAGCGCCTGATGTTTGGTATATCGTGTGCACCCGAACATTTTCAGAAAATCATGGAAAGGATGCTTCTGCCTTGTAAGGGCGTCGTTAATTTCATTGACGATGTTATTGTGTTTGGCAGTAGCCTAAATGAACATAATGATAGACTAAAGAACGTGTTGCAAGTTTTGAAAGATAATAATGTGGTCCTTAATGATAAAAAATGTATTTATAACTCGTCAAAAATAGATTTTCTCGGTCACGAATTATCTCCACGAGGCATTAGACCCCTTGATAAGTACGTTAAAACAATAAAATTATTCAGAGAACCTAAAACTGTTGAAGAAGTTCAAAGCTTTTTGGGACTTGTTAATTATATTGGAAAATGGATCCCAAGGTTGGCCACCATGACCGATCCAATTCGAGAAATTTTAAGACACAAACTCTCTAAAAACGCCGATATAACTGAATATTGGAAAGATAAACAAGCCACTGCGTTTACGGAGTTAAAAGAAAGTTTAAGTTCCCTTCGCACCTTAGGTTTTTATGATCCACACGATAAGACTCAAGTCATGGCAGATGCTAGTCCTGTGGGGTTAGGGGCTGTTCTCGTTCAGATAGATGTACAAGGACCTCGGATCATTGCTTTTGGTCATAAAAGTTTATCTGACGTTGAAAAACGATATTGCCAGACCGAAAAGGAGGCACTTGCCTTGGTCTGGGCAGTCGAACATTTTAATATGTATTTATATGGGCTAAAAGAATTTGAGCTGATCACTGATCATAAACCTCTCGAGGTAATATTTGGGCCGCGCTCTAAACCTTGTGCACGTATTGAACGATGGGTGTTACGGTTACAGGCTTACAATTACAAGGTTGTTTATTATCCCGGGAAAAATAATATAGCTGACTCCCTGTCCCGATTATGCCCAAATCATAATTCACATCCACATGATAATGAGCATCACATTAATAAAATCGTGGAGTTTGCTAGACCCATGGCTGTACCAATGGAAATTATCATTGATAAATCTAAAAGTGATGAAGACATTCAATTGGTAAAATTAGCTCTCTTCGGAAATAATTGGGACCCCAAAGTAAATAACTATAAACTCTTTGAGCATGAACTTTGGATGCACGACGATATTTTACTACGTGGTAACAAAATCATCATTCCCACGGAGTTACGTAAGCAAGTGCTCGCATCAGCACACGAAGGACATCCTGGTATCGTTGCTATGAAAGGTAGATTGCGTACTAAAGTTTGGTGGCCTAAAATAGATAAAGACGCGGAAAATATGGTTAAAAGTTGTAAAAGCTGCACTCTAGTATCAGGACCAAGCCCCCCTGTGCCAATGAAGAGACGCGAATTACCTATGCAGCCTTGGACTGATATAGCTATAGACTTTTTAGGCCCACTACCCAGTGGACACAACTTATTAGTAGTCATTGATTATTATAGTCGCTACAAAGAAATAAAGATTATGAAATCTATAACATCGAATGAAACCATTAATGTTTTGAAAGAAATATTTTCCAGGCTAGGTATTCCAGTCAGTATAACATCGGATAATGGACGTCAATTTATTAGCGAGGAGTTCAAATCCTTTTGTTCAGAATTTGGCATCAGGCTTTACAATTCTATACCATATTGGCCACAACAAAACGGAGAGGTCGAAAGACAAAACCGTGATATCCTTAAGCGCTTGAAAATTAGCCAATGCCAAAAGTCTGATTGGAAGGATGACCTCCTTCGCTATCTCATGATGTACAATAGCACTCCCCATAGTACAACTGGAAAGACACCATCAGAATTATTTTTTAATAGACAATTTAGAGACAAAATCCCCTCGGCTGTAGATGTCGAAAGCCGACGTATGGACCTAGAAATTTACGATAGAGATAAAATCATAAAAGAAAAGGGAAAGCTGATTGAAGATAGGAAAAGGAAAACAGTAGACAATGAAATTAATATAGGAGAAAAGGTTTATGTTAAAAATATGATAAAAGAAAATAAATTGACGCCTGACTTCAATCCCACTCCACACACAGTAATGAGTGCTAAAGGAGGTGATATAAATATAAAAAATGATGAAACAGGTCAAAACATAAGAAGAAACATAGTTCACCTCAAGAAAATAGAAGGACAATGGAGAATTCATAATGAAAACAGAAAGGAAGACAATGGTGACGTAGAAATAGACTCGGATGATTAAATTTGGTGTTGTAATAAATTGTTGATAGTATTAAGATTAACTTATTAATTAAGATTATTATTAAAACCAGGATATCAGATTTAAAATTATTTAAAGTAGATTTATATAAAATTACGTGTAGCTTAAAAAGTGATTGTTATCAAGGGTCAAATTCAAAGTTGGTACTTAACGTGATTAGTTTAAAAATTATTGAAAAGGAGAGATGTGATGTACTGTCAAATAATTAAATAAATCTGTGCTCCTGCGACCCGCCCGCTCGGCATTACGTTGACAGCAGTCGAGGCGAGCGGACGTGTCGCTAGCACTCAGATAAAAGTATTATCTGTGTTTCATTAAACCACCCAGGAATAAAAGTGAGACATAACAGTCATCATACGCAAAGGCAGCGTACTCATACAGCCAATGTTTCGTTTATGTCGATACTAATATTGGTTTATTATTTGAACAAATAAATAACAAATAACAAATTTCATTTTTTTTTTGCATGATTATTATCAGTCTTGTAACGAAGAAAAAATATTGAATTCATACTTTAGTAAAAATGAAAAAAGATTAGACTAAAGTCTCTTTGGTTGCATAGAGAGCCCATATTAATTTATTATGTTGGTAGTACGGTTTTTTATTTAACTAGTGCGAGAAATTGCATTTTACGCACAGACAACTCCCCCTTAAAATGTCAATTTTAAGGCAACTGTATTAAAAAAAATTTTAGTACTTTGGTCCTTGTACCAGTCCGGGTCCATGTCTCGTCCGTTACTCGGACCTAGTCTTGGACCAGGTCTTAGACTAGGGTTTGGACCATGACTTGGACCATGACTCGGACCATTACTCGGACCCAGACTCGGATTATGACTCGGACCATGACTCGGACCATGACTTGGGCCATGTCTTAGTTCATGACTCGGACCATGACTCGGACCATGACTTGGGCCATGACTCGGACCATTACTCGGACCATGACTCAGAAAATGACTCGGACCATGACTTGGACCATGATTTGGGCCATTACTCGGACCATGACTCGGACCATGACTCGGACCATGACTCGGACTTTGACTCGGACCATTACTCGGACCATGACTCGGACTATGACTCGGACCACAACTCGGATCACGACTCGGACCACGACTAGGAACACGACTCGGACCATGACTCGCACCATGACTGGAAACATGACTCGGACCACAACTCGGATCACGACTCAGACCATGACTCGGACCACGACTCGGACCACAAGACGGACCACGACTCGGACCACAACTCGGACCACGACTCGGACCATGACTCGACCCATGACTCGGACCACAAGAGGGACCATGACTCGACCCACGACTCGGACCACAAGAGGGACCATGACTCGGACCATGACTCGGACCATGACTCGGTCCACGACTCCGACCACGACTCGGACCACGACTCGGACCATGACACGGACCATGACTCGGACTATGACACGGACCACAACTCGAGCCATGACACGGACCATGACTCGGACCATTACTCGGACCACAACTCGGACCACGACTCGGTCCATGACTCGGACTATGACTCGGACCAAGACTCGGAACACGACTCGGACCATGACTCGGTCCACGACTCGGACCACGACTCGGACCATGACACGGACCATGACTCGGACCATTACTCGGACCACAACTCGGACCACGACTCGGACCATTACTCGGACCACGACTCGGACCACGACTCTGACTATGACTCGGACCACGACTCGGACCATTACTCGGACCACGACTCGGACCACGACTCTGACCAAGACTCGGAACACGACTCGGACCATGACTCGGTCCACGACTCGGACCACGACTCGGACCATGACTCGGACCATGACTCGGACCATTACTCGGACCATGACTTGGACCATGATTTGGGCCATTACTCGGACCATGACTCGGACCATGACACGGACCATGACTCGGACCATTACTCGGACCACAACTCGGACCACGACTCGGTCCATGACTCGGACCACGACTCGGACCACGACTCGGACCACGACTCGGACTATGACTCGGACCAAGACTCGGAACACGACTCGGACCATGACTCGGTCCACGACTCGGACCACAACTCGGACCATGACACGGACCATGACTCGGACCATTACTCGGACCACAACTCGGACCACGACTCGGACCATTACTCGGACCACGACTCTGACTATGACTCGGACCACGACTCGGACCATGACTCGGACCATGACTCGGACCATTACTCGGACCATGACTTGGACCATGATTTGGGCCATTACTCGGACCATGACTTGGACCATGACACGGACCATGACTCGGACCATTACTCGGACCACAACTCGGACCACGACTCGGTCCATGACTCGGACCACGACTCGGACCACGACTCGGACCACGACTCGGACTATGACTCGGACCAAGACTCGGAACACGACTCGGACCATGACTCGGTCCACGACTCGGACCACAACTCGGACCATGACACGGACCATGACTCGGACCATTACTCGGACCACAACTCGGACCACGACTCGGACCATTACTCGGACCACGACTCGGACCACGACTCTGACTATGACTCGGACCACGACTCGGAACACGACTCGGACCATGACTCGGTCCACGACTCCGACCACGACTCGGACCACGACTCGGACCATGACACGGACCATGACTCGGACTATGACACGGACCACAACTCGAGCCATGACTCGGAATATGACTCGGACCACAACTCGTACCACGACTCTGAATATGACTCGGACCACAACTCGTACCACGACTCGTACCACTACTCGGACCACGACTCGGAACACGAGTCGGACCATGACTTGGACCATGACTCGGACCATGACTCGGACCACGACCCGGACCACGACTCAGACTATGACTCGGACACACGACTCGGACCACAAGACGGACCACTACTCGGACCACAACTCGAACCACGACTCGGACCATGACTCGACCCATGACTCGGACCACGACTCGGTCCATGACTCGGACCACGACTCGGACCACGACTCGGACCACGACTCGGACCACGACTCGGACTATGACTCGGACCAAGACTCGGAACACGACTCGGACCATGACACGGACCATGACTCGGACCATTACTCGGACCACAACTCGGACCACGACTCGGACCATTACTCGGACCACGACTCGGACCACGACTCTGACTATGACTCGGACCACGACTCGGAACACGACTCGGACCATGACTCGGTCCACGACTCCGACCACGACTCGGACCACGACTCGGACCATGACACGGACCATGACTCGGACTATGACACGGACCACAACTCGAGCCATGACTCGGAATATGACTCGGACCACAACTCGTACCACGACTCGTACCACTACTCGGACCACGACTCGGAACACGAGTCGGACCATGACTTGGACCATGACTCGGACCATGACTCGGACCACGACCCGGACCACGACTCAGACCATGACTCGGACCACGACTCGGACCACAAGACGGACCACGACTCGGACCACAACTCGGACCACGACTCGGACCATGACTCGACCCATGACTCGGACCACAAGAGGGACCATGACTCGACCCACGACTCGGACCACAAGAGGGACCATGACTCGGACCATGACTCGGACCACAACTCGGACCACGACTCGGACCATGACTCGGACCACAACTCGGACCACGACTTGGACCACGACTCGGACCACGACGCGGACCACGGCTCGGACCATGACTTGGACCATGACTCGGACCATGACTTGGACCATGACTCGGACCATGACTCGGACCACAACTCGGTCCACGACTCGGACCATGACTCGCACCACGGCTTGGAACCACGACTCGGACCACGACGCGGACCACGGCTCGGACCATGACTTGGACCATGACTCGTACCGTGACTCGGACCATGACTCGGACCACGACACGGTCCATGACTCGGACCACGACTCGGACCACGACTCGGACCACGACTCGGACTATGACTCGGTCCACGACTCGGACCACGACTCGGACCATGACACGGACCATGACTCGGACCATGACTCGGACCATGAGTCGGACCATGACTTGGACCATGACTTGGACTATGACTCTGACCATGAATTGGACCATGACTCGGACCATGACTCGGACCATGACTCGGACCATGACTCGGACCATGACTCGGACCATGACTCGGACCATGACTCGGACCATGACTCGGACCATGACTCGGACCATGACTCGGACCATGACTCGGACCATGACTCGGACCATGACTCGGACCATGACTCGGACCATGACAAATTTTCACAGTGAAAATATTTAAATAATAAAATCAGTAATGATCCCGATGAAATGAAAACAAACCACGGAATACGGTTCACTCCGTTACAACACTTTCAAGGTAAACATACGTTCCATGTTGGCAACTAGTTGAAACGAAACGTATAGTAATACATTATCTGTGCTTATCACCAGCTGACATTGACAAATGACAAGTTTTTGTGTTTGAACATTACAAATAAATACGTGAAAAAGTGTTGTGGATGCTATGGCGTTGAGTTATTTTAATGAAAGTGAAGCGCCCAGGGACTTCCGAGTGTCATCTACGGAGAGTGATGGCCACTACAAGAAATGTCTCCTGTGTTACACCGTGAAAAAGAACTTTTACTGTTCGGATTGCGTCAGGGCGGGCAATTTCGTGCATTCCTCAATGCCTTACGCAGACAGGTTGGTTCTTTCACCTTAATTACGCAGCAATATCAATGAACTCCTATATTTATCACAGTCTGACTACTTTTTCATTGTTTGAGAATGATATTTACGATTGCTGCATTGATGGCTATTTGCGCGTTACGTTTTGTTTGAGTCACCATATGCGTCGAATGTAAGTGTAAATAATGCGGAAATGTTGTTTGCTCTGATTGAATGTATCGAGATAGGAAGGAGTTACTTACTACTACTATATTAGTTGCAGAAACACCATGTGATAGGTCATTGTTATGTTGACAAATTACCATAGATTAGTGTTTACAAACTTACTTAACCTTGAATTGTAAATGTTGTCGTAGTTAGCATGTTGTAGGTTCAACGGACAACTTTATGACTCAGCTTTTTGAATATATTAATCTTAGCATCTCTTGAGAAACAAATACTTTTACTTGGTACCTATTAGTACTATATATATATGGCACAATAATTGATGTAATGATTGATTGTTACATTTTTTGAAAGGATTGTTTTATAACTTGATGTTGAAAGTAGATTACTTCCTCATTACATCTCATTTACGTATAACAGTCTTTTGCAAAATATTAATATAATTGTCTTCCTTTAAAAACTGAAAGAAAAGGATTTTGCTGAAGCATTGCTTATTTTGTTATGTCATTCCATGAAAAATAATGAAATAAAAAATTGATATTTTGTGGCAAAACATTTCAATTACACTGTTTCATACAATTACAATAATTTATTGATTGGTCCAAATCTAACTCCACAGATACGCAGAAAAACAAGGAAAACTACTTCGCTTAAAAGTCAACAGAAAACATGTGCTGGACAGATGTGAGAAATTATTAGCTTCTAAATTGAAGAAAGACTCATTATTGACAGAAGCAAAACAGTCCCGGGACAAATTAGACTTGCTCAGACTAGCGATAGAACAGAGAAGAAGTAATATTGAAGAGAAACGGAAAGAACTAACGGAACTAAAAAATTATAACAATGAACTAATACTAAAGTTACCGAGGTACAACAAACGGGTGTCGAGCCTTGGCAAACATGCTCAAATGCAGCGGATGGAACTGGAGAACAAAGTCAGTACATACAACGAACAAGCTGAATCATTGGCAGCATTACGTAGGTCACGGATTCGGCAGCTCACCAAGTATATCTTTCCAGTTTATATGACATATGATACAAGGTAAATTAAACCTTTCTTTTATTTTATATGAGTAGTTTTGGCATGAAAAGCATTGCAGCTAAAACAGATTATAATAACAGACTCTTATCCCAATTTTGAAAGATACAGATAACAACACCATTAGAGTTAACAATGGAATGAAGAAATCGACCCTTTTGAGCACAAGCAAAACCTTGGTTGCCAAAAGCATCATAAAGTCCGTCCAAATCTTGCTTGCAGACAAATTTTGTTTCCATAAAAAAGCTTTATTTAGAAAGAGGTTCTCACCCAATTGCTTTTAAAGTTTCCTCATTTAACAATAAAGTTTTACAGTAGGTTGATTGGGCTAGTATCCAATTCCAGCATAATTTGAATAATGTGCATACTACTTACATTTTGAGATATTAAAGCCATTATCGTTAGTTATCACTGTTATCTAATTAGGCTATTAGAGTTGTGTCGCGATAATGTTAACTTATCTGTACATTCATCATTCATTAAAATCTAATGTGTGTACTAATACTACCAGCTGACACGAGATTAGACTAACTAACTAAGAATTTAAAGTCATGTCATTTTATATGCCTTCTCGCCTGAATCATAATCATTTTTTGTGGAAAGAAAAATTCGTATGCAGACAGGACTTGAACCTGCGACCTTTCGATTCAGTACACAGGATGCTATACCAACTAAGCAACTGCAGTCATATCCTGCTAACTCGAATCTTTCAATCCTGCTCGATCGCAGGTCATTGTATCCATAGAAATATACCTTCCTAAAATCCAAACCTCACAAATGTACACTAGCTGATGCCCGCGATTTTACCCGCTGCTTGACGCCTATTAGTCGTAGCGTGACGTTAAATAGCCTATAGCCTTCCGCGATAAACGGACATCGAACACAAAAAGATGTTTCCAATTCGAACCAGTAGTTCCTGAGATTAGCGCGTTCAACCAAACAAAGTTTTGATAATCTTATAATATTAAAGTATAGAAGTACAGATAAATACAAAAACTAGTGAACAGCGCCACACAAACATTTAAATGTTTAACTTGGACATCCAAGGAAAACATTTAAATGTTTGCGTGGCGCCTACATGAGCATTTAAAGAAAGTGGCTTCACGAATAACGTTACGTTTTGTTTTGAACACAGAATCTAGAAATGTTATAATCTAAGTTCATGACACAGGTATTACAGCGCTCCTTACACTTCCACAATTCCACAACAATCAACAATTGACATTTAACATAGAATATCAATGGTTATTGTACTTCCAGTGAGAGTATAGAAGACATGGAGTTCATCGGCGAAGATGTGGAGGAGGAACCTCCCAATAGGCCACAGCTGCACATCGTGGCGCCCTGGATCAACACCGACGGCGACTATTCACATGTGCACGACTGGGGTGAGTATAGCCTGTATGCGCGATGGCAATGCCTCTTAATAACCACATTATAGGGCCATGAGATCCGCCAATAACGGGTGCTGCTCTTTATTCACATCTCTGTCACATGTCGCGCTACGATCAATTTGGCAGTCTCCACAGTCGATTTCGCACAAACCGTACTGCACAACTAATAATTTCTGCCTTCCACAATTAGTCTCTAGCCATATTTTACTGTCGTACGGATGGCCTCAAAAGAACGCAGTAGTAGAATCATAATGATGCGAATTACGAGATTTAATTACGTGTCGGCGATAAATGTTGCATATCGACTTTTGGAAAGAGCGTTATGTCAGTGAAAATAACCACCTAAAAAAAAAAAACACCGCGACTCGAAACCACTACCTATTCTAGTATTAATCATTATGATATTATCCAGTGCGCCAGAACAAAGAGTCCCTCACATCAGGGCCGGCGTGCGGCACCAACCCGATGTCCCGCGCGTGCGCCGCGCTGTCCCTGTGCGCGCAGCTGCTGGCGCTGCTGGCCTGGGCGCTGGACGCGCGCCTGCCGCACAACATCTCGCTCAAGTAAGTACTGTACACGAAATACCTTAGAATCTCTTGCAAGGAGAAAAATTTACAGTTAAAAGACCACTGCCACAAGGCTGGCGGTCTAGAAAACGCTTAGACGCGTTTATGCGATTGGTAAAATATAAACGCACGGATGAAAGAGTGGAGGAACGGTTATGGGGAAAAAACCTTTTTTTTAGAGTGCTAAAATTATCAAATGAGTCCTCCTACCCAGGGCAGGGCAGGAGGGTTATACTTGTACTGACTAAAATCCACGGTGTCCTTCAATAGCCATTTACGTTCCGTGGTCACGGTAGCTCGTAAATCCTACGACCCCGGCAGGCTTTGGCCCTCTAAGGGTGGGAGGGTCAAAAGTTTTTCAGTATTATTAAGTACTAACCGTTCCCCGCAGTTTCAGCCCGCTGCTCTGCTCCTATTGGTCGTAGCGTGATATTATATATAGCCTAATGCCTTCCTCGATAAATGGACTATCCAATACAGAAAGATTTTTTAAATTCGAACCAGGAGTTCTTGAGATTAGCGCGTACAACCAAAAAAACTCTTCAGCTTTATAATATTATATAAGTATACATAAAGTGAACGTGCATATTCAATTAGACCACTTAACAGGAAAAAACGACAGCTGTTAAAACATGCTTTAATCAACAATACGATCTAATTAAAACAATTTTATCGAACTTCAGCAGTAGGTGCTAAATAACGTCAAGTGTTCATACGCCTCCATAGCTCAGGGGTTAGAGCACTGGTCTTGTAAACCAGGGGTCGAGAGTTCAAATCTCTCTGGAGGCAATTTACTGGAATTTATTTTTGAAGATTTTCTGATATTTAAGATGTATGTCAACTGAAAAATTTCTTTACGACTCTAACTGAGATGGTGGTCAAAACATGTTTTTTTAACCGACTTCAAAAAAAAATAGGTTCTCAGTTCGACCTGTATGTTTTTATAAATGTATTTAACTAATTCAAAACAACATAATAATAGTCAAAAGATACTCCCACTTCAAAAATCGAAAAAGATAATACTTTCAAGGTTTATAACAGTTTTAATTACTGTGTGGTGAAAACTGAAATCATCAAGTGAGTCATCCCACCCTGGGTGAAGCGGAATGGACTGTCGGACTCTTACTGAATAAAAGTCCACCCTGTTCTTTTGGTTGCCTTTTGCGTTCCAGGACCACAGTGTCCTTTTAAGACACCCGTGAGGATTGATAATTTTATTTGTCCAATTTACTCTGTCATATGAAGGTTAGTTACTTAGTTAGTTAAGTAGTTACCATAGTTACAATTCTGCTTGACACTTCAAGAATTCAAGGCGTGATATTATAATATTATGTGAAAGAGAATCTCCTATGAGAGTATTAATGTATCTTAAAGAAACCATTAAGACACAAAATAATCACACCCCTGCAGTAGATGCTAAATAACATCGGTCTAACATACGCCTCCATAGCTCAGGGGTTAGAGCACTGGTCTTGTAAACCAGGGGTCGAGAGTTCAAATGTGTGCGTTCGCGCAGCGGAATGTTGTTAAATTTTAAGATTTTAATTATGCAGATATTTAGTGTATGACGTCGTGTAATTGTGTATGGTAAAAAAAAATTTGTGCACGCAGCCATTGTGGAGAAATTCACCAAAAACTGATTCCGCTGGGCGAACGTTGTCCTGGCGGAACTTTTTTAATCCATAGCCTTTAGAAGAAAAGAGATGTGTCCAAAAATTAGTGTGTATTTGTGTGTAATTGTGTATGTATGAATAAAATTAGTGCATGCATAAACTTCGGAGATATTCAAGTTTCCGCTACGCGAACGTTTGGCCATTAGCTAGTTTTCATATAAAGCGCTTACATATAGAGCTGTAGATTTTTACATACGTTGTTTTGAATTTGTTTATATTTGTTTAAAAAACAGATTTAGAAAAAATCGTAGGGCTTAAAAGATAAAAATATAAACGTAAAATACGCTTATTAGGTCTTAGTTCTTAAAGTATGCACTTTGGGGTCTAGATTTTCACGTTTATACAAACCTTGTAAGTGTCTGCAACATGTTGCCAAGTATCAATGCTGTTCCGTTAGTAATTAAAGAGTTATAGGACAATTTACCATGAATAGATCACTGTTTATAAAGCAGTCAAATATCACGACGTTCTAAAGGAATTGCATGGTAAAATGTATGCCAATAATTAGTGTATTCATTCAACTGTTCACATGCAAAATTTCATGTCATTAAATTCAGTAATTAAAGAAAAACAATTATAATACTGACGAAGCATCGAAAACCTACATAACCCGACCAAGTTCGGATGGCTACAAAAAAGCGGCCGTGCAATATATTTAGGTAACATCCCAAAATTTACAGTATAATACCGGTATTGTATTGGTATAAGTGATAACACAATTGTTGTTTCGATATAATTTATAGGTCATTTATTTTTGTACACCTACTTTTTTAAATGTATTTGACTATGACAGAAAGTAGGTACTATTTACGTAGGTACAGACCCCTTAGGGAAATTAAATAATTACCATATGTAAGTACTACTGTCTAGGTAAATATCATATTGTAGCTTATTACACTATTTAACCAATGGACTAGGCATGCACGAGCGTTCCCCTTTGCAACTTCAGTGGATCAAACAATCTAATAATTTAAAAAAACTACTTCTTGAATCGATTTTTATCGTAGATAGTGGCGTTATTATTAAAAAAATATTTTTCATTCAAGAAATGCAATTGTTTTATTTTCCTAACGCTTGTGTACGCAACTGTACCATATTAATAAATACTATATTGGAAAGTTAAGAACGTTTCTTAGATATATGGCACGGCCGCTTTTTTGTAGCCATCCGAACTTGGTCGGGTTATGTAGGTTTTCGATGCTTCGTCAGTATTATAATTGTTTTTCTTTAATTACTGAATTTAATGACATGAAATTTTGCATGTGAACAGTTGAATGAATACACTAATTATTGGCATACATTTTACCATGCAATTCCTTTAGAACGTCGTGATATTTGACTGCTTTATAAACAGTGATCTATTCATGGTAAATTGTCCTATAACTCTTTAATTACTAACGGAACAGCATTGATACTTGGCAACATGTTGCAGACACTTATAAGGTTTGTATAAACGTGAAAATCTAGACCCCAAAGTGCATACTTTAAGAACTAAGACCTAATAAGCGTATTTTACGTTCATATTTTTATCTTTTAAGCCCTACTATTTTTTCTAAATCTGTTTTTTAAACAAATATAAACAAATTCAAAACAACGTATGTAAAAATCTACAGCTCTCTATGTAAGCGCTTTATATGAAAACTAGCTAAAGGCCAAACGTTCGCGTGGCGGAAACTTGAATATCTCCGAAGTTTATGCATGCACTAATTTTATTCATACATACACAATTACACACAAATACACACTAATTTGTGGACACATCTCTTTTCTTCTAAAGGCCATGGATTAAAAAAAGTTCCGCCAGGACAACGTTCGCCCAGCGGAATCAGTTTTTGGTGAATTTCTCCACAATGGCTGCGTGCACAAATTTTTTTTTACCATACACAATTATACGACGTCATACACTAAATATCTGCATAATTAAAATCTTAAAATTTAACAACATTCCGCTGCGCGAACACACACAGTTCAAATCTCTCTGGAGGCATCGAATCAAAGAATATTTTTACAACTTTGTATTTTTTCCTCAATTTTTTGTACATAAATAATGTTTATTTATTTCATAAAATGTTAGTTTTATTTTTCGTTTAAACCTAATCATAGTTTTACAAACAAAATAGTATTAGTTAAGTGAAATCTGTTATCAGTCTTCATTATTATATTCTTGGTGAATCGTACTTCCTTCAGAAGTATGATAGTGTGATGACATCATGAAACTGTATTGATTATAATTTATTATTTTTTACGATGAGACAGTCCACAGTTAAATGTTTTATTGCTTTTGGATTTGGGTGACTGTGTAATTTATTTCATCACTACGGTTCCCAAAACGGTGAAGGAAAACATCGTGAGGAAACCGGCATGTCCTGCATACGACATTACTAATCCGCACTGGGCCCGCGTGGTGCCTCGCCCACTCTTTCACGTAAAAAAAAGGCCAGTGTCCCAGCAGTGGGAACATTATAGGTTGATGACGATTTGGGGTTTACTTTATTTACCCTTTATTACATAGATTTAAAATCGTAACCGGTGAAATGTAATGGCGTCGTTCTCCTCAGCGAGTACTGCAACTGGCGCGTGTCGGCGGGCGGCGTGTCGTGGCGCGCGCGGCGCCTGGCCGCCTGCGCCGCCGCACTCGCCGCGCGCGCCGCGCTGCCGCCGCACGCCGCGCCACAGACACACGCCACACACGTGACACACGCCACACACATGACACACGCCACACACGCAGCGCCCGCGCCTCCCTCGCCGCACGCGCTCGCGGCTCTGCACACGCTGGTCGTCGCAGCTAATACTGATGACCCCATGCTTGGCAGGTAATATAAATAAACTAGATATCTACAACCATTAAAAAAACACCAATCATCAGGTAATGCCTCATCCAGTACATTACTTGTTTATAACCAAAATTAAAATCACCAATAAACGAGTTTTTTACACAAGATCGTTTTGAAAATTTCCACCAATCGTGTCTCTGCAAAGAGTCATTGCGGTGACCGACTTGGTCACTGTATTTTGAGATTAGACATAATGTAATATTCCAGAGTGGAGGCATGGATGTCATCATGCGAGGCGGCGGTGAGGTCGGTGTGGGCGGACGCCATCGCTGCGCTCGGGGACCTGGACGCCGACGATACCGAGCCGCCCGAACATCTGCACTGGCCCGAGACCATGGAGGTATTAACCCGCCTTCTAACATAACGAAGTAATCGAATGAATATCCCTTAATAAACGTATTTACTAAACCTTTTCAGATAGAAGAGCTAAACTGCACACCTCCGTCGTCAGCGCCCGCCGCATCGTTAGTGACGTCAGCGGCCGCGTCGATCGTGTCCATGTGGCGTGTGTTCACCAAGTGACCCACAAGACCGACCTACTGCACACACTATACACCGCTACATGTATCTCCATTGAAAACGATGTCATCAGGTAGAAATGGACAGGAACTTAATACGTTAGTCATCCATCTAGCCTTTTCTTAACTAAATTGGGGTCGGTTTGCAGTCCAACCAAATGCAATTAAGTATTTTACACAGATCGATTGCTTATGGGACTTTTACTACCCAGTAACTGGGTAATATCCTACCCATTGGTAACAGCATTCGAAGCTTTCGGGCTGGTGACTCTTTTGTTCATTAGCGCCGTTTTTGCAGCAAGAAAACGCTGTATATAAAAATCCACTCTATTTCCGCAAAGGTGTAATAAATTTATTAAGACGATGCAGATATGGATGCCACGGTACGCCGCGGCATGCCGAAGCACAATCTGCCGTGCCATGCATTGGGCCATTTGCCGTGGCATTGGGCGCCGGCCCTAACTGTGAAAATGTATGTTCCCACTTGCGAAACATTAACTTTATTTATCATATTTTCATGAATTTAGCTTACTCTGCACCATTACAGCTATACTCAAGAAATTAATATTTAGTAGTATGAACAATATTCACTCATTTACACAATAATAAACAAAAACGTTATTCATCATTTATACAATAATAAACGTTATTATTATATAGTAGCGTAAAGTTCTAATTGGTGTGAATGACAACTTGGATCATAATCACATTGAACGAAGTATTAAGCGGGTTGTGTCAACTTTAATGTTACTCTCAACGAATTATTGACAAATTAACAGTTTCTTTTTATATTTTTCTGCAATAAATGACATATGCAATATAGTTTTTCACAACTGTGTTTTCTTTTCCCGCAAAAATACTACAAATAAAACAATATGATGCATTAACAAAACAAATTATTATTATTAAATATAATCAATTATAAATAAGACTAGTACAAAATACTGTTGTTACTAAAATTATTAAATGCACTAAAATGTCTTTAAAATAAAACTAATAAACACCTGAATGTGGCAACACTATTAATATATTTCAAAGTTAGCAACCCTATTTGTTGGCTGAGTCCGATCACAGTTAAATTCAAATTAGAATGAATCAGTGTTTGATCGGATATTAATTAGTTTAAAGCTATATAGTAAATAGGTGGCATACATCATCTCATATGTGGGTAGAAGACATCTGAAGCGTTTCGTCTTAGAGCCACAACTATCCCTAACGCATTCAGCTTCTCAAACAAACCTATCTTAAAAACTCAAATATACTCACCTACTACAGCATGCACTGGCCTATGTTCAGTATCAGAAATGAAGTTCTACGTCCATGAACTAGTTACCTAGTTTCTGGTCTCCCTAGCAAACTTAAATACATACTTGACAATTATCTAGCGACCCTACACAGCCTGTTAGCTACCTTTGCTTCAATCACTACTATCACCTCCGTATGACTGAGGCAGTCACAGCGCATGCCTCGACAGCAATGTTCTATGGTCTCCGTGAAACCGAGGCAGTCACCGCGCGTCTCTCGACCTCCTCCAGCGCCGGTTGCCATCAGCCAGCGCTTCTGATAGCTGTTCCACACGGAGAAGCAGGTCTTCAGTTGGGGATAAGTCGCGCTGCCAAGAAAAACGCAGTTTTGACAACGTGATTCGATAATGTGCCGAACTTAATGCAAAACGGTACGTGATTGGCTCCTAATACAGTCCATGACTGTGTTCACTGGCATAGCCTGATCACGCCTACCTTCGAGCGTGAGGCGCACGTGTCGCACGTCGTGGTAGCGGCAGTAGAGCGCGTCGCTGAGGCGTGACTGTAGCGTGACATACATACCGGCGCGCGCCCACGCTTGGGCGTGAGACGCACGTGTCGCACCTCGTGGTAGCGGTGGTAGAGCGCGTCGCTGAGGCGTGACTGTAGCGTGACATACATACCGGCGCGCGCCCACGCTTGGGCGTGAGACGCACGTGTCGCACCTCGTGGTAGCGGTGGTAGAGCGCGTCGCTGAGGCGTGACTGTAGCGTGACATACATACCGGCGCGCGCCCACGCTTGGGCGTGAGACGCACGTGTCGCACCTCGTGGTAGCGGCGGTAGAGCGCGTCGCTGAGGCGTGACTGTGCGTGGCTGACATACATACCGGCGCGCGCCCACGCTCAAGCGTGAGACGCACGTGTCGCACGTCGTGATGGCGGCAGAAGGGCGCGTCGCTGTATGCATCGCGCCGCACCGGCTCTTGCAGCGCCGCGTCGCACATCCACACGTTCTGCCAACAAAACCACCATTCAAATAATGCCAAACAACGAAATCAGTTTTTTTTTTTTAAATTCGGTCATCGATCAATTTGCATTCGAAAGCGCAATGATAGTGCAACAGCACAATAGTAGTCAAATTGCAAGCTATTCCTATTACCTTTCCTTTATTCCCTTGGTTACTTTGAGACGTGATTTTTGTGTTAATTCTGAAACACGAAAATGACCGAAAGGAATTTCTTTTCTATTTTAACTGAGACGTAGTTCATGAACACGCGTCTCTTATACTAGTTGGAAATTTCAGTTCACAAACAGATATTTTACACACATTATTTCCAGTCTGTTTCTTCCTCAACAACCGCATCGGCCTCGGCGCAGGAGTAGACGAACAGCTAGGCATCTCGCTCGTACTCGGTGCGTGGCATTGTCCCCGTCTCATTCTACTCTTAGAACTGAAGCTCTGCGCGTCTCTACTCGATAGACACTTGGAGCACGACGTAGTGTTCTCGCTCGCACTCGTGCATTGGGAATCATTCTGTCCTTCTTCTAGACGTCGATGTAAAGCCGCTATGATGGACTCCTTCTCTTTGAGCATGTCGTCTTTTTCTCTGTGAAAGAGTTATGATTTTTTTTATGACAAACACTTATCGTCATGGACTCACGTAGTGTTATAAATATATATGGTATTCAAATATTTTGACATCAAAAAGGTACGCCAGCAAATCATTTTTTAGGAGCCTAAATTTTGGCCTGGTACAGTGGTGTGCGTGCAGCTCCACCACATTTCTGTGAAGCTACCTGTGTTTGTCCCGCATGCGCTGCATCCACACGCGCACCGCACACACAGCGCGGCGCGCCTCCCCGCACAGCGCGGTGCCCCGCTGGTGCGCTTGTTCCAGGTGCGCCTGCAGCTTCGCCACATTGCTCGCCTTCTCCCTGAACAAAATCACCAACTTTAACATCACCATTATCATCAAGTTATCCAAAAGCATGTTGAACATGGAGTTCTCTCAAGTACACATCTACCTTGAAAGAAAAAAGGTTCTACACTATACCTGTAGCACGTATCGATGTGCGCGGCGTGCGCGCGTGCGCTCGCAAGGTCTGTCTCGAGGGCGTGCACGCGGCGCTTGCTCTCGTCCAGCTGTGCGCGCCACAGCTGCACCTGCGTCGTCAGGTACGCCACCTCGCTGCGCATCTTGCAGTTCTACACAAAATTGAACTGGATTGTGATCATCATTATCCAACCTCACCTTTTGGTAATATCCCTGGATGCAGCTAAAAACTATTCCATGTCCTGCTACATCGCAATCCAGTCGCTAGATACGACAAATCTCGACGATTGGCAATGCGAGTAAACAAATTAAAATATTCCATATTAAAATCTTAATGTGTGTACTTTTTAGAAAGTTTTATACGGCGGCGGCGCGCAAAAAATATGTAGTTGTAAGTAGACCTGTTTGGAATCAAATCGAAATTGAAATCAAAGATAACCATAGAATGAAGCTACCAATCGTTCCAATCACACGGCATTGTAACTTGTAAAATTGCTGTAGTTGCCCATTCTAAACGTATCTACATGTTTTTCTATTAGATTCTAGAAACGTTAGTATCCTACCTCTTTGATGATGTGATCTGCTTTGCACAGCTCCTCCTGAAGGTCTTTGATCTTGTTCTCTTGCGCTTCGTTCTCTTGCTGCAATTCTGATACCTCTGCTGTCTTCTCGCATAATAATGCTATAAAATTATAAAATGATTCACGTAGTTTTTATGAGAATCCCAAATAAGTAATTTGTAAAAAAGTTACACTCATACCTTTTGTCTGCCCTAGTTGTACTGACATCGTCTCGACGGTGGAACTCTGATCTCTGGAGCAGTTTTGTGATCGTACCAGTTGCTCTCTTATGTGCGCCAACTCGAAAAAGAAAGGAATCGTCTCACAGGTGTGACTGACAAAAAGACTGAGAAGACTCCGATCACAACTCAACACTCCAGATTTTTTGGTTTTTTTTTTAAATCATAGTCATGCTTTTTTTTAAGGTAGTAAAATCATCCAATGATTCCTCCCACCCAGGGCAGAGCGGGAGGGACTGTCAGACTCGTACTGACTAAAATCCACGGTGTCCTTCAATAGCCCTTTACGTTCCGGGGTCACGGTAATTTGTACAGTCCGACCGAACGAAGTCGTGACCGAAGCGCATAGTTTCCTAGGATTTTAGGTATCTGTGTGTCTGGTAAGATGAAACAATACGTTAGCGTCTAAGAGAGTATGAGAATGAATGAGATAGACTTACTTCTTGTTCTTTCATCTCCATATCCGCCTTGTATTTGGCCTCGGTGTCCCATTTGCTGGATAGAGTACATTCTAACTCACATAGCTTATCTTGTAATCCGCTTACTTTTATCTGCGATAGAACGGTTATCATTAAGCGAGCTTGCTCTTGACGCTAATCGTGCGATTTGCAATTTCTACTAACTAAAAATGAAAATCTTCCGTCTAACTACGTCATGGCGAACGTGTTTCGTTTTCCATCTACCCGTAGATAACCGCCTGTTTCGTTACATAATATGTCGTACCGTAGTGGTAATGATGATTGTCACTTGTAGTTCAAATCGATCGTTTTGCGACGCATCGCGTCATCAGCAAGCTCGCTTAGGTGAGAAATAATTAATTATTTGAAAAGCACATTTTCGTTACAAATATTTTTATTTAGGTACAAGTGAATGCGTTAGCTACATTTCTTAAAGAGATGTATATTTAACAATTCTAATCGAACGCCTGTATTGTTATGGGTTTGGTTGGATTTTTTGATTTTCTTAACTTTAGTTTACTATGTATTATATCTTTGAATGTCCTAGGTACTAGCAACACTGTGTTTGAGCCATACTCACTTCTAGACTCTCGGCTTTTTTCTTCAATTTCATATTTTCATCTTCTAAACCACATGTGCAAGAATCGAACTGCAAGTTGACATTAAAAAAAAAGAAAACATAATAATAAGAAAGGACTAAAATAAAATGAAAATAAAAACAAATATGAGAAAAAAAACTATTTCCAATAATAACTTTAACAGCAACATACAAAAATAAAATCTCATTTTAGTGCGTAATGTCTTCGGTTTTGGTCTGTATAACTACAAAATTAAAGGGGAGGTATCTTGCTCAATTCTATCAATAAAATTATTCTACATGTGGGGTCGGAAACAAACCTCTACTGAATGGTAGCCATTTCTGTTTTTTATACTTTTTAATGAAGCTTGCAAACTAAAACTGCCGTAACTTTATGATTTAAAGCCCAACAGTCGCACAAAATGTAAATAAGCTCCTGGCCCTAGCCAAACGGCAAGCAATAAACGTAAACGCTCAGCAGTCTCTAATACATTTTCAACTTTATACCTTATCGCATAAAGTTGAAAATGTATTAAACATTACAGAGATTTTTCGTTTGTTTCGTACGCTATCGCTCAGCAGTCTTTAATAGATTTTAAACTTTATGTGCTTGAGTATAAAGTTGAACGTCTATCAAAAGCTCCTGAGCGATTACATTTATCGATTGCCGATTGACTATAAGGCCTGTTCCTCCAATGGTCAAGCGAAATCAAGCGACATCGCACAGCCTCGTAGATGTGTCCAAGGTTCGTGGTTTTTTGTCCTATAAATTTAATAAAGACACACAATCCCACACACACACACACATATCACCTACAGCGAGCAAGTCCTGCAGCCTCAGCAGCTGTTCCCTGACGTCATGCAGGTCGTCCTGCACGCCCGGCGCCGGCGCATAAGACTCCTCACTGCGCTCCCACATACCCTGACCCAAGGAAATTCGTAAACAGGTTGACTCTCATTTATTTAATAAAGAATTTGTTACATGATGTTATATAAAATGTTAGTCCTTTATTATTTTACAAAATAAAACACCTTTACAATTCAGGATCCAAGTCGATTAAAAATTAGTCCGTTTTTATTGGATATTCAAAATGAAAGCGTTAGCGTTTAATACTGCAAAGAACCATATAGTTTGACAGCGCCTTATTTCTTTGCAATAAGGGTAGTTTTAGTAAATCAAGTGCTATTGACCGAACTTTTGTGATCTTTGAATCATATTAGTAACATCATCTTTCCATACAGTTGTAATGCTAGCAGTTGTACTCATTCCACAGTTTTTTTTTTAAATTAGTATTTTTTACTGTTTGTAACACTACATCAAGCTACACTAGCGCTCTCTGTATCAATATTGGTTGGTTAGTTAGTGTTGCCACACCAAAATGCAGTGTTAATTGATTTCCAGAATTATAAAATACCGAGTCGTTATTTGTTGAACTGGAGCTGTTCAGAAAATTTGTTATTTCCATCTTCAGACCGTCCACTTCCAACGCAATGTCCTGCAAGACCACAAACAATATGAATTTTAATTGAATAAAATCATAACTACAGTACTACCTAGTAATATAAATTATTTAAAATGAGCTGTTGTCGCTACTTTAAGCTTTTCTGGCCATTGGTGATGACACTGATGCGCAGTGGTTTAGGAGCAGAAAGCCTACTGTTCGACTTCACTAAATTGTTTCATATCATGCCGAAAAATCATACATTTCCAAGAATTATACTCCCAATTGCAGAAAATTTTCCATTTTGATTATTTGCCATTTTGCGAATTAGGCCTTTCGAGATTTTGCCTTTTTGAGAATTTGTGACTAGGAGAGAGCTTTTAGAGAATTTGCCAGTTTGAGAACTAGTCCTTTTGCGACTCGGTTGCCATTTTGCTAATTAGGCTTTCTGCGCCTCAACCTGCGTATTGTTTCGTGGGATTCCCACAGGGAACAAATATTTGCGTGACCTATAAGCAGTTTGTGTTGGTGTTTGTGTATGAGAGTGTCAATGTTTGTAAACGCACCCACGAAATTGGAGAAAATTCCTGGGGCAAAGTTTTTAAAAAAGAGTACACCCAGGTACAAACAGGTTTCAGGTTCTCTTGTGTTGCGACATACTCGTACCTGACACCTGTCCAGCGAGCACTGCTGCGAGCTGATGACCGTCTGCAGGCGTCCGATCTGCTCTGCCTTCTGTTTGTCGCACAGACGCACGTCCCAGTACGAACTGCGCAGCATTTCTATCAGGTTCTCCTGTTTTGCCGTCTGAAAGTAAAAATAATAAAATTCTAGATGTTTTTGAGGCCAAAAACTCTCCTGATACATGAAGAAATGCTTATAAATAAGGCAGGGTTCAAAAAAAAAATTGAATTTCCTAAGAGGAAGTGGTTCTGATTCAGCTTGTAAGATTTATTTTACACAACTCAGTGATACAAACAAATACTGCGAATTTAATAAAAGCTTGTAGAAACCGTAATTATTTATACTTGTGAGTAAATATCTTACCTCATAAAAACACTCCCTGTAGAGGTCTTCTATTACACTTAAGTTATTTTCCAATGTGTTCACGATATCTGTCTGATCTTCCATCTAGAACGATTCAAACCACATCACGGACGTACAAATATTTTTATAATAAAACAAAGAGTTAGATTTTGAACAATTAATAAAACTTCATTAATTAAATAAATTTCAAAGATAAACGATGATTTATTGCCAATGTAGATTAAATGGATTGATTAAGTAAATGTTTAATCAAACTTATAACAGAAATATTAGAGAAACTTTACTAAACTAAACAATTCTTAACTTTCAATTTGATGTAGATACATTTTTATCGGCACTTAAAGCTCGTTACTTACCGGTCTGTCAGTGACGAGACACACGTCTACCTTTTGCACCGGCTTGCAGCACTCCACAGACTTTCGCAGAGTCGAGTACTAAAAACAAATATACACACACAATATATTTCCATAAGTAAACTTTAAATCATCACACTTGTAACTTGTATTGTCAACCTATCACATCATCACCACATGAATTTCCAATAGTACCGGTTGGACACGGCTTGCATTTAGCGCAACCCTGTGGTCTTAATCAAATCGATCGTCGTCAACCCCCGTGCTATTATATATCCCAGTACATGTGGGCTACCATGAACTCTTAAAACGTGAGTATTTCCGCTGTGGGAAAGCGACAGAGCTAAACAAGTCGTCTACCGCCATCTCGTTCCCACAGCTGAACTGCCAGTTGATGACAGCCCAATTGCCCTGAGAAGAAACCAGCTGTGTTGCTATTGCGTATAATGCAGTGTACCTCCTTGGTCTTCCGATCCAGTTCTCTCTTGAGCGCGGCGATGCGCTCCTCTGCCACCGCCAGGCTGTCCGCCTGCACGCTGATGGTCTCCTCTTTGTTCTGCAACTGTTAGATGACAGATGGGTCATTTGCCTCACCGGTGGGAATATCTACACGCCATCTAAAACGCGGCGCGCTATCACGAGATTAGAGTACTTCAACATTCCGCCGGGTAGAAATCGTTCACTACTGACAATATGAGTGTTGGGTCTGAACACTCATCTTGTCAGCAGTCGAACGATTCTACTTTCCAGTAGCACAGCACCTTTATTGGTTAAGATGTTGGAAATTGGAAAGGCTGTTCTTAGATTTAATAGTCGACAGGTTTAAGAACACCAGCCCGAGAGAGCAGGTACTACAGTACATTACAAGTAGGTAAGAAAGTATAGAGATACTCACGACCTGCAGTGTAGCTAACAGTTTGTTGTGGTAGTAGTTTGCGCTTGCGTCGCAATTCCCACTCGTACTGTCCACCAGACTACAGGTGGCGCCACTGTCCTACAAGAAAATAACATAACGTAAATTTAATTTGAAAATCTTTTGTTTAGACATTCTTCTAAAGCCTGGTAAAATTACATGCCTAATGTTCAGTTATACATATACTAAAAGCATTTCTCACCACTATCACAAATCTATATTGTCTTATGTACAACCAATTAGTCATGAAATTTCATCAATATCTTAGTCATGTTTAACCATATTAGAGCACTCAACGTGTTATCGACAGCCAGCTGGTCCTCCACACGCCGCCATAGCAACATGATCACTACCACATGTATCAAGGTGCTCTCCCGAAGTATTTGTTTATTTGTACTCTGCGTGGAGTGAAGCGGAGTGTGAAAAACCCTTGAGGTGTAACATGTCAGATGAAACGTTATACTGACGGGAATGCTATAAGCGTGACGAATGGAATGTTGAGATATTTCGAAACTAGTCAGAACATTAGGTTAGCTTAGGTCCCTTTTTTATCGTGGTAAAATCATCAAATGAGTCCGCTCAGTCAGGGCGGGACGGGAGGGACTGTCAGACTCGTACTGACTAAAATCCACGGTGTCCTTCAATAGCCCTTAACGTTCCAGGGTCACTGTTACATGATGAGACGGACCCACGACCAGCTTAGGTCTCTAAGGGTGAGTTCTTTAACCAGTAATTAAGCACACTTTTTATTCATCCCTCATCTCTTTTAGGAAATTAACTAAAAGAAGGAAGGTAACTAAATTGATACCTATCACCGGCCTCCGCAACGATTTAATATCCACCATGGTACAATCACGAGATAAACTGTTGTATCGCGGAGAAAAAGGTGTCATGAAACACGACAAGATCAGAAAAGCATGCCACAAAACGGATGGCACGCTGTCAATCATCGTATTGGTGAGAATACCAACTATTTTCAAAAGTGTTGTTTCTAACAATTATATCCGATGTGTATTCTCCTTTACGAGTATGTTTTAGTACCTCCTCCAATCTATATATTATCTTATAACCATCGTTGATGTTCAGGAAATCGTAAACGACCGCTGCAAAGGCTGGTAAGGCAGTTAAGAACCAAATAACCCTAATTGAGGTCGCGATAAAAATGATCAAAGGTAAAGTTACGTTTGAGTTCTTCTGATGGAGTTTATACACCAGAGAGAAGACTGGACGTATGGATGGATGGACGGATGGGAGGGCGCCGGATGACAGACGTGATATGTTTTGTGTCAAGTTTGTCGTTAAGGGAGTTCAAAAATAAATAACCCGTTAATTAACATCCACTGAAGTGTCTTCTTTTATACTGCTACAACTACAAAAGGCGGGTGTGAAGAAGATTGACCAAAATATATTTTTAAGTCTTCTGAATAAGTTCTCCAGATGCCTTTGAGTGTGCGTTCGAGTCCCACTCACAACTGCATTTTTATTTCCTTAAAAATAATCTTAAAGATACGTAACGGATGCGTTGAAATAATTTCAAAAAATTGACTTGCAAATATGTTTAGTGCTAAAAATCTATTCTCAAAGTTGAGGTTTACCAGATAAAAATGACCTTTCTTAAAAAAATACTAAGAGATTGAGAAAACAAAAACTCAATTTATTAAAATACGAGTACCAAGATTTAGAAAAACTTGTTGTTTCAGTAAATTGTTATACCTACTTACTCGAGCTAGATAGTAGGTACCGAGTGTTACATTATTTGAAGTTGAAGTGGATATAAAATCCACTCATCCTAAAGTGGTAAGACAGTTAAATTGATGACCAAAATATCTCAATTGAAGATCTAATAAAAATGATCAAAGCTAGTTGCGCAGAACCATTAGTTGCAACTTTGAGCTGTACTTTAAGAGGAATTCTTGTTTGAATGTAAACAAAATATACTTTATATTTTTTTTAAGTAAACAGTAAGTCTCGGCCGCAATCGCGTCGGTTAGACCCTTCTTTGAGGACTAGCTGGATAGGCGTCCTGACCTACCGCCTGCGACGCAGGTCCTCACCGGACACAGAAGCTTCGAACTGCGGAAGCAGTCATCCTAGCGAAAGAGTACGTGTGAGGGAGAGGACAGCGTCCACCTCACAGTCCAGCCGCAGTGGTAGACGCCCACGGCGACCGACGTCGGCCGACGATCTCCGTACGCCATCGTAGGGGCAAAAGCAAAAAGACCCCCCTTAGAGGGCCAAAATCTGCTGGGGTCGCGGGACTAACGAATACTGTGACCCCGGAACGTAAAGGGCTATTGAAGGACACCATGGTGTTTAGTCAGTACGAGTCTGACAGTCCCTTCTTGACCTGCCCTGCGTGGGAGGACTCATTTGATGATTTTACCACGAAAATCTTTCATAATTTTTCTGCTGTTTAACAAAATAATGAAGAATAGAAGGAACAAACAAATAAAGAATCAAAAAGAAAAACAGCAGTAATTATTTCAAACATTTCCGGAGCAGTCAAAAATAAACCAAAACCGTTTACAACAACCAATAAACTGAAAAAGACCTAAAAACCAATAATCACCGAACCGAATTACAATAAACCACAAACTGTTATGACCGACACCACTTTAAACACAGCACTTACTTTAGTAACATCACTAGCGTCAGAATCCGCACACATCAACAAACCATTGAACATCATGTTAATATCGGCACCGCACCGTACTACAAGTTATTGACAAACAGCGGAGCGTGCGCGAGCGCATACTGCCCGCGAGTGGATGCGCCCGCGACGCGACGCTGCACACGCGTATATTTAGATCGTCGTAAATAGTCATTTTTGAAGGGACGGTGGCCCACTTGTGTTCTTTATTCTCATAGCATCCATTGGGAACAACAGCATGCTTTTATTAGGGAAATGTGTTTTTTTTTTCTTCATAATTTGGTCCATGCTCTTTGCCTTGAAATGTGAAAAAACAGGCTTGTAAAAGCTATGGGTTGATTACTGCAATTCACCTAGATTTCTTGACTCTTAGAAATTGAGTGTCCAATAGAATTACTCCATTGTGTTTGTTTTCGTCCTCTAAATTTCCAAAAACTACATAGATAAAGTTCCAAAAACTACATAGATAAAGTTAAAAAAAACGGGTTATGGGACATCTCGCCCACGGAAAAACTGGCCTGCGGGCCAAATGTCCCCTTTCTAAAATGTGCATGGGTAGGTTCGCCCGGACCAGTTTAGTAGAACGGGCCAGATGTCTCCTATTCAAAAGTGCAGGGATATTTCGGCAAAATCGTACATTTTTAATTAAATATCAGATAAATTAGCAAAAGATGATTATTTATAAATATATTTTTTTAAGTTGACGTTTGGCCCGCAGGCCAGTTTTTCCGTGGGCGAGATGTCCCATAACCCAAAAAACAATACACATATGAAAGTGTTTGAAAAAACGATTTAAATGTAGCAAAACAAATATCATACGGTGAGCTAAACTTTTTACAGCCTTAAATGTGAATGTGTCCATTGCTGGGCAAACGCATCCCCTTTTCCTTTCCCTTCCTCTCAAACAAGATCAGAAAAAGCAAAACTTATTTGCCACAAAAACATCACCCTGTATATGCAGGTGGTTCATTAGTTAAAAACCGCGCCGCGAGCTGGGCATCGGTTTCCGTCGGCGACGTCCGCCCATTTCGTCACAACACGAGATAAACATAGACTTAACGGCGCACAGAAATTATGTCGTTAATAACGAATTAGGGCCTTCTACATTGATTTTACAAGAAACTGAATTTCACCATCGATATTCTCGAAAGTTGAGAATGTTCCATCAGAATAGAAACATAACAACAAAAAAAAAACAAATTATTTATTTCAACTAGGCCGGAATACAGGCACTTTTGAATTGTGAAATTACATAAAATAAAACTCGTACAAAATAATTATGGTGCTACAAGCAAGACTTTATAATTCCTGAAGGGTTAAGCAGAGATGTAGTATAGGTAGTTCACCCAACATGCGCTTGCGCATCGCTATCAATCAAGCCAAATCAAGTAAAGGGCAATTGAAGGAATACGGTAGATTTTAAGTAGTACGAGTCTGACAGTCCCTTCCGCTCCAACGAGGACGAGAGGACTCATTTGATCATTTTAAGACCTATTAAAGGCTACCTACTACTGAAAACCTTCCGAGCAACTACACACGTTGGGATTATTTTAAAAAATGATTGGGAATCTTGGAAATTCAGACCCCTACGAAGCTGACACGGGCCGTTAGTAATTAATTACAATACTTTTTATCAGCTCACCTTCAGAAAATCACAATTCTTCTCCTTACTGCCGTGACACCTGAAAGCAGGTCGTCGATATAAAAACATCCGCAAGTTGTAAAGGCGCGCGTCAACTTGTGCCACAACTTAACATGTTGCCAGTTATATTTAGATACACGTTAAATATTGAATAACTGCTTAAGGGATTGGATTACGTACAGGGGAAAATTTTAATGTCGCAAGCTGTAAACTTGTGAATGAACTAAAGTTAGGTTTATGAGAGACCAAACGGTCTCTGACTTAAAATAAAGCTTGTAAATTGTTCAGATATTGAACTTTTGGATGAGTCTTGAGTGACTCAAGAGACCATGAACGACTTCAGGACTTTAAGGACAACGATAAAAGACAACAATTAAAGAGAGGTTTGTAAAAGAGAAAACGAAGCGAAGTCATATAAGACTTGCATTCAAAACTCAGTTTTTTTATCTTGTTGCCTCTATTTTTGTTGGATAATTCCGTCCAATAAAAATATTCTTTACTATCTATCTAACGCGACTTAATTAACCTTATATTTACTTAGCTGTAGCCAAGCAATAAACGATGAAAAAGCGTCTCACCTAGGGCTGGAACCGCCGCTTTTCTCAGCCTCATCATTGAAGTAAAGCTCCTCAACACGTTCATTCTGGATATTCTCTGCGGTCTCATCACTGGAGAATAAATCAGAAGTCCCGGCACATCCGCACTTGTACGTAATTGTCTTGGGCTGCGAGCATCGCTTACACCGCTTTCTAGGGAGGCAGGTTTTCAAAGACGCCTTACTACTTGTAGGAGATTCCTTAGGGAGACAAATTCTAATAGGGTTAGGAGAATCCTTTTTAGGGAGAAAGTTACATAGAGAACTCTTTGAACCTGGACGGGAAATAATCCTAAGAAGTCTCTTTGGAGCCGTCTTAGGAGGGCTTACTAGGAAAGAGATTCTAGGTGACTTTTTGGGGCGACAGCTTTTAATAGAATCTTTGGGGAGAAAGTTATTAAGAGAGCCCTTGGAAGTACAGGTCTTCAGGTCCTTGGGGCAGCTCGTGGGATATTCTATTGGAGAACATGTCCCTGCAGTTTTCCAGCGGGGGCCGATAAAGCGAATAGTATTTGTTTGGAAGGTTTCGTCTTTGTATGGACAGCATCTCTTGAAATAACTGTAGAGATCGGCTACTGAAGCTTCCGACACCAACTCTGGGACCGATGTGGACTGCAAATAATTTCAAATTTGGTTGAAATTAAAAATAAAGTATTTGTTGTAATAAAAGTTCTGCGCAATCGTAATGTTCATGAGTGTTTTTCAGTACATTGAGCATAACCCAATTTGTAGTAGTAATTTTAATTGTACACTGGTTGTATAATTTTAGTCAAATTTATGATTAACTAATCATAGGAAAGAAATTCGTTCCCAAACACAAACAACATGACGACAATTAGTTACTCTTAATTACAACCTGAGTCATTCTAACTAATCACACAATAGATAATGTTACAGAAGGGTTAGTTCCATGAATCGACCGAAAACAGGCGTAAGCAGAAAAATGTGCGCGTACAACTATGTTAACCAACTACCACAAGTTGTCATGCAATCAGTTTGCATAGTTTATTTGAATTTCACTTCGGTATTCATCATTTCTTTGGAAATACGAACACGTGATTATGTATATTTATTTTTGCCTAAATGGTACACCACTGACTAGCTGCAGTATTGTTTTTTCTACTTCCTCTTATCCATCCAAAAGTTGTCTTGAAAAGATCGCTATTAGCGATTAGACCGTCCATTGTGTCACCCTAGTTTTAAGTTATATCTTCTGTAATCTATCTGTTATTTGAATGGTATGCATATTGAAGAGTATTTTAGAATCTATTGATAAAATTTATAATTCAGTCTATTTTGCATTATCGTAGTTCCGAAATGAGATTTTCCTAACACGGTCAAGACCAAAGTTGCAAACTAAAGCGCATATCATTTTTGGTTTATTGTACGTTTGTTTTAACTCATTGATTGTAACCAACCTTCTGTACCATTCTACTTAGTATTCTAACTGTGTCGAACGGGGCGGGACATCAAAGCTAATTAAAAACAAAACAAAATAAACGCACTCTCTCTATGAAGGATATGTTGGGCATGGACGTGGCGCATGCGATCTGCGGCGCGACGCTTGTGTTCGGAGTCGATGTCTTCGCGACGCACGAATTGCACGACTAGACATTATAGAGACAAAAAGAAAAATAATAATATTTCAGAAATTTAAAAAGGTAAAATATGTAGTATAATTTTACCTTTTTTATTTACATCCGATTCCTAGAAAGAAAATCTGCAATAACAATGCTGAAATTTGAGCCAGTTGGACTAAATCATCAAAAGGAAAGATTAAAAATGTCTACGCTAATTTTCTTTATAGAAACCAGGTTCATATCCACGTTGGTCCAAACACAAGATACTAAAAATAAATCAATTAAACGAGAGCGCACCCGAGATAATCAGGGTGATCAAAGTGTAGTTAGTAGTTGTGAAGTATCTTACCTTAACTTATAGTTTCATATTAGATAGTAAAGGCACTTTGTCACTGAGTATAATAACAATAAATTGTGAACATCACTAACATTAATTATGCATGAGATGAAGAGAACCGTTCCTTTGAGAGTCGAAATAAGATCGAAAGATGATAGAAATGGTAAGTTATTACCTACTAGTTACAAAGTTATACCTACTTTAAAAAGGAAGCATATAAGAAAATCCCACATTTTGTATTCACAAGGTGCTAATTTTTTTTTCTGTTAAAATTTGGTAGAAAGGAGGCCAACTGCGAACCGACTATGGTCTGATTCCTGTAGGACTTTGTCGGCAGAATAGGTATTACTTATCACTACCATACCCAGTAACCCAGTACCATGTTGTCAAAGCGAGAATTGAGTTTAAAATACTAGGCTGTCTTGACTGCTGCTTGCTGAACTTCAAAGACCACGTATTCTTGCAATAGCGTCTTATCTACATTTAAACAAGCACCAATATTTAACAATACATACAATATCTACCTGTATCTCACTGCTTTTTGTGACATCATTAAATTTTCTGAAGAATAACTTCCTGAGCATTAAATTTTAGGTTACCTACCGTAACCGACTAGAATTTAGAAATGACACGCACTGTCCCAATGTAATATGTTAGGGATTTTCTTCCAATAAACACAAGGTATGCTGCTCTGCAATGGAGATGGCATTATTTGGTGACACCGTGGTTTAATACTAAGACAAGACTAGTTTGTATTCTTGCAGTATTCTGCAAGAAGCTAGGCAGCAATCTAGAAAATTCGATAAATTATTGTTGCAATCACAAAATAGTATCTTCAAAATCCCTCATAACTTAAAATAAAGTTTATTACCATATAAAAACAAAATCAATCTATATTAAGTGAAGAGTCGTCATTGGAGAGGTTGGCGGGCGTGCGACAGTCGCAGGGCTTGACCGTGTCGCGCGGCGGCACGTCCCGCTTGCGACGCGGCTGTGCGCGCACGCACGCGATCGTCACCGAATCGTACGACATGGTCGCGCCGCGCGGGCACTCCGCGTCGCCGCTCACGAAGTCTTTCGATTTCAGGCTCGTTATCTCTGAATTCGTGTCTTTAAGCTGCGGAGGGAATAGGATAAGAATAGATTCTCAGGTCTTCAAATATTGTGAAAAATAGAGCAGCAACTTTTACTGTAGAAATTCTTAATCGCACTTAAGAGCGAAAGCTGTGAGTGGAAAGTAATAGTTCATGCTTGCTTTGTTCCAGTTGATCTGTACAATTTCGTGTTGCTGCAAAAAATATGTCGGTAACACGGTTTCGATACCAAAAACTATTGTTGTAACACTAAAGCGTACGATAAAACGTTTGATCAGAAACATAGCTACGTTCCATTGAAAACATATGCATGACCGACCGACCGAGTTTATTTTAGCGAGCTCTATTCCTAGATCGTAGCCAGAGAGGTACAGTCAGTGCATTACCTGACCCATCCAGCAAAGTAGATGCTTGGATCATGTAGTACCTATAAGTACAAATAAATATTTAATTGAACACGGTCACCTACCCTTTTCTAGAATAAGAGCCTGACGTTACCTTAGCCTTAGCCTGCTTGAGCTGGCGCCTCATCTCCTTGATAATGTCGTCCTTGAACTGCGCGCGCATGTTGGCGGCGCGGCACTGCTCGTCCAGCGCTGCGCACACGCGCCGCATCGAGTGCATCTCCTCCGTCAGCGTCACGTTCACCTTGCGGAGCGCGCGGATGCTATCACCACTCGACTGGAAAAGGAGAGATCATTGGGACTCCTGGAAACTTCACTCCTTGAACCAATCTAGATCAAGCTTTAAAAATTCGTTGTAACTTTTTTCGCAATTTACGACATGAATTTCCGCGGGAATCAATCCGTTACCATACGTTGCAGCCACACTGTATATTCAGTGACATATTATCAGGTTACTACCAACGCTTATTACGGTGTGGTCGTAATGGATCCGTCGCCGCGAGTCATCCGACGAATTTGGCGGAATGCAAACAAATACCTATACTTTTACCTTGCCGATCTTACGCCGACGAAAGATCGGTGCGCGGAGGACGGAGCAGACGCTCAGAGCGAGTGGTCCGCCACGGAGCGACCTATTGTCCACGACGAAACGACCGATCTTCCGCGTAATGTGCCCGCTATTTGTAATTTATGTGCAATAACATGTATTGATGTTCCGTCGGGAAAGACCCGCGACGGAATTTCCGTCAAGTGTGGCGCCGGCCTAATTGCGAAAAAAAACACAGACGATACTTGAAGCTGTTAAACACGTCTACGTACGTATTATTGGATATTTTATTTTTGCGATGGTTTAGATTACAGAAGCGCATACATTCACAATTTTAATAAATCATTCTCTTACCCAAGTACCCATATCCCAAAAAATCTCGATCTATCTCTTTCTCTACTGCAGAATATAGGCAGTAAACAAATCAAATATGGTACCTTAAGATTAGCCTCCATCTTCTGAACACGCTCCTGGTACTTGAGAGTCTCGTCGCGCAGCATCTCGCTGAAATCCTTCACAGGCTCCCACTCGCCACACTAGGGCCGCACACATCACCATCGGAATCAACATGTACAGTCGGTGACCCAACTGAGTATCCACCACACCAAGCTAAATGCTAAGTATAATCATCAGCCTATAGTAGCTCACTGCTGGACATAGCACTCCTCAATCGCACGCCATTGAACTCGAGAACGCCACCCTGGCATTTGCCAAACTCTGCATAGAGCGAGAGTCCTCCGTTTCCGATTCGTGGTCTCAACTCAAAAAAAAATCTACTTTAACGGTTCTCTACTCTATATAGGGCTACTATAATCAACTGGCAGACTGACCCTTTTTTAAAAAAACAGGCCTGCCCTGCTAGATATGGTGGATACCCTCGAGTCACCGACCGTACATGCAGAACGGTGCTAAGTATTATATATATAAAGCATTTCACAATTAAAAGGGTTACCTACAAGTTTATAGGGCAAGTATTAATATAAGACTTCGAGTTTATAAGACAAGAATAGAATTTCTTGTCTTATGAATTCGAAGTCTTAAGGTGAAAATTTCGCTTTAGGCCTGTTCCACTATAATAACTTCAAAAATTGCACAGAATTTGTATCAAATTAACTTCCAAGTTAGCTAACGAAAACAATGCTGATCAAGCCATTAGCATAATTTCTAGTGTTTCAATCCTTTTATCCAAATTTATGCATATTTATTTCATGAAAATTAAAAAGTGCGTACTTTATTATCGTAACTGTAGAAGTATCATGTGTTTGGACCGAACTACATAATATAATTCTTAGCACTTATATTAGAAAAGCACCAACATTGTCCAGGCATACCTCGTTCCCGGTGCAGCACATGCCGGCCATCACCTCGGCATCCTTTGTGGACACCTCGCTATGGACAAGTAACAATTACGTAACAACTCCTCTGTATTCCAGAATGGGAACAGGTATGCGCGCTTGGTCAGTTACAAGTTAGTTAACATCCTATAATAGTGTAATTGTTAACGAACATACTTCAGACATAATGGTTTATATTGTGGCCATATGGGAATCCCACTAAGCTTTTCAGAAGCAGATGATGCAAACTTTTTACTTGGTAGCTGTAATTGCAGTATCGATGATGTTTATTTATACAAACGAATAAAATCAAATACCGAATCGTATGTTTTACCACCCGTCACATGAATGTGCTATACGCCACCAAAACACCAAAACATTAAGGTTCGAGGCATTCAAGGCAAATACAAAGTATTTTTGTAATGGCCGGATTTCATCCGTCGACAGTTCAAGATCTATCGCAGGATGCTGTCCGAAGATAACATGCTCGGTATATTTTATTGTGTTTTTGTTTAAGTTTAGAAGTATTTTTATCAAAACTATTGTGATTTCCTTAACGATTAAGATTTTTTTTGTAAAAACAGATTGGCTTAAATATTAACTCTTACGGGAACATAGACCTACCGCATAGGGATAAAAAGTAACCTATTATTTAAAAAGTAAATAAAAAAAAAACACTTGTTGGAGTTACTCTCCCTAGCAAAAGTCGAAATAGAATTACTCATTAGCTTTAGTATTAAGCTAGATTGTATTTTTTATGATGTAACCGTATTAAGAAATATCACAAAGCAAAAAAAAAACTTGTTGGAGTGCCTCAAGAAAGTACGCTACTAAAGTCGAGAAAAGGTCTGCCCACCTGGCCCAGTATGTCTATATTGTCCCAGTAGGTGACCCCTTCACCTAGTGGGACAAAATAACGTAGCTAAATAGACGGAAGTATAGTCTACTCAAAAGGAATAACTTACGGCGTATGGTACTTGCAACTGGACATCTCTTTCCTCAGGTTCATGATAGTCTGTTCGTATGTCTGTGCGTCCTTGTTCAGCTGTCTTATCTCCCTGCAAAACATTTTATATTGTAAGAAGAATCATAATAAAATACGTAGAGACATCGGGAATCATTATAGGTTTTTTTTTTTTTTTTTTTTTTTTTATCGTGGTAAAATCATCAAATGAGTCCTCCCACCCAGGGCAGGGCGGGAGGGACTGTCAGACTTGTACTGACTAAAATCCACGGTGTCCTTCAATAGCCCTCTACGTACCGGGGTCACGGTAATCCCTTGGTCCCGCGATCCCGGCAGGCTTTGGCCCTCAACAGGCCCCGTCACTATGCTGACACTCTTTGAGGCGCGCGTGGAACACAACGCGCCGTCGACCCGGGCATGGTCCATGGTCGGACAGCGAGTCGCCCATTACTCGCTGCCCGCATGCCCGCGCCTACGGTGGCCGGAGATCGTCTGGCGACGTCCGACGCCGTGGGCGTCTACCACTGCGGCTGGGGTGGAGGGAGGACGCTGTCCTCTCCCTCAGGCGGCCCGCCTCCTCCTTCACGAGCATGACTGCTTCGCAGAAGGAGGCGACCGCTTCCCACTCCGTCTCGCCCCGCAGCATGGCCTCGACCAATGCCGGGCGCGAGAGGTCTCCGCCTATCGCCGTCGTGAGGACACGGCGGTGCTCTGCCCAAGCGGGGCAGTCCTGCACCGTATGCTCCACCGTGTCCTCCGGACGATCCTCGCAGTGGTGACACCCAGGCGTTTCTTCCCTCCCTATCAGACACAGGAACCTCCCGAAACTTCCGTGTCCGGTGAGGACCTGCGTCATGCGGTAGGTCAGGACGCCGTGACGCCTATCCAGCCACTCCTCAAAGAGGGGTCTTACCGCCGCGATTGCGGCGTGCCCGGACCTCGGTTGCGACAGTCGCTCCCTCCATACTGCCCTGAGATCACGCCGGAGCTCTTCCCGCCGCGCCTCGACTTGTCGAGGCAGCGGGGATTCGCCCCGACGCTGCGCCTCCACGCGCCATTCATAGACGCGCTGGAGGGCAGTCGCCTCCAGATCCCAGGGCAATCATTATAGGTAAAAGATTATTTAGCTACTTTGGGTTCATCTTGTACGATATCAAGGTATTAAATGTTTGTGACTTGTTCATCATCAGTAAGTTGTGGTTTGTATGTTTCTTGCGACAGAGATAGCGGTATGTGCAATATTTTTCATGGCGTTACATTTAGAAATTAACGTTTTATTTGTGTCGAGTTTGGGTATCGATTATGGCAGATGCACACCACAAGTAGAATTTGACTTAGGTAATTCACATTACTTTAATGTACTTTCATCCTGGTATTTTTACGTTGATTGAATTCGTCTTTGTTTCGTTCAAATTCACTTCTTTTTAGTAAGATCTTAGAAAAGTAAAAGTTACTTTTTAATTTTAATTGTTCTTTATACGAGTACTTTCCATAAATAAAATTAGATACAAAATAATATCGTACCTTTCTTTTGACATATTTTCCTTAAGCAGAGTCTCGTTCAGTACTTTCAACTCCGACACTTTGGCGCATGTAATGTTCTGAGTATTCCTCTATAACAGAAAAAACAATTTTAATTCTCATCAATCTTTATAAACATTTAATTTTATGTAAATACTAACCTACATCGGTTTAGGTACAATCATTTTCACGAAACAAAAGCCTTCGTCAATAGGATTTTATTTTCGTCACAAACATCAAAATAGATTGGCTAAATAATTTAATTAAACAATTATGGAAATGTCAAATGTATCAATATAATTGAATAAAAATATAAACGTCAATACAGTAACAAAATTATCAAAATATAATTTTATAAAAATATATCAAAAAGGTTCTATCCAACTCTGAAGTGTCGACTGGCTTTGTATCTGTTGGCGTCATGTTTCACGCTAGTACGCGTCTTCGGCGAGTCTCCCTGCGCCATCTTCTTCTGTCGCCTGCGCAATTATAATAAAACAATAATTATTTATTCATATACGCTGGATATTAAAACCTACCTCGGCTGATATCTGTGGTTGGACCTCTGTCAAATCAATGACAAGAAAGATATTTCGATTGAGAATGAGATGGAATACTAATTTCGGGCGTTAGGAAATATAATTGGCTAAAACTCACGCCGTTTTCTCATGGTGGTTAGGAGAAACTGCAGAACGCCACCTAATACGATCTATTTATTTATTTATTAATAAAAGTACACCAACCGCTTCTGTATATACATTAACAAATAGAGTTGGTATTTACGAGTAAAAGGCTTATACAGTTGCCAATGACAGGTGTACCAACATTCACGAACATAAGTGGAATTATAATTCATCTATGCAGTTTTGGTCCCCCAGCCACAGTGGTAGACGCCCATGGTGACGGACGTCGGCAGACGGTTTCCGGCCACCATAGTTACGGACATGAGGGCGGTGAGTAAAGGGCGACTCGCTGTCCGACCATGGACCATGCCTGGGTCGACACGTTGTGTTCCACGCGCGCGTCAAGGAGTGTCAGCATAATGATGGGACCCCCCTGTAGAGGGCCAAAGCCTGCCGGGGTCGCTAGACTCACGAATTACCGTGACCCCGAAACATAAAGGGCTATCGAAGGACACCGTGGATTTTAGTCAGTACGAGTCTGACAGTCCCTCCCGCTCTGACCCGGGTGGGAGGACTCACTTGATGATTTTACCACACTATTTAAAAAAAATGCATTATTGGTCGAAAATCTTAGCATACCCACTGCTTCGTCCACGTTCAAACATAAGATACAAAAAATCATAAAAACAAACTCACCACTCAACAGATCCAAATATATCAGACTCTGTGACCTCAAAGAAGTGAATCCCATCGAGCGTGCAGTAGTCGAACTCGCGGAGTCTTCTCAGGACCTCCACCAGACCTCGGAGGTCAGAGTCCTTGCGTGTGAGCCGACGCCGCAGTGCCGCGCACTCCGCGCGGAGTTCGGACACCACCTGATGATTATCAGATGACGTTATAGAAGACGGGGCTAGTACACCAGATGAGGGCCGGCTAGTATAGATATAGATACATAGTGAGATGCTGGTCACTGTTGGTCTAATGAAAGTGGCAAAGGGCTGGCGTTTTGCGGGACTACCTTTCATAAATGGACATCAGTCTAGTTTAAATAAATTAGGAGATTGGTAAATTGGTCCGATTGCAAGCGAACTAGAACTGTGAAGCATATATGCGTCAAATCAGCAGCTCATATCCATTTACCCTAATACTCTAGAGGAAACTGAGGAATCATGCTCTTACGTATAGCCAACCAGATTGTATAACCTGGTTGGCTATATGTAAGAGCTATTTTGTTATTTTCATAAGCTTCCGTTTCAATGTAAGTATTATTAGAAAACAGCATCGCTTCAACTAATAATTAACCTAATCATCAGGTGGTGTTCGAGTCCTAGTAAATAAAAACAATTGCACCAAACGCAGAAATTGAACGAAGTAAGTAGGTATTAAGAAAAAAATCGTTAGGGAGTATAGGACTTGATAATTATACAAAACATAGCAGTTTATTTTTCTTTTTGGGAATTTTACACATGTCGATTTTAGCCGTGCGGCAAGTCACTCTCGCTTCTTTTTTAAAACCAACATTCGTCAGTAGCCTTACCGTAACTTAACTTTACCCCTGCCGCATGCCGCAGCTTGTCGCCACACAGCAAAATTCAGATGGCACCCAAAGTGGACTTACGGTTTTAACACACACTAAGCCAATAGAAAAAACGTAGACCCTTGTGCGCCGCTTTGTTTATCATATCCATCCGTCTAGATCAATCGATCCTACTCCTAATTATCAGCTCACCTCGCCATTTTTCCGTCTCTCCAGCAGTAGCTTGGAGGTGGCAGCCGTCTCCAGTTCCTCTACGGCGCGCGCCAACAAGGTGTTCTGTCCCACCAGGTCGCCCACCCAAGACCGGAGCAGATCCACTTGTTGCTGTTACACAAAATTACATTAGAATATTCAGCCGAAAGATGCCTACTGGTTAGCAGTATTCTCCAAGAACGTTTTTTAAGATGCTCGCAGGCAAGACGGAACGTGTAGCCGGACTCTAACATCTACGATAGTGTTTGGTTTATCGTGATTTGCTCACAACAACGACCATACAGCCTATAGACTCCTAATAACAGGCGACCGATACATAAAAGGTATAAATCTTACAACCGTCGTCACTCACCAAGTTCGATATAGTTTCAACCACTCCTGTGAGCCGTAAACACTTCCGCGTTACTCCTTAAAAAATCGAGAAAATAGACATAGGTATGTAATATATGGCCCCGTGCACAATACGTTGGTGTGATAAAGAGAGCCGGACTTCAAGTTTCCAAAGACTGTATCACATTTCATCGGTAAGTTAATAGTTCCATAATCTAAATTAGATTAGTTTTCTGACAATATTTATCGGAGTTTATCTTATACCTACTGGTCATACTTGATGTCTTCTTGATTGCGTCCCTTTCTTTTGAAAGTATGTATTTTTTTCGCTATGTCATTTCCGCAATGTTAAGAAGTAAACATAATTAGTTATGTTCCAAATCGTACGACCACCTCTGTTCTCGATAAAGCAAAAAAAAACGATAAAAATTAACTGCAAGAAACTTGAGGAGTTGTTTGGAATCACAATTGAAAAATAAACACGAAAAAATTTTGACGAAATAACGATCCGTTTCAAAGATATGCAATATTTTCACAGCGCACAAAATTATTGAATATGCGGTGCGCACTGTACACGGCAGTCGCCGCACCGCGACTCTCGCGCGCTGTGTTCGTTCACCCTTACGACCGCGCAAATTCGTAGACAGCTAATTCTAACTTTCCCATCACATTTTGCAGACTTTGGACTAGCAAATCATCGAAATACTATATTTCAATGAATTGCTAGTAAACATAATTGCTAAAAAATACAACAGATACATCTGATAAATTGTGAAACTTTAATTTATTGGGTTTTGATACCCACACGATCCTGATAACATTATATACTTAGGTACGGGAATCATTTTAAAACATTGTTTTTATACATCTTTATATTTTACATACATGATTCAATCGTAATTAGAATAAAGAATTTATTACATACAATAAAAAAATATAGATACTTTCTTGTTTGATTTAAAACTGTTCCATTCCAGTCACAGAAATCTTTATTAAGATTTCTGTGATTCCAGTAGTGAAATACAATGACCTTGAATTGGATCAATCAGAATGCAGTACCCCGTCCCCCTCACGTACCTCAGCGAGTTGACAGAATAATTTTCGTGTGTTAGATTGTTTATTAGGCGTCCATAGGCTGTATAGTCGTTGGCTCACAAAAATCGTGCAACATGTGTAATTTATCAAATACTACGGTCTGTTCACACCGAGAACCGACGCACCGCGACGCGACGCAACGATACTGCAAATGTGTATCTTTTCGTGTAGGAGATAGAGTTAGATTTTGAGTAGCTCTATTAAAATGTGCGCGCAGCGTAATTTTAACGTCCCGTTAGTCAGTGGAGTTCCTCGAGAGAAAGTATGCGCATCACTTCGATAGATGGCGTTGTGCCTCCAGGTTCCGTTTCCTGAATCGCGCTATGGTTTCGTTACGCGGACTGAGTTACTTCAGTAGCACTGTCCGTTCGCGATGTAATTGTGGTATTCTAATATCTTTAATTTTTGACTGTTGTACACTATTACGTGTACAACATTGTATTAGTTAAGCCTGAGATGTATTATCTGTATTTTGTTTAATTAATCAATCCTAAGTAATATTATAAATGTGTTTGTTTGTTACGCTTTTAATACATATTACTTTTTTTAAAGGAACTCACCTGCAACTTAGTAGATCCTGAAGCCCTATTGATTTGCTCCATCCTCTCCTCGTACAGCCGCTGTATCTCCTTCAGGATCTCGAGTGTCGGGCCCCCCTTGCACACGCACATGCCGGGGTCCCGCTCCGCCAACTCACACTCTAGCACGCTGTTATCCATCGGGAATCAAAACATACTCCAAAGATACCTTTCCATTATAAAAAATTGTGCGAAAATAAGGCCGCGTCACTTTCGATCGGTTTTGACAGATAGAGGTGGTTTTCTTTTTCTGCAAGAGTTTTGGCTCAAGTTTTTGTGGAAAGAGGTTTCATGTGTTAGTACTAGGCGAGGTAAAGGATTTTTTTAATGGCCTGCCGCTCGCTCGTGACTTTTTCTCTCCCTGTCGAGTGCTATAAAGATATGTGCGCTCATAATAGTGACAAGTACTTTCTGCAGTGGCCCAAAGCATTTTTCATCATTCCAGAAGGAAGATTGCCAGTGAGCGGCAGGTATAACAGTACAATAGAAGATATAAATCTCACCTTTGTCTCGTATCCCCATCCCATCCAAAGACTCATTAAAGTTATCGGTCTATTTAGAGATAGACCGATTACTTTTATGAGTAGGTAATAAGAGACTTTTAAGTTTTGGTATGTCCTTTATTTTAAATTGTACATAAATGATGAAATAAGTAAATAGAAGAAAAATTAAATGGTTTGTGTTTAAACGATGATGCTTAGACCAGACTTGGTAAGACCAGAAATTGCAAATTGATGTAAGAGAAAACTTGTATCATTAGTAAGATTTATTAAGTAAATTAATCTAGTGTAAAAATAAAACCACAAAATACTGTACAAGTGTGTATATTTGGATTATATTAATTTGGCTAATTCTTTGTACCTAGTGTATATTCACAGTAAGCTTCTATTTCTAGTGTTACACACGATACAGACATACAAACTCTTTGTTAAGCAATATAACACTCATTACAAATGCTATTAAGATCATGTGACAGGTTCATAATAGATACTTTTTGTTATGTATATAAATATGCATGAAGACCGGTAAGAAATATTGTCATCACACTTTAGTGAGCGATCGGCTAGTTTAGGCTTCACATAGCTCTATCTCTGTCACTCACTATTGATATGAAGTTTGTCGCTGATCCGTCGGTTGGTTAGTGCTTCGTGCGACAGAGATGACGCTATATGAAATTGAAACTAGCCATTTATCTCCGTCTAAAGGTGGATGCACGATATTTTACTGTATTCGTAGTTGTTTGTATGACAAAGGTGTGAAGACGTTAAGTTATATGAAATTACATATCAAACGACCACAACTAAATGTCATTCTCATTAAAAACTTTAGCCGATACAAAAATAAGGTGAAAATAGAAATAAACCGAAGATACTTGACGTTTTCATTCCTTGACTGTCCGAATACATCGATGAACATACAAAGTAACACAGCTATTATTATGTACAATAGCTGCTAGAACAGTGCTTCTAAAGATCTTTTAACATTGTAACCATCTTAATTTTTACCAATGGTACCCTCGCCATTGGTAAAAAAAAGCGTTCAAGGCGACTTGTGCGAATGATCACCAGAACCCGCCCTAAAACAGATTACATATGACCAGATAAAATCATGTTTTGGATTTACATTTAACAACCATTTCTTTACAAAAAAAATGCCAACATTTAGTATTGAAAATGACTTTCAAAAATAAAATTCTACTTATTAATATAAATATTTACAAAATGTTCTACTTATAAACTACATAGCTTCGTTAAGAAAACACTTTCAAACAAAGTTAAACAATTTTCCTCTCTTTTAAAACGAATGAGAAGCTTCAGAGAGCTGTCTACCATATTCATAGATAATAATATGTTAAAAATGCATAACTTCAAATGCTGTATCGCTTATCGATAGCGTATTTAAATAGTTTAATTTGTTAAAGACATGGATTCATAAAAGTCAGTGAACTCTGTTTCCTAATTAATGGTAATTTAACAGCAACAATAAATTGCTAATCTGCTTAGCCCGTCATTACAGTTTCGAAAATAATCGACACGTATATTTCCTTTTGTTAAATCAATGAATATTTACAAAGACGTAACGCATCAAAGCTAGAGAGTGTGAACTCGTGTCTTCAGAACTCAATAAAAAATGTACAAAGCTGTTACGTATTGCCAATTTTATATTATCGTATCTCCGTCAATTATGGTTTACGTAACAGAAGTAAACGGGTGAGATATTTTTTGACAATCTAGTTGACGGACGAGCTAGAATTTTACCTTTGCCGTATAGAAAAACGTACGTTTAGTTTACAACACCTTCTAATATTATATACTATGAATAAGGCTGAAATAGCCCAAAGTTCGAAGATCAACACAACATAAATAATAACTGTACAAAAACGATTAAAGTTTAACATTAATATTCGTCTAAAAGTCAACACTGTGTGCTTTAATCTCACGTTGATATGCCTATCATTTACTGCCATCTCTATCTATCATCATAATCCGCCTAGCTCATCACCAACTATGTTGGTCAGCTACCAGTCTAACCAGATGCAACTGAATATCAATAAATTATACGAAGTGATAGCCTTTTCACCTCCAAAACCCCACTAAAATTAACGTCATAAATGTAAACAAATAAATTATGTTCAGTATCAAGGCACTGATCTGACACATCCGAGTCAAAGCAGTTCACATAAAGTGTCTCTATAGGAGTTTAAAAAGAACTTTGAACAAATGACAGTCCTCTGACTGTCCATGTGGGACTTGCAGCAAGTTCAGAAACTCACCAAAACTTGCAGAAGTCCACAGACTAAATCCGTATATACGCTTCGGGTGCATATCACGAGGGCCCGTACCGACCGACCTCGGGTACTAAGCGATAGATACTGACGTACGTAGTCACGACGTGTCAACGACTAGCCACAATCACAGAAGCACTAACCACGGAGAAAGTTTTGCCGCACGTCTGTGCGACATGCGTGACTTTGTTGCAGCGTGCGGTCCTTTATGCTCGATGTCTATCTCACTTATTTATGGATTCTATTCTACTGTCATACTCATTGATACCAAATGCATAGAAAAATACTTCCCATGTAAAAGCGTTTTTAAATGTCAAGATTTTTATAAAACGGCAAAATAATATTAGACCAGATTTTAACTTACAAACGTTGATTACAAACATTCCCATCCATCATATACTAACAGCCATCACACATAGATCTAGAGAACAAGAACAGGCTCAAGCCGAGTCCTTGTCAATAAGTGTACACAACGCAACTCTTGCGCAACACCTATAATCGAAATCAAGAAAAATCATGTGCCTAACATGTTTAAATTACAGATTGAAAGTATCTTATACAACATTTTGTTAACATCAACATGTAAAAGACATACAGAATCAGTGTATACTATGCTTATTTACTATGCATTGAGTGTTTATTATCTACTTTTAAACTACACTACATACATTTTCATCATCACCATTATTTTCTTGCAACTTAACATGAATATAATTTAATCACTTTTTACAGTATTTTACAACCTAATTATAACAAGATGTAAACTTAACACCTAATAAGGAACTAAATCAAATAAACGGAGGTTCTGCACGATTTTAACATAAAATAACCTACAAAAGCCCATTTTAATTAAATAACACAGTTTAAGCTGCTCTGTCAAATAAACTTGTATAGTGTGACTGCATTTGTTGTACCGCTCCTCTAGTGCTTTCTTTCGGGAGGTGAATCATGAAATGACTCTCACTCTGAGTGGAGCCGAAGTGACTATCAGACTCTTACTTAGTGAAAATCCACCTTCTGGATGGGTTTTAATCAGTACGTATGTATAATTCTCATTTTTACTCTTTGATTATTTTTGTGAAGTTATGAATTATTTTTTGAAGGTTGGTTAACCTGTAATTGGCGACTGTGTAATGTATTATAATTAAATATCTTAACTTTACACTTTTTAATAAATAAATAAGTACGAGTCACTCTATTCCTTCAATTACCTTTGTGTTCGAAGGCCGCGATAACATCTTAAGACATATTGCAACTGTGAGGCGAAACACTAGGTCGGACCAGACCGTGCACGACGGTGACACGCGTTATTTTTACCGGTCAGTGTACGACATAGCACATGAAATTTAATAACCAAGATGGTTCGTACTTGATCAGCGATACAGTACCAGCAGTCACACTGTAGTAAAGTGGTCAATTTCTCTTCAGGTACACTCCTACTAAATATCATGTGCGTCTACATTTTATGTTTTTCATTAAATGTGCTCAAAATATTACGACGATCGTAGTGTATGGCTAAATATATAATGTTTCCGGCAGTACTAAAGCAGTGGCTAATGTCTACATAATATAAGCTCACTCATGCTGACCAGATCTCGGTTAGTATGCGCCATGGTGATCTGGAAATATGAAGAAAAAAGACAATTTTAAAATTAAACACCTTATTATTGTTTATTGGAAATTACATGACGTGAAACGTTTTTGCTTAAACTGATACCAAACTATAAAAAGTAAGTCTATTTCCTTGCTTTCATAAAAACACTTCAAGGAAGTTTAAAACCGGAACACAAAATCACTACTTCATAAAATCAAATAAAAAAAACCGTCATGGTTAAATTAGAATCGACAAGTTTATGTTGGTTGATTCCTAATCTATCGGTTTCAATTTCTCAAAACTTCATCACGAGCAAACCCAGTCAATAAATTGTACATGACATTGCAGGCCTTATATCATAGCAGTAAGAGCTATTTTGTAATTAACATTATTACATTGAACTTTTGTATGCAGCTATACTATTCTCTACAAGCCTCAGCGCCAAGGCAGCGATCGACCAGTCTTTAATGGATTTTCAGCTTTATGATCAAGAGTATAAAGTTAAAAATCTATTAGAGACTAACCATAGATTCAACGCTGCCACGGTGCTGAGTCTTGTAGATTATACTCGTAGCACTACAGGACGGTCGCGGAACTCACGATATACCGTGACCTTGGTACGTAAAGGGCTATTAAAGGACACCGCGGATTTTAGTCAGTAAGAGTCTGACAGTCCCTCCCGCTTTGCCCTGGGTGGGAGGACTCATGTGATGATTTTACCACGTAAAAAAAAAGGACTACAGGACATACTCGTAATTTGAGCTAAACCTTCCCAGGAAGAGCACTAATTAACAAGAACATACCTGATCACCAGCTCATCAAATCCAAGCCATTGACAGACGCTGAGTTTTCAGTACAGCTGCTTGAGCTGCTCGTACGAGAGGAAGAAGATCACGTTCCAGGGGCCCATGCGCAGCCAGGTCGGGATGAAGCCTTTGTACAGCGCCAGGAAACCCTCGTTGCGGACCGTCTGAAGATATGGAAAAAAAGCTTATGAAGGCGGTGACCGGACACGGCTCCTTTTTTTTTTAAACGTTGCCCTACACTAGGAATTTCTCCTGTATCGTGGGTGCGTTTACAAACATATAAACTCACATACACAAACACCCAGACCCGGAACAACTACTTGCAGATCATACAAATATTTGTTCCGTGCGGGAATCGAACCCGCGACACAGCGCAGGATTCCAATTTCTCAGCCACTGCGCTGCACTGCACTTCTTTGGATAGAGGACGAGACAGCAGCTCACGTGCTCCAACACTGCCCTGAGATTGCTACATACAGGGCAAAGTACTTCGGTAACCCAGGTACTCTCCACGAGATCGTCGGTAATGCGAAGGCGCTGTTGGCTTTCCTCGGGGAGTTGGGGTAGATCGAATGATTTTCCCAAACGCACGCAAAATACACGCTTATGACGTGGAGTTGCGGTTACCAGCCGGTTATAAAAAGACGGTTGTAAAAATTCAAGTTGGCGGCACCGAATTGACGATAAAAGTGTTCAGAAAACTATTTTTTTTTTTTGCAATTTTTAGACTAAACGTTAACCCAATTATGGCCATCATCATCCTCATCAACCGGAAGACATCCGCTACCCACACCAGGAATAACGGAGCTGCCGGGGTCTGGGGGCCGTGTGCTATTGTTGTCAATCATAATGGGGGCCGGGTTGCAATAATCCCCACGATTGGGGATCGCAGTGAGGTCACCAAAAGTTTACAAAGGACGCTGCTGCCCGTCCTTCGGTAGCTGCTCGTGGTTTAAGGACGTACCCGGGTCTAATTATGGCCATGATACATGAAAATTCCGTCTCAAAGAAGACATAGGACTTTATGAGTGTCGTTTGAATGGCTGTTCTACGCGTCTAACCAAAAAATCGTCGACAAATACTGAATGGCTAAGATAGTGATTGGATGATAAATAGCATAACATACCTGTAAAAAGCAGTCTATTGTTCCCTTGTATATCCTTTCTGTGGACTTCACCACCACGCCTTTTAGTTTTCTTTGGTTCATGAGTCTGGTCTGTAACAGGTAATGAAAAGATTGAGGAACTTCTGAGTAAAACCTTCCTCGAGTGTTCTTCTAAGAGCATTCTCCACTTTTGGCTTCCAAAATTCGTATGACACCAAGTGAAACTAATTTGAGTTAAAGAAAAATACAAGTTTTAACGCTTGCAGTAGTTAGAGCTTTTCATACTGAAAGATAATTAATCCTAATGCATAACATCTAACCATATAACAGTTGCATACGAGGGTGGCAATACTATGTGTGAATTTCAAGAACAAAAGTGGAGTAGGAAATTAATTGTAGAAGTGTTCTTACCCTGATGACATCAAGCGGCGTACTGGCCACAGCACTGCCTAAACTTGCCAGCAAGCTTGACGAGAAGTGGTTCAGTGGAGAGTCTCCAAGAGGTATCATGAGACGTTTCTTGCAGGCGTCGTACACCGGCAACTCAACGGCTGCAATCACAGCCGCGCGCTGTGAAGTGGGGCCCACGCCTCGCCACAAGCCCCGGATCCCTTCCAAATGGTATATTTCGATGAAACATCTGACTAGATTTCGTTTTTCGTCGCCTACCTGCAAAAATAATTATATTCTTTCAAGCGAATTCTGAATAGGACATATCAATTCAACCACAAATGTTGAACCACCTCAACGTTGAACAAAACTACGTTAGGGAGCTCCTCATGACGCGATTCGGGCGATTTGCAATTTCTACTAGCTAAAAATGAAAATCGTCCTTACTACTACGATAGGTATAATGATGCAATTCGACTGACTTACGTCGTCGCGGCGAGCGTGTTTTGTTTCTCATCTATCCGTAGATAAACGCACGTTTTATGTCATATGTCGTAGTGGTAAGTATGATTTTGACTTGTAGTTAAAATCAGTCGAATTGCGTCGCATCGCGTCCAAGCTCCCTTACTGATCTTTTTAGCAGCAAATTTCATCGTACTGATCTACTAGCTACGCTGACTGCTTACGCTGTGTTTCTCCACAAACAGAAAAACCAGTTACACGTAATATTATCCAATAAGACAGTTCAAAATTATGAAATTACAGTTACAGCTTTTTTTGCTGGTTGCTACAACTTTGGCGTCTTTAAGCCAAGAGTGACTCTCAAGAGTCAGTACAAGACAAGTGTGCTTCACCATCGAACACATCATCGCTTACTATTAGGCGAGATAGTGCTCAAATGCGAACCTATCACTACATAAACAAAAAAAATAACACTGAATGATCCAAAAATGAAGTTCATGAATGAGCAACATACCGTGAGAACTAACCTGCATCCGCACTTTGAGCACATCAGTGGGGTTGGCGATGGCGCTGGACAGGCCGCCCGCAAAGGCCGCGCAGAACGTGTTGGTGGGCACGTGCTCTATGGAGCCCCCGTCCACACGGTGCTTCGCTATCCACTTCTTGAGCGAGTAGTAGGTGCCGAACTTTATCGTGCCGTATGTCGCCTGTCGGAGGACTGCTGGCCAGATGCTGGGGACGAAGTAAGCATTCATGATGAAGAATATCTACGCTAAATTAATGATGTGAGGGAAAGACCAGACCATAGCTGGATATTACTGGATACGTTATGTATGATTCATTAAGTTAATTAAAAATTCGATACTCTAAGGAGATAAGGAAATATTCTTTGTAATGTACATACATACCAAAGCTGTCAATCACACAATAGTAAGCACGTAAAGCAGTTAAAGTTTATTGTCTGTTTACAATTTGCGTCTACTTGGCATCGTTTGCTTCCCTCAGTATGTTGTTGCTAGCCGCGAGGCGAGTTAAACAAGTGACGCATGACATGACCTACGTGCGGATAACCACGTTGAGCTGGGTTATTGCGTCACTTGATGGTATTCATAGGACAGCGATATGGAGCCCTGGTAGAAGGTCGCAGGATAATCAGGATGACTTGATCTTGAGAGAGATAGGTTTTGAAGGAGGCTTTTGCAATAGAACTAAGGTACGTGCTAGTAATAATATTGAAATTATAGGAATAGAACGGGAATTGAAGGAAAAAGTCCCCTATAGCTTAAGTATAATCAGCCTACACTGTTTCCACTTCAGAGACACAGGCCTCCTCTCTGTGAAAGGGAGTGGGAATTTTTAAGTATAGGACCGACATGCGAAAGACGTGAGAAACTGTTCTTCATGATGATTTTCTTGAACGTTATTTTTTTTTGGTCAAATAAATTACACAAAGCAATGCGCCTGACTGAGTTTGAACCTACGACCTACAACTCGTTATTCATCTAAATACTTCCTTTTAAATTATTTTACAATACTCTTGACACGTTTAGTGAACTTTGGCGATTTATAAACAAAAAATTGACAATGATATACCTACAACGATAAATTGTTTTTTTCATTAAAGTAATCTTAGCAATCTTAGCTGTGTGGCAAAAATATACACAATTTCGGTGGACCGCTTACCGCTTGAACGTTCGCCAAGATTACAATTCAGTACAATCTCCATTATTTTGTAAAATTGGCGTCTTCTAGATAAAACTCATTTTATTTATAATTTGACCTAGTTCGAGCATAACCTTAATTTGTGGGTAATTAAGCTGTTCGTTAAAGTATTATTTTGGCCTAAAATTGTTTAATATAATAACACGTGAGGTAGTTAAAATGGTGTCTGATAATGAGATAAGCCCAGTATCTCACCTCAGTTAGCTGATAAGAATGAAATGCACTTTGGTAGCATGGCAACAATATGCAGAATAATTGAAGGCCTTACTATGACCATCATTCTCCTGAGTGCCCTCATCCCATTTTATTTCGCCAACCAAACGGTCCCCAAATACAGTAGGTATGTCTTCTTTCCATACATCCTTACAGTGCCGTAACTAGCCTTTTATGCACTTAGTGCGTACTTCTTTAACTGCGCCCTGGTCTGTCCAATTGCGGTCCTGGCCCAACCATTTTTGCGCTCCTCCAAGGACTGCGCCCTGTGGCTGGGCACCGTTGGCTTGGCACACCGCCTCGTTACTCAACATCTCAGCATTTTTTTTTCCTTTCTAACCATATTCTTCAAAACAGTTCATCCATCGTCCAGCCATAATATTAATTAATCTGATGTAGACTTTTCTTTATTAAAAGTAGTTCAAGGAAAAATAATAAAATTGTTCATAAGTACTTTGTTTTTTGCTTTACTACACGAGGTGCGCATCAATTTTGGCAAGCCCAAAATAAACCACGAGTGTCATGAAAAATGGAAACAGTGTGTCTAGATGAAGGTAGGTAATCGACTGGTGCGAAGGTCACTTCTGGTAAGAGGAGGGGATTCCAGGAATTCAGAATAATTTGCAGTGTTCCTTGTCTGATTTATTTTTAACATCTCCCACAGGATTCAAGGTAAGATTGGAAGAAGGCGGACCGCCTTTGTTTACCAGAATCCTGAATTTCTGACTCATGATCCCATAACTCTAATTTTTGTGCCAGATACTAATGATACAAATGTTATTTTTAGATTTTCTGTACACGATGTCGCGAACATCGTCGAAATTACCTAATAATTTCATAAGTCTTTGGCATTCGTAAATAACGAAGGTCATGGATAACGAAGTACAAACACGATAACGTAAAGATTTGCATATCAACCAAATATGTATTTCCAACTTACGATTCTAATAAAATCTAAGCAATATCTACGTATCTATAATCCGATCTATCCTAATCATAACTAGTAATAAAAATGCGAAAGTAAGTTTTGTTTATTTGTAACCTAATCACGCCTAAACCACTGAACCGATCATCCTGAAATTTTGCATATGTAGGTATACGTTGTCTGTCAGATGTAAAATTGTACACAAACTTTCATCCCCAAAAATAATACTGTTTCGAGAAAAAGAACCATAACTTTGTTATTATAATAGGATGGCGCCACGTGTCGCTGAAATGATTGTTTAAATCTAAATTAACGCTACCGAAGCCGAGTTTACAATAAAGTTGTAAATAATATTAAATTGGAAACAAAGAGCTAGAGCGACATATTCTGCGCAATGCATATTTACGACGAGACGAAAACTACAAATTGCTAAGTATTTAAAGACGACCTTTTTTCCTTGACATACGTAAATGAACGAGATTCTTTGATGAAATCATAACATAATGACAACTTGGAACAGAATTAGAATAAAAAAAGTCACTTGTAAATAATAATGTTCCTAACTCAAACGTAAACACATAATAAGATATCGGCCTTGTTTACGTGTTATTGTTTTAAGATAACGAGGAAACGGCACAAAAACAATGCATGCGTCTGCTTATCGCATGATTCAATAAATTGCGTATCCGTGGTAGGGGTTTGCACACGAGTTCGCACGAGTGTGACACGAGTGCACAACGCTACAGCCATCGACAATAGTGGAGGGTTATCAATGACCACTTATCAATCAGGAGGATCACTGGTATAAACTGGTATTATTATCAGCGTAAGATCGCAATCAGCCGTTATTGTTATGTTTTTGTGATATGATCACGCTTTCAACAGGTCCATGACTTTAAACAGTAGGGTAGCAAGGCATAGCGGACCCTAACTCCCGGCCTCGCAACCGAAGGGGCCTCGCGCTCAGAAAAAAGAAACCTTGACCACAGCGATCACCAGCCAGTAAAACAGTACAAATTCTACTAAGAAATTAACATAAAACTTCTGCTTATGAAATGAAACTGAAATGTCTGTGTACGTTTAGGTCAAGCGCCTCCACTGATCGCGCGAGGCCCCATGCTGCTCAATAACTTGGTAACGTTTTATTTTATACTGGGAACTGAAAGAGTCCACGAGGCCTCGCAAAGCTGATGTCGCTGTCACATGGCAATCACAGTTGGTATAGATAACTTGAGGGAACCAATTCCGGAAGGTGTGCCTCGCGCGAGCAGCGAAGGCAAGTTATAGTTTAGGTCCTGAAAAAAAAGGGGGCCTCGCAAATGCGTCTAGATTCGGTCTCACTACGCCACTGACTTTAAAGACAAGTCCAAAAAAGAGTAATCCCACCAAAAACATAATATGTAAAAAAATGCCAAGTCTCTCGATGCAGTCTTTCCATCGTAAAAAGTTTTGAGATCTCATAGAAGCCAAGTCCTATTCAAATTATTTTGTAGTTATAAATCAACATTTAGTAATTGTATCAATAGTTTTCTTTATATTATAATTATAGTGACTTGGCAATGAGCACCAATTAAAAGCTGCTTGCTGCCTGGAATTATGTGCAAATGTTACTGACGAGACCTGTGATCAGATTATTTGTTACGTGTGGATCATGATGGCCACTACCGACTACATGCTCCAATACAATAATAAAAAATACCTTACGGGCCATCGCTTTATGAAAGTAAATGAACCGAGAGTACACTAACACTAGTGTTTGCGTACACACTTGTGCATTATAATTTATGTCCTGCGCAGTTTACTAGTCTTGGATGAGACTGACTGCCGTTGCCGAAATTCGGTTAGGACGACACGGATAAACCAAGAGAAAATATTCTTTTTGATATTAATGTTTACGCATGCGGTGTGTGACTTTCAACTCCAAATATGCCGTTTTGTTTCTTCTAGTGCTCATTGCCAAGTCACTATAATTATAATATAAAGAAAACTATTGATACAATTACTAAATGTTGATTTATAACTACAAAATAATTTGAATAGGACTTGGCTTCTATGAGATCTCAAAACTTTTTACGATGGAAAGACTGCATCGAGAGACTTGGCATTTTTTTACATATTATGTTTTTGGTGGGATCTCATTTATTTTTTGTAAGGTTATTTCTTTCTTTAGATGGCACTATCAAATGAAAATTATCGAATTATTTTAAAGTACTACTTATACTGCGCTCGGTAACGAAACCATAGCGCGATTCAGACAGGTACAACGCCATCTATCGAGCGCGCATACAATCGAAATTATCGCAATACAATGGAGTTTTAGCTTTATTAATTTAATGAATTATGAACTTTATGTATTAATTATAGTCTATGTATTACATTTATATTATTCTTTTCTATTCTATGTATTTATTCATCCAATTGAATACTTAAACAACGAACAAAGTTAACAATGCAGTCAAAATCCATACATAATGTTCTTGCCAAACCGCAAATATAAAATTGTTTTCTATGGTATATTATTTTTTAATGTTTTTATAATTTTTCCTTTATATGTGGCTAATGACCTATCTTGGTGCAAAATTTGAAGTTTCTAAGTCTGCTAGAAGTACCTTAGATTTTTGATGATCGGTCAGTGAGTCAGTGAGTCAGTGAGTCAGTGAGTGACAAAATGGTGTAACTTTGATCGACCGTAACTCCTAAACTATTAATTCAATTGGCATGTAATTTCGAACTTAAGCTTGTTCTAATGCCTACTATTATTCACCGAAAACCTAAACTCCTAGCTTTGTCCACGTCGAAGATATAGGGGGGGCGAAACAGCCGCGAATCGCATCGAGAAAAGATGGTACGGCCGTGCCCGTTTTGCTCGAGACTTGGCTGGGGCACTGCCGTGCCCCCAGATGGCTGCTACTGTACAGTGTACTAACTGTACAGTTTGTCCGATTTTTCTCATACACCCGTGTAGAGTTATCGTTGCAGTTTGAATTGTACCATCTAAACGATTTTTCGTAACGTGTGTAGCAGCCATTAAAACAAGGCCCAGGCACCAATTCCAACTTATGTTTTTTATTAGGGGTCACTTTGAAACTTTGCATGAGGTCCAGTTCCAACTTTTCTAATTTGATAATAAGCAACTGAAGTCAAAATCAAAGTCAAATAATTTATTTCAATTAGGCCACCAAAGAGGCACTTTCAAACTGAGCCACGGGAGTAGTTAGTACTAGGTAGCTCGCCGTCCGCACAGAATTCCAGCTACAAGCTTAGAATCTAAAAGAATGTTACTTAAAAGCAAAAGTACTAATAGGATTAGTACTTTAAAAAAGTAAAAATTATAATAAATACTAACACCGTCCGCCACTTTTAGCTGGGTAGAAGTGGCGGACGAAGTTTAAGTGTTTTGTAAACAGATCATGGGAAATCAAGTGTTGCCAGGAACAAAGACATTGTTTAGAATAACAAGTTGTTTACCCTGGATGATGCGAATATAGTTGTTATGAAGGCGGGGCACCCTATGACGTGAGTTATCAGTGCAATCAACCAATGTAGCAATAATAAGGCAGACAACATAAGCTCGTCATAAGTAACTATCATTGTTTACTAATAAGAAATATAGTGGTAAACAGATTTGTGAGGAAATTAGACCCTACTGAACTTTCTCTATAGACATAGCCTTCCCCACAGAGCATGGACACAGGGTGCCTGCCACTACGGCCTACCAGCTAAGAGGTGGCATCACTGTCAACATTTCCATGCACTATGACACGAATGACCGGATATAAATGGCTTCGAAAAGAAACAGATGGCTACAGAAATTGCACACTTAATAGCGAAATTTTGGCACAGCATATGACAATAAGTACTGAGTCTTTGACCGTGCAATCGAGGATTTGTATCCACCAAGCACCTCGCTCGCAAATATTTTTGCTGACATTGAATAAAGTTTAAGTATATGACGTTTAAGTATAAAATTTGACTCTAGCAAGTCCTTGAACACGTGAAAGGAGACATTTAGATCTCAGATTTTTTTTTAGATTCCTAAAAAAGGACAGAAGGTGGATGCTTTTTCATCATTTGGATATCTAGACACTCCAGGATAAATAAAAATCTTTAAATCAAATGCTCACCCGCAGTACAATGCCTTAACTCCCTCTTGCTGTGAGGTCTTGACAAAGCAGTCCACCATCCCCGTGTACCGGAGCTCCACATGGCGAGGGTCTATCTTCTGGCCCTGGATCTGGAGACGGGTCTTTGTTGTATCTATTGGGAATGTACCTGGAAAGAGTATTGCTTTTAAAATTGAGCTTTAATTATCATATTGAAAGATGAATTGTTATAATTCTTGTTGAGTAGATAGATAGTAGATTAACACTTCCACTATTTTATTCCATTCTTACGATAAATAATTTTTTTGAACTGATGATATTTCTATCTACAGAAATATGAACTTTATTCCAGTTTGTAAATAAAGTTGATTTCAGTATGACTATTGAAAAAGTGTAAAGCTATAATGTCAAAACTAAACATTGAAAGAAACCTATGTTAGTTTCCAAAGAGACACTTTTCTGTTGGCCTAGATAGATAGAATAATACTGTATTGTAAACCAAAATAAATGCTATTTAACAAAATATCTCACACATTTGATTCACTGCTTGCATAGTTGGAAATAATGTACAATGAGTGCTGGGTAATTGTTCTAATTAATTATGGTTATTTGCCTGTTTTTTTTTCAGGAAAATAAAATAGGTGATACAGTTGAAATAAGAGATATGTATTGTGTTTAGCAATGTTTACAATTCGATAGAGGACTTATGTTGTTAAAATAATACAAAGAATAAATAAATGGACAGTCAATAGTAAAGCAGTAATATATTATAATGAAAAGGAGATTTATAAATTCACTCATTTCGATTAAGTAGTCTTTTTAACTTAGTTGTTATTCCCTGAGGGGTTTGTTGCTGATGGGAGTAAGTATTACTTTATGAGTTTTAATGTAAGTTTTTGGTTTTGCTTGAATTATAAATTTCGAAGAGAATTCTGGCTTTCTCGTAAAATAGTTGGGTCAAGACTAGTATTCCTGCATGAATTAGTACCTTGAACAGTTAAATGGATCTAAACTATTTCCAATATAGTATAACAGTGTGGAATAAATATTAAAGTTCGGGGTTTAGAAGGATACTGTCCACAGGCTATCAATTCCAGGTGATATAACAATTTTAAGGTTATGTTCAACTGGAATAAAATTGATAGTTTCCTTACCAAATTCGGCGACGATCGACGCAAGGCCGCCGTAGATAAACGGTCTCCAATCACTATCTCCCATCACACATGAAGATGTTCAAGAATATCAAATGTTTACTTTTGTAACCGGTAATCAGTACACTTCGACACTATTTTACCGAAATGTAACTGTAAAATGAGAAAATTATAAGGTAATTATTTGAACACAGAACTCATGGGCGCGTAGTTTGGAATTCTTTTCTCGTAAAAGTAAATATAATTTTATTATTTCGCGAGCACTGCACTGCACACGAAACTGCACGAAACGATTACTTTTCGCACAAGTTGACATTGACAAAGACATGACATTGACAAGAGTGTCAAACGGAAGCATGACCGAAGTGGACTTCTCATTTTTTTTTATTGTGGCAAGCGGCCTTAGCCATTATTGCCAGTGTCGAGTATTGGAAGTGGACTTATCGTTTTCAATTTTCCTTTTTTTTGCCAGTGAACTCACCGCTAGAGGCGCTAGTGTAGCGTGAAGTCACCAACATAATCAAATGTGCAACGTGCACTGTAGACTGTAGCCTTATATTACATTACAAAATGTTGTGAGTATATTACAATACTTCAAATTAATTCAGGAAATTAAAAGTTACCGATCAATTTATAAGACAGTTGTAACCGAAAATTCTTTATTTCTAAACAGGAGAAAAAATCAATACAACTTTCATAAGAGGCCATGCGCACGAGCGCTTTTTTTCGGTCTTAAAAAAACGCTGAGAACTTAACTGTCACCGCCCAGCATTTAAAATCAAATGCAGTTCGAAAAAAAACGCCGCATTTTAAAATTGCTGACATGTGAACAGACACATCATGGGAATGCATTTTTCTATTTCCGATGCTTTTCTAACGCCCAGAAAAAAACGCTAGTTCGAATGGGAACTAACAGTCTATTTGGTCTGTGTTCTAACCAGCGCCGTGCATCCCTCGGACCCGGACGTGACCCGGACAACGAAATCCGAATCGTGTCCGAAACCCTTCTTCGTTAAAATGTCAATGTCAGAAACACGGTGTCATCACTGCTGTCTTCAGTGTCTTCATTCTTGTCCTTTTGAAAACTAGATCGGCTTACAAGTGGTTTTTATATTGCAACAAGTGGCATTATTTGTATCTAAGATGTCCCAATTCCATTGATCAAGAAAACTAGATCATAAACATATTCTTGGAAAGAGATATCCCCTGTGAAACTTAGTAAAAACTTTATTGTTGTTTGCCGACGACGCCCTGGGTAACTATTATTAAATTGTTATTTTCTCCACTTAGTGTCTTACAACGTACAGAACTTGCGGGCAGGAATTGATTGAGCTTAATTAGTGTTTTAGGGCGTGTCCGTCAACCATGCTTTTTGGTAAACAACATTTTAAATGTTCAGAAATTCTATCACAATATGTTAGGCAAGAAGGAAATTATGCATAATAATTAATTGTTAACTCGAATAAATGCTCAACTTAATTTTCTCATTTAGTCCTGTTGATCTATGAGTCTATCATCCATGAAGTTTTGAAAAGTTTCGCTTTATTGTCTTCTAATAGAAATTATTGATCTTTTGCTGCTCTAAAATCCAAAATAAATCATATCACATGATTTTGTCTATTGACACATATTATATAGGTACCTATAACAATTCTTGTATCTATCTCATTCAGAGGATCTAAGTCCCAGCATTTGGAATGATTTAACCTGATTAAAATATACAAAATACATCACTAGCTATTGCCAGCGGCTTTGCCCATATTTATGGTGTCAAAAAGCAATGTAAAACTGGGATGAAAGGTATCCTATGTGTTATTCCATACTGTAACCTATCTCTGTATCACATTCAAATCGATTCAGTAGCTTATTTAAGAGAAAAAAAAAACATTAATCCGTCCATCCATCTATCAATCCATAATCAAAAATGTTTGCAGTTATAATATTAGTTAGATAAAACAGGCAGATTTAGTTATAGATAAATTACTATTTCTTTTCAACACACTCCTATTGGTCTGTCTCATAGCAGGAAAATAATTTGAATAATTGAAATTAATTTAGTTTGATTATTGGGTGGTAAAATGAGAGCTGGTATTCCCTAACAAGGAGGATGTCATAGCACCTGTGTAGTAATAAATGTACAAATTATAACCATACTGTCATAGAAGTTCAATTATAAAACACTAGGTTTCGTACTTTCCTAATTCCCCCTTTTCATCCCCTTAAAGGTTAAATTTCCAAAAACCCCTTCTTAGTGCTCCCCTACATAATAATAGGAAGCCGTGTGCAAAATTTCACATTCCTAGCCCCAGTAGTTTCGGCTGTACGTTGATATGTCAGTCAGTCAGTTCTCCTTTTATATTTATAGAAGATAAATTGTTGTTGTAACACTGCAGTATATTGCAGTAACACTGTAATGATATTCTTAAGATGGACAAAATATATAAATGAATGTCCTATATTGAGTGATCATTTTCGAATGAAGAAAATTAGTCTTCTTTGTTGTTTTTATCCTTGTATTGAAAAGACAAAGTTTGAAAGTAGTTGATATTTTCTGAAACTACTCATCCGTTAAAATCCTGCACTGATTGAAAGCTACACTATTTCTTTCTGTTTTTCAGCTTTCCATCTGAAGTTTTTTAAATTGCCAAGAAACTCACCAGTAATTTATTATATAAAATATTTTCAGTGTATAGTCCACAATGAACTATAACTCGGATATGCCGCCACCGCCCCCTCCAAGGGCACCAATAAACAATAACCCACCAGCACCAAAAAAGATAGTGAGGTTTGACAAGAGCTATGTGCAATCTGTGCCCGGAATACTCAAGTTAGGACAGTTGGTAAGATTACTCCTTCATTTATAGTTTTCAACAAAAAAAAAATGCTCGGCTCTGATTACATTGTGAGGAGATCAGATAGGAGCAACTATTCGAAGATGTGACTTCTACCAACTCCCATTGAGCCATTGTGCTGGATTACAGCCTATTCCTCGCTCATAGATGCATGTGTCCAGCAGTGGGGATATTGTAGACTGATTATGCTATGCTAATATAGACAGTAAGTAATATAAAGGTTGCATGTGGTGTTGATATCATAGGAAATATGTGGCTCAGTGGCTATCTGTATTTTTATTTGATATCTTTATCTATTCATTTGTTATTTCAGTTTGTTTTTTTAAGAGCAACTTTTAATCTCCTCTCTCACATTAACCATGAACAGATTACAATAATGCTCTCTACCTACTATTGTTATCTCTAATGATCAAAGATTAGATATCAGACCTTAAAAAATCCATCTCCTTTTTTTCAGGTGTGCAATTTTATAGGTTTTATATGCATAAAGATATCCTGGACATGGGTGTCAGCTATTTTCTACAACATCCTCTACTGGGTTGCAAACATCATCACCGCGCTTCTACTGTTCTTGTACACATTCCACTTCATAGAGAAGTTTGACAAATGGCCGTGGCTAAAGTGGGAGTTTGCGTACTGTTGTCTAGTTTGTCTGACTTACATTGGATGTTCTATATTCGCTACTACTATTGGAGAAAGTGTGGGGTACGCTGTTGGGGTGAGTTTATTAAATTATTAAAAAGCATTACCAATTTATCATAATGTTCCTTTTGCTGGGACATGGGCCTCGTCTCTGTGAGTGGTGGTTGACCTAGAAAAGGGTGGTTCTATTTATTTTTTAATTTTTATAAAATATATATCTTGCTGAGGCCCTATCCGACTGATGTGCCAATAACATAAGTAAAGTTATTAGACAATCATTCAGTATAAAATAATTTCAAGTGCCAGTTATCATTCATACATCAGCCATAATTTTATCAAATGGGATGTCAAGGAATTTTGAGCCATACCATTTTTGCTGTGTACCCTTGTATTACTGTCAACTTGTCCTATCTGCTCAAAACGCCTGCCGGGGTCGCGGGACCAACGGATTACCGTAACCCCGGTACGTAAAGGGCTATTGAAGGACACCGTGGATTTTAGTCAGTACAAGTCTGACAGTCCTTCCCGCCCTGCCCTGGGTGGGAGGACTCATTTGATGATTTTACCACGATAAAAAAAAACTGTTCAAAACACATGCGACATTCTACAAATTTTACTGCTACAAACATGTTATATAAATGTGGTTAATAGTATACCATTCTTCTTCATTTCCAGTTCTTCGGCCTATGCGCGATCATAGCGTATGGCTTCGACGGCTATTTGAAGTACAAGGCGTGGAAGCGAGGACTCCCGCCGCAGCCTCCGCAATAGACGTAATATCTCCACAACCACCACTAATTGACTTGGATCACGTCACTAACATTAGTTTTAAAAATGCTTTTATGGGGGGGAAATGAGAGATCTTCTCTATGGAACTTGGATTATGATCTAAGGCTAGAAATTAAAAACGTGTCTCGGTCGCAATCTTGTTCCTCACTATATTACCTCAGACACTGTTGTTTTTTATACCAATGACTGACTGAGTTTGGCTATTCAAGTCTTAAATATGTCCAATTAAAAGCAGCCGTCAAAGAAAATGGACCAGGATTTGGATTGCGATACTCTGTGCCTGAGGCATCTTTCACACATGTCTGAGTTCACATCAGCGTACCTGAGTTCTTCGACGAATACTGCCAGATCGCAGGACGACTCGTGACCCAAACCAGTATGTAGAATGTTTAATTTTAATAGTTGCCAATGCAATGGTAAACGTTTTAGTCTTCGCTTTAATTTAAAATGTCGTAAGTTTTTCAGTGAATTTTTATAATCTTAAGTTAAGTGCAAAGTATTGAGTATTTTTAAGTTTACTGTTGCTTAGTGTACAGGTTGATTTTTTCTACTGGGCTTGGATGGCCAAATCTTATTACTGAATAGAGTCTCAATGCTGATATTAATGAAACTTAGGATTTGTGAAAAATCAATATTCCTACACTAGAACCGAAACTAACATACGGCAAACTTCTCTCATCCTCCTCTCCTTTCAGTATTTTTTCCTATTCCTCTTAGTTTCGGTTTTAACCATCCACACCCAGTTGGAAAATTCACCCTGTATTGTTTTTATGTTTAGTTTTTCTCTAGTAGATGAAAGATCTTTTGTCATTAATGCAGTCAATAAATCTATATAATAGTTTGCACTATGAAGACATTTAAAAAAAATGACCAAGTAATAAGAAGCGATTTTTGATATTAACGAATTATTGTAAAATGTACTCAAATGTTAAATGTTCGTGTTTAGTCATATAAAATATATTTATCATATTTTAATATTCAAAAAATGTATTTAATATCAATTTATAATCAAGCGCCTATATGTTATTAAAATCTGTGCTTTAAAGTGCTTCTTAGATAACTTGTATATCTACTTATGTCTTATGTCTATAATCACAAATAGTTATTGTACGTGCCTTTTCTGTGTGCCTATATGTTTAAAAACTGTTAAAAACCGAATGGTTTAAAAATATAGTTGACTAATGCCTTCGCTATCTATAGGTAAAACATTTGTTTCGGGCTGCGGTTTGCGGGTGGTGAAACCCCCAATTTAGGATTATATTGTACTTATTAGACTTTGTGAAAGATATGAGCCGAATTTGCACTTTTGTTAGATCTTTCCATCATGCTGCAAGCAATTCAATATTTAGCCTATTTAAGGAGGAAACTTCTCTTTTATATATTGAGAACAGTTGCGGTTTTATATGGAATTATTTGTATATATTTAATGCTCGTACGCACAAGAACATCGACCACACAGCCTATAGACACCTAATACACGATAAAACCCACGAAAACTATTCTGCCAACTTGCTGAGGTATGACGTCAGCGAGGGGGACGGGGTACTGCGTCCTGATTGGTCAATTCAAGGTCAGTGCATGTCACTAGGGATGGGACGGTTTTAAATCAAACAAGAAAGTATCGACATTTTTAAATTATTTAATAAAATATGTTTTTACATACTTGCATTCAATTACCTTCTTTTATTGTAATTACGATTGAATCATGTAGGTAAAATATAAAAATGAATAAAAACAATGTTTTAAAATTTCCGTAATTATTATAAGCTATGTTCGAAGTCTTTGGTGAGGCCTATCAAATTTAATGCAGCGCGATGTTATAGAGTTAGCCTAAAAACATGCAGCCAAACGGATCTCTTCGCCGCTACCGACAATGCGGTGGAGATGACGGGGTTTTGGGCCAATAAAATATAAATACCGTCGCGGCAGCGACACGAAAAAGAAAAAGAAGAAAGGTTCCGAAACTATATTTTTTGCCTAGGAGACAGAAAAAAAAAAACAATAATTAAACTCACCAAAAGCGGCAAATACTTAGTTGGTACTGCTAAACTTAGTAGACATCGACGGTTTTTCATAAGAATAAAACAATCTAAAATGAAACGCTAAAATGACGTGAACATATTACACTTTAAGTAGATGGGATCCAGTTCTCTCGCTTGGTTGCAATTATCCATTTATTTTTTAAATCAAGATCGTGTGGGTATCTAAAATTTGTAAATTAAAGTTTCACAATTTATCAGATGTACATCTGTTGTAATTTCTAATTATTGAAAAAAAAATTTTTGTATAAATTAATAGTTATAGGTTTTTGTTTTGCTTTATCGACAACAGAGGTGGTTGTACGATTTGGAACATCACTAATATGTGTACTTAAAATCGACGAAAAGAGATGGCGAAAAAAATACTTGCAAAAGAAAGGGACGGAATCATAAAGACGCCAAGTATGACCAGTATAAGATGAACCCCGATAAATATTGTCAGAAATTTAATATAATTTAGATTATGGAACTATTAAGTTACCGATGAAATGTGATACCGTCTTTCAGGAAATTTGAAATCCGGCTTTTTTTATCACACAAACGTATTGTATACGGGAACATATTATGTCTATTTTCTCGATTTTTTAAAGGAGTAATGCGGAAGTGTTTACGGCTCACAGGAGTGGTCGAAACTAATACGAGCTTGGTGAGTGACGACGGTTATAAGACATTTTTGCCTAATGTGTTGACAGACATCGGTCGCCTGTTATTAGGAGTCTATAAGCTGTGTGGTCGATGCACAAGAACGTCACTCGCCCCGAAAATAACGAAGATAAACTTTCTTAGTGCAAATTATCTAAAAAGTCAAGCCCGAAACAAACCTATTTAGTGAGACACAGAGTAACCAAGTTGTCTATAAGACTCTATTTTTGAAGAATTTATGTCTCCACTTTTGAAAGGTATTTTTAATTACAATGCAAAAATGGTGTTATTTTTCTGTACATAATATAAAAAATGTACTTACAAATTAGTGTATGCCATGTATATTTTGAGGTACTATATTAACATTAAGATTACCCACCATACTTTTGGATAAATATTATTACTCTCAACAATGGGTCCAATGTATTTGGGCATTTTATAAAATAGACTTTTGTAAATTATAAGTCATTACGATCGAATATTACAGTGCTTTTATCTCAAAGCATTATAAATTCATAGAAATAAGTTTACTTTATTTAAAAATCATCGTTTTTTTATAGGGTTTACTGGTTAAGGGCGAATTTCAACGACTGAACACGATCAACATAACTAAAGTTCAAGATCAGCTACTGTTAACCTAGCTATCGAATACCCGGCGAATCAGCCAACCTCCTAGCGGGATTGCTGCCCTGGGATCTGGAGGCGACTGCCCTTCAGCGCGTCTATGAATGGCGCGTGGAGGCGCAGCGTCGGGGCGAATCCCCGCTGCCTCGACAAGTCGAGGCGCGGCGGGAAGAGCTCCGGCGTGATCTCAGGGCAGTATGGAGGGAGCGACTGTCGCAACCGAGGTCCGGGCACGCCGCAATCGCGGCGGTAAGACCCCTCTTTAAGGAGTGGCTGGATAGGCGTCACGGCGTCCTTACCTACCGCATGACGCAGGTCCTCACCGGACACGGAAGTTTCGGGAGGTTCCTGTGTCTGATAGGGAGGGAAGAAACGCCTGGGTGTCACCACTGCGAGGATCGTCCGGAGGACACGGTGGAGCATACGGTGCAGGACTGCCCCGCTTGGGCAGAGCACCGCCGTGTCCTCACGACGGCGATAGGCGGAGACCTCTCGCGCCCGGCATTGGTCGAGGCCATGCTGCGGGGCGAGACGGAGTGGGAAGCGGTCGCCTCCTTCTGCGAAGCAGTCATGCTCGTGAAGGAGGAGGCGGGCCGCCTGAGGGAGAGGACAGCGTCCTCCCTCCACCCCAGCCGCAGTGGTAGACGCCCCCGGCGTCGGACGTCACAGGACGATCTCCGGCCACCGTAGGCGCGGGCATGCGGGCAGCGAGTAATGGGCGACTTGCTGTCCGACCATGGACCATGCCCGGGTCGACGGCGCGTTGTGTTCCACGCGCGCCTCAAAGAGTGTCAGCATGTTGACGGGGCCTGTAGAGGGCCAAAGCCTGCCGGGGTCGCGGGACCAAGGGATTACCGTGACCCCGGTACGTAAAGGGCTAGTGAAGGACACCGTGGATTTTAGTCAGTACAAGTCTGACAGTCCCTCCCGCCCTGCCCTGGGTGGGAGGACTCATTTGATGATTTTACCACGCAAAAAAAAAAAAAAAAAAAAAAGCTATCGAATAAATTAATCACCCTCGAACAAAGTTTTTCATTAGTGAAATTCGCTCTAAAAACTGTTTTGTTATGATATATTTTTATTTTTAGATTTTTATTAGTAGCCAAAGGACGTTGATCCGTACCTGTTTAACAATATAATAATAACCGTACACTTGATATTTTAAGCTCACTTGCACCACAAATAGCGACAAAAAAAAATGAATTGACATAGTCGAGAGTGACAGGGACAGAAAGTAATTTAGAATGCGGTTAGCCCTAAATGTTATTTAGCGATCTGGTTATTTGAGTTGATATAAATGGATTTATGGTGTAACCGGGCCTTAATGTTGAAAAGGTGTTGTTAACACACCTTTTTTGCCAGTCTAGAAACATTGAATCATTAATATTAAACCAATAACTCTTTGTTTCATTTACCTTTTAATACTATACTATTAATTTTGTTAATTTCTTTTTGATTACACTGTAATTGATCATGTTAATTTTTAGACGATCAATTTATTGTATTGAGCAGTGATCGAATATTTTAAATCAATAAGTGTTATCTACTTTAGACCATATAAATATGCAGACCATATAAAATGCACAATTTTTGGACGAAATATTGTTCTCGTTTTGCTTCCAAAAATTTATATACAGTTTTGATACGTCGATTCTCCGATTTCAAAGGTTGTAAGGGACAACACACCTGGAAACTTAAATTAGAAAATATCTACCCGCATTGTGTCCGCCTGGTGGACAGCTGTCTATTCCGTATCTTAAAGATAAGACCAGCTGTGTCCCAATGGGAATATTCTATACTGATTCTGATACCAGAGACATTTTCTGTCTCTTACGTCGTTTCAGGTCGGAGTGTCGGTATTATTTGTTGATAGTATACATTTAGTTGTCCATGTTGAATTAATGTTTAACACAATAAAACCACTTGAATAGTTTTTACTTGTTTTATTTGATACAACAATGATCATAGAAAATATTAACAAAAGTCGGTTATACCGGAATATTTGTATAAAGTGCAACAGTGCTTAGATAAACAAAATTTTAAACTCTGTATTATATTGACATATCGGAGAAATAATTTGCTTACTGAGGAATATTGTAGCAAAAGACAGAACTTTTTTCCTGCCCCATGGGGACAAGGCCTTGAGTTTACATTGCCATGCGCAATACAATAAATATAATGCAATATTAACGCACAATGCAATAAATATAATGCAATCATGAATAGTCCTTTAAATTCAACCATAATTTATACTGATGATACTATATTTTTTCCTTATTTACGAAGAATTATTTACAATAATAAATTAATTGCTTCATTGGTCAAAAATCTCAAATGGAACTATTTGACCAGTTAAATGATAAAATATCATTTGAGCAGGTCCAACTAGCATTTAAAAAAACGGGTTTGTAAGAAAGCATATTGACACACTTCGCCAAATTTCCGTACCGCGCCACAACTGAAGCATAGTATAAACTGAAGTCCCTTGGACGCGGCGCTAGTGTCTATTTCATTACATCAAATTGTATAAAAATGTAGTAGGTAATACTTTTATGCAGGCCTCCTTTCGTACAACTCAGAAGGTCTACTCGCCAACAACCTGTAGCTAAAGTAAACATTGACTAATAAGACGACTCCGAAGTGTTTATTCATGAATCCAAAAATAATACGGCGTAGAAGCAATTTCGAACATTTGTCCTACTTTTGGACAGACCCTTTTCTTCGATGATGGACTTAGAGAATAGCCCTACTGGTTGTAATTTAATTAGGCACATAGTACGGAGTATTGTAACCAGGAAGTCAATTTGCTTAAGAATTATACCCCCTGAAAGGGCGTTTTCATCGTATATCGTCCCTGATCTCAAAGTACATTTTTATTTTTTCTAATATTTTTATATAATTTTCTCCAGATAAATGAGCTATTTATAAAGTTAAATACTTCTTATAATTAAACGTGTATTAGAGCAACATTTACAAAGATGAGCATAAATCGTGTAGTCACGTGATTAAGATTTGACACACCGTGAGCAAAGCTTGTGGAAAACAGTGGACGGAAGTATAATACAATTATACGGACATCTTATATAAAAGGTAAGCTATATTTTGTATAATCTATAAATATAAAAATGTTATGTCATTTGTGTACGCTTCAGAAACTCAAAAAGTTCTTTACCGATTGAGCTGAAATTTTAGCATGATATATAATCCGCAAGGATTGTTTTTTTTTCTATTTTTTGCATCAGCCACATATCCGCGACCGCGAACAAACAGTTTTTTGTGCCACAGAAATGATTGGCAGGGAACAGCTAGTACATTTATAAATTCATTTCAATACACACTACTTGCTCGTTTTAACATCTATTGATATTTAAACTCACGGCACTGGGTCGAGCGTTCAAAATTAATTAAGACGTAAACATAGTTGTCCAACAGAAATGTCTAGCATAAATATTTATTTTAAGTTACGTTGCATACTGTACTTCAAATATTTATTTTAAAATAACGCCAGTATGCAACGTTCTTTAAAAATAAATATTTTAACTATATTCCTGAAAAGAATTTCAAAAAATTATGACGATAATATTTGCAAGTTATACTGAATGTTGGCAATACATTAAAATATAAAGTTCTTATTCAGTAGGTAAATACTTTATAAAGTTTTATCCTTATTTACAATATAATAAACGTTAATAAACATGATTAAATAAGTTAGAAATTACTAAAATATTATCACAAAAATGCCTTATAATAATTCAATTTTAATGTTATTTACAGCAAAGTGTAGATTTTAAACATAATTTAACACATTTTTATGATGGTTTTTTTTTCGTGAACTAAGAATTTGGGTTTTTAATTAATTTAGTGATAATTCGTAACTTAATTACTGAAGTGCCAAAAAAAACTTCAATATCGTTATATGTAACGCAAAATATCGTTGGAGAATTTACTTTGAGTTTAAAATCAAGTAAATAATAATTACATTAATTATAATAACATGAAATAAGTACACACTGAGGTAATCGAAGCCCTTGTGCAAAACAAAATGCCCGGTTTCTGAATAAATTTCTGACTAAACCACCATTTGCACACATTCATGTCATAATTTTCCAAGTATTGTTTGATAGTTATTGTGTTTGTCCTTCTATTACTTGAAATATGTGCACCAAATGTGGATCTATTTTAGGTAGTGTGTGTATGACACATGGCTAGAGCTCTAGACTAAAAAAAACCATGACTTTTTTTAAGATTCACACCATCGCATATGTCAAAATCATACAAGCTCATAATTGAATTTGCTCAGAAAACCCCATCATAAGTCGATAACTCAACAAAAATTAAAATAAGTGTATTCTTCGGGTCAACAGCCACAAGTAACTTTAATTATGATTTAAGAGAATCTGTTACCTTTTTTTATCGTGTTTAGATATTAACCATTCGTCTGCTGAGTTTTACTACGTAATTTATTTGAGCTGATTAATTCAATAAAAAAATTAAAAATAATTACTTAGGTACTACCTCATGCTAAAACGCATTATCCAAACTAATATTATAAATGCGAAAGTAACTCTGTCTGTCTGTCTGTCTTTTCTTCACGCCTAAATTACTGAACCGATTTGTGTGAAATTTGGTACAGACATAGTTTGGAACTTGAGAAAGTCAAAGTCACGTCAAGACATAGGATAGTTTTTATTACAAAAAAAAAACTGCCGGAAGTCACTATTCCACGCGAACGAAGTCGCGGGCAAAAGCTAGTTCTAAATAAATATGACTGGATGCAGAATTCAATACTTATCTCGTGACGATTTATTCTGAGTTTATCTCTGTCCAGCAGATGTCACACTGCCATGATGTCATTGACACACTTGACTAATATCATGATTGCCAGAAACCGGGCCACTAACATAACTTGGTGGGAATTAAATACAACATTAAATATACTTACAACTAGTCTTTGTAAATTACTTGTGATAGACAATCATCTCAAATCAGTACATAGAGAATATACATTTTAGACCTAAATGTTGACAGTTATGGTAGACTTTCATTTATCAGAAATATTTAATTTAATTTATTTATTTCATTAACACATACAATTGCTATTACAGGTATCCAGGCTATTAAGCTAACAAAAGTAGTCATTAATTATTTCGTGATAATTCGTTGTCGCTTACCAGGAAGTAGTTTTGAGTGACTAAATCTGGATATCTCATTGATGTATTATCTTGTAACAAAAATAAATAATTGTTAATGGAATACTTATACCTATACTTTTTCCTTATTTCATTATTTTTTTTTAACACGACTTTTTAATAACATATGTGTATTTGGAAAATGTAAGTCTCTTTCACTTAAATAATCGTGCGCCTTTAAAAACCCATCAAATGAGTAATTTAAAAGAATTACTCGACCATTTCAAAAGTTTCGGTTCGTCTGTAACATCGGCTATACATTATATTGCAGGCGGTTGCAAATCATTACTAACTTAAAATAAATAATAATATACAACGTCAATAAACAAGTTTTTAATGTACACAAGATGGAATCGTCAGCAACTCTTGCTTTATAATATTCACATTTTCTTTTAACTGCAAATATTGCAAACAATAACTTACCAAAGGGAGAATAGTTTACTAAGCTCATTCCTAAATCTTCTTCATAAATAAAATAATCTCTATACAAAGCCAATCACATACTACCTCGTCACGCGTACTAACACGTGACAAACATTGCAATTCCGACCTTATAACATTACGACATAAGAGTCACATGATGCACGGTCCTATTCTCGAGAACCATAATCTCTTCCGTACTGCTTACCGCCCTTTTAGTTACGGTAGCGCTGGTGGGGTGGTGACGTGGGTCTGCTTGGCCATCACGCGGTGACCCTGGGCCAGCTCACCAGCCTTCAGAGCCTTGTACTTCAGGAAGGCATCGCAGCCGTACAGCACCATCGCTAGGTAGCCGAAGAACTGAAAAAAAAATTGAAGTTTAGGACGTTGTATTGAGATGAATGCGAGGGATGGTAAAAGATGGGCCACCTAGCAGGTAATAAAAATCTGTTCATGAATATTATGTAAGTATGTAGTACTGAAGTGATAAAATGTATGTCAAACATTATACGATTTGCGAGTTTCTTTTTTAATCTTGGTAAAATCATCAAACGAGTCTTCCCACCCAGGGCAGGGCGGGAGGGACTGTCAGACTTGACTGACCAAAATCCACGGTGTCCTTCAATAGCCCTTTATGTACCGGGGTTACGGTAATTTCTGAGTCCCGCGACCCCGGCAGGCTTTGGCCCTCTACAGGCCCCGTCACACGATTTTCGAGATAAAGAAATAAGACAAGGTTTACGGCATCTTTCAGCGATTGTGCACAGTATACAGTGTCGTAGCGAGACCGAATCTAGGAGGGGACAAGACGCATCTGCGAGGCCCTTTACTTTCAGGACGAAAAATATGACTACCCAATACTGCTCGCGCGAGGTCCCCTTGTTGTAAAATAGTTCACCCAAGTGATTAATGCCAAATGTGATTGTCAGTGACATCAGGTTTGCGAGGCCTCTTTGACCCTTTCAGTTCCCAGTTACAAAGAAAAAACTTAACCAAGTCATCTTGCAAAACGGGGCCTCGCGGGAACAGTGGAGGCGCTAGACCTAAACATGATTGTAGGTGAAATCATCGTTGCGAGGCCTCTTAGGTTCTTTCAGGTCCCACTCATCGAACACCACAAGTCCACAAATTAAGTTGCAAACTGACTGGTTACAAAGTTGTGAACACCGTTGATAAGATTTTTACTTTTTTTCTCTGAGCCCGAGGCCCCTTCATGTACAATGCCGGGGGCTTCAGTCCGCCACGCCCCCGCTTTGCTACGCCATTGACAGTATACTTTTTTTTTTTATCAGTGCATCAATCATCATTTTGGTTTCAATTTATTGAAAATCTACAGAACATTTCAACGACAAAATATAAGGTTTGCCCTCGACCGCATAATGAACTCGGCAAACACTTGTTCTGCATAGGAATCTAGGTTCAATTTGTATCCTATCTAAAATCTAAGACAGAAAACTGCGAGCAGAAATCGAAGCGACTCATTTGATACACTTTACATATTTTTTTCTATTTAATCTGTATTGAATATCAATCACTAATGGCTAGTTAGTATTCTTGGTCTGTCCAACAGGATGACGATTCTGGAGAGAAACTTGAGTAGCCTATAATAAGCACGTTCCTCATATAGTACATGAATAATTGTACGTAATGGTCTCTATAAAGGTTTAGGAGTCGTAAAGTGGACCTATAAAAGCAAGAATGTCATCATGTCACGTTATGGGACCTTGTTATTGAGTGGAGAAAAAATAGGCGAAAGCAAAGATGGCGTACAAGCAAAATTAAAAAGTTTACCTATTTCACTAAGCAGTTTGGGCCCGTTACCAAAATGGGTTACATTAATGGAGAAATGGGCGAGTATTCTGTGGAGACTTTATCATGTGATTGTATCCGTTCAAAAAGTAGATAATGAGTTTTATTTTCATTGCACCTTGAGACATCTTGCCCATCAGGAACATTGAATAATGAGTTCTATTTATAATGCTTACCGAACGAAACTATTTACCTCATTTGAACGCTTAATTGATAGTAAAACACGGCATAACGCAATACTAAACATATTTATAGATATAGGTATATATATTTATATATAATAGGTCGGTCACGTACAGCCGCACAATAATGTGTGCCGGTCGGCTCGAGTGAGCTGCCTTTTGTTTTGAATAAGTTTTCAACAGGTGGACATGATATAATAGTCTGGGGATTGTCTTGTCCCTTGTGTAGAAGTTTTATGTAGGTTACAATTACAAAATTGTTACAAAGAGGACATGTCAGTCATAGAAAAATAGCACTATGGTATGTGACATCTACTAACCCGTACTGGGTCCGCGTGGTGGCTAACTATTCCCTCTCACGGAGAGGTCTGAGTCCCTGCAGTAGGAATCCTACCTATAAGATTATTATTAGACACTATGGAAAATTATGGTTATCTAATTATTCTATCAAAAAGGGGTTCGACAGTCTACACAAAATAGGTATCAGGCCTCTGAAAGATAACTGAGCATAATATTACCTTTTTGCAAAAGATTCGAACACAATCTTGCAACAATGCTGAGATAAAATTACGAGTTAGTTAAATAAAGGATTCACTATGTCACACCTACGTTCTAAATGTAACTACGTTTTTAGTATCCATCTACGTTACTGTTAACAAGTAGTAAGTTAAGACGTAGGACTTCACAAGTAAACCTAATTGATTTGAACGATAATATATGACTAAGCATTCGGGGAAACCAGATGCGTAATACTTGAAAGTATTACGAATCTTATATTCCATTTTTTTTTTTTTTTTTTTATCGTGGTAAAATCATCAAATGAGTCCTCCCACCCAGGGCAGGGCGCGAGGGACTGTCAGACTTGTACTGACTACAATCCACGGTGTCCTTCACTAGCCCTTTACGTACCGGGGTCACGGTAATCCCTTGGTCCCGCGACCCCAGCAGGCTTTGGCCCTCTACAGGCCCCGTCACTATGCTGACACTCTTTGAGGCGCGCGTGGAACACAACGCGCCGTCGACCCGGGCATGGTCCATGGTCGGACAGCGAGTCGCCCATTACTCGCCGCCCGCATGCCCGCGCCTACGGTGGCCGGAGATCGTCTCGCGACGTCCGACGCCGTGGACGTCTACCACTGCGGCTGGGGTGGAGGGAGGACGCTGTCCTCTCCCTCAGGCGGCCCGCCTCCTCCTTCACGAGCATGACTGCTTCGCAGAAGGAGGCGACCGCTTCCCACTCCGTCTCGCCCCGCAGCATGGCCTCGACCAATGCCGGGCGCGAGAGGTCTCCGCCTATCGCCGTCGTGAGGACACGGCGGTGCTCTGCCCAAGCGGGGCAGTCCTGCACCGTATGCTCCACCGTGTCCTCCGGACGATCCTCGCAGTGGTGACACCCAGGCGTTTCTTCCCTCCCTATCAGACACAGGAACCTCCCGAAACTTCCGTGTCCGGTGAGGACCTGCGTCATGCGGTAGGTCAGGACGCCGTGACGCCTATCCAGCCACTCCTCAAAGAGGGGTCTTACCGCCGCGATTGCGGCGTGCCCGTCTTATATTCCATAAGTAGACTTTTAATGGTGAGTCAATAGCCAAATATGAGCCGTGTAGAAGGAATTGTTTTATTGTTACGTGTAGATCTAGATAGGTTCTAAGGGTCAATTCATACTAGTGCAGAGTAGAAGTGTCAATCTGAAGCAAGCGTAACAAATTCAGGGTGAATCACCACATTATATTCTCCGAGTTATTTTGTGCACGTCTATTTTTTTATTTCCGTAGAAATATGTACATTAGATTGTGGAGATAAGGGTGAAATTTGCTATGTGAAGTTGCAGATTGACGCTCCGATGCGCTTTGACTCAGTGCTAATATGAATTGTCCCTGAATACCAACCAAGTGGTGTGACGAGAGAGACGAAGAATGCGAAAGAAAAGACGGAGGGATTGTGAGAGGAGTTCGGTTCACAGGGAAGAATCAACAGTTGGAAGGCGATGATAGGATCCAAAAATATTTTTAGGTAGAGAACTCACCCCAGCAGCGGAATACGAAGCCGCCCCAAACGCGACAGCAATCGTAGACGCAATCAGGTACAGGAACACCATCACAATATAACCGATCATCTCGATTTTCAACCACTTGATGTTATGGTATTTCTCCACCACGTGGAACAGGTACAGCATGAGCAGAATCCCGGAGAACCAGAGCCCTAAGTGAGCTACTATGTTGAAGTATACCCCCCGGCCGTTTCTCCAGAACGCGGACGATTGGATGCAGATGAATCCGATGAGGTTAAATAGCTGGAAAAGAGTGGGGTGTTAGAAAATAAATATGGAACAAGATTTTAGAAAACTATTTTCGTAGTACTCGTGTGCAACAAAGAGTCTTTGAACCACCTGTCGGAGGCACCAGGAATTTTAATTGGCGGACGAGCAGGCGCATTGCAAACTTGTAGGGATAATAACGTAAAAAGTACCTACGAGCTAGTAGTCATAATATTCCGAAGCCTAAACTTGGTAAGTTTCGGTACTCGTCGATAAAACGAAGGAAATTCAACATCTTATATGGTACATTTAAAATCTACCCGAGACGGATACGCGATACTTTTACGTTAATTGGATTTTGAGCCTGGCAGTCAGCCTTCAATAATAATTTCTCGCTAGCGTAATCACGACTTAGGAGTTTTTCTCCTGCAGATTGTGAAAACGTAGGGAAAAGACAGCTTCTTTTAAAGTCTTTGTTTTCCTATTGTACACAAGTTCTAGGAGCAAAGACCTTTTCCTGGAGTGTCGCCAGAAGACCAGGTGTATTACCTTTATCACTATCGCTATTAGTCACCTGTTGGCCTTTATCTACGCTTGTTAGTAATGCGTAAATAATCACCGATTGACGTCGTAATGACCGTTTACCATTACAAATATTTGTTTTGTTTGGTGCCAATCGCGTGTGTGCCATAAAAAGTATGAGATTTAAATGCTTCACGGTAGGATGGCGTTGTGGCGTTGTAGAAATCGCACTTAAAGATTGTCCAGATAAACAGTTAGAGAAATACGGAACTGTACATAGTGACACTTTATATGAATATTAGATAAGTAATGTATAAACCCTGATTCCCTGTTCACAATATTATGTGAGCAAATTATGTTTCGGACGGACCGCATTTACAGCAGTGCTTTCAAAACTAAAAATAGGTTCAATAATAGTTGTACATTATGATGAGAATGATTGCTGTGCTCTACTTATTTTACTGTTAGCAAATAATGTAAGATGTAAGTTGCATTACAAGGTATAGTATGTACTCTACAATGTCGCAATTATGATAAAACCTCTCGTGTAAGGGGTATCGTAAGCGAAAGTCAAGGATTCAAGTGTCCAATACCTATTTTTTTCCCAAGTGCTACAGGGACGGGCACGCCGCAATCGCGGCGGTAAGACCCCTCTTTGAGGAGTGGCTGGATAGGCGTCATGACGTCCTGACCTACCACATGACGCAGGTCCTCACCGGACACGGAAGTTTCGGGAGGTTTCTGTGTCTGATAGGGAGGGAAGAAACGCCTGGGTGTCACCACTGCGAGGATAGTCCGGAGGACACGGTGGAGCATACGGTGCAGGACTGCCCCGCTTGGGCAGAGCACCGCCGTGTCCTCACGACGGCGATAGGCGGAGACCTCTCGCGCCCGGCATTGGTCGAGGCCATGCTGCGGGGCGAGACGGAGTGGGAGGCGGTCGCCTCCTTCTGCGAAGCAGTCATGCTCGTGAAGGAGGAGGCGGGCCGTCTGAGGGAGAGGCCACTCGCCGCAGTGGTAGACGCCCACGGCGTCGGACGTCGCCAGACGATCTCCGGCCACCGTAGGCGCGGGCATGCGGGCAGCGAGTAATGGGCGACTCGCTGTCCGACCATGGACCATGCCCGGGTCCACCACGGCGCGTTGTGTTCCACGCGCGCCTCAAAGAGGGCCAAAGCCTGCCGGGGTCGCGGGACCAACGGATTACCTGACGGTGACCCCGGTACGTAAAGGGCTATTGAAGGACACCGTGGATTTTAGTCAGTACAAGTCTGACAGTCCCTCCCGCCCTGCCCAGGGTGGGAGGACTCATTTAATGATTTTACTACGATAAAAAAAAGACAGTGCTACAGGGAACCAGAGCCAACCGGGCCTTTCCGAGTCAGTCTTTTCAATCTAACCGGAATTATCATGCAGGAAACGGTTTCTTGCCCAAAACAGTGATGATTTGGGCAAGAATCTGCTGCACCCAATACATTTGGAGTAGGTGCAACATTTCTTATTTATCCATACTTCTTTGACAATCGTCATCTCATCAGACACCTATTTCATTTAAGAAATAATGTGAAACACATAGGTTTCTAAAATCTCAATAATAGTAAAACTTACGACAACAATAGCCTTCAAAATCCCCGGCACAGTCTTCAAGTAGGAGGGGTCGAACCGCGTCTCAGTGATGAACACCGTGTTCGTGGACCCCAGGGTCTGCGGCGGCGGCGGTGGAGGCAGCTGGCTGGGGTACGCCATGGTGGGTGCTTAGCTGAAATAGATAGATTTATATTAATTCCCTATTCTCCAATAATATTCTCTGAAAGAAGATGCTGTCCATGCATAGGATACGATTTTATATACGAGAGAGTATCGAAGCAGAAGTGAGGTGCACCAGGGCCTGTAGCCATATAACAAACGATAAACGCAATCGCTGAGTAGGCTTTAATAGATTTTTAACTTTAAGTACATGGTTATAAATTTGAAGATTTCATAGCGTTTGCGTTCGTTGCAGTCGCTAACGCTCAGAAATCCTTAATAGATTTTCAATTTTAAGCTCTATGGTTTAAAGTTGAAAATCTACTTTGCGTTTACGATTATCGTTTGCGACATGCTTAGGGGGGCTGGTTATCTAAAAATATGACTAAGCAGAAAAGGAATATATCACCGAGATAGGTAGGTATTTGATTGGGAGGTAAAATCGCGCCGCACTGCGCTTCGCCAGGTGTGATGACAATGACTGACATCACGATCAGTACAAATAATTATCTACGCATTAACACCAGCGTCGCCAATCGTAAATATTTTTTCGGAAAGAAAAAACTTGACTGCTTAAAATTTTAGGAATCCAGAAAGGCGTAAGTTCGAGTCCCGCTCGCAGTAAAATTTTTCTTTCCAAAAACATCAACACGAATTGACGATCAGCTACGTTAACTTTTATTATTTAAATATTCTAAAATTTGACATAAGTAAATCCCTGTCCTGGTTAACACGAGTTAATTGACTAATTAAATTATCTTGTCTACACTTATGTTACAGCTACTCTCAGGTACCACAACATCAAGTGGACAGCTCACTTTATTTCAATTTTTTATTTCCTTTATAAAGTTTGGATCCTAAGCAGTTATCTGCCATCACGTCCCCCTAGTCCTTAGATCAATCAATTCGGCCTCGAAGTATTCATTAATCACATAAGTATGTTACGTCGGAATGAGCGGCGATTGAGTGGAGCCAATTCAATTAGTAATCATTGTAATGATAACAGGAGGTACAGGTTACAGCTGCTAATTGGAAAAATGAATCATAGACACACAGGAGGTGAGGTCAATAATAAATTGACTTTATGGCTACCCATCTTATTGGTCATGATTTATTTATAGATTGTTTAATTCAAGTTGGTTTTAATGAATAAAACCATTTTGCATAAATTTGGGAAAATCAGCAGGTAAGTCTCATGCATAATTAAGTAACTAAATAAACGAATTTTACGGTCAACTATAACAATTATTTAAATATGAATTCTTCTGAAAACAGAATATTGAGTTACACATTGAATAAAATAATTGCTAAACAATTTAACCTTGAGAACAAAAGCACATGTTTAATTCAAAGATGACTAATCCAGAGTCTTGACATGAATTAAAAGATATCTAAAGATCTATCATGTTTATCACAAGTATCACTCTATACGGACAAAGTCGACTTAGTGATAAGATTACATCCGGCAGTTGGGTCTCGATGTGGCGCTGCACAAAACAGAGGCCACGTTTTCATGACCGTCTGAACGTGCCACAGTCAGAGTCCCAAATAACAGTAGGAGGGGTTTGCATCGGCGTTGGGGGGACATTCAAGAACCTGGAACTCATCCTTGACAGCCAGTGGAACTTTGGGGAGCATTTCCTATGTTTGGCTGAATGGTTTCTATGTTTGTAAACGCACCCACAACACAGGAGAAATTCCTAAAGTGGGGTAACATAAAAAAAAATACAGAGCAGCTACAGAAAATCATGAAATTGAACCTTGAAATTGAATTTGAATGTTACTTTGAACTTTAATTTATTGATCAATAACATGGAAGGTACTAATCATTTTATTGATCATAGCTACAATTTTGAAAGCCTTTTTAGCAACACTAAGAATTAAGTTTTTTTTTATTTTGGAAAATTTATAATTAATTAAAAATATAGTGAGTGTAGCTTTGTTGCACAAAATACTTTTGTTAAAAGAAAAAACAAGAGGTACGGTTATTTAATTACTAAAACAATGCAGTTATTTACAAAATTTATAACAAATTTGAATAAGAAAATTTAAATAACAATACCGTACAGTTCTCCACAATGCTTTAAAGCTCTGAACTTCAGAGCTTCATAGCATGAAGTTATAAACAAAAAGTAAATACTCGTTATTATTCGTACTTACATAAAACACGAAACACAGTATACTGCTTAACGTAAACACACAACGTAAACACGGTACACGGAGGAGCGAATCACGTAAACTGACACAGCCTCATCGCGCGATAAGAGCCGAGCATGCTCCGAGCCTGTAACTATTTAGTCACTGTCGCCTTGGCACTATATTACTAACCGATACTGAGCCGTGTAAAACATCAATGACTCATATTTTTAAATAACATACCGTCTATGCATCCCGCAATCATATTAGGTACTTCGCGGGTGTTATTTGTTTACATAAGCGAAACGTGTTTGTGTGTAATTTATTAATTTACATAAAAACTGATTGGACTTTTTAGTATGTTTTATGAAGTACATCGCCTAATTTACATTTTCTTAATTATTATATCTGTAGGTCCCTATAAGATTTATTGAAAATTATGAAACGTAAACCATATCCACTACAAAAGTAAATAACTGCTCAAACTGCTGTGCTCTAGAGTTGAACACATGGTCAAATGTTATCGATTAAAATAACTCGATTCCAATATTTTAAAAATATCATATATATGCATATCTTTTTCATTCAATTGAAATAAAATATAATGAGAGCTACCGTGTGTGTTTTATTCTGTAAATACATAGATCATGTTACGCAGTCCGTTTTGTTCAGGAAAGAAGGAGGAAGAGTTTAATTTTTCTACAATACAATATTTTTCGAGATATTACAATAGTATTCGTCGTTTAGACTGATATGGTTTGTATAAACTTTCGCAACTTAGGTCGTTTTGATTTCTTACAGTTTTTTATGTCTTCGATAAAATTACTACCTGACGAACTTCAAGCGTGTATGTTATTAGAAGAGAAAGATATTCAGTGTTTTGGAGGAATTATAATGATAGCGGATGTTGTGCAAGAACCTAAAATACCTCATCCACCGTCAGAAGTCATGTGGTGACCATGCCCACGCACTTGGAATTGGGTTCAGGTCATGATGAAGGTCAAAGTCAGCCACAATCCAGCAATGATCTTCCACCAGCGCGTGCAACAAATGATAGAAAAAGAAGAAACTGTGGTTTACTTCCACACTACGTTTTTTATTTTTTTTAACGTGGTAAAATCATCAAATGAGTCCTCCCACCCAGGGCAGAGCGGGAGGGACTGTCAGACTCGTACTAACTAAAATCCACGGTGTCCTTCAATAGCCCTTTACGTTCCGGTATCACGGTAATTCGTACAGTCCCGGGACCCAGGCAGGCTTTGGCCCTCTAGAGGGGGGCCCCGTCATTTTGCTGACACTCTTTGAAGCGCGCGTGGAACAAAACGCGCCGTCGACCCAGGCATGGTCCATGGGTGGGACAGTGATGGTTGAGACACCTCCTCTAGAGGGCCAAAAAGTAGTGTGGACGTAAACCACAGTTTCTTCTTTTTCTATCATTTGTTGCATGCGCTGGTTGAAGCTCATTGCTGGATTGTGGATTTTACCACCGTGGGTCCCTCCCACTCTGACCTGGGAGGGAGGACTCATTTGATGATTATACAACGCTAAAAAAAAAGTATATGTGCAATAAATATAATGAAAAGTTAAATTATTATTTGAAATTTAAACACCTTAGAAAATGTTCGTCGAATCGACGAATGGTTAAGGTTTATGGGGGGCCAGCGAACATGAGGTGTTTAGGGTTAAGCGTACACCTACATCCGAGTTAGTTCTGACGTTGCTAACATTGTTTACGTAGTCTGTGTTGTTTACAATGACCTATTTTTTAACTTTCAAAAATTGTTCCCTTTCGTTGTCGTTTTGTTTTCATTAGCATCTAATTTCAAAAATCGATCCTATCCAGTATATGTGCACTTCTCTATCTAGTTGTCATGTGTCAATAATTGTCATTAAAATGTCAATCGTAAGCGGGCGTTCGAAACAGTATCTATGAAGTCTGTGTTCGAAACTTAAAATTTTCAATTTCTCTGTTTTTACTTTCCTAAAAATTGTGTGTACAGATTTTATGATAATAATTATCCATAAATAGATACGGATAAACTATGAAAAATCATTTATTATAATCCGATGTTTTATGTTTATTGAAACGAACCTAAAATTCACCTGAATATGTGGCTAATATTTAGTATTAGAGCGAATCCTGTCATTATTATTTTGAGAGCGTTCGAGCGTTCCGGATCCCAGCTATTTCAGCTTTTTAGCACTACTGTGCATTCAAAAGTGAGATATTGATGTCTTATTCTGACTCATACAAATTGGTAACGGAATTTCGTAGTTTTTATTTTTGATGCTAACATAAACAGCATTTCGACTAATAAGCTACAAATATCAATTTCTCAAATTCTGACGTTTAGTTGAGTTTCATGGACTGGTCGTCAACTGGTCATTTAGATAAAGTCGATTTAGCACCTGATATTAATTTACACCTATTTTTAATTGTTAGTGAAAGTTCTGTGACTGTGAATAACATATTTACCTGTAATTAAAAGTGTTTGGGGATAATCTAAACGTTTAAACAAGGTAAGAAACGAAATAGATTTTTGAAGTGAAAACTTCTTTAGCGGCGTTGAGCACTTTTTCTGTAATGGGTATAAAATCTTAAACTCGCGTCAGGACACGTGACCCTGACCGAAAAAGCGTAGGACGGCGCAGGGCGCTTGCGTGAATGTTCGTGTGACATTCGTTGCTAGGTAACATTGTTTATAAAAGATGTACGTCACATTGGAAAATTATTGAAATAAAAAGTCAACCATTTTTGCGAGTTTTACTAAAATCTGTTCACAAGATATTTCCAACAATTACTATTCAAGTTTTCACTTCTGCCGGCACTCCCAGAGTGCAACCCGTCGTTTTTTTTTTTGGACATGTTTTAGTGTTGTGTTTATTTCTGTGGTGTGTTGCTCAATAATCGCTATTTTAAGTCGTGACAGGCGGCATATCGCGAGCTTGAACGTGCAAGCTGGCTCAATCAAAGTAAGCATGGACTTTTAACATGGTTTTTTAAACATATTTTATCATACTCCTATCAATAATACAAGTTGCACCACATGCATAGTAGTTAAACATTTTTTTCCTCATGAGTTACATGAATTGCGCAAGTAATAATAGAGAAACCAGTGTTGAGAACACCCATTTTAATAGTTGGATCTCTTATCAGCTAATGTTTATTAAATTACTTTTACCTCCCACTAAAAGTAATATTTGTTACAATATCACTATAACTTCACTCTTATCTAGTTCCTTATTTTATCAAATGATAGTCATTTAATTATTAATCATATTTCTTTATCTTTTATTGGTAGAAATAGTAAAAGTAAACAACTTTCTCTTTTCAGTATAGATTCAATTATAGACTGGACCTACCAGTCACACACTTTCATTCCCATAAGTGTGAAGTATAGTCACCAATATACCTCTAGAAGTATTATCAAACCCCCATTTCAGGCCATGACAACACTTTAACAAAAATTAAAATATCAACAGCACCGATGTTACTGGGAAATGATAACATTTCTATTGCACATGATCCAAAATTTTTGATAAAATTAAAAAAGGTGATAATAATCCATATATCAGTTGGTATATTTAATTTTGTGCAATCGGAAAAGAAAACTTGAAAACAATAGATATTATCTATTTATAATCACTGATGGAACCGCATAAATAGGAATTACCACGTCACTTAGTGATAAAATCAACAATACAGTTATTATCAGCAGTGAAATATTGAACATTGATTTTATCTTGAAAATGTAACATTTTTATTGTACTTATTAAAATAAGTAACTTTTGCCTATGGCTTCACATGTATGGGTGTTGGGAAAAAAAGCCATCACATGGCATAAAAAATTGTAGTCACTATAGAATATATAAAAAGACATTCAAGACTCGGCACTTTTTTCCATAATGTAGTCCCCAAACTGCCCACTCTCCGCCAATGGATGATAAATGTTAAAGTATTGGAGCAGAAAAAAAGGATGTTTATTTCATCTGCTTAAAATTTTCTTATTTGAGGGAAATCCATACTTTCAGAAGTAGTGACAGATCAAACTCCCCAGCATCAAATCATCATCTTCCTGCTTTTATATAATTTTATTTGGGACTGGTGCAACACATTTTGTTATTCCATTTTCCCCTATCAGAGGTCACTGCATCATACTCTTTTTCCTCCCTAGCAACAAATCATAGTTTTAAATCAGAGTTTTTCCACATGTGGCTAACTGGTGTGACTAGCAATGATTCAAATGTCGGAGTGTATCAAATAACACAGATATCCCAATGCATATGCAAAAGCAGTGTAGTTGATATTACTGTTATCATAATTATTTATGTTACCGATGACTAACAAATATGGCTTATCTTTTTATTAACAAAAAATATTTGATACTATCTGTGAAAATTGGTTTAGGGTATTTTTTATATAAGATAGCTATGCTAGAGTAGTAAATGTCAGTTAAAAGACCATGCATAATTCGATAGTAGTAACAGAAAGTGATAAGTGTTAAATGACATCCAATTATTTTTTCCACAAAAGTGTGTGTTCCTAAATATCTGCAGATACATTATTTTTCCTAAATTGTGTTAATATTACAATTATTATATGTTCGATCTAAACATATAATTATTTATTATTATTTATTTATATGGTGATGCATAATCGGCTCAAGCAGATTACCTGTCCATAATTGTAGTGGTCACTCCTTTCACTTTACTCCATAAAAGTGGATCCCTCTATTTAATTGATCCTCCAATAAGTGTGGTCCTCACATTAAGAAACTATTTGTGTTTTTTATCAGTTAATCAACAATGGCAGACGGAGGCTTTCCAGGACAGCACACCACGACGACGACGGTCACATCCAGCACGGCTGTCCAGACCAACATACGGTTCGACCCGTCCTATATAAAGACCATACCTGGCATACTGAAGATTGTCCAAGTCGTAAGTATAATTTACTAGCTTAGCCCGCGACATCGTTCACGTGAGATTTTGGACCCCAAGCCCGATTTTTTATTTTTACCGAAAATTATGATTGCACAGATAATATTCATGATATTAATGTTATTTTATAGCCTATAGCACTCAGGACTATCTAAATTAATTCAACTAGAGGAGTGTTAATTAGTGTGGGAACTCAACACACGACTCATATAAGCCATTGTCTCTATAGAATTCTCTGTAATAAAGACCACTTCAAGATATTATGTTTTATTTTTACATGGTCATTAACAACTTTAAATGGAATATTAACCATGATTAATATTTGTTTTGAGCTAATGATATATCCGTGATTATGGCGGATACTTAAAACGAATAATAAACATGATAAATATTTCGTTTTATATCCCAATGATAAGTTGTTGATCAACGTGACATAATTTCTAAAATCTACACTTTATAATATTATAAAGCTAAAGAGTTTGTTTGGTTCAACGCGCTAATCTCAAGAACTGCTGGTTCACATTGAGAAAATCTTTTTGTGTCGGATAGTCCATTTATCGAAGAAGGCTATAGGCTATATAACATTACGCTGCGACCAATAGGAGCCGAGCAGCGGGGATGAAACCCCGGAGAACAGCTAGTAATATACAACAATACAACCTTCAATCTATAGCAGGTATACTCTTTGTGAGACGGAGTAAACCCTAACTCAGCATGTGGGCCCAGTATGGGATGGTAGATGTCTTAAAATTTTCGGTTCCAATGTTAGTTTTCTTACAATTAATTTCATATTGGAGAACTAGAAAAAAATACTGTGTTCTGTACCTGCCTGTGTTCGAACAGTTCGAATCCACACAATTCATAAAAAAATTGAGCTCTGCACTGGAGGGCTTTGTCAAAATTCTGAAGCCGTTACTTTTGAAAAAAGTTTTCAGCAATACTGAATAATCGATACAAGACAAGCACAGCTTTATTCAGTTCAAAGACTTGTAGCATGTTTAATTCATAAGGCGAAAGGTCAAGTCCTTCCAGAATGTTACGGTGGTACCTAATTCAATGTCGGGTTATCGCTTGATCGCCGGCTGCTATATGAGGCCACGCAATAATGGCGCTAAAGGGGGAGCTGGCCTTTTAACAAACACGCTATGCGACGTAACTGTTTTAAATTAATATCCACGTCCAGTCCCAGGGGTTGGAGACATACAGGTGTGCTGTTTTCCCAAAGGGCTCTGTCTGTGCAGCTATTTATTGTGAGTCAACGTTTAACAAAATGACGATACTTACAGCCAATGTTTTATGCTGTCATCAAGTGTGACTTTTTTTTTTTTTATCGTGGTAAAATCATCAAATGAGTCCTCCCACCCAGGGCAGGGCGGGAGGGACTGTCAGACTTGTACTGACTAAAATCCACGGTGTCCTTCAATAGCCCTTTACGTACCGGGGTCACGGTAATCCCTTGGTCCCGCGATCCCGGCAGGCTTTGGCCCTCTACAGGCCCCGTCACTATGCTGACACTCTTTGATCAACTGTGACCTTAACAACTATTTATTCGTCTTACGACAACGATTTTACATAGTTTTCTTGATTCGTCACATGATGCATACAATAGAGCATATTTTAACGCTTGTTACGGCATCGTGCTATTAAGCTGCGGACCGCGTCTCCCGCATATCGCGAGATTCGAGATGCATAGAGCCACGCAAGTCGCGTGAGACGATCGTAAAATCGTCAACCTTGTGACTGGCTAACCTTTTACCTCCTCCTTCTTATTGTTGTCTCGATTCGACAAGGTCGTCGAATATTTGTATGTTAGCTAATTAGTCAGTAAGTACCTAGGTTCGTTGAGCCACTTCATCCCAAGTACAACAGTAGCAGATTTGATAGAGCGCAGGCGTTTTGAGGAGGCAGTCTATGTTATTAAGACGCCCATAATTGCTGAACTGCCTAATTTAGATTAAAAACTATATATTCATTTCGGGACTTTTCATAAGAAATCAACTTTTTATACGCATTAGACACAATACAATTGGACAGTCTATTCGTCATAGACTTCATAGCACAATGAAAGCGTTTCCCTTTCCTTTCCTTTATTGCATTGTATCATTTATGTATGAACATTATATACGTCGGAACTTACGCAGTTGGTTCAATATATTGCAAAACTCAAGTATTTATTACCTTGGTTTTGCGTCCTTGTAGGAGTAGGCCATCGATTCATTGACTTTATAGTTTTTTAACCGACTTCAAAAAAGGAGGAGGTTACCAATTCGACGGTACCCTATGTTTTTTTTTCTTTCTTTTTTTGTGTGTTTGTTACGTGATTACTCCGCCAATTTTGGACCAATTTTCAAAATATTTTGTTCCAAAGGAGATACTTCTGAAGTGGTCCCATAGTCACTAAGTTAGGATCTGATGATTGGAGAAATCGAGGGCAACCCTCAAATTTTATGGATAAACGATGTGTGGGCACACATCGTTTATCGCAAATCTTATGAACTAATTTAAGTACTTGCGTATGTTAATCATCATCTCATGTAGCTGAGCTGATGATGGAAGGTATAACTCCTTAACAGTAAAGAGAAGGCATCGACTGATTCATCGTTCCCATATCTCCAGAACTACAAGTCCGATTTACGTAATTCGTTTTTGTTGTACTAGGTATCGTTCAACTTAGGGAATACTGCAAGTTTCATCATTCGAGAGAGAGGGTAAAATAACCTAAAAAAAAAAAAACCGGCCAAGTGCGAGTCGGACTCGCCTTTAAAGGGTTCCGTAGCAGCAAGTAACATTATATAAAAGTTGGTTGTAACTTTGAAAGATAAATTGCGGTTTACGATTTATGACGTATTAAAAAAAAAATGTAAGTTGGTACGCACAATATTGAGTGATTTACCATGTTATTTTAATATCATGGACTTCTCATAGGTTTTCCTATAATCTATAAGGAGAAAACTAATTTCTGTATTTTTTTCAAAATTTTAGGTTCAGTAGTTTCGGAGATAAGGGGGGGGAATGGTCAATTTTCGTCTATTTTCTTGAATAACTTGGAAACTATTAATTTTAAAATTACAAAAAAATACATTTAAGATCTTCTCAACAAGACCTTTCATTTGATATGCCACACGATGCAGTTTTCAGATTTTTTTTTTTAATTTTCCCCTTCCCCCCCAAAAATGACACCCCATATACAGATTTCATCTGCTCACGTCACACCTCTGTGTTTGGGTCACAGGAATTGATATGTGTACCAAATTTCAACTTAATCGGTCTAATAGATTCGGAGATAATTGACTGTAAGCGACGGACGGACAGACACACGAGTGATCCTATAAGGGTTCCGTTTTTGTATTCAGACGTACGGAACCCTAACAATGATATATAGAAAATCAGAGGCACCAACTTCCGAAAGAAAAGTTATTTTGTAGGTTATTTTACCCATTTTTGTGGTTGTTTTTTATATAATATAATATTTGAAACGAAAGAATTTACTTATCAATGAATCATTATTGTATCTTTGATAACTGTTTGCATATATTCACGTGCTTTTTCCAACAATGTTGATGACGGGTATCAAGCAAATCGGATGTATCAGATTACCAGTATTCAATTCTAATTAATTATAATTCTATTCTATTCATCTGTAGAATACAGGAATGGGTTACCAAAATATACCTACTCCTAATAATTGGTGGGATAGTTTGTCAGAATTTGGAATGCCAAGTGCTAAGCCTTCTAAATAACAGCCGGGATTAACGGCTGACATGACGTCGTAAGCACGGAGCAGTAGTCTTTAATTTTCTAAATACTAAAATTTCTATTACAGCTATGCAGTCTCATCGGGTTCATATGCATCCAATGCTCCTGGCTCAGCAACGCCACCAAAGGCTCATTCTTCAGCTGGATCTCAATGATAGCCTTCTGGTTCACGTTGATCCTCTTGGGCTTGTACCTGTTCCATATCCTGGAGAAATTCTACAAGATACCCTGGCTGAAGCTCGAGTTCGGTTTCTGTGCGCTATGGACTTTCTTCTACTTGCTGGTGTCGATTTTGGCCACGACTGTCGGTGATAACCCTCATTCTGCTGCCGCGGTAAGTCATAAAACGGTTTATTCATCTGAATTATCAACACCACTTAGACGTATTGCACAAATGAAACCCAACGCGATAACCACATATACAGTCTTTCTTGTAAAAAGAACTAAAGGTTCCTAAGAAAGTTTTTCCTTATCTATTATGAATTCGGATTTCCCCCTAATTTCCCCAATTTAAAAGATAGACCCTGTATACTCGTTTAAAACACCTCACTGAAATGTCAACTGTGTGGTTTTGAAATATAGCTCTTACAATTTTAGAGTCATTGTATCATTCTTTATACATAGACTCACGCTTTTATCTCTTTATAGACAGGAACTACAGAAACCTCGCGACGTTCAAACATCTGGTCATATAACAAACACGGTTGCGCGTACTACGTGACTGAACTAATATTATGTAATGTCAATATCGTTAATTTTCATTCCAGTTCTTCGGCTTCGTAGCGATGATCGCGTACTTAGTGGACGCGTACCTAAAGTTCGTGGCTGTTCGCGCCGGAGGCCTGGCGCAGGGCACGCGCGTCGTGTCCAAGCAGACCGCCTCCACCGTGGAGGCGCCGCCGCCCAGGGTCGGGTACTAAGGAGGTGGGGAGGCGAGATGGGTCACACGGAGAACTAAACGCTAGTCTGGAAGTTAGAAACAGAGAAAATTGGCCTAGGTTATTAAGAGCGAATTTCAACGATGAAACTGAGCACATTTATGTCGCTGTATTAGCTGTCTGAGTCAATATTCTTTAGCAATGATGACATTGACAGCTTTTAAACACGATAAAGGTGCTGATCGCGTTCAGTTTTTTCGATGAAATTCGCACAAGTCTGAAGGTGCGTCTTAACGGGTAATATTGTTGCTGCAATGTAATAATAATAAAAAATAATAGTCCTCCTGGCCGATTTCGGCCACGGCGGCCAATCTCAACGGATATTAGCCAACTGCGCGGGACATATTATAGTGCAGCGCGTGTGTGCGCAGGCACAGGTGTACTCTCTGTTCCTTTACTCTCGTAGTTCCGATGGGACGGCAATCCGACACGAAGCGAGAGAGATCATGCGCAGGACCAACGGCTTAACGTGTAAGGTTGTATTTGCCAGCAATTTCAGCCAGACTATGCAATACATGACAATATTTTGAGTGTGGCCCGGCGAAACAGCCATGCATTTTTGGTCTAACCACGAGACATAATGTATGAGCCATGCTGGTTCAGAAATATTGCCGAGATTAACTACATTAAAATGTTTTTGATGGCGGGAAATATATAGAACGATTTTGGGCTGGCCGCAAATGTTGCAGTCACATAATGCAGTAAAAATATTATCCGTTTAGACGCACTTGACGAAAAGGGACAATCACGTCGCTTAGTGTTATCGAAATTGCTCACACTAACATATTTTAGAAACCGTTCGAGCCCCTAATCACGCCTTTTTGACCGCTAAGATTATCATTGGCACTGTAACAGCACTGTAATTGCTGTTTAATGTCGCGACAACGTATTTGTAAATAATATTGAGCGAGGACGTTGCCACATATTGCCAGTTTAAAAAAATCAAATAATAAATTATGTGGTGACAATTTTATGCTCAATATCTCGCTCTGGTCTAACTGTTAGCTGTTTAAGTAAAATATTATAAATTAGACTAAGCACGAACAAAATCATGTACTTATATTTTACAGTATTTTTTAACTTTACATTTACTGGCACACTACCGCCATTGTTGATCATCGAACTAATGTACCTATATTTTTTTTAATGAATATTAATCAATATTATTTTGCACAAGTAATGTTTAAGGATTAAGATCCTTCCTCTGTGAGTTTATTAAGTTATATCTAGAGTAATTGCGTAAACACATTCGTATTTCCAATGCTATTATTTCTGATAGTTCAACAATATTAATTGCGTCATTTCATATTAACGCAGGTGAGCAGGCGAACTTTTCAAAGATTTAAGCAATGAATTGTAAATTTCCCTCAAAATATTTCTGATTATGATGGAAAAGTGTGCTACGCCATTCCATTGCAGGTTCTATTAATAAAATATTGTCTATGTATTATGGTAGGTAAAATTGGGAGTTTTCAACGGGTTAACCAAAGAATAATGTACCTACAGGGTGTGATGGCTCAAGTTAACAATCTGAATAAAATGAAATCATGACAACATTTGGTAAAAGCTCTCATTCAAAGTGACATTAAAAAATAAACATGACACTTATTACATAAAATATTTTTGTAGTTTTGAGAAAAGTATTAAAAAAAAAAATTGAATAAGTAAATACCAGTTTATTGCACACATGTATGTATGACTTTGCTTTCTTATAAAGCACTGTACACTATTTGTAGATGTCTAAATATCACTTCTAAAATCAGCCTTATATACTGTGCCTTGTGTTCGCTAGAATTTTGTATAAAAAAATGTTTAAAAACCACCAACTAGATTTAAAAAAAATTAAAACTTAAGCTGTCTTAGCTAGATACCTGCAGTATTGTAGACAACCGAAAAAGTATTTGTATGAAGGTATTATTTTTTTTAACGTGTAAGACGCGCGGGTGCACGCTCGTGACACGACATTACAGAAGTGGTTACTTCATCTTCAATTCCCATAAAATAAAGCGCGCCTAAAGAAGTTTTGACTAAAACGAGAAAAGACGCGCGCCTGTGTTTCGGATTCTCTAAATACATTTTGACAGCGAGCACCCGCGCGAGTTTTAACACCAACCTATATCCTTGAAAAACATTTTCACTTAGCGGGTTCGTAGCCTACTTTTTTAAAATGTTTGCTACAATCACGAAAATGAGAAGATTTAACTTTCCTGTCATATTTTATAGTGTAGCTTTTTTTTAATGATGTAAATTTCGCTGGAGTGAAAGATGTTTGCAGTTCATGTACCTACAGATTTATTGACGAGTCATTGTTTTTACTGCAATTTTTCTTTATTTGCTTTTAAATGAAATTTGTTTTAACATTCATGTTAATTCCTATCTTTCACGAGTACCTTTTCGTAGTTTGTAACAGCCGATTTTCGGTATTTCAGTGGTAATACTACGAAAGTCACCCTTACTGCTACGGCATAAAGGTGGTGTCACTGAAGTGCGCATCATTTTAATGATGATCAAATAATTATAATGAATTTATTGTTCTTTGTTAATTTAATTGTTAAAATATTACTAACCACCTGTCTTATTAAGTGTTAATTGCCAGATCAGGTACGTATGTATACTATTTTGTTTATACATATTTAAGATATTTTAGCTTTGTAAGATTTCAATCGATAAAATGATCACCTGAAGTATTTAGAACAAATCGTTTAACTTTTATATGTTGGCAATACTTTTAATAAAATGGCAATAATTTAAATTATTTGAGCTCTGGTCCCACTGAAGTGAAAAAGTCTTGCGTGTCGACTGTTTTAATGATTATGATTAGGAATTCACGCGACCATTCGCGCGTTTGTCAGCTTGACGAAATATAAGTTTATGGACACCATCCATTCAATCGAATATCCCCCCGCACGCCGCGCGTATTTGCTCTAGTTTGACCAGAGCTTTACAATGATTTTCGCGTATATGCTCATGTAGGTAAAATATGCCATTCTTTCTACAAGTTTTTATACCTACATAACATACTTAGGTATAAATTATGACTAAAACTAATTCAATTAATATATAAAAATGTTGATATATTACAATAACAAATACCTAATTAAAGTTAATCGTTTCACATTGTCCAATATTGTTTAAAGATTTTTAATATATTTAAATAGGTTTAAGTTTTTTCTGAGTATTTGTTCAGTTATTATAATTTTGAAATATTTTCACGTGTATAAAATGAATTTTGACAAAATATACCTACTATTTACAATTTTTTTTTTTTTAATAATTATGAGTGCTGTATTCTATGTGTTTTACTTTTTTTATATAAAATTTGCTTTATATATATTGAATTTTATGTTTGTAGTTTAGATAATTTATTCAACTATTTGTATTTATACGCATTTTACAAAATCAGTGCTTTTTTACTTAAATAATGTAATATTTTTATATAATACTATTTTGTGTAAAAAGAAGGGTGCCTTACAGGATTCCATGTATTTTTAATATTTCTTAACATATCACAATACCAAGATTCAATGTATAAAAGATAGAAGTGACTTATAAGCAAACTATATGAAAAGTAATATCCTGTTGTAACAACATGTTTACCCGTGATCACATCGATTGCAATAGTGCCGAAATTACGGAAATTCAAAACAAATAAATGAACATAACAAAAATCTTATTTATCGGTTGTCTAAAGGGCCGAGACTTAAATGACACACCGAAGACGACAGGGCAGAGTATTTTATCTTTATTCACCGTAAATTCAAAACGTAGGTAACAAGATTCCAAAGTTTTGAGGTCAACCTCAAGGGGATGTCCGTCCGCGGCATTGAACATTGGAATCTGTATCTTGTTACTTCTGAATACGGATGAGTTTAATTTGGGCTGTTATAGAAATGTTCGCCGACTTGTCTCAGATTTTATCTGTTTATTAACTCTTTAAGTCACTTCTATTTTGTCTCGCACAGACAACTTGTCAATGTATTTGCCTTATATTATAGATGTTACACTGTTACTAAATGTATTACAATTTGGAAATTATATGATAATGTATTGTATAGAAATTAAAAGTGTTAATAATATTGATTTGTTTTATTTGAATGAGTTATGTGATGATATATATTATTTGCCTGCCTTTTCTCAACTACGTCGAGGTCGGCTTCCAGTCTATACGGATACGTGACCTTGACAGTCCAGACAGCAGTCTAGAATGGCCACTTAAGCGACGTTGCTAAAATTATACTTTATCCAATTATTAACTCTATAAAAACTCGCCTAAATCTCTTCTAATCCGTTTCTAATCCGTTAATCTTACTATCCCAACCAATTATTTTCATGTTTTAATTTAATTGAATCTTATTCATTCAATCTAATTAATATACCAGTTTTAGTTATACACTTTTTATGTTTTCTTTTATTTATAATATTTAAATGTAGTGATTTTATAAATTTAATTTATTTATTTTTCAATTGTATTTTTGTTGATATATGTATTAAGAATTCTGATTATTAGAAATCTAACCTAATTATAAGATTAATTACTAACCTAAATAAGGTTAGTAATTAATCTTATAATTAGGTAAGATTGTCACTGTAAATTAGGTAATTTATTTTGTATTATTTTTTATATTTAATCAGACTACTGTGCATGTGGTGTTAGCCTATAATTGATTGTTACACTTGCAAATGTATATGTATCAATTATAATGTAATGTTATGTGTAATCAATTGTGGGCTTTCCTAAAAATAAATAAATACATAAAATAAAACGTTCAAAAACAAGGGAATGAAAGATTCAGCTTCAAACGAGTGGTTGCGATGGTCTAATTGAGTTCTTATCGATAATAATATAATATATTATTACGAACCTCAAGTGGCCAAAGCAATAAATGAAACAGAAGTTGTCATACGTAAATATATTTATTTTAAATGCAATATATTATATTTATAATCAGTAAATAGGTTTCCGAGGAATTTGTTTTATATTGAAGTTAAATACTATAGTTTCAAACGCTTGATGTCATCCATTTTGAAGTCGGTCCTGAAACAAACAGTTTTTACAGCTAATTGTTCGTATTTTCGCGTCTTACTAGTATACAGTAGTAGTGGCAGAGACAACGTTGAAGATGGAGCGACCTACTTAGAAGCCTTCAGATCTCTCAGACAAACGGTGAAAGATAAACGTTAACGCTCAGTAGTCTTTAACACATTTTCAACTTTATATCTTAGCGCATAAAGTTGAAAATCTATTAAATTTAAAGAGCGTTTACGTTCGATCCGTTTGCTATCGCTCAGCGGTTTTTAAAGGATTTTCAAGTTTGGTATTAAGGTCCGCCCGCACTGCTACTGCCAGGCCGCCCTCAGTACTAACCTGCGCGCCAGTATATCCTTAGCCTCCGGTGCAGCCAGGCGCGGCGTGGGCAGCAGCGCGTCCCGGGCGTGCGCGGGCTGCTCCAGCGCCAGCAGCGCGGCCGCCTGCGTGTACCGCGCGCACCGCCCGCGCTGCTACTGCCAGGCCGCCCTCAGTACTAACCTGCGCGCCAGTATATCCTTAGCCTCCGGTGCAGCCAGGCGCGGCGTGGGCAGCAGCGCGTCCCGGGCGTGCGCGGGCTGCTCCAGCGCCAGCAGCGCGGCCGCCTGCGTGTACCGCGCGCACCGCTCGCGAGCACCGCCCGCGCTGCTGCCGGCCCAGCCCGCCAGGCGCCGCGCACGACGCTCCACGGCCAGCCCGCCCTCCTGAGGGGACAGGTGAAACATCACTCAACACGTTATGACCAGAACTGTAAAAGATGGATCGTGATATATACCCGGTCGTATCTGTTGTGTAACAGCGCAGCTTCAGCCCTTGCGGCCAGCTCAGCGAGCGCGGCCACGAGCAGCGCGTCCACCGCCCGCGCGGACACGTGCGCACGCGCAGCCTCAGTCAACTGCTCCAGAGCTTGTGGCAGAGCATCCGCGTCGTCTTCCATCTCATCTACAACATAAACACATAATTTGCTTCCAACTAACAGAGATCATAGAAATTGCTGTTTCACTTGTATGGTTTTTCACTCAGCCTCAATCAAAACTGATGCATACATGTCAATTTTTTTATAAAATTTTCACCGACACGGACATTCAGATATACCATCAAATCATAATACAGCCTGGCATTAGTATTGGCAGGGGCCACGCTAACGGAAAATGCCGGTATTTTCGTGATAATAGTCTTCCCAACCAATCTGCTACTAACTACGGCTACGTCACCCGCGCATCTCACATTACCTGTATGCGGCGCCGGATCCGCCAGTCTATGCGCCCAGGCAACTATCTTAGGATGCAAGGCGGCCGCGAGCGCGGACAGAGCCAGGTCATGTGCGGCCCGGAAGGCGGCGGCCGCAGTCCCCAGGCCGGCCGCGCACGACGTGAGCTTGTCCCGCTCCGCTCCGCTCCGAGCGAGCGAGCCGGCCGCTGCGCACGCTTCGCTCGCGAGCCGTTCTGCCCAGTCCGCGCCCGCTTCAGCTTCGTTCATGTGTGCCTGACGATTTTACGAGTATCAAAAAAACCAGCCTGTGTCATAATAGTAGATTATTAACCAAGGGCTGTATGACATCAATTACATACGAGGTTTTTGGCGCCTGAGCGAAGCGAAGGCGCTAATTAACCCGAGTATGCAATTGATGCTTACGCCCGAGATAAATACTCTGCTTTACATATCGATTGTGAGGTAAGTAAACAACAAGACAGCAGGTTTCAATGAACATTTATTAAGAAGAAAAAAATGTGTATTTAATTAAAATTAATAGTAAAATTATTACAATTTGTAAGAATGGTCACGTTCTTTTTAGGTATATTTATAGTTTTGAAAAAGAACTCAAACAAGAAAATTAATTATTTTCGCGATGCTTTCGCGCCTACTAGTAGACTGCCTTTTTTTTCACGCACGCAAGCGCGTCAAATCTTGCTGGCCAGTTTGATTTTTAAATCGATTCCATCTAACATACGATGTGGAAACAAATAGTTCCATATTTAAAATAAAATCTTTATAAAATAAATTGTCTAGATTCCGATTCGAGTAATTAATCGATACCGAGAAAAAAAAATTAACTTTTTAAAAATATTCTTCGTGCAGTATGAGTATGACAGTTCTTTTTTCAAATTCCAAAACCTATGCTGTAATGATAGTCATACACCCCGGCATTCAGGGGTGTAAGGGTGTACTTACAGAGCAAGAGATATGTAAAATCTATTTTCGTACCACTTGCTCAAAAAAGTGACATTCTATGCTTCAAAAATCGAACATAACAATAGTCATTTTTAACCTGTTAAAAACAGGGAAAGAAAGTTGTACTGAATTTCATTCATCCTCTAGGGAGAGAATGTGATTTAAATTTGGAATACTTAATACCGAAATTTATACTGAACTACATCTGTGTTTACACCATTGAGTTTGTATATGTATAAAGCATTACACATCGTTTTGAAAAAGGAATACGCATTTATTATGCAGTTATGATTATTAAATAAAATTACGAAAACCGAAGAGGCCGTATGAGCTTGATGCCTTTGCTTTTCCGACAAAAATTTTTGTCTAGGAATTTGCCGCGTTTTTGTTTTCTTCAAATAAAACCTTAAGTTTATTTTAATTTATTTTTATAAATAAGTTAATGTTCTAATAGTTATTTATGCAACTGTTGTATAATCAGGGGTATTAAAACACGAATGTGGGTTTATCACACGAGGCGTAGCCGAGTGTGATAATAGTATCACATGAGTGTTTTAATACCTAATTATAACAGTTGCATACAAGACTTTATCTACAATCATGATGTGAATCCTCTATAAAAGATTTTCATACCATAGGGTGTTGTACAGAACTATGTAAATTCAAGATGGCGGGAAATAACACGATAAGACGAGAATCCGAAATTACGAATTAGTCTACAATTTATTGTTCTTTTTTCAAAATTTTAGCGGTCTGGTGGTAAAAATGTCATTGCATGAGAATGTTCTTTTTTTGAAATTCATTATAACACGCGTTTGGATGATATAATGATCATTATAGCATTGAGTGTTTTAATGTTGGCAATAAGCTAATTGCTATTGGTTCTTTTATAGAGGATTAATAGCATGATAGTAGATAAAAATACATTACGATGTTAAATCAAATGAAACGCAAGTTCCTCAGACGCAAGAACAGAGAAATACTCAAATTAACTCATCGACAATAAACGTACCAGACAAAAATGTAACTCTCTCTATCAATAATTGGACCAATGTTTCGAATGTTAACTTTTACTTTTAATTGTCATTATTTTTAATAAATGCTTATCTCATGTTATTATTGAGTTTATTTTTTCGCAAATGCTACGAAAAGTAGAGTATTTTCCTCGGTGATAAAGCTGTCTTAGTCTTGGGTGAACTTAAATCCCTCGCTACACTCAGGACTCGTCTTAAATCCCTCGCTTCGCTCGTGATTTAAGTTTTTAACACCCTCGCTACGCTCGGGAGTAAACCTCGAGTCCTTCGTTATGCTCGCGATTTAAATCGTCACCCGCGACAGAAGACACTGCTTTATCCCCTTGGTTAATAATCTACTATTTATGGTAATTGATTGAAGAATTACGATTTATCATCTATTTTTAAACCCCAATGCAGGAGCAAGTGAAAAATGCCAGAGGATTGATAAAGCATTTATGTTACAAAAGGACTCCGTCATCATCATCAATTCAGCCTAATGCAATCCACTGCTAGACATAGCCTTCCCCCAAGGAGTGCCACAGCGCAGGATCTCCGCGCCGCGCTCCAGCTGGGAGCTCACTTACCAGGTATAGTATCTTCTGAGCCTCCACATCTTTGTCTATTGTGTCTGCGGGGTACCGCGCGGCGCGGGGCGCGGGCAGCGGCAGCGGCTCGTGCGGCGGCGCGCGCAGCCAGCGACGCAGCGACCCGCCGCGCTCCAGCTGGGAGCTCACTTACCAGGTATAGTATCTTCTGAGCCTCCACATCTTTGTCTATTGTGTCTGCGGGGTACCGCGCGGCGCGGGGCGCGGGCAGCGGCAGCGGCTCGTGCGGCGGCGCGCGCAGCCAGCGACGCAGCGACCCGCCGCGCTCCAGCTGGGAGCTCACTTACCAGGTATAGTATCTTCTGAGCCTCCACATCTTTGTCTATTGTGTCTGCGGGGTACCGCGCGGCGCGGGGCGCGGGCAGCGGCAGCGGCTCGTGCGGCGGCGCGCGCAGCCAGCGACGCAGCGACCCGCCGCGCTCCAGCTGGGAGCTCACTTACCAGGTATAGTATCTTCTGAGCCTCCACATCTTTGTCTATTGTGTCTGCGGGGTACCGCGCGGCGCGGGGCGCGGGCAGCGGCAGCGGCTCGTGCGGCGGCGCGCGCAGCCAGCGACGCAGCGACCCGCCGCGCTCCAGCTGGGAGCTCACTTACCAGGTATAGTATCTTCTGAGCCTCCACATCTTTGTCTATTGTGTCTGCGGGGTACCGCGCGGCGCGGGGCGCGGGCAGCGGCAGCGGCTCGTGCGGCGGCGCGCGCAGCCAGCGACGCAGCGACCCGCCGCGCTCCAGCTGGGAGCTCACTTACCAGGTATAGTATCTTCTGAGCCTCCACATCTTTGTCTATTGTGTCTGCGGGGTACCGCGCGGCGCGGGGCGCGGGCAGCGGCAGCGGCTCGTGCGGCGGCGCGCGCAGCCAGCGACGCAGCGCGCCCGCCGCGCCGCGCTCCAGCTGAGAGCTCACTTCGTTCAGAACTGCGCACGCGCCGTCTACGCTGCCTGATGATACTGCGCGTCTGTGAGGCATGGATTGGATGTGACGAGATACGGTATTTTGCGATACTCGACCCCCAAGGGGAACCCTTTGGGGATGATAATTTGGAGACTCAAATTTTGTATAGGGGTTCTTTTCCTACGAAGGGCGGCTGATAAGTTTCTAAGGTACTTAACGGTAAGTTAACGCTGTACTAGAGCACATCTTCAGACAACTAGACTGGGACCACTTAGGTCTGAACATTAATGGAGCTCGCCTAAACCACCTTAGATTTGCCGATGATCTGGTGCTTCTTGAAGAGAATCCAGCAGTAATAGAACAAATAGCAAATAAAAGAAGAGAAGTTGGTCTGGAAATCAATGCCAGTAAAACAAAACTGATGACAAACTCAAGGGAAATAGACATTATAGTAGATGGCAACAAAATTGAATATGTCAAAGAGTACATTTACTTAGGACAGATAATATCCCCTTCAGATGAAATGACAAAGGAAATATACAGGCGAATAGCCCAAGGATGGAGAAAATATTGGTCACTGAAGGAGTTAGTGAAAGTAAGGACCTAAGCAACCACATAAAAAAGAAAACGTTTGAGACCTGTATCCTACCAGTTCTTACTTATGGCTGTGAAACTTGGTCAATTACACTTCTTCACAGGGAAAGGCTAGTAAAATGCCAACGTGCTATGGAAAGAAGCATGCTGGGGTTAAGTCAGGAATGTAGACATAAGATCAAGAACAAAACTCATAGACATTCTCACTAGGATAGACATCCAAAAATGGAGATGGGCTGGACATATGATTCGCTACCCTATTAACAAATGGAGCAAGCAAGTCACCCTCTGGCAACCAACAGATGGCAAAAGAAGCAGGGGCCGTCAAATCAGGAGATGAGAAGATGACTTGAAACAGACAGCGGGACCATTCTGGCTAAGAGTAGCAAGGGACAGGACCCATTGGAAAGAATTGGAGGAGGCCTATGCCAAAAGGCACACCGAACTTAAGGACCTTTTGTAACCCTAGGTTTAGGAATAAATGGCTATTATTATTAACGGTAAGGTATCATCTCATTACCGATATCACTACCCGCGGCACCAATTGATAGTAGGTATATATAACGCCCATTTGTTCAATTTGGTTTATGAACAGTTTAACCCTGGGCCCTGGAACAAACAACAACACCATGTCCACCGAAACATTTTTGAAGAAATGTCATCGGTTCTTCAGGATTCTGGGCCATCATACACCATGGTAAAAAAATAGGTTTGGCTTTTTCAACAAGGAAGAGAGAGCTGTCAATACGACACCCGCCCGGAGCGCCTCGTGACAGTAGTGACCGAAGAAAATGTTCAAAAATGCTGTAAATGGTGTAAAATGTCTCCGATTCGCTCTTTACTAATCTGTAACTCTTCAGCTATCTGCCACAATTTTATTCTTCGTTCGGCCAATAATAAATTTTCAACTTGCTCACACCACTCGACAAACAACGACGACTGGCGAGTTGTAAGGATTTTTGGAGTTGTGTCAGAGCGATTTGGACGAAATTTGTAACCGCATCCGCATTGTGACAGTAGACGTAACCTGGATTCGTCGGTATGATCCGGAGTCCAAACAAGAGTCTATGCAGTGGATTAAAAAAGGAGAACGACCACCAAAGAAGTTTAAAGTGGAAAGGTCGGCCTCTAAGATTATCGCGACCCTTTTCTGGGATAGCGAAGGAATTGACTAGCACTCCGCCCGCGACTCACTCTGTGAATATCAGCGCCCGGCCACCCACTTTATGGGTTACTTTTGGAAAATCTAAATACATACCATGTCACCTCAATTGATTGTAGGTTTTCAAAATTTAGTTCAATAACCCATCCACAACCCCTTCAAGGGAAAATTAATTAAGATATTAATCTTTACTTTACAATACTAAAAGGGAAAGAGTTTTGAATGGTTTCTAGACAGGGTGACCACTATTTACCAAAATCAATATTCCCTGACTTTTCCCGGTTTTACAGGCGCTTTTTCAAGTTTTTCCCTGACCATAATCTTAAATTTTTACCATAATTTTACTTCAAATCACGAAATTCAATTGACAGCGAAAAAAAAAGAAACATCAGTTAAGTCTCGAACCCTGACCAAAAAATTAGGTCTTGGACCGTATTCAGTTAGCTACCTAACGTATTGATAATTAGTTACGTATTTATAGTTCTTAAGGTGCGCTAGAGTAAGCCCGCTTGAGCTTCCCTGACCTCCTTTAAATTTCCCTGACAATTCCCCGACTTTTCCATGGCTAGCAAAATTCCCTGACTTTTCCCGGTATTCCAGAAAGTGGCCACCCTGCTAGATTCTAAACCGAACGAATAAGATATTTTCCGATTTTCACCACGCCCGGGGTTAATTTTTGAAAAATGGATTAATACGCATCCTTTAATTCATTGGAAGATTATTAACTATGCCAAGTTTTGCTTTTATCGAATTACGCAGTAAAACCCTTCACTTAAAACTTGAATACCTCTTTTCACCAACTGGTGATTTTCGAATAATTCAAAAATAGGAGTTTGGTTATTTTAATCTTATTTCTATAAACTAAGATTAAAATTCATCCGCTTGCGCGTTATGATTTTCCCATACAAACTTTAACATCATCTATATCACCAAAGGAGGATAGTTTTAATGCCAATCTTTTTTATTTACTTATGTTCATATTCATGGTAAGTTTCAAATTTTTAAACCCAAGGAATAATATTTTTCATATAAAAAATTTCACCCCTTTTAAGCCCCTTAGAGGAGAATTTTCGCAAAATCCCCTCTTATTGCCCCCCCCCTACATGGTGAACTGCAACTGCCGTCCAAAATTCAAGTTTGTGTATTTAGCGGTTTCGGCTGTAGTCGAGTCGTACAACCATAAACTACTAACTGAAAAATTCACCCTGTATAAAACCCTGTTGTTTTATACAGGGTGATTTTTCCAAATGGGCGTGGAAGGCTATATCTGAAACTATGAGGAATATCGAAAAACGTTGAAAGAAGTCTTGAGGCCGATTTTAACGAAAACAAAAAAGGCATCATTGGATTTTAGATAATTTAATTACCCTTGCCAGGAACCGAACCCGCTGATTTTGGGAAAAAAACTCATCCTGTATTATTACACCATTTGATAGTGTTGCTAATAAGGATCAACTTCTGGGAAGTAATGATATACGGCTAAATTAAGGAAAAATCTTTTTTGTAAATATTGAACTCACCTGATAACTTTCCTGGCTATAAAGAACACATCATCCACCAGGCTGGAGGTCGTCACCCCGACCTGTGGTGTTGCCAACTTCAACGCCTTGTTTACACTCTCCTCCAAAAAGTACCTACGACAAGAAAAACGATGTGACAATTCAATTTGTAGTGCTGTAAAAATGAGAAATAACTTTATATTATTGTTTTTGGAGTAAAGTTGATTTTACACTGCAACAGAATTAACTGCAGGTTGTTTTGAAATCAACCTTATCTTTACAGCTATAAAGTAAAATATATAATATACTAGCTGTACCCTGCCCCGCTTCGCTGTGGCACAAAAAACTGTTTTTTCAACAAAAAAAAAAAAAATAGATAAAAACAATCTTTGATGCGGATTATATATCATGATAAAATTTCTTCTCATGTGACTGCGTCATTACGACTGTGGTTGTCAGCGAGTGTTATCCTCGCTTCCGGTAGATGGCGCGGTCACTGGTACAGAGCTGATCGTTAAAAAAACTGTTTTTTCGCGGATGCGGATATGTGACTGATGCAAAAAATAGATAAAAACAATCCTTGATGCGGATTACATATCATCAGTGGCGGCCTTAGGGGGTGGCGAACAGGGCAATTGCCCGGGGCCTCGCTCCTACAGGGGCCTCGCGCAACAACCCAAGCAAATTTTAAAAAACATACAAAATGTTAACTATTTTTTTTTTATTTAAAACTTTTGATTTTGATCCTTAATTACTTATTAAGGTTATAACATAACCGTAAATTAAAATTAAGTTAGTGTACTAATTCATTAATTCAAAACATAATTGAAAAATCCATAATGTACTTACACTACAAGAGATATTTTTCGATAACCGTAAGTATAAAAAATGACAAATCCGCTATTCGAAGTTTATAAGTACAAATGTGTGTAAACAGAAGTAAACTTTTGGTTATTGTAACCATAAGATGTACTTTATTCTATATTTTTCTTAATCTTAGTAGAGTTTTACTTATCATAACCCAAAATTAACTACGATCTACGTACATTTTCACTTGTTAACTTCGAATCGCGGACTTGTCACGTTTACGTTAGTACTTGGATATCTCCTGCCGGAGGCTGTACGCCGGTGTCGTGCGGTCCATGGCCCTCTACGGGGCCCCTGTGTGGGCCCTGAGCATTCGGACGCGACCACTAAAGCTGGTCGCATGCCAGAGGGTCATGGCAATCCGAATGGTCCGAGGATACTGCACGATCGCCGGCGAATCGGCCAATCTCCTTACCGGATTGCTGCTCTGGGATCTGGGGGCGACGTCGTAGACGCGCTGGTGGACGACGACCAGCGCGTCTACGAATGGCGCGTGGAGGCGCAGCGCCGGGGCGAATCCCCGCTGCGTCGACAGGTCGAGGCGCGACGGGAAGAGCTCCGGCGCGATCTCAGGGCAGTATGGAGGGCGCGACTGTCGCAACCGAGGTCCGGGCACGCCGCAATCACGGCGGTAAGACCCCTCTTTGAGGAGTGGCTGGATAGGCGTCACGGCGTCCTTAACTTCCGCATGACGCAGGTCCTCACCGGACACGGAAGTTTCGGGAGGTTCCTGTGTCTGATAAGGAGGGAAGAAACGCCTGGGTGTCACCACTGCGAGGATCGTCCGGAGGACACGGTGGAGCATACGGTGCAGGACTGCCCCGCTTGGACAGAGCACCGCCGTGTCCTTACGACGGCGATAGGCGGAGACCTCTCGCGCCCGGCATTGGTCGAGGCCATGCTGCGGGGCGAGACGGAGTGGGAAGCGGTCGCCTCCTTCTGCGAAGCAGTCATGCTCGCGAAGGAGGAGGCGGGCCGCGCGAGGGAGAGAACATCGACCTCCCTCCACCCCAGCCGCAGTGGTAGACGCCCACGGCGTCGGACGTCGCAAAACGATCTCCGGCCACCGTAGGCGCGGGCATGCGGGCGGCGAGTAATGGGCGACTCGCAGCCCACCATGGACCATGCCCGGGTCGACGGCACGTTGTATTCCACACGCGCCTCAAGGAGTGTCAGCATAATGACGGGGCCTGTAGAGGGCCAAAGCCTGCCCGGGTCGCGGGACTTACCTATTACCGTGACCCCGGTACGTAAAGGGCTCGTGAAGGACACCGTGGATTTTAGTCAGTACAAGTCTGACAGTCCCTCCCGCCCTGCCCTGGGTGCCCTATATGAACCTGTGACCTCCGGATTCAGTACCTACATCCGACACTCTTTCCAACAGAGCCAGCGAGGTTCATGCCTACTGCGTCAAATTCTTCAATCTATTTCTAACGTCTCATGAATCTTTAAAATTCGCGGCGCGTTAATTCGTATAATATTTAGAAAATAGTTATCTTGCTCTACTTCCATTTATGTACGGAATACATTTTTTTTTTAAATTAGCCTGCACTGTCCCACTGCTGAGCAAAGGCCTCCCCCAATTCCTTCCAGCAACTCTTTTCCTGGGCCACTTCGAACCAGCCCTTATGGTATGCGTCTAGGTCGTCTCTCCACCTTTTTCTGGGTCGGCCTCGGCGGCGCCTTCCATCTCCCGGCACCCACTGTGTGGAGATCTTTGCCCAGCGGTCCTCTTGCATGCGACAGACGTGGCCTGCCCAATTCCACTTCAGACTAGCAGCTTTTCTGCCAACATCTACTATGCCAGTTTTGGAACGCAGCGTGGTGTTTCGCACCCTGTCTTCTCTTTTCACACCTAGAATACTGCGTTCCATTGCCCGTTGGCAAACTCCGAGGCGGGACTTTTGCGATTCGGTGAGTGACCACGTCTGAGCACCGTAGGTTAGAACGGGCAGAATACACATATCGATGAGCTTTCACTTCAGGGAAATCGGTAGATTACCCTTCATAAGCGTCTTCATGGACCAGTAGCTTTTCCAGGCGTTTTTGACTCTGCGGTCGATTTCCCTTTCTTGCCTGTTTTCGAATACATAGTTATGTGAAATCATCAAATGAGTCCTCACTCATTTGTATTTTGTATTTCACTCACTCAAGTTTTTTAATCGCATAACACTTGTGAGTCGAGACATAATGCTCTTCTATCGCCATATATTCAGCCCTCGCTATTCTTTCAATCGAAAATGACGTAGCTTATATTAGATTATTGTGCTTTAATTAAAGATTTTAGAATTTTAAAATTTATCATCTCTGTATTTGTTAATTTTGTAAATCTTCATATGTAATTAAATAATTTAAGCATTTTTCCTTAAACATGAAAAATACCTAAACCAAACAACCAGACCTACTTTCGCATCACATACTTTTTATGAAAAACAAAGGGCCTCGCAAAGACCTGCCGCCCGGAGCCTCGCAATGGGTAAGGCCGCCTCTGCATATCATGCTAAAGTTTCAGCTCAATCAGTGCAGTACTTTTTGAGTTTTTAAAGCATACACAAACCAACATAACATTTTTATATATATAGATTATATTTGTTCTACTGATAGTATAAAGTACCCCACCTCTCCAAGGCCAAGTAATGTCCGAGTATGTCCTGCGCAGTCCGCATAAGGTCGCATTCATTTATAATCTTCTCCACTGCGTCTACTGACGCTTTCTTCTCCGCTTCCTTTAGTGGCGCTGCATCCACCTGTAGCAGGAAGACAGATAGTGTAGTAAATGTACTGTACAACCAATTAGCCCCGTGACTTTTATTAAAATTGATATAAGGTTGAAATTGGAAGTGATTGGTATTATGAACAATAAACTGTAAATTAAACTAAATCAAGTTATTTTTAACCGACTGCCAAAAGGAGGAGGTTATCAATTCGGATGTTTATTTTTTTTATTTTCATACCACAGCTGGACAAATGCCTGACTTGCAAATCTCTCAACGATCCAACGCCAATGTGAAACACTGTTCGTGGCTTTATTCATCCCGGCATTACTTTCGAGCTAAGGAGCTGTGCCACGACGCGTTAATATTTGGTTAAAATATTTTTGTTACTGTGAATTCTTGGTTACCTCAGCTTTCCTCCGGAGGAACGTGAAGTACAGCCAGATGCGGGAGTGTGTGAGGGCCAGCTCGGCCAGCACGGGCTCCGCCGTCAGCGGGGAGGTGCCGCTGCGGTGAGGGTCGGCCTCCAGGTGCCGCGCTAGCACCAGCTCCGTGAAGATGCGACGCACACCCGAACATACCTACAGGACAAATTCAATTTAAGACTGGTGATAGAATTTAACATCAAGCTTATTATCCCTGAAGGATACATTTCGCCAGTTATTTTTAAGTCCCATTGTAACAGGAAACAAATATCTGACTACGAGGCAGCAACTAAGAAATTCTTGAAGGAAAAACCCAGTTTAACGTAGTTAGACTTGGATTAATATACAATAACTAATTTCCAGGGTCAGTCAGTGGAACTCTGACAGGTAGGTATTCTACTGGTCTCTGTGGCGTAGTACATAAATTAAGGATTACGGAATGGAAAAAATATCATACCGCTGGCTGTATAGCCCTGAGCGCGCGGTGCAGCAGGCCGGGCGCGCGCTCCGCGGCGGCCAGGCGCGCGCGCTCCAGGCCCGCGCCGCCCGCCTCCACCACGCGCGTCACGGCGTCCGCGAACACGGCCGCTTCCGACCGCACGTCCGAGACCACACACGCGCGACGTATCGTTGCTTCCGTCTGGATAAAGAAGGATTAAGGAATGGTGGCATTTAATCCAGCACTACAAATCAAAATGCATGTAGAGACACAAGTTATACATCACTTGACTTAGAGCGAGTGCACGATTGATACGGGCTATTACTCACGCCCAGACAATAGTGTGTGTTCTGCCCTAAAAACGGGGGCCGAGAGCTTTTGCCGGCTATATGGACAGCCAGTGATTTGGGCCTTAATTGAGAAAATAGTAGGTTATGGTTTAAAGGAACTTTTTATAAAGATTTGACAATATTAAAAGCATAAACAATAAATTATGAAGGCTAAAATATAGGTCAAAAAGCAAATACATGTAGAAAGAATGAGGGAAGTATAACTCACTTGTGTGGCAAGATACTTGGCAAGAAGGTCCACTCCCTCTTCTGCTCGTCCAATCTGTGGGAACAATTTGAACAGACGCTCCACACTGGGCTCATCTTCCTTGCGAGCAGCTTCTTCAAACCTAAAAAAGATTATGAATATTAAAATTTGTCAAGGTTTTACTTGTTTTTCTACATCTTAATAATGAACTGTTATTTGGGGTGAAAATTAACCAATCTAGTGGATTTTCAAACTATTACATACATTTGTCCTGAAAATAACAAACACTAAAACTACCCAATTTGGTGTCATTTAGAAGTAATACACATACAGACAAAAGTGATTTTTTTTATGCTATAAATAAAGTCTATCTGTAAAGGGGCTACCTTAAAAAGAACAAAGATTCCCAGACCACCACAAAAAGTTAGTCCTTAAGGTAGAGGGAAAGAAAAACAAATAATTTTTTTTTACTAATGTTCACTTTCTCTTTACATACTTGCGCACTAGATGTTCCCTTAGCGTGTTAGCTGCGCGAGTCATAGCATCGCGTGGATCTGGTGCACCTCGGGCTCTAGCTGCTGCTACTGACCCAGGGTCCATACTGAGGAACCTAGATACATGGCCAGCACCTGAAATATATGAAAAAAAAATATATGTTAGTATGTGTCATCTTTTAGGGCAGTAAATAACGTGAGCTTGTTTACAACATAAATAAATCTTCTATTGTGTTAAGTACTCAGCAAAGAATGTTGGAATACTGAAATACTTCTTTTGGTAATTTAATATCATGTGACTATTAAGTCAACCAATCATCCCTGACTTAAATGTATCTAATTGAGACTAAGTTTAAAGTACAGTACAACATTACCAGTTTCATAGTCATGTGCCTTGATAGCTGCCTCAACCCCAGCGCTACACAGCTGCAGGTCAATCAGGTCATGAACGCGGCGCTGACATTCCGCTACACGAGACTGTAGGTATAGAACAAACAGATTCAATGACGATTTCTATACTTACAAAATGTGTTACAAAAGAAATGCATAGCTTCTTATTTACCCTCGCAAGATCAAGTTGCCGCACTTTAGCACTAACATCCCTCGCGAGACCGGCAGTCTTGTCCACCATCTCAGCGGCGATTTGTGCATCTGTTTTCACTTCATTCAGCTTCGTATAAGCTTGACTCGCCGCCCGTAGACGACCTTCCAGGGAACACGCCCTGGATAGCACTCCTGAGAGGGCTTCATCAACCTCCGACTGTAAAAATATTTGAATTGTAAAACGAAACTTGTGCCATCGTCACCAAAACAACACAACTTACTTCTTCTTTCTCAATCTCGTTGAGCGCTTTCTGTAATCCCTCGTCTGTGGATACATCGTATTTTTCTAATAGAAGACTCAGTGACATTTTGGGAGTCTGATTTCTTAATACTATTTACTATTCTTATGTATTTTCATTCGAACATCGAATTATTCGGAAAACAGTTTGGAAACAAATCGGAATATCTCAGGAAAACGTCAACAGTTACTTGTCAAATCGGTAACGTCAACGTCAATTTACATCAGCTGTGCGTGCTTTTGTGGGCTGTGGTTGTCGATCGATAAATAAAAAACATTTTCAATCATTATACTATCTTATTATTGTCATAAACGTTATTGAATTGCATTTTAATCCATATCAAGTACACTTTAATTACTTTTTACATAGAATAAAAGAATGATTAGAAAACTTTTTATAAAACGAAAATTGTTATTGCATTGGCAATCTTGAATTTTAGACAAAAATGACAATACTTGACGCACAATCGAAACCTCGATTCTAATTTCTGATAATATATGAGATTTTAAGATTTATTTTATAAATAAAATACGTATCAATTCTGAAAATGTAAGAAAAGTATTACAATACAATTTCGTGAAGTTTACATAGATTTATTGTTATTTACGTGGTAAAATCTTTGTAAAGAAGTTTCTGATTGAAGGCTGTATGTTACCTTGTCAGTTATTTTGATCAGACCTTCAAAAATTGACTAGTGGACAAAAGTACGATAGCTATGCTGCAACATTAGTAAACATAAAAACTTGTGAAATCGTAAAATCGATGTGCCGTTAACTGTTTTACATTCCTCAGGGCGTTTGATAAGTGTTTAACACTCCTTCGAGGGCAGGATTCTTTGTGAGGTCGAAAAGGAATCGTCAAAGGTGAGTGTTGAGCGAGACTAAGGGCATACATTGCATAAATTATTTTGTATTGGCAAACAGGATTGGTTTGTGTGTGAAGCGGGATTGTTTGATGGTATGGCTGGCTGGTGTGTTGCAGATTGACTCCGTGTGGGGCTGGGCTTCGCCCCCGCTGCGGTTGCAGCTGGGTAACTCACGCGGACACAAAAGGTGAGTGAACTTTCATATCATTGACAAGTAATTGGCACGAATACTTTTTCACATAGTTTGGATAGTTTTTTTAATTGATGACCGTAATAACATGGAACATGAACTAATTGTTTTGTGTCTGAGAGGTTTGTATTGTAAATATTGGACTGGCAACAGCTGATTGTTTATACTGCCTTGTAGCAACAACACACATCTTATGTCTCACCTCGTGAGAGAATGAGTGGGCAGTAGTAATTCAACTTCCCTTCTTCTTTTCAGTGTTGAATTTAGTAATAAATATACTATTTTACTAATTATTAGATAATGTATTCCTTCCTTTGTATGCTATCAATTGTATTATTTCATGTTGCAATCAGATAAACTAATGTCAACAACATTATCCTTATTTTTCTTATCCAGCGTTTGATTCCTAAAAACTGAGACATCAAAATATATCACCTTATTTGTTTTTGGTCTATAAACATGAATATTACTGTTTGCGTTAAAATGCTAAATATAGTGCCCTTTACAGTTACAGTTAATTAGATCTTCACTGTTTACTAATTCTGTATACAACTAAATTATATTACCATAGGTACATTGAACTAGTGACAATCTGAACTCTAAAGACCAAACAGTCTTGTTTGTGAGGTAAATGTATATGTATAAATTAGTAACTAATTAATTTATATTAAATATTAATAAAAATAAAACAAAATTACATAATTTTGTATTTTGCCCTTCTTCACATCTTATTCAAAACAGATTTTCTGTTGCAATGCTAGGTGTCGGGTACGTTCTTAAGGCCTTGTTCATCTAGGATAGATACATACTATGACAGTCTTACCAACAAAGTAAATATTTTATTAATATTCTTTTAAGGATGGATGTTTGTCACTCTTTATGGTATCACAGTATGTGAATGGATCTGGAATAACACAATGCATACCATTTATCTCCATATCATGTTCCCGTGGGATAATTTTCAATAAATGTAATAGCTTGAAAATTGTACACAAATTTTTCACATCACAAAAGATATGTTCATATTCTTATTCTATTGTATGTATGTATTCTTTTCTAACATGCAGCACAATATTGACCTACAGACATATAAAAAAAAAACCATAAACTCATAATTATTCCATGAGCAACCCAGATATGAATTAAATTTTTACATAATTAGAATGTTTTATGGCAGCATGTTACATCACGGTTGATGTGCTACCACTGACATTACACAAGGTGATTGTGTAAATACACATTGGTTTCCTAGTCTAATGTTTAGGTGAGTGTTGCCGGGGCAGCATAGCCTTGACTGTAAACTTGTTAACTATTTGAATTGTTCTTCCTTGTACTTGAATGTGAAATATTACCAGTATTTGGGTGTCATTAATATGGATTATTTACATTTTGAGTTTGAATTTTTTGGCCAACTTCATGATTTTTGAAACAATCTCTATTTTAATTTCTGTTGAATAATATTTTTTTCTTGAAATAGATTTTCCGATGTTTTAGTTTCGAATTTAGGTGATAGTTAAAATTATTTCCTCATCATAGTTTGTTATGAAATTATTATGTCAGCTGATTATTTTTTTCTATATAAACTGGTTCTAGTTTTTGTCTCTGTAACACTATCAAGTTTAATCTGATGTATGTGCTAATAATACTGTTTAAAGGGATTGTTGATAAGAAAAGCTTTTTAGATAATATTATCAATCTATTTCATGCAGAATTGTGTGGAATAGGGACATTGCTCTGTACTCTCTGTAGTGTGAAAACAGTGGCTAGTTAGTCGCATACATTATGATCTATTTCTTTTTTTTAAAAAAAAAACGTTGCCCCACATTAAGATTTCTCCCTCGACGTGGATGCGTTAACAAACATTAAAACTCACATACACAAATACCCAGACCCAGAAAACTACCTGTAAGCTATACAAATATTTGTTCCTTATGGGAATCGAACGACATGAGCGGGCGAAGCCGCAAAACCTAGTATTGAACTATAATAAAAAGTGTTAAAGCTCAAAAGAAAGGCGCGGATACTTAATGATCCTCTTTGCTTAAAAGATTCAAGACAATGGGAAAGTTAACCTTGCATATTTCGCAGACGAGCCAGCACATGGTTGCGAGACTGATATATGTATGTACCAAGACGACGCGGCCGCCGTGATAAGCATCTCAGGTCACAATAAAGTTTAATATTCGCAGAGAAGGGGTCTGAGTCCCAATAGTGGGTATTTTTATTGTGAAGAATGGTGTGGAAGCGAATTTTTGGAACGAAATTGTACAAAGCTTAATATACTTAATATCAATCGTGTAATGAATAAACTAGATTAAAGATCTTATCCTACCCACGAAAATTCCCGAAAATGCTCGAAAATTGTCCGGAAGACCCGTGTCATATTTTCGGCTCGTTTCTAGTCTGTATGATACACAATAAGCGTAAATTTCATTATGCTTTGTAAGCCTTTGGTACAAAAATTCGCTACCATTCTATTTTATGGCAATGTATTTTTTTAATAAGATTTCTTTCTCTTTTTGCCATAAAAGACCGGCCAAGTGAGAGTCGGATTCGCACACGAAGTGTACGAAGTATAAAAGCCCCTTAAATATTTATTTTGTTCTATTTTTATTAGTATTTGTTGTTATAGCGGACAGACATCTGTGAAAATTTCAACCGGCTAAACTATCACGTTTCATGAGATACAGCTTAGTGACAAACGGACATACAGACAGACGGACGGACAGCGGAGTCTCAGTAATAGGGTCCCGTTTTACTCTATTCGAAGTAAAACAAAACCTTGCATGTCTCGTATTTACCCAACACTTGTGAAATACGCAAACTGCATCACAATGCAAGAGTATCGACAAAGCTAGCATGACACAAGGTGGCTGACATTTTAGCACCAACCTGACCTACTTTACTAAACTTAGGTAACTTTGCTCCTACCTAATAATATTGTTGAGTTTACGAGTAAGAATTCAGTTTCTGCCACGCTTTATCACCCTTGGTTGACTGGTAGAGGAAATTTTCAAGGGTCAGTTACCGCAAACCGGAAAAAACTTTGAGCACTTTTTAATGTTATTGAATAAAGGCTTGTTTCGGTATTATCTTTAAGTATTAAATTCCACGCAGCCATAAAGCGTCTCCCAAGGATTCGTGGACGCCCAAGTTTACTTTAAAAGGCGTTGGAACCTGACCCTAAGACCTCAAGACCGCTTTTCTACCTTTTTTATGTGCGAAAGATTTAAATAAATAATTATTTTATTATGTTGTGAGATTACGTCAGTTGGAGAATTGGAGCATTCTTCCGTCTGTCCCTGCCCGCCAATTTAAATCCCACATCACATATTCCGCGCTCTATAAATAAGCAATAAAGTGATGGAACAGGTAGTGACCCATAAAACTCATGGACAGTAGGCGAGATCGCGGGACACAACTAGGTCAGCGACTCAAAATTGTAATACTAGTCTCTTTCTATTTATAAAGTTTTGATAATAATCGTAAAGTTTCGCTAATGATCTAATTAGATAAAGGCAGTTATTTTTAGTTTTTTTAGCTGTGACTAATGTTTGCGCAGATGAGATGGAAGGATGGGAGTCTTGTGATTAAAAATCAAGAGTATATTTAATACGTATAATAATTGACGCACTTTTATGAATGCGTGTGGTTCAACACTTATCGTTTTTATATTTGACACCTATAACGTTATAGTTCCGAGAACATGTTACATAGTTTTGTACACACGACTACATATTAAGCTGTGTGAAAAAATCTTTCTGCATATTCAACGGTCAGCTCATAAAGTAGTCTCAGATTCTTGACCTTCTGGTCAGGAACTAAAGATCATCGGAATTATTAAGGGAAAAAAGTCTAACTCTCTTAGCATATTAAAATTAGCCCACACGTTTAAGTAGCAGATATTCTTAAAATTAGTTAAACTGCCATATTTAATTATAAAGAGTGTTCCCACACTTAATGACGCGTTTTATTTTATCTGAATAAAAAGAACTCTATGTTCATTCAATAAATCGACGCGGTGATTAGTTGCAAACGACACAGACGTCTAACGATGCGAATGACGTCTTTTTTGTTTCCTATGCTTAGTTAGACACAAAACTCGCGTCGATAAGTGTGCTCACTTCCTTAGTTGTTTATATTTTTGACCAAGAATTTGTATATTTCCCTGTATATAATATCTATCTACATAATTATATTTCTCGCGGTAGCTTATAAACAATCGCTGACATACAAACCTATGTTCTATTTCAGCGAAACACAAGCTGAATCTCGCGGGCCGCATGCTGCCCTTTGGGCTTTCCGTCCGGCCCGACGCCATATTGTTTGAGGCCCGGAACATGAAGTAATTAACTTAAAACTTACAAAATTATTTAAGTTAAATGTTATTTGTATAAGTATTTCTTGATCAAAGGTAAAACTTTGGCCTATTTGCAGATACCTATCTGTAACTAGGACTGTCGAAAAATCCCCCGCTTTCAGTGTCTAAGTGCATAAATGATTATGTTAAAATGTAAAATATGAGTTTGCTTGTATTTTAAGTTAAAGGCTACCAGTTCACATACGTTGTTTCGCCGTCGTAATGTAACATACAACAATGATTATAAACGTATCATTAAACAGCGAAAAAAAGTGTGTGTGTAGGCTGGTTTAGACACATTTTCCACCAAAGCAGAAACGAGCGGAGAGTTGCGGAGACGTGCGAAATCCGACCAGTCAGAGAGACGCGATGTGGATTTCAACCCATGAGATTGATCGATTACTGCAAGTCTCCGCTCGTCTCTGTTTGGGACTCAAAAGCTTTAGGTGCTTAATGTTTTAGCTTATCGTTGTTGTTATTCAACCTACAGTGGAGTACTTTGTGACTGTGGTAACAACTGAGGATAGAAGTAGCCTGCGCAGTTGACTGTAGGTTGGTCAGCTCGGGGTCGCTCGGGGGGCCCTTGAAGCTACAAGCCTTGTTCGGGTGTTCCTTCAGGATGGGCGAGGGCGGGTCGCCCGGGGGCGGCGGCGGCGCGCGGCTGTCGCATACCTCGGAGAAGCACCCGCGCGCCATCCTCGGTGAGCTGTCCGCGCTGCGCCGCCATCGCGAGCTCTGCGATGTCGTGCTCAACGTGGCTAACAGGAAACTGTTTGCACACCGGTAAGTTTTATACTTTACAGGCCACTGAGAACCGCCACCGCAGCTTCTCAGAACTCATAGTGGATGACTTACAAAAATCCATGATTCCACTAACGTTTACTTATGGAAATGAAAGTCCAAGTTTCATCGAATGCGATATTACCTGTTAACTTGATGAACTTGCCATACTTTTCATCTTCCATTTGTCTGTATGTATAAGAAACTGCATAAATCTGTCAGTGAATTTTGTATTTTTGGAAGATGGCTCTGACTCGCCAATAAACCGACAACACACTAGTAACTAAGGCGGAAACAACCAGTTACTATTTACAAACGTTTTTATCTTTGCAAGGCTTTTAATATCTTATCATTTCATTTTAAATATTCAGTTTTTCAGCTGGCCTACTTTTGTCTTTGTTTGAATATTTAAATGATAATAATTATCTCTGTATCGACAAGACGTGTGAATTCTTGAATCATGTGTAATGCTGTATGTCATCTGACTTGTATTGTTTGATCTACCGCTCCCTGAATCACGCTCCACTGAACATAATAAAACCGTGTCTCAGCCAAACTCGGAGCCTTGTGACAAGCGAAAATTGCTGCGAGCAAACCATTTTTACGCACTAGTCTTACATAAAATCCCAAAAACTGATCGACTCCATCAAACATTCAACTCTGCCGATCTCAGTCCTCTACCAAGATGCCCCTCAAATCATGGCCTCCTGTCTTTTCGAGTATCCACGCACCCGTTTTTATGCGCCATTAGACAAACTATGTGAGTGGCTTCTCACACCTTGCCGTTACACTGTAATTGATTACCCGATCCGATACACATAACAAATGCATACGCCGAGTGTAAACGCACTTGGAATTATAGTAGGATACTCTCCTCTAAAAAACTGTCTGTTTCCAGGGTGATCCTGTCAGCTTGCAGCCCGTACTTCCGTGCGATGTTCACGGGCGAGCTGGCGGAGTCACGCGCCACCGAGGTGACCATCCGTGATGTGGACGAGCAGGCCATGGAGCAGCTCGTGGAGTTCTGCTACACCGCACACATCGTCGTCGAGGAGAGTAATGTGCAGGTCAGTGCGACAAGGACGTCCTCTAGAGGAGCAGGGTGGTGCTGATCCTCATTGGATATAATGTATGGAAGTTCGGACTGGTGGGCTGTACTGCCCGACATCTCCAGATTCGGTATGGTAGGCTACTATCGATAGTTGCCCACGGGACAGAAATAGGATACCTGATAGATAGACGATGGCTTTTCATGATGCAGATTATGCAATATACGAGCTACACTTCATACCTGACGGCTTGCCAAATAGCCGTCTGGTATGAAGTGTAGCTCGTATATTGCTTTATAGATGTCCATTCAGTGCATGTTTTTAGAGTTACCAAAGCATAGCTGATACATAAGTTAGCTGACTACAAAGAATCCAACTAAAACATTTTCAAATTACGAACCACCGACTACACTTGACCAGCCAGAACCCGCTAATAACCATAGAGCTGTTATCTTCCAGGCGTTACTCCCCGCGGCCTGCCTATTGCAGCTGCAAGAGATCCAGGACGTGTGTTGCGAGTTCCTCAAGAGACAGCTGGACTGCTCCAACTGCCTCGGCATCCGCGCCTTCGCCGACACGCACTCCTGCAGAGAACTGCTGCGGATTGCTGACAAATTCACACAACAAAACTTTCCAGAGGTATGATAGTTTTCATTATCTAAGGATTCTATCATATTATATCAACTGGGTTTTATTTTGATTTCGCTGTTCATGTAAAGTTAATCTTTCAAAATATTACTTGCTCTCATTGAGACCTCGCTATGTTCCGCCATCTTCCCTTCCCAATTGAAAATTAAACTGCGATGTCGGTTGAGTTGGTATTCCTTCTCTACATGATCTTATATCTTTCAGGTAATGGAAAGCGAAGAGTTCCTACTGCTGCCGGCCGCGCAGCTGATCGACATCGTGTCCTCGGACGAGCTCAACGTGCGCTCTGAGGAGCAGACCTTCCAGGCTGTCATGTCCTGGGTCAAGTACAATGTGGCCGAGAGAAGACAACACTTAGCACAGGTCAGATATATTGTGTTACATAGTACCTATCTAACTTCTCAACAGGTGATCATGAAAATTATGATTGAAAGGCTTGTTTTTTTGGGACAATCGCACCACACTATTCCCAAACCTCTACAACTCCTGAAAGCCAGAATCAATAAAAGTGATCACCAGAAAAGCGCTGAAACAATGAAGTCTGGAGAATGAATTTAACTGTCTTGGATCCTGCTACGAAATTAATCAGAAAAGTATAGTGGAGGAGTAGGAAAATTACGGAGTCATACTTCCTGTTAGGAAAAAAATCTGATATAATGTGTGCTCCGCAACCGCAGGTCCTACAACACGTCCGCCTCCCGCTGCTGAGTCCCAAGTTCCTGGTGGGCACGGTGTCGTCCGAGCTGCTGATCCGCTCGGACGACGCCTGCCGCGACCTGCTGGACGAGGCCAAGAACTACCTGCTGCTGCCGCAGGAGAGGCCGCTCATGCAGGGACCCAGGACCAGGCCTAGGAAACCCACGAGAAGAGGTATCTAAGTTAAATCCTATTTATTTCAGTTAAATTGTTAAAAGGCAGTTTAGAATGTAAAGTATCCCATTGCTATGGTTTTTCTCGTATGGAGAAGAAACTGAATTCTACAATTTGTGTTTCTTTCATTTTGATGTCACTTTTTTCATTTGAGCCTTACACAAGCACGTTATGTTTTGGGTACGCTCCTTTGTTAGTTAAATTTCATTATATATATTACAAAAGGGTTTGAAAGTTTTGCCCCTAACAGTCGCTCGAAACAAATACTGTTGCAAATGCAAATAATGTTCTAAAGCGTCAGTTTTCGGAGTTATTCACCTAAATGTAACTCAAAAACTTAACCTTGGAGAAATAACACCTATCATAACGTTATTTATGGCTTTCCAGGAGAAGTCCTATTCGCTGTCGGCGGCTGGTGTTCAGGCGATGCCATAGCGTCAGTAGAACGCTTCGACCCGCAGACGTCGGAGTGGAAAATGGTGGCGCCGATGTCCAAGCGTCGCTGCGGCGTGGGCGTGGCCGTGCTGCACGACCTACTGTACGCCGTGGGAGGACACGACGGACAGTCCTACCTCAACAGTATCGAGCGATACGACCCGCAGACTAACCAGGTACGACCCGCAGAATAACCAGCTATAACCCGCAGAATAAGCAGGTATTACTATGCCAGAACATTAATGATAGCTCCATTGTGTCTAATTAGTGACTCTTGTCGTGATAGTGACTACTACAGAGGTCTAGCGTGGCAAGACACTGTCAGACAGTTTCGTCTAGATTTCTGAATCGGCTGGGGCATAGAACCGAATTCGTCTTCATAGAGATCGACGCTTAGAAATGGTCAATTCACGCGATATAATTGTTGGTTCATCATCAAAGCGATGCGTTCCGTTCCAGTGGTGTGGGTCCGTGGCGCCGACGTCGTCGTGTCGCACGTCTGTGGGCGTGGCCGTGCTGGAGGGCGCGCTGTACGCCGTGGGAGGACAGGACGGAGTGCAGTGCCTCAACCACGTCGAGCGGTACGACCCCAAGGAGAACCGGTGGACCAAGGTCGGTACAGCCAATGTGGCATTTGAAACCCCAAAAATCGATTTTTGTCCTTTTATCTTCAGTTAGCGTAATATAACTTTTCAACCTCAACTTTAGATGCCATTTAATCTAGATATTTTACAAATACAATTAAAATGCTATTTTATGATATAGACCTGCATTCTGGGCGCCCTTAGGGCAGAGGGCATTGTCATTTTGATGCTACGCTGCTGTGTTCAGGTAGCAGCTATGACGACCCGGCGGCTGGGCGTGGCCGTGGCCGTGCTGGGCGGCCAGCTGTACGCGGTGGGAGGGTCGGACGGCCAGGCGCCGCTGAACTCAGTGGAGCGGTACGACCCGAGGACCAACAAGTGGACCGGCGTGGCGCCCATGTCCACACGACGCAAGCACCTGGGCTGCGCCGTGTTCGACGGACAGATCTACGCCGTCGGAGGCAGGGACGACTGTACGGAGCTGTCCTCGGCTGAGAGGTGAGTGTGTTGTAGTACTATACATGTAGTACTATACAGCGCTACGACCCACCAACAAGTGGACCGGCGTGGCGCCCATGTCCACACGACGCAAGCACCTGGGCTGCGCCGTGTTCGACGGACAGATCTACGCCGTCGGAGGCAGGGACGACTGTACGGAGCTGTCCTCGGCTGAGAGGTGAGTGTGTTGTAGTACTATACATGTAGTACTATACAGCGCTACGACCCACCAACAAGTGGACCGGCGTGGCGCCCATGTCCACACGACGCAAGCACCTGGGCTGCGCCGTGTTCGACGGACAGATCTACGCCGTCGGAGGCAGGGACGACTGTACGGAGCTGTCCTCGGCTGAGAGGTGAGTGTGTTGTAGTACTATACATGTAGTACTATACAGCGCTACGACCCACCAACAAGTGGACCGGCGTGGCGCCCATGTCCACACGACGCAAGCACCTGGGCTGCGCCGTGTTCGACGGACAGATCTACGCCGTCGGAGGCAGGGACGACTGTACGGAGCTGTCCTCGGCTGAGAGGTGAGTGTGTTGTAGTACTATACATGTAGTACTATACAGCGCTACGACCCACCAACAAGTGGACCGGCGTGGCGCCCATGTCCACACGACGCAAGCACCTGGGCTGCGCCGTGTTCGACGGACAGATCTACGCCGTCGGAGGCAGGGACGACTGTACGGAGCTGTCCTCGGCTGAGAGGTGAGTGTGTTGTAGTACTATACATGTAGTACTATACAGCGCTACGACCCACCAACAAGTGGACCGGCGTGGCGCCCATGTCCACACGACGCAAGCACCTGGGCTGCGCCGTGTTCGACGGACAGATCTACGCCGTCGGAGGCAGGGACGACTGTACGGAGCTGTCCTCGGCTGAGAGGTGAGTGTGTTGTAGTACTATACATGTAGTACTATACAGCGCTACGACCCACCAACAAGTGGACCGGCGTGGCGCCCATGTCCACACGACGCAAGCACCTGGGCTGCGCCGTGTTCGACGGACAGATCTACGCCGTCGGAGGCAGGGACGACTGTACGGAGCTGTCCTCGGCTGAGAGGTGAGTGTGTTGTAGTACTATACATGTAGTACTATACAGCGCTACGACCCACCAACAAGTGGACCGGCGTGGCGCCCATGTCCACACGACGCAAGCACCTGGGCTGCGCCGTGTTCGACGGACAGATCTACGCCGTCGGAGGCAGGGACGACTGTACGGAGCTGTCCTCGGCTGAGAGGTGAGTGTGTTGTAGTACTATACATGTAGTACTATACAGCGCTACGACCCACCAACAAGTGGACCGGCGTGGCGCCCATGTCCACACGACGCAAGCACCTGGGCTGCGCCGTGTTCGACGGACAGATCTACGCCGTCGGAGGCAGGGACGACTGTACGGAGCTGTCCTCGGCTGAGAGGTGAGTGTGTTGTAGTACTATACATGTAGTACTATACAGCGCTACGACCCACCAACAAGTGGACCGGCGTGGCGCCCATGTCCACACGACGCAAGCACCTGGGCTGCGCCGTGTTCGACGGACAGATCTACGCCGTCGGAGGCAGGGACGACTGTACGGAGCTGTCCTCGGCTGAGAGGTGAGTGTGTTGTAGTACTATACATGTAGTACTATACAGCGCTACGACCCACCAACAAGTGGACCGGCGTGGCGCCCATGTCCACACGACGCAAGCACCTGGGCTGCGCCGTGTTCGACGGACAGATCTACGCCGTCGGAGGCAGGGACGACTGTACGGAGCTGTCCTCGGCTGAGAGGTGAGTGTGTTGTAGTACTATACATGTAGTACTATACAGCGCTACGACCCACCAACAAGTGGACCGGCGTGGCGCCCATGTCCACACGACGCAAGCACCTGGGCTGCGCCGTGTTCGACGGACAGATCTACGCCGTCGGAGGCAGGGACGACTGTACGGAGCTGTCCTCGGCTGAGAGGTGAGTGTGTTGTAGTACTATACATGTAGTACTATACAGCGCTACGACCCACCAACAAGTGGACCGGCGTGGCGCCCATGTCCACACGACGCAAGCACCTGGGCTGCGCCGTGTTCGACGGACAGATCTACGCCGTCGGAGGCAGGGACGACTGTACGGAGCTGTCCTCGGCTGAGAGGTGAGTGTGTTGTAGTACTATACATGTAGTACTATACAGCGCTACGACCCACCAACAAGTGGACCGGCGTGGCGCCCATGTCCACACGACGCAAGCACCTGGGCTGCGCCGTGTTCGACGGACAGATCTACGCCGTCGGAGGCAGGGACGACTGTACGGAGCTGTCCTCGGCTGAGAGGTGAGTGTGTTGTAGTACTATACATGTAGTACTATACAGCGCTACGACCCACCAACAAGTGGACCGGCGTGGCGCCCATGTCCACACGACGCAAGCACCTGGGCTGCGCCGTGTTCGACGGACAGATCTACGCCGTCGGAGGCAGGGACGACTGTACGGAGCTGTCCTCGGCTGAGAGGTGAGTGTGTTGTAGTACTATACATGTAGTACTATACAGCGCTACGACCCACCAACAAGTGGACCGGCGTGGCGCCCATGTCCACACGACGCAAGCACCTGGGCTGCGCCGTGTTCGACGGACAGATCTACGCCGTCGGAGGCAGGGACGACTGTACGGAGCTGTCCTCGGCTGAGAGGTGAGTGTGTTGTAGTACTATACATGTAGTACTATACAGCGCTACGACCCACCAACAAGTGGACCGGCGTGGCGCCCATGTCCACACGACGCAAGCACCTGGGCTGCGCCGTGTTCGACGGACAGATCTACGCCGTCGGAGGCAGGGACGACTGTACGGAGCTGTCCTCGGCTGAGAGGTGAGTGTGTTGTAGTACTATACATGTAGTACTATACAGCGCTACGACCCACCAACAAGTGGACCGGCGTGGCGCCCATGTCCACACGACGCAAGCACCTGGGCTGCGCCGTGTTCGACGGACAGATCTACGCCGTCGGAGGCAGGGACGACTGTACGGAGCTGTCCTCGGCTGAGAGGTGAGTGTGTTGTAGTACTATACATGTAGTACTATACAGCGCTACGACCCACCAACAAGTGGACCGGCGTGGCGCCCATGTCCACACGACGCAAGCACCTGGGCTGCGCCGTGTTCGACGGACAGATCTACGCCGTCGGAGGCAGGGACGACTGTACGGAGCTGTCCTCGGCTGAGAGGTGAGTGTGTTGTAGTACTATACATGTAGTACTATACAGCGCTACGACCCACCAACAAGTGGACCGGCGTGGCGCCCATGCCATCAGGCGAATCAGCATCGTGGGGAAACTTGGCCCTATATGTATAGTGAATACCAAATATCACCAAAAGCAACCCTACGGGTCCTAACGGCAATCCTACAGTTCGCAAGGTATACACGGTTAAATTTTGATCGCTTTAATCCTTTGGAGGGTCAAACTGGTCCATGAAACACTATCGATTTGTAAAGATAAAATTAAAAAATAAAGTTTTTTTTTTAATAACTCGAATCAATTCTCGCATGAGTGAATAAATAATGCGAACCGTTAGTAGGCAGCATTCTTATCAGTAACAACATTGACGCGGTCGCTGGTCAACGTGGACTCGCAAAAAATAGCCAATCCTAGACCAAGTCCCGCCCCCGGGCGCGCGCGCCGTATACCTTGCCAATCAAACAGGGGTTTTGGCAAGGAATACGGCGCGCGCGCCCCTCTCACCCCGCGCGCCCCTCTCACCCCGTCACGTCATGGGAGTTTCCCCGGGTCAGTTTCTCTAAGACGTTATCGGAGTGCACTGTGTTATCTCGCGAATAATGACGTCTCGGAATTACGCGTATTCCAACCTTGAGTTCGTTGCTATGGTGCAGCTTTACGCAATCGCGGGTTTTGATGCGCAGGCGGCTCGACGCTTTTACAGTGAACCAAACGGGGTGGTCCAGTTGCTTGGCTAGCAAGGAGTCCGGACCTTACCTCGCTGGATTTTTATTTGTGGAGTGAAGTAAAACGTTTATTGTACAAAAACGAGCATCAAACTCGTGAACAAATGAAAAGTGCGATAGTGGACGCCTTCGATGTGATAAAAAGTGACAGGGACACATTAGCAAAATTAAAAGACAATCTCATTAAATGTGAAAGACTGTGTATCGAAAGGAATGGTTTGCATTTCAACAATTATTACGTTATCGTGAAAGGGGTATGCAACTTATTGGCATCACTTTTTTTTTTCTTTCGCCAGTAATGAAATGTTGGTCAATTAGTAGACCGCAACCTAAGAACTTCGTAAAAAATAATAAAAAAAATCTAAACCGTAACCAACCAGAGATATGCCTGTTTTTATTTTGTTCTAATCAGGAGTAATTTTTTGTAGGAATCTTTAGATTTATTGATGTGCTAGCTTTTGCCCGCGGCTTTGCCCACCCCAACCGCCTTAATATATAGCCTATAACCGTCTCTAGAGGCCCATCTATCTCTGTATCAAAATTCATCAACATCTATTCAGCCGTTTTGACGTAAAAACGGAACATACCTAAATACATATTTTCATATTTGTAATACTAGTAGGTTTACGAAGAATAATGATTGGTTTGTTTATAACAATGTTAAAAAGATCTTTTTAACCGACTTCAAAAAAAGAGGAGGTTCACAATTCGTCAGAACTTTTTTTTTATGTATTTCTCTTATTTCTCAATGACGCCTGGACCGATTTGGGAAAATCTTTTTTTGTTTGAAAGGGTATCTTAACACATGGTCCCATGGTTACTAGGTCAGGATCTCATGACGGATCCTTGGAGAAATCGAGGGAACTCTTCAATAAATGACAGCAAATCTACGATTGCTGCTATCGCATATCTATGCATTGTTTACGCAAATACATAATATTACGCCTGTATCCACAAAAAGGATAAAAAAGACGTCTTGTTTCTAACATTGTAAGCTAATCACGAGAGCGACTGTCACAACCGAGGTTCGGGCACGCTGCAATCGCGGCGGTAAGATCTCTCTTTAAGGAGTGGCTGGAGAGGCCCCACAGCGTCTTCACCTCCCGCTTGACGCAGATCCACACCGGACACGGAAGTTCCGGGGGTTCCTGTGTCTTATAGGGAAGGAAGAAACGTCTGGGTGTCACCATTGCGGGAATCGCCTGGAGGACACGGTGGAGCATGCGGTGCAGGTCTGCCCCGCCGCTTTCAAACAAAAGAAGAATTTCCCAAATCGGTCCAGGCGTCATTAAGAAATCTGGGACATACATAAAAAAATGTTCCGACGAGTTCTGAACCTCCTCCTTTCTTGAAGTCGGTTAAAAAGATCTTCTTTACATTTAATAAGATCTTTTTAACCGACAGTACAATACGACAATAAACAGTATTACAAACACCAAAATAAGTATTTCGGTATGTTCCGTTTTTACGTCATAATGGATGAACCGATGTTAATGAATTTTGGTACAGAGATAGATAGGACTCTAGAGACGGTTATAGGCTATACATAAAGGCTGTTGGGGTGGGCGAAGCCTTGGGCAAAAGCTAGTACATCCATAAATCTATGGATTCCTACACAAAATAACTCCTGATTAGAACAAAATGAAAACCGGCATATCTCTGGTTGGTTACGGTTTAGAAACTTAATTTTTTTTTCTATGGACTTCTTAGATAGTAGTCTTATTGTGCACAAAATTTTATCACTGGCGAAAGAAAAAAAAATTGATGCCAAGCTCCATATTAAAAATTGCATACCCCTTTAACTACCAACCGTTATTAGCATAGCTCTTTATAAATCGTTGTAAATAATTTTGATTCTTTTTAAATCATCGTACATAATTTGATTCCACATTTTTAAATACGCCATAACTAGCAGGCCTGTAGAGATTTATTTGTACATGTAGGTACTTACCTACCGCTGGTATGTCTTATGCACAAAACAGTTATGTCGGTCCTAAGCCCGTAAAAGTATGAAGGAAAATTTGGAATCAATTTGTTTACCTACGCAAACATCAGTTGAGCGAGTCAATAACCTTATGCTTGATCGGGCCGTGTAGGTACCTACACTGCCCGATACGCAACGACTGACGACGACGTAGGTAACTATCTCGTGGCGCAACTATTGGTTTCATACATTTTGCGAGTATAATCTTATCATTTGCTAATTTTTTTATTTTTTATGTTACATCGCAGTACAAGCTTGTAATGAGTAGTATTTTGTTAGTTAAACCACCGGTGCAAGGGATTAAAACGATCAAAATTTAACCGTGTATATCTGTGGGCCCAAGTAGCCTGAAACAAAGTGGTTATTATTATTAGCCATTGAGGCAGTATATTATTAAATCTCTGCAATCTCAGTTTACGATACATGTACCGTCCAGGTACGAGCCTCACACGGACACGTGGTCCCCGGTGGTGGCCATGACGTCTCGCCGCAGCGGCGTGGGGCTGGCCGTGGTCAACGGACAGCTGTACGCCGTCGGGGGCTTCGACGGTACCGCTTATCTTAAGTCTATAGAGGTATGTACCACATTGAACTTCATACTATTATGAACAAGATTTCATAAGCTTTTCTGTGGGTTAACCTTGCCATGCATGACTGTGATGGCCTAGTTGGTAAGGCGTCTGGAGTTCTTATTCAGAAAGGCGCAGGTTCAAGTCCTGCTTGCAAGCGAAAGGGTTGTGGAGCACACACCCATGAAAGTTTGGATAAAGCTTTAATAGACATTATGACTATAAAATAGTGGTTGATCAAAATAACAGAACCTCAAATATACAATCTAATATCTATGTGTCGTTGGCAGGTTTTCGACCCAGAATCAAACCAGTGGCGCCTGTGCGGTGCGATGAACTACCGACGACTGGGCGGCGGCGTCGGCGTCATGCGCGCGCCGCACCACGACAACCATTACATATGGTACGACACACTTTAATATACATATTTTAATAATATTATTTAACGCGGAAGGTGATACGTACAAACTGCATCCGAGTCTACGCACGCAAATCATAACAATTTCTACCTTATAACAATATTATAAGACTTGAATCACTAATTCTCTTGAAAACTATTTCTCCTTTTTAACTTTTATCTACCCTTTTCCCTCTAATATTATGTTGTTTGTATTTGTTACAGGAACCGAAAAGACTCAGTAGTGTGAGGTGCGCCCGCGCACTGTAAGATATTCCCCCTCCACCTTATCAGTTAAGTCGTTACTCATTTACTTTATTGTTAATACAAATATATTATAATTGACTATTTATAAATAAATGAAAATACAAATTTTAGAATATTTACATACATTGTTTTATTTAATGTCTTACAGAAGTGCATACAACAAAATTATATTTGTTTACTTTTGCTACAATTTTATGTTATTACTAGTGTTTAAAACATGAAAGGGGTGCAGCCATATTTCTAAATTTTCCATAGTACGCAATAAATACGCTAATTTACTTTTCCATAGTGTGAATAATGAAAGATAAATTAAATTTTGACTTTAGGGGGATTTTAACATAAATATTACAGAAATAACTACTATTCTTCCATAATATTAAACCATTCTCAAATGCGCTATACCCCGTCATTCACAAAGTAAGCGCCATCTTTAAAAGGTTTATAGTCACACCCAAAACTATATATTTTCTTCATAATACCTATTCAACTATAATACGTAATGTCTGTCCCACCACTATTGCTGCGCACTTACTGTGGCGCAGGAGGAGGCGGCGAGGTCGCCTTGTCCGCATGTTGGTCTCCATTCTCCTCGCTGTCGTCTCCTTCGTCCCCATTCTCCTCTCCGTCCCCGTTCTCCTCTCCTTCGTCTCCGTTCTCTGCGTCCCCGTTCTGTTCGCCGTCGGGGTTCTCTGTACTCTGTGTGCGGTCTGGTTGATCTTCTGCGTTCTCTTCTTTGCTTGCGTGACGTCTCTGAAGGGAGAAGGAGAATTTATATAAGGAAGTGAGATCACTTATTGACACATTGGATTGAACTGACTGCCTGGAGCCTAGATTAACATTATAGAGCGTTTTCGTTCGCTATCGTTCAGCAGTCTTTAATGGATTTTCAACTTTATGTGCTTGGTCTTTAAGTTGAAAATCTATCTAATCTAATCTATTCAAAGACTAACAAAACAATTTGTAACAGAGCCTGGTCAGACTGGCCCACATTAAAAATTTCTCTTTTATCTTAGGTGGGTTTACAAGTCTGCCGGGGTCGCGGGACTCACAAATTACCGTGACCCCAGTACGTAAAGGGCTATTGAAGGACACCATGGATTTTAGTCAGTCAAGTCTGACAGTCCCTCCCGCCCTGCCCTGGGTGGGAGGACTCATTTGATGAATTTACCACGATAAAAAAGGTGGGTTTACAATATGGAAACTCGCATACACAAACACCCAGACCCGAAATAACTGCTTCTAGGTCACACAAATACTTGTCTCGTGCCGGAATCAAATCTGCGATACGTAGACAGCAGTTGATCGCTCAGCTACTGCGCCAACAGTGCCGTCAAAAAACTTGTAGTTGTATATGTCTATGAAAAATTGCTAGACGCCTTGCCCAAATTCGATCAACCACGCAATAAAATGTAAGTCAAGGTCTTGTTCTCTTACCTTCTTCTTTTTCTTACTCTTGGACTTGGGCTTCTTCTCTGGCTCACTGTAGCCTGGCGGGAAGAACCTGGAGCACTCCTCCTGCCCGACCACGTGGTCGGCGCTGACGTGCAGCGGGCCCAGGGTCAGGAGATCCTCGGGAGGACCCGGAGGGAACAGGTCCTCAGGTTCTGCTAGCTCGGGCTCCGCTAGGCCAACTGCGATCATTAGGGCTATGGTCTCGCAGCTGTGGGCAAGGACATAAGTTTTGCTTTAATCAGCATGGACCATCATTACCTTAGATGGTCCCATGGTCCGTGCTGTCATGGGAATGATTTGACATTATTAGTGTCGTAGTAATAAGGTTGGTTTTCGCATATCGTCGAAAATGAATGTTTGGTGGTATGTGTCTTTTCACGCCTTCAAAGCTGAACGGAACTTAAAGTATAGCACTCAAGTAGACAAGACTTTGATCTATTTATTCCGGAATTACATTCTCGTGGAATAATTTCCATCATGTCAGGTACAGGTTACAAGAAAAGCTGTGAATAAAACATACTATTCCTTCTCCGGCCTCTGATCATACTGGTCGATATTCTTGCACAAGAGGCGAGGCTCCTCGATGTTGGCGTCTGCGAAGAAGCCGTACCGCAGCAGACGAGAGGCCACGCTGGGCAGCCCCGCCATGCTGAGCACGGCGCGGCGCTGCCACGCACCGAACAGCAGCAGCACGGCGGGGGGGGCCGCGGGGGGGGGCGCCTCCACCACTGAGCTCACCATCTGGAGGAAGGAATATGAACTAGATAACACACGAGGAACTAAAACAACTGAAACACGATACCTACTTCATAACCCAGTCATGAACGGGACGTAGGATCTTCAAAATTGTAGACAATTACGCTATTCAAAATTGTGCAATTCAATTCAACACCTGATCCGTCATTTGTGCTACTTATTTATGTTTTTTTTTTTATGAAAAGAAAGTAGCCCCAAAATAGGAATTTCTCCTGTATCGTGGCTGCGTTTACGAACAGAAACTCACATACACAAACACTCAAACCCGACCAACTACTTGTTGGTCGTACAAATATTTGATGAGTGCAGGAATCAAACTCGCGACACGTCAAACACATGAAACATTTGTGAGTCCGCAGCAAATTCCAATATGATTGAACCGATTTGCCGGAACCTTGAATAAAGGAGATCCTCTATAGCAGCAGAACGCCACTCTACTAAATCCTGTTCAATGCAACATGGTTGCTAATTCCATAGTTTTTGCTTAGCCATATGATTTTGTCATACCTTAGGAAACAACACATCCAACACAGCGGCCCTCTCGTGCCGGTCTCTGGGCACGAACAGCCCTATCGTGTTGCCGTCTCGAAGTTCTGTGGTGGGCAGCTTCTTCCTCGCGGGGTCGTCCTCAGCTAGGTCGTCCCCGCAAAGCGCACGACGAGTTAGTTCTATAGGGAAGATAGAAATGAGAAAATGGGTAGGTTACATTTTTTCCAGGTTAGATAATTTGAAGTTACATGATGACCAGCTTTTAAGCCCGAATGTAAAGAAATCCTCTACTCCTCGACTAGAATTTCAATTACCAATTATATCTCCCTCCTTATCAGGCATTTTCTTGAATATCAGTGCCAATGAAGGTCTTTCGATGATAGCCGCCGCTGCGTTGGGTTCTGCTAGTTCTGGTTCTTCTACCGCCAAGATCTTGGCACCTTCCTTGCCCACTACGATCGGGCACTTGTCTGCCAAAATGACACCTGAAATTGCAAGGTTCTGTATTTTACTCCATGTACCTACCATGTACTCAGAAATAAATATATCTTTATCTTTATCTTTACTGTCACTCTATTGCTGTGCATATTTGAATTTCATTGAATCTGATATACCGATTCATCTAAGCACGTAAAAATCACACAATTTTGTGCACAAGTAAAAATCATCCTTACTACTGTGACACAAAGGCACTATCAATATAAAAAGTGCGGTTGCCTGAGTCCGTATCTACATAGTTAAAAAAAACATGCTTATCAACACTACGTAATTTCAGTCGAATTGCATCATTATGTCTTAGTAGTAAGGATGATTTTCATTTTTAGTTGGTAGGCGTCGCAAATATGTAAGTCCAATCGTGTCATGATTAAAGGCACTATTTAATTCGTTCCCTTCCTAATTTAAAAAGTGGCGTCATAGCGGCGAGCGACGCTCACGCCTCACTGCGACCTCAGTGAGAACTAACCTTGCAAATACCGCGAAGCTAAAAAGAAACTTGTCCCGCGCTTTTCCGTTAAAATAAGGTAAATCCCTTAAAAAAAAGCATTCCTAGAAATTGATTGACTGATTGATAACCCTCATGGTGAAGTGAAATAGTGTGAGTGTAAGAGCAAGAGTAGATACCTCGCCACGCCGCGCCGGCCGGCCCTGATGTCCTGAGTGTAGCGGTACCTAGCTCCAATCTTCATCTATCAGGTTAGTGTTTATACTTTTTTCTCAACAAATCCGCCCCTAAGATGACCCACTGACCTTGCATCTATTATAAATTGATCCTTGTATCCTTGGTACCTAGTAATAATTAAATAACGCGGGGAAGCACGACATTGCGGAGCTAGATTTTCAATAGCATTTTAGCTCGTCTTAAAAAAGTTATAAATCGTCTAAAGACATTTTAATTTTACAAAGACGAAATAAACGTGTACCTATATAAAGAACATACCGAAAGGTTCAATGGTGTCAGTGATCTTCCTGAGATGCTTCTGAGCGTGGGGCAACACCAGCGCGGGACAGATGTCGTTGAAGTGCATCTCCAGGCGCTTGGCCCTGGCCTCCCGCCGCGCGTACCTGGCAGCTTCCACCGCAGCTGCTTCCTTGGCTTTCTTCTCTTCCTCTATCTTTGCTTGGGCTGTAGCGACTTCCTGAAAACATTCAGATCACTTTGAGATTTTCACTAGACAAGGACAAGATCAGAAACATTATGACGTGTGTGAGGTTTTTGAAACTGAATGACCACCAATCGCTATTCACGATTGGTTAAAGTTTAATCTCACATACAAATGGGAGCTGATAGGGATCTAAAACGGCCACTAAGCATTATTCCGTATGATCCACTTCGTGAATGAATAATAGAAGAATAGGCAACGACGATATTGCTGATCAGACGACTGAGGACGAAAGCAGCACCATTTGGTTGGTCTTTCTCTCCTATCATAATCACCTGTTCTGGCGTGGTGAGCTCATGAGGGGCTCTCTTCGGTCGCTCCAGCTCCCCTTTCTTGGCCAGCTCTTCATTCCGGAGCTCTTGCTCTATAGTGCGCGCGATTCGGGGTGCGTCTGCTCCGAATACCACGTTGAGGAGTTGACCAGACTGAAATTACGATGTAACAAACTCAGAAATATGTTAAATGGGTTTAATTCTGCAGAAAATTAATATGATTTCGGATCTTACGTTGCGTTTGGTTTTTAGAATAGAAGCCTATGATTGAATTGCGATAGGTTCCATTGGATAGTTGTTCATTATATCTGCGAGTTTGTTTTTCTTTATGTTTTGTTTTACTCTCTTGGTACAATGGTTAATTATTCAAAGCACCATTAACACAAAACCTTAAAAACTTCTAAGGCAAAACAAAGTTTTCAAGCGAAACTTTCTTTAATCGCAGTACATATGTAAATGTATATGTCGGTAGTTTTTTCAGGCGTTTGATCGATATCCACATTCGTGCCAGTTTTCCACGAACCACTGTTCCATACATATGAGGATATAGACGTCTTTACACTTATGTATAGCTGTGTGTGAAGACACCTGTCTTCATCGTACACGGTCGTACAAGGCACATGTCACACTTTTTCTTTGTATGAATATAATGGTTTATATGTAGTATGGTGTGTGCTTGTGATTTGTCATTAAATCACTGCTTTTGTAGTACCTAATGTATTCAGATTGTGACTGCTTTTAATTACTTTTTAGAGTTCCCTAGCTTACTTATAAAAATATTAAATTAGAAGCTGTCGATCTGACATCGGTGGGAGATAGACCTGTTTTTAAAATGGGGAATTAACTTCAGTAAAAATACACCAAGAGTTGATCCTTAAGGAGTTTCGTTGTTATTCATTCGGACGTACGGAACCCCATAAAAGCAATACTAACCGCAATAAACATCCAGGTTGGTTCGCTGCGTTTTCTAAACCTCTTCAGATCTTCAATTGTGTCTGATTTAGCCTGTAGAAACAAAGGTTTAAATATTACTGAAACGATAGCCATTTTTGATAAATTTCCGCGAAATAATTCTGGGAAAAGTGATATCTTGATAAAAATATCTGGGCAATCTATCTAATAATTTTAATCTCCAACAAAAAGTTTGAGGGTAATACTAAAAATAAAATTTACTTTTATTTATCTCTTACCACGGCTAGATGAAGGTTGTCTCCTCCCAGTTCCACTTTGATCTTCTTGAGGTTGCCGACCATGCCGATGCAGGGCCCGCACCACTCCGAGTAAACGTCCACCACTGTTCAGTCATCACACATAGAACGTCAAGTTAAAGTCATTGTAATAAACTAAGTATCTGCATGAAGTTCTAAAGTGACAAAAATAATGGAGCTAACTGATTTGAGAGCCCTGTTAGTTATATATAATCAAATTGTCCCGCGGTTCTACCTATATGTAACTTTTTCGATAAACTCTTTTAAAAAATTCGAGAAAATCGAAACGCCAACTGTGCATCAATTTTATATTTTATTGTACGTATCGTCTTTTGTATATTACGGAGTGTCGGGTCTCTAATTTCAGACAATAGACTACGTACTCAATTGACAAATTAGTCAGCCTGGGCAGCTTCTAAGTTATAGTGCAGTTAAGTAAGGAAATGTCTATTCAGTACTACTCAGGTGTGAGCTTGTGGCTAAAAATCCACCCTGTTCCTTCAGTAACCCTTTGCGTTCCAGGGTCACGGTTACCTTTACGGAGGGACCCGCGACCATCCAGCGGCGGCAATAGGATTAACTGTATCATCAACGAAACATACCCAACAGTCCATCTCTAGCGAGAAACTTCTTCCATTCTTCATCAGTGTTCAACTCAGCCTGTAACTGCACCTGTGCGTTCTTCTTGCCTGCGCCGGCCGCGGCAGCCGCAGCGGCAGCGTTGGCGACCGCACTCGTTAGCGCCATGCACTCGAGTGCCGGAGGGCGGCTCCGGAGACACAGGGAGGTGCGAAGCGATGGGAATGATGTGTGAATAGGGGTGTAGAGGTGGCATTTGTGAGGCGGTTAGGTGCTAGTTATGGTACGAGGTGGTTGGTCTGTGTTTTTAACATTGTTTGTGGGACGGTAATAAACAGGAGTGTGAGAGATATGATATATGTCGTTCTTGTTTGATGGGTAATAGTAATTATACTTACCATGAATAAATCGTAGGTTCCTATTAAAATAGGCAGATACTCACTGCTCAAGTATTTTAGGACAATCTTGATCTTCTCGAAATAAGGCATTCATTATCGTGTTTTGTAAAACCACAAGCAAAACCAATTGTCGTACTGACTAAACCGTGGATTTTAGTCAGCACAAGTCTGACAGTCCCTCCCGCTCTGCCCTGGGTGGGGGGACTCATTTGATGATTTTACCACGATAAAAAAAGCTCTGGACGTCACCTTGCAGTCTACAAAAACTAGACAACTTTCAAGCAAGGCGTTTTCCTCCTGGTTCTATGTTCTTGCATGTCAGACGAAAAGTAGCAAAAAGTAACATTTAATAGTTCGTAGGTAGATACCAATCAGTTTTTACGGCCGTAAACAAACGCGTTTACCAAAATATCGCATCGATTTATTGAAAAGAACGCAAAAGTACTTACACCTATTTTCTGGAAGTAGTTGTATCAAAAATTGTACTTGTCCAGTAGATACTAAGAAAACCAGGGAATAAATACTTGTCAAAGTTTTGGATGAGTAACATCCTTCATCAGATTACCTATGTTTCCTTTGAGACGGAAGTGTGTAACAGGAAGCCAGGGAAGCGCGCTATTTTATTTGACCGATAAGCACGCGTGGTAGAGTTGGCTTTCAAATGATAGCAGCTCTTACCTTGTCTCTTTTTATGGATAACCAAGGTTTAGTAACTCTTGTCTAGTTTATCTGTGGACGGGTCAGCTAAGCTAGGAACTATTGCCGAGGTTAGTCCAGATGGATGACCAAAGATGAGCAACCATTGCCGAGGCAGTCTGTGGATGGGCTATCAAAGTTAAGCAACTCTTGTCGAAAACTAACGAAACGTTGGAACGTTCTATCGGTGAAAAAATGAAAAGTGAATAGTTCTGTCGGTGAACCGTTTAACGGCGAAACGAATTTCGGAGAAATGTTTCAGAATCAGAAAAACGGAACCCGTAACTAAAGGATACCTTTGTTATGACGGTCCATACGTTTACATGACCAGTCGATGACCTGAAGAAGGTATAACTGGCAGGGGCTGATTAAAGCACCCTAGTCTGATGGCAGAGACGCTCTTTTGTGGAGGACTACGGTCAACAGTGAGCTGCAAATGCAATAGGCTGAAAAGGTGATGATGTTGATGACATTTAGATTGAGATGGGTACCTACCCATGTGACTGTTTTGATATTTCTGCTGGGCAGACGTGCCCAGATATAATGAACGACAAATAAATTTAGATCTCTGCTGTAGAATGTAAACAAAAACATTGTAATGTTTGTCTTTTAATATAACGCCCTCTATAAATTTAATATCAATTTTGAAGGATTGGTAGCGACATCTTGTGATGAATAGAAACAACTGAAACGATTGCTACTACTCGGCGCTAGATGGCAATGCAAAATCACAGCTTCCTTGATAGTGTCAAAGTTCATTACTAGATGGCGCTTTCAACAAAATCGCAGTGCCTAATAGACATTGTGAAATTGAGTAATTCTATTTATGAAACTTAATAATATCGTGGTAGGCAGTGGCGGCGCTAGGCGTCGGCGACGTCGGCGACCGCCGACGGCCTCGCGCTTGAGGGGGCCTCGCAAAAAAAAATTATTATTTAAAATTTAGTTATTCATTTTTATTTATTTTCATGTATAACTTGTTAAGTGAGTGAGTTTCTCGAAAACTAGAAGTTCAGTAGTTTTTGTGCTATGAGCACTTTACGGGCAGAATAGTCTGGCAACACTATGAAAGTTAAACAACTTCGAAACGACGGGGAATACCCGTGTCGTCTTTGTATTTCTTCTGTGAGCGAAACGTAAACAATCATTCCTTTTGTGAATGCAACGCAACACTCACAGACTAGGCTCGCATGGACAAAATTTCTTTTTATTGTGTTGTAAAGTCATTTATTGTGTTGTAAAGTCAGTCAGTACCCCGGTGGTTGAGTGATGATTTAGTGGACAAAAGTGTTAATTTATATTGTGATTTCGTTCATACTTCGAAGGTTATAAGATAAGGTAAGTCAATATGAACTTTTATAACAACTTTAACGTAAAGTATTTGTCAACATCAATATAATAATTTTATAAGTCTTAATTGCAATGTATTTCTTTAAGGATATCGAAATTTTAAAAAGTGGATAGTTTATGTAGTTTTAAATTCAAACTGTGCTAGTTTTTTTTTTCAAGAACTAAAATTTTTAGCTGTTCGAGTATGTTTACAAGCACGCACGTGCTTATAAAAATATTAGCCTCAAAATTGTCAACAAATTTTTATCGAGTTTTTCTATCGTTGCGCCTAGATCTTTAGATCTAGATTACTTTCTATTAAAAGAACTCCGCACTAGAATCTGGTGTTGTTTCAGTACAAAATAACGTAAGTAAATAATTTTATTCAGTTGTCTATCAAAAGCATTGGCGTATCTATAGTTTTTATAATTTGCTACACAAAAAACATCGAACTACAGATCGATAGATCTCGTATCGCATTAATATTAACTTTGACGCTATTGGGCGTCACTAATAAAAATTAGTAGTAGTAATAGTAGTTATTTATTACATACATAAATATACCTAATTTATGATTAATTAAATAAACAATACTTCTAATTGTTATTTAATTTCAATGTTGTTGTTTTTATTTTTAGGTCATCATGTCTGCAGGACCAAGTAGAGACAGAGATAAAGGGAGGAAATGGGAATCCGGAGCATTCAAAAGAAAAAGAAAGGCTGAAGCTGTTATATCCAACCAAGCTCTAAGTTCCAGTATGATGAAATTTCTCAAGAAACCTTCTTCGAGTGTCACTGCTTCAGAGTCATCTGATGAAACTTTAGTTTCTGAGCCAGCATCAGAGTCAAATGAATCTTTTTTTGGAAGTTCTGATACAGTTTTACCGGCAACATCGAGCGAACCTACTATGATCCAAATGTCGGAACACAATAAAGAGTTAGAAAGTGAAACGTTGTGTGACTCAGAAAATCAAGTGGAAGGAGTTCATTTAAAAGAGACTCATTATATACTAGAGACTTCATTTATAGACTTAGATCCAGGGAAGTGGGTATTTCCAGTAAACGATGCGCAGCGTCATGACCTAATTCAAAACGGACCCAATCAAGATCTAGAGAAATCTGATGACAGTTACCCAAAAGACGCAAATAAAAGACATTTTTCTAAATTTCATTTAACTCGAAAATTAGGTAACGGCGAAACGCAACATCGCCGATGGTTAGTTTACACCATTTTTCAAGATAAAGTTTATTGCTTTCCATGTAGACTTTTTTCAAATTTGCATACACAGATGGTAAAAGAAGGATGTTGTGACTGGAAAGATTTGAGTCGGATATTGCAAAGACATGAACCAAGTCAAGGACACATGGAATGCATGATTAAATGGATGGAATTCTATAAAGGAATCAAACACGGAAAAACAATAGATAAAGATAATGAGAGATCTATTAAAGAATCGCAAAAGTACTGGTATAATTTGTTTGAAAGAATGATTGATATCATAAACTACTTAGCCTCACACAATTCGGCATTTAGAGCTCATCGAGAAACCTTTAAATTGAACGATAGCAAAAACAGTGGCAACTTTATAGATTTATTTAAGTTGTTATCCAAATATGATCTGACACTACGGGAGCACATGCAACGTATTAATGAAAAGCAACTATCTCAACATTATCTGAGCCACGACGTCCAAAATGAATTGATTGCATTTATGTCTAAATCAGTTATTGAAGAAATCATACACAGCGTTAAACAAGCAAAATACTATGCCTTCTTGATCGATTGTACCAGGGATGTCAGCCGCGTTGAACAAATGTCAATAATATTAAGATTTTGCAATTCTTCAACTGGAGCAATAGAGGAACATTTTGTTGGGTTTATTGCCGTCACAGAAACAACGGGAGAATATGTAACAAATTCCATATTACAAGAACTGGAAAGAAATGGTCTAGATATCCAAAACTGTCGAGGACAAGGATATGACAACGGCGCCAATATGGTCGGTATTAATAAAGGTGTCAGAACAAGAATACTTAATATAAACCCAAGAGCATTCTTTACGCCGTGCGGATGTCACAGTTGGAATTTGCTTTTGATGGATGCAGCTAAGTCTTCTACAACAGCCAAAACGTTTTTTGGCTTCATCAATAAAATCTATGTGCTGTTTTCAAAGTCAAGTAAGCGTTGGGATATTGTGAAAACGAAATTAAAATTGACATTAAAACCTCTGTCTGAAACACGATGGGAGAGTAGAATCGGAGCAGTAAAAGCAATATTTTTGCAATTTGATGATGTTATCGAATGCGTGAATGACCTGAAAAATAAAAGTGATGATTCTGAAACTCTCAGCGACTGTGACGCAGTTTTCAATGAAATGTTAACTTTTGAGTTTGTTGTTGCGATACACGTATGGTACGAGATTTTATTACGTGTGAACAATATAAGCAAACTATGGCAAACGGTTCAAGTCAACTTGAAAGTCGCTATTGATACTTTACGGTCATTTAATATGGCTGGATTCAAGAATTCCGTAATACAGGATTTAACAATAGTGTCGCACAAGCTCGATTATTTGAACCTATTCAATCTTTTGAAATGCAGTACAGAGTTACCTTTTTTAACACTATGATTGATGCTATTATAATTGATACCGAATGTCGATTTAAAGCGCTCAATGAATATTTTGAACGATTTGATTTTATTTATGATATCAGATATTTAAATTCTATATCAAAAGAAGATCTCCTCAAGTGCTGTAATGATTTAGGTACAATACTTCGGGAAGGCGAAAACAACGACATACAGCCTTTCGAACTGTATGAAGAACTCCAACTTTTAAAAACAAATTCACTAGACTCTATCAACGACGCGAAACAACTCATTCAATATATTTTAGAAAATAATTTGGAAGAAATATATCCAAATGTTTATATAGCAATTAGAATCATGCTCACAGTTCCTGTCAGTACAGCTTCCGCTGAGAGAAGCTTCTCAAAGTTAAAATTGATTAAGACCTACTTGAGAAGCACGATGAGTTAAGAGAGATTATCTTCGTTATCAGTTCTATCAATTGAAGCTGAAATAGCGTCTGGTATTAGCTATGACGTAATCCTGAAAAAGTTCAGTGAGGCCAAAAGCCGAAAAGTTCGTTTATTTTAACTTCTATTTATGTAAGTTTTGTCATCATTTGATAAGCAATAAAACTTGTTTAATAGCAATAAAATATTTAATAAAACTTGTTGTTAATATTATTTTAACTATAATTCTGCTTACGTAATTTAATATTTTCTTGATTGGGAAAAAAGGAGGCCTCGCGAACCTAATTTCGCCGACGTCCACGCGAGATCTAGCGCCGCCTCTGGTGGTAGGCATCTATTAGACACACATAAGTTTTCCAAGATTTGTGTAGTGCTTAAACTGTGATGTACTTAGTCAAAATTATGTTGAGGTTGAACACGCGAAAAGTTCATCTTCAAAAATACCTAAGTTTTTCTTTTTCATTCAACAGCTTAAATCAATTAAGTACCTGAGTCTTCAGTTAATCGGTTAACGCGACGTAATCAATTACTTGGCAAGTTTAACCGTCAGTGGGTAATGGATTACCCGGTGGTCGTAACCGTTGGGTTCGCAATCTGTCACCATCCAGTTAATGCATTAATGCAATCTTTTAACTGAACCTCACTCAGTCTCAACATGTTTCTACTCTGCAGGAAATTAAGAAATATGGGGGCATTCCGTACGCAGTCGAAACATGGCTCTTTTAACGTTGCAAACTGAGGTTGTAAATAAAAATAAATTAGAGATGTGAGTTTGGCTGACTACGTCGACTAGTCGGCCAATTCAGGGGCATCGACTGTCAGTGATGTTTTAGTACAGCTGTTACTTAGGTACATTCAGTACAACGCGACGTCGCGTTGTGTTCTACGCGCGCCTCAAGGATTGTCCGCATAATGACAAGGACCCCCCTTTAGAGGGCCAAAGTCTGCCGGGGTCGTGGGTCTCACGATTTACCACGATTAATTAATTTATTTATTTATTGAGGGACACCGTGGATTTTAGTCAGTACGAGTCTGACAGTCCCTCCCGCTCTGCCCTGGGTGGGAGGACTCATTTAATGATTTTACCACGCTAAAAAAAAAGGTGTAATACTAACATAAAGCAGAAGAGTTTGTTTGGTTGAACGTGCTAATCTCAGGAACTGCTGGTTCGAATAGATTTTTTTTTGTGAGGCATAGTTCATTTTTCGAGGAAGGCTATAAAATCAATACCAATAGCAGTAGATCAGCGGGTGAAAGAGCTAGTTTTGTTATAAGTTGAAATTAAAAATCTCAGTAAAATTTTCAAAAATAAAGTTATTAATAATTAAAATAGACCGTGGCCGCTAAGTGATGATGAGTCCCAACTGACAGCGCCCGTTCACGTACATGACACATCAGATTCAGCTCAACCATTTTGAAAGGAACTAAATGATCCGTTTGTTTGTCCTTCCCTAGGTATCTCTAGGTCGCAGGGGAGACTACGCTACAGTCTCCACAGGGCTGTGCCCTAACAGGCGTTGCACACGGGGGACTCCAGACAGGCCTTTGTTATAACGGTGCTTTGCCCCCCAGGTGCAGACTGTGACCTCCGGTTGGTTTTAGTAAAGTAAAAATCCCACACTTCCCCGTCTTATCACTAAAGACCAGTAGGATTTTGAAGGTATTCTCAATGGGTGTCTCTAGTTGTCATCACGATTCTCGTCTTAACGACTGATTGCGACAAAAGTGGCAATAATTGGACAGACGAGACTTTTCAGCGATTTCTAAGAGTGGAGCTGCGTTCAATAGTTAGTTTAAGACATTAAAATAACCCACTAGGTATTATTAATGTGACTGGGAAAATCTAAAAAAAAATGCCATTATAAACGAAATTCTAGTTTGAAGGCCGAGTATTTACAGTTTGCCGAAAAACAAGATTTACGGCTAACTATTACTACTACTGAATAATAGAGCAGTTCTCTTTATGGAACAACATTAATATCTCAGATATAAAAGAAACGTTGTATTTTCAGGTATTTCAGTTTATGAATATTTAGTTAAAACCGTCAGAGACAAATTGGTTTGACTGTATCATGTTTGGGTTAGGGCAGAGTGGCTTTGAAATGGAAATACGAGCAAACAAACTTAATACCTATTACATACTATTTTTAGACTGGTTTATAAGGTTTTTTTATTGTACTTAAATCATGAAATGAGTACTCCCACCCAAGGCTAGACGGGAGGGACTGTCAGACTAAACGGTACTGACTAAAATCCACGGTGTCCTTCAATAGCCCTTAACGTTCCGGAGTTACGGTTACCTGATAATACAGTCTGGAGACCCCAAATTTTATGTGTTGGCCGCGCGGTTGAAATGGACATCCCGGGTCCTGGTGGCTTTTTTGAAGTGAAAACTTCTTTAGCTGTGTTGAGCACTTTTTCTGTAATGGGTATAAAATCTTAAACTCGCGTCAGGACACGTGACCCTGACCGAAAAAGCGTAGGACGGCGCAGGGCGCTTGCGTGAATGTTCGTGTGACTTTATTACTTTTAAAGAAGTTTGTATGCTGGATACATTCGTTGCTAGGTAACATTGTTTATAAAAGATGTACGTCACATTGGAAAATTATTGAAATAAAAAGTCAACCATTTTTGCGAGTTTTACAAAAATCTGTTCACAAGATATTTCCAACAATTACTATTCAAGTTTTCACTTCTGCCGGCACTCCCAGAGTGCAACCCGTCGTTTTTTTTTGTTTTTTATGGTGGTAAAATCATCAAATCAGTCCTCCCACCCAGGGCAGGGCGGGAGGGACTGTCAGACTTGACTGACTAAAATCCACGGTGTCCTTCAATAGCCCTTTATACGTACCGAGGTCACGGTAATTTGTGAGTCCCGCAACCCCGGCGGGTCCTGGTGGCTTAGAATTAATTTATTTCTGAGTATAGTACCTACATTCAGATCTTATAAAATTTTACATACAGTTTTACCGTTGCCGTTGTAGAAATGAAAATTAACCTACAATATCATAGTCATCGAGTTATTCAGGCTGCTAAACATATGGTTTTGGAATCATTGTTCTACTCCTAAGAAACAATGATATCTTGAAGTCATCTGGTCTAAATTCCTGGTAGTAGGGTGATACGTGTTAGGCACGTAGCAATTTGATTTTAAAGGATTTTTTATTTGTGTTAAAATCGTCTCTCCGGCCCTGTGTGGAACAAAAGGGACTGTCTGGAGGAGATGTTGGGGGTGTTGGTGAAAATGGGCAGACCCTTACTGACCCTGTTCCTCTTCGGTTGCCTTTTGCTTTCTAGGGCTACAGTATTCTGTTTAGATAGCCCCACGTAAAGGAAAAATAAATAATTATAACCAAATTTGTCATTGAAATAAAATTTGCAAAGTAGGTACCGGAACCGAATAAATCGTAGTACCTATTTAGGGTTGTCTCTTATCGTGTTCCACAGTAATTTTGGGTTCAACGTACATTCATGTATGTGGGTTTAAACCCTTTTTTATGTATGGGAAATAAAGTTAGGCATTTAAGCAGTAAAAACCGAAATGACTCGAACTTATTGCTGATATGATCCGTAGGTATCTGTAAACTCAAATCGTAAAGCTAATTTAATCAATCATGAAAATTGCGAAGGTCTTTAAAGTCGGTGAACAATGCAAACGTAGCATGACGTCGACTGCTGACTGCCTGCCTCGTAAATAACGGTATAATGTCACAAGTTGGCGAATTAATTAAATATCTAATGTTGTCTAATGCAATAGATATATGAGACAATGGGTTAGGTTAGGAATTACCCTAAATGAAAATAATGTAGAATTGCCGTGCGTTGGCGAAACTTCGACATGAACATGATGAAATGTTTATTTCTCTAACTCCCCATCTCTTTTACCTCATCATAATCATAATAAATCACCTGCGACCAACTACGGCCCCTCTGTTAGTGGAGATAATACATTTTTAAGAGTTTTATTTTACTAAATCCATGGGAATATGTAATATATACTTAATTCATATAATTCCGAGAGAGATTTACTACTCTCAGTACTCTCCCTCGGTCAAAATCACTTTTTTACACCTTTAGGATTTATACCAGTCAATATTAAGTGGGTTAGATTCGGTTATTTAAAAGAATTATTCATAAATGAAATCCATTATCTTAAACTCTAATAAAACACTAATACTAAGCGTCTCGTAATACGGAACCCAACCCAGCTCTTTCCTATCGATTCCCAAAAACCCTCCATTCAGCCATACGTTGTCGAACATGACATATTCCGTAACCATTCGAAATGAATGCAAAAACAAAACGTAGCTAATGCCAACTATTTGCGTCTACCTTCCGTCGTAAATCAAAGCATACCCTGACTGGGTTACTTCGTCAACCACGGTATGGTAAAGTTGGTTAATTTTATGGATCTCTCTGATTCATGAGCAGGCACGCGAGGACCACGTGATACTATGTTTGTTGTGGTACCAACGGCGGTTATATTCGAGTGTTATTTAACTTTAATGTATTGATGGTAGTTCTAATGAAATTTTACGTTTGTGGGAAGGACTTTTGTGTGGTAAAGTTGTCAGGGTGTTCAAATATTTGTTTAGGAGATTATTATCTTTGATGTGACGATTATAACGTTACCTTAATTAGTGGAAAATATTCATTGTTTCGTTAGCTTGGAAGTAAGAACTCGGTGATTTGGTCAGAGCCGTACATAATCTCGTTGGGTTGACTACAACGAAAAAGTCGTAGGAATAACCTGGACAAGCGAAGCATAGAACAGGAAATTATGGCAGAAGAGAGGAAAGGCCCAGTTGTTGGTGATTCTAGGTTAAAATGATAATGAAGCACATCACATATTATCTATACGTGAATTGTTCTTTTAGCTGTCTAATCAGTCCAAGTTGATGGCTTGAAATCTAAAACTATTTTGCTGGCTTGCAACCCTGCACCATAATGTTCAAATAGCTTTTTTTCTAAATTGGATAATTCAGTTTTAACTCCAGTTTCATCAATTGTTACTGATGAACAAACACGATAAACATCACATAAATAAATTAGAATTCACGTGGTATCTGGTATCTCAGTTTGACCTCAATTCTACAACGGAACGACGTTTCATCAGCTTAATGGTTGAGGAATAAACCTAACTATGTTGGATAACATTTATCGACACAAATAGATTAATTTTAACTGTAACTTGAGACGGTGTTACGTCGAGAAAAAAAAACGACTTTGGGACGGAGTCGACGGAGATTCAAGCAATCAATGTCTCAATCAAGCGAAGGAAATACGTATTTTCAGGATTTGTGAAGCACTAGCTTATTCTGCTGCTACGCATACAACCCAAGACAGCCAACATTTGCAAAATTAAATTTAGATCCGTAGTGCTTCAATGCCGCATTAAGACTACATTGATGCTCTAAGCAATCCATGCCTATGGTGCATCCATTGGTAATTTTTTTAACGTATTCAGTGATGATGAGAAAGGTGTTTAGGTAAGTCCCTAGTTTAGTAGGTAATGCAGAAAACTTTTGAGGACTAAGGGAATCCAAGAGTGAGCGAAGCGAGCTCGATGTTTTCACCATAGGCGTGATGAAGCCCTAAGCAAATGCTTTTGGTTACGGGTTAATCCGGAACTGCTGCGCTCGCGTAGTGGATCAAGGCCCAGTGTACCCTGCAGCAGATTGTGCTGTTGCAGTTTTAGAATTTGTCCGTAGTGAGCTGTTCTTAGGTACCTATCGACTTTCACTTAGGTTCAATTTTTCTAGGCCAAGCTCGACTTACTAAGTCCACTCCATTTTATATTTAAAAATGTTAATTACAAATGGAATGAACCAAGATAGAAACCGACGGATTATCGGCTTGACCAACAGAAAAAGTGTCTAAATAAAGTAGGTGACAACGTAAGGAGGTCTACTTTTGGTCCAGCGATATGCAGAGGTACTTCAAAGCCTGAAAGTCTAGAAAAAGTGACATTTTATGACATTGGGTCTGCTCTTGACCCCAACGTAACCCAAAAACAAAAAAACGACGGGTTGCACTCTGGGAGTGCCGGCAGAAGTGAAAACTTGAATAGTAATTGTTGGAAATATCTTGTGAACAGATTTTAGTAAAACTCGCAAAAATGGTTGACTTTTTATTTCAATAATTTTCCAATGTGACGTACATCTTTTATAAACAATGTTACCTAGCAACGAATGTCACACGAACATTCACGCAAGCGCCCTGCGCCGTCCTACGCTTTTTCGGTCAGGGTCACGTGTCCTGACGCGAGTTTAACATTTTATACTCATTACAGAAAAAGTGCTCAACGCCGCTAAAGAAGTTTTCACTTCAAAAATGAGACCTAAGAATGAGTTATCCCACCCTCTCACTGAGAATTAGGAGGCGATTTGTAGAGGCCTACCAGCACCAGTGGAATTGCTCAGCCGTCTCTGGGGGTTCCAAGTAGCCAGCGGTGCTACTGCCCGGAGTGGACCGCCAGGAGGTGGATTTATATCAAACCTATTAAAAGTCGTAGATGTCGAAAGAACTTTGACAGCTTAGTACTTGTCTGAGTCTAGTAGGCGTTCTAGAATAGATACAGATCATAGACTTTTTTTTAGCGTGGTAAAATCATCAAATGAGTCCTCCCACCCAGGGCAGGGCGGGAGGGACTGTTAGACTCTTACTGACTAAAATCCACGGTGTCCTACACTAGCTCTTTCACGGGGTCACGGTAATTCGTAAGTCCCGCCACCCCGGCAGGCTTTGGCCCTCTACAGGCCCCGTCACTATGCTGACACTCCTTGAGAGACCAACATAGACTGGGGAAAATGCTAAACGTGAAAACGTAGCGATAGTTCACGAAGGTATCTCATCCTAAAAGATTATGGCTCCAGAAAACAGTTGTTCGGTTTCTGATATTCCACAATGTACATGCCCCAATGACATCATCAAAACAGTGTTAATAAAATATGAAGGAGTGTCCAAACTTTTTGCCACATGTTTTAGCCTGCAGTAGCCCCCAGCCCCCTATTCCCAGGGGCTCATTTGTGGAGCTTTGCGTAAGCGGGGGCTCATCACAAAGCTAATGCGAGCTTTAATTATGTACGGCGGCGGCCGGATGTAGGGATCCTTAGCCACATTAATATGCTAATAATCTATTTTCATACCCGGTAGTGGCTTGGGTTCCGTATTGTGAGCTTCGTCTTGTAGACCGTGGGTAACGACTTGACATATAAATAACAGTGACTGGTTTCAGTACTTAAGTTTATACTTCTATCGTTTTACTGGTACACAGTTGGGCAAAGGTATATTTTCATAGAGATATGGCCCGAGCATTTGTCACCACGCTTGCTCAAGACAGGTTGGAGATTTCGGACTCGATGATAAGTTCAGTTTTCCTTCTCCTATGTCAGATACTTAAAAACTACACATTAATTCACAATTGTCAGGATTTGACCTCCTGTATGTTTTATCAGATAAGGTCGCGACTGTCTAAGCAGGATACCGTGGTCCTTGAACGCAAAGAACAACCAAAGGAACAGGGTGGACTTTCAGTTGGTAAGAGTCTGCCGACCCCTCCCCTCCGCCCTGGGTGCAAGGAATCATTTGATAATTTTACCACCCTAAAATAAGCTATTGATTTGAATAAAAAAATATACATAAAAGTAACTCGAGTTGAAAAAACAACCAATGACAAAAATAAGATGTTACATACTCGTACGTTTGTAATCGTCTGTCAAAATCGTGTGTAGATATAAAGAGATACTAAACCGTGACACGCAACGCAGCGGTATTCATTAAATATTATCAAAGCTATTCAAAAAGCATAATTTTATCATGGCGCCGCTAATCTTTCCGGAGCGGGGCATTTATTAATATTAAAGTACTTCCTACGTGGTTTTCTGTGAAAACAGGACGCTGTTCGGTTGTTTATTTCGCGATAAAATTGTGGTTTAATTTTTTTCGGTCACGTTTTTTCAATTTATATTTTGGAAATTCGGGAAGCATGGTGAGCTTGTCCCGGCTGCCATTTGTTTATCTTTGATCTGCTTGTCCATTGGCAACCAGTTTCTTATATAGGGTATAGTATTTGGGCGGACGGCAAGTAATCAGCAGTAAGAACTAGGGCCGACGGGAGCTCAACAAACTGAGGGGGCCAAAAAGGGGCCAAACGACTGCTGGCGTACGCAAAGGGCAACCAAAGAAACAGAGTGGACTTTTTGTCAGTAATTCTGACTCTCCCTTCCACTCCACAAACGGCGAGAGTACTCATTTGATGATTTACAACCGCCCTAAAGGTACCTTAACATCCGGTAACCATGTTGTGCACGTGCAGGCTAAATACGATCCAGGTATGCCGCTGAATCTGCTTGGATTGGGAACTGATGTCAAGATCATCATCATTTGCCTAGACTTTTCCCAACTATGTCGGGGTTGGCTTCTAATCTTACCGTACTCAGCTGAATACCAGTATTTTAGATTGAGCGACTTCCTATCTGACCTCCAAAACCCAGTCGGAACTGGTTTGTTTTGTCATTGATAATTTTAGTATGATTGGAATGTCATGTGACGTCGATGCAGTTCTAAACTATGCAGATATAATTCAGCATTGCTACTTTTGCAATGACCTTAGCGTGCTTGATTTTAATTTAGAGATTTTATGGTTTTTTGATTTAGCTTACCATTTTTAAGCGATCTGAAGATAGCTTTTTGTTTTATGTAAATTATATTAATAATATCATTGTAATAAACCTAAGTCCTTGTTTAAAATTAATTCATAAATAAATACAAGACATATAATAGAGAGGGACACAATACAAGTGAGACTTGTGACTTACGCAAGGACAAAAACATACATTTAAAATTTTTCACTAACATGGAACAGCAGTGTGATTCTGTAAGACTTCATTCTAAACTTCGAATCTGAATCCGCTGTGAGTTTCTTGATTGGCATTCTAAAACTCGGTTGATAATTCGAATCTACACTAGCGCTACTCTAGCGGGCGTGTTTGCGAGTTGAACTACAGGAGGCACGTAGCCTCCTAATTTGAAAGGAGATTGCTCTGCGCCCATACATTGTTCGCCCTGGAACCAAGAGCATCGGAAAATTATATTTTGTGTTGTCGATCATTAGTAAACTCCTATAAGATCTTATTTTTATAGCGGACTAGCTGCAGAATAGATATATTCCAAGAAAAGAATCAGATTTTGAGGTTATAATCGAACCATAACAACGAATATTAGGTATAGTTTTTCATAGCTTAAAGTGATTTTTAAGAAACTGAAAAGCAATATCATAATATATTTAGCTATTTTAAGCACCTACCTAGATAATTGGGTAGGCACCTATGCCTAGGTTATCCTTTGAGTGGTACACAGTTCCGAAAATCACAGCCAAGTAAGTCGTTTTTTAAAGCAATCAGAGTCCGTTAAAATAGCCAAGTCGTAATATGCAATATAGTCCCAAAAGCCAAAACACACCGATACAAACAATAACAAACAGCAAGCGACGCTATTGTAATCATCAGTAGACTGACAGTGACAAGTGACTAGGGATGACGATCTGAGATCGATTAATCAAAGAATCGATTTTTCAGGTCTAATAGATCGATTTTTTGTTCGAAAAAAAATTTGATTTTACTGATAAGAGATCATTTATTATCTTTCCTATTTTTCATAGATTGGATAATATTTGCATTATAATGTAAATGTAAACTTGAAAAATAAAATCGACATTTTAGAAATCGATCTTTCAGACCACGATTTTTTTGTAAATCGCTACATCGGCTTACGATTCGCATCAATTACAATCAATTGGGCATCCCTATTATTTATCGACACGACATGACGTTTGATGAAGATGGCGGCTATTAATGTTATTAGTCGCGTTGAATACTTTTTTTATTTTTCATTTTGGCTTACAGCTAGTCCGTGTTACAAAAGTATTTGCAACTAATATAATAAAATGGACAGTTAATTATCGTGTATTTCAAAACATTTTGTGGCATAGGGCCATTTCGGACATTGTCCTTTGACGACGCGTTTAACGCAATGGCTAAGCGATTGGACTGCTGCGCGGCGTGTCGCGTGTTCGATAACCGCACTAAACAAATATTTGTATGACCTACAATTGTTGCAGTGTAGTTGTTCCAGGTCTGGGTGTTTGTGTATGTGAGTTTCTATGTTTGTATTTCTATTTTTATATGCACCCACGACACAGGAGAAATTCCTAGTGTGGGGGCAACGTTTTTTTTTAAAAAATCTTTCTATTGCTTGTACAATGAAGCCTCCGCGATGTAGGTTGAAATTCCAAATTAATTCAATAAATCGCAAAATTAATCCAGCATTCGTTTAGGTGTCACTTATTTTACGTAAGTAAAAACGGGAGTAACTTATCCCAAACATTTACAAAACTGGCTAAAACGGTTCGTCCAGTAATAAATGAAACATAAGCTGGAGTATTGTGTTGATGAATGAAGGGTGCAGGGCAGACGGAATGCAATTACAGAGCAACACAGCGCTACACATTTGTGAGATTCTAAACATAGCCAGCAGCCTCGGTAACTATACTACGAGTTAGTTATTACTGTGCACTGGTGGTTCACTCGTGAAATATGCTGTAGTTCTGAAGATCCGCAGTGGTAGGCGTCCACGGCGACGGACGTCGGCAGACGATCTCAGGCCACCGAAGGCGCGGGCATGCGGGCGGCGAGTAATGGGTGACTCGCTGTCCGACCATGGACCATGTCTGATTCGACGGCGCGTTGTGTTCCACGCGCGCCTCAAGGAGTGTCAGCATAGTGGCGGGCCCCCCCTGTAGAGGGCCAAAGCCTGCCGAGGTCGCGGGACTCACGAATCACCGTGACCCCGGAACGTAAAGGGCTATTGAAGGACACCGTGGATTTTAGTCAGTACGAGTCTGACAGTCCTTCCCGCTCTGACCATGGTGGGAGTACTCATTTGATGATTTTACCACGTTAAAAAAAAGTTCTGAAAATAATTTAATACTATTGGTTGGAATGTTTAATACTCTTTCAAACAAAAACCTATTTTACGGATTATGTTGAAACTTGGTACAAAGCTAGTTTATAACCTGCATACATATGATTTACACGTAGTATACTTTTTATGTCGGTGGGATATTTCTGAAGAGACGCGCGGACGAAGTAGCTAGCAACAGCGAAGTCTCCTCCCTTTTGAACCATGCATCAAATCTTACTGATCTATATTATAGAGTTGGGATGTTATTTAATACCTCACAGATTTAATTTCGATATTTCAAAAACCTATGTGTTGCAAAGGCCCAAAGATCAGGGAACGGTGAAGAGTAATTTCTAAAAATGTGACCTTATGAGTTGGATTGACTACACGTCTTGATCCTTTATTGCTCTACAAGTGAATTCAATTCAGGACTGAGGGATGTGTCATATGAAGTTATGTTCTTTAGCTTTTTATTTATGATGTTTTCTAATTTAGTGCCATTTAAAGTGTCTCAAATCAAGTGCAATTTGGTGCAAAGCTCCCTATGTCTCCAGATGTACTAGAGATATCAAAAATTGGGCACGCTTCAATGTCCAAAGCTGTTTTCAAATCAACTATTATCAAAGTTATTAGCGCGCGATGGACATGGAAGTGTTACCAACATTGGCCAAGTAAGGCCAAAGTTACTGACGGGCTAGCCTCATGGCGGGAGCGGGTTTCAAAGTTCTTCACACCAACAAATACATTTTAGTTCTTTTGTAAACTGCACTTCGGTTGAATTTTCTTTAGAAGATTCTTTATTTGTTAATTTATCACTGACAATTTTAAATTTAGAAAAATCTAGCCACAAGTTCAGCACGATTTGTAAATCTGTCTTCGTCGCGGCCACGTTACCGCGGCGGTATGGATGGTGGGACCACGGTTGTGCCTGCAGCGAACCTCGCCGGGTGGTGTCCCGGGCTCCACTGCGCCCCACAGACGGGCCTCCCCAATTATAAGTTGGGCCAACACGCGATCCAACCTCGCCAGGTATCTGCCACATTTACATAAGTAATTTAAACTCGCTTTGGGGGTAATTTGAAAATAATTTGGTTGTATAAAGTTTTATGTAAGAATTATTAATGTATGTTCGCTTCTTACGGTTCGGTAAAGAAGTTATAGTTGTATCAGTTGTTTATTGTTGTATATAAGTTTAGTTTGTGTGAATGTTATAGATATTAAATACGGTGTCAAGAATTCTAGATTCTTCGTAAGATGAACACGTACCCCTTTCCCCCCACTTCATAACCTCTCTCTAACAGTTTTTGTGCTTTTAGATACGTAAAAGGAATGTTAGATTCGATTCCCGGGTCAGACAAAGTATGATTGGGTTTTTCCACCAAGAAAGAATTAGTGGCAACCCAAAGACGCTCACCTGATGGTTGCTACGTTACATTGTTAAACGTAACTGACGAAATGTGGGTTTATTGGAAGGTACAACACCTCTCACCTCTCTTCGGGTAATACAAGCATGCTGCTCTATTTAATTGTTGAATGTCACTCCCAATTCATTAGCAACCGTAATTTCACTGGGATAAGTTTAATATTCGTGATTAATTTCACGATTATTCCTTTGTTTCCATCCAAAAACTCGGTACCATCTTGTTCTCACTGATGCTGTGGTCCTAACAGACAGCTGTATACAAGCCTCATTGATGATCAGGGTCAGTCTACAATCAGGTGTCCACGTAGGCTTCATTCTTCACACACCTTCCAGTATCCGGCTCGAGGGACCAATTACTGTCCAATAACATTTAGTGACATAACATCACGCCTGTTTTGCCAGACGGGTTGGGTAGAGGTGTGCCATAGTACATACATGTTTTGCCAGAGGGTTGAAAATGTGTGTGTCTACCTTACCCTTCCGGAGATCAGGGATGGAGTTATGTTAGGATATTATAATAATAACTCGTTTTTGTAAATTGGAATGAATAGTTGCGTAAATGTTGCTATATCTACCCTGAAAATAACAACATGGGGAGGGAGTACTGAAAAAAGTTCTATTTCATAATTCAACTAACCGCACATGAAATTACTAAAAAAAAACGGTGTGGGGCACCGGGATTTTCTTTCTGCGCCGTAGGCACGTTTACAAACATTTAAACTCATATATGTACATAAACCCTGAACAACTACTTATAGATCAAAAAAATATTTGTTCTGTGCTGGAATCGAACCCGTGACAAGTACCGTAGCAGTCGAACTCGGACACTACGCAAAAAAAATGAAAAAGGTTCAATTTCGACTAGAAAAAAAAACCACAAATAAATTCAGTTCAATCTGCTTGCCGTGGTGATTATTATTATAATAACAATTAACAACGTCCTGAAACCCCCATTTATTACACCATTGTGTAAACCTACGATCATTACGTACAATATCATCTCACTCAAACCGAAAACATTCTGAAAAATTGCTGAATAATCTGTTTACGAGCAATTAACTTCAAGCTTTGCCTGTAAGCGGCTCGCCAGGGCTGGGGCGACGACCCCCGCGTCCCACTGTCAGGGACAGAGATTACAGGGACCCCACCCTCCCCCCCTCGACCCTCCCGTCAGGGCTGCGGTGTTGCCAACACATGGCAATTTGGCAACGGTTCAGTGCTAAATAACTATGACAAATAATAATATCTTTAACAGTTGTGCCTGTTAGTTAATTTTCAGAATGTTGGATTGCATCGGTTATTTTTTTTTATATTATTTTAAAAGTTATTTTGTTTAATTAACTTACGTGGATTTGTTCAGGTGTTAGCATTAATGGTTTCGCAAGAAATACACTGTATTACAATCATGTTGAACGAAACAAAAAACAAACCATGTTTCTTATTTGTAGGTAGGTCCTTTTGTTATGATATTAAATTGACAAAAAAACAAAACTCACAACCTAGAAATTTGAAAAACCTCTGTGAACTCGTGAGCAAACTTTCAAAACCTAAAAGTTTCACTACTTAATATTCCACAGGCTCCCGGCTTCGTCCAAAAATCTTCGTCACGTCACTCCCTGTCAGTGTCATATCCCGCGGCGGGCGATATTTTACGCGAAGGCTGGCAACCCCAGGACATTAATCACTCTGTTTAGGCGACCGCTGGTGATGAACTATTGTTACAATCAATAACCCTGCATGCTGAGTGCCGGGATTAGGATTGGGGAGCTCCTCGATTTATGCAACCGCGTTTTAGTGTTAATTTGTTGTTGACGGTGAATAGTGGAATGGGTTTAAATTGATTGGAAAAGGAGGCTTGGAGGCAGTGCCATAACTAGCATTTTATTCGTTCAGTGCGAGCTTCTTTGCACCCAGGTCTGACCTGTATAGGTCCTGGTCTTGTCATTTATGCACCCCTCCAGGGAATAGGTATGCTCTGTGCCCGGGCACCGTAGACTCTACTCCTATTTTGGTCACTACTTGGAGGATAGCCCTTAGTAATATGTGAGTCATTTTTAGTTTTGCAAAGGTCTACTACTGTTTACTGAGTTTTGGTTTCTACATTCAAGTAGGGAAAAGTGTCTCAGGAATTATTTGTTAGAAATTACGTTCGTAGACTGTACTATACGGCATTCGGTGAAAAGATGAACTTTAGGTTACCTACCAGGCTCTAACCTAGCCTGCAACTCTGCCTTGTCCTACGGCGATTACAATCGTGTCATGTTATGTTTTAAGTTTCAATCTTGTGTAAAAGAGCATGCTTCTATTTCCATAATTCGAATACAATGAACATTTAAAATATATAGTATTAAGAATAAAACATCTGTCCATGTAATGCCGTCATGCAATGATAAAATATGATTGACGTGTTTTGTGGTAAGTTGCTAACAGATAATCACACTTGACTGAATTTCCAAGCCACTGAATTTTGTCAACAACTCATAGAAACCTAATATACCACATTGGGTTTCTTTAACTTTAAGACGGTATAAAATCCTATTCCCAGGAATTTAAAGATATATCGTAGATTACAATAGTCTTATTAATATTCAATTGCGTGGCATTAAGTTACATGGGTTTAAGGCTTCTTTCGGAAAACCGACTTCAAAAACAACCACAAAAAAGTTTGAAATAACCTACAAAATATGAGTATTTACATGAGAACTAAGACCACAGTATCTCTCTCTGCTCTGCTCACATTTTATCATTCTATTTGGAATGTCTATGCTTGTTCTGTTACATTCCAGTAGCGAGGTTAATCAAAATAACTAAAATCTAAGTTTTACGAAACATAAAGTTAAAATAAAAGAAACAAGTATGTTCCACAGTTTATATTGAGTTGTGACGAGTTGATACACAAATCTTAGATAATATTACTTAGATATCAAGTTTCCTTATTACTTCATTTGGTAGATAAGTTACACTGTGACTTAACTGTCCGACTAGTAACATAAGTTAGGATAGAGCGGTATAATAAAGTGTATTTGCAGTAAATGTCATTTATTTACAAATATTAAAATAAATGTACTTTTTACTAGAAATTATTCATTTGTTTTTGATGTCAAAGAGTGTCATACAATCAGTGACAGATACACTAAAATCTCCATACACGGTCGAAAGAGTAAAATGACACCAAAAAAAGATAAGATAAACAACAAACACAAAAACATCTTTAAAGACTTATCAATTGAAACTGCTTCAACTATTTAATTAATAATTTAACATACTTAAAAACACTGTTAATAAAATGCTAAATTATAATTCATCAAGTCAAGGAACTTACAGCCACACCCAGAGACGTCAGTTAACAATAATGCGCGCATTAGTGAGTTAAGTGCTCAAAATCGTATACCGTGGCACTTGTACTAAATCCCTCTCATGCGTACAGTTTATACGACACTGGAAGAAAGTGCTGAAAATTCTCGTTAAGTGGTTTATACTTGTTTTTCTATTGTACACTTGCAACCACTTACACAATTTTCATTACAATAGCACGCTTAAAAGAACGTGGTTATATTTAAGAGTGTGGTATAGAACATAATATCACTTTTTACATGGAATCAATATAATTATTTCTTATATTATATTTACAATTTTTAACACACCAATAGTACTCCAAATAATAAATAAAACATCTTTAATTATTAGGTATTGAGGAAGTTTCTTTCGTACATTTGAGTCGTACAAGTAATAAAACTTTGTGCCCACACTCTTTATTATGTTTGTAGTTTAATGTATATCTTTTATTTAGTATAATATCCCTTTAATTTTAAGAACTTAAGCCATTTAACTTAGATAAATCACTAACCACACAAGTTCAGTCTAAGAGATCCGAAAACGAGTATTAATAATTAATTTACTTGGGAAATTATCATAATTAAATAATTCTGGCTCTTATTCTCAACCAGCTCTTGTAGAATTTGCATTTTTAAACAGTTTCCGTTTTACAAACATCGGTTTACAAAGTCATTATTAACATTACAAGTTATTGTATAGCAAAAAATTTAAGAATGTATGAATGAAATTATATGAACATAATTTGAATTGTTAAATTAAAGAAAGACTTCTATATAACAAGTTCTTGTAGGTATCATAAATTGTAAAAGAAACCTTGAACTTAAAATTGAAACCAAAGCAAACATCTTGTTTTTTCATTTTAATTCATTGTCAATAAAAAATTCTTTTAGTTCGGTATGTTAACCACAAAGTTGTCACAATATGTCGTAAAAATAGACATAAAAATAAATAAATAATTAACGAGTTTCGTAATTACTATAGCTATTCTATTAATATCGTTACTGCTTAATGAGTTCTCTAAGTACAATAATAATAAGAAATATCAATAACCCCAGGACCCCAGTGACTATTCCATTAAGTATTCATTCACTATCTTTATTACAAGACCAAAATTAAACAAAGGTCAAGAACAAATTATTTCGTCATTGTGATATTTCTTTTCCTTGTGCAATTTTTAGGTGACATGTATCCAAAAACCTTAAATCTAAATAAAATAAAGTATACAAATAGATAGATTAATACATTTATTTCTACAAGATGTATTTTTGACCGAAAAAGAAAAAAATACCCACTCTTGAAGTTCTATGCTATAACTTCTGTACTGACTTACTGAGTAATAATTCGAATAATATCAATTCGGAACTTTTAATTAAATCTACTTTTCGAGTCTATGGTCTCATATAATTAAAATATGATTATTAACCATCGCACAAACAGGATAATTAAACTTTAACCAGCGATTGCTTAGGAATTGCCTGCAACGAAGACTAGATAAAAAATCGTTGCGGTTTTTGTCATGATATTTCTTTTTGTTCAAGACATACAAGCAGTCATCCCATTAGAAACACATAAGTACAGCATTCGATATGATATTTCTTTAGCTCGCCTTTTACTAATGCACCGAATGTACCAATATCACTATTGGCTAATAAGCCATCGTTAGCTCTCACTTAATCTAATGAACATCTGAGAGTGTACGACAAATTGCGTTTTCCCGGGTGCAAGCATAATAACTAACACTATAGTAATGTCCTTTGGTGTCTCCTGCCTTTGGTGTGTCGAATATTCGAGAGTGAAGCCGGGCGGAAGGTCAGCGATATCTCCAGTCCTGAAACATTCATTACAGACATTATCAGTTGGTTGCGATGCTTAAAAAGCTAATGACTTGCAATCACGATAGGTCAATGAAACGATTTGCATTGATTTATTTTGCAACCCACTGTTATGAGATAGTGTGTCATAATATGATAAGGTAAGTCAGTGTTGTCAATCTTGTTGGTGTGGTAAAAAAAACTGAGAAGGAAGTTTGATTTACAGGTCGGGCAAAATGCTGTAAGATTTTTATTTCAGACTAGCTTCTGCCCGCGACTTTGTACGCGGACCCTGTTGCTTATGCCAGCGACAGCGACGGGGTTGTCAAAATCGAAGTTCTGAAACGTCTTATGTTGAATTCTAACAGCCCGGGGACGGAAAAACAACGTGCTGCTTATATGTATAGATAAAGAAATTTATGAAAAAAATAGAAGTAAATAAGTGCTTTGCAAACGGTTTATGATAAATGGCCTTTCTTTTCATGTGGCTGTCTTAAAGATAACTTGAGTTCCATACTCTGTATAAAAATTGCCAAATTATTAAGGAAATATGTTGTTGTAAAAAAAAACCTTCATCACGCATTGCAATCAACTTTCAGAAACTTCCAATCCAAGAAATTAATACTTTTGTTTTAATTCTTCCTCACTGATAAATAAACTCGAGCACACAAAACAAACAATAGTAAATGAAAACAATTGTTAATGAAAGCCACAGCGTATTAATTATTGACAATAGCGTAATTTGGCGTCCATAGCAGAGCGTGTAGCGACCTCATTGTGGTTCCCAATTGTTCCGAGGGAGGGCAGCACAATCAGACCGGCCGTGTTTATATCGTTAAATATTGTTTAACTAGGAGTAAAGAATAAAGGGAGATATTCAACTGCCTAAATTATAACTGTCATTTTAAGTAACCGAAAAGCTACTTCTTTGTAATGAAAAAAAAAAAAGGTTGATAAACATCGTTTGAGAATGCGGCTGTTATGACAGTTTTTATTAAACCAAGGTGATACTGTATAAGATTTGTAGTTGCCACGAAACAGCAACACTTCTTCTTCAAAACGTGTAGCATCTTAACCAAATGTTTACTAAAATAACTGCCCCTAAATTAACGTGTGAATGAAGCAGCATTTTTTTCGGATTCAGTTCAAGAAATGAGTTGTTTTTTCACAACTAGTTGCCTTTCATTGCCAATTTCGATCACATCAAAGCTACAAAACCTTATTCCTTTGGAACTACTCTTGTTTCTACGCGCCATGTTTGCGGACGGCCCGTCGACGGACAGCGCCGGTTAAATACGTGATAGTTTAGTATATTTGTTGGTTAATATGATGTAATTATGCCGAATACCATTTGTGGTTGTTTGGCCCAATCGGATTGTGGTTATCAGGCTTCAAATGTATTGATAATTGAGGCTTTTGACTGATGTGTCACACGAATTTAGTTGTCACATATAGGCTAATACTATTGGTTCAAATACTCCCAGTTTTTACGAAAATTTAGTGGACGGAAGACTTTTATTTAATTAAAGTTATTTTGTCTTAAATATGTTAACTAAGCCTAATGAAGAATTTCACTAGGCGATGACTAATTACTTAAAAATAAATGAATAAAGCTCAGATCAAAAAAAATAGGGAATAAAGTTCCATTAAAACTAAGCGTTTGTGTTTGTCACCTTAGTGTGGGACAAAGTTTTTATCAAAAAAAAGTTATTCAGGGTTGATTCTGCAAATAATGTAACCAGATTCCTGAGATATACCTATTCTCAGAAATTGCGGTGCATTTTTTGAAATTGATGAATCATGCAATAAATAAAGCACTTTCTACTAATATTTACGAACGTTCATGCATTTGCGCATTCGTTTTTATTTTTATATTAATTACTTACATAAATAATGTCATATCCTTTCATTGATAAACGTTATGTTTTCTCTCTACATCCTGGTATTTATTTTAGAAACTTGAAATTGCAGTTATTTCTACAAAAAAAAAACACTGTTTACACTGATTTTACTTTTTTTCTTTGTGGTCATTGACAACTCCTATCCTTTTTGTCGCAAAATATGCGATTAAAAACCGTCACATGACGGAGCATGCTACTCACTTTTATACAGTCAATTGGCCCTGTCTTTCGAACAAGGATGACGTAGAAAGCGCACGTCGGTAAAAATCGTAAGAGGACGCAATAATTCAAAATAAAATATATATGTACACGGCCCTGAGGCTGGAACGCAAAAGGCAATAGAAAAAACAAGTCAGTCAAATCAGACAGTCTCGTCTCTACCGCTCCATACCGAGTGCGAATGGACTCTTTTAATAATTTAACATATAAAGGAAAGTGTAGTAACTGTTGGTGTTTTCTACCCCATGTGAAAAAAATGTAAACTATTCCAATTACATCCCGTATGATTAAATACCAATCACTTAACTAATTACCTTTTACGTGGTAAAATCATCAAATGAGTCCTCCCTCCTAGGCAGGGTGAGAAGGACTGTCAGACTTGTACTGACTAAAACTCCACGGTGTCCTTCAATAGCCTTTTACGTTCTGGAGTCACGGTTACCCGATAGTCGAGCACCTGTCGACGTTTTCTAAGTGCCCTCATGGGCCTATGTGAAATAAAAACATTTGATTTTGAGTCCTGCGACCCCGGTAACCAATTACCTTACACTCCTAAACTGACTGATTCATAACTGTCAAGTTATAAAGTTAATTATACATTGCACAAGGAAACGCATGAGTTATCAAAACAAATGGTGCATGGCCTCAACTGTGAGTCATTCATATGCGCGCCTGCTACCAGCCCAAGGTAAGCAGAGCTCTTGTTATGCAATAGGTCTTGATGCCGCTGGCTCGTGTGATTAGATCGTTGTAAATTATACAAACAACTTATTACGGTTTTTGTTGTGGTTTTTATGTACGCGAGGAAACGGTATGGTCTTCCGTTTTGGTTAACAACATCTTTATCATCTACAAGTAGTCGTTCCGGATCTGGGCGTTTGTGTATGTGAGTTTATGTGTTTGTAAACGCACCCACGATACAGGAGAAATTCTTAAGTGTGGGGCAACGTTTTAAAAAAAACAAATTATGTAAAATATATTGAAGTGATGGTGGAATAAATTGTAGTGCCATTCTTTTTTTTTATTAAACCGTTGCCCCACACTAGGTATTTCTCCTGTGTCGTGGGTTACAGACATAGAAACACACATACACAAACACCCAGACCCGGAACAATTACTTGTAGGTCATACAAATATTTGTTCCAAGTGGTAGGTGACTCTGTGAACTAATCTTGTGTCGTAGGTGCGTTTACGAAATCACATACACAAACAGAAACACCCAGACCCAGAACAACTACTTGGAGATCCCACAATTTTTTGGTCCGTGCGGGAATAGAACTCGCGACACGTAGCGCCACAGTCAATAGCTCGATCAATGTGTCAATTGTGCCGTCAGAATATTCTTTCTTGAATTTATTTAATGCTTTTATGTTTTGTGTTTATTCTATGTAGTGCTATCTTAAGCTCTGTAGTTTAAGATCAAAACATTTTTTTTTGTAGGATATGTTAGGCATCCTAGTTCTTCAAAGGATAAATTTTATGTTAATGAATGTCTTAAGTATGCTGTCTTTAATAATAATTTTATGCATTATGTTTTATACTCATAATGTTGTATGTACAACTATCTAATTTATGCAGCAGCTATGTATAATAGTAATGTATAAAACTATATTTTTTTGAGTTTTGTGTTGGGTAGGTTGTAGGTCTGTCTTTCATCTTATGAGTCCTCCCACCCAGGGCAGAGCGGGAGGGACTGTCAGACTCGTACTGACTAAAATCCACGGTGTCCTTCAATAGCCCTTTACGTTCCGGGGTCACGGTAATTCGTACAGTCCGCGACCAGCAGGTCTGTCCTTAGAGCTAAATTCTACAAAATTCGACACTGTCTACTGCCTATAATTAAGCAAAATAGTTTAATTAGGTAAAATTCTCTAAGAATATGATTTTTTGTACAAAAACTATCAGGAACACACCTGATCTCTTCTAAACGTCAAAAAATTTCCTATTGATGGCATAAGCGCAACATTACTAATTGCTGTATATTCTAGCAATCACTTTACAAAATGGAGAATTCATTTATATCTACGTAATTATCGCATTGTTCGTGGCCTACTAAAAACTCATGAGCGTGTATGTTACGGTGCATGCGCTGCTGTTGCAGGCAGATGGCTGAAACCAGTGTATCGATAATTATTTGCTCAACCTGAATTTGCAGATTTATAACAGCTTTCGTCCATGGCACTCATTTCAAAAATTTTTAGTAAAAAATAAGTAAAAAATAACTAAAACCCGACTACGAAAAACTCGCGCGTTGAAAAGTATAAAACAAGAACAATATTCATTTGACCGAGTTATAGCCGTGGTCGTATGCCACCTAGCCAATAAAGATTGTCTGAAATAACCGCAGGTGTAGGACCCTGTAACCAGCGGACAACTGAGATGCTTCTAACGACACCTCATTTGTCATGTAATGATAAGTGGTTTAGAAGTTATGAGGGAACAAACAAACATACATACAAATACACATACTGGTCAAAATCATAACCCTCGTTTTGGCTTTGCCGTAGTCGGGTAAAAAGAAGAAAAAGGCAGGTCCTATCTACCGCTGTGTGAAAATCATCGAAATCATACATCAACATATTTTTTTTTAATCTCGCAAAAGCATAATAAACTCACTTTTCCATTTTTAACGCAAACAATCAAAATATATATATTTTTATTTCACATAGACCCACGAAGGCACTTATAGAACTTAAAATTTAACATTCAAACAGTGAGTGAACACAGTAGCTTAAGGCAGATCTGCAACATAACTTTCCCTTTTTTATTGAGGCTGCAGCAAAGGAAACATATAATGTAGACTCACGGTTACGTATGACATTAGAAGCAGAAAGATTTTCTTTTACGGCTGTGACTGAATTTCATAGGGACGGCGTCGTAACAGATCACAATTTACAAAAACATAATGCTTGGCAAACTGTTGCTTTGGTCATCGTGGTATTGTATTAGGATTAAGCTAATGCATACAAAACAGTGGTGTACTTTTTAGTGAGTCCTACGAATCAATAGATGGAAGAAAGAAAGCATTTAGCACAGCAATAGGTACGAGAGACTCCTTCAACATAGTCATTTGTATTGTTCAACATAGCATGGTTATTTCGTAAAAACGCTAACTTTCCCACCATGCCTGCGTCTCGCAAGTACCTGCAGTACAGTTCTACGGCTTCAGTTGCGGCGCGATCGGTACCAGCTCCGCGCGCCGGTAATTAGCTTCTACGCTGGGTTGCCAGCTACTTCCATCAACTTCCACCATTAGGGAGAAGAGGAAAAACACAAAATTGATTGTTTACTGGGTATTCAACTACTACAAGTTTCATTAGTACTTAAAACCGTTTATTCCCATCTGCCCCGTTTGAGCTTGCCACAGGGGTGGTGGTTGGCACTAATAGATATTTCTGTGTTGGATATTTCTGCACTGCTGCCGCACTGCGTATAGCGGTTCCCGCAAGAACAAGTACTTGGTGACATTCAAGTAGTTGTTCTGGGTGTAAACGCACCCACGATACAAGAAAAGTTACTAGAGAAAAAAAAATACAATAATCACAAAAGCTTAGTAATCGCTACTGAATCAAAAAATAAAATAAGTGTTTTTTTAAAGAAGAGTTTGCTCTCCTGTATATTTTAGGAATGTCAGAGACAAAGGTTAAAATGGAGCGAGCTTCTTATCCAAGGTGTTAATTAGTGTTATAAAGTTAGTAAGAGTAACCAATCAATAGTGTTGTGGGATTCTAGTGAAGATTGATATACACCTAGCCAACAGATATACACATTTTGAAGATTAAATGAAAATAGTATATCGTGATGGTCAGTTTTAAAATGGGCCTATGTGTCCCTACATCAACACATTGGAGGAATTTAAGTTATAGACGCCATAATGGATATGGTGACTTACTAGGTCCAAAGAATCTAGTAGAAGAAAAAAAAAACAAATTGGACTTTAAACAAGACTAGACAAATATCAGGATTATTACAGCTACAACTATAATTTCCAGAAAATACGAGTAACATTTTATTTAGGGAAACCGGGAACTCGAAGGGATTTTAGGGACAATGTTACATTTTGGACCGAAAATACCCCGAATATCGGTAAACTCCGTGAAGCTGGCAACACAGTCGTTACATAGCTAATACCGCGAACCTGTCGAATATAGTTTCGCGTGTCTTCTATTCTCGTTTCAAGGCACAAAAAAGTTTCAATTTCGTTTGTTTTTCTAACTGACTTTGTACACGATTCGTACCTTAGCAAGTCATTTGGACCACAGGAATTTTTCATTTCGAAACTTCCGTTTTTACCACAACGATAGTATCGTGTCAATTTGATACGTTTGCTTCGTTGTTTCAATGGTCGCCTGTAACTGCAAAATATGAGGTTTAAAGTTATCAACTTCTCGTTCCTTGCTCTTTTCAAGATGGAGTCAGTTTACCCAGAAGAAGCTTGTTCTTTCTAACTTTGAAGAGAGAGGGTTATAGGTATGCGTTATTGAATAAATCTCTAATCAAGAAACTCGTATGGTGTACATAATAAAGTTTATTTTACGTAAAATATAAATAATCTATACCAAGTTGGGCAGGGCATCTGTCTAGACGCAGAGATGGCAGATGGAGTAAGGTTTTGACCGAATGGTGGCCAAGGTTCGGCCATAGAAACCAGGGCCGCCCAAAAGCCCGTTGGGTTGACTATATCGTCAAGATCGCGGGGAATAAATGGTCAAGAGACGCACAGAATCGAGAGATATGGCATAAAAAGGGAGAGGCCTATTGGGTATAGGCCTCTCCCTTGGCAGCGGGTGATCCCGGGCTGATATGATGAATATTATACAGCTGAAGAGTGTGTTTGAACGCGCTTATCTCAGGAATTAGAGTTTCCTTTTGAAACATTCTTTTTGTATTAGATAGTTCACATATCGAGGAAGACTATAGGCTATAACATCACGTTACAAAAGCAGCCGAGCAGCGCGGGTGAAAACGCGGGGAACAGCTAGTTAAAATTCCAAAGCTGAAGAGTTTGTCAGTTTAGTTGAACACGCCAATTTCAGGAAATACTGATACGAAGATAAGAAAAGCAACGGGTGAAATATTCTATATGAATCCTTGTTGCATAGAATATTGACGGCACGGTTAGCACAGTGGTTAAGCGATTCGACTGCAGCGCTGCGTGTCGCGGGTTCGATTCCCGCACGGAAAAAATATTTGTATGACCTACAATTGTTGCAGTGTAGTTGTTCAGATCGCCGGCGAATCAGCCAACCTCCTAGCAGGATTGCTGCCCTGGGATCTGGAGGCGACTGCCCTCCAGCGCGTCTACGAATGGCGCGTGGAGGCGCAGCGCCGGGGCGAATCCCCGCTGCCTCGACAGGTCGAGGCGCGGCGGGAAGAGCTCCGGCGCGATCTCAGGGCAGTATGGAGGGAGCGACTGTCGCAACCGAGGTCCGGGCACGCCGCAATCGCGGCGGTAAGACCCCTCTTTGAGGAGTGGCTGGATAGGCGTCACGGCGTCCTTACCTTCCGCATGACGCAGGTCCTCACCGGACACGGAAGTTTCGGGAGGTTCCTGTGTCTGATAGGGAGGGAAGAAACGCCTGGGTGTCACCACTGCGAGGATCGTCCGGAGGACACGGTGGAGCATACGGTGCAGGACTGCCCCGCTTGGGCAGAGCACCGCCGTGTCCTCACGACGGCGATAGGCGGAGACCTCTCGCGCCCGGCATTGGTCGAGGCCATGCTGCGGGGCGAGACGGAGTGGGAAGCGGTCGCCTCCTTCTGCGAAGCAGTCATGCTCGTGAAGGAGGAGGCGGGCCGCCTGAGGGAGAGGACAGCGTCCTCCCTCCATCCCAGCCGCAGTGGTAGACGCCCACGGCGTCGGACGTCACAGGACGATCTCCGGCCACCGTAGGCGCGGGCATGCGGGCAGCGAGTAATGGGCGACTTGCTGTCCGACCATGGACCATGCCCGGGTCGACGGCGCGTTGTGTTCCACGCGCGCCTCAAGGAGTGTCAGCACATTGACGGGGCCTGTAGAGGGCCAGAGCCTGCCGGGGTCGCGGGACTTACCCATCACCGTAACCCCGGTACGTAAAGGGCTAGTGAAGGACACCGTGGATTTTAGTCAGTACAAGTCTGACAGTCCCTCCCGCCCTGCCCTGGGTGGGAGGACTCATTTGATGATTTTACCACGCAAAAAAAAAAAAAAAAAGTGTAGTTGTTCTGGGTCTGGGTGTTTGTGTATGTGAGTTTCTATGTTTGTAAACGCATCCACGTCACACGGAGAAATTCCTAGTGTGGGGCAACGTTTTTTAAAAATATAATAATATTGATAGCACATAGTAGACTCAATATAATTTATATTTACACCTAGTCTATACCTATTCAATATGGCGACTGAAAACACGATAAAATCTGTATGTATTTTTCCCGTTAATTGTTAGTTGTAACTAGTAACATTATATTAGTACCTATGCCGCAGTAGATGTTTACGAGCTGTTAATGACGCATTAACGGCCGATTAACTATGTGTATCGTTAATGGAACACACAACTGTGTTTACTTTGGTATTAATTAGCTTTGATTGATAGGTAACTGTTATTTGTTTCAAGATCATTTGAAAGATGACATTAGGTCAATCAATGGCTGTTTCTTATCTTTGGTCAAGTCAAATCAAATGATTTATTTCTTTGCAAATTTATTTCTAACTTATGTTTCTGAAGATGGATGTATAGATGTTTGTAACTCTTTCACAGAAAAAGTATTGATTTGCTTTTTAACTTTTTCCCGAAGATGTGCACAAGCTAAAAAACACTTTGTTTTGGATGATAAAATCATCTAATCAATCCTCCCACAGTGAGGGGCGGAACTCTCAGACTCTTACTACCTTAAAATCCACAATGTTCCTGTTCCTCTTTGCATTCCAGCGCCCCGGTGTCCGTTTAAGGCAAAGTCCTGAAACCCTAGCATAACTTGACTTTTTTTATGTAAAAAAGTAAACGGGAACTTTGACGTTAATTTGATGTAAAATAATAGTAAGTACGCTGTAAATAAAATATCTATAGATATCTTATTATAAGGCAGAATTCAAAAACAGCAAGTCGGCGAGTACCTATTTTGAACCGAGTAGGGATTTCAACGAATAAGATTTAAAGAGGCTAGGAGGTTCAAATTATAATTTTATTGCTGATTATTATTCTGGGACTCGTACTATCATTGATAATATCCTCATTCTTTTGGCTTGGTTTTTGCCAAAACCATCAGTACTTTGTCACTTTCCAAGGTTGGCTCAAACTAGATTGGTATAATTTATACACCGCTAATGTGTTTTTTTTTGTTAATGGAGCAGACGAACAAAAACTTTTTACGATATTTATTACACAACATTTTTCAACCAGTTTTTTAACATTTTCGTTTTATAGTGTCAACAAAAAGTTACATTAATTTAAATAAAACAAGATTAGAAGATTCCGCAAATATTATTATAATTAAATTATTAGTCACATTTAGATAATAATGTTTATTTAATAATCAGTTGTTATCAGTACTTACTTGAATGAAGTAGGAACAAGATTTGTTTGATAACGGCTAGTTGCATATCTATTAATACTTCGAAATATTTAATTATCTATACTTATAATAAATCTGTAGAGAGGCCAATTCTGTACATGAAATATATTTAAAAAATAATTATCCAGGGGTGATAAGGGATCGCCACTGATGCCAAAAATACAATCAGTAAAATTTTTGTCTGTCTGTCTGTCTGTCTGTCTGTCTGTCTGTCTGTATGTTCGTTATAGAAACAAAAACTACTCGATGGATTTTAACGAAATTTGGCACAATTGTTCTTCATACTCCTGGGCAGGTTATAGTATACTTTTCATTACGCTACGATCAATAGGAGCAGAGCAGTGAAGGGAAATATTAAGAAAACGGGAGAAGTTACTCCATTTTTTAAGCTTCCTTCGCGTGTGCAGCCTTAATGGTTAAAGCTACATAGAAATCATGTATCACGGAAATTTTCTCCTTAAAATTATATAAAAATATTCCTTAACAGCATATGTCTATCTTTAATGGTTGACTCACAATAACAAGTGAAACTCCCGATAACTTAGCAATTCGGAGCTTTCTGATTATATTTGTCTACTCTTACGTTTACAACACTCTCACTCATCCCTAATTTAAAAAAGTTAACATTATTACCTATTCAATAAAAAAAGAATTATGTAAATCGGTGTAGAAACACCAAAGTTATACATGAAATACGTTAATAAGTCATCGTGCGTGAATACTGAATCATGCTATAAGGATTATTGAAGTGAAAACTTCTTTAGCGGCGTTGTGCACTTTTTTTGGAATGGGTAAAAAATGTTAAACTCGCGTCAGGACACTTGATCGAAAATTCGTAAGACGGTGCAGGGCGCTTACGCGAATATTCGTGTGTGTTTATTACTATTGAAGTTTCCACTTCTGCCGGCACTCCCAGAGTGCAATCCGTCGTTTTTTTTGAAGTGAAAACTTCTTTAGCGGAAGAGCTCCGGCGCGTACTCAGGGCAGTATGGAGGGAGCGACTGTCGCAACCGAGGTCCGGGGACGCCGCAATCGCGGCGGTAAGACCCCTCTTTGAGGAGTGGCTGGATAGGCGTCACGGCGTCCTTAACCACCGCATGACGCAGGTCCTCACCGGACACGGAAGTTTCGGGAGATACCTGTGTCTGATAAGGAGCGAAGAATCGCCTGAGTGTCACCACTGCGAGGTAGTCCACTGCGTAGTAGTAGGAGTCCGGAGGACACGGTAGAGCATACGGTGCAGGACTGCCCCGCTTAGGCAGAGCACCGCCGTGTCCTCAAGACGGCGATAGGCGGAGACCTCTCGCGCCCGGCATTGGTCGAGGCCATGCTGCGCGGCGAGACGGAGTGGAAAGCCATCGCCTCCTTCTGCGAAGCAGTCATGCTCACGAAGGAGGAGGCGGGCCGCGTGAGGGAGAGGACAGCGTCCTTTTTTCCACCCTAGCCGCAGTGGTAGACGCCCACGGCGACGGACGTCGCCAGACGATCTCCAGCGAACGTAGGCGCGGGCATGCGGGCAGCGAGTAATGGGCGATTCGCTGTCCGACCATGGACCATGCCCGGGTCGACGGCGCGTTGTGTTCCACGCGCGCCTCAAGGAGTGTCAGCATAGTGACGGGGCCTGGCGCAAGCCTGCCGGGGTCGCGGGACTAACGAATTACCGTGACCCCGATACGGATTTTAGTCAGTCAAGTCTGACAGTCCCTCCCAGCCTGCCCAGGGTAGGAGGACTCATTTGATGATTTTACCACGATAAAAAAAACCACGAGTAACATAGGCTTTATTTTATTTTAGAGAAAAATAGGGTTCCGTAAGCGTTACGGGTTTTTCGGCCACAAGGTGTAAAAAATCAACCAGAAAAGTTACTTATTTTGCGTACGCTGCCTAAACTATAAAAGATAGAACCATAAAATTTTCTAATAAATTGTTGATCTTATAAATATCTACAAAAAACATCCGAGACACACTATTTCTATCTATGTCGAGTGTTTGTGATGACTGCGTCATCGATGTTAGTGTCGGTATCTGTGAATAGACCTGGGAATCATGTTGCTGACCGTGTCTTTCCTGAGTAGGCTTTTTGCAGCGGTAACCGACATTCACGCGGGCGGAGCCGCGGGCGCCCGCTAGTCAGGAATAAACTATGGAGTGCTGATATACCTAGTATATTATATCTAACTTATTGGTATACATATTTTGTGACTCTTGAGTTATTCTACATCGATATAACGTTACCTGAACTTCCTAGCAAGAAGTCACAAGAATGACTGCTGAGCATGAGTACCTAAGTTTGATTTACAGGTCAGTCAAAGTTATTTTGTTTTTACATCTGGGGTTTCATATAGCAGATGCCCTTGAAATAGGACTAAAACATAAAACATAACTGCCGAAAGAGTACCCTTTAAAGAATGGACCAGCTCTTCGCATTAAGTTTGAAAATTGGGTGCAAAGAAGTATATTCGTAGTAGCTTACGACGTACTTTTATCTGTATGCACTATGCCTCCTATGATATGTCGGAATCACAAATCGTTGATTAAAGTGCTTATGGACCGTCTGTCACTGGTGCATGGCCTGCTTTTTACCAGATAATCCCCAAATCCTGAGATTCGATCAATCGACAGCAAAGCCAAGCCTTGAGTAAAACTTTGAACTTTGACAAGTGTTTTAAGGTATCTATGTGATCTGTCGTCTATATAATGTGTTCGAGTCAGTCAGTCATCAGTTGGCATATTTTGTTATATAGAAAGTGTGCTGATTTTCACATATTCACTCTTTGCAGACATGATAGAAAAAATGCAACTTAAGAACATATTGTTTTGTGTGTGATCGGCCAGAAGATCCTCCCTTTTCAGATGGAAATGAGGAATTAGTGGGAGAACCTACTACGTCCTAACTCTAAAATCTAGAGCTGACAGACTGTGACAAGGAAACACCATTCAATATGTCTATCCTACCTGAGATCATATAACATAATTCCTGCCGGGCTGCCGCCTGCCGATAGCGAAGGGCCAAAACCTGGCGCGTGCAGCAGCTGCGACGTCCCCGCGCAGCAGTGCCACCACATCGTCCAGGTAGCGCAGCGCCCGCGCCTCCGCACCTAGCGCACGCGCAGCGTCCGTGCAGCGGCGCGCGCGCACTGACGACGCCTGAAATTACAGAGGGAATTTTAGTTAGCACTGATTCTTTTAGGTCCGTGTGTTCATTAGGCAACAATTGTGATAGAAATAATGTATAGATCACAATTGGGAGGGCAGAAAATTTGCTATTTGATAAGTAATGTATTAACTACTTGTTAATTCCAATACAATTTATAACTATTTGTTAACAAAAATGTATGCGATTTTAACAGTAGTTAGTTTAATTATTGTTTACACAAATGGCCCTCAAAAAGGACTCTTGTTCAAGGGCTAAGAATACAGCAATTGTTGCCTAATCAACACACGATGTTAGCGTGCATTAAGTTGAATATAATTAAAACGAAGGATTTTTTTTATTTGTTTGGACACTTTGAGAAAACGGCTCTCTATAAACTATGAACGGTCGACGAAAATTCCCACTAAAGTGCGATGAAACAGGACAGCATCAAAAATCATTCCCTTTGCAGATTCAGTTAAAAAAAACTAACAATGAAACTATTAGATATCAAAAAAAAAATAGATAAACACCCATGAAAGATCGAGAACTTTAAACTTTGAAATGATAATCTTATTATAATAATTAAATTATTACTGAAGACTTCTTGCTGTCTAAAAGATCGCGTGACCAAGTTTTAATAATCCACAACAAAAAAGATTGGATAAATACATAATCTATTTATAATTACATGTAGTAAATTATGTTTAGTGAATTATTGTTTCCTTGTACGTGAGTCAAAAATAACTATAGAAGCAGGAAAACGTATTTAAATGGAATATTTACTGAATTTAGTAGGAATATACAAATTTTTCAGTAGGAAAATGTCTATCTGGATGATATTATTACAAAGATAACGGAATTATTTCAAACTATGGCTTTACTAGAAGACTACAAGGCTTTACAAGATACGTGTTAAAATCATCAAATGAGTTCTCCCACCTAGGGCAGAGCGGGAGGGACTGTCAGACTCGTACTGACTAAAATCCACGGTGTCCTTCAATAGCCCTTTACGTTCCGGGGTCACGGTAATTCGTACAGTCCCGCGACCTCGGCAGGCTTTGGCCGTCTAGAGGGAGGGCCCCTGCGGACGATCCTCGCAGTGAACTAAGAAACGCTAGACAGAGATCATAATTATGCTCAGAATGTATGAGTGAGATTACCGCTAATCGTAATGTAGGTATGTCATAAAATGTTTGTTATGCTCAGGAAGAAATCAGAATGACAGTTTATTTTTCTTTATTTTTTATAATCTCGTTAGTCCTCCACACTAGGAATTTCTCCTGTGTCGTGGGTGCATTTACAAACATAAAAATTCACAAACGCTCAGACCCGGAACAACTACTTGTAAATCATACAAATATTTTCTCCGTGCGGGAATCGAACCCGCGACACGCAGCGCAGCAGTCCAACCGCTCAGCCACTGCGCTAACCGTTTCTTTGTTGTCAAAGTAACCATGGAGTTTCTTGCCAATTTTTCTCTATCGAAACGACCAACCCGGACCAAGAATCCAGTTATCCCACCCAGGGCAGAGCGGGAGGGACTGTCAGACTCGTATTGACTAAAATCCACGGTGTCCTTCAATAGCTCTTTACGTTCCGGGGTCACGGTAATTGGATAAGTCCCGCGACCCTGGAACCGCTTGACCCTTACAGAGAAATTAACATGAACTTGGTATTCTAGGATGTATATTTGTTACTCAAACACGCCAGGATGTTTGAACAGATCTTTATAAAGTTTGGGAACAGACAGATAGACAGTCTGGAATAACGGTTACCATTTACCCTGGTTTCTTTTAAAATTCGACTATCAATTGGGAGAAGCAGCAAATGCAAGTAACTAATGCTAAGTTGCATGAAGTTCTGGGACTGTCACACCTGAAAAACTTTTAAAGTTTCAATGTTCCACCTAAAATACATTCTTCAGTTACAAAAGTTATTCTTCGTAAGTCATATCAATGTCAAGCATGCATATTATTATCATATTTAGTGTTATCAAAACTCGTGATTAAGCATAATTTAATTATTATTATAATTGTGATGTTTGGGCAGAGTCAGACGATTCTTATCATATGTTATTGTTGGACTCTCAAATGTTTACAGATTATAATTATTATAATTAACGTAATGATTTAGATTTCTCATGGTCATTACTGTCATGGATCAATGTTGAAATTCTCTTCTCGATAATGCTTTTATGCAGTTTTTCAATTTAGTCAGCTGTTCTAATAAAATAAAGTTCTATTGAGGAGTCTCATCACCTGTAGACCATTGTACAAATTGACCTTTAAAAACCTAGTCGATGGCACTCTAGAAGTCAGTCGTCGATTTTGTCTTAGTTATCTCTGACTTAGACTAAAGTCAAGAGTAAAGTCAGTTCAAATCAAAAATCTACAACAACGACTAAGAAAATTTAGTTGGACAGCATTTTAATACAAAAATATTAAATATAATCAGCGACTTGTAGTCTACTGTTAGGCATGGGCCTCTCCAATCGCACACCATGAAAACCGATCCCCGTCCTCCTTTCTGCAGCTAATTACCCTTTGGTAGTATAACCTAGGTATCACAAGATCCAGAAATGTATTACCCTACCCCACAACAGCCGCGAAATTTTCTTTCACTCACAATTTCAGCTGGTTCTCTGATCGGGGGTATCGCAAGCGTCATGGAACTTCAAAATCGAGTATCTGCCCGCAATGATAGTGTTCACAAATGCATGCCACGTACTGGGTGTTAATGTGACCAGTGGAGCGGAACGTTCCGCATTGATGAAGAGGATTATAAAATTATGAAATCGCGTTTCGTGGCTTAGTTGTAGCGGTTAGATTACTAGTTTACTTAGCTAGTGGCGATTAATAATGTGAAGATGTAAAGTTTTAAGTTTCCAACTGAAACATAATGTTAGAAGAAAAGTAAAGATCCTCTCCCTGTTGTCATTGTTGTCAATGATGAACTTCTTAGGAAATTAAACTTACGGGGAATTAATTCACGACAGAAAACATTTTCACAACAAGTTAACTCACTTCAGCGGAACCCCATGTATGTAAGGTCCTAATCAACGATGCACACAATTAAACGTATTTACTTCTCACTGACACCTGAGCTATGCAGCGTTAGACAGAGACAACAACTAAGTGAAAGTAGCACGAAACACAAGATAATGTATTACTTAATGATGCAGTAAACTAGATTGGTCTGCTTGGTGCACGCAGATAACGAGCCGACTGACCGGCGATGTGCCGAGTGCACCCGAACTGAACCAATTACATCGATGTATCCGCTTGCGATACTCCCGCTTCCAGAGAAATGCTTATGAGCCAAACATTCCGCTCGAGTGAGCTTCCAATGCGAGGAATAATTGAACGAAAGGAAATTCATTTCCTTCATGAAGGTCGGTGCTACGTGCGAACAGAGATTGTGCGAAGCGTGCTCGGGCAGGCGCAGAACGGTACGAACGCGTCAGAAGTCGCGGGAGGCCACGCGCCGCGCCAGCACCTGCAGGTCTGCGTGGATGTCGGCCAGCTCGGCGTGCAGGTCCCGCGACGTGGCCAGCAGCGCGTCCAGGCGCCGCGCCGTGGCCGACAGCGCGCCGTCTTCTTCATCGTCCTCCACGGCCAGCGCCAGCCGCGCCAACCTGTCGCGCTCCGCCGCGCCCCGCACTCCGCCCCCGCGTCGCCACTCGTGCAGCAGACCGCGTCGCGCGCTCCCTGCTCGCTCCGCCTCCTCCGCCTCCAGCAGCTCGTCCGCTAGTGACCGCTCCAGGGCCGAATTCTTTGATTTGTGACTAGTTTCATCTCTAGACTCTGGATCTCTGTCAGATTCTGAAGGTTCTGGAGGCCTATGATGGGGTTCTGGTGTGGAAGACGCGGCGTAGAGTGCTTGGGGGGATTGAAGTGCTCGTTGGAGAAACCTTCGTGTGTCGTCGTCGAGCGGCCTTGTCAGGCCGCGGCGCGGGCCGGGCCGCACGATGGCTTCGAGCGCGTCGCGGCCCGGGTCCTCAGGCCTCAGTAGTTCCAGGATGCGGGCGCGCGGCGGTGACATGGGCGCGCATACGTCGAAGCGCGTGCCCTTGTTGCCAGTGGGGTTGTATGCACGGATGTTCTCGTCGAGCAGCCGGTAGTTGCGCTGGATGAGGCCCTCCGGAGGGCCGGAGGGCTCGCAGGCAAGAGGGTCCGGCTCTAAGATCTCGATGTAATGCGTGGCGCGCGGCTCATCGCGCGGCGTCTGCGTGAACACGTTCATGTCGCGCTCGGGCGGCGCGCGCAAGGCCACTGAGCTCTATGCGCCGTGCGCCCGCGCCGACAGATAGCGTGCGGGCGGTGTCTTTGGGGGCGCATGCGGCAAGGACAGACGAGACTTAACGCGAACCAAGGCACCACCCAACTGCACCCCTAACTCTCTACATACTCGTAGTAATCATTTAATTTGAAAATACCACAAAATTCCCAAATAATTTTCATTCCTTCAATATTGAATGATTTCACGTTTATAATAACTAAATAGCTCGTTGGAATGCGCACATTCCGCGCTTGTAGCGGTGCGATGTGTTTTCTCGAAGCAGTCGAGTTGTTTCACTTTTGTTACAGTTTATTGGGAGCTCGCTGAACGTTCCAACGCTCATGAAACGTAATATTTATTTCTTTGTGTTACACTTCTACATTGATTATTTGAAATAATGGTAATGCTCTCCTTTGTTGGCATACGAGGGCCGACCCCAATTAACATGGGACATGGGCAGGATGCTGGTGATGTTGGTAAATTATGCTTTTTCCTGACTCCTCAACTTCTGCGTCAGGGACTTTTCTGAAAAGGCCTGTCCGGACGTAACCCTGTGTTTTGTAACACGATAATATGTTTTCATTTTTTATTGTCTGAACTTCGTCGTTTCTTTTCAGAGATAGTTGCGTAGTAATTGTGTTAACTTAAAAGAAAATATGATTTACTATGACTATTATTTGTTGTATTTACTGACAACACAACAGTAAATAATAAACGTACTATTTTTACAAATCAAAGTCCATAAATAGCAAGACGTATACTGTCACGATTCTGTTATGTTGGCTCAATATATTGACTCAAAATTGACCCCCGTATCATAACCCTACCAATTGATACTTATTAGTTCTTTTGTTATATAATAACAGTCAGCGGGTCTAAAACAACCACTTTAGCTTTTTTTTAACCGACTTCAAAAAAAGGAGGAGGTTATCAATTCGACTGTATATATTTTTTTTTTATGTTTGTTACCGCATTACGCCCGACTGGGAGAACCGATTTTCAAGATTCTTTTTTTGTTTGAAAGCTGGTGCTTCCCGTGTGGTCCCATTGTCACCAAATCAGGATCTGATGATTGGATCTTGGAGAAATCGAGGGCAACCCTCAAATTTTATAGGCCCACGCATAGTTTTTCGTAAATGTTATGAAGTAATTTAAATACTTACGTATGGTAATCATCATATTATGTAGCTGAGCTGATGATGGAAGGTACAACTCCTTAACAGTAAGGAGTAGGCATCGACTGATCCATTGTTCCACGTCCGATTTAAATAATTCTTGCTAGGTATGGTTCAACTTAGGGAATACTGCAAGTTTCATCAAAATCGGTTCATAGTTTTTATTAGCTTATTGTGTACATGAGAGATGTTATTACCAGTGCTACGGATTACAAAATTCTAGTGCAAAAGAAAATTATGTATTTGGCAAGAATGTGGGTTGAATATTTAAACTAAAAAGAGTAAAATAAAGTCGGTGGCAAAAACAATGAAATAAAAAAAAACGAAGCCATCTACTTCCGAAATAAAAGTTATTTTGTAGGTTATTTCACCCTTTTTTGTGGTTCTTTTTGAAGGCGGTAACATTTTTTTTTGAAAAAATTTTTTTTAACGTGGTAAAATCATCAAATGCGTCCTCCCACCCAGGGCAGGGCGGGAGGGACGGTCAGACGTGTACTGACTAAAATCCACGGTGTCCTTCACTAGCCCTTTACGTACCGGGGTCACGGTAATGGGAAAGTCGCGCGACCAACCACTTTAGCTATGTTGTTTTTTGATCAGTCATCTAAATAGAATAGAATATTCCATTTCACGAATTTTATCGCAGTTATGTTTGCAATATTGCAAAAGTGGTGGTTTTAGTCCCGTTGATCATCAGAGATCGACATACATAGTGTTAATTCCCTCAAACTTCAGGGAAGTAAGTGTAATATGTGGACAGTCATAGTCCCGTGATGTCTAAACAGGTTACCATGACCCTGAAACGTAAAGGCCAGTGTCGTAATTAGCCTTCTATGCGCCCTGGATTGGCCCATTGTGCTCCTTGGTCTGACCATTTTAACGCTCCCCCCAGGGTCTGCGCCTTGTGCCTGGACACCGTTGGCACAGCCCTATTTTCGGCACTGGTAAAGGGCAATAGTTAATTTCGCTCCATCGATCGCGGGTAAAATTATCATTTGATAATTTTACCAACTAAAAGAGTCAATGTCGAACTTTTTGTTATCTTTGACAGACCTGAATCGTGTGTGGAAGGCACATACCAGAAGTAAAACACATTATAAATTAAATAAGATGGTGTAATAAACTGGTTCAGTTAATGTAAACCGCATAGTAATCACTGTGCTGTCTATTATGGCATCAATGGTCTGTCGTTCTCTAAATATGTGTTCAAAATATGGTAATTACATTGAATATTTAATCACCATAAATGAATTCTTTATGTAGAGTTTGAAAAGGTGAATGAAATATCACTTATAGATTTATGTTGTTAGTAGCAATAAATAAAAATAAGTAAAGCAATCATCGCCATTTTCCTGACCTTACTCTAATTTATTTTGCGATGGCGCAGTATTTTGTTTTCCTCCAAACTTGTCTAATAATCAGCCTATAATGTGTTAACTGCTAGGACACAGGCCTCCTCTCTCACAAGTGGGCTGTAATCCACCACGCAGGCCCAGTGCGAGTCTGTAGATGTTACAATTAAGTTACAATTAATATTCGAAGACATAACAAAAACTTCGAAGTTCTATAAGGAAATGCCAGATTCCTCAGGATGTCTTGAGAGCATTCTTCATTTTTTGAGAGCAGTGGTGATGATTTAAATTGCCAGTGTTACATAAAGTGCCTGGCTTCGTAAGTTTTAGTCAGTACTGCCCTGGGTGGGAGGACTCATTGGATGATTTTACCACGAAAAAAAAAAACAAAAAAACCCCTTGCGGCCCGTGATAGTTTTCAACTTTTGTAAACTATCAATTTTCTTTTATAATAATTAAGAAGATAACTCTCCGTTTTTAATGTAATTGCGACCCGCCATTACTTTATTTTGCCATTTTGTGGCCATTGCCTACCGAAAGGTTGCCGTCCGCTGATTTAGATGAATGTGCTCATAATTTATGCAAAACAAAGAATAAATATTCATATAAATTACTTGCCGACAAAAACTAATTGAGATAATGAGTTAGCCTAATAAAATCAAACACAAATGAATTAAATATGTGCTCAAAAATATGTAGGTTGACTTTCAAATGACAATAGACATAAAATGCGATAATCCACATAACTTTAAAGTAGGCATAAAAGCGAAACAGGTTGGTTTGTTTCTCATAATAGGCATTTAAGAGACGAAATTACGCATCCATATCAAAACCGGGTTCTGTGTAAGTAGATAGGTCTGCTTATAGCTTAGTCGGCATACAAGTGTAATACAGTAATACATATGTTACTGTAAAATCCCGAAGTAAACTAAAAACTCATGCTGGTAAATCCTAAGATTTACCAGCATGAGTTTGTTAATGTCCGAATTTTATAAAAAAGAGACATTATTTCGTGCTTTTACCAGCAGAGTTTGGGAAATGCTAAGCTTTACCAATAATGGTTGGTAAATGTTGGTTTTAGAAATAAAACAATGAGTAATCCTTAATCATTTATTTCAATTAACTGGACGTGGTTCAGGTAGACGGAGCCCCATTGTGCGGGGCTCCTATTTCACGTTCAAGGTTTAAAGGAACCTAACCAAACCGAATTTGGGGTAGGTTCAAGATTTACCGTGCCTTTAATGTTAATCTTAAGATTTACCAAGTAAATGGTGGTAAAAGTTCGAATCGCAAACCTTTTTGGACATTTACCAACTCATCTTCGGGCTTCTACAGTAACACATACACGTATGTATAAGTGTGCATCTTTGGGAAGATTTAACATAATTTCGTGTTTTTTTTCGACGTATTTATCCTGTAGGTATCGTTCGTTTATTTCAAAACTTTTCAACTCACATTTACAGCCAGATACGGATAAGTTCAATATTTGTCCTGGGCGGAATCGAAATACGAAATACGCGACAAGCACGCGTCAGTCAACGGCTTAGCTACCACCTAAAATAGTTTGAACGCCGAGTTTCCCAGAAAGGTTTAACAGAGATGTAAATTCCTACAGTAGTTATCCAATCTATGTTTTTCCATGTTTCACCAGTTGTATTTCAAATCAAGCAATATACATAGAGCGAGCCTATTGCTGACAAACGAGAAGAAATTATATATATTATATTTGTGGGAAAAGTATGATCTTCCTAAGGGGGAATCGAACTCAGATCTTTAAACTCAGCGGTGGCGTTTGATAACTGCGCTTCGTCGAAGCTTAAAATGATTTTACTTCGAGTTACTATAACATTTGATATCCGGTAGAAAGATTCCCTATCTACCTTTGCAATATAACAAGCGTGATGTTCGTACTAGTATGTTCAACGTGCGTGCAGCAATCAGGGTAGACAGGAGGCGAGGCCGCTGTTCTTTATGTTAAACGCTTCAATAGCTGCGCTTGCGCACGCCGATATAAACACATCGGGTGTGCTATTTCGTTCTCAAATAATTATATATTTTTGGACAGCAAAAAAAAATAATTACATGTCATTTCAAACATTTCCGTGACGATTTTAAATACAATGAAGACTTCAGAAAATTAATTTTAAACCACATTGTTTAGGTGGAAATAATATTATCAACTGGAAACAAAGATTTGGTTACTTTACAATACATTCTCGAAGTTGTCAATTGACGTTATTTCCATTGTAATAAATGTTATCTTTATGGCAGTATCAAATAAGTTGATGTTAGAATGACTAATTTTTTTTGTGCGTAATGTATATGTCTAAACTAAATAGGTACTCGTATATTAAAAATAAATAATTGCTTGTTGTTTTTTTTGGGAACTACGTTGTAAATGGGATATGCAAACGGGTATGCGTAAAATTATTTAAAAAAAATATATATTTCAAATCCCACGGACGTATATAGAAATCTACAGACTATAACACCAGAAGTATCGCTCCGTCATGGAGTCCTATTTCACGTGCCACGTTTAAAGGAACCACTGACGTCACTGATGATGCTACTGACGTCTACTTTCAAAGGCACCAACAACTCTTGGGCACCCTGAGGTTCGGTTTAGTTAGGTTCCTTTCAACCTTGCACGCGGAAATAGGAGCCCCGCGCAGCGGGCCTCCGTCTACCTGAACCACGTTCAGTTAACAAAATGACTTTGGTATCCAGGCGACTATTGCAATACAAATCCTTAGAGGTTCATACACAGGCACGCGTCAGTCGATACCAAAGTCGTAAGGTATCGGAGACTTACGTCGCGTTTAATACGAAGGGCCTTTGGGTTCAAAAAACTCATATACAGGTAATGGTACCAACAGCTGAACCCTTTTACCTTTTAGACGGATCACAGCAGCCCTGCTTTTTTTTTAGCGTGTTAAAATCATCAAATGAGTCCTCCCACACAGGGCAGGGCGGAGGGACTATCAGACTTGTACTGACAAAAATCCACGGTGTCCTTCAATAGCCCTTTACGTACCGGAGTCACGGTAACTCGATAGTCCCGCGACCCCAGACCGCAGTCCTGCTTGGCTAGATAAATACTACTGGTGGTGGTTCTATCGATGGACTATGAATAATAGAAGTAGAGTTTCATGAGATATTTTTCGAGGTGAAATAAGTACACCAATGTGACCAATGTGTCCACTTTAATAGGATTATCCCACTTTGTTCACCCGGGTAATATCACCCAGGTGAACAAACTGGGATGAACCAATGTTAATCTGGAATTGGACAAATTATAATGGACTTAAAATGCTGTCCCCACATGCCTCAAGAGTTCTTTGTACTTAAGTGCAGAAGAATGTAACGAACTTATTTGGATTTTGATTATGAATTTTCCTTAAATATTTATATAAAGTGACGGGGCCTGTAGAGGGCCAAAGCCTGCCGGGGTCGCGGGACTAACGAATTGAACGAACTGTGACCCCGGTACGTAAAGGGCTATTAAAGGACACCGTGGATTTTAGTCAGTACAAGTCTGACAGTCCCTCCCACCAATATACATATAACAGTAACAAAACACATCAACAATTTACCTCAAACTGAAAAAATATGCAAATTTAAGCAATATCTTTATTACCAAAGCCTGCATATGCATAATCCTTTAAAAAAAAAGATTAGAAACAAAGCGAAAGAAAAAGAAGGCACCGATGTCCTCGATCATCGATTAATAACACAAATCAATCAAGATTATCCTCAAAAAAAAGGTTACAAGATAAAAAAGAACAATGGCCAGGATCAGCAGAGGTCTCGAATACCAACCGGCCGTGGTGTGGAGCAGGCCGCCATTAGGTACCCCAGGCCACCGCTGATGATAATAAGTAGTCGAATTTAGGCTCTACTTGTACGTGGTACACGTATCTGCGATTGTTTCGGCGATAGCGGCTTATCTGTGATAATTTGTGTACGTGTAACGATAGTGTATCGTGATTTTTATTAATTGCTGCTGACGTATAGACATAGGTCGTTGTTTTGACATACTTATGACATATTAATGTCTTGTATGTGCTAGCTGTCCAAGGTTTAAAGACAGTCCTGCTTTTGTCAATTGCGATTTGCGTCTGACAATAACGTTACCTACTGCTAGGCATAATTTCCAACCCTTCCGATCCAGGGCAATGTGGTCCTCTGGTTATTAGTTTTGTCCAGTTCGCCGTGCCTACGAGGTCTGCCGCGACGAGTTTCGTTTATGTCAGGACTCCACATAGCGGCATGCATTAGTGACGGAATTCACAATCTAGTTTCAAACTATCACTTATGCCTCAAAGGTTAACATAAGGATATTAGATTACTATGAAGGATGCAACAATATTTCCTATTAAAATATCCAGTGTTTTACAACAACAATACAAGTCTTTCACTCTAATTACCCGTTATAGAGATCTATTGAACCACTTACTTAAAAACATATAACATTAGTAATCGATACTTTAAACCAGTGTTTTTCAACCTTTTTACGGCATGGCCCCTTTTGTATGAAGAAATATTTCGGTTTTTTTTTTCATGTATTTTATTTTGTGATAAATTAATGTTTAATCCGACATAGTTATTCATTTAAAAAAAAAAGATGATGTCCTTTACTTAATATTACCTAATAAATCTACATAAACTTTTTTTGACTGCAGTAGCTTTTTCAAACTTTTACAACTTTCCTATAGAATATTCGCGATCCCCAAGGGGTCGCGACCTACAGGTTGAAAAACGCTGCTTTAAACAACAGATGCGCCATCTTTAGAAAGGAAATAGGCCTGTTTTATCATAATAAACAATACCCGTCAATATGAGAAAAGTGGCTCAAGTTACCATAATAATGCTACGCTAATTCCGTTTGTCTATTCACAAAAATCGCTACTTTTGTGGGTGAGGTCCAAGATTCGACCTGACGGGTTAGCAGGACTGTCTGATTTGATCTGGGAATAGAGCCGAAAACGCAACGCAACTGTCAATCGCTCAGCCCAATGCGTCAACCTTAATAGGTAGACTTGCCTCGTCAAAACCGTTGAAATATAAGTATAAACCGCGTCTCCGCACCCTTCAGAGGAAACACGCGTGAAGTTCAGACACATCGAACAAGAAATAAGGGCACGTATTCACGAGCAGGAAGTCGCGTGGTGGAACTGCGACAAGCGTCAAATGTAGCGATACGACCACCTCAATGTTAACGTTGGCAATTTCCTACCCGACACTCTGTCATGCTGCTATCGCGATCGCCAGCCAGTGGGAACGCAGCTTTAGATTATTTTTAGGTGTCTGGATTTCAGCACATCAAAAAACTTACTACTGTTGAAATGTAAGGTTTTATTATTTTGTGAATAAGAACAGGCACCTCGGATAAGTACACACATCAAAAGTGTCTAGGGATCAACATATATTTTTGCAATAATTTTTCTCCTGATTGATATTAATTAAAAAAAATTTTAAGGATTCATCAAATAAAGTGTTTTCGTTTGTCACAGTAACGATAAACCAAGTCACCTTTGCATTAATAAAGAAATTTGCCATTTTCCTAATAAAGGGATTTTTGACATTTGAACCACTAACACAAAAGTTCGAAAAAAAGGTTGAAATAACAGTTTTCTTTAAAATTTTATTGGGTAACTTAAACAATTAATAATCCGTGTTTCTACCGCGAACACTAACAACACAAGAACATCGGTTTGGCATACTCAAAATGAGTTCATCCAAATCACGCTGTGGAATGGCCGCCCATGTTCGTTGCAACAACAAAAAAAGGTCTTCTTGCGACTGGATACCCTCCATATTCGGCAGAGCTCTTCTCTGTAGCATATCCCATGCATGCTCAATCGGATTCAAGTCTGGCGACTGAGCAGGCCAGGGCAGGACATTGATGTTAGCTGCGGCGAGAGTCTGTCTTACAACTCTTGCGGTGTGCGGTCGTGCATTATCATGCATTAACTGAAATAAGGGACCGATTTGCACTTGTAGAGGAACGATGACGTCTGATACAATCGTCTCAGCATAAATTTGATCGTTGAGGTTGCCTCTGATCCAAATCAACTCAGTTCTTCCACTATAAGGATGGACTTCCTGGCAGAATTTTAATCGCTGTTGGCGTCCAGGGCTTCTCCAGTGTCGTATACGTCTTGTATCCGGTCTCATACCAAAACGAGACTCATCAGAAAAGCACACGAAACGCCATTGTTCTTCTGCCCAATTTCTGTGTTCAAGAGCCCATTGATATCGAATCCTACGATTGTGCATTGCTATAGGTGGTACCCGTAGCGGTCTTCGGGAATGAAGGTTCACTTCATGCAAGCGGTTTCTGACTGTTTAGTCGCTAATTAAGTTCCCTGAAGAGTGATGAAGCCTCACGGCTAACATCATGGCGGTTATTGTTGGAGCTCTTCGAGTTAAGATTTGAATGTATCGGTCTTGTCTCCGTGTGGTGCAGCGATACCGTCCTCCATGGCGCTCAGCCACGGTACCAGTGCTTCGGTAACGTGTCCAAAGTCGACTGATAATACTCTGACTTGTATTCAGAGCTAAAGCCACAGTACGTTGCCGGGAACCAGCTTCTATCATTCCCACGGCTCTGAGCATTTCTTCCCTGCTTAAATGACGTCGCCGCTCCATAATAACGTTGGTTTTAATCAGTAGTAGGGAAACAGTAGCACTAATAATGTCTTCAATGCGTTGTATGTTTTTATAGGGAAAATATTGACAGCTGATTTTCATCTTTTACTCGAATTTGATTCACAGTTCCTGATTCAAATTATGAAATGCACCAAAAAGGATCCATATAAATTTATAAAATCATAAATTTATTACAAAGCCACATCTCAATCTCAAGAAATCCGCATAAAAATGCTTGATCCCTAGACACTTTTGATGTGTGTATTTTAGCTAAACTGTTTGTTAAAGTTATGAAATCAGACGTAACTTTGCGGACATCCATGACACCCTGGTAGCCTGCATCCTGCATGTACAATTGGCTATTTGACAGTAGCTATAAATTACAAATATAATTAGTCCCTCATTTAGAGTTTAAAAAAATAACGGACACGTATTTTTTCTTTTGTAAAATCAATGAATATTCACCAAAATACAACGCATCAAAACTCGAAAGTGGGGGCTCGTGACGTCAGAATTCAATAGAAATTGTACTGAATTGTGAATTTTGACGTATTGTCAATTTTGAAAGCATCGTATCTCCGTCAATTTTGGTTTACGAAACAAAAGTAAAAATACGGGTCGAATATTTTTTGATAATCTAAGTGACGGACTAATTATAATTTTTCAGTCAAATAGCCAATTGTACACATACATGGTACTTCATCCTAACCTGGATTTTAGTCCATAACGTTCCCATTACTGGGACACAGGCCTCATCTCTGTGGGAGGGAGTAGCCTTGCTCTACCACCCGGGCCTACAGCGGCTTGGATGAATGAAGATGTTCGTCTTTATGTACTGGAAATTCTAAGAACAAGTAAAATCTATCAAGTTTTCACAGACTAAGTTTAAATGAACCTATTAAGACTTGATTAATGAAATACGATTAATTTCAAATTGTTTGTGACTCTCTTCATAGACTGAGGGTTTCGAAAGGTTAAGTATTAACTAGAATTAACTAGTTAAGAATGTTTCAACTCATCATGTTTTGACTTATTAGCCTGTTTTACCCCCCAGCGGGGCAAAGGCTTTTTTCTTTAGATCTAGAGCTAGTTCAGACCACTTGACTCACTCATTGTTGAAATAATCTTAAAAAGTATGTTGCCCGTTTTTAGGGTTCCGTAGCTAGATGGCAAAAACCGGAACCCGTTATCGATTCGTCATGTGTGTCTGTCTGTCCGTCTGTATGTCACAGCCACTTTTCTTCGAAAGTATAAGAGCTATCTTGTTGAAACTTGGTAAGTAGATGTATTATGTGAAATGCATTAGGATTCTCACACAAAATTAAATTGGGGGTTCTCCATTCTTGCAATTGAAACTTGAAAAAAAAATTCACCAAACCCATACGTGTGGGGTATCTATGGATAGGTCTTTGAAAATGATATTGAGGTTACTCGTATCATTTTTTTCTAAACTAAACAGTTTGCGCGAGATACACTTCCAAAGTGGTAACATGTGTTACCACTTTGGAAGTGTGACCCTGTGACTTCTAAAATAAGAGAATGATAAAACTAAAAAAAAAATATGATGTAAATTACCATGCAAACTACCAGCGAAAATTGGTTTGAACGCGATCAAGTAATTTTTTTTTTTAATATGTCGTAAATCGTAAACCGCAATTTACCTTTCAAAGTTACAACCAACTACAAGAACTTTTGTATTATGTTACTTGTTGCTACGGGAACCCTTTATGGGCGAGTCCGACTCGCACTTGGCCGGTTTTTCTAACACACGCGTGTCCTAAATTCATTCATAAAATTAGGGTTGCATACTTTTAGGGTTCCGTACCTCAAAAGGAAAAAAACGGAACCCTTATAGGATCACTTTGTTGTCCGTCTGTCCGTCTGTCTGTCCGTCCGTCTGTCAAGACCCTTTTTCTCAGGAACGCGTGGAGGTATGAAGCTGAAATTTATATCAATTACTCAGGTCTACTGTCCCTTGAAGCTGTGAAAAAATCAAACTTCTAAGCCAACGCAATCAAAAGATACAGCCGTTTATGCCGCAAATTTTCGACACTTGCAAGGGAATCAAAACCTACAGGGTGCTTCCCGTGAACTCAGAATCTTGAAATTTGGTACGAAGCAACGTCTTATAGCATAGATAAAGAAAAAATTACGAAAACCATAAATTTTTAGTTACATCACAAAATATATATTTTTTAATAATTTTAAACTTACTACCCATTTCCTCATAAACGCGTAGAGGTATTAAATTGAAATTCATACCAAATACTCAGGTCTATAATACCTTTAAGCTGTAACAAAATCAAACTTCTATGTCAACGCAATCAAAAGAAACAGCAATTTAAGCTGCATATTTTGAAACTCGCAAGTACTCGCAAGGGAATCAAAACCTAAAGGGTACTTCCAGTCGACCTAGAATCTTGAAATTTGGCATGAAGCAACGTTTTATAGCACACATAAAGGAAAAATTCCGAAAACCTTAAATTTTTAGTTACATTACAAAATATATAAACTTATTACTTTTTTCCTCATGAACGCGTAGAGCTATCAAGTTGAAATTCATATCAAATACTTAGATCTAATTGCCTTTAACCCGTGAAAAAAATAATTCTAAGTCAACGCAAAAGTGCAACTACACGCAAGGGAAATACCATAGTTATGACTCGATTGTCGTAATGAACGAACTTTGTAAACCTTGCAGGTTTGTACGGAACCCTCGGTGCGCGAGTCCGACTCGCACTTGGCCGGTTTTTTTGATGAAGTCTTTCATTTAGTTATTGCTTACTGTTAGTCAAGATTGGACATTCAATCCTTACGTTTTAACATTTTCCACATTCAAATATTTTTATGACGACGTTTAAAGAACATTAGACTACAAGGGATTGCTTGATGACAATTATTATCTGATAAGAAATCGATTTTATATGCGTTTCATGACGAATACCCGGTAATTTGTTCATAGTTCATTAAAGATAACGAAAATGACTAATATCACACTTATTTCACTATCTTTTGCTATCTTATCTAATTTAATAGGAAGGTAATAATCCAGATATAGACTTCTGTGTGGTCTTGGGTTCGATACCCACGCTGGTCAAGGTAAGAACTTCTCAGTAGCAATCTGGACGTTTCAACTTAGTCACAGCATGTTGAGGGGTTAGCCCTGGACTGCATCGGACAATGAGACCGCTCATAAACAGACTGCTCGAGCGAGCAGTGCAGCAGAGCAGACGGTGAGCAACATACACGGATAGATCGAGCAATCGAATTCCACTGCTTGAAGCTGTGCTGCTGAAGCACGACAGTACCCTACGCCGCTATTCTTGACAGGGGTTGATGTATGTACCTTTCACATCCATTGTCAAATAAGTCTTCATTGAAGTTTGCCTGGGAAAAATCCTGACTGCTTTTGTAATTTTTTTTATTTACCTTTTCAAAAGCAGTCGGGATTCAGCCAAACCTGATGTGGAGCATGGGTGGAACTAGCGCCAACAGGACGTCATTTTATAATGGCCGCTCGCAAATGACGTCCTGTCGGCGCTTGCGCTACGTTAGTGTTGTTTTAAGTTTGCCTTACAGCTGATGATGATTACCATACGCAAGTAAGTAGTTAAATTACTTCACATGATTTGCAAAAATGTGTGGGCCCATACATTTTGAGGGTTGCCCTCGATTTCTTAAGGATCAAATCACCAGATCCTGACTTGGTGACTATGTGACCACTTCAGAAGTATCTCCTTTCGAACAAAAAAAGATTTTTGAAAATCGGTCCACCATTGGCGGAGTAATCGCGTAACAAACACATAAAAAAAAACACACACACCGTCGAATTGATATACTCTTTCTTTTTTGAAGTCGGTCAAAAAAGGCTAGTTGGTGTAGTGTGCCAGCGCCTACCGCTGAACATTAAATTCTTGATTTACTTCTACGGTCAAAGTTACTTACTGAGTTTTACATAGAACTCTTCAGCAGTAGTCATTTTCCGGGGTCAAGAATTCGTCAATGACTTTTCCCGTTCTGGGTGGACCGGAAAACCAACCCTGTTTTCAGGCGTTTACATGATTTTTTTTACAAAACTGTTGAAATGTGAGTCAACTGTTTGTAGCTGCACCTTCACCTGGACGACCGACCGGGGAAACACGTGTATCATGTTATATATGGATATTTATTAAGTGCCTACTTCTTTACAAACGCACGTAGCAAAGCAAACTTTAATAAAACATTAAATAGAAATCAGGCGTTAATTTGTTGAACTTAGTGGTGAATTTAAGTACACTGTTCTTAAATCTTTCAGAGAATTACTTAGGACTGAAAACGAACTCGTACCATAAAAGCGAGCATTACGTAACATTACTTTGTAAGCTAATCTTGACACGGTTTCATGATTCCATACACTCAAAACTTGTCAAAAAGATACCTTTGTGTGGAGGGTGCTCCAGTCAAGTGGCTCTCGTGAGGAGTGGCTGCGCAGGAGACGGGGGACGGAGGAGGGGGCAGCAAGGGTACCCTTCCACCGTCAACTTGACAAGTCGGCGTTGGTCTGAGGACCTGACACTTGCTGGTTCGAGACTAATACCAACTTTAGGGGGTTCGGGCCTCCTTATCTATATTCGTACATTCTCTTTTTTTTCTTTTTGATGGTTTTTTGATAATTTATGTAGGTTTGTGGTGTATGAGTGGTGTGTCTATTCAGGTGTACATTGATAAGGTTTGTATTGTTTGGTTTATTGTTATTTTGTGTTGTAGAGAAGTTTCCGCGTCATTATTTTGCTTTAACATTTTTCTTTTGCTTTTGAAACCTAAGAAGTAGCAAACCATTTGAAAAAAAATAGTTTTTCTACAACTTTGGTGAAAATGGATTTTTGTTTGTTATCGACCTATGCATTTTTGATTGCCCCTATCATCGTTATTACTTAATGTCAATTTGTCAATGCCCAAAGAATAGTACTGGTCAGACTTTCATAAGGTGCACCCTGATGCAGAAAGGACTTATATGAACGATATGCGACTTCTTTTTCTTGGATATAGAAAGTCTTATCAAATCATTTCACCTCTACATTAATTGTCGCATTGCTAGCACTTGCAGTTTTCGAAGTATCAGATCGGACTACTAGGACCTTTCGATATTAGCAAGTCAAGGACCGTAGTCGAATTGGCTCCTCCTCAATATAACGTGTGTCGGAAGGATCGGCCCTTTTTGTACTCCCGTCTTGAGTTGAGCAGAAGGTACTGCTAGACTTGTAATTAAGAAATTCTAGTGTGTCCATCAATTGCTCTTTAGGCCCAGGGTCACGGTTAACCGTTTGGATGGTTACGTGACCCCGGCAAGCATTTGGCCCTCTATTACGGCTCCATCGGATGGCTCAGCTTGGAAACCTCTTTGAGGAGAGCGCGGTACATGACGCGCCGTTGATCCGGGCATGGTCCATGATCAGACGGCGAATGACCCATTACTCGGCGTCCTCGTGTCATCTTAAGGCACCCCTTGATGCTTAATGCACCACAGTACAATAGGTGGCGTGATTATACACTAGAGGAAAATGGTCCAGGAAAGGAACTGAGCTATTACCAATTGATCCAATCAGTCAGGCAATCGCAGTGATTGCAATCTTCCCTTCAGCAGTCATTGTGTGCAGGACAGCGCTGATTGGCACATGGTAGACTTGTTCGCTCAACTAGAGGAGGCGGAGGAGACTTAAGTTCAAAGCATCGATTCCTAATAGACATTCAATAATTCCATAACTACCCTCCGTACGTGTGTGACCTTGAACTATTCCAATGGTTGAAACAATTTTATTGGTATAGGTAGTTATTTATCACCTCTGCCCTCAAAACGAAAAAATCACATTCAACAAATGGCATTGGTGATTATCATCACCTCCTTTTCATAAGGAAGAAGCAGCAGTGGGAACGTTACAGAGGCTTATTGTCGTAAACCTACGAGTAACATGTTATATCATCCTGTCAAAACCAGTACTTCCCTATCAAAGTCAGGTCCTACGCTTGATCTCTACCTGTTCTTTGCAGCTGACCGTGTCATGAGACTTACAGAAGAAGCAGCGCACATTGTCCACCTGTAATGTCTGTTGAGATTGCCTGCCATGCGTAAAATGCAAAAACCACCCCCTGGAAAACCTTACATGAGGTTTTCTTACGACTTTTTTTCCCTATCTTTGAATTCTGCACGTTGTTAATCCCTTCGGCCGTGTGTTAGTAAATAGAGTAGTAATGCAGCATTGATTGGCGGCGTCCGCTCGGCAGTGCTGTGACGTTCATTCACTCTGTGAGTCATCGGGCGCGCGAGCCCGCGGGACGCCGTACGAGGCCTAGCACTACAGGGTTGCCAGCACCTGGCCTACAGGTAGCCAGATTTAGGAGTTGTATAATTTTTGATAATTTGTGCGGAAAAACTTCGTTGGTGTAGTGGTTCTGGGTCAGATTTCAAGGTACATATCGGTGTGCTTTTTTTGGAAAATCCTATCGCTTCATTTCCAAATCATTGCAACTCCTGGAAACCAGAATCAACAGTGACGACCACGCGTATATAAGCCTTTAGTTTTTCTGTTGCCATCCGGCGTGTAGAACTGAGGTGGGTTTATGGGAATACGTTCGATTTTATCATGAAAAGTTTAAACACTACCACTTTACTAGTATGGGAAAACCATGGATGATCAAGTTTGTATAGGAGTACAATTTTATAGTTTTGCTTCTTTTTCTCAAGTTGTTCACGAAACAGGTGTGAAAGTTTTCATTGGTTGGAATTGTGATCTTTGGTATCAAAGGAATGACTAATAATGCTAGAAAAGAAACTATTGGAAAGACTTATTGGAAGATTCTCGGTTTTCGGCAATTTCTAATTAATTTTGTGAACCAACTTTATATTTCTCTGAAGCTTCGTGATAATACGACTGATGGTAATTGATGTCCCTAATAGTAATTTTGTAAGGCCCCGTTGTAGATTGAAGATATAACTATTTCAATGTTTCAAGTAACCCGCAGGTACTTAGTAAATTGTGCTAAAGTAATTTAATAAAATCTGCCATACAGCATCTCACCCACAACCACCGCCTTACCACAAATTATCTCTTTCAGCCTGAAACTTTTCCATATTTTCCGAAATTTTTGCGACAAGCAACCCTGTGTGTATAGTGAGCGCGTGCGGGGCGGGGCAGCCGGGTGCGGGTGTTCGGGGTGCGGGGGTGACGCATGCGCGGTGCGGGCCCCGGGTCGATAGGGCTCCGCGCTCAGTCCGCGCCGCGCCGGGCCCCAGAGAGCCCGCGCCGCCCCGCCATGAGGGCGCGCGCGCTACTTTTCCTCCTCGTGGTTTACGCTACCTACAGCCATGCTGAGAAGAGCAAATTCTGTGAGTCTTTTAACCATAATTATGAACTAAAATAGTAGAAATTAAAAAACTTATTTTTTCGTGTTTTCTTAGGACTGCGGGTGATCGGCGCCGGTTTGTATTTCTTGTGTTCAGGTCTCAAGTTTCAGCGTGTTCCCCATTTCAGACGAAGCTTAATTTATGTTTGATGAACGTTTTTATACAGCTTCTATAAGCACACGGATATTTCAGTATAACTTTGGCGGCAACTTGCCCGACGACGTCGGCAACTCTTCAGGGGAGGCTCGCAACTTCTAAAACTCTAATATCCTTACATAATAAATTGGAGTTAAGCCTTTCTTGCCCATATAACGTTCAGGTTAGTTATGTAAAATTACGTTTTCTCTTATATTGTCCGGAAATAGGTCACCAAGACAATAGCCCCTGAAATGTAAAAGCGGCGCGCGTCGTCCCTTCGCAGTGTGCGTATCTAATATACCAGACGATTCATTACCTCTAGTTTGGGCGTACGACTTTCTTTATATCGTACGTATCCTTAACGATATTAGATCGTTACGGCGACGTGTCGTTACGTCTAAATGATACTTCATAAATGTGTAATCTGTTTGATATTGTTCGTGTTGAGGTTTTGTGTTGTGATGGCGGCTCTATTGATTTTAATTTGAATGTGGCTCTTCGGTTTGTTGTAAAATGTAGGGGCTGTTGGTTGTACTCACACATACATATAGGTACCTACCTGTTACACGTTTTTCCCATTTGTTGATAAGTGGTGCCTTACTTTCTGTTCTGGCAAGCTTAAACCTTCTTTTAAATTCGCATTCGATCCTATACCTCAATTATTTAAAACAGTTTACTTTTTAAACGTTTTACTTTTACAATTCAACTTAATGAAAACCCACTTGTTGCACAAATAGTTTTATTAAAAACAGGTTAACATATAGTTAAAATAACAGAAACAAACATTGCAATTCTCTTATTATCTATTCTAACTGCACAACTGGCCCAAAAACTTAGAGTATATGACGCATTTGATACAATTTTACTAAAACACAACTAAGCAAATTGTAAAAACCAAGAAAATTTAGTTTCCCGATTGTACCTTATAATGCTGAATTAGACTACTTTTGGACATTCTGAACTAATACGACTGTCATAATCTCACGTATTCAAAAAGACTATGAACTAAAATACTTGTTGATCTTCTGCCATCCCTCTGACAATTTATTGGCTATCTTGTCCACCGGGCCCGGACCCCCACAATGTCTTGGACCCCCAGCGAGGAGCACCGTCATTCCTGGAGCCAGCTTTATACTCTTATCCATCGGCAAATGAGTAGCAGGAGCGAAGTTCGAGCCCGTAGAACTGGTAGCGACGGTCATCTCATGCGGGATACCTGGCACCTTAGAAGGGTCTACTTCAGTTGGCTCGTTCGCTAGATTAGCGAGGAGGAGAAGAGATCCTGTTGAGCCCCACCTCAGGACCACAACGGCCCCATTTTGTCGCTTTATCTGCAAAAACACACCGAGGGTCGAGAATTCATTACTTTGATTGGCATTTTTTAAGTCTTTACGTGTACTCTTAAAAGTGACAAGGGTTAAAAGCTGCAAAGGTTTTATTACCTTTTGTCCGTAGGCAATTTATTTGTGCTGATTTTTTTTTAACTAAATACATTAGAATAAGTAATTAGTGTTAAACATTTTAGTGCTCAAGTTATGGAGTGGCGAAGTTTTTACGGTCGATAAAATCATTAACTGGGCTAGCTTAGCTGAAGTAATTTGTTTCAGTTATACTTTGTCCTCCTCTTCGCCCGTTATCGCACCTGAGAGCGAACGTGTGTTCGGTTTGCGCATAAATTCGTAAATATCGCATACGAGACTTTAGCCCGTGACAGTAAAGTTAAAGTGATCAGTTTTGCTTAAACATAATAAAAAAAAAAATATAAATTGTTTTTTCTGACGGGCCGCCGCAGTACTCATGCACCGAAGCGACAAGTAGTCGGTTTAGCCCCGCCCACACGCAGGAGCAGGACAGTATCCATAATTGCTCTCCCGCTTACGCGCGCGCCTGAGTGCTCTGTGTATTGCGCGATCGCATCAAATAGCCTTAAAACCATCGACGTGCGTGTGAATCGACACTGGACTGTGTACAATGCCTCGCGTCCAACGCTCGCCTACGGCTTCGCCTTCAGTGAACTCCAGTGTACTGCAAGCAAAGTCAGACTCGGATATACCCACAGCGGTATTGGACAGCCCAGCCGATAATGTCAACATCGGCCCGCGATTCAAACGTCCTTGCCCAGAATTTTCACCTGGTAATGAACTTCAAGATGTTAAACGGGAAATACTGCAAATGCTGTCGACCTGGAAGAAAGAACAAGAGGAACGTCTTACAAAAATCTCTGACGATCAAAATACCTCCCTCTCTAAGCTGGTCTCGGAAATAACCGAACTAAAATTGCAAAATTTGGCGATGCAAGAAATAAACGGCAAAATAGAAAAATCCATTTCATTTATCTCTGCGCAGTACGATGACATGGTTAAAAAAATTGATGCACTGCAAAAAGAAAACCAGCTACACAAGGACCTCATAACCAACTTGGAAACAAAGATTCAGGACATCCAACAACTTTCCAGGTCTTCCTGCGTCGAGATCCGCAATGTCCCTGCTATGGAGAATGAGTCAGCGTCAGATTTATCTAGTATAATTAGCAAAGTCGGTACAGCAGTTGACGTTACGCTCAAAACCAGCGACCTACGCGATGTATACCGTTTACCCGGGAAACCAGGCACCGTGAGACCTATCATTGCGGAGTTCATAAATGTTCAAATGAAAAACAAAGTCATCACAAGTGTACGCGACTTCAATAAAATCCACCCAAACGAGGGTCGACTGAATACAACTTGCATTGGTTTACCCGGCGATCAACGTCCAGTATATGTTGCAGAATATCTACCCGCTAGCTCCAGGAAACTCTTTTATGCTGCTAGAGAATTTGCGAAACAAAAAGAATACAAGTTCTGCTGGACGGCGAATGGCAACATTTTCTTGCGAAAAATTGAGGGAGCAAAACAAATTCTTGTGACCTCCGAGCAAACTCTGCGCAATCTACAACTAAATATAAACCAATGACTGTATACTACACTTATATACCTAACTGCTAATTACCAATACTATTTTGTGGATGAATGTAACACTCAAACATTAAAACGTAAGTTCTTAGAATTCTTTACAAATTGTATAAATAATTACCCTTTGGTTACTTTCTCACACATAGTATACAATCCTAGCTTATGTGCTATACCAGAACTCGTAACAATTTTACCCTATAAATTATACTCGCATTTTCTTAAGCCCTACAAACCTCATTACCTAATATATTTACACATCTATTATTTAACTTATTTATACACATATCATTATACACATATATTTATACACATAGCTTTCGTACCTACTAACTGTCCAACTCATACTATAATTATAATCCCATATCAGTACCGAATATACCAAGTTTCTGTTAACTGCCTCCTGCTTGACTCACAGCGTCCTTTTTTAATAAACCTAGTTAAGTTTCCTAATGGCTAATATTGCGCTAGTTACCGATGACATCGACAAAACGACCTTTACTACAAGCATGAGACTGCATTGTATAGACGACTGTGAGTTGCACCTACGCGAAACAGGAGGTCGGTACACGGTGGTGATACAAAATATACGCAGTATAAAAAAGAATTTTGATAATTTCTCTGTTCTTTTATGCCGGCTGAATTTTTCGCCCGATATAATTATATTCACAGAATGTTGGCTTGACGTCACGTATACCTGTCCCGAAATTGATAATTATGATTCCCATTGTTCTAAAACCTTCCTCAATCAAAACGATGGTATAGTCGTATATACCAAATCATCTCTTCAGGCCACTGTCGTGGAACCATCGTGCAGGGACTCGAACTGTTTGGTTGTCAATATCGGAAACGATCTTTCACTGATTGCCGTATATAGATCTCCATCATTTTATAATATTAGTAACTTTTGCGAATCTTTGACAAAACTGATGGAGTCGTGTAAAGCAACCACGTGTGCTATTGTTGGGGATATAAACATTGATATAAAATCGGATTGCACTGACAAACGCGCCGCTGAGTATCTGGACTTAACTGGCCACTATGGGTTTTTTCCAGGCCACACTTTGCCCACGCGTGGCGGCAGCTGTCTGGATCATGTCATGCTTAAATCTCAGAAGTCAACAACTGTTATTGTGTGCGACACGGGCATAACAGATCACGAGACGGTTGTCTTAGGCGTTCGCAAAGATTTTACTAGGGCTAAGGTTCAGAAACGACACGCAAGAATTGACTACATAAAGCTGAAAAAGGATGTTGAAAACGAATCTTGGGACTGGCTTCTTAAAGAGTCCAATGTAACGATTGCATTTCAAAAATTTGTCGAAACTATATCAACCAAAATTAAACAACACACCAGCAACTGTGTCTCCCGTAGCTCAGACAATATTATCAAGCCGTGGATAACTAAAAACCTCTTAAGATGCATAAGACGACGCGATCTAATGCACATTAATGCAAAGAAAAAAGAAAATTGCGATAATCTTGCTGTCCAACAAGAATATAAGAAATATCGAAACCACTGCAACAATATACTGACAAATTTGAAACTTGACCACGACCGCAAACTTCTTATGGAAACAAAGGGCGACTGTAAAAAACTTTGGCAAGAAATTAAAAAGATTTGCAATATCAAAAATAAAAAAACCAATAAGATCGAGCTTTTGACAGACACCGCAAATCCTGTGTCCACACTAAATAATGTGAACGAATATTTTTCTACTGTTGGCCAAACCCTTGCAGCGAAAACACTCACACAGCTGGGCTTAACGGAAACTGAATTAGCACGTAACAACGACCAATACAGTACTGTCAACCCTGGTTCGAACTCTTTCTTCCTTACACCGACTGACGATGAAGAAATATTTTCTATTATTTCCCATCTGAAAACGGCGTCAGCAACTGGTTATGATGGCATTAGTAATAGATTCCTAAAGCAATGTTCACATGCTTTAGCCGGTCCAATTGCTTTCTTATGCAACCTAAGCCTAACTACGGGTATAGTGCCTGATTGTGCAAAGGTTGCAAATATATGCCCGATATTTAAAAATGGAGATCCCAAGGTCCCCTCAAATTATCGTCCTATTTCTCTGCTGACAACTCTCTCTAAAATCCTTGAGAAAGTAGTGAACAAGCGACTACTCGCATACCTGGAAAAAAATAGTTTATTATCGGACAACCAATACGGTTTTAGGGTCGGTAGGTCCACGGAGGATGCAGTAACAAACCTGACCGATTTCATATCCCTCAACCTTGGCCAAGGACAGGCATGTACTGGCATCTTCCTGGACCTCGCCAAAGCATTTGACACAATTTCTAGGGAACTTTTGATTAAAAAAATGTCACTTCTGGGAGTTCGTGGCGTTGCTTTGGACTGGTTTACCTCATACCTCAACAATAGAGCCCAAAAAGTCATCTTAGGGGAATATTTTAGCGACTCAACTGTGGCGCATTTTGGTGTGCCACAGGGAAGCGTGCTGGGACCAACCCTTTTCATTGTCTACATTAACGGACTATGCGCCATGAAAATCCCCCAAGCTAAAATTTTTACATATGCGGACGACACTGCAATCGTATTTTACGGGAAAACTTGGGATGACGTTCAGCTCTCAGTTGAAACCGGGATCAAAGCTGTTGCGAACTGGCTGCAACATAATCTCCTGACGCTGAATGTAGACAAAACGAAGGCAATAAACTTTGCCATCTCAAAACGCACGTCTCCAGGAAGTGTTGCTTGTCTACAGCTACACTCCTGCTCTGCCCACTCTAGCCCAGAAAATTGTACTTGTCCGTACATCGAGCAAACAGATACGATTAAATATCTTGGAGTCTTTGTCGATCACCGTTTATCATGGTCCACACATCTAACTGCTTTAAGGGGTAGGATTAGAAAGATGCTTCGGATCTTTAAGCAACTGGGCAAGATTGCAGATGACTCAGTACTAAAGATGATTTATTACTCTCTGTGTCAATCGGTGCTTAACTACTGTGTAGTAGCATGGGGCGCGGCTGGTAAAACCTCAATGATTGGGGTAGAAAGAGCTCAGCGAGCTCTGCTCAAAGTTGCCTATAGACGACCGTTCCGGTACCCCACTAATACACTATACACTGAAGTGGGGGTTCTTAGAGTCAGACAGCTTTACATCCTGTCTGTCACTCTGCGATTCCACCAAACCTCTCTGAGCACTTTCTCTATGTCAAGTCGAAGGGTATATTGGGAAAAGCCTCGATGCCGTAAAACAATCGGCAGAAAGTGCTACAGTTTCATGGGACCACACATTTACGCGAAACTCAACCACCAATATAAAATTCTAAACCTAACACGTAACAAATGTAAAATTACTGTAACTAAATGGCTTCTTACACTGGACTATGACTCAACCGAAAGCTTATTATCCTAAAAATGCAAGTAACCCACATATACATACAAACACACAAATACACACCCCCACACACACATTTTATATATTAATAACATATTCATATATATATATATATATTTATATATAAAAAATTTATATAAATAACTATACATATATAACTATAACATATATTAATTTATACTATATATCACAAACTTGCACAACATTCATACAAATGCTTTATTTGGGCAATCTTCTTATTTTGATTTTGTTACTTTTTTATTTTTTGTATTCCTTGTTTTATGATAACTAGTACTATCTTTAATCTAAGAATTAGTTGTAACAAAAAATTGTAAACGGAGCGAAGGAGCCTGGAACTCACGACACAGGGAATCCTAGTGTGAGTTTCAGGAATCAATGCATTAACTGTATTTCTTAAACAATAAAATTATTCTTATTCTATTCTTATTCTTTGTAAGGGTTTTGAAGAAAACACTGGAAGAATATCTTAGATCTTTTTAACTTCGTCTCACTAGGAATTTCTTCTGTATTACGTAGGAAACAATCCTAGAGTGCGTTTAGCCGGAAATCTTGTAGATCATAAAAATATTTGTTCCGTACGGGAATCGAACCCACAACACGCAGCGTATGGTGCCGACCGCGCCGTCGTCGTTTTATTTTTCAAAATCTGTAAGTTAGGTTATCTTAACAAAAAACCTTTTAGACATATTACGAGAAACTGAAAAAAAGCCTTCACCAATTATTAAATGAAGTACGATATATCGGAGTCACATCTCCAATACGACACGGATTTTCCTAATATTTACATTCGCGTACGCTCCATACTCTTCTATCACCCCCATGAAAAGGAATATCATCCGCACGATGGAGAAATATACGCCATAATAGCTGCTTATCACCCGCCCGCCAATCGGGATGATAGCTTATTGAATTGAGCAGGCGTTTGCCTCGAAATCAAAGTGATAGTTGTGTCATTCACACGCATTCGGTGACTTTTATTACGTCGATATAAGGTTCTTATTCAATTGATACGGTAGTCTTTTATTTGATGTGTTTTTGTTTTCTATATGTATTTACAGATACCATTTAATGTTGATTCTCTTTTCGAATGATATGATAAAAGATGTATATTTATAACACAAATACTAAAAATTAGATTCTTATTAACCGACTACGGCAAAGCCAAATGAAAAGGCTTAATGAGTACATTTAAAAGTCAATCGATACTTTGCTTTTATTATTACATCAAATAATTTATAATATAACCCTAAAATAGTGTAAATAGAACCTAGCCAATAAATATTGCGAGAAACAACCGCAGGTGGCACACGACCACGGCTATTCCTTAAAGTTTATCATTGGAACAAAATATCGGTCAAATGAATATAATTCTTGTTTTATACTTTTCAGTGCGAGATTTTTTCGTAGTCGGGTTTTAGTTATTTTTAACTTCTTTTGAAAAGACTCAATCAAACAAAGCTAGAAATTTTGAGCAGCGGTACTTCTTTGAAAGAAAGAAAGAAAGAAAAAGAAAGAAAATAAGTTTATTGACACGCCTTAGGCACACAATTATAATTAATCTTTCTTATCACAAGCTTTAATTATTTTTAAGTGGGTAGAGTTTACAAACATTAAAACTCACACACAAACAGTTAGCCCTACAAGTTTCTGTAGGCTATTCAAATACTTTTTCCATGGGGAATCGAACCTGTGACATGACACGCATCTACCACTCGCTCAGCCAATACGCCAACCATGCCGTCAATAGAACAAACTAGCTTATGCCAGCGGCTTTGTCCGCGTGATAATCGAAAACAAAACCCACCGGCACGTAAAACCAGCATAAAAGGTGTTTATTCATCTATCCATGCATCTATTCTCACAAACTTTCGCATTTATAATAGTAAGTAAGATAGTTATAATACCAACCTCCACATGAGGACCAAAAGCCGGTGACTTCCTCAGAGCAGCTGCGAGCCTCAAAACCCCAGCATGACTAAAATCATTCGCGAACTCGCTCTTAGCATTCGCATACCTATAATTCGGAGCCAACGGCAACCAGGGCTCCCCCGTCGTGAACCCAGCGGTTGGCGAGTCATCCCATGGGAAGGGGGCAGCCCACGGTTGAGGTTGTTGAGGCCAGCAGCTGTTCCCAGAAAACCATTCTTGCAAGGTGTCTGCTGCAGCCAGCTCGTCCCCCTGTTGTATGACTGCGGACCCTGGGAGATTCAGCGCCAGCAAGTTGACAGTGTCCACCATGTCACTGCCGTAGCGAGATGCTGTGCGACTCTCGGTGGCGCTGCTCGTCTGAAAGGAGTACGAATAATAGGTTTTAGCAGCTTTTCAAGCTATCATAGGAATAACTAACTACATTTTATAAAACAAAGTCCTCTACCGCGTCTGTCCATCTGTTAGCGATCAACTCAAGCTATTTCATGCTGTTTTCACCAATGGATAGACTGGTCCTCGAGGGAGGTTTAAGTATATAATTTGTAGTTTTTGAATAAGATTATATGCTCAGCGAAGCGGGCGGGTAACGGCTAGCATCTTTTAACAGATGAATGAGTTATCCCTATAAGAGCATTATAAATCTAACCCAGTTTTTTTACATAGGGATTAAATTAGGTGCCACATAATGTTTCAGAAAACAGACAACTGCGGAGTATAGGCATCCTCCCTTTTGTGACTTGTTTCCCTGATTAGCGCGAGTCTACTACCAGATTTTTCCGAATATAACTAATAATATTTTTAAACCTTTTTTTACGCGCCTGTGGTATAATTTTCGAGTCGCACGCGGCCAAACCGTTGGTAATAGTGGTCAATAAAGCTTAGTAATTCCACGCTAAAATACTCCTGAAATTCTATTAACTTGCTATTTCCACAAGTAAATTCTTCAGGGAGGCTAATACACGCTGTCCCGAGGGTAATAAATAAAGTTTATCACAAAACCACGGCCGAAGTAGACATTAAGCGACTTAGGTTTCAGGGTCCCCAGACAGTTCGCCTGAAGGATAGACTTCTTTCAGGACCCTTCATTACAATGACCATATAATTGCCCATTTATTTCTTTAAACGCTTTTGCAAGCGAATGCACAGATAAATTAATTAAGTTAAAGTGTAACGGCAAACAACTCAATTTTAATTTAAACTGACAATAATACATTTCAGTTGAGCTATGAAGAAAAATACATAGATACCTAGTTTTCATTCATTTTAGAGTAATTTTAATCTATATATATAAAAGGAGAACTGACTGACTGACATATCAACGTACAGCCGAAACTACTGGGGCTAGGAATGTGGAATTTTGCACACGGCTTCCTATTATAATGTAGGGGAGCATTAAGACGGGGTTTTTGAAAATTTAACCTTTAAGGGGGTGAAAAGGGGGAATTAGGAAAGTACGTAACCCACGCGGACGAAGTCGCGGGCAAAGTGCTAGTCGTCTATAAGATGAAAATACATACATCCGAATTCTGGATAAAAATAAATGAAACCAATGAATGATCCAATTTAAATGAACTAGCGATAGCGGGCACCACCTGCTTCACAAGATTTACAGGACTTAATAAATTATCAAGATATCTTTTTCCAAATATTATATAGGTTAATTAAAAAAGTAAAACCGACATAGTTTATGTCAAATTTTCACTAAATAAAAAACTTTTAATTATCATAAAACCGGATAAAAATGCATTGTGCTCGTAAGAAAATCTAAGTGGTCAGTGTTTTCGTTTTATATTATATATAAAAAATGGATGAAAGATTCGAATTGGACCATCCTCTTTATAAGTGGATTTTAGTCAGTGCGAGTCTGATAGTCCCTTACGTTTGATTCAGGGCGGGTGGACTCATTTGATGATTTAACCACGATGAAAAAGGGGTTATTAGAACTCACGATCCATGTAGATGCTTCTGTAGGTGAAGTCAGTATGGAGGCTTGGAAACCCAGCACCATCTCTATGGTAGATCTGGAGGGAAACGTCAGGGCTCTGCTGAGGACGCTGTTGGCACCGACACCACCGTCTCCGTAGTACATAGCAGATTGCTCTGGTCTTAGAGATGAGTCCACGAGCATAACCCTGAAAACAATGATGTGGTTACAACATCACAATTACTCTGGAAACATACAAGAAATTGAATAGTGAAAGATTATTCATCCGTATTATTACATTCATAAATAGGATACAGACTTATCACAAACCTCTCTCGCTATCATGCAGATCACAAGATTTCCTACAAGTCCATCTATTTCGCAATTAAAAAAAGCCTCATGTCTGCCTTATTATCTAGTTACCTACTAATTACAAACACACATTTTCCTAGCACATCTTGAGCCATTTTTCTCAGTAATGGTAAGGATATGAGACAACAATAACTACGAATAAAATAGTTGCATAAGAACGCGACCCTTTCTGTTTTATATTGTTAGGAAAAAGATAAAAGAGCAGACTTAAAAGCTAATTAAGGCAACTCTACTTTTTGCCATATTGTATGAACTAGCTACGAGGTAGCTTATCAGATCATATAAAATGTAACTTTATTTACTACACGAAAAGATACACAGTTTCAGTATAGCTGTGTCTCGTCTCGTCTCGGTGTAAACTGACCGTTAAAAGGGTCTTCAACTTACGGTGTATCCAAACCACTGCTGCGCGCGCAACTCATAGCATCTGAAACTAGTCTCTTCAGCAACTTGTCCCCGCAGGCCAGGTCTCTTGGAAAGTCAGGGTTGAGGAGTACTCCCGCGACCCCTCTCTTGAGCCAGGCACACTGGGCTACTGCCAACTCTGCTGCCACATCCTTGCAGCAGTGGTTCATGACTGCCTCGTTGTTGGAGGTTCCGTAGTAAGAGGAGCGGGACTCGTGCCACACCCATGTGATGTCGTGTTCAGGCTGGAATGTTCAATTATTTTCATTCAGTATTTTAATTTGTATAACGGGGCGAATTCTGAATTTATAAGAGATATACCGGAATACTTTCTTAAGTTTAAGCTCATCGCGCGGGCATGCGGGCAGCGAGTAATGGGCAACTCGCTGTCCGACCATGGACCATGCCCGGGTCGACGGCGATTTGTGTTTCTCACGCGCCTCAAATAGTGTCAGCAAAGTGACGGGGCCTGTAGAGGGCCAAAGCCTGCCAGGGTCGCGGGACTAAAGAATTACCGTGACCCCGGTACGTAAAGGGCTATTGAAGGACGCCGTGGATTTTAGTCAGTACAAGTCTGACAGTACTTCCCGCCCTGCCCTGGGTGGGAGGACTCATTTGATGAATTTACCACGCTCAAAAAAAAATTTAAGCTCATTTATTTATTAAAAGCATTTTGATATACTAATTTTCGGGTAAGGATCATTTTATTACATAAGATGAAAAAAATCGGGACGCCAAGAGTAGATGTAATTAACTTCCGCTGTCCAGATTTATTTAATAAGTCAGTTTACCTAATATAGTAATAAAACTGTTTAAATTTAATATCTTCTTTTTTATATCTTTGCTGTTTTTTATAAGCACATACCGGTGGTACATCATCAGCGGTGCCATCCTTCCACACGATCCTGTATACGTATCCCGGGACCCGGTCAGCACTCGAGGTGAACCACTCGGATCCTGTGCTCATTGTTTGTAACGGCAGAGAGATCAGGACTTTCAGTCCTGAAAGAAATAAGGTTCAAATTCGTAGTATCACATCACGTCTATACTTATCAAGTCTTTGGCAAACATTCATAAATTTTAATGAAAAAATTACAGGTTACGTTACGTGTTATTTAGTTAGCCAGCCTTCAGTAATGCTGTAGCGGATATAATTAAGGTGACAAAAAGTATCCACGCGCCATCTACGTGGAAAATGACGAACTAACAACAATTTGGTACACCGCGCGTGTTTACAACGCATAGAAAAATTCAATTAACAACAAACTGTCGGGTACTAATAGTAGCTTGACCTATGTTATTGAACTGATGTTATTCACTGCATTTATATTTATTACTAGCTTCCGCCCGCGACTCCGTCCGCGCGGATGTCGGTCTTCGCGTGGATGATTTATTTCCCCATTTTGAGTAACTCTGACAATGACATCTTATAAATATTACGGCGCTGAATCCACTGCGGTTAATGCAACGTGTGTTCGCGGTTCTACAGAATAAAACTGAAAAATAAGATTTTTTTCTACGTATTTTTCCAGGATAAAAAGTATCCTATGTTATGCCCAGGATAATAAGGAATAATTATACCAAGTTTCATCGAAATCGAACTGTTAGTTTTCACGTGATGCCTGCACAAACAGACAGACAGACAGACAAACATTTTTTTAATCATATATTTGGGTTTGGTATCGATCCAGCAACACCCCCTGCTATTTATTTTTTCAATATTTTCAATGTACAGAATTGACCCTTCTACAGATTTATTATAGTATAGATTGTGGCAGTTGAAGAACAGGTCCAAGGTCCTTCTGGGTTTGACTAGGTACCAGGTCAGGAACAGCAATATTAGATTTTTCAAAAAGGATAATTTCCTAATATGTACATTGCAAATTGCGGGTGGTTGCAACTGGCTACTCCCATAATATACGCGACTTTAACCTCTTGTGAAATGTAGCTGTATAATAGGTATGTAGTTAAGTACAGCCCTTGAGGAAAACACAGTTCAATTCAATGCCTAGAGTTTAAGATAATTTAAAAAGTAAAGCTATTTTGGGGACAGAAATATTCAACTGCGGGAATAAAAGATTCGGCCTCGATGACCAGAGTTGTGATAGCTTAGTTGGTAAAGCATTCTAGAGTCCTTATTCGGAAGGACACAGGTTCGAGCCTTGCTTGAAGTCTAATTTTTCTTTCCTCATAAATGTTCTTCAATACCTATTTAAAAAAAAAATACCTACCCAATTTCTTAGCCTTCTCCACGACATTGGTGAAATCATCCAAGGTTCCGTATCGCGGGTCTATGTCGGTGAAGCTTGTGGTTCCAGGTTTGGTACAGTCAGCACTCCTGGGCACCAGTGGCGACACTATGATAGCATCCGATCCTAATGCACGCACGTAGCTCAGTTGTTTTAAGGCGCCTGGAACAATATGAATGAAATTGTTTATCAATTAAATAAGTTTAGTTTCTCCTAATCCTCGGATTCGCTTGAAGATCGGTTACTGGCCTACGAGATTGTCCTACTGGGATAAAAAATATCCTTAGTGTTAATCTACGTTATGAACTATCTGCACGCTAAATAACATCCAAATGGTTTCAGTGGTTTTACCCTAAAAGAGTAACAAACATGCGTTCTTCGTATCACGTATACAATAGTAATAAAAGTCTTTATAAAAAAAATTTTTACTTTTAAATTCTCTAAGAAGTTTAATGACATAAAGAAGAAATAAATATTAAGAAATAAATTAAAATGAAGTGAATTAAATAAGCTAAATAAATGTAATTACGTTAAGAAAATAATCTGCTGAAGCACTATAGTACTCGTCAAAATATAATGAAGAGTAAAATATTTATCAGGCGTTTGTATTATTACTTGATTTTTATTTTATCAGGCGTATGTAGATACTAAACGACTTAAAATTTGTAATTATAAGTAATTTGGGTCATGTTAATTTATCTTTAAATTCTTTAAAAATAGTCTTAGGTTTTAATGTTCCTTTTTACCAAGTTACAATTATGCAATTACTTTACAAAATAAACCACATCATAAATAAACCTCACCTTTCAAATCCCCTAGTCCATCACCATCTCCATCCCTAAAGCTGTCCACCATCATCCTATAATACACGGCATTATCCCACCACTGGGCTGCATCGCCAGCCACTCTGCTGACCACACAGACGACCAGCAACCACCACATCTTGTGTACAATTACACTAAACGTGTGCTCATCTAACCATGATCGACCTTGTCGACTAGTGATGGGACAGTGTTTGTGCAGCAGGTTTAAATTTATACCTGACGATGTTAACACCGGTGTTGCAGATTCGAACCGCGAGCAGGATTGATACAATCGTCAAATGAGTCCTCCCACCTAGGGCAGAGCGGGAGGGACTGTCAGACTCGTACTGACTAAAATCCACGGTGTCCTTCAATAGCCCTTTACGGTGGCTGGAGATCGTCTGCCGACGTCCGTCGCCGCTGCGGCTGGGGTGGAAGGAGGACGCTGTCCTCTTCCTTACGCGGCGCGCCTCCTCCTTCGCTAGCATAACTGCTTCGCAGAAGGAGGCGACTGTTTCCCACTCTGTCTCGCCCCGCAGCATGGCTTGATCAATGCCGAGCGCGAGAGGTCTCCGTCTATCGCCGTCCTGAGTACCCGGCGGTGCTCTGTCCAAGCGGGGCAGTACTGACTACCATAGAAAATCTTAACTTATCTTACCATATAAAAATGTCTTAAGAGGTTACTGAAGATGTGGAGTGGAAAAGCCAACTAAAAGACCTTAAACAGTACTAGTCTGATAGTCCCTTTCGTTCCACCCCCCGCGGGACTTATTAAATGATCTTAACACGTAAAAAAATGATGAAGCAATAATATTGATGATGTTCCAAAAAAAAATGGTAAATGGTCTTCTCAATCTCATCTTCTTATTTTTTCAGTAGTTTTCGCCAGTCCCGAGTAGGCTTTCCGGTTTAAAAGCTTAAGTTCGTTCTTAGGTTTATAAGTTCGGAACGTCGGTTCGGATGGATTAATGGGTTTAAAGTTCACAGGTGTCACGGGAATAATTAATGCTGTGTATTGATTGGTTTCGGCTTACAGCTAAAAGGTTTCGGTTTAGTCCTGACTTGAAAGCGGGCCATTTCATTTAATTTTCATGCTGAAAAGCTATAAAGGTAATTCCTAAGAAATAGTTTTTTTTTGAGTAAACCAATAGTTTAGTGAAGAAATCTTTAGATTTATTTAAAATTGTGGCAGTTGAAGAACTAAATTTTGTTGTGTTAAAAGATAATCTGTTAAGGCTAACTTCATGATGCGTTTTAACCAAAGTTATTATGAAACAAATAAGAAAAGAACAATTCAGGTAGTATGTTAAACTGAATGGTCTCAAGCGTCACCGTTGTGCTTTAGTCCTAAGCTTGATTTCCTGTTTGGGCAAAGTTTTATTGATTTTTAGGGTTCCGTACCTCAAAAGGAAAAAAACGGAACCCTTATAGGATCACTTTGTTGTCCGTCTGTCCGTCCGTCTGTCAAGACCCTTTTTCTCAGGAACGCGTGGAGGTATGAAGCTGAAATTTATATCAATTACTCAGGTCTACTGTCCCTTGAAGCTGTGAAAAAATCAAACTTCTAAGCCAACGCAATCAAAAGATACAGCCGTTTATGCCGCAAATTTTCGACACTTGCAAGGGAATCAAAACCTACAGGGTGCTTCCCGTGAACTCAGAATCTTGAAATTTGGTACGAAGCAACGTCTTATAGCATAGATAAAGAAAAAATTACGAAAACCATAAATTTTTAGTTACATCACATAATATATATTTTTTAATAATTTTAAACTTACTACCCATTTCCTCATAAACGCGTAGAGGTATTAAATTGAAATTCATACCAAATACTCAGGTCTATAATACCTTTAAGCTGTAACAAAATCAAACTTCTATGTCAACGCAATCAAAAGAAACAGCAATTTAAGCTGCATATTTTGAAACTCGCAAGTACTCGCAAGGGAATCAAAACCTAAAGGGTACTTCCAGTCGACCTAGAATCTTGAAATTTGGCATGAAGCAACGTTTTATAGCACACATAAAGGAAAAATTCCGAAAACCTTAAATTTTCGTAATGAACGAACTTTGTAAACCTTGCAGGTTTGTACGGAACCCTCGGTGCGCGAGTCCGACTCGCACTTGGCCGGTTTTTTCAGCTGCAGTCTGTTTAATTGATGGTAATGGCTCACCCTCTCAAGGGATTCAAAGTGGCTGTAATATAGATGTATACTCTTATTCGAGAATCATCCGGCAACCATGGTCGCGAGACTGTCTTTTCGGGTAACTGCGGTCCCGGAACGTAAAGGGCTATTGAAGGACACTGTGGATTTTAGCCAGTACAAGTCTGACAGTCCTTCCCGACTTGCCTTGGGTGGGAGGACTCATTTGATGATTTTACCACGTAAAAAAAACTATCTATAATCCTAGGTATTTAAACGTACCTAAACCTGTACCTGGTACTTACAACATCATACACAACAACACTATAACCAAAATAGTCTAACAAAGAATTTATTTACTAAACAAGGTATTGTGTTCATTAAAACAGGTAATAGTTACGCAATGTTTATTAGTTTGTTTAAAAGTAATTATATAACTATTTCTATACGTATACGTGGTGCGGCTGCTGCAAGTGCCGAAAACCTCAAGCGGCGCAAATACAATGGCTTGACTATTAGCTATTTATTTGAGACTTTTGGGGTTGAAACACTAGGGCCGTGGGGTCCGAGTGCCCACAAAGTTTTTAAAGACATCGCCAAGCGTTTAGTCGACGCCTCGCGTGACCAGAGGGCTGGCCTATTTCTTGGTCAAAGGATCAGCAATGCCATCCAACGTGGCAATACCGCCAGCGTTCTGGGCACTTTCCCCATTGACAGCGATGTGGACGAATTTTATGACGCTCTATATATATTTTTTTTTAATTTTAGTTTTAATTTAGTCATTTTTGTAAATATTTTACTTTTAATTTTAGTTTTTAAATGTAGTATGTAAACAAATAGTTAATCTTCATAGTAATAATGTACACTATACGTATATATGTACAATATATACATAGAAACACAACCATTTATACAGGGTGTCCCAAAACTCAACGTCAAGCCGAAACGGGGTGACAGGATTGATCATAACCATCACGAGAAAAATCTGAAAAAAAATCTATCCCATGCAGTTTGAAAATTATGGGCATTTTAAGAAAAACCTAGAAATTTGATCAAACTGTACCATTTTTCGGTTATTGTGGTTATTCTTTTTTATTTTTGTTCATTTGAACTTTGGAAACGTAATCCTAAATAACATTTCTAGAATCTCAATAAAAAATAATGACACAATTGCCTCAAGTTTCCGAGAATTGAGACTATTTGTAAAACTACGAATTTAAAATTTTCAAGATTCGTCGACTTTGACAGGCCCTCCTATAAAAAAAATGTACTAGAGTGCCTTGGCAAGTGGCATTAAAAGTTGGCGCATTTAATCAGAATTCTAAAATGGTACAATACTTGTTAGTTCCATACAATAGAAAAGAGTAAAAAAATTAAAACCTCAAGTATCCCGATTTTTGCTATCACATTTTACTCAGTTAAAATGTTTTTAATTCGCACAAGCTCTAGGTAGGTTCTTAATTTTAAGACAAAATTATGAGAGAGATGGATAATGGGTATGTTTGCCATGAGTGAGCGAGACAGATAGTGACGCCACTTTTATCAAAGTGAAAAAAAGTTAGTAAAATTTGTAAAATAATTAGGTTTGTTGGAATAAAAGTCAGATGGAGAAATAACATTTTTTATTACAATAAATGTTCAAATTGTTTACCATCAGCCTCAATACAAGCCCTACATCTTCTTAAAAAAGATCTACTTATAAGTCGGGCATATCTTCGAGAGTTGATCGCCTCAGCTGCTTGAGAAATGCGTTCACGCAGGTCGGCTACGTTCTCAATGGGCTTTGAGTAAACTTTTTCTTTGAGAACTCCCCAATAGAAAAAATCCAGGGGATTTAAATCTGGTGAACGGGCGGGCCACGAGATAGTGCCTGAACGTCCAATCCACCTTCCCGGATATTCCTGGTCAAGGAAATCTCTTACTTGCACTGCGAAATGCGCTGGGCAGCCATCTTGTTGAAACCACATGTCGCGAAGATCTGCTAGTGGTACGTCCTCTAACAGGGTTGGTAAATCTTCTCTTAAAAAATGTAGGTAATTAGTTCCATTCAAGTTCTCAGGCAGTTCAATAGGCCCAATAATTTTACCGTTTAAAATTCCGGTCCACAGGTTTACTTTAAAACGATACTGGGATCTATCTTCTCGCATTAAATGTGGATTCTCCACATGCCACTCGTGATAATTGTGCAAGTTCATGTAACCATCTTTTTTAAATGTCGATTCATCGGACCAGAGAATTTTTTGGATGAATTGGGGATTCTCATTATGCCTCTGTAGCATTGTTCTACAAAAAGAAATCCTTTCCTGATAATCTCGAGGTAGAAGACTTTGAACTCGTTGTACGTGAAACGGATGCATTTCGTTTCTTTGTAAAATACGATGAGCAGTGCTTTTGGGTATTCCCGTTCTTTCTTCAATTCCACGTACGGAAATACTTCGGTCACCTGCGACCTCTTGCAATACTTCTTCCTGGAAAGGAAACACAGGTCTACCTCCAGCCTGTATTTGATTCGGGAAATGGCCGCCCTCTGTGAGTGAACGGTGCACATTAACAAACACTCGGTGATCCGGGTAGCGCTCTAAATTTGGATATCTTTCACGATAAAGTCTAGCGGCGGCACTTGCGTTGCATCTGCATTCCCCATAAATGAGGTGCATGTTCGCATATTCTTGTGAAGTGTAGCGCGTAGGCATGGTAGATAAAAAGGATGCCAACACAAAAGTCCAGAGAGAAGCCAAAGTTGCCGGTATGTTATCAACAAGTCCAATTTACAAAGATTCAAGTCCAAAAAGAGAAGCCAAAGTTGTCAGTACTAAATCAACACAAGCGAATACGAACGTGCGCAGTAGACGAATGAGCGAAACGTACTAACTGGTTGGTGTCGGACTGGTAGCGTAGCCATTTGCTTGGCTGAAACTAGTGCGAATGAAACAGATAGATGCCATAGCATCTATCTGTTTCATTCGCACTCGTTTAAACGACGCATCTCCGTCTCAATGCGTGGCGTCACTATCTGTCTCGCTCACTCATGGCAAACATACCCATTATCCATCTCTCTCATAATTTTGTCTTAAAATTAAGAACCTACCTAGAGCTTGTGCGAATTAAAAACATTTTAACTGAGTAAAATGTGATAGCAAAAATCGGGTTACTTGAGGTTTTAATTTTTTTACTCTTTCCTATTGTATGGAACTAACAAGTATTGTACCATTTTAGAATTCAGATTAAATGCGCCAACTTTTAATGCCACTTGCCAAGGCACTCTAGTACATTTTTTTTATAGGAGGGCCTGTCAAAGTCGACGAATCTTGAAAATTTTAAATTCGTAGTTTTACAAATAGTCTCAATTCTCGGAAACTTGAGGCAATTGTGTCATTATTTTTTATTGAGATTCTAGAAATGTTATTTAGGATTACGTTTCCAAAGTTCAAATGAACAAAAATAAAAAAGAATAACCACAATAACCGAAAAATGGTACAGTTTGATCAAATTTCTAGGTTTTTCTTAAAATGCCCATAATTTTCAAACTGCATGGGATAGATTTTTTTTCAGATTTTTCTCGTGATGGTTATGATCAATCCTGTCACCCCGTTTCGGCTTGACGTTGAGTTTTGGGACACCCTGTATACAAAGTTTATTTTAAACGAAGTAGGATGCTTTTCAGAATAAACTTCATTTAAACAGACACGGTACTGAACTGATCAAATGATTAACAGCTAGCAGCTGCTGATTTTCAAATTCATTCTCTAGGGTTTAAAGTTGAAAATCTGTTGAAGATTACAATAGCGTTTTCGTTTGTTCTGATAGCTACCGCTCAGTAGTCTTCATTCCATTTTCAACTGTATCTGCTAGTTTATAAAGTTGAGCATCTATTGGAGACTATTGAGCGTTTACGTTTATCTTTTTTAGCTTAGCCAGGGGGCTGATGAGTCCTACCACCGCCAGTAGGATAAAAATGTAAAAAAAGCCGAATTTCGAATATCAAAGTTGGCTTCAGGGTAAAATATTATTCTCTCTTTTAATTTATCCTTCGTTAACCGATTTACAATCTATGGACGGAACTGCAGTCCGACCGAAGAATATCTTTGTCTTACACAAGCTTATGATATACATTTAATTTTTTACAAATACAGAATGCGCATGGGCACAACAAATGCAACAAAACTAAGTTTTTATCATGTTGGCGGAGCACGGAATACGATCATTTCTCCTGGCTGAAGTGTTAAGTTGTCCAAGGGTAATTCGTTTCTGAAAAAAGAAAAACATGAAAATTATTATTAATTATTTTTAAACGCAATATGGCATGCGAAGCGCATCGTAATGATTTGTGAGGAAGGAAAAACCAATCTGCTGTTGTTTCACACAATCTTTATTGGCTAAGTGGCAAACGACCACGGCTATTACTTAAAAGTTTAAAATATCGGTCAAATGAATATTGTCCTTGTTTTATATTTTTCAGTGCGCGATTTTTTCGTAGTCGGGTTTTAGTTATTTTTTTCGAAGGTAAGGGGCGCTGCCAATTTAAAAATGTTTACTTTATAATGAACATATGTTGATTACTGAGACATTTATAAACGCAGCGCTGACGCAGCGTTGAATTCGTAACCTGTCTTTAGTTGCTTTTAAACTTGATGTTTTAAGGATAACTTTGAAAATCTATTTGTGACAGGAACCAGGTACCGGCAATAAAGTATTAACATCGACCGCGCCCTTTGGAAAGTATCGACTAGTTTCGGCTGTACAGAGAATAGTTCTGTCTACATTGTCTAACCGCCAACACTAAACCATCCATAGAGCACAGAGAAAAAAACGAAGAACCGTTATAGAACAGTCAAAAATCTATTCCATTGACAGAAGTGACCGAGAAACCTAAATATCACATAATTTACCTGGCAAAATTATCGACTTTCATAAAAAATGTGCATATCTCAGATTTTGTTAAAGATTTCAGGTTGTTTAATTCGTCCTTAACCTATCCATAAAAACGTATTTTATTAAATAATCAGCTTTACACAATTGTAAAGCTATTTACCGTACAATTACATAATATAAAAGTAGAATGTTCTTTTGATAAGTAATCCTTTATCAATGAATAAATTTAAGCAATAAAGATAAATATAAGCTGCATAAGTAAATAGTTTAGTACTTATAAATTAAATAGGTTTTGGAAAACATATTCATTTCTGATAAGTGATAACATAATGTCTTTAAATCTAGCTGGCCTTTAAATTATGCCTAAATATTTTGTTTTATCAAATGAAATTAAAATAATCAAGACTTGATCAAATTCGTTGAAAGTCTAATAAGTAATTTCAGATTTGTTAATTGACGTCCCGAAATCCCTGATAAGCGAAAATTAAAAAAAATATTGAATGATTTAAAAGTGTGATTTCATCAAAAATTAACAAAAATAAACCTAACGGAATCTGTGGAACGATGAAACCCGAAATATCTGTCGGGGTGTCTGACAATTATGTACGTACGAGTATTTTATACCCAATACTGGGAAATGTCTTAAAGTCTGACAACCAGTCTTACCGTGGGGTATCGTATTACCCAGTTAATGGGTTATGGAGGTCCGACAGGCAGTCGCACCATGTAAAATACTGATATCCAGCTGCATCTGGTTTGACTGGAAGTCGACCCCAATATAGTTTGGAAAAGGCTAGGCTAGATGATGACTGGGAAATGTCTTATATGACATACACCTTCTATAAGACCTAGAATTTTAGATACCTATTACTGAATCTAAAGTCCTACCTTTATTTCCGGATAAAATTCTACTAGTCCTCATTAAAAACGGAGTAAACTAAAGAATTAATAAAAAATTAGCAATCAAAAGTTCCTTACCCTGCAACCCTGTTGCTATGCACGCTAGCAGTGTAAACAGTCAAAGGTGCTGACAGCAGCGTGATATCGTTGAGGCTGACAGTGTCAGCTACGGTGCCGACGTTGAACACCAAGCCGTACGTGTCGTAGGTCCTGAGGTACCTGACCAGCAGCAGGGTGTTCACCGATAACGCCTGCACATCATACTCGCCGTGGGACAAGGCTACCTCCTTGCGGAGTTTTACAAGCGATTGATAGATCTGAAAAGAGGAATTCACGATATAAGAAGCACCAGAAATAGTTGCTGGCAAAGTTGAATTCTTCTGTCTTTCTGATTTTTATGATTTCATTTTATCAACATTGGCCATCGTACCTTAAAATGACTAACAGATACATCTTTCTGAATTTGTAGATTGATTTCCATGTAATCCTGAGCTACTGGCAGCCAAGTAGTAGCATTTGTTGAGAACCCAGCACTAGTAGTATTATCCCAGTGGAATGGAGTCCTGCAGGGATCCCTGGAGTACTCCAAGTAGTTTGATTCATTGGCATACTGGGCTGCAACGTCGACGGTGTCTTCCCAACTGACAAAACCATCTCTCATCCCGATTTCTTCACCCTGGTAGGTGATAGCAACGCCCGGGAGTAACATGTTGAGACCGTTCAAGCCATCCACCATGTTCGTTCTGAATCTGGATGGCATGCGGCTTTGGTCGTGGTTTCCAAACTAGAACAATAGTTACAAGAATAAAATTAATTGATGTTAAGAGATTTGGAAAGTTATTATTTTGTAGTTTTGTTACAAACTTACCACCCAGTTAGGTACTTGTCCCTGCGGCATGTATGTCATCCAGTGACGGATGACGTAGGCGAAATCCCTGGCATTAGACTTAGCAGACAGGGTCGTGATGAAGTCGAAGTTGAACGGGAAGTGAGCACCGATTCTCCCTTTTTCGTCTCCGTAATATAACATCGTCATGCTTATGTTAGCGTAGGCTTCGGCCAGAAGTACCCTAGATGAGCAGAAAGCAGAAGTTTGTTACGTCAGGGAGTCGTGAAACAAGTTAAAACTCATTTACATTCTATACATATAGCAATACTCGAACGAATTTAAAATCTGAAAAATTAATTCACTTACTTTGTCTCCGAATTATTATCCACCGCCCACTTGTCTACAGCCTCTCTCCAATCGTACACAACATCGTACAGCTCTATTAGATCCCTCACATGTATCTGCGTAGTATACCCTGTCTGGTTAGGATTCAAAAACATATTCCCTGACAAAGGTTCATCGGGGTAGATACCATTTTCATCAGGAAGTGTTTCGAATAGATGAGGGATGGCATCCACTCTGAACCCATCAGCTCCCCGAGAAATCCAGAACAGCATGATCTTGACCATTTCTTGTTTAACGGCCGGCTCTCGGAAGTTGAAGTCAGGTTGTTCGATGGCAAACTGGTGGAGATAATACTGCTGCCGTTTGTCGCTCCATGTCCAGACTGAGCCACCGAATTGACTGATCTGTACAATTCAATGATGAAAGAAAAGTAAATATCACTGCTAATGCTATATTATAGAATTTCTGTAGTGTTGATGGACTTACCCAGTTAGAAGGCAAATCTGAACCAGGATTATCTGGATCAATCCGAGGATTAGCCCACACGAACCAGTTTTCGTATCCTGGCTCTCTGTTTTCTGATTTGATGAAGTAATCAGATTCATTACTGGCGTGGTTGGGTACGTAATCTAATAAGACTTTTAAACCTGGAAAATAAACAGTGCATATAAAACTTGGTTCTTTTTTACAGTTCCTTCATTTCATCACCAGATCGTTAAATTGATCGAATTTAATTTGCTATCCCTTACCTAATTCTTTTGCCTTTTTCACCAAGTCATCGAAATCTTGCATGGTTCCGTACTCGTCATGTATGTTGTAGAAGTCGCTGATATCGTACCCGAAGTCTTTCATAGGAGACTGGAAGATAGGTGACATCCAAAGAGCTCCAACCCCAAGGTCTACTAGATGTTCCAGTCTACTGGTAATACCTGGCGAAACATAAGAATTAAGATTAATTTATTAGTTTTGGTGTTTCAAAAATAAGCCGTTGGCAGATCTAGATGTCCTGCGAATAAACTGATTGGTAGTATTTGAAAATAGGAATATTCATATTTCTAGGAAGTTCCTACGTGCAATTAAAAATCATCTAGGGTCTATCCATAGGTAAAGTAATAAATGAAATCATTCAAAAATGTTGGTGTGCTTCAAGGGATCGTCTTGGGACCATTGTAGCCGAAACTTGTAATGTATCGGACATAGCGGAAATAGTGGCCATAACTAATTAAAATTTTCTTCTCGGTTAGAGCAGCTGACAACTCCCAAGAATATGAATGTACCCTAAAAGTGATTTCTTGTACTGACGATATCGCACAAACCAGTTTATCTTAAGTTAACCCGATTGTAGTTTCATCTTAATACAGAATAAGACTTCGCCTAAATTAGTGGGTTCAAAACGGGTACTCTCCGATAACAGACAAATACGAATTACAAAACACCGATTTTCTTAATTCCGTTTGGTTTAAATTCCTAATATACCAACTCCGATTGATCATTATTCCTATTTTCATAATTCCGAAATATCAATATTCCTTACTATTAAAATTACACTTCTCTAAATACCGAGTTTCAATAGATCGAATAACAAAAATCCGGACTTAATGATTTTTCGAAACATCAAAAACACGAATTACGATTATTAAAATACCGATTAATTAGAATTCTGAAAATTAAATTTAGCTCGCTCTTGCATCCTTAGTCTAATTGCTGATCACCACCTAGCAAGGTAGCTCGACGGAGCTCGTATTTCTGTTTGCAAGGTTCGTTTACCTGTTTGAGTCGGGGTACCCCGAGGCCGGAGCTCGCTTTGCTCGCTCTTACGTCCTGAGTCAAATTGTTGATCACCACCTACCAAGGTGGCTCCACGGAGCCCCGCTTCGCGGGACTCCTATTTCTGTTTGTAGTCTTTAAAGTAACCTAACCTAACTGGTCCGAGTCGGGTGCCCCAAGTCCCGAACTCGTTTCGCTCGCTCTTTCATCCTTAGTCAAATTGCTGATTATTTTTATTTTGTTCGGACAACGAACAAATCGGGTATATGAATTTCTGTTAAATAAATTTCGTGATTCTTAATAGATAGATAGATTAATAGATATTAATAGATATTGTAAGTTTTAGGTATTCGGAGGTATGATCTTCGGAGTTTTGAAAATCGGTACATCGAAATTCGGAATAAAATATTTCGGAGTATTTGTGTGTTCCCGTTCAAAACAATTGCGTAGGTCTAATTAAGACAAAGTTAAGCAGATCCTACTGTCTCGCCTTTCACAAATGTCACCCCTTTTACGCTAAATATAAATTAATTAACGAACCTTTATGGTTTGCTGAATCATAGTTTTAAATTTACCTTTGAAAAATGGTACAAAATTGAAAATCTGTGATCGCAAGTAACACAAAATAATTTAAAATCATAAGTTTACAGGAACTCACCTTTCAGATCTCCAATCCCATCACCATCGTCGTCTTTGAAAGACCTGGGATAGATCTGGTAAATCACAGTATGTTCCCACCAGTCAAGTTCTCTCAGCTCCGGTGGTGGTGGTGGTGCTACCTCTTCTTCCCTCATCACGGCCCACACCACCACTCCCACGACCGTCCCCACCACCACAGCGGTGAGCACCGAGAAACCCACGGGCTTCTTCCACGACATTTTTAATTTACGAACTCCACACTAGTAGGCCCGTATTTAAAGACTTCTTATCGGCTTCTGTTATAAACATTTATCTAGGCTGATGCCTGATTGTTTCATTATTACACGAAATTAAGATAAAACTTCCCTATGATTTGATAGCACAGTCTTTTGGAGGTATCGTATCTTGTTACTGCGCACTTAAATGCACTTAAACACGCGGTGTATGCGTGAAAATCATGAAAGTTTGCTTGAAGTTCATGCAACATATCGAGAATTAGGTATATATATCACGTAGTGTATGCATGCATATGAAGAAGCCATAAAAGGATGTGAATGTTGAAATGGGGAGTTATAGAGAAGTATGGAAAAAGAAGAAATGCTGCGCTGACATCAAATAAAGTGGGATTAGAGGAGTGACTGGAGAGGCGCTGTGGCGTCCTCGCCTTCGGCCTGGCGAACGTCCTTTCCGGATTGTTGTTTTCGCAGGTACCTGAGTCGGATTGGGCGGGAGGAAACGCCCAGGTGTCACTACTATGTGGACCACCCGGAGGACACTGGAGGTCTCTCCCGCTTGGGCGGAGCACCGCCGTATTCTCACGGAGGACTGACAAGGACTGATTGAGACCAAACTGCGGGGCGCGGGGAATGGAAAGCATAGTCATAGTTATGCAAAGCAGTTAGGCTAACGAAGGAGGTGGAATTCGTGAGTGAGAATATCCTCCACATCCAGGTCATTGGACATCGCGTAGCAATTTTACGGCCCCTGTTATCGCGGGCTTTAGGTGGCGAGTAATGGTTAACACGCCCATGGGGTCGCGGGACAGTCTGTAAAGGTAATCGTAACCCTGCAATGCAATGGGCAACTGAAGTATCAGGATGATTTTTAGTCAGTAACAGTCTGACAGTCCCTTACGCTATACCCGGGGCGAGCGGACTCATTTGAAACTGCAAAATATCGATGATGATTTATACTAGTGCACAATTTGTATGTTTATTTGCACCCAATGTCAGAAAACATAATATATCATGAGTAACCATGACAGTATATTCAAATCAATAGTTAAATTACATTGTCATGATTACTTATAATATAAACTCCAGTTAGACTTCATGACTGACTTCATTCACATTGTCAATAAATAGGTCGATGTCTTCCTCTTCGAAGTCGATACACTCTTGACAGAGTAGTCGTGGTCGTTCAGGAGTGGTGACTGTATGTCTCCGAAATGTATATGGCCGGTTTTTTATCACATTTTTTCAGTAATACAAATAAAGTCATGCAAAGACAAAGAGAACTGAATAAGTAACAACTGATGGTGTTCTGCAAAAGGGTGAAAAAGTTGGAAAGTATCGGTGGATCCCATCTGGCGAAGCACTAACATAAATTATTATCTAGCTATTAACACTGACAGTAAAGTAATGAAATCGCACTTTATAAAATAACTACACGCAATTCTTTTACATTTAGTCTAATTTGTAACAGTATTGAAAACAAGTATGTAAAGATCGTGACAGGTGTGATGAAGTTTCTTTCAACCGACATGGGAAAAAGGCCTGATATATCTCAACACACTACATCACTAGAGGCAGCGGATGTGAAGCCGGCTATTATTCACGGACGAGCAGAGTAGCCGCCCATCTGCAAATTATACTGCGTACTACAGTGATACGAGACCACCATACAATTACCCATGCACTGAGTACCATTGTCTGTTCCAGTACGGATACAAATTGTAACTGAATGTACACGAAATATTGAGGAGTTTTCATTATCGCCGAACAAAAGCACAATACCAAAGTTATTTAGGAAAGAAATCCAAAATTCATTCAGATGACATCATCATCTGCCAGCCTTTTCCCAACTATATTGGGGTCGGCTTCCAGTCAAACCAGATTCAGCTGGATATCAGTATTTTACATGGAGCGACTGCCTGTTATTATTCATTCAGATGACATAAGCTATCAAAAAGTTTAGTTTTGTTGAAAATTTGTAGTAGAAATACAAAACGCTTTGAAAATGATGGTCATTTGGCCTACTCAATATTTTTTTTTCGGAAATTACTAGAAGGTGGTCGCGGGACTCACGAATTACCGTGACCCCGGTACGTAAAGGGCTACTGAAGGGCACCGTGGATTTTAGTCAGTACGAGTCTGACAGTCCCTCCCGCTCTCCCCTGAGTGGGAGGACTCATGTGTTGCTAGAAGGTCGAAAAAACATTTATTTACATATTTCATTTTTGTTTGAAATGTGATTAATCACAGTTTTAATCTAATAATCATGTGCAGGAATGTAATATTATCATTTCTATGCCAAACGATGATAATGATAAGAACATTATGAACCAGTATAAGTTGATCTCTTACTCTATTGACCTAACATTAGTGTCAATCCATATTTAGTCGGCCTTCGATATATTCAAAGTAATGTAAACAAAGTAGTTGGTACTTTATCATTAGAAAATAATAATAGGTTTGATAAAACCCAGGGGGTCGAGGCTAGCTAAGAATCAATATACCTATTTGTAACAATAGAATGGTCTGGAAACATCGTAAACTCGATCAATGAAGATGATTTATTCAGAGGCTCCGTAAATCGTTATATTTTTGAAGGAGAAAAGGTAAAATAAAACTATGTTCAAACACATTAAAACTATGTTAGTTGTCAAGTCTACAAAGTTTGGACTTTAATGTGACTTTATTATTAAGAACGAGACGAGTCCGACTTTTACGGGTCGCTGACTCTATGATTATTGTAAATCGAATTATTTATATACTCCAGGACAATGAATTTTGATTGCAATTCTTATTTATGTTGCTATGTACACTTTACTATATGGTGTCCCTAGTATTAGTAGTTTATCACCTATACGTGCTTAGTAGCTTATCATCTATACGCGCGAGTGCCATTGTTCAGAATTAACTTCGCGAACAATTTTATAGTACCAATAAATTGAAAATCTAATTAAACCGTCATTTAGAGTTCTAAAAAATAACGGACACGTATTAATTATTTGGATAAATCAATGAATATTTACAAAGATATAATATAACGCAGACTCAAGAGTGGCGACTCGTGACGTTAGAGCTAGCTCAGTAATATTGTAGTAAGTTGTGACGTATTGACAAATTAAAATACAAGAAAAAATACGGGTGAAATATTTTTTGGTAGTCTAAATGAAGGACTAATTAGAATTTTTCAGTCACTGAAATGTCTTAAGAAACGTTTAATACTAAAACACAGTAACAAAAATATATGTCGTCATAATTGAATGAACGAAAGTGCTAACAATAAACAGAAATAAACCTTGTATTTCATTGTCTCTGCTAAATCTGTTATTAACTTTTTTTTTTAGCGTGTTAAAATCATCAAATGAGTCCTCCTACCCAGGGCAGGGCGGGATGAACTGTCAGACTTGACTAAAATCCACGGTGTCCTTCAATAGCCCTTTTAGGTACCGGGGTCACGGTAATTTGTGAGTCCCGCAACCCCGGCAGGCTTTGGCCCTCTACAGGCCCCGTCACTATGCTGACACTCCTTGAGGCGCGCGTGGAACAACAATCTGTTGTTTACTCAGTGATGATAAATATACTTTTAAAATCGTTAACAGGTACTTATTTCTACCGTGCCAGTTTTTCCACTACAGACTAATAAACTTAAAGTATTATCGTTGCTAGATACCGTCCATTTCCCGCTCGTACCGCAACCAAAGTATCTGTTTACCAATTATTATTTTTAATCGATAATTAAGTTAACCGATAGTGGATTGAATTTTATCTAATCATTTGAACTTATTTGGATAATATTTATTAGGTATTTACTTAATTACTTCAAGAATGGAGACATGAATGAATGTGTCTCTTGGCTGATACAATGTGAAAGAAAGAACGAAAGAAATAGTTATTTGTTATGCAAGGCTGTAAAGTTGTTTCTTGGCGCGAGTACTTTTTTCTTTTTAGGGTCGCAAAATCATCAAATAAGTCCTCCCGTCCTGGGTGGGGCGAAAGGGACTGTCAGACTCTTACTGACTAAAATCCACCCGTGTTTCTTCGGATGCCGTTTACGTTCCGGGGCCGCGGTATCCTGGATTAAGAAAAAATCCGCGACCCCAGCAGGCATTTGGCCCCGTAAGGGGCCCCGTCGGTGACGCATGAAACACGACGCGCCACCGACCCGGGCTTGGTCCTTGGTCGGACGGCGAGCTTAGCCATTACTCACCGTCCGCAAGCCATCTCAGCCGCTGTGCCCTCTGCTATTCAGAGGGACACGCGTTGGAGCGTCCACCCGATCGCATACTGGCAAAGAGACCTCTTAGCCACACAGTGTCTAAAGAAGAGTTTTAGCCCGCATCCCAGGGTGCACCGGCCCGAAAAACTGGTCTTCCACCCGGACGTATCCGAGAGGGAACTCCAGTCCACGGGCGCACGTGGAGGTTTCCTGTCTTAGCACCCCTGGCGCTAGCGAACTTTTCAAAGGTACGAGATGCAACTTTTCACCTCACTACAGCGAGGACATGCATTGGGGTCGGCTCGCCTGTCACGGTAGAAAATAATTGAATACAAGACGTGTTCGAATTTTGAAAATAGTTTCCGCGCTAGCGCATTTTGAATGACAAATAGAATCTTTCCGAGCATATGAGGTGAAATAGTACATTTAAATCCAAGGGGTGAAAGTTACTTATTTAGTCCCGAGACGGGGTTTGGACTATTTAAGTAATTTGCCCGAGGTAAACACTGAGGAACATTACAAATAAAAGGAAATTATAAACAAAAACATAAATTATTAGATAAAATGTTGATCGTATTGTCGCTTTCCTGCTCATTTTATTTCTTTTTAATTTTTTTTCTGTGGTTGTCCAGCTATATGTATAGCCAGTATATTTCATGTTCATAATTTAAAAAAAAAGACAACGATTTTGCCGAAATCTATGTTCTTTTAGAGGAAGAGTTGAACTAAATATTATTAAAGACAACATATGAGTATATTATTAATGCTGATATTTTAAACTAGCGGGCGCCCGCGGCTCCGCCCGCGTGAATGTCGGTTACCGCTGCAAAAAGCCTACTCAAGAAAGACACGGTCAGCAACATGATTTCCAGGTCTATTCACAGACACCGACACTAACATCGACGACGCAATCATCACAAACACTCGACATACATAGATATAGTGTGTCGCGGACTTTTTTATAGATATTTATAAGATTAACAATTAGTTAGAACATTTTATGGTTCTATCTTTTATAGTTTAGGCAGCGTACGCAAAATAAGTAACTTTTCTGGTTGATTGTCTACACCTTGTGGCCGAAAAACCCATATATCTTACGGAACCCTATTCTTCTTCAAAATAAAATATAGCCTATGTTACTCGTGGATAATGTGTAGCTTTCGGATGGTGAAAGAATTTTTAAAATCGGTCCAGTAGTTTTTGAGCCTATTCATTACAATCAAACAAACAAACAAAGTTTTCCTCTTTATAATATTAGTGTAGAAGTGTAGACTACCAAAATAACTAATTTCGTACCTACTATTGCTTCAACTATAAAGAAATAAAATGTAAACTGCCGCACAGGCCGATCTTCCGGGTTAAGCCGCGCTTGCCGAGGTTGATCTGTGGATGGCTGACCATCTGTCATATCGAGTTTCCTCCGTGCCTCTGAAAGCACGTAAAGCCGTTGGTCCCAGCTGTCATTTGTAGATCTTTGACAGTCGTTACTGTTAGTCAGAAGCTCTAAAGTCTGACAACCAGTCTTACCATGGGGTATCGTATTACCCAGTTACTGGGTTGTGGAGGTCTGACAGGCAGTCTCTCCATGTAAAATACTGAAATACAGCTGCATCTGGTTTGACTCGAAGCCGACCCTAATATAGTTGGGAAAAGCCTAGGCAGATGATGAATAAGGTCGAACAGTCTGGACGTCTATTCGCATCAACAGCCAAATATTGTATGAAGCACCCGCCTTTTTATACCTCCCGCGGCAACCGATACACGAAAATAATCCTTATAGCATGATTCTGTATTCACGCGCGATGACTTATTAGCGTATGTCATGTATTACTTTGGTGTTTCTACACCGATTTACACGATTCTTTTTTATTGAATAGCTAATAATGTTATCTTTTTTAAATTAGGGATGAGTGAGAGTGTTGTAATCGTAAGAGTAGACAAATATAATCAGAAAGCTCCGAATTGCTAAGCTATTGGGAGTTTCACGTGTTATTGTGAGTCAACTATAAAAGATAGACATATGCTGTCAAGGAATATTTTTATATAATTTTAAGGAGTACATTTCCGTCATACATGATTTCTATGTAGCTTTAACCATTAAGGCTGCACACGTGACGGAAGCTTAAAAAATGGGGTAACTTCTCCCGTTTTCCCAACATTTCCCTTCACTGCTCTGCTCCTATTGATCGTAGCGTAATGAAAAGTATACTATAACCTGCCCAGGAGTATGAAGAATATTTGTGCCAAATTTCGTTAAAATCCGTCTAGTAGTTTTTGATTCTATAACGAACATACATACAGACAGACAGACAGACAGACAGACAGACAAAAATTTTACTGATTGCATTTTTGGCATCAGTAGCGATCCCTAATCACCCCTTGATAGTTATTTTTTAAATATATTTCATGTACAGAATTGGCCTCTCTACAGATTTATTATAAGTATAGATAGATATAGATATAGAAGATAGATATGAATCGCGCGGTAACTTACTGGCTATATAAAAAGTTAGAAAATGGTTCAATAGAAATGCCAAAATAGAACTAATATTTGTCAGCTGTCAGTTGAAAGTGCTTCTCCCTAGGGCTGCAATGGATAACTTTATCATTATCATAGTGTTGGGGATATTCTGGGACTCTTCAAGGAAACTCAAAAATGCTATGCCTTAATAAAAACTGTATTGCCTCAGTGATGGTGAGAGGTATAAGAAGGAATGACATGCAAAATTGGATATCTAAATTACCTGATAATTAACTAAAACTAATGAGACGCACCTTGATTTGCTAGGAGTAAACGAGCAGGCGTTACGCTCGAACACAGTGATCATTATCATTTGATTAAGTCTAGAAAAACTGGTTTCTAAATCTATAATACAAAAATGAATCGCTGAATGTGTTGCTAAGCGCAAGAGGTAAGCAGCTGAACCGATTTTGGTAATTCTTTTTTTATAATATTCAAGGTCGAGGATGGTTCTTACAGAGAAGATTTAAAAAATGCCTGATAAAGTCTAAAAACCTTTTGTTTTATATTCCCATACAAAAGATTCGTAATTATGCTTAACAGAATTTTTCTTTTGGATTCGTGCTTTATTACTATTTCTTAACCCCCCTCAATTATAATTTTTTTTAATTTTCAATATACGGACACAGTTTTTTACTGTTTTATAATATGTATATAGGTATTTTTTTAATTATAATTTCTCAAATTGTAATAGTGTCGACCCACAATGTGAGGAGCTCAAAGCAAATAAACTCTTAAGACCGCTTAGGCCTTGGCACCACTGCGAGGATCGCCCAGAGGACACGGTGGAGCAAACGGTGCAGGACTGCTCTGCTTGGGCAGAGCACCGCCGTGTCCTCACGACGGCGACAGGTGGAGATCTCTCGCGCCCGGCATTGGTCGAGGCCATGCTGTGGGACAAGACGGAGTGGGAAGCGGTCGCCTCCTTCTGCGAAGCAGTCATGATCGCGAAGGAGGCGGGCCGCGTGAGGGAGAGGACAGCGTTCTCTCTCCATCTCAGCCGCAGTGGTGGACGCCCACGGCGACAGACGTCGGCAGACGATCTCCGGCCACGCGGGCATGCGGGCAGCGAGTAATGGGCAACTCGCTGTCCGACCATGGACCATGCCCGGGTTGACGGCGCGTTGTGTTCCACGCGCGCCTCGAAGAGTGTCAGCAAAGTGACGGGGCTCCCCTCTAGAGGGCCAAAGCCTGCCGGGGTTGCGGGACTGTACGAATTTCCGTGACCCCGGAACGTAAAGGGCTATTGAAGGACACCGTGGATTTTAGTCAGTACGAATCTGACAGTCCCTCCCGCTCTACCCTGGGTGGGAGGACTCATTCGATGATTTTACCACGAGAAAAAAAAAGTTAATGAATTTCTTGGGAAAAAGTTACACTAGCGAAAGTTGAGCACGTGTTAGAAAGATTTTTTCCCCAAGGCATAGAGATTCTTTTGAAGTATTAATTACTGGGATTGTGGATTATGGATTTTGTTATGAGTTTCAAAATTGGAGAATTTAATTTAGTTTCAATCTCTAAGCATTGGTTGCTTATACAAACAAGAAAAGTGGTTATAACTTTAGAAACGTAAACAATTGCATCGACATATAGTGATAAAACATTGGAAATTACGTCACCCATGCCTTTATACCACTTGATCCAGGGACACCCTGTATAATTTTCAGTTTTTGATTGCAATTAAAGATAACGCAATTCACAGCAATTGGCACTCCTATATTTTGATAAAATAAATATAGCTGTGCACGGATTCGGATTATAATCGAATAATCTGATAAAATGATCTGCCAAGTTCGATCACGTATAAATTACTGTGTTAATCTGTTAATTAAATGTGTAAGTCAAGATATTGTTTGTTGTTAGTTCGTCATTTCTATTATTATTAAAACAGTAAAGTATAAACTTTACTGTTTGACCTTCACTAACTCACTAAAAACTTTTTTTTTAAGTAATAACCTACATGTAAAATAACATATCACAAAAGAGTATGAAATAACTTTAAGAGAATATATAAAAAAAATCTTTTTTTTTTAAATTTTGTTTGCCTTGATTTCTCTAGGATTCCATTTTCAGAAACTGATTTGATGGTAATAGAAAATATTTAATAAGCAAAAAAAACATTGTTCACAATCGGGTCAGGCGTGTTAATAATAAAGAAGAAAAAACATAAGCGTTACGAACGAACCTCCTTTTTTTAAGTCTTTAAAAAAAACATTGAAGGTTCTCGTCTCCGGTTCTCGACTCATGTAAAGTTATTTTATTGAGACAATAAAATATTTTGTATTTGTATCTCGTACTAACTAACTCGTCAATCGCCAGCAGGTCAACCTACCGAAATCTGTAAAATTTCACCAATCGAACATTAACCTTCCACTATTGTGATAAGGTTGTAAATCTAATAAAGTTTGACAGATTGTGATAGGATAGTGCTGGTGTCTGTACATAACAAGCGTATACAGAAAAGCAGGGGGACTAATAGGAACAGTATGGATCCAAAATTCAAGGCTAGAATTCTTCATTAATTCCAATATTAGATAGCGAATGAACAAAAAATTACATTTGTGATGAAATTACACATTGTACAGAAACGACGATCTTCATCTTCATCAAAACTTGGTAAAAGTCAAACGAGGCATAGGACTGGCAGTGGCAACACTTTATTCCGATTGATTTAAGTTTTTGTGCCCACACACATCCACGCCTTTTTTCATTGCTATCTTTATAGGATCTTGTACAGCGCACAGAGCTCGCACCACTCCAATTCAGGCAGGGGTTCAGGCGCGGCCATCATTTCTAAGGTCTGAGGTCACCGCACCATCACCATCACATCCGCAGGTGGCAAGGTTTGAGGACCCGGCACAGTCACATCTGCAGGTGGCAAGGTTTGAGGACCCGGCACAGTCATATCTGCAGGTGGTAAGGTTTGAGGACCCGGCACAGTCACATCTGCAGGTGGCAAGGTTTGAGGACCCGGCACAGTCATATCTGCAGGTGGTAAGGTTTGAGGACCCGGCACAGTCACATCTGCAGGTGGCAAGGTTTGAGGACCCGGCACAGTCACATCTGCAGGTGGCAAGGTTTGAGGACCCGGCACAGTCACATCTGCAGGTGGTAAGGTCTGAGGACCCGGCACAGTCACATCTGCAGGTGGCAAGGTTTGAGGACCCGGCACAGTCACATCTGCAGGTGGCAAGGTTTGAGGACCCGGCACAGTCATATCTGCAGGTGGTAAGGTTTGAGGACCCGGCACAGTCACATCTGCAGGTGGCAAGGTTTGAGGACCCGGCACAGTCACATCTGCAGGTGGCAAGGTTTGAGGACCCGGCACAGTCACATCTGCAGGTGGTAAGGTCTGAGGACCCGGCACAGTCACATCTGCAGGTGGCAAGGTTTGAGGACCCGGCACAGTCACATCCGCAGGTGGCAAGGTCTGAGGACCCGGCACAGTCACATCTGCAGGTGGCAAGGTTTGAGGACCCGGCACAGTCACATCTGCAGGTGGCAAGGTCTGAGGACCCGGCACAGTCACATCTGCAGGTGGCAAGGTTTGAGGACCCGGCACAGTAACATCTGCAGGTGGCAAGGTTTGAGGTCCTGGCACAGTTACATCTCCAGGTGGCAAGGTTTGAGGTCCTGGCACAGTTACATCTCCAGGTGGCAAGGTTTGAGGTCCTGGTACAGTTACATCTTCAGGTGGCAAGGTTTGAGGTTCTGGCACAGTCACAGTTGGTGCTTCGGTCGACTCTGTAGGTGTTTCGGTCGCCTCTTCGGGTGCTGAGCGTCTATTGCTCGCTATGACTCCCCAAGCAATCAGACCTGGAATTAACAAAAACGTGAGTGTTTAAGATAGTCTTCAAATTCACATTCATATTGAAATTGGGAAAAAGTTAGGCATGTCTTGGAATCAGGCGTAAGTAACTTTTCGAAAATCCATAACATTCAAAGTTAAATATATTTCCTGTTAATTCCGCAAAAAGTATCTAGGACTGGTTGCAGATTGCTGGACCACAGCCTCGGGCCCAAACATAAATGCAGATGATTTGGATGTTTTTGTCTGTTTAGAGTTCAATAACATAGGGTATAAGATTTCAAAAATTTGACCTATTCTTGAAAATCCTGATAAAAGTCAGGCGGTCCTCTTTAGATCACCGCTCAAAAGACTTCCCCTCCGCCCCCTCAGTCCGATAACCATGTACGGTAAGCCTATCCCTTGGGAGAAGCAAGCCAAGTACTTAGGTGTTATCCTCGACAGTAACCTGTCCTTCCGCGCCCACATAAAAGCAGCCCGTAATCGGGCTGCCTTTGCCGTAAGCAGGCTCCACTTCATGATTACAGCGAGAAGCAAATTGTCGCTTAAATGCAAAATTCGCCTCTATACCGCCGTAATCCGCCCCATCATGACATATGCCGGTGTCATATTCGCGCACTCCAATCCCCGCCACCTTTATAAAATGCAGGTCCTTCAAAACCGTTATCTTAGGAAAGTCACGGGAGCCCCGTTCTATGTCCGAAACGATAGCCTCCACCTCGACCTTAAAATCCCCACTATTCTCCAATTCATGAAACGCCTTTCCAAGCGTTTCTTTGACTCTGCCATCAGGCACCCCAATCCCCTAGTCGCAGCGGCCGCTCGATACGAACCGTCTCGTATCAGCAAAATTCGCCGACCAAGGCATACTCTTGTCACCCCCGACGACCCCATCACTCTCCTCCAAGAGAGCAGTAGGGAAACCAGTACACTTCGCAAACACAAACACAGATCGATCCCGTCATTCCGTCCTCGCCGCCGAGGACGACCGTCGCGACGTCCGAATCATTGCCCTCCCCGTCCCTCGCAAGAGCCAGCCCGCGAAGCTGAGCCGTAGAGTTAAAAATCAGTCCCTAAATAATGAACCATTGTGATCCAGCCTGTCCCTTGCTGTCCTCTCTCAGTGACGCCCTAAGCCGAGGTCCGAACCCCACAGGGGGTGCCCTTAGCGTGCGGTCACTTAGTTTGTAGTTTTTATTTAGTTTGTAAGCTCTGGCTGGAGGCCTTAAAGTAATTTAAGGCATCTCTACAGAAAAGACCGGTTAAGCAGCTCACAACCTCCTCTAGGTTGACCTGCGAGATGCCATACACAAAAAAAAAAAAAAAAAAAAAACCTATTCTTGAAAATTTAGAAGCTTCAGCGTAATGCTTATGATTACTAGCTGAGAGAAGCATTTAAAATGCTACTGCTGCATTTACGAGTATATGGGTACTTACTTGAAATGCCATGGACCATGCTATAACAATTGAATCTGCACTGTTACATGAAATATCTATGTGTAGTGATTTATTAGTGCTATACTTGTACGTAGTTTGTAATTTAGAGACGTAATTAATTTTACTCATCCAGTGGAAGTTTCTACACTGATACAGCTGGCTTGCATGTTTAGTACGAAGATTGTATTTATTAATGAGTATTAGCTCAGACCACTGTAGATAGGGCGATGAATTGAGGTAGTTTCAAATATATAAATCGCCATATTGACGAGTATTTCAAAACTAAGTTTTTTCTTTAAATAAAATGAATACAAAATTACCTGCAATAGACCCTAGTAAGGCTACCGACACCACGGCCACTAAGACTTTATGCAACGTCTTCATCTCAATGGCGACACAAGGCGACTGCAGCTGCTGATCCACTGTAGCGTTATCTAGGATTAATATATCTCACCGATACCTATGTTTGTACCCACACAAGGGTTCCTTAACAAAAAACAGAACAAAAGAAGAACGCTTTTCAAGTGACATTCTTGATCAGGCAGCAAGCTATCTATTACTTGCAATGGCCGGAAACAGCCTGTACAGGGCCATAGACCGCATGACGTCCGCGTATAGCCTTCAGCAGGAGGCGATTAGCCCCCAAGATTGGGTAAGTGCCGCTTCAGGGCAGCCCCAGCTCGATCCAGTCTTGAAGCCAAACATCGGTAATAAGGTCTCAAATCTTCAAGATATAGGGAAAAAGAAATCTACCGTTTTGTACGGAACAGTAATGGTGCTAATATGACTTGCACATAGCCGGTTTTATCAAAATATTATCAACTTACTTCGGGCCGTAACGCCTTGTATCTACAGCGTGTATAAAAAAATCTCGAAAATTTTCTCCTACAACTTCGGCTTAATTTTTGAAGTGAAAACTTCTTTAGCGGCGTTGAGCACTTTTTCTGTAATGGGTATAAAATCTTAAACTCGCGTCAGGACACGTGACCCTGATCGAAAAAGCGTAGGACGGATGGAGAGTAGACAGCTATCCCCTCTCTACGGCGCGGCGAAAATGTATGCCTGGGCCTACTGTTTCGTTTAGGCGGCGCAGGGCGCTTGAGCGAATGTTCGTCTATGTTACAGCGTGCCACGAATCGAGGTCGAGGTCGACCTCGACCGTGTACGATAGCGCAATAAATGAATATTGTATTCTACCACATAAATGATAGTACTTTTATACTGATAAAGCAATTGGTGCAAAATTATTCCCTAACCATTCCAAAATATCAAACATGCTCAACGTTAATAATCAAGTTTTCACTTCTGCCGGCACTCCCAGAGTGCAACCCGTCGTTTTTTTTTGTTTTGTCAGTCAGAGAGGTTCTTTCGCTCCACTCAGAGCTCCAGGACAACTTTGATAGTCCACTTGATATTAGTCTGCACGATTTTGAATATGACCACAATTTCTTACTACAACTGTATAAGAGTACTAGTGGAGTAAAGTCACTTATCCCGTCTTTTTCTATGATCGCATTGATCGTCATTAAGATAATTTGTTCCGTATAACTAATTAACATTCATTGTAAATCTCCTCATAAATATAAAAAAAGCGAAAGGTCACTCACTTACTCATCACATAATATCGAAACGCGCTTGATGATGAAAAGCTCGTCTTGGCAATGTATTAACAGTGTCAAAAGCAGCAAAAACAGCTAAGATGTTTGTTTTATTGTTCTAGTAAGAAGCATTATATAAATTGGCTTATTAGTTCAGTACAAATGAAAATGTAATATCATTTCATTCTTAGTGGATCCCACAAGTTCACAACATAACTCATGGATGATCAATAATACATAATTATCTGCTTATTTATAACACCTATAAGATATAATTTGTTATCTAAGCCTTATTGGATGTGCCAATCAGAGTTGTTAAGGTCTGGCCCGTCATTGAGGTCATCAAGACTGTCAGGCTCCAGCTCGTTGTTGTTGCGAGCCGGAGAGTATGAGGCGGGAACATCTTCTTCCTCATCTTCATCATGGGATTCTTCAGACTCATCTTCTTATTGGGTTAATAATAATTATTTTTATATGAAAGAAAGTACAACAAAGAGAAGCTAAAAACAACATAAACATATTTTTCATTGTCTGACCTGAATCTTTTAATTTTAACCCACCATTTTTTTTATTGCTGCATAGCAAGCCAGCTTTTTCTACTAAATACTACTAAAATTCAAAGTATTATCGTAGCTTGAAACCGTCTACTCCCCGCTCCGCACCGCACATCGTCATCTAAGTATCTATTCACCAATTAAAACATCCGATCAATTTGTTGATCAATAAATCAATAGTCAATAGTAGGTAATCAAAATTACAACTTATCCGTGTACCTATTATACAGGATTTGTTTAGGTCACTACTTTAAAAAGGGAGACATGAATCTCCTCCTCTCCAAAACCTCGTTAATTTAGTGGTGGCAAACGATACAGTTTAGCATAAAGTCTTGGTAGTGAATTCCCGGGTCGGGCAATGTATTATTGGGGTTTATACCAGGAATTTCTCACGACTAGCCTATTATGTGGATTTATGCGCGGTCGATGACAATAAGGTCACCTATAAGACACGAGACCCAAATATTATTGGTAAAAGGACTTCGACCAAACTGGGCTAACAGGTGAACAGCTGCATTGGGAAAAACGAAATTCATCAATAATTTAGTAGTAATATTTAGTAAATATTGGTCTATTTCGGGAGTGTCAAAATAAATAATATTAAAAACGAATAAAAAAGATTTTCAATTGATTATTTTGTGACTGGTGACAGTTGCGGTGCAGCGTCCAAGATGCTTTTTTTTTTTTTTTTTAATAATATTTATTCATGACCATAGATACAAGTCTTTCAGTCGAATACATTTTGAACTTAAAATATTACATTAGTTAGTATTACATAAAATTATACTTAGAGCGTCCAAGATGCATTCAGTCATTCGCACTGTTATGAGACATGGCTTCTAAGCCTTTAGACTTTGAATAAATTAGACATGGCTTTGTCCTTATTTGAAAAAACAAAACAGACATGGCGTTGGCCTTTTGAAATTGGACAAATCAGACTTGGCTTAGATCTTCAAAAATACAAGGAAAATTCATTGGAAAATTCAAACAAGACTAGGCTGTATGGCTCTGTTCCTTTGCCTGCCTTTTGGCGAATTTTATAAACAACAACAACAATGTCATTCGCTCTGTGTTCTTGGCTGTATGGGCTCAGCTCCCTTAGCCTGTCCCAAAGAGGGACGAAAAGAACCAAAAAAAAAAATCGCTCTGTGTTCGCGCCCTTGTTTGAATATTATTGCGAATATTATTTGGATTTTGGATATTTTTGACGACTTGCGCTATTGAAAATGGATGCTGATGATTTTCTATCTAACGACCCTGGCTCACTCTTGGACTCCGTACCCGCTTTAAACGTTTACCCTGGCATTTCTTCGGATAATGAACCCGTTTTACATGACGACTTTTTTTAGTTTTTTCTTATATAAATCAATTTGATACAAAACTTCCTATATCTGTGTTTTCTACGTACTGTAAGCTACTCCATAAAATCAAAAATAGTGCAATATTTTTATGTTCATGTTCAAGCCCAAACGCCATACAAAGTGGTCGAAGTCCTTTGTGCGTGTATTGCAAGGTACACCTCTGTATCCTATACTTTACCCACGGAGGATTATAAGATTACTTTTGGTATGTTGATTTTTGTCTCTAACTCAAGGATCATGTTGTTATTTCTAAGGTTGTATCTATATAAGGACGAGGCGGGACGCGTGAGGGAGAGGACAGCGTCCACCTCACAGCCCAGCTGCAGAGGTAGACGCCCACCGAAGGCGCGGGCATGCGGGCGGCGAGTAATGGGTGACTCGCCCATGGACCATGCCCGGGTCGACGACGCGTTGTGTTCCACGCGTGCCTCAAAGAGTGTTAGCACAATGACGGGACAAAAACAAACAAGCTTTAGAGGGCCAAAGCCCGCCGGGGTCGCGGGACCAACGAATGGCTATTGAAGGACACCGTGGATTTTAGCCCTGTCTGACAGTCCTTCTCGCCCTGCCCTGGGTGGGTGGACTCATTCGATGATTTTACCACGATAAAAAAAGGTTGTATCAATATCCAAAGCCGAGATGTACGGTATCATAATGTGCTGTTTCTACCATTGTGAACTTTTTATTTTCATGAACCATACCAAAAGTTGTAATTAATAGTAATAGAAACATACTAGTTTAATTTTAACTATATTATTTTTACTTTTAACTTTCATCTATAGTATATACATACATGGGGAGCCATTCTTCTTTTAATTTAAAATACTTGCGGCCATATTCTTACAAACACCTTGCGGATCTGGCTTACTTTGATATGAACTATACAAACTGTATTTGTATCGAATATCTTATGAACGTAGACATCTTGCAGTAGGATCTCGGTCTAAAATTGAAACACATTGAGGATTTGCTCACCAAATATTACAATGAAATTGTAATTTATTTTTCAATTAAATAATTTTATAATTTAAATCTTACATCTAAATAGCCATATTTACATTCATTAAATAACAATTACAATTTGTATAATTTTTTATATTGGCGGTGCTCGTAGCAGCAACGCTTCTCCCGCATCTAGTATCAGTTCAGTACCGCCGATGGGAGTCCTGAAACACAAGATATTATTGTGATGATGAAATGTTATAGCACAGAAACTTTAAATTCACTTGATTTATGTGAAGTAATTATTTTTCATAGGCTTTTCCAAACTCAGGGTCGGTTTGCAGTCCTACAGGCTGCAACTGAATACCAATAGTCTATAAGAAACGGCTGTCAGTGGTCAGACAGTTCATATGTTGATACCCTATCAGCCCAAATCTTTTTATTCAACTGAAAAAAACACCTTCTATGTAAGATATATAAGACTGAAATAGGTAGAAAAATCAATGGTTTAAAAAGACAACTCAATTTTAACAATATTACCAAAAGAATTCTTACCCTTGAGTCCTGACGGAATGAATGCTCGAAATGTATACAGTAGCCGGCAACTTCAAATGAGGTACCCTACTCAGGACAATCGTGTCTCGTTCCTCTCCAACGTTGAAAAGGAGGACCAGGGTATCATAGCCCCTGAGGCTGCGAACCAGGTAGAAGGAATTGTCCGAGAGTGCCCTGATGTCATATTCTCCATGGGAGAGGGTCTTCTCCTTGCGGAGGGCTGTGAGAGCTTGGTATACCTAAAGAAAAAGTGTTTAATTTGAAAACTACAATCGATCATATGAGATTACATCAGATTGTCGTAGATAGATTAAAATTATTTATGTGATTAATCTTAATTTGAACAAAATATGTTTTGGGACTTAGGAATAACATTTTTGTTTTTGAGTTTAAATCAAAAGTTAATTCAATGACTGACGTCGGAGTATCCTTAGTCTCATAGCGTACCTTAAAATGACTCCTTGCATCCGTCTTCTGTTTAGCCAGATTAATTTCCTCATAATCTTGAGCGATTGGGAGCCAGGTCTTCTCAGAGGTTGAGAACCCAGCGTTAAGGGAGTCATCCCAATGGAAGGGGGTCCTTGCAGGGTCTCGCGAGTACAGCATATAGGTGTCTTCGTCTCCTCGATTGATGGCTTCCACGTCGACGGTGTCTTCCCAGCTGACGTAACCGTCTCTCATGCCGATCTCCTCGCCCTGGTAAGTGACTGAAGTGCCGGGCAACATCATATTTAAAGAATTGAGTCCGTCCACCATGTCGTGACGGAACCGGGTCGGCATTCTGTTGTTATCATGGTTCCCGAACTGTAAAAGAAAGAAGAATTGTTAATTCTGCATAAATGAGACGCTCGGTAGGAAATAACAAGTGATTAAGATTAATCTATTTTCAAAATCGTAATAAAAGGGTCTTTATTTAGGGGTTTTTTTGAAAGTGACAAGTTTTACACCATCGACGATAAAAGGATCGAAAGAAAACTATGGGTATTTTAATCCGTTTTACAATAAGTTAATTCAATTATTAAAAACTCAAATTACCTGCCAATTAGCCACTGCTCCATGCGGCATGTAAGACAACCACTTGAGTATAGTGTACACGAAGTCTCTAGCATTAGACTTGGCAGACACGTCGGTGATGAAGTCGAAGTTGAAGGGGAAGTGCGCACCTATCTCTCCCTTCTCGTTGCCGTAGTACAGCATCGTCATGGTAATGTTGGCGTAACCCTCGGAGAAAATAACCCTGAAAGAAACGAAAATTGTTGGGTTGACAAATAGAGTAAAGAAACCACAGGAATTTATAATAGGGTCCCACAATGTGAAAAGCTCAAAGCAAATAATTTCTTAAGACCGCTTAGCCCTATTACGAACTTTAACTAAGTAACTAAAATACCAGTATTACAGAAAAACGAAAATTATAAAGTATTAAATATTGTAATTCCAAAGTTCCAATCTCCAATTTGTTGGTAACTGAAGTATAATAATTTGAGGCTTTCTTAGAATACTTGTGCAAGATTGGAACTATTAAAGAGTTTGCTACTTAGATAACAATTGAGAATATTCAGCGTAATCACCGTAAATACCCGTTTTCTTGGTATAATAACGATTGCAAATTATAATTTCTTCTTTCTTTAATATAAAATATTAATTTGGAGACAGTTATTGAGACGATTCTATTTGATTTTGCATTGGTCAATTATTTAAGGCGGTTTTCAAATCAAATCAACACATTTGAACCGCGTCTGAGGGCTGTAGGTAAGTATCATTATTGCTCAATATTGAGACTGACAGCCGCTGAATGGTTAAAAAGTATGATACGTTCATATTGGTGACTTCAGCTTATTATATTTAAAGATACTAACCTACTGTCACCTCCATGTTCCTCATTATACTTTTCAATAAAATCCCTCCATTCATACACAACATCATACAACTCAATCAAGTCCTTAGTGTACAGTGGGATGGTATATCCGAGCTGATGGGGTTCGAACTGGGACAACCCACTCAGGGGGTCATCTGGGTACTTTCCGTCATGGTCAGCAGGATCGGCTTCGATCATGTAGGGTAAGGCATCGAGCCTGAACCCATCGGCACCCTTGTCAAGCCAGAACTTCATGATGTTGAACATCTCCTGCTTTACTGCTGGGTTTCTGAAGTTGAAGTCTGCTTGTTCGACGGCGAACTGATGGAGGTAGAACTGTTGTCTCTTGTCACTCCATTCCCATGCTGAGTTGCCGAAATTGCTCACCTGGAATAAGATGGTGCATGAGAAGAAGGCATGTCATAACACGATATCTATACTATAATAAATCTGTAGAAGGGTCAATTCTGTACATTGAAAATATTGAAAAAATAAATAGCGGGGGGTGTTGCTGGATCGATATATGATTAAAAAAATTTTTGTCTGTCTGTCTGTCTGTCTGTTTGTGCAGGCATCACGTGAAAACTAACGGTTCGATTTCGATGAAACTTGGTATAATTATTCCTTATTATCCTGGGCATAACATAGGATACTTTTTATCCTAGAAAAATACGTAGAAAAAAAATCTTATTTCTCAGTTATATTCATAGACGTTGTTCTGTAGAACCGCGAACACACGTTGCATTACCCGCAGTGGATTCAGCGCCGTAATATTTATAAGATGTCATTGTCCGAGTTACTCAAAATGGGGAAATAAGCCATCCACGCGAAGACCGATATCCGCGCGGACGGAGTCGCGGGCGGAAGCTAGTAGATAATATAATATGTCCTCTCTGCAAGACGGGAACAAACGCGTGTTGTTAGTAACGACAACATAACGTCACGCTTGGTATTAGGTCCCCTTCAGGGTCCAACTGCCTGGCGACCACTCGCATAAGTCCAGTTGCTCGTCTGTGTTATGTTCACAGACGAGTGTGAGCCAATTCTTGAAGGACCCGCGGTATCAATACATTACACGGAAATTGTTATCCCTTTAACTATCTTATATATTCGGTACTGTTGCAAGCACCAAAATCACGGATAAAGGATATCTTTCACTCGCAAGAGCGAGTGAAAGATATCCCCTATCATAATGATAAAAATCCCGTTTAAAGTTCTGACATTGTTTGAGAAAATCACAGTTATCTTTGACAGTTACTTTGTGTTGTGGTTAGGGGTGATGTGTAAATTTTATACAAAATTAAATTCCCAGACTGTACTGTCTATGTTTAAAAAAAAAGTAAAGTTTATGTCTAAGTCCTTATCTGTGTAGCCTATCTTTTAAGAGCCCAAACATCTTAAAGTAAATGTAATGCTAATGGACAATCCTCATTACGTATGCGAAAAGAATCGAAGTTCTGTTAAAAGTTGTAAACTGCTGATGTTTACGGCGTATCTCTCTTCATACTTTTAAGTTAAATAATGACTTGGGGGAAGTTATCGACATCTGTACCTACTTAGTAACATAAAAGATCGTTACGTGGTTTCAATTTAAGTCCTTTGATTTTCAAAAGATTTACATTACCAATATGTGTAAATTATTTTAAAAAAATTCAGGAGGTTCTTTACACACCGTGAAATTTTCTGTTGCTGGACTGTGAAGAAGATGGATGTAAAACGAATGCAGAAAGCAGTCATAAGAATGTTGAGACGGATATGTGGAATAACAATGGATAAAGTAAAGAAAGAATAGAAAAGAAGAACTTCTTCTGAATAAGAAGAAGTTGAAAAGTGGTGCCAATTACAGAATAGTCGTGTACAAAATGAAAAAAGAGTCAACGTCGTCTGTCTTGGTTTTGACTCCTTTTTAATTTTTTCTCGAGTAGATGATATGCATGTGATTAAGAGAGTGGTTATAACGAATAATATAAAAGATAAAGGAGTAAATTATGCCGTGACGTCTTTCAGGAGGATGGATGAAGAAAATTTGTTACGTGGACTCCAAGTAGAGGGATAAGGGCCTTCCAAGGATTAGGGCTGGAAAGTGATATGATATTTTTCTACTTAACATAATTAAAGTTAAAATGCTGTAGGATAAAGGTTTTTCCCATTGAAAATCGCTCGAATTCAAACCTACCTATTGACTTAACTTTGTATTCCTGCATTGCAGCATGAATTTGTAATTAGAAAGAAACTTAAATCGAAATACGTTTACAATCACAAAATCTAACTCATTCTCCAAAATAACTAGCATTTCATTAAAACATAAACAAATGCACCATCCAAAAATACATCCAATTCTAAAACGGTTGGTATTTTAGCAAGCGGTAAATAATGAAAACTGCAGTTTAAACTGTAGTTACGCCGCGGTGCAATCGAGCGCTGGCCAAACCAGCCAAATTGGATGCGAATCTAATTCATTTCGCTCGTTTAAAAAGATTAAAGTAGAACCGTATATTTTTATACTTGTACGCATTTACTTATACTAATATTATTTGAGATTTTTTTGTAATGAATAAATTAAAAAAAAACTAAAGAAAAAAACTCTACTGATGATTTTTTCATATTTTCGTTTCAACGTAACATTGCTATGATTATATTATTTAGTACTTGATTATTACTTCTTCAGGTGGCAGTTAAAGAACATGGTCAACAAGATATGTAACTAGATTTATGATGGCACAATTATGGAGTCCTCCCCCAAGATCGGCCAGAATTATTGTCTAAGTCTTACAGTAGCTATGAAAAGTGTTTTATATAACTTTTTAAAGGTGCTACATAACACTCACTGTTGCCTATTTCTCTTCCAAAACTTCCAGCTCCATTTAGCCGTTTTACGTGATTGATAAATGATATTTAATTTGCAAGTTGGTTAAATATTTATATTGTACTTATTTATATTTATGTTTGCAATACTTTTAAAGGTAGATGAGGCCGGTGTTTCGTACCTGACTACTCTGAGAAGAAACAACCGAAACAAACTCAGAGGTCACTGTGTTTTAGTCCAGACATTGCACTGTTCAAGTCATTCGAGGACCATTGCAAGTGTTTGAAATGGTATTTTAAGGAAAGAACCACACAGATTTAAGTGGACCTGTCACGTCAGTACAAGCATTTGTCAGTTATCGTCTACAGATGGATAGGATTCTGGTCATCCCCAGAGCGGAGCTCCATACAAAGGGCATCATCCTATGTTTTCTCTCTTCCTTAACTTTTTTGTATTTAGTGATAGGTTTGCGTATATCTTACCCAGTTTGAAGGTGGTATCCTATTGGAGGCGTTCTGAGGGTCCGTATAACCATCAGCCCACACGAAGAAGTCCTCGTATTCAGGGTCGCGCGCCTCCGATTTTATGAAGTAGTTAGATTCATTACTGGCATGGTTCGGCACAAAGTCGAGCAGCACTTTGATTCCTGAAATCAACAATTACAATTTATAAAGTTTTTATTTATCTATATTTATATAATAAAGCAGAAGAGTTTGTTTATTCTGAGTATATATCTATCTTTTAAGGTTGAGTCACTAAGACCTTTTTTATGGGTATTGGCATTAACATGATATTAATCCTTATCCAAATAAATCCATTAATCCTCACAAGCATTTCATTTTGAACAAAATTGCCCTAGACATCGTTGGATTTCAATAGATATGTTAGGATATATCATAGTTTCAAAGTAATACCACAACAGAATAATGACTGCCTGGGCAGGTCATAATTGCGGTAGTAAGATCCCTTTTTGAGGAGTGGTTACAGAGGCGCTCATCGCGCGTCCTTACCCTCAATCTGACGTTTGTCCTCCCGGGCACGGTTGTTTCGGGAGGTGGCCCAGGAATTCAGCGGCATGCGAGGGGAATCGGGAGGCCGACCCCCATGTTGAAATTACGGCCTTTTATTTTTTTTGTACTGGTTTTAACTATACTATACTTTCATCACACTTTTAATGACTTTTTTGTTGGTGCATCTAACATATCACTCAATTGCGGTGGAGCCTAATTGCGCAATAATTTCTATTAGCCCCAAAAACAAAGACTACGTTAATATTACTCATAGTAACATAACAAATTTATCTTGCCATCTAAGAGGATTATTTCCTTCACAGTCCGGATAAAATCGGTACTAAAATTACAATGAATTGATAGTATCATTAAATTTATATGTTAATTTTATCCTGTTGTGGTATGTAGATTACTTCTTATCAAAATAAGATTTACAGTGATTCTGTACAATCGGCAAAGTTGAATCATGACCCATTTTGACAATAAATCGTTTGAATCCGTCAAAATAACAAAGATCAAGGTCGTTACTATGGATATGTATGTTTACGTGAATGTGGACTAAATTGTATTTGAATGTCTGTAAGATAATAAGCTATTGTGGGCATAGCCCATTCAACTTTGTCGATTGTACACAATTTTTAATAAATCAAGGCAGGGACTCCTGAGAAACTTCGTTGCGAGAACTTAAAGCTGAAGTACTCCCTTCACAGAACTGATAACGTATAATAATCATGGAATTCGAACACCGACAGCGTCATTGCGTCATTTTTTTTTAACATTCTAATTTTTGTCCTGGGGGTCTAAAAACGCCACTGCGATAACAATGATCTTTAACAATTAAAAGTGGCCTTTTTAGACTCGTTGAAGTACAAACAAAAACATTCTGAAATAAGTGTAGTCTTGAAACTGAAATACTTTAGGTCCAATACACGCACCATTTACCTTCATCACAGATTCGCAAAATTTTATCTAAGTAATGTGTATTTATGTTTATACCAGCTTTCGCTAGCTGATTTGCTCGTTTTCATCCCCATTCTCAACATTCAATATACTAATATAACCTCTTTCTGGCTGCCACCTATCTCTACACCCATAAAATCAACAAAATCAGTTCGGCGTTTCAGGCGTGAACGTGTAAAAAACAAACTATAATACTCACTTTTGTCTTTATGATGATTTTAATTGTCAATAGGTACTAGCAACCTTGATACTAATTCGTCGCTACTTATGTTCCATATCAGATAATATAATACATATATATTTTGCACGGATTTCAAATTTCGAATCTGATAAAGGATCAGGTACAATTTATTGCATTAATCTGTTAATGAAAATATGTACCTACGACAAGATAATGATATTTTGTTTATTTAATTACTCGTAGATGTAACGAATAAAATTTTGGCTTATTGTGCGTTGATCGGAAGGGACTTGTACTAACATATTAATACCCGATTTTCTTCAATAGCTTTTTTCGTACCCGGGCATAGCTCTTATGAACCTTAAAAGAAATTTGGCCCTATCAGGACCAATACCCCTCCCTCTGCGAAGCAGTCATGCGCGAAGGAGGTCACGGGCCGCGTGAGGCAGAGGACAGCGTCTTCCCTCCACCCCAGCCGCAGTGGTAGACGCCCACGGCGATGGACGTCGCCAGACGTTCTCCGGCCACCGTAGGCGCGAGCATGTTGGCTGCGAGTAATGGGCAACTCGCTGTCCGACCATGGACCATGCCCGGGTCAACGGCGCGTTGTGTTCGACGCGCGCCTCAAAGAGTGTCAGCAAAATGACGGAGCCCCCCTCTAGAGGGGGACTCACGAAGTACCGTGATCCCGGAACGTAAAGGGCTATTGAAGGACACCGTGAAGTTTTGTCAGTACGAGTCTGACAGTTCCTCCCGCTCTGCCCTGGGTGGGAGGACTCATTTGAAGATTTTACCACGATAAAAAAAAATCAGGACCAATAAATACGAAGTCCTATGAGACATGTGACTTTTAGGACTTGGTAGTGACAACACTTCCAATTGATAATATCTTTGGCGACCGGCGACCTCTAGAATTTCGAAAATCTTACCAAGTTCATGAGCTCTTGCGAGCAAATTATCAAAGTCCTCCATGGTGCCATACTCATGGTGGATCTCGTAGAAGTTGCTGATGTCGTATCCGAAGTCGACCATGGGGGACTGGAAGATTGGAGACATCCAGATCGCGTCCACTCCAGCGTCTTTGAAGTGCTCCAAATTGTCCATTATACCTGTAAAGGGAAATTATAAACTCATACAGGACAGTACAAACAACATGAACCACGACAAAATAAAATAATCACTTATTATTATTTAAATCACTTGTTCATTTTACTTTTTCTTTTGCATATTATTTGTGTATATTGTCTGTACCAATAAATTTTATTTATTCTTACTAAAAAAAATGAAATTCGTCCTGTCAAAAGCCCCCATCTCTGTGCTGCAACATTTAAAAAAAAGCCACATCGCTGGTTTTCGACAGCCATGTTCTCTATGCCTATCCTGCTCTCTGAGCAGAGATGACGAAAATTTTAGTTGACCTCCAGTACTGTGACTTTCTTTTCCTCAAATCCATCCAAAAGTATTCTTGAAAAGATATCTTTTAGCGGTAAGTCTATGGAGGATGATATGATATGCTTTCTGCCTTCTGTTATAACAGGGGTGGCCAACCGTGGTCGTGGCGAGGCAAAAAATAATATTCATGTATCAGGCCGCTAAGTTCTTTCAAACAAAATAAATAATAATCCATATTATTATTATCCTAGAGGTATTTAAATAAATTATTCTGGAAGATTTTAACGAATAATCCATACTCATAAATGCGAAAATCTGTATATCTGTTACTATTGATTGTAAACCGGAACTATGTATTTTTTCAATTGTTTATGCGTTAGTGTACAAACACGAACCGTGCACCTATTTTTTTGTTGTTGTTTTCTATGTATTCACGTGGACCTATTTGTTTTTTTTTTTTATATGAATAAATGTAGAATTTAACACAGCGTGACATAATTCCATGTACATCACATGTTCTTTCACAGTTAAATACCCACATTTGACGTTACCTATCATTATTCAGTAATGGCTGGTACCATAGTGCCTAAACTCGTCATTATATCACGATTATTGCACAAAACTCTGTGATTATTGTGGAAACAGGTTTTGTACAACAACTTTAGCAGATCATAATAAGTATACTCATGCACGATTTTATCACGGTAATAATGTCTACTGTGTTTTTACCAAATGTCAACTAATGCCTAAATAAACACACTGTTGACCGAACTTGATGATGTTCTGTACAAGATTTATGCCTACTCTACTCATAAGTATAGGGCAATTGATGATTTTGCACTGATGTTCTCATACAGATTCCGCATACAAAGCAACCCATGTGCTACTTCAATGCATGTGCCATTACTTAAGTCGATATTCGTTCTTGATCCCCTCAGTATCGACCAGACACTAAACCTATGGTGAATGAAGAATATGATAGATAGTTCTATCAATGCAGTACAAGAAAAACTTAGTTACGGCAAATATTGTCAGGTAAACAAGTTGTATGCAGAATTATGTTAAGTTATCTGTAATGTTGGTAAAATAACAGCTTTAAAAACAGTTAAATTTATAGTCCCACTGCCAGACAAGCCTACTTTCAGTTTCTCCAACGGTCACAATAATATTGTATATTAAATGTCACTTATTTTCAATAAAGATATCCAGTTTCACTTCGTACCCTTTAAATCGCCCACGCCATTTCCATCGCTGTCTTTAAAGGATCTCGGGTAGATCTGGTACAGAGTGCAGTGCTCCCACCAGTCCAGCTCAGCCAGCGGTTCGGGCTCCACAGTCACCTCTTCTGGAGCTAAGCACCTATTGCTCGCTATCACGCCCCAAGAAATTAGACCTGGAAGTGAAAACATGTTCAGTGTGTTAGTCTTCAGTCATCAAACGCTTTATTTTACATAACATTGTTACGCTTGCCTTTTATTAATTTATTATTTGGGAGGACTAGTAACACTGCAAAATTTTTCATTTTTGGGCTGAATCAGTAGCCAGATCTATTTTAAATTTTATGGGAAGTTAGAAACATGAGAGCTTGACAACAACTACTATAATACTAGTAATTATTGGTTATCAAGCTATAGTAGTAATATATTGAGATAAAGTTAGGCATGTTATGGAATCAGGCGTTACTTTGCGGAAATCCATCCGAAATATTTTATTTAAATCCTAGGAAATAAATCCAGTGTTAAATGCTGGATGCAGGACTATCGTCCAGGCCACCTAAAGATAGCATGCTATGTAAGTTCATGCAACCAACCAACCCTGCATTCATAAGAAGTTATAGCACAATGATCCATCTGTCTTGTATGTTTGGTGCGAATATTATATTTATATTTATGAATGAGTACTTTTTCAGACTTCTGTGGTACCACCGTAAGTAAGACGAAGGTTTGAGATAGTTTAAAAACAAAACCTTCTATCGTTTCGAAGAGTATTTCGAAAAAAGGAAGTTAATTTTTATTTGATTTTATAATGAAATGGATATAGCATTACCTGCAATAGACCCGAGTAAGGCCACCGAGCCCACGGTCACTAAGACTGTAGTCAACGTCTTCATCTTAATGGCGACACTAGACGACTGCTGACCACCTGTGGCGTTATCTAGGATTAATATACAGCGTATGTACCTCTGATAGCTATTTATATACTGTTATTAGGGTTCTTTAGAAAAAACAACGCTATTCAAGCGACTTTGGTGTCTACTTGTATGCCACAATTTTCTTCAAAACAATAATGAAGGAAGAAATAAAAGTGGTGAAACGTTTTAAATGCGATTGTATAGACCCAAAGATGACAATACTAGATAAAAACACTGATGTAGACGGCACGGTTAACGCAATGGCTGAGAGTTCGATTACTGCTCTGCGAGTCGAGCGTTCGAACCCCGCATGGAACAAATATTTTCATGACCTAAAATTAGTTGTTCCGGGTCTGGGTGTTTGTTGTAGGAGAATTTCAATGTTTGTAAACACACCTATAATACAGGAGAAAATCTACGAGTAAGAGTGAAGAATGATTCATAAACAAAAATAAGTACAATATTGTACGGAACACTAATAGGAGTTGTATTTAGGTTTTATCAAAATATTATCAACTAACTTGGGATCGATCTACGCTTGATTATTATTATAATTAGATAGATTGTTAAAGAAAATCGACACATTTCAGTGTGTATCGGAATTCTTATCTTATCTTAATAATGTTATAAATGCGATTTTGTGAGGAAAGATGGGAAATTTGGTACATAGATAGATGGTTTACGCTGGGGCCGGTCAACTGGTGATCTTCTTGAATATGTCACGTGAGGCGTAGCCATCGAGATACCCGGCGAAGCACTTGCTGTATCGCATGTTGTCTCGAAGGCCTTTGACAAGGTCTAGCACGCTGGTCTACTCAGCAAGCTGCATATGTCATCCCAGTATAAATAATAGCTGAAAATCGGATTTTTAATTGACATTTATATTTGTATTTTGTCACTTTCTTGAAATCAACATAATATTTATACATAGAAATGTGTGTTTTAACAAGACATAAAACGCGTGCGAAGCTACGGCACGTGTTTAGCTCATTATCAAATTGTTCTGCCTAACAAACATATTGATTATGATAATTTCAAGGCTTATTACCTTTGTCGGTGATATCATGAAATGTTATTACTTGTTCAATTAATGATTAGCGAGTAACTAAAAATATTATTTCACGTGAGTTTGTAAGTGAAAACACACCTCATAAAATCCGAGATATGGGCGACCAAGAACTGCAATTAGTTTCTCAAGAAAGATTTTACAGAGCTTTATTTTTTATTTTGATACTAGCTTCCGCCCGCGACTCCGACCGCGCGGATGTCGGTCTTTGCGTGGATGGTTTATTTCTCCATTTTGAGTAACTCTGACAATGACATCTTATAAATATCTATTTATTTCCCAAATACGGCTAAGCCTATGTTGCGGTTCTACAGAACAACGTCTATGAATAAAACTGAAAAAATAAGATTTTTTTCTAATTATTTTTCAGGATAAAAAGTATCCCATTTTATGCCCAGGATAATAAGGTATAATTATACCAAGTTTCATCGAAATCGAATAATCGTTAGTTTTCACGTGATGCCTGCATATACAGACAGACAGACAGACAAAATTTTTTTTAATCACATTATTTGGGTTTGGTATCGGTCCAGCAACACCCCCCGCTATTTATTTTTTCAATATTTTCAATGTACAGAATTGACCCTTCTACAGATATATTATATGTATAGATAATGTTTCGTTTACTGAGAGTGGAGACAGTGTAAAGAGGTCATCAGTAACATTACCCAGGGTGGAACGGAAGGGACTGTCAGACTCGGACTGACTAAAATCCATGGTGTCCGTTCAATAGCCCTTACGTTCCAGTATCACGGTTACCTGTTTAGAGAGTCCCGCGGTCCCGGTAATCATAATCCCTGGAAAGTGAGTCTCCCGCTTCAAGACTATTTACGCTATCAGTTAGAGCATAATAATATAGAAGTAAAAGTACAGACGCCAGTACATCAACCTACCTCAGTCGGTCAAATTTCTGTAATAGATTTTGAACTGATAAAATAAAGGTGTATATTCGATTGATAAAATTTGACAGATTGGGGTAGGTTGACCTGCTGACGTCTGTACATTACACTTACCTTCTTTGAACAGTGTAATCATAGTTCTCAGGCTTCAGAAATATTGACACTGGCGCGATGTATATAATATATTCATGTACCTTTAGAGATAGTATGATAATAAAAACAATCAATCATAGACTAAAATACAAACACATACATTCTAGTAATAAAATAATTTATAACTGGCCACTAACACGGCTGTCGATTTCAAACTTTTGGCAGATCACTTTTAAAAAACAAAATACTCGCGCCACAATGTGACTGTTCCACGTTGAAATCTAAAATCTCTTCACAATTATTGTACCTCTGAGTACATTTATATCCAGCTAACAATCCACCAGTAACCTTATTGCCACAATTATAAGGATCAGTTTGGCATCGGCATCTGTTTTTTTTTTACATCAGAAACAAAATGTAATCAGTAGTGAGTTCACTTGAATGTTCGGTCACTGAATGAGTAGATGAATGACATTTTGACCGATACGACTGTGCCATTGTGTTGTCATGCGTCAGGGTCAACTCGAGGAAATTGGTTAAAATTGGTCACAAGATTTTTAAATTTTTCTTTATCTGTAATTCCTGCAATTACGTTGGTGCTTTAACAAATATTTAGACTTCTGCAGAATCTAAACACAAACAGCCAACCTGGGTCAATGACTTGTTTCGCGCAGGAATAGAACCCTCGACACCAGTGCAGCAGCGAATCGCTGGCCACTGTGCCAACGCAATTCTATGTGAATTTAATTCCAATACGGTCTTTTCGCTGTAATTTTGCTTCTGATTTTGCATTACGGTCAATTTGAAAGTGATTTTTATCTACGTGAAATAAAGTTGCTATTTGTTGCTACGAATCATCGGGTGACCCATAACCTGAAAATGACGAATTAAGTCGCTGCTCATTTTCACGTGGATCTAGCAAATTATCATAGAGACGTACCATAAAATGCCGAAACCCAGGTATATAAGAATCTACCAGCGGGGCGGCGTTCTATTCAACAAACATTGGCCATACATGAAAAGACACCAGATACTTCTTCTTGTATCATGATGAGCGATTAACTGTTGTCGGTTTGATTACGACAATTAACAAAATATTTGTATAGTTTTTCCATTCATTTCATTGGGGGAGGCCTATGTTCAGGTCGTTCTACGGCTATGATGATAATGAAACTCATCTACGATACATGATAAATATAATTAGTATACATTTTAATGTACCCCCACACTCGTAACAAGTCTAACACACCACCGACATGTTTTCAAGATAAAATTGATTTCAGTTTCCAAACATTTTTAGCGCTGAACATTAATCACGGCGGGGCGTTCGTAATTAATCTCGTTGGGGGCAAAAAGATCGCTGTCGATACCACTCTCGCCCCTCCCCGGTCCGCACCGAATATAAAAATACCCCCGAAGTACCCCCGCACTAGTTTTTGACCCCGTCGTTGCCTGAATTTGGGACGTATCTTGCGTTTCTTGTGACATTTTTTATTCATGGTCCAGCCTCGTTTTCCGCCACCGATTTTTTGGTTTGATATAATTTAGTGAGATGATGTTTGATGACATCGGTGATACAAATGTAAATGTTTGATGAAAAGGGTGACAGCATTCGCCTGCTTTTCCTCAATGAATTTCCGATAAGATGACCTGATGTGACATGTGTAGATGAATTCTGGAAATGACCGTCAATAACTTACTGTAACGGTACAAGGAGTCTGTACCGTTACCCGGGGTGGATTGCCGTATCAGGTTGATACCAAAATATAGATAGCCTAAAACTATAGACCAGGTGGGTAGATCCCACTTAGCCCAAAACTATAGTATAAGTATACCTAGTATTCACCATCTTCGATAACTTTCCACTTTCATTGACAATATACAGCTGCTGTATAAAGCCAGTTTTTCATTAAATGTAAATACGCATGATACGCAGAATACGTGCTCGAAATACGCGATACGCAGATATTGGAGAAAATTATTACTGGTGGCTTCCTTTAACTGCCAATGAGTGATAAGATCTGCAAACCAGAGGTTCTCAACTGTTGAGTCCTTTTATTTATTTTACCTCTTTTCACTGGAAAATTATATATTATGTGAAATGACAGTAAGCGGGCTTAGATATAGCAGTACCTATTCACTAGGTGAACTCGATAATTTTGGAAAATTATAAATTGCAGTAGGAATTATAGAAGTGTTACATACCAATAAGAAGTGAAATAAAACATGACGTGACGTGACGCAATGATACTGGAAATTTGTATCTTTTCAAGTAGTATATAAAGTTAGATTTGAGTCACTTTATTGAAAGACTAGCTGTGCCCCGCGGTTTCACCCGCGTTTTTCTCGTTTCCGTGGAAATACCGAGATAAAATATTGCCTATATTATAGCCTATATTATAACCAAACTTTTCAGCTTTATAATATTAAGAAAAATACCTAGATTAAGTTAAATTGTATAAGTCGCAGTCAATAGCTGTCTATCTGTTCGACATTCAGCCAGACACATAAAACTAAAGGCGGGAGTGTCCGTCCACTTTAAACCGGGTTAAAATATTATTTTAAAGTACTTCTGAGTAAAATATATTTTTCGTTTTTTTTTTTTTTTGTGGCAGAAGAATATATTGATTGTTTCCGCAACCTGATCTTGACAACGCGACATATAGTTGACCGTGCGAAAAACAGTCTTGCCGTAAATCTAATCCTACATATTTAAATGTTTGCCCCTGTGATTTATTTATCGTTACGGCAAAAGATAATTTAATTGGGAATTGGACTCTTTTAAAATGAAAAGGCAAATCATTTGGAATCATTGGGATCCGAGGTATAAGTACTGTTTGACCAACCGCTTGACCAGTCAAAACTGTTGCAACGATCACGTTATTGCGAAGAAATTTAACCTGAAGTCGAGTCCCGTTACATAAATTTGGTTTCTTTTTTTTATCGTGGTAAAATCATCAAATGAGTCCTCCCACCCAGGGCAGGGCGGGAGGGACTGTCAGACTTGTACTGACTAAAATCCACGGTGTCCTTCAGTAGCCCTTTACGTACCGGGGTTACGGTAATTTGTGAGTCCCGCGACCCCGGCAGGCTTTGGCCCTATACAGGCCCCGTCACTATGCTGACACTCCTTGAGGCGCGCGTGGAACACAACGCGCCGTCGACCCAGGCATGGTCCATGGTCGGACAGCGAGTCGCCCATTACTTGCCGCTCGCATGCCCGTGCCTACGGTGGCCGGAAATCGTCTTGTGACGTCTGTCGTCGTGGGTGTCTACCACTGCGGCTGGGGTGGAGGGAGGACGCTGTCCTCTCCCTCACGCGGCCCGCCTCCTCCTTCGCGAGCATGACTGCTTCGCAGAAGGAGGCGACCGCTTCCCACTCCGTCTCGCCCCGCAGCATGCCCTCGACCAATGCCGGGCGCGAGAGGTCTCCGCCTATCGCCGTCGTGAGGACACGGCGCTGCTCTACCCAAGCGGGGCAGTCCTGCACCGTATGCTCCACCGTGTCCTCCGGACGATCCTCGCAGTGGTGACACCCAGGCGTTTCTTCCCTCCTTATCAGACACAGGTACCTCCCGAAACTAAATTTGGTGGCTTAAGATTTCTAAGTAAAATAACTGGGGCACCAATATTTAACTTGAGAGAATGTGGGGGGAGGCCACTCGGGTTTAGAGAATTAAGAAATTCCTGTGGAAAATGGACTGCATCTTCTTGATCCATTACATTATCAATAGAAGTGTAGGTGACTATATCCCCTGGAAGTTTTGTTAAAATTAAATCGTTAATTTCTTCAAAACTACTGTTTCTCGCTGCCAATATTGCTCGTTGACACATCCATTGATAATCTTTATTTTCTATTTCGACGATATCTGGGTAAACTTTAAGATCTTATACTTACAATCATCAACAAATATATTTCGAAAAAGATTATTACAGGATTTTATGTTGATAAAAAACTCTATGGCCCATAACTCATTAATAGGTACCAACTCTTAACATCTTACACACGTGATAACTTTTAAACGAAATATCCGATTGAGATGAAACAAAAAGTATTTTACTTCTACATAAATACCCTTGATAACATAATGCTTAATTTCGATAAAGATCAATATTACGATACATATTTAACGTAGTTTTTTTTTTCTTCAGACGATTTAATAATTATTTTGAACACAAAATCGGTTATTGTGATTAAACCATGATAGTTAGATATATGTTCTCGCGGACTTTTTTGTAGGTCTTAATGGGATCTACAAACCCGTAGTACATCATTTTGTTCTATTGTCAATAGTTTTTGCAGTGCACGCAAAAATAGATTTTTGATTTTACACCTTGTGTTACAAAATAGCAATTTTATTACGGATCCCTAATTTTGAAACAAAAAAAAACATAGCCTATAGCCTTCCTCGATAAATGGACTACCCAACACTGAAAGAATCATTCAAATCGGACCAGTATTTCCAGAGATTAGCGCGTTCAAACAAACAAACAAACTCTTCAGCTTTATAATATTAGTATAGATACGCACAGCGAGGCGTCTCGGTGTGACTTGACCCTATATTTATATATACTTGGGACAATTTAAAAAAAGTACCAAAATACATCACGCCTCGCTAGGTTTTCACAAAAATACGATTGAAATGTAAATAATAATTTATTATTTCCTGCCCATAATAATAATGGCCTTGATAGACAAGCGTGAGCCGCACGTATATTGTAAATACCGCTCCGTAATATAGGAACGTGCTCAAAATACGCAATACGCGCGTCCCGGTACATTATTGGCGTATTATTGGACACCCCAGCCGCCTTAAGTGGGAGGGTTAGGTTGAATTTGTAAGTAAGATGTCGTTTTAAGTTCCGATCAGCAATTTAGGGTTTTAGATATATGTGCATTTTAAAATTTAGTATTTCTCTTCTTCTAGTAGTAGCTCACATTTGACGTTATGGCTCAGTGGCTAAACGATCGGCTGCTGCGCAGCGTGTCGCCTGTTCGTTTTCCGCACGGACAAATATTTTTTTGAGGTACAAGTAGTTGTTCCGGGTTTGAGTGTTTTGTGTGTGAGTTAAAATGTTTTTAAACGCACCTACGTTACAGGAGAAATTCCTAGTGAAAACTGCGATCCGTTCGCGTTCGCGCCACTCCGTTTGACAAAAGGTGCCGATGCGTCTGCCGGCCTTGCCGCCCCGTCTGCCGCGTGCCGAGTGCCTATTTGATTGCCGTACGCCGCCTCTATGTCTAAGCGTACTCTAGGGGTTATTACAAACATCACAGTATTATTAACACTAGCATTAGCTATTTTTGTGATAGAGAACTATTCCATTTTGTTAATAATATTTAAAACTTTATTATTAATATATATATTATTATTAAAATTACTTTACTACTTTACTTTATTACTTTATTATTAAAATAATTCCTTAAAACTTTATTGGCATGCCGTTTTCCAATTGAGGCAAGCAGATGGGGTCGCGGAACTGTCTAAACAGGTAACCATGACCCTGGAAGGTATAGGGCTATTGAAGGAACACCGTGGGCTTTAGTCAGTATGATTCTGACAGTCCCTTCCGCGCCACACAGGGCAGGAGGACTCATTTAATGATATAACCACGTTAAAAAAGCAGATAAGTACTGCTGAATTTCTATACTTGCATTAATTCGCAACGCAACAATGTCTTGTTTCTTTATATTTTCTGTAAGAACAGCTGGACATAACTATAATTAATTATTCACCTGACTTATCAAATATATTAAAATTTATAGTACATCAAATGAAACTAGTAACGCCATCTGTTATAGACTCGAGTAAATATTATCTGTAGTGAATAAGAGTTTGTTATCCTTTTCAATCATTGTTCTGAACGAACGAATGTATGTATGTATCCTGTTTCCTTTTTCCGGCAATAAAGTAGTTCGCTGTCTCACACCATAAAAGAATGTAGTCTTTTATTTTATAATAGGTTATGGGCCCAGTCCCATTTTTTAGCCATTGAAAAGTTCAAGTTAGTTAGCGTAGGAATAGTGAACGTAATAACAGTGGACGTTCTCCGCGTTGTAATCACAGTAGTGATATTTGATTATCCGTGTTGCACGTGGTCGCAAGGAACGCGCCGTGGTATAGTGTGGCTGATCAACAGACATGGCTTCTAATTCGTTTATAGCAAATGTGCCTAAACTCAAAGGCCGAGAAAACTACAGTGAGTGGGCGTTCGCCGCCGAAAATCTGTTAGTACTCGAAGGAAAGCTAAACTTTCTCAAGACCGAAGGAGCTGGAGCCGCCATTGCTGAAGACGCCATGACAAAGGCCAAGTTGATCCTAACCATAGATCCGATGTTGTACGTACATATCAAGAGCGCTAATACTACTAAAGAACTATGGCAGAAATTACAACAAATGTTTGATGACTCCGGTTTTTCAAGAAGAATCATGTTATTGAGGCATTTAATATCAATACGTCTCGAAACTTCAGATTCTATGACGAGTTACATTACTCAAATTATTGAAACGGGGCAGAAATTATCAAGAACTGGATTTTCGGTGAATGATGAATGGATTGGCTGCTTAATGTTGGCAGGATTGCCCGAAAAGTATTTTCCAATGCTGATGGCCATCGAACATTCTGGAATTGCCATTACAGCGGATGTTGTTAAATCAAAATTATTAGACATGTCCGGAAATGAAGATTCGCCGGAAGCTACTGCTTTATACACTAGAGGGCGCCAGCATGTCAATCAAAAATCGAAGCCGGTCAATAAAACTACAGATTGTAAAACTAACAAAGATGGCGAAACGTTAAATGTCAAAAAGAAAGTCATCAAGTGTTATCGCTGTAAGAAGACCGGGCACTACAAAAATCAATGTACACAAGTTCAAGATACGAAATCAAACAACACGAATGCGTTTTCTGCAGTATTTTTAAGCGGAAACTTTGGGAAAAATGACTGGTTTTTGGACTCGGGAGCAAGTGTGCATATAACCTCAAATGTAAACAATATTCGTAACACAACAGAAAACACGAGTGTGAAAGAGATTACAGCGGCTAATAACGCAGTGATGGAGGTGCTGTGCTCGGGTGATGTTGATATTGTTACAGTGACGTCGAAAGGAAAATATTCCGTCGAAGTTAAAGACGTGTTATGTGTGCCAAGTATTGCTGCGAACTTAATCTCAGTGAGCAAGCTCATTAAAAATGGAAACCGAGTGGAGTTTCAGAAAAATTGTTGCTATATCTATAACAGTAGAAATCAATTGGTCGGAGAGGCCAGATTAGTTGATGGTGTTTATAAACTTAAGGTGGAAAATAGACACGACTGTTTGTTTACGATGTCCAATGATATGAAGAGCGAACTGTGGCATCGAAGAATGGGCCACTTGAATAGCAGTGACCTGAATAAAATGAAGGAAGGTGCAGTTCTGGGAATAGATTTCAAAGACAAAGCTGTTATTGATAAAAATACATGTGTTGTATGCTGTCAAGGCAAGCAGTCACGGTTGCCGTTCAACCATGTGAGTACGAGGAGCAGTGAAGCATTGAACATCATACATGCAGACTTGTGCGGACCCATGGAGGTGTTTTCAATTGGTGGCAGCAGGTACTTTTTAATTTTTGTTGATGATCACACACGCATGTCCTTTGTTTATTTTTTGAAGGCTAAAAACCAAGCATTTAAATATTTTAAAGAATTTAAGGCTTTAGATGAGAATCAACTGGATAAGAAAATTAAAATATTAAGAACTGATAATGGTCTAGAATTTTGTAATTCATTATTTGACAGTTATTTGGCTGATGCTGGTATAGTCCATCAAAAAACCAACATTTATACCCCAGAGCAGAATTCTGTTAGTGAACGAATGAACCGAACTTTGGTTGAAAGGGCTCGTTGCATGTTGTTTGATGCTGGACTTGACAAAAGGTTTTGGGCAGAGGCCATAAATACTGCAGTCTACCTTAGAAATAGGTCACCAGCATCAGGATTACAGAATGTAACACCGTTTGAGCTCTGGACTAATAGAAAACCAGATCTTAGTCACATCCGGGTTTTTGGGAGTCAGGTCATGGCTCATGTACCAAAACAGAAAAGACTTAAGTGGGACACTAAGTCTAAACCACATATTCTTGTAGGATATGCTGAAAATGTGAAAGGGTATAGGATTTATGACCCAGATAAGAAGAGTGTGTCTGTGAGCAGGGATGTCATAATCCAAGAGAACTTGAAGAGTAACACAGATGATAGCATAACACTTTCAGTGGGGGAAATCTCAGAAATGCAACAGGTCAAGAGTGAAGTAGATGAGCCTGTTGATATAGAAACTACTACAGAACCTGAAAATAATTCTAGCCAAACTGATAATTTTTTATTGCAGAAAGTAGAAGAGATTTCAACCCCAGAGGAACCAAAGAGAGTCAGAAGACCACCAAAGCGTTATGGTTACTCAAACTTGTGCATGCAGTCGGATGCTGAGAATCAAAGTGATCCGGTTACTGTCCAACAGGCACTACAAAGCCATGACAAAGATAAGTGGATTGCTGCAATGGAAGAGGAACTTCAAGCATTTGAAGAGAACAATGCATGGGTAGTAGTGAGTGAAGTGCCTAAAGGTAAAGCTTTAGTTCAGTGTAAATGGGTTTTTAAAAGAAAATTAGATAGTGATAATAGTGTTCGATATCGTGCTCGCTTGGTGGCAAAGGGCTTCACCCAGAGGCCAGGAATTGACTTTGATGAGACATTCTCACCTGTGGTGCGTCACTGTACACTAAGATTATTATTTGCACTTTCAGTTCAACTAGATTTAAATGTTACCCATTTAGATGTTAAAACTGCATTTTTGAATGGCATTTTGAAAGAGGATATTTATATGGCACATCCACAAGTTGATTTAGATAGTAATAATAATGGAAAAATTGTTAAATTAAATAAAGCTATTTATGGGTTAAAACAGGCGTCAAGGTCATGGTATGAAAAAGTTGACCAGTGTTTGACAGAATTAGGTTTTAAGAGAAGTCATGTAGAACCATGTGTATTTACAAAATTTAATGAAAATGTTAAGGTTATTATTGCTCTTTATGTGGATGATTTTTTTGTGTATTCAAATTGTGTAAAAGAGACAAACAATTTAATTTCAGTTTTAAGTTCAAAATTTCAAATTAAAGATCTTGGACAAGTAAAGCAATGCTTAGGGATGAGAGTAAAGATTGATAAAAATAATAAAACTTGTACCTTGGATCAGGAACAATACATTGATCAGTTATTGATAAAATTTAATATGTTAAATTGTAAAGAAGCTAGTACACCTATGGAGTTAAAACTAAACATTGATAGGAATGATATTGTTAATGATACCAATATTCCATATCAGCAATTAATAGGTAGCCTTATGTATTTGTCTGTGTTAACAAGGCCTGACATAGCTTTCAGTGTAAGTTTTTTAAGTCAATTCAATTCTTGTCATAACAGCACTCATTGGAGTTATGCTAAACGTATTCTCAGGTATTTAAAGAGAACAAAAAATTATTGTATTAAGTATGTAAAAGGAAACTCTGAATTGTTAGGATTTGCTGATGCCGACTGGGCTAACAATGGTGTAGATCGCAAATCATATACAGGATATTGTTTCATGATGTCAGGGGGTGTCATATCATGGGAAAGCAGAAAACAGAGAACTGTGGCTCTCTCCAGTATGGAAGCTGAATACATGTCAATGGCAGAGGCATGTAAAGAGTCTATGTATTTAAGAGTATTGTTGTCTGAAGTAACTCATCAAGAGGTTTGTTCAATTGTATTGTACAATGATAGCCAAAGTGCTCAAAAATTTATTGTTAATCAGGCTTTACATAGAAAGAGTAAACATATAGACATCCGTTACCATTTTTTAAGAGATGCTGTCAATAATAATATTATAAATATTAAATATATGTGTACTAATGATATGCCAGCTGATGTTCTCACAAAAGCCCTTGGTGCTACAAAGCATTATCAGTGTATTGAAGCTTTAGGACTTGTTAATTTGTAAAAATCATTATTTCAGTTTCATGTGATGTAGTGGGGGTATTAAAATTTATAGTACATCAAATGAAACTAGTAACGCCATCTGTTATAGACTCGAGTAAATATTATCTGTAGTGAATAAGAGTTTGTTATCCTTTTCAATCATTGTTCTGAACGAACGAATGTATGTATGTATCCTGTTTCCTTTTTCCGGCAATAAAGTAGTTCGCTGTCTCACACCATAAAAGAATGTAGTCTTTTATTTTATAATAAAATAGTACACAAAACAAGTACAATTCTATTCGCCGCTTTAACAGCCTTCGTTGGCAATTCAGCGCGGACATAAAGCGCTGAACAGTGCAGTAAAGCGGTGTTTACACGCGCGGCCTATGTCCTGGCCAGTTAATGACGCGCGACATGAGACCAGCGTGTCTCGAGGACACTTGTGTCCTCAACTAGGTGGACAGTTGTGTCCTCGGGTCTGGACACAGTTGAAAATAGACACATGTGTCTTCAACTGGACTTTAACGTTCAGCAGTACTTAGAGCACAGTTTTTTTTTTCTTTTTACCAAAAACTACAATTTTTCCTGTATTGCGAGTGCGTTCACATTTTTTTTTACGTGGTAAAATCATGAGTCCTCCCACCCAGGGCAGAGCGGGAGGGATTGTCAGACTCCACGGTGTCCTCCAATAGCCCTTTACGTTCCGGGGTAATTCGTGAGTCCCACGACCCCGGCAGGCTTTGGCCTTTTACAGGGGGGCCCCGTCACTATGATGACACTCCTTGAGGCGCGCGTGGAACACAACGTGTCGTCAACCCAGGCATGGTCCATGGTCGGACAGCGAGTCGCCCAGAGGAGTGCGTTTACAAACGAGTACATTCAAACGCGCATACACAAATAGCCAGGAACTACCGTCATTCAAATATTTGTTCCGTGCGGGATCCAACGCTGTGCAGGAGTCAGCTGTTCAACCACTGCTCCAATATAACAGTGCCGTCAAGTTGTGCATTTCCTTACAAAAACCCTTATTTTTTATTTTCCCCTTTTATGTTCAGATATTCAAGTCATCTAAGTAATCAATAACGGATCCATGCGGATGACGTTACGGGATATCAATCATTTTTGTACACCATAACCTTTTATGAGAATTGCACCAAAGTTGGTTCAGCCCAACGCGAGATAACCACAGACAAAAATGCATACATACGGATCGAACTGAGAACCTCCTTTTTTTGAAGTCGATTAAATAATCACAAAACTTGACAGCACGGTTGGCGTAGTGGCTGAGAGATCGACTGCTGCGCAATGTGTCGCGGGTTCGATCCCAGCACGGAAGAAATATTTGTATGATTTGCAAAGTAGTTGTTCCGAATCTGAGTGTTTGTGTATGTGAGTTACTATGTTTGTAAACGCACCCACGATACAGGAGGATTTCGTAGAGAACAGGGCAACGTTTTTTTTAAATAAAAAAGACTTCGTAGTATCACCACGTTGCGCGGGCATGCGGGCAGCGAGTAATGGGCGACTCGCTGTCTGACCATGGACCATGCCCGGGTCGACGGCGCACATTGGTTCAAGGGCGGAAAAAAGTCCTTTGTTTCAACCTTATTTAAAATGTCTACAATTTGGTACACACATACTAGAATGTTAGTAGAAACAAGTCCTAAAATTAATACGGATAAATAATTATACAGTATTTAATTATATGATGCCAAAGTAGGGTGATCGAGAATTTACAAATTTCGTGCAAAAAATATTGTTATTTCAAGTATGAATAGAACCAAAATACTATAATTATCAACTTTCATTTTTAGTTTATTTAGTCATAAGTTTATTGTGTGTATTAATAAAATAGTAAACATAATGTTATAATATAATGAATAATTACTTGCTATTACATTTTTAGTGAAGAAGGTCATTTGGAACCTTTTGTTTTCAATCATGAGATCATAACTAATCTCCGTTATCGACCGATACGTAATAATATACTTTCGGAGATTAATTAGACCCTATAGGTTAAGAATACATTAGTTTTAGCTGCGATAACCTGCGATCTTGGAAATACCAGGTCCTTAACTAATGACGCTCTGTAATTAAGAAAAAGTGCATTATATTAATAAGTGTTTCTAATGAGGGTAATTAACATTTTATCATATCGTGTAAGTATAAATAGCATTGAATGGTAGTTTTAACTTCACTTACAATTATTTTCTCTTACGATAACAGTGTTATTATAGTGATGGATAGCTTTACTATTGTCTATGCCGATTTAGTGGAAATCATAATATCAAGTAATCGTGAGATACATAAATGCCTCGAAAATTTAAAACTTATGTATCCACAGCTTACAGAAAGTGTTTGGAATCAAGTTTATGAAAAGTTAAGCCGTAATTTTCTACCCGTATTTACAAAAAAGTGGCAAACTGCAGCGAGAAATAAAAATGCTTTTATGGCAAAAAATGAACAGTGGCTGAAAAATATTTTTACCGTTGAGACATCTTCGGTGCAGACTGATGTGGTGAATTGTGACAGTAATGTTCCAGGGCCATCAAAACGCTCTCATAGAGGACGACCAGAAAAATCATTTGATGAATGTTGCGATCGAACAAAGCGATATAAAGTTAAAAGATTGTGTGAAAGCGTTCCTGAAGAAATGATTAAGAAAGCTGCCTCTAAGGTACTCGTACAAGAAGAATCATCGGATACTATCAAGTTTACTCCAGAAAAAGCGTTGGCATTATTACTTGATGCATCACTTTCGAAACATCAATATCAAGTACTGAGAAATGCAGCAAAAAGTATTGGTTGTGATATTTTTCCCGATTATCATAAAGTACTTGAAGTAAAAAGGCAATGCTACCCCAGGGATATTGATGTAACGGAAAGCTACGCTTGTGTAAGTTTGCAGTCATTACTGGATCACACAACCAGAAGATTATTTGAAGTAATGTCTGAAGACGACCTTACACAGATTAGTGTAAATTCAACGTTTTTACACAAGTGGGGATGTGACGGATCATCAGGTCATGCTGAGTACAAACAGTCATTTATCGACGAAAATGTGTCAGATTCATATATGTTTTTGACATCATTAGTTCCACTGCGTCTGTATGAAAAGGAAAATAAATCTGTTGTGTATTGGACAAATGCAACTCCTTCTTCTACAAGGTGTTGTCGCCCGGTACAATTCCAATTTCAAAAAGAAACTACAGAATCTACGAAAAATGAAATTGCTAGAATGGAGTCTGAAATAGCAAACTTAAATGAAACTGTTATTAGTTTAAAGGAAAAGACTTACAAAGTCTACCATAAACTTGTGTTCACAATGATAGATGGCAAAATAGCGCAGACAGTTACGGACACATCATCATGTGCAGTGTGTTTTATATGCAAGTCAAAGCCATCAGAAATGAATAACCTTGACCAAGTGCGAAATAAAACTGTGGATACGGAGGCTCTCAAGGTCGGTTTATCCCCGCTTCACGCACGGATTAAATTTATGGAATGCATATTACATATTGCGTACAATATGTCATTTACCAGTTGGAGAACGAACGCAACTACCAAACAACAAAAAGATGAAGAGAAGAAAAGAATCCAAAGTGAGCTGTTTCAACGTTTAGGTCTAAAAGTGGATTTTGTAAAGCAAGGAATGGGAACATCTAACGATGGAAATACGTCTAGAAGATTTTTCAATAATGCAGACATTGTAGCTGAAGTCACAAGAGTCGATAAAGAACTTATTCATCGGTTTGGTATAATATTGCAAACAATTAATTCTAGTGCATTAGTTGATTCGGATAAGTTTGGTAGTTATTGTTACGAGACTGCTGAACTATACGTAAGCCTGTACAGCTGGTATAATATGCCAAATACTGTGCATAAAATCTTGCTGCATGGCAAAGAAATAATAAGTGTTGCTGCCTTACCTATTGGGATGTTATCTGAGGAAGCTCAAGAAGCGCGAAATAAAGATTACCGCAATTATAGGTTAGGTCATTCAAGAAAATGTTCTCGTCTATCATGTAATGAAGATGTTATGAATATGCTCTTAGCTACCTCAGATCCCCTTATCAACAGTTTACGTGCAGTACCGAATAAAAAATACTATCCTCTTCACGATGATGCCAAAACTTTATTAGTGGATAGCACCCATCTCTCAATCAATGTCTTCTCTATTTAATATTTAGTTTATTAATATTTATTTATTTAAAAATGCTGATTTAATTATATGAAATTCATGTGAAAAAATTTGATGAATATTTTCATATTAATAAAAAAAAAATACGTGTTATATCTTTCTCTTTGTAAACTGGTACATCCATTATATCATTTTAATAAAGTATTATGAAGAAACGCAACGTCTTTTCATTTAAAAATAATATTTTCCGCATGCCCGTACTACCTGCACCACTGTGCGGCGCGTTGTGTTCCACGCACGCTTCAAGGAGTGTCAGCATAGTGACGGGGCCCCCTGTAGAGGGCCAAAGCCTGCCGGGGTCGCGGGTTTCACGAATTACCGTAACCCCAGTACGTAAAGGGCTATTGAAGGACACCGTGGATTTTAGTCAGTATGAGTCTGACAGTTCCTGCTCTGGGTGGGAGGACTCATTTGATGATTTTACCACGAAAAAAAAAAGTATCACCACGTTTCTACTCTCCCAAGGAAAGGTCTACCTAAATTAAACTCATATTGCGCCAATTTTATTAAAGTCCCACGTAATAGAAGGACTCCGGGCTTCTACTGATGAAGTTCTTGATTGGAAATTCCAATTATGCTCTTGAACCAAGAACCTCACTTTTTTTTGAAGTGTAAAAATATCAAATTCCTCTTAATCCAGCCCTGGGTGGAGTGGAAATGACTTTCAAACTATAATTGACTAAAGCTCACCTAGTTCTGTTACTATGCCTTTTGCGATCCAGGGCCTTGGTACCCTGTACCCTTAGACCGACGAAGCAGAAAATACTTCTCAAAAAAACGAGTAAAAAAACGTGATTCACTATAATAGAAACAAAAAATTAAAGCTTTTGTTTTCCATGTAGAATTATTTCTTTACTAGCCGCTGCCCGCGACGTCGTCTGCGTGAATGCGTTGAAGAAATAAAGGCTAATTTAGTGCTCGTTCCCCTTAGGTGATAGCGTGATATATAATGTTGACCCGACTTATATAATATTCGTGCCTTTAAAGTAAATGCACCATGCAGTGCTTTTTGAGTTTGTCAAAAATCCTTAAAAGTATATTTTTGGCTTCGGTATCGATTGTAGATCACACCCCAAGTATTCTTTTAAAAAATATTCAATGTACAGTTTTCACTTTCTTACCATTTTATTATATGTATAGATAACTAAGTTATAACTAAACATTCCGTCACTAACTAACTATCCATAATTTTGGCCATTCAAAGTATCAGAGATGTTTAATATTCCGAGGGCGATGAATATAAAATAATAATAAAATAATAATAAATAAATATTCCACAACTATCACACAACGCCATCTAGTCCCAAGCTAAGCAGAGCTTGTGTTATGGGTACTAGACAACTGATAAACATACTTATATATATCTAAATACATACATATTATAGATAAATTACACCCAGACACAGAACAAATGATCGTGCTCATCACACAAACATTTGTCCTGGGTGGGAATCGAACCCACGACCTCCGGCATAGCAGTCAGGGTCACTAACCACTAGACCAACAGGCCTGTCAAAAATGACGCTCGCTGGCGGGTCACCGCTTGGATTGATGGAGTGAAAGTTACTGGGTACGTCGGCCTGCTGTCTGTCTCCACTGCTGATTAGATTCATGCTATAACACATTAGGAATACGGACTTGAGATGAAAACAGGTTTTATGTAACTGGTTGAAAAAAAAGGAAATAATATCTGCTTGATAAAAAGATGTTACAATACGGTTAAAAACGATCCTAATGTATAATTCCTTCTAATAAATGAAAACATGCGTACAAATCCCATAAGACAGTCGTATATCATGCCTTCCATTCACATTTCGCTCTAAGCGGCTCCACTCATCAAAAAGCCATAAAAATATTCTCCTCCGCAATACTAAGCCCTGTTGAATTTATAACGAAAACCCATAACGACAAACGTTCTACTCTAATACTTACATTGTCCTAAAAACAAATAACAAACAGGCTCAATATTGGAGCAAAACAGAGGAAAGAAGGAAAAAAATGCCTTTGGTAGCTACGACGCTACGAGGAGCTACGCCGTAGCCGCCTACGGGAGTGCTACGCGGCCGCGGGGCGCGGGGTGAACGACCCAGCGGTATGATGGCGCGGGTCGATACCCTCGCCCCACCCCCCGGCGCCCTCAACCTCCCCTCCCTACTTCTAAAGAGGGTGTACTCCCGACTTCGTTTAGGATGAGTGAAGTGCTTTCCAGACCATTATCCGATAGACTAAAAGGTTTCATATAAAACCTTAAACATATTATCTGGCGGAACTTGAGAGTATCATACTTATACATCAAGTAGACTTTAATCTTTACTTACTCAATTGAGCTAGGAAAAAAACAGAATTAAAACCGAAGCAATTAATTGTTTGCACAAACGAACATACTTCTAAATCTATACAGGGTGTCCCAAAACTCAACGTCAAGCCGAAACGGGGTGACAGGATTGATCATAACCATCACGAGAAAAATCTGAAAAAAAATCTATCCCATGCAGTTTGAAAATTATGGGCATTTTAAGAAAAACCTAGAAATTTGATCAAACTGTACCATTTTTCGGTTATTGTGGTTATTCTTTTTTATTTTTGTTCATTTGAACTTTGGAAACGTAATCCTAAATAACATTTCTAGAATCTCAATAAAAAATAATGACACAATTGCCTCAAGTTTCCGAGAATTGAGACTATTTGTAAAACTACGAATTTAAAATTTTCAAGATTCGTCGACTTTGACAGGCCCTCCTATAAAAAAAATGTACTAGAGTGCCTTGGCAAGTGGCATTAAAAGTTGGCGCATTTAATCTGAATTCTAAAATGGTACAATACTTGTTAGTTCCATACAATAGGAAAGAGTAAAAAAATTAAAACCTCAAGTAACCCGATTTTTGCTATCACATTTTACTCAGTTAAAATGTTTTTAATTCGCACAAGCTCTAGGTAGGTTCTTAATTTTAAGACAAAATTATGAGAGAGATGGATAATGGGTATGTTTGCCATGAGTGAGCGAGACAGATAGTGACGCCACGCATTGAGACGGAGATGCGTCGTTTAAACGAGTGCGAATGAAACAGATAGATGCTATGGCATCTATCTGTTTCATTCGCACTAGTTTCAGCCAAGCAAATGGCTACGCTACCAGTCCGACACCAACCAGTTAGTACGTTTCGCTCATTCGTCTACTGCGCACGTTCGTATTCGCTTGTGTTGATTTAGTACTGACAACTTTGGCTTCTCTTTTTGGACTTGAATCTTTGTAAATTGGACTTGTTGATAACATACCGGCAACTTTGGCTTCTCTCTGGACTTTTGTGTTGGCATCCTTTTTATCTACCATGCCTACGCGCTACACTTCACAAGAATATGCGAACATGCACCTCATTTATGGGGAATGCAGATGCAACGCAAGACTTTATCGTGAAAGATATCCAAATTTAGAGCGCTACCCGGATCACCGAGTGTTTGTTAATGTGCACCGTTCACTCACAGAGGGCGGCCATTTCCCGAATCAAATACAGGCTGGAGGTAGACCTGTGTTTCCTTTCCAGGAAGAAGTATTGCAAGAGGTCGCAGGTGACCGAAGTATTTCCGTACGTGGAATTGAAGAAAGAACGGGAATACCCAAAAGCACTGCTCATCGTATTTTACAAAGAAACGAAATGCATCCGTTTCACGTACAACGAGTTCAAAGTCTTCTACCTCGAGATTATCAGGAAAGGATTTCTTTTTGTAGAACAATGCTACAGAGGCATAATGAGAATCCCCAATTCATCCAAAAAATTCTCTGGTCCGATGAATCGACATTTAAAAAAGATGGTTACATGAACTTGCACAATTATCACGAGTGGCATGTGGAGAATCCACATTTAATGCGAGAAGATAGATCCCAGTATCGTTTTAAAGTAAACCTGTGGACCGGAATTTTAAACGGTAAAATTATTGGGCCTATTGAACTGCCTGAGAACTTGAATGGAACTAATTACCTACATTTTTTAAGAGAAGATTTACCAACCCTGTTAGAGGACGTACCACTAGCAGATCTTCGCGACATGTGGTTTCAACAAGATGGCTGCCCAGCGCATTTCGCAGTGCAAGTAAGAGATTTCCTTGACCAGGAATATCCGGGAAGGTGGATTGGACGTTCAGGCACTATCTCGTGGCCCGCCCGTTCACCAGATTTAAATCCCCTGGATTTTTTCTATTGGGGAGTTCTCAAAGAAAAAGTTTACTCAAAGCCCATTGAGAACGTAGCCGACCTGCGTGAACGCATTTCTCAAGCAGCTGAGGCGATCAACTCTCGAAGATATGCCCGACTTATAAGTAGATCTTTTTTAAGAAGATGTAGGGCTTGTATTGAGGCTGATGGTAAACAATTTGAACATTTATTGTAATAAAAAATGTTATTTCTCCATCTGACTTTTATTCCAACAAACCTAATTATTTTACAAATTTTACTAACTTTTTTTCACTTTGATAAAAGTGGCGTCACTATCTGTCTCGCTCACTCATGGCAAACATACCCATTATCCATCTCTCTCATAATTTTGTCTTAAAATTAAGAACCTACCTAGAGCTTGTGCGAATTAAAAACATTTTAACTGAGTAAAATGTGATAGCAAAAATCGGGATACTTGAGGTTTTAATTTTTTTACTCTTTTCTATTGTATGGAACTAACAAGTATTGTACCATTTTAGAATTCTGATTAAATGCGCCAACTTTTAATGCCACTTGCCAAGGCACTCTAGTACATTTTTTTTATAGGAGGGCCTGTCAAAGTCGACGAATCTTGAAAATTTTAAATTCGTAGTTTTACAAATAGTCTCAATTCTCGGAAACTTGAGGCAATTGTGTCATTATTTTTTATTGAGATTCTAGAAATGTTATTTAGGATTACGTTTCCAAAGTTCAAATGAACAAAAATAAAAAAGAATAACCACAATAACCGAAAAATGGTACAGTTTGATCAAATTTCTAGGTTTTTCTTAAAATGCCCATAATTTTCAAACTGCATGGGATAGATTTTTTTTCAGATTTTTCTCGTGATGGTTATGATCAATCCTGTCACCCCGTTTCGGCTTGACGTTGAGTTTTGGGACACCCTGTATATCTATTGGCACACTCAAACTACTAGAGCAGTATAATAGCTGGTCCACAACAACTTAGTGCATTATTGCAAGTTGGAAACTTTTTTATCTGCTCTAACTTAGGCACTTATGCATCGCCCTCTCTTTCTCTCCTCGAGAGTTTTAGTTTCGAGTGGTGTCTGTAGCTGTAGTGTAAAGGGGTGTTCACACGAGTTTTTTTGAAGCGATTTAGTGGTGACGTGTTTGTTTTTATGTGTTGTGTGTACCTTGCTTTATGTAAACTTTTGTTTTTATTACGTTTGAGATTGGGATGCCGGCGCCCGTGGCTACGTTTAGCAGCAATTCTGGCAATGCTACTAATTAATTTTGAGTACGTTAAAACGCTGGGCTAGATAGTTGAAACATTTGCTGAGCTTCACTTTCTCGGCACTTTTCTATGTTGTATTCTGAGTGACAGGAAATATTGTAGTCTTTATCAGCCTCTTATGCCCCCACTGCTGGCATAGGCCTCCTCTGGGACGGGGTGTATTGTGACGGGTTTGTCACAGAAGGCTTTGGTTACCTAAAGAGTGACAAGTATCCTATTTGTACGCTTAGCAGTATGTTTATCTATCTCTCTGTAACAGCATCAAACCGTAATAACTAATCAGATTAATTTTCATGCTAAATAATAAACGTTGTCATGGCGAATGAAAAAGGTCTGTTTTAAAGGTCCACCCCGAGCATAGGCAGCAACAGCTACCTATAACCTGCGGTGACAGCCGACTGATCCCATTGGTGGCGGTAGATCTCACCACGGCCACCTGTGACCCACACCACCATAATGTAGGAGTATAGCGCCAAAAAGTTTTTACTTAGCTTGAAACTCCTACGCACGATTTTCAAGTTAAGTCGGGTAAGCTCACTGCATGGTCTCATATTTGCTTCTGGGCTAGATTGAGCAAGAGCAAACCCATTTAAAATGTAACCTTTTTTGCGATGTAAAAAAAAAGATGTTACACTAATAGTTGTGGCAGTAAGGAACCCATATTTAGCTAGCCGAATTTTTTGTAACATCTCTTTTAAGAATAAACGGTGCCAGCATTAATTCATCTTATCATACGTATATACCGCGTATATGCGCGGTACGCGTCTCCACATTCGCTTGGGCTGCGGTGACGCTGCACATTTTACGCTCCAGCGAATCTCACGCGCAATTTACTCCTTATGAAGTGTGCGAGGGCGACCTTAACGTAGGATAATGATAATTTTCGGTTTCTTACAAGTTGTAAGACGAAGTAAAAAGACTGAGTGTCGTTAGTCTAATGGTCGTGAGGTCTTAGGGTCTGTTCCCGGGACGGATAGTCATTAGGGTGTTTGTACAGTTCTTAGCAATAGGCTCGCTCCAAAAACATGGGTCTTGGATTCAACTACTGAAATGCCTAAACGTCCAGAAAAAACAACGTTGATGTTATGTTGTTGCTTGAAGAAGTAAGATTAAAACAAATTCTCTTTAGTTGTTCATTGTAAAAGTACTTAAATACGGAGACAAAAGCATAAATTAAAAATAAAGTCCATCGCCACAGGCGCAGAGAGTAATAAATTATAATAAACGGGGAATAGTACGGCAGCTTTACTTTGTTAAATTAAAAATTCTCTATTTATTATTCGCTGGTTTACGAGCCGTAAAAAAGAGTAATCATAATTCGGACAGACCTTGTGTTATACGATCTGATGAAGAAAAGCATAATGTCTAGAATAGTATACATATTTTCAAAGCCTAGAGAGCCTGTGAAATTGGTTTTTCGGGAGTATTCTATAGTATGTGCCAGTTAACATGGCAATAGCGGTCATTGCTCCGACTTTCATCCCGATATCTCAATATTAGCGATACTTCCACTTCACCCGTACAAATCTGTCGCAAACAGTCGCAAAACTGACATCGCTTGTGTCTCATAATACATCAAAAAATGACCACAAACACAAAACAGTGCACAACCCAAAATAATAGAAAATTTAGCAAACCTACCCAATGAAATTATTTTTTTTAAATAACGTATTTTCGTTTTAACACAAGTCTAACACACTGAGACAATTGGATATAAGTATATTAATATTCTTTTGATATCAGGATGGTAAAAACACCTTATTTTTCCTAAAATAAATTACAAAAACTATTTCATCACAGAAAATGCTAATTTTGATCTTATGTCGTTTTTGTTTTACGAGGTCATCGCGTCAGGGGTGCAGCACCCGCCATTTTGGTTTGACATTCCGTGTGGAAATTCGCTTGCGTTCGGTCTGTTTCGGTGTGCTATAATTTCTTTGCTTTTATAATTTCGTTCATTTATCTTTTGTAGATATTATTATATATTTAAATATTTCTTAAATAAAAGTAATAAAAAACATTTAAAAATATAAACATAGTGATCCGTCGGTGTGGGAGCAGGGTTCAAGCTACCGGCGGTTAGGGCTCCAGAGACAGGAACCTCCTCACAATGCGAGCCGTATCGAGGAGTACTGCCTTCTGAATCTGGCCCTTGATCCAACTACCCAACGAGAGCCTCGAGAGATGTTCGTCGAGGCTCTTGGCCATCAGGCCATTCGCCGTTACGACAATCGGCACAATGATAGCCGAGCTCACATTCCACACGTCGACAACCTCGCGCGCCAAGTCAAGATATTTTATTTGTTTATCTTTGTCAGCTTTCATGAGGTTCTCGTTATGCGGGATGGTAACATCGATTATCACTACGCGGCGCGCTGATTTGACTACCACTACTAGGTATGTCAGGCTTATTAGCAATAATAGTCCTGTCAGTAATGATAGGCAGATCTCAGTATATCGTGACATGGTCTTTTTCGAGAACTGGGTCGGGCACATACTTGTAATACGGCACCTCTGAATCCACAAGTTTGTATAATAAAGCAAGTTGCTGGTGAATAATCCTGGCCAGGGATACTGGCTAGGTTATGCCTGTACAAGTACTCGCCGTTAGCAAGACGAGAACAACCAGAGATAATATGTCTGATCGACTCACCCGGACGGTGGCATGCCTGACACACGTCAACCGTCCCGTCTTTCATAATATGTCTTCGGTAGTTCCTAGTCAAGATAACTTCGTCCATAATCGCACAGACAAAACCTTCAGTTTCTCCGAAGAGGTCACCGAAACGTAGCCAGGATACGGACGCTAGAAAGTTTACATCGGGCCCGTGAAGAGCCCGGTAGAAGCGTCCGTATTATATTTTATTATTAATGTTTGTGTGTATTGTATTTATATCATCGGTAATCTATTATTTGATGTGCATCACTGTCTACCCTATTTTTTTTTTAAAGTTCTTCAAGTCCATCCTAATTGTCTGGAAGATATCGCTATTAGCGATAAGACCGCCGTTGTACCTTTAGTATTAAAAATATTGTAAAACTTGTTTTCATTTTGGTGTACAAGAAAGTATATTCTATTCTATTATATAATAATTTGAAATACTTATAAAAGTAAAGGTCGACGACGAGCGGGTATACCATGAGCTGGACTCAAACCCACACTTTTCAGAAATGTGTACACTGATACCTCAACTACTAAGGGCCCTTTTCCTGTCATACGTATTTTCACCCGCATGCGGATATGGTCCGCGTGCAGGCTGCCCGCATCCTTTCATTTCATACATGTTTTTCCTATGATGCGGAAAGCATGCGAGCGGACCAGATCCGCGCGCGGAAGAAAATACATATGACGGGAAAAGGGCCGTTACCTATCACTACATCCATTAAGTCCGTCACATTGAACCATTTTTTACGTCACGCGTAAATTTATAAGCACACAATTTGATTTCTAGAAATAAAAAATAATAATTTTGAATTAGAGCAACACAAGATTCACAACCCCTTTATGTCAAGCCGGCTGGTACCACGATGCTGTAGCGATAGAAGCAACTATCGCTTATTGGTAGTTTTAGGTAACAATAAGTGTCATTATCGCTTAGTGATGAAAAACTTGGTAGGCGGGAGTGAATGACCGCTATTGCCATGTTAAATGGCACATACTATACCACTTTATGCTAGATTTTACATTGTTCTGTAAGTTTAGTTTTTTCTTTGAAAAAAATCACACAGCCCTAGAATTTTTCCTGTTTTGTAGTTGCGTTTTAAAGCAAGGCCCGGAACAACTACCTTTAGCGGGAATGTAACCCGCGAACGGGTTTTTTTTTTATCGTGTTAAAATCATCAAATGAGTCCTCCCACACAGGGCAGGGCGGGAGGGACTGTCAGACTTGTACTGACTAAAATCCACGGTGTCCTTTAATAGCCCTTTACGTACCGGGGTCACGGTAATCCGTTAGTACCGCGACCCCGGCAGGCTTTGGCCCTCTACAGGCCCCGTCACTATGCTGATACTCTTTGAGGCGCGCGTGGAACACAACGCGCCGTCGACCCACCCGCGACACGGGTAGCCACTAGTGTTTATTAATTTTGTGAACATCGGAGTAAGAATCGTAGCTGGTGGCGCTTTGTTGTTTCTGCCTACCCCCATGCAGAAACAACAGAGCGCCATAAAGTAAAGCCTTCTGACTTTACTTTATGTACTCGTATGTATGAACATAGGGTTCAAATAATACACACGTTTACATCTACATTGTTGTTCCATACATACTGCCACAGTCACACTATGCATCTCCACATACTGATAAAGTCATGAAATCATCATGACCTGTCTTCTACAGAAAAGGGTTATAACACACCCTTAGGGATGAAGGTTACAGTGTCATCTAAAAAATGTATACTTAATTGTATCTACAAGTCTACGTGAATTATAGTCTCTTTTAAAGTCTCAAAATTCTGTTGTCAAACCTACCGTACCTTAAAAACGGATAAAATCTTATCGAAATATATTCCGTCTAGTGAGCCTCATATACAATTCACCTCCCCACATCCCGTACCTGAGATATCTGCTCTTAAAACCCTCACATACATTGAAGACCCTTTTAAACACAAGCGCCAATTTTTGACTTCATTATATTCAAAGAGAAGTCGACAAATAACCCTTTTCGTCCGTCGGTTACGGCATAAAGGTGGACTGGTGTAAAAACTGGGTTATTACGACCGGTGGAGGGTTAGACAAAAAGCCTGAGCAAATTAGAGCGGTGGCAGGGTTGAGTTGTTGCTTTTTTTATGATGTAATATTTAGTGGGGTTGTTGAAAAGATTCGGGTTGCTCGTGCGACGGTTGTCGAGGAGATTTGTAACTGGGTCTTATTGTTTTCACCTGTTGGTATGATGAATAATAGTTAACAACGACTTTTATTAAATTATAAAATTGTAAGCGATGGCTCTGTAACCCAGAAACTACGTAAGACTAACTTAAAAATAAAAAGAGTTCAAATGAAAATTTGTATTTATATATGATGGATTTTCACATATTCACGTGTTGAACATTGTACTAGTCTATTAATTTTCTGGACATCTCAAGTTTTTTTTTGGCTTACCATTGTAACCATGTTTGTGAAAATCCTACAGCATGTTTAGAACTCTATAGTTTAAAAATGTCTACCCTATGAAAACACACCCATAGCCAACCTCTAGAGAGAACAGGACTGAAGTTACGTCATGAAAGAGTCATAACAGTACGTTTAATTGTTCCAATTAAACTACACCGTATTGTAACTGGCTTTAGAACCATACGCCCTATACGCCAGACAGTAATCGACTTAATGTTCTCGTAACTTCGGCTCAAAGTACAGTCTTACAAGTTTTTATATAAAATCTATACGTATTCGATATAATACATAGATTACAGTGAAATAATGCAATGGATGCTGTATTTTTACATTTCTTTCCAAAATCTCTTGAACCAACCTCCAAAACGTATGGTCCTTCGAGCCGGATCCCGCGTTTTGTGAGCGAGCAATGTACGTCAAATGCTTGTCTGCTTTCGTATATGGGTCAACGTGTAGCCCACAATGCGTGGTACACGGGAGAGCCCCAAGATTGTGGCCCCTCTTATTAGATGGATTAATGTTGGTATAGTATATGTAGGTAGAGAGGTCCCTTTGATCTTAGTAAGGTAGGGGACGCTGTATGTATGTCAGATGCGCCGCTTCCCATACATTTTGGGTATCATTGTGTTATACAGGGTGAGAATTTTGCTGACCTATATTTTTGACTTTATGTCCTCTCAATTAAAAGAATAGAGCAAACATAAATGTAAATACATTTGTCCCAGTCATTTAATTAACATGCTTTTGCAATATTTGTAGGCATTTCAATTACTGTTTTAATTAAATAATTAATTATGAAGGAATTATTTGCCAGACTTTTTGATTTAAACTTAGAAAGACTAAAATAAATATATTGAGTATTGAGCATTGACGTAAAACTAAAGTAAAAATTTACGATGTGAAAATAAAGAACTTAGTGGTGTCAAAGAATTCATCGACATAGTTTTCAAAGTCAAAATTCGGATGTCCAATAAATATATTATCAATTATCCATTAAAAAAAATATATATTTCTAGCAAATGTAAACTAGAAGAAAAAGATTTTTTTTTCTGCAGACCATAATTATTTTGCTGCCATTAACAGTAAATCCTGAACTAAATAAAATCCTAATGAGTCAATCCCGCTGAATATCAGTGTGGGATAGCCTCATTATAATTTAACGCGAGGGCTGGAGGGTTGTGAGCAGTAAACATCACGTGATGTTATGTCTGCTTACACTGCTTATAGGTTATTACTATTTCGCTTTATTGCCCACCTGATGGACACAGTTGCTATAAGTTATTGTATGTTCAAGAATGGACGGTCGCGGGACTCACAAATTACCGTGACCCCGGAACGTAAAGGGCTATTGAAGGAAACCGTGGATTTAGTCAGTATGAGTCTGACAGTCCCTCACGCTCAGCCCTGGGTGGGAGGACTCATAATATGATGATTTTACCACGTAAAAAAAAATTTTCAAGAATGGACCCGTTTGTTTTATCATAAATTGTCTTTTTTTTATTTTCTATGAAAACTTTTTACTTGCATTTTCACATATAGTTACATCTCAAGTTGAATGATGTAACAAAGGCTCTGTTATAATTTGGGCGATTGAAAACGAGTGTCCATGGAGTTTCTGGAGTTCACCTCCATTACTTTCTTAGTTTTTATGTCTTGTCTTGTGACTGGGACATACAACCATAACTATTTTTAAACTATTTTAGTTTACTTTTTGTCTTTTGACAATTCAAAAGTGTCCCTAACTGGCCTTCTTGAAATAAATGATTTGATTTTATTTTTTAATAGTGGTCAACTTGTAGTTTGATTATGAATTCCAGGTTTGATTCTCTTGTTGTGAAAAATATTACTCAGTTGTCTCAGCGAGAATTCTTCAATTTTTTTTTAGTTTTCTTTTAATTATCGTGCGACATAATATACAAAATATAATAAAACAAATAAGCTAAAAACAACATACCATAGTTATCAGTGAGTTGGTTTCCCGTCTTTTCCTCGTAAGCCCCCATTACCGTTGATTTGATAGAGTAGGAGCCTACCGCGTGGCTACTCATCAGCCCCTCAAGGCCGCAATCCAACGTTCTACGTGACGGCTTCGGCCGACGCGGCGTCGGCTGATTCCGCCAATCTTCGGGGTCTAATAAATGGTTATTGGGAACAAGGGATGGTGGTCATAGTTTCCATGATTATTGGACAAACTAACTACTTGGAAGACGGTCACGGAAGAGATCCTGAAATGATAGGCTACTATACATGTTCTTAATAAAAAAGTGTATCGTATTTAAAACTATTTTTATTAATAAAAAATATAAAATGTTTTACATATTTTTTCATACAAACATAATTTGTAATTTAAAAATAACAAGCTTGTTCACATAAATAAATAAATAAAATAAAATTCTTTATTTCAATTACAATAGGCATTTTGATACATATTCTTGGAGATCACCTTTTAAGCAAGGGATTGCTTGTATTAGGAGTCCCCGCACTTCCACTTATCGTTAGTTTTAAGCAATTGAAATGTAAACTAATGTGAACATGCAAGATTATAAAATAATAGTAAAGAAAAACTTAATGTAACAAAACTAGTTTGAAAAAAAAAAACATAATAATAATTATACAAACGGCTCTGCAAATGCATGAGCGGAGTACAGTATCAGGACCAAGTCGCGCGTGTAAATGTAATAAATTATTTATGTATGTGAGGATTGTGTGTGTGAATGTGTAAGTAAGTGTGTGTGAGTGTGTGTGTGTGTGTGAGTATGGATGTCAGTAGTGATGTAGCGCGGTGATTGAGTAATGCTGGTTTCCCTTATCATGGTTTTGGTCACCAATGCGAGTGTTCCAATCATTTTATTTCAGGGTAGATACAATAGATTCAACCTCTTCGTAAGTTTTACTTTTAAGCCACTCGGTTACGCTTTTTTTACAATCCCGAAGCTTCATAGAATGTATATGTAATTCTTTATTCAGCAGGTTATAAAGGTAAGAAGATTGTCTTGGAAATTGCCTTTTAGCAAAAGCAGATCTAACCCTAGTAGTTGGAGCAGCTAAGTAGCTCCTTCTGTTTTTAGGTTTAGAGGGATCATATGGGAGGGATGAGTGTTTTTTCAATATGATTTGTAAGATATAAAGCTTTCTTACCGACAAGACCTCAGATATTAAGTAGAGACTGTGGGTGGGGTACCTATAGGGCTTAAATAACATGACCTTGAGCAGGGCTCTCTGGGCCCTTTCAAGTTCTAGAAATTTTATTTTAGTCGTACATTACATAAAACCCACCAATTTATTATTTGCTCGGTACACAAATGACACAGTCTAACTCTTGAATATTTTGAACTTCAAGCAAATCATAATGGTGCTGATAAACTTCTTATGAGCAATCTTACGAATGTTACATTACAGAAAAATAACAAAAGCTTTTTAGCGAGCATACTAATGAACGTTCTGGCGAGCTTTTTGCCAAGCCGACTGTCAAGTGACATGACATCCTTGAAGAACATTTTTGACGACCATCGTCTAGAGCGTTCGCTAGAAAGATAGTGAAAACGTTCGTCCCGATGCTTGGCTCTCTTCGTTGTTCAGGTGGCTTATAAGTACGTCTTAAAGCGAGAGTAAGTCCAGTGTGGGAAAGAGACAGAGCTATACAAGTCGTCTAGCGCCATCTCGTTCCCACACTGGAGTTACACCTGTTCGAAAATTAAAAAAAAACGGCGAATGCACGATGTTCTGTTTCATGTGAGTTCAAGTCTATCAGCACCTTTTGACTATTCAGAAAAAAAACACAAGTAAGTATTCGAAATCTTATTGTACAGACGCCAGCACTTTTCTTAATAGATTTTGAAATTTGGGGAAATTTAACAGTATAGGGTACGTTGTTTTCTGGCAGCTGTACTTAATTAAGATACGTTTCATACGTGCATCCTTACCGTACAAAACGAATAACTTACAAAATGACACTTTTCCAAACATCAATGTTATACGCCTCAAACTTTTAGGTTGTTTTATCATAATTTTCAGGGGTTTTTATACACAGGAATATGCCATTTAACTACCATTTAGGTTGCATATTCAAAACACGTCGATAAAAATACATTATTGACGTTGCCTATCAATGCATAGTATAAAACAAAGTAGCTTCCCGCTGTCTGTCTGTCTGTCACGCAACGGATTATGATACGGTTTTTTTTAATAGATAGAGTGATTCAAGAGGAAGGTTTATATGTAAATAAAATTCATAATATAATAGAGATTGCACCCGTGCGGAGCCGGGACGGGTCGCTAGTATTTCATAATTTGAAGTTTCCCGATAACTCCGTTTTAAACCATCCAAAAATATAGTATTTTAATTAATAGTTTACTTAACTATTGGCTCTCTACTCAGCCACAACACGACTGGGGCCAAAACAGGTTTTTTTTTCAATACAACAATTCGTTTACATTTTGCGAACTGTGTTTGATTTACAGTTAATATAGTCCTCTATAATGAGGTACTTCTTAATTACTTTAAAACTGAGAAGAGTTCTTGCTAGTAATTCTGTATATCAGAAGTGTAGCAGAGTATAACTTAATATTACATATTTGTGGCCCAAAGCCCTGGCCAACATTTGGTGAAGTTCACAATTACTCTGATTTTTCACAGATACAGTCAGTAAAACAGTTACTTATTCTGGCACTAAGTTTCAAACGGTTTTTCAACATTGTGCCAAACTCTTAACAGTATGCACCTACCTACTAAAATGGTTACCTGCATACCTAACTAACGTTTGTATCTAACCTGTTTTGATGCCTGTACATAATAACATTATCTTATATTTTTTTCACAAATTCAGCCATCGACACACTCATTACCTACTTAGTTTTCGGAGTAAGGAAACAGAAATTCGTCGAAATCTAAACTTACAAACCTTTTCCAAGTTTCTCGTTTATCTATGAGATAACACGATATCTCTCACAGTAAAATACTTCAATATATTTGCTTAAAAGACGGATTCCTGAGTGTCGAGATGTTTATCTTGTTTGATGTTCTCAAATTCAACTCCAAGCATACGTTGGATCCGATCAAATGAAATGCCTTTGAGCTGAATTCCTTTACTCACAATAACGTCTACTATTTAATACTTGCTGAAATCTCAATAGATCTTTCTTCATATTTCAATATTGGTAGCCCTATTTCATCGAATGCTGAGTATATTAGGCTTCCTATCTTTTGTGTCATGATTCCCTGATCTTCTTTAGTCCAAACAAATCAAATAATTCGCTTAATCGATCTAAATTTACCTTTCAGCGTAAAAAAATCAACTTTTTGACATACAGACTCACCATGATATCGGTCATAATGCATAATAGCTAATAGTTCTTCGTAATCACCATTTACGACCTCCATACTTCCTCCACGTGAACCAAACCGTGGGTAAACACTAGTTTGTATTTTTACGTCTTTAGATTGGAATTAAAATTATTATTCTTATCCGACATTTGAACAACGGTTTAAAATCGGTAGTTTCACTTCCAAAAGCTGTACTCAAAACATTTCTTTGTTATTATTCAGTAAGTAAAAACGTTCCGTCTTGTGTTCCTTCGAATTCATTATTAGTTTTATAGTATCGTTCATAGGTATAGTATGATAACTATAAAAATAAAACTTCGACGTTCTCTTATCTCGTCTTTTATCGTTCACACGCTTTCGTTCTGATCTCACTGTGGTGTATCTCGCTTATCTTCAAATTGGAGTAGGTTTACTTCATTTCCCGGCTTTGGTTATATTTGCTTCACACTTTCTTCCTAATTTTGTGAATTTAGCCTTTTTTGTGATGGTGTCCGTAACAATTTTCAAGTAACAATACTATCTCGCACTTATTTCATGGAACCTTTATAAACGTTTCTTCATACACTTAACTTAGTTAAACTCATACACTTTTCTTCAGCAGAAGATCACCACTTTAATAAGTCGAATACACTTCTATATTTCCATTACTGTCCGTATGCACATTTACCACAAACTGTAAAGAGCCAGTTCCCACTCCTGTCCCAACTATGGCATCATTAGGGACCTCCAGACCGGTTGTTACCCCTGACACCATGGTTTCGAGGAATTTTGCAGTTGGTGCTGATGATGAACCAGCCACCAGAATTACCAGCATCAGAACTATATTGCAGTTGTGCCTGAAATTTAAAAATAACACAATTGAGCATGTTCAACATGTTAATGTTTGAGAAGATTTGATAAAGAATGTCTCGTATACAATATACATATCGAATCAGAAGTAAAGATCAAACATGTTAACAAGAACAAAAAACTCCTGCATGAACTCACATAATATCTAAAGACGCAGACAAAAATTTGCGACCAGCACTGTTCGTAACGCTCGGCAGGTTCCTGAAAACTGGCATGAAACCAATAGATAACCTGCTCAGGTATCTCAGATATCTTATCATTATCTCAGCAATATCTGAAACATGATCAAAACGATTCGAAACTTTAAACCTGAAGAAGAGAGTTTAATTTAAGGGAACGAAGAATTAAATTGTGAAAGTGATAAAGATGTATGTTATGAGATAAATAGAAGGAATGCAATATTTCCTGATACAGACGCATTGAGTGTTAATTTTGCAGAAGAAATCGAAAATACAATTGTTTACCGGTATCGTACGGATTGAAATTAGTCCATGTGGAGCGCTATATTTCAAAAGGCCTATAATGTTGCAAATACTCTTCCTTTAACATCTGATACTTTGACATTGTCCTTTTTACCTGAACATACTCCTATATTTCAAAAACATAACTACTTTTAGAAAGATCTTTCTTACTATTATTATGTTTAACCATAATAATAAATAAATAAATAAATAAATATTCCACAACTATCACACAACGCCATCTAGTCCCAAGCTAAGCTGAGCTTGTGTTATGGGTAACTAGACAACTGATAAACATACTTATATATTTCTAAATACATACATATTATAGATAAATTACACCCAGACACAGAACAAATGATCGTGCTCATCACACAAACATTTGTCCTGGTTGGGAATCGAACCCACGACTTCCGGCATAGCAGTCAGGGTCACTAACCACTAGACCAACAGGCCTGTCATAGTTAAACATAGTGTAACATAGTTGATGCTTCGTAATTTACTTTACAAACACACGCTATATTAAGTCCTGGCGTCCCTTGTCACCCTCCGGGGGTAAAGTTAATCGAGTGTCCGTCACTGAGGACTTAAGGTGAATGTTTGTCTTGCGCCGTATCCACCTCGTTCGGTTCGCCAGGGTAATCATTTATAGTCGTCTCAAGATCCTAAGTATCGATCGATGCTTTGAGTTAAATTGTATTGTCTTTTGAATGTGCATAGTAATTGGTAAAGATATTTAGTACTAAGTGTGTCTTGTTTTCGTCTTCTTCTTAGTGTGGATGGCTATCTATAACAAGTCGACCAACAGATGTTTTTTTTTTTAAGTTTTTTCATTATTTATTGTTGAATTGCTCAAGACTGGCCGTATGCGAACGTACTTTAGGTGCATCTCTGCCGAAATCATAGAATAATAAAACGGTCATTATATTGTATAGTTTTTTTTAGTAGCCTCTACTTCAAGTACGGTAGTGCTGCATTTTTTCAAAGAAATCCGGTCGGGAAGATGTTATCTTTATATCAAAATCATTGTTTCATTCATACTTTCTTAATTTAAACTCTAACCGTCTTATTACAAAAAGGGGTTTAACTAAAAACCCAGGTTTTATCTTGTAAAACTACGGTTTACACAAACGTTATTACAAATCGTGGTTTTGCGATAAACCATGGTCTAACAGTAGTAGCTGTCAAAGGTGTGTCAAAGTTTCTCATGGCAAATTTTTCATTTTGTTGTAGTTTTTGTGTTATTTTCATGGATTGAAACAAGGTAGATTTAATTGTTATTACTCATTTTGGATTTAATTGTTTAAACAATCGTTCAAATGGTGGTACTAAAGTCGACGTTTTATCTTAGTTTTGTAATACGGTCAAATTTAAACCATGGCTCTGCAGATAAGCCTGGACTTGATAGACCAGGTTTAAACCAAGGTTTTTTTAGTTTTTGTAATAAGGCCGTAAGTTTAACAATAATACTTGTTCCAATTACTTAAGCTTCTTCTTAACCATGATCTTTTAGATATTCTTTACTAATTCCACGTTTCTTTGTCCCCAGATTACATGGATTCCCTATGCAAGGACCACTTTCTACAGCGGCAGTACCGCAAGGTGGACGGAGGCGTGCTCTGGTCCCGCAACGAGCGCAACCTTGACTGCACGGTGACGTTTCAGACGCACAGCATCCTGCAGCGGTTTATGCTGCACTTTGACCTGCTGCAGCTCGACTGCAACGATCATCTGTATGTGTATGACGGGGCACATGCTACGGCGCCGCCGAAGGTAAGCGGCTATTTTTATTATCATCAGACTTATGATCATCTAATATGTGGATGAAGCCTAGTCTGTGTATCATTTATAATAGGTTTATTTTCAAACTTAAAAAAAGCCTCCGGAATTTTAAATGGATGTGCTTTACATACGTTGCTATCGTCTTTTAGGTTTACACATAAACTCGATCTATTCTGACGCCCTTTTTAATCGTTGTAAAATCATCAAATGAGTCCTCCCACCCAGGGTAGAGCGGGAGGGGCTGTCAAACTCGTACTGACTAAAATCCACGGTGTCCTTCAATAGCCCTTTACGTTCCGGGGTTACGGTAATTCGTGAGTACCCGCGACCCCGGCAAGCACAACAACTTGACATTTGAGAAACTTTAAGCTTTATTTTAAGCATTTTTCTCGTGCAATCCACATCACTTATGAATGTCTCCATGGGATGCAAATAGATACCAGACAGACGACGACAAACGCTCTACTAATTTGCGCCTGCTTCACTTAATCCAAACCTTTTAGATCAACGTTTCGAGTTTATTTTGATCTCTTAACGTTTCTATTTTTTACACCACAATAGGCTATTTTTTGAGCTTTAATAAATTGCAGATCTAATTTAGCCCGTCAGTTAGAATACCTTTTAAAATTTTAGTTTAATATATAATATTTATTCTGTTTCTTTATTGATTCATGAGCAGCAATTATAATTTTAGAATTATGAAAATAAGCTTATTATATAGGACTTAAACGCATATGTAATATTCATTTAAACAATTTGTGGGAATCCGCGAATGCACGTTTGGTTTTCAAGCATAGACAATGATTGGGTTGCCATATAAATAATGTAAAAAGTACATAATTACTGCTGAGTAATCACAATCATCTAGACACCCTCCCAACCCGCATGGAATTAAAAATAAGCAAAGCGTAGGCCCCCTCGCCTTACCTAGAAATTTTGAATATACAAGCCTAATCAGTAAATGAGTTTAAGGTGATTCTGTAGTAGCCCGCGAAATTTTAATTTTAAATAATAAGAATGATAAAAACGTTCGCTCTATTCGCTCTCACATAGATTTGGCCAAAATTAGTAAAATTTCCGAACTTATTTTGACCAAACCTATGTGAGAGCGAATGGAGCGAATGTTTTCATCATTCTTATATTTAAAATTATATTTGTTACTAGCGGGCGCCCGCGGCTCCGCCCGCGTTAATGTCGGTTACCGCTGCAAAAAGCCTACTCAGGAAAGTCACGGTCAGTAACATGATTCCCAGGTCTAATCACAAACACTCGACATATATGGATATAGTGTGTCGCGGACTTTTTTGTAGATATTTATAAAATCAACAATAATTAATTGAACATTTTATGGTTCTATATTTTATAGTTTAGGCAGCGTACGCAAAATAAGTAACTTTTCTGGTTGATTTTTTACACCTTGTGGCTGAAAAACCCGTAGATTTTACGGAACCCTATTTTTCTCCAAAATAAAATATAGCCTATATTACTCGTGGATAATGTAGCTTTCGAATGGTGAAAGAATTTTTAAAATCGGGCCAGTAGTTTTTGAGCCTATTCATTACAACCAAACAAACAAACAAAGTTTTCCTACAAACAAAGTGCAGATTAGTGTAGACTACCAAAATAACTAATTTCGTACCTACTATTGCTTCAACTATAAAGAAATAAAATGTAAATTAATAATATATTTAAACATTACCAAAACCTCTAATACTTATTTCATAAAATAACAACAAAACAAATCTAAAAATACACTATTCAAAGACTAAAAGTCGCGCTGATAAGCACGGTTTGCAAATAACAATTATTGTCTGCCAATAAGATCGAACAGTCTTAACGTCTATTCGCATCAACAGCAATTTTTTTTGTGTATGGCATCTCGCAGGTCAACCTCTAGAAGGTTGTGTACTACTCAACCGGACTTTTCTGTGGATGCCTTAAGATTTTAAGGTTCTTCTACACCGGTCTTTGGTGTTTCTACACCGATTTACATGATTCTTTTTTTGTTGAATAGGTAATAATGTTAACATTTTTTTTAAATTAGGAATGAGTGAGAGTGTTGTAAACGTAAGAGTAGACAAATATAATCAGACAGCTCCGAATTGCTAAGCTATCGGGAGTTTCACGCGTTATTGTGGGTCAACCATAAAAGATAAACATATGCTGTCAAGGAATATTTTTATATAATTTTAAGGAGAACATTTCCGTCATACATGATTTCTATGTAGCTTTAACCATTAAGGCTGCACACGCGACGGAAGCATAAAAAATGGAGTAACTTCTCCCGTTTTCCCAATATTTCCCTTCACTGCTCTGGTCCTATTGATCGTAGCGTAATGAAAAGTATACTATAACCTGCCCAGGAGTATGAAGAATATTTGTGCCAAATTTCGTTAAAATCCATCGAGTAGTTTTTGTTTCTATAACGAACATACAGACAGACAGACAGACAGACAGACAGACAAAAATTTTACTGATTGCATTTTCGGCATCAGTAACGATCCCCAATCACCCCTTGATAGTTATTTTTTAAATATATTTCATGTACAGAATTGGCCTCTCTACAGATTTATTATAAGTATATAGATTGTCGCGAATCATCCTAACTAATATTATAAATGCGAAAGTAACTCTGTCTGTCTGTCTGTCTGTCTGTCTGTCTTTTCTTCACGCCTAAACTACTGAACCGATTAGTGTTAAATTTGGTACAGACGTAGTTTGGAACTTGAGAAAGGACATAGGATAGTTTTTAACCGACTTCAAAAAAAGGAGGACTGTATTTTTTTTTAAATGTTTGTTACCGCATTACGACCGACTGGGTGAACCGATTTTCATGATTCTTTTTTTGTTTGAAAGCTGGTGCTTCCCGTGTGGTCCCATTGTAACCAAATCAGGATCTGATGATTGGATCTTGGAGAAATCGAGGGCAACACTCAAATTTTATAGGCTCACCCATCGTTTTTCGTAAATCTTATGAAGTAATTTAAGTGCTTGCGTATGGTAATCATTATCTTATGTAGCTGAGCTGATGATGGAAGGTACAACTCCTTAACAGTAAGGAGTAGGCATCGACTGATTCATTGTTCGCATATCTCCGGAACTTCACGTCCGATTCAATTTTTTTTTTTGTGCTAGGTATCGTTCAACTTAGGGAATACTGCAAGTTTCATCAAAATCGGTTCAGTAGTTTTTGAGATAGGGAATTTTATTAGCTTATTGTGTACATGAGGGATGTTATTACCAGTGCTACGGATTATATTATATGTATTTGGCAAGAATTTGTGTTGAATATTTTAACTAAAAAACGAAAAATAAAAAAACTTTTTCAAAAAAAAAATGTAACCGCCTTCAAAAAGAACCACAAAAGAGGGTAAAATAATGTACAAAATAACTTTACGGTGGCAAAAAAAAAAACAATGAAATAAAAAATAACAAAGCCATCGACTTAAAAGTTACACCGAAATAAAAGTTATTTTGTACATTATTTTACCCTTTTTTGTTATATATATTTTTACGGGTTAAGCTGCGCTTGCCGAGGTTGGTCTGTGGATGGGTAAAAAGCACTCGGAAAGCACGTAAAGCCGTTGGTCTCGGCTGTCATTTGAAGATCTTTGACAGTCGTTACTGTCAGAAGCTCTAAAGTCTGACAGCCAATCTTACCATGGGGTATCGTATTACCCAGTTACTGGGTTGTGGAAGTCCGACAGGCAGTCGCTCCATGTAAAATACTGATATCCAGCTCCATCTGGTTTGACTGGAAGCCGACCTCAATATAGTTGGGAAAAACGCTTGGCAGATGATGAACGGAGTATAGATAATTATATTATTACTATATGTCGAGTGGTCCTTATGCTCGATAGATGGCGGTGATCGTGCAATGATGTCGATCGTTACACGGGACAAAGAAAGCTACTTTGTTTTATACTATGTAGTGATTAAATGCAAGTAACATTGGTCCGATCTGTTTATTAGTCAGTGTTTAGTAATCCGTTTGTGCTGGATAGGATAATCTCAAGCCCGGGGAAGGACATAGGGCTACTTTTTATAAACACACCATACAGGTAAAGATTGATGAAGAAACCAGTGGTAGAATTTTGAAATTTGCAGAGTTCTATTTTTTTTTTTTTTTTTCGTGGTAAAATCATCAAATGAGTCCTCCCACCCAGGGCAGGGCTGGAGGGACTGTCAGACTTGACTGACTAAAATCTACGGTGTTCTTCAATAGCCCTTTACGTACCGGGGTCACGGTAATTCGTAAGTCCCGCGACCCCACAGGCTTTGGCCCTCTAAAATAACGAGCACTTAGAAAGGAATTCAGATAATTCCTCCCTCAAGAGATTCCCTCTAAATATTAGGTACTAGCTTCCGCCCGCGACTCCGTCCGCGCGGATGTCGGTCTTCGCGTGGATGGTTTATTTCCCCATTTTGAGTAACTCTGACAATGACATCTTATAAATATTACGGCGCTGAATCCACAGCGGGTAATGCAACGTGTGTTCGCGGTTCTACAGAACAACGTCTATGAATAAAACTGAAAAATAATTTTTTTTCTACGTATTTTTCCAGGATAAAAAGTATCCTATGTTATGCCCAGGATAATAAGGAATAATTATACCAAGTTTCATCGAAATCGAACCGTTAGTTTTCACGTGATGCCTGCACAAACAGACAGACAGACAGACAGACAGACAGACAAAAATTTTTTAATCATATATTTGGGTTTGGTATCGATCCAGCAACACCCCCCGCTATTTATTTTTTCAATATTTTCAATGTACAGAATTGACCCTTCTACAGATTTATTATAGTATAGATAGATAGGTGTTCAAAGATTGTATGGAAACTAATTTTGAAGTTAGAAATCTGGGATGTACGATGTGAAGTTACATAAAAAATATAAGTATTAAAAAAATGTCACGTAACTTAATGAGGCAGACCAAATTCTACGCGAGCGAAGCCGCGGGCAAAAGCTAGTATTTTGATAAAGTTACAACATGTCATTGATGTGCAAATTGCAAAAATCACACAAAAAATAATAATTTCGCGGGCTACGATGACGGATCACCTTAACTCTGAGTGGTGCAAGTGGTAAGATACAGTACCTAGAGGGTCTGATTGTTGCGGACGTCATAACAATTTGACATTTGAGAAACTTAAAGCTACCTACGCTAAAACTTATCTCGAGCCCATCTTGTACTGCCACATTTCCATATTTTCCATTTCTTAGCTATTTAACAGTGATGATGGAAGTAATTAGTATAATTTCAGTCAGTCCCCGCCGCCATTATAGATTCATGCTATGTCCCGCCGCGCCGCCAAGGTGGGATTAAATGGAACGTCAATTTGCTGAGCCCCTACATTCTTTAGCGCTATAATACCTTTTTAATAGGTTTTTAATATAAATTATTGTGAAAAGCGTATCTAATGATATTCAGAAAATGAAAAATTTTGGATTTGAAAGTAGAAACAGCTAGATATGCCACCGTAAGATTATGAACACCGGGTTTATTTTTCTTTTTATTTTTTTTCTATTTATTGTTTTTTATTGCGGTTAGTTGATAATAATCAATCTTGCGCGATTACAAATTGACGACAAATTGTAAACGTCATAACCAATATCGTAATTAATACACTGCGATATTCCAGAAATTCAACATTTATTAATTTTATACATCAAAGTTTTCTTTGAAAATATACCCCATGAAACAGTTTAAAATGATGCTATACTCAAGTTTTCATTTGTATTGCAACATAATAGAGTCTGCGACTAAACAATTCAGTAAACTTAACAACAAATTAATTCGAATTGAGAGTTAAAAAACGTCAAAGACGCCAGGTGTTGAATAGATCCCAAGCAATTAACAAACCAATTGTAATGCAACTTTTGTCAATTTTAAATTTAAATTCGCCAAGTTTCCCTGGCAACGACTCTTGGGACAATGGCGGCCAAGTTTTAGTTCCCATTGTAGACTTGCCAAGTTTTGTGCCAAGATGTTTATTTTGTTCTGCCTGGGTGTTTGTACTTTGTGGGGATTGTGAATTCATAAAATTAGCGAAAATAATTATTTGTCAGCTGTTTTGAATGAGTAGGTGCCTATTATTTTGATTAATAAGTAAAAATAAAGTAAAAAATAGGAAGGATTAATAAATTGATAATATCTCAAACTTGTATTTTTGCTTTCTTTTTTCTACACTTTCCGTAAACGATAGAATTGACTAGTAAAAACATAGTTTACGAGTATCATTCACCCGTACTTTGTGTAACCTACCTACACACCAGTGTCACACAGTCGAGCGAGCCCAACAAAAACGTCCAACTGTGATCATCCTATCATATATCAACGAAGCAATTTCTGACATTCAAAACTTTGCAATCCCAACTTCCACATGTAAAATATATCCCGTAACTATTCAGTTGTCGGACATTTGACAAAAGCGGGAGTTAGGACCTCCCAACTTGGATTACCAGGCTCCAACTTCAGGGCACTAACCTGCAGGCTGCGGCGGTTACTGCTATTCTTAGCGGTGTGTGGTTGTCACAGAAACTTTGAAGGTTACATTCAAATAGAAGTTTTAATGAGAAAACTGTGCCCGACACCGGAAGTGCGGATATGAAGCCGTGATGGGCCGCCACGTGTTTAATTAAATGTTAAGTGAAATGTAAACAGTGGCTAATGGAACTTAAATATAACGCAGACAAGGAAATGTTGGATGGTGTACAATTTTCTGGTGATATAAGGTTTAGAAATTAAAAGTAGAGACTTGTACCTACATTGGCGTTCTTTGCGTCCAGCACTGATGGACGGCAATTGGCTGAAAAGAATCCTACGTTATGTCCAAAACAAAAATCAAAACAATGCATTACCCACATCAGTAAAATTTTTAAGTAAAATGGTCCGCGATCAATTGTTTGAAAAACATACGAACAATACATAAACATATACGAGGAAACAACAAAAACCACATCACACATGAAACATTTGAAACGCGGCGGTGAAACTTTAGCATTCCGTCATGTTCCGAATATTCAGTAAAAATCCAGGCGAAGCCGCGAAACAATACAAAATGTAACATCAACAGCTGAACTTAAATGGAATAAATTTGTTCGTTTGTTGGGGGAACTATTTGTGGATGTATTACGCACAAAGGACGCTGGCCACCTGTGTGGAGTTGCCAACTATCCGCGACACTTTGAGACAATAAGTAACAAACACTTTGATGATCGCCGACCATGTTTGGAATAGTTTCGCAGCTATGCGGGTGTCGACATACTCCTGAGACCACTGTTGTGTACGTTGCCTTGAAAGGAATTGTGCTTTAGATTAGTTTTACTACTTACATTCTTGGACATTACAGGTTGATGATGGACATTCAAAAACACAATGTTTGTTTGATGTGGAACATCTTTAAGCGGAGTGATTTCGTGAAATGTAACGGAAGTGTGTATAAGGAAATAGATCGAACGGCTATTTGATCAGCAGTGCTACTCTCTGTTGATACAGCCTTGTTTCCGCGAGGCCGCAGCGCTCACACCACGCTGGGACTAAATTTGCTATGCTCTAAGCTACTGCAGCGACACAAACAATAGTGCAAACGGTGAACAAGACTCATAACCTCAGTCCTAATTTGTGAAACTTTGAGTAATATTTACTCTCCAATACATACTCACATTTCATGTGACCTAGCTCGACCAAGATATGAAGTCCCTCCCAACAATATTAGCGTTCTGATTGGGAAATGGCACAAAATATAGTGGATACTGCTTGTATTTCGAGTCACGTACACCAAAGCGATTTAGAGAAATAAATTACTAATGCTCTCGAGGGCGATGGGCGAACAATCTATCAATACTTAAACGATATTGCAGCCTTTTAGCACATTATTGTTATTAATGGCTCCGATTGTACCTATAGGCGTGTTTCTGGGCCTGCTCTGTTGTTTGGTGTTCCACTTAATTAAACTTAAAGTTTGTTAAGACTTGTGTCTAACTAACGGGCAGTTACTGGTCTAAGAATTTGACTGTGGAACTAATCAATTTGTGTGCGGAATCGCTTTAAGTAGTATACATAAGTTCGATTCTACTTCGACGATTCTCTCCATGTAGGTAATAGAGCACTCCTTTAAAACTTAAAAACAGTTTGCCAAGGCCATAAATGAAAAATGCATGAGCTAACAATATTTGATAAAACTAAATAAGTACCTGGTTTTAAAAATACCAAGTCATATTTAAAGTAGTGTCTAAATAATGGTCGCGGGACTAACGTATACCGTGACCCCGGTACGTAAAGGGCTATTGAAGGACACCGTGGATTTTAGTCAGTACAAGTCTGACAGCCCTGCCCTGCCCTGGGTGGGAGGACTCATTTGATGACTTTCCACGATAAAAAAAAACGGTCTAACTAATAACACCACGTTGCAAAATTTAGTATTACGCATATTTAGGCAATTATTTTATTCATTAAATCACAACTTTTCCCATGGGAATATGGAGAAACCACAGAGCGCCACCTGCTACGTTCCTTACATACTCTTTCCAAGTCATCGACGTTCATTCAATTTTGGTCATACACATATTTGGTCGCACATCACCCTTCTAAAGAAACACTAAAATGGTTTCCCATTTTAGTGTCACATGATAATGTTTTCAGTACTGGGACATAGATCCCCTGTAGGTGGCGCACAGAATAGTAAAAACGCTCGGAATGTTCCTAAGTAAAACAAATTAAGAATAATATATTTCATGATATGTGCACACTCCTCTTTCCGAAGCCCCCAAATTCCAGTTACAACATCGCAAATTGAAACACAAAGCCAAACAACAAAAGAACCTTTCAAAGTCACAAATTCTTCAACATAACTCACGCTAACTAGTTTAAATCTCCCTATTTAACCGAGAGTGAGTGAGCTGTAAGTCCTGGAAGCTGCATCACGTTTTAAAGTTACCGCCTCTGTCTGAACGAGGCTCAGTCATGCGGCCCCTGAATAGCAAGTAGGTGCAATCTTCTCTGCATTGTGCGCTAAGAATACAGTCCGTACTCCTTTTGTTGAGGAATGAGGGCGTAATAAAGAGGTTGCTCGTGATTGTCATATAATTATGAATGGGATTCTGTTCTATTTGCTGTTTCTGTAACGTGAGAGCTAGGCATTGAGTTCGACTTCGAGTAGAGGTGACATATATGTTGCCCTCTTTATGATTCAGTTAGTTTATATGTATCACTTAAGAAAATCTACTTAGATTGGTATAAGATATGTTTGGTTTTATTTAGTATTTTATTTAGTTAAATTTTTTACAGACATATACCAAATGATTTAAGTATACTCGTATCTTACCTTTATTTAGTAAGCCTTTACCCACGGCTTCGCTTGTGTTAATTTGGAATTTGACAATCACTTCGGGTGATACACAAGGCGCCATCAATTTATCATAAGAAAGTCATTGTTGGTTTCTTTGGGAACAATGCCTTGTTTCGATTTGTAAGGCCTATTTCCGATTCTGTATACCTGAAAACGTAGGTATATGCAATTTCAGGATGAACCTGTATGAACCAAAAGGTAACAAACTAGTTTCTCATTTAAATAACATTAATCAGGATTAAGGAAGTTAAACTCTGCCATTGGGTTACTTACAACATTTTCAAGCAACACTATTCTTATTCCGATTTACTCAAGAACAGTAAAATCACTGTAAAAATCCTTTGAGAGTTGTAACTGGAAAACTAACAAGACAGACACAAACAACCGTCGCAAACTTTGTAGTTTTGCTGAAAGAGAACTCGTTAACTCATTTTGCTCAAACTTCCAAGTGTTCCAACTGATTCTCTCCGACTGACTAATTAAAACCATGTTTTAGGCGAGCTATAGCTATTAATGTACTTAATACAGCCAGTCGCGGCATAGTTAGCATAACAAAACCCTTCTTAATTCATTCCTCGCCGTAATCTGGAGCTACGGAAGAATTTTTAATATCAACTCGAGAGCTTTATTAAACGCAGTATATAAGAATAAATGCAAGTCCACTAGGGCCTTTGAAATGCAAGGAGGGAGGGTGTCTGGGTGTCCGGCGAGACGTGATGTATGGGGCGGGGGAGGGGGCTGTTCAAATCCGGGGGTCGTCACGTCTTCGCTATCGTTCTTCCTGAAATATGACAGCGATATAGCCCGGACATCGTCAGTAAGCCCGGTTCGATGAAGAAAATATTGCCGGCGCATGAGCGATCAAGCAACTGCCACCGATTTATATAGACTCTCCGTAAGCTATGATTGAACACCGTGGGAACTGTTGTTCAATGTTTTATTCGTTGAATAAAAATGTTAGGATAGAGCAGAGTTGGGGATACCTACTATCAAGTTTGGTGAGACGCATCAATTTGTATGTAGATTTAGTGATGAAGGTTGAAAAGTATCTGGTATTATCATTATTTTGGGTGTTAATGCAGTAAATACTTGACGTATTAGAATTTAAAAAAAGAAACTTGGGCAGTTTTCCATTTAACATTTGAAGGAAATTCTCGTTTTGTTATTAAAAATCCGAATAGCCAACAAATGAAAGGAACAAACACTAAACCATAATTCAACTTTATTTTTATTCTGTCTTTTATGAGATTCTCATGTATCGTGGGTGCGTTTACTAACTTTTAAAATTACATAAACAACTACCTGTTCATAAAGAAATATTTGTTTCATGCGGGAACCGAAACCGCGGCACGAAACTCAGTAGTCTATAGCTCAGCCAGTATGCAAACCGGTTATTTTAAATATTATCTGAAAACCTGAAAAAGTTATTAAACATAGTTGGTGAGTTGAACACAATTGTTTTAAAAAAGCAACTGTGATCATAGTTTTATGGCTTACTTTTGTTTGGTAAACATTTATTACACCTTTTAAGAACATATTGTAACTATTTTTATTTGGGTACTTAGATCGATTGATTAGATTTACGACATTTATATTACCTTTCAGCTTAATTGATGGTAATGTTTTATTAATTGCTTCCGAGTTTTGGTTCCATTTTTCATTCTATCGTAATTATTATAGATAAAAAAAAATACTCGTGAGTAATGGGTTCTGTTGGGAAAGTATAATTATTCATTTAATTCATTAATTTATTATTTTTTTCGTGCATGGTCAGCTAGGCAGCTGCCAGACATAATAATCGACTATAATTACAGACATATAGACAACAGATAGTTACTAATACTAAACAAAAATTTGAATAAAATTTATTTAAATTACCTATTGCTTGACTTTCTCCTATTTAAGTAATTTAAATAAGCTTTATAGGATAGAGTGTTATTTTCGATTTATAACTACAATACTTAGGCAATTAAAATTTTATGCAATAAAAATGGCATACAATTTTAATTTTGGACGGTTTTAAACAAACTAAAGTGTAAAATAAGTTATCTATCGGTAGTCGGAGGAAATAAAAAACAAAGTCAATGATTTCAGCAAAAAATCCACTAACAACTAGATCCTGAGACCTTCCTATCTAAATGTCAAGTAAATATGGGCTGAAAGGCAGTCATAGACATGACTTATACGGCAGCATATATGTATGGCAGTTATAGATATAACTGTCACACACGTGTGATTGAAGACTGGTTCCACAAAGCTCAACTCCATGAGCCAACAACTGCGTCCCGGGCTTGCTTGTATTAACCACAGCCGGCTGCAATCCCAATCAAGTCTAATTTAGCAAGTGTCGGAGCTATTGGACCCTCGTAATGTATCAATAGTAACGTCTGCTGTCTCGCTCTTGTGTAGTTCACGTCCAGTGACAAATGGACCAATGATTCTGTCTTGAGATAATCAGAAGTGATTGTTTTGGGATCTGTTTATGTTGGGCTAATTGCGGTCATGGCTTATCTCCGGTTTGGATATTCGATGTCGCATAATTATGTTACATAGTTTAGATAACCTGATTCACATACTTTTAAAAATAATGTGGCTTGAGTTCGACAAATAAACGGAAGATTAATTTATGTTCACTTATTTTTATGATATCAATAGAAGTTTATGCTAATTTGAGTTTATTTCTAAGCTAATTACATGTGAATGCTAGGAAACTCCCAGTAGTAATTTTATTTTATTAACTTTAATACATTACTGTCTTGTAGGCATTTGACTAAGATTTTTTGGGAAGGTTAAACTACTAAATGAATCTCTGGGTGGAGCCAAAGGAACTGTCAGTTCTTTTTTATCCATTTAAAAGTTGCATTGTTTACTTTCCAGGCTGATCTCTCGTGCCGGAACACCAAGCAGCAGGTGGGCGCGCTGTTCACGCGCAGCAACTTCGTGACGCTCAAGTACGTCACTGACAACTGGGGCACCGACGCCAACGGCTTCAGGCTGGTCATCACCGCCGTCAAAGACCCCAGTGAGTACACTCATCTTATTGGTAACATTTATCTTTTGAAACTTGGCAAAAGTAATGATAAAAACACTGGCTGATTAAAACTGGGATCAGGTGCTTTGATTGTACCACCCAAAAGAAAAAGGTGTTTTCACAGGAAACTTTGAAACAGTGTCTATTATTTATTACTTCATTAACGTTAGACGTTGGTATTTCACTTTTACAATAACACAGGAATCTGCATAGCCTTAAATCCAGCCATTTGGGTTTTTTCCAATGAAATTCCTTAACGCGCTAATAGTATCATAACGCAATTGCCTCGGATCGACATCACCTAGTAAAAATGCACATTCGTGCGTTATTATATTCCTATTATAACAGACATGTGCGAAACTCAAAACTTGTTTTGACTTTCATTCCAAGATAGAAAACACTTTTGTAGAAAGAGTTACGGATATCACTTTCTTCAAAAATATTGTAGCAAGTCCAATTAAAATCACATAAAGGATAAAACTAGACCGAGAATGAAGCAATAACCATCTATTTGTTCCAATAAATACGGGTATCTAAACGATTTTATATAAAAACTCGAAGCACGCTCACGACCCTCCGGCCTCCGTTGTCACCCTCTTTAATTTCACCAAATGTTTATTTATTCGAACAAACAGTCGACAGGGCAGTTCGTTTACACATTTCTCCCTCTTTATATACATATATGTCTATTGATTTTTTATTGTGTTCCCTGAGGTTTCTAGGTTCGTCTGAAGAGATTGTTGACCTGTTGCTCTGCTTTTTCCAATCCAACATAATATCTACATCATTTCCGAGCATTTCTTTATCAGCTTGCTGAAAATTGTGATCACTGAACACTTCTTTATTGAACTCTTACAATAATTTTCTTTTATTCGGTCACTTTTTACTTCATAAACGATCGTCCAAGTCATTACGTGGCCCGTAATGACCCACAAATGCTCACATTCACGTATGGACGTACGGATCAGCCGATTTTTTCATTATCATTACTGTGTTCTGCCTCCCTAATGACTGTAATCGTTATTATTGCTTTTCAATTTTAACGTGTGCCCTTTCAAAACCATTGGTTCTGTTCGTAATAATCGCTTGTGAGATCATTTGGTATAAACCAAATTGTTAAAACCTTCAAACGTTTTAATTACATTGATGTAGCTGTGAAGACGTCTAATGCTCTAATTTGCCTCAGACCACACCAAAGGATACAATTACACACATTGTTATCATAGTAACGTTTGAGGCAAGAGTCGCAAAGACTCACAATATAATTATATCCAAGGACACATCTCTTTCACTCAAGTACGCATATGAAATTACAGTGAGCCGCACAAAGGAAGCAATTAAATTGTCCAAAAACATTACTGGAGCAGAACCGTTTGTTCCGTCTTCACCTTTGAGCCGTACATAACACCAATTAGATTTTCCGCTTGGCCGGGTGGAAAAACATACTCCAAAGGATTTAGGAACACACGGCGGGGACTTGGGAGGATCAGAGAAAGAAACTGCGAACAGGAGTCGCGAAAAGACACGATAGAATTTTAATGGGAATTTTATTGCTTGTCGACATTTTTTGTACGATTTGCTGGGTGAATGAGAGTCTTTGTAGGTCTATAAATAAGGAATGGTAAGGCCTTTGATGTGAGGTGATAGTGTGTCTTTGTGGAAATAGTTATTTTGTTAATCAAGTTTTATCATTGGCGATTGAAATGGAAGTGATCCAATTATGTGTCCCTTGAGAACTCCTTTGTTCATTCAACTCTGTAGCGTATCTTGAGTTCAATTTAGTAAGTGTGGGTTTAATTTAAGTGTCTATCGACGCTCATAGTTTTGTATACACTACTTTTATCTTTCTGTTTGTTCATATTGAGTGTTTTCGTGCTCTATTTCTATCATCTCGGTATTATTTTGTCGAATGAACGTACCTGTAACTTACGATGCTTACATAACGCTTTTGCTAAGGTGAAAAATAACTTTTCTTTGTCTGGTGAATCTGCCATAGCTAGGAATTTCTGACTGAACAAAAATATTGTTTTCAATACACTTCCTCGAAAAATGGCACTTTTCGCACTACGATCAGGTTCAGCATGCAGTGTATTTCACACTGGTGCATTTTAATCGTTGTCGCACTGCGAAAATAAAAATTTCCAAATAATTGGTAGAGATTGCTTTTTTTTAATTTCTGCAAAAAGGTCGTCGAACTCAAAAGTTCAAAACCGTACATGTTACGTAGATTTTTTTGATGTGTGTACTCTAATCATGGCCTTCGATAAATTAACAGTTGCAGTATGTATGAAAATAAAGTTACTTGAAGAAGTGAGACTTGTATTAATTATCAAAAAAACATAAAAACAATATGACTGTATCGAGTGGCATTTATCAAAGTCATAAAGTAGCGCCATTACGCTGATCCATCGTGGATGAGATCTCGTATCATTTTTATGTCTCTGACATTAAATCTGATGCCTTCCGAGCCTTCTGTGCGAACATTGAAAAAGTCCAAGCGCTTAAAGAAGTTATGAGCCATTATTATAAGGGTGAACTGAAAAGGTAACGCCATTTTCATAAAATCGATGAGATAGTTGACAGTTGTAAAATTGGATAAAATTTGAAGTCAAGCCAAACAGAAATTGGGAACTTAAAAGTAGGGAAACAGATCGCTCACATAATTTTAACGCTAAACGATATCGCTTCATTGAAAGTTGTTGTGCAAACGTCTCCATGTCGACAATCGATGCAACTTCGTCCATATCACCCGTGCGATAATGAAGTGTGGGAACTTCCCAACTTTGTCCCATTAAGGCATAGTTTGTAAGCGACCCCTGGGGACCCCTCTGGACAGCGACTGGTCAACTTTGCACCTCAACTTGCATACTTCCAAAGGTTACTCGACTAGGTTCTTCGGGAAAGTTTTAAGTACGATTTGGTAGTTGTTCTAAGGTCCTCGGAGATGGGTTTTATCTCGATTATAATACATATTATTAGCTTCTTTACGGTTCTTTGATCATCTACACGTTTTTGAGTTGATAGATTGTTCAAGATTTATTTCCAACGTTTTAAAACATTTGAATCTTATTCCAAACGTTCAACATTTCAACAATCCCTGTTGTTTGAGCAGCGATCCCCCTTTATGCCCACAAAACGATATTCCTCACAAATTCTTCATTAAATTTCATCTTTAACTCGCAAACAATGCGTTTGAAATTATACAGGCAGTTTTAAAATTCCTGTGAACGCAACTGACTGGTTTCACAAAGCAGGATATGTTAAGCGCTCATGCCATTGAATTATGCAACAAAAACGCGCTCGGCGACACTGCCTGAGACGCCGGAATAACATTTTAAACAATGCATTTCATACATGCCTCGCTCTACACGAGCAGCTCCCCAACGCCTACCTGTACAGCGCGCGGTATGTGTGCGGCAGGGAGAGACAATCCCCCTTTTGAGATCAAAAGCAGTGTTTCGGTGGCTCCAAGTCTGTTTCGCTTTGCTTTAATTTTTCAACTGCTTAACGAAGAAAACAATTATATAGGTTGGAGGTGCTGAGCGATTAGCGTTAACCATATCGTTGAGTATCTCTGGCTGGCGGCTCGTTAAGTCTGTGGTATTGTTCGAGTCCTTTTAGCGGATTTTTTCCACGATGAACGCCCAATTTTCCGAGAGCGCGACGTCAGCTGTTTGATTGTCCGGTTGTAAGTGACAGGGTTTTTCAATTGATTACGGATGTTTTTCAACGTATATTAGTTTTCAGTTTTAATGTTTTTTTTTCTTTACTGAAGTAAAGGAATTATCACTGTTGAATTAAAATATTACGGGCTTTTCAACTGTTTCTCGGGAATAAGAGACAATGTTTTTCGACAAAAAGCAGAATGTGTTCAGTATGGAGTAAACCTTCCTACATTTTCCTTTGTTTTGCTTCTGGACAACGAATCTTATCGGCAACGTTATTCTAGATATAATCTACCGGCTCACTGTACGGCGATGTACAATTTTTCTTAAGGCGCCCCGCCCTTTATAAGTATGTTTTCCTTTTTCAATCAGAGCCAAGATTTCAGGTCAGTTCGCTTGGTTGGCAGGCAACGGAGTACCGGCTTCTTGTATTTTATCGTTTACAAAGAAATACATCTGTATTTTTTCTTCTTTCATAATATATTAAACGGATTTGTGACTTCTCTTTGCGTTTGATGACTAAACAAATATGAATAGGTGTTTGATCTTTAGGAGGTAATTCAATGAATCATATCCTTCTCGATCAATCTTTGACGGCGATGGGGGACTGAGGTTTATTTTAGGACTGCCGTTTGCAAGCCAAATAAAACCGGTAGCATTTACCACTACAAACAATTTGGAGAAGATCTTGCAGTCTTTAATAACCGCACTCAAAAAATAATAATGTCAGGAACACTTTTAGCTTACACCTCATCATCTTTTAATTATGTGACTATACTTTAAGGAAACGCTAAAACCTTACTAATGGAGGAAGGTAGACACACCACCAGCTAGGATTCTTAGGAACTCCTTTTGCTTTTCCACGTTCATACGTCTACCATATACTCTTATTAGGCTTCCTTGTTCCGAAATTTCCATTTGCAATTGTTTTGCAAATAAACACAAAATTTTTATAAGATGCCTAACATTCATCTTCTCAATATTTATGCATACTCCTGTAAATGATCACTACATCTTTAAAACTTCAATACTGTCTCAAATCAGTCATTCAATGTTCAACTCGCATACTTCGTAATTTTCTGTTTTCACAGTCATAAACCATGTTTCATTCTACCTTATCTTTTGTATCACCTGTACCTTCAATGAGTTCACTCTATTTTTGATGTTTTTTCGCACCGTTGTTCCAGAACACGGGTGCAAAGAGTTCCGGTGTAAGCAGCGCGAGTTCTGCGTAAGCGCAGACCTTACGTGCGACGGTGTGGATCACTGCGCCGACGGCTCTGACGAAGACACCGCTGCGCTTTGCCCAGGTAGAAACACCACCATGATTGGTTAACACCACGCTACGACCTGCTAGCTATGGATGAGTTGCAATACAACATTGATTTGAAATGGTTACCATATTAATTACACTTGCTAACATTTTGCCTTTTACACCATGTTTGGCGGTTGTTTATATTTTGTCGCTTTTACTGAGGGTCTAGACAGGCTTTCAAAACGTTTCGTATTGCCAACAGCAACTTCCAACAGAACTGACAAACTTAACAACTTTGTGATTTTTCATGTTCTATAATATCGCTTTGGCTAGGCCCTCTTGACCGTAGATTGTAGAATTTGTAGATTAGAAAGCTTTCTTTTTGTATTTTATTTTTACTTTTTTGGCGACATTAAACGTATTTTCTGTATTTTATGTTTTTTTGTTTTATTTTCTTCGTTGTGGCGGTTGTGTTTTAACTCATGGCTTTATAGACAAGAGCTTCGACTAACACCTGAAGAAGGCTCTCTTTAGAGTTGAATCAAGGGCGGTGCTTCTGGACACGTAGAGTTAAGAGGTTCTTCATCTGGAGTCCTGACTCGGCCGGTAGGTTCCATGAAACCTATTCAAAACCAAGCAGCTACGAGTACTTAAGTATTTTTTATTTTATTTTGCATGTTACTATTTGTTTATGCTTTTGGTTTGATTAAACATTAAGATGACAAGATGGTTGGAAAATTGTTTTTTTATTATAGCTTATCTTAGGTGAATATCGAATATCGACAGTACGAATACATACTGTTTGATTATTATGACCTTTCTTTGACGAATGAGTTCATTGGTTCAAAGCTTATCCCAATATTTTTTTTACTTATAGCTAAGCAATTAGGCTTCAATTGTTCTAAACAGACTAGATGTTCTCCTGTTATCATGCTACATGAATTGTATTGAAAGATAAAGCGAATCTTACCATGAATGTATCAGAAAGCGGCGGGCCCGGCGCAGGAGGCGCGTGGGTGGCGGGATGCGCCGGCGCCGCGGCGCTTGTGGCCACAGTGGCTGCTGCCATCACGTTCTGCGCCTGCCGGCGCCGCGCCGCCAACCAGCGCACACGGCTACATAGTGAGTATACCTCCTATTTCCTTTCCACCGCCTAGTACCGAAAATAGGGGTGGTGCCAACGGTGCCCAGGCACAGGGCGCAGAAGCGGCCACGACCACCTTAGGACACAAATAAAGAAGCTCGCACTAGGCGCTAGCTACGGCACTGCCACTGCCTATGCTAATACTTAATAAGACTAATTACTGTACATATTTCATCAGTCATCACTGATAATAAGAAATTATTTATTTTGTTCTCACTCTCTCTGCCGATATCTTGAGAATCAGCAGTTTATAGACATTACCGTTACAATGAAAACTCGTAACTATTTACAAGAAAGACGATTGTGTTGTCCATCCCCTTGTCATAATTCTTGAATAGCCCAATTCAACACAACTTCATACGTCTTCTTACTTCCAGCTGAGTTCTGGGATAGGTTTTCCCGAGTATGACACAGTACTACACTGCACATGGACATTCTCGAAAAGCTCAAAGCTGTACCACTCAGTACTGAACAACTACCATGGTTAGAGTTTCTGGAATGTGTCCTGTGCATCAATGACCGTCACATTTTGTTCGATTGCAGTGCAAGAGTTGGCTAGCAGCAACGGCGGCGGCGTGTGCGTGGGCGGCGAGGCGGGCGCGACGCGGCTGCCGGGAAACCCGCAGCCCCCTGCGGGCCCGGGCGGGGCGGCGCGGGCCCGGCGCCGGCCGGCCTGAGCGCCGTGCCGCACAAGGACGAGTGGTTCGTCTAGCGGCCCGGGGCCCGCAGGGGCCGCGGGGGGGGGCCCGCCCGACCCCGTGTTACACAAGGAAATTTATCGATATGACATTAAACATTTTTGGCTTATCGTTCGTATGTTATTGGGTCGAATTCGCCGACCCGAATCCTCATCCTTTGTTTGTATACACGTTGTAATTCTGCGACTATTCATAGATATTATAGAATAATTGTAATCGTCAAATAAATAAGTTTTTTGGTATGAGTTTTGAAAATTGATGTTATTCCTACCCTTTAGTGCGTAGATTAATCACAAAAGAAGCTTATGCTGTCTTATCACTTGAACGAATACATGACATGAAACCTGCACACATCTTGAACATAGACGACTGACTGATGGAGTCGTTGGGTTGCGAAAATGTCAGAAGAAACACAGTTCAGTCAGTCAATTCTAATAGCCCTTGCGTTCTTACCGGAGCAGGATAATTCAATTGATGATATTCTGTTTAAAAAAGGTATTGCACCTATGCCAGTGAGTTATTAAAGTAATAACAAACTTACCGGCGACTTATGATGCTGTGTATATATGGTTGACGTCGCTGTCTGAAACACTAATAGAGACAAAGCTGATTGAGCTTCAAAGATTTTATGCGAGACTAGCTGTTCACAGTGATTGCACGCCTGATGCTCTGCTCGTATTGCTCCTAGCGTGATGTTTGATAGCCTAAAGTCTTCCTCGATAAATGAACTATCAAACACAAAAGTTTTTTTCAATTCGAACCATTAGTTTCTAAGATTAGCGCGTTCAACCAAACAAAGAAACTGTTTAGCTTTTTAATATTAGTAGAGATTAGCCTGTAATTGATGACACTGTTGCACTGTAAACTACAGCGCTGCGTGTTGCGGGTTCGATTCCCTCATAGACAGATATTTAGAACGCTTACAGGTCTGGTAGTTTGTTCTTATGAGCATGAATGAACTTCGCAAAGATAAATTGTTTTATTACTTTTTTGGTGTAAAAGAAACCCCGTACAAACATGAAAATCTAAGTCACACCTTGCTTAGGGGCTAGCTGGCTTAAATGTTAATTTTATGGAAAGATAACAACAAAAAGAAACTTAGAGCGCCATCTGCTGAATATGTTTTAAAGTCATTCCTCCTTGAAGGTAATCATAACCATAGATTAATATACTATTATAGATGGGTAACTTCGGCTTCGCTCGAGGTCGCGAAAGTGCTGCCGTGTAGTGGTTGCTTCATGAACTAAAGCCACTGCACTACATAGATACATATAAGTATAGTGCAGCCTTACTAGGGTACCCAGCTTTTATAGATATTATTGTTATTGCATTGTTTTCATAAATTTGTGATTTCAGGGTAACACAAATCATGAAAACAGTGCATGACATTTTTCTTAAAGGGAAAAAAAAAAAGAAACAATATGATAGGTTATTAGTTTTTATTTCTGGTTTTATGTGTTACATAATAATTATGAGCTGCCACTTTCATCTCATCACTTTCATCAAAAAACGTGGTTTTTCCAGATATTATCTGGTTCATATCCTTGCACCAATTATTTAGGAAGAACAAAATTAGTTTTTTTATCATAAATTTTATAGATAAATTTCTATGATTGTTGCATGTTATAAAATTGTAGTTGATATTTATTGTTAACACAAGTTCTAAATAAGCTTTTATATTTTTGCTATGACATTTTGTCTTTAGGACTTCTGTAACAATATTTTCTGAATTAAAAAAAAATGAAAATGCTTCACGACTTGGGTAAGAAAGCCAAGTTTTTGTGCTATCATATTCTTTAATTTTAATATATTTATGATAGTCTTGGATTTCTTCAGACTCGAAATCATGTCTGCAGGTTTGACAATCCATAAAAATATTTTTTTTTAAAAGATAGATGAGCCACCCGCTACAGTATGCTACTGCTGCACATTTTTCTTTGTTTTCGGGATTTGATAATAAATTTTCTACATCTGCGTCCCCTATGCATAAGTGCTCCTCCGCTATTTCATAGTTAACATTAATTTTATCTGGTTGAGGCTGGTTTTCAGTTAAAATTTTCTTTAATGAATGTAACAATTCAAAATTGTCTTCTTCACAATTTGCCCCAACCGATTTGTATGATGTAATATTACATATCAGTAACGATTTATAAGCGTTAATAAAAGCGTGAGCACTTGGCATATTATTGCGGAGACCATGTGCTCTTATTGCCCCAAAGAAATTTTCTAAGGGGTCTTGATTAATATGGCGCAGCAGTATCGATTTCAAACCTGCAGAATGCAAATCCTTTGTCAAGGCGAGAAAAGCTTCGATAGTTTTTACCCAACTCGTTAAAGACGGCACAGTTGCTCTGTGACCAGTTTTTGTGATGAACGTCATGGATTTCAATATTGGTAAACTTCTATACCACAATCTGTGATGTGGAGATTGCCGAGTTACAGCACATCTATAAATTTTTCCTATGTCAGGTCTATGGAAATTGCCATTGACAGAATCGAACAATTTATCAAAAAATAGGATGAGATCGGCTGTGTCCATACTTTTTTTTGGGAGTCTCCCTTCATCTGAAAAGAAAAAGTTTTTAATTAACTTTGATTTTTTCCATCAATAATCAAAGATTCACTAACGATTTGGCCAGACTAAGGTTTAACATACATACATAAACTCACACCTATTTCCCGTAGGGATAGGCAGAAACCACAGAGCGCCACCTAAACCAGTATGGTTTAATTAACGTATCACTAACGCAGAGCCTACTACTGAAGCTACAAATGATTATATTTTTTTTACAGGAAGTTCCTTTACTATCAAAGCAGACACTAAAAATATTTTTTGGAAATTCCACCTCCCAAAACCTATGTTTAGTATTCTCACTTAAAACACCAATAAAGCTTGATAAAATTATCACAGAATTTAAGTCAAATACTGTTCGTAAAAATGTTCAATGTTACAAACCTGCCATGTACCCCATAGTCAGGCCAACTGTATTGCTAAACACTTGTGTGCAGTGTTTGACTCTCATTTTTGGTATTAGCTGTGGATATACATGCTGAGCTGTTAACTTTTGCATAAGCTTGACTCCTCTGTATCTTGGTCCTCGTTTATATAAAGCTTCTATGTGTGACCAGGAAGCTAACTTTATTTTACCATCTTCTTTGAATTTTAAATCTTTGGTAAGCAGGTTATTTCTAACGCCCTTCATGAGATGAGGTGGGTCATAAATTGGGTATATTTTTTTTGAATCTATCTCAAAAAAGCCTCCAGGATAATTTTTGCCACACCTTAAATAGTCTCCTTCAGTTGCCTTCATCAAAAGGTTAAGTGCAGCCATATTGGTGGCTCCTTGGTCACACACTGTAGCAACCACATTTAACCCAATTTCATTTAAAGAATGAATAATATGTTTAATTTGCTTGCATAAATCTGCCGTTTTAGTGCTTCCTTTGCAGAATGAAAATGATATGGGTTGTTTGTATTTTTTACAAATACCCCTTATCATGAAAACACACACATGGTCACAGAATGTCTTTGATCTCTCTTCACCATTATCAAGAAAACCGTGGATAATATCAGTGGTCTTGTCATAGTATAAATTAGGTGCTATGGCCATTTCGTCAAAAATCAGGCAGCAATACTTGTGACGGGCGGGCATTTTTTCTACTTTTTTTTTTAAATGTTGATATATTATTTTGTTGAATCCTGGCTCTAGATTTATTTTGCAAAGCAATTTCTCCAAAGTTTTTCGCTTGGGAAGTATGCACATTTGACTTAGTATTCGGTATGCTCTAGGGGAAGGCTTGTATAAAGATAAACAGAGAACTTTCTCATCTAGAGTAAAACGCCTCCCTGCAGGTTTCTTTGCAAACTGCTTGATCTGCATTGCGAAAAATGTCTGAGCTGCTGGTGTCATTTTTTCTTTCACCATTTGATAGGCAGATGATTTCATAATTTTTTCTGCCATCATTATTTCCATTTTTAGCTTTTTGTTTGTATTGCGAGCTTTGCGCAATTTTGATTTGACTTCAGATATTATTTCTTTCAGCTTCTTTTCTGTTGCAGTCAAAGGTATGGAAATCTTATAACGACCTGAAAAATAAAAACAAAGTTATGCATTGGGTATTAACTATAATACCTATTATAATGGTAAAATTTGCTTGTTTGTTTGTATGTAGGGGTAATCTCTGGAACAAATTATTCAATTCCAAATATGTTTTCTTCTGGTAGGAAGCTACAATATTCCTGACTGCTATAGGCTATAATAGTTATTTATGCAACTGTTGTATAATCAGGGGTATTAAAACACGAATGTGGGTTTATCACACGAGGCGTAGCCGAGTGTGATAATAGTATCACATGAGTGTTTTAATACCTAATTATAACAGTTGCATACAAGACTTTATCTACAATCATGAATTCTCTATAAAAGATTTTCATACCATAGGGTGTTGTACAGAACTATATGTGAATTCAAGATGGCGGGAAATAACACGATAAGACGAGAATCCGAAATTACGAATTAGTCTACAATTTATTGTTCTTTTTTCAAAATGTTAGCGATCTGGTGGTAAAAATGTCATTGCATGAGAATGTTCTTTTTTTGAAATTCATTATAACACGCGTTTGGATGATATAATGATCATTATAGCATTGAGTGTTTTAATGTTGGCAATAAGCTAATTGTTATAGGTTCTTTTATAGAGGATTAATAGCATGATAGTAGATAAATTAAATTTATTACATCATGTTTATTAACTGAGCTATCACATTTTTGTCCGGGCGGTGGGATGCGACGCGGTTGGTCGGGGCCTAAACATCACGCAAACGAGAACGAAAAATTTGCGGGTAGAAGCTAGTTTAAAATATTATTATACAGTATGTATAGAATATTTATTTTGAACATCATTATTTGTTTACAAGTGTTACATCAATATTCATTACTCATAGTACATAACATCACGCCTGTAATCCCCGGAGGGTTAGGCAGAGGTGTAAGTACCTAATAGTACACCCACATTTCGCGAGTTATGTTTATGTCCCATGTATTAGGAGGCGAACCTATTGCCATCAACTGGGCACAAATCCAGACGCCGTGGCTGCTACTGAGAAATTGCTTTAGAAAAACCCAATAACACTTTGCCCGATCTGGGAATCGAACCTGGGACCTAATGCTCAGCAGTCGCGCTTGCTACTAGATAAATGAGGCATTCTACTTATAGTATTTTAATAATTATTTTGTTTTTTATTTACCTGGATTTGAAGATACTTCTGTGTCCATTTGAACTGGTCTGGTAGAGGCCATCTCCATTTGAAGTAAAGCAGATGGCATTTCAATATTCATTACTGTAATCACAATAGCAAAACCAAATTAAAAAATTGTATTTTTTATCAATTACCAACTGCAAAAAATCTATCAGCAAAATTGGTCGACACTATCTTTGGACTACTGTATAATATTTACCTGGCCTCGAAGATATATCTGTGTCCATTTGAACTGGTCTGGCTCCGGCTGTCTTTATTTGAACTGAAGTAGATGGTAGTTCAATATTCATGACTGTAAGAACATAATAAACATAAATTAACATTGGGTTGTTTATTAATTATTAAAGAAAAGTGCGAGTCGGAGTCAGACACGAAGGGTTCTGTACCACTGTAAAATATTTAACTAATTATTTATATATTTAACTAGCTGTTCCCCGCGGTGTCACCCGCTGCTCAGCCCCTAAAGGTCGTACCGTGATGTTATATAGCCTATAGCCTTCCTCGATAAATGGACTATCCAGGATAAAAATAATTTTTCATTTCGATCCAGTAGTTCCTGAGATTAGCGTGTTCAACCAAACAAACAAACTCTTCAGCTTTTAATATAAGTATAATTTAAAGAAAAAAACCGGCAAGTGCGTATTAGACAATGCATAATGAAGGGTTCCATAGTTGGGGTGAATTTATTTCAAGAACAAACATAACATAGTAGTCGATGAAAACATGTTGATTGGAGATTTACCATGTTATTTTAAGACCATAGATTTGTTATAAATTTACCTGTAATCTATAGGTATAGAACTATTTTTGTATTGTTTTCTTTTTGACTGCTCTAGCCAAGCGCAACATTTCATACTCACAGATACAGTCAACATTAGCATGTCAGTGGCAGTGAAGCAAATATAATATAATAGGTAAGATTTACCCCTGCCAAAAATCGCTAAACTCGCCTAAACCTTTATATTTCACAAATAATATTAAGTATTCTATTAAAATTATAAAAACCCTCACAATAATTTCACTTAGGAGGCCTTGATGCTTTTTGTTATTATAAATTTCCATTAAAAGTTTACGTAGTGAATCATTTACCTGGCCTCGAAGATAAATCTGTGTTGATGGGAATGGGTCTGGAAGAGGAGGTTGTCGTCATTTGAATTGCCGTAGATGGCAGTTCAATATGCCTGTGCTCACCAACATGTACACCTGAAATTTATAGAGTTATTATTAATAGGGATGAACACAACCTTTTGGGATAAAAGGATTTATTCATAGAAAACCGTTATCATCATCAATCAAAATTTAAAGACCATACATCTACTTTTATGAAAATTTAATATTTTCAGACACAATTTCTAATAATAAGACTGCGTAATATTAATCTGCTTAAAAAACTTCTTCATGAAGTAAGTTTCAATTTTTAAATTGCTTAGTATTTCACAAAACAAGACATTGTTACATTATTTACCTTTACTTTTTTCCATCAATAAAAAGAGTAGGTATAGTGTTTTAAAAATTAACAAATTTTACCTGGAATTTCAAGTGTTGGAATTGCCAGTGCAGTTAGTTTCATATTTGGAAATGTGTAAACTTCTTCAAAATGTTTATGACACACTTTTCTGTTCTTATATATAAATTCATTATTTTCTCCAATAATATCTCCTCCAATTTTCATTACCCAAGTGCGAAAACGTTCTATTTGAGCAGGATTATTTGGATTTGGAAACCGATGCAACGGCATTCCTAAAACATGATAATTAAGAACTTGTTACAAGATGTTCATCAAACATAAAATGAAAAGAAAATGTAACATAACACTCAAATTATAATTTTAAACTTGAACATTTAACTGTTTTTTGTTCCATTATAAAATAAACTTGTATCTTGGTTTAGTAAAAATAATGAGTGGTCTGGAATCAAACACATAATACTACTGACATAATTATATTATGTTTAGATATTTGTTACTCAACCACACTTCAACAGCTGAATAGGTTCGGGCGAACACAGGTACACCATGACCTGGATTAACTTAAAGGACATTTTTAATCCAGGAAACAGGTTTCCATGGAGTAATCTCCCATCACTAAGCAGACGAAGAATAATAAGAATGTGAGAATTGGCTAAGTAGTATGTTTGTTGTTCAATTACATACTAGCTTATGCCCGTGTGAAGTTGGGTAATTATCCCACGGGAACGTCATACTGGGATAAAAAGTATCCTGTTTTAATCACGGTTATAAACTATCTGGGTACCAAATTACATCCAAATCCGTTCAGCAGTTTTTGCTTGATTGAGTAACAAACATCCAAAAATCCAAACACCCACACTTTCACATTTATAATAAATAGTAGGAATAAATCGGTAAGAATTACAAGTACATAGGTGGGTAATTTCAGCAATAAAAGTAGTAACTTTGAACTAATACAACTTTTAAGTAGGTACCAGTTACTTAATACGTAAGGAATAATGTTATTCTAAGCCGGAAAACGGGAATTCTATAAAATGTCGAAATTCTACACATTGCCGGTGATACGAATAAAAAATATACTCAGACTGAGACAACTTACCGCCTCCAAGTTTCATGGAACAGCCGGGAACACAACAGGACCTTTGAGCCATCTTAAACTTATCGGGTAAAGTAAAGCCGGAGGAACAAAGTTCAACTACACGTACTCTAGGAAAACAAAAGCGAGAAAACACGAAAATACAAGAAAATTAACAGCATAGGCGCATACACACCAACCGAAAAAAATCTTGTGAAAAATTCAAAACAGTGTCAATGTCAAATCAAGTCAAATGTCAACGTCCTTATAGTGTCATCGTTATTTCATAGTGCCATCTAGTAATAATCCTTCTATAAAATTACAAGCAGCCTTTCTTTTCTTGAAGCGGCTAATAGATGGCAGTGCTTACAGCGTACCGTGCCGTTTGTTCTAAGATACCACGGCATGATCATAACTATAACAAGATGGCGCCATCTCAATTTTTTTAAATAGTAAGTGGAAAACGATGCAAAATTCCTTATTATTAAATTGAACTATTTTTAATAGTACTACTATATGCTATTACAATAACCTGTCAATTTGATTAGAATTATAACTGTATTAAATTGAATAACAATGATAAGTCATTTGCATAAGCGCCATCTCGCGTCGAGTAGCGAGACTATGCAACAAAATTAGTTCTGTCTGTTGCCGCAACACAACGCAAAAGAGCTTTGAACTTTGAACAAAATATTTACAAGAAAAAGCTCGCTGTGTTAAAATTAAATTTGTTGAATTAAAACTAACGTTACGACTGTTACTATAAATTTAATCTTACTCAATTGAATTGATTAATTTCTATTACAAACCGTCTGGTATTCAAAAATATTATTCTTGTTGTGTGTTGATTGTTTTCCTGGGTTCCTCGGCCTACCGCCTGTGACCGGTTCGTGTCAAGAAGTCGGAACTCGGATTCAGTTCGGCCGTACTCTCGTCAGTCGACCACTAGCTTTCGGTGGCTGTGGTGTAAACGTGTTAGCTTTCGCGCCGTTTCGTGTATTATTTCGTGCGTAATCTAAAACTTTTGTGCTTTACCACGAAAACATAATATAAAACCTTGTTAAAGTTTGTTGATTATGTAGAATTTGAGAAACATGTGTGCTTTTTATTTTTAAAGTTGCTAGAAATGAGTGCTTGATCGTGAATTTTAGATAAAAAGTTGTTGTTTGGAACAAAATATTCGTGTTTTGGTTGTGTATGTGATGTTAGGGACTTAGGATGCGGTGGGCTTGGCTCTGGCTGGCGCTGCTGGTGACGGCAGTCACCGCTAAAGGAAAGAAGCATCGACATCATAAACCTGGTCAGTTAATTTCAGAAAATTTCTAACGAGTTGTGAAGAATGGCGAGTTTTAATCGAGTAGCTATAGGCTTTTACCTATTAGTCCAAGAGGAGCGGCTACAGGAAAATGTGAAAATAGGAGACCGTTGTGATTCTTATCAGTGTCTGTATAATCTAATCAAGTAATCACAGTTGAAAGTAAAGATTATCATCTTGCAAAAACCGGCAAAAGATACTTTGTACCGACTTTAACTGTTAGTACCTCGGTAGGTGCTTAAATTACCTACTTAACAGCTACTCATATCATTTTCATGCCTATCTACCTATGTAGTAGGTATTTTACCTGATTAATAACTGTGTTCCACTTTTAAATTCTGTCTAACATCACAACTGGGCATCACATCTATAGGTAGCTGTTTTTTTTAACGTGGTAAAATCATCAAATGAGTCTCGTACTGACTAAAATCCACGGTGTCCTTCAATAGCCCTTTACGTTCCGGGATCACGGTAATTCGTGAGTCCCGCGACCCCGGCAGGCTTTAGCTCTCTAGAGGGGGGCCCCGTCATTATTACATCTATAGCTAGTTCGAAACTCGAGTGGAGAGCAGACAAAGATTTTTAGTTGTCCAAAGCGTTAATTTCAAAATGCTTCAAAGCATAATAATTATATTTAGTCAATTACATACTTAAAAAGACAATCTCCTGAGTTTTTTTTTTCTGTAAGTACAACGTTACGGTACCTACCGGCTACCTGGCCCTTACTGGCCCATACCTTCTGGCGTAAAACTTAATGAATTGTAAATCCTACCTGAATACCTGATTGAGACGATATTCTCAAGTAAACTTCCGATGTTCACTAATTAAACGTCCAATTAATTAGGGCTGCTGTCAGCGGTGTCAGTTTCACTGTCAGCTGGGCATGCGTGCGATCCGTTCTCGGAACCGATGCTATCTGTCTATCCACACTACACAAACCTGTCTTATTTAATATCTCTGTGGGTATTAGGAGCCTATAACATAGTCAATCTAGGTAGCTGCACAGATCGATCGTGGAATCGTTATATGTCTTGTTAGGTAGGTATCAGGAGAGATGAAAAGCATGTGACATTAAAGATTGATGGCTGGTGAGGAAGAGGGAATAGATGTGAGGCTAACAAGAAAGAAGTAAGAAGATATTATGGCGACCTTGTGACATGGACCAGAGCAAGGAGAAGATGATAAAATGCAATTACCTATTAGTGTTGGGATTTGGGCCTCGCTGGACTCAGACCAGATGATAAAAAATGATGATGGATAAAATTTTAGTCATTAAAAAAAAGAAGAGAACGGACATGCTAGAAAAATCCATGTTAAATCCAGAGTTAATTTAACGAACGTTTTAAAACCTAAGGGACTTTCATTTTATAATTTTTAAGGTGGTAATATCGTCAATTGAGTTCTGCTGTCCTGAGTGGAGTGTTTAATTATAATTAGATTATTAATTAGACCTGCAACCCCTATGGCCCGAGATAAAAACGGGACCACTGCGCATTCCCAGCATATTGTAGAAAAAGAAAGTAATCATTGACCTCAGGTCAAACAGACTTACGGCATTTTCTAATTCCTGTAAAGTCGTATTGACTTCTTTCTATCTGTCCAGAATTAATTAAAATGGATACTTTAATAGCCTGTCGATGTCCAAATACAAAGAAAGTAGTCTCCGTGGGTAATAAAATGAAGTCCGTGATAGATTCGTCTTTGTGCGGTCGGACAGAAAGTCGCTGTGTCAAGAAAGTTCCGCGCCATTGACTTTGATTATTTGTAAGAAACATGTGCTTACTTAGATTTTATCTGATGTCGTAAATTTTTGTGTAGGTCTCTCTAAACTTCGATACGCTTCAATGAGCGTAGTGTAAAAAGCCTATTCGTCAAAGAAAGTAGCGCCAGTGACAGAATTTGTAAGTTGTATGGAAATCGTCTGGAAATGTATGGGAATGTGATGTGGAGAAATGAAGAATATGTCGTGGGGAAAGTTATATGATGAGTCATACTTGTAGATTGCTGTGTGAAGGATAACATGGGTATAAAGTTGTTCACTACTGAGGTAACTAGAAATCAACAGCCAGATGATGATCACAAAGAAGATGTATCAGCCCTTTTTCTTTAAAAACTTTCGCTACGGACGGGTGTCAGAAACATCAATAAAGTTAAAGTTAAGCTAAATGAAGCAACATTATGACCAAATCATGTCATAACCACGCGAACAGAACCCTGGCGGCCAAACAGGTTGGCATAGTACACCTGCACACCCCGCTATAATACGCACTAACATGCCAGCGATTTAATCAATGTAACTTATATGAAAAGTTGTAGATAGGTGGTACTTGACTGCGCTTGTGGTAACCACGACCACGTTCAAATAGATGAGCAGACAAATCAGTGTTCCTGTTCAGGCATGGTTCCACTTATAAGGAAGGAACAGCATACTCACTGATTACTTTAATAATGTCTCATATTGCTTTGCTATTGATCTATCTAGCTGTACTGGTCTCATACACGACTGCTCGGATTAAGGAAGAGTAAAATAAAATAATAAATAATAAATATTCCACAACTATCACACAACGCCATCTAGTCCCAAGCTAAGCAGAGCTTGTGTTATGGGTACTAGACAACTGATAAACATAAGTATGAAATATATAAGTATATATTTCTAAATACATACATATTATAGAAAAATTACACCCAGACACAGAACAAATGATCGTGCTCATCACACAAACATTTGTCCTGGGTGGGAATCGAACCCACGACCTCCGGCATAGCAGTCAGGGTCACTAACCACTAGACCAACAGGTCTAGTGGTTAGTCTTATCTAGATTAGTCATATATATATATATATATATATATATATATATATATATATATATATATTTTATCGGGGTAAAATCATCAAATGAGTCCTCCTACTCAGGGCAGGGCGGACTGTCAGACTTGACTGACTAAAATGACGACGATAAAATGACGGTGTCCTTCAATAGCCTTTTACGTACCGGGGTCACGGTAATTCGTTAGTCCCGCGACCCCGGCAGGCTTTGGCCCTGTACAGGCCCTGTCACTATGCTGACACTCTTTGAGGCGCGCGTGGACCCGGGCATGGTCCATGGTCGGACAACGAGTCGCCCATTACTCGCCGCCCGCATGCCCACATTAGTCATATTTGTATTAAATATTTCTCAATAGCATCTGTGCCCGGCTGATGTTAATAGGCTCATCCCAGTGTTGTTGGACACACTGACTGAAACAGAAAAATGGTCCAAACAACTGAAAATGCGTTTGGTATATGATATTTTCTAAAGCGGCGTTAAACGTCATTGACCTAAGCTTTTGTGTAGATGGTCGGATATCTTTACACGATCGTTCTCCCAATAAAATATAACTTTAACCCTGAAATAAGTCCTCCCGCCCTGTGTGGAGCGCATGGAACTGTCAGCCTTTTGACGACACGGTTGGCGCAGTGGCCGAGCGAACTGCTGCGCAGCGTGTCGCGGGTTCAATTCCCGCACGGAACAAAAATTTGTATGTTCTGCAATTAGTTGTTCCGGGTCTGGATGTCTGTGTATGTAAGTTTCTATGTTTGTAAACGCACCCACGATACAGGAAGAAATTCTTAGTGTGGGGCAACGTTTTTTAAAAGAAGAATAAGAAGAGGCAGCCTCTTACTGATTAAAATCCACCATGTTCCTTCTATTACCCTCCAAATACCCTGAGTCACGGTTAACCGTTTGGACAGTTCCAGACTCTAAGAGGTGATGTCTATTAAAACAATTACCAAAGAGACAAATCCACGACCAATAGTAAACAAACAAACAAAACGAAGTTCACAAGCAAACTCAGTTCACTAGCAATGCCAGCTTGCCAGCCATTTCTTATCGAAGTGCAACCTATACATCATCAACACAAAATGCACTCCCTCCACACACGATTATGATTTTATGGACACATTGGCGCGTCACTATCTCCAATGCTATTAATATGCGCGCGCGCAGACTCGCCCACTGACATCAACGAGAGACTGTCTCCTCTTTATGACCTAATTAATTAAAGTAACTGCTCTGAAGTGCAATATTGACAAAATGTGAATCATTATCATATTATGCTTCCGTGTTGGAAACTTAACTCGTTCACTGATGCTGGGTTGGGTTTAGTTAGGGTTCAAAGACATCTTTTTTTTAGCGTGGTAAAATCATCAAATGAGTCCTCCTACCTAGGGCAAAGCGGGAGGGACTATCAGACTCGTACTGACTAAAATCCACGGTGTCTTCAATAGCCCTTTACGTACCGGGGTCACGGTAATTCGTGAGTCCCGCGACCCCGGCAGGCTTTGGCCCTCTAGAGAGGGCCCCGTCATCAACGACGTCGACGATCATCAAGAAAGAAAATCAATCATTTAATTTCGGAAATTTCATGTTTGCAGGCTTGAAATTACCAAATGATTGATAAGTAAATTCTGAAGCTTGTTAGAATATTTTTAAGGCTTCATTTGTAAAGCCAGCTTTATTTTTAAATAAAGACTATGCTTTTCCCACAAAATAAGTCAATATTATGCCAAACTTCCGATAGGCAGGGAGAAATACATCCAGAGTAATATTATATATTTCTCAAACTTGACTATTTGAGATATTATTATTGTGGCAAGAATAAACACAAACCAATCTTCAAAGTCCTTTATATTTAACACCATACTCCAAAAACTAAAAGTTTTTAACGGTATTTCACACTTGGTTGTGCCCGTGACTAGTCAAACGCATTGTTGGGTGAGCAGCGCAGGTAGGCCCTTCGGGGAAGGGCTATTGTCTTGTGTGATTAGGCCCTATTATGTGGCCGAATGGCTGAGGCAGTAATTATTTACCTACCGTGCCACGAGGACCGTTTGGGAGCTCAACTGAAGTGGTTCCTAATTGGTTTTGTTGATAAAACTTTTAACTATAGTTTGAACAATCAAGATAAAACAATAGCGTATCAACACCAAGTCTCCTCTTGTCTAATTGATGGTAGTTTTTAGACGAGGTTGGCCCAGTAGGTGGTCGCGTTAATAGCAACGTCTGTCGGTGAAGTTCTGATGTATGGGCACTTGAGACACGACAGCAAGTGAGTCATGTTCTTCACAGCACCGCTCTCACACTGGGTCTATAATACCCCATTTTGTCAAGAAGTATTATCTCCACATGATTACGAAACTTGCAAACAATTGCGGATGGCCATGTAGAGCTTTTTCATTTGTAAATGTTGTCATTCAACATGATCTGGCATTGATAACAGCCTGAGAGTCAACAATTCCCACATGCATCAACAATGCGTCTAAACCAGACATGATCCCTCTAACATTCAAATAAACGACGTCTTAAGTGCTTAAAAGCCTTAAATATAATGTAACTTAAGCCGATCAAATTGTTTATTTTGTATTCTAAATCACTAAACCGAGACGTGCCGGACAAGCACGCCCACAAAGATATACATAAGAATCGATAAACAAGAATTGTCACGATCTCCAGCTTTTACCGAAGAACAGAGAGACTAACTTGACTGACTTATTGCTTGTCAATTTTGAAGGAAATTGACCAGAATTATGTAAGACCGATAGTTTGGACCTTTTACTGGCACCCAAAACTACCTACGGCATATAAACGTATCAGATAAGAGTATGCGACTAATATCTTGAGGTGGCGATTAAAATTTAAACTATTGTTTGGTTGGATGGTGAACCCCCATTTAGCAGGATTTAAGCAGCTTGCAGTTCCTGTTAAAGTAAGCGACAGTTGATTCGTTGAATTGCAGTGTTAACAGTCGGACCATATTTACCTGCCATGTTTCATTACATAACCCGTATAGGATGCAAAAGAGGGAAAAGAAAACGCCACTGAGTTGGTCTACTGATCCGAAAGAAAAAACAATTCTCACCACCGAGGTGATTCCAGAATTATTAGTAAAATCGTCCTTTTGCTTGCCTTGCAATGAGGTCAGCCTTACATTTGTTATTTAGTAGCAAATCTCCGAGGATCACCCATCCGTTGATAACTCCCAATGACTGTAATCAAAGTGTACCAAAAATAAAACACAATACATAACATATCACAAATCGGAAACATAAACAATATCACTACAAAACAGTTTTATCTAGAAAATTTATTTTCTAACTACGCGGGGGTAAGTGACCGATGATTCAGCTCGGAGCGTTTAGAACCCCGTCGTATGTCACATGACTCCGCCAAATGAATTTGAATCCTATAATGAAAAGTGTAAAGTTGACATTTATTGACATGATGTGTGAGGTAGGATGTTTGTGTGTCGTGTCATGCGGTCTATATCGGTATGAGTCCCCCCTCTCTTGTCGTTGCGTACTATTTATTCTGCGCCCCTAGTTTCAGCGGCCCATTGAGCAAATCTGCGTGGAAATCATAACTCAGTTATAAATGTCCCTGGATTGTGGGAAGGGAAGAGAAGCATCTGTTTCTCATTCATGTCAATAGAACTCACCAATGTACTCATACTCATCCATAAGCCGATTCTGCTGCTGACGTTTCTCGTATCGTGTGCGTTAAACCCCTTATAGACTAGTTGACACATTTGAAGCAAACTTTCAACCATTAAAAGAAGCTCAATGATGTTTTATGGCGATGTAATTTCCCTAAGAAACTCGCAGTAACCCTTAGACGTCCCGAGTCGATGATCATAACAATCGTGTCCCTCTATGTTTCGCCAAAAAGCCTCTACCTTAACCACCCTATATGTTATTCAGCCTGCTAAATTAATCCTTTTGTTAGAAAACCTCCGGATGGCACATGAAGTACAAAAGCTGTGAACTGAAATGTTTGCTTTCCCAAAGCTAATTCCCTGAAAATAGCTTGTTAAGATCCATTGTGTTCGTGTATCTATCATTTATCAATCAAGGAACCTATCAATAAATGAACAGCTTCATTTCGAGCCATTGTTCAATGTGCATCGAATGCGATTCTGACGGTTATCGAATGTCGAGTCCATTTATTTGCTGTTTGCGATTATGACATTGTTGCTCGAGTATTTTGTCTTAAAGTGGGACATTAGATGTTTCATCTTAAGTATTGAGTTATTTTATAAATTATAGAAATAAAAGGTAAATAAATACTTTTGCCGTTTCTCATCACAGAACTAAAATAGGTACTTAATTTCATAATAACATGGAAGGCATCGTAGTCTAGAAACTGCATGGGCGACTAATGCCGATGGTTGGAAGACCAGTTCTAGTGCAATTTTCGAAATAATCGAAGGCATATTTTATAATATAGATGTTCCAAATACCTATTTCTTTTGTGGCGTATGCCGTGAGGATACGCCAAACATGTGTGATATTGTTTTGTTTTCACAAAAATTTCCAATTCTATCCGTTTCAGTAATTTACATGGCACTGCTTCTAGTTAGATGCGTTAAAAACGGATATGTGATATATTCACCCCCGAGTATTTACTTGTCGAACACTAAGACTCCCCATGACGTGTCCATAGAGGGCAGGGCACACGTGCAAACGTACTCCACGTATATTTCGGTTCGTAACGCGACAGTCCGTCTCGCGGTCGTGTGCCAATCTATATATATATCTAGAACCGGGGCAATATGAGTCACTGTCACCACGCGAATGTGACTAAGTGTTCATCATTGTCCGATTCAGCTGGGAGATTAGGAAGATAGCGATAGAAAGCTTAAAGTGACTGAAATGAAGGGGACCAAATCTTGAAATATTTGTAATAAATCTGGAAGTAATTGTATCTGTTACGCTTACTTGAAGAGTTAGCTGCATGGTTAGGCATTTTATTTTGGTATCATATTTATAGTTGATCCTACACTGCAGATTATTATCAGATGTTTTAGGATACACGTGTTCTTGAATGGGGGTCGTGAATTTTTAACAGTAGGCCTCAGGCAAGGCTGTACGACAATCTTCGCAAGTTCTTTGTAAAAACGGGATGAAAGTAAGTCCAGCAGGAAATAAAATATTTTCTTTTCTCTTCATGTTATTACAATTTCTACTGATACTACTGTCGACTAAAAAATCTAAATCAAAAGTCATTTATTCAAAATACGCTGGTTTATCAGCACTTTTTAGAGTTCAATTTTTACATTAAGACAGTTCCCTTCGATACTTCCTAGTGTTTTGGCTGGGAAGTGGCGGAACAAACTCCACAGCAACACATCTGTCTGGTTAGAGTCCGTTAGAGGAACCAACATTTTATACCATTTTATAGAACATTCACATTACACATCAATCTGAAATTACATCTCACTTGTGACTAAAAGGCACACAACTCTACGACTAATTTTATATGGCTTTAATTAGAAATTCGATGATGGTCCATTGTCAAAATAAAGATCTCGTCAAGTATCACGGCACTGGTGATCAGTTCCAACTCACACACTCCACACAATAACAAACAAATGTAACGACACAGTAACAGACACGATTGCTTCAGAGTTCTCAAGAGAAAAAAAGGGTTAACACTTGTGACCACATAACCCGTACACGCCTATCTCCCATTACAGCACTTTCCTATTAACACTCAATTATACATAAAATTCCATTGAGAAGTACCAGAGAGTACGAGCACAAGCTGAACCCGGGCCGGCGCGTAAACCGAGTTTAAAACCGGTTCTACCCCAATTACCTCCTCCCTCCCAATACTAATTGGACTGGTGTTGAACTCAGTGTATTCCAGTTATGAACACTGTGTCAATTCTTAGAACATAGTTAGTTCGGGAGACGACACTGTGTTGGCATTTTAGAAGGGTTGATTAGCCCGCTACTGCGAGTCTCCGTTTTCCATTTGGAGCCACTGTGTGAACGTTATTGAGTAATTTTTGACCGGGAGTCGCGCACAGTGTCTTTATTCTGTATTGCGGGTCTGCCATTGCGAGGTCACCGTTTTCCAACTGCATATAATATGGTGTACGAATATGGCACGGTGTAGTTTTTACGCGCGTGTTTCTTTCAGTGTGTGCATTGGGGACATTAGAAATTCCTTGAATGTCTAAGTTCAGACTTTAGACTGGGTTGCCTAGTTTTTGTTTGTTTAAACTCTGGATTGCAGGGCCGAGCGATAAGTGTATTTGACAAAGCTGTTTTAGTTGAAAGTTTGGTAAAACTAACCAAGCAGGACCCCACACTCTTACTAAACTATACATTCAGAAACTAGAGATCCTATTCTCATGAAGAAATTGAGCAAGCGTGACCGAAACCAGTTCCATCTATTGTTAGGGACAATTGCGGTTAACAACGCTTGGGGGAAACACCAAAAGGTGATGGTATTAGAGGCAGGCCTGGCCACACGCGTCGTTAATTAGTAAAGTGCAGGCGTCGATACCGTCACGAAACCATCGGACCTGTGTTTACTTTACAAACACTAGCCGGTTAGTGACGTATGCTCTAACGTATAAGCAGAAGCGTTTTACGTGTAATCGGATTTTGTAATGCCAGTGATACAATTAAAGCAAAACATTGTAAAATCTAAACACGTTGTAAACTCGGCAATATCTCTGAGATTCTACTTGAATCGAACCCTCAAGTAATATCCGGCCAGTACATAACAACCACGTCAGCCAAGTTCCTGTAGAAGTTAGAATAACTATTGCGTGCCATACACATATTTGTTCCGTGAAAACGATCCCATGACACATAGTGTAGAAGCCAAGCGCTTATTAGACACTGCGCCAACCGTGCCCGGGAAATACAGGTTGGAATGGTGCCTTGTTGATGCACACGTCAATCAGACGCAGAGATTCTGATCCAGTGGCAATCTGAAAATATGTACGATGAGCTTATTGCATTGAGTTGCAAAGATTCGCTTAAAGAGTCGCGTCCACTATCAAATCGCTTACGCTTAACAAATGTACCGCTCACCATCTTTGGTATGCTGCATTGAGCGAACATACTGCGTTTGACAACAGGGAAGTTGTGTTTCCTGCGATATTGCCCAACAAGAGATGCGACGTGAGAACACTTCGACTTCTAATACATACGCTGTTATTTTAGTGATGAACCAATCTAAACATCTAACTGGTATGGTGTTGCAACTAAAATATGAAGTATGAAAAGGTACAACTATGACGGGCCTGCTCCCAGTCTAACTGTGTTCTAGTCGCGAAACTGGTCGGGGTGCTAAGACAGGAAACCTCCAAGTGCGCCCATGGACTGGAGTTCCCTCTCGGATACGACCGGGGGGAAGACCAGTTTTTTGGGCCGGTGCACCCTGGGATGCGGGCAAAAAATCTTCCTTAGGCACTGTGTGCCTGAGGGGTCTCTTTGCCCGTTAGCGAATAGCCTGTCGGGTGGACGCTCCAACGCGTGTCCTGAATAGCAGAGGGCACAGCGGCGGAGCGGGCTTGCGGACGGCGAGTAATGGGTAAGCTCGCCGTCCGACCAAGGACCAAGCCCAGGTCGGTGGCGCGTCGTGTTTCACGGGTCACCGACGGGGCCCCTTACGGGGCCAAATGCCTGCTGGGGACGCGGATTTTTCTTAATCCAGCATACCGCGGCCCCGGAACGTAAAGGGCATCCGAAGAAACACGGGTGGATTTTAGTCAGTAAGAGTCTGACAGTCCCTCCCGCGCCACCCAGGGCGGGAGGACTCATTTGATGATTTTGCCACCCTTAAAAAAAAAAATCGCGAAACTGGTAGCTTTACTGGTCTCCTCAGACCAGTTTCTTTATACTCAGAAACTGGGTTGTGGAGACCAGTTAATATAACCCTCGCTAACACTACTTGTAAGGCGCTCTGGCTTCTGCTGACAAAGATCTGCACATGATAAACAAGATCAATGGTTTTTTCTGGGATTATCATTAAATGCGTCCTCCTGGCCAAAGCTAAAGGGTTTGACTTGGCTGACTAAAAACCACCTTTTTACTTCATGCACAACTATACCAAGAAAAAAATCGATGATAACAAAGTAACAAACATCAGTCCATCCAAATTCCACACTTTTTCATATTTATAATATTAAGTAAGACAATTTTTGTTTGTCGTGGTAAAATCGTCCAAATGAGTCGTCCCACCCAGGGCAGGGCAGGAAGGACTGTCACACTTAAACTGACTAAAATCCGCAGTGTCCTTCAATAGCCCTTTACACGGTTACTCGTTAGTCCCGCGACCCCGTAATATTAAGCACCTAAAATAGGAAGTAAGAATTGTCTGAAGAATGCTTTGGTATACGTGAAGGTAGAGAGGGTAGATGAAGCGAAACCAGTTGCTGCCGACTCATCACTGGCCACCGTATTGTTGCAGACGAATGAGCCGTAACAATGGTCGCGAGCGCCATCAATCATAGCCACAATAATGCTCTATGTTTTCATGAATATTAAATAATTTATTCTGCCCAAAGTGGTAACAGTTTAGACTTATAATACGAGCCGGGCCCATCACCACCGGGGGGTTTGTCGGTAGTTCGAACCTATTCTGGCGCATTACTAAGTGTAATTAATTTCATCATCATTACTCTCAAAGCGGTGGCGAAAAACATTGTGAGGGAATCGGCATGTCTGTCTAGGCCTGTTGGTCTAGTTGTTAGTGACCCTGACTGCTATACCGGAGGTCTTGAGTTCGATTCCCACCCAGGACAAATGTTTGTGTGATGAGCAACGATCATTTGTTCTGTGTCTGGGTGTAATTTATCTATAATATTTATGTATTTATAAATATATAAGTATGTTTATCAGTTGTCTAGTACCCATAACACAAGCTCTGCTTAGCTTGGGACTAGATGGCGTTGTGTGATAGTTGTGGAATATTATAGAATTATTATATTATATTACAAAAAATTCGAAGACATGTGACGAAATCTCATTGGGTCCACGTGGATTACAGCCCAGTCTCTCTCATAGAGCCTGTGTTTCAGCAGTGGGATGATTAAACCCTTAAGCTAAAGATTCATCATCTGCCTAGCCTTTTCCACAATTATATTACGGTCGGCTTTCGCCTGCCGGGGTCGCGGGACTAACGAATTACCGTGACCCCGGTACGTAAAGGGCTATTGAAGGACACCGTGGATTTTAGTCAGTACAAGTCTGACAGTCCCTACCGCCCTGCCCTGGGTGGGAAGACTCATTTGATGATTTTAACAAGCTAAAAAAAAGGGTCGGCTTTCAGTCAAACCGGATGCAGCTGAGCATCATTATTTTAGATAGAACGACTACCTATCAGACCTCCACAACCCAGTAACTGGGTAATACGATACCCCCTGGTAAGACTGGTTTTCAGACTTTAGAACTTCTGACTAACAATAACGACAAAGATCTACAAATGACAGCCGGAACCAAAGGCTTTACGTGCTTTCTTAGGCACGGAGGAAACTCCCTATGACAGATGGTCACCCATTCACAGACCAACCTCGGTAAGCGCGGCTTAACCTTAAAGATTGGCCTATGCGGTTGTAATTATTTAGCCACGAGCTAAACATTGAACAACGCAGGCTGATTATGCTATTTTATTCTGCCTAATTGGTCTAGTGGTTGCAAGCTTACCGCTGTACGTGTCGTGGGTTCAATTCCCAGGTAAGGAAGTTTTGTTGGGATTTTCAATTACGTTTTTTTAAGTAGCATAACAGAATCTGGTTGCTTTGGGCTCCTGTAGGTATATTTAGCAAATTAGTTAAATATAGGGATATAACTAAAATAACTAAATATAATATATTTATGTACACAAGGACCGCACCTTAACAAATTCTTATTTTACGACAGTTACTACAGCGCAATGTCATAAATTTCTCCTATTAAATAATTTTGAAAACACCTCGATTAATCCTCTCTTCATTTAAGCCACCTTAACTACTCTCGAATAAGATTCAGAATCCTTTGTTCAGCTCTTAAGTGAGCATGAATCACATATTTCTATAAAATGGGACTGAGATCGGTATGGGGCTGACAAGAATGTCTCCAGAAACATTTTAATGACAAACATGGATTCTTACTTTCTAATCATTAGTTTTAATTTGTAAAGAAACTGTAAATATAAGTTCCTTCTTATCTAAAATCAATCCGGTAACATATTTAAAGAAAATAGAAAAAAAAACACGATACAAAGATATTTTGGCGCTTGAGCATTGATCGATGCGCTCGAATAACATTGAACATTTACTTTCAGAATTATTTGTCTCATGATGAATTACCACTTTAGCAGTGTTGTTAATGTCAATGTTGCTGAAATATTTCTTTAACAATTATTTACTATATTGCTTGAGAAATAGAATAGAATATTCTTTGTTAAGAATTTTATAGCAAATAAAAAATTATAGGTACAAAATTTTAATTAAACATTTTATAATAATTTTAAACATTATAACTGAAAAAGAATATGATAATTGATAAAAAAACAATTTTAACAACATTGATATTAGCAACGTAGCTAAAGTGGCCATTTTAGAAACCGCTGTAAATGCTAGACTACTTCATCAGAATGGTCGACAAAGGCTTCTACTCATGACTTCCAGTACCTTCAATCATTCCAGAGTGATTATAGTGGCCCACTCATCACTGGTCGTAAATATTGACCTTCTGTCCCACCTTTTTCTTACGAAATACCTCCTTTTTTTTGTTAGCGCGGTAAAATCATCAAATGAGTCCTCCCACCCAGGGCAGAGCGGAAGGGTCCGTCAGACTCGTAGTGACTAAAATTCACGGTGTCCTTCAATAGCTCTTTACGTTCCGGGGTCACGGTAATTCGTACAGTCCCGCGACCGGAGTTTAATAGCCTACTGACTAAAACCCGGAAACGCAGCTCCATAGCATTTCTTCCACAGGCTAAAGGGGCTTTCAACATCCCAACATTATTATTTACGATCCCCAAACCCATTGATTTATAACTCCACTGAATATTAGTTAGTCGGCGCCTTTACACGGTTCGTCGTAAAACAATCGTAAAAGTCGGACAAAGAAGTGTTCTCCACAGATTGTTGAAATATTGAAGTATGTTGTGTGTTGCCACCCCGAAATACACGTTAATGTATCGATGTTTACAACATAAAAACTAAATAAAAAAAATAGAACAAAAAAACTAAAGTGCCCTTAATACTTCTTTCCTCCAGAAATCCTCACTGATATATGGCCCACCAGTGGGAATTGTTGGACGGCACGGTTAGCGCAGTGGCTGAGCAATTGGACTGCTGCGCTGCGTGTCGCGGGTTCAATTCCCGCAAGGAGCAAATATTTGTATGATCTACAAATAGTTACTTCGGGTCCGGGCATTTGTGTATGTTTTATATGTTTGTGAACGCACCCACGACACCGAAAAAAATCCTAGTGTGGAGCAACGTTTAACAAAAAAAAAATAATTTATTTAGTAATAAACACACAAGAACATTCGCGCAAGCGCCCTGCGGCGTCTTACGAATTTTCGATCAGGTCACGTGTCCTGACGCGAGTTTAACAATTTTTACCCATTCCAAAAAAAGTGCACAAAGTGCCGCTAAAGAAGTTTTCACTTCAAAAAAAAATCCGTTTCGGTCCAGCCGTTTCGGAAACACGGCACGCACGGGATCTGGCACCTCAGAAGTAAAGATTTTCCATTGTGCCTGGACCATGATTGAAAACACTCTATTCTTCACAGCGGCCCCTAATCTACCAGGTCTATTATTCTATAGCTCAGATTTTGAAACCCTCTGATGTACTAGTTAATTTGATTGTTAACCAAAACTTATCAAGGTGTGGCTAACGGACCATTAGCTTTAAACCCAATTACAAGGAACGTAGTTAAAAGATCCGTGGTTTCAATCAACGCCATTAAAACTTGTTTTATTATTAAAAACTGGTAGTTCGCTGCATATGAAGACGTTAAATATTCCCGCTCTTTATAAAAGGCCTGACGTTTGAGTTTCACGTTTACATTTCACGATGCGGATACGATTTTGATGTTGAAGAAAAACGGGGTGCGTTTTTACTTTTTTAGGATTATGTATAGTGGGAAAAATGCGTGAGTTTTTGCACTATGCAATGTTGGAGGAAATATGGAAATTGGAGGAGTTCCTTACTTCTTTCTTAACTAGCGGCTCGCCCCGGTTTTGTGCATAAATTTTCAACATATCCGCTGGTTTATCCGTAAAAAGTCTCACATAAAAATCTTTTCCTGACACTGACAGTAAAGACAATAAAAAAAAACTATTTGGTGCAAGAGTTTAGAAGGTATGTAGGTAAAGCATACGCGGTACTGTGATCAATCACGGAGAAAGAGAACAGCAATATTTATCGACTCTAATGTAAGGACGAACAGTGTAATCAATTAAATACAAAACTTGTATATTTGCCTATATCTATAAAAGAAAGACTGCTTAAAGTCGTCACGTAATCGTCTCGCTTATAATAAACAACACCACATCCTTCATTGAACAGAGCCATAGAGGGCGTACCACATTTATGAGTATAATTATAATATGTTCTATAGTGTGGGAATTGAATGGCAAAAGCCGCCACCATGAAGGGTCTGTCCGTCAGCGCGTCTTTTTATCAGAACCTATTTCATACTCACTCGAGTCTTTTTTGTTCTTTTTATCCCGTGGGATAAAATGATGCTTGGTTAATGACCTCCTATGACTACGTGGGTAAAGCTTAGATGGGGTGGCAAATAATCGTAGAGATTTGCACAAGCAAAGACAGGCCTATGAATATTAATTCACTTTTTAAAACCCTGACCACACAGAGGCTGCAAGTGAAACGTGAAGCTGAAGAAAATGTTCGTCTCGACTACAATGGTGTTGATTTCGCCTTGCATTCCGAGTCAGTATTTTTCAGTTTAGCCAGAGCTTTAAATTATCTCATAGTTTTGTGATTGCAATCTTAACTGAAAGGCTCTGAAAGTCTGAACCTCTCAACAATTTTTCAAGGGATTTCGGACCCGGGTTTTGGGGTTATCACTTGGAGATCTTTGTTTTTGTTTAATTATCTAAATTAATAGCAGAGCATACTAAATCAAAGAGATGGCAGCTCTTGGTTACCATCATGTAAACCTCGTTCTTTAATTGTATTCTGGCCGTAGGTGACTGGCATAATATATCTCTGATTGCATGGTAAAAAATCAAACTGGGTAGATTTTTTACCTAATAACATTACGAAAATTCTATTTTAACTAGAATGATTCAACGGTGAGCGTATAAGTGAGGCGGCAGGTCTTCGCCGTGTATGGGGCGCTCGTTACCGCCGCCATATTGGGAGCGGCGCGCGCGCAGCAGCGCCTTCACACCGCACGATGTTTTTGTTCAGATGCAGACGAATTAAGTGGTTACTTTTGTGTTTTTTGTAACGAAGTGTGATGTAAAGTGTACAGTAATTTACCGTTGACGTGTTAGGTCGGGGTATTGTTTCTCACAGTATAAAAATAGTAGCTTGAAGTTGCATCCAAGTGCAGTTGTATGGGTCGCGGAACTTACGAATTACCGTGACCCCGGAACGTAAAGGGCTATTGAAGGACACCGTGGATTTGAGTCAGTACGAGACTGACAGTCCCTCTCATTCTGCCCTGGGAGGACGCATTTGATGATAATACCAAGCTAAAAAAAAAGTGCAGTCGTATTTAATCGAGTCGATTTTTAATTTAATGTTATATTCAGAGTTTTTACTCGGGAAATACTTTTGGTTGATATTGAACTATCATACGAGTACCTTTATAATATTACACCATCTGGCTATGTTTTATTTATTCAATCTCTCTAATTGACTAGTAATTAAACCACTTACTGGAGTCAGTATTCAAATTCAGAAGCAAGGAAGGTAAAGAAAAAAAATCAGTTTAGAGAAAGTTTCACACAGTTGGCAAATCGTACGGTGTAAATCGGCTGTAAGGGTCGCCTCACATGAAAGGGCTGCACATTACTGCACATTGATCAGCACCAGTTTGGAACTTATAATGAGAGGAGCTCACAAAAGGAAACCCTTACGTGTACCGCCTTATACAGATGTAGGAATAAACTTATTGTTACCGCATTCTGCGGCGGCGGCGCCGTAGAAAAGGATTTGGTAACTAGACTGACCAAAACCGTACGTTCTTATGGGGAGTTACCAAATGAGTGACGGCGATGGCAAAGTGGCTGAACTTATGATTGTACAACATGCGCCTCAATGACATACGAGATAGGGACTTTAAATGTGCAACGACTTATAGCTGAACTTCCTTCTGAAGTAATAGTATGCAGAGGCAATAAAACCTATCGACACTACGATAGATAGCAATGGGAAGTTCTCACGCCGCTGCAGACATCAACGCGGCATCTCAAGTGAGCTCACAGCTGACTGGCCTCACAGGCTCACAGCATCAATAGATGGTGTGTTGTGCGCCGCCGATCACACTTAGTAACTTTATCTTTTATCATTGGAAGTAGAGAGCGAAGAGACAAGGGCTTAAAATAATTCCATCCAAGCTACTATTAAATGTGACACTGAATTATTTCGTCACGATTGACGAGCCGAGATTAAGAGATTTTGATCATGTTAAATACACACAGACGACGATCTGGTTAAGGATATGGGATAATTTTTATCCTAATTTATAATTGTATGTATTTGTCGTGGAGAGGAAGACATGGGGAGAGGTCTTTGCCCAGCAGTGGGATTACACAGGCTGACAATAACAGTAAGAGTTTATAATGATGATGATGATGACCCTCGTGATGGCCTGCATCCTGGGATGGAGTGGCTATTGACTAAACCATAAGCTAGTGTTTGACTAGATTGTGCATTTCGGTACACTTCTGCAGACAGGTATTAAACCTTATTGAAGGAACAAGGTGGACTTTTAGTCAGTGAGTCTGACAGTCCATTCCACTCCACCTGGGGAGGGAGGACTGATTTTCAACCTCTGCGGCCTGGAATTGTTAACCGTTATTATTGTTATCTCTTTTTACACTTCTTTAAATTACCTGTCCTCCCATGTTGGCAGCGGTTCAATACATGCTCGTCGCCAACGATATGAAAAAGCCTTACGTTCCGGGTTAACAGTCTATAGAAATCAGAAATAATTTAAGGAGTTGTGCGTTTGTCACGGGACAACAAAAGCAGTTGTGTAATTTTAATGAAGTGCCATTAAAATACACATTTATTGCTCCAACACCGCGGGAGACTGCCCCGTCGGCCCGACCCGACACAAGCAATGGGTATACAGCGTGTGTCTAAAAGGTGTGCCAGAGCATCAAACTGAACTTTTTTTTCATGGGACCTAGACATGGACATTCTAACCCCGAGGAAATAATCAGCTTTATATATACATTTGGATCGAATAGGAATTGAAGTGTTGTATGGGAGAGCTTATTAGTTTTTAGAGATGTTGGTTTTATTTAGTATTTAAATCATCAAATTTCTCCTCCCGCCCTGGACGGCGCGGAAGGGTTGTCAGACTAAATATTCAACCTGTTTCTCCAGGTCCAGTTGCTTTCCATGTTGGGTCACGGTTATCTTTACGGAAGACGTTCTCGGACTCACCTTTCCGATACCTTTCTTTTTTCGTGGTAAAATCATCAAATGAGTCCTCCCACCCAGGGCAGGGCGGGAGGGACTGTCAGACTTGTACTGACTAAAACCCACGGTGTCCTTCAATAGCCCTTTAAATACCGGGGTTACGGTAATTTGCGAGTCCCGCGACCCCGGCAGGCTTTGGCTCTCTACAGGCCCCGTCACTATGCTGACACTCCTTGAGGCGCGCGTGGAACACAATGCGCCGACCTTTCCGATACCTGCTATATAAGAATGATGCAGTAACTCCACATGAAGCGGCTGACCAATTCTTGTTTAATATGTAAATATGAGGAATTTTGATTCAAAAGTGTTGGTAAAAACAGTGTTCGTACACCAATGAATGTCAATCCATGAATGAAACTACCTTCAGTAGCAGCCTCCCCATTACATTGTTTCATTGGCGTTTTATGAATTTATGCTAAGACGTTGGGATTAGGGCGGTATGCCTCAAGTCGGGTTGGGCATCTGGCTGGACGCGGAGATGGCAGACGGAATAAAGTTTTGATCGTATGGTGACCATGGTTCGGCCAAAGAAACCAGGGCCGCCTAAATGCGTTAGGCTTGACGATATCGTCAAGACCGCGGGGAACAGATGGATGAGAGACGCACAGAACCGAGAAACATACCGCAAAAAAGGGGGAGGTCTATACCCAGCACTGGGTGATCCCGGGCTGATATGATGATGATGATGAATTGAGAAACTTTTCCAGGTTTTTCTAAAAGAATTCTTCAAAAAGGGTGAATTTGCCAACGTAGAAGTAAAGTGAGTGAATCAGAGCAGTTTGGCGTAAGGTAGTTTCTGTTGAAAACTTTATTAAAATTCGACGTTACTCACCGTATCTGATCCTGATTCACTTGGAGACCCTTCTGACATTCAAAACCTAAAAAAAACATCAATACACTAATAGTACCATCCCTATGTTCAATTTCACCCTTGTCCGGTAGAGGCCGCCGCCGGCGCCGGCGCTCTTAGCGGTGCGCGCGCGCAGGTAAGGTCGGGCTCACACTGAGAGCGGCGTCTGCACTATTGTTTGAAGCCCTCTTGATATATGTGTGAATGGATTAGCTTTGCATGTTTGTGGACTGTACGAAATTGATTTTTATTGTTAAAAATCTCCAATATGGTTGTTTTGTACTCTTTTTGGGCATTCTTTTTCGTTTAGGACTTGAACTAACCCCACTGTGTGTAGATACTGAAGCCGAATCATTTGACTGCCCAACAATCTTTGTATTAACTTGGTCGACCATTATGAAAATGGAGTGAGGTTGATTATGAAATGGGACTTAAAATCATAACTAATTCAAAATAACCTCACATAGTCGTCACTTTAGGAAGTCTGGAGGTCAGTTTTAAACACGACAGACCCATTGCGCTCTCTTCGCCATCTCTTAACACTATAAGCGCTTAGTTAAGGTAAAGGAAGAATTGGCGGTTCAAACTCCCCAGCAAGACTGGAATTAAACATATTATTATCTGGTATCGGACGCATTTCTCGCCACGCATCCTCACATACGTCTCCTGGATGCGCAGCCTAAGGAGCATTCATTTGTTACGCTCCATCGCACGCATAGTCTCACTTAGGGTTGCCATCTCTAAAATTTGGAAAGCAGGACAAGACGCGTGGAAACCCCGGATTTTAGAAACCAGAACTCGGACATGAGTCGAAGTGCGCACCGTGGCAACTGCGTCGGGAGGGGTGGGGGGACGCCGGGGACGGTGAAGTGAGCGTGCGTCGCGGGCGGCCTAAGACTTTCAATTTTTAAACCCGGAATATAAATGAACGCCCCCCCGGGCGCTCCCCGGACGCCCTCTAAACTAGGACAAATCCGGGGAAACCCGGAGGAATGGCAACCCTAGTCTTACTAGCTGTCTGCGTACGACGCTCCTCGACTAACGTGTTCCGTTCCACGCCAATTATCTTGGCTGATTCACCAGTTTATTATTATTTAGCTTATAATAAGATGAATCGAGGCTTTGTTTCTTTAGGACTTGTTATAAGGATACTAAGTTAGCTGTACCTTACCTTGTGACTTTATCTGAGGGTATTTTAGGATGAGGTTGTCTATGTCCTTTTTCAAGTCTCAGGGTATTTTTTGGTATCGGTTATTTATTTTAGGTTTAGACATGAAGGTCGCGGGACTCACGCAATTACTGTGGCCCCTGAATGTAAAGGGCTATTGAAGGACACCGTGGATTTTAGTCAGTACGAGTCTGACAGTCCCTCCCGCTCTGCCCTGGGTGGGAGGACTCATTAGATGATATTACCAAGATAAAAAAAAGGGTTCATAATTTAATTAGTGATAAGTGAGTTCGGAGTTTTGGTTATAAAATTATTAGGATCATCAAAACCATTCCATTCAGCATTACGACGACAATGAACCTGATAGGGGCCGATATATATAAAATAAGACTTATAGACTAAAACTTCAGAACAATTAACCTGGTCAACATAAAAATATCGACCATCTAGGTCTAGTCAGGAATTCAAGTTTTCAACTTACTTCTATTTGGTCATTTTGTCCATTTTCAGTCAGTTAACGTCGTATTACCCTTCTTTTCTGGGGTGTGTAGTAATCATCATTTAATCCCTCCCTCCCTCCCTGCCTGGGTAAGAAGGCACTCTCACTCTTACTTACTAAACTCCACTCTATTCCTTCACATTACCCTGAAAAATAATCATTTTAAACCCGGACACGAGTAACCTCCATTGGTTGTGATTTATCACCTGAGTGAGTGGCCTTATACGAGTGAATAGATGCGCAAGAGTGCAGTGCTTGTATGGAATTAGATCTAAAACAGGATAACGGGAAGCCGTTGATCCTTCGTTTGTAGGGGTGTGGGTACACTAATAGTAACTTAATTAATTGTTTTTTCCGACAAACAGAAAGAAGAAAGGGGTATGCAACTTTTTGGCATCATTTTTTTTTTTCTTTCGCCAGTAATGAAATATTGGTCATTAGTAAACCGTAACCTAAGAACTTCGTAAAAAATAATAAAACAAATCTAAACCGTAACTAACCAGAGATATAACGGATTTTATTTCGTTCTAATCGTTTTTGTTCTAATCGGGAGTAAATCACTCCTGATTAGAACAAAATTAAAACCGCCATATCTCTGGTTGATTACAGTTTAGAAACTTATCACCGGCGAAAAGAAAAAAAAAATTGATGCCAAGGTCCATACTAAAAGTTGCATGGGCCTTTGTGTTTTTTGGCACTAAAACTTTTAACTTATCAAAGTTATAAAGAAAGTTATTCAATAAAAATAAATGGAACAATTAATGAAAGAAACTAATAATAATAATTTAATGCCAAAGGCTTTTATTATCTCAGCGTAATGCCAGATGGCAGCACAACGTATCCACCTGACACTGAATTTTATCTGCAACCCACGAGACCCACACGCCCCATTGAAATACATAAGTAGATAGGTACGGAGTCAAAGTGTGTATAATCAAGATATACTTTATCGGAAATATAAAATAAGAATCTTTATCTTTTTACTCTCTCTCTCTCTCTCTTTTACCGCATCAAAAGGTTTACTTATTCGTCTTTGTAACAAAATTATCGTCACGCGACACTACCATTTGACGTCCTGATTAAGGGTAGGTAGGGACGAGCCATAAGATTCTTGAAAATCGATACCTGGGAACACTTAAATAACAGTCTTAGACAGACAGCCCTACTCATCGTCGAAGCATTCCTTCCAGCATCGTTCATAGCATTCCCGTTCCATTAACTTCACGGTCGAATGTAAACTGTTACTCTTGTGGATTCTAGATCAGTCTACAATACTCGATAGAGTATTGTAGACTGATCTAGAATCCAGATGACATAACATACGTATCATAACACTGATCCTGCCGGGGTTGCGGGACTCACAAATTACCGTGACCCCGGTACGTAAAGGGCTATTGAAGGACACCGTGGATTTTAGTCAGTCAAGTCTGACAGTACCTCCCGCCCTGCCCTGGGTGGGAGGACGCAAATGATGATTTTACCACGATAAACAAAAAAAAACCATAACATTGATATCCCTGAAGGCAACGGTGTGCCTCCCCTCACTAGCTATTGCACTTCGTTAGTTATGCCTCTCTGTAGAAGTGTCCTGTCCTATTCTCTATGTATTATTTTCTAAATATAAGAAAGTCATAATCATAATTAACAAAAACGAACAAACCCAAAAATTGTTATTACAGACATAAGTAATTCAGTTAAATATGTACAACAAATTAGGCCAACGACACTCTTTATGTGGTTTTGTAAATGCCGACGGACATTTTACGAACTATACGCAGGCAAAGCGTGGGTCAAAAGCTAGTCTTGATAATAGACACCGATAAATGCTACACTCTGACTGCATTAGGCACTTCGCTATTTCGCGAATCGACTTCATATATCGGCATTCTATCATACCGTTTTAACATCAGTAGTTCCACATCAGTTTGTCTGGAGATTCTTGACAAAAACGCGCCTCGCTGCCTTATTTGGAGAGGTCTAATGAGCTCAATGGATCTCGGAGGGCCGGAGGACATCGCGCTCCCACGGACCGGTAGCCTTTTTTACATCGCTCTCCTTTTTCGAGGATAACTATCCCTTTTGTGGATGACTTTTTGTCATTTTATGCCGTTGAGTACCTATGTTTTTTTGTTGTATAAAGAGTATAATTTCTTGTATCTATGTTCTTGAATATAAACGGATGATGAACATATACATTAATACTTGAGGAACATTTGTGACGTCACAAATCATTGTATTCAAAGGAAATAAGTAGGGGTTTTTGCATGATTTTAACATTTCTTCATCTTAAACAATAAAACAATCTAAAATACAATTACTGTTCGTGCCTAGCCATGAATGTGAGAATTAATAACAAGCTATAAATCTGTGGAACAATGGGATAGGCAGTAAAGGTACTGTATGCGTGCGCAGGCGTCGCGGCGCGCTCAAAGCTACTCCTGCTTGTGCATTTTGAACTATACGAGTACGTACGTCCATCCGCTAGAATTGTCGAGCCCTTGAAAATAAGTAAAAATTGAGACACACTAAATAGTTTTTATTTGGATTAATTAATAAATTATGTACAAAATTAATTGCTTACTTAGCAATTAATTATATTCATTTCATAAATCTCGAAGATAAAGTAAAATAATATTCGGAATAGGGCCACTACTTAGATCGGCAGTACTTCAATGAATATACGAACTTTACACCTGTTTATTATTGCTATATCCATAGACTAAGTCTTGGCTAAGTAATAAAATCGAACTGATCAATCTTCAAGGTTAAGCCGCGTTTGCTTAGGTATGTCGGAAGATGGGTGATCATCATTACATATTAAGTTTCCCCCATGCGTCGGTTAAGCTCCTGAGCCGTTGGTCCCTTCCAGCCGGGGACGCGGTGGTAAAATCTTTAAATCAGTCCTCCCACCCAGGGCAGGGAATGTCAGATTTGTAAAAATCCACGGTGTCCTTCAATAACCCTTTACGTTCCGGGGCCACGGTAGCTCCTTAGTCTCGCGACCCCGGCAAGACTATGGCCCCGGAACCAGAAGAAAAGGGCAATTAAATCGTAGCGTAGCTTTGGTTTACTTTGCCTTTAATTCAAAAAATGTTGATGGTTTTTGTATTAAAGTATTTTTTATATAAAACATCAAGTAAGAAATGAACCAGCACGATGGGTGACGTCGTAAGCGTCTGCCTATCTCAATCGCTGCACTTACCATGCCAATTAGTCGCTCTGGTGTCTGCACCGACAGTTCAGGAATGCAAATCCGCAGCCAGGCAGCGATAGCACCACTCATTTAAATAAACCTTCCACCAGCTTATCTTACTTAAAATAAACAAAAATGTTGTTAACCGAGTTAATGTTACGCTCCGTAATGTTTTGTGGATGCCATGAATTTATTTAATCTGATTTGAATTATTCTTCAGTCCTTGGCTCGGACAGGACGTAAAGCCGTTAGTCGCGCCTGTCATTTGTAGATCTTTGACAGTCATTACTGTTAGTTCATAAGTCATCAAGCTCATAAGTCTGAAAACTAGTCTTACCATGGGGTATCGTATTACCCAGTTACTGGGTTGTGGAGGTCCGATAGACAATCGTTCCATGTAAAATACTGATATTCAGCTGTTTCTGGGTTCGTCTGGTAGCCGACCCCAATATAGTTGCGAAATGGCTAGGCAAATGATAATTTGAATTATTTTAAGGGTATGAGGACCAGAGTGTAAAGTTCCGATCCTCATTGAAAAGGTAGTTTAGTTTTACGCTGAGCTCAACGATTCTGAGTTTTCCTGTACCTGTCCTGTGTTTTTATTTCGTTCTTGGTTTAATCCATAGATTCTTTAGCCCATTTTAATATATTTTTAGCCAATTGCCATCAACTGTGCTTTTTTGTAGAAATTTTTCTGAAAACGCGCGCACAAATTCGTACAATGTTGCTACCAGATGGTGGTGATCATAGCTACCATGTCCATAGGCACGGATGTTCCTTGCGTGTGGTCCCAGCTTTGACCGCATAATGCAGTGACAACCGCAACAGAAAGCGTGTACTTTTTAATAAACATACATAAACTCACGCCCATTTCCCATGAGGTAGGCAGAAACTACAGAGCGATACCTGCTACATAGTCTTTTCGCCTCATCCACATTCGTAAAAACACACCGATTGCGAGTTGTACGCACCCGAACTTTCTGACATTTCTGAACATTTTGCCAGATGGCATATCCCATTTTTTTTTCTCGCATATCTTTGGTGTTATTTTTATTCTTTACTGTAATTCTGTCAGGTGTGAAATGAAACTGAGTTAGCCAGGAGTAATCGTACGTAAGGAGCGTACAGAGTGGCATACTTTAATATTTGCATACCCCTATTGGTCAATGTGTAATGCAGAACCAGCAGGTCAGCCAATCTGTCAAAATTGACCGATCGAAGGTTAACCTTTTACTATTGTGATAAGGTTGGAAACCGACTGCGATAGGTTGATGTGCTGGCTTCTGTCAAAATTGATTTGCACAAAGTATTTTATTGCTAAACGTTATTTTCAAATGACAGTTTCTTTTCTTTTTTAAACTCTTTACTTCTTAGTTGAACCGCACAGTATATGTACATAATTTATTTCTGTCCAACATGCATCGAAGACTCGCAGTAGACAGACAACTCAAGTGAAGTCTCACTCGTCACCTCACTGTAAAAATACTGAAATATAAACAAAGGGCAGGAACAAGGGCATGTCTTGTATTCTGTAGTACAGTCAGCAAAACAAAGCAGCAAGTTTTACTTTCCAATACGCTGTCAATTTCATTTGTGTGAGCTTTGACTTACAAGTTGTATTTTGGGTTCATCAATTCGTAGTGTGGAGCAATTAGAAGATAATGAGCTCTCTGTGTCTGCGGGTCTGCGGTCCGTTTGTGTTGGTCACGATTTGACAATATTTTAAAATTACAAACTTAGTTAAGTATTCTTTAAAAAAATAACGTGGTTTATGTTGTTGGCAGGTCGAGCACTCCTAGACCGCCTGACGAGCACGACGGTGAGCGAGGCGCTCACGAGCGGAGCGACAAGCGGGGCGACGAGCGGACTGCTGCCAGCTCCGCTCGACGTGGCGCCCTACTCCTCCGTGGTCGCTAACGCGAGCTGTGGCGACACAGGCGCCGAGGAGTACTGCCGCGACACACCAGGGAAGTAAGTACATGCCTTTCCACCACCGGAGATGCAACTGCATAGGATTTTTTTTTCCACATTGAAGGCCGGATTGGCGCAGTATACATAGCACTGGACAAACGTTATGTTTGTAAAGCCTATAGATATTTGTTTCGAGTCTGGTTGTTTGTTTGTGTATGACTAAAGCCTTTGTCAAACAGACAGGCGTAACGAAAACGAAGCGAGGCGTTTTTAATGTAATGTATGGAGTTTTTTGAACATAGAAAAGCGAAAGCGATCCGATAGCGTGACCAAACCGATGTGAAGACGTGGCGATGGCGTATTTGCTCTGTTTGACGTCGTTCATAAAAAGTCAGCTAATACAACTGCCACACCTCGGTACGCTGCACCCAGTTTGTCGTCTCGTATCGGTTCGTTATCGCTTCAGACTCGGTCCGCTTCGCTATCGCCTGTCTTTTTGACAAACCCACGGAGAAAGTCATACGTAGAGTCGAAGTGTCGAGTAGGTAAGACTTTTTATGAAGACAAATAGTGGTATATGATGTGGCACGTTCTTAAGACAACTTACGTCACCACATTACAGTCCAGATATGTCCAGCTTTTTTGGTCCTTCACTGGAACTTCATCCGACTCCATGGAATTATTGTGACACCGCTGGCCCTGGCTTCGATTACCTGGTCGGTCAGTTTTATTGGTTTTTTTAAGAAGAATTATTTCGGTCCATCAGCCCACCACCCATGCGAAAAAGTTATGAAAAGGGATGAAGGTTGATAATGGTAACTAACGAATGAAATAATGCGTTGGTCCAGACGAGGTGTGGCGTGCGACGTATGCGAGGGGGAGGGGGGCTCGGCCTGGCGGCGTCATCCGGCTGCGCACGCGCTCGACAATGACCCTGCCACCTGGTGGCAGAGCCCCTCACTCGCGATCGGCGACTACCAGCACGTGCAGCTACTCACCACACTGCCTGACGTAAGTACTACACAAGAACTGTTATGTATAGCCTTTGTTTTTTTTAGCATGGTAAAATCATCAAATGAGTCCTTCCACCCAGTACAGAGCAGGAGGGACTGTCAGACTTTTACTAACTAAAATGCACGGTGTACTTCAATACCCCTTTACGTTCTGGGGTCACGGTAGCTGTTATGTGTGGCCTATGGGTAATTTGACTTTTTCGCCAGGACAGTCCTTTTTTGAGCTGTCAGTCTTTAAGTCTATTTTTAATCGTGGTAAAATCATCATATATTTTTTTTAATAAATAAATAAATCATACGAGTTCTCCTGAGTGAAGCGGGAGGGACTGTCAGACTCGTACTTTCTAAAATCTACGGTGTTCCTTCAATAGCCCTTTACGTTTCAGGGTTACGGTTACCTGTTTAGATAGCCCTGCGATCCCACTCTGTGTTTGACTCACAAAAACAACATGTCAGTCACAAGGTAGAAAAAGTAAAAGGACTTGAATGATCACTTGAAATGCTTGCACATTGGAACACCTCTGCCCGATGCCTTGGGGTAGGTGTATACCTACCCACGCCTGTATAGGCGTGATAGTGAAAGACAGGTCACTGTCTGCTAATCCCTTGTTACCGATTTTTATCACTATGAAGTATTTAATAAAATGTTATCTCTGACCTGACGACACAAAAACTTCGAAAGCATTAATAATTATGTAAACGGAATTGCTTGAAAATATTTGTTCAAAACAATATTACACTCTGAGGGTCTAAAACGGCCACTTAATAATATCCAATATGATTCACCTTCGTGAATGAATAGCCAATGACGTTGGTTCGTGCACTTCCCTCAACGCCAATGGCTTTAACGAAAAATTTCTTAACAAAAATAACTGGTCTGCCTGCCTGTCTCGTGGTGTGGAATCAGGGTCCAAGCTACTGGTGGTTAAGACTCCAAAGAGGAATATCGAGGAGTACTATCGGGAAAAGCTTATTAACAGTGTTCGAAGCTCTCCTTAGGGAATTAGATAATGGACCTGAATTCTGATCTGATCTTCCAACACTGTTAATTTATTAATATTATGATATTATATGCATATATATACCTGTTATGATAATATTAGTACGAGTTTCTCCAAAAAAACTGAATGTGAACGATAAAATCTGATAAAACCGAGTTGAAGAGCCTGTCACTGTCAACACTGCATGGTAATGAAAACACTCATAAGTTTAAAACCGCTGCTCATCGCCTGGCATACAATGTGAGAAAAACAGCGGGTACGATTCCTGGTTAGGAATATTGATTGCATATTAACATGACATTTAGTAATTAATAGCAATTTGTAGCGTCTGGGTGAAAATACACTTGGGGACTGGGTCTTATCGAATTACCGTCACCGGATTTTAGTCAGTAAGGGTCTGACAGTCTCTCCCGCTCTGCCCTGGGTGGGAGGACTCATTTGATGATTTTACCACGATAAAAAAAAGCTTAGGCTACTATGAAGATACGGGCCCATATGAAAGTAACTTGAAACTTTTAATTTATCGGGAGTCGGAACATCGTCCAATTATGTTGTCACCAATTTTGAGATCGTACCACTAAGGCTGTATACAGAAAGAAAGCTGGAAACTTATAAGCGCTTACCGGCGCTATTGAAGCTTATCGGAACTTGTCGGCACCATTCAGTGCTTATCGGCGCGCGTTTAATAATTTTCCTGCGCGGGTCAGTAAGCGCTTATAAGTTTCCAGCTTTCTTTCTGCATAAGAAGAGCAAGAATCATTCGCAATTTTGGCCGAAGCTACGGATTTTGCGCTAAGACAGTAATAACCCCAGTTTCAATACTTTGAAAATGGTTGGTGCGATACACCCCAGCGCATCTTTGAAGGGTTTGAACTTCTTAAATTCTGAGTTAAAGTTCCCGTTAACTTCATAATAAAAAGATGTATCTTTAATCTAATTGGTCAAAATCCTTATAAACAAATTGAAAATTATAAATATCGATTAAATTTAAAAGAGTAAGATAATTAATTATGTCCACTTTACAATATAAAAACAGTAACTTGCGTATATCATAAAAAATATACATAATAATATAAGTTAATAAGAAGAAGACAGAACACTTAAAGAAACGATTTAGTGCCCATGAAAGACTCGAAGTTCTTTTGCCGAGTCGTTAGGTGAAGTTTAATCGGTCATAAGTATTATCAATAATTATAAATCCTTATCAAAATCGTCATAAGTAAAAAGTGGGGGAACCCGTGTAAACTTCCCATCAAAGACATGGTTTTAGTGGACCTAATACCTGCTGAGGATGGAATACTGAAACAAGAGTTGTTGTTCAATGGTGATTACTAAATAATCATATATTAAAAAAAAATAACACAGATTAATATTTATGTATTTTTACTTACATTACAATAATCTTAAAAAGTAATTGACAAAATAGTTGCAAACAAAGGTAAGAATGTGAAGATAACCTCTTAGGGCCTGTTGTTTAATCAATACTTAAACTAATTATTGTTAAAATCCCATTCATTTCTTAACCATTTATTAAAAACATGCTTAAGATTTAAAAATATTTAGTTTAACTAAGGATCAAAGACCGCTGCCTTAGATGCTAAACAAAAAAGCTTATTGCGAAACATAGTGACAAGTATCTTGTGGCGCTCAAACGACTTTGCCATGGAGCGCTGTTGGTTAATATAATATGAAATAATCGCAGGATTTGACCACGCACTTTGGCACAGTTGCACTTACTCAATTATTATTTTCTGTGTCACTGGTGTAGTAAGAATAGTAACTGTGCAGAAATAACATTTTATCAACGTTTTCGTACTCAAGTGCCAACCTGCGTTCATTATAATTTGGATCATTTGTGCCAAAATTTTCCTTCCAAAGAAACTTACCCGAAATCGTTTGAACGGGTACAACAGTCGCAGGAATACACAAATATTTCTGAGACATATTATACAGCAGATTATCTTTACCGACATGATCCCAATATTCTAAAGGGTCTTTGTCCGGATCCAAGAATGAATCAGCAACGTAACCACTTACGGCAACACGTGCTCGCGACATCAAACCCTCATCCCCCGAAGCAGTTCTGGAAGTGTTTGGAACTTGTTTTATTGAATTTAAGTTTTTGTACAATTCCTCTATGATACCTTGTTGAACGGACGCCGCTCTTTCAACTTGTGTAAAACCCGCAGTTTTAAATCTTGGATCCATAAATGTTGCATTTGCTGCAATTAGTTCATTTTCGTATTTAACAACCAGTTTTGTACTCCAATTCATAAGTTTATTCTTAAATTCTATTGCCAAAGCAGTAGAGACAGAACACTTGCTGATTTTTGAGCTCACATAGACAATATGAGGGATAATATAAGACAGTGTGGGATATTGATGTTTAGACAAAGTCTCAGTTAAATCTTCCAATGGTTTTAAAATTTTGAAGTATTCACAATATACTTTTCTTTCTTCTGCATTAAAGTCGCCAACTTCGGTTTCACTTATATTTTTTAGCATAACATACAAGTAATGCCAACTGAAAGGTTCGTCTTTCTTCTGTATAGCCGATGAGTCGGTTTTAATTGCGTTGTACGCCTTTTCAAATGTTCTAGATTTTAAATCTGTTAAAAATTCCTTAATGCTCCAGTCTATATACGCAGCTATGCAAGTTATGTGTGGCATTTTTAAATGATTGACCACAGCTCGTTCTAAAAGGTTTTCATTGTTTTTGTTATTACAGTTATTAGTGATAAAACACACCACTTTTTCAAAAACTTCCCATCTTTTTAGTTCCGTCGTTAGCAAACTGGCAATTCTTTTGTCTGATCGCAGGCTTGCTTTAATTGTAAACAACATGTGTGAGATGAGTTTTCCTTGAACAACAAAATGTATTGTTGCCGTCCACAAACTATGGCCACATCTTCTGTCCGTCTCCGGCAGCTTCCATGTGTCTATTGAGATCGCTACGTAACGGACCGATTTCAAGGTTTCGATGAAGTCAAATTTTGCCTTGTTGTATTCTTGACTTAATACTTTTTCAGAGAATTCATTCATGGACGGCAAGGTGTAATTTGGTATAATATTCTTAATGAACCTTTGGAAACCCTTGTCTTTCAGTATGTCATAAGGGCGTAAATCTTCGCAAAACATTTTTACAAACTGTGCATCTTTGTTCTCTTCTTGCATTGTATCCGAAGTCTTCAGTTTTTTACTACTTTTCGTAATATGAATAGTCGTATCTTCAATCTGTTCGGCCATTATGTTGTTTTCAAGAATTTAATGTTTCCGATTATTGTAACTTCATACTTTGTTGTAGAGATTAGAGAAGTGTTTCACTTTCAATTGCAATTTGACCGCATAATATAAATTATTCTAACTTGTACAAGATAAACAGTTCGTTTTGCTATTGGTCGCACTACACAAGAGATGGTTCACTGATAACACACTATACTGCTGTAAAATATTTTCCACTTCGGGCGGTTCCAATAGGATTTCCGCTAACACCAGCTAATAGATAAAATAATTGCCATTCGACAACAAAACGTTTAATGTTGACGATGTAACAACGACAACTGGTCATACATTCAGTAAAAAAATGCGTCATATAATTGCAATCGGAAGCTTTATCATGTGTACACTTTATCAGCTTCATTATAATTGCATACCGTATCGATGTATAGACTTATCAATTTATTAGTCTAGTATTTTTAGGTTTTGGTATCACAAAAGAAGAAATGGAACTCATTAAGGATCACGTTGTCATGAACCCTTTTTAGGAATGCGTCTGTACTCGGGTCTGCATAGATCTGATGATGATCTGATGATGATCTGATGATGATCTGCTGATCATAGAACAGAGAAAATAATATTAAACTTTAAATTCAACGTTTAATTACTTACAAAAAATACTGCTTTAGGCTTGTCAACAGAATTGAACGAACTACATATGATAATTTACATACTATTTCTTCATTCCTTTAATTCAACTTAATACAGATTTACGGAATTACAGACACCACAGTGCGCGAGTGCAACTTGGAGATTTCACTCGGATTTTTTGTTGTTGTATATTAGCTAGGTAGCTGTATCTTCATCGGAATCAGAATTCAAAAACCCGTTCATGATTTGATAAGGATTAGGAAGCATGTCTTCAGTGTTTTCAAACCTGGTTCAATATCCAGTTTTAAAAGTATCGCAAAAACCTGAAAAGAGACAGAACGCATTTCAACTTTAATCTAATCTCTAATATATATACTAAGTACTAGTGATTTAAATGCAGGAAAAATTTAAAGCCAGCCATTTTTTCTTTATTTGCCTTGTTTATGAGCGTTGCCACGATCTACAAGCTCAAGCGACACGCGGATTGCGACGAACAATCAATGAAGTTGTTAGAAACTCTGAATAAAAGAAGCACATAGCATTGACAGCACTTTGCGCTTGATCGGCGACAATAATGCTGTATGATATATCGCACCTTTAGAATAGAAGTGGCGTAATCCAAAATTCCAGTTTTTTGGGAAACGCTAAAAATGTTATTATTAATTCAATAATGAGGGACGCGGGGAAAGAGCGTGATTTGAAAGAGACGGAAACAGTGCGTTTTTCCTTTTCTGGGCTAGAAGAGACGGTTTATTTTTAATAAACTAATAGAATACATGTTTATAAATCGTTCGATGCATAAAAGTCATTTTCTTAAAATTTTTAGTTAGGTCACTTTAATTCTAAAGGTGCGATATCTTAGTTTAGCCCTCACTGCCTCTAGCTCTCGCCGCGTGTACATGCGGCAGAGTCTCTCGGGTTTTCAAACAAATCTCACACACAGATTTCTTACAAGTCTATGCGACGTAAGATCCGCTTCAACACTCACGCGCAGTGACCGTATATATAAGATGTTAGAATAAATAAAAAATCCCTAAATGCAAACCGTGCGTTTGTTGTGGTTCAAAAGGTAACACTGCGGCGTATTAGCGATGTCATAGCCTTACGACTTACAATGTCACATGCATCGACAATGCTTGGCTTTATCTGTGTTCCTTTTGGGTGTAAAATGCGATTCATACGGACCCCGGCCGGTGCAAGTAATTTGTGTCGCAGCGCTCGAAGTTGTGAACAGGGCCTTATGCCGCGCTCCTTACCTCCATACGTTCGTCTCTTTTACGATAAACTTGTAGATACCGATCTCTACCATTATATGGGCTATTTGCCCGTTTTGTTAAGCCACTTAACTCTCCTGTGCGTTGGGAACTTTACCATAGTTACGGGCACCCATTTTCCTAGATTAATTAATTGATAGTTCACAAAAGACACGGACGTCTTTCGTTCATTATTTTTTAGATGATACTTTGAAATTATCTTTCGTGTTGCGATTTTTTTTAATTATTATTTATTAGAGTGTTTTATTTTAAGTTAGAAAAGTAAGTGTCACTAGGCAAAAAAATGTAATATTTAAAACCGTTTATTTTTTGTAACAATTTTGGTGTACAATAAAGTGTATTCTATCTATCTAATGTGTAAAAAAAATGTCGTTGATTATTAATAGTTAGCAGAAACTTAGAGCAAAGGTGAAAGTTGAATCACATTGCTTACGCCTGCATAAATACTAATAGCAAATGGTTACAAGAGTGAATATATCATTCACCACTAAATTCAGTAGGCGCAAACTGATTTTATTAACGACTTTTGTTATTTTCGTATTTTTATGAGCAACGTGCAGATAGAGTAAGCCAGGCAGAAGGTACTTACACAAGACTCAAAACTGAAGGATAAAGTCTGGCTGAGCTGAGCAATTGATTCAGGATGGTTTTAGAATATGAATGTAAGGCTTTGTGATGTCCATAACTCGCTGTCAGATCAAGGATCGAGAATGCTTGGTCCTTGATCGAACAGCGAGTTATGGTCGTACGGCGCGTAGTGTTCCAAGTCACAAGAAGCAGCGCGTAGTGTCAAGAACTGACAGCTTCTTCTTCTGCTTCTTCTTCTGCTTCAGCTTTCAAACAGACTATAAACTAACTGTGCATTTTCATCTAGGTACATTCGTTCAGTATCTAGTTTTTGTAACATCCATCCATCCTCACAAACTTGCACATTGAATGAATAATAGAAGAATAGCCAATGACGTTGCACGAAACGCACGATTTATTAGGAATATTACTTACAGTGGCTTTTTTAGACCCTCAGGGAGTTTAAGTGGTCACTTTAGCTGAATTATACATAATTTTCAATTAAGTTATTTCATATAAATATATCGTTACTTATGTTTCACGAATTCTATCGCAATTCATATTATGATTCTGGTAAAGAGGGCTTTTAGACCCCCAGTTACAGACATGTTTGAAAAGTAAAAAATAAAAGCATGAAGTTAGATCAGAAAGGCAACAGTTCATGCACAACAAGGAGTGTCGTTTACCAACAGATTGAGAGATCTCTGTCTAACCCGTCGGAGAATACTGTGGTGATTTTTACGGTAAACAAAAGTATCTACAGTACTTATTCGTAATTTAATACTGTCTCCAGTTTTCACAAGTGTCCACTAAGCCGTGTTATCGACCATTATCACTGTTGTTTGTAATCTCCGGTAGATGGCGATTGACCGGTATCATGATTATTTATAGTAGGGATAAATGATAAAATAAAGACATTATCCATTTTTTAACAATACAAGCAATACAACCGAAGACATACAAAAAAAAAATCGGTTAATAAGTAAGAGGAGTTCGTGGCTAAATAAATACAGCCGCACAGGCTGATCTTCCGGGTTAGGCCGCGCTTGCCGAGGTTGGTCTGTGGATGGGTGACCATATTTTATAGCGAGTTTCCTCCGTGCCTCGGAAAGCACGTAAAGCCGTTGGTCCCGGCTGTCATTTGTAGATCTTTGACAGTCGTTACTGTTAGTGAGAAGCTCTAAAGTCTGACAACCAGTCTTACCATGGGGCATCGTATTACCCAGTTACTGGGTTGTGGAGGTCCGACAGGCAACTGGTTTGACTGGAACCGAACCCAATATAGTTGGGAAAAGGCTAGGCAGATGATGATCGGTTAATAAGTAAACAAAAATGCTTGAAAATTATTTATTTACAAAAAAATACACATGGCTGACATGGCTTTATAAAATGTTCATTTATGTATGTAGGTATTTATATAATAATAATAATAAACGCTTAAAACTAATTCGTAACAGTTCCACCAATAAAATATAAAGTTATAAGACCAATTTCAACATTCCATAGAAAACCAAAATACCTGGCAGGTTTGGAAATGACCCTTTCAATTCTGAATAACTTCTTAGAAATACAAGTCTTTTTGATCAAACATCGGACATAATCTTGAATTAGAAAACATTTTATTTGTACGTATTTTTTTAGCGTTACTAGTTAAGGGTTCTGTGCTGGTGCACTTTCAATTTCACAATGATTTTGGTCATAATGTGATGTGTAATGTGGTGATATATGGTATCACACTTCAACGACTTAGGTACCGGTGCTAAACACAATTATCTCAGTTCTTGTGGTAAAAAGAAATTAATTTGAGAAAGAAATGGTTCAAGCTTAGATTATAAAATTTCCAGATTCTGTGTTCAAAACAAAACGGATCGTTTTTCTTGAAGCCACTTTTTATAAATGTGTTATTAAATGTAATTCCATGGCGCGTGACGTAGGGATCGAACGACTTAGGTGTCAACTGTCAACTCATCCGTAAATATTTCATCCGAGGATGAAAAGACACCCTTTTTTTTTTTTTTTTTTTTTGCGTGGTAAAATCATCAAATGAGTCCTCCCACCCAGGGCAGGGCGGGAGGGACTGTCAGACTTGTACTGACTAAAATCCACGGTGTCCTTCACGAGCCCTTTACGTACCGGGGTTACGGTGATGGGTAAGTCCCGCGACCCCGGCAGGCTGAAAAGACACCCTTCAAAAATTAAAGTTCTCGACCCATCCTCAAGTTTGGATGAGTCGTCACATAGCTAATATTGATGTGATCATTTCATCCGAATAGACATAGGTACAAACAATTGTGTAAAATAAAACAAAATGAGAACACGATGTGGAATCTGAACAGAAAGTACTAGAAGAACAGGATCACCAAAAACACGTTTTGAAATACTGAAGACGGTGATACCAGCACTTTCTTCATGATCCTCGATCTTTTTACGGATGAGTTGACACCTAAGTCGATCGAACGAAGGGGGTATTTTAATTTCTTTTTTTGGATTCATTTCTCAGTGGGGTACTAGGAATCTGGACATTCTATAATTTAAGTTCAATACAAAAAAAATGCGCTAACGTTTTGTACACCAAAACGTTAGCATCTGCTTGCTTGCTAGCTTAGCTGCCAGTTTACGCATATTCTAATAAATTACCCGACTGACGAAATATGGTTTAACTCTTAAGCCTTTGTCAAACAGACAGCGAATAGCGAACCGGACCGAGTCCGAAGCGATAACGAACCGATATGAGACGTCAAACTGGGTACAGCGAACTGAGGTGTGGCAGTTGTATTAGCTGGCTTTTTATGAACGACGTCAAACAGAGCAAAGACGCCTTCGCCACGTTTTCGCATCAGTTCTGTCACGCTATCGGATCGCTAACGCTTCTCTATATGTATTCAAAAAATTCCATACATTACAAATAAAAACGCCTCGCTTCGCATTCGCTTCACCTGTTTGTTTGGCTAAGGCTTGAGGTTTATTATACACAGTTTGTACGATGACAGCGCCTCCTAGTGACCACATTATTGGGTGCCATATTATCTGCAAATTCTTTACAACTAGATATTTAATAAACATTTTCGCCTCATTGTCGTTAAAAATTAAATAAAATCTATAAATGTATGTACTTAAAAAGATTGACTTGACACGTACTTCACTCTGCGGGTTAATTCACATATCTGTCACATCGCGCGCTACGGTCGTTTTGATATTCCCCACCACCGTTTTGGACATAGCGTAAAGTAATTTGGAACAGGCGTAAATGTTAACTCGAAAACCCGCCATCCTTCTTACAATGTATCGTCAGAAATCAAGAATTTGCCAAATCCAGAAGGGAATTCAATCAAACATTTGGTTTCTCCTCTAAAGTTTGATCACAAGATGATTTGACCGACGATACATCGAAGTGAATAGCGGACATTGAAGTTAATTTCAGTCTACAATTACATCATAACAATATTCTTTGAGTTTTCAAAAAAAAGTCAAAGAATAAGTTTTGGAATAAATTCTACTTAACTAGAGTTTCTGTGTCCTGGAATGTGATCCGATCCTTTTTCGGCAGAACAGTGCACTTTTAGATCGCAAAAATAATTGTACTGATTATTATTATGCTAATACGGATAAGATCGTAAGCCAGTGTACTAAAGATTTATGCCTTTGTCAAACAGACAGGCGAAAGAGAAGCGTTTCCGAAGCGATACCGAACCGAAGCGAAACGTCAGCCCGATAGTTCTGTCAGGCTATTGGATAGCTTTCGCTTTTCTATGTGACTGGATTCAAACAATTCCATACATTACAAATAAAAACGTCACGCTTCGCATTCGTTACGCCTGTCTGTTTGACAAAGTGTTAAAATCTAGTCAGGAAACTTAACTGTCAAGTAGATTCACACTGCCATTTCCCGCTAAGAAACAGTCTTTCCAGTTCTCGAGAAATTGGCAGTAGTCGACATCGACTTGGGTTGCCATTAATCATAAATAGAATAGAAGATTGTAAAACATGTGATTTGTGTTGTTAAGGTTTAATTTAATCAACTGGCTTATTATCAACCAAGTTCCCTGACTAAACACATTGCATTTTAATTCAGTTATTTGATGAACACAATAAGTACGCCATCTCCATCACAAAAGAAAAATGTTCGTATGATATTACGAAGGCTTTCACCTTCTGTTTTATTTCAAAAGTCCCTATTCCGTTACTATATAACTTTTACCACAGGACCTTGAGGGTCGGGAGGAGAATATTCTTCTTCTTTTTAGTCTGGAGCAGAGGCCATGAAGATGACTGCAGCGTCTTTCCCTGTGACCGTTAATATGACGCCCAGGCCTATCCCGGCGCCCAAGACCACTCCTACACTAATTGCGAGGATTTTCTTTGCCATAGACCATTTGCTGCAGGCCCAGTACTGCTCGCGGTATACACTGGAAAAATAAAGCAAGTGGTGTTAGAAAAACATGGCATATTTATATATGTAAGTACTTCTAATCAGCATCTTAGTGCTGGGTGGGATACAGGCTCTCGATGGGAGGGAGTGTGCCATACATAATCAGCCAGGCTCAACCTGCGTTGGTGGATGCCAAAATGTCTTCGATTTAATTATTTTTGGCTCAATTTTTGTTGCAGTCCCAGTAATCGCGTAAAAATTGCTTATTATAAGTTATTTTTTTTTGCGATCTCAGGGTTGGTATCATAGTAGAAGCCGTTGGGATGAAACTAAGGTTGTAGATAATATTGTGCGCTATAATAATAATATGAAGGAGGTAGCCAAATTAAATTGAAGGCGAACTTCTAAATAGCAACTAAAACTGTTGTTTTAGACTTCAAGAAAGAAGAAGAGAAGTCAATAGAAAATTCTACACAAATTGGCAATAGGGGTCTGTACCATTATTAAGCAACATCTTTTAAAAATATGATTTATCAATCTATAATCAGTGCGGGAAAGAGATGCTATAGTTTTTACATAACTCTATCTCTCCCCCTGAACTGTTATGAAGGCTTTTATCTTATCTGACATCTCTTGTTAATGTTTTAGTCGGTGATCAACAAATATTTAAGTATTCAGCGAGCCAAAAAAATGTCGTCTTCTAGTAGAAAGATTTAGTTCTACTTCATCTTGACATCCTAACCTGCCCCACAGACTGACTTATTTATTCACTCAATTTAATGATTTTTTCGGAAGTCTTCATACAACAAACATCCTCGTTGATCGGACTAGTCACCTACACAACCTTGGCAAACGCGGTTTCGCCTGAAGAGCGGACAGACATACAGATCGCTATACAGGCGATTAGTAAAATAAATGACTTAATAAACTACAGAGTTTATTTAGCCATTTATTTTACTATTTTTAACGAATGCGAAAGATTGTGATAATGGATAGATATTTGGATGGATATTTGAAATACTTATGTAAAAACTACAACGGTTATGGGAATCCGACGACTAGTAACTTAATGTTCAAGATCTTATCGAAGAGAAATACTTTCTTTTTGCAGAATTCAAAATGAAATGCCAATTTTATCAATGAGGAAGATAATAAAATGGCCACCGATATTACATTGTCTGCAAATCAATAGTTTACGGACATTGCACTCAGCTTGCAAATCCAACCTGGCTGATACCATATCATGTTGTCAGTTTGTGACGTATAATTCACCCTGTTAGTGCGAAGGGGGACAGCTGTAGTTGTGCTAAAAGTAAGTAGGTACTTGTTTCTTGAGCAAGGTATGGCTGTAGCAAGTGGCCAGTAAGGACAACAGCAATCAATTGGGATATTTTTTAATTTAAATAGCTTTTACGAGCAGTTAACAATTTTTAAATTAACATGATAACCTACTAGTTATTGATTTCAGCTATAAAGAAGTACAAATAAAAAAAACCGGCCGAGTGTGAGTCGGACTCACCCATAAAGGGTTCCGTAGCAGCAAATAACATAATATAAAAGTTCTTGGTTGTAACTTTGAAAGGTAAATTGCGGTTTATGATTTATGACGTATTAAAAAAAAAACTAATTACTTGTTCTCGTTCAAACCAATTTTCGCTGGTAGTTTGCATGGTAATGTTCATCGTATATTTTTATTAGATTTATCATTGTCTTATTTTAGAAGTTACAGGGGGGGGTCACATGTTACCACTTTGGAAGTGTCTCTCGCGCCAACTGTTCAGTTTAGAAAAAAATTAAATAAGTAACCTCAATATAATTTTTAAAGACCTATCCATAGATACCCCACACGTATGAGTAATTGAGTTTTTTTGAATTTCAATTCTAAGTATAGGAAACGCCCAATTTTCTTTTTTAATTTTGTGTGAGAATCCTAATGCGGTTCACATAATACATCTACTTAATAAGTGTCAACAAGATAGCTCTTATACTTTCGGAGAGAAGTGGCTGTGACATACGGACGGACAGACAGACATACATGACGAATCTAAAAGGGTTCCGTTTTTTGCCATTGGCTATGGAACCCTAAAAACACAGATTTTCAGTTCTAACATCGTTGAGTCTTTAAGAGTTATGTTTTGGAGTTATTGGTTATTGGATGACAACTTTCTAGGAATGTTTTAACCGACAACACCCTTCTTAGGTCAAGGTAATTTTAGCGCCATAGAAACTTCGCAGTATATTCTGTACTGTGCTCATCAAAAATGTCAATAGTTTGTCATTAACATCTTTGGACTATCTTACTTAAGTACATATTAAAGTTACGCTCTTTTTCCATGGTCAAAATCTGATCAGACGAAATATGGATCTGTAAAATCGCACCAGGTATTGTGTCAACTGCACACAAGCTGGGCACGGATCGACAGATCGATCTTTCGAAAATCACATGCAGTCTGATCAGACGACAAGTTTTCGGTCAGATCCACGAATATTCAAAAGAGGTTTTATCTATACTGTGGATAAAAGAGCTTTTATTTATTCTGTGGGATCAGAGATTCAAGTAATTGATGCCAGGTAAAACTGAACTTTTTGGGCATTACTGAATGATTTAAGTCACAAGTATCGAGGTGCTTAGGAAGAGATCCTAAATGAACATCAACTATATTTCAGGAGTACCTAGGATCACTTACGGGACTCAAGTGATGTGTCGCACTTAGCACGAAAGAAGAAGAACGAGTACATGATGATGATGATTTAGAGTTGTGACACGGTCCCGCTCGGTGACTAAAGCTGCAAATTACTTGTTTTGCAGAGTTGGTCTATCTCACTAATCGATAAGATAAATACGTTACCGCGTATGACTCATGCTTAGTACTGACATCACGGAATATTATTGATCGCAAACATTTTAAACTACCGTGGACTTTTATACAAGCCTAAAAGCTTGGTTTGTCCTCTTTAATCTTCTTCTCTACATCATGTGAAGGTTTTTGAACAGCCTGTTTACCTTACGGGCTGTGTGGAAAATAAACAAATGAATTCTCCCGCTTAGGGTGGAGTAGAAGAGGCCGTCAGATATGATTAACTAAAACCCCAAATTATTCCTTCAGTTGCCCTTTCAGTTCGGGGCCGCGGTAACAGACCGTGACCCCCGTGAGCATTTGGCTTATGAGTTTTTTGAAGTGAAAACTTCTTTAGCGGCGTTGAGCACTTTTTCTGTAATGGGTATAAAATCTTAAACTCGCGTCAGGACACTCGCGTCAGGACACGTGACCCTGACCGAAAAAGCGTAGGACGGCGCAGGGCGCTTGCGTGAATGTTCGTGTGACTTTATTACTTTTAAAGAAGTTTGTATGCTGGATACATTCGTTGCTAGGTAACATTGTTTATAAAAGATGTACGTCACATTGGAAAATTATTGAAATAAAAAGTCAACCATTTTTGCGAGTTTTACTAAAATCTGTTCACAAGATATTTCCAACAATTACTATTCAAGTTTTCACTTCTGCCGGCACTCCCAGAGTGCAAGCCGTCGTTTTTTTTTGACATGTTAATAGATTGAAGGGTAAATAGATCTCTTGCGATGTGATTGTGCCAAATGCAAGCCAAATGCGAAACAGATCTTGGGCAACACAGAATGAAATGCTTTTTATTTTTTGTTTTTAGCGTGGTAAAATCATCAAATGAGTCCTCCCACCCAGGGCAGGGCGAGAGGGACTGTCAGACTTGTACTGACTAAAATCTACGGTGTCCTTCACTAGCCCTTCACGTACCGGGGTTACGGTGATGGGTAAGACCCGCGACCCCGGCAGGCTCTGGCCCTCTACAGGCCCCGTCAATTTGCTGACACTCCTTGAGGCGCGCGTGGAACACAACGCGCCGTCGACCCGGGCATGGTCCATGGTCGGGCTGCGAGTCGCCCATTACTCGCTGCCCGCATGTCCGCGCCTACGGTGGCCGGAGATCGTCTGGCGACGTCCGTCGCCGTGGGCGTCTACCACTGCGTGGCTTATGAGCTTGCCGTAATATTGGCATCTTGGAACTTCACTGTTTAAAACTTCTATGTGGGGTTGAGGTGTGCTCATACATGTATACTTACACCTGATTGCCAGAGGAACAGGGCGAAACCAGAAGTCAAGAGCCAGCAAAAGAATAATAGTCTCAGATCCTACTTTCCGATCAAAGAGTAACATAGGAGACAACTAAAGAGCTGACCAAAGCTGGCTTTTACCTACCCAGCAGCTCTTTGGCAAATAAAATTGCCAGATGATGGCGTTGCCGAAGAGTTTCTGATGCCATTTTGTAGTTTGTTGACATGTTTTACTTTATTATATTGTATTTAGTTAGATTTGGAGATACTTAAGATCTAAATTAAAAGTGTAAGTAAATATCGCTTTGAGATACCTATCTTGTAAAATATGTAGCACGTAATATTGAAGAATAAGTAGGTAAATCAGTTTTAATGTTTTCAAGAAATAAGACCGCAAAAACACGCATTTTCTTTATCAAGTTTCATTATTTTTATGTAGAATTAATATGAAACAAAATTATCATCAGTCAGTTTTACCAACTATTCACTTAATCTGCTTAATAGTTGGTGATTAGCATTATTGATTTGCTGCTAAATTCATTAGGGAACTGTAACGATCAATCGTAATTATTTCTGTTAAGTCACTATAGATAATACGAATATTTATCGAACTATCACATAATACCTATAGGGCACTATCATCGGGAAACAGTGGATGACAAATGGAGCTTCGACCAAATTTAATTCGTGTTTTTTTTTGTTTTGGACAATACCGCCATGTTGATTTTTAAAACATGTTTAACAACAGTTTTGTAAACGTCATTAAAACGCCAGAATATCTTTGTAGCATTGTAATTGAATGAATTTGTCACTTTGTGGTAATATGACAAATGCCAATAACTTAGACAAAAGTATGCAGTTTCTTTCTTTGCTTTTGTTTTTTTAAAACGTTGCCCCACAAAAGGAATTTCTCCTATGTCGTGGGTGCGTTTACAAACATAGAAACTCACATACACAAACAGCCAGACCGGGAACAATTACTTGCAGATCACACAAATATTTGTTCCGTGCGGGGATCGAACCCGCAACACGTTGCACAGCAGTCGATCCTTCAGCCACTGCGTCAATCGTGTCGACGAATTGGCTGCTTTGCTTGCATGCTATTGTGATACAAGTTCATTAATCAAAAGTTGTAAAACAACTAATAAACGAATTTCACGCATGTTCTATCCACCTCTATCTACCCCCTATGGAGAAATTAAGACTCTTGTTTACAGAAATTTTCCAAATTAAAGTGGGATTCCCAGTAGAAACTGACGTGAACACAGCTAAGCCAATCAAAAAATATATCAAGTTGATAAGAGTGTTAGACTACACACGTCGTGCCGTTGGCCGACAAAGAGTGATCGTACTCTTTAACAAATAATTGATTGCTAACAACTCAGTTGCTACAGCAACTTGCTCATGAGGAACTTTAATTCGAATCAGAAAGAGTGGTTACAGGATGGCATACCAATAGTCATGTCTGTAGATAAAATAGCGGACTTTTTCAAAAATCGCGGAGGGGAGGTAAGACCTTAACGGTCAAAGCGTATTCTATGAGTTTACGGAATTGTTGGCAAAATGCCATCACAATTTGAAAACTTGTGCTATCGTATCTACTAAAAATTACTCCTAAACCCATAATGATGTTGAAAATCTATTGAGCCAATCACAACAGTTCCTCAAAGATTTGATTGCAGATAGCCAATACCGATCGATTTTTCACAAGAGAATTAGCCATGTTGTACTAACCTCGTAGGTGGTTCATGTATCCTATCATTCCTGGCCTCGGCTAGATTATTTACACTTCCAACATACGCTTTGTTATCGTATACAAAGTCACTGGATCTGCTTGAAACTTTTGATTTCTCTCTCTTGCGTTCACTTATTGTAAGGTCGTCGGCTGAGGCATGTATGCTGCGCCGGGGCTTGTGTCTGGTGCCGGTCACTTTCACGTCAGTGGGGTCGGCTTCACGCCTCGGCTTATGTGTAGCGACATCGCCGAGCTCGACGTCCCTGCGTCTCTTGTGTCTTGTCACATTCGGTGTGTCGTCACTGGAGTCAGCTGCTTTGCGTTGCTTGTGTCGAGCACCTTCCACTTTAACATCACTGAGCTCTGCGTCCCTACGCTTGTGTCTCACCACTTCACCTGTCTCTGTCTGTCGCCTGTGCCTCTTCTGTCTCGGCACTTCCACTTTCACGTCACTTAGTTCGTCGTCGCTCGGGATTTTTTTCTTCGACATAATCAAGTACGAGTGCTAACGTGCGCTTGCAACGAATCACTGAGCGTACCTTGTTATCGTTCGTGATAATGTTATCATGAAGGTAGACAGGTGTGTTCCGATATTTTTATAGGATAATTTTGGACTGTTTTGCGATTTATAAAAGGTTTTTTCTTCAATTTGTTATCAGTGTCGTGATATTAAGTGTATGTTTTCTTTAGATCCGCTTGAACAGGATAATCAATATTTAAATTGGAAATAGCTCAATTTAGTCTCGACCCTTGTATTATTCCAGTCACCGTTTATTACGTATCTTACCATCACATCTGAAAATCCTGAAGGATTAGGTTGACGTGTAGCCGAGATCTGTGTGAGCAACGGGTACATTTAAGCCAGATTAGGTCAGAGTATTTATTTATTTATTAATAAGGTACACCCGTTTAGTATTGCTGCAGTATGTCTTTCAGATCAACATAATGATCCTCGAAAGGATTGAAGAAAAATAAAGACCGTAAAAACCTCATCGCGGGGATATACGAGTACGTATAAAAAGTAAAGACATGACTCACTGAATGACTGAATCATCAGCGCTCAGTCTGAACCAGACCTAAGGAAGCTGATATTTTGTAGTGACATAACTATGGTACAGATAAGCGAAAAAAATTAATTATCAACACAATCAACAGTGCGATCACTCTTTGTCGGCCGGTGGCACGACGTATAATAATATAGGCTAGCACGTTTGTCAACAACATTAAATATTAGTAGTTATGTGACATTTACCCTTACTCCACTGTCAACATTTATAGCTGTATCTGCTATAATAGGAGATGGTACAGGCCCAGGTTTGAAAAACTGGATCCAATGAGAGAGGCTTCTTCCCAAAACCGGGATGATTAGCATGCAAGCTAGCAATGACCAGGAACATTAAAAAGGCCCATGCAACTTTTAGTATGGACTTTGGCATCATTTTTTTTTTCTTATGGCCAATGATTAAATTTTGGCCACAATTAGACTACTACCTAAGAAGTAAATAGAAAAAAAAATAAGTTTCTAAACCGTAACCAACCAGAGATATGGCGGTTTTAATTTTGTTCTAATCAGGAGTGATTTATTCCCGATTTTTTTCTAATCAGGAGTGATTTACTCCCGATTAGAACAAAATAAAATCCGTTATATCTCTGGTTGGTTACGGTTTAGATTTTTTTAATTATTTTTTTACGAAGTTTTTAGGTTGCGGTCTACTAATGACCAACATTTCATTACTGGCGACAGAAAAAAAAAATTGATGTCAAAAAGTTGCATACCCCTTTATAATCTGGTTATGTTTTAATAAACGATCTGATGGCCGAAACACATCTGCTTGTATGGAGAAGACAAACTAAAAATATTTTAAAATAACGTAAAGAAAAAATGCTACCTCGTTTTATCAATACGTTATCTCGTCGCGAATCGTTCAGAGTAAACAACCACAATCAGGTCAGTACTGTGGGCGCTCATGATTAGAAGCACCTACTTAGTGGAGAGTGTGCCGCGGTCCAGTGGTTGAAAGTGCTTCTGCGCAGCATGAGATCCTGCGATCAATCCCAGGTGCAATGCAATTTGCATATAAGTTTTCTCAATCTCAACAATTTTTTTCTATATGTGCGTTTACAAACATTTACTCAAGTATAGATTTGTCGCAACAAAAACTTCGTAGAGTCCACAAAACATCGTGAAGAGGATTTTTGAAAACAAGACCAGAGAAACGTTACTTTAGCTGTTACATTTTATGAAGAAACAGACCGTTGAACATTTTATACCATGTATGTTTCATAATTTTAAGAAAAAATAAAAGAAATATATAAAAAAATACATAAATGTGTAACATGGGAAGAGCAAGTGACTCGGAAACATGGTTTCGTTAATTAAGTCTTACTCGCTATACAAGATAAAATACACGACCTTAAACCGAAAATAATGACATCTCATTAAGCGCAAAAAAAGTCAATTTCTTCGAAAGTGTATATAAAAACCGCAGCTCTCTAATGTGCAGTTAAAACCGAAGTATTTCTAAACTTGTTAGTGTCCAAGAAAGGTGAAACAGGTCCGTAAAAGCTTTGTATTATTATACCAGGAGGCCATAAGGGCTAATTAGAAAAATGTCTGGTTAATTGTGCTGTGACGCAACCGGTAGCTGCGCGGGTGCCTTATAAGGCGCCACTAATGAGACGGCGCAAGCGCAGTCATCCCGCCGCAAACTTTTTGTTCACATAGTGTTTGTTGCCATGGACGTCGTCAAAAATGCTGCTAATGACTTACCGTATTTTTCCTTGAACTGTTTGAAACCGAGTAGGACTTGCAGCTTCTGTTTAAGGAGATACCTGGTTTCAAGGCAACAAGGTCATGGACTGACGGTCCTAATAACAGTATGAAAAAAATAGGCCTTTTAGTAAAATTATGGCTGCATCATCATTAGCCTTGCCTTTGATCATTCATTCTTACCGAATAGCTACACAGTTAATTTTATCGTTCAGGCATAGGTTGTCCAATGGGCAGAAAGTCCAGCAGTCTCAACATATCCAGTTCGCAGAATGAGAACCCTCGGGGTGCCTCTGCAAAAATTCAAAGTGGACCCAAGTTTTGGGCAACTCTAGGTTCGGTTTGATTAAGTTCCTTTAGACCTTGCAAACAGAAATAAGAATCACGAGAGAATTAGAACCCGTAGACCTGGGCGAATTGGTCATTTTCCGTCTAAACGTTTTTTTGTTGGTTTATTGCCAGATTTATAAGTACATATCCTCAAAAACTAGAGATAGCAATTACAGGCCCGCCTCAACATAGTAAAGAAAAGACTAGGCAGATGGTGACGGAATAATCTGTAATTTTTTCATAGTACAATGTGTAACAGATAACTGTATTATGATTTTTTTTTTTTAGGGTGGCAAAATCATCAAATGAGTCCTCCCCGCCTGGGCGGGGCGGAAGGGACTGTCAGACTCTTACTGACTAAAATCCACCCGTGTTTCTTCCGATGCCCTTTACGTTCCGAGGCCGCGGTATCCTGGATTAAGAAAAAAGCCGCGACCCCAGCAGGCATTTGGCCCCGTAAGGGGCCCCGTCGGTGACGCGTGAAACACGACGCGCCACCGACCCGGGCTTGGTCCTTGGTCGGACGGCGAGCTTACCCATTACTCACGGTCCGCAAGCCCGCTCCGCCGCTGTGCCCTCTGCTGTTCAGAGGGACACGCGTTGGAGCATCCACCCGACAGGCTATTCGCATACGGGCAAAGAGATCCCTTAGGCACACAGTGCCTAAAAGAGTTTTTGCCCGCATCCTAGGGTGCACCGGCCCGAAAAACTGGTCTTCCCCCCGGACGTATCCGAAGGGGAACTCCAGTCCACGGGCGCACGTGGAGGTTTCCTGTCTTAGCACCCCAACTGTATTATGCTGTGCTAACAATGTATTCGTAGTAAATACAATAGTATTAACATAGATACAGTAATACAACTAGGAACAAATGTTTGGAATCAGCTTTCACACACCTGCTAAACTGATTCAGGGAACAGGTATTTTGTGAGTCAGGATTGTCGCATAATCAATTAATTGAATAAGTAGTTAACTTTCATGAGTATTCATGTGACAGGCCTTTTTATTTTATCATGGTAAAATCATCAAATGAGTCCTCCCACCCAGGGCAGGGCGGGAGGGACTGTCAGACCTTCAATAGTCCTTGACGTTCCGGGGTCACGGTAATTCATAATTCCCGCGATGTCACAGGCCTAACACCCGCGTTTAATTACACAAAACTATTCAGTTTATTAAATTCAAATAACATAATATAATGCCAATATTTACCTAAAGAGTTAACCAGAAGCATGCGGACGGTGAGTAATGGTTGACTCGCCATCCGACCATGGATCATGCCTGGGTCTACGGCGCGTCGTGTTCCACGCGCGCCTTATAAAGGTGTCAGCAATCCGACATCCCCTTTGGAGGCCCCAAGGACCGCCAGACTTGCGGGCCTGTATCATCAGGTAAACGTGACCCTACCCCGTAAAGGGGTAGTGAAGGATCACCGTGGATTTTAGTCAGTACAAGTCTGATAGTCCTCGGGAGGGACTGACCCTGTCCTCAGTGGGAGGACTCATTAATTTGATGATTTTATCACGATTAAATAATGAGTTAATTAGAAATCCCTCATTTCGTTAGATAAGTGTATGTCCCATGTAATAGTAGCGAGCTTATATACTTAGGTGCGGTTACTAAATATCGATTATGCACGATTTCTTGAGTTCTGAAATTTCAAACTTCTCACTTCATAAACAAAGAAGTTATAGGGGGTCAAAAGTTCCGTGAGTATCTTCGAGAGAAAATATAATTATACTACTGTTTACTGATTACTTACGAGTAATAAGTAAGTAATCTATTTACTGTGACTGTGACAATGTTATTGAAAGTAAGAGTACCTCAGGTGTTCAAATGTCAAACATCCGAGTTATCTAACAGATTAGATTACGTGAACACCGCATATCTTCAACAATATCTCGAAGGATCATACACAAATGATTAAATGATAGCTCTATATAATATTATTTACTATTTATGTCTTAACTATTTGCCTAAGAAACTGTATAAATATTGGCATATTGGCGCTAGGACTAACTTTTTTCCAGAAGTAATAACCCTATAAGCCTTTGTCAAACAGACAGGCGTGACGAATGCGAAGCGAGTCGTTTTTATTTTTAATGTATGGAATTGTTTGAATCCAGACACATAGAAAAGCGAAAGCGATCCGATAGCGTGACAGAACTATCGGACTGACGTCTCTATTCGGTTCGGTATCGCTTTGGACTTGCTTCGCTTTCGCCTGTCTGTTTGACAAAGACTATCTGTTATAATGAAAGAATTTTTCAATTCAAACCAGTTGTTCCTAAAATAAGCGCGTTCAACCAAACAAACAAACTCTTTAGCTTTATAATATTAGAAGACTAGATTTAGTATAAATACGTTTCTTATTTCTCTTTCTTTCCAGAAAATGGAACTACTTCATGTTATAATCAAGTCAGGCCCGTCCCCCCGACCATTAGCCTGGTCACTGGAGGTGTCATCCTCTAAGGATGGCGAGGATTGGAGGATGGTGAGGGCCTTCGGAGACCGGGACCACTGCCGCAAGCTGTGGGACCTCAGGCCAGAGAGAAGGCGGCGCAAAGTCAGGGCTGCGAAGAGGATGAACAGGGCTGACAAGCCTGCCTGTTCTACCCAGTTTGCTAGCCCCAGACCTTTGGAGAATGGAGAGGTAAGCTATTATCATGTACTAGCCTTGAGTGTTTCCTTGATCTGTTACTGGCAGACTTAGCTCACTTAGAGCTTACTTACATACTAAACTCAGCTGGTTTCGAGCCACCTTGACACACACTGATGACCTTGAGCCAATATTAAAATCCTCTGAGTATGAAAGTTCTGGGTTTGATCCTCAGGTCGGGTAATATGTTATTGGGTTTTTTTATCAGGATTTCTTCAATATTAGCCTCACAGTTTGGATTTGTTCCCTATTAATGGCAGAAAGGACACCCCCTATTACCTGGGACTGTATCATAACTGGCGAAATGTGGGTGTACGATTAGGTGCACCTCTGCCTAATCCTTAGTTGGGGAAATGATATAATTGAATACTCTGCTTGTCAGATGCACGTGGGTATCGGTGAGGGCGTAGTAGCGCGGCGGGTGCGCGTGTCATTCCGCGCTGCGCACGCGGCTCCCCCGCGCCACCAGTACTACACGGTGCGCGCGCTCACCATCGCCGCTCGCTGCCTGTGTCACGGGCACGCTACCAAGTGCCATGTCAGCGCTGAGGTTTGTACAATAAATTTGCGAGAACTAACAATTATGCGTTAACTGCCCGGATAGGCCCCTCAATTTTTTATGTTCCTCAATTTTTCTTAAAAAGTCTCAGACATTCAAGACAAACATGTTGGTCTAGTGGTTAGTAACCCTGACTGCTATGCCGGAGGTTGTGGGTTCGATTCCCACCCAGGACAAATGTTTGTGTGATGAGCACGATCATTTGTTCTGTGTCTGGGTGTAATTTATCTATAATATGTATGTATTTAGAAATATATAAGTATGTTTATCAGTTGCCTAGTACCCATAACACAAGCTCTGCTTAGCTTGGGACTAGATGACGTTGTGTGATAGTTGTGGAATATTTATTTATTTATTTATTTATATTCATCATTCAAGACAAGCTTGGTACTTGACTAGGATTATGTCTAGACAACAAAAAACTGCCGAAACAAATTATTTTGGTATTTTTTTGGTTTACTATGCCGTCGATCGAGTAAACTGGAAGTCATGGGGTCTCTTTTTCGGTCCTTTATCTAGCAGTATTGGTGATGCAGGCCAGCAGTGTCAATAGTTTTTTTTTCCTTCAAAGGAGATATAGGTATATATATAGGAAACACCCACCTAACTAGTTTCTAAAACATACATTTGACTAGCGCCGGCTGTTTCTGGGATGGAAAAGCATCCGCGATACCAGAGTAATTGTGTATGTATTTAGATTTGGCAACCACTTACTTTCAGGTACCCATTATCTAGTTTATAATTCCAGGGTGCAAAATGCGAGTGTGAGCACGGCACCTGCGGGGCCCATTGCCAGCGGTGCTGCGCCGGCGGGTCGTGGGCCCCCAACCAGCCCTGTGCTGACCAGGACGACAGGACTGAGTGCTCATGCGGCGAGCGCGGAGCCTGCTCCTACGATGACACCGGCGCCATACTGTGCGTCAATTGCACGGTACGTACATAATATCATCTTTGAGGGAACATCTAGTTATCTGATACTCAACAACGACCCATACCTTTTAAAACCGTTCTCTTGATTCGTTTGGGGTTGTATTGTAAGCAAGAACCAGCGCAGTTTAAAATTTAAAAAAATATTCGAATAATATTCGAATAACTTGAACCAGTATTCGAATAGTGAAATGGGACGAATATTAGAAGTATTAATCCACATAATGGATTCTTCACTCTCACTTCATAAAATTCCATATATCGCAAAAAAAATATCGCTATGCGTGCTTAGCGTAATGGTGGGCGTGAAAAAATCCTTAGTGAATCTGAGATAAAATTGCCAACAAGGTACACACTTTTTAAAAATATTTAATGTCTACTTAATTAACATAGTCATACAAATTGATATTTATTAAAGTGGAAGTGGTAACAAGGATTAAAACAAATCTAAGTGATTATCTTGAGACATAAATAACTACTGATTGTAACTGTAAAATATTTACAAAATTATCATAAATTAAATAATGATTAGGTATATGTTTGTAGATATTTATTGTAATCAGTCTCATTATTTGGATAAAGGAGGAAGTTTTTCAAAAAACTTTGCATGTGACTACATAAGGGTTTAATGCTCAGTACATTTGCCACTTGTACATTTGCCCTTTGATTATGGAGACGCCTCAGAAATTCCGTGATTTTGATTAAATCGAAAATCTTGATTAAAGAAAAAGTCCTAAACTCAGTCCGGGTGATGGATTACACTCCCGCCTTTCTTACCGAGAAGACGTTTTTTATATGAAAGGAGTGAGGGGAAGCCCCTTCCAGGGAGTGGGATAGAGAGAACTAGCAACAAAATAGTAGGTACAAACAAATGAAAAGAGAGAGTGAGAAAGTGTCGCGGGTTTACTCCCCTTACGGATCAAATAATTGTACAACCTACCAGAGTATGAGAATTCCAATGACTTTAAACGCACCCATGGTTCAAGGGAAATTCCTAGTTTAGGGCAATCGCGTGTCAGAGGGTCATGGTCATCCGGATGATCCGGGGATACCGCGGGGATATAAGCCATATTGAAGGAACACCGTGGATTTTGCCTACGAGTCGAGTCTAGTGTGCTGTACGAGTCTGACAGTCCCTCTCGTCCCGCTCTTGGTGGAATGACTCATTTGTTGATTTTATTACGTATTGCCTTTTTAATATTAATAAACTTATTAATATTTTCGTTGTTTCAGGAGAATCGGGCAGGTCCCCTGTGTGACCGGTGCCTGTTCGGGTACTACAACGCGCTGCCTGACGGTCCCTGTCTGCCTTGTGACTGCGATCCTCAGGGCTCTGACGGTAGGTTCATCTCGAGACTTTCAACTCGGTACCCATGGTTCAGTGTTCTCGAACGGTTGTACCAAACCTGAGAGATTCAGTAGATAGCCAGTCCCAAAACCAAAAATCTTAGAAATCGATATAATTATGTACTAATATTATAAACAGGTAAAATGTTTTTGTTAAAATATACGTTGGGGGGGTAACAGAACTGATGTTCCAATTTCAAAAATCGTTTTTTTTTAATGGCCATTGCAATGAAAAAACAAATTGTCAATTCCAAATTCAAACTAAAAAATGTGCGGGATACTTCCAAGTTCCAACATGGCGAACGCGTCCCTTTGTTTTTTTTTAAGCTTTTTCTCACACTAGGAATTTCTCCTGTGTCGTGGGTTCGTTTACAAACATCCAAAATCACATACACAGAAATAGTCGTAATTGTGTGTTTGTTTTAATTTATTTTTAGTGTTTGCGTGTTTAAGCTTCTGTAGTGGTAAGTGTTTTATTTATGTATAAATACTGTAAAATGTAGGATTCGTCTGACCCGGGGCGAACACTGCATTTAACAATTACCTATAAAGATGAAAAAAACGTGAACACGCAAAATTTGAGCGACACTTAGACTTTACATATTATTCTCAAAATGACCAATGGATGAACCATTGGTCATTTTGGCACAAATTTGGTGTAATACTACAGTATCGGCATAATACTGTAGTATTATAACGAGTTAATCATTCTTCCTATAATTTTGAGTTTAAATGTCAAAAATTACACACACACCTTTGTATAATTTGTAGCACACATACATTTTCTAAGGGTAGATTAAGAACCAAAGTTTTAATGGCGTGAACAATCATGTCACGCTACGTTTTTATTTAACTCTATTAATTAATACACACTCAGATTTGCTTTTAGAATATTTACACAAATAATGAGGATGAATGACGGAAATTTTTGACTCCTTTTGGGACAGATACCGAGATAACAAAAGATAGTAATTGTTTCTGCAAGTTTAGGGCTCAATACGGAAATCTACGGTTAGTTGAGTCATATCATTAACCTTTTCAGGCTCTTGCAAATGGGACAAGAAGCACCATCAAGTCACCTGCAACTGCTTCCCTGGGTTCGTTGGCCACCTGTGCGAAGCCTGTGAGGACTCGACAGCCGTGTTCCCGAGCTGCCAGACGCCAGTAACACCTGCTTGCAAGTGTGATCCTCGAGGAGTGACCGACCCTGAGAGAATCTGTGACGACGTATGCGAGTGTAAAGTAAGTCAATCAATCAATCAAAACATTTATTTCAAGTAGGCCAGTTACAGGCACCTTTAAAACAGCCAAAAGAGAAAAAAGTAAAAATACAACAACAGTATGGTGCTACAGTCTCAGTCACAAGACAATAACTGTGAAGGTGCCATAGATGTCCATTCCAAGGTGTAGATCTCTGTGTAGAAGTACGGGTAAAAAACTCTATGGACGCTATTTGTCATTCAAGTAGGTAATTATTACAAATACTCTGTTACAATTATACATTACTAGCACTTTGCCCGCGACTTCGTCCGCGTGGGTTACGTACTTTCCTAATTCCCCCTTTTCACCCCCTTAAAGGTTAAATTTCCAAAAACCCCTTCTTAGTGCTCCCCTACATCATAATAGGAAGCCGTGTGCAAAATTTCACATTCCTAGCCCCAGTAGTTTCGGCTGTACGTTGATATGTCAGTCAGTCAGTTCTCCTTTTATATATATAATAATATATAAATATATAATATATATATATAGAATATAGATGTGAGGACGAATGATGTCCAAAACCACTCTTATGAGTCCACTCTCCGTCTCCTTTGTCATTGCACGTTTGCGCCCCTTTTACCCATGGGCAAGGGTTCAGTAAGATGGTCGGTCTATCACCATTTGTAGGTCTTTCACGGAGAGGTACTTAAAGGTGCCTGCGGAAAATCGTGTAGACTCTCGCTACTCGGAGGTCAAATTTCTCTCAGAAGAACCCAATTGTAGGTACCTATGAATATTTTAATTAATAAAGACTCCTACATACTTTTTTTTTACCTGAGGAATAAAATTTATTAAAAAAGTGTGTTGTTGATGAATGGGTGTTGTGACACAGTTTGGGAGAGGCCAATGTCCAGCAGTGGATTTCGATATAAACTTAGTCGGATTTATTGATTTTAATAACAATCCACATCTCTCATCTTATCTGTATCAGCTTCCAATTTAACTTTAAATACGTTAGTGACTTGTAGCAACCACATAAACGTGCAGATGACACATAATATTTTCTAGAGTAACGTGGTCGGCGAGAGATGCGATGCGTGCGCAGCGGGCCACTTCGGTCTGAGCGCGGAGCTGGCGGAGGGCTGCAGGCCCTGCTACTGCTCGCACATCACTGACACCTGCAGCCTCGCAGCACCAGAAGACCTGGAGCCGCCCAGAGATGTAAGTTTACTGTTTTGTAATCATTGATTCATACTCTACCGATAATTCCGAAACACAGTTTCTCTAAAAACAGTCTTAATTTTAGCATAACTCTCAAAAAACTGTTAAATTACATTTTTTTAGCTCTAAAATCACTAAATAGTAAGATCATTGAGTTCACCAATATTAGTGACGTCACAATTTCGCTATCGTTATTCAAATCTATTGGGAAATCGCATTTTGACAGCTCATAAAAAGTATGTCAGTTGATTGGTGGTTCAATTATGATTCATTTATGTAAAAAATAATAATATATCAGTCTGAAAAACTCGAAATACAGTCACGTACATCATACACTGGATAGATACTGCGTGTCTGGTTTCAATAGATTTTTCAATTCAAGACGTCATCATTAATCCTATGTCATTACTGGAATGGTGTGGCTATCTATCAGTGAAATAATTCTTGTAGTATTATCAGAACTTATCAATGATAACCTTATAAAAACACAGATAAACAACAACAAAAAAATAAAATAAATGTAATGATGAACAGATAATACAGGGCAACAAGCCCTCAAGAATAAGGATAATTGATTAAAACATTTGTTCAAATATTTCTTAATTTGTAGCAAAACAAGGTTTAATTGTAATGCCTTTGTCAAACAGACAGGCGAAAGCGAAGCGATACCGAACCGAAGCGAGACGTCAGTCCGATAGTTCTGTCACGCTATCGGATCGGTTTCGCTTTTCTATGTCACTGGATTCAAACAATTCCATACATTACAAATAAAAACGTCACGCTTCGCATTCGCCACGCCAATCTGACAAAGGCTTAACAGTTTTATTTTAGACTAGCTGTTCTCCGTGGTTTCATCCCCGGTACTCGGCTTTTACTGGTCGTAGCGTGTCTTTTATAGCCTATAGCCTTCCTCTATATTTTTTTTTAATTCGGACCAGTTGTTCCTGAGATTAGTGCGTTCAAACAAACAAACTCTTCAATATTTAAAAGATTTATTAATTGGTAGACAGTGTCCTCAAACTAGGTTGTGCTATCTTGGGAGCTGGAATCGAAAACTTAATATATCTTAATATTTGTCGATGTAGAATAGAATATAGAATATAATAGATGTGAATTAGATGTATTATGAACCTGCGACCTCCGGATTCAGTTCAAGCAACGCTCGTACCAATCAAGCCACCGAGGTCTCAAGTTTCTAACATTTATACCGTGACGTTTCTTTTTGTGGTTTGAAATTATACAGTACTAGCACTTTGCCCGCGACTTCGTCTGCGTGGGTTACGTACTTTCTTAATTACCCCTTTTCACCCCCTTAAAGGTTAAATTTCCAAAAACCCTTTCTTAGTGCTCCCCTACATTATAATAGGAAGCCGTGTGCAAAATTTCACATTCCTAGCCCCAGTAGTTTCGGCTGTACGTTGATATGTCAGTCAGTCAGTTCTCCTTTTATATATATAGATTTAGACGTGCTATGTTTTATTTTTGTTTGTACAGGTGATACTACCCTTGGGAGAAGCTTGGCTGATCGTGGACTCTCAAGGAAACGAAACGATAGAGCCCTCTATCGACGAGCAAGGGAAACCTTTCGTTATTAGTTATGAGGTGAGTATATTAATCTGAAGAATCTTTAATTGTTATAATATTTGAAATACTTTCTCTGTATGCATACTTTCCACGCATATATACTGGTCACAAGCGAGAGTTGCTGCTGAATAGTGTTCGCCAAGATTCTCTTGAAAAAGTGAGGACGTAATTTTCACTACCTACTTAAAAGGGCCTTTTATCCTATATCATTTTGATATTCCCAGTGTCACTTCATAATTAAAACGAATCTAACAACACCTGTAAAGATAAAATCCTTCAAATCGTTAAGGCTGCAGAGAGTGACAAAAAAGACGTTTGTATCATTCTCTCTCTCTCTCTCTCTGTCATTCTCTGATCTCCTCATGCTGTCGAGTAACAGTAGGATGTATTCAGTATTACATATGTAAGTTAATAGCAACACTTCCGTTTCAGGTAGAAAGGTGGGAATACTTCTACTGGATGACGAGCTCGTTCAACGGCGACCAGCTGGCAGCGTACGGAGGCGAAGTCCGGGCCTCCGTGTACTGGGGCATCGTGAGGGGAGACACCGGCGGGAACCCCACCTACGGCCCTGATGTTGTGCTTATAGGAACAGGTCAGTTTCTTAATATCCAATTTTCTGCATACTCTGTTTGGCTGCATATTGCCGCAAACAAGGTCAAAACGTAATTTTTACCGTCTGAGTAAACATCATACTCAGTCATTTATTTCTTAACAAAATACATTGTAGAAAGACAATACATCAGTTACATTATTTACATACATAATTCTGTGTAAGCGGAACTAATTTATCGTCGTTTGATCCCTCTGATTTGTATTGAAGACATGCTATGATAACTCGTAGTGTAAAAAGTGGGATCATAGTCAGCCTTTATTATTTACACAATTGAGACACGCCACGCCAGGCCACGCTGATCAATTTTTAAAGAAGCTGTTATTATTTGTCATCTTATCAGACGGCACAAAGCTGGCGTATTCAAACACCAGCTACGAGACACCTGGACAGCTGCAGATCTCTGTGCCGTTACTGGAAGGATCCTGGAGAGTCGTGGGAGACGACCAGCTCGCCTCCAGGACCCAGCTGATGGACGTACTGCGAGACCTCAAGGGTATCATGCTGAAGGCTCACTACCATTTCGATCAAGATGAGGTAGGTGTGATTATATAAAATCCAAAAATATGTGATTAATGTGAACTTTTTAGTTTAATAAACGGTTATAAAAAAAAATTGGGAATCAGTTCTGGGAATGTTTAATGGCGCAGAAGGACAATACTTATACCACTGAGCTATTCAGACAGCGATGACTACGCCGAAACAAAGGAATTTAACGTGCGGGCAAATCTAAAAAGATTTTGATTTTTAAGAAAATTACAAAAAATAAACCACTGCCTTTGAGCGACAGGTATTGATATGTTTACCTTTCAACTAAATCGATCAAGTAGGTTCGGAGGATTTATTGTGAAGGGCAGACAGACGGACACACGAGTGATCTTATAAGGGCTATATTTCACCTGGACACCATAGCCGTGCAACCAAGTCGTCGCCAACAACAAAAGGAGTCAAAATTCCAAAATTAACGTGATGGCATGATCGGCGAAGCTTTGGACATCTCCTGTGATGCCAGAGACGTGAAGAGGAAGATTGCCTCTGCTTAAATTGATGAATTTTGTATAACATTTGTGGTGGCTCTTTATATTAGGTCCGGTTAGAGGGCGTCGGTGTACGTGGCGGAACAGTCCCGCGGGAGCGCTGCATCTGTCCGCGAGGCCACACGGGCGCACACTGCCAGCGCTGCGCCTGGCACCACGCGCGCCCCGCGCCGCGCCTGCAGTGCCTGCCCTGCGCCTGCAACAACCATGCCGCCTGCGATACCGGTCAGTACATCCACCACTTTACCCATAAGTCTGGAGGAGGCGGATTACGTGAGAGAGAGGACATCCTCCACCTCACGACCAAACCGCTGTTAAAACAAGGGTGTCGACATTTCCGGCCATCATACGCCCGGGCTTATAGTAATGGGTAGCTCGCTGTCTTATTATCGGCCGGGGTCGCGGAACTATCTTACAAGAGCACCGCAGACCTTGAATGCAAAGATTATGTGAAGGAACGGCGTGGTTTTGACTCAGTAAGAGTCCCTTTCGCTTCACCCAGGGTGGAAGGACTTCAAGAAAGGGTGGTAAGTCTGCAAGGCATGGATGGAATTTAATTAATTCTGTTAGCATAAGGGGGTATTGCACCTAAATTTTCGGGCTAGTAACGCTAACTGCTGGCTTTGGCTGGTTGCAGTAGGCTTGCCACCTGATAGGTTTGACTCATCAGAGATATGAAGATGTACTACAGGTATGTATAATGCGGTCTAACTAAGAATGTGAGTGTCTATAGTTTGCATCTGTCAACTGACACTTCAAAAGTACGGTTACCAAAAGGATTACTTTGTATACATTAATTTTCAATCAAAAATTTCGCTAGATCGCATTAATTTTCATTGTCACAATAATGACAAAAATAGTCATAGAAATTACTTAAACAAAAATGGAAAATGCATTCTTAAGCAATTTTTATTAATAACCGCTTAAACTACCGTTACACCAAACGTATAATAAATTTTAATAATATATTTAAATCCCAATAATATAACAATGGTGTTTTATTATTCTGGAAACTTTAGCTATACAACTATTACGATTTGACAGGAGTGACGTCAAAAAAGGGTCTCCTTTTTAGTTGGATCGCACTATATAAGTTTTATTTAGTTTTTATACTGCGAAGACACTTGCGTCATAAGTAGTATAAACTATTGAATACGTAGCAATTATTACAACTTGAAATAATAATTAAGTATGTTCTATAACATAACTGACGTCAGCACATCGTTTTTAAATCTAATAACTGAAAACGATTTGATAATGAATTGATTGCGTTACTAAACTAGTTCGCGGTGCATATGTCATACCCAACTCATATACGAGAATAGCAATGATTAATTCTATAGTCTTCTCAGTTATTTAGCCAATGACAGCAGTAAGCTTAAAGTAAGATTATATGAACGAGGGTCGGGCACGCCGCAATCGCGGCGGTAAGACCCCTCCTTGAGGAGTGGCTGGATAGGCGTCACGGCGTCCTTACCTGCCGCATGACGCAGGTCCTCACCGGACACGGAAGTTTCGGGAGGTACCTGTGTCTGATAAGGAGGGAAGAAACGCCTGGGTGTCACCACTGCGAGGATCGCCCAGAGGACACGGTGGAGCATACGGTGCAGGACTGCCCCGCTTGGGCAGAGCACCGCCGTGTCCTCACGACGGCGATTGGCGGAGACCTCTCGCGCCCGGCATTGGTCGAGGCCATGCTGCGGGGCGAGACGGAGTGGGAAGCGGTCCCCTCCTTCTGCGAAGCAGTCATGCTCGCGAAGGAGGAGGCGGGCCGCGTGATGGGGAGGACAGCGTCCTCCCTCCACCCCAGCCGCAGTGGTAGACGCCCACGGCGTAGGGCGTCGCAAGACAATCTCCGGTCACCGTTGGCGCGGGCATGCGGGCGGCGAGTAATGGGCGACTCGCTGTCCGACCATGGACCATGCCCGGGTCGACGGCGCGTTGTGTTCCACGCGCGCCTCAAGGAGTGTCAGCATAATGACGGGGCCTGTCGGGGTCGCGGGACTTTCCCATTACCGTAACCCCGGTACGTAAAGGGCTAGTGAAGGACACCGTGGATTTTAGTCAGTACAAGTCTGACAGTCCCTCCCGTCCTGCTCTGGGTGGGAGGACACATTTGATGATTTTACAACGATAAAAAAAAATATGAACGAGGGTAGGGGTTAAATTACTATTGCATGCGTAAATCTGTGGTTCAACTTCATTTCCGAAGCACGGAGGAAACTAGTCTGTCGATCGAAGATCCCATCGTCAGACCAACCTTGGTAAGCGTTGCTTACCCATAAAGATGTACCTATCGCTCAGCCACGAGCCCCTCAAAAACTAAAGTCCCGCTATCTTTGTTATGATTCATCTTTAAATGGACGGTGTATCAAAGGTTCTGTAATAATTTTGAGATTAAAAAAGAGTGTCCATGGAGTTTCTTGCCCGTTTTCGACGACGTTCTTCTCCACAGACATCTACGCTTTAATGAATGGAAACCTACAGTATTTTCACAGTTGTTATGTCTTGTGACTGGGATGATGCATGGCACCATAATTATTTTATGTCTTTTTCAATTCTAAAGTGCCTGTAGCTGGCCGCTGGCGTACATGTTATGATTTGAATTTGATTCTGATTAGTCTTTTTCCAATTCAAGCCCTTTTTAAGACACCTACGTTGGATTCAGAAATGTCAGTGACCCACAAGTCTGATAACCAGGTCTAATTGTAACTCTATTAGGAGGTTAATACTGTGTATTTTGTTTAGTGGACGGACCATGTGGACCGTGCCAGCACAACACGACCGGCCCGCACTGCGAGCGATGTCTACCTGGACACTACGGGAACCCGGTTCAGGTAACTTAAGTTTATATATTAACTAACCTAAGTAGCGTTTTCACAGTGGATAGAAAGTTTACTGTCTATTAATATGAAGTATCCTCATCATCATTCTCCTGCACTTTTGGGGGAGTAGTTGACCTGAGGATTTGGAAGCCGTTGCTTCCTTCTGCGAGGTGGTAATACTAAAGGTGTTGGATGCAGAAGGCGTGAGGGACGAAATATCTTACGCCCCACGCCCCAGTCACCGCGAGAGACGCCTAGAGCGTTGGGCGTCGCGTAGCGATTTCCGATCACCATAAGCACGGGCTTGCGAATGGCAAGTAATGTGTAGCTCGCTCTCCAGTCAAGGACTATGCTCGGAGCTATGGCTCGTCATGTTCCACGGGCGCTTCAAGGAGCTGCCAGTTAACTGATGGGGTAAAACGACTGGCAGGGTCGCGTGACTGTCTTTAAAGGACACAATGGCACTAAAACGGAAAGGGCAACAAAAGAAACAGGGTGGTTTTGCAGTCAATAAGATAGTTTGACAGTTCTTCTGCTCCATCCAGGGCGAGAGGACTCATCACTCAGTGAGTTACTTAATTTTCGTTTGTACTTTCCCATGACTTGCTAATTTAAGTTTGCACTTGCAGGGTGCGTGCAAACCGTGCGCATGTCCGCTATTCGTGGCGAGCAACAACTTCAGTCCGAACTGCGCGCTCGCGAGCGCCGAGGGCGACGAATACGTGTGCACGCAGTGCCCTGACGGATACACTGGAGATCACTGCGAGAAGTAAGTTGATGCTTTACACTTTCAATTTGACGACTTATCGGTGTGTGATAGCAAAAAGAACCGTCCTTCAGTGAATTTAAGATTTGTATCAAATTGTGTTACGATTCTAATATGTGTGGTATGTGCAGTTGTGACTTCGGCTACTGGGGCTCGCCCACTGTCCCCGGCGGGCGCTGCGTGTCGTGCGCGTGCGCCGGCTCCCCGTGCCACCCTGCCACCGGCCGCTGTCTCACGTGCCCGCCGCACACTGAGGGCGCGCGCTGCGACCTCTGCAAGGTAGGCTCGCCCACTGTCCCCGGCGGGCGCTGCGTGTCGTGCGCGTGCGCCGGCTCCCCGTGCCACCCCGCCACCGGCCGCTGTCTCACGTGCCCGCCGCACACTGAGGGCGCGCGCTGCGACCTCTGCAAGGTAGGCTCGCCCACTGTCCCCGGCGGGCGCTGCGTGTCGTGCGCGTGCGCCGGCTCCCCGTGCCACCCCGCCACCGGCCGCTGTCTCACGTGCCCGCCGCACACTGAGGGCGCGCGCTGCGACCTCTGCAAGGTAGGCTCGCCCACTGTCCCCGGCGGGCGCTGCGTGTCGTGCGCGTGCGCCGGCTCCCCGTGCCACCCCGCCACCGGCCGCTGTCTCACGTGCCCGCCGCACACTGAGGGCGCGCGCTGCGACCTCTGCAAGGTAGGCTCGCCCACTGTCCCCGGCGGGCGCTGCGTGTCGTGCGCGTGCGCCGGCTCCCCGTGCCACCCCGCCACCGGCCGCTGTCTCACGTGCCCGCCGCACACTGAGGGCGCGCGCTGCGACCTCTGCAAGGTAGGCTCGCCCACTGTCCCCGGCGGGCGCTGCGTGTCGTGCGCGTGCGCCGGCTCCCCGTGCCACCCCGCCACCGGCCGCTGTCTCACGTGCCCGCCGCACACTGAGGGCGCGCGCTGCGACCTCTGCAAGGTAGGCTCGCCCACTGTCCCCGGCGGGCGCTGCGTGTCGTGCGCGTGCGCCGGCTCCCCGTGCCACCCCGCCACCGGCCGCTGTCTCACGTGCCCGCCGCACACTGAGGGCGCGCGCTGCGACCTCTGCAAGGTAGGCTCGCCCACTGTCCCCGGCGGGCGCTGCGTGTCGTGCGCGTGCGCCGGCTCCCCGTGCCACCCCGCCACCGGCCGCTGTCTCACGTGCCCGCCGCACACTGAGGGCGCGCGCTGCGACCTCTGCAAGGTAGGCTCGCCCACTGTCCCCGGCGGGCGCTGCGTGTCGTGCGCGTGCGCCGGCTCCCCGTGCCACCCCGCCACCGGCCGCTGTCTCACGTGCCCGCCGCACACTGAGGGCGCGCGCTGCGACCTCTGCAAGGTAGGCTCGCCCACTGTCCCCGGCGGGCGCTGCGTGTCGTGCGCGTGCGCCGGCTCCCCGTGCCACCCCGCCACCGGCCGCTGTCTCACGTGCCCGCCGCACACTGAGGGCGCGCGCTGCGACCTCTGCAAGGTAGGCTCGCCCACTGTCCCCGGCGGGCGCTGCGTGTCGTGCGCGTGCGCCGGCTCCCCGTGCCACCCCGCCACCGGCCGCTGTCTCACGTGCCCGCCGCACACTGAGGGCGCGCGCTGCGACCTCTGCAAGGTAGGCTCGCCCACTGTCCCCGGCGGGCGCTGCGTGTCGTGCGTGTGCGCCGGATACTTCGATTCTCCTTTGAATAGGGAGATCAGCCAACTAACAGTGTAACCTTGTTGTGTGAAATCTGATGGAAGACGAGAGGTCAGTCAGTTAAGGTCAAACCATCTCCATCAATGATACATCTAAGTTGTGCCTTCTTCACGATAAATCCGCTTATTGCCCGTGGTCCACCCGTGGTTCAACTAGGTGTACCTCGGGAATTTGCTCAATTACTTCATCACACATTACACTTTTCATTTCGTATGCAGGAAGGCTACTGGTTCGGTGCGGGCGCAACGGGAGACGCAGGCGGATGCGTGTCGTGTGCGTGCGGTGCGGGCGCACTGTCTACAGCTTGCGACGCACGCACGGGGCAATGCGCGTGTCGTGCTGGCTGGACTGGACGCGCCTGTGATATATGTGACGTCGGTCATGGAGGTATGAAAAAGCTAATTAATTTTATCATAGTGTAGACTGAAAAACTAACAATTTAAAACTACGTCGCGATAGCAATGACAGGAATATGCTTTCGTTTTTCTTGTTAAATCGTCGTCCAGACATTATAATGTACATTGTTGTCCCCCAGGTGTGTCCGCCGGCTGCCCCGCGTGTCGCTGCGGCACGGCGGCTGTCAACTCCACGTGTGACACAGTGACAGGCGAGTGCGCGTGCGCAGCGGGCGCGGCGCCGCCATCTTGTGACTCCTGTCTGGACGAGCACTACGGACTCAACGCTACGGGCTGCTTGGGTAAGTTACTTTGTAGTTCATGTTTCTGTTCATAGATGTCGTTGTTTGGATGAACTTCGCTCCTGTTTTGTTTTTATTAGGTTTTTAACAAGTTATTTTACGATTGTGTTACGATTAATTCAAGCGCTATTTGTTCTTTGGTCATAAAGTTGTAATTATTTATTCGTTTTTGGATCTATTTACTTATATATTACGAGCTACTAGAAAAGCGGATTAGATTTTTTTGTGGAAAATATTTTTGCCTTTAAAAACACCTTATAATTTTATGGTTTCATGATTCTTTTTTATTACCTAACTTAGTTTTTTTTTCAAGGAATCCGAACATTTTAGTGTTTCACTGTTTACATATTCCACAAAGCTATCAGGACATGCACTTAGCATGTAACCTAAGGCCATGCACAGACGTTATATAAACTTGCGGGGCGAGGTAGTACGCGCACTACAATTTGCGTAATTTGAAAACTGCTCCGTACATGCCCTTAGAACAGCGGGCAGCGTGTCTCAACATTTTGGTTTGAGACAGTTATTATTTCGGTTGGAAAATTAACTAAAAGCTGATGTTTTATTATTATTTCATATTTATTTATTTATTAAAACTGTTTGTTAGGCTTTGAAAACAAAAAAATAATTACAAATTTTCACCATTGTCTTGCGCCTGTGCCCTGTGTGCATTCCGTCCAGCGAAGCAAATTACATGATGAACATGAAAATATAATTCTGGTTTCCCTGTTTTATTGTTGTTGTTACAATAGGGCCATATGAATGGGAAATGCCGTTAGTGTGGCCCGGCTATTATTCTTTCTCATTTATTACATTTATAACAAAAGTTTGAGAAGCCCGCTAAGACCCACCGCATTGACCGGGCACCTCCAGCTATTTGTGGATAGCTAGGAAACGCATCGCATACACTGCGCGTTTATTACGGTCATATTAATTTGATGCAGGACCAACCGGCGATGTATGAACTGTAACATGATACCCATTATCTCTGTGCGGTAAGGTTGCCAAAATTATTAATTTATAAAAAATAGTATTTGTTGAAAATTACTACCAAAGATTTTTTCGGAAAGAAATACTCGGCTGCAATCGGCACTCGAACCTGCAAATGTAAATAAGCTAAAAAAAAAAATAGGCCCAGTACCGTAATATTGGGAACTAGTGCTCGTCTGATGCTTTAGCTATACAGTTGTTCTGTAATATTCTCATCTAAATTCTTATACGTGTAGTATATCTAACTGAAGTTTATCTACATTAGATTATGATATTTGTTAATATGCCTATTAAATGTACATAAGACGTTCAGTGAAAGTGGCCTTGTAAGCTTTTCTGTTGGCTATGTGTTGCCCAGTTGCTGGGGAGTTTGTCCTACTACTTCTTTGCAGTTATAAAAGTGGTAAATGGCAAAGGATGGTCGTTAGAAAATTTTAACGTTAAAAGGTATCGTCAGCTCTATACATGACTCTTGATTTTGAGTTTGGATTGTAAGGGTCTCAGAAACCGGGTATTATTACCTTGACAACCCTACTAGGAAACGTTGTAGGCCCGTAAATAGTGTCGTCACGACGTACAGACCCATTTGTTTTGATTACTCTGAATTGTCGGGCTCTGTATGTTTTGTGGTGCAAAATTGAATGCTTCTTATTTAGTTTTATGACCTTGAAGTTCTTAAAAAGATAGTTATTTTTAAACAGGTCTACCTTTATTTGAATATAATTAGGGCATTCTCCCGATTCTAAAACTACATTGAAATAATCGAAAAGAAAAAACGTTTGTGTGTCAAGGAATTTGTAGAGACTGGAACTTACCCTACGTATTAAGGTGGTACTTAATAACTAGGGCAGACCTTTAAGTGTAGGTTGGTGGATATCACATTTGTCTTCGAACTTTTGAATAAGCTAGTTTCTTCGCGGTATTTTCCTGAAACCCTTTTGTGTTGTGAAGGTCATGTAGGTAGACCCTCCCCATAAAATTCTATCAACTGCTTCTGGTTAGACTGGAAGCCGACCCGAATAGTTATAAAAAGGCGAAATAAATTAAAAATAACCACGACGTAAGTTGGAGCTCTTACTGGGCCACCACGGCTCTACGTTTATGACACAAAACAAGTATTTTCTTACCCCGATTGAGAACAATAAAATAAAACATTATCCGGTTTAGTTACATCATTAAAATGTTCACTACCTATAAATCTGCGTTGACATAAAAGCACCAAAACTAGGCGTAGTTTACACCGCGTGAATCATTGGTACACTGGCGTGCAATCGGCCGCAATAAAGTGTAACACAGCTAACCAGCAGTGTCGGTGCACCAATAAACAGACCACGAACTGTACTGCTCAGCAAACGTCGTACGATATAAATAAGTTTACACTGTCGAAGAGAATATTGACCTGGTGTGGAAAAAAAATGATAATGATACGCCCTTGCCTTTGTCAAACAGACCGGCGAAAGCGAAGCGTTTCCGAAGCGATACCGAACCGGAGCGAGACGTCAGTCCGATAGTTCTGTCACGCTATCGGATCGCTTTCGCTTTTCTATGTGACTGGATTCAAACAATTCCATACATTACAAATAAAAACGTCACGCTTCGCATTCGCCACGCCAGTCTGCTTGACAGAGGCTTAAAAGCTCAATTTTCAACACTAGGAATTTCTTCTGGTGTCGTGCATGCTTTTATAAATATGTAAACTCACATACGCAGCCAGATCCGGAATAACTACTTGTAGGTCATACAAAGATTCGTTACCGAATCGAACCTGCGACAGCAACTGCAGCGATCGTTCACTACATTTAACTAACTAAAATTGGTAAGTAGTGCTGTCATGGTAAACAATCGGAATAAGTAATGTGCACGGAATATGTCGTAGGTGCGTTGGCAAACATTTAAGCCTTTGTAAAACAGACAGGCGTGACGAATGCGAAGCGAGGCGTTTTTATTTGTAATGTATGCAATTGTTTGAATCCAGTCACATAGAAAAGCGAAAGCGATCCGATAGCGTGACAGAAATATCGGACTGACGTCTCGCATCGTTTCGTTATCGCTTCGGACTCGCCTGTCTGTTTGATAAAGGCATTAAACTTACATAAAATAAACCAGACCCGGTACAACTGCCTATAGGCATTACAAATATTAGTTCCGTTTAGGAATTGGGCCCGCGGCACGTGATGCAACAGACAATCGCTCAATGGCCATAAATGTTCCTTCTCTATGACTGGGATTCTATAACTATGTTGAGAGGTCAACTAAGATCTTAAGTAACCAGGATCTTTGCATCCCAAACCCATGGGTTTGTGGCGCCTCTATGTAACCACGAATCCTCACTGATTTATCTAAAACTGAAGTACTTACCCACTGAATATTTACATAACCCAGTTTCGTAACAGATTACAGGAGCATCCATTGATCTTCAGGAACCGCATGCGCGTGCGCAGTGCGCAGCTTACCTTTAATGATGTGTCGAATAAACACTTGCAACCACGGTTGCAACTTACCCGCTTGCACACATTTTACTAAAAACCATCTGTTCTGTATTCTCCAGAAGCTTAAGTAAAAATGTAAATATTATCTACTTACAGTAAAGTACATACGAACATGACATCGTGACACACGATTGGCACAGTGTCTGAGCAATCGACTATGGCGCAAAGTGTCGCGGGTTCGATTCCCGCACGGAACAAATATTTGTATGATCTGCAAGTAGTTGTTCCGGGTCTGGGTGTTTGTGCATGTGAGTTTCTATGTTTGTAAATGCACCCACGACACAGGAGAAATTCCTAGTGTGGGGCAATGTTTTTTTTTTAAAAAAAAAAACAACCATTATTTAACCAATATTGTGATATTTATTATTTCTTAGATCATAACTAAATCCATAAAAATACTACTGCTTTTTCTGGAACGGAATATATCGTTTTACAATTTATGATATATGTCATTAAATGTGCCTTTGTCAACCTAATACATATGGGAAAGTACAAATATAGTTAGCAAAGTATGCGAATACCGCGTCGCCCTGTCTGTCGGTCCATCGGAGTTGTCGCCCGCGCAATTAATAGCCCGCGTCGTCTTGTTGCGTGCGCGCATCGGGAATAGCTCGGATGCTGCGGATGATAGCGATTGTTGCGGTTTAAGAATACTTTATGATAGACATACACAATTGCCTACCGATAGGCTTACTGTGCGCTCGTCCTACCAAAACTGGCGATTCTTATACGATTTTAATTTTTAAATGAAAATGGCATGTTTTTCAAGTTGTGTGACACTCACTTGTTGTCTCACAAAACGATTTTTCTCGGAGCATCATTTATGTTTGAGCGTGGCAAATTGTTCTTGGATTTTCACATAAAATAATATTCAGTTAAATTTTTCTTTTATAGAATGTTTTTCAAAAAAACGTTGCCCCAAAGAGGAATTCCTTCTGTGTCGTGGGTGAGTTTACAAACATTTCAACTCGGAAACTCGCATACAAAATATCCCAACAACTACTTGTAAATAATACAAATATTTCTTCATGCGGGAATCTAATCTGCGACATGTTGCGCAGCAGTCGATTGGTCGACGACTGTGCCAACTAAAACGCCAAAGTACGTAGACCCGTCGCTCCTGAACTCTCTTTAATAATTCTATTCCATCAAGAGTGTGCGAAAGAAGAGATGTAGCTCATCTATGTCTGCACAATTACTTGTGCACTATAATATCTCCCGGCTTGGCTGCACTATGAATCAATGCCAGACAGCAGAAGAAAGGGACTAAAAAGAAGCAATAGCCGTTATAACTTATGAGTCACGCATGCTGGGGATGGTAGCGAGAAAGGCACTCGTCGGGCGTCAATCCGTCTGCCGATCGCCGCGTGCGCAGCTCAAATAGTCACTTTCTCAGAAGACACAGCGTTCTATGAACGGGGAGATTAATGAGGTGCAATTGTTTTCGGACAAAAGCTTAACTATTTTAAATACAATGACGGTCGTTAAAGTTCAAATGACTGACAGAGGGTAGCCGCTTGAGAAGGAAAGTTTGTCTTGTAAAATATATTGGAAAAAACTGCTGCTTGACTCCATGATGCTCCAAGGTACAACCTAAAAAATCTTGGTTTACAAGCTGAAGTTTAAGCTCTAAGCAGTCTCGTGGGCTTGATCCATCTTGCCATATTATTGATCTCTAGGCATGCCAGTATCGGCGCGTAGATAGATACTAAACAAATATCTACTGTGCATCAAGCATTCGTTTGTCCACCTGTCTGTCGCTCCGTCGCGTTGTCCGAATGTATATCGACGTGCGAAATAGATTTAGCAGTACTTCATGCATGCACGCCTCTCTGAGATTTGGAGCTTACTCTCTCTTTCCTTTTATATTGTAATAAGGATTGTTTTACTGATGAGCATTACAACTCATAGTGGAAATAGTTGTTTTGAACTAATGCGGGATTACCGGGAACGGCAAAACTTAACGAAAGCAAAATGAGAAACTCTTGGCAATGCTTCGGCGAAGAGATAAGTCTTCTAAAAGCTTCTTTGGGCCTTGTGTAAGACGTGTAGATATATGATAAAAAAAATGGAACGGACGGAAGGGAGCGTCAGGCTCTAAAGCCTTTGTCAAACAGACAGGCGTGACGAATGCGATGCGAGGCGTTTTTATTTGTTATGTATGGAATTGTTTGAATCCAGTCACATAGAAAAGCGAAAGCGCGCCGATAGCGTGACAGAACTGTCGGACTGACGTCTCGTACTGGTTCGTTATCGCTTCGGACTCGCCTGTCTGTTTGACAAAAGCTTTATGCCTTTGTCAAACAGACTAAAAACCACTCTATGCCTTCACACACCTTTCGCGTGCCAGGTCGCGTTGTTTTGCTTAGATAGTCCCGTAAGTTACAAATCCTAGGAGGTTCTGTTTAACACCCTTTAAATTTAAATGCAGTCATAAACAACTCAAGCCATTAGCACAATAAGCAACAAAATAGTTCTCTCAATAAAAGCCATTCATTTTGAGCTATCAAGCTCACAATGGCGCGGATTGGGAGCGGCGGCGCGTGCGCATGTAATCTAATCTAGGGGGCCTCTCGAATCCTGCGCACTTTGTCTACTTGATATACTGCTTTGTGCAGCCTGGCCCACTATGTAAATGCTTTTGGATTTCTATTAAAAATTACCTTGAATTAAAGACAATATTTTTATGACTGTGCCAGGATTTTTAAAAGCTCTGTCATATGTAACATTGGTTAGGACACTACTTTTTTAGAGACTGATAGTTTTGGTTTTAACTGGTGAGATACGGTTGGCTTAGTGGGCGAGCGATCGACTGCTGTAATGCGTGTCGCGAATCCGATTCCTGCACGGAATACAATATATAATATATATTTTTATTTTTTTAAAACGTCGCCCCACACTTGAAATTTCTTCCTGTATCATGGAAAGATTTACAAATACACAGACGCCGAGACCCGGAACAACTATTTGTAGATCATACAAATATTTTTTTTTTCCGTGCGGGGATCGAACCCGTGACACCCTGCGCAGCAGTCGTTCAGCCACTTCGCCAATTGTGTCCTCAAACATGATCTACAGCTAGTTTTACTGTTGTGTGTGAGAGTTTAGATGTTTCAAAACTCCGCAGTACTAAAGAAATTCATACAATTTGGGATCATTTTTATAAAAAAAAAAACAATTGAACTGTTGTCTTTATGCCGCCTACTATTTTAATATTAAAGTAGGTACTGTACATAATCTACCACGAACAAATATGATTCATAACTTTATTCCTAAAAGCTGAATAATGGGTACACAGTCAATTCTCTTAATTTGCTTATCTATAAAAATATACGTTTCCCCATACTAGGAATTTCTCCTGTGTCGTGGGTGCGTTTACTAACATACAAACTCTCATTAACAATTTACAAAAACGCCCAGACCCGGAACAACTGCTTGTAGATCTTACAAATATTTGCTCCGTGCGGGAATCGAACCCGCGACACGCAGCGCAGCAGTCCAATTCCTCAACCACTGCGCTAACCGTGTTGTCATAAACTTTTTTTTTTCGATTAAGAAGCAAAATTTAAGTTTAGCTCTTAAATAGGGTACTTTACTGTATGACGTCATAACGTCTGTAAAATGATACCAACCGAGTGACATATTTTTTTTAAATATGTCATATTTATTGAAATATTTTTTTTAAATCTATGTTTCGAACTAATTAATTTTTTTGGAGTAAAATAGCCTATTGTATTATTTTAAAGTTTTGTGTGATATGATGGATATGACGATAATAGTTAAAAATGTCGGAAAAAGTCAAGTGGCCTGGGGCGGTTTATCGAAATCGCTCTTCCTTTTGACATAGTTACATGAAAACATGTAGGCATAATGTGATCTACTACCCGTGCGAAACCACGGCGGGTCGCTAGTTTCAGATTTTGTTAGCTTATGTCAGACATTTACTTCTAGGATAAACATGTCCAATGAAATGAGCAAATTTTACCGAGGATCAATTCCCTCAGAAGTCCAGTTCACGAACAAAATGAGCGTAACTATATGCAAGTGAAAGGAACGAATGTTAAATGGAAGTAACCTATCACGATCGCACAGGACATGTTAGAAAGTCCAATGAGTGACTTAAAGTGTGCTGACTGCTTTTTTAAAGGACTTGCAAGGTCTTAATTACTCAGAAACTGCTGAATATAGGCTGGGTGTCCTGTTTTTTTTTTTCGGACAATCATTCTCATCTCACCATTCCCTACCCACTGTTACTCCTGAAAGCCATAATCAACAATGGGGACCACCAGAAAAGCCCTGAGACAATAAAGCTCGACGAAGACTCGGAATTTAACTGTCTTGGATCCCGTAGCGAAATTAATCAGAAAAGAACAGCGGAGGAGTAGGAAAATACGTAATTTCCACTTCCCTCCTCAAGCAGGAAACTGGCACATTATGTATGAACTGTATGGGGAATGACACCTGCTGAGATGATTAAGGAAATAGAGAATGAAGGAAGAAGAAAGAATTTGAAATAAAGCAGGAGAATGATATTGATGCTGGATACAGGCCTCTTCAACCAACGTCACTTTGATCGTTTCTTTTGCTCCCCATATTTAGCGAATTCGGGCGACTTTTATTAGGTCATCGGTCTATCTTGCAAAGCTTTAACTTGGGATTCTTAAGACTTCCTACTGGATGGAAGTGTTAAGAATCCCACGTTAAATTAATATTTCCTTCACCATTATTGTGCAAGCCGTCTAAGTACCTGGTTCCATGTATAGTTTAACAGTATAAAACAAAGGTACACGAAATAATCTCAATCAGTTCACCATCAATCAGTCCAGTGGCTTCCTGAGGTTGTAAACTTGTAACATCCACTGCAAAGATTTGAAGCTAGCTGATTGGACCCATGATAAATTACGTTATTGAGTCCTCCCACCCAGGGCAGAGTGGGAGGGACTGTCAGACTTGTACTGACTAAAATCCACGGTGTCCTTCAATAGTCATTTACGTTCCGGGGTCACGGTAATTCGTACAGTCCCGCGACCAGTTAGTTCATTAACATAAGTTTCAGTACATTGATGTGCTCGCGTCGTTTGCTGCTCCGTTACATCTACTCTGAGCCATTCTTTGTACTAGAACGACGCAGGCGCAGCTAACAACATCCGTCTTCTGTATATTAATATATTAGTTACATAGCCGATGCCAGCGGAAAGCCGCTCTGCAATGAGAGCAAAGGCTCTCATTGCGGTTGGATTTTTAAACCCAATACACCCAAAAGGTTTTCACCCACTTGGGTTTAAACTAAAAATTTACACACTCGGTACAATGGCCATCCATCATCTCCATTAGTGAAAGAATTTTCGAAAGACATTATTGCTAAATCAATTAATACGAGTATATCCACCAAAAATGTTTCTACGGCCTGTGCTTTTCACAACTTTTGGGAACTTAATAATAACTTGGTATCGAAACCAGGTCCTCATACTTAGCGGTGGCGCTTACTATCACTTAGACTTGGAGCAGTTGATGAAGGAGGTCCTCTACTTCTAAGTGAAGGTTCCAGCTAGTGACCATGGCCACCTGTCTACCCACTCGCGCTATCAGCCGTGATGGACGTGCGCCATGGACCGGCCGACCACCCGCGCGTTTTTATCATCGCTTATCACCGCGGCAATCTCTAGATCAGAACGCGGCCTAATTAGTGGACTCGCGTGCCGGCACTGAAGACGATAAGATGACGCTTTTGTGTAAGATGTCCAGATTTTACTATTTGTCTTTGTCATGTTACGAGACACGTTATAGAATCACCCGTTATTTTCCCGAAAACAATGACAGTAAAATATTTTGGATAAAAAGAACTCTAATCGCGGTGAGGCTACAAATATTTTTTGCAGAATATTTGGCTGTAATGTGGCAATCGAAATTCGGTTGGCTCAGCACTAATCAATTGAAGTTTTAATGTTTATAAAGTTTTTATTCATTCTGACATCGTTTGACTGCTACCATTCACAAATTTAATATTCTACTATAATTCTCTTGTCTAGTTTATCTCAGTAAATCTAAAAGCCAACTAGATCAGTAGTAACACTTAAATACGTGTTCTTCATGTTTAAGATTATGAATTCATCATTCAAATTGTTTTAGTTTCATTTCTGACCATATTACAACCTATCTTCTGCACTTTTCTTCCCTGGTTTCTACCATAATGTGGATGATCTATATTTTACTCTTTCTTCGTTGCGCTGTTTCTTTATTCAGATCAGAATCAGACAATCTACAAAGCTCATCAAAGCTTTTCAACTTCGGGCAAAAGCGAAATCTTAGGTGCCCAGGATAGCGTGGTGCGTAGTCCTCGGAAACGACTGGGTCTGCCAGTCGTCGTGTCACCGCCGGCGCGCACGCACGCCTCGCTGTAGCCCACTAGTGGTTCCAACTCCGAACATTAACACGCGGAGACGTTCATTTATTGTTACATGCAAACACTGGCCCAAAAATTGTGACAGAGAAACACTGCTGGGAATTTGAATACTCGTTTCATATAGTGTCGTAGTGTTCGCAAAAAAAGCTAAAGAGTGAGCTAAACTTAATCACCTTTGCATAAATTGTTGAACGTTTATGTTCTATTTCTAATGAATGGTTATCGTAGTTTGTTTGGTGTTCAGTTGAGCTTGTTTGAAACTTCAATCAGTGCTGTTCTTGGTGATAAGTCACGCGTGAGTTACAAGTGAGGTGGTTATGATGTGAGAACCAATGGTTTAAGTTAAGGATTGTAAATGAAAGGATGCTGTAGTGATGCGTTGGTGGTACCTTCTCGCGGCGATGGCCGTGGCGGCGTCTGCACTGGCGGTGTCCAGCCCGCGCCGCTGTGCCGGCAGACTGGCCCGGGAGAGGCTGAAAGCTGCCGAGAAGATCAGGGACAAGAGATACTTCCAGTTGTGTTGCACGCCAGCTTGTGGGCCACTGTATCGGAAGCCGAGGCCTCCGCCAGCTAGGCGCTACCAGCCCTTCCATAAGACGTGGCTCGGACTCAAATATGGTATGTGTTTTTTGGATTTCGCAACCTCTATTGACAAGTTTGACTCGGAACTTTCATTCTTGTGTGAAGGTCGTAAATTCGAGATTTTCAGAACTTTAAGTTCTTTTACTTCAGCAAAGCTTGTCGGCTGAAATCTGGCATATGTGCGGATGTGTCTTTTTGTCAAATTTCACAAACGTGCTGTGAGTAATCGTGGTTATGATTGGTCGTGTCTTCTCCTTAAGCTTTTATTACAGGTCTTAGGGTCTAAACCATTTACAAGTTGATATTAGTATGGCATACCCATTGACCACGTTTTGTATAAGACTCATTTTCTGATACGATTTTTCATATCTATTTATTTAGGATATCATTTTGGGATCCCTTTTTTCGCATAACTATTGTTTTTTGGCATAATACTCGTAATACTCTGCCATAATTGCTTTCTGGCATACAGTTTATGTTGTTCAGTTTGTAATCGCCTTTTAGGCTAATTTGTTTTGGCATAACATTAATTCGCATGTTAATACATAAATAAACACTCAGACCCAGAACAACTACAGCGACCTCTGCGTACGAAACACCGGCCACATCTAGTTTGTAAAAAGACGACGTGTTAAAGTATTTATAATAACCTACTTGCAAAAATAAATATAATTTCATTTCATTTACACTATACACTATACAAATTAATATTTGTAACGTAAGGGAATCGAACCCGCGACACGTAGCGCAGCAGTCATATTTCACCGTAATTTAGTTTCCATCCTTGACTTAATTTCCATTGATGACCCTGTTTCCCAACAATATACTATCCAGATAATAATTATAATTTTATTTAATTACGTCTTCTTATCACTAAATTCTGGCTAGGCTCATATAGGTCAGCGGATATAGAACAGTCATTTCATTCATTCATTCAGTCGGTTTATAACACCGGAAGAAGTCTTAATGGATCAGTAAGATAAACAAGTATCTATTTAGTTTTATGGACGGAGAATATTTGAATGTGAAATAAAAATAAATTTCGCATAGACATACATGATACAAGCTATGGATTAAACCGAAATAGATATCTATCTTCTTTTTTTTTACGTGGTAAAATCATCACATGAGTCCTCCCACCCAGGGCAGAGCGGGAGGGACTGTCAGTCTTAAGAGACTTCAATAGCCCTTTACGTACCGGGGTCACGGTAATTCGTGAGTCCCGCGACCATAGATATCTATCTAATAGATAAATACAAGTGACTGTTTCGTTGGTCAAGTGGTCGCGAGCTCAGCGGTTGAGCATAAACTCCTGGGTTCGATTTCCAGGCGAAGAGAAGGATTTTTCCATCGGGAATATATCTATAGTATAATATTATAAAGCTGCCGCAGTGATAGCCGAGTGGTACGACCGTTGGACTGCCAAGTCAAAGGTTGCAGGTTCGAACCCCGGCACGCACCAATGTCTTTTAGAATTCATGTGCGTATTATAAATTAATTATCACTTGCTAAAAACGGTGAAGGAAAACATCGTGAGGAAACCAGCACACCTGAGAGATTTTTCAACGGTGTGTGAAGCCATGTCAGAGGCCTACGGGCGGTTTAAAACTCTGACACCAGGTTGTTCATCAACCACACGATAGGAAGGAAGGATAAAGCTGGAGAGTTTGTTTATTTGAATGCGCTGATCTCAGGAGCTGCTGGTTCGAATTGAATTTTTTTTTGTGTTGGATAGTGCATTTATCGAGGAAGGCTATAGGCTATAAAACATCACGCTACGGCCAAAAGGATCCGAGCAGCGTGAGTGAGCCACGGGGCAATGCTAGTATTACTGTAATATCGCTATAGCCGGCACAGAGGCTGGTTTGGTTCCCGGTTAATAGCAAGGTGTCTTCAAGTCTTCCTTAAGTACCACCAGCAGCATACCGCACTTTTTTAGTTTTAAGCCCCTGGCTGGAGGCCTTTTTTATCGTAGTAAAATCATCATATGAGTCCTCCCACCCAGGGCAGGGCGGGAGGGACTGTCAGACTTGTACTGACTAAAATCCATGGTGTCCCTCAATAGCCCTTTACGAACCGGGGTCACGGTAATCCCTTGGTCCCGCGACCCCGGCAGGCTTTGGCCCTCTACAGGCCCCGTCACTATGCTGACACTCTTTTAGGCGCGCGTGGAACACAACGCGCCGTCGACCCGGGCATGGTCCATGGTCGGACAGTGAGTCGCCCACTAATCGCTGCCCGCATGCCCGCGCCTACGGCTACGGTGGCCGGAGATCGTCTTGCGACGTGGCTGGAGGCCTTAGAGTAATTTAAGGCATCCACAGAAAAGTCCGGTTAAGCAGCCCACAACCTGTTGTAGGTTGACCTGCGAGATGCTATACAAAAACAAAAGAAACAGCATACAGCAGTCAATAATTGTAACTATTAATTAATATTTATCCGACCAACCTACAGCCGCACAGGCCGATGTTCCGGGTTAAGCCTGGCTTCAGAGGCGTAGCTACCGCCGTATCAGCCGTATCAATTATACGGGGCCCCCAAGTGTCAAGGGCCCCCGACGATTGGAATAAAAACATAAAATGTTGCTCTTAAATGAATACTTATCGCAGCGGTAAAGCTCCAATTATTGAACTCTATTTTCAAAAAGGCTATATCTAGTTTTGAATGAACTAAGAATGAGCTACTATCAGTCAGTAATAGCATTAGTTACACGAGTCAGGATGCTATTGTCTTTGTTCTACTAAACTTAGATTAAAGGGGCCCCAAACAAGTTTTGATACGGGGCCCCTTCTGGCCTAGCTACGCCACTGCCTGGCTTGCCGAGGATGGGTAACCATCTGTCATAGCGAGTTTCCTCCGTGCCACGGAAAGCACATAAAGCCGGTGGTCTCCGCTGTCATTTGTAGATCTTTAAAAGTCGTTGATTACAGTTAAACGTTCGAAAGTCTGACAACCAGTCTTACCATGGGGTATCGTATTACCCAGTTACTGGGTTGTGGAGGTTTGACAGGCAGTCGCTCCATGTAAAATACTGATATTCAGCTGCATACGGTTCGACTGGAACCAGACCTCAATATAGCTGGTAAGTATGTAAAACAGCTAAGGCTCTTTATATTAGTAGTAAAATTAAATCAGCTGATGATAAAATAAAGACTACTTGGAAAATAATAAATAATGAAACAGGTAGGAATAGAAAGCGCAATAATGAAATTAATTTAGAAACAGCACATGGCCCTATAAACTCAGATGTGGAAATTGCTCAGGAGTTTGAAAGGTTCTTTTCGAACATCCCTCTTAAAACGACTGAATCTTTAAATTCGTCGCCCGCACTCTCTGCTGCCTTACTTAAAAAGAATGTAAAGGTGTGCCCAATGGAGTTTAGGTTTCAGCACACAAACCCCCAAGCTGTCATTAAAGCTTTCAAAGACCTAAAAATTAAGTCAACAGAAGATCTTTGGGGAATGTCTGTGAAAGTATGTAAATCTATTATTGAAACCGTCGCACCTTACTTAGCTTTTATATTTAACACCAGTGTAGACCAAGGAGTGTTTCCAGATCTCATGAAACATAGTAAGGTAGCTCCACTTTTCAAATCAGGTGATTGTAAGGAACCTAACAATTATAGGCCTGTGTCAATTTTGCCAGTTTTCAGCAAGGTGTTTGAAAAGTTAATGCTTGCACAAATGTTATGTCACTTTAATAAACATTCCATCTTCCACGATCAACAGTATGGTTTTACCAAAGGGCGTTGTACAACTGACGCGGGTGTGACCTTATTAAAGAACATTTTTAACTCCTGGGAGGAAGCAAAAGATGCCATAGGAATCTTTTGCGACCTCTCAAAGGCATTCGATTGCGTAAACCACGAAACACTATTGCTGAAACTGGAACATTATGGAATTAAAAATAAAGCCCTAGATTTACTTAATTCATACCTAAGAGATAGATGGGTAAAAGTTCAGGTAAACGGTATAAACTCATTAGGGTCTGAAATAACAATGGGCGTTCCTCAGGGTTCTATTTTGGGTCCGTTCCTCTTTTTAGTTTATATAAATGATCTACCCCATTTACTCAAAAATCAACCACAGATGGTGTTATTCGCGGATGATACTTCGTTAATCTTTAAAGTAGACAGACGTTCGCAAAACCTAGATATTGTTAATGATTGTATTCTTCAGGTACACAATTGGTTTACTTTGAACAATTTAGCTCTTAATGAAAACAAAACAAAATGCATTAGATTTACTTTACCAAATGTTAACAGTAGCGAATGTGACATTATACTGAACGGTGAAAAACTGGAATTTATTAATCAAACAGTTTTCCTGGGAATCACGTTAGACGATAAATTACAATGGGGCCCCCATATAGCATCTCTTGCAGGGCGTCTAAGCTCAGCCGCTTATGCTGTTAGAAAGATAAGACAGTTAACAGACGTTGAAACTGCGCGATTGGTTTACTTCAGCTACTCTTACGACATTCTATTGTGGGGCCGGGCGGCTGACATTGAATCAATTTTTATTTTGCAAAAGAGAGCCATCAGAGCTATTTACAATTTACATCGTCGCGAATCTCTTAGGGAACTATTTAAAAAGATTAACATAATGACAGTGCCTTGTCAATTTATTTATGAAAATATAATGTATGTTAGGAAAAATCTTTATCTTTTCAATAAAATAAGTGATAGACATAATTTTAACACTAGAAATAAGGATAAAATTGATCAACCTTATTTTAGATTGTCTAAAGTAAAAAAATCTTTTATGGGGTACTGTGTTAAATGTTACAACAAAATACCTAGTGAGGTCTTAAAACTAAATGAAAGAAAATTTAAAACTCATATCAAAAATACTCTAAGTAAACAAGCATATTATAAATTAGAAGATTATATTCAAGATAAAAATGCTTGGAAACATGCTGGTCCTGCTCCATAGTACAATGTAGGGCTTAAGCAGAATCAAACTGGTTGAAATTTGAATGCTCACACACTGCCAATATTGTACTTGTATAATAGCTATAATTGCAATATATTGTGAAAATGTGAACGCCGTGTACCTTTTAGCTGTGTAATTGTTTTTTGTTTTTTTTTTTTTTTTTGTTTTGTATTTTATCCTATAAATGGTCTAGATTTTATGGGTACATGGCATTTGCATTTATTTTTAAATTTGTGATATCAAAACATTGTAAAACATTTTTGAAAAAGAGTAAGTATGGAGTTTCTTGCCCATTCTTCTCCATACAAACCTACCCTTGCGAATGGGTGTAGAATCAATCCCTTCCCATCCCATTTCCTTTAATTTTAATAATCGACGTTCAAAAGTGCCTCTGATGGTCTAATTGGAATAAATGATTTGACTTTGACTTTGACTTTGACTGGGAAAAGGCTAGGCAAATGATGGTCCGACGGCTCCTTCTTCTTTTGTCCCTAGCACACCTATTTTAACTTTCTTCCGATTTCGCCTATTACCATGATTTTTATGAGGTTGATCGAACAATAAGTTTTTGTTCAGATGTTTATGTGCTTCCTATTGTTAATGATACCTATATTTTACTGCCTTCCATTAAAAATGCGTTAACTGCCATTATAATGTGATTGAAGATGGATCGAGGTTTGTTACTACGTGAATTTTCATAAAACTTTCCGGTAATTTAGTTTATACAACTGAATAACAAAAGGCGATAGCTTTAAAGTTATCGTCTAAGAAATGAATTTACGCGGGCGGAAGCTTACTTTTCGCAAATGTGCGTATGCGCAACTGACCTTTGGCAGGATGTGTGCGTTACTGTCGGAGTGCTAACGACTTTCTAATGTCCCGACACTGTCCCTGAAACAGAACCTGAACTAGTTTAGCGGTACTTAGTACATCTTTGTTGAGCCAAAAGTGTTGTATGTTTAGTTTTTTCACCATTTACGTATTTTTTATTTTATTTTGTGTGATAACGTAAATTATTAGTAGGTATTTATTCCCCTCTAGAAGGCCAAAGCCTACCGGAGTCGCGGGATTTACGAATTATCGTGACCCCGGAACGTAAAGGGCTATTGAAGGGCACCGTGGATTTTAGTCAATACGAGTCTGACAGTCCCTCCCGCTCTTCCCTGGGTGGGAGGTCTCTTTGATGATTTTACCACGCTAAAAAAAGTGTACAATATCTTCGTGATTGTACATAATGTCGTCCAAAAAATTTCTCCGCCTTTCGCCGGGGCCCGTCAGTATTGATCGCTCCAATTCCATGTAAATCACAACGTAATTGGATCGCCGTGCCGTTGGACCGCATCGTTGGCCCAACTGTTGGCCCCTTGGTGCGTTGGACCAGTTATGTCCCGACCTTTAACAAGGAGGTCGCAACTTCCGGTCAAACATCGCTCTTATCAAAAGACATTCAGTTCTGCGAACCCGACTTTTTTGCAAAGAAATAATAATGTATATATAGTGATGCAACGAATATTCGCATTCGCAAATATTCGCATGTTTTTTTGACATTCGCATCCGCATGAATCGATGTGATTGCATATTTCTGAAAAACTGTTTTTTAATTTACTAAGATGATTTGAATATGGAAACTATATATAATCGAATACTCTTGAAGCAGGCAACTAAACTGAAATAGTTTTATTAGTACAATTAAAATATTAGCAGAATCGCAACAAAAATGTCAAAATGACCTATCACCCCGTTACATTAAAAAAATTACTACATAATAATGCATATATGAGAAAAAAGAAGTTGATATAAATTCAAATTAATAAATATAATAAACCATCATAATATCTAAGTCAAATATGTTTTTTTTACACTAAATGCATTTTTATTTCCTTAACAAATTGTAATTGTATGTAAAAGTTATCTTTGGTTTTTTTTATAGACTCGCCCCATATCACATGGTATGTAGAATCATTACTGGCGGAATGTGAATTTACCTACATTAATTCAACTATATCGACTTGGCAATATTCGGTTCAAATATGTCTGACATAAAATGTCAAACCTATCTATCATTATGCGTGCGTTTTAGTTGAAAGTCAATATTCGCATCCGCACTCGCGAATGTGAAAATCAAATATTCGTTACATCATTAGTACATATTTACAATTTTATCATGTGTCACTGTTTTCACAGACTAATCTACAGAACCATTGTACCCGATTTCAATGCTTTATAAAAGGTTCCATCACCTTTGGCACTGATAATAAATTTTAATATAATTATGTGTTTAATTTATCTTTGCTCACCGTCTCACAGATAAACGGTTTCAATATAATAATTTTCTTTGTCGTTGTGTGGTCTCCTTAGTCATAGGGTGTTGTAACAATCCTATTTGGCAGGAAAATTACAAATAATTGTAATTGGCATTTTGTTAAATGTTTACATGTTATTGCTCGTGACTGTTCACCTTTCGAATATTTCTGTCAATCATTTGTTTAGCGCTTAATGCATTAAAAGACTTTTTATAGAAGCGGGTATAAACTGATTAACATGAATTAATAAAGAATACGACAAAATTTGCATTTTGCTCACTTAGAGACTTGTCTACGTCCACCCACAAGGTGGACAGACGCTATGATGAAGACCACTGGATCGCGCTGGATGCAAGCCGCTTCCACCCCGTCCTATTCGAAATCTATAGGCCTCCTATTTGACTTGATCAGGCTTTCGGTAAGTCTATAGATGACCAGTAAGAATACAGTCATATTCATGTGCAAATTCTTGTATATTTTTTTGTGTCTAAAGTCTTTGGCCTCAACATCTGTGATGTACGCGCTAAGGTCGATAAAACCAGCAAAAAGTTCAAGTTCATAAAAAAATAAAACCTGTTCCGAATCTAGCGATTGCATTAGCAAAAACTAATGTACGGACGTTTGATTCAAAGAAATACTAATCTTACTATTAACTATATGTATGAGAACTGGCAGCAGGCAACATAAAAGCAATCGAATTGTTATTACTCGCGGAACTGAGGCTCTAACACGAGCTTTCACGGTACTAAACAGGAACTTTAACGTTAATTTAATAGAAAAAAAAGTGCTTTTTCATTTCCATACGGCAACTGTGCATACTTCAAGTACCCTATAAATCTTGTGCTTGTCTATACTCACCAAATAAATAAGTCTTAATAAAGTGTCTTTTCATAAGACATGCTAATAATACGGGATGAAACTGTATACTGTGAGCCTTGACTGACTAAAATCCACGGTGTACTTCAATAGCCCTTTACGTACCGGGGTTACGGTAATTTGTGAGTCCCGCGACCCAAAAATGCTTTGACTTGGAACAGTAATTTAGTGTACTCATTAAATGAAAATGAATCATATTAACTAACGAATTCACGTAAACTCTACTCCTACTAGGATAGTAGAATATCCCACCTACCCGTACCATCCAGACACAATCTAAGGAAGTTTCATTGAAGCCGGCGCACGCGCATGCTGCAGGTTATCGCGCGCCCGGGGTTGATGACCCGCCGCTGTACCGTTGCCAAATCCATTCATGAAATAACTGATAACAGCTTAATAGCTGCTCTGCTTATTGTTCACGTTGAGAATATTAAACATGTGGCTAAATAAAATAATAAATGCTATTGAAGTGGCTTATTGCAGCTGCAGGGAAAGCATCAGTTGTCAAGGTTGGTCTCTTGATGGGTGATCACACACAGAGTTTCCTCCTCGGAGTACCTTAGAAAGCACGCGTCTTTAGACTCGGCTGCCATTATCGTGAGTGATAGCAGTTGCAGGTTAAGCGGCAGTTGTCATGGTTGGTCCGTAGATGGATTACCATTATTACATACCGAGTTTTCTCCTCGAAATGCCTCTGACAACATGCTAGGCCGTTAGTCCCGGTTGACATTTGTAGATTTTCGACAGTCGTTACTGGTAATCATTGACCCGAAAGTCTCACAAACAGATGTAATAGTCTGACATGCCTCTCCGCCTTCCTGGGGTGGAGGAAGTCCATGAGGATTTCCACCTCAAGGAAATAAAAGGGGTATCGTAGGTACTACCCAGTAACTGGGTTGAGGAGGTTGATAGGCAATCGAACCATGTAAAATACTGGTGTTCAGCTGCATCCGGTTAGATTGGAACCTGATCTTAGACATGTAACATCCAAGGCCCTCTTTGGGCCCAATGGGCACTCTGGACACTTGCCTGGTCCCCGCTATCCTTAGGGACCTCGAGTTTCTGTGAAAACCATAGCATATCTACCGACTTATGTTGAAAACGAGGTATCAAAGGTCGATGTGCTCGCTTCCGTATCCTACATTCATTTGGTTCTTTATCTTTTCCACACAAATTAATAGTTATTTTTATTTTTATATGAACCGTAAAAAAAAGCTATCTTATGTATCCCAGGCGGTATGGGGTCCAATTGTTCATAGGTGACCAGGGCAGCCAATAGGAGATGGTAACTGACACCAAAATTACTCAATTAAATAATGGTACAAGATGGCTGTAGTGGAAGACCAAAGATAGATAGAATATGTGAAGTATCGAGAAAAAACTAGCCTAATGATGCTGAGCTGCCTCCAGATTATTATCAGCACATTACTTTGTTCAACAATTGAATAATAACAGCCGTTACGGAGTACTGTTAACGCTCTGTAAGGTGAAGATCATTGTTGTCGGACACGGAATTATAAATGTTTTTCTATCTTGGCTTTTAATTATATTTTAAAAGTGTGGAACTCACTATCGGTGTCGTTCCCGAACGCAAATAACCCGAAGCTCTTCAAAGAGAGAACAGGCTTCTGGGAAAGCTCACTCCATCTCAGACTTTGTCTCTGTCTCAGTGTCAATTAGACTATTACACTGAACCTAGTAGTAAATAAAAAGAAAAAAAAAATAAAGTAAATGTCATTTCTTGTAGGATTTCTCGAAAAAGGTTCATAAGTTTAATTTAACTTACCAAAACGTGCTAGTTAACTGGCACAAAATTAAAATAATTTCCATGTTCACATAATAAAAAGGAATATTCCAATATTCATCCCAATTAAGTTAATATGGCGTACCGTTTACTGCCTTGCTTTAATTAAAACACGCTGCAGTTACAGGTAGAGAGACACTAAACAATATTTTATGGACTACCTAGATGAGTAGTAAGTGTCCTTAACAGTTATTAAATAATAAAAATGTTTACTTTTATTAATGTTGATGTAAGTAATTGCTTTAAGTTATAAACTTGGACACTATTCTTCAGTCTTCATAAACTACTAGGCTTTATATTCGGCCAGTATAAGGCTCTCATAATTTAAAACGTGTAAAACAGTAAATACTAAACATTCTCCAAGAGCAACTTCTTTGCCCAGAATCGGTCCATTCACCTTATTTATAATACTGGTATAGTGTTGTGCCGACGCGGGACAATCAATCATCGGAATGAGCCAATCAATCCCGGGGCTACACGCAAATATGTACTAACAATGAACCTTTGATGTCCGGGATAAAATTAGAAGATGATAAGGCAAGGAGAGTGATATATTTTTCGATATAACGATGTGTTTTGAAAGACTGCTTTCTAAATGACAGAAGAAAAAGTTTTTTTTTACTACAAAAACGGCAAAACGACTTATATGCAATCGCTTTTATTAAGTATTACTTCAATAAATCAGTCAGTTACTGACATTAGGCCAGCAGCAATCATACTGAGGTCTATATTATTTCTACATCAGATAAACTCGCGCTGATGGGGGCCTGCATAATATTGTCATCATGTTACCGCAATCCGATAACACTGTAATAACGAATAAGTCTCAATCAAGCTGCCAAGAGTTCTGGGTTTAATGGGACTTCCTGAATCATTTTAATAAAAAAAAAGTATTAGTATGGATAAAGCTGTGGGACTGTTGCTATGATTTTGCATACGCACCCTACGTGACTGTGAAGAAATAAGAAATGTATTATAAGTACACGAATAATGATAACTAAATAAAATTATATGAACAATATTTACCTCTAAAAATACTGTTAGAATTAAAGTTGGTATTAATTTAAATAATTCTTTACTAAACCACTGTCTCATTGTCTAACAAAAACATATCACAATACATGACATCATATTTTATCTCCTTGACAGACTCGCTATAAAAGATAACCAGTACAAAGTGGTATCAATCCCCGCGACCATTGCCAAGCTGGTTATCGTACGATTACGGAACGAGGGCGGGACCACGGTACTATGCCGCGGAACCGGTGAGACCGGCCGGTGGACCGCGGGACGGCCGAATCACTCAACGGGACCGATTTATCGGTGCGTCCCATCACTATTCTATTGTCTCAATCGGAGTTGACGAAGGTTTTGGAATGTGCGATTTTTGCTTAGTTGATAGTTCTATCTGAAGAATTATTGGTTTTGGATGTCGGCTTACGAAATGTGATGCATACATTTTCATTAATATCTAAGTATCTATTTATCGGGAATGTTAAGGACCATACAAGTATTTGTTATATGTGGGAATCGAATACGCGACACGCAATACAACAGCTAATCGTGCCGTTACAATGTCTTTACAAAATAATTTCTTATGACATCGATCTCCAGAATTTATAACCGCAGCACCAAAAAAAATCTATAACCCTTATTTTTGTAAGATAACCGTTATAAAGACCTAATTAATTAAATATTTAAACAAACCTCCATGTTTTATTTAAATACATAATTTATTCCGAACACACATGGTTCGCATTCCATTCATTGGACATGACTACATAATGTATGCTCACGCCAATCAATGGATTCAATATTTATTTATGAACCAATAAAGTCATTAAATCATTCACGGATGTAGTGATGGTCACGCACGATGTTGATCTGCGACTTCAGTTATCGATAGTTGCCAGAAAAATGGTTGACACAAAACTTAAAAATAATTGAAATAATGAAAAGAAAATTAGTACTTAACTCGTTTAAGACTACAGACTCGGCAGACGAACAAGGCTACCAATGTTAAATACTACGAAACAGAACTAACGTAAACGTAAAATCACAGTCGCACCAAAAATATCGAGAACTTCTCATCGCCATAAAATTGTCTACAGCAGTGTTGTACGTCCAATATCGATAAAACTAACAGCCAGTGATACATCGATACGATCGACGCAGTCACGGTCACTCATCGATCAAACGGCCTCATAGCTAAGATCTTATAGCTAAGCTCGGGTTATTGTTTAGAACCTGTAGTTAATTTTACATTATTTTGTGACCGATTGTCATGCGATCAAACGGATAGCCATTTTTTGGTAGAAAAGAAAAATTGTGTAGGTATTGTATAAGGCAACTCTTACCTACAGAAAGACCTACGATACATACAGTAAGTTTCAGAGAAAACGGATTCCCTTTGGTAGTGGTGTCACTACCAAAAGGCGTTAGATTTCTCTGAAGCTTTACCGTACAAGGTTTTACCCACTTATTACCTTAATTGGCTATTTGACAGTAGCTATAAATTACAAATATAATTAGTCCGTCATTTAGAGTTAAAAAAATAACGGACACGTACTTTTTCTTTTGTAAATTCAATGAATATTCACCAAAATACAACGCATCAAAACTCGAGAGTGGGGGCTCGTGACGTCAGAATTCAATATAAATTGTGACGTATTGCCAATTTTGAAACCTCCCCGTCCCTCGCAAGAGCCAGCCCGCGATGCTGAGCCGTAGAGTTAAAAATCAGTCCCTATGTAATGAACCATTGTGATCCAGCCTGTCCCTTGCTGTCCTCTCTCAGTGACGCCCTAAGCCGAGGTCCGAACCCCACAGGGGGTGCCCTTAGCGTGCGGTCACTTAGTTTGTAGTTTTTATTTAGTTTGTAAGCTCTGGCTGGAGGCCTTAAAGTAATTTAAGGCATCTCTACAGAAAAGTCCGGTTAAGAACCTCTTCTAGGTTGACCTGCGAGATGCCATTCACAAAAAACCGGCCAAGTGCGAGTCGGACTCGCGCACCGAGGGTTCCGTACAAACCTGCAAGGTTTACAAAGTTCGTTCATTACGACAATCGCGCGAGTTTCAAAATATGTGGTATCAATGGTTGTACTTTTGCGTTGACTTAGAATTATTTTTTTCACGGGTTAAAGGCAATTAGATCTAAGTATTTGATATGAATTTCAACTTGATAGCTCTACGCGTTCATGAGGAAAAAAGTAATAAGTTTATATATTTTGTAATGTAACTAAAAATTTAAGGTTTTCGGAATTTTTCCTTTATGTGTGCTATAAAACGTTGCTTCATGCCAAATTTCAAGATTCTAGGTCGACTGGAAGTACCCTTTAGGTTTTGATTCCCTTGCGAGTACTTGCGAGTTTCAAAATATGCAGCTTAAATTGCTGTTTCTTTTGATTGCGTTGACATAGAAGTTTGATTTTGTTACAGCTTAAAGGTATTATAGACCTGAGTATTTGGTATGAATTTCAATTTAATACCTCTACGCGTTTATGAGGAAATGGGTAGTAAGTTTAAAATTATTAAAAAATATATATTATGTGATGTAACTAAAAATTTATGGTTTTCGTAATTTTTTCTTTATCTATGCTATAAGACGTTGCTTCGTACCAAATTTCAAGATTCTGAGTTCACGGGAAGCACCCTGTAGGTTTTGATTCCCTTGCAAGTGTCGAAAATTTGCGGCATAAACGGCTGTATCTTTTGATTGCGTTGGCTTAGAAGTTTGATTTTTTCACAGCTTCAAGGGACAGTAGACCTGAGTATTTGATATAAATTTCAGCTTCATACCTCCACGCGTTCCTGAGAAAAAGGGTCTTGACAGACGGACGGACAGACAGACGGACAACAAAGTGATCCTATAAGGGTTCCGTTTTTTTCCTTTTGAGGTACGGAACCCTAAAAAAACAATTTTGAAAGCATCATATCTCAGTCAATTTGGCTTATTGGACGATTCGCACGAATTTAACTCGCACAAAACGTGCGAATCGACTCCTTTAAAACATATTATTTTTTCAGTAGTCGATTCGCACGAATTTCATTTTCGAATCGACACCCTCACAAATATGTAGTAGGCTATTCGCACACATATTGTTTTTTATGAAATGCAGTTAAGATAAAGTACACTTGAGCACAGAAGAAGTAAGGTTGGTTTACGAAACAAAAGAAAAAATACGGGTCGAATATTTTTTGATAATCTAAGTGGACTGATTATAATTTTTCAGTCAAATAGCCAATTTTCCCCAGTAATAGTACTGCTGGGATAAATAAAAATATCGTATACTTTGACCCGAGTAAATACACTCTGCACATGTTTCACATTTCATATAAATTCGTGGATGAGTACCTTTATAATTACGTTACCGTGAAATAATTTCCGACCAAAAAAAGCTAGCATTACAGCAAATTACTAAGAAACTTCTGAGTTCGCGCTGACCGATACAAATATAAAGCTCATCCAAACAACGCTTGTTGTTCGTGACGGCTCAATCGTACCGCGATTGTGAATCAAGACAAGTGCCGCACCACGCGGCCATTCAGCCGGCGAGCTGCTCCGTGACCCACAGGTCAGTTCAAGGAAACGAAGTGCCATACACCACTAAATTCAGTGGAACAAGGAAGAAAGAATATACAGTTACATGTAAGGCCGAGGCTTCATTAGACAGCGATTTGCGATGCGACTGGAAGAGCGAAACAGATTACACGTGGTATCGCTGATGTACGGTGTAGCCATATACATGAGCATTCATTTATTTGTTTTAATCGCTCATGTGTCGCAGATCACGTCGCGGCCTAATGTAGCTTCAGCCTAAGACGTAAAACATATTATGCTACTGCGAATAAGATACAAAATTATGAGAGGACATAGAATACCGGGTCAGTTCAAGGAAACGAAGTCCCATACGCAATTTAATTCGGTGAAACATGCACAAAAATACAAATACCTAGTTGTTGTCTAGTACCCATAACACAAGCTCTGCTTAGCTTGGGACTAGGTGGCGTTGTGTAATAGTTGTGGAATATTTTTTTTTTTAGTTCAAGGAAACGAAGTACACCATTAAATTCGGTGCAACAAGCACAAAAAACAAATAAGGCACAACATATTATATTCTACTAATGCGAATGAAATACAAAATAAAAACTGGATACTTGTATACCTGCATGAAAACAAAAAATTGTGAAAAGTGTGAGGTTCAGTTCAGCAAAAAAGTTTTAATTACTGGTGCCTACCGCTGTTCTACGTTACCAGGCGTTAGTTTACAGAAATCTATAACAAAAATATGTTTAGGACAGTCAGATGCCCGTTTTTTTTTTTAACGTTGCCCCACTAGGAATTTCTCCTGTATCGTGGGTGCGTTCATAAACATAGAAACTCACATACACACCCAGACCCGGAACAACTAATTGCAGATCATACAAATGTTTGTTCCGTGCGGGGGGATTGAACCTGCGACACGCTGCGCAACAGTCGATCACTCAGCCACTGTGCCAACCGTACCGTATATTACCCGTGGACGAATAGATTCTAGTTGCTAAGGTTGTTCAACGTAAAAAAACGACGGCTTGCACTCTAAGAGTGCCGGCAGAAGTGAAAACTTGAATAGTAATAAACACACACGAACATTCGCGCAAGCGCCCTGCGCCGTCTTACGAATTTTCGATCAGATCACGTGTCCTGACGCGAGTTTAACATTTTTTACCCATTCCAAAAAAAGTTCACAACGCCGCTAAAGAAGTTTTCACTTCAAAAAGATAGGCTAGGTTTTTTTAACAATTGTATTTCAATTTGTTACATTTCCATTATTCATACATTCTGTGCAGTTGTGTAATTTGGAGCCTTTCAATTGATTATGCGGTAGTGCGTAGAAAAATCAATCAATTACTGACACTAACGTGTATTGGCGCACCTAGCATTGATTCCAGGTTAATTTCACCACGCCTGCATTACTATTCTATTAAGGCCTATTCAAATCTGAGCGGTATTCGCTCTCGTCCGTTCGCACCAAAGCGGATTTCGCAATTTCGATTTTCTTTTAGCTCAGCTCTGATGTGAAAATTTTTACACAAAAAAGTGTTATTTTTTTATTTTCATGAATCGGTATGTGTAAAACAGTGTAGGGTTTGCAATTGGTCTTTGCTTGACCTAAGTCTCAATTTGCAAAGTAGATCTCAGTTTATTCTGAAGGTGGCTTTTAAAAACAAGAAACATTATTGAACACTACCTTCTCCTTTTTGTACGTTCCTAACCTACCTTTGCGAATGGGTGTAGAATGATAGAATCAATCCCATCCCATCCCATTCCATTTCCTTTAATTTTAATAATCGACGTTCAAAAGTGCCTCTTTCACGTGTAATTGAAATAAATGACACTTTGGAAGTCGGCAAGCATACGAATACGTGTTATTTCAAGGTGTGACGTCACGGAATGCTGCTCGTCATCTATGAGGACCATTTGTTTTGTTTTTGTTTGTCCGTGTTTCGACAGGTCTCTGACAGGAACGAATGCGTGTGTCATTGTTTTATAATGACATAATATCTATTTTTTGGGTTTTACTGAACCTGTTATACAAGTCAGTGTTTTTTTTATGCTTTATTATATTTTGACACTTGTCGTGACTAGTTCAAAACTAGTTTGACACATTACATCCGCGGCGGAACGCCCATACAATCCGATTTGTTTCAGAACCAACACTTTTGGTAGTGCCTTATAACAATAGTTAAATTAGATAGTACACATATGTGTACGAGTACAGGTACCTACCATATTTATAAATAGTACTAACAACAAAATACGACTTATACTGACCCTGAAACATGGAAAATTAGAAAACCATTAACTGTTATGTCTACGTATATTGTACAACAATGGAAGCTGGCGAAAAGGCTTTTTTTTTCGTGGTAAAATCATCAAATGAGTCCTCCCACTGTGAAGATAAAATATTAGTTTGTTTGTTATGTATATAATCGGAAACTACTAAACTGTAAAAATATTTCCTCTATAAAAAGCTACATCATCAGTAAGTAACATTAGCAGTATTTTATTTTCAAACTGCTACCCGTGCTAAGCCGCGTGCTTATCATTCATAACAAGGGATAACCACAAAGTAATGACCAAGTTGACTAACTGATGTTGTTACTCTGTGGCCGCTTTGCCTACGATGATAATTACGGTACAAAGCACTGATCATAAGATAAGCGAGAAAAAAATGAGGGATCTGACAGGACCACAGCCTCCATTGATGTGTCTGACGGGGCGACGACCCGGCTGACAAGTCCTGTTGTTTAATATCACGCCTCTTTTCTATGATCGGTGTAGGCACATATGTATGTAGCTAGTCATTGATATGGGTATGTGTAGGTAGTTTTTTTTTTATTGCCGTTTTCGAGGCTTTCCGTAAAACTTCTGAAAACGAATTGAAGAAATAAAATGTTTGCTAATCTTTTATGGAATATCGACTTAACGACTGAATACTTTTAAATGAATTAGTTTCCGCACCCGCGAACAAAGTCGCAGTCAGAAAGTAGCTAATCAAGAGTCAGTCAAAAGCGCAATCCAACAAGGGCTGTTTAAGCCATCACTGCTTCTAAACAGTATAGTAACACGTGCAAAACAAATAAATATCGGCTATCTCATAAGATCAATCCTTCATATCCGCCGGTGTTCTGCGCCTGCGCACCCAATCAACAGCTGATGCTATCTCCAAGATAAACTGCGCCCCAATGGCTTCAATTATCTTTCCGTATTTGCATATGCGTGACCGCTTCAATTTATGCTCTCATAGATTATAATTTATAATCAATATCGTTTCTGTAGTTTCGAGCTAAATTATTTTTATCTGTGTTCGATCTAGAGTTATCGTGACGGTAGATAAATGTTTATGGAATCGATTTATTGTTTGTTTAAATAGTGATGTCTTCTTTTTTTAAGGTGTTCCCATGAGTTCTGTTCTGTGTTGCCTTCTGTTGTTTATCTTTATTTATTAAAAAAAAGGTTTTCCAACAGCTTCTATGTACAGTGTTGAAAAGGTATGGAATTATAATAGGACTAGGACTTACACAGTCGCCAATTGTAGATTCCTTCCCAGATAGGTCTATCTCAGGGGCCTAGGTGTCTATAAAGAGTGATCTTCTATCATTAACAACGATAATGATAACGTAAAAAATATAGGACTGACGTACAGCGTGTATCAGATAGGTGTGGCTATGCCGTTCTGCAAAATCCTTGCGAAAACTGGGAATTGGCGGTTCCGGGTCCATTCCAATTCTTTTATGGTCCTCCAGGTTTTAAATAAGTGGTCATGTTTAATGTGACTGACTAGGTATCAAACTTTTTCCATTAAACGTAGTTACAATGCAATGTTAAAACTTGTTATAGGCTTTCTGATACTCATTTTTGGCGAGTAAGTAATACTATGAAATTTTCTGGAGCCTCGTAGTGCATTACTAGTTATTTATGCAACTGTTGTATAATCAGGGGTATTAAAACACGAATGTGGGTTTATCACACGAGGCGTAGCCGAGTGTGATAATAGTATCACATGAGTGTTTTAATACCTAATTATAACGGTTGCATACAAGACTTTATCTACAATCATGCTGTGAATCCTCTATAAAAGATTCTCATAACATACCATATTCGCATACCATATTCGAGTGAAAAAATAGCGGGATATAACACGAGACGAGTTGTTCTTTTTTCAAAATTTTAGCGATCTGGTGGTGAAAATGTCATTGCATGAGAATGTTCTTTTTTTGAAATTCATTATAACACGCGTTTGGATGATATAATGATCATTATATCATTGAGTGTTTTAATGTTGGCAATAAGCTAATTGTTATAGGTTCTTTTATAGAGGATTAATAGCATGATAGTAGATAAAATTATTTATTTAACCCTTCATGAATCCTGAAAAGTTTTAAAATAACTTGTATTTTGGCTTTAAAGCATTCAATCCCAGCTGAAACCCATAATGCAACAACGCCAACAACGCTGTTATGGCTATAAAACGTTCTAAAACATTTTTGAAAGCTATTTTGTTCAGAAATATGAAATCATTTAGATTTAATTTGAATTTATGAACTAGGACACTGTCCCGACCGATTTAGAGCGTTTAGTTTACGTCACTTCCTGGCAGATACCATCACAACTTGATGATGGAGATAAGTAAATCATATTGGTCTATGTTTATTTGATGTTTCTATTAAAAGGGAGGTTCCTTTTAATATTACCTGACCTCTCACTTAGGTAAGTGAGAGGTCAGAAATAGGTAATGAGGTAATGACGTCTGGCTTGTTACCATTTAGGGGAAAAACTTGGATGAGGCTGGCAAAAGAAAAGAGGGGCTGTTGATGCAGATACCTAGCAGCGGGTGAATTGGATATCCATTTAAAATTTATCCTCATCATTCGTGAGGTTTGAACTCGTGGCTCGACAATCTCATCATTTACTATTTCATATCCTTCTTCTTACTTCCAAGATTTAAAAGAAAACAGTAGTTTTTGTGTCCGACTGCTGTGCAAAGGGTTCACCTTCCAATCTTCTCTGCTATAGGTAATTCTTTTTATTTAAAAATGAAATTGGAAAAAAAAGAAAAATATCCTCGTCGAATGCAATCAAAGCCGTTAAAACTAATAAATGTACAACTTCCTTAAAAAAATACCAACAATATTTATCCGCAATTACGAGCATTTAAACGTTATTAAAAATAAAATTGGCACGAAGAAATTACGTGAAATTAATTTGCGCGGGCAATTTGTTGAGAATTTGTCGATCGGCCGCGGCTCGGCGCGTCATGCGCGTAATAAACATGAAATGTTAAATATGGCGACCATTTTGTTAGTAGGGTCGATGCTTTTTAAGATAAAATTCCTTTTAATTTAAAATTAAAAATGTTAAAGAAACACTAAAATGCACACTGCAGTTTTGGAATTATAAGATAAGAAAGCATCTGAACATTTAACATAGAAGAAGCACAATAATGCACTAATTATTTCATAATAAATTCATACCAGTAGGTTTTTGAACATTTAAAGATTGCCCGTTGTACCACTAACACTTAAATATCTGTTGATCACTTGTCTAAAAAAGATGTAAATGCAAAACGACCCTTATATCAATGTCAAATGCCGTTTTAGACAAGTGTTCAATGGATGCTTAGCTTTTTTGTAGTGAGACCGTTACTGTTGGGTTTTGGACGTCGTTGAATTTCAGCCAATCAACAACGACCATTCTGAATAATCCGCATCTGCAGATGCACTTTCATGAAAAATTGGCGGCAGATTACCAATTTTAGCATTTTCAATAAAATTCACGAATGCGGTTTTAAAGACCGAACTTCTCGCTTCAACAAAAATACTCCTTAACTCGTTAGAATGATATAGAAAAACTCGAAAACGCTAATCCGTGAGTGCAATTTTATTTATTAGCTATGATATATTGAACAGGTAATTATAATTTACATTGGTGAAATACTAGATAATATTAAAGAAAATACGGAAAGGAAAAACTTAAACTTCAGAATTAAAATAACTGGCAGCCCTACGATCCAACACAGGTGGGAATTTCATTCGAGTTTCACAGTTAGCTGGATCCACCGAATTGATCTAACGGAACGATGCAGGACTTTGTTTTGGCATTTATTACTCGATTCCAATACCCATTCTTCAAATTAAAACTTTATTTAGACTTTATTAGGTGTTAGGTTTTAACTCGTACCTATGCGTGGATTTGTGAATTGATTTCACAGGAATGTAACACCGAGATAAAAATATCCTTCGACCAGGGCATGCGCTCGGCGAGTAATGGGTGACTCGCTGTCCGACCATGGACCATCCCCGGGTCGACGGCGCGTTGTGTTCGACGCGCGCCTCAAAGAGTGTCAGCATAATAACGGGGACCCCATTTAGAGGGCCAAAGCCTGCCGAGGCCGCGGGACTCACGAATTACCGTGACCCCAGAACGCAAAGGGCTATTGAAGGACACCGTGGATTTTAGTCAGTACGAGTCTGACAGTCCCTCCCGCCCCGCCCTGAGTCCCGGATCTCATTTGATGATTTTACCAGGATAAAAAAATATGTCCCTCTAAACCCAGTCATGATCTATCTAGAAAGCTAAACTTCAAAAAGTGACAGACAAACAAAGTTACTTTTAGATCTAGATTAATTAATAGAACCTCTGAATAACGACGTAACCCTTTTATCGCTTAAATCTTGACTGAAATAAAATTTCGCAAAAAAAAAAAACATCCTCATCCAATATACACTGTGGTGTGCATGTCTGAGCTTCAAATAAATGTCTTCAAAGCTCAACAGTAGTCAAATTTATGAAACTATTATTTTAGGATACGAGTCTTCTGTACTCTTCAAAAACCCGTCAAATATAGCAATCGGGAGGAAAATCATTCTCCTTTTATATAGTAAGTGTTCTGACAAGAAAGTAACATGTTTGAGATAAGTAACGTCGTTGATAATATGCTAAAATCAGATCAAGTTTGTTCGCGACTCCGGCACCGTTGCTTCCACGAAGTGACCACACAGGCCGCGCCACGGGGCAACATAGTCTGACCCGGTTATGCATGTCCTTTATACCATAGCCATCAAGCTTGCTTGCAAAAGGGTTAGTCAGAAGTGTTCTGCATTCGGGACTGCAACCGCCATGCCATCGCCATGTGAACAATTTTTAATCTAGAATTGATGGTAAAATAATAACAGCAGCATGGATCGAGCTCCAAGGTTAAGGATCGCTGGCCAAGGTCTGTTTGTAACCTCAGTGAACCCGTAAAATCCTTGATCCTGACTGATATTTGTTTATTTTTGTTAGGTACTAAAGGAGCCCAGAAAACGATCTGGCGTGATTATTTAGACACGTTTATGCGAGATTGGCCGGAGAAAGCTACAAATTAAAAAAAAAAAGTGGCCAGAAAATCTGATAATCGTTTACCAAGGGGTATCGAAATAGGTCACGGGACTCACGAATTACCGTGACCCCTGTACGTAAAGGGCTATTGAAGGACACCGTGGATTTTAGTCAGTACGAGTCTGACAGTCCCTCCCGCTCTGCCCTGGGTGGGAGGACTCATGTGATGATTTTACCACGTAAAAAAAGGGGGTATCGAAATCCAGTAGTAACTAAGTTGTGGAGGTCAGGTAGGCAGAGTCCCTTCATGTAAAATATTGAAATTCAGCATTTATTTTGGTACTGTACGCTTGAAAATAATATTTTAATCTACTCTCACCCAAAATCTCGACGGTTACTCTTAATCCCAGAACTACATTCCTTTGGGATTATTTTCGACTTCCACGCGGATCAAGCAGCGGGCATAAGCTCGTATAAATATAATTGGCCTCCATTATGCCCTTCATATTTACACTTAGACTTCCTGCAGCTCCCAAGGCATTACGTCCAAACAAGCTGGTCTAATATACCGGTTGTTTGATTTATAGCGCGCTGGGTGCGCAAGCGCAGCCTGCTCTCAATTGATTGTGCACTGTGCATTGGTCAAGCCAAGTATGAAGTCATCATTTGTTTTGAGTGATAATGATGAATGAATTAGAAATGAGAATGTCTTGTTGCTCTCGCGGTCTAAATACGACTGCTGAGCGTGAGGGCGAACAAGGTGTTATTGGGTTTTTGAATCCAGAATTTGTGTATGGTAAGCTAATCTTGATATATATGTGCCTGGTTGATGGTAATAGTCTCACTTCTTATTATTTAGGATTTAAACATAACCGACTAAATGGGCTACCTAACTCTGTGGGGTTGAGAGATGTTACGTTAGAACAACGATACCGAAGTGTTGTCTCTTTATATTTTAAAGTGACATGCGAAAAGTGGAGAGTTTATAAAAAAAAAATACAGGAATAAAATATGCACCTACCCTACCCTACTAAAAATGGAACGTTTTATCATATAGAGTTATTTTGTTATACCTATGTGTTCATTATAAGTGCTAGCATGTGTGCAGTGCAGTATATTATTATGTGACTGAGAAATAAAAGAAATTCTATTCTATTAAAAATGTATTTTGTTTACTTTAAAATCTTCAAAATAACACGTATTAGTGATGTTATAATCATGAATCTTAGTGATGGCCATCGTTGTTTAGTAAAATAAATTTACGCGGCATCCGGATACTAAACACAACACTAAAATAAGTCAGGCGAAAATGTGTAACGTTTATGGGGATTTAAAGTGGAACAGTTCAAAATTATGCATCTAAAATGCAATTGTAAAATGAATACCAAATATTTGCTTTTAAATAGGTAATTAGGTATTAAATTATACCTTTTTAGCAAATTGCGCGATTAGTCAGTAATTTTAATTTAAAATAAAATATCTTCAACAAATTCGCAATAAGGTTAGGCAAGACATAATTACAACACAACTATTTATTATTTACTTAATTATTACTATACCTCAGGTAACCTAAGCCCATATTATTACCACACCGCTAAAATATCTGACTACAATTATAAATAAAAACTTACTAGTAATAAGTACAAAAAAAAAGAAGAAAACAAAAAACATTCAAAGGGCGTTAAAGAATACGTCGACATCGCTGTCAAAGGGAAAAGTGCCCAGAACGCTGGCAGTATTGCCACGTTGTATGGCATTATATGATTCCTTGGCCTAGGAATAGGCCAGCCCTCTGGTCACCCGAAGAGTCGTCTAATCGCCTGGCGATGTCCTAAAAACGTGAGCACACGGACCCCATGCCCCCAGAGTTTCAACAGAAAACGGCTCAAACACATAGCTACTAGCTAAGCCAATGTATTTGCACCGTTTGTTTTTACTACATTTATTGTATGTTAAATACTACTTGGAAAAGTAATATTTTTGTTTAATAAGCATAATATGATCAATAAAAAGCTTCTTCTCTCCTAAACTTACTTATTTGCTGTGCCCGACAGGGTCCATGTTATGATCTAATTATAAGTTTTACCATCTAAGACATACATATGGAATGCAATAAAAGTATTGAGTACCCTAATTACATACCTACATGTATGGTAAAAATTACATACTCTGACAAACTAACAACATTTTCTGTCGGTTTTTATAAATACAATTACATCGACCTTTCTAGACCCGAAACTCTAACTTTCTGTAAAGATGTTAATTTAATTATTTGAAACCGATAAAAGAAAACAATCTTTCACATCACTACATGACCAGCTCATCATCATAATATTATTAATCCGACATCCCCGTTAGGTCACAAGCAGGACGCGGGGTTAAACGCAGGCACTAATTCCATGACCTGAGGGTCAGATGCCCAGTCTGCCCTGTACTTAAAGCCCCGCTGTAGGTACTAGGTGCTTCATTTCAATTTTTCAATAATGATAATTTCTGTTATTATGGTAATGATTGATCTTTAAGGCCTTTTTATAAAATGATAAAGGGTTTGTAAAGGTCAGTCGGAGATATGTAATTTGTGGAATATATTTTAATGGTCGAAGTGGTCGATGTTCCTGGTATAAATTGAAGGTTATCTACTTGGGTCGCGGGACCGTCTAAACAGGTAACCATGGCCCTGGAACGTTAAGAGCTATTGAAGGTGGATTTTAGTCGGCACGAGTCTGACAGTATCTTCTTCTCACTCCTGGGCAAGGTTAGTTAATAATTTTACCACGTAAAACAAAGGGTTACCTACTTAGGAACTACGTCTTGAAAGTTTGCAATGTTTAATTTGCCTGCGTAGGATTAATCCTCTGCTATTCTGCATTTACATCATTACCTAGGCGTATTTAGGATCGCCATTTTGGCATCCGTTATTTATCTCTCGTAATTCTGATTGACGCAATCCGACTTGTTCTATTGATGAACTGCCGGAACGCTGCCTGTTTGTCATTTACATCCGCCGCAATACAAATCAAGAATTCTAATGGAAAACAGTGTTTTAATATCTTTAATAATATCTTATTCATTTTCGACTTTTACACGAATTAATTTAATTGAGATTTGCCGATTCTCCACAAAACATCTTATGTACTTGTTAAACTTATTCGCAGATTTTCCTTCTCGAATCGATAATATTGACGGTAGCGACCTGAACAGCACTATCATTTGCACAATCAATACTTCGAGGGAACAGTTACATGCGCATTAGCTAGGGGCACAGATTACTTAATACTTACCACGTAACTAGGGGCGGGAGAGAAGGATAATCAATATGTTACAGTTCTCCTAATCCGATACCCGTACAAATCAACAAACATCACTACATACCAAGTATCTTAATGTAATTCGTGTACCAGTTAGTATACCTGGCATCGGTGACTTAAAGCTCGACTGAACTCTGCAGCAATCGGGGCTGATCGGCTTACGGTCGTCTTAAGCCCTAAGCACAGCTTAACCCACTTCTTAGTACACTTTGTTAGACATGTTAATAGATTGAAGGGTAAATAGATCTCTTGCGATGTGATTGTGCCAAGTGCGAAACAGATTTTGGGCAACACAGGATGAAATGCTTTTTATTTTTTGTTTTTTAGCGTGGTAAAATCATCAAATGAGTCCTCCCACCCGGGGCAGGGCGGCAGGGACTGTCAGACTTGACTGACTAAAATCCACGGTGTCCTTCAATAGCCGTTGTACCAGGGTTACGGTAATTTGTGAGTACCGCGACCCCGGCAGGCTTTGGCCCCGTCACTATGCTGATAGGATGAAATGCTTAAATATTATTTGAAAGATTTTGAAGATGCCACCTAAAATTGTTCACAATTGACAATCCAATAAGTTGATCGCAATAAAATAACATAACGCTGCTTTTTTATATCGACTGAAAAATATTTTTCCGGCTATGCGCCAAAATAATCACGCAGCACTTTTAGCTGTCATTTTGACAAACCAACATTTGTGATCAAAATAATAATTGTTCATTTACTCTTCAGATAATCCCATTAGCACGATACAAATGTGCAAGCCGCCTTAAAGATACTTAGGTACACACAGACACGATCTTACTCGTACATATAATCGTTCCGAGCGTGCCGAATCGATTAAGTCTTTATCGATTCAGCATCGAAGTAGGACGATGAAGTAATCGATTCAGATTGTTTTGTGGCATTTACAATTTGTCTTGAAGTATTAAATGGGTTTGCTACAAAAAGTTATTGAGTTAGAGCTGGGTTTGTGGCCAATCCATTAACCGTTATGTGTTTTTCTTAGGAACTAGTTAAAAGTAACTGCCAGTTACGAAAATTTTGTTTGGTTTGTGGTTTTTATGAGTTCAGTACGTTTTACCATAATAGAAACATGGACAGCTTCTATAATGCCCGAAATTAATAATATACCTATCTCAATCTGAATAATGATTCGCGGTATTTGACTGTTGCTTGTAATTTGACGTCTCACTCTTAGTTTCGGAAATTTCCGAATAGTTTTGGATGTAATTTTACACAGGGATAGATTGTGTTCTGTGTCTGGGTGTAATTTGTCTACAATATGTATGTATTTAGAAATATATAAATATGTTTATCAGTTGTCTAGTACCCATAACACAAGCTCTGCTTAGCTTGGGACGTGTGTGATAGTTGTGAAATATTTATTTATTTATTTATAGTCAATAAAAATGACGTACTTATTTTGGGTACCTTTCATTTTGGTATTATATTTTCGTAGTAGAATTTGCGACTTACGTGCCGATGAACAAAAACTAGTTCGTTTACACCCTAAATACTCGTAATATCAGTGCTATACTTAAAATCTCAATAAAATAATGACTTAACAGGCTTTATCACCGCACGGGTTAACGAGGCTGCGGCGAACGGGTTAGCTAGAGCTTTTAACCTGTCACTGATTTATCCTGTATAGCGATGTTGAAGTCAGTATTATCTTTAGGCTACTACACTCAAACGTTTCAGTCAGTACCAATTAGAACTATGAGTTTTTCTGCTAATTACTTCAATTGATTTAATTTATTGTTTGTAATTAATTAATAATCATTATTTGTTTATTTCTTGAGTAATGGTGGCCCAGTGGTGAAGGCTAAGGTGGTTTAAACCTTACTGCCGAAGCTGAAATGCCTTTGGTTGTAATGACAATGTGATATGATATTTGGGGATTTTTTTTTCTTTTTATTTTTTATCGTGGTAAAATCATCAAATGAGTCCTCCCACCCTGCTGTCAGACTTGTACTGACTAAAATCCACGGTGTCCTTCACTAGCCCTTTACGTACCGGGGTCACGGTAATGGGAAAGTCCCGCGACCATTATATGGAGCTAATCTGATGATGAAGCTAACTTAAAAAGAAAATGATGTTCCACAAGTTTTTCTGTATTTAAAGTATTGGTTTTAGTGATTGATATTTAGTATTACCAGTCGTTACCATCTTAACAGGTAAGTCTAGTTAACACATTACTATACGAGCTGAATGTATCTGTACTCATAATTTAATGACTTTCACCCAATTCTTCCTAACGATCCAAATAAGCATTACCATCAAAATGACAGATCTAGGCAATTCATCATCGGTGCCATCAACGATCAGAGCTGATGGCAGCCGGCTGCGCATACGCACACCCGAGTAAGTCGCGTGATCAATCAACATGGCTTAAATCAACACCAAAAAAATGTACCGCTCTGTTTTTTTTTAGGATAAGATTAATTCGTAATTAACTTTTTTCGTGGGATTTAATTTACTTAATGACAATGATTAGGCTGTTTAAGTAAGTATACTGTTATTTTATCTGAACTAATATTAGTTATTTTTTTGTATGTTTGTTAGTAATGGATATGCTCAAAATTACTTAGCCGATTTTAAATACTCTTTCGCCCATAGAAAGTTAGCTAGTAGTAAAACAGTAAAAAATACAAAACAAACAAGTACAAGTACAAGTCGTATTTTTGTACTCGTCGATCACATTGAGCTTCAACCGCACAATAGCGGGTATTATAGTCTTTTGAGAGTTACGAAAATCTGATAAACGCTTTTTATTTTCGATGTTTTAAACCTATCCTTAATTTAAAAATGTTTATGGAAAGAATAATCCCACCAAAAACATTAAAATAATGTAAAAAAATGCCAAGTCTCTCGATGCAGTCTTTCCATCGTAAAAAGTTTTGAGATCTCATAGAAGCCAAGTCCTATTCAAATTATTTTGTAGTTATAAATCAACATTTAGTAATTGTATCAATAGTTTTCTTTATATTATAATTATAGTGACTTGGCAATGAGCACAAGAAGAAACAAAACGGCATATTTGGAGTTGAAAGTCACACACCGCATGCGTAAACATTAATATCACAAAATTAATTTTCTTTTGGTTTATCCGTGTCGTCCCAACCGAATTTCGGCAACGGCAGTCAGTCTCATCCAAGACTAGTAAACTGCGCAGGACTGCTCATTGGACTGGACAGGGTGCTCATTGCCAAGTCACTATAATTATAATATAAAGAAAACTATTGATACAATTACTAAATGTTGATTTATAACTACAAAATAATTTGAATAGGACTTGGCTTCTATGAGATCTCAAAACTTTTTACGATGGAAAGACTGCATCGAGAGACTTGGCATTTTTTTACATTATTTTAATGTTTTTGGTGGGATCTCATTTATTTTTTGTAAGTGTATTTCTTTCTTTTTTTTTAGGTGACCTCATAATTTCTTGGACTTCAGCTACTGCTTTGCTTAGAACCCATTCTCTATCTCTTTTGTTTCTTTTCAACGAGCTAAATAAACATAAATCTACTAACTTACAAAATAAATATAACTAAACTAAATAACACGTAAACAACTAGATATTGTAACTACCTATGTCTATGTTATATTAATAAACTATTCGCCTAAATAACTGTTTCAGTAACAATAATAAATCTACTATCTAATCCGGCTAACTTAAGTTCTCCGAATATAGCTACAATATTTTTTTTAGTTTCGAAATGGTTTTTCATAGGTAGGTGGCGCTATCAAATGAAAATTATCGAATTATTTTAAAGTACTACTTATACTGCGCTCGGTAACGAAACCATAGCGCGATTCAGACAGGTACAACGCCATCTATCGAGCGCGCATACAATCGAAATTTATCGCAATACAATGGAGTTTTAGCTTTATTAATTTAATGAATTATGAACTTTATGTATCAATTAATTATAGTCTATGTATTACATTTTTATTATTCTTTTCTATTCCATGTATTTATTCATCCAATTGAATACTTAAACAACGAACAAAGTTAACAATGCAGTCAAAATCCATACATAATGTTCTTGCCAAACCGCAAATATAAAATTGTTTTCTATGGTATATTATTTTTTAATGTTTTTATAATTTTTCCTTTATATGTGGCTAATGACCTATCTTGGTGCAAAATTTGAAGTTTCTAAGTCTGCTAGAAGTACCTTAGATTTTTGATGATCGGTCAGTGAGTCAGTGAGTCAGTGAGTCAGTGAGTGAGTGACAAAATGGTGTAACTTTGATCGACCGTAACTCCTAAACTATTAATTCAATTGGCATGTAATTTCGAACTTAAGCTTGTTCTAATGCCTACTATTATTCACCGAAAACCTAAACTCCTAGCTTTGTCCACGTCGAAGATATAGGGGGGGCGAAACAGCCGCGAATCGCATCGAGAAAAGATGGTACGGCCGTGCCCGTTTTGCTCGAGACTTGGCTGGGGCACTGCCGTGCCCCCAGATTCGAGCGCGGACAGGCGTGCGTTTAAAAATTAAAAATGTTTTTGGGACACAAAGAACGAATATGAATTATCGATTAACTTCTTTTGTTCATTATTTGTAATTATCTATTTCATTCTTCAAATTCGATTGAACTAGCAAAGCTTTCCTATAAAGTATGTCAGTCGACACCATTTTGGCTAACGGATAATTTTGATCGTAATCTCGCCTCGACCACAGCATGACGGTTTTCTAAGCCTAATCACGGGTAATAAGGCCAAGACGTCACAATGGTGGGCGGGACACCTTCACTGAACATTATTAAATTGAAGTTTCATTGTTGAAATAAATATCAGGTCAAAGAACATTCACTGTTGAAATAAATATCTGGGCAGCCTTTTCATTTTGAGTTTTTGGCACGACATCATAAATTTTTAAACTTTCTTCGGTTTAAATAAATAATAATAAATAAATAAATATTCCACAACTATCACACAACGCCATCTAGTCCCAAGCTAAGCAGAGCTTGTGTTATGGGTACTAGACAACTGATAAACATACTTATATATTTCTAAATACATACATATTATAGATAAATTACACCCAGACACAGAACAAATGATCGTGCTCATCACACAAACATTTGTCCTGGGTGGGAATCGAACCTACGACCTCCGGCATAGCAATCAGGGTCACTAACCAGAACCACTAGACCAACAGGCCTGTCAAACCTTCATTTGCAGGCCGTCGTCTGTGGTAGCACAAAGACTACTTTGACTCCATATTTTGGTCCTGAACGTTACCTTACTTCTCCAGGTTGCTGAATTAACATAAGTTTTTAACAAGCGCGTGCCTATTGTAAAAATTTCAGACCTACTCAGAAGGAGTACGCCTTGATCTGCTATGCGAACTGGATTCCTTTTTTTTAATTTGTGGTTTTTAAGATCTTTTCTTTTTAGGGTTCCGTAGTTAACTAGGAACCCTTATAGTTTCGCCATGTCTGTCTGTCTGTCTGTCCGTCCTCGCTTAATCTCTGTGACCGTTAGCACTAGAAAGCTGAAATTTGGTACCAATATGTATATCAATCACGCCGACAAAGTGCAAAAATAAAAATTGGAAAAAAATGTTTTTTTAGGGTAGCCCCCCTATATGTAAAATAGAAAGTGATTTTTTTTTTAATTTCAACCCTAACGTGTGATATATCGTTGGATAGGTATTTAAAAATGAATAGGGGTTTACTAAGATCATTTTTTGATGATGTCAATAGTTTCGGAAATAATCGCTCCTAAAGTCAAAAACAATGTGTCCCCCCCCCTCTAACTTTTGAACCATAAGTTTAGAAAATATGAAAAAAATCTGGAAAGTAGAACTTTATAAGGACTTTCTAGGAAAATTATTTTGAACTTGATGGAAAGAACAGTTTTTGTGCAAAAAAAACAAGAAGGTGGTACAAAATTCCTGGACTAAGTTTGTAGTATAATCAATTATTTAATCATATATACAAGCATTTTTTTTAACTTCGTTTACGTATTTCATTATTCTGAACGTATCTTCTTTTTTTAGTTATCACCGTCCTTTGTGGGCCCGTTTTTAGGGTTCCCTTTTTATCAAAGTTCAAAATGTCAACGTAACAAATAACCTTTTTTTAACACACAAGTTTAAAAAAAGGCTATTTGTTAACACTTATTGTAACGGACGGGAAACTACGGAACCCTACACTGAGCGTGGCCTGACACGCTCTTGGCCGGTTTTTTTTAAACGTAGAGATGAGATCAAGTCATTCATGACGTGTTACGTGGGTGCACAAAAATGTTGATGGTTCAATTTTATTTACTATTTTATTAGATCTTGGTGAATTCTCAAGATTTTATTACAGAACTTACGGCTTAATTTCCAAAAATTTTAAAAAGGCTGCACAATAAATGCCTGATAAGATGGAGCGATTAGATAAGTCAAGTTAGTCAAGTTTCATGTAATGGCAGTATATAAAGTTCAGCTTTTTTTAAATCCACAATCTGCTTGGACTGACGCGAGCTCATCAACCTACCCCAATCTGTCTTTATTTACCTAATAGATTTTGAACTTTGAACTAGACTTTTCCATTCTTTTTAATAGTTTATTTTATTTCAGTGTTTAAATTGCTACAGTTAATTTTGTTTTAGTCACAATTTAATTATTCAATAACAGCAATTTAATAAAAACTCAAAATTTGCAATTTCGCGTTCAATTCCCCACGCATCGTCTTTTATGAACTTTGTATCGAAAGGTTTATAGGCATTTGTTTAGGACAAATTACAGGTTGGTGTAGGTTGCAGCTTGATGTGCTAGCGTCTGTACTAGGAGGGCTACATCACACTCAAAACCAACAGTTACGCTAAAACTAGGCTAACCAGATAATGAGCAACAAGTATCAACTTTAGCAATAAATGTCTACCCACATCCCTTTCATAAGCTAATAATATTCAGCATTTATTAGACATGCTACTTTCTTAGAATGTCACGTAAAACCGAGCAATGGATTAATGTACTGTGCTTGAATTAGATGTAAATTATTGTTGGATTGGCAGACATTACCTGGCTTTAAATAAATAAATATTCCACAACTATCACACAACGCCATCTAGTCCCAAGCTAAGCAGAGCTTGTGTTATGGGTACTAGACAACTGATAAACATACTTATATATTTCTAAATACATACATATTATAGATTAATTACACCCAGACACAGAACAAATGATCGTGCTCATCACACAAACATTTGTCCTGGGTGGGAATCGAACCCACGACCTCCGGCATAGCAGTCAGGGTCACTAACCACTAGACCAACAGGCCTGCCAGGCCTTTGATAACAATGACACCGTGGAAACGAATGACAGAGTGGAACTGATCCGTTTTCATTGTGTCCGGAGTAATATTAAACCAGACTGTTGTCACAGTAGCAGAATTACAAACAGATTATAAGAAAAAAATAAATTAAATGAGTTTCAAGCGCTGTGGATTTCGTGCAATTTTAAAAGTAAATGAAACTCATATCATCTTTGTTTGCGGTACTGTCTTTAAACAGGTAACCGGAACGTATAGGGCAATTATAGGAACATGGTGGATTTTAATCAGTACAAGTCTGAAAGTCCCTTCCGCTGTAACCAGGACTGAAATAAAATTAGATGATTGTACCACCTTAAAGAAAGCAACCATCTTTGACTGGTTATTGTAATAAAACCAAGGGAAAATAATATTCGTAATAACGCGAAATCATCAAACGTATAGTTGAATTACAGAAAGACAGATTTATCTATAATATGTATGTATTTAGAAATATATAAGTATGTTTATCAGTTGTCTAGTACTCATAACACAAGCTTTGCTTAGCTTGGGACTAAATGGCGTTTAGTGATAGTTGTGGAATATTTATTTATTTATTTATTTACAGATTAAACTAGAACCAAGAGTTCAGCAAAACAGTTTTAATAAAAAAGCTTTTGATTAAGATACAAACAATATAACAATTAATGGAACCTTTCGTAATGCCCCATCGTTAGCGGACCCTACAGTCTAAGTATAATGTAGTACTGTTGAGATGGATACACACTTATCTCCCACCTGCGAGATTTGATGAGCAGGGCCGGGTCAGACAGTGTGCGTGGGCCTTATATGTAGGGTTGGTACGGAACACAACAGGTTGATAGAGCTACAGACTGGAATACTTACCATCTTCTAACATCTAGCATCTTAAAATAAATAAATATTCCACAACTATCACACAACGCCATCTAGTCCCAAGCTAAGCAGAGCTTGTGTTATGGGTACTAGACAACTGATAAACATACTTATATATTTCTAAATACATACATATTATAGATAAATTATACCCAGACACAGAACAAATGATCGTGCTCATCACACAAACATTTGTCCTGGGTGGGAATCGAACCCACGACCTCCGGCATAGCAGTCACTCACTAACCACTATACCAACAGGCCTGTCGAAAAAACTTGCAATATGTAACAAAATTGCCAAAACGTGCCTTACTATTATGCTTGCGATCTCTTATGAGGAGAGACAAACAAAAAGGCGTTGCGTTAGAATTCGTATAAGAAAAAAAAATCGATGAACTTTTCGTGCCACGCAGCCCTGCATGGTCTAGGCTACTCAGACTGCGCGGCCTCCATCATAAAATATGTCTATGACTGAATGCACCTCTCTCTTCGCTCACCCACCTGACTCTGTAGGGCATTTAGCTATTTAGAGTCTCATTAACTCATTTCCAAAGAGTTTTCATCAAAGTTGTAGTTAAAAGCTATAAGTATGAATAAAAACATAAAAGATTGCCAATTTTCTTTAGTGTAGCTTTGGATCAGAAACAAAATTTGCAATTACTCTTTATTTTTCTTATCTAATGACCATGCTGTCTCACTTCTGTGAGAAGGCTTTCCTCATTTCTTCCACTTTTTCGACGATATACTTCTCGCCAAGTCACGAAGAAGCTATTCAAATGATGCCTCATCTTTTCCTGAAGTCAGTCTGCCAGCGACCCCCACATATCTTAAAAAAAAAGCAATGCCCACTAGAAATTTCTCCTGTGTCGTGGGTGCGTTTACAAACATATAAATTCACATACAAAAATGCGACCCGAAAGAAATACTTGTACATCATACAGATTTTTGCTCTGTGCGGGAATCGAACCCGCGACACGCAGTCCAATCGCTCAGCCACTGCGCTAACTGTGCCGTCTTTATCTAGTGGTACAAGGCAGCAGAGAAACCGTATGGTGTCCCCATGTGATTTTTAGTCGGTCGAGTCTAAATGCCCCTCCACCTTCCCTGGACGGAGGAGGTCCATGATTTTATTCAAAAAAATAATAAACATGTAAAAAAGTAGTTTAAACTGTGCGTTGTCTGTCAGTGAATTAGACTATTATAAGTAGATTAATTTATCATCAGCTTGCCAACCCTAGTCGCCTGCGCCTACGCAGTCTAGCGGTCTAGGCTAGTGAGTGCTGTCTTTATAATAAAATAACTATGATTAATGTTCTCTACGCTCATTCACCAGCACTCGTCCCTATCTTATCTCCACTGATTCTGCTAGAGTAAGCCGAATTCCTAGCATTTCTTCATAATTATATTGCAAAATTAACTGTTTTTGTGTGGGTTTCATGTCCTTTTTTGTGGTTTTTAATTATGACCCTATTAGAATTCTTGGTACCTTTTACGCACATTTGTTTTTTTTTTTACTTTTTTTTATCGTTTCGCTCCATATAAAATTTTATAAGTTGTTAGTTACGTAGAGATAGAGGTCACTGATCAACATAATCGTAAATATACTATACATATAGAAAGTACTTTACCTATATGATGTGTTAGTTGGAAAGTAATTGTAGCTGTGCACAAAAATAATTGGTAGGCAATCCACGTGTCATCATCATTAGCAGGCATGCTCCACTCACTGCTCAGTAGAGGCCCTCTTATTCCAGTGAGTTTCATCCCTTTTTTTTACGTGGAAAAATCATCACATGAGTCCTCCCACCCAGGGCAGAGCGGGAGGGACTGTCAGACTCGTACTGACTAAAATCCACGGTGTCCTTCAATAGCCCTTTACGTACCGGAGTCACGGCAATTCGAGAGCCTGCCACCCCGGCCATGCTTTGGCCCTCTACAGGAGGGCCCGTCACGAGTTTTATCCCTTTGTACAACTCTGTAGAATACCTGTTTAAATACTCAAAAAATAAAAATAAAATATTATTAGTGTCACTATCTATAAACGTGGCTGTACGACTGTGTATTTGTTTATCATACAAACTAGGCGTCATATTATATTCCTTTATACCATACATAATACAATCAGTATCTATTACAGGCTAGTAAGTCTATAAGACTGTTGTGAGCCGGTCGAACCGTCCATCCACCTGAAAATATAATCCTTTAGGAGCCATATCAGACGCCCACACGAATTGGAAACAGTTTCCATTGAGGGCGTTCATTCATAACCGATCGTATTAATAGCTAGATATCTGGCGCATGCGCATGTCAAGTGCTTGCTTGTACTCGATACAAAATAAATTATTTCCATACTGGATTTTGTTAAAGATTCTTTGTCACGGTTTTAGAATATTCAAATTTACTTTAGAAATAATTATTTTAATAAAAAAAATTGTATGGCTGCCTTTGCTTACAAAATTCTCGATATGAAAGATATGATAGAATGTTTATTTTGCAAATTATTAAAAAAAACATCTTTATCAGATTCTGATAGAACCAATCACAACTGTTTGTCAATCAAAAAAAGGACATGAACCTTTTTTGTGGTTTTTAATTATGACCCTATTAGAATTCTTGGTACCTTTTACGCACATTTGTTTATTTTTTTACTTTTTTTAATCGTTTCGCTCCATATAAAATTTTATAAGTTGTTATTTAGTTACGTAGAGAGAGAGGTCATTGATCTACTTAATCGTAAATATACTATACATATAGGAAGTACTTTACCTATGTGATCTGTTAGTTCGAAAGTTATTGTAGCTGTTCACAAAAATAATTGGTAGGCAATCCACGTGTCATCATCATTAGCAGGCATGCTACACTCACTGCTCAGTAGAGGCCTCTCTTATTCGAGTGAGTTTCAACCCTTTTTTTTACGTGGAAAAATCATCACATGGGTCCTCCCACCCAGGGCAGAGCGGGAGGGACTGTCAGACTCGTACTGACTAAAATCCACGGTGTCCTTCAATAGCCCTTTACGTACCGGAGTCACGGTAATTCGAGAGACCCGCGACCCCGGCATGCTTTGGCCCTCTACAGGGGGCTCCGTCACGAGTTTCATCCCTTTGTACAACTGTGTAAAATACCTGTTTAAATACTCGTAAAAAAAAAAAAAATTATTAGTGTCACTATCTATAAACGTGGCTGTACGACTGTGTATTTGTTTATCATACAAACTAGGCGTCATATCTGGGGGCACGGCAGTGCCCCAGCCAAGTCTCGAGCAAAACGGGCACGGCCGTACCATCTTTTCTCGATGCGATTCGCGGCTGTTTCGCCCCCCCTATATCTTCGACGTGGACAAAGCTAGGAGTTTAGGTTTTCGGTGAATAATAGTAGGCATTAGAACAAGCTTAAGTTCGAAATTACATGCCAATTGAATTAATAGTTTAGGAGTTACGGTCGATCAAAGTTACACCATTTTGTCACTCACTCACTGACTCACTGACTCACTGACTCACTGACCGATCATCAAAAATCTAAGGTACTTCTAGCAGACTTAGAAACTTCAAATTTTGCACCAAGATAGGTCATTAGCCACATATAAAGGAAAAATTATAAAAACATTAAAAAATAATATACCATAGAAAACAATTTTATATTTGCGGTTTGGCAAGAACATTATGTATGGATTTTGACTGCATTGTTAACTTTGTTCGTTGTTTAAGTATTCAATTGGATGAATAAATACATGGAATAGAAAAGAATAATAAAAATGTAATACATAGACTATAATTAATTGATACATAAAGTTCATAATTCATTAAATTAATAAAGCTAAAACTCCATTGTATTGCGATAAATTTCGATTGTATGCGCGCTCGATAGATGGCGTTGTACCTGTCTGAATCGCGCTATGGTTTCGTTACCGAGCGCAGTATAAGTAGTACTTTAAAATAATTCGATAATTTTCATTTGATAGCGCCACCTACCTATGAAAAACCATTTCGAAACTAAAAAAATATTGTAGCTATATTCGGAGAACTTAAGTTAGCCGGATTAGATAGTAGATTTATTATTGTTACTGAAACAGTTATTTAGGCGAATAGTTTATTAATATAACATAGACATAGGTAGTTACAATATCTAGTTGTTTACGTGTTATTTAGTTTAGTTATATTTATTTTGTAAGTTAGTAGATTTATGTTTATTTAGCTCGTTGAAAAGAAACAAAAGAGATAGAGAATGGGTTCTAAGCAAAGCAGTAGCTGAAGTCCAAGAAATTATGAGGTCACCTAAAAAAAAAGAAAGAAATACACTTACAAAAAATAAATGAGATCCCACCAAAAACATTAAAATAATGTAAAAAAATGCCAAGTCTCTCGATGCAGTCTTTCCATCGTAAAAAGTTTTGAGATCTCATAGAAGCCAAGTCCTATTCAAATTATTTTGTAGTTATAAATCAACATTTAGTAATTGTATCAATAGTTTTCTTTATATTATAATTATAGTGACTTGGCAATGAGCACCCTGTCCAGTCCAATGAGCAGTCCTGCGCAGTTTACTAGTCTTGGATGAGACTGACTGCCGTTGCCGAAATTCGGTTGGGACGACACGGATAAACCAAAAGAAAATTAATTTTGTGATATTAATGTTTACGCATGCGGTGTGTGACTTTCAACTCCAAATATGCCGTTTTGTTTCTTCTTGTGCTCATTGCCAAGTCACTATAATTATAATATAAAGAAAACTATTGATACAATTACTAAATGTTGATTTATAACTACAAAATAATTTGAATAGGACTTGGCTTCTATGAGATCTCAAAACTTTTTACGATGGAAAGACTGCATTATATTTACTTTATACCATACATAATACAATCAGTATCTATTATAGGCTAGTAAGTCTTAAGACTGTTGTGAGCCGGTCGAACCGTCCATCCACCTGAAAATATAATCCTTTAGGAGCCATATCAGACGCCCACACGAATTGGAAACAGTTTCCATTGAGGGCGTTCATTCATAACCGATCGTATTAATAGCTAGATATCTGGCGCATGCGCATGTCAAGTGCTTGCTTGTACTCGATACAAAATAAATTATTTCCATACTGGATTTTGTTAAAGATTCTTTGTCACGGTTTTAGAATATTCAAATTTACTTTAGAAATAATTATTTTAATAAAAAAAATTGTATGGCTGCCTTTGCTTACAAAATTCTCGATATGAAAGATATGATAGAATGTTTATTTTGCAAATTATTAAAAAAAACATCTTTATCAGATTCTGATAGAACCAATCACAACTGTTTGTCAACATACATATAGGCTATATTATTTGCATTGACATGAAATATGGCGTCCTGATTCGTCAAGATTATCATGCAAAACCTTACCTTTGTCTCAGTTAGGAAAAGCCTTTTGCCTATACCATCATTCATGTTCCAGTCTCATCCAGGATATAATAGGATTTTAGGACATTGCAGGTGCAATGGCTATAATATAATCTGCTAATCTCTATCTTGCATTGCATGGTTATCTAAGTAAAAATGGAAAAGAGAATCCCCTCATATCACAGAGATTTGTAACCCAAACCCCTTATCTCGGAGTTTGTAAATTCTTTTCGTCGCGTTTCATATTACGTAACTGGACGCGACTAGGCAATCTTTTAATATGATGCTGACCTTATAACTGGCTTACAGGATAATGACCCCTTTGACACTTGCGTAGTAAGTTAATCTTCTGCCTACTGCTTTATGATATTACTAAGACCATTTTCCATTTTGTTGTGCTATGTGCTTCGATATAATTCACTCCTTTGACATTCGTACCATGCCTTGATTTTGATCTAGTCTCCCTCTTTTTCTTCAAGTTTCATAGGAGTTAGTTCCACGAAAGATTGGTAATATTGAAGAGACCATTTATTGCATGACTCCTATTTCACTTTGACATTCTTGTTTTCGTCTTCATTGTACCCCCTTTTTCAACAAACCCATTTTGCACTTTCAATCAATGAAAGGTTCCAATTCCCAGTGATCTTTGGAACACAATAATCTCTAAGTAAATCACACAAAAAAGTTTTTCTAATCACAGCACTTTTTCTATCGATATCTCTTTTTGTCAAAGTACAACGCTTCTTAAGTCAAGCGTTACTTTACTATACTATAGGTATTTGTATTGACATCATCTGCCCATAATTAACTTGAAGTTTTTTTGCCATACTTTTTACTGCATGCCTCTAATCGTTGGATTAACACTTTTTATAACCAATCTAAGTTGAGCAAGCGTGATCAACTTTTTGTAATTGTGCATGGATCGAGTTGGTTGTACAACCTACGTACCTAGTGTTGACCTGGGTATCATCATTTTTACCTTTCTTCTTTTTGTCCTCATTCATGTTTTTTTGTGGACTGCACGGTATGTTTTCTCTTGCCACAGTAACAATTCTACCAATTCCTCAGCCATTACACCCTTTCTGGCCACATTTCCTCATTAAAACTTTTAATTTATTTTAAAGAGATCCAATTGAAATTCTACCAAAAATGTTGACGATATCACTTTGGCTATAACAATGCACGAATTTGGTTTAAAAAAACAAATTATATTGACTCAGTCTGGTCTCTTATAAGCCAGCTCCTTATAAGGAGATGGACGCACACACCTCCTTAAAAGGCTATATGAGTTGCTATTTTAAAATAAACAGCCTTGATTCGACAGATAGACGTGTCACGATAAATTTTTAATGAATTTGGTACTATTATTATTGAATGAAGACTACCATTGAAAATTGCCAGGGAGATACTATCTGATATTCCAGTTCAATGTTTTGAGATTGCAAAATCAGTTTCAACTGTTTCCCATTACTGGACACAAGTATCTTTGACATGGAGTGGGTTTCGTGAAGGCTGGTGGACGTCTTCGAAATTTTAGTTGCAAGACATAATATTGGTTTTTGAACGATGTTTTGTTTCACATTCTTTTGTTTTAAGAGCAGTGACGATTAAGTCATTAATACAAATGAATGATATTAATGTTTGTTAAATGTATTAATTTGATTATCTCACCATTTACTTGAGTGTTTTTTTTTACGTGGTAAAATTATCAAATGAGTCCTCCCACCCAGGGTTGAGCGGGAGGGACTATCAGACTCGTACTGACTAAAATCCACGGTGTCCTTCAATAGCCCTTTGCGTTCCAGGGTCACGGTAATTCGTACAGTCCCACGACCCCGGCAGGCTTTGATTTACTCGAGTGATAGGTTTTACTTAAAGGTACACTACTACACTAGAAGATGGTGGCCGTAACCCACCGGCCGGGTAGTAGGTTTCATACCGAAATATGTCAAAATAAAAAACTATTTATTAAAATAATGTTAAAAATCAACAAGTACCTAACCACATATTGAAAAGCCTTCTACAAGAACTTGGTACAAATACATATTAGTATAAACACCGCTGCCGTTTCCATAGTAACGCTGCATGCGCTTGCGGCGATGTCGATGCATTCTTGTGAGTGAATGGAACGCTTGTGAGTGAACGATAGCTCTCGTAAACTATATTGTATTGAACTGTGTGTACAACAAATATTGGGAGTGGGGTTAGGGTTGTCTATAAGGTTAGATGAGAAGAGATACCTGAAGTTCATGTATACCTTCCGTTTGTTCTAAAGAAAATAAAAACTCCACTTATCCATTAGCTTTTATTTTAAGAAGCGACGTCACACTCAAAGCTAAAATAACTTTTTATAATAAGCTTGGTTTTCTTTTCTATTGTTTTCGGTATAAATGATTGCTAAATCCAGTAGATAAGAGCATGTTTTGAAGGTTTTGATTAATATCCTAAAAAAATAGTCAAACGTCGCGACTTGCGATGCAACGGGGAATGGTACATTTTCACCCCGACTCCAACACCCCTTTTTTTAATTAAAATTAAAATCATCAAATGAGTCCTCCCACCCAGGGCAGAGCGAGAGGGACTGTCAGACTCGTACTGACTAAAATACACGGTGACCTTTGATAGCCCTTTACGTTCCGTGGTCACGGTAATTCATAAGTTCAGCCACCCCGGCGACTCCAACATCCTGGATTAAATTTTTTCTTGGCACATAATTTTACTACGCTATATTTCGTTTTCATCTTTGTTAGAACATGTGCGTAAGTTACTTTTGAGCCTTTGTCAAACAAACAGGCGTGGCGAATACGAAGCGAGTCGTTTTTATTTGTAATGTACGGAATTGTTTGAATCCAGTCACATAGAAAAGCGAAAGCGATCCGATAGCGTGACCGAACCGATGCAAAGACGTGGCGAAGGCGTATTTGCTCCGTTGGACGTCTTTCATAAAAAGTCAGGTAATACATCTGTCACGCCTCGGTTCGCTGCACCCAGTTTGACGTCTCGTATCGCTTCGGACTCGGTCCGGTTCGCTATCGCCTGTCAGTTTGACAAAGGCTTTACGGATCTACTAAGTTCACTTATTCCGCCTCATATCAGTCCGTATAACTTCATTTAAACACATCTAGGCTTCCTGAGTGCCAGCCCTAATACCTAAGCACTAAACCTACACTGATCTAAGTTATTCGCGATACAAAGTGTTCTAGGCATAATAGATATGAACTCATTGTAAGCCGCACTAAACTGTAAAGTCTACTTACCTTCCTCTAATACTTGTCGCGGTTTTACTTTATGGTTTTAAAGGCGAATAAATAATGTTTAGCTATCGGCTTAAAAGAGAAGGGGAAAAATATGTGGTGTGTTTTGGAACTTAGTAGTTTAGCGACAAGTTTTCTTTTGTATAATATACTGGCTATAAAATAAAGTATTCAAGTATTAAAATAGACAACCATAAAAGCATAATCAGTCCATTATGTCTCACTGATGGGAAACTATGTCTTCTTTTCTGGGATAGGGAGGGGATTTTACGTTAGGTACTACGAGGGCGTATTGGTGTTGCTCTGAATTTTTGAATTTCAAATACAACAATTGCATTCAAATTCATATAACTTTCATAAGACGTAATTTTCCTCCACGTGGCAGCAAATTTAATAATGACCTGGAGATTAGCAACTCGCCTCTCATACACAAGGTTGCGAGTTTCAACCCGAGCAAGTACCGATCTGTCTTTTTCAATTCATAATTATGTACTTTCTAAGTGTATCTTGGACATTACTGACATCGGTGACGGAAAATATCGTGAGGACACCTGGACTTACATAATCAATATTGTATGTCCAAAGCCATGTTAGAGGCCTGTAGGGTTACCAGAAGCGGCTTTACTAATGTGACACCAAAGGGTGGCCACTTCCTAATGCGAAAAAAAAAAGAATTAAATTAACTGGCAACATTTTAGACAAACATTACCAGTTTAATTCGACTTGCCGAAGTCGCGGGACTGCCGATGTCAAGGGACTTACGTATTACCGTGTCCCCAGAACGTAAAGGGCGATGGAAGGACACCGCTGATTTTAGTCAGTACGAGTCTGACAGTCCCTCCCGCTCTGCCCTGGGTGGGAGGACTCATTTGATGATTTTATCACGATAAAAATAAGTATAGTTCCACTTTTGGAGAATTCCTGTTGATTGCTGTTCTTCTGGATAAACAGGGTGTCACAAGACCCATCACAAAGCATTTTGTACATTGAACAGTTCAAAACAACGCATACTTATTATTTTTCGATCGTACTCAATAGTATGCAAATATACATAATGGAACGGACTACAATTGACCCTACAACCTCACAAATCAACACCAATCTATAATTGAATTGACTCCCGCAGTTCAATGACCGAACTAAAAATACTAAGATCTCAAATTACAGGCACTAATAACAGTTAGCTCTTAATTCAAACAATGCGAAGCTAAACAATGCTGCGCCTGCGCGGCCGGTGTGAAACACAACACACAGGAAGGTACAGAAAACTTAATCTGTACAGCGATTGAAAAAGATTTTGGACTTGTAAAGATGTGAGAGGAAACATAAGTTATAACCATACGCTGGTGGTGAGGCCACAGGTTCATGTGAACCGTTTTTTCTTTCTCGGGGTGTTGCTGCGGTTTAAATTCATGCAACACTTACCTACAAGTTCAGCTTTGACTGTAGCGACTATTAGCCCCTGTAACGTATGTACAAGCATCATGACACGAAGAGGTAGACCATAGTATCAATTTTCCCATTAATTTGCGGAGCGGCTCCACATATTTGGATACCATACTGAAAAATCATTAGCCTAAGAAGAAGAAGAAGAATGAGGGTGGTGTTGACCCACGGTCCCAGCAATAATGTAAGTAATGAAGAACGTCACTTTCCTGCTCCTCTATCAGAACTTCTGCATATTTCTATGATGTGTTACAAATCGCTTCCGACCCGCCAGTCACGATTCAAGTTACTGCATTCCCGGACCTACTAGTGATGGGGATATTCACACCGAATTCGCACTCAAATAAAATAATTGCAACCGTTGCAAACCGTTGCAAATAAAGATTAGCTGTACGGTGTCCAGTATAAAATATACCTACTAAGCTATTGAAGTGGTATCATCCCATTTATTTTTTCTTTGACGCAACATGTGTTCAGTTTGCATTATTCCCTATTATTCTAGTTATTTTTCATACAATTCACCCAATATTTCTTGGCATTCTCAAAACTTCTTAAATTACAAAAGATTCAACGAAGGTCTCATCCAACGTACCCTGAGAAGTCACCTCCACTGCTCACTTGGCTTCATCTTTATTTTCTCCCTGAGGTCTTTTCTTAATGAGGGATGAAAAAACCTCAAATACCAAGGTTTAACAGGTCCAGTAGGCATCTGAATCTTTTCGTGAGACAGGTTCGATAGGTGCTGCATATTCTGCTAATTTTTCGCTAAGTTCTTGTCGATACGAGAGATGGATGTCCCAACCCTATCCACTAGAATGAGCTTTGCAAATAGTGTTAACACGCGATACTCACTCCAGTCTACTCCATAACGATACCCTTCATAGTAACTATGATAGATCAACAACTTTTGCCATAGGGCGAAAAGCATGGGAAAAAAATCTGCCGTACCCTATGATCACATGGTTTGATATCCAGGTCGTGCCAAGTGCTAGCAAGCCTCAATACTATAGCATCAGTTGATTATCATTTATTCTATACTGCTCCAAGAGGGACATACTTTATGGTAAAGGTATAGTCATTCATATAAGAATGTGGCACAATAGATCATCAACCAGTTTTTTTTAATCCAAAATAAAAAACTGTGTAAACATCATCATAAACTCAAAAAATGTTCAATACCTGCATACTCAATCCAATGTGACAGCTGATTACTTTAATTAAAACCGGGTCTTCCCGGTTCTCTTAAGGTATTTGAAGTAATTTGGATCCGGAAACTCCCGGATCTTTACAATACTTCCAAGGCATTTGCACAGGTCGCGGGACTTACCCATTACCGTGACCCCGGTACGTAAAGGGCTCGTGAAGGACACCGTGGATTTTAGTCAGTACAAGTCTGACAGTCCCTCCCGCCCTGCCCTGGCTGGGAGGACTCATTTGATGATTTTACCAAAAAAAAAAGGCATTTGCACAGAACCGGGAGGTGGTCCTTATCACACCGTTAAATATGGTCACAATTATCTGGTACACGATTTATCAGTTTGAGCTTTCATACTGACATGTATTTGAAAGAAACACGTCATCAAAGTCGACAACACTCGCCTACGGCTCTGCTCACTGACCGGATTACCACAAGCCTATTGTCGACACCACCGATGATGGATGCCTGCCTTCGGCGCAGGGCTTTCATCTCATCAATCAATTTGTTAACATTGTAGGTGATAATGAGTGGTTTTTGAAGCCTTTGTCTAATAGAAAGACAGGCTTACAAAAAATAAAGATTTTTCTACAAAAAAATGTGGAGCAACTAACATGTCTATTTGCCGTCAATTATGCTCCGTTCAGTACCTCGGGCGATGTGAAGTGCGACGATCGACACGTGTGTGTCACTTGTCTCCTTCGCGTCGCAAGTCTTTTGTTTCCGTATATATTTGTTGTAATACGTGTCGCTTGAGAAATGACATGTAGCCTTGTGGTGAAACAGTAACAAGGTGTATCTGCATTTTTTAAGCTTTTGGAACTCTGAATGTTTTATTATTTTCTAGGTCCTACTGTTAATTTCTTATTTAGCAAACGAGGATTTCCAAGTTACTCTTTTATTAGTAGAGCTCATGCTATATTTCTTTGAATAGTCGTCCTTATATAACCACTACAAACAAAGGCAAATGTTCCCAATTTACTTTGCATATAAACTAAACCTGGTAGCTCGGACCAGTAGTAATTGAATGTCCTCTGAGAAGTCACTAAAGTCTACCTTCCTTAGCCTGCAGATATATCTTAGTATTCCACTCGACATTGCGCCTCCCATAAAATCTCCATAACTGTTGTAAACTAAATAAATATGCAACAGCAAAATGATCGATATGCATAATATTTCCTCGGCCAACGGCTTTCGTTCGAACCGTTTTGTCACGAAAAAATGACTCACAGAAGTTACATTGACGAAGAGAAAATGCGTAAACGTTAAAGTTGCACGCAAATTAGAACTTCAAATAATTAATCAAAACCACTTTTACTTATAATGCGAGTGATCTTATCAAAATCCTTAAGGTTTATAATCCATTTCATCCAGTCGTTTATAATCCATTGCTCGAAAGAATAAAGTCTGCTGATATTACGGGCGCTCATTTTTGAAATACACTCCAAACACGAAGAATAGAAGTATACATTCGCTCACGCAGGATTCGAGGAGTGCATTTATCACAAAGTTTTGGGGCGGGTGGGATCTGCTACCTTGCGGTCCATACTGGGCCACGGTACCACAGGCCCTATGACCTGCGTTCTTGGCTGAGCGAGCTCACTGGCGATGGTAGGCTTCACCAGTACAGTCTGACTAGCGACCATCATGCTGTCTGAAACCGGTGCCAAATAGTCTTTACTGTGTTCCGTCGGCGCGCAGTTCCAATACTTCTGGGTGAACTCACTCTATCCTATGTCTCGTCTTTGCTTCTGAGAGCCAAATTGAGACCAAGATCCAACCTATTTTAAATCCAAAAGAGTGGAGCTTCTGCCAACAATGTTATTAGTGACTTTGTAGAGCAAACACAGAATAAATAACTCGTGATTTACGATTTTGAACTATGCCGCGCTTACAGGGTTATTACCGAGACTTACACAGAATATTGTTTGTTGAAAGTAATTTTATGGCTTATTTCGCGTTCCTAGTTAAGGCGTGGTTTCAATAGACTTATATAGTGGAACTATATTTTGCCAACGATTTAATCCGTGTTGTCGTTGATAATCCCATAGGAACGTAATACGGCCAAAGGCATCTTTTTATCGTGGTAAAATCATCAAATGAGTCAGTCGTCCTGCCCTGGGTGGCACAGAAGGGACTGTCAGACTCGTACTGACTCAAATTTACGGTGTTCCTTCAATAGCTGTTTACGTTCTAGGGCCACGGCTATGTGTTTATATAGTCCCGCGATCCCGGCAGACAACAAAAGGCGTCCTATGATATAATTCAATAATAAGTATGTCAAATAAGTGTTTAGTAATCTCGATGATAAGAAAAAGGAGCAAATGACCCCGTGACGTCTAATAGGAGAGAATGGAAGAAGAAACGTGTCGCGCCGAACCCATGTAAAATGGGATAAGGGCAGGAAGATGATGAGTAATCTCGGTAGTGTTCACCTATGATGATGTTATGATACCGTATCAGTCAAGTGAGACAGATTAAGATATCGCTAACAATGACTAACTACGACAGTATTATACAATGTTAACCTACTCAACGTTATATTGCCAGTTTGTTCAGCAGTTAGCATAACCAGCCTCTAATGTTACTACTGGCGTATACAACTCTTCTCAGTGAGATGGAATGTGTCTTCGCCCACTATGTGGGCCCAGTGCAAGGTGGCGAATATCATAATTAGTTCTTCGAATTTTCAGTTCCAGATTCTGCTGGTTTCCAAGCAATTCTTTCCCTCACTGTTTTAATAGTAGTTACGAGTATTTAGTAATTAAATGGATAACATTAATTGATGCACCTTTCTGGCTTCGAACCCACGATTCAGCAACCGTTTCTGCAGCAGCCAGCATATCCAATGTAGACTAACAAATTGATAAGCTAATTGAAATGAATGGCCACTACAACTATCAATCTCTTTTAAAAAATGCTTGAAGATAGAAAGTACACTACTCCAATCGGTCAGGAAGCTAAACTAAGTTACAAAAGCGAAAAGTACTACGTGTATACTATCAGGCATCAACATTATCAGTTCGATAGTAACTGCAGTGGAACTGGTCGCACCACTTAGGGGTATCACCGTGGACACGCGAAGTTAAGGAGATCGGCAGGACATTAGCTCTCCTGCCATGTAAACATGCGATTACGGAACTGATTAGGAGGAATTCCTTCTGAGATTTTAGTCGTAGTATTCGCCTACGTGTGTTGATTTACTCATGGATATATCAGTCTGATAGTATAATTTTGAGAGGAAATGTTAAACTGGAGTAACTACACTATTTGTAATCTAGCTACAAATGAATTTATGCCCTAGACATATTGTGTGCATTAAATAAACGCCCGATAAATGCCCGTAAACTCCCAATAAATACCTAATCCTGAATTTTTTTTTTCCGGGGTCGCGGGACTAACGAATTTCGGTGACCTCGGCTACGTAAAGGGCTAGTTAAGGACACCGTGGATTTTAGTGAGTACGAGTCTGACAGTCCCTCCCGCCCTGCCCTGGGTGGGAGGACTCATTTGATGATTTAACCACGAAAAAAAAAAACCTGGGCTTTTTACCCAGTTAAGTTTCTGGTTATTTTTCTACTAAACAACGTTTTTATGCCCAGTGACCGGTCATTTACTCGTATTTAGGTGTATACTCATTTATGCTCAACATGCCAAGTTTATGCCCGTTTTGTTCACAAATGTTTATGTCTTCAACCCCATTCTAATCGCAGCGTGATAGGTTTTAATATGACTTTGTTCCAAAAATATAACATGGTGAAAAAACTTAAATGAAAATGGGAGCCCAGATTTCAATTGTCCAACAAATTCATGACAGTTTTCCAAAGCCAGATTTATATCTTTGCAAGCCTTTACTTAAACCTAAAACTATACTAAAACATCTTAAGTGACTGGGTGCCTAGTTAACCTAGATCGGTCTAATTAACAGCTGTGAGCTAAATGCCGTACCGTTGGGACCTAGTTCTAGTGACCCTAGGTTTAAGTAAATGTGTTTTGTGAAACGTTGTGCTCAGACCCCGCCTGTACTTAGTACATTACTCTAGTTAGCACGAGCGTATTCAGCCTATAATGTTCCCAGAGCCCACTGCTGGGACACAGACTACTTATTAAAAGGGAGTGGGCTATAATCCACCACGCGAGCCCATTACGGTATGGTAGAAGTCACATGTCTTCGATTTTTTGGTTCTAGGAATGCCTATTTTCTCTCGATGTTTTTTTCACTGTTCTAAAAGCAGTGATGATGTAATAAAATTATACAAAGTACTGTACCTGATTGGGTTTGAATTCACGAATTACAACTCGTAAGTCGGGGCCGTTACCACTGCACCACCATACCACTGTCTGAACATCATGATAGACAGTACAACGCATTAAGCCCGGTATTTTGTAGAGAAGTCATGTGCCAGAAAGTTTGACAACCAGTGTCAAAGGGAATGTTATCCATGCAATGAAATCATGCAGTCGCTCCATGTAAAGAACTGATATTCTACTGCATACAATTAAACTGAAAGCCATCACCCTCACAGTGGGGAAAAGGCTCGGCGGATGAGGAAATTACATATAATTTTAAATAACTTATGCCAAAAATACTTTTTTTACGTTTTTTTTTATAAATCTTATAACTTCTCTTGATAGACAACGGCGCTCAAAGTAATTAATTTAAATGAATTACATGCCGTGATTCATAGATTAACAAAGTAAATAAGGCAGAGAGGATTGATCACTCATAAATTGTCATATATTAGTCAATATTATTAAACACATATGACTCACATGATGACGCATTAATATATCAGATAAGACGCAGTTATGCCAAATATTTATGATTATTATTGATACTATATTGTGATAGTGGCTTACATATTTACGTATCTTTTCATGCCATGACCTGTATTTATTGACTGAACTACTAGAGGATATGTCATTGTTTTACAAGTTAACATTTTGCGTAATCCTCCCTACGTATTGATTAGTAACTAAAATAATAAAAAAAGCTTTTATTTACCGCGAATTAACGATTTACTACCACGTAACTGGAAAACGGACTTACACAAAAAGCATAATTGATTCAGGAACTAAAACATTTGTAAACCTTTATAACCAACTCGATTACATTTGAACATCAAATAGTAATAAAATAAACATCAAATCTTTCAAACTTGACTTCTGAACTGCAATAAAATATCAATTTATTCTTCAATGCTAGAGAAGGACAGCGTTATTTCTGTACAGATACAGGTGTCCCTTTCTGATATCGAAAAAATATACTTTGGAAATGACACCTGGTTAGTATTGGATATCATAGGAATCGAATATTCATAAAATCGTTTTACGATTTTATTTTACAACTTGTAAAAATTACTAAACTCTTACGATAAAAGCATATAAAGTGCTTTTGATTTCCACCGTCAAGTTTTTATGTTTACGGCAATCGTTTGTTCCATTATATGTTTTATGATGCTGAATTACACTATATTACGTATGTATCTATGTTGGGTCGACGGCGCGTTGTGTTCCACGCGCGCTTCAAGGAGTGTCAGCATAGTGACGGGCCCTGACAGACGACCCCTGCAGAGGGCCAAAGCCTGCCGGGGTCGCGGGACTCACGAATTACGTGACTCCGGTACGTAAAAGGCTATTGAAGGACACCGTGGATTTTAGTCAGTATGAGTCTGACAGTCCCTCCCGCTCTGTCCTGGGTGGGAGGACTCATTTGATGATTTTACCACGATAAAAAAAATGTATCTATGTTAAGGTGAGCTGTTCCATAAAAAATTGTGAGAAAATAGTAGGTATTATGCCTGAAACTTCGCCCGCTTGGAGTTCTATGATAATTATAATTATAGTTGCCCCCTTCACAGGAAACTAACCAACTTTGGTAGTGATGTCACTACTAAAGAGGGTAAGTTTTCTCTGAAGCTTAGTATACATTGATATCTATACATATAATAAATCTGTAGAAGGATCAATTCTGTACATTGAAAATATTGAAAAAATAAATAGCGGGGGGTGTTGCTGGATCGATACCAAACCCAAATATGTGATTAAAAAATTTTTTGTCTGACTGTCTGTATATGCAGGCATCACGTGAAAACTAACGGTTCGATTTCGATGAAACTTGGTGTAATTATACCTTATTATCCTGGGAATAAAATAGGATACTCTTTATCCTGGAAAAATACGTAGAAAAAAAAACTTATTTTTCAGTTTTATTCATAGACGTTGTTCTGTAGAACCGCGAATCTCCTTAATTATTATAGGCTTAGCCGTATTTGGGTCCAATAGATATTTATAAGATGTCATTGTCAGAGTAACTCAAAATGGAGAAATAAACCATCCACGCGAAGACCGACATCCGCGCGGACTGAGTCGCGGGCGGAAGCTAGTAGGTAATAAACTATTGTGTACCTAATCTGTTCAGAATGTTTGGTTTACAGAAATAAACATCGACAAACTTTCGCAAGTGTAAAACTGATGACAAACATGTAGATTACAAATACTTCTTTTGTCGTATTCCTGAGTTTCCGAGGTTAACAATTCTTAGACTTATCCTCAGTACATAATACTATGTAGTCAAAATAGTCATGACGATAGTATCATCATTGACATATCAGCCCGGGATCACCCACTGCTGGGATTGACTCCCCCTCTCGGTTCTGTGCTTCTCTTATCCAACTATTCCCCGCGATCTTGACAATATCGATAATATTAATTTAATGACGATAGTATTACAGTGTAATGATGAAATTCCTGACTATCCAGCTTATGTGCTAGTTGACCAATGGCCACTCCTTGGCAATTCTCTTCGAGTCCCACATAACTCATTTAACTATGGACATTCGTCATGACGAAATTTTCTGAATATGCTAAATGTCAAATGGGTTAACACCTGACATTCTTAAAGTAGGAAAATTGCAACATAATGCGTACTTTGATGTCGAATTACACCAACACCTAGTACCTACCAGGGCTTTAAATTAAATTGTTATAGAGGACAAAATAAGAGGTTAATCTTTTTGATCGAGGATCAGATAAATTATGCTTATTCTTAATTAATTATGATCATATGTAAAGGCTAAAATCCACAACATTAAAGCATTAAGAGTATTTGTGTTCTGCGTTCGAACCGCGCTCATCCACTGCATAGCCATTACCAATCCTGAATTAATAAACATATAGTATTTATACCTATTGTATTCATAACTGCTAGTCTTTGCAAAAATTAAATGTCAGAAATAGGTCTTAAAGCAATTAGGGAAGAATTAAATATGCTTCCAAAATACCAGGGACTTGATAACAATATTTAGATATTAGACCCAGCATTTTTATAGCACAATCATAGCCTGATGATCCCCATTACTGGAACCAAGGACTCTGTATGAAGGAATCGATAATTACAGCGAAAATTGATTGGCTAGGTATCGAATAACAGCCAATTACAGGTAATTACCGTGCCACACAGGGCTTGGGCATGAGTCATACGAAATATATTGATAATTTGATAGACAATTCTCAGTTCTATTCTATAGGCCATAAATTAGGGCTTAGCTTTAGCTAATAACAGACCAGTGAACTAACATAGTAATTAAAAGTTTTGATAATGAGTTATGACTAAAAAATGCATACAGACTTAACAAATGTATCAACTTAATTTGAAAAATAAATCCTTCATGCTGCCTCGTCGATGAGAACATCCTAGAGTCTAGCGATGACTTATAGAGAATAGCATATTGTAGAATAGCAATGCTTTAAGGTTATCATATTAGTTTTGAGCACCTCAATACCTACAATTTCCCAATCACCTACAATTTCACATCCATGCGCACATTGCCGAAGGTACTAACAACCTTTAATTATCTATTTCAATCTAATAAGGTTGAGAGAAGCCGCGGCCCGCTAGTTAGCAATTAGGCAATCGATGCATTCATTAATAGTTACCGTTTGTTTGTTTACTGTGTTCGAAAAAATGTGTGGTAACACCTGAATTCCTAAAGCTACGATTTCTATCGTAATCGAAACACAGTTTTCAAAATCAAATACATCGCGAGGTTTTTGTAGTTAAACTCACGAGAAATGAAATGAATGTGTTCATAATTTTTCAAAACTGTCAAATTTACGAGAAAAATCGCTTTTGAATAAAATAAAGAAAACAATACATTGCTTGCGAATGTATACCTGCCGTCATTTTAGACATCAAGGAGCCTGACGCAAATCAGAGACAAACAATGTAACTAGTAAGAAAACAAAAAGGCCCGACAGTCATATAATTAATCCAATAATTGCTTCAATTAAAGTCCCGTTAACAATGCTACCCAAAACCAATGTCAAATGTGTCAGACACTTATTGCAACGACTCCATAGGAGAAACCAGTGTCGATTAGTGTCAGACACAGCTGTCTTACTCTCAGCAGCCACAGTAAAATTGCTCGACAAGTTTCTAAGGCACTGATTCTCAACCTTCTTCGACTGAGGTCCAAGGAATATAGATTTTATTTTTTTCGAAATATGCCATGTCATTTAGGTGTACTATTTTTGTGTCCCTTTTGCAGGGTAAAGGCCTCCCCCACTCTCTTTCAATTTAGTCCATTGCTTTTAATATTTGCCATTCTAAGAGTAACATTTAACTGTACAACAAGTAAAAAATAAACTCATTTACTATGTAGTTTAAAAAGGAACGTAGATACCTTATGCAGAGTAACTACGTCCTGTAACTTTTTAACCGACTTCAAAAAAAGGTGTAAGTTCTCAATTCGATTGTATTTTTCCTTTTTTATGTTTGTTTCCTCGTAACATACTACTTTTGATGATTCTTTTTTTGTTCGATGTAATTTTTCATTTGGTTTTTTTTTATTTCTGTCATTTAATCCCATAATTCTTTTAGTTTGGTTAAGTAGTTTTTATTTTATGATCAATTGTGTGCTTGGACGATGTTATTACCGGTACTACGGATTACGTATTTGACAAGAATTTGGGTTGAATGTTTGAAGTAAAAAGGGGAAAAGTTTTTTTTTTAATGGAGCAGACGACATGATAAAGTTTGGCCTGTTTTGCAGTGATTTGTAAGCTTGCATTTTATAAGAGTTTATTTCAGTTCTTTTAAGAAATATTTATAGTTAATCTGGACAACTGATGGTCCACCGACTAAATGTTGAGAACCAATGTTCCAAGGCATTTCAGTGCGATTTTCTCTTAAATTTATACACATTGTTTAATTGCTTACAAGATTTAGTTTATTTACGATGGATGTTCTCAAGAATGGCTGGATATATCTTTGGTGGGAGCTAATTGTTGGAAAGTGGTCGTTAGGCTAGATTGTAGGGAGATCTAATCGTGAAGACTAACGTTGACTATTATGAGGGTTATGAGCAATAATCGACTGTTTACTGTATTGATTTTATGTATGTATCTTCATCTTCTTCGTCGTGTCGATGGATCCTTTAAATTTTTTATGTTTCGACCAAAACTCTGCCACATTCACGGCGTTGGTGGTGGCCTCGGATAGTTCACTTAGAGTGCAGGTGGAGTCACACAGAGTACAACTGAGGAGGTGAGCCATCGTTTGTGATGAGGCTCCGCAGTCACACCTTTCTGTATGTATCTCTTTAGCGTATTAACAATTATTATACTTACGCCATTTTACCGTGGGGGATGGGCCTCGGTCTATCTGGTTAAGAAGCTAAGACTCACGTCTGTATTGCCTTTTACCAAATATTCAGGAGTCGTTTACCAGTCTAACTGGAAATTACTGAATATCAGCATTTTACTGGGAGCAACTGCACATCTGATCTCCACGTATATTTAGTATTCGGTAAAAATAGTTTTTAGACTATTTTAATTTGGTCTTTTAAGTTGGTAGACTAATTCCAAAAAAAATTATTTATGGCTTCCACAAAAAAGTTTTATTCCGATATTTAATTCCAAAAAAAATGGAGTGTAATTATTTGATATGGATTGACTGTAATCGATGTTGGCATTATTTCGCTTCCGGTAATAACCTGTCAATTTTAACTATCAGCATTTCAATCATCGAAACATGAATCGATAATATTCCAATAACTTCTAAAACCGTGGGAACATAACCTTATAAACTATCATAATCAATTTTGGCACCTAAAACTTGAGCCACAAAGTTGAAATTAGTATTTTTGAGTAAAAATGAGCTTGGTCGTATTCAGCCTATTTTGACACCTAACTCTTTAAGTACAAAGTTGAAATTAGAACGTTTTAGATTACAAATTGATATGGTTCCGTACACCTGCATTTTGTCACAGCATTGTTGTACCGTTATGAACAATAACAATCTATTCAATGTCTGCGTCTCGAATTTCTGTACGATTTGCTCTAAATGCATATTAAACTGATTCATGGAACTACGACCAACTTGCGTTTAACTTTGATTTTAAAGTTTTTAAGTTTGCATTAGTAATCGTTAGTATGTTAAAAAGTAAATTACTGGGTCTACTCGAAGAAAAAAATAAACCATCAAAAATAATTCTGTAAGTAGATACGTACTTCAAAATAAACGGCACACATTACTTTCAGATTCATGATCGATACTAGTCGATACCTGATATTGTTGATTTTCAGTTTGGGTTTCTAATTTATTTTATAGATCCACTGATTAACAAAGAGCGATACATTCAAGTTTAAAAAAAAATACATCCTCTGCATCACCTTGTCACATTTCTGGTAGAAAGACAGCTTTAATAAGCCAAGTTAATATATATTTTTTCAAAATATTCGACAAAACATCAACAATTTATTATCCGTAAATCCTGTATCACTACCGCCATTACCCTACATCTCTGTTGATCCCAAAAGGGCTAATCGCTGATAGGTCTTATCTAAATAATATTGTTTACAAGCTCTTGATATCGCCGCTCTTAGTGCTGCGCTCCTGCCGACCACTCTGTGCGAAATCGTCGTGGTTATCTCTCAAGTTTGCTCGAACAAATTGGTTATTAGTGTTTAAAAAAAATGACTATCCGGTAGTTTGTAAAGAACTGAACTGAACTCATTAATTTAAATTAGACCAATACAGACATTTCGCCCGAGTCGACGGCGCGTTGTGTTCCACGCGCGCCTCAAGGAGTGTCAGTGACGGGGCCTGTAGAGCGCCAATTCCTGCCGGGGTCACGGGACTCACAAATTACCGTGACCCCGGTACGTAAAGGGCTATTGAAGGACACCATAGATTTTATTTGGTCAATCAAGTCTGACAGTCCCTCCCGCCCTGCCTTGGGTGGGAGGACTCATTTGATGATATTACCGCGATAAAAATTAAAAAATACAGGCATTTCAACTATTACAATATACAATTAAAAAAGGATAAAGCTACTGTCTCAGGCATAATTATAATTATTTATGTGCAAGAAATCTGGCACATCTACTTACAGATGGATATTGTTTTTCTTTCTCACTAGAATTATGGTTGAACTCTCCAAGTATTTTGAATATTTCTGTCACATGATTCTACTCTCTAAATATGTTTATAATACGAGTATGTTACCAATATCTGCACATATTTATATCTTCTTTCCTTATAAGGAACGCAGAATCATACCATTACGTACTAATCTATGTCTGCGAAAACTTTTCTCATAAACAAGCGAACCCAGGGTCGATGCCTAACTCGATAAAAGCATATTTATAGCTTGTATTAGCATTAACGCGACGATAATGAGTCAAATTAACATAATCTTGTATCTTAATAACTGCCGACCAATAAGGAAGTGGCTACACTTATCGATGTTCTTTCTGTTCGCGATCTGATGAATTTCGGTTTTGTTACGTGTACTGAAAACCACAAATTACGTCGTTTTCGGTTTTGTTACGTGTACAGCCAGTAAAAGAATTATTTAAGCAGACAGCAATTTTAGCATGGCTTATACTGTACAGGAAAACTATTTCAAACTTGCTGCTGTAGTAAAACACCAGTTTCGAGACTTTACAATTATTTCTTTAGCGGTAAAACTCCAGATAATAGTTTAATTTGAAATTCCTGTGAATTATTCTTCACAATAATCAAATTTTCGAGACAAAAACCGAATGTCTCGCCCCCCTCTTTGAATAATCCGAAGTTGTGTAAGATAAAATCATAGACATTTATTACCTAGAGAAAAATGCATAGTCGTTACACTGCCTATGGTCGTGGGACTGTACGAATTACCGAGACCCCGGAACGTAAAGTGCTATTTAAGGACACCGTGGATTTTGGTCAGTAAGAGTCTGATAGTCCCTCCCGCTCTGCCCTGGGTCCCAGGACTCATTAAAATTTGATGATTTTACCACGTAAAAAAAAAAACACTGCCTATACCTACCTAACTCTTGGTTTATATGTATAAAGCTGTGTCTGACTGACCAACTTAAGCCATTCCCGCGTCGTGTGGTCTCTACCTTAGCTGACGCTGTCAGGTGCATTAGCGAATTGATCTGCGCTTTTAGTAACACGTGTACCGCTGCGTGGGAGTTGGACATGTTAATGTTTATAAATCCTCTTGTTTGTGATCAAACGCAAGGAATGAGACTTGTTAAATGTCAGCTCGCTATGTTATGCAGATTATGTGATTTGGGAGATTACAAATGTTATATTGTGTGTTTTGTTTGTAATATAAATTAACATTTTCAACCAACCTTTGAAACATTTCTAAGCAAGCAAGCGTTGCTTAATCTTGAGACATGGGGCAAAAAATCAGCTGTATGTGGTTGGGTTAGGATAGGATTTGCAGCTGAATTTGCGCAGCTGTGTTATTATGTATACGATTTAACCTGCAGTATAAGATTTAAAAAGTTCTTTATGGTAGTTGATTGAGACTGAAGTTGCTTATAAAATATAAAATTCATTCCCTCATTCATTCTCTTTTGTTACAGGTTGCAACTGTTCGTCGATCGGTTCTGAGAGCAACGTTTGCGACATCCGAACAGGACAGTGTCGTTGCAAGCAACACGTTACGGGCAGGGCTTGCGAAACTTGTGAGGTAATGTATCAATTCTCTCCTATACTTTTGGAATTAGTCGATCACTAGCTTTAACTGCTAAGCAACGATCTGACGAGGAACGGATATTGTGGCAACAATTGCGGAGGAAACGAAAAAACAAGCGACTGGAAGGTGCATGCGATAGAAACAAATGACACGCGCGTGTCGGCTGAAAAAATCGCTAAGTCGCATCACCTGAGGTCATGGAAAGGACACAAGACGTGTTGCAGTTGACAAAGCCTCAGATTGTGAATAGTTTTAAATTATTGTGCATCCGAACTTTCTGAAAAATCTCACCAACAGGGTCAGTGCAGGCCTTTCTAGGACGTCCCCTCCTGGCTTTGTCACTCACATTTGCTTTAAAACTTCCTCTTGTTAGACGCCTTACACTTATCATCTCCACATGACCGAACCATCTAAGTTTATTCTTTTCATTTTTGTCACTGCATCCTCTTTTAGTGCACAACTCGTATAACTTCATTTATTTATCACTAGCTTCCGCCCGCGACTCCGTCCGCGCGGATGTCGGTCTTCGCGTGGATGGTTTATTTTTCCATTTTGAGTAACTCTGACAATGACATCTTATAAATATCTATTGGACCCAAATACGGTTAAGCCTATAATAATTAAGGAGATTCGCGGTTCTACAGAACAACGTCTATGAATAAAACTGAAAAATAAGATTATTTTTCTACGTATTTTCCAGGATAAAAAGTATCCTATTTTATGCCCAGGAAAATAAGGTATAATTATACCAAGTTTCATCGAAATCGAACTGTTAGTTTTCACGTGATGCCTGCATATACAGATAGACAGACAAAAAACTTTTAATCACATATTTGGGTTTGGTATCGATCCAGCAACACCCCCCGCTATTTATTTTTTCAATATTTTCAATGTACAGAATTGACCCTTCTAGAGATTTATTATATGTATAGATAACATAAGAAATTAGGTTACCAAGTCACCAGCTCCATATTTATACCATGACAAACTGCATCGCCTCCCGCCCCAAACAAACACAGTTAGGATTCCGAGCAAACAATTTACATTCATTCGTACTGGCATTGATATTCAAACGACGGTGTTTCAAATGTCCCCGTGACATTTCCGAGCAATAAACGGAACGGACTGGGGAAACGGTGCGGAATTTATGTCGTGCCACTGTGGGTATAGGCAGAGATGTATTAGTAAAGCATTACCTATAGACTGATTACGAATGTTAGTTTTTTTCTTTTTTTTAACCTGTGTTGTCCCACGGCTGGGCAAAGGTCTCCCCCACAACTTTCCACTCTTCCCTGTGTGCGGCTTTCTCCGGCCAATTTGTCATGAAGGTGTTCGTCACGCCAGCGTTTCGAGTGTTAGTTAGCTGAAAAAAATCTACTAGTGTTAAAGTGTGTTCTAAAGTAGCAATATTTTTACTGCAATGAGGCTTTGCATGGCATTTTCGAACGGCTCAAAAACATTTCAAATATTTCCGGCCATCAAAATTGTCTGCTAACTAGCATGTCTCGGTCGCGGGATTCACGAATTACCGTGATCCCGGAACGTAAAGGGCTATTGAAGGACACCGTGGATTTTAGTCAGTCAAGTCTGACAGTCCCTCCCGCCCTGCCTTGGGCGGGAGGACTCATTTGATGATTTTACTACGTTATAAAAAAAGTGTTAATGTGTGTTTTAAACTAGCAATCTTTTTACTGCAATGAGGTATGTAAAGCTGTTTGTTTTTGACGTCCCCGTAATTACACCAACCAGAATGGGTTTCTCTGCAGAGAAACAGCTATTTCACAAGCAGCTCTACTGGGTTACTGCTATTAAACACTTGATTTAATTGCTTCAATATCGTTCGATTATAAGTGCGAAGTGGAAAACTGACAGAAAATGAAGCGGAATTTAAACGTTGTCACTTAAGCTATGCTGCACAGAGACGGACTTAGCCGGTAACTTTAAAGTTTGTGTTAAGGAGCACAGCAACCTAAGAAAACACTTGTACATAGTAAATAAGTACTTAGAAAGTAAGGCATTGTATAGACGTAAGATTTATAAAACCTTTTAAGTTACTAAGTATTTGTTACCCCTCCCTTAGTTCTGTAACGTAGAGTTTAGATTTAGACATTGATATTTTGATAGTGTTTTGTGTGTTTGTAATAGTATATAAGAACAGTGTAAAATACCACGGCGAAAAATACCACGGCGACAAATATAACGTGGTGTTTTTCTAAACAAAAGAGCGATGTAACAATAGAACAATAGGCAAAAACACCCCGCGCTACACATGTGCGCAAACGCCGAGCGTAGACGGACGAGAGGAAGGGATAGCGTGGGGGCGATCCACCCCCACACACCCCGTCTACGGTCGAGCGTATAAATATAGCGCGGTGGAATATAACGGGGCAACCGCGTCGCCCGTCCCGCGCCGCTTGCTGGCGGGCTCGGCCACCCCAATCCCAACGACTGGGGACCCAGTGGCGCTGGGGCTCCTGTCTCCTCCCCCGCCCCGCGGTTCAGCCCAGGACTCCCCGGCCGCCATGACGCCCTACTCGTCGAGAGAGGCGAGCGACCTCTCGATGCGGTCGTGCGGCTCGGAGGACTACTCCCAGCTCGACCTGGAACTGGGCCTCGAGCTGGAGCAGCTGCTCGAGGCTAGGCCCCAGCGCCGCCCCCGCAGCTCCGACGACGAGGCGGCCGACGAGGCGAAGCGCGTGTGCGCCGGCTCCCCGCTCCCGCAGCGTGAACCGCGCGGTCGAGCCGGAGCCGGCTCGCCCACGTTCGCCGAGGCGGTCCGCCGCTCCCCGACGACGACCTCCGCCGCAGCCGCCGCAGCCGCCGCAGCCGCCGCCCCGGACAACCCGGTGAGTACCCAGGCCAGCAATGGCAAAAACGCGGGTGCCACCGGCAAGAAGAAGCCTCGCTACCCTCCGCTGGTAGTAGAAAGACTGCCAAACTGGGCCGCTCACTTCAGGGCCGTGAGGGATAAGCTGGGCCACCCACCCAACGCTCGGCCTTACCAGGGGGGGATTCGATTCCTCCCCGAGAGCGAGGAGGAGTACCGCGTGGTCCAGCGGTACCTCACAGGCCTGGAAAAGGAGAGCGGCCTTAGTTGGTTTTCCTACACGCTGCCGGCGGAGCAGAGTGTTAAGGTAGCCATCCGGGGCCTGCCGGCGGACACCGACGTCGGCGAAATAGAAGAGGAGCTCCACCGCATGGGGTACCAGCCGGAGTACGTGCGCAATATAAATGCGCGCGGCGGGCGCCCCGGCTGCCTCTTCCATGCGGTGATCACGCGGACTCCAGACTTCAGGAGGATCTACGACACCACGCAGTTTTTGAACATGCGTGGTGTACGGATCGAGGCGTGGCGGAGCAAACGCGGGCCCGCCCAGTGCCACCGGTGCCAGCAGTTTCGACACAGCTCGCACCAGTGTCACCGCCCGCTCGCCTGTGTCCGATGCGGGGAGGGGCACGCCGCCCGCGACTGCCCACGTCCCAAGACGGAGCCGGCCACCTGCGCAAACTGCGCAGGCGCCCACCCGGCGTGCAGTAGCGGCTGCCCCGTCTTCCAAAAGGAAGCCAGGAACAGGCGAGCGGGCACTGTCGCAATGTCGCGACAGCAGCAGCGCCAGCCATCGACGAACGCTGAGGAGCACGAGACCCCCAGCGTGACGTTGATGGCGGCTGCTAACGGGCCCGCACGCAAGGATGCTCCCGCCTCGGGGCGGAGGAAGAGAAGGAACCGGAGACGCGGGGGAAGGAAAGGGGATAAGCCCGAGCCCCCCGCGCCCCCTCCACACGGGGCCCCTGCCCCTGTACAGGCGCAGGCAAAAAAGGGCTCCACCCAGGAGCCCACCGACGCCGCTGCTGGCGCCGGCAAAAAGGATAAGCGGGCTTCGAGGCCCGCTCAACCACTCCATGTCCCAGAGGCGGCAGGCCGAAAAGCGGCCCCAGCCGCCGCCCCCTCCTCCTCAGGCACCGCCGGCGCCCGCGCTCCGCAGCGGCGCCGCGAGCCAGATTCCGGCCCTCACATGGACGAGAGCCGGAAGAGGAAATTTACTGCCTGCGCCGTCAAGCTGCTGGTGGACCTGCTCAAGGCCATCAGGCAGGGGCAGGACGTGGAGGACCTGATCCTCGACGGGCTTCAGACATTGCTATCCCTTTGCAATGGATAGCCCGTTGAGGATCCTCCACTGGAACGCCCGCGGCCTCAAACCCAAGGTCGCCCCCCTCCGCCTCCTCCTGAAGGACCAGTGCATCGACGTGGCGCTCATCAGTGAGACGTACCTGGGACCGGCGGACAAAGTCCGCTTCCCAGGATACCTCCTGTACCGTAAGGATGAGAGATCCTCGGCCGGCATCACCTACCGCGGTCTGGCGGTACTAGTGAAGCGAAGGGTCGTCCACCAACCGCTACCGCCTAAAACACCGGTGAGTTTTTACGCGCTGGGTGTCCAGCTGCACGTCGCCGGCGAGGACATCGACATCTACGCGTGCTACCGTCCTCCCTTGGCCCGTCTCGATGTAGCCGAGCTAAGGGAGCTGCTGCACGCGTCGTCCCACCCCACTCTCCTCGCCGGTGACTTCAACCTGAAGCACCCAGCGTGGAACAGCACGACCGCCAATGCCGGTGGTCGACGACTCTTCGCTGACGCTGAGGCCTGTGGATACATCGTCTCCGGCCCGGAAACCCCGACGCACTACCCGGACAGACAGGGATGCGCACCGGATGTGCTGGACTTTGTCATCCACAGGGGACTTAACCGCCAGATCACCCAACAGGTAATAGACGACGAGATGCAGTCGGACCATCAGCCCGTTCTCGTCGTCTTAACCGAGATGCCGACGAGAGTCTCTCCTCCGGCGCCGCGTCGTCGCATTGACTGGACCGCGTTCGAGAAAGAGATGGAGACCACCACTCCGACTTGGCCCGTGAGTGCCCTCGCGGACGTTGACGGGCTAGCCGGGGAAGTCACCGCTTGCATCCAGCGCGCCCTCGAAAAGGCGACCATCGCAGACCAGCAGCCGCATCCACAGGGGCTACAGTACAGGCCCCTGCCTCCGCACATCAGGCGCATGGTCACCGAGAGGCGGCGCTTGCGCAAGCGGTGGCAAGCGACAGGATGCCCCCGGATGAAAGCCGACCTCAATCGTTTCGCCGAGAAGGTAAGGGCCAAGCTACAGGAGCTCAACACCGTGAGCTGGGAGCAACATATCGACGCTGCCGAGGGGGACTGGCCGTCGATCCACAGGCTGTGCAGGCAGCTTGTGGGCACCCCAGCTCCGGTGCGCCCGCTGCTCCACAGCGACGGGGCGCCGAGATACGCTGCAGCAGACCGTGCAGAGATCTTCGCCGAGCACCTGGAGGGTCAATTCCAGCCTAACCCGACTCGCGACGGGGAGCATGTCGCAGCAGTCGAGAGGCACCTTGGTGAGTACTTCGCCTCGCCGATAGCTCCTGACGAGGCACCCATTTTCTTCTCGCCTTGTGCAGTGAGACGCGCCATCCTTAAGACAAAGCTGAGGAAGGCGCCCGGTGCTGACGGTATCACCAACCAAGCGCTGCGCCACCTGCCCTACCGCACGGTAGCGGCACTGGCGCGGCTCTTCACGGGGATACTGCGCACCGGGTCCTTCCCTGCGGCGTGGAAGGAAGGGCGCGTCATTATGCTGCCCAAGGCGAACAAAAACGTGCTGAAGCCTGAGAGCTATCGGCCGATCACACTCCTGGCAACTACCTCCAAGGTGTTTGAGCAACTCCTGCTGCGACATCTCAGCAAGTTCGTCACACTGCGCCCGGAACAATTCGGTTTTCGCGCGGAACACTCCACGACTCTCCAACTGTCGAGGGTACTGCACCTGCTCACCGCTTCACTCAACAAGAGGGAGCAAGCAGCTGCAGTACTCCTCGACATGGAAAAAGCGTTTGATCGTGTCTGGCACGCCGGTCTGCTGTACAAACTGTCACAGACAGACGCGCCCCGTCGACTGATCAAGGTGGTCTCCTCCTTTCTCGAATCTAGGACATTCAGGGTGGTGGTCGAAGGCGCGCTCTCAAGCGCCCGGCCCATAGCGGCGGGAGTACCGCAGGGCAGCTGCATCTCGCCGCTGTGCTACTCATGCTTCACCGACGACATCCCCACGACTCCCGACACCACGCTCGCGCTGTACGCTGACGACGCCGCGTACTTCGCGACCTCGCTGAACGCGAGACACGCGGCCGTCAAGCTGCAGCGCGTGCTCGACTTGCTGCCTGAGTGGCTGTCGAAATGGAGGTTGTCGGTGAACGTGAGTAAGACGCAGGCGCTGCTCGCCGGCGCTGCTCGCCTCCCACCACCCCTCCAACTGCAGGGGGCCGATATCGCATGGTCGCCCCAGGTCACGTACCTCGGGCTGACCATCGATCGCCGGCTCTCCATGGGCCACCACGTCCGCAAGATCTCAGGCAAGTGCAGGGCAGCCCGCGCCCTACTCCGTCCAGTGCTCTCCTCCCGCCTCCCGCTGCGAGCCAAGCTGGGGGTCTACAAAACCTACATCCGTCCGCTGCTCACTTATGCGGCCCCAGCTTGGTTCGCCCTCACGAGCGAGACGAACAAGCGGTCCCTCCGCGCGCAACAACATCTCTCGCTGCGGAGGATCGTCGACGCCCCTCGCTTCGTGAGGAACAATGTCATCGAGCGGGACCTCAAGATTGAGAGCCTGGACGACCACATCCGCCGCCTCGCGTCCAACATGTTCGCGCGTGCCGACGCTTCTGCTTGGCCCCACGTCAAGCACCTAGCGCCGTGGCACGCGCGGCCTCCTGACGCGAGGCGCCTACCCCGAGATCTTGTCCTTGCGGACGTGCAAGGCGACCCCCCTGCAACCCACCGGACTTGACGACACCAGGGTAAGTCGTACCTACCGCTACACGCGACTTACCCAACAATAACACTCCGCATGCACGACACACACTGATGCGCGCCGTGTTCTAAGTTAATATAGGCACGACGCGCGTCTCTACTGACACCCGCTACTCTACAAGCGCTCTACTCACGCGGTGACTGTGTGGCTAAAACGTGGGCCCACCTTCACTCGCATACATGGGCGGTGTTACACAACACAATGCCGCCCACACACACATTCCGGCTCTCAGCCTGCGTCGCTACCGGCTCGCTCTGGGAAACGGGGCAGGCGGGAGCCGCTCTTCCTTTGCAGGTGCGTCGTAAGTCTGCGCCCCTGTCGCTGGTCGCTTCCTGCCGGGCCTCCTCCAGGTGACTGGGGGTCTCACCTGGCAGGGGCAGACCGCCGGGACGCAGTGAAGCAAGCGGTTACTGTCCGACAGTGCCGTGGCGCGCCTGCAAACAACAATGAAAGCAGTTACATACTCCGGCGCGCGTCTCATAGCGCGCGCGCCCGTAGGATTTTAAGGCTATACGCCCACCAAGCGCGTGTGCCCGCCGTCGCGAGCACAACACCCGCACCCGCGGGGAAAGGGCCCAGCCCATATCCCGCCTGCCGCGTCCCCATGCGGGGACGCTGCGACTACTACGCAGTTTTTTAACGGGGCAGCCTGGAATCGCAAGCCTCAAGAACAACAACAACAAGTGTACTCGTGAATATAGCACCTTTCAAGCAACCTCAGTGTTTATCTTTCTGATTCAATGAATCCCTGCGCCTGAATATTCTACAAGTTTGGTCCTTCGTTAGCCGGATCAGGAAGATAGCGTGAAAAGCGAAAAACGTGAAAATGAGTGAGAAAAGTGCCGTCACAACGAGAAGCAAGCTGAGGCGTTTAGAAGAGGACGTCCAAAGGAAGAGGGCTCTCGAAGCGGACTCCGGCGTACCCTCGGACAGGGCTCCAGGCTCGCCGTCAATCGCGCCAACTCTACATCCGGAACGAACGCAAGTCATCCCACTGACGAGTCCCGGTCGAGTCATAGACTACCGGGAAATGTCGACGTCAGTGCGGTCGGTGACAGCGCGAGGAGTAAGATCCGGTACCAGCATGACCTCGTCAAGGAGCGGCCACAAGAGCGCCGAGTACCTGCGACGACGGGCCGAGTATGAGGCTGAAAAAGAGTTGGTTCAAATGAAAGAAAAATTAGTGCAAAAGAAGCTAGAAGCAGAATTAGCAGAGATCGACGCGGCCGCCGAGGAAGATTTGTGCTCCGAAGCGGAAGAAACAACCGCGTGCCGCGTAGAAGAGTGGGTCACGCACACGACGCCCGTCGTGACTCGTCAAGAACAAGTTTCGACGTGTCGGGACATGCCGCCACGGACACAGCCCCAGGTACCAGTGTCTGAAATATTAAGTGAAGTATTTCAACGCCCGCCTGCGAACGCGCCGCCGCCACCGGTACAGCCCGAGCGAATACCTGCGCCTCCGATCAGTGCGCCCGCGCCCGTCCCGAACCGCGAGCCCGCGTACCCAGCGACTCCGACAGTTAACGCTGGCACCGCACGCGCATCGAATCGCGACGCACCCGAGTGGGACAGGGGCGCCGTAGAAGACGACAAGGCCGGGTCTACACGCGACATTAAGATTGATCAGCTGGCGGAAGCGATCGCGAGCCTCGCGCGGCCGCGACCGGTACCTAGACAAGCCTACGAACTGCCAACGTTTAAAGGTGACCCGGCGGAGTGGCTGTCCTATAAAAACATGTACCACGACACGACGGATATGTACGAGTTCAAGCCGCACGAGAACCTCGCAAGATTGAAAACATCGCTACAAGGAGAGGCGAGAATAGCGGTGGAAGACTTACTTCGAGCATCGGCCAGCCCGTCAGAGATCATAAAGACTCTGGATGAAGAATACGGGCACCCCAACCTTATTTTAGAGTGCGCGTTGAAAAAAGTACGCGAACTACCGAGAGTGACAGAAAGCGGCCGCGAGTTAAGAAGATTCTCAACAACGGTAAGAAACTGCGTGTCGCTGCTGAAGAGTGTGCGTGCTAACGGGTACCTGAATAACCCGCAGCTGGTGAGCGAGCTACTGAATAAGCTCACGCCGGTGCAGCGCGCACAGTACGGAGACTTCGCGATGGGGATGGCGACGAGTCAAGGCCTGGACATGAGGGTGTCTCCGAGTCTAGAGATGCTCTCAGAATTCCTAAATCACCTGGCACGTGCATCGTCATTCTACGTGCAGCTGGACATGCCCGCAGCCGCGCCGAGCAAACCGCGAGCTAGCGCGCCACCAGCGAAGACAGCCAAGAACATACAGCGGCTGCACGTACACGCCAACGATGAAGAAAACACGCGAGCTCCGACCAGAGAAGATTCGTGTCAGCTGTGTAAAGAAAAACACACGCTCACAGCCTGCAAGCAGTTCAACGATCTGGACGTCAACGAGCGCTGGGCGTTCGTCAAAGAGCAGAAACTCTGCTTCAATTGCTTGGGAGGCAGGCACTCGAAGAGAGTGTGCCGCAAGAAGAAATGCGCCACCTGCAACTTTGCGCATCACAATCTCCTACACGTCGACAAAAAACCCGAGAGTGTGACGAACGTCAGCGATTATAACGGCAAGGCGCTTCTCAAGATCATGCCGGTGCACGTCATCAGCGAAGGTAAAGAAGAAAGCTGCTACGCTCTGCTGGATGACGGTGCGACGGTATCGCTGATCGACAGCGCCCTGGCCGGGAACGCAAAGGGCAAACGTGTGCCGCTGACAATCAAAAGTGCGCGTGGACAACAAATAACGGACAAATCATCGCGAGTGATAAGTGTGGGAGTGCGCGGACCCAACGGACAAGTGCATCAAGTGAAGTGCCGCACGTTAGTAAACATGGACTTGCCCTCGCAAACAGTGCCCGCCGCCGTCATGTCGGAGCATGCCCACCTACGCGACTTGGGCTGCGAGGAAATGTGTGGAGCCAAGCCGCTGTTGCTACTGGGCCAGGACAATTGGGAGCTGCTCGTCGGCAGGGAGATGCGCCGGGGCAAATCAGGTAAGCCAGTTGCCTCTTTGACCTCGCTAGGATGGGTCGTGCACGGACCCTTAGGTTCGACTAGTTATAACAATCAATTTGTAAATTGTTTAAGTGAAAGCAGTGCGGATTTGCACAATTTAGTGAAAAAACAGTTTGAGTTAGAAGCCATAGGGATATCGGAAGTACCGCGGAAGCACGCAGACATCGAGCGCGCCAACCACATTTTGGACGCCACTAGCCGCCAGTCAAACGGTGGAGCTTGGGAGGTGGGTCTGTTGTGGCGTCAGGACAACCCTCAGTTGCCTGACAACTACGTCAACGCGAAGCAACGTCTGTCGGGAATAGTGCGCCGGTTCAAGAAAGACGCGACCTATGAGAAAGCTTACACAGCTCAAATAGAACGACTGTTAAAGGAAGGGTACGCCAGCAAGGTAGAGAGTAAAATCGACTCAGAACCCGTGTGGTACCTGCCCCACTTTGGGGTCACTAACCCCAACAAGCCGGGCAAGTTACGTTTAGTGTTCGACGCCGCCGCGAAATACGAAGGTACGTCGCTAAACGATCACCTTTTGACTGGACCCGACCTACTGAACCCATTGTTAGGGGTACTATTGAAATTTCGTTTAGGCCCTGTCGCGTTCACAGCGGATATTGCCGACATGTTTCTCCGGGTTCGAGTCCGGGAGCAAGACCGCGGGGCGCAGCTGTTTTTGTGGGCAGAGGACAGCGATAGGGAACCCGAAGTATATAAAATGAACTCGATGATATTCGGTGCGGTATCGTCGCCTACATCCGCGATTTATATATTAAATAAAAACGCGAATAAATACATTGAAAGTCACCCCGATGCAGTGTCAGCGATCAGGAGTAATCACTATATGGACGATTACCTCGATAGTGCGTGGTCTGTCGGGCAAGCCGGTCAGCTGATTGAGGACGTGACCCACATCCACGCCGAGGGCGGATTTGTGATACGGGGGTGGGTCACAAACTCTCAGGAGCTGCGCGACAGGCTCCGCACTGAGATGCCAGACAAGGTATCGCTGGACAAAGGGGAGGACGGAGTGGAACGGACGCTGGGACTCACGTGGTCACCCACCACTGACGAATTGGCTTTTGATCTGTCCTTCAAGAGATTGCCGAAGGAGATCACGGAAGGGCGGGTGGTACCCACGAAACGAGAGTTCCTCCGTTTCATCATGTCGATATTTGACCCACTAGGATTTTTATATCCGTGTGTCATTCAGTCCAGAATCTTAATGAAAAAGATCTGGAGCACGGGCATCGGCTGGGATGAACAGCTGAAAGAAACTGAGGCGCGCTGCTGGTTCGACTGGCTTGACAACTTGCAGCACCTCGCGAGCGTATCGGTGCCTAGGTGGTACGGGTTGTGTACAGACCACCTAGAGCTGCACGCCTTCGGAGACGCGAGCGAATCCGCGTACGCAGCGGTAGTCTACCTAGTCGGGGTAGACGTCTCCGGGGAGAGAAACGTCGCGATTGTGATAGGCAAGGCCAGGGTGGCCCCTCAAAGGGTGGTCTCGATCCCACGGTTGGAGCTGCAGGCAGCCGTTTTGGCCTGCAGACTCGCGGAAACCGTCGAAAGGGAGCTAGGAGCCACCATACGGAGTAAGTACTTATGGACGGATAGTAAAACCGTATTAAAATGGATTAATTCAGAAGCCACAGAGTTTCAACGTTTCGTATCTCATAGGTTAGCTGAAATAGATAACAGGTCAAAGAGGTCGGACTGGCGCTGGGTTCCCTCGGCGCAGAATCCAGCAGACAAGGCAACCAGGTTAGACTGGCCTAATAACAGCAGTGAGTGGCTGAGTGGCCCTCCGTTTCTTCGCTGTCCACAGGAGCAGTGGCCGGCGAGCGACGACGTGAGTGGAGTGGCAGAGGCAGACCTGGAGCGGGTGCAGTGCGTGCACGTTGCGAGCACGCCACCTGAGCCGGTGCTGACGTACGCCCGGCTGCCGACCTGGACGCGCGCGCTATACGTCATGGCGCGCGTACTTATCTTCGTGGCGCTCTGCCGTAAACGACGGCAGACGTGTGCCGTAACAGCTGCGGACCTCGATGAAGCGAGGTTACACCTACTTCGCCTAGCGCAGGCGGAATGCTACGCATCGGACATCGCGGCCCTGAGAGCCGGCCGCGCGCTGCCAGCCGGCAGCAGGCTGCGCGCGCTGGACCCGATGCTGTACGGGGATGGACTCCTACGAGTGCGCGGCAGGCTGAGAGCCTGCAGCGAGCTGAGCTTCGGTGAGAGGCACCCCGTCATCCTGGACGGGAGGCACGAGCTCACACGCCGGCTCATCAGACATCACCACGAGGCGGCGCTGCACGCGAATCAAGAGGCCGTCGTGAACAGCATCCGTGAATTGTACTGGGTCACCAATTTGCGGTCCTCAGTGAAAGCCGTCACGGCGAGCTGCCAGCGCTGCCGCATTGAGAGAGCGAAGCCAAGGGCACCAAAGATGGGTGACCTACCGATCTCCAGGCTGGAGGTCACACGGCGAGCGTTCGTCCACTGCGGGGTCGACTACTTCGGCCCCATGGAGGTGGCCATCGGACGGCGGCGAGAGAAGAGGTGGGGTGTGTTGTTCACGTGCCTCGCCACCCGCGCCGTGCACCTGGAACTGGCATCATCTTTGAGTGCCGACTCGGCAATCCTTGCCCTGCGGCGCCTGATTGCGCGCCGCGGGCGACCATCGGACATGTACTCCGACCGGGGTACCAACTTCGTCGGGGCGCACACCGAGCTACGCGCTGCCCTCCGTGAGATGAATCACTCACGAGTGGCGAGCGAAGCTACAGGCCGCGGCATCGCGTGGCACTTTAATCCTCCGGCGTCCCCACACATGGGCGGATGCTGGGAGAGACTGGTGCGCTCTATAAAAAACGCGCTCAAGGCGACCCTGCGCGAGCGCGCCCCTCGCGAGGAGGTCCTCTACACCCTCCTCCTAGAGGCCGAGCTGGTCGTAAACAGCCGGCCACTCACCTATGTCAGCAGCGACGTCGAGCAACCGGTGGTACTCACGCCGAATCATCTCCTGCTGGGCACTGCCGCGGGGGATGCACCGTGTATGAGGGGCCACGCCCGCGACGAGGATGCGCGGCGGATGTGGCGCCGGGTGAACGCGCTGGCCGACCTGTTTTGGCGGCGCTGGCTACGCGAGTACCTGCCGACGCTCCAACGACGCAACAAGTGGTCGGCTGACGAGCCGAACGTGAAAGTTAACGATGTGGTAGTGTTAGTGGACGAGAATAAGCCACGAAACCAGTGGACTAAAGGGATCGTGCAAAGTGTTTTCCCGGGTGCGGACTCTATTATAAGAGTGGTCGATGTACGAACGAACCATGGGGTCCTACGAAGACCAGTTGTGAAGGTTGTTGTGCTCCCGACCGATGGAAGTATGGTCGGTTGAACCCTCATACGGGGGGTGGAGATGTTAAGGAGCACAGCAACCTAAGAAAACACTTGTACATAGTAAATAAGTACTTAGAAAGTAAGGCATTGTATAGACGTAAGATTTATAAAACCTTTTAAGTTACTAAGTATTTGTTACCCCTCCCTTAGTTCTGTAACGTAGAGTTTAGATTTAGACATTGATATTTTGATAGTGTTTTGTGTGTTTGTAATAGTATATAAGAACAGTGTAAAATACCACGGCGAAAAATACCACGGCGACAAATATAACGTGGTGTTTTTCTAAACAAAAGAGCGATGTAACAATAGAACAATAGGCAAAAACACCCCGCGCTACACATGTGCGCAAACGCCGAGCGTAGACGGACGAGAGGAAGGGATAGCGTGGGGGCGATCCACCCCCACACACCCCGTCTACGGTCGAGCGTATAAATATAGCGCGGTGGAATATAACGGGGCAGCCTGGAATCGCAAGCCTCAAGAACAACAACAACAAGTGTACTCGTGAATATAGCACCTTTCAAGCAACCTCAGTGTTTATCTTTCTGATTCAATGAATCCCTGCGCCTGAATATTCTACAGTTTGTTTTGCATTTTTTATTTACTTAGCGAAGAAAGCATACATAGGTGGAATAATAAAAAACCCATTGTTTTTAATGAATAAACTAACAAAGTAAAATAGCAATGTCAAAGTTCTTCCTAATTCTTATTTATTTTTGCGTCGACAAACTTATTTTGCGAACTGAAAATGATAGTTTAAATCATCTGGCATGAGTGGACTTTACTTGGGGTTCTCTGATTTAAACAGTTAAAACTTGAGACGAGTAATTTATCAACTTCCGAGTATTTTTACGAACGATTTTAGTGTCCCATGCAATACTTTCTCTTTTTTTATTAAACATTTTGTTTTTTAATAAAAAATTATCACACTGCAAACCATAGGGTCTAAAACGGCCACTTTAAGTAATATTCCTAATGACTATTCTTCTATAATTCATAAACGTAATGAATCATTAGGAAAATTTCTAAAAGTGGCCGTTTTAGACACTCACGAACTTAAATCTTACATCAATTACATCCTAATCCGGCCCTGTCGACCATAATACCAATAATTGGTGTCGGTCGTATCGGAATTGTACCGCGGTCTCTCAATTAAATGTCATTGGGACATGCCGAGTATTCGCGAATGTGGGCCAGAACAGCCACGTCGGCCACAGCTGGCCAATATCTCATGGACATAATACCCTTTGATAATGGTAGACAGTTGTGTTTGTGTCTGGATTAAACAAACTTCAAACGGATGTTGAAAATCGGGGATTGCTGGAGTAAGTGTAATTGGCACTTGGTAGCTTGGATTTCGCGGTTGTGTTAATGTCATTAATGTCAGTTTCTGATTGGTTAGACTAGAGTGTTGATTTTGCTGGTGTAACAGTTCCGACAGCAACTAGTCTACTTATAATGTTACCTTCGTCTGTTCTTAATGTCAAGGGAAAAGTCAAAAGTATGGTACGTTGGCCAACAGGGGGAGATCCGACGAATCGTAACAAATACGGATTTTTTTTTTAAACTTAAGATCATTTTGGATGTTGCAATTTTGGCCTATTTATGTTTTGGTCAAGTGTGAGTTGTCTTAAAATGTTTTTGTTTAAGAATCATTTCATTCTACGGGAAGAAAAAATCGGGACGGCGGCGACGGAAGTTCGTCAAAAGCTCGATATCTTTTCATGCACTTTTTATGGTCAAAAATTAAGCATTTTTTATAATGCTGTTTGATTTGTGGATGTAAGGTTGATTTCGGTCTATCAGATGGTAAAACTCTCAGACAGTAGAAGTTCAGTTACTTGTTAATGTTTCAAGAGATTTCACCCACTTCTGCTGCCCAGGTATTTTTCTTCCCATAAGAACATAAAAAGCTTTTGCAGATTCTTCTGTTTATTACAATTAACTGGGTCAATCTTAATCTTATAATTTACATATTTGTCGCACTTAAATAACTTTATAGCCCTTAAAACGTATGCAAATAGTAATAAACGTTAGAAAGTGTTATTTATTATGCTTTAAATGTCAAATAAAATGTAATGAGGTCTTTAAATAAGGTATTTAAACCGCAGTTAAATTTTAAACCCTCTTTGTACATTTCTGTTTGCTCCGATAGATTTAACTGCAAATATACTGTAGTTAGATCCTGATATCTTGGTCTGGTGATGATCGTTAATAAACATCAAGGAATTTAAAATGTTTCTACCACTTCTTGTTCAAGAGATTTAATTACTTAAACTTGAAAAAGTTACTAAATATGTATTGACTTGAAATAATTTGAAAGTGGACAATTAAAGTCATGACAAAAGGGGCAGATGTGTTGTTGGGGAGTTTGTACCGCCACTTCTTCATCCCAGCCTAAACACTAGGAGCGTAGCGAAGGGCAGGCGAATCGGGAGACTGCCTTTATAGATTGTCAACCTAGATTATATAAATGATTAGGTACCTATTGATTTTGCTTTACTAACTGTAGATACATTTTTGCACCACCATCATTCTCCACAACAGACAGGCGCAACGGAATTCTGTCATACAAATATCCCATTAATTTGAACGCACCCACTATTTGATTATACAAGAAACCTAAATGGCAATAAGCATTATCGTCTTTCATGTCAATCAGTACACCGATTGTATCTCGAAGGGTTAAGCAGCATTACTCTATGTCGAACATTAACCGACGATCAGTATTAATCTGGATTTAAGTCGGCTAATCTCCGTTTACTTCACCAACGTTAATGTTGTTTAAAAGGTAATCGCATACTGAACATTCTGCTGAGAGGCAGATAAAGATTTATCTTACCTTTTCCCAGCTATGACCGACTGAAACCCGACCCCAAAGCTTTGAGCCTTATCGTCTGTCCTTTTTAGTCTGTCTGAATTCTTAATTCCCAATTAATGGATGATTCCCGGTATGACTGTCGGAATACTGGGAAATGACAGTCTAGTCGAAATGCTCACCGTGCTTTTCTTATGTATAGACTATAAATACCATACGCCATATTCCTGGCTTTTAGTATCTATACATTTCATCATCATCATCATCATCATCATCTCAGCCATAGGACGTCCACTGCTGAACATAGGCCTCCCCTTTAGATCTCCACATATACCGGTTGGAAGCGACCTGCATCCAGCGTCTTCCGGCGACCTTTATAAGGTCGTCTGTCCACCTTGTTGGTGGACGTCCTACGCTGCGTTTGCTAGTCCGTGGTCTCCACTCTAGTACTTTTCGACCCCATCGGCCATCTGCTCTGCGAGCAATATGGCCTGCCCATTGCCACTTCAGCTTGCTAATCCGGTGGGCTATGTCGGTGACTTTAGTTCGTCTACGGATCTCCTCATTTCGGATTCGATCACGTAGAGAAACACCGAGCATAGCTCTCTCCATAGCTCGTTGAGCGACTTTGAGCTTTGAGATGAGGCCGATAGTGAAGGACCACGTTTCGGTGCCATATGTCATCACTGGTAACACACATTGGTCGAAGACTTTCGTCTTGAGGCACTGAGGTATGTCGGACGAAAAGACATTGCGTAGTTTCCCGAACGCTGCCCAACCGAGTTGGATTCGGCGGTTGACCTCTTTCTCGAAGTTGGACCTACCTAACTGGACTACTTGTCCTAAGTAGATATATGAGTCAACAACTTCGAGTACCGAGTTTCCAACAGAGACTGGGGTGGGCACAACATTGGCATTTGACATAATTTTCGTCTTGTCCATGTTCATTTTCAAGCCCACCCGTTGTGAAACTCGGTCGAGGCCATCGAGCATCATGCTGAGTTCCTCCATCGACTTTGCCATGACTACGATGTCGTCGGCAAACCGAAGGTGAGTGATGTATTCGCCGTTGATGTTGATGCCAAGTCCTTGCCATTCCAGGAGCTTGAAGGCGTCTTCCATTGCGGCAGTAAACAGTTTCGGGGAGATAACGTCCCCCTGTCTTACGCCTCTTCTCAATGGAATCGCCTTCGTGCTATGCTCCTGTACTCGGACCGACATGGTGGCGTTATTATACAAACACTTCAATACCTCGATGTACCGATAGTCAATACGGCATCGCTGGAGTGACTCAAGCACCGCCCATGTTTCCACCGAATCGAAGGCTTTCTCATAGTCCACAAACGCTAAGCATAATGGCAAGTTATACTCTTCGGTCTTCTGTATAACTTGCCGCAGCGTATGGATGTGGTCTATGGTACTATAGCCTCTTCGGAAACCGGCTTGTTCGGGAGGCTGGAAGTCATCAAGTCTGTGTTCGAGACGGTTCGTGATAACCCTTGAAAACAGCTTATAAACATGACTCAGAAGCGTGATGGGTCTGTAGTTCTTCAATAGGCTGTTATCACCTTTTTTGAAGAACAGCACCACCTCACCCCTGCTCCACGTTTCAGGCGTTTTGCCCTCGGACAGGACGGAATTAAAGAGCTTCTGGAGGACTTTAAGTACCGGTGTTCCACCCGCTCTCAGAAGCTCTGAAGTGATTCCGTCCTCGCCCGGCGCCTTGTTGTTCTTAAGCTGCTTCAGGGCCATCCTAATCTCGTACAGACTGATGTCCGGGATATCTTCGGTATAATGTCGGGACAGCTTGGCTCTTGGATCTCCTACCAAGCTGTCAACGGGCTTTGCGACCGAAGTGTATAACTGTCCATAGAACCTCTCGATCTCGCCTAAAACCTCTGCTTTGGTCGACGCTATGCTGCCATCCTCCCGTCTCAGCTTTGTCATCTGGCTTTGCCCAATAGACTTGTCCTTTGCGAACACTTTGGAGCCTTGGTTTCGCTGTATGGTCTCTTTAACACGATTCGTATTAAAGAGACGCAGATCGTGTCGCAAGGACTTAGATATACGTCTATTGAGCTGCCTATATGACTTCGCGTCATCGGAAGACTGCAACTGTAGCAAACGTCGTTCAGCCATGAGGTTTAAGGTTTGCTCGGTCAATTTCTGAGGTCTATCTTTACGGCAGGGTCTAAAAAACTTAGACCCTACCGTGCGGACAGTTTCCACTAGCCCGTCGTTGATCTCGTCCACTGAAACTAAGTTCTCAAGGCAAGCAAAGCGATTAGAGAGCTCGAGTTGAAAGCTTTCGGGGTTTTGAATGTGGGACCGAGTAGGTCGGAGCGTAGACTTCATCAAGCTGGACCTTTCAAGTTTAACATTGATATTCAGTGAGCCTCTTACGATTCGGTGATCGCTACCGGTTTTTACCCTGTTGATCACAGAGACATCACTGAATATCCGTTTCTTGTCGGTCATGAAGAAGTCTATCTCGTTTCTCGTGAAACCATCGGGGCTCAACCAGGTCCATTTCCTGTGAGGCGGCTTCTGGAAGAAAGAGTTCATCATGAAGAGTTCCTCTTTCTCCAGAAAGTCGGCCAGCCTCTGCCCCCTAGGGTTCCGTTGCCCATATCCAAATTGCCCCACTCTCAACTCGTCACCGCTTTTCTTGCCCAACTTTGCGTTAAAGTCCCCCATAACAACAGTAAAGTGGGTTTTGGAACTATGTATGGCCCTACTTACGTCCTCATACATAGTCTCCACTTCATCATCGGAGTGTGACGAGGTCGGTGCGTATACCTGAATGACCTTCAGCGAATATCTTTTGGATATTCTGAGTATTAGGTATACCACCCTGCTCGACACACTGTCGATGGTTATTATGTTGTTTACGAGGGACTTGTGAACGAGAAACCCGACACCACCTTGGGACTGTTGGTCGCCCTCCCGGTAGTAGAGCAAATTACCAGACTTCAGGGTTACGGTGTCCTCCCCCTCTCTACGGACTTCGCATAACCCTATAATGTCCCAGTGTAATTTGCTCAGCTCCTCTTCCAGCTCGCAGATCTTTTCGTCAGTCCTCATTGTGCGTATGTTGTGTGTTACCAGGGCCAGTCGTCGTCGGGGTGGGTAGCCGGATCTCTTCCGGAGATTCTTCGCACCCCCTGCTCCGCCGTTACCTTGACTGCTACCCGCGCCAGGGATAGCGGAGCTGCCGGGGACTGGGGGCCTGGTTTTTATGCTTCTTATCATGAGGGGGTAATTTGCCTTAAATCGCCACGCTTGGCAGGCGGGTTGGCGATCGCAGTGAGGATGTGCAGTACACGGAGGACGCTGCTGCCCGACCTCCGGTTTGTCCCTTAGTCGCCTCTTACGACACCCACGGGATGATTTGGGGGAACGCAATTCTAAGCCGGCGCCCCACGGCATACATTTCATAAATATCCACAAATCTATCTTGGCAAACGTAAATCTTGCTTAAACTTGTAAATAAAAAATAAAAAAACGTTTCTTTGTGAATTTGTCGATGTTTTGATTTACATTTAGCTTCTATACGCGTTAGGTTGCTTTCGATGTGCGTGCGCGATGGTATCATGCGCCGGCGCATTCTTGTACGTGAATGGGACGCTTGTGGAGTGAGCGCTGACAGCACTCGGCAACCATTGTCTTCGGTTCAACGCTCGTCTATTTTAGTGAGAATCTAGTTAGTTATTGTAATTTTCAATTGTAATATTACGCCGGTGTTCTCTAAATGTAGAAAATCGCTAGCCATCAAGAGACAAAAAAGAAACAAACTCAAACGAGATTTTGGCAGGGTAAAAGGGGCAGAAGCACCTTGCAAACAACAACTCAAAAAGTTCAATATTTTCACGATATATGAAAATGCCCATATTCTATATTGAAACTGGAATAGTAGATAATACTAGTTTAAATGAACGTCAGTCTTTACGTGGTCAAATGGTCGTCGCATGGCAAAGCGCCAGTGGAACATTAAATTGATGGATTAGGATAAACAGACACAGATTTCAAGATGTGATCAATTTTAGATTATGAATTGAGGCTACGGGGTCACGCTTAATGTCTCTCAAATTGCAAGTGAAAACATTTTACAAGATTTGATGAAGAAATTATAGCTATTAGTGAAAATTAGAAGGATTCACTTTCTATTACTTGATTCTAATAATGTTAACAGTCCTCTATTTTCTCTTCCAGGAGGGTTACTGGGGCCTACAGCTGGGTGGGTGCCGGCGATGCGCGTGCGGTCCGGGCGCGTCCGCGTGTGACCCGGAGACCGGCGCCTGCGCCTGTGCGGACGGCGTCGGCGGCGCGCACTGCGACACCTGTCTGCCGGGCTACTACGGATTTGGACCTGCTGGATGTCTGCGTGAGTTTATAGTGTTAACAAACTGAAAGGTTCGATTAACATTTATATGATCTGCAAGTAGTTGTTCCGGGTCAACACTGAAATGCCACCGCCAAGCCATGAATTGAAAAAGCCGTAGTGCTTAGCTCTCGTGACACATGTCTCAAGATAACATAATAATCATAATGAGGTATTAAATAGATTCTCGAATCTGGGACAATATTTATATTGGAATATAAGTAGTGTAATTATTGTTTGATCTCGAAGATTCTCCCTTTCATCAGATGGCAATGTACTAAGAGAGAAGAGATGGAAAAGTATACCTTTTCCTTTTCCAGGTCATAGTCGACTAGTGTACCAAGAGCCGTGGTATTTTATCATCATATTTCATTGTAATACTATTTCGTTGTTCCAGCATGTCCGGTATGCACCGATGGCAAGGTGTGTTCCCCGCACAGCGGGCGCTGCGTGTGTCCGGGCGGGGCCGTGGGCGCCGGCTGCAGGCAGTGCGCGCGCGGCCACTGGGGGGGCGGCGGCGTGTGCAGGCCCTGCAGCTGCGGGGCTGGAGCTGTGTCCAGTGAGTACTGATAATGAACCTAGCAGGAGGAGTAGGAGGAGGAGGAGTTGGTAGGCAAACTGAAGATTCGTATGTTTTTCAGAACTATCATAGTTCTGATTTGTATAACCGAGCAAATATAGTTGCATCCTCTGTGAGTTCGACTCTTCCATCAAATCGCTTTGGCTATATCTGACGTTGATATAATTTTGTTTAAACTGCAGTGCATTTTTAAAGAGATTTCATCTCAACAGTTTACTTTTAGAGATTTCACCGCAGCACCTCTTGACGAGCGTAGAGCAAGACGCTGAATGCGGTCTATGACGTATCGTAAAGTTTATAGTGTGGAACATCTCTTAATTCTTAACTACTACGGACTGACGAAGTGGCGAGTTGAAGAATGTGAACGAAAGGTGGAGGACACAGTACTATGGTATCGCTTGGGAGAGCCACAAATCCAACAGTGGACTGCAAATGCTCATCTACAGTACTTTCACAGTTATTATGTCTTGTGATTGTAGAACCATATTTTTGTTACATTATTAACCGATTTAAAAAAAGGAGGTTCTCAGTACAACCTGTATGTTTTGTCTGCGATTATCTCGCGTATGGTTGAACCGATTTTAATGCAGTTTTTCTTATCGTTTCTGTCTTTTGACAATTCAAAAGTGCTTGTAACTAGCCTACTTGAAATAAATTCTTTGATTGATCGATGATTTTGAACAACCTTATTATTTCCAGACAACTGCGACCCTCACACCGGTGAATGCAAGTGCCGCGCGGGCTGGGAGGGCGGCACGTGCGGGCAGTGCGCGCGCGGGTACTACGGGGCCAGGTGCCGGCCCTGCCAGTGCCACGCGCCCGGCACCCGGGACTGCGCGGACGGACTGTGTGGCTGCGACCAGTGGGGGCGCTGTGCTTGTAAGGTAAGATGTACTAGTAGCTAGTCTGTTATGTAGACTAGCTGCTTATCTTGGAGATGATTAAAGGTATAGTGATTTTTGTATCTATGAAAGATGCACCGCATACACAGAGTTAAAGAAATGAATAGTTCTGTTCGCTTTGATCCTTACTTTCAGACACACACTATATAAGTACAGTTCTGTGAATTTTGGCGTTAATTTGATGGAAAAGAAATGCTTGTTTGTACACTCGAAGCGCTTTTTAATTACCAAACAATAAACGCTGTAAATACTTCAAGTACGCTTGTAAGTAAAATATGAAAATCTTGTGATACGGCCTCCAATCATAATAAAGTATTTTTATTTTGATCTTATCCTTATTTTATGACATGAAACATTTTTTTTCGAAATTTATCATGGTCTAATCTTGCTTTACCTTTTAGGAAAACGTAGTAGGCGAGAAGTGCGACAGTTGCCTGACGGGCACGTTCGGCCTGTCCGTGGACAACCCGTCAGGCTGCACGGCGTGCTTCTGCTTCGGGCGCGTGTCGCAGTGTGCGCAGGCGCAGCTGGCGCGCGGAGCCGTGCACGCCGCCGCGCCGCTGCACGTCACTTTGCAAAGGGGACACCAGGATGTTATTACCACTGTCAGTATTATAGTGATTTAATCTTTGATATCAAATAATCATTTACTTTTTAAACTCTTGAAGCTCCTCGCTGTGCTCGGGAATTTCACTCCCAGGAATCTTTAGTGATGCTCGGGCTTTAACAGGTATGCCCGTGACATAAAGTACTGCATTGTCCTCTTGGTGCCCTTGGTCGCCCCACATTTACAGCTTTTTTGTCGATCCGTCAAGTTAGCGCTACTTGATGAGGTTGAAGTTGCAAGTAAGATATTTAGAACAAGGTCTGAATTCAGCACTTAGACCTTGTTCTAAATATGTTAACCGTACATACGTACCGTTTTTATAACATATAAAAAAGCATTAATTCTACTGAAAGCCATCGTCCTACTCGTCATAGGGCTATTTGTTAAACACTAGACGTCTCCAAACTTGGTAATTACACGCTATCTCTCACTCAGATGGACCAGGACTCCCTGCTAGCCATCCACACGCACACCCCGGACGCCACCATCACCCTCCCGTGGCCCCCCGTGCCGGTGTTCGTGGAGCTGGACAAGCGCTTCGTGGGGGACCGCGTGACGTCATACGGGGGGTCGCTGCGCTTCCGGGTGGAGGAGGAGGGGGGGACGCAGCTCGGCAGGGACGTGCTCGCTAGGTTCCCGCTCGTCAGGCTCTACACCAAGAGTATTGTGCTGGAGTACTTTGAGGTTAGTACTTTTATGATGTTATTTATATCTTGTCTCTACGAGGTTCCGAGTGTGTCTCAGCAAGATACCGTGGCCATCGAACGCAAAGAACAATCGAAGGAACAGGGTTTAGTCAATTAGAGTCTGACAGTCCCTACTGCTCAACTCAAAAAAGGTTGTAATCTACTTAACTACTGGTTCGATTTCGTGAACTTAAAACGTTTTCATAGGATAATTGAACGGCATGGTTTGTAGAATCACCCACGAAACAGGAGGATTTCCTATAGAGGGGCAAAGTTTTTTTTTTAAATACCGGCTTTTACTTGAGAAAAAAACTGATTTAATTTTGTTATTATTTTCTCCAGCACGGTCCTGTAATAAACGGCACGCACGCTGTCCGCTTCCACGAGTCACTGTGGATGGTGCGTGGCCGTGGCGTGGCCTCGCGATCCGCGCTCATGTTGGCTCTGCGGCGGCTGGACAAGATACTCATCCGTCTCACAACCCGCGCACCTACATATCAGGAGCATGTACATGCCTTGTAAGTTCACCTATTACTTCATGTGGATGATGCGTGGCCGTGGCATGGCGTGGCGATCCACGCTCATATTGGCGCAACAATCTGTGTATTTAGCTTAATCGGATAATAGTTAGCATAAAGCTCATGCCTTCACACTAATTTCTATGGCCTGTTGTCAAAGGTCTGACAAAAAGTTTGCACATGTGGTGGAGATGGAAATATTTCCGTCTCGTTCATTCTTAGTACTGAAACCCGTTCAGTTTATCTCATTGTAAGTGTTTTTTAATTGGTTGTATTTTGTTTTTGTCTGCATTATACATCTTCAACAACACCTAATATGAAACCTTCCACTCCAGACTCCTGAACGTGTCCCTGGACACAGCCATCCCCGGTCTGAGTCGCTCGGAGCCCGCGCTGGGTGTGGAGCTGTGCGACTGTCCCCGCGGGTACTCCGCCAGCTCCTGTCAGAAGCCTGCCGTTGGCTTCTGGATGCCGCCGCCCAGGTAACATGATCCATATTATTTTAATTAGATGGGTGTATGAATTATGTGATGACTAGTAAGTTTACCAGACATAATGATTTACGGGAACACCAGTCCCACGATTCGATTGCTTCAAAAATCCATTGCGTTGGATTTTCAACTCTTACTCTAGAACCAAGCGTTGTAAATACAACGGAGTAGGTTCCTTTTACTAAAAACGCATTATAGGATTGTAAATTTTCTGCACTAAGCCGTTAAATCCAGCCCTTCCAGACACGTGGCAAACGATAAACGTAAAAGATCAGCAGCAGACTTTAATACATTTTCAACTTTAAAACTCTAGAACATAAAGTTGAAAATCTATTAACTACCACAGAGCGTTTATGTTTATTGCGTGTCGCTCGTGTAGGGGGCTGAAAAGAAGTCGTTGCAGAAAAAAAACACCTATGCTGTCATTTTTTGTCGTAACAAAATCAAGGGTGTAATTGGCAAAAGAAAAGAAACCTTGAAAGTAATGTTATTTCCCAGGGTACAGATGACAGCAGTGTCGGGTACCATCGTGATCAGCTTGGAGGGCGAGGCGCAGCCCTGCGTGTGTAACGGACGGGCTACAGAGTGCCATCCTGAAACTGGAGACTGTTTGGTGAGCACATAGCTATGTTATTTGGTGTTGGGTAGTATTAGATGCGCCGCAGATTAAAATTAGGAAGTCAATTAAATTATAACTAAAAAAGAGCTCAACATAATTTATATGAGCGAAAAAAAATATAACAACGAATACACTTCCACAATATTGGTCAAGCATTAACGTGGCTCGGGGTCGCGGGACCAAGGGATTACCGTGACCCCGGTACGTAAAGGGCTATTGAAGGACACCTTGGATTTTAGTCAGTACAAGTCTGACTGTCCCTCCCGCCCTGCCCTGGTTGGGAGGACTCATTTGATGATTTTACCACGATAAAAAAAAAACTCTCAAAAGACTGTTCAACTTAAACTTTGAACACGGCACGTAGCCAGCAGATGCAGGTGGCCTTTACATGTGGTGGATGTGGAGGTTAGGTTATCCACGAGCCACGTGGATAGCAGGTACAGGCGGCGGTAGCGACCTCGTGGGTAGTCCGTGTGTCGGGCGTCTCTCCAGCGGTAGGATTTGGACGCAGCGGTGACGCAAGACAGCGGTGGCTAGCAGTTTACTCCCAATATTGGAACCCTGGAATCAGCGCGAGACGGGTGCGGTGTGCCAGACCTCCGCAAGCCTCAGACAATGCGTGCGTCTCCCGTAAGTCCAAAAGCAAGCAGCAGCAGGAAAGGTAATTATAGACACAGACGCGACACTTGGTCGCCTCAACATGGCCTCCTGCAGCGGCAGACGCAGCGTCCAAACCCCGCGCCCTCCCGCTGGTCACCGCCGCTCTTCGCAGTCGCTCTAGCGGGGCTAATGGCTAACAGCGGCAAAATCGTGAACGGATCAGTTGAACTAGTTCGCTGACTGCTTTTCTATTAACATATACTCCTTCCTCAATAGAACTGCACGGCTGGCACGGGTGGTCCCCGCTGCGCGACGTGTGCCCCGGGCTACTACGGGTCTCCCGCGGCCCCGGCCGGCTGCCAGGCGTGTCCCTGTCCGGAGCGCGCACGGAACTTCGCCGACGCCTGTGTGGTGCACGCCGGGAAGGTGCAGTGTCTGTGTAAACCTGGTGAGTGACTGCTGTAACTAGCTACACGCTGTATGTATGGTAACAGCACCTTATGGTGATCTCATTATTGAGGGCCATAAGATCTACCAATTCTTGCCAACTAGATAATTTTGATAAACATTTTTGGTTTTATTTCATTTTCGTATGCTGCGATCAATTTGACAGCCCCTACCGCCGACTTCGCACGTATCTTATAAATAGACTTATCAAGTACTTGTCCCCAGGCTACGCCGGTCCGGAGTGCGAGTCATGTGCGGCGGGGTGGAGGCGGGCGGCGGGCGGCGCGTGCGTGGCGTGCGCCTGTGACGTCACGGGCAGCCTGGCGCCACATTGTGACGACAGAGGACGCTGCCGCTGTCGGGACTTCGCCACCGGCCTACGGTGCGACCAGTGTCGCGCCAGGAGGACGTATATGGATGAAGATGGCTGTAGACGTGAGTTTACCTTTGTTTAGTAAATAAATCTGAAAAAAAATAATTGATTCGGATCATAAAACTGAACTCTGATGATCCGAATCACCCTTTCCATATGACCACATTAAACTGATACCGAAACCACAATGCAGAGACAAAGACTAATCTATATATAGTCCAGAAAAAAATACATAGAAACCCTGAAAAACTACTTAGCCCTGAAGGGGATAAACAATGATCATTTTAAGTATATCTTCAGACAACGTTTTAGTATTCATAACGTGGGACCAGGAGGAGTATATTACTTGTTTGTTTATTAATTTCTAATTCAATTTCCCAAATATTTATTTTAAATTTTAATTTGCAGCATGCGACAACTGCACACAAACACTTCTAGACTCCGTCGAGATGCTAACTTCAAACTTACGAACCAAAGCGGACCCAACGGAACTGAAGCGAATACCAAAACCCTTCGCAGCCGTACGAGAGTTCTCCCACAACGCTACTGTACTCAAATCTAGTCTCAACCAACTAAAGAATAATCTAGTACATTCCAAAAACTTAGAAGAGATGCTCAGCAACTTAGAAAGTACAGAACATCGAGTGTTTACTGAAGCAAATAGTCTAAAATCTGAAGCGAGAAGAAGGGAGAAAGACGCAGATTACTTGAGTTTAGAAAGCATGAGTGCTTTGGAAGAAGTGCTCAAAATGAGAAGGAAAGTGAGCGAGCAAGTGGAAGCTTTGGACGAGTTTGCTCGCGGTGAGAAGCATTTGAGCGCTCATAGAGCATTGAAGGAAGCGAAGCATTTGCTCAGGCAGATCAAGGATATGAAGCTCATTGATTTTGTGACGGCCGCCAATGATGTATTTGATTCGGTGAGTGTCCTAGCATTTTTTTTCTCTGTAGGGTGTTACCTTAAGTTTTATGAAAATACAAATACATAAAGACCCACAAACTTTCACCTACTCTGCTAAGCATGAAGCTTTGGGCGCGAACCCAAAACATATTTAAAAAAAAAACAGATGATTTTATGCAATTTATCCTACTGGATTTGTGCATGGTTGGTGCCGAACTGCCGATATGCTCAACATAACTGATGTCATCATCATCATCTCAGCCATAGGACGTCCACTGCTGAACATAGGCCTCCCCTTTAGATCTCCACATATACCGGTTGGAAGCGACCTGCATCCAGCGTCTTCCGGCGACCTTTATAAGGTCGTCTGTCCACCTTGTTGGTGGACGTCCTACGCTGCGCTTGCTAGTCCGTGGCGTCCGTAACTGATGTAATGTGTGTAAATCTTTGCCTTACCCAAGTTATATTGTCACGTTATTCTCCATCTTCTAAACTCTCACTAGGCACATCTCCAATCAACATCCGTCCAAGAGAGCAACTACCGTCTTGAAGACACGTACAGACGCCTGGCGAAGCTCCGCGCGTTTCTCAACACCTGGGAGGAGAAGGCGGAAGACCTGCAGAAGTTGGCGGAGACCGTGTGGAAGGCTGACGACACTGTGACGGCGCTGAAGGAGAGAGTCAAGCCCAGATTGGCCGCTGTCCGGGACATCGGACTGAGGTGCCGGCTTGTGTTGGAGGTAGGCTACATAACCAACGTTATAAACCAGATAGACACACACAGGTGACTGTTGTGTCTGGTAGGCTAACCGCCTGGCCACGAGACATTCGCTGTAGCGAGAATTCGCGCTATGCGATCGGCGAGGTGTCTAGCGACTTAAACAAATGTGTATGAAAAAGTTACTAAGCATGCAACGTGTAACGCCGACCAGCGGAGCGAACGGCGAAACTTGCCGCCGCAGTCAAAATTTAATTGTCGGCACGGTTAGTGTAGTGGCTGAGCGATTGGACTGCTGCGCTGCGTGTCGCGGGTTCGATTCCCGCACGGAGCAAATATTTCTATGATCTACAAGTAGTTGTTTCGGGTCCGGGCGTTTGTGTATGTGAGTGTATATGTTTGTAAACGCACCCACGACACAGGAAAAATTTCTAGTGTGGGGCAACGTTTAAAAAAAAATATTTTACATCATTTTTAAGTCTACATGTAACCTGGGTCTTCCCACCTTATCACACTATTCTTCCACCAGGACATAAACACCCTCTCAGCGAACAACATCACGGACGAGATCCGTTCCTCTATCCTGCAAGCTCAGACCCTCGGCATCAAGTTCCCAGCGCTGGCCTCAGAGCTGGCGGTCCTGACCCTGGCTGCGGAGGAGAAGGAGGGCATTCTGTACAACCTCACGCCGGTCTACAAGCAGAAGTATTTGGAAGCTGTGGAGAAACATGTCGCTGAGTTGGGAGTTAAAGCCAAAGAATATAAAAAGTAAGTTATACATTGTAACTTTTTGATCGACTTAATACGTCATTTTGTAAAAGCGATTTTCCATCCAAATAGTAAAAGACTTTAAATACTAATAATGTCTCCTAAAATACAGGCCTAGTTTAGATAACCGAATTGGGTTGAACTTGTTAATGATTTGATGACAAAAAACACGGATCAGGATTGGATTGAGATACAATATTTATTTTTACTGACTGTTCTACTCTATGTTTCTGACGGCCCAGTTGTAATGACCCCGACTTACGAGTTGTAGGTCGTGGGTTCGAATCCAGTAACATTACTATATATATTTCATCACCAGTGCTCTTGTAACGGTCAAGGAAACCGGCATATCCTATAACAAAAAATTTGAAAACTTGTAATATCTACCAAGCCGCACTGGACCCGCGTAGTGGATTATGGCTTACTCTGTCACACAGAGGAGGTCTGTGTCTGTGTCAGCAGTGGGATATTAATTATAGGCTGGTGATGATTAATTTTTACGGCGTTAGATTCCTCAATTTCTGAAACGGTGTGAGTTTCTAATCTATTTTCTCTCTGCCAGTCTATTCGCTGGCAGCCGAGCAGCTGCCTCCCTAGGCGTGTCAGCAGCCCAAGCCTGGTCCCGCGTGGCTGCTGAAGTGAAGGAAGCGGCCGCAGCAGCCGACGGCGCCGCGCGCGCTGCTGCGGCCGCCAGCTCGCTGGCGAGGGGCAACGTGCCCATGGCGCACAGTGCGGCCAAAGGGAAGGCCACCTCGGAAGACCTGAAGAGAAGAGGTGCTGCTGTACTGGCGAAAGCTGATGGTATGTCCTTTGAAAATTTTATGTTGTACGATACCATCTTCAGTGTCATTATTTTAAGAACTTTTTGTGTAAAACAGGCGCTTCTCAAGTGGTTTTTGACGAAATTTGACAAGAAATGAAAGTAGTATCCTCAGTTTTAAAGCTGTAACTATGGAAATATTGTAGCTTGTGGAGGTTGGATAGGAAGACATTCTAAATACTCAATTGTATCCGATAAACTACTAAAAAAACCGAACACACTCGTAAAACCTGTATCATTTCCAGAACTTCGCAACCAGCTGGAACACCTGCGTCGTGGTGCTGATGTAGTGAGCGTGGTGCTGCGCGGGCTGGGCTGGCAGGAGAGGGAGCTCAGCGGCCGGCCGCGGGCACAGGTGCGGGCGCAGCTGCAGGGGGCCAACGAACAGGTATGTATTGTGATGTTTGTACTGCAGAGACTGTCGAAATACCGATGGCTGAATAACAAAAGACTCTTTAACTGTATTTGCAAGAGTAGCGTAAATCGTCCCTTAGCTAGATAGAATAAGGACCTTAAAAAACATGACTGAGACAATCTGGATGCGGATGGCAGAGGACAAAATCTTTTAGTACAGTTTGGGAGTGGTCTGTGTTCAGGTGGTCGTCACGGCACCATTATAAATTGGTTATGAGGTCCGCTCCATGTATCTTTTTTGTATTTAGACGTAGGTTTTAATTAAATAATTAATTTCTGCACAGGCCGACAGAGTGTTCGCCAGCACCAGGGTGTTGTACGACGAGGCCAGTGAGCTGAGGAGACGAGTGAGGTACCATCTGAGGAGGCAGCTCACCGAGTTACAGAGACATGGCGACACGGCGCTGGGGGCTGCAGAGGAGCATGGTGAGTTGTCTATGTTTTGGGCTGCCTGTTAGCTTTCAGTCACCTGTCAACTTGAAAAAAAAAAGGAAAACCATAATGCACATACACATTATGCGTGTCTTTGGTGTGCTTACTTACTATGAAAATATATGTAAGTATCGCATAAAACACGCAACACTAACTTCGCTCAAAGCCTTAAAAGTGGGGTAGTAGCATATCAGATGCAATAGTTATGTTATGAACAATCTAAATATATTCTGTACTAGCGGGCGCACGCGGCTCCGCCCGCGTGAATGTCGGTTACCGCTGCAAAAAGCCTACTCAGGAAAGACACGGTCAGCAACATGATTCCCAGATCTATTCACAGACACCGACACTAACATCGACGATGCAGTCATCCCAAACACTCGACATAGATAGATATACTGTGTCGCGGTCTTTTTTGTAGATATTTATAAGATCAACAATTAATAAGAACATTTTATGGTTCTATGTTTTATAGTTTAGGCAGCGTACGCAAAATAAGTAACTTTTCTGGTTGATTTTTTACACCTTGTGGCCGAAAATCCCAAATATCTTACGGAACCCTATTTTACTCCAAAATTAAATATAGCCTATGTTACTCGTGGATAATGTAGCTTTCGAATGGTGAAAGAATTTTTAAAATCGGTCCAGTCGTTTTTGAGCCTATTCATTACAATCAAACAAACAAACAAAGTTTTCCTCTTTATAATATTAGTGAAGATAGACTACCAAAATATCTAATATTCGTACCTACTATTGCTTAAACTATAAAGAAATAAAATGTAAACTAATAATATATTTAAACGCTACCAAAACCTCTAATACCTATTTCATAAAATAACAACAAAACAAATCGAAAAATAAACTATTCAAAGACTAAAAGTCGCGCTGATAAGCATTTTTTGTAAATAACAATTATTGTCTGTCAATATGGTCGAACAGTCTGAACGTCTATTCGCATCAACAGCCCAATATTGTATGGAGCTCGCGCGCTTTTTTTGTGTATGGCATCTCGCAGGTCAACTTCTAGTAGGTACTGCTAAACCGGACTTTTCTGTGGATGCCTTAAAATTTTAAGGCCTTCAGGCGCGCGGACCCCCCGCCTTTTTATACCTCCCACCGCAAAGCGCGTCGAGCGCGGCAACCGATACACAAAAACAATCCTTATAGCATGATTCTGTATTCACGCGCGATGACTTATTAGCGTATTTCATGTATAACTTTGGTGTTTCTACACCGATTTACATTTTTTTTTTATTGAATAGGTAATAATGTTAACTTTTTTAAATTAGGTAGAGTGAGAGTGTTGTAAACGTAAGAGTAGACAAACATAATCAGAAAGCTCCGAATTGCTAAGCTATCGGGAGTTTCACGTGTTATTGTGAGTCAGCCATAAAAGATAGACATATGCTGTCAAGGAATATTTTTATATAATTTTAAGGAGAACATTTCCGTCATACATGATTTCTATGTAGCTTTAACAATTAAAGCTGCACACGCGACGGAAGCTTAAAAAATGGAGTAACTTCTCCCGTTTTCCCAATATTTCCCTTTACTGCTCTGCTCCTATTAATCATAGCGTAATGAAAAGTATACTATAACCTGCCCAGGAGTATGAACAATAATTGTGCCAAATTTTGTTAAAATCCGTCGAGTAGTTTTTGTTTCTATAACGAACATACAGACAGCCAGACAAAAATTTTACTGATTGCATTTTTGGCATCAGTAGCGATCCCTAATCACCCCTTGATAGTTATTTTTTAAATATATTTCATGTACAGAATTGGCCTCTCTACAGATTTATTATAAGTATAGATAATGACCTTGGTCCCCAGTATCCCAAATCCGCGGCAACACAGTCCGCGGTGCGGAGACAGCGGACGCGCTGGCGGCGGCGGCGGCGGCGCGCGCGCGTCAGCACGTGGAGGCCGCGCGCACGCTGGGGCCCGCGCGAGCCGCGCTCAGGGACAAGCTCGCCCGGGCACGACATGCGGCAGACGCGGTCAGTATACTACACTATAGCACGTGGCGGCCGCGCGCACGCTGGGGCCCGCGCGAGCCGCGCTCAGGGACAAGCTCGCCCGGGCACGACATGCGGCAGACGCGGTCAGTATACTACACTATAGCACGTGGCGGCCGCGCGCACGCTGGGGCCCGCGCGAGCCGCGCTCAGGGACAAGCTCGCCCGGGCACGACATGCGGCAGACGCGGTCAGTATACTACACTATAGCACGTGGCGGCCGCGCGCACGCTGGGGCCCGCGCGAGCCGCGCTCAGGGACAAGCTCGCCCGGGCACGACATGCGGCAGACGCGGTCAGTATACTACACTATAGCACGTGGCGGCCGCGCGCACGCTGGGGCCCGCGCGAGCCGCGCTCAGGGACAAGCTCGCCCGGGCACGACATGCGGCAGACGCGGTCAGTATACTACACTATAGCACGTGGCGGCCGCGCGCACGCTGGGGCCCGCGCGAGCCGCGCTCAGGGACAAGCTCGCCCGGGCACGACATGCGGCAGACGCGGTCAGTATACTACACTATAGCACGTGGCGGCCGCGCGCACGCTGGGGCCCGCGCGAGCCGCGCTCAGGGACAAGCTCGCCCGGGCACGACATGCGGCAGACGCGGTCAGTATACTACACTATAGCACGTGGCGGCCGCGCGCACGCTGGGGCCCGCGCGAGCCGCGCTCAGGGACAAGCTCGCCCGGGCACGACATGCGGCAGACGCGGTCAGTATACTACACTATAGCACGTGGCGGCCGCGCGCACGCTGGGGCCCGCGCGAGCCGCGCTCAGGGACAAGCTCGCCCGGGCACGACATGCGGCAGACGCGGTCAGTATACTACACTATAGCACGTGGCGGCCGCGCGCACGCTGGGGCCCGCGCGAGCCGCGCTCAGGGACAAGCTCGCCCGGGCACGACATGCGGCAGACGCGGTCAGTATACTACACTATAGCACGTGGCGGCCGCGCGCACGCTGGGGCCCGCGCGAGCCGCGCTCAGGGACAAGCTCGCCCGGGCACGACATGCGGCAGACGCGGTCAGTATACTACACTATAGCACGTGGCGGCCGCGCGCACGCTGGGGCCCGCGCGAGCCGCGCTCAGGGACAAGCTCGCCCGGGCACGACATGCGGCAGACGCGGTCAGTATACTACACTATAGCACGTGGCGGCCGCGCGCACGCTGGGGCCCGCGCGAGCCGCGCTCAGGGACAAGCTCGCCCGGGCACGACATGCGGCAGACGCGGTCAGTATACTACACTATAGCACGTGGCGGCCGCGCGCACGCTGGGGCCCGCGCGAGCCGCGCTCAGGGACAAGCTCGCCCGGGCACGACATGCGGCAGACGCGGTCAGTATACTACACTATAGCACGTGGCGGCCGCGCGCACGCTGGGGCCCGCGCGAGCCGCGCTCAGGGACAAGCTCGCCCGGGCACGACATGCGGCAGACGCGGTCAGTATACTACACTATAGCACGTGGCGGCCGCGCGCACGCTGGGGCCCGCGCGAGCCGCGCTCAGGGACAAGCTCGCCCGGGCACGACATGCGGCAGACGCGGTCAGTATACTACACTATAGCACGTGGCGGCCGCGCGCACGCTGGGGCCCGCGCGAGCCGCGCTCAGGGACAAGCTCGCCCGGGCACGACATGCGGCAGACGCGGTCAGTATACTACACTATAGCACGTGGCGGCCGCGCGCACGCTGGGGCCCGCGCGAGCCGCGCTCAGGGACAAGCTCGCCCGGGCACGACATGCGGCAGACGCGGTCAGTATACTACACTATAGCACGTGGCGGCCGCGCGCACGCTGGGGCCCGCGCGAGCCGCGCTCAGGGACAAGCTCGCCCGGGCACGACATGCGGCAGACGCGGTCAGTATACTACACTATAGCACGTGGCGGCCGCGCGCACGCTGGGGCCCGCGCGAGCCGCGCTCAGGGACAAGCTCGCCCGGGCACGACATGCGGCAGACGCGGTCAGTATACTACACTATAGCACGTGGCGGCCGCGCGCACGCTGGGGCCCGCGCGAGCCGCGCTCAGGGACAAGCTCGCCCGGGCACGACATGCGGCAGACGCGGTCAGTATACTACACTATAGCACGTGGCGGCCGCGCGCACGCTGGGGCCCGCGCGAGCCGCGCTCAGGGACAAGCTCGCCCGGGCACGACATGCGGCAGACGCGGTCAGTATACTACACTATAGCACGTGGCGGCCGCGCGCACGCTGGGGCCCGCGCGAGCCGCGCTCAGGGACAAGCTCGCCCGGGCACGACATGCGGCAGACGCGGTCAGTATACTACACTATAGCACGTGGCGGCCGCGCGCACGCTGGGGCCCGCGCGAGCCGCGCTCAGGGACAAGCTCGCCCGGGCACGACATGCGGCAGACGCGGTCAGTATACTACACTATAGCACGTGGCGGCCGCGCGCACGCTGGGGCCCGCGCGAGCCGCGCTCAGGGACAAGCTCGCCCGGGCACGACATGCGGCAGACGCGGTCAGTATACTACACTATAGCACGTGGCGGCCGCGCGCACGCTGGGGCCCGCGCGAGCCGCGCTCAGGGACAAGCTCGCCCGGGCACGACATGATATGACAATTTCACGAAATTACTCCCAAAAACGACAGTAAAGAAATAACACATAAAAAAACTATTATTGTAAAAAATAAGAAAAAGAATTAAGATTTGATATGAATACAATACCATGAATACAACTGTCAAAATTATAATAAGAAATCATCTGTATCATAATATTGCTGCTGAATTATCTTTGTCAGACGTAAACACTAAACAATTGCCTAAAACTGTTTCCATCTCGCACAGATATCCGTATCGCTAACATCGCCGTCGGGCGCAGGCGCGGGCTGCGTGCGCGCGTACGCAGTGTCGAGCGTGTCGCCCGCTGTGTCGCGTGTGGCGCTCGCGCTGTCCTTCGACACGAAAATAAGGGACGGACCGCTGCTGTACCTCATGGATGACACGCAGGTAGGTCTTACGACAGCTTCTCAGAACAGGTTCTTAACAATGATTCACTTAATATCGTGTAGGACACGATATTTTAGGGACTTTTTTTAAGGACTTTCTAGATTCCTGTAGACTGTAGACTACCTACAGTTATAAGCGTAAATAGCACAATAACTATACATTCATAAGTACTAACTGTTAAGTCAACCGGATCAATGAATAGAATCAAAAAAAAAAAATATGAAGGGAACTGAGTTGCTGTGCGATAACGGGTCATACGAATGGAGTTTACTGTACAGACAATATACACAACAAAATCATGCTTTAGCTATAATATCGCATATTACTTACTTGATTATACACAAAAGGTTTGAAAGATTAATTATTATGTCAGAGGTTCATTTCTGGAATTCGCATCGAATTCGGAAACAGGTTGTGACATCGTTTAGTTGTTAATCAATTCCTATCAGTAAATTCTTGTCATTGATAATCAGCATTTGAATGTCTAAATTATACCCGTCCTAATATTTCCCATGGGAAGAAAATGGAATAATAGATCATGGGGGTAGTATAACTTAACGCAAACCCGTGATATGTTGTAGGAAACAGAGAGTTACATGAAGCTGTCGGTGACGGGGAACAAGCTGCGTCTGTCGTGGGACCTGGGGGGAGGGCAGGGGGTGATCGTGCACCCCGAGGTGTTGCAGCCCACGCACGATGATGCTGATCATACGTCTTACAGGATCGAGATCGAACGGTGAGATAATACTACAATTAGTAGGGATAAGATGTTTGAAATCTTTTAATATTAAGACAGTCTTGCGATTTCTTATAAACCTCAAAAGTGTAGAACTATTAAAATTAATGTTAAGCTAAAATTAAAGTCCAAAATTAACTTTAGTACCAGAAGCTATCACAAAATCTAAAATAGAGCAATAGGCAAGGTGATTGGAAAAATCGAATTAGTTCGTCAGTGAAATTATCAAAAAAATATTAGGCAGGCATTTTTTTAAGTCAAAGTTGTAACATTTTCAAAGTTCTGATGTCACGGGCCGAGCACTTCCGAGTTTTGATGAGTATTAACTTTTTCAAAATAAAAATACGAGTTCATTATTTCTCAATACCCCTAACTGATGGAATAATCAGATTTTAATTTGTTGATCTCTCATCATGTCTAATCACTTGTTTAAAAGTTTTGCGATAAGCGCCAAATTGTAACATATCTGAAATGCATAGGATATGGAACACAGCGCGGCTGGTGGTAGAACGAGCAGGCGGTACTGCTGTGTCTGCCAGCAACAGCAGCGCGGGCGGCGCGGGCAGCCTGCAGGCGCGGCGCGTGTGGCTGGGCTGGCCGCAGGACGCGCGCGGTCTGCCCGCCTGCGTGCACGCGCTCTACAGCGACGACCGCGGGATCGGGCTCTGGAACTTCGTGCACCAGCCCAAGGAGGCGCACTGTACTGGATGCACGCAAAGGTACACCGGTAGCTTATACAAAACAGTTCGTTGCGATCATTAAATCATCATCCGCTTTGCCTTTCCCCAACTATGTTGAACTGACTTCCAGTTGAACCTGATGCTACTGATTTTGTTCAGGGTTATTTGTAAACTATTAACAACCTTTCATAGTCTTCATCTGGAAGTACTTATGGTCATAAACAACTGGAGTTCCTTCTGACCTGATACTGACCTACATATTGCATAATTTGAATTTTGTAGGGAAGGTTGTAGCTTTCCCCTCTGATATTTTTTTAATTATTATTTACGATCTCACTCAATGGAAAGTGATGATGTGACGGACACTGAAGACCACTTGCCCAGAAGTAATATAGTCCTTGGAATCACAGACAGTCCCCTGTGCAGGGCCTGTATGGCGGTCTCCTAACACTGCCCTAATTCAAATTCAAATTCAAATTCAAATTATTTATTGTTTGTTACATGTCGAAACAGATCTTAAAGTAAATGTATAGTAGCAGTGTAACATACCTATAAGGTGTACAATATTTTTAGGGATGCATGGGTTACATATTATTTATTAATTTATGTTAATATTACTAGCAGTCGGTTATATTATTATTTGGTTCAGTCACTCTTTCATTGGTCAAATATTACATTAAATTATACACTAAATAATAAATGAATTAACTATAGATTAAAATATACATTCAATAGTCCTAAATTGTCAATTAAACCTGATACATTATTACAATTACTTGTCATTAAAAAATTCGTTAATTGTGTAATATGCTTTATCTATCAAAAATTTCTTAAGCTCATGTTTAAAAATATTGAGTGCTGAAATATTTTTTATACAATTTGGTACTTTATTACAAATTTTCACTCCAATTCCAAATATACTAGATTTAAATAAGGTTGCCTCATACAGGGCAAAGTACTTCGGTAACCCAAATACTCTCCAAGAGATCTTCGGTAACACGAAGGCGCTGTTGACCTTCCTCGGGGAGATGATGCACGCAAAATACGCGCATGTGTCTTGGAGTTACGGAAACCAGCTCGTTATACAATACAACCTATTCACTCTTGACTTAAACGCCCCAAGATTGTAACTATCAGGAAATACAGACTCCAGCAGGGAATTCCATTCCTTATCTCTGCGCTCAATGAAAGTATTTTCAAAACACTTTGTAATTATGGCTGGAATGTTAATTTTCTCGTTTTCCCCCAGATGGTACAGCGGTCGAGGTGCGGAGCCGTCCATGGTGTGGTTCAACGGCGCGGGCTACGTGGAGCTGAAGCGGTCGCGAGCGCGGCCCGCAGACCGCAGGCAGTTCAGCGTGGCCTTCACCTTCAGGACCAGGGACGAGAACGCGCTGCTCTTCATGGCGCTTGATACTGTTAATGTTAGTACCTAGCTGTGGAAAGGACCCTTTCAATATTTGACTAACTTAAGGTTTGTTAAAATACACTATACGGGGTGAATTTTGCAACTGCGTGTGGATGGCTATATCCGAAACTATGAGGAATATCGAAAAACATTGAATGGAGTCTCGAGGCCGATTTTGACGAAAACTAAAACTGCATCATTGGATTTTAGTAAAATCAATAACCCTGGCCAGGAATCGAAACCCGCTGTTTTTGGAAAAATATCACACCCTGTTTTATTACACCCTTCGGTAGTGTCGCTAATCAATCAAATTCTGGGAGGTAAAGATAAACGGCAAACTTATGACAAGACGGTCTCCAGTAACATGACCGTTGCCCCGCAGAACCGCTCGGTATCGGTCTCGCTCCGCTCGTGCCGCGTGGTGTTCAGCGTGGAGTACGGCGGCTCGCGGCTGCAGATCACGGCGGCCGGGCGGCACTGCGGCGGCCGGCCCGCGCACGTGCAGGCCATCCGGGTGTTCGCCAGCAACAAGCTCGAGAAAGGTAATGTGCGACAGACTACTTTTATTTATTTACTAGCATTCACATATTTTACCCTAGAAAATTAATTAGATATAACAAAAAAACATTTAGTGTTAAATAACATTTTTTTTGTGATTATGAATATTACCTTTTTTTTTCTTAACTTATACTGCCCTGCCCTTACTACTACTTACTTATACTGCCCTGTTCGTCAAAAGTCTCGGTGTTGTAAAGCTGGGTACTGGAGTAAATTTTGAATTTATTAGTCATTATCAGATTTTTTATTTTTAAATTTTGATATAATTATTTTATTTTTTGTTAAAGTATGAGTTTTCCATTTTTATATTGAAAAATTAATCAAAGTTTATTTTTTGACTTTTTATGTAAAAATCGTTTTATTGATGGGAAGATAAAAATCGAGACAGTGGAAGTTACGAGTATAAACACACTCACGCACTCTCTGTTGGGACCCAACTCTTAGAAAAAATAATTGCTAGGAACCGTAAAAAAGAATGTCGTGTCGTTGGGATGGTGGGGTGTACGTATACTGGTGTATTGAGGAAGTCCTGTGGCAGGCAGCCTGCGCGTGAACGGCGAGGAGACACTGGGGTCGCCCTCTCCGCCCGTGCAGGCGCCGGCCGCGCTGCCCGAGCTGGGCGGCGCGCCCTACTGGCTGGGCGGGGCTCCCCCGGGCCGGCGGGGCCCCGCGCCGCCGCTGCTGGGCTGCGTGGGCGCAGTCACCGTGGACCGCGCCGGGTACGACCTGCTGGACGCGCCCACCAGGCACGGACTGGAGCCCAGATGCGGGGAGAGGGTGAGGATCTACATATTGCTTTTGTCTAAACATAAATGTCTAAATTCTGCATCCGAACTTTAACTTTTTCTTTCCTACCTTGCCCAGTTGTATAAGGAATTGACAAAATAAAGTAAACGTCCCTAAATAAAATAAATGCCCAACTTCGAAAAATGTTTAATAATAATCGCATATAAGTCTTTCTGCATTATCTATATATATATTTTTTAATAAATGTAGAATAATAAAACATTAATTTTCATAGAAAAAAATATTCAACAGTTCCTCACAACCACTAAATGATTTATCTACCGTCTACAGACACTCCGCTCCGCCATCTTGAAGGGCACGGGCTACATCGAGCTCCCCTCCCCTCCCCTCCGTCGCAAGTCCTCCCTGGGCGTGTCGTTCCGCGCACGCGCAGCTGACGGGCTGCTGCTGTACCGCGCGCCCGCGGCCGGCGGGGACAACGAAGTGAGCCAGGAGGACGGAGACAAACAATATCTGGCACTCGTGTTGATTGGAGGTTTGTACTTTATGTGTGAGGAATAAGGTTCACTTTACAATATTACTGTAACTGACGGAATGAAAAAGTGATGGAAGATTTGTTGTAATTTGTACCTTTTATAAATTTTAAGGTTCACATTGCAGTACCGTTAGTTTGTCCTTGAATCGTGATTTAGAATCCTCTAATTTAAAATTAATAAGAGCAGTCTTCTTAAGTTAATTCCAGTGACCTCCAAACAATCTCCATAACTTGGGGATGTTTGTTTAATTTTATTTTTCGTTAACTTGTACCTGAATTCTATCATCTGTACCTAAGTTCTAGTAAATAAATGAACTTGAATTTGAAGTGATTGAAGAAAAAAAAAACAAAAACTGGTTTTGTACCGTAGTAAATTGCACCAACGTACCTACTCGACGGTATAAAGTTTGAAAATGACCTTGCCCATCATGCTTTTATTCGATTTGATCCTAACTTCGAGTGCCATCCTGTACAAGTAACCATTTGATAAAAATGTCTGTTTTATTTTGCAGGAGAGCTAGAAGTGGTGGCGGAAGCTGGCAAGGGAGAGGCGCGGCTACGGACTAACGGAACCAAGTTTGATGACGGGAGACTACACACTGTCAGGATTATACGGATGCATAAACAGGTAGGCTTGAACAAAGAAAAAGATGAGGAAAATGTCTTTTAGAAATGCTCTTAAACATTTTCATAAAAATAAATGTGTTTTTGGGAAATTCTCGAAATTCGCCATGCGAGGTTATTCAAATTTATACAAAATTGATTTATTTTTCGTGTGTTCCTCAAACAAACTGTAAGGCTGAAGCTACATTAGGCCGCGACGCGATCTGCGACACATGAGTGATTAAAACAAACAAATGAATGCTCACGTATATGGCTACACCGTACATCAGCGGTACCACGTGTAATCTGTTTCGCTCTTCCATTCGCATCGCAAATCGCTGTCTAATGTAGCCTCAGCCTAAAACTGGCAGATGAAGGGACTACTGTTGCTAATTTAATAACATAACATTATTGTTCTTCTTCCAGCTAGAGTTATGGGTAGACGAGGAGCAGTACGGCAGTGTGTCCCTGGCGGGCGCCGCGTACCCCGCGCGGGCGGGGGGGATGTACCTGGGGGGGGTGCGGGGCCTGCTGCACGCGCCCGTGCCTCTCACCGCTTTCAAAGGAACCTTGGCGGACTTCATTGTGGATACGCAGTGAGTCTTTTTGTTTATTCTACTTTTATTTTTGTTTTTTTTTTTTTTTTAAATCGTTGTCCTGCACTGAATGAATGAGGAATGCAGTAATTTGTTCATTCGGCATGTGTCAGATAGGTTTGATCATATTTTAGAGTGAGGTCATCAAATTGAACAACATTCTCTTTGCGTCGGACAACAGTATCGCGAGAATACAAAATTAGCTACGACTTATGGCTCTTTTTTTTTATCGTGGTAAAATCATCAAAAGAGTCCTCCCCCCCAGGGCAGGGCGGGAGGGACTGTCAGACTTGTACTGACTAAAATCCACGGGGTCCTTCACTAGCCTTTTACGTACCGGGGTCACGGTAATGGAAAAGTCCCGCGACCCCGGCAAGCACGACTTACGGCCCTGACTAATGAATTGTAGGTCGTGGGATTAAACCCAGCCAGGCGCATTACTTTGTGTAATTGATTTCATCACCACTGCTCTCAAAACGGTGACGGAAAACATAATAAGAAAACATGCATGTCCTAGATGTGACATCTACCAACCCACACTGGGTCCGCGTGGTAGATTATGGCCCCTCACAGGGTCTCACAGAGAGGCTGATGATAATGTATACTCTTCTTGAGTCAAATTGGAATTAGGTTACTAAGTTTTATATGGGGCAATTTTTCCGTTTCATTTTACGATATCAGTTCTCTGTATACTACTAGAATAATGGAACGTGGAACTTAAAATTAAGTGGTGAAATATGTGCGTACTCATCAACAATTGCCTAGCCTTTTCCCAACTTTATTGGGCTAGATGCAGCTGAATATCAGTATTTTACATGGAGCGACTGCTTATTGGACCTCCACAACCAGTAACTGGGTAATACCATACCACATGGTAAGATTGATCAGATTTAACTGCTTCTGATTAACAATAATGACTGTCAAAGATCTACAAATGACAGCCGAGACGTTGGTCCCGTTGGGCTTTACGTACTTGGCGAGGAATGGAGGATAATCGCTATGATATATGGTCTTCTATCTACAAACCAACCTCGGTAAGCGTGACTTAACCCGGAAGATCGTCCTAACCTAATAGGACTATATTTCACTGGGACACCATGGCGACGCAACTAGTCGCCGCCACCAACAACATGTATACAATTTTTTAGAGATTATTTCACCCGGTAATAAGCGGAGTAAGCTTCGCGGCCACTGTGTGTCAAGATGAAGTATTGCCTTTTTTTTAGCCTGGTAAAATAATCAAGTCAAGTCCTCCTGCCCCGGATAGTGCGGAAGGAACTGTCAGAATCGTACTCGTCATGGTTACTTGTTTAGACAATTTCGCTCCGTGAAATTTCCTTAGACACCGTCCTGGGATTACAGGCGTGATGTTATTTATGTTCCTCAGACTGGTGGGGCTGGAGACGTCAGTCCAGTGGAGCGGCGCCGAGCTGGGTCGCTCGGAGGAGCCCGCGCAGCACGCGCCGCGCACCGAGCCGCGCGCGCTGCAGGCGGAGCCCGACAGCGCCGGGTGCACCAAGGTAGCCTTATCATCGTCAACATGGCCCCCCGCTAAGCAAAGTCAAATACAAACCATTTATTTCAATTGGGCTAATAAAATGTACTTTTGAACATTAATCATCATTATAATGATGATTTTTTTATCAACCCTATCCCATATGTTGGAATATGCAAAGATCTCTACTTCTGATGATCGAACCACCTATTTTACAGCAGGGCCCAACTTATTTCATATAATAATACATTTACCATTGATCTGAAAAGAAGCAAAGCCGGGCTTGCCCTTTTCGCATCCAACGTAGTTGTATGATTTTGTTTTTCAGTTGATTTGTTGATCCAAGTTCCAGGAAATCTACCCACGCTACGACTTCCGGTAACTCCCCAAACCATACAATCTGGCAGTCGTATGTAATGAGAGCAAATGTCTCTTAACTTCTTTTGAAATTCTTCGGGCAATGTAACGCACGTGATGGACATACCATTGCGTTTTCATACTGATCTTTGTATTGTCATCTATTTACTTAATAATTTCCACAGACATCGTCATACACAATAGAAGCAGGCGCAGTGAAGTTCGGCGACACAGCCCACAGCCACGCCACCCTCAAGCTGAACCGACGCGCCAAAGAACTGACGTTATCGTTGCAGATACGGACGTATGCGCGTGATGGACTTATACTACTTGCTCCGGTAATAAAGACATTTTTTTCCACTAATATCTTACTACTTACTAATATTATTAACCCGGCGAGCATGATCCAGGGTATTTCATACCCTGTTAAAATTTTAAAATACTGTATATTCTAAAATCCTCGTCTGGCGACACTAGATCGGTCAGTAGCTGAAGGTAGGGGCGTGCGGGACGGGGTAGTGGCGTGATCGCAGTGTGGCGCGAGGCATCGGCGAAGTTATACGTGTACAAACTTGTCTCGGGTATGTTATACCCTGCCTCATTTTTGACGTATTTATTTTACGTAAACATTTAATAATGAATTTTAACTGTTTTATTAGTTTTTTTGTTCAATTAATTTCAGAATTGTTGCTTTTTGTTCGTTGTTTTTAGATTTTTGTTATTTCTTTATTATTTTACTATATGAATTTGTTATTCGTTCATTTATTGAACATTTTTTTTATATATTTTTTTAGTTTTTGACCAAAATGGATATTGAAAGTCAAGAGGAACAGATTCGTGCTATGTTGGAAGAGGTAGCAACTGATTCTTCTGGAGAATCCAGTTCAGAACAAGAAACTGATCATTGTAGTGAACATGAAGTGAATTCTGATACGGAGCAAGAAGGTGACGATTCAGTTGATGTTTCATCCAACTCCAGGGAGGAAGAAGCTGTATTATTTACTACAGCTCAATCAGGTAACGACCCCGAGGACGATTTACCATTGTCACTACTAAGGCAGAGAGTATTAGCTTCTAGGCAAATAAGTGGACCTTTTTATAAATCTAAAGATGGTACCAAGTGGTATAAAAATTGTCAGCGTCCAAACGTGAGACTTCGTTCCGAAAACATCGTAACCGAGCATGCTCGAGTAAAGGACATTGGAAAAGATGCTTCTACAGAGTTTGAATGCTGGAATATTTTCGTGACTCCAGAAATGCTTCAAGAAATCTTGATCCACACTAATTCGAAAATTCGCCAAAGACAAATTAAAAGTGCAGCAAATAATTCTAATAGTAATGCTTCTTCTTACATGCAGGAAACCACTTTACCTGAGTTGAAAGCATTTATTGGCTTACTGTACTTAGCTGGCCTCATCAAATCTAATCGTCAAAATTTGAAAGATCTTTGGCGAACTGATGGAACTGGCGTTGATATATTTCGTACCACCATGTCACTGCAGAGATTCGAGTTTCTTCAAAATTCTGTACGTTTCGATAACAAAGCCACAAGAGAGCAGCGTAAACAAATTGATAATATGGCAGCCTTCCGAAGCATTTTTGATCAGTTCGTTCAACGCTGTCAAAATGCGTACTCTCCAAGTGAGTTTCTGACTATCGACGAGATGTTACTAGCATTTAGAGGTCGATGCCTGTTCCGCGTCTATATCCCAAACAAGCCAGCTAAATACGGCTTAAAAATTTTAGCTTTAGTCGATGCAAAAAGCTTTTATGTTTTGAATTTGGAAGTGTACGCAGGCAAACAACCGTCAGGACCATATGCAGTCAGTAATAAACCCTTTGAGGTAGTGGACAGACTCATTCAAATAGTTTCTGGTTCACACCGAAACATAACATTTGATAATTGGTTCACTGGATATGAGCTAATGCTCCATCTACTAAAGGAGCATCGCCTTACGTCGGTTGGAACTGTAAGAAAGAACAAGAGACAGATTCCTGAATCTTTCATTAGAACTAACAGGCAACCTAACAGTTCACTCTTTGGATTTCAGAAAGATATTACACTTGTTTCCTATGCGCCAAAGAAAAACAAGGTGGTTCTTGTTATGTCCACTATGCATCATAATAATTCAATAGATGAATCTACAGGTGAGAAACAAAAACCTGAAATGATAACATTTTATAATTCAACCAAAGCTGGCGTTGACGTGGTTGACGAATTGAGCGCTAATTATAACGTTAGTCGCAACAGTAAACGGTGGCCTATGACTTTGTTCTATGGTATTTTAAACATGGCAGCTATCAATGCTTGCATTATATATCGAGCAAACAAAAACGTTACGACCAAAAGAACAGAATTCATTCGTAATTTGGGTTTATCAATGATTTACGAACACCTACATTCACGAAAAACTAAAAAAAATATTCCAAGGTACATCCACCAGCGAATCGAAGAGCAGCTCGGTGAGCCCTCACCTAGACCTACAATTCCACCCGGACGATATGTCAGATGCCAGGATTGTCCATATAAGAAGGACAGAAAAACTAAACATTCCTGCAATGCTTGTGGCAAGCCCATATGTTTGGAACATGCAAAATTTATTTGCGAAAATTGTGCTGATCTCAACAGTGCTGATTAATCATATTTCAATTTAAAAAAAATACTTAATTAGTTTTTTTACGAGGTGGATCTCATTATCTTTTAGTTTTAAGTTGATTTACATTCCAAAGAATAATAATTTTGTTGAATTCTTAATTTTTGTAAAACTTTATACTTTGTTCCTAAAATTACATAGTATAAAATAAATATGAATAAATAAATCATTATTATTTTATAAAGAACTTCTTTCATTTAACTCCATTAAATATTTCATTATTTTACAAAATAAAATCAACAAAATTAAAATAATAATAAAAATAACTATATTACGGTACATTAAGATAAGGGTATGTCAGACCCTGCCTCATTCTTGAAGTAACTTTTTTTCACCTCATGCTCGCCGGGTTAATGCGAAAGTTTTTTAAGTTTGTTTATTTGTTACTCTTTCATGCAAAAAGTGCTGAACGGATTGGAATAAAATTTGGTTCACAGATAGTTTATTATGTTCCCTTGGTATAATTTTCGAGTTGTAGCGGGTGAAACCGCTGTCAATAGCTAGTATACTTGAATTTATAACTCTAGTCATAGTGTAGTCTAGTAATTAATTAGTATTTAAAAAATTCTGTCCAAATGTAATACATTTTCATTGCAATAGTGCTCACCTGTTATTCTTATCTTCTGATCTAGGGTTCAAAAGCCAAGCCGAAGCACTTCATGGTTCTAATGCTGCGCGAAGGCAAGCTACGGCTAGTGGTGCGCGGGCGCAAGCGGAAGGAACTCACTCTAGCGCCAGTCGTCAGCGATGGCAGTTGGAGACAGGTAGAAAATAAAATTAATATTCATTTATTCTAATTAGGCTACTAGTATTTTTTGAACTGCTATATTGTATGTCAGTCTTCCAAAGTATTCAACTTTCAGACAGCGAAAGTGATGTAATAATAACATTCTCGTGATTAGTACTGTATACCTTGAAATGTTAGACATTTTTTTATATATTGAGGTCTAGATTTAGGTTGCTTTGAAGTTATATATTATAATTATAGTGAACTTTTTTTAAAGTTGTGTCGTTTTTCACTAAAATTGTAATCGTATTGTTGTAATTCGAAGTTAAAAATAGTATACTGAGACCGTAGTAAATAATGTAATAGTAATGTCGTTCAGACTTTCAATGTTTTTACTTGACTTTGGATGCTCATATTCCGGATCAACCCTTATAGTGTGTTGTTATCCTTAGGTGTCAGTCCGCGTGTCCCGCGGCCGCGTGTGGCTGTCAGCGGGCGGCGCGGCGCGGGCGGCGCGGGCGGCGGCGGCCCGCGCGGCGCGCCTGCTGGTGGGGGGGCTGCCCCCGCTGCCCGCGCCCCCCGCGCACCCCGCGCTCGCCAGCCTGCCCGGCGCGGTGAGAGCTTTGAGGATTGTGACTTAGTTTTCTGAGTATGAAAAACCCTACAAATGGAACTCCCATCTATAGGGTTTTTTCATACGAAGGACATTTGTTGCCTCTCCGATTGCATCATATCAATGAGTCGTGCACGCGCTTTTAATTTATTAACTTATATTTTTACTTCATTTTAATAAGGTATCCTATCTTTCACACGGATTACTGAACAGTATTATAAATACATTTTTTTCCAGGTCCATTTTGACTATAAATAGTCAACCGCATCTCAAAACTTATGACGTGTCACTAAAATTTAATCTTAACAACACCAACAAATAAAATAAATGAATTGACCCAAAACGTTATACTGAAAATAGATATTGAATATTTTTCAGATAACGCGTCTCCCTGGTTTCCGCGGCTGCATCCGGCGAGTGACTGTGAACGGTCGCGCGGAGGACTTGGTGCGAGATGCCCAGTCACACCACGGCGTTGGACAATGTTTCCCCAACGTGGAGCAGGCGGCGTACTTCGGAGGTAATATGAGAATACTTAAGTAGGTACAGTTGTGTGAAAATTGAGCAAAATTGACTAATAAATCTTCTGTGAAATAGAAATAAGCGAGTCTCGCCCTCGGTCTCTGTGCTTTTAACCATTGCACAGAAGCCATCACATTCTATTTTCGAAATTAAATTTGCTTGTGTACCATGAGTTTTGACTGATGTCATATTTCATGTACGAGTATATAAAAAGGCACAAGATGAAATCAACCTGAACGTAACCTGAATGTAATATCCATTTTAGAGATGAAGGATCATCCTCTAAGAGATTCCCTTCCATTACCATATTTTCCACAGCTTTAAAAAAATATAAATTTCCAGGCGATGCGCACGCGACGTGGTCGAGCTCTTGGCTGATGACGTCAGACGGGTCGGAGTCGTCCACTGAGCTGCGCCTTCAGTTCCGAACCAGCGAACCTAATGGAGTACTGCTGGCGGCTGCCGGGCTACTGCTTGAAGTTAAAGATGGCGCGGTGAGTCAGATATTGAATTATTTTTATTTGAATTAACTTTGTCAGTCATGTCAGTTTCCCTCATGCATCATTTTCTGCCTCATGCACTACCGACTTTTTTTTCATATATGTTTCCGGTGAACAAAAAGAAAATATTATAATTTTACATGAAGAAGTAAAATGTGCATCTTATTCTGTGTGTTAAGAATATACATGTAGAAAAACTCGATAACTTTCGGGCATTAATATTCTAGTTAAAGACCGACCGAAACTGGTTTTCCGGCCTTAACCGAAACCGAAACCGAACATTCGGCTGTGGCTTCAGTTTCGGCCGAAACCGAAACCGAAACGGAAACACATGGTCAAGTATAGAATTCCTTAAAATACTGAAATTTGGTGCATTTTACCCATTATTCTGCATTAGTTAGGACATGATGAGATGGAAACACAGTAAGTTTGTTTTAATTTAACAAATTAAACACTTCACATTTTTCATTAAAACAATTTCTTTTTTACATGCGACTTGATTTGTTAATAACAACAAACAAAACAAAGTTACTGACTCAATATTTATTTAATTTAATTAACTATTTAAATCATTCAAGTGCAGAAACGAAACAAAAACTTACATTTAATAATCAGTTCCATCAAAACATAACCTGTAAAAAATTTGCGTCGGGCGAAAACGCACTGACTAAGTTTTGTTGCTACGGAGCCATCCGAACGGCGCACGACAATTCCCGAACAGGGCCGCGAGCGCGAGCGTCCGCCAAATACGAAGTTAGGCGAGCGTGCACGACAACTTCTGAAATCAGTTTCGATTTCGGCAAAAGTTTTGGTATATTTTGGCCGAAACCGAAACTGCCGCCGAAACTTGATTTTTGCTTGAAACTCGGCCGAAACCGAACCTTCGGTCGGACATTGGTTCTAGTTTAAGGATTTTCCCTTTTTAATGGAGTATCAAGGAACGATAGACCCTGGTCCACAAATTCTGGAATTTCACCAAGTGTGCATCGCTGAGCAATGAGTCGTTGCCGTGTTGGCGTTGTGAACAGTTGGCTTATGATATTCTGGTACTTTCTTGAGTACTCTGTCACTTCTAGTCAGGAACAGGTCTAAAACGTGTCGGTATTGTGTCCCAGGTGGTGCTGTCCCGCCTGGCGCCGGGCAACGAGCGCGCGCGCACGTGGTCGCACGGCGCGGGCTCGCTGTGTGACGGCGCCTGGCACAGCGTGCGCGCGCGCCTGCACCCGCGTGCGCCCGAGCTGCAGCTGGATGAGGGAGCGGTGCTGAGAGACGCGCCGCCCACCGCGCTCATAGTGGACACGCAGCAGGACCTGCCCACTCCGCTCTATATCGGAGGGTTGCCAGGTGTGTATGAGACTAACTAGGTGCGCCCGAGCTGCAGCTGGATGAGGGAGCGGTGCTGAGAGACGCGCCGCCCACCGCGCTCATAGTGGACACGCAGCAGGACCTGCCCACTCCGCTCTATATCGGAGGGTTGCCAGGTGTGTATGAGACTAACTAGGTGCGCCCGAGCTGCAGCTGGATGAGGGAGCGGTGCTGAGAGACGCGCCGCCCACCGCGCTCATAGTGGACACGCAGCAGGACCTGCCCACTCCGCTCTATATCGGAGGGTTGCCAGGTGTGTATGAGACTAACTAGGTGCGCCCGAGCTGCAGCTGGATGAGGGAGCGGTGCTGAGAGACGCGCCGCCCACCGCGCTCATAGTGGACACGCAGCAGGACCTGCCCACTCCGCTCTATATCGGAGGGTTGCCAGGTGTGTATGAGACTGACTAGGTGCGCCCGAGCTGCAACTGGATGAGGGAGCGGTGCTGAGAGACGCGCCGCCCACCGCGCTCATAGTGGACACGCAGCAGGACCTGCCCACTCCGCTCTATATCGGAGGGTTGCCAGGTGTGTATGAGACTAACTAGGTGCGCCCGAGCTGCAGCTGGATGAGGGAGCGGTGCTGAGAGACGCGCCGCCCACCGCGCTCATAGTGGACACGCAGCAGGACCTGCCCACTCCGCTCTATATCGGAGGGTTGCCAGGTGTGTATGAGACTAACTAGGTGCGCCCGAGCTGCAGCTGGATGAGGGAGCGGTGCTGAGAGACGCGCCGCCCACCGCGCTCATAGTGGACACGCAGCAGGACCTGCCCACTCCGCTCTATATCGGAGGGTTGCCAGGTGTGTATGAGACTAACTAGGTGCGCCCGAGCTGCAGCTGGATGAGGGAGCGGTGCTGAGAGACGCGCCGCCCACCGCGCTCATAGTGGACACGCAGCAGGACCTGCCCACTCCGCTCTATATCGGAGGGTTGCCAGGTGTGTATGAGACTGACTAGGTGCGCCCGAGCTGCAACTGGATGAGGGAGCGGTGCTGAGAGACGCGCCGCCCACCGCGCTCATAGTGGACACGCAGCAGGACCTGCCCACTCCGCTCTATATCGGAGGGTTGCCAGGTGTGTATGAGACTAACTAGGTGCGCCCGAGCTGCAGCTGGATGAGGGAGCGGTGCTGAGAGACGCGCCGCCCACCGCGCTCATAGTGGACACGCAGCAGGACCTGCCCACTCCGCTCTATATCGGAGGGTTGCCAGGTGTGTATGAGACTAACTAGGTGCGCCCGAGCTGCAGCTGGATGAGGGAGCGGTGCTGAGAGACGCGCCGCCCACCGCGCTCATAGTGGACACGCAGCAGGACCTGCCCACTCCGCTCTATATCGGAGGGTTGCCAGGTGTGTATGAGACTAACTAGGTGCGCCCGAGCTGCAGCTGTGCAAAGCGTACACAAAATGGAGCTATGTTGAGTCGTGCAAGTTGAATCAATCACTGATGAGACGAAACATACGAAATAATCCAACGTTTATTGGTTTTGTATCAATTCCCGCACGTCACCTCTCTGTACCGTTCGTCTTCGTTTTGGTGGACATTAACGCCAAATTTTAAATTAAATGTCGAAACTTTATTCACATTGCAACTACAATCTGTTGTCTTAGAACTTTTTTTAAAGTAGATTTTCTTCAATTCATCATCTGCCTAGCCTTTTCCCAACTATATTGGGGTCGGCTTCCAGTCAAACCAGATTCAGCTGGATATCAGTATTTTACATGGAGCGACTGCCTGTCGGACCTCCACAACCCAGTAACTGGGTAATACGATACCCCATGGTAAGACTGGTTGTCAGACTTTAGAGCTTCTGACTAACAGTAACGACTGTCACAAGATCTACAAATGACAGCCGGGACCAACGGCTTTACGTGCTTTCCGAGGCACGGAGGAAACTCGCTATGACAGATGGTCACCCATCCACAGACCAACCTCGGCAAGCGCGGCTTAACCCGGAAGATCGGTCTGTGCGGCTGTATTTATTTAGCCACGAGCTCTTCACGAGCTTCTTCTTTTAAAGTAGATTTTCTTCAATTACTCACACAAAATCGAAATTAAGAAAATTGTATTACATTTTCATGAAATTTCGTAACATTACAGTCATTAAGTCTTTTTTTTTTAAACATAAAATGGTTTAATCACGCTACAACAATTTCTAATTATAAGGCGATGGAATATACAAATTCTCCTAATACAAATTCCAACACACTCATTTTCCGACAGAATTGAACACTCAGAAAGAAAACATACTTAACCATTTTCTTTTTTTTTCTAGAAGGCGTAATGGAATCCACAGAAGGCGGTAAAAACTTCAACGGCTGCATTCGCAACGTCACGGTAGGCGGACAGAAGAAAGACTGGACAGAAATGGAGTCCTTACACAATGTGCTGCTCGACTCCTGTCCCATCCCGCAGTAGGCTTTAGTACCGAAACAATAAGGTTCAAATTACAATGTTACCGAAAATGGTAATCGTTGATTGTTGAAGTGCCATGTTCAGTCTAAAAGGGACTGTACCACATCATATAGATAGACGGTATGAAATTGAATGAAAATGCCGTTACTTGAAATTCAAATAAAAAGTAAACTCTGAATCAAGACTGTCTTCTAAATATTTGGCAGCGATGCGCCTTTGTTTCATTTTTGAGCAATCGTCCATGTTTAATTACAATGTTGGGCATCACAGTTCCAAATATTGTATAGACAGTCTGCAAAGTGCCTTAAAGTGTCTAAGTTTTACCAAATAGTGCCATTATATTGTATGCAGTGATTAAGATGTGAAATATGTTCGTTCTCGCAGGATAATGCACACAGGAAAAACACTACGTTAAATTCCCAGGTATAGGACATGGCATGGTGCTATTGGGCTATCCCATCAGGAATTTCTCAGTAGCAATCACAGAGTCGCCTCCTATGACATTATAATGTTGGCAAATGTGGGTCGATAAACTTCTATTCAATTCCCTTTGGGAGCCGGGTGTCAAGTTATGTAAGTTTATGTATCCCTTTGAAAACATTACGTGCGCCACTGTAAAATGTGCACAGCTATCAAGATTTAATATACGTCTTTCCCTAATAAATTTTGTGGAATTTTCCAATGATCCTGGGACATTTACATACATTATGTGCCGAGTCCTGTCTGAAAGCCGTTTTTATAGGCTTTCCAAAACGTTCCCTTGGCCGTGAGGCTTTTAAGAGGCTATGTAAATAATAATGATAAGTTAGTTAAGTCGGGGAAATCAATTGGTTTTTATATAATTTATTTGACTACCAAACAGGCACTAAATTCAAATAAAAACTGCCATTTTAAATATTTTGAATACAAAACATTGCTTTGCGAGCATGACTTTGGCGTTGCAACGGCGTAGTTTTAAGGTTAGGTAGTTAGTTGAATTGACTTTTATGCCTTTGTTAAACAGACAAGCGAGTCCGAAGCGATACCGAACCGATACGAGACGTCAGTCGGATAGTTCTGTCACGCTATCGGATCGCTTTCGCTTTTCTATATGACTGGATTCAAACAATTCCATACATTACAAATAAAAACGTCACGCTTCGCATTCGTCACGCCAGTCTGTTTGACAAAGGTTTTACAGTGAGACACGACGCTGTCCGCACATTTCAATAGAATATCTCAAAATCCAACTTTATTTGTACTCGAAAAGATACACATTGGAAAGCGTCTGGAGTACTAAATCAGGTTGCAGGTTCAAGTCCTGCTTGCATTCAATTTTTTTAACAAAAAAAAAAAAATTCTTAAAACATAACGGCATTTAAATCCAAATAGTGGCAATTATTTGACACATTGTTTGAAGTTGCTAAGTGTGGCAGGGTGTCAATAAGCCTAACAATAATTTCCCTGACTGCACATCACTCTAGCGACCAATACTCGTTGTAAATAGAGTACTTAATATTTCCACCAGTATTCTTAAAATAATAAATTGTACATAATTTAGTTTATTTTCTTTACTTTATCGTAGCGTTATCCGCCAACGTTTGTGGTAGACGCGGTGTTATTGTGAAAACTAGATGCATATTCAGCACTAATAGTTCCCACTGCTGGGACAAAGGCAAGCCCTTATTCAGAGGAAGAGGGCTGTAATCATAATATGTGGGCCATCGCCATGATTTCACTCGCTCGTTTTATGACCGCAAGCGTCACTAATGTTGGCGATTAGTATGGTAAGATTAAAATTATATAATTGTACTGCCGACAGTTCCTTGTTACAAGTCACACGAATATTATTTTGGTGCGTGATCTAAATCTGAATGCCGCCATCTTGATTATAACTTCACCAACGCCCCATTGTCAATGTCATTCAAGCGCCAAAAGAACTTTGTCCTCCGAAATACTCTTCACAAAATTAACAGCAGTTTTAGAGATTTTTGGATATTTCTTCACTATATAATTGCATTTAAATATAGTCATTAGTGTAGTAGAATAATATACAGTGCTTGTAGTGTGCCGATATGCGGTACCCCTTTAATAAAAATGTTAAAGTCATTTTAAATGATCAGTCTATGATGTTATTATTCGGATTCATTAGGTCCGATATCAATTAATTTTCAGATTTTGTATCAAGACTAGCATTTAACCCGGTTTCCACCAAACCATGAGAGGAGCACTAATTCCATTGTTTGAAATTTAACATACGAATGTGATTGATCATGTTCGACTCAAATTGGGCCTTATGGATAAAGCCTTAAGCCTGCATATTTCTTTTTAAATTGAGTTTTTTTTTTAATGTTTATTTAAATTTGATTGAAATGTCTAGTGCGCACACGTTCAAGCAAATTCGTACAATGAAGTAGTTTTGTAAATAAATAAAATAATAGGGATCAGCTTTAATAGTTAAACAGAGCGATTCTTTGTCACAAATATAATTTATTTAATTAACAAGTGTTCAATAGATATAAATTGTACATAAATAGTTTGGTCGATGTATATAAAATACGTATTTATTGTAACTGCTTTTCAGAGGAAGAAATAATAAATAAAAGTCGACTGTGGCAATAAAAAACATTTATTTCTTTTTTTCGAATCGTACATCTATCGGCACGGCTTACGAAAAAATGAATATTTAGTACTAAACCGAGATGACGCAGTTTTAGTAATAAAGTCACATTTTAAGTAAGTTGTCATTGATCTGCTATACGGCTATCTTGTTTACAGAAGGAATCAAATATGCGTTAAATGTTAAAAACATAGGTCGAGAAAGTCAGCCGTATAGTAGATTTTATCCGGAATCTAACTCCCGAAATTACCCTTCGCTTTCCATCACCTAGCGAATTAATCTTCAGTCGAAATATTAAGAGAAACTAGTCATGAACATGAGTCCAACTTAGCTGCTCTATTAACTCGACTGCACATAACTTAGCTCTAGGCAACTCATTGCCATTTATAATATTTTTATACTCTGGCGACACGGTATTCATGAAATGTCGATAAACTCTAAAATTATCAGTGTTGCCACTCTAGCTTGCTTTCCCGCATTTAAAATTATTAAGCAGCTTTTATAAGGTTTGTACTTAGATGATGTAATTTAACTTTTTGATATAGCAACACTGATGAACATAGAGCTACATAAATACAGCAATGATATTGTCCAGCTTTTAACTGTTATACTTAAAATAATCTGAATACTATATTCTAACAAAAGAAAGACACTGCATTCATTTTATATATACTAACTATACCTAAAAGGATTTTTTATAATATTTACGGATATTTATGGACATTTTGACATTAAATTGACTCCAATATACATATAATGTAGTTATACATTCATATAACTGAAATGATAATAAAATCTTTGGACTAAACAAAGCACATAAAAATATACAAGTCTAAAAATGGAGAAATAATTATAATAATGTATTGCAGAATTTAGACAAACAAAAAATACTATTCTATACCTTCGCTTTAAATTACTACTACATCACATTTACTGTATCTATATTGAATGTTTTTTCTTTAGTTTACAGTCATTCTTTTACACTATAATGGCCGAAACAAAATGGCTCACAATGAATTTATATTTTTTTAAAGAAAATTAAATAAGTCCTTGTCATGGTCAGTTCGTGAATTATCCATGGCAAAGGGAAATATTAAAAGAAAAAAAAATTAAAATAACACATGAATCAAACATGGAATAAATCAGCATTTTTTATTAATTTTGAGCAAATTCAAGTATACACCATCTGCCCGCTAAAACGAATGAATCGTAGGATTTTTTTTTTTGCAATTAAAATGTTGGTAACGTACTTATATCCCAACAACGCGAAAGATATAGGAACAAAAACATTTATTCGGGACAGAAAATTAAAAATGGTATGCATGTTATATTATATCTTATCTATGACTGCACATTGACCAGTCAGTAAAAAAAATCCAAAGAAGCCCAGCTGTTATGGACATATGTTTTAGTAATATAATGAATATAATTTCGATGAGGGATAGGCAGAGAAGTGGAATTTAGTTACGTTATGACGGTGCGGGTAACTGCGATGCAAATAATGTATAACTGTTTTCTATATTTTCGTACATTGACTACTTCCGCCGGTTCTCCGAGCGGCTCACACCTGAAACGATAATTTTGTTCTTTACAAGTTTCCCGTATGCTCGAATTATGGAGTAAGGCCAGACGCTCACTGATGACTTTTTGTAAAGAAGCTCTTTCCTTTAAATTGGCCAAAAATCCGCATCCATAAGAGATACGGAAAAACTTTCTTAGGAACTTATAGCTCTTTCTTGATGTTAACAATTTTGGCTCATTTATTTTTTTGGTCAAGTGCGATTTGTTCTCAAAAATTAATGAAAAAGGCCAATGTTTTTTTTTAATGGCTATCGGCTCATTGTATGGGAAGAAAAAAAATCGGGACGACGGATATTGGTCAAAATTTGCTAAATATGTTTTCATGCAAATTGTATAAATGAAAAATATTACCATTTTTTATGATGATATTTGGTTTAGTGTCATGTAAGGATAATTTCATTGTACGGGAAGGAAAATATCTGGGCAACAGAAGTGAGTCAGATCTTATGAAACATTGACTACTACTAAAACGACTTTATGCTATTTGAAGAAACATTACTTTTGACCAAATTCTACCGTATTTTTTTTGAATATGTCCGAGCAGCTGGTGAAACCGCGTAGAAGAGCAAGTCTACATATAAAATACCGGTATCCAATGGAATCCATTTATACCAGAAGCCAACCCCAACATAGTTCTAAGTGTATGGAGTACTCACTCGTGCAGTCTACATGGAGAGGTAGCCCCGTGCGGCGGACCGTCTGCGGCCCACCAGGTAGGCCACCAGCACCACCACCACCAGCCCGCCCAGCGCACAGCCCACCGCGATGGGCACCGCGTCCGGGACGTCGTTGCCGCCGCACTCGCGCGCTGGAACATTATAAACAATTTTAGTATTATACAACAACAACCATTTATTTTAACAGTGAAACCTGGATAATAAGAACCTGGAGGGACCAGCATATTTGTCTCGGTTTTGCTGACTTAAAGCGGTATTCTAATTACCCGGTGTCTCAGCTTTCCAGGTATAATAAACAATCTGTCTCTTTAACAAAGATGATAATAATTAGAGTATTCTTGAAAATATTGTCTCAGTAAAATATACACGGTCTCAATTGACAGGCCAGCAAGGTTGGCGCAGTGGCTGTGCGATTGGACTGCTGCGTAATTTGTCGCGGGTTCGATTCCGAAATATTTGTATGACCTACAAATAGTTCCGGGTTGTTCTGGGCGTTTACACCCACGATATAGGAGAAAGTCCTAGAGTGATACAACATAAAAAAGAAAACTTAATAAATACAGCTTTTTTTTGCAAATCAAAGCTATCGACCGGATGAAAATTATCGAAGTACATCGCGCAAAATGCAGGTTTCTTTAGACAACAATATTTTAAAAACAGAACTCAAGCGGTCAATAACTCGGTGACTCATAATTATGAAAAAGTAACCGGATATTTAATTTAATCGCTTTTTATTGGTGTCAAATAATAAATTATAAGACTATAGCACCCATTGTTAATTTCCAATTAAATATTTTATGACAAATGGAGCTTAGTAGCACCAAGTGTATGAAATAAACCAAAAATAAAAAAAACATAATTGATACTTGTCATTTTTTTATCGTAATGGTAAACCTAGATTTAATGTAAAATTCACACAATTATAAAAACCAGTACAGCAATCATCACACCACGTTCCCGATGTTATCAATACGTTCAGTGCGCGCTATCGGGACGTTATCGAGCGTCTGGCAGCGTGTGCGCAGCTATCAACGCGTTTTTTATACGCAACCAACTTTATTTGTTTACCATTGAAGCCTTGGACTTATTACTGTTTTCATTGGCCGATTCAGACATTTTTTCTCCTCATTTGACTTTGATGTTAATTGCTTAACAATTTTGGATGGGTATTTGCTTTAACGGATAGATAAGGAGTTTATATTTCTTTTAGGTTGTGACTCAAATTATTGACGCAGAATCGAGTGATCATATAGAGCTGTATGTCCTAGAAAGACATTATTTGCCTCATTTCGATTCGGACATCAATTCGTTTTTATTGCATGATGAAAAGCTCTCGCTGATTGATTCAAGTCAATTTTATAAGATTATTGTCTTGGTACCGTACAGAAAGCCCCGCTCAATACTCAATCATTACTTTAAACTAGATTCAAACCATTTGATTGGTTGAAACTAGTTTAAAAAAATGCTTGAGTATTGAACCACGCGTTGCGCAGCAGTCACAAGCTTAATCCTAAAAAACCTATAACTCTTCAGTACTTCCTAACAGCCTAAAGCCCGGTTTCCACCGCGAGTGGAACGAACCCATTAATAACTTATTGTACCTCGTAAAAAAAATATTACTTGCCACCAACAAAGAGTCGAGTTATCCGCGAGCTCAGATAATTCTGACAATGACTGTTGGGCAGAAAGCCCACGAGACACAACACCTGTGTGGTGGACGGTACCTTACTTTTCACTGGGGTATTGGAACTTCTCCCTATTCCTCATACCCCCAAACTGGTGAACTCTTTCGTGAAAAACGGGTTTTATAATCTCCTAGATTGTAATCCAGCCAACTCTTAGAAGCAGATAACACAAAAAACTTACCAGCACTGAACTGCGTGCCATTAGTTGTGCGATAGGCCTCCTCCTGCAGCTGGGACAGGGTAAGTGTGGCCGCGGAGTCCGAAGTCATCTTCAGCAGCGTGGCGGGTTTGCAGCGGTACGACATGGCCAGGGGAGTCTCCCACGCCGCGCCATGGTAAAGCTGTATTGGTGCCGTGGACGCTGAAATTAGAGAAGATAAACTTTAGAGGTGGTTTACTGGACAATTTATTTCCACATCACTGCTATCAAAACATTGTGAGAGGAAACCAAAATTTCAAAGAAAAGTGACATCTACCAACGAGCACTGGGCCCGTGTGGTGGATTACAGTCACTCCCTCTCACAGGGAGGAGGCCTGTGTGGAAGCCAGCAGTGGGAACAATTATTAAGCTGATTGATAATGAGATTGTACCTAGTTGAGGGTCGCATCACATCCTCTATTCGAGATTTTTCGGGTATTCCTAGAAAATTAACAACCAGTAAAATAGCAATACGACATAATGTGTCATTTCGGATTGCCCTATTTTATTTAATATCTTGTAACTGAATAATAATACTCTATTTATCTACCACGTATAATGTGACGTTCAACAATTTCATTTCACCAATTAATCAGTGCGTATTCTAATCCTTTCTTTGTCGAACAGAATGATGTGTAGTGACCCCGCCGATAAAGACAAGATCGGAGGTCAATAGAGGTCAACAATAGTGTGGTAAATTGACAACTTATTAACTGATATCAATATGTCAAACGACATAAACAAGGGGATACAATTGCTTTGGCAAGGCAATGTTGGCATCACAAATTAAATTTTGGAAATCTGAGTGTCATCATTTGAGACTTTAATGGAAGGACAATTCTGATTGACTCAGGTACTATAAATACTTTTTGATAATTAAGGCTGACGCAATTACAAAACAGATCAGCAACCAAGAGTAGAACCCTCCGCACGACTTGCTACCATTTGATGCTTTGCGTTTTCACGTTTCGTGATTTCGTTGATCAAATCAAATAGCTATGTGATTTGACCAATCCTGTACCCCAACGGTTATACACCTCTGTTACATTTGAGAAAATCACTCCCACAGAATCTATACTAAGATGTTACACAAAAAAAAAAGTAAAAAATAACAAATACTCACAACTATTGACGAAGTTCTCACTGGTCAAGGAGACGTTCAGGCTTAAGAGTCCATAGTTCTTGGTGGTCTCGTTCTTGTGGTAGACCAGGGTCATGTTGTTGGCCAGGGAACCGTTGGGCGTGTTCCAGGTCAGCTGGATCCATTGGTCACCGTCGCAGTTTCCATCGCGGACCGTCGCGTTCGCGGGCACGTTGAGGAGGGCCAGCGAGATAGACGTCACTGTAGACAAGAGTGAAAACATAAATAAATTATGAAATAGGGTAGGTTTTTAGGTTAAGTTTAGACAGTCGTCAGGGTGTGTTCAGGTTCAGGTTGTATGCTTATGCTTATCTCCCGGATTCGAGACCTCTATACTTACCTGGAATATAGATTTAGACTTATGGCGATTTATAAGGTTTTAGATCAGATCTGATTTATGGTAGTAGGAATAGGGTGGTCGAGAGGACTCATTTGAGCATTTTACCAATAAAAAAGAATCAGAAATTTCTTATTTATAAAATTAAAGGTTAATGCTTTGTTTCAAGTTTATCGACAATTTTTTAACTGATCTATAGTACTACTGTTGACAAATAATTATGCGTATGTTACATACTAATATTTTGATAATGTCAGTTGAATATTTTTAACATCACACTGCGATTTACTCAAGTTATTTCGAGCCTAAGGCAATTCATAGTGACACTAATTATTATTTATTCAATTTTACTTTAAATTAAAATCTACCCCATTATACAAAATCTATTAGTTAATAAATTAATCATAAAAATAAATATTAAACAGTAATGCAATTTCATACAAAAGAGCATGATTCATACATAATTATTATTTCACAATCATTTTAAACACAAAAGAATATCAAGTTACCAACATTGTAACAAAATATTTGTTTACACAGTCGTATTAAGTAGTCACGAACGTTTGAGACGGACTTGAAACTACCCGACTGTAGCGAAGTCAAAAAGGTTTCTATGGGAGCAATGTTTTTTTAAAATATAAACTTACAACTATTATTGCAGGTACAACCCAAAGCAATAGTAAACTTGATAATTACAACTTCTTATTATATAAAAAAAAAAACTTCTTGAAAGAAAGATTCTATTTTTCATTTAAAATCTGAGCGAAAAACTCGATCTTGCGCTCTAGAACAGTGTTTTCAAAATTCGAACAATAGTATTCAATTTTTTTCTACACTGACAGGCGAGCCGGCCCTCCTCGCTGTGGTGAGGTGAAAAGTTGCGTATTGCATTCGGCAGCAAAGTAATTCTGCATCTCGTACCTTTGAAAACTTCGCTATGCTCAGGATTCTATATTTGAGCCGCTCGCTTTGCTCGCGGTTCTATCTTATAATCCTTCGCTCGCTCCGTCAGTCAGTTTCAATTCAAGTACTCGCGCCAAAAAACAACTTCGCAGCCTTGCATAACAAATAACTATTAATCGAGTCTGAGCAGAAAAATATGACTTGATAAATATGACTAAATAAATATGACAAAGGAACAACTGCAATACTCTTTCGATATGCATGATGCATCACAAACTGGTACCAGAGCCAACCTTCGCGTGCTACCAACCTCATCGAGTGCACGACAAAATATCATGTATTGTTTGATCGAGGTACGACCTCTGACAACTGTGCCGATCGGTTATGAAAAACTTTTACTGTATTCTCTATTGTTGACAATATCTTTGGCCTACTTGATAAGTATTGTTCATTAAAGCGCATTCATCTATCTACCTAGTCTTACTGGATGTAGCTGAATATCACAATAGGCTATTTGACCAGTATTTTTTCTTTTGTTACGTGAACCAAAATTGACGAAGGTACGACACTTATAAAATTGGCAAAACGTCATAACGACGCCGACGGTCCCTACATATCAAACCCGAGGTTTACAGGAGAGCGTTTTTAATGTTCAAACCACTCTAGAAATAATTATATGTGTACATAGAATTGAATTAAACCTTTTATATATGAATTGAATATTAAAACGCTAAGATCGTCGATAAGCAAGTGCAGTTTTCACTTGCGTCTGACGTCACGAGACCCCACTCTCGAATTTTGATGCGTATTTTCGTAAAAATACGTGTCCACAATTTTTCAAAACAGTAGCTGGACTAATTTTCAATTTATTGATGCTGTCACATTGCCTATTCTACTGGTATTGAGAAGTAAGATACCCTGTAGCAAGATTAGTTATCAGACTTTCGAGACTAGCTTCCGCCCGCGACTCCGTCCGCGCGGATGTCGGTCTTCGCGTGGATGGTTTATTTCTCCATTTTGAGTAACTCTGACAATGACATCTTATAAATATCTGTTAGTCCCAAATACGGCTAAGCCTATAATAATTAAGGAGATTCGCGGTTCTACAGAACAACGTCTATGAATAAACTGAAAAATAAGATTTTTTTTTCTACGTATTTTTCCAGGATAAAAAGTATCCTATTTTATGCCCAGGATAATAAGGTATACTTATACCAAGTCAAGTCCAATTCATCGAAATCGAACCGTTAGTTTTCACGTGATGCCTATATACAGACAGACAGACAGACAGACAAAAATTATTTTAATCACATATTTGGGTTTGGTATCGATCCAGCAACACCCCCCGCTATTTATTTTTTCAATATTTTCAATGTACAGAATTGACCCTTCTACAGATTTATTATATGTATAGATTAGTCGAAGAAAACTGCAGCGATTAGGCGGAGATTACAGCAGTGGGTCAATAGTGAGAAAATTGAAATGATGCTCTGATGGTCAAAAGTACGAGGCCCGTAGGTCAAATCCGTGGATTTTTCTGAGGCCCACCTACCTATCTTTCCCATTCTTCACAAATGAATATATCTCGCGTCTGCAAATAGATTTACGGCCACATCAATAACTGATCCGTCCGAATCAATAAAAACTAAAAATAACAATTGTAGACGGTAGGACGTCTACAATCCTTTGAAGTTTGCCAACTTGAACAGTTCTGGAAAATACCGTAAATCATTGCTTTAAAAACAAAAACATAGTCGGAATGCATTGGTGGTCGAGTGGTCGCTACAGCTGGGTATGATGATGTCCAAACCTGAAGTGTTTTTAGGTTTTTCAATCATATTTTTTTCAGTTGCAGCATGAATAATGTTTGTATTTATGATTTATCTATCTATATATATAAAAGGAGAAACTGACTGACTGACATATCAACGTACAGCCGAAACTACTGGGGCTAGGAATGTGAAATTTTGCACACGGCTTCCTATTATAATGTAGGGGAGCACTAAGAAGGGGTTTTTGGAAATTTAACCTTTAAGGGGATGAAAAGGGGGAATTAGGAAAGTACGTAACCCACGCGGACGAAGTCGCGGGCAAAGTGCTAGTAAGCTATAAAAAGAATATACACACAGATTTCTGACTAACTTTACGAAGAAACCAGTATTTATATTCAGTAGTAACGAAGTTTAACCACAGCAAAAACGTTCGTTTACGTAATCCATTGTATTTATTGCACGTCAGTTATTTCAAACGTTCTATTGATGCAGTGTCACCGTTGTGAAACGCGTTCATCTTTTGTTTTTGTTAAAATTTAACTCACTTTCACGATTGCCTACTATGTTGTTAACAGCTTCCGTATTGATTGAGCACACGCTAGGTGCTACATGCAATGAAATTCTATTTAATAAAGATAAGAGTTAAAATGGAGCGAGCTCACCCAAAACTGTGTTGTAACTTGTTGAACTCCGACGGGATGATGGTCTGGCTCGATAAACTGGTCTTTTTAGACCTCTTTTTGTGGAAGATGATAATTATTGAAGAAAGGTAAAAAAACATCCCTTTTTAAATTAGCCAAATCCATATATAAATTGCATATAATTTTTCATCAAAACGGCCCAAAAACAGGGGAAAAATACTAAGTGAATTTCCTACTTTTCCCTGTGGAAGACTACCTTTTATTCAATTACATTCTTCGGTTACGTGGTCACGAGGGTAAGCAGACACGTCATTCTACATTCACTCGTGCAATAACTCGTATCATCAATTCGTCGAACCCAGCAAATGCACCGAGCAGAAGTTTGTATGGCTTCATAAGCTTAAGTCTTTATTATATTTCAGTCAAGGTCGATATAGACTGCCTATTTCTACTTAAGTTATCATTACTTTCGTAACTGAATGTAATATCGTGAATGTGGTCATTGGAGGAGTTGTGTAGAGGCGTAGAAGAACTACAAAAGCCAGCAACCTTCATTTGAGGTCCCATAGTAGCAAGTGAGCGATTTATCATCTTCCTGTCCTTATCTCATTTTACTTGGAATCCGCGCAACATGTTTTCTTCTTCTATTCTCCCCTATCAGACGTCACAGCATCATTTACTCTCCTTTTTCTTCCATATCATTCCTTAGACAATTCATCCACCTTTTCTTTGACCTTCCTCTTCCTCTCCATCCATCAACATTCATACTCATCACTCTCTTAGTCACATGAGTGTCATCCCGCTTCATCACATGTCCATACCAAGACAGATGGGTCACTTTAATTTTTTCTGTAACGGGTGCAGGTGAGCTAATTGCTGTTTCCTAAATACAGTCTGCGGGCTATCACTGATGAATTCCTGATGGACACGATCCAAATCCAGAAGCCTGTAATTCCGGGCTTAGAGAGGTTTACAGACATTTATGTTTAAGTGTAGGTAACTAGCATAATTAGCTTATAATGTACTCTACTGCTGGGACACAGGGCTCCTTTTTTGTGTTAAATTTTCCAATTAACGAGGGAGGCTATATTAAATCCCGCTACAATAGGAGCCGCGGGGATCAGCTAGTTTTAATTTTAAAAACTTCGCAACTTCTTGTTTGAGCAGACAGTCTAGGCGATTGTTTATAAAACCTTCATGTAAGTGAGATAGCCTAGTTTTTTTTTTTTTTTAAACAATGCGGTAGTTTTCTGTTTTTATCTAGAACACTCCAGTCACCGGGCGGCCGCGTGGTTGATGCTGTGTATTTTATAGATAGTGAGATCATTTTTTTTTTCCTGTTTTGATTCATAATCAACCTAACTTTATTTTAACTAGCTGTGAGTCACACAGTATTTCTCGTTTAATTTTGTTTTTATTTGTATTTTTTTCTTAGCCTTATCAAGTTTTTTCCGCTCCAGCCAGTACAAACAATTGAGGATTATCCAAAATGTTTGTCTTTTCAAAAAATAAAATGAAAATGACGGAAATGTGATGTGTTACTGAATCAGAACTTTTAGATATCACGACGTTATAGGGAAGGGAAATGATAAAAATGCAGGATGTGGAGAGGGAATACTTAGTATTTATGATAATTTTACAATAAAGCTATTGTAAATCCGAGACCTAACTATTATACAAAAGAGGAAGTCTGATCCTATGCAATTACTCCTGCAATATGATAAGCACAATAAAAAGTGTTTTATACATAATTATGACTATTTTATTTATATCCTACGATACGAGAGGTCTAAATTCACAGATTGTGACTTAAAGGCCTAGTGGCTGAACACATTGATTTTAACGCTGTGGATACGGTTACAAATTCGAAAATATAGAACGCAAAAACTTTATTTTTTACTAGTAACTAATTCGATAAGGCTAATATAGAAGACTTTTCTCTTTTTTAATTAACGCAAATGAAAAATTGTCTAAGTTTGCGTTACCTATACAACCATTTTTTTTTCTTGCGTCGAATTTCTTTGAAATCCGCCCCCTATTATTATTATGAGTCTAGTAAGTTGTAGGTATCATGACGATATGTGGGTGTATTCAACAGCTATTAAACAGGGTCTCATTGTTACAATATAAGTACCTTTTATCTGTATAATATGATATCCTACGAGATATAGATTCAATTCGCAGTTTACCCACGAGTGTCGGAAATTCTCCTACGGGATCGTACTAAGAACAAAAATATCCTATCGTATTCTTCACCCCGGTCATAGGCTACCTGTATGCCAAACTACATCAAAATCCGTTTAGCAATTCTGACTTGATTGAGTAACAAACATTCGCATTTATAATATTAGTATGGATTAAGACACCAGCTTACCGCCTGGCGCAGAACGTGGACTACCATCAACAGTGTACTGTAGATAAAGTTATGTTTAATTCATGGGAATTGAATAGACAATAGAGAGAGACAGACACAGTTGCAAACCCAAGAATCTGTGCTGATAAAAATTCCAGAACAAAGACTACTTTATCCAGGAATCGAATACAGCATCACTTCGCAGTGGCACTTGCCTTCTAGAAAATGCTTGAACTAAAACAAATGCTAGTTAACACTAGACCATAGTAGCTGCCAAGTTGCCATCTACCGTTCAACACAGTTCAACTACTTAGCACCGCACATGTGGCCGCGTTTGCTGTGACACAGTTTGCAGACCAATAGGCATGGACTATAGAAGTCCCACAGTCCCCCTAGAGCTGGATTAAAGACTTCATTATAGATACAAAGAATAACGCTGGCACGTTGTCAAAGGAGAGCCAAACGCAAAAAAAAACATAAACGACACTAATCCAGTGCGATTGGTGAGACGTCAAAACCAGCAATACATTGAAAATACGATTTCGATCAGATATGGCTTAATAGAAGTAATTTAAGATATAAAAAAAAACAATTTGTTAGAAATCAGGTATTTCCTTATATAATTTTGCCATATATCATTACTTCCCATAATTTGACCTTTATTAGCGACACTATCAAATGGTGTAAAAGATGTGTTCCACGAGGAAATGATGGCGGTTTTGTAGAACCATCTTGTGTAATTATGACATTATAAAAGCGGTGATTCATAATTATCCAGAGCTGAATCCTAGGTAGGAGTTTTTTTTTCTTTTTACGTGGTAAAATCATCAAATGAGTCCTCCCACCCCGGGCAGAGCGGGAGGGACTGTCAGACTCGTACTGACTAAAATCCACGGTGTCCTTCAATAGCCCTTTACGTTCCGGGGTCACGGTAATTTGTACAGTCCCGCGACCGTCCTAGTTAGGAGTTGAATGACTTTTGTACGGAACGCACTCACTGTATGTCCACTGCAGTATGACACATGTTTACATTGTACGGCACGTTAGAAACAGTCGTAATGAGTCATGTACCTGAATCAGCGACCAGCCATGCCCCGACATGTTTATTTCTCACTTTTTCGCAGAATCGAACATCTCTTTAATGTTGAAACCTGTTATTTGACACTTTTGTTACTTTACGATGAGTTTGGTTCTTTTTCTCTTTTTTTAATCCAAAAACAATCCTGGCCTTTTTGTTCGTTTGACATTTGGAGAAAAAAAAAACGAAGAAATGCATTGTGAATTTTAAGTACCACGAGATGAAAAAATAGATCAGCAGCAATTTGTATGACAGTAATGAAAAGATTCGTGCATAAACTCACGCCCATTTCCCATGGGGGTAGGCAGAAATCACAGAGCGCCTGCTACGATCCTGACATACTCTTTTCGCCTCATCCACATGCATACATCTGGTCATACAAGCACGCCGATTGCGAGAAATGAAATTATGAAAATGACAGTTTTTTTTTCTGGTAAAATCTCTTTTTTTTTTAATAAAAGAAATTCTCCTGTATCGTGGGTGTCAAACACGCCTGGGTGTCACCACTGCGAGGATCGTCCGGAGGACACGGTGGAGCATACGGTGCAGGACTGCCCCGCTTGGGCAGAGCACCGCCGTGTCCTCACGACGGCGATAGGCGGAGACCTCTCGCGCCCGGCATTGGTCGAGGCCATGCTGCGGGGCGAGACGGAGTGGGAAGCGGTCGCCTCCTTCTGCGAAGCAGTAATGCTCGTGAAGGAGGAGGCGGGCCGCCTGAGGGAGAGGACAGCGTCCTCCCTCCACCCCAGCCGCAGTGGTAGACGCCCACGGCGTCGGACGTCGCAAGACGATCTCCGGCCACCGTAGGCGCAGGCATGCAGGCAGCGAGTAATGGGCGACTTGCTGTCCGACCATGGACCATGCCCGGGTCGACGGCGCGTTGTGTTCCACGCGCGCCTCAAAGAGTGTCAGCATAGTGACGGGGCCGGTAGAGGGCCAAAGCCTGCCGGGGTCGCGGGACCAAGGGATTACCGTGACCCCGGTACGTAAAGGGCTATTGAAGGACACCGTGGATTTTAGTCAGTACAAGTCTGACAGTCCCTCCCGCCCTGCCCTGGTTGGGAGGACTCATTTGATGATTTTACCACGATAAAAAAGAAAATCGTGGGTGCGTTTACAAATAAAACACCCAGATCTGGAACAACTACTTGAAGGTCATACAAATATTTGTTCCGGGCGGGGATCGAACCCGCGACACGCTGCGCAGCAGTCGATCGTTCAGCAGCTGCGCCAACCGTGTCGTGGTTTCTTCTATACATATAAAGATGGGGCACTTATGATATCAAACTGATAAATATTGTTTAGTCTTGATATCGTAAAATGTTTTCATTCATAAACGTATTTTTAAGTTAAATCACGTCTCCTTCTGCGTCCTAGTATTTATTTGTCAGAGATTACATTATTGAACTATCACGTATGCCTCGTACGTGACCGATAACGTAGTAGGTGGCACGTCTTACTAGCAGTGGACGACATGCTTTATTGAACTCACTGAGGGGAGGGGGGGACAACACTGATTAAAGGGCATTATTAAAAAAATTGGTGGCTTTGTTTTTCATTTTGTTGTGTAGGTTAAGGTTCACTTTATCTTGGCAAGTGCGGTTCAATGAAACGAGCGTCTGTCTTAGCTGGTGTTTATTAGCAACTAACAAAAACGTATGCATACATCTTATTTAATATCGGCGGCCCTGTGGTCAATCTATTCAATGTGGACTGTATGTACCTTTGAACTCTTAAACTTTAAATCTAATCCAACATAAGCCGCCCACCAAAGGACTATATGAGTCCTTTAAAATTAACTCAAACTGAAATATTAACATCTACATGCAAAATTTTAAGCAATAATTAATAAGACTATTCAGTGCTACTTTCTATTGGCAATGGACAGAGTTTAGTCACGGATCTTTTTACTACAGTGTCACCGCTCTTGACACTATAAACTCTTGTGTAGCCATCTGGTCCTGGATGCTTGCTTACTATTCGTCCTAGTAACCACTTCCCAGGGGGAAGGTTCTCCTGCTTAATCAGTACTATATTACCCACTTCAAACTCCTTTTCTCGTTTAAGCCATTTTGGGCGTTGTTGCAGTCGAGATAAATATTCTTGTTGCCACCTAGACCAAAAATCATGTAACAGCATCTGGACATACTGCCAGCGTGATAAAGTGGACACTTTTAGGTTTTGTAATTGTGGACTTGGTATTGCAATGGGGGTCTCTCCAATGAGAAAATGCCCAGGTGTGAGTGGCTCGATGTTTTCATTATCCAAATCATCTCGAGGGCATAATGGTCTTGAGTTCAAAACAGCCTCTATTTCGCATAATACTGTCGACATCTCCTCAAACGTTAGATTGTTCGTTAGTATTCGTTTTAAATGATACTTTGTAGATTTAACTCCCGCCTCCCACAGGCCGCCGAAGTTAGGACTATATGCAGGAATAAAGTGCCACTGTGTGCCATCAGATGCAAGCGAGTCTGCGATTGCTCCTGAAAATTCAATGCTTGCTCCCTTCCACATGGCTACTAGCTCTTTATTTGCACCGATGAAATTCCTCCCCTGGTCACTCCATAAATGTGCACACTTGCCTCTTCGTGCACAGAATCTCTTGAATGCACCAATGAATGCCTCTGATGTCAAGTCTCCAACTAGCTCCAGATGAATGGCCTTGGTAGCCATACATATAAATATTGATATGTAGGCCTTGTGTGTTTTTGCTCCTCTTCCCTTGCTCCATAGAACATGTAATGGTCCAGCGAAGTCCACACCAGAATGCAAAAACGGTCGAGCTGGTGTCACGCGAACCTTCGGCAAATCACCCATTACTTGCATTCTAGCAGTAGCACTCTGTTTGGCACATATTAAGCATCGGTGTACATATTGTTTAACTTGTCCTTTCGCTCGCGTTATCCAATATTTAGATCTTAAGAAACTCAACATTAGCTGCATTCCTCCGTGTAGGGTTTTCCAGTGTGCATCGGCTATAATCAACGGGACCAGGTTGTTTCTATGACCTAATATGATTGGATGCTTACCTTGATCTGTTAGGTTAGCATGTCTAAGGCGTCCGCCAACCCGAAGAATCTGTGACTCATCTAAGTAAGGATCTAAAGTCTTTAGATTGCTAGTCCTTTTAACTTGTTTTCCCTTTTTTATAAACTCTATTTCTTCTGCATATTCTTCGCTCTGTACCCTTTTGATGCATGTTTTTAGAGCACTGTCTAATTCTTCCGTAGTCAAAGTAGCATCTACATTTTCTTTTAAAATCTTATGTTTTAAAAATCTTCTACAAAGTGCAATGCTTCTAGTTAATTCATTTAATGAGCTGAAATTTTTAAATTGTTCTGTTAATCTTCCTTTTTCTTCTTCATTTTCGGTAATTGTAAGAGTTTGTATTGTTGTCTTTTGTTCTAGCTCAGTAGGTATAACGTTAGGTTGTGTAAAGCAAACATCTTTTCTTGAAAGCCATTCGGGCCCTTTCCACCACAAATCACATGTTTTCAGCTCTGATACAAGTGCCCCTCTAGACGCTACGTCCGCTGGGTTATCATGCGATTTTACGTGATACCACCGTTCTCTTGAAACGTTTCCTGTGATTTCAACCGTTCTATTAGCAACGAAAGTCTTCCATCTGCTAGGCTCTTTTTGTAGCCAAGCGATAACTATTTCCGAATCTGTCCACGCAAAAATATTAGTCGATGGAATTTTCAATGCTGCTGCAACTTGTTTTAATAATCTTGATACCAGAACAGCTCCACACAGTTCGAGCCGTGGTAACGACACTGTCTTCAAAGGAGCAACGCGTGTTCTTGCTGCAATTAATGAGGTTCTGACTGTACCATCGGAGTTGTGTACGCGACAGTACACAACAGCTGCGTATGCTCTCATTGATGCATCACTAAAACCATGGAGTTGTGTGTTGCTTTTATTCGAATTGTATGTACCCATCCATCTGTCTATGTATATTTCATTAACATTGGTAATATCTTCGCGTATGGTTTTCCACTCTTCCTTCTCAGATGCAGAGAGTTCTTGATCCCAATCTACTTTGCTTTGCCAGAGCTTTTGTATCAGAATTTTTGCTTGTACGATGCATGGTGCTATCCAACCGAGGGGATCAAATAGTTTCTGAATATCCGACAGTATATTTCGCTTCGTAACAATCGTAGGAAGCGGAGCTAGGTTCAGTTGGTATTCGAATTGATCGTTGCTTAAGTTCCACTGCACACCTAAAGTTTTTACAGTTCCATCGATACTTAAATCCAAATGTGCATTCACTGATCTATCATCTGGATCTATAGACTTTAAAAAATCTATGTTATTTGAGGACCACTTTTTAAGCTCGAAGCCACCTCGATATAATAATGCCTTTAACTCTTTGCTCAGATTAATGGCTTGTTCCAAATTATCACATCCTGACATGACGTCATCAACGTATAGATCTTCTTGTAACACCTTGGCAGCTTCAGGGTATTTGGCACCATCATCTTTAGCGAGTTGCAATAGAGTTTTCACCGCTAAATACGGTGCCGAAGCTGTGCCGAAGGTAACTGTCAAGAGTCTAAAGTCTTGTATGTTTTCAGAAGAACTTTTTCGCCATAGTATTCTCTGGTAGTCGGCGTCTTCTTTGGTCACCAATATCATTCGATACATTTTTTGTATGTCAGAAACAAAACATACTGCGTGTGCTCGCCACTTTATTATCAGGCTTCGTAAGTCGTCTTGCAGCACTGGACCAGTCAGTAATTCATCGTTTAGGGATACTCCATTACAACCCTTGCAGGATGCATCAAAAACGACGCGAGTCTTCGTAGTTTCCTTGTCGTTCCTAATTACCGCGTGATGAGGTAAATAAACAGATCTTTTTGTGTTTATTTCATTTTGTGGTACTTGTTCTATGTGCTTTAAATTTATGTATTCTTCAATAACCTTCGTGTATTCTTGTTTTAGATCATGATTTTTGTTCAGTCTCTTCTCTAATTGTAGGAATCTGTCTAATGATATCTCTCTTGTTCTTCCGTCGGGTGATATTGGGCAATCTGTTTTAAAGGGTAATTTTACTACGTATCGTCCTTCATTGTTTCTAGTATGTGTTTTTTCATAAATTTCTTCGCATAGTTGTTCTTCCTTAGTAAATTTCCTTTTCGTATCGGTTTCTAATTCCCACATAGTTTTCAATAATTCTTTCACATCGACTTGTTCATTCATTGCCATTAAACATTTTTCCTTTGGATTTGTTTTTATGCTTATTTCACCAAATACTATCCAGCCGAGGTTGGTTCTCTGAGCTATAGGTGAACCCGGTGGACCCTTGATTAGACCTTGTTGTAGTATCTTTGCATATCCCTTGACGTCTAGAAGCAGATCAATGTTTCCTGATACTCCATACTTTGGATCTGCTAAATCTAAATCAGTCAAGTGTGGCCAATTGGTTGTTGACCATGTATCAGCAGGCAATTGTATCGTCAAAGCTTTGGACATCACGTAGGCTTGTACAGGTAGCATGAAATTGGATTCCCATCGTGATAAAACTTGTACATTTACTTTATGCTTGACGACGATCTTCATAGATTCCATTCCAGTAACTGTACTATTAGTTACATGTCTTTTGAGTTTTAACAGTTGTGCTGCTTTCTCACTGATAAAACAGGCTTGTGATCCTGGATCTATAAGTGCTTTAACCATCACGGTGTGTCCTTGTTCACTTTTTAGTTTCACCATTGCAGTTGCTAACATTCCTGTATCTTTTCTGGCATTGTGGTACGACGCAATCATTGTATTAACTTGCACCTTTTCTTCTACATCTGTCTGAGTTGATGCTGTCGGCGTTGATTGTATAGACTCTGATGATGCCGAGGCATCCGTCTTCTTTGGTAGATGTATAAGAGTATGATGGCGTCGTTTGCACTTATAACAGCACACTGGAACACGGCATTTGAAAACCGCATGTCCTGATGCCAAACAGTTAAAACAGAGCTTGTTGTTCTTTACACAATCAAATCGTTCTGAAGGTTGCATCTTTGCAAATATCTTGCAGTGAGCCAGCGTGTGGTTCTCTTTACACATTATACAAGTGTTTTCCTTCGTTGAAACATGGAACGTACGTTCTTTAGCAGGTTTTTCGCGTGAACTTGCTGATGTAGATGTAGAAGGTGCGAGTAATTCTAATGTTCGAAATTAACTTTCTAGAAATGTCTTTAATTCCTCCCATGTAGGTAATTCGTCTGAACTGCCCTTGTAAGCGTACGCTTCCCAGTCCTTGTGAGTCTCTGGGTCCAATTTCTGTATGACCAGAAATTCAATTAATGGATCCCAAGAGTCAATGTTTACATTTGAATTTTTAAGGTTATTTAATATTTCAGATGTTGTATCCAAAATTGACTTAAGTTGACTGGGAGTTTGAGTGTTCGCCTTTTTCTGAGTAAATAATCTCTTCATCATTGAATTAACTATCAATCTTCTGTTACCGTAACGATTTTTCAATGTTTCCCATGCTTGTAAATAGTTGTTCTCAGTTACTTGTATATGTTTAAGTAGCGCCGCTGGTTCACCGCTGATGCTGGTTTTCAAATAATGCAATTTTTGAACGTTGCTTAGTGACTTGTTATCATGCACTAACGAAACATATAAGTCTTTAAACGCAGGCCAGTCTTCGTAGATTCCACTAAACGTAGGTATTGTTATACTTGGCAGTTTCACTTGTGTTGGTTGGCTATCTTCTTCGTTAACAATCATTGGCTGTGAAGATTTTGTTGATACCCTTTCAAGCATATCTCGTAATTCACCCAACATACACAAATAAAGATCTTCGTAAATATAAAACTCTTCATTAACGAAATACGATAACAAATTACGTTTATCTCTCGGGGTCAATCTCGCTAAGTCTTGATGCGCGGCGTTGAATGTTTTCCAATATTCTTCGATGCACTGAATTCGAGCTTGAATGTATCCTTTGGACAAACGTTGTTTCGGACATTTACGTAAATTTACTTGTGTCTTCTTTAGTAACTCTGCCGTGTCTTCTAATATACCAAGCGCATGTTCGGCCGTAGTAGACATATTTCGATGTTAAAACACAATAATCTTCAATGCAAAAAATCACTAATTACTTTGTTTACGAGTTACGATTCACTCGCCGGTTCCTTATCTCCGATGGAATGTGGTAACTTTTATTCAATACACTAATTAGTCCGGCTCGATTGTGACCACTATGTTGTGTAGGTTAAGGTTCACTTTATCTTGGCAAGTGCGGTTCAATGAAACGAGCGTCTGTCTTAGCTGGTGTTTATTAGCAACTAACAAAAACGTATGCATACATCTTATTTAATATCGGCGGCCCTGCACGGTGGGCTGAAATCAAGCTCTAATGGACTTAGGGATTCACGAAAATTGATAAGCAATTAAAAAAAAAATAAAGACGGCTTGGCGATCTACCACAAAATACAAGAAATTTTTCTTCTGCGATTTTTGTATATACTTAATATTTTAAAAGTTATAACGATTTGAATTTATTTTTGTATGGAGAAATTTGATTTTATATGAATAACTTTTAATTCTCAAGAGTTCTCAAATAACCGCTTTCGGTATTCGATTGCGCTATTTTTTAGGCAAATTATCCGATATAGCACTTGCTTCGATTTTCTTCGATTTTGGAGAAAATTGTTTTTCATTCCCTTTTCCACACCACCTTTGAGGTAGAGAACTAAGCGCGTTTTTTTTTATCAGTGGTGTCTCCAGGAGGCCTAATCCACTCATACGCACACTCACAAACTCACTCACAAACACACGCACTCACAAAATTATCACTTAGACAATTTCATCAGATTCAGATTCGTTCTCTAAATGTTCCACATTAACAAATTTTCCCGCTCATCATCTTCAAATGTTGTAGATAAAAGAAGCATGGCTTTCGCTTCTTCTGAAAATGGTTTGTGTTTCCGTATCATTTTATGACGTTTTGATGATATATACTAACTGGGTCTGAACTAATTATTAAATTATTGAAAATATCCTCATTATTAGCTCTTCTGCAGACTTTCCTTGAATGGTGTTGGCGATATCGCCTAAAGTCTTTATTTCTAGATTCAGCCGCTTCTTCATTAATCGCTAATTTCTGTTTCCTTCAATTCATTTATCTCCGTTTCAATTTCGGTTTTCTCTCTTAAAATCGTTGATTTATTCTCTTTTTCAAACTTGAAAAATATTGGACGACACCAATATGCAGAATTTGGTGAGTCGTTTTCCCAGATAATTTGTTCCTCAGAAATATTTTTTATTGGTACTAAACTACCCATAAAAATACTTGAATCATATGTCGAAGCACTGTCCACTTTGTCCTCCGTTGTCATTTTTTGCTTATAGTTTGCTTGATTCGAGGCACCATCCATTCCCCATTTGCTTATCATTGTCAACTCCTTAAAGTCTGCGCTATCAATATTGATTGCTTTGAATAATATCCTTTTGGTGGTTATATCTAATAGACGCTGCAATTTTATTCCAGCAGTTTTATCTGTTAAGGTGATATCATCTTTTGGCGGGAAGCATTCTTGTTTTGCATTTTGCACCTTGTAGTAGGAAGGGAACATGTCGACATTTTTCTCTTTGATACTTTTTCTTAAAGTATTATATTGTCACTTTGTTAACTTAAGGGACAAAACAAGTCCCAAAGCTTCATCTGGAGTAAATTTAGGTTTTTCATTTTTACCTAAAAGACTATCTTTCGCTTTTTGCACATCCTGTGGATTTTTAAGTAGGTGTTCGAGGATTTCAGATATTCCTTGATTACCATCCTCTCGTAATTTCATAATGTATGCATGAGATATTTCCTCTGTAGTCATATTTGTATGAATATGTTCTGTACGTCTCTTTTTTTGCTTAGGTCCTAATTCACAAAATGGTTTTCTTGGACTTACATTCGTTGACGTGGCAGTAGACACTTTTGCTGGAGATTCATGTTCACTTGATGTACTAGGAACAGAGTCTTGGTTTCTTTCAAATGCACTTACAATGAAATCAGGCCACTTTATTTCCGATGATAACCATTCACTATTATTGTTGCTGAACAATTCCTCTTTGCTATGAGCATTTTGCCGTCTCCTTTGCAGATTATAGCAATATTTTGCACAAAACGCTTTTACCGCTTTATCGTTTTCAGCACTTAACACAGTGGGGACTAATCTAGATTTAATAGCACTATATAAAACACTATTATTTTTAAAACTTCCACTTTCCTTTAATAGCACAACAATATCAATATTTGACAACAAATCGAACATTTTTACGTAATAAATAGTATTAGTATTCCGAAAATGTGAGATAGGATAGTGCGTTTATTACGATGTGTAACAACGTACTGAGGATGGTTGTTTTTCAAATGTAATCGTATCATTTTTTACCTGCTATTCATCATCCAATCACATAATGACACGTCATCATTTTGCTGCGCTCAATGGACGATGCGCTAATGAGGGTCACGGCACTATTGAGTATTGTTAAAAACAAATGACGTAATAAGGGTGATGTAGAATGTTTACCAATAATTTGTTTTTTGCTATATTTCTGTAATACAATATTAAAACATGTCAGATTAAACCAAAAACCGATTAATATTTCATACAAAGTTTAGGGGTCTATAACTCGAAAAATACTAAGTATAAAAAAATTACATATAACAAAAAATATTTGTATTAGTACATAAAATTCAAAAATACTCATTTTAATCCTTAAGTCCCCACTTGACGATTCCAGCCCACCGTGCCCTGTGGTCAATCTATTCAATGTGGACTGTATGTACCTTTGAACTCTTAAACTTTAAATCTAATCCAACACATTTTATGGACTTTTTTGCTACCGATCTCCGAAAGAAAAGTTATTTTACATTGTTTTGTGGTTATTTTTTTAATTAAAAATATGTTTGTAGTATTCGTGAAAGTTAATACCGAGATGTAATAGTCTGTAGATATAATCTGTAGCTCCTCTCAAACTCTGAATCTAGAGAAGTATTCATAGTAAAAAAATATTAAGGAGTTCTATCGATTGGCATATACTATAAAAAATACGGGTCAAATACTTTTTTTAAATCTCAGTGATGGACTAATTACATTTTTTCAGTCCAATACCTTCATTCTTTTTATTCTTTGCCTAAAATATCTAGATATAACGAGAACTCAGAGGTATTCTTTACTACACTAAACATTAAATCATATAGATAAAAAAACAATTTATAGTCTATTTTAGACAATTTTCTAGTTGCAAAAAATAATACAATTGTTTGATTTCATACGCGAATTATGTTAAATTAACGCTAGTCTACTATCACAAATTATTATAACATCAAAAACATATTTTTACAAAGTGTTCATGGAATCGTATCCGCCCACTCAGTTGGGTGTGAAAACATTTGTTTAACGATACTAAGTTTATTAGACTTTAAAATATAACTTTATGTTGCTAGGTCATCTATATATATAAAAGAACAGGGTTTTTTATTAAGACTCGACTACAGCCGAAACCGCTAAACGCAGATACTTGAATTTTGGACAGCAGTGTCAGTCTACCATGTAGGGGGGCAATAAGATGGGATTTTGCGAAAGTCCTCCTCTAAGGGGGTGAAAAGGGGTGAAAACTGTTGTATGAAAAATCTTATTCCTTGGGTTTATAAACTTGAAACTTAGTACGAATATGAGTATAAGTAAATAAAAAGGATTGGCACTATTATTTTTTTAAAACTACCCTCCATTGGTAATCTAGACGATGTTAAAGTTTGTATGGGAAAATCATAACGCGTTAACCGATGAATTTGAAACTCAGTATATAGAAACTAAATCAAAAATAATCAAATACGTGTTTTTGGGTTTTTCGAAAATCACCCCCCAACTTGATGAAAAGGGGTATTCAATTTTTAAGGTAAGGATATTAAACGCTAAACGTAGAAAGCTGACTTTTGGATGGTATTTGCCGTTAATCATGCAGGTAAAAATAAAGAAGGGATTTTGCGAAAATCCACCTCTAAGGGGGTGACAAGGGGTGAAAACCTTTGTTTGTAAAATCGTGTGCCTTGGCTTTATAAATTTGGAACTAGGCAGGAATACGAACGTAAGTAAGTAAAAAAGATTATCATTATAAGTTTTTTAAAACTACCCTCCTCTGGTGATTTAGATGATGTTAAAGTTTGTATGGGAAAATCATAACGCGCTAACTGATGAACTTGAAACTCAGTATATAGAAATACGATCAAAAATAGACAAAACCGTGTTTTTGGATTTTTCGAAAATCATGCCCAAGTTGGTGAAAAAGGGTGATTGAGTTTTAAGGGAAGGCTGCTTGCTTCGATAAACCCAAAACTTGGGAGGATGCGTAATTATCTATATTTGAAAAATCAACCTAGCGGGCGAACATCGGAAAATCAGTTTGTCTACACTAATATTTCGAGTTCGAAGTTAAAAACACGCGCTGACGAAGTCGCGGGCGGAGTGCTAGTATACTTATATGTCCCTTATGTTTACAATTTATACTATGGACACTTTTAACTTGCTATATCGTTCTCCCATAATGTACCATCTCAAAATGAATGACGTTAATAATTTAAGTTTTGTAATACTTTTAGCGATCTAAAAAGAGTTAATTCTTGTGACTGAGACGGTTACACGATAATTTTGTAGTGTTTAATTATGTATTTTTTTGTCTTTGACAATTTAAAAATCCCTGTAACTGGTCTACTTGAAATAAATGCTTTAATTTTGATAGGATGTAAGAGGTCGCTCATTTTTCAATATGCATATGCAACGCTGTGTGTTATGGGGGACAGATAGGCAGTCGCAAATAAAATATACCAGTAATATACATGATGCAAATGTATATATATGTTCGGTTGTTTCGAAACAAGGACCAGGGGTACTACGATCTAAAAACGAAACCCATAGCTTCGGCCGATACTGCGGGCGTTTTTAAATGTTTAAAATGAGATTATTTAGTGGTTTGGCTTAAAACTGATGACAACATGATTAAAAAATTGTCCTGACTCCTGATATGTGGTCAGAACTTGTGAATTCACAACAAATAGGAAGTAGGGTTCACTAGAACATTTCGAGTAGGGCCCGTATTTTCGTTGACGGACTAAGAGAGTACACCTACAGGCGAGCGCGAGCTCTGGAAATGTGTACATACTTCATACACTTACACATATAACATTTGCAGGTATATAATATACCACAACAAAGCGCCATTGACAGTTATCTTCAAGCGAATGCAAGGGGCGTTCGTCATGCGTCACATTCGCAGACATGATATCAATATTATGTGACTGTTTGTGCTGGAAATTGAATTATATACATAACTATTTTTTTCCTGGAAAACAAGTGTTGTCTGCTTATGAATTATACCTCAGCATGTTTTTACTATACTGGATAGGGAAGTTGACAACAAAAAATGTTATTAGTCCGGGAGTTACATAATCAATAAAATATTTAATACGTTTTTTTTTTTCATAATAAAACAACATTGACAGTTACAAGTAAAGGGAAGTTTTTTGTAACGATTCTTATCTTTTTTTCGTTGTGGTAAAATTATCAAATGAGTGTATGAGAGCCCTGGGTGGAGACGAAATGACTATCAGATTTACCGACCAAAAATTTCACTCTGTTCTTTGAAATGCCATTTTGCGTTCCAACGCCGCAGTAACCTGCGCATACAGTCCCGCAAATGATATTTACCTTACGTAGAGTATGCAGTTACACACCTATGTAAAAAACATAAGACTGTACTTATCAATTCTGAGAACTAAACACACCTTCTGGATTATACGGTTCTCAGAAATTATACCTATCAAGTTCAGTCTGAAACCTGCACTACTGACATAAAGTTGCTGATAAACTTGAGCATGCATTGTAATGAGCATTCCTGCGAATCTTACATTGCAGATAAATAAACAAGAGCGTTTTAGCGAGCATTATTCTCTCCAGCGTTCTGATGAGCATTCTAGGGAAAGGACGTTTTGCTTCGAGCGTTTTTTGCCGAGCCAAGTATCTACGACAAGCGCGTTCGTAAGGACGATCATAAAAATTTTCTTGGCGATGCTTGGCTTTGCTAGTTGTTCAGTTTGACAAATATAAAACTGACGACTGGTCAATTTTGGTTAAAAGTTACTCAATTCTATCAGCATCTTAATCCTCGAAGGGTTAACAGAGTCACATACATACGTTTAAGTCTCGTGTCAAGGAAAGAAGAAAGATAGCAATCTTTTATGTGGAAATGTTCTGTGAAAATAACAAGATGGCGGCATTATTCCGACTTTGGATACGCGACACATCATCCAATAAGTGGTAACTGTTACACGTACTTATAAACAAAAGTCTATATCTATATTTAAATGATTAAGATCTCAGAAACTAAGTATAGGTTCGAATTAAAAAAATATATTAGTTTTGATCAGTCAATTTATCAAGGAAGGTTATGGGCTATGACGGGGGCCCCCATAGAGGTCCAAAGCCCTGTAAAAGCCTAGCCCAAAGGCTAGTGTGGCGGAACTGTCTAATCTGGTAACCGTGACCCCGGAACGTATGGCGCTATTGAAGGAACAGCGTGGATTTTAGTCAGTACGAGAAAGGCATTCCTCTACGTCCCGACAAGGGCGGGAGGACTCATTAGATGATTTTGCCAAGATAAAAAAAAGCTATAGGCTATATAACATCACACTGCTACCAAAAAGAGCCGAGCAGCGGGGTTGATAAAGTTGAAACCGCGAGGAATAGCTAGTTTCCAATAAATAGAAAGAACACGCAAATTAACGTTATAATTGGCTATTTGACAGTAGCTATAAATTACAAATATAATTAGTCCGTCATTTAGAGTTTTAAAAAATAACGGACACGTATTTTTTCTTTTGTAAAATCAATGAATATTCACCAAAATACAACGCATCAAAACTCGAGAGTGGGCCCTCGTGACATCAGAATTCAATAGAAATTGTACTAAATTGTGACGTATTGCCAATTTTGAAAGCATCGTGTCTCCGTCAATGTTGGTTTACGAAACAAAAGAAAAAATACGGGTCGAATATTTTTTAATAATCTAAGGGACGGACTAATTATAACTATTCAGTCAAATAGCCAATTAGTAACCAAGGTAGTATGCTACAAAGCCGTTGCCACCCCAACCCTAGCATAACCCCAGTGATTATACATTGTTTAACAATTATCCCAGCTTAACGTGAAAGTTAATTAATATTTAACAACAAAATTAATATTTGAAACATTCCATTGTTATCAGGACCAGGCTGAGCGAGTCTGAACCAATTTAATGAAGGACATAAACATTCATTACGTTAAAATCGTTTTAATTACAATCGAGAAACATTATCGTTTTATCTGAAAAACGATTAATTATTATCCATTCATTTCTATTTTTTGTGATTTAATGACAAATGTAGAAGTGAGTTTTAGTAGAAGAAATAAATGAAATATTAATAAAAATCATCATATGTACTACATTCAGGTGAATATCAGTATTTTACATGGACAGACTGCCTATCTGACCTCCACAACCAAATAACTGAGTAATACGATACAACTTGGTAAGACTGGTTGTTAAAGCTTCTGACCAACAGATCGATTTACAAAGATCTAAAATAAATTAATTCATGCTTTTATTATAAATTCAAATTAAATATAATAAATTATCTGTTACAACTGCTGTAAGAAGTTTTGCTGAAAGTTGAAATAGAGATCTAGACAAGCGGTAGCGTGTCAAGCCAAGTCTTCATCTACGAAACCTGTTACTTGACGGTTCTTATTTTATTATTCCGAAAATTTGGATAGTTGGTAGAAACTAACCATCGAACATAATAATTCGTAAATGAGAACTAGCCAAGTCAGACCTTAGGCTACAATATATTATCCTAAGTTATAAGAAGAAATTAATTTTTGTGTTGTTTTAAATAAATTTCAGGACTGACATTTGAACTTGGCACCCATTTATATTTCACTTCTTTTGTCGTTGAAGTCAACAACCAAGGCATATATCATATTATTGATCCGGGCTCTCATTTCAAATTTATGATGGGATAGATTTTACTGTAATATTCCTTTGGGATCATTTCTGACCCTGAAGCGGGTAAAGGGCTGTTCAGAGCCAGTTGGGTAATATTTCGAAAAACACGGGAGATGACATTGATGACTCATAACTAGCCATTTCAAAGTTGTAAACATTTTTGCGTGATGCGATTATGATCACGTACTTTCATTTCTCGGTAAAATGTGTCAAGGAGATACGTGTTTGATACCCGAGGGCCTAAAACGGCCACTTATTAATATTCCTACTGATTCACTTTTTTTTTATCGTGGTAACATCATAAAAGAGTCCTCCCACCCAGGGCAGGGCGGGAGGGACTGTTAGACTTGACTGACTAAAATACACGGTGTCCTTCAATAGCCCTTTTCGTACCGGGGTCACGGTAATTCGTGAGTCCCGCGACCCCGGCAGGCTTTAGCCCTATACAGGGGGCCTCGTCACTATGCTGACACTCCTTGAGGCGCGCTTATCGATTTTATATATTTATTCACAATAACGTCGCCTTACCAACTAGGCCATGGCAACCACTCGTTCTGAAGCTGGATCTTTCATTCCCTTGTTTTCGAGTCCCACTAACAGATGAATTTTTCTTTTATCATAAATATTTATCTCTGTAATAAGTTTTCAAAGAACATCGGCGCCGCACGTTTTACCAAATCTTTCGATCCGGGTGGTACTTATTATTTTTTGGCACCATCCCGAGGAGCACTGCGTCACTTAGTTACTGGGTAGGCAGTAAGCACCATAACTGCCAAAGGTCAAGTACAAATACGTAACGCCTACGTAAAGAAGGAAAACTTAGAGGTGGAAATGGAAAGTTAATTTGGGACGAAAATTTGTTATTATTATGTAAAGGAAGTTAGAAAAAGTGTTGGCTGTATAGCGTTATACCCTTGCTTGTGTTTAAGTTTTTAAAATGACTGCTTTCTCTTTCGCACATGTAGGTCTCTCTCTCTCTTGCTCGGTACTCGCGACGGCTCACGACCACTGCGTCTAATTAAACTAATAAATCCTGCTAAACCAAGTAATTATTGTTTTACTGGCCATATCACATCAAAAAGGTTACGCTTGGAATTTGGAATGGCTCAATCGCATTTCACTTTGTAAAATGTTTATGAAGTGATCCGACAGAGAACTAAAGTCGATGGGACTCTATGTGCGCGATGACAGCGCTTCTTAGTAACCACATTATTGGGTGCCATAGTATCTGCCAATTCTTGTCAGCTAGATATTTTGTTGAACATTTTCGACTTTTTTCTTTAAAAACTAAATAAAACCTACCATAACGTCTTACGCGAGAGTAATTCCAGTGTAGGAAAGAGACAGAGCTATACAAGTCGTCTAGCGCCATCTCGTTCCCGCACTGGAATAACTCTCGCTTTAAGACGTCATTGGTATGCCACCTGATCTGGCAATGTAGTGGCTAATCGCGATAATGGCTGTATAATTGATAGGTAGGGAAGCCGTGCTCTTCAATGGAGACATAATTATAATGAGTTAGGAAACGGGCTTTTTTTATCGTGGTAAAATTATCAAATGAGTCCTCCCACCCAGGGCAGAGCGGGACTGACTGTCAGACTCTTACCGACTAAAATCCACGGTGTCTTTCAATAGTCCTTTACGTTTCGGGGTCACGGTAATTCGCGAGTCCCGCGACCCTGGCAGGCTTTGGCCCTCTAGAGGGAGCCCCGTCATTTTGCTGGCACTCTTTGAGGCGCGCGTGGAACACAACGCGCCCCCGACCCGTGCATGGTTCATGGTCGGACAGCGAGTTGCCCATTACTCGCTGCCCGCATGTCCGCGCCTACGGTGGCCGGAGATCGTCTGCCAACGTCCGTTGCCGTGGGCGACTACCACTGCGGCTGGGCAGGAAACGGGCTAGCAGAAAGTAGTAGCTAGATGAGAGACGCCAAGATCTCTGCAGTCAGGTCGTAAAATAGGATTAAAAATAAAATTGGGAATAATTTCCAATAGAAAACGAGTATATGAATGAAGCCGAGCTGTCATGGTCTCAGTAAAGGCCACTCCTATTTTTATTCAATCGCAGCGAGCCTCTTGCTTCCAATGCGGGTTTCGAAGTCACGACCCTGAACGCAAGCGGACGTAGCGATGCACCGTTCGTGGCATCAATTACATTGACCCTCCGAGAGTTTGCAAAAACCGCGGGTGATTAAACCCGGAACTGTCATAATGCAGTAAGGAAACGAAAAAAAAACGTTTTTTTTTTTTAAATCACGAAGAGGTTTCCTAGATAATTCTTTGTTAACAATAATTGGAAATATCGTGAGGCAAATTTTTATATGTATACTAATATCATTCGGACGTCGCCAGACGATCTCCGGCCACCGTAGGCGTGGGCATGTGGGCAGCGAGTAATGGGCAACTCGGTGTCCAACCATGGACCATGCCCATGGTCGATGCGCGTTGTGTTCCAAGCGCGCCTCAAAGAGTGTCAGCAAAGTGACGGGGCCTCCCTCTAGAGGGCCAAAGCCTGCCGGGGTCGCGGGAATGTACGAATTACCGTGACCCCAGAACGTAAAGGGCTATCGAAGGACACCGTAGATTTTAGTCAGTACGAGTCTGACAGTCCCTCCCGCTCTGCCCTGGGTGAGAGGACTCATTTGATGATTTTACCAAGATAAAAAAAAAATACAAATATCATAAAACTGAAGAGTTTGTTTGGTTGAACGCACTAATCTCAGGAACTGCTGGTCCGAATTCAAAAATTAGTATTATATTTGGCAACAGCCTTAAGATATCCGATATCTTATAATAATTGTACTGTCGAGGTCAGATGGCAATCGAACTGGATTATTTGACTGGTCGCTTCTGGTTGAGTGGAATGCAATTTGATCCAAATATAATTTCCTCAGCTTAAAACTTCGATATTCGGGGCAGTTGTTTTAAAATGGCGCCGGTCCTATTCTAAATTGACACGCATACTAATAGTACACTCACAATCTCCTTAGAACCTTATCTTCAATTTGATAAGGTTCTAAATAAGGTAGCAACTTTAATACATACAGAATTACTTTAATAAATACTATGCTCGCTATGCTCGTTTATACGATGGCTGATATCAACCGATACGTCATAAGAGACGTATTTTGTTTATCTATTGAAATTAAATTAATCACCAACAAACTACGTATTTCTTAACTATCTTTATCTTTTTTTATCTATACATAATATTGTATACACTTATAATATTCTATTACAACGTTTTAAAATAGATATCAATTTAATAGTTACAACTAAAACAGTGGTTTACAATGCAATACTGAAAGTCGATCTTTGTTTGTTATTCAATAATAAATATAACATTTGAGAATGTTCTACTGAGCGCTTTTTTATATACAGGCTGATTTTTCCGACTTGGCGTGGCTGTATCCGAAACTATGAGGAATAGCGAAAAATGCTGAAAGGGGTCTCAAGGCCGATTTTCTCGAAAACTAAAACTGCATCATCGGATTTTAGAAATATCAGTAATCCTGGCCAAGAATCGAATCCGCTGATTTGAAAGAAAAAACCCACCCTATATTATTAAGTCATTCGGTAGTGTCGCTAACAAGGATCGAATTCTGGGAAGAAATGATGTAATGTCCATACGGAAAAAGCCTTAATAAATGACGTCCAAAATTTATTTATGAATTCCCAAGCCAAGATGTTGTTTATAGAGTAACGAACAGTGTTATCTGATATTTTACATAAAATTCCAATTTTTTATATAAATACATAGTGTACCGTATTTTATTTATTACCTACATCTTGACAGTTTTTTGTATGTGTACAGATATTATGAATTTATCATTGATTGTAAGTAAATGTCACAGTGAAATCGAAAATCTCAAAGACTTATTGGGTTTTTTATTTGGGCTCAGTAAAACGTTATTTAATAATAAAATATTAGTGGGTGTAATCAGTCTCATTAACATTAGAATCAGGTTCAATAGGTAGTTTTTTTATATTTTAAATTAATAAATTAAAATAATTAATTGAAGGCCATTAGTGAAACAGCGTGCTTATTAAAATCTCTGTCTGTATGGACAACCATACGAAAAAGCTAAGATAGTAGTGAGAGATAGGTAAAATTTATAAAGTACAGACGCCAGCACATTAACATACCTCAATAAGGTAGGTAGGAAGGTTAATGTTCAATTGATCAAATGTGACAGATTCGGGTAGGTTGACCTGCTAGCGTCTGTACCTATAAAAATGTAGTATAAAAAATTGTTATTAATATATATTTAAAAAATATTTATAATTCACTTACCATTGTTCACTTTCTTATTGTACGACACATTTAGTTGAGCTGCAAACTGGACCACAATGCAGGTCACGTTGGTCTTGGCATCCTTGAAGGCCCATGTTCCCTGCTCTGGGGGAGGAAGGGGGCCCGGGGGAGGCGTGGGCTTGGGGGCAGGTGTTGTGGTCGGGGCGGCAGTTGTTGAAGTTGTTGTTGGTGGTGTTGTGGGTGCTGGTGTAGTTGTGGGTGCTGGTGTAGTTGTGGGTGCTGGTGTAGTTGTTGGCGCGGGTGTCGACGTAGTCGTTGGCTTGTGAGTGGATGCTGGTTCGGTTACTGGTTCAGACACTTTTTCTGTTTCTGCCGGATGTTGGGGTTCCACGGGAATGATGACAGTTTTTGGTGTTGTTATTTCAGCAAGACCTGTAGAGAGAAACAGCCGTTATTTTGGATTTATTTAGCAAGATTCGATAGTGTACGAGTTGAAATATGTCCAAAGGCCTAAACCTGAAACCGAACGATCGAAACTTTATTCTAGCATTCCAAATTCTCATAACCACAAAGTTGATTTAAAAAAAAACATTACAGAGTTAAAGTTACCGTTACAGCTTCTGTTAGGAAAATATTTTACAATATAATCTGTTTCAGTATTAAGTTACTGATCAGGTCAATTCCAGTGTGGGAATGAGATGGCGCTAGACGTCTTGTAAAGTTTTGTCTCTTACCCACAGTGGAATTACTCTCCCTTTAAAACGTCTTGGTAGGCCACCTGGTCATTGTGACCAGTTTGTGACGCAGCACATACTATCATAATGGAGGACTAATTCATGAGTCAACTTGCTCACTCTTTAATTTTTAATGAAGATTCACAAATACAATATCCTTTTATGTAATATTTTCCCTTGCTACCATACTTTAATAATAAAATTGTTAAATTTATGAAAATGTATTAAGCAATAGTTGTCAGCAACATAAACAAGTATAGACGGAGATACAACATTATCTGTCTGACTACAAAAAAGGTAAAGATCTTCTGAACACTGTCTAAAACAAGTGTAACTGCAAAAGTACACTTATATCAACGTCAAATGTTGTTTTGCAGTAGACAATCATTATAGACAAGTTTTTACCAATGTTTAACTTTCTTTTGTAGTAAGATGATATGTTTCTATGGTTTTATGTTTCTGAAGTAAAAACTGTCAAAGTTAGTCTACTTACTGATGATTTCATTAGTACAACTGGTTCATCTTGTCCCTATCCAAATTTATTTAGAGTCTAGAGGTTAAATGTGTCTGTTCTAATAATATTATTGTTAACATCAGATAAAACCTAAACTGTGAAGTTCATTGACACCAACATCTGCTGTCAAGACTGTTTGCTGATAATGTAAATACATATAACTTCAATAGGTTTATTAAAACCACAAAATAATGCAATCTTTTTATAGTAAAAAAAGATTTTAAGTAATAAAAGATAGATTGTAAAGAACATGTGATGAGAGCAGTGGTGACGTAGTGATAACGGCAGCAACGTACAAGTTGTAGTGGGTTCAAACCCAGACGGGCACATCACTTATTGTAAATAATTTGAACGGCCGCTTTCAAAATGGCTTAGAAAACATAATGAAGTAACTGGCATGTCCTAGAATGAAAATTTTAAAGACATGACCCGTCATCCAGCACGGGGGCCAGTATGGTGGATTATACTCCCTCTCTCTGAGAGTAAGCCTGGAACCCAGCAATGAGAACATAATAGGCTGATTATGGATGGATTGTGGTGAAGAATGACATGAAGAAAACTGATTAAATGATGCTGTGACTTCCGACAAGGGGAAAGGTGATATTTTGTGATTGTGACTTTGAGTAATTTGATAAATTCTAGTAGGCTCTGCACTTATAATTCCATGTTGAGATGTGTAGTTTATTTATCTGGTAGTAATATTTGTTTAATATCTTTGCACCAAAGCTAACTCTGAGTGCATTATCTTTCTTTTTGACAGTACAACAGTAAAAATAAATGCATATAATCTGAGAAGTTCATTCTATAAATAAAATAGTACCACAAGATTGAAAACACTACAACTACCTCCTTTTTTTCTTTAAGTGGCCTTTTCTAAAAAGGGTAACTAAAATTTATTTAACCTTCAATAAACTGACAATGTTATGGTACTAGAATGAACTAACAAACACATTAGTTTTCTTTTTATTTTAATGTATTCTGTATTCTGAATAAGTAACCTTCAAGTAAAATGTACAATAGAAATATGTGGGTCAAATAAACTTGACATATTATTGTTAAAAAAATATCTAGGTAGCCATTGTTTCTAGTGTGAAACATTTTTGAAAGTATTTCATTGTTAGTTTTCCTTTAAAGGTCACTTCATTCACATTGTTTTAAAACTTAGCTAATGTTTATTGATGATTCATAAAAATATAATTTTCCTTCATTTGACGGATCCGAAACTCATACAAAGATATTGATGAAAGATAACAGAAATTGGATAATGATTCGAAATGTATATAGTCTGTATCATGATAACATAATTATCCACTATTCTATAGCGATACCTACATGCATTAAATAAACATACAATAAAAAACGACCCTCTATTACATCTATGTGCTTGTATTTTTCTAGAATCTTACGGAACCATGGCAGCGCAAGATCAGGCACTTTTTTGTAGCTAATTGCGCAAATAACGCTCAATCACGACAACAAAGCGCTCGAGCTGTACATTCGGTCCGACATAACGATAAAAAGCAACAAAGACCTATTGCAACATAAATAGTTTCACAAAATATCACTCACCATACTGCGAGCAACTGCAAATTACCGCTAACAACAAACAAAACCTGAATCGAGACATATTGGATGAATTGCGACGCAATGTTCAAGATAACTGCTCACAAACTCTCTCACAATTATAAATGCGGTGCAACTAAGTGATACGGCGATAATCCGGTTGGAGAAACGTCCACGGATACGGAATGTCAGTTACAGACAGCTGAGCTGGGTTACCAGTTTTAGTTTTGTAGAAAGTACTATATTTATTTATATTACTTGTGGAAACATAACCCTTGAATTTTCTTCTGCATTATTATTTATTTATCAGTTTTATCATAGACACATATACCATAACAGTTAATAAATCCTAATGCGGCAGACTGGTCTGTAATTAAAACATCAATCAATGTTACCATTCCAGTGAAAAAAAAACTTTCAATAAAACTGATACAGGGATATTGAAGATAGTGATATCTCGTTGTATTGAGATCGGCTTATCGCCACTGACAGTTATAATTAGTTGGCAACAAGTCTGACTGTACGATGTTCGATGGATCGATATTGTTTGTTCAAATAATGCCCCACATAATGGGAACCTCTTGAAGACACAACAAGATAGTAATCAATATCTTGATCTGGCTCGTAAGATTGTTAACATATATTGGATTGAACTATTATGTAAATATTTACTTGGCAATTACTATATTAAAATTGCCAAGCCACTCTATCAACATCTGAGAAGGTTCTCGCTGACACAGACAAACAATGGCAAGGGCCGCTTGCCACAACCAGGGGCGGATCTACTTAAAGGCTTTTTGGGCTGCAGCCCAGGGCCCCGCGAATACAGAGGGCCCCCAACCGAACTGAAACCAATAGACGATTTTGTCAATAATAAAAATTATCTAGAATTTTAAAAAATCCGATCATGAGGTTGGCAACACTGCGATCAATCAACCCGAGTGCGCATCTATCAAACGGAACGGGGAATTCCCTGTCGCTTGTTTTCAGTCGGTGTATTCCGTGTATAGTAGTGTCTATTACTGGGGACTTCCCTCCGCTTATCGCCCGACGCAATTTTGTTATTTTTCCGCACTTCTGCTATAGTCGACTATATTAACGAATTGACTTTGTTATTGTTAGAAATGTGTTTAGTGCGTGTGTTTAGTTTACTAAGTAATAGATAACTTAAAAGTTATAAGGACCGGACCTTTCTTTTAATTTACTAAAATTGAAAGTCTTCAGCATAACTAGACTTCCTGCTTTTAATAGGCAGTAGGTAAGTAAAAAGAATTATAAAACATGACTTTTTATTTCAGTTTTCAAAACTAAATGAATCAAACTCGTTCGATATTTAATTATAATTTGTGAATTGCTACACTCATTACAAAGTAGGTATTAAAATTAAAAGTTCTATCCAGTTCTTTGTTTATTTTCAGAAAAATATCTTATTTTACAATATGTCTGCTAGAAAATATAAAAGTGGAGCTGAAAAAAGAAAATTACAGTTTAGTCGAGAACAAGAAAGAAATAAATGCGCAAAAATTGAAACTTTTTTAAATCGGAACATATAAACGCGAATGAAATAGCTATAAATCCATTAAAAAACGTAAAGGAAGGTATTTTATGCGAAGAGAATCTAACCGATGGCAGCAAAAAATCGCAAAACGAGGAAAAAAATACAAGTGATGAAAATATGCAAGATTTTGAAAACCAGAAAAAAAATACCAACGATGTGCAATATCTTGACTTCCAGCAACCCTCTGGTTCCTCTGAAAATGAAATTGGTGTTCAGCAAAAGGGAGGTAATACCGATACCGAGGTGGAAAGAAATTTAGAAAATATTAAGTTTGAGTTTGATAAATATGTTGACGTGGGCTTGTGGCCAGATTTGCTGAATAATGATTTTATTAATTTCGTCCTCTCACATGAAATGACTGACTTTCAAAATAAAGATCCGAAGAATATATATTCAGCTTCAATGAAGAAATATAAAGAACAAAACAGATCTTTTTCAAATAGGTATTTCACTAGAAAAATGAAAAATGGCCAATTACTGGAAAGATCTTGGTTATGTTATTCAAAAAGGGTTGGTACTGTTTTTTGTTTGACTTGCAAACTTTTTTCTAAAACTCCTTCTCAATACACAACCGGATTTTCTGATTGGAAACACATAGGATTTTGTTTAGAAAATCACGAAAATTCTAATGAACATAAGAATTCAATGTTAGTGTGGTTGACACGAAAAAAAAATAAGTCTGTTTTAGACAAGCAGCTTCAGGAGCAATTAAATAAAGAAACAGAATATTATCACAATGTCCTAAAACGGGTTATTGCAGTGCTAAAATTTCTGAGTATAAGAGGCTTAGCACTTAGAGGTTCCGAGGAAGTATTTGGTTCTCCACATAATGGTAATTTTATGGGTGCTCTAGAGCTATTGGCAGAATTCGACCCATTCATACGTGAACATATTGAACAACGAGAGCTGCGACCAAACCCTGTAATATCATATTTATCAAAAACAGTATATGAGGAAATAATTGAGATTATGGGTAAACAGATAATTAAACAAATTATAACTGAAATAAATAACGACGACACAAAGTATTATTCAATTATGATGGATTCAACCCCAGATCTGTCTCACGATGACCAACTTGCTATTGTATTACGATACTGTTTTCGGGGAAAAGTGTATGAAAGATGTGTATCTTTCATTAAAATTAGTAGTCATACTGGCTTATATTTATTTAATATTCTACAAGCCTTTTTGGAAACAAATGGACTACTACTGGATAATTGCAGGGGACAGTCATATGACAACGCTGCTAATATGGCCGGAGTCTACAATGGTGTACAAGCACTACTAAAAGAAAAAAATAAATCCGCGGATTACGTGCCATGTGCTGCGCATTCCCTTAACCTAGTTGGTCAAGAATCCGTGAAGGTTGCAACCGAAATTGTAAATTTTTTTGGAATAGTGCAACAAATATACGTTTTCTTCTCTGCTTCGACCCATAGGTGGGAACTGTTAAATCGTGAAACAAAACTGAAATTTACGTTAAAAAGTTTAAGCCAGACCAGATGGTCTTGTCACTTTGATGCTGTCAGAGCTTTGAAAAGTAATTATGATGGCATTATGAAAATTCTCAATAGTTTCGGCGAAAATGACGATGAAAAAGTTGATTTCCGAAAAGAGGCACGAAATTTATTTAATAAACTGGCGAAACTAGAAACTGCAATTTTGATTGTTTTTTGGGAAGAAATTTTGGAGAGATTTAATGTAGTTAATAAAAAAGTACAGAGCCCTGGTTTAGACATTGGTGAAGGCAATAAGTTAATTGTGTCATTAAAAGAGTTCGTGAAAAACATAAGGCAACAATCAGATCAGAAGCTAAAGGAATACGAAGAGAAAGCTAAAAAATTAAGTACTAGTGTGGGAACAGACTACAGTGACATAAATAAGAGACGCATTACTTTGAAATTTTCAGATAAATCTACAGATAAAGTCTCAGTGAACTGCGCAGAAAAATTTAAAAGAGACACGCTTAACGTTGCGTTGGATAAGATTATTATGGATTTAAATAATAGAAGCCAAGCCTATGAGACCTATAGCAAAAAATTTAAATTTTTAATGGATTTGCAAGACAAAAATCAAGAACACATAGATCTGGAAAGTGTACGTAATATTATTAATTATTATCCAAATGACGTAGACGAACATTTAGTGAATGAGTGCATTCAGTTGAAATCTTACTTACTGCAATCTAAGACAGAGTCTTACACCTCTTGCAGTGAAATTTTTTGGCTAATTTATGAAAAGAAACTTGTTGATGTTTTCCCAAACTGCTATACTATCTTAAAGATTTTTTTAACGATGCCGATCACTAGCTGTGAAGCGGAGCGTTCTTTCTCCAGGATGTCGTATATAGAAAACAAATACAGGACAACAATGTCGAACTATCGACTAAATCATTTATCAGTTCTTTCGATAAATTGCGATTTAACAAAGGACCTACAGTGCGATGACCAAATAAAAGAATTTGCAGCACAAAAATGCAGAAAGGTTGCTTTATAATTTATTTAACATAACCATTTATAACCCGTCAATTTATTTTGCAATAAATAATGTTTTAATAAATAAATAAAATATTTTGTTTTCCTATTTTCTTCCTGTACTTAACATATATTACATTACATATACCTACATCACTACAGAAAACAGTTTCTTGTCAAAATGGCAACTAGTTGAGTAATTAGGTAGGGCCCCTAAGCAGTATTAGCCCAGGGCCCCACAAATTCAAGATCCGCCTCTGGCCACAACCAAAAAAGAAGAAGAAGAAGGTTCTCGCTTGACAGCTGGTTCAAGCGCATATTGTTCTCACTCTCTCAAGAACCCTGACTACTGATAGTCCCGACTCTTTTCCTGGTTCTATTTTTTTTCCCTATATTTTGGTTGCATGTTTGGTGTCATAATTAAAGTAACTGGCAGTGACATTTTATAGCCGTAGGCTCACCAAAACAAATAAACCAAAAAATTACCATTACACACATAATATTACATCTGGTAACATTGCGTTAGCCAACATCACGGACAAGCGCGGATTATCTATACTTTATACTTTTATACTTTATACTAATATTATAAAGAGGAAACCTTTGTATTTTTGTATGTTTGTATTGAATAGGCTCAAAAACTACTGGACCGATTTCAAAATTTCTTTTACCATTACTTAGAGGGATTCTTCCGAATCCTTATAGGCAATATTTTATCCCGGAAAATAGATAGGATTTTTCGTGGTAGTGAAAATTGTGGAGTAAGGCGTCGAAAAAACTGCCGTACGTTAACGATTCTCGCGAACGCTGCCTGAATGGTTAGAGATGTATGGTTGACTAGGGCAACATAAAATCATAGAGCCACATCGTTCGCGGATTCCACCTGGTACCCCGTACCCGTTACAATGTAATAATTTCACGAGAAGTACCAGGGCGACATGACATTAAAGAATTAGTTGGTGCAATTATTACAGATACTGATATTCTACCGACTTTCGCTTCTCCGCTCCTCGGACAATCTTGAGATCGAAAGGGGGGATGTATGTAGGTTGCGCCAAAGTCTTTGTTCCCCTCCTATTTGCGGTAATTTCAAGCTAAATCGTGATGCTGTGCACTCATTTATTCGTGAAAATCAATAAAAGGTATTTTAATTATTGCAATTTCATGCATAATACACACATTTTATGCATAAAATTGGAATTTTAAAGCAAGAGATCGTTGGTTTTAAAAAGAGAGGAGTTTTCGGTCAAAATAAAGATTATGTACCGATTCATGTTTCATTAATTTATGACTATTATATATTTCTATTTCTATAGAAAAGTTGTAGAACTCAATAATGCCTACAAAAAAGTCCGCGATACTATAAACCAAACATTTATATTTTAGCCATTATAACCACTTTTCCATAGAATAAAAGTAAGTAAGTAAAATGATTAGCCTACGTTTATTGAACATATTATCGTCAAATACTAATCCTTATCCAAATAAGCTATTTATTGAGCTAGATTGTTTCAATAGCTATAAATTACTTTTTATTTTATTCCAATCGGACAATCCATTCAAAGATATTACGAATTTAAAATTGTGAGAGAGCTTAAAAAATAAATGTCCACCCGTGCGAAGCCGGGGCGGGTCGCTAGTTTGAAAATAAAATAATAACTATATTTTTTAGTTTATTTAAAAAAATTTGAACACGTTGTGTCCTGTCAGATAAGGCTGAAAGACTCTCCCGCTATATCCTGCGTGGGAAAAAATTGAATTTATTTAATCCAAAAAACTAAAAGATTTTCCAATCCAAAAACTCGATAAAATTTTATGTGTAGGAGCTAATTTAAGTAATCCAAGGATGCCAGTAAAAATAATTTAGTAAGTTTTTATAGTTTTATTCACAAGATGACACATACACAAGAGTAGGTAGGCCGTAACTTAACAAACTCATAAATTATTTATTTACAAATCTTATAATAATAACAGTCAATCATTTTAAGTATAGAGGAGACAACTGGAGATCATTCATTTTATTAAATTAGTAGATAAAACATAGGTTTAATAATTATTATTTATTTTATTTATTATAAAAAGAGTTTAGAGAATGTACGGAAAAATATTTATAATTTTAATTATTAGACAGGGACACACAACTTTAATAAACATTTAGTAATTATTTCATAGGAGGTAGATGTACATAAATATAATTTTCTTAAGTTTTTTCGAGAATAATGCTATAACAGGTATTATATTTTAAGAAATGGTTATAGCTACAACATTTAAGAATACTTATATGCAGTAAATAGAACATCTAAATAAAGCCGAACACAACATCTATTTTTATATTATTAACAATATAAATAAGTATCTAACTACTAAATAATTGATCTTTTTCAAAACTTAATTACTATATTTTTATTAAGAAAAGAGGTAATAATATTCAATTTAAACATGGAACGTATCCTAACAACTAACTTCTAATAATGTTCTTAAAAAAAGCGGTACAAGTCTTACATTTATTTGTTTTTTTTTCAATTAATGAAAATGTTGTTTTTATTGCTAGTTATTTTTATACACATAGCTAAGTAACTAAAAGTTAAAAAAAAATATAAGTATAATAAATTAAATTACACAATTATGTACGAAATTAAACAAGACCTAATTTGGTTGACAAAAACATTTTCGTCCAGAAATTAAAACAATACCTAAGTACTTTTCTTCTTTGACTTAGCCCAGTGTTGCAAATGTTGTCTTACTCGACAAACAACTCAAAACGGGCGCGTCCATAACGGCTCCTGGGGTCGTAGAATATGTCGCGGGTCCAGATACGGCACTCTACGTTGATCACCACTCCACCTAGTAAAAAAAAAATTATTAAACACACAGAAAAATATGATTGACAAGATTTAAGCAAAATCTTCATGACGCAACTTGTTACGATGTTTACAGAGCTGAAATGCTGATTCTTTCCAAGACTAAATTCCTTTTGACGCGGCGCTAGTGTCTATCTCATTATCTAAAATAGACCATTTGACTAAAAAAATCTAATTAGTTCGTCGGTTTACCAAAAAATATTAGATACGTATTTTTTCTTTTGTTACGTAAAACGAAATTGACGAAGATACTACACTTTAAAAATTACCAATACGTCACAAACAAGTACAGTTTTTATTTGGTTTTGAAGTCACGAATCTTGATGCGTTTTAACTTAAATATATATGCATTGATTTGGCAAAAGAAAAATACTTAAGTGTTTTGTTTTTTTTAACCATTAATCACGGACTTATAAGATTTGCAATTTAGTGATGTTGTCAATATACCTATTACTTAATTTAGCACCACCATTTTACCACAGGATTCGAACTATGGCACGGTCTCTTTTGCCTCGTCCACGCTCAAACTTCTGGTCAGATATTTACGCCAGTCGCGAGTAGGCTACGTACCAGATTTTCTGTGAGCCTTACCAATTAGGTCAATCTATATCTTTAAAAAGTCTTCTCCCAGCGTTACCATTTCGCGGCTCCATTTATTTGATAACGAAATAAAGAATAGTAAGTATTTACGTCTTGGGTTCTCAAAGTGTACAGCGACCAGCGGCCCCGGGACCTGATCGGGTTGGTTCCTGGCCTGGTAGGGGATGCGGTCAGCGGTGTGCAGCCTGCTCATGGGGAACCCTGGAGGGAACTCCGCCGGGATGTACTGGATCGGCCCGATGTTCTCCTTGTCCGCGCTGAACTCTCCCTCGCAGGACACCCACACGAAGTCGCCGTATTGTTGCGGGGGCCGGTGACGCTGGTGGATTTAAGGTTAATTAAACAGGTGGGCCATCATCTTAGTAATATTATAAATGTGAAATTTTGTGAGGGTGTATGGGCGTTTGTTACTCTTACACGCAAAAATTACTGAACGGATTTGAACGAAATTGGGACACACATAGTTTTTATCCCGATTTTATTTTCCTGGGATAATCTTCGAGTTGGAACTAGCGAAGCCGCTCGCAACATCTAGAAATTTCTACTCAGCATTTGTATTGTTATTGATGAGGACTAACATCAAAAACCCTACATCTCGATGTTAGAGTTCTCTGTGAGTTTAGAACATAGAATAGAAACTTAACATTTGACAACAACTGTCGAGCAGAAACACTCTTTCCAATCAATAATCGAGGAAAGGGACGATAAGTGGAGCAGGGTATAAAAGTACCTACGCCTCTTACTTCTGAAGAAGGTTAATACATTTTTGTCAGTTCTAACTCACCATGGCCTCTCGGATGTGCTGGGGCATATCAGGCGGGATGGAGAGATGTGACGTCATATTGTACGGCTGCGGCACCCAGTAATGGATCTGAGAAAATAAAACACAACTTCTATTGACTCCTATTGATTTTATATCAATCATCTCTGGAAGAAAGGTTTTGTAATGTATTTATTAAAAGTTAATTTATATGAATTAGGTAATGTTTTTATGTCCCACGATTCTCTTCTCAATGTTAGTAAAAAAAAGTTCATTGCGTTTTTCAATCAGCTGTTTTTCGGTAGCATCATGGAGTTTGGATTTGTGCCCGTACGAACCCTTACAGAACGTACGAACCCGTACAGCCCGTACGAACCATCAAAGCTCGTACGCAGGTACACCTTTGCCTAACCCTTCAGTATAATCCCACTCTCCGCATTATGGTAGTCTACACACACAATCATTATAGCAACTATACTCACGTGAGAAAGCCTCAAGAAGATGCAAGGCGTTCCCCTATCGTACCCGTAGAAATGGTCAGCCGTGCATGGAGCCCACAGCCGCATGGCCATGTCACAGCGGTCCGAGCGCTGGTGCTGGTCCAAGCGGTTGTAGACGGAGCAGGGCGCCCGGGGAGGCTCCTCGGGGGTGGTTGTCTCGTAGACTAGTGGAGGAAAATATCAACATTACAATAAGCATAAAGGGGAGAAACGTCGACGGTGTCAAGCGTTTTGAATACTGGAATTTAGGAACAACAGGAGAGGAATATGAAGGCCAAAGAAAAGCTGGATGGATTGTGTGAACAATACATCTTAGGTGTCATCTTTGCTTGTGGGCTAAATCGAAACCAAGAGTAAACCCTACAGGAAATAAAAATGGGACATGGCTTACCAGATGATTTTCAGGTATGAATGCAAAACAAACGGGATCTATAAAGGTACTTACTCTTGAGGAAGTCATTGATCCGCCGGTACCAATTGTGCCAGCTGCCAGGGTCGCCGCCTCTCACCTGGATCAGTGGCTGATCCCAGGTGTACTCTTCGGACCGCGGCCACACTTCCAGCTCTGTTAGAAAATTATATTCATTTACTGGTCTATGAAAATACTGCAGTGAAGCTGGACCTCAAGTCTGCTATTACAAGTGTCAGAATGGTCGATCATTGGTTTCTTAGTTGTTGATTTTGACAAGTATGATAATTTATTGGCGTTTATAATGTAATGGCGTCATTGTGACTTTCCAATGGACAATTACTGACACTCCATTGAAAGAAATGGCATAGTATGGTAATCTCGTACAAATGCGACAAACAGTGCAGTAGCTCGGCCAATGTTGATAGAAAAATATGATAAACTATCGGAGAAGGTTCATTTGCCGGCCTATGCTATAGGGTAAAGGGCATGTAGTCTGACATTTCTGGTGAATGGGGTCGAAAGCGACCCCAATTCTCGGTACATTTGTAAAATGTGGAGTCAATGTCACTTCCTAAATGGTTAATGAAAGAAGACTTACCGACATAACGCTGGGGTAACAGAAGACCAAGCAGGAGTCCGACGATTGCGCCTGAAAATAAACAACAGGGTTTTTGACAAAAAAAAATTAATAAGTCTGTCAGTTATATTATCAAAAAATATTTGACACGTAAGTATTTTACCTTTTGTTATTACGTAAATCATAATTGATGAAAATACGACTCTTTAAATATTGGCTAAACCTCACAAGCAAGAACAGCTTTTAATTGTTTCTGACGTCACGATCGAATTGACTCTCGAATTTTCATGCGAAAGAAAAAATATGTTTCCATTACTTTTCAGAACTCTAGCTGACGGACTAATTGCAATTTATTGATGCTGTCAGATTGCCTATTTTCATGTAGGACATAGCAGTCAGTGTATGTAGTAATATCCTGATTTGTGGTAAGGAATCTTTAAATATTCTACACTACTAAAATTATACCATCATCTGCCGAGCCTTTTCCCAACTATATTGGGGTCGGCTTCCAGTCAAACCAGATTCAGCTGGATATCAGTATTTTACATGGAGCGACTGCCTGTCGGACCTCCATAACCCAGTTACTGGGTAATACGATACCCCATGGTAAAACTGGTTGTCAGACTTTAGAGCTTCTGACTAACAGTAACGACTGTCAAAAATCTACAAATGACAACCGGGACCAACGGCTTTTACGTGCTTTCCGAGGCACGGAGGAAACTCGCTATGACAGATGGTCACCCTTCCACAGACCAAACTCGGCAAGCGCGGCTTAACACGAAAGATCGGCCTGTGCGGCTGTATTTATTTAGCCACGAGTACTAAAATTATAGACAAACTATAAATAAAAACTTACTAGTAATATATACAAAAAAAAAAAATATAATGTCCTGATCTGTTAATCTGATTAATGATAGTCTCTATTCCTATGGCTGTCTTACTAATCGTACATATTAGGTGACACATAAACCCTTTTAATGAAACGACAAAATCCTAAAGTTTTAGTCGAAAAGTATCCAAACAATAATGCTTCATGGTTACAAACGTATGTACTGTATTGTATAACGGGCTGGTATCCGCAACTCCACGTCAAATGCGCGTATTTTACGTGCGGAAAAAAAACAAACGTATGTAATCAAAAGGTTTTTGTCCGTCTGTCTGTCAGTGAGCTGTATCTCATGATCCATAATATTTAGGTAGTATGAACTGACCTACTGTACTAACCAACAGTACCGTCGAATTTATAATGTTAGTTTGTGACGAATAAACTTTACTTCAGTTACATTGTTGGGTATCCGTTGATTTCCTAATGCACTCACAACATTACGTTCATACCTGGCTATTAGCTAAGTGATTAAGTTCCTAGCTAGTGAAACGATGACGTCAGGGTACAGTGTAAAGCTATAAACCTATATCTGTTGCAATAAAACATCTAGTTAGGTCATACAATGTCGTTGCATTATGGAACTTAACTTTGTACAAAGTTGTAAAAAGATCTTTGGCGACTGACCATAATTTATGTAACATTTTCAAGAGGATTTCATTTTTTTTTTATCGTGGTAATGGTCATCAAATGAGTCCTCCCGCCCAGGGCAGGGCGGAAGGGACTGTCAGACTTGACTGACTAAAATCCACGGTGTCCTTCAATAGCCCTTTACGTACCGGGGTCACGGTAATCACTTGGTCCCGCGACCGGGATTTCATGAAATAGTTAATTGACTTGTTTACCTTTTTTCCTTGGGCTGTGGGCAGAAACTTGAGATTTGCTCTACAACTAAACCAATATATAGGTAGTTCAACAGCAAGCAATAGATTGTGTATCTCAAATTCTTTCACCAACAGATGCTTGATATGAAGGGAAATGGAAAAACTTATTTTCCTGCTACACCATTTTTTTCTGATTAATTTCGTTGCAGGATCCAAGATTGGTAAAATCATTCTCCGGGACACGTCGAGCTTCACTGTCTCGGCCCTTTTCTAATGGCTGCCATTGTTGATTCTTGGTTTCAAGAGAGTTGCAGTAGTTTGGGAATCGTTCCAATTGAAAAAAAAAAGACTTAACTAGCTATGGTGTCACCATTATAAAGAAAACGAGACCTAGATGTAATGTAATAGACCAATAATGTAAAAAACCTAGTGGTCTAGATCGCAGTTCATAGAAATACTAATCGTATGACGTAATGTAATTTGGCTTCATTCCTCTTACAAGTACGGCTATGAATTCACAAGATCCCTTGTGAATTGAAAAGAGAGAAGGCGCCATAGAACCTGATGTAGCGTCATTCCGCTTGAAAACGGCGCCGTATTGTCTGGCAAAGAGATGAATCGATTCGAGAGCGGTAAACTGCTCAAGGAGACTAGGCACTTCTACAATAACTGTTGCAGAAGAAAGTTTAAATCGTTTTGTTCTTTGAAACTTGTTTGTACCACACAAACACTGAACTGAATGAAAAAAGTACAGACAACATACAAAACAAAACAAAAAAAAACGATTTAAAAAATAATAACAGGACAGCTGGTTTACCAAAACGAAGGTCTTTGTATAAACCCAATAGAACTGTGTTACAAATGGGAACAAACACCTGGATGTATGTCTAACTAATGGACTAGGTTTGAAAGGGAGTGGCCTGTGCTGAACTAAAGACAATGCTACGTGTTAAAGTTGCATTATTCGAACCAAGAAACGGTTCAAAACAATTGCTAGGGCACACACATTGGTCGCAGGACTGTACGAATTACCGTGACCCCGGAACGTAAAGGGCTATTGAAGTACACCGTGGATTTTAGTCAGTACGAGTCTGACAGTCCCTCCCGCTCTGCCCTGGGTGGGAGGACTCATTTGATGATTTTACCACGTTAAAACAGAGGACATGCACATTGTCTGTGAAGCAGTTTGTAAGTACTAGTTGTTGCTAGCGGCGTCACCCGCTACAACTAGATAATGATCCCACGGGAACATAAAATCTGGATATAAACTATCCTACGTGTTAATCCAGATCCAATCCTTTGTACCAATTTCATCCAAGTCTGTTGAGTAGTATTCATATATTCATCCTCACTAAGAAAAGATTAATCAATGACTGTAATCATGTCAATTGATCAATCTCCAAATCTGATGACAGATTTCTCAGCTTTTCACCATCCAAATAATAAACTTCCTCGTAACTGTTAGTTATACTAGCTCCGCTAATCACGGACAATGGGACAGTAGCCTTATTCCGTGAACCATGAGTATTACCTACATGTTTATAACTTCGCGTGTCCATTAGCACATTATCCTGAAACCCTGAAGCCCTTCCGTTACAGGAAACCATAGAAAAGGTATTGGCAACTATGAGCTTTTGTTTTATCACTATTGTATCCAATACAACTATATGGATTTGTAATGAGATCAACAGTTGATTTTAAAAAGCCTTCTTCCTATATTTGCTTGTACAAGTCTCTAGTACGATCTCAACTGGAATATGCCGTGTCCGTTTGGAGTCCATACTATAAAAAGTACGTTGAAATGATTGAGCGTGTTCAATATAAATTTTTGCGTACTATGCATTATAGATGCTATGGATATTATTTACCATACAAGGATTTGCTTGTAAAGTATAAGCTCGCAACACTTGAAAATAGACGTAAGTTCTTAGAAGCCATGAATTTATACAATATTGTAAGAAATAGATTTGACTGCAATGAATTGTCTAATATGATATGCTATGCGGTTCCTAGGACGGTTCACAAGCGAAAGGTGCGCGCTGGCAAATTATTTTTTGTAGGTGCTTGCAAGTCCAACTCTGGCTTGCGTTCGCCTGTTCGCAGAATGGTCGATTCCTATAATGAGAATTTTGAAAATGTAGATATTTTTGTTTGCTCTCCCTATACTTTTAAAAATCTTATACTTAAGGTTCTTTCTTGACCATATTTCTTGTTTTGTGTTCTTTGGGGTTTGTCGAAATTTACTTTGGCATCTTGAGTTAAGTAATTTTGTTTATGTTAATTAATTTTTGTATCACTAGCGATTATTATCGGTTTATTGTATCCTGTTAGCTTATCCGTGAACAGCGTTGTGGGCTGCAATATTATCTATTATTGTACTATTTCGTGTGTCTATGTTTTATATTGTAGCTGTTTGTTGTTCCTATTGAATAAAAATAAAAATAAAAAAATAAAATACGATATTATGTTAGATTATCATTACGGCTTTATCTTCCAGAGCGGAGCAGGGATTAAATGGTAAGAAGTGTTAAAGACTTTCAATCGCCACTGGAGACTGTCGAGGGTAAAGGCTTTTATGAACAAAATGGGAATAACTGCCAGGCATACTGGGCATGAATGAGTTTACGCCCAAATAAATGCTGGGGATAAAAACTTTGTTTAGTAAAAATCATCGACCATACAGTGTGGTCGATGGTAAAAATGAAGCACATAGTTAACTGAGCAAAACGCTCAGGTAAAAAGTATTTGCAAAAGGCATTAATCGGGCGTTTATTAATTGCAACTTGTATGGCCACGGCATAACACTATTATAATTTTTCTATAAACATAGCAATCACATGTCTACATTTTCAAGATAGCGTTAAAGTTCCCCGATTAAATACATAACTACAGTAGAATTCATATATAACGACTTCGCTTATAACGACTAACCGGTTTTAGCGACGATAATGTTTACTCAAGTTAGGTTTTATAATTAGGTACTGAGAAAATATAACCGTTTAGTGCGACTCCGGTTTAAGCGACCAACTGCTTATAGCGACTAGTATTTATGATAATACGTCCGGTTAAAACGACCCGCAATGATTTGTTTACACAATCTACGCACCGTGATGATAACGAACCAGAGGAGATTCATCCAACCTTGAGTGTGTCTGAAGTTCTGAAGGCTGCGGAAACGCTTAATGAAATGTTTTTCATCATTGTTTTCATACGATCATCATGAAAGTTTGTTCAGACTAACTTCGATGATGATCGTATGAAAACAATGATGTCACGCATTCACAATGCTGTACGAAGTTCTTACTACCGAACAAAAGTTTGTCAAAAACAAACACAAATCACAGACTTTCTACGTTAGTAACACAGAGTTTTTTCGTGTATTGCGTGTGTATTTTATCTCTTTGTATTAGAGTACATTATGTACCTATTTGTGATTTGGAATGTTTAAGAACCATTAAAATAAAGCACATGTGATTGCTACAAAATGTTTTATTTACCTAAATAGGAAAATCAAACTTTCGCATTTATAATACACATGTATTCGTAAGTTAAGTACATATGTACTTAAGAAATCATCCTGCCGTTTTGTACGTCATCCGGTTAGTACGACATAGTATCGCCGGTCCCTTGAAGGTCGTTATATCCGAATTCTACTGTACTATCTTTGTTACAATCAAAATAGTAGTTGAAAACAAAAAAAAATCAAGCTAGCGTGCTTGGTCGCGGGACTCTCGAATTACCGTGACCCCGGTACGTAAACGGCTATTGAAGGACACCGTGGATTTTAGTCAGTACGAGTCTGACAGTCCCTCCCGCTCTGCCCTGGGTGGGAGGACTCATGTGATGATTTTACCACTTTAAAAAAAAGCAATCTTGCTTCAGCGTCGACCACATAATGGGTTACCATCAGGTGAGAAAGTGGTCAAACACGAACCTATAATCTTTATTTCTTTTAATTCATTTTTGCCATCAACTTCCGAAAGATTTTACACTTTTTGTGGTGATTTTTGAAGGCGGTTAGTTTTTTTTTAAGTTTTTTATTTTACTCTTTTTAGTTCAGATATTTAACCTAAACTCTTGTCAAAAACGTAATCCTTAGTACCGGTAAAAACATAGTCCGCATACACAAATGCGAATAATGCTCATAAAATAAAAACAATGGAACCAAACTGGAAGATTTTTTATGGGACCAAATGGCAGATATACTACATGATATAAAAAATATCAAAATTATTTCACCAAGACGTAAGTTAAGAGGTAACAAAAAAAAAACAATTGTCGAATTGAGAACTCCTCCTTTTTTTTGAAATCTTAAAAAAAAAATGTTGAAAAAGTAACTTACCAATAACGAGCACCACTACAGTAACAATAACAATGATCTTGATGGTCCTCTTCTCCAGCCCCATGATGATGAAGTTCCTCTCACTCCTGGCACGACCCTCCTCACAGAACTCACTGCACTGAATAACTCGCCGCCTCTCAGACGAACGGAGGATGGCAATGGATGGTATACATTGCTGGCCTAAGTTCGCTATTAAAACGGGTTTTTAACCGACTTCGAAAAAAGAAGGCGGTTCACTATTCATCGGAATCTTGTTTTTGTGTATTGTTCCTCGATTTTTGATGTACTCCTGGACTGATTGGGAAAATTCTTCTTTCATTTGAGTTGGGGGTAAAAAAGTCAATGAAATAAGAAACAAAGTCACCGACATCCGAAAGAAAAGTTATTATAACCATTTTTGAAAACGCAAGGAATAAATTTTGTATGGTCTGCAAGTAGTAGTTACGAGTCTGGGTGTATGTAAACGCACCCACGATTCTTTTTTTTTTACGTGGGAAAATCATCAAATGAGTCCTCCCAACCAGGGCAGAGCTGGGACTGTCAGGCTCGTACTGACTAAAATCCACGGTGTCCTTCAATAGCCCTTTACGTTCCGGGGTCACGGTAATTCATACAGTCCCGCGACCACCCACGATACTAGAGAAATTTCTAGTGTGGGACAATGTTTTTAAAAACAAGGCTACGAAGTGCTACGTCACCGCTACGTCATTGCTACGCCGTAGACACACGGCTACAGCTTATCGATTGTAAACTTTTTTTTATTGCACTTTGTTTACGTTTGTAAATATTGTGATAGGTTTAGCTTTAACCTTTGACTTAATAATCGACTTTAAAACACGGAGTAAATTCTTAATTTCACATAACTGAGAGGTCATAACACTGGATTTCCGTATTTTAATTACAGTGTATTTGAAGTATCTATGGCGTTTGTTGTATGTAAAATGAAAAAGCGCCTCTAGTGTACGAACGTACATTTTTACGTTCGTACTATTTTTTTCAAGTCAAAATGCTCATTTACTTTTAATTCACAAAACCGTGAAATCTCGTGTAAGTTTTTTTTTTCTTTGAAATACATTTTGTTCCAGCCAGCAATGTACATCGTGCAGGGGATGGCTTACCCCGGCGACTTAGCGCCGCCATCAGGCGTCTTCCTGGCGCCATCGGAGTACCCTGCACCGATTTATGTGCCCCTAGTACACGCTAAGACTACGGGAGACGAACGGACGAGTGATGGCTCGAAAAGCAATAAATAGTTACGAAGTTTAAGCAAAATAGACCACGATTTATGATAATTACGGTGGGTAGTGTTGAACAAATATTTCAGAGGTGTTTTTCAACACATTTGCCAGGAAAATCTATATATATAAAAGGAGAACTGACTGACTGACATATCAACGTACAGCCGAAACTACTGGGGCTAGGAATGTGAAATTTTGCACACGGCTTCCTATTATAATGTAGGGGAGCACTAAGAAGGGGTTTTTGGAAATTTAACCTTTAAGGGGGTGAAAGGGGAGAATTAGGAAAGTACGTAACCCACGCGGACGAAGTCGCGGGCAAAGTAGTAGTATAGTATGAAATCTATTTTATTTTTTAATGTTGTTTTATTAGTAAAATATGAAATCTATTTTATTTTTTAATGTTGTTTTATTAGTAACTTTCAATATTATTTTTCATAATAATACTACACACAGTAGAGGAATTACTGGCCCAGAATTTTCAACTTCAGAGTAGACGCGTCTCTGGAACGTAAACGGCAATTGAAGGAACAGGATATATAGTACAAACATAGAAACTCACATACACAAACACCTAGACCCGGAACAACTACTTGCAGATCATACGAATATTTTGTCCGTGCGAGGATCGAAGGAAGAGGTTGGGAAAAGATGTATCCGTCTCTGTAAACCTGACAAAGTAAATGTAAAATTTTGAGATGATCGGTAATTTTTATATTATTATTTTTTTACTTGGTAAAATCATCAAATGCGTCCTCCCACCCAGGGCAGAGCGAGAGGGACTGTCAGACTCGTACTGACTAAAATCCACGGTGTCCTTCAATAGCCCTTTACGTTCCGGGGTCACGGTAATTCATACAGTCCTGCGACCTTTAAGATTCGGATTAACAAAATTCTGTCATTTATTAGTTACAAAAACCAGAATCAAGATTGCTATCGAGATATATTATTAATTTCCAGCGTTAGTATTGACGGTTGACGGTAACCCATTCGCAAAGCGCCCTTGACATCAAGATTATTCTTCCATTGGAATACTATTGATTTCTATTGTAGTAAGAAATGAAAGTAATTTAGTACATAGGTAAACATATCACAGCCTGTGGAGAATGGGACGACAGACACTATCGTAGCATAAGTGTGACAGAGAAGGAGAGTGGATCATTGTATAGCGGGTTATTGGCACTGAAATCATGGCGAGATTTTATGTGTAGTACCTGCTTATAGAACAGTTTTATCAGACATACTGTCGCCGACATCTGGTGTTGTATTTAACGAGCTGATGTCCGCAACTCTATGGTTTACTAGAATATTGACTGTTTATGTCTCAAAAGCTTATATGTATATTTTCGCGCGTTTAGTAATATTTCCACCTGAAGAGCCAGTAATGCCTTCATGTTGCAAGATCTCGTGTAGAATACCTGAATCAACGAATTACCTTCAGAGACTTCCGGGCAGATAAGGTATCTTAAAATTTTTGTTCTTATTCTGTGACCACGAATTATCTGCTGGACGTGACGTTGTGGCGTGGACTCTTTATGTATTTGCTCAGCTCCTATTGGTATCGTGATGTTATATAGGCTATAGCCTTCCTTGATCACTGCACTATCCAAACAAAAATATTTTTTCAAATCGAACCAGTAGTTCCCGAGATTAGCGCGATCAACCAAACCAAATCTTCAGCTTTATAATATTATTAAGTACAGATTATAATATTAGTAAAGATAATAAATAATGTAATGTTTGTTTTTTTTACAACATAGCTGACGTGGCTCAGAAGGCTGCCCAACTGAAATGGGACTGGGCAGGACATGTCTGCCGCATGCTGGACAAACTGTGGGCCAAAATAGCTCAAAACTGGTGCCCTGAGACAGTAAGACGAGGTTGTGGCTGGCCACGTAGGAGATGGCGGGACGAACTAGACAGGTTTCGTCCGAACTGGAAGGAGGACGTCCAGTATCGTGAAAGGTGGAAGGAGTGGAGGGAGGCCTTTGCCCAGAAGTGGGACAGAGCCGGCTCTTAAAAGAAATGTTTGTAAACTTAACATTTTTATAGTGTCCAGTTCATAGCGTATTTCATTCATGTCATATTTTTTTTTAATTACATTGACCAAAAAAAACATTAAAGAAGAAAAGGAATCTCTGCCCAGGCCCGCTGTATTCATGTCTAAGCTTGAAGATACACTTTTATTAAACAAACAAACATATAGACAGCAGGGGTTCATGACACGCTGAGCGGATTACATGGGGCGGGGGCTGCCTCAGTAGAAATAGTTAATGTGTACACATTTGTATGTAGATTAATTAGACACAGTGCATTTTGTTTATAAAACAGGTTTTTGTTGATTACAGAAAATGAGAACTTATTTAACATCAAAATAAACTAAATAGGCGAGTAATCAAATAAACAATCGCAAAATACAACCTTGATAAATGATATATTTTTTGTACCTTGGCTAAAAAAAACACTTTTAGGTACACGTCACAATCTTTATTTTTAAAGCTAGATGAGGCTGGTGTTTCGTACCTGAATGCTCTGGGAAGAAACAGCCGAAACAAACTCAGAGGTCACAGTCTTTTTTAAAGTCCAGAGATTGTTTTGCTAAGGTCATACGAGGAACGTCTTTTGAAGAAAGAACCACAGATTTGAATGGACATCTCCAGTCAGTGCAAGCATTTGTCGGTTATCGTGTAGCTCAACTCATAACTCAAGGAGCTCAATACTTGCCTGTCATCAGGGTGAACTAATTCACTCTCAGATAGACGATGATGAGCCTCCGGAATTTTCGCGGCCCTATAATGCAAAGAACAATTGAAGGAACAGATTAGTTTTTAGTCAGTACGAGTCTGTAAGTCCCATTTGCATATCCGGTCTAAGGACGCGACGGGTTTCATTTGATTCACCTCAAAAAAAGAATAAATTTGATGATGACTCCCAAATACACCTGAATCTTGCATTTCAATTACTATTGATACTTTTTGAATGCATAATAATGAATTTAATGGACTTCATTTAATTATTTTTTTTGACATACCTACTTATACAATAATATCTTGACATCAATTATTATTTATTTCTTATGTTTTTTGTAATTAAATTTCAAATGATTGTACGTAATAAAATGTAATTTTTAAACATATATTTGTACGCCGATGTTGGCAAAGCATGGACGCTCACAATAATATTTAATACCTTGCATGTCTGATCACTCAGTTTATGTAAACGCATGTTTGACAAATAAATTATCTTTCTTTCTTTCTTTCTTTCTTTCAGGCAGTTTTTTAATAATACGCAAAGAAGTTGAAAACTCTGCTGATGTGAAAAGTTATTCAGTAAACCTAGACAAATGTTTAAAGTTTTTTACATTTCTTTGATCGACAATGACTTTCATTGCAATTTTTTGTTTTCGAGTTACAACCATAATATCATTACTCCACCAATTTATTTAACATCATCCCAGCATGACATTCCCTTAATTCATATATCTATAACCAAATACTTCATACTTAATTACTGAAGAAAATTCGCAACATCCACAGAGTCGGTTACAGGCGACATTTTCGCACACCCCTCTGGCGCCGGCCAGTCGGGTATGTTTTCACCCCCCGTGGCCTACTTACGGGTTGTTTGGCCACAGTGCGATGTACCCTCGGGGCTACAGAGGTATTCGATAATCTGACGTCATACTATACTTCCCTTTTCTTACAGGGATTGGAGTATTCGTAGTACGTAATCCAGATTCGAGACAGAAAACTAGGAATAGTGATCGAATAATACATATTATTAGGCATACTGAGTGGGAATCGTTACGGGTAAGTTGTAACTGTTATAAATGTTGTTATTGTTTAAAACTTCTTCGCCTCACCATGTATACTTACTACTAATATAATTAAGAAAATTGTAACTAACACTTATTACGGATAGTAATAATAAATTAGAACTAAGAACCAGATAATTAACGTGTTTATTATTTGTTTCAAATTTCCGATATTTCGGCATTTTTTCAAGTGGCATAATCACGGATAAACTTTCTCTCGATCTGCAATCTGACCTCGGATTTGCAGTCAATTCTGTTGACTGATTGTGATTAATTGACTAAATAACAACAGCAACGCGGGCCAAGAAATGGATCCAACAGATTTCAGAAAATTTGCGAGAGAACATTGCTAGAATTGTAACCGCTTACTTGAAGTATTATAACGATTAAATGAAAAAGCACCCCCGGGGCCGTATTATGAGGTCTTAAAATCAGGCTTGTTCCAGTGAGTGAATGAGATAGCGCTAGACGACTTGTATAGCTCTGTCTCTTTCACTCACTGGAACTAGCCTGGTATTATGACGTCATAATATGACCGTTGGTGTACGTATGAACGAGGAACTATTTTTAGCCATCAAAATAAACGTCAAAGTGCCCGTTTACTACGTAGAAACAAAAACGTGAAAACTCACGATGAGGCCTCAGATAACTGACAACTAAGCGACACATAATTAAGGACTTTTTTTTTCAATAATCAGATAATTTGTATCTTTCTTTTAAAAAAAAACGTTGCCCCACACTAGGAATTTATTCCTGTGTCGTGGGTGCGTTTACAAACATAGAAACTCACATATATACAAACACCCAGACCAGGAACAACTACTTGCAGATCATACAAATATTTGTTTCGTGCGGGGATCGAACCCGCGACACGCTGCGCAACATTCGATTGCTCAGCCACTGCGCCAATACGGTCGTCAAATCTGAGGAATTAAAATAGCGGTTTGACATATTTTCTATAGATAAGCTGTCAAATCACCATTTTTATTCCTTAGATAAAAGTTATCTGACTATTGAAAAATCAGCCCTAAGTTAATAATTATTATTTACTGACTAATTCTGAAATGAAATGGTATTTATTTATGCAAATAGGTTATATCAACACGTTTACACCTCTTTTCATAAAACTCTCTAGAATCATTCATGATTCTAATTCAGCATAATTAAATACTCGCTTAGGCATTCTCACGTTAATCAGTCTAGAATCTAGACACACACCAGAAGTACTTAATAGTTATCTCATGACTTTAACACGTCATCATCGCGTGCCGACAGATCACCACGCCTCCAGCGGGACGATCTGAGGAGACAACATATCACTCATCATGTTCTTAATTAGCATTGGAAGCATTAATTAAGTAGTTTATTTTTACAAGCTTTATTTCTAGTCGGGCACGCCGCAATTGCGGCGGCTCTTTGAGGAGTGGCTGGATAGGCGTCACGGCGTCCTGACCTACCGCATGGCGCAGGTCCTCACCGGACACGGAAGTTTCGGAAGTTACCTGTGTCTGATGCGGAGGGAAGAAACGCCTGGGTATCACCACTGCGAGGATCGTCCGGAGGACTGCCCTGGGTGGGAGGACTCATTTAATGATTTTACCACGTAAAAAAAAGAGCTTTATTTCTAGTACAGATAAATATAGATTTGTGAAAGAAAAGCATGTTCATATTGGGGGAACGGATACAAAAGCTTGTCCTACCCAAAGGGTAAAACAAATCACGTAAGGCAAACAGTCCGTCTGTCTGTCAATGTAATTTTCACAGATGATGTATTTCTGTTGCAGCTAAATAAAGCAACTAATAAATACTAATATCATACAACATACATAATTTTTTTTGCCATTTTTATAGACAACTAGCTTTTGCCAGTGGTTTCACCCGCCACATCTTGAAAATTATCCCATGGGACTAAAAAAATCGGGATGAAAACTATCCCATGTGTTAAACCAGTTTATAAACTATCTGTGTACCAAATTTCATCGAAATCCGTGCAGTGGTTTTTGCGTGTGAGAGTAACAAACATCCATCCATCCAAACAAACTTTCACATTTATAATATTAATTAATAGGATAGTAGGAAGTAGGATTGTAGGATGGTACGGAATCCATAGTGCGCGTGCCTGACTCGCACTTGGCCGGTTTTTCTTCACACGCTACAAGCTTTTAAGAAATATTAATTTTAGTTTTCTAAGTCGGAAATAATTACTATGTATTTCGACTCAGAATTGGATGGCGTCATTATGGCTTCAGGATCAGGCATGGTATTTTTGCATGTTTATTTATCGACAGTTATCGTCACAGACTTTTATGCCCTACACTAGGAATTTCTCCTGGGTTGTGGGTGCGTTTACAACCACAGAAACTCAAATACACAAACATCCAGACTTGGAACAACTACTTGTGGGACACAAATATTAAATCCGTGCAGGAATCGAACCCGCGACACGGCAGCAGTCGATCTCTCTGCCACTGCACCATTACTCTGTATATTGGTGAAAAGCATATGGAAATCTGCTCGGCAGTTTTTGAGCTTATCGCGGTCCTTATTGTTCCGAATAAGGTTTGCATGTTAAAAAGTTTTCGAAAAATCTACGGGGTAGGTCGAGCATTTGAAACCATGCGAATGCGAAGCCACCCGCTAGCTAGTTTGAAGAAAAACAAAGTGTGTATGATACAGAAGATGATTGCACCAACTAAGTCTGCCTGCATACGCTCTACAAAGTTCTGTATCGCCTTTTTTTTCACTTGTACAGTGATCAGCAATCTCTTACCGTTCTATAAGTTATTGGTTGTGAAAACCAAAGTTGAATTGTGATTTACAATTTAGGATACTACTTAGGAGGTAGAAGAAAAGGGATATTTCACACCATAATGAAATAAAACACCAATAAAAAACCTATTGGAACCAACTATTGCGTGTTTATTGACTCTCCGTCCAGAAAACATTACATAATTAATAAATATTCAGTAAAATTTCAAATTTCATTAACTTTATTTGAAGCGTGACAAACAAAAGTTAAAATTAAGTGGCGCCCTCTGGCTTATTCTAAAACGAATATAAATTAATCGCCGACTATGTGGCTATTGCTAATGGCGCTTGGCAGCCGGCCTGGCTTGACGTCGTGACGACCTTGGCAACCGTAGCGAACAAATTGGCGACCTGGGCGACGAACTGGTGACCATGACCTTACACAACACTTAAAACAACTAACACAGCCGGTACAGACCGGCTTCCACCAATTAACATGACTAGTGATCAACTAACGATCTTTTGGCAGTAAGTTGATGAACTTGGCCAATCGGGGCTTGATGACCTTGGCCGGCGATCAGTTGGTGACCTTGGCGGCCAATTGGCGGTTTGGCCTTTGCCGCACAGAACGCGTGGAATACTTCTATATTGGGGGTTATCTCTCAACTACTAAACCAGTTAGTTCGAAACGCTCACTTATAATGATGAAGACTAGCAATCTGCGATCTTCTTAAGCTGGTTACATGTTGTGAGATAGCCCCAGTTGAGCATTATGACGAAGACAGATGATGCTCATAGGATAGGTCCCAAGATCCCAGATCTTGCATTCTGTTCGGCAGAGGCTTCGCTTGGAGGCCAACTGGCAACATACGACGAGCTTAGGCACGGTCCACCATCAGCTCGAAATGCACGGAGCCACGTCGCTCGTAACGATCGTAGAAGATGTTCTTGGCCCAGGCCTTGCACTCTATGTTGATCAGGACACCCGCTGCAAAGTGAAAAAGTACATTAGAAATAAGGCCATGGATTTCACAATATCTTGCGGGATTGTTCCTGGGATTGTTGCCTGATGTTTATCATCAAAAAATAATTACGCTCTACTTGGGGACCCTGAGTACCAGTCCCATTTATATATCCACATTTCCCAAGTTTCCCATGTACTCCCATTATTCTCTAACGAAGAATTTGATCTTAGCCCAACCAGAACAGAAAACACATCTTCAACTTCCTACTTCGATACTTACTCCTGGGCTTCTCGAAGAGCACAGCGACGAGAGGGCTGAGGTACCCTTCCTTGTTGGTGAAGGGGTAGTAGTAGGCAGGGAAGCCTCGACGTGGGATGTACTGCACAGGCCCGATGTTCTCCACGTCAGCAGGGTTCTCACCACCGCATGACACCCACACCGTGTTCGCTTCGGGTTTGCCAGACTGGTAAAAGAAGATAAATATGTATTATGGTTGCAAATGCTTCATGTTAAGTATGGAGCTAAAATTTTTGACGAATGTTTTAAAAATAAGATCGTTTTTTTCTTTGTAACCCAGTTTAGGTAGGTTGTGGTTGTCAGAAGCTTTTAAATTTTCCTTTCATTGATTTCATAGCAGCATTTGGTGATCAAATCATGATTTGTCTAGTCCGTAACTTGGTATCGGCTCAAAGTCTAATCAGATGCAATTGTTGTTGAAAACCACTATTGCCTCAGACCTCCACAACCCAGTAAATGCTTAACAGAATATCACCCCACGCTAGAGTTATTAGATTTACGGGCCACTGACTTCATGTATTTTTTTCTAAAATCTACAAATAACAGCGCAGACCAAAGGTAACATGCTGTTTGAGGCATGGAAGCCCGAATTTTCCAAAATCTCATTTGATTGAGTACCTACGTTGTTGAAATAACCCCCATGCAGAATTTGAATCTCTAGCACCTGTTCCTTCTGAGTTTTATAGATGTTGTAATGAAATTGCTGCTCCTAATTCATCCTTGTATAGTTGAAGTTAAGACGTCATACTATACACTTACCACCATCTTGATGTGCTGCTTCAAGTCTTCGGGCATGTTGGAAGGCAAGTCTTCAGTGTTGTTGTACGGACTGGGAACCCAGTTGAAGATCTGAAAATATCAGGTAAGGTGTTTAACTACTTTGTCTTTAACAAGTAAAATTGAGAATGAAAGGGGTTAATGGTTCCGAATAGTAGGTAATTTTACGGGTGCTTAGTAAGTGGTGGTTGCCATTTATCATTTAGGACAGACAGTTAGTTCTGCGGCCTGTCTGTTTTTAAAATGCTCATCATCTGCTAGCTTTTTCTTAACTATGTTAGAGTCTCGTGAAGGAGGAGGCGGGCCGCCTGAGGGAGAGGACAGCGTCCTCCCTCCATCCCAGCCGCAGTGGTAGACGCCCACGGCGACGGACGTCGCCAGACGATCTCCGGCCACCGTAGGCGCGGGCATGCGGGCGGCGAGTAATGGGCGACTCGCTGCCCGACCATGGACCATGCCCGGGTCGACGGCGCGTTGTGTTCCACGCGCGCCTCAAGGAGTGTCAGCAAACTGACGGGGCCTGTAGAGGGCCAGAGCCTGCCGGGGTCGCGGGTCTTACCCATCACCGTAACCCCGGTACGTAAAGGGCTCGTGAAGGACACCGTGGATTTTAGTCAGTACAAGTCTGACAGTCCCTCCCGCCCTGCCCTGGGTGGGAGGACTCATTTGATGATTTTACCACGCAAAAAAAAAAAAAAAAAAACTATGTTAGAGTCGGCTTCCAGACTAACCTAACCTTACGGATAGAGTTGAATATCAGTATTTTACATGTTACGACTGGGCACACAATCTAGTAACTGGGGTACAACGATACCCGGAACAGATGTATGGTATGTTGATGATGAAGACATACCATCACGCCTATAATCTTCGGAGTGTTATGTAGAGGTGTACCTAACTCCTTAATTTCGCCAGTGCCATCAACTTGGCACAAATCCAGACTCCGTGGCTGCTACTGAGAATTATCTAATAGAAAACCCATTAACACCAGGTAATCAAAAGACCTCATGCTCAGTAGTCGCGTCTGCAACCACTAGATCAATGAAACAGTCAAGCTGCTGTATACTGAGATCATCAGTATCATTGTTATTTTTTACATTGGCATCGAAACTCCAAAATAACTGACATTGTGCGTAGAATAAGTATGCTGAAGTGGAAGTGGGCCGGCCACGTTTGTAGACAGACAGATGGGAGATGGAGCAGACATGTGCTAGAGTGGAGATCGCGAAGAAACAAACGTAGTGTAGGACGCCCTGCGGCTGGTTGGGTCCATGACTTGAAGAATGTGGTTGGCAGCGGATGGATGCGGACTGTACAGGACCTCCTGGTCCAGTACAGCATCCATAACCCTCAACCCTCCTGGGTTGGCGCTCTTTGAGTTAGGTTTACGTTCAACGATAGACGGCAATAGGCTGATAATATAATACCTATAATCGAAACTAGGGCCATGATGATGTTAAGAATCTTACCTTATTCAGCTTGAGGAACACGCAAGGTCCAGCTTGTTCGTAGTTGTACTGATTCGCGGAGGTACAGGGGTGGAAGTCATCAACGGGCACGTCGCACACTTGCTTCTCGCTCGTAGCGTAGGAGGTGGGTGAGCAGGGGACTCGGTTCTCAGCGCCACTAGCTTCGCCGGAACCACTGCCCTTCTTGCGGTACTCTGGAAGAAGTTATTGTACTCTTTATTATATGAGAAAGTGGATACGCAACCTCAGTTATTAATAATTAGGTGAAGTAATATAAAAGAAATGTTGTTCATGTAACAACTTCTAGCCTATGCAGAGGAGGCCTGTGTCCCATGTTTCCTCATATTTTCTAGAGAAAAATGTAAGTAACCCTACCTTCTGGTGTACTCAGTTATTTATAATGAGTAAGTACAAAATTATGGAATCCTGTAATGTGGAAGCCCCTTACTAGGCAAAAGCCAGTTTGTTTCAAAAAGAAACACTTATCTACACTTGTACATGTAGTCGAAATGAACCTTATACGTTTACATTTATTTTAACCCTTACGAAAATACTAAATGGCGTCTTTATTGTAAAAGAGTTTTCGCAAGCAATCCATACAAAATAATGGTGAAGGTAGCCTTGAGGAACGATTAGCGATGGAACCTCGCACCGTGGTGATTAAGAGCAATGGCCGATGACATATTAAAGATAAACCGTAATTCAGTTCAAGGAACAGTTTGAAAACATTAGACTAATTGATTGCGGGACTGTCTGAACAGGATACAGTGGCCCTGGAACGCAATGGGCAACCGAAGAAACAGTGTATTTTATGAGCATATTATAATTATTTACCTCCCCCTCTCCCCCTTGTCAGCAAAAGAAAGCAAAACTCTTAACTCCCTCTCTCATGCTTACGTAAACATTTATATAAGTATACATTTTTCTTTTAATGTAAGTATTCTATTTTGTTATTGATTCAAGAGCAGCAGTTATAATTCTAGAAAGAAGAAATTAATCTCAGGATAGAGAACTTCAACGTACGTATTGTATTCATTTATACAATTTATGGGAATCCCCGAAAATCCATTTTCAAGCATAGACAATGTGTGGGTTGGCATATAAATTATGTAAAAAATCAATAATCACCAACTAAACCCCATGTCATGGTCGCGGGACTGTACGAATAACCGTGAGCCTGGAATGTAAACGGCTATTGAAGGACACCGTGGATTTTAGTCAGTACGAGTCTGACAGTCTTTCCCGCTCTGCCCTGGGTGGGAGGAAACGTTTGATGATTTTACCACGAAAAAAATACAGCATAAACCTGCCCCACTATATTGCTTATGTAATACTTGAACGGTCCCTAAGGTCGTTTTTCCATTAAATAAGTTACTTGTATACAAGTTACTTAATTGCATGCAACTTGAACAAACCTGCACACAACTTACAATTAGTTTGAACTGCAGGTTGAGTTTTTTGCAAGCAACTTGTTTACCAATATGACATCATACTTGTTTGTAAGGCTTGCCTACTAGAAAGGCGCCTTGGGAGTCTGCCCCTTTCACTTCACCCAGGGCGTGAGGACTCATTAATGATATTTCGACCTACGTCTTGCCGACGAAATGATGAAATGAAACGATGTTTATTTATGCAAGTAGGTTATATCAACACTTTTACTCGTCTTTTTATAAAACTATGAGGGGCCGGTGTTTCGTACCTGACTACTCTCAGAAGAAACAGCCGAAACAAACTCAGAGGTCACAGTCTCTTTTGAAGTCCAGATCTTATATTATTATGTAGATCAGGCTATACGAGAACCATGCAGGTCAGTGTCTGAAATGGTCTTTTGAAGAAAGAACCACACAAATTCGAGTGGATCTGTCCAGTCAGTGCAAGCATTTGTCAGTTATCGTGTAGCTCGACTTATAACTCAAGGAGCTCAACGACACGACGAACAATACCAAAGAAAGGACACGTGTAGGCCGCTTAAGTTACTCAAACTGTCAGACAATCACTATGATTATATAAAAAAAACATCTTGACCCGCATGGGTCCTCGCAGTACCAGATACCGTCGAAACCGCCTGTATCCTGTATAGTATGAGGAGATACTTACGTTCCAGGTATTCGTCGACGATCTCCGCCCACTTGAGCACGGAGCCCTTGTCGTTGGCCCTGTAGTAGATCAGGGTGCTCTCCACATTGGCACTCTCAGGCATCGGCCGGAAGCCGAGACCTGGACAACATAAAACAATTTTTGTTAACGTTACTCCACACTAAGTAATTTCTGCTACTCCATAAAACCACTGAAACAAGCAGGTAACCCCGGAACAATTTCTTGTAATATTTGTTCCGTGCGGAGAAACACGTATCGGGCAGCCAAACGCTCAGCCACTGTGTTGTTTAATAAAAGACAATAATTAAGAATCAAATACCAGGTCGTTCAAGTTTTCAATAGATAGAAGTTGCTACATATTATTATTGTTGAGAAAGAACTCATCGTAACGAGTTCTTTCTAAAGACCCGTAGGTCTTAATGACTTCAGACTTGCGCGGTTTAATTCGCGTACTACTGTAAGTCGCGTCGTGTACAATCGTTGCATGCTCTCAGCGACTTCCTCTATTAATTTTTTCCACAGTCGAAGTCACTAAAGTTACGGCCTGTAGCACGTGACTAAGATGTTACCGATAGTTTCTTGAATATAGATAGCTCTCATTTCTGCCGTGGAAAATCGGAAAACTTGTAAAAAAAACAATTATCTAGACTTCATTCACTAGCTAATTTCTTACCTGGGTTAGCGCCAATAAGGGACCCGTCCAGCTGCCACTTGGGCATCTTGGAGTCCAGGGTCTGGTAGAAGATCGCCAGCATGGCGGTGAAGAAGCCCACGAGGATTGCATAGAAGATCAGGTAAAACAGCAAGATTTTAGCTGCGGACAAAAGATGCAATATGTTAGAACGAGTATACCTCAGGAGTAGGCTGTGTTGGACGCGGGTGCTAACGTAGCGCAAGCGCCAATAGGACGCCATTTGTTAATGGCCGCTTACAAATGACGTCCTGATGGTGCTTGCGCTACGTTAGTGTTGTGATACGTATGCTTAAAGAGTGTATGTCCCTATTAGACCTCGCGTCCCCGTCTTACACACTGTTCCCGTAGACTGTGTCTATATGACCTACTATTTTTTCCCCGTGGTTTCGTCCGTGTGGTAGTTGTAAAATTATCAAACGGGCACTTTATAATAGGATAAAGGGTAGGTAGCCTTTATTTTATTCACTCTAATCTGTTCTCTGTATTATCTACCTATAAAAACGGCAAAAATCACGCTTGTTGTACGTGAGCCCCCTTTAATATGTATATTATTCTGTTTTTTCATAATTGTTATTATAGCGGCAACAGAAATATCATCTGTGAAAATTTCAACAGTCCACTATCACGGTTCGTAAGATATAGCCTGGTGACAGACAGACAAATAGACAGACAGCGAAGTCTCAATAATAGGGCCCCTTTTACCCTGGCTACAAAACCCTTAAAAACAAACCATATCAAGCAGCTCATAAAAATCAGCTGTAAGAAACGAACCAGTAACTAGTAGGGGTTGACCCCTATTCTCACGCGATTACCATCTGCGTGTTATTAATACGTGCTTCAACCTGGCAACCCTGTTGGACGAGTAGGTCACGAATTCAAGGATTTTCTTTTGAAAAGGGTTGCTAACGTATTCTCGTACCTACCCCAATATGTTTTGGTTTACTTTTTGCACATAATGAAGAAAAAAAAAAGTTTTTTATAATCATAAACGAGACGAATAAACTTTTACCGTCTTACCACAAAAAAATGTTAAACATCTGTCGAACACTTGTCTAAAAAAACTGTCTACTTCAAAACGACTCGACGACTTTATCTTTTTGTCGTAAAGCTAATATTTGAAACAATGTCCACTATCTATAAATAAATCATGATTTCATCTGAAAATAGTCTGAACCGCCATAATTACCTAACACAACCACATGTACGAGTATATAGGTACAGTGAGCACATAGGCACATGTGTGCGGTCGATGATGCCGATAATTAGTCATAAGTGGCGACAATAGGAGTTTCCTATCGGTCTACCGGCCGATCGCTGACCGTATTTGGACTTCCTATAACAGTGAATATTCGCATTCTTGCAGTTCCTTTTTTCAGTGAAGATGTAATTTATGACAGCTGTTTAACTAGAAATTATTTCGATCAGTTGCGAACCGTCTCATGATTTCAAATAGGTATGTTGTCATAGTAAAATTTACTTAATTTTATAAGTATGGCTTTACTCTCTTTTATATATGTACTAGCTTTTGCTCGCGACATCGTTCGCGTGGAATCACAGAAATCTTAATAATAAGGCAATAGAAGTCGCATAGACGCGTGACCTTGTCGCCGCGCATGTGTATCGTAGGTCACAAGTGCACGAGGAGCGTTTGTTGCGGTTACTTGTGTTATTTGACACGCGGAGAGGTAAACATGGTGTTTTGCAGCGTATCCAACTGCGGAAACTCGTCCAAAACTTGTAACTTAACAAATAAAGGAATAACATTTCATATGTAAGTACTTAATTTTTGAAATATTGTCGTTTTTAGTAAATATAAACAAATCAAATATTTTTACCACCGCTACAACGATTTATCACGAAAAACGTTTTTTTTGTCAATTCAATAACCATTAATGCTTAAGCTTGTCCATGTCTACTATTACAACTGCTAAAAGCAGCAATGGAATTATAGTCATGCGGACTCGCATTCTCGCGGCACAATAAACAATTCTTGGTACAAGCCGCATGAGTTGGCCGCAATTTAGTGACGTGCCACTACTATTCTGTATCGATAAATTAATTTCGTTCAGTTTGATTCTTAGTTTTACCAAATTGGAAAACATTATGGTTTTATGTTAAATGTTTAAATATGAGATGTATTTTCAGTTTTCAAAATCAAAATAATGTAGAAGTCCCATACTTTTTCATTTTTACAAATTATTTGCTTAATCATTGTTCAATGTGACCCATATTAGGTATGTATTTATATTTATTTATAGCATATAATTAATATTCTTACATAATTATGTATTGTTATTTATATAAAACTTAAACAATTTCAATTATGTTATTTTAGTTTATATTTTAATTTCAATTATGTTAAATTAGTTTAGTTTATTAAGTATTTGTAGTCCACCACTACACTAGCTACCTCCCGGGGTCGCGGGACCAAGGGATTACCGTGACCCCGGTACGTAAAGGGCTATTGAAGGACACCGTGGATTTTAGTCAGTACAAGTCTGACAGTCCCTCCCGCCCTGCCCTGGGTGGGAGGACTCATTTGATGATTTTACCACGATTAAAAAAAAAAAAAAACACTAGCTACCTCCACACTTTTATCTAAGTTCGTACATAGTCCGTCCTATTTGGTCATTGCTTTTTTTTCCATAAGGTGAAGTATTGGAGAGCCTTTGAGATTTAACTATATTATAAACTAAATGTATCTACTTACACTTATTGTTTTATTGAATCCCTTTCAATAAAATTAGTTATCTATTGTTGCTAGATTCCTTGGCGATTAACACTCAACGGAAAATTATAATTTATCGACATGAGCTCGTAGTAGTTTGCACTTGCACTGCACTATTCCTACGTAAGAGTGAGCGCGCGATATCATTTTCTGCTTTTCGCACACGTTTTTTATTGGCTGCAGGAGTCACGTGACCTGAGATTATACGTTTTTAGAAAATGTTGCGTAATGTCATCGCAAAAAGGTTTGGTTTTGTTGCAGCAATGCAAAGTGCATATGTAGGCGTTATTGTGTATCTATTGTTTGTTTATGTGGTGGTAGCTGTGACCCGGCGACACTCGTCCCGCTGTAAAATGTAGTACTATAGCATTTCTATTACCTTATTATTAAGATTTCTGTGCGTGGAATAGTGACTTCCGGCAGATTTTTTATTTTTTAAAATAAAAACTATCCTATGTCCTTTCTCGAGTTTCAAACTATGTCTGTACCAAATTTCACACAAATCGGTTCAGTAGTTTAGGCGTGAAGAAAAGACAGACAGAGTTACTTTCGCATTTATAATATTAATTTGGATTATATTCTTCTTCTTCTAGTGCACACATTGGAATTTTTTTGACGCCCTATAAATTTTTAATTTAGTAAATTTTTTACTTTTAATTTTAGTTTTTAAATGTAGTATGTATATTTAGGTATTTTTATTACAAAATTAATTAAATAATTGTAAATAGTAAAACAATTGAGCTGTTCCGCGAGTGTTACCGCGTAGTCTCACCAGTTGTACTACTGGTAATTTTGATCCCAGTAGTCTTACCACTAAAACAAAGCAATACTCTCATGTAGATCTATGTAAACACACTGGAAACATTGTTATGATTACAAACGACATCTTTTTTCTTTTCAAAAACTCAAAAAATATTGTATAATGTAGAGCGTATACCATCATGCCTTTTAATGGTTTAGGCAGAGGTCGTACCCTAGTCAACGAGTGTTAATCACCAATAATATCACATCACTTCACGATACGTCGTCAAACTGTACCAGTTAACGTGTTCTTGCAAACGATCAGGAATTAGGTCGCCGAGTTAGTTCCCCTCAAGGTAATGGCCAGTAGAACAATTATAACGTAAGTATTATTCATTTTCACTAATCCGACTAATTATTCTGAATTAATCCGTTTTGGTATAGATGATACCCCGGACACTGACTGCCTGACTGCCTTAATTTGTTACCGTGAGCCTGGAATTTAAAGGGAACTTGAAGAATCATCGTGGATTTTAGTTGGTATAAGTCTGACAGTCCCCCCGTCTCGCCCTGGACTTATTCGATGATTTAAGGACGATGAAATAAAACCCCGAACACGGTACTTCCACTTTTTTGCTTAAAACTTGATGGACGAAAAACATATTTTTTATAAAGCTTCTTACCTAATCGCGTTTTTTTTTTTAAATAAAACGTTGCCCCATAGGTACTAGAAATTTCTCCTGTGTTGTGGGTGCGTTTACAAACATAGAAACTCACATACACAAACACCCAGATGGAACAAATATTTGTAGGTCATACAAATATTTGTTCCGTGTGGGAATCGAATCCGCGACACTCAGCCCAGCAGTCCAATTGCTCAGCCACTGCGCTAACCGTGCCGTTTGATTTGTAAACATACACTTACGGAGGTAAAGATATTGGAAATGAAAATTTACACTTCCCGAGACACCCTGTATAAGCTACTGGTACCTATTCAGCTACATCCTATTTTTTAGCTAACTGCGAGAATTTAAAAATGTTTAATGTTTCTTTAATAATCAATGCTCCATATTATGATCATTTTTACTTAGTATTATTGTTTGTTATATTTTAAAAAGTCTACATTTCTAGATTACTCGGAGCTCTTGCTCTCAAATGTCACTTGAGATAACCTTAGATAGTTGGAACACGTTTTTAAAAATATAAATGGGCATTTCTACGAAGAAGGCATTTTTTTTTGTCGGTGTCAAAAAACACGGTTAAAAGCTACATTCACATACCAAAATTTTTAAGCGTATGTACCAATCTATATTACTAGAGAGCATAACATAACACACATAAATAATTAAAATACCAACAACTACAGAAAAATGTTACTGAATGTTTTTATTAATTGTATTTTTCTTTCCGTTACGTAGGTACAATATGTGTTATTCTAAATTGTGTGTTAAATCTGTGGTCACATTTCTCAATTCCATGGGCACTTAAAATGTAGATCGATTTATTTCATAAACTATTGTAGCTATGGTTGGCATTGAACACCATTTTGTTTCTAAAAACTGCATTTTATTTAGATTACATGCAATTTGTTATGATGTGTAAAAAAATGCCCACGAAATTGAGAAAAATCACAGCGTTCGTAGAAATGCTCAAATATCTCCCAGCTAGGTTGCAAAGCTTGTTGCGAGCCAGAGTTATGCAATTTTCTGAACTTTTTGCTGAACTAACAATAGCCTTTGAGACGAGTATTCTGTAGTGCGCTGAAAGCCTGAAGCACAGGGAAATTGCGAAAATTTTTACCGTTTGAAAAGTTCCAACTAGCTTCGTTACAGCATACTTTTCATAAGTATTTCAGGCTCGGAGGATCTGCGGGTCTAAAACAGCCACTTCAAGCAATATTCTTAAAGATTTACTTTGTGCATTTCCAGTAACGTCATTGGATATTCTTTAATTATTCATTCACGAAATGAATTATTAGGAATATTGCTAAGTCATCTCTTTAGATGTTTAGAATTAATTTTTATTTTATTTTGCTTTTAATTTTTTTGTCAGTGGGTAATGGGTCGGCACGAGCAAAAAAAATATTCCTTCTGCTACTTAGGACGCAAGTAAAAAATAAAGTTTTTGAAGTTGACCACTCTGCTTTTTCAGGTATGATATAAGGTGAACTGTTAATAATAAATTAATTAATTCGGCTTGTACATTTGAATATTAATTACACAATAACAGTCCCTCAAAACCCACCCTTCAGGACATCTTAATGTATGAGCTGGGCAGAGGAAGTGGCGAAACATACTCCTGAGCAACACATCTTTTATTTACCTACGTGTCCTAAAACATACAATTCCATAGATTACACATCAATTAAACGAATTCACATGTTCTTTAGTGGGTAGTATATAGTATCGTAAAAATAAATACGCGACTCAACACAATCGATTCGCCGCCATTAGAACCTATAAAATATCTACTAGTGGCGTGCCGTCCATTATGGCTAAAAGGCAGAGCTTTTCCTGGGAGCAATCAATATCATCAATATTGTGTGCACCCTGCACCAATGCAGGTATATGTCATTATAGGACAACGTACAGGTCACGGGTCACGGAGCATGCGCAGACAGTTATCACCTTTCGACCTTTGGGCAGGGAATTAGGAAATCTGAAGATTGGATCTAGGATAGATTTTGTGATTTTCTAGTAGGTGTAACCACTCATTTTTTTGTAAGCATTTTCGAAATAACGTTTCTCCTTTTCTTATATAAACATGGGTATCACAATGTCTTCGAATTTTGATATCATTGGTGGTGAACTAAATGCGTGCCTGGAAGGGTTAGAACCCATGACCACCTTGTAATTTAGGGAAGTTACCACTGAGCCACCATACCTCACACTAAATTAAAGTTGATAACGTCATCGTATTTGTTAAGAATTGGTTTATGTTCAAAATAGGCACCTTTACTAAACTCCATATTATGAAACCTCTAAATTAGGTCAAGTCGTGAAAACCTATTTATAAAATAACTTTGATAATACATTGTCTCTTCGATGGTTAGGATCAATACTTGATGTCAATGTAACATAATATATCTACGGGTGAATACGGCGCGGCTCGAAACCGAACTTCTTTTTTTTACCCTTGTTACTATTTTACTTTACCGGGTCTGTTTAAATAGATAACCGTGACGTAAGGGAATACGATAGATTTTAGTTTTAGTTTTATTTAGATTTGAATTTTGGTCAGTCAGCTATGGTAGTATATGTGAAACAATGTACTTATAATTTAAGATCGCAATGTACCATGTACTCAGAAATAAATATATCTTTACGAATCTGACAGTCCCTTCTGGCGAGAGGTCTCATTTGATGATATAAAAAATAAAAAAAATGGTGCAATGTAATAAGGCGATATTAAACGTAGAATTATATGGAGAAGTGTAAATAATTTTTATTTATCCATATGTATAAAAATCAATTGCTTTTCGTTAGTCTCACTCTACAAAACTCGAGAACCGCTAGACCGATTTGGCTAATAAAGGTTTTGAATTTTTTTTGGAAGTCCAGGGAAGGTTTAAAAGGTGAGTCAGCATGATAAAAAAAATGATTCTGAGGTGGTACGAAGTTTGCCGGATCAGCTATTCTGTAATATAAAATACAAAAGTAGTAACAATGGGAAAAAAAAACCCGTCGTACTACTAGATTGCTTGGTATTACTAGTAGTACAGCCGGTAATACCACGGGCAATAAGCGATCATTAATTTTGGTTCAAATTTTATTATTTTTTTCTAAAATTCCTGGTACACAATGAGTAATTTAAATATCCAACGAGAGTTAATTATTTTAATTACATTGATTTCGCGTTATCTGTGTTATTGTGACGTATTGATGAGTGTAAACTTATTTTTACTCGATTTTGTCGAAATGAGTATCTGATGTTTGTTTACTAACTAGGGGACATAATACTCAAGATAATTAACAATTTCTACAAACCAGCACTCGTCCAATACTATCTCTATTCTACCAAGTTTATTCAAAGTTATTTCTAAACAATTTAACAGTTTTAAGGATCATAGAAAGTGGTGCTTTGTAATAGTTTCTGCCTACCACTTCACGGCGTTTTATGTATATCAATGTCAACATTTTTACGTACTGGACCCGTAGATGACAATAAAAAATAATGTTTTTGTCTATTCTAGCCGCACCCTTCCATCCTCATGCCTCTTTCCTGCATATACATATGCATGATATTGCATCCTGCATCCACGCCTGGATTATTGTCGCGGAATTAAAACTAGATACTTTTGATAACATTTAATGCGATGGGTTTCTACTAAGTAACGCAGATTCTATCATTTATTTTGATGTTAACTATTCTTCCGTCCACATAACGGAAGCTTGTATAAGTGAAAGATCTGTCAACTGTCTTGACAGTCTAAAAACCACATCGTTCCTTCAGTTGTTCTTTGCGTATCAGGGCCACGGTGCTCTTTTAAGATAGTTAAGCAACTCACTGAACCGACAAAGAACACGCGCGCCTCTAGGAGTGTTATCAACGACCTAGGCTGTATGGTCGTTGGTCAGCATAGTGACGGGGCCCCCCTCTAGAGGACCAAAGCCTGCCGTGGTCGCGGGATTCACGTATTACCGTGACTCCGGAATGTAAAGGGCTATTGAAGGACACCGTGGATTTTAGTCAGTACGAGTCTGACAGTCCCTCCCGCTCTGCCCTAGGAGGAGTTATTTGATGATTTTACCACGTTAAAAAAAAGGGTTATACCCATGGTGAACTCTATGTAAGTATATTTGCTCATTTGCCATTTAGTTCCTTCAAGCTTCGCTCTTAACCCGCTAGAGGGCGCTATTAAATTAGAGCAAGGGTAGCATATAACAGCGCCGATCTGTCTACCCAGCTAGGTAAAGTTATTATAGAATTTTCTCCTCGTTTAGGTTCATTAAAGCCTTTACGATGTTTTTTGTCATCTTTGCAGTTCCTGTTCATCTAAGAGGTGCTCTCCTTTCCCTTATTGGGTGCATTACATCAGAGGGGTAGGAAAATCGAACATTACACACCTTGTAATGATAGAACGTGTATCATGCACTCCACTTGTAATTAAATGTGTCCGGCGGGTCGCATGCGTTACGTTGCAAGCCAATACATAGTCAGGGAGGTAGTATTATAATGTAATGTTCAAAGTCGAATCTTAATGGTGCATTACACGCGAATGCTCCTGTTGAGGAAGCACTTTTATAAAAGAATGAAAACCTACCTAATCTATTGTGCACGTTTTTAAAACTACTAATTTACACAAATTATAATTATATTATAAATCTGAAGAGATTTTTGTTTGGTTGATCGCGATTATCTCAGGAACTACTGGTTCGAATTAAAAAAGAAGAACGTGTACATGGAATATAGGGCACGATACAACTAAGAATCAATTAACCCCACGCCCTTATATCGTAGAAGTAAGGTCTATTTTCCTAGATCAAGTTGTCAATCAACACACGGGTTATTGGCAAGTAATTCTCATGTTTATTTACGTTGGTATATAAGGCCTCATTTAGACAAGGCGAGAACTTGCATGCAATTTTGACTACATTGCGGTATTTGTTTAACCAACTGAAGTTTTTGCCCCTCCATAGTCCGGAGTGTAACGCTGCTTGCATGCAATTTCTTGCATAGTCTAAATGAGGCCTAACGCTGCTTGCATGCAATTTCTTGCATAGTCTAAATGAGGCCTAAGACTTAGTGTATGAAATGTAATCCTAGGCATATTGAACAATGTGTATATGCCCTTGGGTTGTGCTTACTATAACAAAGACCTTAGTGGAACGGCCATAAAGGTGCTTCAATAATGGGAAGTTATGCTCGGAACGTGTGTAGAGATGGGAGTTTGGGCTATTTCTTGGGACATTTTGGCGCGTTAAATAAACGCCCGATAAATGCATTTTACCTGGGCTTTTTGCCCAGTTTAGTGTTTGCTTATTTTTATTTTTTTTTTTCAAAACAAAGTAATTATTTTTATACCCGGTTAGTGACCGAGCTTTTATTTGAGGTAAACTCATTTATGCCCAACAAGTTAATGCCCATTTTGTTCATAAATGTTTTTGCCCTCACGTTTAATGAATATGTTGCCAAATTTTAAAGTTAGTATAGATTTTCAAGTAGGAATCTAGAGTAAAATCAAATGCAGATGTTGTGATGAGTGTCGAAATAATATTTTAAATTTCTGAAATCATGATGATTGTATAATCATATTATGATCTGTGACTGTTGTGAAAGAAAAAATATTTGGTTGCTGAAACATACTGAATGTTATTTGAATAAATCGTTTATAAAAAAATATTGCAATTAATCTAACATCACCACGATTCTCATCCCCAAAGGGACATACATACAGAGATGTATCCATAGGTATACCAAATTGACGGTCCCTACGTACAAACGAATTAAATTAAACCTCTTTTCGAATTAGAGTGGTTTGAACATTAAGAACGCTCTCCTGTAAACTTCGGTTTTTGACATGTCCGTTTGTACATAGGGACCGTCGAAATAGACCATGCCTATATTTTTTCTGTATAAAAAATATAATATAAATATAGGTATTGCTAACATTATGTACATTACAAACAAGTTGCAAGCACTCAATTTTCATAGAAAATAAGGATCAATTTTCCGCCTGGAGTTCCCCTTAGATGTGGTTCCGTACGTCCTTGGATCGATCGTCACAAGGACGTTGCGCGCGCACCCCTACTCGCGACAATGCGCGCGCAGCCCGCCTTGGCGCGAAAAAAACACAAAATGCAATCTATGCACGTCTTTATTTTGGCAAAAAGACACTCCTTTATTCTAATTACTGTTTTTTTAAAGGTCATAATTAAAAAAAACATGATCAGGTGAATATTAATAACCTGGTCATATGAGCCCCATCTTACGTAACTTTCTTTTTTAATGGCGCCACTGGGCGATTTTTCTAAGCAAGTCCTTGAACTAAAGTTATCAGGATATTGAAGGAACCATTAATTTTCATTCAGTTATTGTACTGTTTTGTTCAAAAAGAAATAATATCGTGTCATAATTATCATATTTCTACGTTATCTAAGTGAAACGGAAATATGATTCTACATTACGAGTAACAGCATGCCTAATTAAAAGTAATAAGATAAGTATTGGAATCGAGTATTTTACTTATTTATGACAGTACCATGCGTTCGCTATTTACTAAGAAATGTCTTATATGTGCTAATAACGGTGAGAGCGAGGGCCACCATGATAGTCGCCGTGATATAAATAGGCCACGACTTACATAACCGAAAATAGATTTGAACATTTTCACTGGATTATAAACAGCGACTTTTCAGACAATTTTTCCGGACGTCGCGTATCGATTTTCCCTCCAAATTTAGACGAAAATTGGTTAAGAGATGAAAAAAGAGACTCACCCCAACTCGATCCCGTGCGGCCTAGAAATTGTCCGGTCTCGCCATTCCACAGGAAGATCCTGAAGCCCTCCCATTTGCCCAGCACTGGCGGGGGGCTGTAATACTGCTCGGTAACCTTAGTCTTGTCTGCCATGTTCGAAAGTCGAGGTGCCGAGCCGGACTGCGGACGGGAATCGATTGTCGGCGCCTTCGCCCTGTCTCGCCCCGCGCCCCGCCCCGCCGCGCGAACACCCCCCTGCGCATATCAACCCCTGCAACCCCGTCCTGCTTACGTAACGATTACATAAGGCGGCGCGCGCACGCTTCAGACCTAAATAGCGCACCAGCTTGCGTAGACCCCTTCAAACGCGCTTATAACCCCTTTTTACCTTCCTTTGTTTCAATCTCGAGGGGTGTGGCGGCTCTCTGTTCGCCGGTCAGGAAATAGGGTTGCAAAATAATGCTTTGCCATCGGATAGACTGACCTGACATAGGTTTAGAGGCTGTTTTAAAAAGTTACTTTTGGTACTAAGATGGTAGTCAGGTCTGGTCATTGTGCCAGGTTATTGGTCTATTGAAAAATTGATTTCATGTCTGAACAATCTAGATTTTATTTAGGTTTAAACTTTATTTTAGGAATTGTATCGTTAATTCAAGGAACTGTTTCAGTCTATTTTGTATATAATATTAAAATTCAAAAGCATTATCTTATTTTGTTTTGAGTTTATATTGAACAATCATTTATTCACTTATCTGACTGTCGAAAGGTACGTTAAACACTTTGCTAATATTTAAAAAAATGTTTTGGGGAGAAAATACGCTTAATTGTAAAAGTGTACCTTTTCGTGTAGTAAATAGAGTTAGATTTCGAGTCGCTCTATTAAAAAGTGCGCGCAGCGTCGCATATCGGTATGTATTGACCCTAAAATTCACCGTTGCATATTGCGTTCCAGGACCACGATGCGCTGGTAAGACATTCCTGAGACTATACATGCATCCCAGACTGACAAAACAATTTAATACTGGTTTGTGGTCAATTTAAATCAAGATCAATCAACTCGTAGATTCGTTAGCCAAGTTGTAATGGTTGAGACAACGAGGCTACGAATCAATTAGAAACAATTTATCTGTTAATTTCCATACTCTGGCTTGATTGGTGTTTAGGAAGCTAGAATAGGTCAACAAAACTACCTGTGAAACGACAGGTCGGGTTTGATACCCTAGCAAAGTAATTTTGTAATATTTTTAAAAGGGATACAAAGAAATAACATTCATAAATATAAAAATTAGTGTAATCACTTCATTACTTAAATTCCGGACTACTTATAATATTTTATATCAGTCAACAATTCCACATTTATTTCTTTATTTTATAAAGGTAGCTTCACATCTAAAAGGTGCAAACACAAAAATAATAGTTCCAAACAATATCCCAATTACGAAGTATACAGATAAAACAATACATAATTATGCACCAAACATACCGATCTATATAAATGTATTACGTACACAGAACTTATTTTTATGGTTTAAAAACATTTGACGTGAGAAGTGCCTGTGTTAATGTAATTTAAACACGAAAACCAGCAAAAAGTAAAGCGCCTGACAAAAAAGTTAATGCAACAATTTTACTAAATTAAATTTGCTAAGTACATTTCAAAAGGGCCATCATTTCACTTCAGTTTTTTCGATCTTTTCTTCGCTCCTCTGTGATCCATTATCGTTAAGTACTCCATTGTGAGGTTTGGTCCAAGCTTGACAGACGCATGTGGGTCCTGGTATACCAGTGTTATGACCGCCGCTGATCACACCTTGTTGGAATCCACCACTGTTGGAGCCAGTTACTCCTTGGCCACTCTGATTACCTGCTTGTCCTTGGAACTGCGATAACTGATGGTTTTGTCCCACAAACGCGGGCTGTGTAACCTGACCTTGAGGCTGCGTGGGTCCTACATAGTTATTGGACGGCTGAGTCTGTCCCACAAAAGTTCCCGACTGTTGGTTGGACGGCTGAGTCTGTCCAACAATAGTTCCCGAATGTTGGTTGGACGGCTGAGTCTGTCCTACAAAGGTTCCCGACTGTTGGTTGGATGGCTGAGTCTGTCCTACAAAGGTTCCTGACTGCTGGTTGTTCACAAAGTTGCTCGACTGCTGATGACCACCGTAGGATCCTGTTGGCTGCTGCTGGAAGCCATCTGAAGGCTGATTCGGATAGTTTGGCTGGTTGACTGGAAGAGAACCTTGGTAATTCCCGTTAGTAAACTGATTCTGGTTCACAAATTGCCCAACCTGTTGATTCTGATTTTGGAATTGCTGATTCTGTACAGGAACCTGTCCCTGCTGTCCCTGGCCTTGTACTCCAGCCTGCACTTGATTTTGGTACTGTCCAGCTTGCGCACTTCCAAACGAAGCAGAAACCTGTTGGTTCTGTCCTTGTAACTGGCTGCCTGTCTGGGGATATGTTTGATACTGTCCTTGAGCCTGGTTTTGGGAGCTTCCATAGTAGCCTTGTGTGTTAACGTATCCTCCTTGGTTGTAGTTGTTCCCTGATTGAGGATAGTTTCCATATTGCCCTTGGTACTGTGCTTGACCTTGTTGTTGTATTGGCTGGTAGCCTGTGTTCCAGGGTGCGTACTGCTGAGGGTACCCTTGCTGGTACACCTGCTGCTGCGCCTGCGTCTGGACGGTGGTGGTCTGCTGCGTGGGTTTGTTCTTGTGGTTCTGGACGATGTCAATGACCCCGCCGATGATCTTCTCTGGGATGTGAAGAACTTTTCTTGCTTCCAATGCGTTTGCGCTGTTGAGCGCGACGATGAGTAACTGAAAAGATTATTTATTTATTTAATAAAGATAAGTGTAAAATAAAAATTTGCCTGTCTAATAAATACTATGGTATATACTGTCTCCTCAGCGTAACGTAGCCGGTACAATGACTTAGAAATAACAGAAAAAAAATTAACCATATTGTAGACTGCTACAAAAATAGCAACATCCAAATTTTTTTTTTAAACGTTTCCCCACACTAGGAATTTCTTCTGTGACGTGGGTGCGTTTACAAACATAGAAACTCACATACACAAACATGTAGATCATACAAATATTTGTTCCGTGCGGGGATCGAACGCGCGACACACAGCGCAGCAGTCCAATTGCTTAGCCACTGCGTCAAACGTGTCGTTAATTACCCACATTATGTACGAAAATAGATGTGCTTAATCACAATTATTACTTCTAGTAAAGCCTTTAATCCGCGTAATTAAGTACAATCAAATGACGTAAATATTTACTCCAATGCCAGTTGCCTATCCATACATACTATGCCTCTCAACCACTGGAAAAGGTTTTATATGGTTTTAGTAAATTATAATTTTAAATTAAAGTTTTAATTAACAAATTTATTTGAGACTCGTGACACGCCTCGGCTTTTCGTAAAAGTAATTCGAAAATAAATTATAGCCTAATGTCACTCTCTGGTAAAATAGTTTTCTGTATTAGAACATTTATTTAAATAGGTTCAGTAGTTTTTCAGTTAACCAATTGAAAAATAAATAATTTAAAAATCTAATTTTAACTTTTTTTACACTAATTTAGATAATTCAATTTGTGAAAATTTTCAAATAACCCGTTAATTTAAATTGCAATTTTTAAGGTCTTTTAAAGTAATTAAACCACGCCTGTAAACTCCTAATTATGCATTTAAAACGTAGATTATTCAGAAATATAATAAACAAAATTAATCAATAACATCGATATTTTATATATTTTTCTTCTCACCAATTAATATTTACAAATAAGTATTATCGACTCACCAGTATCGAGATCCTTTTATATCCTTCCATGGTGGTAACTGCACTGATGCACTGGTGGCGGTCCAAGGAGAGCGCTGCAATTGACGCCTCACTTCAAGGACAAACTTTTATATTGCAGCCACCAGGCGCGCTGGCCGTAGGGCTGACACGAGAATTTTCTCTCAATAAAAAAGCAAGTATTTTAACAAGTTTATGTGTTTTAAAGTTGGTATCTAACGAGGTTTACTAGACATGGAAAAGATTTAAAATAACCGTGCCAAATAAGAACACAAAATACTAAAAAGAAAATTAAAAAGAGATGAGCTTAGAATCAAACACTCGTAGGCTTTCGTAGGCAATTCGTAGACCCCTCGTAGGCTTTCGTAGCCAATTTGTAGACCAATCGTAGGCAATTCGTAGACCTGTCGTAGCTTTTCGTAGACTTCCATAGGCAACTCGTAGAACTCTCGTAGACTTTTGTAGACTATACGTAGGCTCTCATAGGTAAATCGTAGAGGTCTCGTGGGCTTTTTCGTAGGCTATTTACAGATACTCGTAGTCTTTCTTAGGCAATCCGTAGACGTCTCGTAGGCGTCTGTGGAACATTTGTAGTACAGCTTTTAGATAGCTTTTTTCTTCTTGAACCGAGACTTCAATAAGTTGAAATATTTATTTAATTAACCATTTATATCGTGCTACCCATCATTATTTATTTTAAGCCAGTAACATGAGATAATGTACAACGTGTAACGTTTAGGTAATCCTATTAGTAGTTAAAAATACGGACGGATTACCTTAATCGCATTATATGGACCTACTCATTAACAATTAAACAAAATTATTTGACTTTTGGTGTTATAATTTTGGAATATATCTACCTTTTTTTTATCGTGGTGAAATCATGAAATAAGTCCTCCCAGCCAGGGCAGGACGGGAGGGACTGTCAGACGTGACTGAATAAAATCCACGGTGTCCTTCAATAGCCCTTCACGTACCGGGGTCACGGTAATTCGTGAGTCCCGCGACCGGATATATCTACCTTGTTGGAGTTATTTAGACTACCTCACCAGTCTACTGGTCACAAGGACTACTGCTCACTATGAGTACTGCGTTTGATTTCCAAATTGGACAAAGTGTTATTAGGTTATTCAATTAGAAATTTTTAAGTAGCATCCTGACCTGGATTACAGGTGAAATGTTAAGTAAGTTATAAGGTTCTCTCGTTTCAGGTAACCATGGCCCTGGAACGTAAAGGGCTATAGAAGGACACCGTGGATTTTAGTGAGTACAAGTCTGACAGTCCCTCATTTGATTATTTTACCACGTTAAAAAAGTATGTTGTAAAAAATTACGATTTTTATATTTTAAACAACATTTAAAAAAATCTCTGTTTTTATATCTTTTTTTTTAAAGTACCCACTCGAAATGTAATTTATCTATAATATGTATGTATTTAGAAATATATAAGTATGTTTATCAGTCGTCTAGTACCCATAACAAAAGCTCTGCTTAGCTTGGGACTAGATGGCGTTGTGTGACAGTTGTGGAATATTTATTTATTTATTATTAAAAAACCTTATTTCTCTACCTTTGAACCCTTCAATTGCTACTATCACTATCACAAAAACAATTATCTCCTTTGCAGCAGCCCTGCATCATGAGAATGCGGCGTGTGATGGAAGACACGGGCGCGATGGCGCGAGTTATCTCACCCTCCGCCTGTACCGCTACTTGTGCCGGAGCGAGCACCGAGCCGAATATCGATAAATGATTCGAAAAATTTTGGCTCCACTGTCAAAATAGTTCACATTAATTAAATACTAGCTTCCGCCCGCGACTCCGTCCGCGCGGATGTCGGTCTTCGCGTGGATGGTTTATTTCTCCATTTTGAGTAACTCTGACAATGACATCTTAGAAATATCTATTGGACCCAAATACGGCTAAGCCTAATCCACTGCGGGTAATGCAACGTGTGTTCGCGGTTCTACAGAACAACGTCTATGAATAAAACTGAAAAATAAGATTTTTTTTCTACGTATTTTTCCAGGATAAAAAGTATCCCATTTTATGCCCAGGATAATAAGGTATAATTATACCAAGTTGCATCGAAATCAAACCGTTAGTTTTCACGTGATGCCTGCATATACAGACAGACAGACAACAATTTTTTTAATCACATATTTGGGTTTGGTATCGATCCAGCAACATCCCCCGCTATTTATTTTTTCAATATTTTCAATGTACAGAATTGACCCTTCGACAGATTTATTATATGTATAGATGCACCCTTTTTTTAATCATACAAGGACAAACTTTATGGCACCACATTATATTTTTACTTACTATTCTATATGGTATTTTTTCCAGAACCCAGGGTCGCGGGACTGTACGAATTACCGTGACCCCGGAACGTAAAGGGCTACTGAAGGACACCGTGGATTTTAGTCAGTACGAGTCTGACAGTCCCTCCTGCTCTGCCCTGGGTGGGAGAGGACTCATTTAATGATTTTACCACGTAAAAAAAGGGGAGCTTAAGAAAATATGTATCTATAATATTAAAATTTTAAGGTATAAAGAAACTTACAATTATTTAAAAAGAATTCCTATGAATTGTTTATTAACCTCATGATTCGTTCTGCTAAAAATAGTTTTTCATCTTTTCAAAAACATTTTAAGCTAAACAAGTAATTTAAAAAAATCGACAAGTCGAATTCACTATCGATATCGATGCGCACTAAACTCCCGCCAACCACAAAGTCCAAACGTATGATTGACGCAGCGACCGCGCACCCGAATAAAAGACATAAGTAAGTATCCCTTTTGTTTTTTTGCGGCAATCGACACGGCCAGCCGAATCACTGCCCATGGCCGATTTATTATCACATCGAGTTTATTCGGCGAAGCAGAATGATGAAGTACCTTTTGTAACATTCAATGGTTCTTTATTGGGTATTAAGGAAAATTACTTTTGAATGATCGTGTGTTCGTGTGTGGTTGCCACGTTTTTTATTGTTTGTTGGTTACGGTACTTTAGTACGGTGTGTGATTTTGGAATTAAATTAATTACCTGCTACTGATTTAAAAAGAATGTTGTTATTTGTTAGGTACGGCCCATATTTAGTTGTCTTGCTAAGCCTTTTATGATTAGCACAGTCTTTTTAAGAGATTTTAAATAAATAAATAAAATTTTGTACTTAGTTTTTTTTTTCTTTTTGAGCTCCATCAAAGATTGGTTATTTATAAATAGCATAAAATCAATCACACAATCAAGACTTTATAGTTTATTATGCTCTTGCTAAATTTTCATAAAAGCAATGTAATATAGTGGCCATATCGTAGTATAAAAACCATACAATTAAAAATTAGGTATATCACCAAGCCGTGAAATTAATTATTATCATATTTACTTCTTTATTCATCTTTTAACTTATTGGTTACATTTTTAAATATTATTAAAAAAAAAATGCATTCCACCAGCATCGGGAACAGGGTCTGGGCTGCCGGCGGTCAGGGCTCCTGAGAGAGGAATCTCCTGATATCATATTATTATTATTATTTTAAATCGTTGCCTCACACCAGGAATTTCTCCTGTATCGTGGGTGAGTTTACAAACATGGAAACTCACATACACAAACACCCAGACCTGGAACAACTACTTGCAGATCATACAAATATTTGTTCCGTGCGGGAATCGAACCCGCGAAACATAGCGCAGGAGTCCAATTTCTCAGCCACTGCGCCAAACGTGCCGTCATATTATTATTAAGTTCATCTCTTTAGGATGTGGTAGAGCATTTCATAAACCGTTGGTCCCATTTCATGATGTGGCTTGCTAAAACGGGCCAACTTCCATGCTTGTTTGGCTCTATCATGAATCGGGTCACTTCTTTTCCCAGTTAAGAGCATTTGTCCCGAGGTAGTCCCGATTTCTACATACGTACGTTTATAGTACCAAAATAAAGAGGATTGACGACAATAATGTATGCCAGAGTGGTAGTTAGTTTGATGTGCAGAATGCCTGACCGATACTATTTATATCTATGTCATTAGGTAGGTACCTTCCTTTTTTTTTGTCGTGGTAAAATCATTATATGAGTCCTGCCCTGGGTGGGAACCCAGGGCAGAGCGGGAGGGACTGTCAGACTCGTACTGACTAAAATCCACGGTGTCCTTCACTAGCCCTTTACGTACCGGGGTCACGGTAATTCGTGCAATCCCCCAACCATTAGGTACTTTCCTAGGAGATTTATATGCAAAATAATGACGTAGTTCACAAGGCTCGCAGTACCCTTACAGACGGACGCGGTCTATTGAATCCGCAGTCACATCCTCTGACCCTGCTACATTTTAACTATGTCTCGCATTACCTGACCGAATTATATAAAGATATAAGAAAAACTTCATCAGCTCTTGCTTAGTTAGAAACAGTGACTCATTCTTCACTCGTTATGACTCTTGCTGTAGTTAAAATCATCATCATCCGTCTATTCTCCCGTAACCGTGACCCTGGAACGTAAAGGGCTATTGAAGGATCACCGTGGATTTTAGTCAGTATAAGTCTGACAGTATCTCCGGCCCCGCCCAGCGTAGGAGACTTTACCATGATAAAAAAAAATACCACCTATTCTACGTTGGGGTTCCATTCGAAGCAGATGTGGCTCAAAATAAGCATTTTACATGGAGCGACTGCCTATCTCACCTACACAGCCCAGTAACTGGGTAATACGATACCCCTTGATAAAATTGGTCATGCTGTACCTAGTTAAAATATGTAAGCTTTTTTTTTCTACCTACGTGTGTATGGAGTCAAATTAATTTCCGACCATTAAGTGAAAACCTGGAAGGTGCAAGTACCAGGAAAGGAGGCGGGACATATCCTGCAGAAGGGCTGGCGTAGCGGCCAATTTTTTTTACTAGACTTCACACAAATTAAGTAAGATCCTATACATCAAGGTTTCTTGAACATCTTATCATACACTTCCTAATCCTACTAAATATCATTAACGTAAAAGTATCTTTAGATGGATGGATGTTTGTTACTACTTGGCGTAAAAACTACTGAACGGTTCTGAATTAAAGGAAAACAGAATTTTTGACAGGCCTGTTGGTCTAGTGGTTAGTAACCCTGACTGCTATGCCGGAGGTCGTGGGTTCAATTCCCACCCAGGACAAATGTTTGTGTGATGAGCACGATCATTTGTTCTGTGTCTGGGTGTGATTTAGAAATATATAAGTATGTTTATCAGTTGTCTAGAACCCATAACACAAACTCTGCTTAGCTTGGGACTAGATGGCGTTGTGTGATAGTTGTGGAATATTTATTTATTTATTTATTTATGACCTGGATTAACACATATCATAGTTTTTATCCCGATTTTATGTACCCATGGGATATTTTCAAATTGTAGCAGGGAAATATCAATGCAAGTTCAATGAGGATCACGAAACCAGTGCACCCCATCATCCTTCAAAGGTAAAGGTTATCGCAAATCATGTCAAGTGTTACACAAAGTGAATTTAATCACAACTGGCATGATTATTATGAAGAGTGAGGGGGCGAGCAGAGTGGTCGGCGATATGTAGCAGCGTCTCATTCAACAAATTATCCTATACAATTTTAATTTAGTCATTTTTGTAAATATTTTACTTTTAATTTTAGTTTTTAAATGTAGTATGTATATATAGTTTATTTTTATTTTTGCAATAATTAATGAGACTGAAATAGTTTTTATAATATTGTATGTTTTTAAATAATGATTAATCTTAATTTTATTAATTAATTAATATACAAATTATCCTTTGAGTAATATTTACATGATACATCGATTTTTTTATTGATCAAGTGGTCGCTAGCTCAACTGCTAAACAAGAGATCCAGGATCGATTTCCAGACCGGACAAAGTACCTATTAATGGGTTTCGTCGTATGGAATCATGCCGATGACTATAGGCTCGCTCCTATTACAAAAGACTAAAACTTAACTGACGGAAAAATTATCATACTGTTATGTACACATCTGCCTTACCCTTCGAGAACGGGCACGCCGCAATCGCGGCGGTAAGACCCCTCTTTGAGGAGTGGCTGGATAGGCGTCACGGCGTCCTGACCTACCGCATGACGCAGGTCCTCACCGGACACGGAAATTTCGGGACGTTCCTGTGTCTGATAGGGAGGGAAGAAACGCCTGGGTGTCACCACTGCGAGGATCGTCCGGAGGACACGGTGGAGCATACGGTGCAGGACTGCCCCGCTTGGGCAGAGCACCGCCGTGTCGTCACGACGGCGATAGGCGGAGACCTCTCGCGCCCGGCATTGGTCGAGGCCATGCTGCGGGGCGAGACGGAGTGGGAAACGGTCGCCTCCTTTTGCGAAGCAGTCATGCTCGTGAAGAAGGAGGCGGGCCGCCTGAGGGAGAGGACAGCGTCCTCCCTCCACCCCAGCCGCAGTGGTAGACGCCCACGGCGTCGGACGTCGCAAGACGATCTCCGGCCACCGTAGGCGCGGGCATGCGGGCAGCGAGAAATGGGCGACTCGCTGTCCGACCATGGACCATGCCCGGGTCGACGGCGCGTTGTGTTCCACGCGCGCCTCAAAGAGTGTCAGCATAGTGACGGGGCCTGTAGAGGGCCAAAGCCTGCCGGGGTCGCGGGACCAAGGGATTACCGTTACCCCGGTACGTAAAGGGCTATTGAAGGACACCGTGGATTTTAGTCAGTACAAGTCTGACAGCCCCTACCGCCCTGCCCTGGGTGGGAGGACTCATTTGATGATTTTCACGATGAAAAACCCTTCGAGAATAAGAGGTGTGATATTTCGTTATGTTACCTAATTTAAGTTTATTAAGGGACATGTGTTTTTATGAAGCCGTCGTTGATGCATTATTAAGGCCTTTGCCCAATGTCATTGAAGATTTGACCTTTGGATAGCATTTCTTTGTTTCACACCATCTACAGTCAGGAAATCATATATGCATGACTCATTATACGTATACAATCTGGACTGATCAAAATGTAAATCTACTAAATACTTTAAACGGCTGACTGACTTCAAGTTAATTACAACTTGCAAAGAACAAATAATTTAAAAAAAAAACAAAGTTCATTCAATCGTTCAATTTTGCTGTAACTGAATATTCTTCAGACAAACCCGTTCTGGTTTCATAGTAAACCCTGACTCATCTTTCTTACTACTTTCGCCTAGTAAATATCAGGTTGTTGTTCTTTGTACCTGGCTGCGTACCTCCCACATACCGGCGTCCATTATCCTGTGCGGCTAGCGTGGTGCGCGGGCGCAGTCGCAGAGCGCATACTTGCGCGAACGCCGGCTTTTCCTGCGGTACGGTTGACAGGTTAGGTGAGGACTTCGTTTGAGTTATTATTTTTTTTGGGGTCCTGTGTATTTAATCTTAACTTTTTATTATAAATGGGAAAGTGAGTTTGTTTGTGTGTGACCTTTCCACGTTTATGCTGCAGAACCGATTTCGGTTTTGGACATTTTGGTAAATTCTGGAGCTGGTCATCGGCTACTTACTTTTACATTAAATTTGAAAAGGGCGAGGGAAGTCGTGAGTAAAAAGCCAGTTTTAATTCTTTGTTCAAGGTCCAGTTAAACATTTTATGCGGTGTTCTAAGGTCATTGGATTGATTCGTCCTTTTCAAAAGGACCCCTTGTAACTCTGTCACAATGAACAAAGTTCGATTGTTTGGCGTTACTCTCGACGATCTAAACTGTTGTACTATCACTGCCGGGGGCCTCATGATGTCCTCGATGCTGGTAGAAGATCACTTATATTATAACAGAATTGGAAACGAAGATTATTTATTTATTTTTATTTATTTTATCCTTTATTTCAGGCAACTAAAGGCCCATAAAACACAATACACATATAAATATAAAACAATAATAAACTAATACATATTTTAAACAATATAAACATGTAAGGTAGTTTAGTGGCTCCTGGCTTCAGGCGAGCAATGGGTGACTCGCTGTCCAATCATGGACCATGCACCAGGGCAAAGGCGCGTCGTGTTCCGCACGCGCCTTAAAGAGCTATCAGCAAACTGATGGTGCCAAAGTCGCAGGCTTGTGTCATCAGGTAACTGTGACTACAGGGTCCCTTTGTGACCCTGGGGTTATTGAAGGATCACCATGAATTTTAGTCAGTACAAGTGTGACAGTCCTTCCCGTCCTACCCTGGGTGTGAGGACTCATTTGATGACTTTAATACAATAAAAAAGCCCCATTCCAGTTGTTCAACCACTTCTCTTCTTGCAGAAACAAAACCCATCCAAGATGACGGGTGCGAAGAAGCGCGTGTCAGACCTGACCAGCCTGGAGCGGTTCAACATGTACTACAAGGAGAAGGAGGTACCCCTCACCGGCGCAGAGAGGACCAAGAGGTTCATCTGGAACCCGAAGACCAGGCAGTTTTGTGGCAGAACTGGCGCCAGCTGGTGTGAGTGATGTTTTATTTGTTTTTTTCTTTTGTAATTGTTGCCTAGGATTTTCTACCATATCGTAAAGGAGTAAATGATACTGTGACGTTTGATAGAGGAGAATGGAAGAAAAAAACGTGTTGCGCCGACCCCAAGTAAAATGGGATAAGGGCAGGAAGATGATGATGATCGTGCCTGCGTGACAACCCATTTAAACACATTTAAATTAACGTACACAAACCCCAGACCCAAAACAAATATTAGAAGTCGATTGCTGACGAAATAATGCATTGACAACTGACGACACGGTTGGTGCAGTGGCTGAGCGATTGGACTGCTGCGCTGCGTGTCGTGGGTTGCTTCCCGAATGGAGCAAATATTTGTATGATCTACAAGTAGTTGTTCCGGGTCGGGGCGTTTGTGAATGTGAGTTTACATGTTTGTAAGCGCACCCACGACACAGGAGAAATGTTTATAAAAAATTAAATAAAAAACTGATTTGTATTTTCTAGTGGTGTTAGCGTGCCAGGTATTCAGAATAAGGTCCTGCGGTCGGTTTCCAGGTCGACAAAACATTATCGCATTTTTTTCATCAGATATGAAGCGAATGAATTTGCGCATACTGCTCAACTTAACTCTTCGGGACTTATAGGCGTAAAGTTGTACGTGTTACACTTTTTATTTATCTATGCCAACATCAATCGTCCATGACTCAATCTTCCTAAAACTTTATTATGAATACCGGAGACTTTGCCTAAATGGTCGGCATAAAGACGTGCCCAGCGGAAACTGCGACGGCCGCTCATTGGTTCAATGAGATCATTGGAGCATCCTGCGCTCGCGCCGCTCCAAGCGGGATTTAACCGGAGACCATATACTTTTGACGTGGACCTGTGGCCTTTTTTCTGTTGAGGTGTGATTGTATGGGCTGTTTAATGGTCAGCCTGGACAATTTCACAACGCGATGTTAAAACACAGTTTCCAACTTAAATGTAGTTAAGTAGAATAGTACCTAACAATCGTATTTTTTATCAGTGTTCAAATATTAAATCGGTAACTTAAAACAAAATGAACAAAAGGAATATATCCTATATATAATGCCTCCACAACGCTGTCCTGATAAAACTGAACTGGTAATGTGCCCAAGAAACTGGCGGCGCGGGCGTTGCCTCTTTGAATGGCAATTCAGGCCTCTGGCCAAGATAAAAGCCAGCGCTTGGGAAGCGTCAACAATCTTATAACTCTTTGAAGAGACTATGAACACTCGTGAATCGTAAAAACCTTAAATTTCTTTTTGCTCTAGATTTTTTCTTTTTTTTTTAATTTTGCACACGTTAGTGTCCCCACATTAGGAATTTCTCCAGTATGTTGGGTGCGTTCATAGACTCAGATACACAGACGGTCAGACCCGGAACAACTACTCGTAGATCATACAAATATTTGTACTGTGCGTGAATCGAACCCGCGACACGCAGCGCAGCACTCCAATCGCTCAGTAACTGCGCCATCAAAAAATTAAAGTAGTAATCCCTCAAACTAGTCCGTAATAACTTACACTGTGCAATCTTTATTTTAAAGCCCCAATTTAGACTGCCTCTATATTACATAAACATAACTCGAGAAATTTATTTATTTATTTATTTATTTATAGATAAGGCACTTCAACGACTTACTCACTACAGCACTTACAAATAGAAAATTAAAACATATTTAACCTTAGTGAGTTCGCCACTTAAAGAAGTGCACAGCACTCGCAGCAAAGTCAAAAATAAATTGTCCAAGTAATTATTAAAAATAAAATACCGAATTCAAAATTAAAATTAAAGAAAAAATAAAACATCAATAAATCAAAATTAAAATTAACGAAATAAAACATAAAAAATACAAAGGTCAAATTAAAGATAAAATAAAAAGAATTACAAAGGTTTACATTTTAAAAAATTACAGAAATCTAAATTAATTACTATTATTAAAATTAAAATTTTTTGACGGTGAGAATTACAATAAAATAAAATAAAACAACACTATACCTACACCAGAAAATCATGTAAACAAGGATGAGAGAAAAAAAATAAAAAAAATAATGGAAGTGGATGCAACACTATCGTCAGATGTCTTGAGAGTCAGAGCTGGCCAAAAGTCTTTTACGGAATTGACGGATGGGGTTAGAAAAGATGTCGATGCCATTGGCGCGTTGAGCGATTTTATTATAGCTTCCCATAAGGCGGTTCATTGGCGCGGAGCTACCAAGGTTAGTACGACCGGCAGTAGTGGCAAAGGTTTTAGTGTCGCGACCAGATCTAATTATATTGTTTCGAGGTACAGATATTCTAAGCTCAGCCAAAAGTTCTGGGGCATTTAGCAAGCCGTTTACCAATTTAAAAAGAAATAATTGGTCAGTCACATCTCTACGGTGTTCGAGAGAGCATATATTGAAGTGGCTGAGTCTTTGGTCGTATGAGTAATCTCGTGGACAGGTGGAAGATTTGAAACAAAGGTATCTTGTGAAGCTTCTTTGGATACGTTCAATTCTGTTCACGTGTACTCGGTAGGTTGGGTTCCAAGCTGGAGATGCATAGTCCAGCAAGCTTCTCACGAGAGTATTAAAGAGGACCTTTAAGGTTGAGATGGACGTAAAATCGCGACATGTTCTTTTAATAAAGCCTGACATTTTTGCAGCTTTAGCAGTAATGTTGTCGATATGGTTTATAAAAGATAGTTTGGAGTCCAAGTGCACTCCGAGGTCGCGAATCGTGTCCACTTTTAATAGTGTTACCCCGGATAAAGAGTACGACGTAGGTAATGGTTTCCGTTTCTTAGTAAAAGTAATGTGGTGACACTTTTTCACATTCAGGGACATCCGGTTTAGCAAACACCAATCATGAACCGCATCAAGGTCTGCCTGCAGTAATTCAGCGTCAACGGATGAGTTTATAACTTTGTAGATTTTTAAATCGTCAGCGAAAATAGAACAATTGCTATGTTTTACTGCAAGAACTATGTCATTGACGAATATTAAAAATAAAATTGGACCTAGATGTGAACCTTGGGGGACACCAGACGTTGAAATAAAAACCGGGGACTCATATCCCTTTACAACCACTCTTAGCTGTCTTTCTGTCAAATACGATTTGAACCATAGGAGCGAGTGACCAAATACGCCGAAATCTTCTAGCTTCTTTAAAAGGATTTTATGATCCACCTTGTCGAACGCGCTGCTAAAATCGGTGTAAATGGAGTCGACCTGAGCGCGAGAGTCAATCAATTCACTGATTTGGTTGACGTAATGGACTAAGTTTGTAGAAGTCGATTTACGAACACAGAAACCATGCTGTTGGGGAACTAGTTGGGGATTGATTAGTGATGTAAGTAAAGGACATATCAGGGTTTCAAAAATTTTTGCAAATACAGAGAGGAGTGAGATAGGGCGGTAGTTTTGCACGTCACCAGGAATACCTTTTTTGAACACCGGAACAACATTTGCAATTTTCCATTCCTTTGGAAACTGTGATGTCATGATGGAGTAATTAAATATTAATTTAAGTGGTAACGACAGGCTGGGAGCGCACCTCTTAACAAATAGCGGCGGCAAACCGTCTGGCCCTGCCCCTTTACTGATGTTAAGTTTTTTTAGTGCCTTAAGTACATCACGTTCCGTAAACACCACTCTACCCAACTCGTACTGATGATACTTGGGACCTGTTTGAACTACCGCAGGCGAACCAATCGAAGGAGTGAAGTTAGAGGAGAAATGTTGAGCAAACAAGCTGCAAACTTCGTCACCAGTGGATGCTGTTTTATCTCCCAAATACATCTCCGAGGGAATGTCGTTGGATTTAGCCTTTTTTGTTTTGACAAATGACCAAAAGTGTTTTGGGTTATGTACAATACTTTTTTCAGTGAAGCACACAAAATCTTTATAGCATCTAGTCAACATGGCTTTAGATCTCTCCGCCAGAAGCTTGTATTCAAATTGGTCCCTAGGGTTTTTATATTTTTTGTAACGAATTCGAAGCTTTTCCTTTTCATTTAAAACCCTGATGAGAGGCTTAGAGAACCAGGGGGGATACTTAATATTCGGTTTATTAGATTTAGGGACGTGCTCGTCTACCATTTCCCTAAGGTGCTTGTATAGCCCTTCGACCATAGCATCGACATCACTAAGTTCCGAAAAAGTTTGTGTCCAGTCAACGTGCCTGAGCTTAGCATTGATTAATGTATAGTCAGCTTTTTTAAAGTTCAGGATAACAGGAATTTTACTCTTTAACAGTGCAGGACACGTATTTACCAATGTTATTTCGAGAGGCGGGTGATATACATCCACTATTGACAGAGGGTTATTGCATACACTTACATTTCCCCCATTGAAGTTACAGAGTGTTAAGTCTAGAGTTTTGTCATAAGTATTCCGAACTGTGTTAATTTGCTGCATATTACACAGGGACATAAAATCAATCAGAGAGTAGCCTAATGTGTTAGCATAGTTACTAGCAATGGTACTGGAAGTGTTAGAAAGAGTTTTGTCCAATTTCCAGTCAATAAAACTAAGATTGAAGTCTCCAACAATTAAGGTTTCGTCGCCAGTGGTGTCGATAACCGAGGAGGCCTTGTCAAGGAACTTGTCAAGTGTACGCTGTTGAACTGGAGGAGGCAGATATACTGCGCAGATGTTTAGGTTTTGTCTTTTTTTCCCTGACACAGTCTTGAGTCTGACCCAAAGGTTTTCAGTGTCTGTTTCCCATTGTGACATCCGAGCTGAGACTATAGACTTCAAAACAGCAATCAAAACACCTCCGCCTCTCTTTCCACTATTGACGGTAGATGTTCTATCTCTGCGATAAATGTTGTATCTGGTGTCAAATAATTCACCATCGTTTATACTGTCATCAAGCCAGGTCTCAGTGCCAATAATAACATCATAGTTGTGCAATCGTGTCGACAATTCAATAGTGTTCAACTTTGTTTTCATACCTCTAAAGTTCTGATAGTATATCTTGAATTGTTATTATCAATTTTATAGTAGCGTTGCTAGAAATGATGGTGTTATACTATTAGGCATCTGACGGGGTCGCGGGACTGTCTGATCAGGCAACCGTAACCCTGGAACGTAAAGGGCTATATAAGGACCACCGAGGATTTTAGGCAGTACAAGTCAGAATACAGTCATTCCCTTCCCGCCCTGAGTGGGAGAATTCATTTGATGATTTTACCACGATAAAAAAAAAATACTATTAGGCATAGATGTATGCCTAAGTCTCGTATATTTCTGAGAGTTAAATAGGACCTAATTAAATTGGTGTAACTCACAGGAAACGGTCAGTTACTGCAATTTGTAAAAGTTAATTTTGAAAGCAACTCAAAAGAAACAGGTATGAAACAGGTGTGTAGTAGTAAACGGCACGGTTCGCGCAGTGGCCGAGCGATCGACTGCTGCGTTGCGGGTCGCGGTATTTGTGCGGTGCAGGTATTGAAATACCTGCACCGCACAAATATTTAAATGATCTACAAATAGTTGTTCCAGGTCTGGGTATTTGTAAACGTGTGTTTAAATGTTTGTAAACGCACACACGATGCAGAAGAAATCATTAGTTTGGGACAAAGAAAGAGAAGATAAAGTTCTAATATTTTTTATTCAATTTCAGCCAAAATAGCACTATTCTACTTCATCTTCTACTCTGCGCTGGCGATCTTGGTCGCAATCTGCATGTGGACCTTCCTGCAACTCCTGGATCCTCGGCAGCCCATGTGGCAGCTGGAGAAGAGCATCATCGGCACCAACCCTGGGCTGGGCTTCCGACCGATGCCACCAGAGGTCGCCAGCAGTGTCATCTGGTACAAGGGGAATGATCCTGGAAGCTATAAGTTCTGGGTTAAGGAATTGTCTAAGATTTTGGCCGGTAAGTGATTCTATCACTTAAATATAAAGGAATTGTTGTTGTCACCGGCCAGTTCTCTGCTTTATCTGACCGCTTTAAAAAAGAAGAAAGGATGAAAGGGGTCAAGTATTCTTCTGGGCTAATTTCCAAATAATTATTTTGTATCCCTTAATTCTTATTATTGAACTATTACTATGATGAGGGGGTCTCAGATCAGTTCTAACACTTCATCATCTTCATCATATGAGTCGTAGGATGTTCGATTGTCCACTGCTGAACGTAAGTCTCCCCTAAGACCCCACGCTCATCGGCGCGTTGTGTTCCACGCGCGCCTCAAAGAGTGTCAGCATATTGACGGGGCCTGTAGAGGGCCAAAGCCTGCCGGGGTCGCGGGACTTACCCATTACCGTGACCCCGGTACGTAAAGGGCTTGTGAAGGACACCGTGGATTTTAGTCAGTACAAGTCTGACAGTCCCTCCCGCCCTGCCCTGGGTGGGAGGACTCATTTGATGATTTTACCACGCAAAAAAAAAAAAAAAGACCCCACGCTCATACAAAAAATCGTTTCGTTTCTTGGTAATATTTGGTCCTAATTGTAATTCGTTTCACACAGATTATTGCCTATACACCTAAACTGTTTCACTAATCTTTTTAAATAATCTTGAATCTATAAGTAATAGGTATGGCAACCATTAGGTTTATCACAATTTTCTCCATTTTTCTTCCAATAACTTTAGTTTGTTAAGTCACTAAACAATTCCTTCCATTGCAGTCTACAAACGAGACGGCAAGAAGTCAGGAGCGAGCCAGAACATTCACAATTGTGACTTCAAGCTCCCAGCCCCCGCTGGCAAAGTCTGCGATGTGGACATCAGCGCCTGGGGTCCCTGCCTCGAAGAAAACCACTTCGCCTACCAGAAGTCAACCCCCTGCGTCTTCCTGAAGTTGAACAAGATCTTCGGATGGAAGCCGGCCTTCTATAACAGCTCTGATCACTTGCCTGCGGAGATGCCTGATGATCTGAAGGAGCATATCAGGAACATGACGGCGTATGATAAGAATTACGTATGTTTTCATTCGCATATGCAACATTTAGGGTCAGGTAAAAATGTCGGGCAACCGTACACTCGTCTTCATTGAAAACCTGGTGATCATAATCTCTGAATGGAAGTGAAAATTATGTTTTTTTTTCTACTCCACCGTTATTCTTTTAAAATCATCCTAATTCATGATTTTGTTATTGGACCTAGGGATTGCTGTTGCCACATCCTGAAATTAAGTCACTTGACACAAATGTCTATAAATCTGATTTCTCATTCGTTTCCCAGCTGAACATGGTGTGGGTCTCCTGCCAGGGTGAGAACCCAGCAGACCGGGAGAACATCGGCCCCATCCAGTACATGCCCTACCGAGGGTTCCCGGGATACTACTTCCCATATACCAACCAGGAGGGATACCTGAGTCCACTCGTCGCTGTTCATCTGCAAAGACCAAAGAGTAAGTTCACTAATACAAGTAAAAAGTTGAAAGGAAGTGATGATGAATTTTTCTGTTATTGTCTAAAATCATCCGATTCGCCCACACACACCACGTGTAGAGGTTTAGGCAGATGATTTTTGACATTTGCATTCATTGGTAGGGATAGAATTTGAAATACCACCACGTGTAGAGGTTTAGGCAGATGATTTTTGACATTTGCATTCATTGGTAGGGATAGAATTCAAATGAGTGTAAACTCACGGCACGTCGACTTCCGAAAATCTCCAAGTTTCCCATCCCATCATAATTTGATGAAGTTGTTCAGATATAGTTCGCGAAGGGTTAGGTTACCGGACGGAGAAAGTCAATGAGGACTTCCACCTCGACAAAAACAAAAGTTAAGCTTAACTAATTAATGTAGACAGCACGGTTAGCGCAGTGGCTTAGCGTATGACACGCTGAGTGTCGCGGGTTCGATTCTCACACGTAGAAATATTTACATGATTTAGCTACAACTAGTTGTTCCGGGTGTTTGTGTATGTAAGTTTAAATGTTCGTAAATGCACCCACGATGCAAGAGAAGTTTTTATTGTTGGGCAATAGTTAAAACAAAAGTAATGTCCTATAGCTAAGCTATTTTTATTCCTATTTACAGCGGGCATGCTTATCAACATCGAGTGCCGCGCCTGGGCCCGAAACATCATGTACGACAGACACGAGGCGATGGGCGCAGTGCACATCGAGATCATGATCGAGTAGACCAGAGTTCAGTCCTGATTGAATGTACCTTTTGAAAGCAGCAAAGATTATGAAGAGGATACCTACTGTAGTTTGACAAAGGTTGTTTTAATTTCATCACAAGAAAACTGTGTTTTAATTTATTAAAAGAAGGCGTGTTCATATCGCCAGTCTTAGAATTTTTATACTGATTAGCACAGCCCAGCATGTGTAGTCTGGACCCTCTTATGTCGTCTTAAAACTAGCCTTGTTCCAGTGAGTGAACGACGTGGCGCTAGACGACTTGTATAGCTATGTCTCTTTCACTCACTGGAACAAGCCTGGTTTTAAGACGTCATATTACGGCCGCTGCTCACACAAGATACTTGTAATTCTATATTTTCGCCTCAAGCAAAACACATACTTACAACAGAAATAACTGCCATAATTAATTATTTATATGAAACCAAAACGAAGCTAGAATACCAAATACTTGTTAATATTTATGAATATTGTGCGTGATTGTCGATACGTTGAGTGATACTATTTGTAATTTATTTTAATAAATGTAGTTACCGAGATCGTATTTTGATATACCACCATAAATAAAATCTTTCAGTCGAACAAGAAATACGGAGACCTTATCACAAAATTTTAATATTTATTTATTTAAAATGCGGTTTTTTTTTGTCCAAAAAAAGGGTTTGAGGCGTTTCGAAACCTCCATACCTTTAAAATTGAATATTTAATGAGGAAAAATTAATGAGCCAGATAATTAGTTGGTTTTTACACATAAAATCAATTTCCTACCATTATTTTAATGGCATCTGGTTGCGCCCATGTGTTACTATGGCTCGCGTCACTGAATAAATAGATACTCGTACACATACATAGGAGCGGGTGCACACTCAATACCTTTGAAAGTATTGATATTTTCAATTTGGTAAGTAAATAAAAGATTTATATACATACATCACAATCTATTTAAGTACTCATTTACAAAAATAACAACACACTTCTAACATAAACACAACATTTTTATCGTAATCATTTGAAAGGTCGCTGCACATTACAGCGTAACAGCAACGTCTCTCGCAAGCAATTTGTAAAATAATTAAAAAAAAAACTACTGTTTACGAGCTCAGGCTATGCGACTTTATACGACACCTACAGGCAGCGAAACGTGCGTGTGTCATGCGTGTTTCTTCAACACGCGTAGTATGACACCATAGAGTAGGTTAGAGACAAAATGACAGTATGTAGAAATATTACTATAGTCCTGAGTATGGCGATGTTTAAAATGTAGAAATAATATTCTACAGTTGTCTACGGGCCGTGCTTTACTTAAGCAAAAATATGACGAATTTTTGAGAAATAACTTTTTATTCTTCGTAGGTCATGCTAAGCTTGCAGCATCAGCTGGGCTAAACAGTGACAGTGACGTGCTTAGAATGATAAATGATTAGGTACAACTTGTAAATGTTCGTAAATAAATTAATGATACTATCGCTGTAATGTGCTGTTACCTTAACAAATCTACATCAACTACTCCATTTTATTATTGATCACATTTACTTAAAATAACAAATTACAGTACTCCCAGCATACGTAACAATAGGCAGTAGGATAAAAGATAAATGTTTTGGATCAGAAGGAGTACAAGGACCTTTTAGCATTTGGTAAAAATAGCCGAACCTTTTTGCGTAATACTGTTATATTATAATAACACATGATATTCCTAAACCAGTTTTCAAAATCCAAGATCGTGCTAAATGCTTCTTTTTCTTCTTCTAAATGCTTTAATTTTCTGTACTACGTTTATTGACAAATTAAGTTATTATTATGTGAAGCTCCCAGTTCCTGCTGATGAACTTGACCATTCAATTGTAATGAGCATTCTTGCGAAAGTTACGTTACAGAAAAACAAACGAGAGCGTTTTAGCGAGCATTCTAACGAACGTTCTGGCGAGCTTTTTGCTGAGCCGACTGTCAAGTCGGATATCCTTTTGCAGAAACATTTTTGACGAGCAACGACTAGAGGGTTCACTAGAAATCTCGAGAATGTGTTCGTGGCCCTGTGCGTTGTTTGGTTCGACAAAATTAAAAACGGCGAATGCTCGATTTTCTGTTACAAAAGTATGCTCAAGTCTATCGGCACCTAAACACAAATTTAAATGTTTACATATAGTCCTCCTCTGCCAAAGTTGTTAAAGAGCCAAAAGATCTTTGTAACACTGTACATCAGAGCCAAGAGATCCATGTGAATACTGTACATCATTACTTACTTATCCCACCACCTATTGATGCTGGCAGCACTGATACTAATTGTTCTATTGACTTTCATATAAAATATTATTCCCTACTTTCTAATAAGACACATTAAGTTATTAGTGCTTTCATTGAGGAAGTTGCAGCGCTTGTGGAGAAGAGAAACAAGATACTTAAGGTCAATTATGTAAGACTAGCTACCGCCCGCGACTCCGTCCGCGCGGATGTCGGTCTTCGCGTGGATGGTTTATTTCCCCATTTTGAGTATCTCTGACAATGACATCTTATAAATATTACGGCGCTGAATCCACTGCGGGTAATGCAACGTGTGTTCGCGGTTCTACAGAACAACGTCTATGAATAAAACTGAAAAATAAGATTTTTTTTCTACGTATTTTTCCAGGATAAAAAGTATCCTATGTTATGCCCAGGATAATAAGGAATAATTATACCAAGTTTCATCGAAATCGAACCGTTAGTTTTCACGTGATGCCTGCACAAACAGACAGACAGACAGACAGACAGACAGACAGACAAAAATTTTTTTAATCATATATTTGGGTTTGGTATCGATCCAGCAACACCCCCCACTATTTATTTTTTCAATATTTTCAATGTACAGAATTGACCCTTCTACAGATTTATTATAGTACCTATAGATAGAAGATATGAGAATAACCATCTGAAGTATTTTGACTTTCATCAGGTAATCAATGTGGGCTCTTCATGTTTGTGTAGGCGTGGGTAAGGGCTTTGGAGGCGTAGTTTAGCATAGAATTTATGTATTGTAAGAAAACTGCACTTGTAACTATTCACTGTTATAACTATTGGTACGAACTTCTGGCCGCCTCGCCAGAGCTCGGAGTTCGTTCTAGAAGTTATAGCAAAGAGGTTGCGCCGACATACACAATTAATAAAAAAAAAACATTAAACTTTAGCTCTTGAAATGGTTATTGACTCAAAGACCAGACCTCTACAATACCCATAGCTATTGCCTATTTCCGCCCCAAAATTAATATTGCATCTCAGTCCAAATCCTGGTCCGTATTCTTTAATGGCTGCTTGTGATTTATTGTCGCTAAAATCAGACACGGTACAGGCAAAGATCGCGATCAAGATTTCGACCGAGATACATAATTAATTGCTGGTATTAAGTAACAGTACAGGCTAAGGAAATACCCGACTGCGCAAGAAGAAGGGTTATGATTTAAAAACTAATCTAAATGCCCCGTTTTAAATTTCCTCGTTTCCTTCTTCAACCCTGGCTGCTCCTCAAGCACTTGCGCTGGCGCAGCTTTGGTCCCATTCAGTCGATCATGATCTCCAGGTGCGTGGAGCCGAACCTGTCCTTCAGGCTGTCGGTGAACTTGATGTTGCGCGCCCACGCACGGCAACGAATGTTTAATATTTGATGCGCTGGAAGAAGATATTTTGGATGACTAATGGGAAAACTATAACACCAACAAAGTCTTACTATGAGTAAATCTATTGGGAAAGACCATGTGATACTACTCGATAAAACTAATGGGAACAATGCCGCAAGGTGGCTGGCAACAGCAGAAAATCGCCCAAAGGCAGTTAAACAGAAAATTACCATGTACTTTAAATGTCTAATGAATCCACTCTCCCGGCCTAGTGCAGAGGACATCCGACAATTAACATGATCTTAACTAGGATAATGCAGACGTCCACTGCTGAACATAGGCCTCCTTACACATTTCTAATAAGACCAGTTGGAAGTGGCTTGCATTCAGCGAGATCCTGCGGTCTTAATTTGATCGTCTGTCCACCTTGTAGCTAGGATTGCAATTAAATAATTTAAAAAAAGAAAGTTCTGTCACAATTCTATCTATCTGTGTGACAAACAGGTTACAGGAAGACTTACGCCTCGGATTCAAAAGTTGCACGGCGACGAGCGGACTCAGGTATCCGGGGGTGTTGTCATAGGGGAAGTAGACCTCAGCCAGGCCAGGGTACGGCCAATATTTCAGTGGACCAAGGGCTTCCACGTCTGCCGGTCGCTCACCCATACATGATATCCAGACTTTGCGACGCTGGAAGAAGATACAGAAGGATTAAAATACGAGTACGTACGAGATCTGGGAGAGAATGCAACATTATTCTGTAATTTTCCCAGTGGCGACAGTTCCGGGGTCGCGGGACTTACCCATTACCGTGACCCCGGTACGTAAAGGGCTAGTGAAGGACACCGTGGATTTTAGTCAGTACAAGTCTGACAGTCCCTCCCACCCTGCCCTGGGTGGAAGGACTCATTTGATGATTTGACGATAAAAAAAAGTGGCGACAGTTGATTATTTTGGGTGGGAATGAACCCTATCCCTGCATGTGTTACCGGGGTCGCGGAGCTGTCTAAACAGGTAACTGCGACCCTGGAACGTGAAGGAACACCAGCGTTGATTTAAGTCAGTACAAGTCTGATAATCCCATCCGCTCTACACTGGACTGGAATAATTATTTAATTTACATCATTCTATATAGCTAAGTGGTATACCTGTTTTACACTACTAACTTTACACTACACTTTCAAATGCAATGTACACTATTTCAACACCTAATTCTTGGCAATTATCTGCTAAACTGTTAGTATAACTGATACTTACTTCCTGAGCAGTGGCGTTATTGATATAGTCCTTTATGTCAGGCGGCATGTCGGGGGGTAGATCACCGGGATCGTCGTAGAAGTCGGGGTTGAAGTCATACAACTGGAACGAGAAACATGAATGAGAAGATAATATAAATGTAGTCAACGCTATGCAAAATGAGGGTGTTATGAATTCTACTGATGGTCCCGTTTGTCATTTTTAAATCTTTGCCAGTGGTTGCAGGTATTCAGGATTTATTACCGTTGAATCCCACTTTTGGATCCCATTTAGATGGATCCCATTTAATGCCCGTTGAATCCCATGTTATGACAACATGTGTGTATTTCACAGAAGAAAAATGTTACTTTTATTTTTAACCGACTCCTAAAAAAGAACGATGTTCTTAATTCGGATTTTATATTTTAAAGTGTGTTCTGAAGTCAAATTGAATTCCACTCGTTTAGACTGAAAGCAAACCTTAACATTGCTGGAAAAAGGCTAGCCACTGGTTAAAACTGCATAAGTTATTGACGTATACTCGTATTAATTTTCCTCCTCCTTTTTTATATTTTGATACACAGCTGCAATGATCAGGTATCTCTGAAGAGTTCCACTTACCCTATTCAACTTGACGATGATACAGGGAGTCTTGTTGGGATAGCCGAAGTCGTTCTCACTGGAACAGGGCCCGAAGCTGCTGGTGTTGAAGGCGCAGACCTCGGCGCGGGGAGGCTTCACGTCGCCGCAATCACGCTGGTTCACGCCCTGGTTGATCAGCAACGACTTGTTGTTGTAGGCTGGAAGAAGGTGATATAATGTTGATAGGATTGTAATATAATTTCTAGGTTAATTGGGCTAACAAGCGCTGCGGTCTATCAGGTCTTGGACTCGAAAAGGTAATTTCTTGGCATCTTTTTTTCTTGAGTTAGCATATACATAGCAGTTGAACTTCTGGGTATTTGAATAATTAGCCTTTCTTACCACTACGAAGGTCTTATATGGCTAGGAAGATACCACGTAATTTTAGATTCTTAAAACATGTCGGTTTTTCGAGATTGTCGGACTGATGTTATGTTTTAAAAGTGTCTCAAAAAAGTGAGCACCATTGAAATAATTTAAATAATTTTTTACTAACGACCCGACCGGCTTCTCACAACAGGAATGTAGAAAGAAGAAGTCAATTTAAAAGAAGTGCATTTAGTACTGCTCCTGGCGAAGGCTTCCAACAATAGTAAAAATGATTCAATAGAACAAACTTACGTGCAAGAAATTCATTGATATTGTTGACGTACTTCTTGACCTGCGTGTCGTTGTCTGCGTGGTACCAGATGAGGGCCCCTTCCTCAAACAGTATCGGCCTGTGACCCATGCCTGGGTTGGCACCTGGAAAACATCGCGGTGGAGGATTAGTTAGTAATTTAAAGTGACTGGCGCTTCGGGGCCCCCTGTAGAGAGCCAAAGCCTGCCGGGGTCGCGGGACTCACGAATTACCGTGACCCCGGTTCGTAAAGGGCTATTGAAGGACACCGTGGATTTTAGTCAGTCAAGTCTGACAGTTCCTCCCGCCCTGCCCTGGGTCAGAAATCATCAAATGAGTCCTGGAAGGACCACGCTAAAAAAAAAGTGATTTACAATGCTTTTTTTTTGAGTGTCCAATATTTCGATACTGTTGCAAGCGCCATGGTCTATCCTATACATGTCAAATGATAAAATGAAATTATATTTATTTAAACAAGTATGTTAAAAAAGAAAAATAATATTACGTCGTCTTTTCACAAACTAGATGAAGACGATGTTTTCATTAGTCAAGTCTTAATTAGTCTTGCTAAATCTCTAAAACGGCTCTATTAATTTGAATGGAAATAATATTATTGTGTTTGAAATTGCCTGGAGAATGTTCGTGAAAAGATACTTTCGATTTATCGCCCATGATCCGTGGCGGGTTACTACTTTACGAATATAAAACCGAAACTCAAAACAAATAATAAACATGGTTAATACCCATCCATCTTCATCCATTCATCTTTTATTTATAACTAGCTCCGCCCGCGACTCCGTCCGCGCGGATGTCGGTCTTCGCGTGGATGGTTTATTTCTCCATATTGAGTAACTCTGACAATGACATCTTATAAATATCTATTGGACCCATATACGGCTAAGCCTATAATAGTTAAGGAGATCGCGGTTCTACAGAACAACTTCTATGAATAAAACTGAAAAATAAGATTTTTTTTTCTACGTATTTTTCCAGGATAAAAAGTATCCTATTTTATGCCCAAGATAATAAGGTATAATTATACCAAGTTTCATCGAAATCGAACCGTTAGTTTTCACGTGATGCCTGCATATACAGACAGACAGACAGACAAATTTTTTTTTATTCACATATTTGGGTTTGGTATCGATCCAGCAAAACCCCCCGCTATTTATTTTTTCAATATTTTCAATGTATAGAATTGACCCTTCTACAGATTTATTATAGTATAGAAGATGTGCCAGCCACTTTAAAGTACGACAGTATTTGCCTGATCCATCATGCTCCATCCGCCCTAGAGATTTTATGATATAAACAGATATATTTATAACTGGAAGCTTATTAAAATAAATATATAAACATGATGAAACTTTTATTGAAATTTTTGCGAAGAGTTCTTGACCTCATCCTTTACAAGATCTAAATATATCTGAATAGCGTTTGATGCATGCGTCGGCGGCGTGTAAAATAAAACTTCAGTCTTCGATTAAATATCGACTTGAAAAGAAGTTATTGATAAAGGTAGGAAGATATATATTTTTTTGCGTGGTAAAATCATCAAATGAGTCCTCCCACCCAGGGCAGGGCGGGAGGGACTGTCAGACTAGTACTGACTAAAATCCACGGTGTCCTTCAATAGCCCTTTACGTACCGGGGTCACAGTAATTCGTTAGTTCCGCGACCCCGGCAGGCAAAGGTAGGGAGATAATTAGGCAATAAATATGCATGGAATGGAAGGCAGAAGTTGGTTTTCCTGTAAAATCAGCTGTTGAGCTGCGCAGACGATGTGGCTGCCATCAGGGGTAACTTGGATTAGGCTAACACATAAACATGGGGATTGACATGAAAGGGATTGACATGGGCCTCTCAGGGGCCATATTATGACATCTTAAAACCAGGCTTGTTCCATTGAGTGAACGAGGTGGCGCTAGACGACTTATATAGCTCTGTCTCTTTCACTCACCGGAACAAGCCTGGTTTTACGACGTCATAATACGGCCGAAGGTTATCAACGGTCACTGTTACACACTCATAGTTTTGTGGCGACAGCAGTGCCGGATTGACACAGTAGAAGGAGTACGAATAGGCTATTTTACTAGAAAAATTTTATAAGTCCGAAAAATAGATTATCAAAAAATATTGGACCCGTATTTTTTCTTTTGTTGCAAAACCGAAATTGACGATGATACAACGCTTCTAAAAATCACAAAACGTCACTCGGTCGGTACAATGTTACAAGCGTTATGACGTCACAAGCCCCCACTACCGAATTTCGAAGTGTTTTATCTTTGTTAATATTCAATGATTTAAACAAAAAATACGTTTTTATTATGTTTCAATATTCTAACTGCCGAACTAAACATATTTTCAATTTATTTATGCAATAAACTACCCTATTGATACAGGGATATTGCATAAGGGAGCCTTTTTCTTTTTATTTTTGTTAGTTCGTTTCTTATTTAATTTCCAACGAAATTGTCATAAAAAAGGAATCTTCAATAGAATTTGCTAAGGACCCCTGTTTAATCCGGCACTGGCCGACAGAATTCAATTTTATGTTCAACGTAAAGTAATAAGAAGTCTACGTAGTATCTGCTTACCTATGATAGAGTCAGCGAGCGTGAAGTAAGGGATCTTCTCGTCCATGGTGGCCATGAGCCCGCACATGCAGATGGAGAAGAAGATTATGATGCAGATGTACATCACCAGGTAGATCAAACCGATAACGCCTGGAACAAACAATATTAGTAAATATTATATTCATTTATACCTTCATTCCAGGCAAATATGGCCCGTAACATTAATATTATTATTATAGTTCATATTTAAACATTACGCCGCTCTTAGATACTACTTACTGTGGTAACCTATCCAAGGGCAGACCTCGACAAGAGTTACTGCTCTGTCGAGTAGTAACTCTTGTCGAGGGAAAGTTAACTAAACGATAGGAAAGTTATGACACATCAAAAGTTAAGACAAAATACTAAACTATACAAGTAGAATATAATATTATTATTGCCAGCGACTACCCCTGTTACAACTCAAAAATTATCCCAACTGAAGATTAAATTGGGATAAGAACTATCCTATCCTTTAATACAGACTATAAACTATCTGTGTACCAAATTTTATCCAATTCCGTTCAGTGGTTTTTAAGTGAGAGAGTAACAAAAACTTTCACGTATATAATATTAAGTAAGATAAGTAAGATTAAGATTTATTGCTATGAATACTTATAAGTACACTGTTCAGCCATTTTAAAATAAACGTTCAAACAAAATGAAAGAACATATTTACAATATTACACTAGTTTGTCTATTCAATTAGCAGCGTATACGCATATTGAGTATCTAAAGACTAGATCATTACTTATTATCACTGCGTGTTACTATACTTATAATACAGTGCTAAATGATACGTCATATTACTCGTATGTATAATATAACACACTAGCTTGTGCCGGCGAATTCGTCTGTGTGTTTAAACTGTCACCCATCCATTTAACAAACTTGGCAAGCTTAACTTTGGTTCGCAGGACCATGGTAGCCACAAAAATTGGACAGACACAATAATTATTTTACAAGGTAATTTAAAATATATACCACACTATTCCATGCGTAAAATAAAGTGCGCCAAAAGCTTTTAAAAGCCAGACAAGCGTAGAACGCAATCGATCGACGGTCATAAAATTAATACATTTGTATCGAAAATATACTTTATTATGTTGTACGTTGATGCTCTACTCAAAGATAATCTAGAATCAGCTTTAGTCAATCCAAACTAATATTATAAATGCGAAAGTAACTCTGTCTGTCTGTCTGTCTTTTCTTCACGCCTAAACTACTGAACCGATTAGTGTTAAATTTGGTACAGACACAGTTTGGAACTTGAGAAAGGACATAGGATAGTTTTTAACCGACTTCAAAAAAAGGAGGACTGTATTTTTTTTTTATGTTTGTTACCGCATTACGACCGACTGGGTGAACCGATTTCCTTAATTCTTTTTTTGTTTGAAAGCTGGTGCTTCCCGTGTGGTCCCATTGTCACCATATCAGGATCTGATGATTGGATCTTGGAGAAATCGAGGGCAACCCTCAAATTTTATAGGCCCACGCATCGTTTTTCGTAAATCTTATGAAGTAATTTAGGTATTTGCGTATGGTAATCATCATTTTATGTAGCTGAGCATGGAAGGTACAACTCCTTAACAGTAAGGAGTAGGCATCGACTGATTCATTGTTCGCATATCTCCGGAACTTCACGTCCGATTTAAATAATTCTTTTTTTTGCGCTAGGTATCGTTCAACTTAGGGAATATTGCAAGTTTCATCAAAATCGGTTCAGTAGTTTTTGATGCAGTCGCTCCATGCAAAATACTGATATCCAGCTGCATCTGGTTTGACTGGAAGCCGACCTCAATATAGTTGGGAAAAACGCTAGGCAGATGATGAACGGAGTATAGATAATTCTATTAGTACTATATGTCGAGTGGTCCTTATGCTCGATAGATGGCGGTGATCGCGCAATGATGTCGATCGTTACACGAGTTCGATCGTTACACGGGACAAAGAAAGCTACTTTGTTTTATACTATGTAGTGATTACATACAAGTAACATTGGTCCGACCTGTTTATTAGTCAGTGTTTAGTAATCCGTTTGTGCTTGATAGGATAATCTCAAGCCCGGGGAAGGGCATAGGGCTACTTTTTATAAACACACCACAGGTAAAGATTGATGAAGAAGCCACTGGTAGAATTTTGAAATTTGCAGAGTTTTATTATTATTATTTTTTCATCGTGGTAAAATCATCAAATGAGTCCTCCCACGGGCAGGGCGGGAGGGACTGTCAGACTTGACTGACTTAAATCTACGGTGTCCTTCAATAGCCCTTAACGTACCGGGGTCACGGTAATTCGTAAGTCCCGCGACCCCGGCAGGCTTTGGCCCTCTAAAATAATGAGCACTTAGATAGGAATTCAGATAATTCCACCCTCAAGAGATTCCCTCTAAATATTAGGTATAGCTGTTCACCGAAACTAATTTTGAAGTTAGAAATCTGGGATGTACGATGTGAAGTTACGTAAAAAAATATAAGTATTAAAAAAAAATGTCACGTAACTTAATGAGGCAGACCAAATTCTTCGCGAGCGAAGCCGCGGGCAAAAGCTAGTAAGGTTCATAACACACACGTAAAGTCATAAAAAAAACTGATTTATCTCAAAATTATGCTGACTGCCTAAACAGGGTACGTTGCCCTGAACCGTAAAGGGGCTACCGAAGGTATTAAGTGTTGACCCTGACAGTCCCTTCCGCTCCACGTAGAGTGGACTGCCTGAGTGATTGGCTGATACATTGCGTATTACGGGTTCGAATCCTTCACGAAACATATTTATAGAGGCCAACGGTGGTATTTTCAGGACTCGACACATGACAAATTCTTGGTGTGTCTACGTATTTTCTGTATTTACTAAGTTTTTTGTGTATATAGTGCGATAAGACCACCATTGTGACCATAGACTAAGAAACATTGCAAAACTGTTTTTTTTTTGTGTACAATAAAGAGTATTCTATCTATCTATTTTGCAGTCTTTGAACAGCATTCATTCAAAAATAGACCACGTACTAAAATCTACGTCCATTTTAAATCCTATAAAAAAATCAAAGAAAAGCATTTTTACACCCACCCATAATATACGAGCTATATAAAGTATTCCCGCGAAATGTGCAGTATTACTAACAAAGAGAAACATGGCCGCCGCAAGATGGCCGCGGCCAAAATAGCCCGCGCTACGCAAGCCGGTCACGGATTGTTTACATTCAGGGCTACGTCACGGCTGTCAGGGATGCCAGGAGTAGTGTCAAATACACCTATTCTATCACTATTCAATCAAGAATAGATAAAGTTATTTCTATACCATTCTACAATACCCGTAGACGACTGAAGAATAATTATGCTGACTGTACATTTCAATAATCGCCATGCTAATCATTCTCAATTCAAACTAATAGATACGTTATAGTTTTGACAGTAGGTCAAAACTACAACGTCTATTAGAACATGGGATCGTTTATGCTCATGAAATTACACTTTTTTTCTTCCATCAATAACCATTCCGAGCTGTAGGTTCTGGGTTCCAACGCAGCCAATTTATTTCATCACCACTGCTCTCAAAACTTTATCGTGTGTAAACCGGCTTTAACGGCATGTCTTAGAACCAAAAGTTCGAAGCCATGTTGACATCTACCCACTCCCTCTCATAGTGAAGTAGCCTGTATCCAGTAGGAACTTTATAGGCTGATGATGATGGTGATCAAGGCAAGCAAGGTATCCTATAGTAAAAGTACTTGGATACTAATTAAAGTAGCAACTGCTGTAGTAGGTATCTATTGCTGCCAATAATTCTACCAATGCTGCACAAAGCTCTGACACTTAATTGCATACGTTCACGAAACCACGCTGATATGGCATTTGCATGATCTTTTCAGAGAATCTTCGATTTATTCGAAGTTGAGAGAAGTGGCGCCACCTGCCGTTTACGCAAGTGCACTAATAGTAACAGCAATGCGAGTTTACTCACTATGTTTACCTTCGTGAGTGGAAGTGATCGTTAATTCTAATTTTGTGTACACGTGTGGCACATAAATGGTTTCAAATGTTTCAATGGCTTAGAAAAATCTTTAATGTATGTAATAATATAACGTAACATCAAGCACCTCCAGGTCCCACATTAAATAAGACCAAATTTTAGAATTGCATCGGCTTCAAGATTTTTGTATATTTTTTCTTACACCTTTTAATGGCGAAACTGTATGCCAAACAATCGTATGACCGAGATATAAGTATCCCGTGGGGCTACTCCAAGTTATGAACTTTGTGCCTATTATGAGAATCCGTTCATAGTTTTTATTTGGGTCAAGTAATAACAAATATAAAATACTAGCTGTTGCCAGCGGGTCCACCCGCTACAACTCGAAAATTATAAAATTGGGATAAAAACTACCTTATGTGTTTATCCAAGTTATAAACTATCTGTGTACCAAATTTCATCCAAATCCGTTCAGTAGTTTTTGCGTGATAGAGTAACAAACATCCATCCTCACAAACTTTCACGTTTATAATATTAGTAGGACATACATTATAGCCATTCTTACGACCTGTCACATGTATAACAATACTCATAGTGAAAAAAGCTGGAAAGAAACACAAAAAAAAAACAGCTTTACAAGTGACAAGGCTTTAGGAAACCTCCTGATTAATTTTTGTAAGAGTCCTTCCACCCAGGGTGGAGAGAAAGAGACTGTAACACTCTTACTGACAAAAAAGTTTACTACCTTCTGCATTAAAAAAAAACCGTTGTAACCAAGAAGAAAGGGTTATTTATGAACAGTCACACGAGTCCAATTCGTCATATTTATTCTTACCTACTCTTTGGTTATTGTTTCCTTGACTAATAGTTATTATCGTTTAGTGAGTTGTGTGTAATAAAAGCGGTTTATTAATAAAAACATAGGAGAGCCGTCTAGTGTACCAGACACGCATGTGAACGCTCTTTTCTAGACCGCAAATGTTTTGAGGCAGTTGACTTTAATTCAGACATGGGTCGGACTGCTATTTAGAGTGAAACCTCATTAGTGCGTTATGTCGTCGCAAACCTATGAAAACGGACAGTGTTCCACTGCCAGTCTGAATTGGGGCGCTGCGCTATGACTGCGACTGCCTGCGTACCAGCTTCTGCGTCGACGCAACGCAGTTGTGGCATAAATGCATTAATCCGGCGCACAACACAACGCAACGCAATACACTAATGGGGCCCTAATCATAGTAGAGGTGAGATTCACCAGACGGGCCCCAGTCTGGGCAGACACCCCCCAGGGCTGGCTAGCTAGCTTGATTATAGCCAAGAACCAACTAGATTAAGTTAGCTTTCAATATAAGAAAAACGTGTCAAAATCTGTCTAATCGTTTAGAAGTTACGGTGCCACAGACAGCCTCGTCAAAATTATAACACCTCCCTTTTTGTACACTTACCGGCAAAAAGTCAGGACGTCCACCCACAAGAAGGATAGTCAATTGATGAAACCTCAGGATCGCAATCTTATTGGAAATCCATAGCGTCGTTGATAGCCCAATAACGCGTAACTAACACTGTCAAATACTGCGTAACTACACTTTCACTGATTTTACAGGAGAGACAAAAAACTTATTTTTTAAAAGACTAATCGACCGATCTTTGACTGAACTTGAGTAGAGGATCATTTTGTTTTCTTTATATAATAAGTAAATTATATTTGTTATATAATGTACTAATTTTGAAGTCAATATTATCAATATTTTAATTACAAAGTCACTTACGCTGTATAGTTTGAAACGATTTTGGATTATAGACAGTACTTACGTGAAATTGTAAATCTAAAAAATAATACCACAACCTCAATCAATTATTTATTTAACAAAATCAAGTGTTTAAATGATAAAGTTTAATCACAAATGGTATAATAGTATATATCAATCAACGAGTATGAAAACATAATTGGAAAAAATGAATAGGGAACATTATTTCTCTTATAAACTTACTAAGATTATAAATGCTGCTAAAATGCAATTATTAACATTATTATGAAATAAAAACCAAACATAATTATTAAACAAAATAATTTCTTTAATTAGGAACAAAATAATCAAACAGTCTCAAAATTATAACGTTAACTAAAAAAGAAACCTAGATACAATCTTTTCATCTCTCCTATAATAATGATCTATGTTTTTAACAAATTAACTTAGAGATTAATTATCTGTTAAAAAGTTACACTTACAATCATGCCCAACAAAAATAAAGATTGATTAAATCACACAAGATTGCTTAAATCACAAAATATTGCTTAAATCACAAGCTATTTCTTTTTAAATGGCAAATTTTCGTAAAATGCATGGCAATCACGGGGTATGACATTTTTCAGTTGTTGCAGCCAGAAGTGTTCATATTTTGTTTCCTGAATAGGTAGTTGCGATGAATAAAGAGGAGGAATGGTGGATAGACGTGAAGGAATATTTTTAGGCCTCCGAGGTAGAGGTGTGAAATCTGCTTCAAAATGATTTTTGTATTCGATTGTTCCATTAGGATTATACTTCAACACGCGGAGATCAACAACACAGCCATCACCAACCCCTCGTCCAGGTCGTATCGAGTCGTATATTTGAAACTTCTTAGCACTGTAATCTTTGAAGAACGTGTGGTCTGGTTGGATAACAGTGTAAGGAAATGGTCTTCTTCTAGCTTCTTTTGTTATGGATGCATACTGTGATGGCAAAAAAATCTCGACATTTTTTAATTTTCTTTCAATAACTGAATGTACTGAGTCCACCTCCATCTGTGTGTGGCTTTTTTCTAAATACTTTTGGGTTATAGTCACGTTCTTTTCCATTGCTAAAAGGAGAAGTGTGTTTGATAGTACACTATTCCTATTTTAATAACACAATTTTAGAATAAAAAATATCCCAATTTTAATAAGCATAACGTATAGAATACGTGTGATATACTTACCTTCAAATTAATCCAGTTATTCTGTGTAAAAACAATTTTTATCTGGAGCGTCACACAAAAACTGCACGTTCCTAAACAAACTGGTGCGAATACGCGGTTTTCGTGTCAAAACTTGTTCGTCCAAAGATCCGCGGTATTGTTATTTTTGATTTACTCCTCTTCTTATTGATCAATTCAAAAATTTGTCGCACAGGTCGACGCCAATCACAATCAGTTACCTACTGCCGCGAAATCTCATTTTTGCTGTTTTTGCAGATACGCGGATTTGAACAATGTTAGTTACGCGTTATTGGACTATCAACGACGATAGGTAAAGCCTATTTTTAGCAGTAGACATACATCCTACTGCTGATATGATGATAATAGAACTCATAATTGTAGGTGGATGGACATCAGCCCTATAAGTATATACCTGTGGGACTTACACTGAAGCTTCATTATAAAGGCGGGCGGCGACGGTATGGCGGGCGGGATTCGCATAAAACTTACAGGGTGGAAAATACCAAGTGGACTAGATAATATCGGTCGGTTTTTTTCCATATGGCGTTCTAGTTTAAGATTGTATGTCTCTTACAAATGAAAAAATGTACTTAGGTATGTTTTACATGTACCTTTATGCTTAGTAGTTTGAGGTCAGCCATACTGCCTGCCTATCAGACTTCCACAATACAGTTTTAATGGGAAATACGATATCCCTTCGTGATACTGGTTGTCAAATTTTCAAGCCATTTGACTACCTGAAGGACCACTGGTCTGGACCAACGGCTTTGTGCTTTCAGGACGCGAAGCATGATACCGTAAAATAAGTTTATACGACGAAAGAACATGCAAAATGGCATAATTTGTCGTCCGAAGCACGGCTTTGTTTAAAATGAAGAAAAAAAATTATATATTCTTAAATTCTTCAGTCGTCTACGGGTCGTGCCATAAACTGGCAGAAATATAACGAATTGGATAGAAATAATTTTCTTTGTCTATTCTTGGTAGAATAGAGATAGAATTGGTCATGCTACACGTGCTGAGGCTCCATGAGGAAACATGGTATAATTTCATTAATATAATTATTTATAACATAGTTTTACATTAGGGACTGATGGTGCTTTCGCAGCAATAGAATACAGAAAATCGACACAAGTCGATTAAAGTAGGTAAAAGAACTTCGTACTGTAATATATTACCAACCTAACAACATAAACATAGTACAAATACAAAACAGTACCCTCAATATACTTTAACGAAGTTTTACGTTCACTCTAATCATCATAAAACCTGTTATCTCTAATGAAAATACTAACAGTACCAGTTACTAACATAGATTTTATTAAAAAAGCTAGTTTTCTAATCAATATCAACTTTACGTTCTAGTAAATTAAATTGATTTCAGAATGACAAGCTCCATTAAAAAAATTAACTCGGAAAACAAAACCTCAGTGCAAAATGAACTTTGTGCGTCAGTTTTAAAGTTTTTTCTTTCTACATATGTACATTTGTTTATTATTTTGGAAACTGCATCTAGTGAATTGGTTTTCTTAGTAGAATCAACATTGTGGGAATGCGTGACTATCGGGAACAGAATAAACACACATAGAATATACATTTTATTACGAGCTTTTGCTGAGAGATATTATCAATATGTTTTTATCTTCACATAGTGTATAAAAGGCGCTTCAGTCTGTCTATACGCGCATTACTTCTAAACGACTGTACTCAGTCGGACTTACATAGTATTCTTTATTTTTAGGACAAAACGGAAAATTTACCTTTTAGGCCGAAAAACTACGAAGCTGTAACTTGTAAAGAACTAAACCACATATTGAAATACCTATAGTATACATTCTTTGAGTAGGCATAATGATAAAGACGATTTTTATTGCCTCCTATCTCAAAACTGGTCTTAAATGGTAGCATACTGGATATTTCAGGACTGGAAGAAAGACGAGCATGTTCGCCAGAAGTGAAAAGAGCGAAGGAAGGCTTTTGCCCAGGAGTGGGGGCAGAACAAATTAGGAAAATAGGAGTTTTAAATAGGTTTGCAACAACTCCTTCCTCCTGTCTTCCTTTTTACTTTAAAAATAGCACTATACTATATACTATTTCAGTTTAAATGCTTTCTATGTGTCGCAAGATAAATTGATAAAAGGAATTTCACACCCGAAAACTCGGATAAATAATGTCTTTGTTATTTATCAATGTTAAATGTAATTGTCTCAAAAATAATAGGTTTTTTTTTTGTAAAAACGTCATGGTTTAGTATGGTTTTGGGGACACCCCGAAGTTCAGTTTGGTTAGCTTCCTTTAAACCATGAAACAGAAATAGAAGCCCCGTAAAGCGGGGCTTCATCGATCCTGCTTAGTTCGAAATTGTCAAATAGTGAGTCATAGCAATTGTCTATTTATCCGTATTTTGGCGATATCCCTAGAATTTTCGCGTATATTCGGTTTAAAAAATTATCCTACGGCATATGCACAGCATTAAAAATGCTCCACAACCAAAAGAAACCTAACAACCAAATCTAAGGAACCAACTACACCCAGCAACCAACAGTTAAGCCCCTAACCTTGCGCACTGTATACATATAACTACGTATACATGTATACAGCAGTAAGTATACAAATAAATATACGTTGTTGTTGCCGAGGCCGATCGCTCGGACTACTATTTGCGGAAAATTTACGACATGACGCGAACATTGCAGTATTACCGACGTTTGATGTCAGAGCGTGCCTTTACTTGTGGTATAACTGTATCAATATGTATTTGTAGGAATTTACAGATTGCCAGCTGATTACTAAAGGCGGAAAATGATGTATCCGGGGTGCAGTGTCCCAGCGATATCAGCCCCGACTTACGAGTTATCGCAGGTTCGAAGTGAGTGAATCCAGCCAGGCTTACTTTGAGTGCTCGCGGGACTTATCGAATTACCGTGACCCTGGAACGTAAAGGGCTATTGAAGGACATCGTGGATTTTAGTCAGTACGAGTCTGACAGTCCCTGCCTCCATGCCTTGGGTGGGAGGGACTGTCATTGATGATTTTAGCACGATAAAAAAAGGTTTTTTTGAGTAATTTATTTTACCACTACTGCTCTCACAGCGGATTATTAAATCGAATAAGCCAGATCATTTAGTTGAGATTTACAAATGTATCTCTGGCGCTAAGCGTAGCGCCTGTGCGCTACGCTTAGCGCCTACTTCATAATATATTATTTACCAGTCTTACAAATGGACGCCACCAGTTGCCATGAAAATATTTGTAGGAAATAATTTTTTTACATATTTTTGGGCATCTTTAAAACCACTTTCACTCAGCCAGGTCTACATTTCTGTATTTAGGGATAATTGAAGAAGTATTGAGCCAGTTTACAGATTGAATCTAGCATTTTTCCAAAATTTCAAGTAGCTCTTAAGTCTTAATTATCCCAAAACACAATTTCTCATATAACATACTCCATTTTTTAAGGTTTTCTTTTAAAAAACACGTTTAAATTCGATTTTTTGTAGCTCTAAAATCAATAAATAGTACGATCATTAAGTTGACGCCATAAAAATCTATGGGAAAATTACGTTATAACAGTTTAAAAAATGTATGTGACTTAATCGGTGATTTAAATGGGTGGGATACTCAACTTCAAAAACCAAAAATCAACAATCAAATGATCAACATCACATCATAATCAACAATTTAATTTTTATTAATAAGAATACCATTGGTTTATAATATCATTAGTTAAACATATCAACACCCTACTAGGGAAAAGTATCCTATGTGTTAAACAAAGTCTATGACGGGGCTATGAAAGGGTGGCCCTTTAGAGGGCCACAGTCTGCCGGGGTCGCGGGACTCACGAATTACCGTAACCCCGGAACGGAAAGTGTTATTGAAGGACACCATGGATTTTAGTCAGTACCAGTCTGACAGTCCCTCCCGCTCTGCCCTGAGGGGACTCATTTGACGATTTTACCACGCTAATAAAAATGTGTTAATCCAAGTTATAAACTATTTGTTTTCCAAACATCCAAATTCCTGTGTAGTTCAAACATCCATCCATCCTCACATACTTTCAGATTACAAAAGCAGTAAGATTTTATAATAGTTAGATTACCGAACTCCCCAGACCGAATAGCGAGCATTACACAGTATCATAGAAAACTGAAACTTACAGGTTTACATTGTACAAACATGTACAAGCTATATGAGAGACCGCCAACAGTACGTTGACTACAGTGGGTACGAGTCGAAGCCGTACTTTACCAGGTCCGGAGTAAGCCAGGGCAGCAATTTGGGGCCTCTTGAATTTATCATAATGATAAACAGCTTGCCGGACGTCGTCAGACATGGCTCATATTTATTGTTCGCAGATGACCTCAAGTTGCTGCTCGAGGTAAGGGATGAGTCAGACTGTGAGCGAGTCCAGGGTGACATTGATAGAGTGGTAAAGTGGAGCCACGACAATAAGCTGTGCTTCAACGTGTCCAAATGCTCGGTAATATCCTTTAGTCGTGCGCGCACCCCTGTCCACTATGTGTACAAAGCAGAGGCAGTACCCATGCAGCGAGTAACCCAAGTGCGTGATCTAGGGGTATATCTCACTCCAGATCTTACGTTTCGCGAGCATATCGTCAAGATATGTAAGAAAGCGTACAGAAACCTTGGCTTTGTACTCAGGCAGTCACAGGGGTTCACTAATATTACGACTATTAGGGTATTATACGACGCTCTCGTCAGGAGTCACTTGGAGTATGGTGCTGCCATATGGGCTCCACATGAAGCCAAGTACTCTGTCATGCTGGAGCGCGTACAGAACAAGTTCACGCGTCACTTGTACTTCAGACTGTACGGGGTTTATCCATTGTACCCGCTGATGTACCCCACCCTGTTTGTACTAGGCATGGTCGGGTACAATGAATTGAGAGTGCGACGACAGTTCACTCTTGTCACCTACATAATAAAATTACTCCGGGGCAAGGAGCACAATCCGGGAGTGCTTCAGTGCTTGCGGTTTTCTGTTCCCGACCGCTACGTATGGAGGCGGCGGCGCCCGCCACTGTTGGCTGTGCCAACTGCCAGAACCAACCTGCTGGCCAAAGCACCTCTCACGCGAGCAATTCGTACTGTTAACGAAATTCAGAATAGGTTGGACATTTTTTCGTGTTACTTTAGTGAACTTGCAAAAGTAAGTTTGTATATAATATGTTACGAAAGCATTAATTAAAGTAATTTAATAATTTTATATTCATTGTATATTTATATTAATTGTGTAGTTAATTTTGTACGAATATTTTACAATTATAAGGTTGTATCGTTTTAGTTTTAAGTAATTTTGTATTAATGTATTGTGTAATTGTTAGTAATAGATGTCATTTTAAATAGTTATTGTGTTGTTAATAGTTTATGTTAGTCTAAGTTTAGTTTAAGGTCTTATCTGTCGCATTAGGGTGAACCCTGTAATGATAGAATAAGTTTTGATAAATAAATAAATAAATAAATAAATGTCTACCTTCGATAAAGATATAAAAAGCAACATTACTCCAATTCCGGTGCAAACGAGCTCAATATTCATCGGTTATGATGGGGATAAAATCGGAAATAACTCTGAAATGATTCATGAGATTTGCAATCAGTTACCAACACGGCTTAACTACATGTCTTGATGTAATACCTTTTCTTATGCCCTAAACATAGGAAGTTTCGGGCACAAATGACTGTTTTTCTTTTTTGTCAAAACTTATTCCACACTTTGTATTAGGTACTCCTTTATCATGGACGCATTTTAACAAACACACAGGAACAATTACTAGGCCATATAAATATTTGTTTAATTCCGTGCGCGAATCGAACCCGTGACACGCAACAGTCAATCTTTCAGTCACTGCGCCAACCGTGTCGACTTTTACCCAAATGTTATCATAAGACTCTACAAATAAATGTTTTTGACATTAATTATAGGTATTTAAATATGGGTCGATTGATTATCTACAGTAGGTATTGTTTCTCCTTTCTTTGTAAAATCCATCCAAAGGTTGTCTTGAAAATATCGCTTTTAGCGATAAAACCGCCCATTGTGTAAGATCCCGTAATAGTAGGCACCTCACACTTGCAATATTAGTATGAAGTTTTAAGTTGGAGTTACGGTCGAGATGAGTTGACGTAACCACGCACAGATTTTGTGTCACTAAAGTTAATTAGATGTACCGATCACAACTAAGTTTGAGTTGGATGCTAATCCGCGGTGTTCGTAGTAAGTAATTAATTTAAGAGATTGTAAGATTTTAGTCAGTCTGACAGACTCTTGCGCTCCACTCTGAGTGGGAAGACAGATTTGAAAATGAAACCAAACCAAAAAAAAGGTACCTATATTAATATGCTATCGATATATCCATACAAATTCCGAAACAGGAACTTGCACCAAAGAGAAACAAACAAACATGTCACTATAAGATTTACATCGCCACGATTCAGTTTGAACCTCACAGCCTTGACCACTGTTTACATTGGTTTTAAAATATAAAACTATACTGGAACGTTTATATATACATATGCATATGTATAAATATAAAACTAAGTGCAATATATGATCCCAGAGGGAGATATAGCGGTTGATTCATATATCTTGAATGACTTACGGAATGTGATATGCGGATGTTGATGAGCACTAAAATAATCGTACGTCACGATTTTGAGATCATGAATCGAGAAGAGATGCTGTACCTAAGCCACTGACCTACCTTCTGCAAAGCAGTCATGCTAGCGTAGGAGGAGGCGAGACGTGCGAGGGAGAGGACAGCGTCCACTGCGGCTGGGTCTTGAGGACAGCGTCCTCAAGACCCAGCCGCAGTGGGAGACACCCACGGCAACGGACTTGCAGGACGATTTTCGGCCACCGTGGGCGCGGGCATGCGGAAGGCGAGTAATGGGCGACTCGCTGTCCAACCATGGACCATGCCCGGGTCGATGGCCCGTCATGTTCTACGTGCGCCTCGAAGAGTGTCAGCAAAATGACGCCCCCCCCCCCCCTCTAGAGGGCCAAAGCCTGCCGAGGTCTCGGGACTGTACGAATTACCGTGACCGCGGAACGTAAAGGGCTATTTAAGGACACCGTGGATTTTAGTCAGTACAAGTTTGACAGTACCTCGCGTCCTGCCTGGGTGGGAGGCAATATTGTATCTATTTTCATTTCGTATAAACTTCTCCATTTGCCTTGTATAGCATCCGAGTAGTGAAAACAGATTGTTCACACACAAACAGCAATTGATTTTTATATATACCTATAGATAGAAGATTACATTACATTTACGATTTACAATTACAGTTACCATTTACATTACAAGAATCAAAACAGAACCAAGCATATTACGGCATCGCGTGTTGTGTGTTGTTAGCACAATTTCAGGAATAGATAAGTACGTTGAAAGATGTTGATATTGATGTTAGTATTTAACTACAATCTCCATGGATATTCTCTGTTTTGTTTATCTGTCTGTTTATCTATCGGTAACTAAGAATTTGTACGCGAGAAATGTAATATAGGAGTATGAGTAGCGCTTTCGATTCCTCGTGGATGCAAAATATATTACTGTTGCTCTTATCTTTGTGACACTTTTTTTCTATGGTGCAATTGTTTCTTATTTATTTAAAAGAATAATAAAGTTAGTCGGTTTAAAATCACCGTTTTTTTTAAAGATTTTAACCAAAATACAAGGAAAGTTGTAACTTGCATTTTTTTCACTCTTTTTTTTTTGGGTTTAAAAAAAAAATTGTGGTCTCCAACATGTCACGTCTTTGTTTCAAGTTTAAAGATTTTAAGTATCGACAAAACTCCAGCAAAATTGCTAAAATTATTTAGAAATCACAGCTTAATTTAGTAATAATTGATTACGATATACGATTTAGTCCACAAATTCAAAATTCAATCCGTTTCCAAAATCAAAAACGGCCGTTGAAATTCTAATTCCAAAAATTCAGACCGTTTCTAAATATCAAAAATGGCCGTTGAAATTCCAATTTCAAAAAATCCAACTCACCCCATCGATGAGGAGTTCTTCCTAGGAATGTTCTTTCCTCTGGGTTCCAGATGCCGTACTTGATCCTCTGGAAGAAGGGTCTCTGGACTGGTCTGCGGTTGTAGTTGACCACGCCGTTGGGCTTGTGCTTGTCCGCGCCCATCGTGACTGCTCGGCGGGTGAAGACTGCCGGCGGAGAATGCGAGCGAGGTGACGTGATCGAGACGAGGTTTGTGCCTAACTTACTAATGACTCTGTGAGGACAGAGACTTTTACCAATCGACATTTATTTTACTGCCGATGTTGTTTCACTGTCAACATTAGCATGGACTTAAGCCACATTTTGCCAGTTCTCGTAAAATAAGATCTCTGAAATAGAAACATACAAAAACTAACCTACATCTTTTTTCTCATGGAAAACAAAGTCAATCAAAAATTACAGAACGCTACGTCAGCTTAATCTGTAACTATAGTATGTCAATATCAGAATGACCTTAATTTAGACAAAAATAAGGTTGCTTATTTGTTTTTTTAGATGTATGTCTTCCATGGTTCATAAAATAATCAAATATTAATAAATTCTCTCGCCCTGGGTGGAGCGGAAGGGACTTGTGACACTGTTACTGATTATAAACTTATGTCCTTTGCGTTCCAGGGTCACAGTCTCCTAATATAATCCCGCGACCCGTAGTTGCTGATACTGGCAAAATAGTCGGCGGTAACCCAGGAGGTAGAGAAGAAAAACAAGAAAAGTAAATGTTTAGTTTTGTGGTTGTGCGGATATTACTTTTATTGAGTTCATACTTTAAGCCCATTTTAGAAACAGTGGATTCTATATTAATGATTCGTTTATTCATAAAAAGTAATTTATCCATGGGTAAGCTTTCTTTTATTAACTAACAAAACGTAAATACAATAAGGTTTCATCTACCCATCACAAAAATATGTATAATTGTATTAAATCTTTTCCTAACCAGTCACCCAAATGTCGCTTCTGCAATCAATCTACTCTATGTCCCATGATCTGCCGCCCAAATCTGCCTGTAACCGGCGAGCCGCCCGCCCAGCACCCCAACGCCCCCGGCGGCCAAGCCCTGAACTACGAAGTAATGTACTAAGTGCTAGTGAGCTGTCAACTTGTTTAACTTGGCAAGTTGACAGGCGTGGGCCAGATTAATCTATATCTATATCTATACTAATATTATAAAGAGGAAACCTTTGTATTTTTGTATGTTTGTATTGAATAGGCTCAAAAACTACTGGAACGATTTCAAAATTTCTTTTACCATTACTTAGAGGGATTCTTCCGAATCCGTATAGGCTATATTTTATCCCGGAAAATAGATAGGATTTTTCGTAGTAGTGAAAATTGTGGAGTAAGGCGTCGAAAAAACTGCCGTACGTTAACGATTCTCGCGAACGCTGCCTAAATGGTTAGAGATGTATGGTTGACTTCTATAGAAAAGTTGTAGAACTCAATAATGCCTACAAAAAAGTCCGCGATAGTATAAACCAAACATTTATATTATAACCACTTTTCCATAGAATAAAAGTAATTAAAATTATTAGCCTATGTTTATTGATCATATTACCGTCAAATACTAATCCTTATTTAAATAAACTATTTAGTGAGCAAGATTGGCTCAATAGCTATAAATTACTTTTTTTTTTATTCCAATCAGACAATGCATTCAAAAGATATTACGAATTTAAAATTGTGAGAGAGCTTAAAAAATAAATGTCCACCCGTGCGAAGCCGGGGCGTGTCGCTAGTGGCAGAATAAACGTAATTGGAAAGATTTGACGGCTGAAGAACGACGGAAGATTTGGCTGAGCGATTGGACTGCTGCGAAGCGTGTCTCGGGTTCGATCCCCGCACGGAACAAATATTTGTATGATCTACAAGTAATTGTTCCGGGTCTGCGTATTTGTGTGTTTCTATGTTTGTACAAGCACCCACGACACAGGAGGAACTCATAGTGTGGGGCAACTTTAAAAAAAAACAGCTGAAGCTAGTCTTATATTGGTAAACATAATTTCAGATTTCCTCTCAAAGTTTTCAATGATATGAGATGACAGGACTTTAGAAAAGTATGGGAGAAGATTACGCCATGCTACGCCGAATATAAATTGGTTTTTATAGTAGAGGCCAGAACAAAAAGAGGTGGCAAGACGATATGTATGCCCACATTAATGGCTGTTCTAGATTGGCACAAGAAAAGAGCATTTGAAAGGATATGGAGTAGGTATTTGCTCAGCAGTGGGGTAACAAGGGCAAAAAAAAACAGTAGAGAGGCTTGTTTCTCAGGGTAAGGAGAGCTGGAGAGGTAGTCATAAGCCACCCCATCAGATATATAGCAATGATCCTGATTAAAACATGACAGATGTGCGATTAAGCTGTGGGAATCTCACCCTGGACAGCATAGGGAAATTGAAGGACAGTATTTAGTCAGTACGAATCTGACAGTACCTGCCATGCCAGTATGAGCGCGAATACATCAGCTGATGATATTCGACAGCTAAATAAAGAGAAAACGTGTGCAGTAAAAAAAAAAACAAAATAAATTTTGATCTAGATTTATTAGAAATAAATTCTCATTTACACAAACAACATGGAATATTTTTATTAAATAGGTTTTGTACTCGTACCAGGCATAACAAACATATCACTACTACAACATTCTCGAATTGCTTCAAAAAATAGAGGTTTATGACTAATATAATATTCCTGAATTTTAAAGAAAGAAATAAAATAGATCCTGCGATAAGGAAGATCTAGCGTTGCATTTGGTTTTTATGCAACATTTTTATGGAAATCAAACTTTATAGTAAAACTTCAGATCCGCTCTTTTAGTCCACTTATCGGGTCAAAACTAACCCTTCACATTTTCAAAATCTTCATTGATAGGTATCAGTATGCTGTTTGAGATATGTTCGAACATAATAACACATGATTTTTGTTTCTTACGAAACAACAAATGAAGAAAAACATAAAAATATAATGCCAAAACATAAATACTAGGTATAATCTTAATCAAGTTTCATACACTAAAGGCACGCATTTGGTTTTATTATAGCACTAGTTACTTCAATTAACTTTCAAAGGTAAAAAGGGAAAAGCTGTAAAGCTATTTACGAAATGAACTACTCAATTATTTTAATTACATTCTATCTACTTTTCTATCTATCGTCACAATTACTCACTACGTCTTACACAAAATTACACACATTTCATTAACATGGACAATATTCTTAATTTTTCTTTCAGTAGTTCCCTAAAAGTCTGAAAACTTTAAATAGTTATTAACGATTCAAAGTATCTTGTTTATGAATAAAGTGCACGTTTCAGTTTCATCATTAAAAATATACATATACTTCCATTTCTAAATAATTCATAAATAACTAAGTTTTATGGAAAACTGTTGTCACGCCCCGTCGTTGCACGAGTGACGGTGAATTTTGACAATTACAAAAAGAACATAACAAAAAAAACAGGCAAATCTATGTCATACAAATGACAATGGACTTTTAGCAAAGTAATTGACGTAAATATATACGTAGATGAGGTGGGTTTAAATTATTTGTTAAATATACATTACATTCCATTAATTGGCTTTATTTCGTAAAAAGATTACGTGACACACGTATGACGTGTTCCCAGAATAAAAACAATTATAGTCTTGTTCTTATACTACACAATACATACCGTACTTCTTTCATAAATGTAGGTACGTTTTTCAAAATACCTACCATACATTGTGAACATATTGAATACAAAATATCCTACACAATAATATCGAAGAGAAATCATCTAATAATTATGGACCATTTTTCCATTAAAAACGTATTATTTTTTAAATCACAAATCAAATCACTTAGACATACGTGTACCATAGTGGACCACTTTATTTTTTTTCGTTACAATGATTAACAAAAGATACATATGTAATTTTATTGTATGTACCTAGTCAGTACATCAGTATGTAACGGGGAGATTATATTAGATATAAAAAAAATTAGGTACAGTCAACATAAGAGTTTATATCTAACTGGGTTGTAGTGGTCAAATAGGCAGATGCCTCATGTAGAATATTAAACTGAAATCCGAGCACATAAAGTTCATCTGTCGGTTTTCGATCACGTCAATTATATTATCGGATATTAGATACTCTAAGCTGCTACTTTTTGCCACAACCGACGGGAATCGAACACCACGCTCTGCAGTCGATAGCGCTCGGCACTAAGGTTGGCTCAATAGTTGATGGCAATATGATTAGATAAACCCAACCCAACGCATTTACGTCATTTTGCAGCCTGTACACCAATCTCTTTTGTTGACTGTACACTAAGGAGTAAGAACTTTTTAATTAGTACAGTAAGCTAATTAAATAGCTAACAACTTGTTCTATCTCTTTGCTCCACGACTGACCATAGATCTAGTTTTATTTATTTTAAGGCTGAGTACGCATCATGTAGTATTATTTTTAAAACCGGAAAATAATCTATTTTATAAGTTTACCTTTTTCTTAATGTGTTATTTCACTTTTGCCACAATAGGCACTACCTAATTGGTTCCTTTACATCTGTCATGTCAATAAAATTAAACTACATAATGCGCACTTAAGGCCTTAACCCACAGAGCGCCATCCGTTACGGCGATCGGATCTGGGGATGCGATCTCAACCCATGCGATCTCTGTAAAGGCTGAACGCGATGCGAGCTGACGCCGCCGGCAGAGATCGCATTTGATCAGATGGAATCGCCGGAACGGATCGCGCTCTGTGGGTTAAGGCCTTTAACCTAACCGACAGTAACACAGTTCCATTACCGTAACCTCCCTATCGCTATGTACAAGATACATTGCTGTTTGATGTTAGACCTCCGTGTCGGTGTGGTTGCTATTGCCTTCAACGTACAGCATGAAGCGAGTGTATCCCGACGGCTCCTTTAGACTCTTGTTCTGAATGATGTTCTTGGCCCACGCTCTGCATCGTATCACGATGTTGTGGTCATGTGCTGGAGTCAAAGAAAAAAAAATGAAGTCCAATATTCAAACGTGGATTTTATGAAAAAAAAAATTGAATATATCTGAGACTGATATAGGCAATTTGTTTCTTCTTAGACACCGTAGTAACTTGTTTTATCGACGGAATAATAGACAAAACGTAGAAAGTTTTATTTATATCGTGCTAAGCCTGGCGATGTTCATGTATTTTTTTTTTCATTTTTTCTGTCGTCTGCGGGTATTTACCATACCATACTTAGTACGGTAAAAAATGACGAATTCTACTGAAAGTAAATTGAATCATTGAACCAATGATTCTTATGGATTAGGATAATAATTTTACGGTTGGCGCAGTGACTGAGCGATAGGACTGCAGCGCAGCGTTTCGCGGGTCCGATTCCGAAATACTTGTTTGGCCTACATACAAATAGTTTGTTCTGAGCGTTTGTGTATGCTTGTAAACGCACCCACGACAGCAGAAATTCCTAGAAGTGTGGGGCAATGATTTAAAAATATATTTACCTGGTGAAGATAGCCTCACAGCGACCACAGGGCTCTTGTAACCCTTCTGGTTGTTAAAGGGGTAGAACTTGCCCGGCATGCCCTGGCCCCAGGGGTAGTCCAGTTTCGTTTCATTCGACTTCTCTTCTAGACATGACACCCACACTTGCTTTTGCTGGTAACAGAAAGACAATAAAGCCTCATTAAAGCGTAAAGAGTGACGTTACATTGCGGACTGTTCATGAACAATGCATTCAGTTAATCAAAGAAATATCGCAATGTAGATAAAAACCATGTTTTCATTTATTTATCTACAAGCTGCTGCCAGCGGGTTCGCCCGTGTTATAAACGTCAAATAGGGATTTATAGAAACCTTTGGGAGTTATACACTAACTATGTACGAAACATCCAAATCCGTTCAGTAGTTTTTATATAATAATATAATAATAAACCATTTATTTTCAGGTAACAAAGACCCATAGATAAATACCTTAACCTAAGTATATATATATAATTATCAACAAAAAATGTTAGTAAATAAAACTTAAGCCTAAGTTAGTAACACTTCACTAGCACTACACTACGTCTTTGTGCTGTCGTGTGGAATTGGTCCGCGGAAGCGACGGAACACCACGTCCTGCGGCCAAAAGCTTTCTTCTAACACCAGGTTGAGGTAGCACGTCGGGATACGCACCACAAACGCCTTGAAATTGACGTTGCGGCGCGACTCTAACAGCTGCACCCTCGCCGTGTAGTTCAGCTTCCGGCGCACGTACTCAACGATGTCATCTACCTCAGTGGTGTAGTGGAGGCGCGAGATGTACACCGGAGTGTTCGGTTTCGCTGCACGCAGTTTAACGTTGGGCTCCAGAGGAGCCTGGCCGCAGCGGTTCTTACTGCTTCGTTGGCGGTGCTTCCTCCGTCGCACAGTCACAAAACCGTCATCATCATCCCGATCCATTGCTTTTACAAGCACGGGCTTCGCGGGGGGAGCAGCAGAGGTGCTGCCATTAACCAGCGGTTCAGCCTCAGCAATCAGCGCCGGCGGCGAAACTGCTGACGCGTAACTTGCAATCGATGCATCGAGGCAGGCTGCACCTCGGCACGTGTTTACGTAGCTTACACGCGCCGCGGGTGACCCAGTTAATGTCACCGAATTGCGCAACTCGTCGAGTTCTGCGCGCAAATCCGTAACGGTGCTCTGAGATGCCTCCAACTTCCTCAATACCTCAGCCAAACTTGCCTTCAAGAAGACGATGTCCTTCAGAAGGCTGGTTACGTCGACGTGGTCGAAAGTGACTGGGGGGAGCTTGCTCAAGTCCTTCGCCACAAACGTAGGCACGTCGTCAGGGTCGGTCTCTTTTAACAGCGTGATGATGTCCTGGATGCTTTTCTTCGTCCCGTCACGCCGGCGGGACAGCATCTTGTCACTCTTGTTGAGTAACTGGAACAGTTGCAGCTTGGAAGCTGCGATGTCGTCCTCGCTGAAATTCGTGGCGCAGATCTGGACTGCGGCCACCTCGTCCATCACGTCCAGTTTCTGCTGCAGGAACGCCAGCAGTTCGTTCGCCACAAGTTTTTGAGTCATGACGATTTTAGGTTACGGGCGACGGCTTTCGCCGATCTAAACGATAAACAAAATTATACGTGTCAGCAACACGTCCGCACCGTAACGCTGCTATAGTCTGACTATGATTTAGGGCTAGTAGGTAAGGAACGTTTCGCAAGATCCCTTCGTCTGTATGTCTATCCGCAGCTTAGCTCAGACATTCGAGAGTCTCTGAGCTAAGCTGCGTACTAGAAAGCTGTACTTTGGCATGCATATACTATACATATATACAGATTAATTACCTCGACAAAGTGGTAAATGAAATCTTGTAAAATATATTTTTTGGTACCTCCTGAATGGAAAGTTGTCTTTTATCTTACATATAAAAATCTCGAGAACGGCTGGACTGATATGGCAAATTTTAGTTTTGAATTATTTTTGGAAGTTCAGGAAAGGTTTAAAAGATAAGTAAATATAATTAAAAAAATATTCTGAGGCGGTACGAATTTTACGGGATAGCTAGTTTTAATAAATATTCTATCCATATTTATTAATATCCGTCGTGCCGACACGGAAAAGAAGAAGAATCAATAGTTAATGAAGACAAAACTCACGTGGCTGGCGTCCAGTGACTGTATATGTGCAGCGAGGTCCTCCGGCATGTCTGAGGGCAGCGCTGACGGATCGTAATAATCAGGCTGCCAGCCAATAATCTGAAAACAAATATATGGCGTCAGTAATGATGTCAGTCTTGATGGCCAGCCTCCCATGGGAATGAAGTGAAAATAACGATTCGAATGTATTAGAACCGAAAAAACGAAGATAGCATGGTATCCACAAACCAAAACAGAAACCACTATTGTAGGTGGGATTATGGGTCACTCCCTATCACAATCACGAGGCATCAACATCACACCCTTATCATCAGGACAAGCAGGCAGAAACATCCCATGCAGCAGTCTCCGAGGTCGCAGGACTTTATAAACAGTAAACAGATAGCCGTGACCCCTTTTTTACTTTTTTTAACGTGGTGAAATCATCAAATGAGTCCTCTCACCTAGGGAGGACGGTAGGGACGTAGGGACTGTGAGACTTGTACTGACTAAAATTCACGGTATCCTTCAATATCCCTTTACGTTCCGGAGCCACGGTTACTAGTTAGTTCCGAGACCCCGGCAAGCTTTGTAGTTACCGTGGATTTTATTCAGTACGAGTCTGACAGTCCCTTCTGGTCAACCCAGTGTGGAAGGCCTCATTTGATGAGGTTACCTCACCAAAAAAAAAGATGCATCCCAGCATGGCTCATTGAAGCATGATTATAGAGGCTCTTATGTAAAACTTTTAAGCCTTTGTCAAATATACAGGCGTGGCGAATGCGAAGCGTGACGTTTTTATTTGTAATGTATGAAATTGTTTGAATCCAGTCACATAGAAAAGCGAAAGCGATCTGATAGCGTGACAGAACTATCGGACTTCGCTTCGGTTCGGTATCGCTTCGGACAAAGGCATTAAGGTTGAAGTTGTCACTTACTTTGTTGACTTTTATAAAGATGCAGGGGTTGTCGGGAAAGCCGTAGTGGTCTGCAGCCGTGCATTCCTTCTTCGACGTGTACCAGCTCTCGTTAATGTACTCTGTTAACACACAATTTGTTTAAATACATGTTACACAGGGTAGTAGAAGGCAGATAGTCAGTAAGAACTCATCATCAGCATAGCCTTTTACCCAAATATGAGCCCGCCAGCTTTCAGTCAAACTGGATGTTGTTGAGTACAAGTATTATACATGGTGCCACTAATTATTTGACCTCAAAGCTGATGTCACGACGATCACATTCAGGTTTAGCACTTCCTCTGCTCGTGCGATGTTCCCTCTTGCAAGATGACTAATTGGTTATGTTTTATTTCTAACTGGGAACTGAAAGAGTCAAAGAGGGCTCGCAAAACTGACAAAAACATTTGGAATAGATAGTTTGTGGGAACCAAGTCAAGTTACGACAAGGGGTCTCGCGCGAGCAGCAGAGCTTACTCATAATTTTCTTCCTAAAAGAATAGGGCGTCGCAGATGCATCTTGCCCCGTTGCAATGTTTGTGATCACTGACAGGCCTGTTGGTCTAGTGGTTTGTGACCCTGACTGCAATGCAGGAGGTCGTGGGTTCGATTCCCAACCAGGACAAATGTTTGTGTGTCTATCATTTGTTCTGTGTCTGTGTGTTATATATCTATAATATGTATGTATTTAGAAATTTATAAGTATGTTTATCAGTTGTCTAGTACCCATAACACAAGCTCTGCTTAGCTTGGGACTAGATGGCGTTGTGTGATAGTTGTGGAATATTATTATTTATTTATTATATCAACCTCTTTGGCTATATGTAGCATACAGCCAAAATGCACATACATACAGCATATAGCATACAGGAAAACCTTTTAAAACTTGCTGTATGAATACTTATCTCTTTTGATGACTGTACTTTCTGAGCCTAGAAGGAAACTCAGAATGTAATAGATAGACAGTAATCCATGAACCGATCTTGACAAATATAGTACAGCTTAATTTGAAAGGAAAAAGGTCGTGGTTTCAAACCCAGCCAGGTGCATTACTTCGAGTTTTACAATTTATTTCACACTTAAAACAATGACTCAAGGAGGAAGCATTTCTTAGAACCAAAAATTCGATGTTTATGATTACTCAAAACTATTTTTTAAATCCAAACAAAAGTCAATTAATTGATACTACAAATAAGTATTTGAACTTGAACTATCAATCAATTGATATACTTTTTATGGACTGTCAAAACGCGATTCTTCCATATATTTTATATGGAAAAAGCAAACTGTGACGTCACTTATTAGTTAACTCAATAAGTACTTAAGTCGTTTATTTTGCAAACATGGATACAGTAAATGGTGATAATTTGTTAACAGATAGGTTCGGCCATAGTTTACCAATTGGAATGCAAACATTTAATTAGAGTTTGACGCTGAAACAACAAAGGCAGTCAAAAGGCTTAACTTATATTAATGTACTTAGATTCTACAAAGTAATGGTGGTAACCATATTTAAAAAAAAACACACCTTGTACCTAATACGCTTGGCTGGGTTGGCACCCATGACTATAACTCGTACGTCGGGGCCGATACCACTGGGACACTACTGTTAATTATTAGTCAATATTGTCAAATATCCAATGAGAGGAGCTCGCGGCTAAATAATTACAGCTGCACAGGCCGATCATCCAGGTAAAGCTGCGCTTGCCGATGTTGGTCTGTGGATGGGTGACCATCTGTCAGAACGAGTTTCGCGATCTTTGACAGTCGTTACTGTTAGTTAGAAGCTCTAAAGGCTGACAACAAGTCTTACCAAGGGTATCATATTACCCAGTTACTGGGTTGCGGAGGTACGATAGGCAGTCGCTCCATGTAAAATATTGATCCTGCCGGGGTCGCGGGACTTACGAATTACCGTGACCCCGGTACGTAAAGGGCTAGTGAAGGACATCGTGGATTTTAGTCAGTACGAGTCTGACAGTCTCTCCCGCTTTGCCCTGGGTGGGAGGACTCATTTGATGATTATACCAATACAAAAAAAAAAAATTTAAAATATTGATATTCAGCTGCATCTGGTTCGACTGGAAGCAGATACCAATTTAGTTGGGCAAAGGCTGATGATAATATTCAAAAAAGTTTGCAGTAAGTAGTGCCAACAACTGGCCGTTTTTCATAGAAAAAAAATTTGACAGCCATTTGCTTCAACAAGGAAAAATAAATAAAAGAAAACTTAATGGCACCCGGTTTATTTTTAACGAAAGTGGCCAATGTTTTATTTTTTGTAATATTTGAACTAAAGAGGTTACTTATTTGTCCATATAAAATTATGCTTTTCAGCTGCATCTGGTTGGACTGGAAGCCGACCCCAATATAGTTGGGAAAAGGCTAGGCAGATGAGTGTCAAATATCTATTTGGAACTGCATAACAACATTTGTTTACATATTCGTTGAGAGACGATATAATCGCGAAGGTTGTCTATGTACATTAGTAAAGTAACCATAGTATTCACGTTCCATGTCGGTAGTTTTCCATTGAAGTATTGATTGGCGACAATAGCTCGCTGAAGCTTGTACGTCAGCAAATTGCTTCGGAGTAAGCCACGCCTTCGGACACAACTACACGAGTACAAACACACCCTGTACTTGTGTCTGTGTAGTATACCTAATCTATATACATATAATAAAACTAGCTTCCGCCCGCGACTCCGTCCGCGCGGATGTCGGTCTTCGCGTGGATGGTTTATTTCTCCATTTTGAGTAACTCTGACAATGACATCTTATAAATATCTATTGGACCCAAATACGGTTAAGCCTATAATAATTAAGGAGATTCGCGGTTCTACAGAACAACGTCTATGAATGAAACTGAAAAATAAGATTTTTTTTCTACGTATTTTTCCAGGATAAAAAGTATCCTATTTTATGCCCAGGATAATAAGGTATAAATATACCAAGTTTCATCGAAATCGAACCGTTAGTTTTCACGTGATGCCTGCACATACAGACAGACAGACAGACAGACAGACAGACAGACAAAATTTTTTTTAATCAAATATTTGGGTTTGGTATCGATCTAGCAACACCCCCCGCTATTTATTTTTTCAATATTTTCAATGTACAGAATTGACCCTTCTACAGATTTATTATATGTATAGATTTGGCACGAATATTATTAAGAAGTCGGGTCAATATATAGGCTACATATTATCACGCTATCACCTACGGGGAACGAGCAGTGAACCTTTATTTCTTCAACGTATTCACGCAGACGACATCGCGGGCAGCAGCTAGTGATTATTAAGCTTTTTACTGTCGTGAGGTAAGCACTGATGAAGGTCGAAGGTTTTTTTTTTAAATGGAAGGTTTTGGGCTATAAACAATCACGTTAAGACCAATAGAAGCCGAGCAGCGGTGGTGGAACCATGAGAAACAGAAAGTAAATCTATTCTATCTAAATCTGCCGGGGTCGCGGGACTGTGTCTTCAGGTAACCGTGACCCTGGAACGTAAAAGGCTATTGAAGGATCACCTTGGATTTTAGTCAGTACGAGTCTGATAGTCCCTCTCGTCCCGGACTTGTTTGATGATTTAACCACGATAAAAAAAAGTTATAATAAAAAATGCTGTCCACATCAGTCTATACTTACTAATATTATAAAGCTGATGAGTTTATTCGGTTGAAGGCGTTAATCTCAGAAAGTACTGGTTCGAATTGTAAAATTCTGTATGCTAATGACCTAAGGATGTATGACTCGCCGAGCCGCGGGGCTGCAGCCACAGGGTACATCTAGTGAAATAAATAATAAATATCTCCGATAATGTCTCTTTATGGAAGACTCACCTGAAAAGAACTCATCAAGCTGATCGATAAAGGGCTGGTAAGCAGAGCTGTTCTCCACGTTGTAGCGTAGAACAGGGTCCTCGTACAGGGGCCGAGATGCCACGCCGGGGTTTGCTCCTGAAAATATTAAAAACTGAATCAGAAATGTTATTTGTAGATAGATTGATAGAATATACACTTTATTTTACACGAAAATTGTTACACAACTTTTATAATCAATACTAATTCTATGGTAAATGGGTAACTCGCTGTCCGATCATGGACCATGCCCGGGTCGACGGCGCGTCGTTTACTACGCGTGCCTCAAAGAGCTGTCAGCAAAATGACGGGCTCCACTTACAGGGCCAAAGTGCCGGGGTCGCAAGAGGTAACCAGTCTGACCATGGGGTATCATATTACCCAGTTACTGGGTTGTGGTGGTCCGATAGGCAGTTGCTCCATGTAACATTATTTTTTTTTTATCTTGGTAAAATCATCAAATGAGTCCTCACACCCAGGGCTGGGCGGGAGGGACTGTCAGACTTGTACTGACTAAAATCCACGGTGTCCTTCAATAGCCCTTTACGTACCGGGGTCACGGTAATCCCTTGGTCCCGCGACCCCGGCTGGCTTTGGCCCTCTACAGGCCCCGTCACTATGCTGACACTCTTTGAGGCGCGCGTGGAACACAACGCGCCGTCGACCCGGGCATGGTCCATGATCGGACAGCAAGTCGCCCATTACTCGCATGCCCGCGCCTACGGTGGCCAGAGATCGTCTTGCGGCTCCATGTAACATACTGATATACAGCTGCATCTGGTTCGACTGGAAGCCGACTCCAATATATATTTAGTTGGGAAAAGGCTACGCAGTATCTACAGATTAAAATGCCATTAACACTAAATGAAATGATCCTTTCATTCTGTCTTCTCACAGAATCGCAAACATTATCATTTATCGTCTTCCATTCATCAGCAAACAAGTCCAATCAGGGTTGGTCTCCACGAGGGCGTTGAGCATCGCCAGCACACGCGGTATAGAGGAGGTAGATCTGGCCACCGTGGAACATTAAATCAATTATGTTTTCTGAATTATTATCTGGATATGAGTAATTAATTGGAACAATAATAATTGACACTGCTCCGCATATTAGAAATCCGATGCATGATAAAAATTAACATAATTATAATAATGAAAATATTGATGATTTTACCAACAAAAGAAGTACATTTCAGAACTCTCAATTTTTTGTTTTATCATATAGACCTTGTTTTCGATACTGGGGCGTAGTCAGTAGTAATTCTGTGAGTTGCAATGTATTTAAATAAAAGCATACAAAGTGGAGAATAAACAATGTAAATTGAAGTAATACATAGTGCAGGATGCAGGATGCGGTACAATTCAGACAAACTAATTAAATGCACACTACATTGTTTGTATCCCTTTTTACCATCGGTTAAACTAGCTATATTGTGAAATGAATGGTACCTATACGACTTGCTGACGCCTCCCGTGACCCATGGGCTGGCTTTTACCTTGACCAGAGGCTAAACATTGCCATACAAAGAGGCAACGCCCCGCCAGCCCCTTGGGCAAATTACCAGCGGTCAATTTTTTTTTCTTTTATGTAGTAATCGTATGAGCAAATGACAGTCAGACTCGTACTGACTAATCTACCGTGTTCCTTCAATAGCCCTTTACGTTCCAGGGTCAAGGTTACCTGTTAAGACAGATTTGCGATCCCGGGAGGCGTTGCGGCCTCAATCGGGGCCATCCATTTCGAAATATCGACAGGCCTGTTGGTCTAGTGGTTAGTGACCCTGAGTGCTATGCCGGAGGTCGTGGGTTCGATTCCCACCCAGGACAAATGTTTGTGTGATGAGCACGATCATTTGTTCTGTGTCTGGGTGTAATTTATCTATAATATGTTTGTATTTAGAAATATATAAGTATGTTTATCAGTTGTCTAGTACCCATAACACAAGCTCTGCTTAGCTTGGGACTAGATGGCGTTGTGTGATAGTTGTGGAATATTTATTTATTATTATTTATCATCCATCTATCTTTTCATCGGTCTTCCTCTTCCTCTCCATCCATCCACATTCATAACCATCACTCTGTTTCTCGCCTGCGTATCAATCTCCTCATCACATGTCCATACCCATACCCAAACGACATCAATATTGATCACTGACCAAATTGAAATTTAGGAAAGCGCAGCTGGCTAATTGGCGCAGATTTGGCGCAGCCGTGAGTCACACAATATTTAATGTTTAGTTGTTTTCTTTTAAATATTTTTTTCTTTGTTTATGTTGTGTGTACTTATGACATGTGTCAATGAAGGTTTTTTCTTTCTTTCTACTTGATTGTGATAACATGCATGTTTTCTTTTGTTTTTGATTTTGAGAAGCTCAGATGTCACTTATTTATTTATTTACTAAGCGTATAGTCAACAGGATGAAAACACATAGGATTCAGAATTTAAACAAAAAAAAATGAGTAAAATGTTTGACATCTGCATTACTCCACGTATACCACAGCTAAAAATAATCATCCAGACAATGTAACAGTCGACAGCCCACCTACAAGCATTCGTTCTTTAATGCCAAGTCGTAGGAAGTCCTTGTATCCAACCCACAGCTCTCCCAGCCAATTGTCCCCAAAGGAACCGGCCGTAGGAAGCCCATTACATAATAAAAAGTGCGATTCAGCCGATCTGACCGACGACGTCTAAATGCGACATGACCTCCTTACGATTTATAGCTGGCCAACTACCGACTGAATATTAATAGCTGGTAGTATGAGTGGTTTAGTACGCCTGTACTCCGAACAGGGTTTATCTGATGATCCTTTGGATACTGTGAGTCTACTTTCTGGCAGGCCTGTTGGTCTAGTGGTTAGTGACCCTGACTGCTATGTCGGAGGTCGTGGGATCGATTCCCACCCAGGAAAAATGTTTGTGTGATGAGCACGATCATTTGTTCTGTGTCTGGGTTTATTTTATCTTGTATATAAATATATTGTTGTATATGTTTATCAGTTGTCTAGTATCCATAACACAAGCTCTGCTTAGCTCGGGACTAGGTGGCGTTGTGTGATAGTTGTGGATTATTTATTTATTCTAAACAGAGCACATCAACGAAGATACGGGCCTATCCGAAAGTATTTCTAAACTTTTGAGTGAACCAGCACCACATAACCTATTCACTCTTGATTAATAAGACTTTACCTCCGCGCGCATGTCTTTGCATTTCTATGGCGTTGCATGCCTATGTCCAGACTGGTAGCGCTACGGAAAAACATCAGCTCGCAGCTCGAACTCAATGTAGTACTCACCAATAAGTGATTCTTTTAGCAGATAGGTGGGTCGATCCGGTTCCAGCGTGAGGTATAGACCGCCCATGCACAAGCCGAACATCAGCCCCAGCACTGCGTAGAACACCAGGTAGAAGGTCAGTATTATACCTGGAACATTACGGATTTACATCAGCAAAAATTTAATCAGTGTGTCAGGCGCTGCCCAAACGTAGACACTTTGTGTCACGGCACACCATCGCAGGGAACCATAGTTCATGAGTACCTGGACACAAAAAAAAATACGAATGCGCAGGGAGTTGATGATTACATACTATGGTTCTATAGAAAACAAATATTTAACAGTAGCTTGTACCTGACACAAGACACAAAAGTGTCGAAAATTTGCGCCCTGTCTTAGGCGCGTGTTCTATGAATTCTGCGTTTAAAGCATTAAAGTATCTCGACATAGCGCACGAGGTTGTCGAGATGTAGAATTGTGGAATGTGAGCACGGCTATCAATGTGTCGATTGTCGTAACAGCCAATAGTTATAGCCTATAACCTCGACGATCTCTCGAGGCTCTCTCCAGCTGGTTGAATGAAGGAGCTGATTCAGAAGGTAGTGCTCCTCGATACTGCACGCATTGTGAGTTTTGCGATGAGGTATCTATCTCTGGAGCCCTAAACACCGGTAAGTTGGACCCTGTTCCCGACATCGGTGGAATACTGTTATTTTTTTAAATTTGAAAATGTTAAAAAAGCTAATATCATTCACAATCCAATTACTGTATTTTGAAAAAATGCGAAACCTGATCCATGTTGTGTACTTAGCTTCTTAGAATTGAGCCGGACGGACTTAATAGGTTAAGGAAACTATAACTATTGTCAGCAAACCTTTTTATATCTTTTTCCAAGGTAGCGTTACAGGTCGCGAGACTCATAAATTACTGTGACCCCGGAACGTAAAGGGTTATTGAAGGACACCGTGGATTTTAGTCAGTACGAGTCTGACAGTCCCTCCTGCTCTGCCCTGGGACTCATTCGATGATTTTTACCACGCTAAAAAAAGGTATTGTTACAAATATCGGGGTCGCGGGAGTATCTTATCAGGTAAGCGTGACTCTGGAACGTAAAGGGCTATTGAAGAGACACCATGGATTATAGTCAGTAAGAGTCATTTGATGATTTTACCACGAAAAAAGTGTTACAAGTTTCAATGTGTAAGCGAAGGTACCAAAGTTACAAAACTCTTTAAATGCATGTAGTATCAGCTAAAGAGTGCATACATATAGCTTAGATCATACAGGAAAACTATTTAAAACTTGCTGTCTGCATGCCAAACTCTTTTGACGTTTATACATACGATATCTTGGTACAGACGCACTTGCAATGAATCGTCTGGAAGCGAAATTACCTAACCAAATAGCCGCGACATCCTGCCATGTTATGACGTGTCCCAAACGACTCACTGATGGCTTGTTGCCGGTCCTTAACAGCAGTACTATTCTCTGCTGACACAGCCTTGTGACCCGTGGCCACAGCGCTCACGCCACGCTGGGAAAGCTTGCTATGCTCTAAACTACCGAGAGCGACAGGCGACACTACCAGTCGTGCGGCGAGAACGGTGAGCGCTCGCGTTTGGGATTGGAATCTGAAAGTCGTCGCGTCGAAGACCACATCGGTATAGTCCAGCGATGTGATATCTTATTGAGAATAGCCTAGCAAGAGATATACAACCGTGATACAGAGTGTCAAAGAGATATACACGTGAACCATCACAATTATTTTTAAATTCATAAGTTTTGACAACACATTTGGGGTTGAATAAACAACATCATAGTAAAATCTCAAAGTTAAAGTCAGGACAAAGTCTATTTCCTAGTTAAAAAAAAAACTCTTTCAAAAATATATTTATAGTTTCTGAAGTGTAGGGCTGAGACCTGCCAGGTCATGGTTACTATACTCATCACTAAATAACTAGCCTTAGAGGACAACCTCTACCCGGAGGACGGAGGGTTCAGTAGCTCTTAGGTCACTAGTGTACAATTTCATCCAAAAAGAAAGAGTACATTTTGGAGAAATTTGGACATACTCGTTATTACCGGCCAACCCAAATTCATTTAATTTCATTTTAAGTAATTCCTAGGATTTTCAAATGGTCGCGGGACTGTACGAGTTATCGTGACCCCGGAACGTGAAGGGCTATAGAAGGACACCGTAGAATTTAGTCATTACGAGTCTGACAGTCCCTCCCGCTCTGCCCTGGGTTGGAGGACTCATTACATGATTTTACCACGATAAAGAAAAAGGATATTCAAATAAAATCGATTTTCCTTTATTATCCTACGACATTAGACATAACAGTTGTAAAAGTGTAGAAGTTAATACACAGTTCATATCTCTGGCTGACAGCCAGTTCCATAAACAAAACAAATAAATGAAAACATGAATCCATTTCCAAATGTGTGTTGTAATGTTGGTACGATTACAGAAATATCCCCTTTTTAGTAAACAAAGCTTGGTAGTGTCTGTCAACGCGAACTTGGCACAAGATTCATTTGTTTGGAGACTGAGTTTGGTTATATTATTACTACTAATGAGAATGCTTAATTTAGAGGTAACATAACATCATGAATTTATATGTAAATCTTCGGTCACACACAGCGACTAAACATATTTTTTTTTAGGCTTGGTAAAATCATCAAATGAGTCCTCCCACCCAGGGCAGAGAGGGAGATACTGTCAGACTCGTACTGACTAAAATCCACGGTGTCCTTCAATAGCCCTTTACGTTCCGGGGGCGAGCTTATTGCCATCAACTGGTTACAATTCTCGACTCAACAACTGCTACTGAGGAATTCCTAATGAAAAGACCCCATTACACACAGCTCGACTTGGGAATCGCGCTTGGTGGAAAGTGCAATGACATTTTGTGTGATTTGGGAATCGAATTTCTCCAACCAAGAAGGTGGCGTTAAAACGTTAGATAAACTATACAGTTTAGGTTCGTTTAGTCCTTAGGCTTGTCGTCAAAAGGTTAAAAACATAACTTATTATCACACGTCTGTTATCTATAAATGGTTAAGTGATATGCCTCATGAGTTACAACAACTTTCATTTATACAATTGTAATAAAAACAAAATCCATATTTTTTTATGTGTGTATCGAATCAGGATAATTTTATCCAATTTTACTTTTTAACTTTATCTGGTAGTTAGTATCTGTAGGATCTGTAATGTAGAACATCCCTAATATGATTGTTTATGGACACCTCCCTCTATAAGAGCTGTCAGCTGTCTATGGAGTTTCGTAGTAGGTTGGATCCGGAGTGAAATAAAGAGAACGTAGTTTGGAATTAAACCAGTGTTATTACTTACAAGAAAACCTCTACAGATTTATTGGCGACGAGTATAAACCACGGAGATACGGCGATGGCAGTAGCCGAGTATGCGGTTGGCGCTGCGGGGCCTAAGTTCGAACCGTACCTGGAACCAGATTCCGTGAACGAAAGATGGCTGTCATGGATGCGAAACTTTAACTATTATTTGGAGGGACAGATCGGACTGTCGACAAAACAAAAGGTGGCACGACTTTTACATCAAGCTGGTCCAGAAGTTCAGGAGATATTCGAGAGCTTAGAGGACTGTGAGGAAGATGTCGGAAAAGACGATCTTGAAAAAGCGGTTGCCAAATTGAACCGATATTTTGCACCTAAAGTAAATCTAAGTTATGAAAGACAAATATTTCGAAGCCTGAATATGGAGGAGGGGGAGACAACTGATAGTTTTTGCGTGCGTCTGCGTAGAAAGGCAAAATATTGCAAGTTTTCCAACAAAGAAGAAGCGATTTGTGATCAAATTATAGAAAAATGTAACAACATGGAATTAAAAAGAAAGTTTTTGAAGGAAGAGTTAGCGCTAGACAAATTGCTAAAAATAGCAAGAATATTTGAAATGGAAAAACAAATATCTAATGTGACATGTAAAGATACTGAGACTCAATCTCAAGCGCTGGAACAGAAGGAAGTAAATTCAGTGAAACCAAAAGTGGGAAATCAAAAATGCTTTAGATGTGGATATACAGGGCATTTTGCTAAAGATTCATCATGCCCAGCTATGGACAAAAAATGTGAAAAGTGCGGGCTGAAAGGTCATTTTAAGAAACAGTGCAAGACACAAGAACCAAGGAAGAATGATAAGAAAAACAAGAAAAGATATGTAAAATATGTAGTAGAAGAAGAATCAAACAGTGAAAGTGAGTCGGACAATGAATGTGAATGTGATGAAGAAGGTCATGTGCAATCTGTATTTCCAGTGATGAGTGTTGCAGACAATAAATGTAGCATTAGGATTTGTGGACAGAATCACAAGTTCATTATAGACTCTGGTGCGATGATCAATATAATTGACAAAAAGCTTTTTAAAGAACTGTTAAGGTGTGGTTTACAATGTGATTTAGTAAACAGTAAGTCTCAAAGGTATTGTGCCTATGGTGGCAAAGAAATTCATAAATTGGGAATTTTTAAAACAAAACTGTACTCACCGGACACAAAAATAAATGTAACAGCTTCTGTGTTAGTATATGATGGCAAGGGACCAGCACTGTTAAGCCGAGATACTTCTATTCAGTTAGGACTATTGAGAGTAGGGCCTAAAACCACAGTTATGACAGCATATACAGAGCCCAACAACAGTCATCTAACCAAGGACAAAATAACTACTATGTATCCCAATATATTCTCAGGGGTGGGCAAGTTAAAAAATTTTGAACTTAAAATACCCATTAACACTAAGGTACCACTTGTTGCTCAACCTGTCAGAAGACAACCATTTAATGTGAGACAAATAGAAAAAGATTTAATTCAAGAACTACTTGACAACGACATTATCGAACCTGTGACAGGACCGACACCCTGTGTTTCACCTTCACACATTGTACAGAAAAAGGAGAAGGGGCAACACCGACTAGTAGTCGACATGAGAATGGCAAATGAAGCTGTATTGCGTGAAAGGGTACCACTTCCTACATTTGAAGAGTTACTGGATGACCTCAATGGCTGTAAGTACTTTTCCAAAATTGACATCAAGTGGGGATACCATCAGATCTTACTCTCCAAGGACTCCAGGAACATCACAGTGTTCAGTTGTAGTGTGGGGCTCTTTAGATACAAAAGATTATTCTTTGGTATCCGATGTGCGAGTGAAATGTTTCAACGAATTATCTCCCAACTACTGCAAGGCATCGAAGGTGTGGCAAACAGCCAGGATGATATCAGAATCGGAGGTAGAACGCGTGAGGAGCATGATATCAGGCTAAAAATGGTACTTGAGAGGCTGCAAGAAAATGGTATCACCCTGAATGAAAACAAGTATATCTTTGGAGTGCCGGAGATCACATTTCTAGGACACCATTTATCAGCTAAGGGCATTAAGCCCACACAGACCAGTCAACAAGTTATTCAAGAATTTAGAGCACCTGAAAGTAAAGCAGAGGTAAGAAGCTTTCTAGGCCTGGTAAATTTTTCAGCAAGGTTCATACCTAATTTTAGCACCATCACAGAGGCACTGAGGGACCTGACAAAGAAAGACACAGAGTTTACATGGCAGGACAAGCACCAGCAGGCATTCCAGCTGCTGAAGGATATTATTGCAAAGACACCTGCATTGGGCTACTATGACAAGGATGCAAGTACTACACTAGTAACTGATGCTAGTCCTGTAGGCATTGCAGGAGTTTTGATCCAACACCAAAGTATTAACAATGAGAAACAACCAGTGGCAATCAAATATATTAGTAGAGCTCTCACACCAACTGAACAGAGATATTCCCAGACAGAAAAAGAAGCCCTGTCTATTATATGGGCTTGTGAGAATCTCTATATGTATTTATTGGGTAAAGAATTTAAAATAATATCTGACCATAAGCCGTTGGAGATAATTTATTCAGTAAGGTCAAAGCCAAGTGCTAGGATTCAAAGATGGGTGTTAAGATTGCAACCATATACCTTTAAAGTCATCTACAAACCAGGTAAAAACAACATTGCAGATCCATTATCAAGACTATTAAACACTAACAGGAAACCAGAAATGTCTGAAGATAAAGCAGAGGAAAACTCTCTTTTAGGCCTGATTGAAATAACTACACCTGCAGTAACAGTGGAAGAAGTGAGAGAAGCCACTTTAATAGACGAAGAGTTAAAAGAGGTGAAGAAAGCAATAGATAAAGACATATGGCCAAAGGAATTGAGGAAACATGAACTTATAAAGACAGAGTTGTGTGTTGTGGAAGAAATTCTTTTAAGAGGGCCTAGAATCGTAGTACCCAAAGAACTGACTGCCAAAATACTAGAAATAGGACATGAGGGGCACATATCCGCAAATGGGATGAAGAGTAAATTAAGGTCAAAAGTCTGGTGGCGGACCATGGATAAAGATATTGAGTATTGGACAGACACCTGTGATGGATGCAGGTTGGTGAGGAAGGCTATACCACCTGAACCTTTGGTACCAACTGAGCTCCCAAGTAAAGTATGGGAGCAAGTGGCAATTGATTATCTTGGCCCATTACCATCAGGACATTACCTGTTATTTATTGTGGATTATTACAGCAGATTCTATGAAGTAGAAATTGTAAAACATCCAACAGCTGAAAACACAATAAATATCTTGAACAAAATCATAGCCAGAGAGGGTATCATGGATAGTATAATCTGTGATAATGGACCAGCATTTATTGATCATCGTTTTGTGCAATTCCTGAAGTCATATGACATCAAGCTTAAGCATAGCACACCCCTGTGGCCACAGGCCAACGGAGAAGTTGAAAGACAGAATCGCAATGTTTTAAGAAGATTAAGGATTGCACAGGCTATGAAACAGGATTGGAAAGAAGAACTACTTACATATTTATCTGCTTACCGCACAACACCCCACAGTACTACTGGAGTACCACCAGGAGAACTGTTTAGAGGCAGACTCATAAAGACAAAGATACCAGAGCTAACAAAATTGGAAAAAACTAATTATAAGGATGAGGAAATCAGAGATAAAGACAGATACCAGAAGGGCATACAGAAGCAGTATGCAGACAAGAGAAGACACAGCCAAGTTACAGATATCAAACCAGGAGATAAAGTATTAGTAAAACAGATGAAGCAGAATAAACTGAGTACAGACTTCTCACCTACAGAGCATACAGTTATATGGAAAACAGGAAATTCAATGGCAACTCAATCACCAGATGGAAAAATACTGAGAAGAAATTCTACCCATTTTCAACCTATCAAGAGAAGAGATATGAGTAGATTTAATATGCAGAGCAGTGAACAAGCTAGGGTACGTGAAAAAGAGAATACAGATTTGACAAACAGCCATGAAAGTGATAAAGGGCAGAGGGAGAAAAGCAAAGAGAGGGGAAGTCTGGACTTGACAGAGGCTAATATTGGGACTAAGACAGTCAGACCTTCAAGAGACTGTAGGGCTCCTGCTAAATATAAAGATTTTGTGTTAGGCCTAATATTAGACTGTATTAATGACTGATATGTTAAATACTCAATTTATACATGTTTAAGGCTAAATTATGTTAATGCTTGGTGTGTTGATTACTTCATGTGTACTTGTTTGAGGCTAGTTGTATTAGTGCCTGAGGTGTAGATTATTTTATGTGTACTTATGTAAGACTGTGTTTCTTTTAGTGGGCGACTGATGTGTTGGTTGCATACCTTATTTGTTTTGTTTAAGGCTAATCATTGTGCTTGTTAATTGCTATCTTGCTTATAAAGAAAGGAAGGGATTGTAGGATCTGTAATGTAGAACATCCCTAATATGATTGTTTATGGACACCTCCCTCTATAAGAGCTGTCAGCTGTCTATGGAGTTTCGTAGTAGGTTGGATCCGGAGTGAAATAAAGAGAACGTAGTTTGGAATTAAACCAGTGTTATTACTTACAAGAAAACCTCTACAGTATCTGTTTTGCAATTTTCTGTTGTGGAGAAAAAGTTCACAACAGTTTGTTCTTAACTGTTTACTATGTGTAATTAACACATAGTAAACAGCTAGCCATCTAACAATAGACTAATCCAAGACCTAGTGCATAACAAAACGGTCTTCCTACTAACCTAAATCACTACCAAACAACTTACAACCTTAACTAACACAAAATAGGATACAATTTACAAGCACTAGAAGGTCTGAAGCACTAAAACGCTGATTTCTATGACGAAAGCGTTCTAAATTTAAAAGCTGTGACAGAAATAACGCGTGCGCATTTCTTCGTATATAAAATAATGTTTTTTTATGACATTTATATTGATGTGCATGTCTAGTGTCTGGAGAATTTAGGTGACGCCAATTTTAATGCGCCAAAACACAATTTTCGTAGTAGCCATTTTGGCTAGACGCTACCGTCTGGTACGCTCACGAAGACCCAAGAGTAAACTCACATTTATTCGAATCACTGAAAAGTTACAATAAGTAGGTACATTTGAGGTTGCATAATTAGTTAGAGGTTTCTATTTAATTAGTTACATGTGATTTAACTTTTTCTAACCCCCCTTTTTTTTTTTTTTTTTTTGCGTGGTAAAATCATCAAATGAGTCCTCCCACCCAGGGCAGGGCGGGAGGGACTGTCAGACTTGTACTGACTAAAATCCACGGTGTCCTTCACTAGCCCTTTACGTACAGGGGTCACGGTAATCCCTTGGTCCCGCGACCCCGGCAGGCTTTGGCCCTCTACAGGCCCCGTCACTATGCTGACACTCTTTGAGGCGCGCGTGGAACACAACGCGCCGTCGACCCGGGCATGGTCCATGGTCGGACAGCAAGTCGCCCATTACTCGCTGCCCGCATGCCCGCGCCTACGGTGGCCGGAGATCGTCCTGCGACGTCCGACGCCGTGGGCGTCTACCACTGCGGCTGGGGTGGAGGGAGGACGCTGTCCTCTCCCTCAGGCGGCCCGCCTCCTCCTTCACGAGCATTACTGCTTCGCAGAAGGAGGCGACCGCTTCCCACTCCGTCTCGCCCCGCAGCATGGCCTCGACCAATGCCGGGCGCGAGAGGTCTCCGCCTATCGCCGTCGTGAGGACACGGCGGTGCTCTGCCCAAGCGGGGCAGTCCTGCACCGTATGCTCCACCGTGTCCTCCGGACGATCCTCGCAGTGGTGACACCCAGGCGTTTCTTCCCTCCCTATCAGACACAGGAACCTCCCGAAACTTCCGTGTCCGGTGAGGACCTGCGTCATGCGGTAGGTAAGGACGCCGTGACGCCTATCCAGCCACTCCTCAAAGAGGGGTCTTACCGCCGCGATTGCGGCGTGCCCGCTTCTAACCCCCCTTGGGTTAGAAAAAGTTAAATCAAAGTTTGTGGGGTCACAATGTCACAACCTTTGTCCCGCGGTCATCTTGGAAAAACGGGGGGGTTTTGCAGATGCTATTTATTTGGTAAACTACAAGTAGAGACAATTGCAAATCAAATTTTCTACAGATTCAAGTCTGTACCTTATTTTTCAGTAATTGAACCAAACCTACCGGTAAGTGCTTGTAAAATACGTCTAATTTTGTGACAGTTATGGTCTGAAATCGTTAAACTTTACTTTTAAACCGCCTTTGACATTTAAAATGTAAAATGGCGTCCTCTGACCTAAGCAACTGTAAATATCTTTCCAAGGTACAATAACTTTAACACGATAATAGATGGCGCTACGTGTATAATCCGAATTGAGAGCGCTAGTTAAAGCTAGTTCGCGTTAAGTTTACAATCCTCCTAGATATGGCTTGATTTTTTTACCTGGCAAAAAACATAAAACTGACCAATCAACTGTACAATTCGACTTGGAAGTTTTCCACGGCAAAAAATAGACACAGTTTGTGAAAAGTAGCTATAGCACTGTGACGATATCAAACAGTGGATAAAATTTTGGAATAGTGATACTGGTGAGAAATAAACGGATTTCTATTTAATAACATTATTGTCCACTTAAAAACTGCATTGGCCACAAAATCAATAAGTAAGCCACGAATAAAATAAATTGTTTGACCAGAAAATGTACAAAAAAATAAGCCAAGCTGCTCCAAAACATAAGCAAACTATTCCTGGCTGAGTTAGTAATTTTGTGGCTCGATTTATTATTTGAAAATGTTTGCATTGAGCAAGAGATGCACGGAGGGAACTTTAACTCTGCGTTTTTAATTTTAAAGTTGTGCAAAATCGTTCAACTGCTTTCACGTAATTCAGTAACAAACATTCATCCCTCCAAACATTTGCATTTATAATATTATAGCTAGGTGACACATTAATTCAAAAATTAATTTACAATCCCCTAAGAAGAATTCTCAATGACGCAGAAACAGAAGAATCTAGACCCGGAACATGAGTAGGCCACTCTGTTGGTCCGGATGCGGGAATTGAATCAGCGACCCTGAGCTCGCGGGCGGTCACTTAGCCGCTGCGCCAATTGGGAGTTAGATCATTAAAATTTAAGATTGTCCATCTCGGTCTTGGTGCCGTACTTATGAGTTCTACGTTTGATGGTAACGTGTATTACAGCTATGCTTGCTGTGCCCCGTGGTTTCACCTCCGCTACTCGGCTACTATAGGTACGTGATGTTTTGTCTAATAGCCTCCCTTGATAAATACACTACTTACACAAAACGAAAAAAAATCGAACCAGTAATTCTTCAACTTGTCAAAATTTTGATAGGTGCTCAATCAGGTATAAATAGTTGCTCTTACATAGGTGCTTTGGAAATAGTTGCTCAAACAGGAATACCTCGACCACAAGAGGACAAACAAACAAAATCTGCATCTTTATAATATTAATTAGAATAGATTCATTAATGTTGACAATATCCAAAAAATGAAATTTTCTAAGAAATAATTCCGAACGGGTCGAGTTGATTGTAGTGCTACCCTGTAACGTCTACGATCTCACTTCACCCAAGTGAGCGCACAATCGAACTCCTGAACGAGATAACGTACACTTTGCCCGATCTGAGAATCGAACCAGGGAACTCTTGCTCAGCATTCACATTTGTGACTGTGAAGTGGGTGGTTAACTAGTTAGTACAAAATGCATTGTTATGTTGATCCACAAATAAATGGATATAAATAACTTATGTATCTCGCGTTTAATCAGGGCATTGCAAGGCCGATGCGCTTGAATACGCCATGTGTGCCAGAACTCAGTGAATGAACGAAGGACGAACGTTCATTCAGAACGAATGATTTGTTATTTAGCTTCAACACAGCGTTGGCAAAATGATAGGAACAGAACTGGTTAAATCGTATCTTGAAAGACTCTTAACCAGTCAAAAGTACTATTGACTAGCAAAATCAGTCAAAAGTACTTTTGACTGAACAGGTTGGTCAAAAGTGGTTTTGACTGAAAATTTTTGGTTATTAGTACTTTTAACTGACACTCTTCGTCAAAAGTAGTTTTAAATGCAATAAAGCATCAGTCAAAAGAACTATTAAGATATTTATTAAATGTGAAATGAGAGTCTATTAAGTAATTGATGTACTACACTTTTAAGAGCGAGAGAAGCGAGCTCGGGTCTTGCAGGCACCCCGACTCGGACAATTTAGGTTAGTAGAGGATGGCGGGGTCTTTCGACCACCCATATGTAGGAGCCTCCACCTGCTAGACTAGTAAAAATTTTAACCAGCTCCATTGGGCAAAAGTACCTTTGACTGTTATTTTAGTCAAAAGTATTATTGACTAAAGCATACGGTCCACAGTACTTTTGACTGATTTTGCCAGTCAATAGTACTTTTGACTGGTTAAGAATTTTGACTGCAACTTAGCAGATTTCAAAAGCGATGTTCGCCTACCATTATTGATTCACCTTTTGCGTTTTTATGAACCTTCTATTTTGTTCAGTGTATTCTAATGCTCGTGAATGTACGTCAAAATGATAAAATTGAACCCTTATAAGATCATTCGTGTGTCCGTTTGCTCACCCTTCACAGTCAATTTTCTCCGTAGTAGATAGTAGTGATGATGATGATGATTGATTGATTTGATGATTTTACCACAATAAAAAAAAATAGATAGTAGTGACCGAATAAGTTAAAAGGTACACATACCAATTCCTATGACTCAAACGCAGAGGTGTATATTGTATTATTCAAGTGTACCTATATCTTTCAAGAATATAGACAACTAGCACTTTGCCCGCGACTTCGTCCGCGTGGGTTACGTACTTTCCTAATTCCCCCTTTTCACCCCCCTAAAGGTTAAATTTACAAATACCCCTTCTTAGTGCTCCCCTACATTATAATAGGAAGCCGTGTGCAAAATTTCACATTCCTAGCCCCAGTAGTTTCGACTGTACGTTGATATGTCAGTCAGTCAGTTCTCCTTTTATATATATAGATTTACCATCCCTTATCTCCAAAACTACCGAGTTTAAAATTCTGAAAAAAAAATGGATAGTTTGCTAGTAACATGCTTTCCAAAATGAGATTTATTTGTTCAAAACCATGCAATGCATGCGAGTCCGTCTCGCACTTGGCTGGTATTTTTATCTATCTGTCCCACTGCTGGGCAAATAACTCCAAGTCTTTCCAGGAGCACTTGTCCTGCGCCACAATGAACCAACTCTCACGTTATGCAACGAGGTCATCTCGTCATCACTTTTTAGGCGGCGGTAGCGCCGGAATGACGGCACGCCGTCAATCTCAAGACACCCAGTTTGTGGAGAGACTTTTGCCCAGCGACCCTGAAGTGACCCATCCAATACTATTTCAGCACGGCAAGCTTCTCGCATTCAGTTACGTACGTTTTGGAGCTTTTTTTTATCGTGGTAAAATCATCAAATGAGGGGCAAACTCAGGGCTGAGCGGGAGGGACTGTCACACTCGTACTGACTAAAATCCACGGTGTCCTTCAAGAGCCCTTTACGGCTTTTTGGACCTAGATACGATTTCTACGACAATAGGCTATTGGACAGCTTCAATAAATTGCAAATTTATTTAGTCCGACAGTTATAGTTTTGGAAAATAATAGATTTGCACGTTTTTTTTCTTTTTTGTTAAACCATTGCATATTTACAAATTAATTTTACGTTTGCTGATTTTAAAAGTGTCTTATCTTCGTCAATTTTGATTTATGTAACAAAAGAAAAAATACTTGTGAAATAGTTTTTGATAATGTAACGACGGACGGACTATTTTTTTCCAGTCAAAAGCCCTATTCCGTGTCTCGGAAGTGTATATCAACTGGCATTTAAAAATAAAAGTTTCTAGAATACTTCTTAAGTTCTTTTAAAAGCCATCGGGCAGTTTTTAACCGACATTTTCAGGTAATAAGAGCACGTTTAGCATTCGGCTGACCAAACTTCAATAGTCCAGACAACACTCCCCTCGTCCTTGATAGCAGGACAAAAGCTCCATCATACAACATACAGTTGATCCGTAGTGGATTGTCGAGCTGATTTCTATGGCTATACAAATCGACCCTCATGTGGACTGGTTTATTTAAATTGCGTTTGCGCTTTGAAAGGAATCGTGTTACCAACAAGAATTTTGAGGACGGTATTATTAATTCTTTAGTTAATGTACAGACGCCAGCACATCACCGCTACTACCTCAATCTGCCAAATTTCTTTAGTAGATTTTCAACCTTATTACAATAATGGAAGGTAAACGTTCGATTGGTAAAATTCGCCAGATTCGGGTAGATTAACCTGCTGGCGTCTGTACAGTCAACAAAAGTGATAAGTATTCAGACAACAAGATTTAACCGGTTTTCCAATGTTGTGTAATTTTCAATGTGTTTGTGTATCAACCGCTGTATCTGTAGCATAATTATAACCAGTGCTGAAAGTAGAGATGTGCCTATGGTGCCAGGCACAGGGCGCAGACCCTGAAGGTGAACAGATATGGCCAGAAAAGAACCACAATTGGCCAGAGAACGCTGTTAAAAAAACTCGCCTTGAGTGCATAAAAGGCTAGGTACGACACTGCATATAACCAAAAGGCACATATTTACAGCATGTAGCATACAGGAAAACCATTTAAAAAGAAACTTATCTCTATTGTTGATCCTAATAAATGTATTACAGGTCAAACACTGCAACTTTGGCTATATACCCAACTTTGCCTTCTTTGTTTCAACGCACGACGCGTGGCTATTATTGGTGATAACGTGTCGTCCACCCGTGGACCACCTGTCGACAGGTATAGTACACCGACTCAGTACTAAGGCATCGCCAAATTCAAATGCACATGTTGAATTCCCTACCACAAAATATGTATTTCTTTTAAAAAATTAGGGGTGAGTGAGTGCGGAACTCCTTACATGAAGCAAAGGTCTATTCTTGGTGTTTTTTATGCCATAATAGTGCAAAATAAGCACCAACTCTCTTGATAGAAAGCGGTCACGGTACTCTATGAACACAAAATTTTTGTAAAACATGGGGTTGAAGTGGGAAGAAGTGACTTTTCTCTCGATAAACAAAACACTGAACTAATCATAAATCATATGACTTCAATAAACGCCTGACAATACATTGCTTATTGATTCCGTATCGATGGACCGCCATCACAAAGAATGCAATGTTATTAATTGACAGACACTTAATAAAACTGTTGACATCCGTGGCTACATATCCATAGTAAAGGTCGATCATCAAGGTCATCCGACACCCGAGACCCGTATCGCCTCGTTTTACGAAGTCAACTCGTTGTTGAAAGGTGGTCCAAGTGTGGACGCCGCGTCTTCAACTGTACGGCTGGTTGGTGCAGTGGATTAGACTGCTGCGCAGCGTGTCGCAGGTTCAATTCCTGCACGGAACAAATACTTGTATAACCTACAAGTTGGTGTTCGTGTATATCAGTTGTTTGTAAACGCACCCAGATGTGGGACAACGGTAAAACGTAATGTAAAAAGAAAAACTAGTAATCCGTCCGAATAGTCATGGTCCACGAATTTCTGAATAGTCTGACAGCGACTGACACTCTTGTCGTCCTCGCATGAATTACCAGTCCGCAAGTGAACAGCTTAAGAATGAGGCGATCGAGGGTCGTAGATGATGATGGTGACATGATATAGTGAGCGTATAACCATAGAAATCCATATAATAATCCGCACGAGGAGGAAATACGAGTCAGGTGACTATGTGGAGCTATCAGATGTCAATACATGAAAAGCTGACAATCATTCAATTCCGAATTACTTTCGTGTCTCGGCAATCGCGTTAAACTGTTTGTCCTTGTTGTCATTTGCAGATGTTTATCAAAACTTTGCAGGTCCACCAACAAGGCTTACCAAGAAGTATACAATGAACCAGTAATAACTGAGTTATGGAGGTTAGATAGGCAATCATCACCATCTTATCATAAATCTTTCTGCCCTTCTCCCATTCTACATGATCAGCGCAACGCGTTTTCTTTTTCCATTCTTGTCCATCATATCCATCCATCATCACTCCATGTAAAATTCTAATTATATAACTTCATGTATTCAGCCACATCAAACCTGGCCGCTATCGGTTGCATTTCGTTGCGTATTAGTACGTAAACTAATTGTTATCAAAAAATAAACGAAGGTGAACTTCTTATCGTATTGTTTAGACTCAATCGCATGACTTTTACGGTCAAACAATTATAATAATATCGATAAAATTGCAACTTGCAATGTGTGAAACGTCACTCAATGTGTTACATAATACATATACCATGTAAATATACCACTGACCACTGGAAAGGAAAATATGGTTTACGATTTACTAATCATTTTAATCAACAATTTAAACTGAACCATTTAGAGACTACAAAATCAAAATACTAATATTTCACTGTAGGGGGTTGCGGACCCGCATAGACCTAGGTTCCATGCTCCAACTGACAATAAAGTGCCCACAGGTAAGTAGACTAGGTAGCCTATAAGCACAATCGAAACTTCTAGTATTCTAGACAAATAAATCTGTCCCATAAACTAATATAAATGAATCGTTTTGACACTTCCGGGCGCCGTGCGTCTAGTGTCCGTAACTGAAACCCGTGCATCGTTTGTCGTGCGCCCGCGCATCGGTATCGCATCGTTTGCATTGACGTAAGTCATTTGATATTCAAGGGTAACAGTTTGCTGATACATTGATAGTGAGAATTACTTTTATGTGAACGGAATTCAGGCTTTTCATAATTTATTATTATTACTTAGAAATGGCGGAGTGGAAATACTTTACGGCCCATTCTCATATCTGCCAATCATGAAACAAAAAACTTTTTTATTTATTTATTTGAGACTAGCTTCCGCCCGCGACTCCGTCCGCGCGGATGTCGGTCTTCGCGTGGATGGTTTATTTCTCCATTTTTAGTAACTCTGACAATGACATCTTATAAATATCTATTGGACCCAAATACGGCTAAGCCACATAATTAAGGAGATCCCTCTATTGAGCTACTGCTGTTGAGCTCGCGTTCTGTACAGTTTTTTTTTTTTTTTTTTCTAAATTATTAGAAACATTTTATCCAAAGTGGGTGCTAGGTGCGCATTGAATGAACGTCCCGTGCTTTATATTATATTGAAAATAAGATTAAGTTCTCAACACTAAAACAATACCTACTACGAGTTGTACAAGTTGGTGTACGGATTCTTTTAAAGTGTTTTCACGATGAGTGGTAGTGAACAAGAAAAAAAACAGGTTACCAGAATTAGTTAATGAAAACAAGACGGGAGGAAGAACGTGATATATAAAACACTTGAATATGTAAATATTTCACGGCTCTACCTACTATCAGGCAGGGTATGTATTTTTAGGTAATTTCCTATACACTATGGTACAAACACCTTGATGTTCCTTCTGAGTTTAAATACATACGTAATAAAAAAATATAGCTGTTATCATTTATAAAAAATATACGAGCAATCTATATCTATACTTCTATATCTATACTTCTATACTAATATTACAAAGAGGAAACCTTTGTATTTTTGTATGTTTGTATTGAATAGGCTCAAAAACTACTGGACCGATTTCAAAATTTCTTTTACCATTACTTAGAGGGATTCTTCCGAATCCGTATAGGCTATATTTTATCCCGGAAAATAGATAGGATTTTTCGTGGTAGTGAAAATTGTGGAGTAAGGCGTCGAAAAAACTGCCGTACGTTAACGATTCTCGCGAACGCTGCCTAAATGGTTAGAGATGTATGGTTGACTTCTATAGAAAAGTTGTAGAACTCAATAATGCCTACAAAAAAATCAGCGATAGTATAAACCAAACATTTATATTTTAACCATTATAACCACTTTTCCATAGTATAAAAGTAATTAAAATTATTAGCCTATGTTTATTGATCATATTATCGTCAAATACTAATCCTTATCCAAATAAACTGAGCAAAATTGTTTCAATAGCTATAAATTACTTTTTATTTTATTCCAATCGGACAATCCATTCAAAAGATATTACGAATTTAAAATTGTGAGAGAGCTTAAAAAATAAATGTCCACCCGTGCGAAGCCGGGGCGGGTCACCGCGGTTGGCACAGTGGCTGAGCGAGCGATCGGCTGCTGCACTGCGTGGCACGGGTTGGATTCCCGACGTAACAAATATTTTATGAGCTGCAAGTAATTGTTTCGGGTCTGGGTGTTTGTGAATGTGATTTCAATGATTGTCAACGGATGATACAGTGTGGGGAAACGTTAAACGGAAAAATTATATATGTATTAAGTTATAAAATTAGGCGTTACTTTGCGGAAATCCGTGACATTAAAATATTAGGAAAAATGTCAACAGCTACTATTAAATAAAAGTGGGGAAAATAACATTTTTCAATAAAAATATTGAAACGCGACCAAAAAAAGAGGCGCTTCTTAGGTTTTGAACACAGGCGCTGCCAGGCCTCGCGGCCCTGTTGACCTGCTGGCGTCTGTACCTAACATGTCTTGATTTCATTCGGAGCAGGAGGTCGGTATTCAGCAGTGGTCGTTTATGGCCAATTTTGATTAAATGAACGCAGTAAAAGAATCCCTCCTGGCGGCCAATTACATAATAGCTTATTCTTTATTGTTAAACTGACATGTAGGAGTTTGTTGGTGATAATACTTAAATGTAGTAAGTATATTCAGTCCCTGGAATACCACAATAACCAGTTCAAAATCTACAAATGACAACCACGGACTCAAACGCCCGAAGCATTGCAGCTCAAAATCTGGCTCACGCACTGGAAATAATATAATTAACAAAAAAAAAGAACACTTGCCACATTTATGGAGTAACATTATAATTTATGACAAAATTCATCATCACAGGCAGAAATCTCATTGCGTCAGAGATATCTCCCATTTCAATAGAATATACAGACACTTTGCACCTTGATTCTCATTATCCCATATAATATTATCCCAGGAACTGAATTCTTAGGCAGGCACACACATTCTGAATTCCACTCTGAATTCAGAATCGGAATTCAAGATTTAAATTCCGGCAAACTGCCACACACTTGTATGTATGTAGGATATACAAAAACCTTTTTGTTCACTAATGTAATCATTCTTAAAGGTCGATCTGAGAAATTCATAGTCTGTACAAATCAGAACGGTGTGAATGCATTTTTGGGCTGTCTTAATTAATAAAATCAATTCTGACTGACTGAATTCAGAATGTGTTTATCAAGCCTTATATAATAATGACACAACTAAAATCCAGTAACATTTAGCAAAAGTGGGTAGAAAACTGTCAATATCGGAGTTTGTCATATTTGAATGCACAGCAAACGAAGCCACAATCTCGTCACAAATTCGCGAGCAATCTTTGCATTCTAGGTCCACGGTAACGATTATTACTTAAACGTTAACTATATAATATTATTAATATGATATAATAAAGGCCAGTAGCGATGGATTTATCAGTAATGTTATTAAACAATTTGAATAGGTAGTTCAACAGTGTAGCAGATTTCTGTATCATATTACAAAGGTTTGACATTCTTACCTTTGTATTATTTTAACATACCTATTGCTTTATGAAGTTTTCAAGGTTTCTTAAGGGTCTAACTGAAATGTTTATTTTTTAAGCAGTTGGCGAACACTTTCATTGAATAAAAAACCAATGCAAACTTTCGCATTTATAATATTAATACTTAATACTGTAGCTAGGTACTTACTTACCTATATTATAATTATTAGTTATTTAATATCACTTCTAAAAAGTGTTTGATATTTATCTCAAGTGCGTAAGAACTAAAACTACTTTTACACGTCAATTTTTATAAATTTTTAGACATCGGCATTTTCCTTTCCTCCTTTCTTTAATTTGAGGAGAAACACCAAAACAAACTCAAAGGTATTTCTAAATTGGGTCGCGGGACTGTCACAGGTAACCGTGACCCTAGAACGTAAAGGGTGAATTTTTGTCAGTACGAGTCTGCAAGTCCCTTCTGTCCTGCCCAGGGAGAGAGGACTCATTTGATGATTTTACCTCGATAAAAAAGGTACCTACTTCTAAAGTCCAAAAATGTATCTTGTCAGAACAATTAAGTTAAAATATAGTAATTTTAACATAAACATACCCCATCTCTTCGGCGTTCTTCCCAGGAAGCTTTGCTCTTCATGATTATAGATCGCGTTAACAAATCTGGAGAAGCAAGTCCCTGGGGGAGGGGGGGCACGGATCCACTCTTCAACTCCATTCGCTTTGGTAGCCATATTGTTTAAGATACTTTATAATATAAGAAAATCTTTGGTTTCGTATCGTGTGTATATGGAACGGGGATATAAGTGATGCGCGACCGTCATGAACGGCGTCGTCAGGAATACTGCGCGTACGCAGCTTGCATTGCGGTTCAAGTGTTGAATGGGTGTCGTTTGTTAACGTCTAGTTCCTATGATTAATGTTCTTTGTTGGGTGTTTAGAAGGATCTAGATTCTAGTGATTTGTATTTTTGTTTGTTATTAATCAACTTAAATGTACAACTGAGCGGTTTTTTAAATTTTTTTCATCTATGTAGAAAGCTAAAATGCATGCATCTGTGCTAAGCCAGTAAGGGTTCCTATGTATAACTAATATTATACTTAACTAGCGACCCGCCCCGGCTCCGCACGGGTGCAATCTCTACTATATTATGAATGTTATATCCGCATAAACCTTCCTCTTGAATCACTCCATTGCCAGTTGTTTCACCCGCTACGACTCAATTTATTCCATGGGATAATCAGGATAAAAACTATCCTATATGTTAATCTAGATTATTAACTATCTATGTACCAAATTTTATCCTATTTCGTTCAGGTAGTCTACCATAACGTCTTAAGGCGTCAGTAGTTCCACTGTGGGAAAGAGACAAAGCTATACAAGTCGTCTAGCGCCATCTCGTTCCCACAGCGGATCTACTCACGCTATAATACGTCATGTTAAGCCACCTGTAGTTTTCCTGTGAAAGAGTAACAAAAATCCATCCAAACAAACTTTTACATTTATAATAGGTATTAGTAGGATTATGCTTTTTTTTTTTTTTTTTTTTTTTTTTTTTTTTTTTTTTTTTTTTTTTTTTAGGGTGGCAAAATCCGGGCACGCCGCAATCGCGGCGGTAAGACCCCTCTTTGAGGAGTGGCTGGATAGGCGTCACGGCGTCCTTACCTTCCGCATGACGCAGGTCCTCACCGGACACGGAAGTTTCGGGAGGTTCCTGTGTCTGATAGGGAGGGAAGAAACGCCTGGGTGTCACCACTGCGAGGATCGTCCGGAGGACACGGTGGAGCATACGGTGCAGGACTGCCCCGCTTGGGCAGAGCACCGCCGTGTCCTCACGACGGCGATAGGCGGAGACCTCTCGCGCCCGGCATTGGTCGAGGCCATGCTGCGGGGCGAGACGGAGTGGGAAGCGGTCGCCTCCTTCTGCGAAGCAGTCATGCTCGTGAAGGAGGAGGCGGGCCGCCTGAGGGAGAGGACAGCGTCCTCCCTCCATCCCAGCCGCAGTGGTAGACGCCCACGGCGACGGACGTCGCCAGACGATCTCCGGCCACCGTAGGCGCGGGCATGCGGGCGGCGAGTAATGGGCGACTCGCTGCCCGACCATGGACCATGCCCGGGTCGACGGCGCGTTGTGTTCCACGCGCGCCTCAAGGAGTGTCAGCAAACTGACGGGGCCTGTAGAGGGCCAGAGCCTGCCGGGGTCGCGGGTCTTACCCATCACCGTAACCCCGGTACGTAAAGGGCTCGTGAAGGACACCGTGGATTTTAGTCAGTACAAGTCTGACAGTCCCTCCCGCCCTGCCCTGGGTGGGAGGACTCATTTGATGATTTTACCACGCAAAAAAAAAAAAAAAAAAAAAAAAAAAAAGGGTGGCAAAATCATCAAATGAGTCCTCCCGCCCTACTGGACTGTCAGACTCTTACTGACTAAAATCCACCCGTGTTTCTTCGGATGCCCTTTACGTGCATCATATGTACGTGTGCCCTTTATGTGCCTAAAAGAGTTTTTGCCCGCATCCCAGGGTGCACCGGCCCGAAAAACTGGTCTTCCCCCCGGACGTATCCGAAGGGGAACTCCAGTCCACGGGCGCACGTGGAGGTTTCCTGTCTTAGCACCCCAGTAGGATTATGCTTAGATATTATGTTAATTTTTTTTTTTTTAGTTTCAAGAACCCCAGACATTTTACAAAAACTCTGACCCGACGGCATGCCTGCGACACTCGTAAACACATGCAAGGGGAACATGTGTGACAGATCGAAAGTTTTACACTTTACCAGATGAGGGTTGTGTGACAACCACACACGATCATTAAAAAGTCGGTAGGTATTAATGCATAAAGTCAAAGCAAGGTGAGACGAATAAATGTCTGTGACTTTTGTTTATTCTAACTACTATAATATAATATTCTACTTTGGCTTGCAGAAATTGAAATTCCCTATAATATAATATCAAATACCTAAGCAAAGAGATTTTTTGAAAAAGTATTATTTCATAAAGTACTAGCTGTACCCTGCCCCGCTTCGCTGTGGCACATCGTGATTGAATGGTTGAGAAATGAGAAACAAAACAAAGAATACATTTCATATAAGCATGCAATTTTTTCTGTAAATAAACAATACTATTGGGAACGAATATTGCTTCTCATGTGACTGCGCCATTACTACTGCGGTTGTCAGCAAGTGTTTTCCTCGCTTCCGGTAGATGGCGCGGTCACTGGTTTACAGCTGATCGTTAAAAAAATTGTTTTTTCGCGGTTGCGCATATGTGACTGATGCAAAAAATAGATAAAAACAATCCTTGATGCGGATTACATATCATGCTAAAGTTTCAGCTCAATCAGTGCAGTACTTTTTGAGTTTTTAAAGCATACACAAACCAACATAACATTTTTATATATATAGATTTTCATCATCGAACAAAATCTTGGTCTGCACTTTTGGTCAAATAAAAATTTAAAATGCTTTCCTGTAAAGTACGTGACTTGCAGTTTCGATACTGTCGTAGTCACAGTCCATTTGTTACGTGCGGAAATCGAACCCGCAACACAGCGTATCAATTCCTCAGTCATAGCGCCGACCGTGGTACAGCTTTATTCAGCCGTTTAACTTATTTTAGTCTGTTAAATATTAATTAGCAAAGTTGACTACGCATATTAAGTAAACAGTAGTGATATTTACTCACACTGTATGTATAAAATATACATATATATGTAGGTATCATTAGATACTGAGTCTATTCTTCAAGGCAAACTTCACCATGTTTATTATCGCAACTATTTTACCTCATCGTGGATCATGCAAATTAATGTTCTGTATACCAATTTTTCTTCATAACGAATGGCTACGGACACATCTCATCAAAATATTATAAGTGTCCTCCTCTTCGCTACACGTGGTGGTACTTTTGCCATTAGGTCACCTAATTTTTTCAGGGGCATATGACCAGACCGGATTCTTAATAATATAGTTAAGTCCACCCTGCAAATAGGACAGTCATCAAACCAAGGAGAATACGAGTATGAGGGCTATAATTGGATTTTTCTATACCAGATTCTTCTCTCTGGATCGAAGATCAAAATATTCTTTCCAATTTTATAAACATACCTATATTTTTCAGCAACGGTATGAGGTCCACATAGTGTGGAATCGGTTCAAATTCTATATGCCATCCGTACATGCCTGTTTCGCAATAAAATCTGCCTTCTCATTACCGACTACACCAATATGAGACGGAATTCACTGAATGATTATTTGTTTATTTTGGGCTATGAGTCTTTTTTTTAACGTGGTAAAATCATCAAATGAGTCCTTCCACCCAGGGCAGAGCGGGAAGGACTGTAAGCCTCGTATTGACTAAAATCCACGGTGTCTTTCAATAGCCCTTTACATTCCGGGGTCACGGTAATTCGTGAGTCCTGCGACCCCGGCAGGCTTTGGCACACTACAGGGAGGGCCGTCATTATGCTGACACTCCTTGAGGCACGTGGAACTCAACGCGCCGTCGACCCAGGCATGGTCCATGGTCGGACAGCGAGTTGCGCATTATTCGCCGCCCGCATACCCAGAAATAATGAAATAAATAATGAGTCTAAGAATTAATCTGATTATTGTATAGGCTATCGGTGATGGGGGACAGATGTTGGATAGAACTCTTTGAATCTGTAAAGATTACATAATTACCTTGTTCTAATGATTCAATGTAATATGATAAGGCTTCAGCAATAGCAATAAATAATATATCATCAGTCGGCACGGTTAGCGCAGTGGCTGAGCGATTGGACTGCTGCGCTGCGTGTCGAGGGTCCAATTCCCGCACGGAGCAAATATTTGTATGATCTACATGTAGTTCCTTCGGGTCTGGGCGTTTGTGTATGTGAGTTTATATGTTTGTAAACGCACCCACGACACAGGAGAAATTCCTAGTGTGGGGCAACGTTTAAAAAAAAATACATGTAGTGAGAATAATATTTGAAAGGAATATTGTGTCGTAGAATACATATTAGTTACGAAATATCTCAGCTCAGCCCCCCGGACGACGATATTCGTCATCCCACAGGCAGATTCCATTCTCCAGCACAATCTAACTGAACGATTGAACCGACCTTGGAGCGGAAGGCCAGCTACAAGGGAGTGATTACTGGCATGACAACTAGTCTGGAGCGCATCCGTACTTACTTCCATCTATTATAGCAAAGAGGACTTAATGGAGTAAAGGTGCGTACTTACAGCGGCCGTTTGCTCATAATTATTAATATGTCCGGTACAGCTATACTATTTCCTAAAATACTCGTCGACGAGTTTATAAAACTTTTTCAACTTTATGCTCTTAAGTTGACAAAACGTTTATATACTGCCGATGCCGCAGCGCTGAGTTTAGTAAATGGCACTACAACAGGTAGATAACTGCTACTAGTTTTACACATCGGCCTTTAGACAGAGACAATCGACTAGCTTCGATTTCGTAAAGGGTTATGATGTTTTTTGTCGTTTGTTCTTCGAGTTGTGGTTTGAGTTGACAAATTAGTGACGTCATAGGTAGCTAACCAAATCTGGAATAATTGTGCTTTTGACAGCTCATAAAAATATTTTAATTATGTAACTGTTATTTTCAATATGGTATTGTTGATAATAAAACAGTTAAAACAGGTAACATTCGATTTCAAGTAAACTAAATTCTGCGTCTGAGACTGTTAGCAGCGCTTGCGCACAAGGAGTTCGCTAACAATACTTAAGGCCAACTGCTTTTATGAGTCGTCTCTCGGTCCACTCACCGGTAGCCAACAGACGAAGTCACATCGTTCTACAAAAGATCTACTCCTCCAGAGGTACGTCGACAAAGGGAAGCGAGGGAGGACTCAAAACGTTTGGTCTACAAAGCACGTGTGACCGCAGCCTTACATTGACGCGGTGCGTTCAAAACCCACTTGTTGCAGTCTTGTGGACCACTTAGCTAATACAGGATGACCACACACTACGTTCTTATCGCTATAAAGAGTGTAGCTTTTATGGGGCTGTATGAGAAATAACCAATTTGTTGTTTATTTTCCAAATCTACTTATCAGACGCGCGCCTCAAAGAGTGTCAGCACATCAATGACGGGGCGCCCCTTAGAGGGCCAAAGCCAAAGGAGTAATGAGCTACCGTGCACCCGGAACGTAAAGGGCTATTGAAGGACACCGTAGATTTTAGTGAGTACAAGTTTGACAGTCCCTCCTGCCCCCGGTAATGGGAAAGTCCCGCGACCCCGACAGGCTATGGCCCTTTACAGGCCCCGTCACTATGCTGACACTCCTTAAGGCGCGCGTGGAACACAACGCGCCGTCGACCCGGGCATGGTCCATGGTCGGACAGCGAGTCGCCCATTACTCGCCGCCCGCATGCCCGCACCTACGGTGGCCGGAGATCGTCTTGCGACGCATTTTACCACGCTAAAAATAAAAAATAAGGTATCGGGATTTTGGTACACTGCCGCTGCTGTGGAAATCTATGCGCAGTGGCTAAGCAATTAACTGCTGCGCTGCGTGTCGCGTGTTCGATTCTAACACGGAACAAAATATTTGTGTGGACTATAGGTAGTTGTTCCAGATCGTAGTTTAACTTTTGTAAACTCAATCACGGTACAGGAACATGCATAATGACAGGATCAATAAATTAGAAATTTATTCAGTCCGTCAGAATAGTAGCAGCTATTTCAACTGTGGTGAGACCCAACTAGCATAGAATGTAGAAATACCAGTTCTAGGTGTATAACGCGGCAAATTAATTGTATATATCGCATCGCGTTGTGTAAAGGGTTTTATTTCAAACGCATATCCCTATTATTATAATCTTCAAAATCAACGGGTTCGTTTCCAGTGCACAAATATTTACATTGTTACATATACTATACATATACTTTTCAAAAATTCAATAGGTAATGAATGTTTAGTTTTTGTCAAAAACGAGCCCGAGACTCCCTTTTTCAGTATTTTTCGCTGACATCGCAAGACGATCTCCGGCCGGCGCAGGCATTCGGGCGGCGAGTAACGGGCGACTCGCTGTCCGACCATGGACCATGCCCGGGTCGACGGCGCGTTCTGTTCCACGCGCGCCTCAAGGAGTGTCAGCGTAGTAACGGGGCCTGTAGAAGGTCAAAGCCTGCCGGGGTCGCGGGACTTGCGAATTACCGTGACTCCGGTACGTCAAGGGCTATTAAAGGACACCGTGGATTTTAGTCAGTACGAGTCTGACAGTCCCTCCCGTTTTGCTCTGGGTAGGAGGACTCATAAGATGATTTTACCGCGATAAAAAAAACCTCATATTTTCGAATTTAGCCATTCAAAAAATGTCGTTCAAAATCTGGGGATAAAAATTAAATAAAAACTCAGCCAACTTTTTTTATTGCTTAAAAATATATTTCAGGCACTTTGATATGGAAAGATACTTGATTCTAATATACACATTATTGCCTTACAATAAAGCTTACAATTGTATAAAATATCGATACATACATTTTTTTCTAATATACACTGGACAAACACATTTAATATCATTGGACGGAGATATGGAATGAGATTCATTGCATAAAAGAACTTCTCGTGTGCAAAGGCGGTTAAATGTCTTTTTTAATGGAGATTCTGTATAACAATTCTCCTTTTGTACATTTTCAACTGAATATATAAATAATATAAGTTGTCAACCTCGTAATAATTATTACTTTTAAATAATAATCCCAGTATAGGTACCGGCAACAAAATATTACATATGACGTGTAACATCCTACATCTCAATTTGACTTTGAATCAATAGCCTTATCCAGCAGGCCTAGAAAAGTGTTGCTTACCCATCCAAAGATAAACCTAGACAAGCATTGCTTAGCCCCGGTCACCCATTCATAAACTAACCTCGAGGCGAGTACCATCTAACAACCAACTCTACCGTACGTGCTCATTGGTCAAATCAAATTCTCAATTCAAACGAGTCCTATTTGACTTGACCAATCCTTTTGCATTTCCTTCAACAGGAGTGATAGTAAAGATCGTCTCATCAAAAACGTTGCCCCTCTCTAAGAATTACCTTTGGAGAGACAATTTGAAGTTGTGAGTAGTGCTATCTCTTTCACACACTAGGAACGCGACTGCGTTGAGCACTGTGATTTGTAATTACTTCGTGCGACAGAGAGAGAACTCTTTACGAAACCAAAAGTATCCAGATATCCCTTTCCAAGATTTATGTGCAATATTGTTTGGGTGTCAATTAAATGGTTAGCATAGTATTGTTATTTCTGTGAGCAGAAAAATATAATCGGTGAGCAGAAATAGCTTATTGGTCAGCAACTCATGGTCAGCAAACATTTCAAAATCAATCAGCAATTTATGTCATTCTGGATGGCTGTAATTATTTTTGTACAGCTTATTAATTATATAAGCTGCAATCAGCTGCTCATGTTTAATAAAATTTTGGTAAGCACTCAGAGTGTAAGCAAAAAAATGCATTTTGTGCTGCATATAAAAGTAGCAAAAATACTTCACTTGTTCACCGATTATATTTTTCTGCTCACAGAAATAACAATACTATGCTAACCATTTAATTGACATCCAGCATGTCGACGGAGCCCCGCTTCGCGGGGCTCCTACTTCTGGGTGGTTTAAAAAAAAAATAACCACGAAAAGGATGGCGGGGTCTTTCAGACCCCGCCATCCTCTTCTAACCTAAATTGTCCGAGTCGGGGTGCCAGCAAGTCGTGTCACGCGCCTGCTCTTGCTCCGCCCACTTTTAACGTACATTGCCACTTTTTCAACAAAAACGCAATCCAAGTAGTTATTTTGCTCACCATGTTTTAAATATGCATACCAATCAAATATACTGCTTATAGACATGTTTTTCTGCCGCTCAATCATGAAATCTTGCCCCTCAAGTAGTTATTTTGCAGACTGAATGTTTATTATGCAGACTCATGTTTGTATGATTTAATTTTTGACCATTATCAAAATTAGTTGCGAAACAAGAATTGCTGCCTGATTTTTTTTATTGCAAACAAAATCTTTGTATGCTGACCAAATTATTTAAATGCTGCTTTTGGGTGGCTTGCCAAATTTTATAATTGCTGACCAATGTAATTACTTCTCATATTTTTTTGCCGGTACCTGTAAAGACTGATCGCCTCGATTTCATTCGAATATGAACCTTCTACATTTGAGATTAAGTTCAAAATCTATTAAAGAAATTGTCTGACAATAGAAAACACACTCGGATAAAGGCTATCGAGGGTTGTTCGTAAAGTAAAAATTTACTGGGACTTTTTACATAAGGTGCAAGTAACTTTCAACCTTAATACAGGAATTACTAGGTCGACTTTACATAACTAATGTAGAAAATAAAAATAAATCTATAAAATTAAAACACATAAAATAAAAATAAAACGCTAATTCGTATAAAATAAAATTAGTCATTAGTAAGTACCATTAGTACAACGTAAAAAAACTTAACTATTTGAAGACATTTTGTCATAATTTTTTTTAGGAGGTTCAAGTTATTTAGTCAGTCTTAAATAGTAAGATTCTGATATTATGATATTAGGTACAGACGCCAGCAAAACAAAGTACTCCGTCAAACTTTAATGGATTTTCAACTTTATTACAATTACAGAAAGTTTATTTTGGGTTGAGAAAATATGACAGATTGTGGGAGGTTCATTTGCTAGCGTCTGAACGTCATTTTATTGAGTATGGAATATCAGGATGATATGACTATAGTATCGAAAGATTTTGGTAGTCTATTTTGTTATGCAGGAAAATACAGAATACGCTTACATCAACCCCCGTGTTCTTAAAGGCTTCAATTTTGAAATTCGGAATAAAAACATTATTCCAAATAAAGTTATGCCAAAGAAAAATAAACATACAAACCGAAGGGTATTGTTGCGTTCTAAAGAACGACAAACAAAAATCGTAATAACCACAGAGTAAAAATGATTTTTGAGGAAAGAAAAATTTAGCTGCGAGTGAGATTTGAACCCGCGTCTTCTGGAAAGACGCCTTACCAATAAGGCTACCGCAACTCACACTCAGAAGCTGAATCTTCTATTCCCTTTTTGAACGTTATGCATGCGTTAATGCGTTTAAATATAATAAACCATAGAGTTTCTTGCGATTCTATCTTTTGACATATGACCAAAAAGGTTTGTGTGAAATCTTTTGTCTCTTATTTCATTAACTGTTGATCTTAAATCGCCACTTTTTCAACGTTGCATTTTATTGCATTCAAAATTCGTATCATGGAATATTATATTCTATTGCTCAAGCAATAAAGTATAAAAATTATGAAAAACAATTTTAGCAACATTGTAATCTTTAAGCTGTCTTGTATAAATAAAAAATAATAATTTCATTCTATTCAATTAAACTTGAAAGTTATAAACTTGATTTAGTGATCAACCTGCACTAAGAATAAATGCGTATAAAGTCTGTATGTAAACATATACAGTACACTTATGAACTATAGAACACAACACACAAAATATTAATATCTACATGGCTACACACAACAAAAATATATATGTATAGGTATATAAAAAGGAGTATAATCATTGGACGGATTATATTAAGTCAAGTTTATTATAAAATGCCTGGGAACATGTTCAAATGGACGGCGATATGTAACAAAAATTCAATAATCTAAGCGAACATCATGACGAAATTCGACTGATTTCCGTCGCCAACCAACTGGAAGTGAAAATCATCCTTACTACTATGACATAATGATGTAATTCGACGAACCCAACTATGTTGGAGTCAGCTTCCAGTCTTACCAGATGCAGCTGAATTTGACATCTAATCTCAATCCAGTTCAACTGGGTATTACGATGTCTCTAATCAGTCATTCAATTTTTTTTTTTAATTTGCTTAAAAGTTCTCCATACATGCCAAAACAGACCCTCTTACAAAGTTAAAAGGCATATATTCCAATAGTAAGGAATTCCATGCGATTTTATTCTTTGTTACATAAAGCCGCCAGAATATTCAAATAGATAACCAGTTATCTATTTTCATGTTTATCGATAAATAAGTCTTTTACATAAATATAAGCACTATGACAGGAAACGGAAAATCACGTCTTTTATTATAAAAAGTGCGATTTTTATAGCTACCTTGAGATTACAGCAGTTTTCGAGTCTTTTATTTATTAAAATATACATACAAATATTCGCACTAGCGCTTTCATGATTCAAAATACAATTTTTTATGTCAAATTATTTGGTCTACTCGAAAGACCAAGCATTAAAATGCAAATCTCAAATAATTATTGCAAATCTAACTATTTCTTACATACATACAATGTACTACAGACTTTGGTCTACTCGGTCTACTGGAAAGACCAGGTACTATAAAACTCTGAAATATTCTTTTTGTTATTAGGATTCTAATTTATTTAAAGATTACAAAACCGCTTTGAGATTCTCTATTTTGTGAACACAAATAAAATAATGTTCATTTTACATTTATCTTGCGTAACAAGCCGTAAAGAATATATAGAATATACTAGAATATTACTGTACCTGGCACACAGGGCCGAGTAGATACATTTGGACGGATATTTAGTAACTATTCGATCATCAGCTCAAAGTGTACGACCCCCAATCGTTCTTTCCTGTCGTACTTTATGTTCCGGGCCCAGGCGCGGCACTCGATGTTTATCAGGATACCGGCTGAAAAGTGATAAATATTTAATCTCATTATCCATACTAGCTGAGGAGTTTGTTTGTTTGGTTGAACGCGCTAATCTCAGGAACTACTGGTTCGAATTTAATGATTCTTGTGTTAGATAGTCTATTTTTCGAGGAATGCTATGTAGGGTATTATTATAACGCTACGGCTAATAGGAGCCAAGTAGGCGCGAGAAGCTAGTTAATATAATAAACTAGCAGGTCGTCCCGGCTTTCCACGGTTTCAAATTTTCAACGTAGCAAGTGCTTTTTCGAAAACTTTCTTACATAATATCTTGTCCTGACAACACCGAATACAAAAAAATAATAATTTCATTTGGTACCGTTGTTCAGAAGTTATGTGCGTACAGACAGACTTAAGCAATTTTGTATAGTACTATGCTATATGGTGTTGTTCATCACGCCAGACAGGTTGGGCAGATTTTGATAGAATTTGAAACAAAAGTCTTTATTACCTGGATATACATAGGGTTATTTTTAATGGAAAACAATAGCAATGCCTGATCCGGGAATCGAACCCAGAACTTGCACTACAGTCGGGTTTGAGACCATGAGACCAACGGGCTAGCCAGCTGAAACCTGAAAAAATATTCTCTCAATCCTAATTACGTTCCCTTGTTTTTAACGGCGACTTCTGATTGGAAATCTTTAAGACTCGGAAAGACAAATTCGGTCATCGATTGATTACAGACAAAGTTCGGGAACAAGATAGCAACCGAGATAGGTTATTAATTTCCAGCGTAAATAAATAAGGTACTCACTCCTGGGCCTCTCCAAGTGTATAGCGACCAGGGGACTCAGGTATCCCTCCGCATTTTCATACGGATAGAAATATCCTGGAAATCCAGGGAACGGCAGGTAGTTGATAGGGCCTATGTTCTCTTTGTCTGCTGGCGTCTCGCCTTGGCAGGATACCCACACCATATTACCCTGGAAAAATACATAGTTTTTTTAGCATAAAATGTGGTGATTTAGTGGCCTATGAAGGCTTTGCAAAACAGCCCAATTGTGAGGGGAGCTCGGGACGGCTCAACGCTAGAGTTGCGCGCATCGTCGTACTAAACACCGGTGCTAGCGTGTCGTATTTTATGTGACAACTTATACAGAGTGAATTTTACAACTGGGCGTGGGGTGGCTATATCCGAAACTATGAGGAATATCGAAAATGCTCAAAGGAGACTCGGGGCGGATTTAGATGAAAACTAAATGTGCATTCGTGGATTTTAGAAAAATCTATATTCCAGACCAGGAATCGAAACTGTTGAATTTGAAAAAAAAAACACACGCTGTATAATTATACCATTCGATACTGTCACTGTTCAAGTACAGGAACATGATCATTTTTGGTAAAATACGAAACAGAACGCAAACAATTAGTAGTAATCAGCGAAACTCCAAACAAAATCTTTTGATAGTAAGTAAACACGCCCAGAATGGTCCGGTCACGTTGAAAAGATTAAAGAAAGGTGACTAAAAAAAAAAGATTTTTTAAGTCAGACATGACTGATAACGTTGGGTGGGGACACCCTAGGAAGACCTACACTAACCTTAGGGTAAAGTGCTTTACAAAGGACGGGTGCGTAGTACTCGCAACCGGCGTGCTTGTATGAAAAGAGTATGTAAGGATCGCAGCACGTGGTTCTGCCTACCCACAGAAATCTTAATAATAAGGCAATAGAAGTCGCATAGACGCGTGACCTTGTCGCCGCGCATGTGTATCGTAGGGCACAAGTGTACGAGGAGCGTTTGTTGCGGTTACTTGTGTTATTTGAGACGCGGAGAGGTAAACATGGTGTTTTGCAGCGTATCCAACTGCGGAAACTCGTCCAAAACTTGTAACCTAACATATAAAGGAATAACATTTCATATGTAAGTACTTAATTTTTGAAATATTGTCGTTTTTAGTAAATATAAACAAATAAAATATTTTTACCACCGCTACAACGATTTATCACGAAAAACGTTTTTTTTGTCAATTCAATAACCATCAATGCTTAAGCTTGTCCATGTCTACTATTACAACTGGTAAAAGCAGCAATGGAATTATAGTCATGCGGACTCGCATTCTCGCGGCGCAATAAACAATTCTTGGTACAAGCCGCATGAGTTGGCCGCAATTTAGTGACGTGCCACTACTATTCTGTATCGATAAATTAATTACGTTCAGTTTGATTCTTAGTTTTACCAAATTGGAAAACATTATGGTTTTATGTTAAATGTTTAAATATGAGATGTATTTTCAGTTTTCAAAATCAAAATAATGTAGAAGTCCCATACTTTTTCATTTTTACAAATTATTTGCTTAATCATTGTTCAATGTGACCCATATTAGGTATGTATTTATATTTATTTATAGTATATAATTAATATTCTTACATATTTATGTATTTTTATTTATATAAAACTTAAACAATTTCAATTATGTTATTATAGTTTATATTTTAATTTCAATTATGTTAAATTAGTTTAGTTTATTAAGTATTTGTAGTCCACCACTACACTAGCTACCTCCCCACTTTTATCTAAGTTCGTACATAGTCCGTCCTATTTGGTCATTGCTTTTTTTTCCATAAGGTGAAGTATTGGAGAGCCTTTGAGATTTAACTATATTATAAACTAAATGTATCTACTTACACTTATTGTTTTATTGAATCCCTTTCAATAAAATTAGTTATCTATTGTTGCTAGATTCCTTGGCGATTAACACTCAACGGAAAATTATAATTTATCGACATGAGCTCGTAGTAGTTTGCACTTGCACTGCACTATTCCTACGTGAGAGTGAGCGCGCGATATCATTTTCTGCTTTTCGCACACGTTTTTTATTGGCTGCAGGAGTCACGTGACCTGAGATTATACGTTTTTAGAAAATGTTGCGTAATGTCATCGCAAAAAGGTTTGGTTTTGTTGCAGCAATGCAAAGTGCATATGTAGGCGTTATTGTGTATCTATTGTTTGTTTATGTGGTGGTAGCTGTGACCCGGCGACACTCGTCCCGCTGTAAAATGTAGTACTATAGCATTTCTATTACCTTATTATTAAGATTTCTGTGTGCCTACCCCTCTATGGGAAAAAGGCATGAATTTATGTATGTATTCATGAATGAATGTATGTACTAACATAGTTCGGATTAGCGTTGGTGAGGTTCCAGATGCTCTGGCGCAGTTGTAAAGGCATGGCCTCGGGAATGTCGTCCCAGCCCCGGTAGACCTCGGGCCGCCAGCCGTAGATTCTGTAACACATAACAGATATTCAGCCTATGATGTTCCACTGCTGGGACGCAGGCACTCGTCTCTTCTTTCTTTTTTTCGCAAATCTGCCACCACAAGTTCTAGTGTGTATATTTAATTCTGTAATTTCTAGCTTACGATTCAACAATTAGCTATTTGACTGAAAAGTTATAATTAGTCCGTCACTTAAGGTGCGCTTACACGAGGGCAATAATTGCTCGGCGACACGAATGGACCGATCTGGAGCAATTAGTGGAGTAATATGGAGCAGTTTCAATAATTTGCGGCAATTATTTCGGCGATATTGCTTCTAATTGCTCCAGATATTTCATATCGCTCAATGTCGCAGATACGAATTGACGAATATCCAATGGGCTTGGAAATTCCAGGCAATTTTTGTACGCCTATTCCTTTTCTTTCTTTTTTGTTTTTGATTAATAATAAAAAAAGCGCTACAAGCCGCCGCAGCAAGAACAAAGTCGTCCATAGCGAGCGAATACTGAAATGTTCGTGTAGGACAGTGTTGCCTAGTTGATGAAGTTGTGCCATATCTCTCAATATTGTATTGTGCAATATTGATGCTTGTTGCCGTTGCCGTTAATTGCATGATGTAGTCGTCGTCATAGTATTGACTGGAATTGAGCAATTTTAGTTGCCCGTATAAGCGCACCTTTAGATTATCTATCTATTTTTTCTTTTGTTTCGTAAACCAAAATTGACGGAGATACGATGCTTCTAAAATTATGAATCTAAAATTAAAATGGCAATACGTCACAATTCAGTACAATTTCTATTGAATTCTGACGTCACGAGCCCCCACTCTCGAGTTTTGATGCGTTGTATTTTAGTGAATATTCATTGATTTTACAAAAGAAAAAATACGTGTCAGTTATTTTTTTAAACTCTAAATGACGGACTAATTATATTTGTAGTTGATAGCTACTGTCAAATAGCCAATTGTAACATGATGACTTCTTCACTAAGTTTGTATTTAAATGTTATAATTGTCTTTTCTTTACATAAGTACCTCCATTTTTTTACGAGCTGAAATCATCCAATGAGTCCTACCAACCTGGGTGAGGCGGAAGGGACAGTCAGAAAATCCATGGTGTTCCTTCAATAGCCCGTTACGTTCCAGGGTCATGGTTACAGTGAGCGCTATCATAAACCATAATTTTATTTTTTAGAACACTGGCCATCTGTCTGTATGCAATGGCATCACTTATTTTCTAAGTAGCCCGTTTTTTTTTTCGTCCGGGGTCGCGGGACTCACGAATTACCGTAACCTCGGAACGTAAAGAGCTATTGAAGGACACCGTGGATTTTAGTAATACGAGTCTGACAGTCCCTCCCGCCCTGCCCTGCGTGGAAGGACTCATTTGATGATTTTAACACGATAAAAAAAACCCACTGCCTACTACTTTCTTCAGGTCATTGGTACATCTTGCCCGGAGCGGTCCAAATTACGTTAACCTACGAGCGTTCTGCGTTCGCGAACCTTCCTACTCCACCTTTTATTGGTTCTCCAACAGACATGACCAGCCCGCAGTCGCAACCCCAGTCGAGCATAACATAAATAGGGTATTTGACTCAAAAAATCCAATTAGCCCATAAGTAAGATTATCAAAAAAAAATTGAGACGTATTTCTTCTTTCGTTCCGTAAACCAAAATTGACGAACACTTAAAATTGGTAAAACGTCAGCGTCACAAGCAACTACAGTTTTTACTTGCTTCTGACGTCACGAGCAAAATATGCTTTGGTTTAACGAAAGAAAAAAGATGTGTTCATTATTTTTCAAAACTCTAGCTGATGGACTAATTAATTTCGCAATTTAAAATCTTAACATAACTCACTTGTTCAACTTCAAGAATATGCAGGGAGATGATTTATGGAAGGAGAAGTGGTTCTCATCGATGCAGGGGTCCCAGCCGCGGATGTCCACGTCGCACACCTTCCCGGGGGGCGGGGGCTGGTTGAAGTCACAGTTGTGGATGTTCTGTCCTGCGCCCGCCGTTTGACCCTTCTTCTTGTAAACTGTTGATAGAATGAAGTATATGTAAGGATAATGACAAGAAACAATATGACCTTATTTAGGGATTGTTTTAGCGCTAAGCTGTTGTTGGAATTTCGACTCCTAGCATAGTGTTCTTAAAATCCATTGTGCGATAGTCACATGCGATAATAGCACATTGTATTAGTATATGAGTTTATTTTGATATTTTTTAAAAATAACTCAAAAAAGTTTGCAGCAAGTAGTGTCAACAACCCTGGCCATTTTTTCATGGAAAAGAATTAGAAAGCCATTTGCTTCAACAAAGAAAAAAAAAATAAAAGCAAACTTAATGGCATCGAGATTATTTTCAACAACAGTGGCCAATATGTTTTATTTTTTGTAATTTTGAACTAAAGAGGTATAGATATTCATTACTTATTCTTTAAAAACTTTTTTTTTCGGTCCATTGAACAACAAAATCAAGTGCGAAAATGTAGATAGTGTGTGAAACAGGTTTTAATACTCAAGAAAAAACACTTTATTGTTCTTAACAAATAATATAGGTAGTTATTTACATTCTAACTACTCTGACTCTGACAGAAAACAACCAATATGAACCTCTACTAGGAACTTAAAGAGAGAAAAAAAAAAACTCTAGAAAAAACCTTTTAATAATTACTCACCTGACAAAAAATCAATGAGCTGATCTTCCCAATACTTATAGCTGTCGTATCCAGTTCCCTTATACCAGATAAGGGTGCTCCTAACATCGGGCGGCAGGGGCCGGAAGCCTAGCCCCGGGCTGGTGCCGATCACACTGTATTCCTGCTGCAGTCGTGGAACGCGAGGGTTGATGAAATGCTGCAGGAATGTCACCATACAGATTGCGAAGAGGGCTATTAGAGCTGCATAGAAAATTGAATAGAAGATCAGGATTTTACCTGTAAGAGAAAAAAAAATATTATATAATTTATGACCAGATATTCCAAAGAAAATAGATGGTTTCATAATATTCATGGAATACAGTAGTAGATAAGATAAAGTGAGAGGAAGAAAGACCTCTGAGTGATATAATCCATAAAAAATGCCTTATCTTAACATATACTTTTTTGTACCAACCAATTTACAGTTATCAGATATGAACCATTTCGACCGTTCTTACTTTACCGTTCTTTAAAGTATTTTTTTAAAGTTCTAAAACAAGAACTTCTTACTTTTCACTCTTCGCTTAATAACTGAAGTCAAAACTAGAAGAACATATTGTAGTTTACTGGACAAATTGTCTACATTTCTTTCTCATTGCTCCTTTAAAGGATCTGCTGGCAGAAATTTCGAAATAAGCAGTACCTTTGTACTTTAGTAGTAATTATGTAAGTTCCTGTAAAGAATTCCTGTAAAAGATTTTTTTTTCAGTCATATAAAAGTACCTATAACCTATTACTAACCTATGCCTAGAACAACCACAATATAAGGCTTCTAAGCAGATTAGCTATGGTTGAAAGATTATTTATGTGATTATTTACGCTGGCTGCTAGGATTTATTTCTAATTAATTGGATTGAAATTCCAGTTATGGGGCATTGTCTCTGACCTTTTTGCCCTAAAAGTTGAAGTACTATTATTATGGAAACGAATAAATAGCGCAAATTCACAAACAACTTTCTTATAGGAATCTTTTCAGAGTCTCGAAAATATTGCAACTTTAGACTGTTTACTTAAAACTTGTACAAAAACTACTGGATATTTACTGAAAATGCTGAACAAATAATTGAATGAATTTCGAGTCCTCTCAAACATTTCTAAATAGGAGCCATGAGATGAGTAATTACAAAATCACAATAGCAGAAGAGCATTGTATTATCTGCCAAGAAGCCACGCCCTCCAAATAATACTTATTTCATAACAAATACAATGAAATACCGAAAATTGATGTATGTGAAAGAAGTAAGTTTTGAAAGTCTTTCGATCTTATGAAAATACGTAAATAAAAAAGTTCACTGACCCCAACTTTCAGGCGTTCGTCCCAGTATTTCACCTGTGTCTTCATTGTAGAAATATGAACTAATTTTCTGCTTTCCAGGCCTCCGTGAATCCTTTGTATCCATTTGGAATTCTTCTAGTCTAGGATTCCTGATCATCTTCCGTTTCTATAGGCACTTTCTTTTATAAAATGCCGAAAATAACTGAATTCTGAATTGTAAACACAATACACACGCCCAGCCGATGCCGCAAATTTGAAATAACTAGAGATGACCAGTCACCAGATTGTAATCAACTCACTAATATTTAGTAACATATTAAGTTTGAAGCCAATTCTTGAACATTATTTTGGCACACTGACGTCTTTTGAAAATCTAAGTATATACCTGTGGTGTATACTTAGATTTTCAAGCAATGATACAAGATTACTTTCTGTTTCAGTTTACGAGATACTTACTCATGCGGAAAAAGCACCCAAATAGAACAAAATATATTTTATTCATATTTCAGCGCTTTAAAAGCGCAACTCATTATATTTTATATTAAGCGCTTTACGGTGACCGTTGTTCAATAGGGTATTTTACTGCATAAATAAATTGAGAATCTGTTTAGTCCGTCAGTTAGAATATTGAAAAAAAAATAACCTATTCACACTTTTGTTTCAATTCAACGCTTTTCGTTCCAATATAACGGACTATAAAAAGCATTGGATCATGTTCTCGTGGGATAATGTTAAAGTTATAACAACCGAAGCTACTGGCGAAATCTGGATATTCATAAAGTTACTAAAATCAGCAACATTTTAATCGAATAAAAACAAAACACAAAGTTATCTTATCTGACGTACGACAAGGCGGTAAGGTCGAAAGACCATAGCCTGCCCAATACTGAATGAATTAAAAATATATCTTATCTGTCACTGTCAGTGGTTGTCATTTTATCTGCCTCGCTAATTTTGTGTTATCACTATTATTGTAAAACATAATCGTATTATAACATTAAAATAATACAAAGATTATCGAATAACACAATGGGATCCTCAGTGCATAAAATAATAGTATTTGTAGGATTTATATCCTTATTCCACTCAGCGTTTTCGGCTGCCCAGCGTAAGTGTTTACGCGACATGATTTTCTAGTTTTTGCTATAGAAAAGAAGTTATTTATTTATTTGTTTTGTTCTAGATCGTTCATACCTTCGAATTACATCACAAGAATTCACCACCTTACCTTTGGATGTAAGTAATTGACTAAAAACACTTAAAAATTGTTTCAATGGGAATCGTCCACCAGAATAATTTCTGATTCAATTTTCCTTTTCAGATCGTGGTACAAGCCGTAGCCAGTTTATTTGCTGTAATGTGGGGTGTGCTCAATGTAGCTGGTAACCTGCGAGAAATACCTGCAGCTGCCGAACTGAATACTGTTAAATGGGAAACTCAAAGGAATCTGCCATCTTTCTACATCTTCAACCACAGAGGGAAAGCTTTAGCAGATAATTACATACCCAGTGGAGGGAAATGTGACTTGGAGAATGTAGAATAAAATGAAATAAGGTTGTATTTGTAGGAAACAGTCCTTTGTAATTTGTGGTACCTATAAAGCTGGTATGGGGCAAGATTTACAAGAGTTAGTGGGAAATTATGGCTATCAAATAGTTTTATCTATGCTATACAACTATCATGTATACTGCATAGATGTGTAGCTGCTAAATATCACCTTCAGATCTAAAATGGCCACATCGCAATTTACCAAATGATTCACTTTGTGAATGAATAGCCAATGATGTTGCTGGAAATTCACAAAGTGAGTCATTGGAGATATTGCTTAAAGTGGGCATTTTAGACACTGTCTTATTGCAACTGCAATAAATATAATATTGATCGAGTTTTACCAAGGATATATAATCAACAGTTCTCAATCTCATATTTCACTCTTGCAATTCTTCAGTCTGGACTATGTAATATTTAAGTTAATAGCAAAATGTTATTTATTATGTTATAAGAAATACTTTTTCATTCATATCATGAATAATATTCATTTAAATGGTTGAAAATAAATAAAAAGCATTTTTATCTTAAAAATATAGCTTTTATTACTTATAATTTTTTGTACATTGCTTTTAAAAATGTTTCATTATTACCAAAGTAATCACATATTGCAATGTTAAAACGATAATTGCTACCTACCTATTTGTGTCATTTTTTCAATTAATGTTATAGTCACTTGTAGCTTTATGCTCTTCAGTTAACAAAAAATTATAACATAATTGAAGAACGCTGCAAATTACATAAGTATCTTGAAATGAAAAACCTGCAGTATATTTAATGCAGTTAATTTTAAATTCATAACAATTTAATGGTTAGAAAACCTTATAAATAAGGCAAACATTTTTCAGAGGTATATTGTTGATTTAGTTAACTTAAATCCAATGTTACTAACATTAATGAAAGTTACTGCATTCAGTGCTTTCAATAAGTTTTATAAGGATAGCCTGTATCCTACATTTTATAATTCCTTACTATCCTCAGTTGTCTTTGACTAACTGCACTTTAATCCACTCAGTATTGAGGAAACATTGACGCAGTTAGTCAAAATCAAGAGATTATACTAAGTTACACTTATAATAGAATTTATCCTATCCTATCATAGTTCCTCACAGTCAACATTAACAATGGACAAGAACACAAACTTCTTAACTCTAAATGCACATAACCATTGTCTAAACACCACATGGAGGCTATCGGCCTCCTCGTCCACCTCTGAAGCCGCCTCCACCTCTGCCACCGCCTCCGTAGCCGCCGCCGCCACCACCCCGGCCGAAGCCGCCGCCGCCGCGACCGCCGCCTCCGCCACGGCTAAATCCACCGCCACCGCCGCGGCCGAAGCCTCCGCCACCTCCTCGGCCGAAGCCTCCGCCGCCGCCACGGCCAAAGCCGCCGCCGCCACCGCGTCCTCCACGAGGGCCTCCCCGCCCGCCTCCACGACCCCTCTTAGCTCCCGGCGGCTGTGGCAAGAACCTCTTCAGTGGCAATAATTTCGCAGGGTCAATGTAAAACTGTTGTCCGTCTTTGAAACTGTTCGCTTTAAAGTTATCACTCATCTTTACTGACACGAAATAGTCCCGTAGATTGCCGAATATCTCGTCAATCTTTCCAATCTGTTCTTTGTTTTCAAGGAAGATGGGCGCGTTGAAGTACGGCACATCTTCAATGTCCACCTTGCACACTAGGTCGTCTTGTACTGTCCAGCCGTAATGTCCTAGAGGGATGACTGACTCGGGCGGTCCTTGGTCCTGTTGCCTGAATCCGCCGCCACCACCTCGTCCGCCGCCACGACCACCGAAGCCGCCCCGGCCACCACCGCCGCCGCGACCGCCGAAGCCTCGGCCACCACCTCCACCGCCACCACCGTATCCACCTCGACCGCCGCCGCCACCACCTCTACCGCGGAACGACATTGTTTATTACAGAGAATGCCGCAAAATAAAGCGTGATTGATATAACCTCAAAGCGTGCGTGTTATCACCATGCACGCTTGTCTTAATGACAGTTTTTTTTTAAGATTTCTAGTATAGCTTCTAAGCTTTTGTGTCAGGTCTTTATTACAATTTTCGTCCACCAATGTAGCACAGTCAATACAATTTAGCGTCGAAATGTGGGATCAAACATTATTACAAAATAGATTTTTGGATTCTAAAGGCAATTAAGCATAATCTGTTCCATCTGTCTCTGTATAACCTAATCACAAATCACAGTGTATTGAAATTCGCTCAGCCGTTCTATCTAACATAAACGTAACTAATCTTATTTCGAGACGTCAATTTAATGATGCTCGTATGGCCCAAAAGTCCGGAAGCAATACCATAAAAATGATGATCAATGCCAGTGACATTCCAATCGTTGACATTGATTTGACTCTGTCAATTTCAAAATTTGTCGAAGAATATAATTTTACCGTTTTTCGATTTCATGATTGTTATTAAAAATGAATGGTTAAAAATATTTTCTTGGTGATTGTATTAGTGCACATTGTGATCTCACTGATTTGTACCTTGGGTACACGCAAATACAGATTTTTTAAATTCATACGTAAGTGTTTTGCATAATGGCGACGCTGGAAGACGAAATAAAAGATTTGAAAGAGAAAAACAATGAATTGGCGCAGAAAGTTCAGTATTGGAAGATGACGGCTGCACAGAAGGATGATGAGAAGCTTGAACTAATGAAGGAGATCAATGATTTAAGACTAAAATTGAGCGTAAGTGTATATTTAATTCTCGACTCTGCTCACTTACTATAACGCCATAAAAGTCCCAACGCCTAGATGAAATGTTAATGTAGTTTTGTAAATCACGCTCTTAAGATGTTATTCGACACTCTGACTAACAGTTAATAAACACATATAAAAAAAATTGATAGAAAATCCTCAATAGATTCATTGTAACTAAAACTTAGTTTTTATTATTTTTATTTTATTTTTTAAACTTAACAGTTTAACGTTCAGTAGTATATTTGTAATGCATGTTGCTAGAATTCGAAGAAAAAAACTATGAAAATTCACATGACTCAATATTTCTACAAATAAATATTTATTTTTGTCCAATAGAGGCTCAGAAACAATGGCAGTTTTCAAGCAAGGAAACTGGATGCTTCATTACAAGAATGTAGTGAAAAGGCCATCTCCCACCTTGTCAAAGCTTCAGCAGAAATTGCCAAAAGCATGGAAATAGCTAAAGCATACTTGAGGGAGCGTCAAGAGTTGGACGCTCAGTCTCCTCGCTGGAGTTCAATTGGTGGAACTCCTAAGGTGGACAAGAGTGGGGAGAAAACTGGGAGAGTGCATAGAGTGCCTCCTATGATGATGGGGGGACAGTCCATACAGCCGGTAGTGGCTCTTAGCAGGACCATGTTGAATACTAGTAACCCAAGTGAGTCAAGACATATTTTACAGCTGCTATTGTAAAGAAAAAAGATTTGATTTTTGTATTAAACTGGGACTTGTTACTAAACTCTCCGCATTGTAGGGTTTGTTCTTTCAGTTGTGGTGCGGAGTCCACTAGCAGTATAGGAACAATTGAAACAATTTTCTTAAAGCCTGCCGGGGTCGCGGGACTTTTCCATTACCGTGACCCCGGTACGTAAAGGGCTAGTGAAGGACACCATGGATTTTAGTCAGTACAAGTCTGACAGTCCCTCTCGCCCTGCCCTGGGCGGGAGGACTCATTTGATGATTTTACCACGAAAAAAATAGGCCTTTTTTTAAGCCACTAATGTCCCACTGCTGGGCAATTGAAATGAATTACATATGGTAAACGGTAAATGGTTTATGGTATTTAATTATCATCCTATATATTTTTTTCCTTATATTAATTATGTTGCTATGTTCAATTTTTTAAACATTGTTCCAGGATCAACAACAAGGAGTCCAAATCAGAATCGTAGTTTGACCGAGAGGGCTGTGCCCATGCACATGTTACAAGGTAAATAAAATAATACTTGTCTGTTGTTTTACTGGCATTGTAGCACTAGCTGTTGCCAGCGGTTTCACCCGCTACAACTGTAAAGTTATCCCAGGAGAAAATTGGGATATAGACTATCCTATGTGTTAATCCAGTTTATAAATTATCTGTGTACCAAATTTCATCCATATCAGTTCAGTCGTTTTTGTGTGACAGATCACATTTATAATATTAGTATGATTTTTAATGCAAGTAACAACTGGAAAGAGATTCAGTAAATGCTGCTGATAGTTTTTGTATGTGTGCATTTAGTATTATAAATATTGATGGGCAGAAAAGTAAAGGAAAAAAGGATGTATAAAGTAAGATATGTAATGGTTGAAAGGACAGAGTGGAAGCACAAAATATGTTGTCTAAAGATGGGTTAAGGACAGAAAAATTAAAGAGCTTGAAAAGTTGAAGTAGAAAATGATTGGTTAGAAATTGATTGCTGTGTTGCGTGACGCACAACTTTTGTATTGCCATCAGTTTTTTTTAAATTTTTTATTACTTCATTTTGCATTTGATTGTACAACTTCAGCAGATTTTTTGTATGATCATCAGATAATAGTAGTATATTATTGGGCATTCTAGACCACTTTCGGCAAATCGCTCGGCGAGTACGCCTCGCTGCCGACAGTGGTCTAGAACGCCCAATAATCGATAATCGACTCGACTCCAGTTTTTTTTCTCACTTCGGATAAACGAACGCGAAATCTGATACTGTTTAAGTTTATAAATAATGTTGTAATAAACACATGCACTCATTGTTAATTAGTTTGTTGACAACAGTAATCATGAAATTTGTAAAACAACCACATTCGTTGCATGTAAGCACAATTTGCGATGATTTTCGTAAAACTAGTTCGCGTCATGGAGAATTGTTACCTAATTCAGTACGATGCATCATTTGTGGACCATCGAATTGTGGAAAAACAAATTTACTTATTGGACTCCTTATACATGAAAATGGTTTACGGTTTCAAAATGTTTATGTCTATTCAAAAACCTTACACCAACCAAAGTACATTTTTTTAGAAAGAGTTTTACAACAGGTACCAATTATCTCATTCCAGAAATATCAAGGGAATGAGGAAGTTATAAGCGTTCAGGACGCAAAACCCAACTCTGTGATTATATTTGATGACGTTGCTTGCGAGAATCAAACTAACATGCGTGATTATTTCGCAATGGGAAGGCACAAACACATCGACTGTTTTTATCTCAATCAAACATATAGCAAAATCCCTAAACAGTTAGTAAGAGATAATGCTAACTTAATTATATTATTCAAACAAGATGATATTAATTTGAAGCATATTTATGAAGAACATGTTAACACTGATATGACATGGTTTGAATTTCGTGAAATGTGTTCTAAAATATGGAGTGAGCCCTTTAATTATGTTGTAATTAATAAAGATTGCAACAAAAATAACGGATGCTATAGAAATAAATTTGACACTTTCGTAGTCTTTGATTAGAAAAACAAATATTTAAGACTATGGTACTTACATGATATCATTATTCCTTGGTCAACTCTTCACCTATAACTATCATAGTCTGCAAAATCGTAGTAATGGAAAAATCACTGAAGAGACAAATTGTTGATGCTGCAGAAGCTGTAAAGAAAAAAGTACGAAAGATGCGAGATTTGGAGACTGAAAATAAGCAAGCATTGGAATCAGTTTTTAGACCTGTAACAGAGTCTCTCAATTTTATAGCTAACACCAAAAATCAAACTGACCTTTTGCGATCTAAAGAAGTTGAAGAAACAAAAGTTCCGATTAAAAACAATACTTTACAGAAAGACAGTTCTAATAACGAAGGAGATAGTGACGTAGAAGAAAATGAATGTAATACCGATAGTGATGAGTCGTACCAATCATTAGGAGACAATAATCAAGAACGTAATACATCATCCTGGTCAGTATCTGCAGAAGCACTAACAGATAATCCATTTGGTGTTCGAGTGGAGCGAGGACAATTGATGTTAGGTTCTGCTGTCATAACGATCAGCGATGATTACATCACCGTTAAGGGACGGAAATATCGCAGTACTCCAGGACTGAAACAATTATTATTGAAAAAGGACGTAGACTTAAGCACAGTTACAGAGTCTGATATGCAGAATTATAAAATGATGTTGATTGCCACAAACGCACATCGTCGAGACTTTGATTCAAACAAACCAATAAAAAGTAATAAGGGACAAAAATATTTGCAAGTTATAAAACCTCTTTTCAAACTGTCGAATACTATTCAAAACAACCCAGCAAAGGGGAAAGGACTACCCTTGACAAAAATGTGGAAAAAAGATATAGATTTTGTATATTGGGATGATCCTAATGAACTTGTGGATAGGTTAAAATTATTGATTGCATCTCGAGACGCTGGTAATACTGGATTAGACAACGAAATTATATCTATTATTGAAGAACTGCGTGAAAGTAAAATTATTAAGTAATAAATAAATAGTATACAATTTTCATCGTTCATTTTATTATCAACCTTTAAATACAATACACCTTAAATATGAATATAGATAAATTTGGACACCATATTCATAAGAGAATGCGTTTCTCTGAATTATTAGAGTTCAATGAAAATGCATTGCTAAAATCCGAAAGTGGTGATTTTGACTTGAAAAAATCTAGACTGAAAGGAATTAGATCTCCTGTAGACACAGATGATGCTGTAAACAAGGATTACGTTGATCGATTGTACGATCAGATAATAAAGGAACAGAATAGAATGATTGGATTGTTACGTGCTCAAATCATAAAAGATGTACAAATATCAGTTCAAACCACTTTAAAAACAAAGATACCCGAAGTTTTAGTTCAGTTGGAAGATAAGTTTTATAACAAAGCAGAAGTCCAAAAATTACTTAAAAATACTCCATGATGGCAAAGCAACAAATTGTTAATGAACTGCACAAAGCAGCACGAAGAAACTTTGTTAGACGCTCAGTTATTTTAAAAGGCATAGATGATTTATGGCAAGCTGATCTGATAGATATGCAAAATCTAAAAAAGTTTAATAAAGGATATAATTATATTTTAGTGGTAATTGATTGCTTCTCGAAGTATACTTGGACAGAACCAATAAAATCTAAGTGTAAACTTGATGTTACTCGTGCATTTGAGCGAATACTAACTACCAGCAATCGAAAACCTGATCATTTACAAACAGATTCTGGAACAGAATTCTATAACGTAACATTCCAAAAGCTTATGAAGAGCTATAATATTAACCACTACTCTTCGTATTCTACCAAGAAAGCTTCGATTGTAGAACGAGTAATTAAAACGATTAAAAATAAATTGTATAAGTACTTTAGTCTCATTGGGAATTACAAATGGGTAGGTTTACCATTACAAGTTATTCTAAAAACCTATAATAGTACAAAACATCGTACAATCAAATTTAAACCATTCGAGGTAAATAAGTTGAACGAGTTAAAGATAAGAGAAAATATTCGAAAAACTCAGAAACTTACATCACACCCATGTCAACCTAAGTTTAAAATAGGTGAAAATGTTCGGATCAGTAAATACAAACATATTTTTGATAAAGGTTACACTCCTAATTGGTCAACTGAAATATTTATTGTAAAAAAGATTAATAAAACCATACCAGTAACATATCATTTAGAAGATCATCGAAAGCAAACCATTAGAGGATGTTTCTACGAACAAGAACTTCAAAAAACTAGCTATCCAGGTGTCTATTTGATAGAAAAGGTTCTTAGAAGGAAAGGAAAGAAAGTTTACGTGAAATGGCTGGGGTTAAGCAACGAAGAAAACAGTTGGATTGATAAAGATGCAATTGTGGATTAGGATTATGAATATAACCATGTTTGTAAGGATTTTTCATTCATTACACTTTATACTATGCAAGGCGGTGGACTAGTCAATAGTGTGATTAATAATCTGCCGTTCGAACTTCATTTGCCTGGTTATAACTATTGCGGACCGGGAACAAAACTTGAGAAGCGATTGCTGCGAGGTGATCGAGGTGTGAATAAACTAGACGAAGCTTGTATGCATCACGACATTGCATATGCAAATCACACAGACTTATCTAATCGTCACAAAGCAGATTTACAACTTTTAAACATGGCTAAACAAAGATTAAAATCAAAAGATGCGGGGAAAGGTGAAAAACTTAGCTCATGGATAGTGAGTAAAGTTATGAAAGCCAAACTAAAGTCGGGTGCCGGCATTAAAACATTCAATGCTTTTGTGTCAAAAATTAAGTCAAAAATTAAGAAACTAAAACCTAAAAATAGTAAAACATTAATCAACATGGCTTACTCAGCTGCGAAAAAGATATTTCCAAACATTCAGAAGATTCGCATACCACGAGTTATACCCATACCAAAGACAGGAGGAGTCTTACCTTTAATTCCAATTTTCGCTGGATTATCTGCTTTAGGAAGTTTAGCTGGTGGTGCAGCTGGTATTGCAAAAACTGTAAACGAATACAAGACAGCCCAAAAAAACTTGAAAGAATCAGAACGACACAATAAGACCATGGAAGCTTTAGCGTTGGGCAAAGGGTTGTATATCAAGCCTCATAAAAACGGTAAAGGACTGTTTATAAAGTCTTCAAAAAACTAAATAAAAAGCTACCTAATCGTCCTTTAACTAATATCGATATCAGTGAGCATGCACGTGACATCCCATACTTTCGAGGAGTCTACATGAAGGATCGGTTACCAAGAACACCAAAACGCATTGAATGTGCTATCGTCAACTTAGACGATTCACGAAATGAGGGAACGCATTGGGTAGCTTATGCTAAAATAAACAAGTGTTGTGAATACTTTGATAGCTTTGGGGATTTGAAACCTCCGATGGAATTAATGCAGTACTTTAAAAATTGTAATGTTTTTTATAACTATACTAGATTTCAACAATTTAATACAGTAAACTGTGGACACTTGTGTTTAGAATATCTAAGGAAATTTTGGAATAAATACATATAAATATTATGTATTTCTTTTATTTCAATCATTTTCATCATGTCACTCACCTTATCGATAACTGCAAACTCGTCCGATTTATGTACATATTATCCTAATACATTACAACTTTATGGATCTTATGAGTGTGCCTTATTGCATTTCTCAACATTTAATTCAATTCCAAACATTGACAAAACGAATAATAAGTTATATTACGGCTCTAACGAAGTGCTTGAAATACCTGAAGGCACTTATGAATTACAAGATATCAGCGATTATTTAAAATCAGAAATAAAAGATTGTTCAATAAAAGTACAGTGTAATAACAATACTCTAAAAACTTTGATATACTGTACCAAAGATATCAATTTTACTAAAGAGGGAACTTTTAGGAGATTATTAGGGTTTAATAAACAGATTTTAAAAGCCAATAAATGGCATGTGTCTGAGTTACCAGTCAACATTTTGCCTACGACTGTGATCAGGATAGAATGTGATATTGTAAGTGGTTCGTACATAAACGGAAAACCCAGTCACATTGTACACGAATTCGCACTCAATGTGCCACCTGGATATAGAATTATAGAAATTCCTAAAAACGCCATATACTTTCCAATCAATCAAAACAACATAAGCTGTATACATATCAGACTGTTAGATATAAACAATCGATTAATAAACTTACGTGGTGAAGAAGTGCAGCTATATTTACATCTTAGAAGAAAAAATGATTGACTACAATAAATATGTGCATCAACAAATTGGGAACGTCAGTTCAACTAAAGTGATCAAGCAAATAAGACCTCGGTCTAAGAAAAAAATAAAATTAACAAGAGACAATAAGGAATTTCTTAAAGCAATTGGTTTGCTAAAATGAATATCTTAGATGTTTTATCTGCTCCAACTTACGACAACACTGTTGAAGGAATTGAATTTCATTCTTACAAACCCTACGTAACAAGCTTTAACAGGAACGATGAAATCCGCATACCTATTAATCAACAGGATCTGTATATACTACCATCAGCAAGCACTTTGTATTTAGAAGGAACTATAATCGTTAGCAAAAAAGATTCAAAAGATAAAGCGAGTAGTGTTTCTTTAACAATTAATTTTCTACTCTACTTGTTTCAAGATATAAGATACGAATTAAATGGAGTGGAAATTGATAAAATAAAAAACGCTGGTGTGACTACTACGATGAAATCATTAGTGTCTATGAATGAGAGTGAATCGAAGATATCTTATGCATGGGGTTGGAATATCGATGGCATAAAAAATATTAATGGAGGTAATTTTTCTGCTTCCATACCACTTTGTAACATTCTCGGATTTGCAGAAGATTTTAAGAAAGTAGTGATAAATAGTAGACACGAATTGATATTGTTACGAAGCAATACTAACCTCAACGCTGTAAAACTGAATACCGGTGAAGTCGTAGATGATGTTCAGATAAATAAAATTGTTTGGCGTGTACCGCATGTTAAAGTGTCAGATAAAGAGAAAATAAGTTTGTTAAAACTGCTAGAGAAAGACCGACCGCTCCAGATGATTTTTAGAAATTGGGATCTGTACGAATATCCTACTTTACCTAAAACAACGAAACATACCTGGTCTATTAAAACTTCATCGCAAGTAGAGAAACCGAGATATGTCATTATCGGTTTACAGACAAACAGAAAAAACAATGCACACTCTGATATGTCTCTGTTCGATCACTGTCATATTCGTGATGTTAAAGTATACCTCAATTCCAACTACTTCCCTTATGAAAATCTAAATGTGAATTTTGCTGATAACAGAATTGCTTTATTATACGAGCAATACACTAGATTTCAACAATCGTTTTACGGACGTCGCGCGGAACCTTTATTAAGCGAAAAACAATTTAAAGACTTGGCACCGCTCTTTGTTATTGACTGCTCCAGGCAAGCAGATAACTTGAAGGCAGGTCCGGTTGTGGATGTAAGAGTGGAAATTGAAACTGATTCGGTTATACCCGATGAAACTTCGGCATATTGTCTTATATTAAACGACTGCATAATCGAGTATAAACCGTTAAGCAATACCGTGAGGAAAGTATCATGAATCCTGAATGTATATTTGTACGGAATTATGGTTTTGCTGGAAGAATAACTGCAGAAAGAAATATAATTAAATAATAGATACATGTACACAACTTACTGTGTGTTAATTAATAGCTTGTGTGACAAAAAGTAAGTTGCTGCCATAGCATTAACATCAGGCGTTCATTATTAGACGTTCATGGATTTAGCTTTGGCTACTCGTGATTACACCCGAACCTTCTTAGTTACTTGCCGCACTTGTTCAGATACTTAACATGTGATGAACAGAAGCAAGTTAAATGGTTAGAAAGAAACAGAGGCATATTTTGGAATAAATATGCTTAAGTTTAGTGTTAGATTTAAATTAGATAAAATTGTATAATTTAATTTTAATAATTGTTTGAAAAATATAAATAAATGTAAACTTAAGTACATTATTACCACATATTTTGTTTCAATTATTTACCCTATTTATATAACCTGTAATAGCTATTGTTCACGACTTCGTTCACTTGAAATAGTTACTTTACAATACACTAACACACACATTTTTATTTTACTTATCAAGCGCTTAAATACTAAGTTTCATGGTTTTTATGTTCGATAATGACAAACTTCCTCACAACTATTATCCCTACTTCAACCCTTTAAGCCCTTTTTCTCGATAAAAATCCTAGATCCTTTTTTCAAGGTATAGTTTTTATCTCTGTACCAAATTTCATCAAAAAGCGGATCAGTGATTTAGATGTGAAAGCGTAACAGACCGACAGTCAGACTTTGCATTTATAATATTAGTAGGATAAAACCAATTCCTTTTGTCAAAGTTAACCAACTCGAACAAGCGAGGTTCATGTTGTAACATGTTGATAAATAATATTACCATATTTTTAAAATTGCTAAAATGTATTATACTTATTTATGGTGCAATAAGTTTCATTTTTAAACAGTAAAAACTTACACTCATGTAATACGAACATAAACATATATTAACATAGTTCATCGTCCTCAGGTTCGAGCAAAAATGCCTAGTTAACATTTTTATTTACAATATCAAATAAGTATGCGATAAACTCCTATCTGAAATGAGTCCTATTATCTTACTATACGGTTGGTTTTCTTCTGCATCCAACACTTGTTTCATGTAGGAATTTTAGGTGATATTGCGATCTAGATTTTATTGATTTGTTTGAAGTCCCTTCATTAAATATTTATCGTTCCATCTGGAGTGTTCATATCATATCTACAACAACATGTCATCGGTAAGTCATTAAAAAACAAAATTAAAAAAATACTTCACTCTGTTTTAAAGACAGTTTCGTTATAAGGTTTACCTAATACTTTTTTAAATGATTGTTACAGTTTTCGGAAGCTAACATTGGGTTCAGCCAGTATGCTCAAGGTCCTTACGAAGAATTTAACGAGATCGCACGAGAGATTCGCGAGAGGCGCGAAGACGATCGTGTCACGAAAGATAAAAAATCAAAGCAACGGCGGCGGCAGGAAAAGTCGAAAAAACAAAACTCAAATAAATCCTTCGTTATGAGTAAGCTTCAGCAACGAGGCGTTAAACTGATCAAAATTTCAGTTATAGATCTATGTAAAAATAACTCTCAAGACAGTGATAGTGATAGTGATACTGAAAATGTGATTCTAAGTGCGCAGTACGTTGTTACAAACGTGTTTGACAGTGTTATGGACGAAACGGAGTGTTTAGTTAAGAAAATATCAAAATCTTTAACAGATGATTGTGATTGTGATTTTTAAAAAATGTATAATATATTCTATAGGATAGGATTAGGTTATGAATTATGATTGATAAAAATATGTAATGAAATAAAATAAAAGATTTGAATGTACGTAATATGTTTTATTTTCATTAAAGATTAAAATACACATTTAAGGACACATTTAAGAACACTCTAAAAATTTTTTTAAACACAATACATTTTTTAGAGCACACTGCTTTAAGTGTTTACTACAGTTTAAGTTAGCACTTCCATTACAGCTGTATTTCTGATGCAAGACGGAGAAATTAGGACACAATTTTTCATCAAGTTCTGAAACATTACAATTAACGCAAAGATCCTTTATCCACAGCACCTTCTCCAAACCTTTGACTATAATATTTTTATTTTCTAGATATGGAACGATCATACGATGAAATTCTCTGTAATCAATGTATCCTTCATTCCAATATATGCCTCTGTTTCTTTCTAACCATTTGACTTGCATCTTTTCATCGTTTGTTAAATATCTAAACGAGTATGGAGGTTTCACCAAAAACGTTTGTGTATAGTCTTGTGTAGCTAAGGCTAATTCTTTTAAAATGAAATTGTTGTACATGTCTTTAAATCCTTGAACGTCTAATATCACAGTATCTTTCGTAACCCGTTTGCAATAAGGTTCTTGAGCGTATTGGTTGATCGCAATCTCTGATTCAGACATCTGGAACAACAATAATAAAAAAAATTATTGACACTGTTGTGAACACAATTCTATAATTAGTTACATATTGATTAAAGTATAGATTTAATAGTTAACTTACCGATACCATAATTATGATGCCCTTTAATTTTATACAAGGTCTCTGAGAGATTTATATTTGGTAAATAACAAAAATTTAAATACAATTAAAGCAAAAAAAAAAAAAAAAAAAATTACTCAATAAAAGATCACGTTAAGGTTGTCACTGACTGAGTGTATAAATTCAAATATTAAATCAGTGTATACGTCCGACAACGTCCGAGCTAGTGTTATAGAGCGCGAATGCTCTCTATTAAGTACATCGAGCTGGTACAATAGGGTTACGTAATGCACAAAATCGAACCATACATAATTACAGAACACGCACATGCTTCCAGTCAGTGACTACCTTTAGCTATAAAATGTTCACTAAGCATTTTTAGGGACAATAAACTGCTTCGTGTTTGTTTTAATTAATAATATAATGTCGAAACGGATGTTGTGATCATATTACATTCAGGATGAAGAAACTTCAACGAGTCAAGGTTTCATTACCTATTATTTAACCAACTTCAAAAAGGAGGATGATGTTTTTGATCAAGTTTCTAATCATAAGGATATATGCCTTTCCTTGTTAATAAACTAAATTGTCTTTCATCAGGAAATTGTGATTTTAGATAAACGAAATCTCGTGACTGTAAAGTTTTAGCGAGTTTGTCTAAACTTGTGCCTAAAAAGTTAAACGAATCTAAAAATCTTAATTGTATATATTCATTACTAGCAATAGGAATAAACTTTGTAAACGTGGTGTATTTTTCCTTTGTCTTTGGTATAATTCTAATTTGCCCGGGAATTTGACCTAATTGTTTTATAAATAAATGACAATCATAACCAGATAAATTATGAAAAAATATTGGTACAAATTTTGGTACTTTACTTTGTAAGTTGCAATGTCGATGTGCTGCACCACGATAACGTCCTGAAATATGACAGTGATCCCTAACCCGATCGCTTAAGAGCAAATTTTCACATATATGACAGACAACTGCGTGTCTGAAATCATAAGAATCATTTGTAGTAAATATCATAGGTACGTTTTTTGTTAAAATGGTGTGTAGTGCCTTAAGATCTTCAGTTAAAAATTGTATGAATTTGGAAACACAATCAGTACCTCGATAACATCTATACCCATTATTAGTATTATTAGTAGATGATACGATATTGTAAGCGAACGCCGCAGGCACATGACGCTGCAAGTTTGATGTCTTGACGTTTTCGGACTCGTTGCAAGAAATCGGATTCAGCAATGTTTCGAAATCAGCGTATATGACAAATGGAACGTCTTGTTTTCTTTCATAATTTTTGAATTTTAAAAACGATCCCTCGTTGGGTAATATTGTAACAACACCACCACACGAATGCGTTTCAATTTGATTTATATTAGGAAAAAATAATAAGCACGTCTCACAAAAATATAATTTACTGTGATGTCTGGTTATCTGGTTTCTAACTAATCGCGGTAAATCTTTAATTAGACAAAAATGACTGTTTGTGTTATTTTCTAAAAATAAGAGATGGATGCTCTTAGATTTCTTATTAGTAGTTGTGTACAACGGTCCAACAATCGTCTTATTATTTTTTAATCCATAAACAAAAATATTTAAATTAGGGTTATTTTTCTCAAATACGACTATGTCAGATAATGTGATTGGAAATGTTAAATCACTAACATTTAAAACATTCTTAAAATGGGGATAAGACGTTACTCGGGTAGGATGTTGAGTTGTGGGGTACAAAGCAGCCACAACACACCACAAAAAACAATTTTCATCCCTATTTTGAATATTTAAACATGCTTTTTTGTTTTTTATAGCATTAGGCAAAGGTATAAATCTAGACCCGCTGAGAGTTTGATGTTTATTAATGTTAACTTCTAAATGAGAATTACTTAAAAATGTCCAACCACTATCTCGATGCTCAAATTCTTCTATTTTCTTTGTCAGTATCTCGACTACTGATTTATAAATAAAATCAAAGTTATAATAAAACGGAATAACAAAGTTTTTGGTAGCAAACGACTTCAATTCCTGCTGATCATTTTTAAATAAAAGGAAATACGAAAAAAGTTCAAAGTTAATCTTAACAGATGTATGTTTTACTAGTAACTGATCTATTAGAGTTTTAACGTATACCTTTACACTATTGAGGAAAATTTCTGGAAAAGTATTTGTTTGTTCGTTAGTTGCAGTGATTCTGTAACTCGAAATTCTATCTTTAAACGTAGAGTTTATAATTGAAACGTTATCATGCAGAAGGGTCGTACTACTGTTTTTATGTACATTAGTACGTAAATGACTTGACCACCGTCGATTATCTACAGACACATTACAAACTGTACAGTATGGCATTATTATTTTTATCGTCTGATTCACAATAATAAAGTCAAACAATAAAACTCATGTAAATACGTACCTAATTACTACTAATATTAAAGATCTTATACAGATACGTTGCTTCTGGGTTGATACTTCACGCGTCGACGTTGGTAAAAGTCGTTCGAGACTAGGTCTGACTTACTCTCGTTTCCTGTTCGTATTGTTGGTAAAATAAGTTTACCAATATATTTCTGAAATTAAACAAATAGAATGAAAATCGGTAACCACTAGACACAAATGATAATAAAACATAATAGAAAATATATTGGCTTTATATCTTACCTAGATACTTCGTGATTCGACGTTGACAAAAATCTTTCGAGACTAGGTCTGACGTGCTCTCGTTTCCTGTTCGTATTGTACCATCACATAAATTGGTAAAATTAAGTTTACCAATATATTTCTGAAATTAAACAAATAGAATGATAATCGGTAACCATTAGACATAAATGCTAATAAAACATAATAGAATTGACTTTATATCTTACCAACAAATAATTGTGTTTTTTAATTTTCTAATCAACGTTCATTTTTAAGAAACCTTGGAAGAAAGAATGTCGATAATTATTATTGTATTATTTTCATTTTAATGAAATTTGTGAAAAATTACCAATCTTTTAGACAATTTATTTTATTCTCGATAAAAGAACGAGTTACACAATGGCTAATCAAGAGGTCTTAGTCAATAATAATGCTTTGAAATATCAAATTTGGTACCAAATAATTTTATGTGATATTGCGTAAAAATTACACGTGTGCTCAACCTAATTATTTTTCCAGTAAGTTGACACGTTTATTTGTGTAAGCTATTTTACCTAAGGCTACCACGAGTTTACATATATGCACTCGTGCACATTAAAAATGTTCGATAACTAATGCAATCGGTGTGACAACCCTGAACGCTTTTACTGCATCAACACTAATCAACGTCGATGCTCCTCAAATATCATCTAGCCAATTATTTTTCGTATGTGTATAATACGACCAGGAAAAAAGTTGTTTTTTACGTAGTTGTTTCGTCAGTTGTACATATTCTAAACATAGCGATATTATTGTAAGTTTCTGACTTATAAACAGTATGTTATCGGTGTGCCTATACAATCGACTCGACGAGTGCTAGTAGAAATCTTCAAGACTCCAAGTACTTATCAGTGATAGTTAGACAGTAGCTGCTCACTGCCACTGTATCAGCCAACCGACTCAACGAATTAGCTGCTCTTAGTCACTGTGCCTGCCGACCGATTCTTCAAAGAAAATGTAAGTATAAAAACCAGCATTCTCCACAAACTTCTGACCCTGCATGGTTAACCAAACATTTTTTTAACTTTATGTATTTATTTCAGGTCAGACTCTGAGTACGAAACCTACCTACCAAGTGATGTGATGGAGCACGACACTAAGTCTAACCGCAAACCAACTCTACCAGTCCCTGGGAAACGGAAATCAACAAAGCAAAATTTAACGCACCCAAGGTAAACTTTACGATTTATTTACTTCATTGTTTTGTCAATCAATTGCGTAGATGACAGTCGCTTGATGCAAGCGACTACTACGCTGATGTCGTGGGTTCAATGCCTATTCGAGATTAATATGTGTGCATGAATGTGATTAATAGCAAAGATTTTTTATGTTTCTGTGTATATAATGTAGTATGTTTTTACTAACAAACAGTATTTAATTGTAATGTATATCAGCTGTCTAGGTGCTATTCATAGAACATGGATAGCGTTGTGTAGTATGTCTCGTCTCTCATTCTTGTATATTGTATGTGTTTTAAAGCAGGTTCAAGTTAATACTATAAAATAAATTTGGGTGCGAATTAACAAGAGATCAATTTGTTTGTTTCAGTAAAAAATCGAAATCTGACGTCGATATATTTGGCATCAGCCGCAAACATAACAACAGGAGGGCAACAGCGAACAGCGAAACCTCTTCTCTCCCATCATACTTCGTGAACCGAGTGGCCAACGGTAGCGAGCGGCGAACGACAAGCACGAACGGCGAGTACTACATCGACTGTAAAGTATACAAAACTGAGGACGCGCGCCTCACCGACTCGTTGGAGCTGTGGAAAAAGGCGTTGGTCCGCATCAAGGTCCAGACCGACGTCAATTCTACACAATGGTGTAAACTACAAGAGTTTATTATATCGACTGATGCTTTATTTACCGAACCACCAACATATTACGATAAATAATATATTGTTAATCATTACTATAATAATCCATCCATCCATTTTTATTGTTGTTGAGATTGGTTCCCCTCAATTATAATATTGTAATCTGTGCTCACTAAAAATAAATGAATCTCATTAGCATTTAGTGTTTCATTCAACCTACATACATGTACCTTCCACTATTGTGATGAGGTTGAAAATCTATTAAAGATAGATTCAAAGCGACAGAATGCTAAGAACTCGAACAAACGAACAAAATGAACGAGTCGAGTCGATTACCGATTATTGGGCGTTCTAGACCACTGTCGGCAGCGAGGCGTCGCCGAGCGATTTGCCGAAAGTGGTCTAGAATGCCCAATAATATACTACTGATAATGTTGCAGTTTTATTGTATTGTCTTTTTCTGAATATGAATTAGCATTTTTATTTTAAGTAATAAGTAATTTTTGAATTAACCACGTGAATTTCCTGAATTTCAGATGTGTACATACCATTAACAAGGATAGACATATCAGATCTGCCCAACAACAACATTGAAATGGAGATTGATGCTGACTTAGATGCAAATAATCCTGAGGAGAGTCCCGATTCCGTGGAGTTCGGACAACATAGTAATTTTTATTTATTTAATTATGCCAAAGAATGTAAAAAAAATTACTTATTAAAAAAAACCAAGTCCAACCTGTTAAAATCATTAACCCCATTGATTATGCCAAATAAAATACACACATCAAAAAAGGTTGCGATCAGTTTGAAAAATAGAAATCTTTTTTGTTATAGTAGAAAAAAAAATTGTTATATTTTTAAATTCAAATAGGGTATTTCTATCTAAAGAAAACACACAACAAAAAATTTTAATAAGAATAATATCGGCCATAACAGTAAATTATAAAATATACAATTTTATTGCATATCCAAAATACTATTATTAATCAAAGCCCAAAACAAACTCACGGCGAAAAACCCCGAGAACAACAGAAAAGATATGAAAGGTTTTTCTACATCTCTTTTACGGAAAATATTCAATTTGAAGAATAAAAGTTAATAAGATAATTTTAAATCTGGAATTCTTTTTCACAGGTGATGTCAGCAGTTCAGACTTATCAGACGTTGATGACTTTGATGTGTAAGTTGAATTATATTATCACTACCATAGCTTTCATCATCCACATCACAAATTATTTACCTTCTGATGTAACTAGAATGTTTCAAAATTAGGACAAATAAAAACAGCATGTGCCTTCAGTCTTTTTACATCTTTTTACTATAGTAACATTTATTATTGTTACTATTGCAGTAAACTGGAGACGGTAAACGAAGAGGAAATTACAGACCCAGCTGTGGAGCCAGTAAGGTATGTAATAATTTTTGCCTATGTCACTTGGGACCAAACAAACAATTAAATCTTTCCTCAAAGTTGAAAACTCGTTATCGTCTAATGTGAAAGCACGGAACAAATTGTGCGCGAACATTCTAAAAATATTCGTGCGCATCTGGATACTTTTTACGCGCACACTTGAGCACTCGACTCGTTTTTTGTGCAGACAAATTATTAAACTTATTGCAGCCACAAATGTGCTGCACTGTGCGCGTACAAAAGTAACGTACATTCCAGCCAGTGGACAAGGAGGCTAGACGCGATATCAGCTTAGTACGCGTACTATTAAAGTGCGCTAACAGATGTACGCGAACAATGTGTCGCACACTGTTCTGGTGTTGTACTATTAGGTAATTCTTTTACAGGGGTTGCATGATGAAAACATCATGTCCCAAGTTGTTTTAAATTACAGTTTAAGACTACATCTCAGTCCAGTAGAAGATCGCTGGCACAGGTCAGATCCGCCCAGAGATAAGCATCCGGAGCCTCCCAAAGACAAGCAGCCAGCTCCCCCACAGGGGGCTCGCTCCCACGAGAACCCCCTCGAGGGTCCCAGCTGGCTGCTAGATGATATACCCACCACCTCAAATGCTGCTTTGAATCCTAAGGTATGTTTGACTTAAGGTGCTTCTATGAGCTAAGCAATACAAAGTTTGTGGCATTTATAGTGAACCCGCCCCGGCTTCGCACGGGTGCAATGCTGATACTAAATAAACTACAGAAAAACTGTGAACGTTGTATATAAAAACATAGCGGCCCGCTCTGGCTTCGCACGGGAATAAAATATATAGCCTATGTGATTAAAATCGATCCAGTAGTTTAGATTTACTGCCCGTGGCCTGCACGCGTTAAATTTGGAGTAAAACAATCCCCCTTTTCCTATACCATGAAGATTTCCTGCTATCTTTGGAATATCTAAATTCATACACTACATTTTTACTTATTTACTTTTTAAATTTTTAACTATTTTTTTTATTTTTACAACATATTACAGAATGTCTTTATAAACAACGTTGCACGCTCTTGCCGCACCGGGCGGCCGGCCTGTACCGCCGCAAACGCTACGTCCAGCATTTTTTAAATCTGTAATATCTTCGAAAATATTCACTTAAATCATACGGTGTAATGGGCCATATAGATCTATATTAAATGAACAATGTATTCAAGGTATTTAATTGGTTAAGGATTAATACTGTATTGGTTAAAATCGCTTCGAAAATTAGCTATTATTTGTCGTAAAAAGTAAATGACAAAAAAAAGTTATTGTGGGTTATCCATAAGAGATAGACATATACCATCACGGACTTTTCTGTAGACCTTTTCAATGTGTAAATTACTTAGTACATTATTTTGATAAAACTCGTAGGGTTCAGCCTGCGTTTGCAATGTAAGCGGAAAAAATGTAATTATTTACGACATCACATTAGAAACCTAAAAAATAGCAGTACTTCTCCACTATTTAATGGATGTTATTATACATATAAACCTTCCTCTTGAATCACTCTATCTATTTAAAAAAAAACCGCATCAAAATCCGTTGCGTAGTTTCAAAGATTTAAGCATACAAAGGGACATAGGGACAGAGAAAGCGACTTTGTTTTATACTATGTAGTGACTAGATGTAGCCAGGGATTTCGCTCTCAGATATAAAAATAGTCCTATGTAATCTAGACTTACTACTGACGACGTAACACCCTAACAACGGGTCCATTGTTATGGGCCGCGGTTAGGGGGCAAAGGCCCGGGACCGCTTGCCGCTCCCATGCGGAGGTGTAGCGACAGCCTCTCGTGTATTTAGAGTATAATCTTGGTACTACACCTGTGCCAAGTTTCAGCCATTCTGACGTGATTGAGTAACTAACGTCCATTCATTTATCCAAACATTCGCATTTATAATATTAGTGAGGTTAGTAATGTTGAAACTTAGAGCGATGACTCTTATTGTGGATGTTAAATGATTCTTTTTGAATGCCAAAATGGATAAATGCTCACCAAATCTAAAACTCGCTTTAGTAAGATTACAGGGACACCCCGAAGTTCGATTTGGTTAGGTTCCTTTAAACCCTGCAAACAGAAATAGAAGCCCTGCGAAGCGGGGCTTCGTCGACCCTGCTTAGGTCCATTTTTTTTTGTCAAAAAATTACAGAAAATCGGTTAATTTCTACAATACTTTATGGAACGCAATTTGGTGAGCATTTATCCATTTTGGCAGGTATTTCGGTTTTTTAAATATATACTTTCCTGGTAGGCATTTAAACACAAGCCATTAATAATTTCATTGCCCTACTGGGGAACTACATCAGTTTTTGACCACTGAGTCAATCAGTGATACACACAGTGTGAACAGGTTGTGATAACACAGTTATCAAAACCTGTGATTATATTCAGGGAGCTGCGTCAAGGAGTGGTAGGAATCTAGAGCCAGATTCTACCACGGCGGTGGATAGAACTCCTAATACATCGGGCCGAGGGACTGGAGACAATACAGAGGTACTAAACTCTTTTGTTATATTTGTGAAGTGTTTACTAATTGTATAATTGACAGAAAAAAAAATTGTTAATGCGTCACTATTTAGTACAATTAAAAGGTAAGAAAAATAGCAATTAAAGTCAGCTATTTCCGTAAATTTGCCGTATATCATTATTTCCCAGAATTCGATCCTTATTAGCAACACTATCGAATGGTGAAATAATATAGGGAGTGATTTTCCAAAATCATCGGGTTCGATTTCTTGCCAGGATTATTGATGTTTCTAAAATCCAATGATGCAGCTTTAGTATTCGTTAAAGTCGGACTCGAGACTCCTTTCAACGTTTTTTAATATTCCTCATAGTTTCAGATATAGCCATCCACGTCCAGTTGAAAAATTCATCCTGTATACGTTGACTATTCGTGTGTGCAGGCAGAGGGCAGCCCCTCAGGGGTGCGTGCGTTCTCCCCGACCGTGCGGCGGCGCAAGCGCACGTCGTCGCCGCCGCCCGTGGCCACGCCGCGACAGACGCACTACTCGCCTAGACCCAACTCCTCGCGACGGAACAGGTAACCAAGTTTGCACTTCGATAATCTTCGTATTCAAATTGTACAACTAACTTATGATTGTCGTTCGAGCGATAGAGATCACAAAGTCTAATTTAGACGGAACAAAAACGCGCATGCGAGTTTCACTACATTGCGATATTTGTTTGCTCAACTGAATTCGTTGTACCTATAAAGTCCGCAATGTAACGCAACTCGCGTGCGAAAACATACAAAAGTTTTTACTCAAGTTTTGACAACATGCTACGATACTGGAGCGCAGAATCTTAAGTGTTAAATTAACAAAATAATCATGTTTGAAACAAATCTTTAGTCTTGCCCAAAAGGCTGCCCAAAAAAATGGGACTGGACAGGACATGTCTGTCGCATGCCGAACTAGCTGTGGGCCCGCAAAGCTCAGGGTTGACTACCTGACACGTGGCATGGGGTCGCGGCAGACCATGAAGGAGATGATGTGGCGAACGGGATATCCTTCTTCACAATTTATTTTAATGTATACTATTCGTGAAACTTACAGCTAGTTTACACAATTTTCTCAATTAATATTTGGAGGCTCAATAATGATATTCAGCTGCATCTAGTTCGACTGGAAGCCGATCCCAATATAGCTGGGATAAGGCTAGGTAGATGGAGATGATGAGGCATAAATATTTGAAGGCCATGTACAAGTTTCCATAGATAAATACTTGAACCATTGGAAGGAAGAAATTAGCGTACATTTGTGTTCGTTGGACGGTAGGGATTGAGACCTTTGCCCAGCTGTGGACAATACAGGTTAGTAGTAAAAAATAAGCTGTCCATATTTATCCCCGGTGACTATAAAGAAAAAAAATCTAAATCATTATATATTCAATTTTGTGTTCCTCAGCACGAGTGGACGTGTCCTCAAGGTGCTGGTAGCCAAGCTCCGCCTGGACGGGTCCCCTACGTCCCAGTCGTCCCCTCCCAAGCGTCCCCGGTCCCCAGCTCGTCCGTTCGACTCCCCGGTGGTGTTCGACGCGCCCAGTCCTAATGGAGCTACTGACTCCAGGGTTATAGTATCGTGAGTATGGATGTTGTTGAATTTTTGTTTCTAACATTAAGACTGACCGCACAATTTTCTAGTTAGGTTTTCTGACCAGAAATTCAGATTCGGAAACCTGACTGCATATTTTTCATACAGTTTTCTATATGGCACGCATTCGTGTTTTTTCCAAATGAAAAAAGTACTATGTCGGCGCTATTCTTACGGAATTCCTTGTTAAGAAAACGAATATGGAGTCCATGTATGTGCGGCTAGCCTAAGGGAGGGGATTTCAAGTTGGTTCCACGAGTAGCGGGAGTAACAAGATAAAGGAGGAGGGGGGGATTTGATAACAAGATTCTGGAGAGAAGCACTTTGGTTCAGCACAACATTGAGGAGAGGGATTGGCAATTTGGCATAGCATAAGATTTTCTATTTGGTGCCGTTCAAGTATTACGTAAGCACTATGGGGGGGCGGGGGGGTCTTTACTTTGCTTATTTTGGATGACATCGGGGGTAGGGGAGTCTAGATGATGATAACGTCATCAGTAGTAATTTACTTTTTTACATGAATGGCAACCCTCACATTGTCTTTGCTTGAAAACGAAACGCATTTTCGGGGATTCCCGCAAATAGTGCATACGTTTAGGCAAAAACATTACATTAATTGAAAAATGTTTACGTAAGCATGGGGGGAGGGGGTAAGAGCTTTGCTTACTTTTGCTGACAAGGGGTACGGGGGGGTAAATAATTGTAATAAATCTGCTTACGTAATACTTGAACGGCTCCTTTAGGTAATTTAGCTTTTTGGTTTATCATAAAATTGATAAGGGAGGAATAATGACATAATATTAAAGATGGTGGTGGCAATTTGGCTTAGCACAAGATTGTCAAATGGGGCATTTTAGCTAAGCACAAGATTGATCGTTTTTTACGTGTCCTGTCTCATGGGTGGGTGAGCATGGTCGCGGGACTGTCTTAAACAGGTAACCATGTCTCTGGAACGTAAACGGCAATTGAAGGAACACCGTGGACTAGTACGAGACGTAGTCAATACAAGTCTGACAGTCCCTGCCGCTCCACACAGGGCGGCAGGACTCATTTGATAGCGTTAACGTTTTAAAAGGAGCCTTGGATTGAGATTAAGCCGAAATTAAGAAGATGATGGGAGATGTAACAATGTGCTTAAAATTTTTAAGCCAATTCATCAACTTGATAAATTGTAACCTCTTCGAACCTGCATGCTTATCAAAAACAACACAACATTCACAGTGAGTCCAGAACCAGGTTAGAAACGGAAATAGCCGAACAATCCCGAACCCTTCGTGAAATCTTCGACACTCAGCGAGCGAGAGCGAACAGTCTAGAGAGAGAGGTGCAACAGACCCGTAGAAACCGTCTCAGTCGGGAACACGAGCACTCGCGAAGAGTGCCGAACGAATATGAACGGAGACATAATAGTCAAGATGGGCTTGTCAGGTTGGCATAAAGTCAAAATTATTATAAATATCTTTTTAGTGCCATATCAATTTACAACGAGAGAGTGCCTCAATTTCGTGACGAAAACTAAAAGCTAGTTTTAAATCGTCTTGGGTATTTTTTTGTTGAGTACTTATAGGCTTGGTAACTAAACGATAAGTATCGTTGATCTACAAATTTTTAGATATTAATCCCTACTATGTCTGCGATTCAGGGACCATTTAACTTATGTGGCAATATATATCCCATACAAAACTTTCAACACCTACTTATTGGACTCAAATGCCTACATAATAAAACCACAGTGTAGAGCTCCGTACCTCAAAAAGAACCTAGAAGGACTACAACGTCGACCCTATAGAGTTGTTCTGTTTGACAGTCTAACTTGGACTTGTCGAAAGCCATTTCAAAGGCATGTGGGGCTCCAAGTGGGTGCGTAGTACTCGCAATCGGCGTGCGTGTATGAACAGATGTATGAATGTGGATGAGGCGAAAGAAATAGTAAGGTTCGTAGCAGGTGGCGCTCTGCATTTTCTGCCTACCTCCTTTGGAAGAAGGCATGAGTTTTTGTGTGTAGGTATGTGGGGCTCCAAGAGTATAATAATTAACTCTGACACTAAAGAGTCATAACCGTAAATATGACTACATCTCTCAGACACACGACACTAAAATCGTACTTCGATACATGACTTCCTCTTTTTTTATATCGGTAATATAAACCACATTGTCACGATTTCAGTCACAGCCGAGGTCGTCTCACAACCCAAGACACCCACGACAGTAGCCAGGCCAGTCGCCAGCGCAGTCGCGCGGGCAGTCACGACAGCCGCGACAGTCGCGACAGTGACAGCGGCAGCGGCGGCGCCGGCGACTGCGCGGAAGGACGGACGCGGCGCGTGCGCAAGGCTGTCACCTATAAGGAGAAGCCTTTGAACAGGTAAGTGATACTACGGAGCCGGAAACCATACACCTGTAATCCCATAAGATATATACAGAAATGCACCTGATAGTACACCCACATTTTGCCAGTTACGTTCATGTCTCATGTTATAGGGACCTTATTGTCTTAACCGGGCAGCTTAAAGCGAATATCTGTTTAAGACCCAATACTTGATAGAATGTTAGAGTCTAGATTATAGAATGTTCAGACTCCTAGTGGATCACTGAGAATTGCAACCTTAAACACGGTACAGTTACGAGCAATAAGATGTATACACTTAACAAAATTCAAACGCGATTTTCTCGTGAAATACTGGTTTCTACTTTGAAATAAGACCCATTTCGTTATAGCATGACTTCCAAAACAGAAGGTTCGTGAAAACGCAAAATTTTTATCAATGTATCGGTATATATCGGTAGAAGAATATCGCTTTTTTATTCTGCTAAGTGTATACATATTATTGCTCGTCATTGTACAAAAATCAACCCCGTCAATATTCGATTCCTACGTAAAACAAGTGAACATCTCCAAGGAAAACATTGAAATGTATATGTATATAAATGTGTGCGTGGCCCTCACTCACACATTTATGTAAAAGTGGATTCACTAAAAAAGTTACGTTTGTTTCAAACACGGAATCAATATAATCAAGGTGGAATAGTATATAGACATTGTCTTGCATAATTTTCAAAATAATCAAATCTTTTTCGAGCCAGCACCTCCGTTGATTTATTTTATAGTAGTGTGTGTAGTAGTAGTGTAATAAGGGCCAACCTTATTATATCCGATAATAGTTAAAGACCACGGTCGATAGAGCCCCGCACCGCAAAGCTCTATTTCTGTCTGCAGAGTTTAAAGTAACATAAGTTAACATGGCTGTTATACATAAAATATACCGGTAGGTAATCAGAACAAAATGTTTAATTACCTTTCTTTTTGTTCCAGAAAATTAAGGAGGTGATCATCGCTTTAACGTACTTAAGAAATTGTTGATCGTAGCTTTAATATTATAATGAGTAATTATAATTGTTTATAATCGCGACTGCAATCACGTTAAATAGCTTGGAACATTCAAGCTTCTTGCTAAATAATATACTTACAAAAATCTTTTTGTATTATTCTTCATTCGTAATTGTAGAGAAACATTATTATAAATTCTATGCTAAAGATACTTAAGTGATCGACTTGTTAACGAACACAAAGAAAACGTGGCCTACCATGACATTTTAAAACGAGAGTAGTTCCACTGTGGGAACGAGATGGCGCTAGACGACTTGTATAGCTCTGTCTCTTTCCCACAGTGGAACAACTCTCCATTTAAGATGCCATGGTAGGCAGTATGTCCATGTACTAAAAGCGAATAGTCCAACCCGGTGTCGAGGACTGTCTTATCAAATAACCGTGGCCCTGTAACGTAAATGGCTATTGAAGGAACACCGTGGATTTTTGTCAGTACGAGGCTGATAGTTCCTCCCGTCCTGGGTTTCGTCCACGACTCACGATTTCACTACTATAAAAATAAACCCTATTATTTTATTTTTACTTCTGTGTGTGAAAGAGACGGAGCTAGACGTTTAGCAGGGCTCCCATCTCAGACTAAAGTAAAATAAAAATAATACTGCTTTGATGATATAAAAAAAAACAATGATTCCTGCTGGACCTAGCCCATTGTGATTTAGAATTATTATGTAATCTGTTAGCTGTATTACTAAACAGTATTTTTATACATATGTAACATAATGTAGATGTAATATTTTTAAATGTACAGGATGTAAGGTACAATGAAGAAATGTCAGGGTGCCCGCTAAAATACGCGCCATCATCTTTTTATTTGTTGTTTTACTTGCTAGAAAAATAACATCATCTGTAAAAATTTCAATTACCACTGATCAAGAGATACAGACGGACAGACAGACGGACAACAGAGTCTTAATAATAGGATCCGGAATAAACCTAAAAAGAAGGAGGACTCCGCCCCTAAGACGACCCACTAACCGTCTATATGATGATTATCTATACATATAATAAATCTGTAGAAGGGTTAATTCTGTACATTGAAAATATTGAAAAAATAAATAGCGGGGGGTGTTGCTGGATCGATACCAAACCCAAATGTGATTAAAAAAAATTGTAGTCTGTCTGTATGTGCAGGCATCACGTGAAAACTAACGGTTCGATTTCGTTGAAACTCAGTATAATTATACTTTATTATCCTGGGCATAAAATAGGATACTTTTTATCCTGTAAAAATACGTAGAAAAAAAAACTACCATCCACGCGAAGACCGACATCCGCGCGGACGGAAGCTAGTCAAAAATATAATTCCATCATATAGAATGATTTTAAAAAAAAAACTACAAAACGGTTGGATCACAAATAGTCCTATATCCCTGTATATTACAGAAGTATAATTATTCAGTTATGTATTATTATTAAAAAAAAACAGTACAGTATTATATATTAAAAAAAAACCAGCTGCACAATAGCTTAATACAAAACTTAATACTTTTTTATGTTTAATTATGAAAAATATAAAAAGATGGTTAAGAAAAAAAAAATAACTTTATTATGAACAAAATTATGCGGGAATAGAATCATGACTTGAATTTACGCGTTAATGGCCCTTACAGCCTGTATATAATATACCCACTCATTATGACTATAATATTATAATGTATATCTTCATTGCCCATCTGAAAAATGACTGATAACCATAAGTCTAATAATGTATGTAATGTTCCATTAAATTATCCAATTAATGGTGATGTTTCATTTGTTTTCTGCTCATAGACCTAGAGAATGGACTTGAATATTCAGATGTCAAATAGAGTGCTTAATGCGTTTTTTACGTAGCCGCGATAGCAACGCTTAACTGCGTTTGGCTCTGTTATTAGTTGAGAGTCCTCACGACCTTAGAGCGGGAAAAAATGTAAAATCTGTGTTCGAGAGAATAAAGTAATTTTAACTCGCATCCGCATCGCACACGTACTTTTATAATAACCTACACATAGCGTGCGCAAACAAAAATGTACTTAAAGGCTACGCGCGAGAGTTTATTTTGGTTCAGCTGACGCTAACGACTCTTGAAGGTCACAATCGCGCTCAATAGGGTTGTGAGTAGACAAGGGATCACGGCGGTCACTTTACCTTTATCTATGTCCTAGAAGAGATAAGAACGCTGCCGAATCGCTTTCTTTCTTTCTAAGATTGGTTTAAAACACACAAGGCGTAGGGTGCCCTATTGTTTGTGTTTAATTTGGGACATAGCTAGGTGATGAAAACATGTTTTTTTTTTTCAAATTTTATTGAAAATAAAGGATATTCACTAACAACAAGTCCACATAGAATGTGCGAGATTCTAACAATCACTACGTCAACTAACATGGATAAGGGGTTAGTTTCCACAAAGCGAAACATCTCGCAGTTTTCTGATAAAAGTTTGTATATTAGTATTGCTTTTTGCGTATAAAATTCGACGTAGTCGAGCACGCGAGGAGTCAACAGATTACACGAGGAGACACTGAAGTGGAAACTGACCGCGATGGTAGTAGTCGGAACAATCATGAAATTACAGTAGAACTTTTCAACCTACAAGGTATAAAGGTCACAGCTCATTAGAGCTGCCCACTCCGCACCGCCTCGCCTCCTGCGGCTAGTATTCTTTATATGAACTTGTACGGGTATGCGCTCACTATATCAACTCCGTAGCGTCACCGGATAGCCTCGGTCGTAAGACCTCCATTACGTCCGAGACGTCCACTCGTTGACCACGCGGCATTCACTTTTTTTGACGGCGCGTTTGGCGCAGTGGTCGAGTGATCGATTGCTGCGTGTCGCTGGTTCGATCCCCGCACTGAACAAATATTTATATGGCCAGCAGGTAGTTGTTCCGGGTCTAGGTGTTTGTGTTTGTGAGTTTCTATATCTGTAAACGCACCCACGACCCAGGATAAATTCCTAGAGTGGGCAAAGTATAATGACGTGTGATTTTCATATATTAAGATTGTTCTGACCACTACGTAGTTTTAAATGTTTCTATATCTAATGGTTTGCGGCTACATGCGTAAGTTTATTCAGTATTTTCTAACATTGATTTAAATATTATTGTAAAAAGATTTATTAATCATAATTCATTTTATTTTATTGAAATTCCTATCAATATTTTATGTTAGGCCCCTAACACATTTTAGCGTTGGGTTGCTAACTTAACCGGGATGTTTTAGTAAAAATAAAACTCAGGATTGAAGTCCAATTTCCAATTGATTTATTGTCTAAAAATACGCTACTTATATGTACAAAAACAATGGTGCTCTTCGTACTAGTACCATAGCCAGCCTTTACAATTTCCACCAATAGCGATGCGTCTAGGGTGAGACGCGTGCGGGACGCGGGGCGCTATTTTGCACACGACACTAATCTATCCCGCGCATTCGCGAGTATATAAATATGAGTGGCGCCCGAGTGAATGTCAGTACTGCCTGAGTCCACGTGTTCCGTCTGTGATGTTCTGTCGACCGAAGCGAAGATCACGAAGTGTGCTGGAGCTTCTGCATGCGCTTCCAAAGTGAAACATATTTCCAACAGAAAACGTCTAGCTTCACTATTTCCTCTATACAGTAAACGTCTTGCTTCCTTGTTTCCTTTATCAGATAACGTCAAACGTGGTAGTTGGTTCTTGGTAATGGTAACTGGTATGGTGGTACGGTAATATGGTGGTAACTGGTAATACTAAGTTGTTGGTAAATGGTAAAAAGGTACTCTGCGACTACACATAACATATACTAAACGTGCAGACGACGCGTGTCTCAGTAACGCGGTTTTTCTGCGTCGTAGACGCCGATTATTGTGTTTTTATATATTCAACCGCACGTAAAACGCAATACAAACACCCATGGGAAGTGCGTTCGAAACTCAATAGATTTGCTTATTTTTAAGCATTACTGAAGTCACTGTACAACTGGCGATGGGTCTCTGACCAAAACGCGAAGCTACGAACGACTACAGCGCGATTATATCTGCTGTATACGCGCAGTAGCCGCGCGGTTCACGATCGCCCCGTGTGTTTAGGTTACAAGGTTAGCAAATCTCAACGCGGATATGCGCAGATACTGCGCATTTATGATACGTCGTGTGCTGGGAGCCTTAGATACTTAATAAGCGTAATAAATATTGTTGGCAATTCAAAATCATATTTAAGTATTGCCAGATCAATTTTATTTCATAAAATGGAAATTCTACTTAACGACATTTAAATTTATTCAACATCACATCAATTCTATATTTTCAACAGGCACCATAATTTATTTTAATAATAAATAAGGGAGTGAAGTAAAGTTCGGGTCAGTTCACACCGAGACGCGACTTACTGAGAGGTCAGGCAGCATAATACGTCGCTGCGCTGCGAGTCGCCGCGCGCCGCAGCGGAACGTGACTGCATTCGCCGCGTACACCAACCCCGCCACGTTCACCCCCAGTCTACCATTTCCAAGGGTACGAGAACGACACAGGGCGGCCCCAAGCAAGGCCTTTTCTTCCGTACCGCGCGTATCGGCGATCTATTTGTGTAAAAATGGATCTATTTGTGTAGTAAATAAAGTTAGATTTTGAGACGCGCTATTTAAAAGCGCGCGCCGCGTCGCCCATTGGTATGAACTGACCCTTAGAGTGAACAGGCTTCTTCGTTGACTTCGTCTCTGTCACTTCTGAGCTGGATTAGAGTCAAGAGAAAACCCATCTAAAATAAAAATAAAATGAAACCAAAATAAAATGGAAAAAAAATGTTTAATCGCTACACCTAAGTTACTTAACATAATAAAATAAGGAATAAGTTACATTTAGGTACAGAAAAAGCACGTAAATTAAACTAACGATCCTTAAATCTCACAAGTTTAGCAATCATAACGAGCTAACGATACAATATGTGCATGTATCCTAACATTTTAAATTAACCAGCCATGTTATTTTCGAATCTCTTTCTTCGAGTTTCAGTTCTTTTCCAGTTGTACTAAAAGTTGGGAATTGCCGAGACGTTTTTTTTTCAATAAACCAAAAACAATAATAAACTGAAAAACAATGAATTTCTCATTAAATGGCTTTCTCTTAATTATGATTTTCTCCATCAATCAATTATAATTACAGTTAGTCAATATTAAATCGACTCTTTCAATCAGTCAATCACAAAATCATACACAACAATTAGTCTAGCTATAATGTCGCGAATTGGGAAAAGTACATGTCTATAGGAGGCTGTAAAATAAGCCAGTTTACATAACATTTCAAAATCATCCCGGGCGATTACATTTATTTTATTAATTTGCCTGTATTCGGTATGTAAACATGTATGTAAACAAATCATTTTACTCGTTTTCGGGCATCCGTTCGTTATCACAATGGAATGCGAGTTAACGACTACGCTTAGTTTAAATTAAATCGAGTATGTCTGCGTTTGTTAAGATGAACGGGCCGAATAAACAAGACTTAAAAAAACAGTGTTAGTTCCGATTTCGACTACGTGCCAATAGATCTATCGAAAGGAAATAAGAATTCGACGTAAACTGACTTATTCAACAGTAGTTGTTTTTGTTACTCTTTCTTCCCGTCGGGCGGCGCGGGCGCAGGCGGAGGCGCGGCTTCGCTGGGCTTGGGCGTCTCCTCGCTGGCTTTAGGCGTCGCTTCGCTCGGCTGGAGCGTGATCGCCGCTGTAGGCACAGGTGCTGTCTGTGTCTGTGAATATGGTCATTTTTACCTTATAATACTGTAGTTGACTGGATGTCGGTCTTATATATTTATTTAAACTTTTACGTACAATTGTGGTACATAAGGCGGACTTAATGCCATAAGGCATTATCTACCAGTCAACCTTTGGGTCAAAAGGAGAAGCAGTTGGAATAGGTACAGTCACGAGCAATAGTATGTATACACTAAGCAGTATTCAAAAGCGATGTTCTGCTACCATAATTGATTAAACTTTTGCCTTTTCATTAGACTTCTATTTTGAACATTACGAAATAGGTCTTATTTCAAAGGAAGCCAGTATTTTACAAGTAAATTGCGGAAACCAGTATTTTAGAAACCAGTATTTTACAAGTAAATTGCGTTTGAATTTTGTTAAGTGTTTACATGATATAGCTCGTGACTGTACAAGAGTACAATACGAAACAATTAAAACTACTAAATCTCACTATGTCTTATGTGGCTTTTTTAGGCCCCCTGTTTTTTTTTTTTAATAATAAAAATGTTTATTTTCTTCCACAAATAATGATTATCAGCTAACACTTGTAAATTGAATAAGAATGATCACTATGTTTATTTGTGGGAGACTGGTGCCTAAACTAAGCCGAGGCTAGTAGTTGGTAAAATACAAATACAATGGCACGCAGAACTGACGGCCGTAAGGTTCTCCAATGGAGACCACGCACCGGAAAGCGCAGCGTAGGACGTTCACCAACAAGGTGGACAGATAATCAGATGAAGACCCCAGGATCGCCCTGGATGCAAGTCGCTCCTAACCTGTCCTATTGGAAACCTATTGGAAGCCTATACTCAGTAGTAGATATCCTGCGGCATGATGATCTTCCGACAACACCACGAGTGAAGCTGGCGGCCCAAGCTAGTAGTCGTGCAGTACCTCAGTAATAGTGAGTGTGGCGGTGCCGGCCTGCTGGCCGTGCTCCGGACAATCCTGCTGGTGCTGGTGGTGATGGTGGTGCTTCCCGCGCTTCTTCTCCACGTGCCCGAAGCAGTGCTCGCATTCGTCGTCGCTGTCCTCCGAATCTGACTCGCCGAATTTCTTCGGCTTCTCATATATACAGCAACCTGGGTGATAAAGCGTGCCTCAATGAGTGGTCAGCAAACTGACGATGCCTCCATAGGGCCAAACGCTATGGCCATGGGAAAAAGTTACACTAGCAAAAGTTGACCACGTTTTAGAGAAACTTCCCAAAGTTATAGATTCTTTGGAGGTATTCATTAACCACTGGAATGTTTTTAAGTTAGATATTTGCTATTGAAGGACACCGTGGATTTTAGTCGGTACGAGTCTGACAGTTCCTCCTGTCCTGCCTTGGGTGGGAGGACTCATTTTATGATTTTACCACGCTAAAAAGGCCTTAGATTATGAAACGTCCAGATTCCTAGGAGGCCACTGAAATTGAAGCCAAAACACGGTAGAAAAATTACCTACGCAAAACAAGTGAACTTCTCCAAGGAAATCATTTAAACGTGTCCGTGACGCTCACTGATACATTTCTAAAAAAGTGGCTTCACTAAAACCGTTATGTTTTGTTTCGAACACGGAATCTGGACATTTTATAATATAAATAAATTTAGGGAAAAAGGCTTAAAAATCTAGACATTTGTTGCCCATCTGAACAAGAAAAGTGGTAATAACTTTTGAACCCACCGCACTGTATGTCTCAGAGGTAAAACGGTTGAAATCGACCTCTCCATGCCCCCCTATACGATCGATTTGATCTATGGACACCCTGTATAAGTATATAATGCTTACATTTTGACTTCTTCTTATTCATGTGCTCATTGTCGACGGTGTCTTCTGTCCACACCACCTTCTTACGCGTCTCCGTGCGCGTCGGCCGCAACGTGATCACCGCCACACGCTCCTGCTGTGAGTAAAATACGGCTGAAGTTAGAACAATAATCTTTCAATCATTTGCACAGTGGCTGAGCGAGTCTGGTAGCGCTACAAGTCGCGGATTTTAACCCCGCATAAATATTCCGGGATGAGGTGAGAGCGGGTCATGTGAGTTTAAATATTTGTGAACACACCACGATACAGGAGAAATTCCAAGAACGGAGATATTTTTTTTCAAATTCTAAAAAATATTATCATGGTGAAAGAATCGAGAATACTAGTTTTATCTGTATTTATTCCTTAATTAACAAAATAAAGGTTTCCTTCACCGTTCTATAAACGTTATGGGTTGCAGCCAACTCCTTCTTTTTTTTACGTGGTAAAATCATCACATGAGTCCTCCCATCCAGGGCAGAGCGGGAGGGACTATCAGACTCGTACTGACTAAAATCCACGGTGTCCTTCAATAGCCCCGCGACCAGCCATCTCCCTCTCACAGAAAGGAGACCTGTATCCCAGCAGTGGGAACATTATAATGCTGATTAAGTACAAATCGATGCGACTTCATATATTTATCATACCTTTTGGAATAATTCGTTGATTTTTGCTTAGCAACCGCACAACGCTTTTGAGTGGTGTACCCATTATCTAGTATGGACATAAAGCTTATCTTAATTTTATGTTATCAGGTTTGGAGTGGAAAAGTTAGTAAAATCGGAACTTCCCTTTTTTTGTAATGCATTTGTTTAGGATACTAGTAATCCCTGCCTCAGTGTAAATCATAGTTGCGAAGATCATTACTGCGATACACGTTACTGCGAAAGTTTACCATTGCGATATATTTACATTTGCATTGTCGCGAAACTTACGTTCTGGCATTGCTGTTATCGAAACTGCAATCATTGCAGTAAAGATCTTTTCGACGACGTTTGTCCATATTCACATCAAACAAAGTTTGTGACCACTAACATAAACTGATAATTTCATTTTCTACCGTAACAAAAACAGATTTCGAGTTTTCAAAGTAATCGCAAACTTTTTTTGATGTGGAAGGGTAAACTTTCGCAGTAACGTACATAGCAGTAAAGAACTTTCGTAACAACGAATGTCGCGGTAGAAAACTTTCGCAGTAACGTAAATTCATTACCGTGAATGAACTTCGCAACTATGCTTTACACTATCTCTACCTGACTGAGACTTTTTTTTAAAATTTCTTTTAATAGAAAATAAAACGGAGTTTTGTATTTGCTTTAGTCTCTGTTCACTAACAGGGACTTAAATAATGAAATGCTGTAAACTTATTGATGCCTTTTACTTTATACGGTCATCATCTACCTAGCCTTTTTCCCAAGTATATTTGCGTTGGTCGCGGGACTGTACGAATTACCGTGACCCCGGAACGTAAAGGGCTATTGAAGGACACCGTGGAATTTAGTACGAGTCTGACAGTCCCTCCCGCTCTGCCCTGGGTGGGAGGACTCATTTGATGATTTTACCACGTAAAAAAAATAGTATATTGGTGTCGGCTTTATCTAGACAGTCTTTATACGGTGAATCGCGGATATAAATCTACTTTTTTTTATCTCGCGTTAAAATCATCAAATGTCCACCACCAGGAGCGCGACAGCAGGGACTGTCAGACGTTTACTGACTAAAATCCACGGTGATCAATAGCCTTTTACGTTCCAAAGTTACGGTTACCTGATAACATAGTCCCGCGACCCCGATATAAATCTACTTAACAATAAAATTGGAATACATGGATGGACAAATAAATAAAAAATAAGAAGAACATCACACAGTAACTTAGGGATCTCTGATAACAAACTATTTTAATCTTAGCACAAGATAAACATGTTCTGTATATACTCTGCCTGTTGTACATAACACTAGCGTATCTTATCTATCATGTTTGTATATGAAAGTGGTAACCAGTGGCTGACATTGGTTGTTTCCAGATGCAATATATTTATGAATTGTTCTAGCAACAGCGCGTGTTGTAAAGAAAATATATTCAAATGTTATGTTTTAGCAGCAACAGAAATACATCGTCTGTGAAAATTTCAACTATCAAACACGGTCACGTTTCATTCGGGTGCATGAGTTGTATGTCATGAACCCTGATAGTTAGACCAGGTGACAGACTGACGGATATTGTAATAATAGCGTTCCGTTTTACCCTTTGTGATTAGACCCGTTTTTTCTTACGTAAGCCAACGGACGGACTCATTTGATGATTTTACCACGATAAAAAAAAGGTAGTAGTAATTAAATTAACTCACAAAAACGGTATGAAACCGCCATGTACTAGAAAGTGTCGGTATATCTGGCTATAATTTTTGAAACACTTTATTTTTTTATCTTTTTGGGTGGTTAAATTGTCGAATGAACCCCAGTTAGAGCGGAATATCTATCAGACTATTACTGACAAAAAAATCCTTCCTGAATAGCCTTTTTCGTTCCAGGCACACGGATAGCTTTCTAGACGGTCCCGCGACTCCAATTCTAATATTTTTTCTCGACCGGAGGTTTCCTTATAGCCAAGGTGAATTTAAATTTTTGAAAACGCATCCACAATACCGGAGAAAATCCCAGTGAGGCACAATGTTAAAAAAAATAACTTAAATAAAAATTTATTTATTGATTCTGTTTCTACATTTGTCTAAATTACATCCCTTAACAAAATTTATTTGTACTTCGATATAAATGCATTTACCTAAAACTTAACAACATCAGACATTTTTTTAGATCATACTACACCAATTTTGTTTAGTTACAGAAAAGGCAGAATACATTTAATCTAATTCATATTATGATTGTGCAACTTTAACATTAAGCAATAGTCCTAATGAGTCTCTTCGTGCATTTCCAACGTCATTCGGCTCAACAGCTATTCTTCTAATATTAATTCACGAAGTGAATCATAAGGAATATTGCTAAGTGGCTGTTATAAACCTGATGCTGAGCAAATTATCCGACACACCTGACCATCTGTTCGTCGAAATGTAAAATCAGTATAAATCGAAATGTAAAATCAGTATAATTCAATTTCTCAGGAATCTTAACGGTTCGGTAGAGTCGGTATCATAACAAATATATGTAGGTTTTAGACCACTATGCCGAAACTTTTAAAATGGCGCTAATAGTCGCGTGACTTCCAAATCAATAAAAACAATGCGCACGCGGTCTTTAATCGCATTCTGTGTGATATTTTCTTCAACGTGACCTGTGCCTTAGCACTTTAGTGTGAATTTACATTATCAGTAGAACAAACACATTGTACATGTTACAAAGCCAAAATAAACATGTACTGTTTGACTTTGAACTCCACACAGTTGTAAATAGGTCTCAAAATATTTAACTTATACCTAAAATAAATTCGATTTGAGAAAATATAGATCTAAAAAATAAATTCCTTTCAATTCTTACAAATACTATTGAATCACTTTGTTCTCAAAGAGTCCTTCGATCTTTTTGTCATGATAGCCCAAAAAGTTGGAAAGTATATCTCTGGTGTGCTCCCCCAACTTGGGGGGCGCTGTCCTAGCGTCGTTACCCCCCAATTCATACACAGTTGGGGGACCCACGACCTTGATAGTACCTGCATCAGGGTGGTGCAATTCTTTCACAAGTTTTATCGCCTTTACATGGTCGTCTTCGAAGACATCTTTCATTTTGTTTATTGGTCCATTAGGAAAAGACGCATTCTTAAATAATTCAAACCATTCTCTGTTAGTCTTTGTCTGAATAACTTCACTAATAATTCTGATAATTTCTTCTCTATTTTCAACTCTCTTCGAATTATCCTTAAACCTCTCATCAGTTATCAACTCCTCTCTGCCAATAATCTTGCAAAAGTCTGCAAATTGTGGGTTGGATCCTGTGCCAATGACCATGTGACCATCTTTAGTTTTGAAGGCTTGGTAGGGCACAAGGTTGGCGTGTGCAGTACCCCAGCGTTGGCCTTCGATGCCACAGTTTAAATAAATCGTGGCAACATTGATCATGCTTGATATTTGGGTAGAAAGGAGGTTGCAGTCGATTTTTTGTCCTTTGCCTGTTTTCTCCCGGAAGTATAGGGCCGTCATTATAGCCCCGAAGGCGTGCAAGCCGGTGGTGACATCAGTGATGGCTACGCCTGCTTTCACAGGGTCACCGTCTCGTTCTCCTGTTGTATTGAGAAGACCACCCATTGCTGATGCTATTACATCATACCTGAAAATTGATGTTATTAGATTTCATGGTAGTCATGTTTTGTGGGAGAGGTGGGGTCATATATCGGAACACCTGAATTTGCTGTGAAGACGTTACGATTACCCATTATTGGGTACTAATATGGTTAGCAACGTTTATTTAGGTGATACTACACATTTATGAGTAATCGGCTAAACATTCTGAAATGGAAACTGCATACTGATGACATGGTTGTGAGAATCCATTAAACTATTATGAGAAACAGAGCTTTTATCTTGGGGTAGTCTATTTTGATTTATTAATAGCTAACTCTAGTTTAAGCAGATATGGTTGTTTGTGGCTTTATCACTTTGATTATCAAAAGAGACTCACCCAGGTTTCTTAGCATATGGTCCTGTGGAGCCAAAACCAGTTATGGCACAATATATCAGCTTTGGGTTGAACGTCTTTAGTTTTTCATAGCCAATCTCAAGTTGGTCTAGCTTGCCAGGAACAAAGTTCTCTACTAACACGTCGCATTTCCTTGCTAAGTCATATATCAGTTTCTTACCTGAAATAAAATAACTAATGTAATATTTTTATGTTGAAAACGTTACATAAATGATAAATTTGAGTAGTCTAATGTCCACATTCAATTCACCAAAACAAATTGAATACATAATGGAGAATTTTTTTTTGTTTTTTTTTTTGATGAATAGTTTAACATATTTAAATACTAAGGTAAATAGACTTGTTTACTTAGAAGCAGTTACAAAGCATTATAGTATCTGATCTGTCATTTTTAAATATCATACCTAAGATTAATGGCCTGTCCTTCTTAGAGTAGAATGTTCCAGTAAACAACATAGAGTGGAGTAATTGAACAAGAGGTTAGAATGTTGTGTATGTTTTGATGATCAACCATAAATAACAATAAAAACTTACCTTCTTGTGACTTAAAATCAATACAAATACTCTTCTTATTTCTGTTCACCGCCAGATAGTAGAACGAATCATTTTCTTGCTTCTCATTAATGAAGGGCGGGCCCCACCGGCGTGCCTCGTCGCCGCCCAAACTTTCAACTTTGATCACATTTGCTCCCAAATCCCCCAGCGTCATGGTACAAAACGGCCCCGCAATCACTCTACTAAGATCTAACACATTCAAATCCTTCAACAAACCCGATTTTGTAGAGAAATCATGTTTAAAAATCGTTAATTTCGATCGTAAAACGCACAGGCCGAATTTTCTAAAGTTTTCCATGGCGCGGTTATAAACAATAAGATCCGAAATGTAAATGATACAGATATCAGTATCGTGGTATTAAATGATCAAATAGAAAAGATAAGGAATACAACAACATAGTTCGGGAATACCTCCTGTGGTTGTGGAGTGACCGTCGCGACGGCTGTGCTGGTGGTAGCCATTTCTTCAGGTCTTGCTAGATGTTCCCGCTCTCCCATCAAACGGTGTTTCATTCGTGATAAATATTCACATTATACGCTAGAAGTGAAGCTTGATAATGCCTTAGAAACCTTACTAATTTTACACCTTTTCCGCAGTGATAACAACCTGTTCACAACTTCAGAGAACTGTCATGACTGTCAGTGTCTGTCAATAGTGACAGTTTTGACTTTTTTTTTTTTTTTTTTTAATTTGTTCTTTTCAGAACAGGCTAAGGTCTGAGACCATGCTGCCTAGTCTTCAGTTAGCAGTTTTCTTGAGTAAGGTAAAAGATCCAGTTCATCAGTATTTGTAAAGTAGGGAAATCCAGTATGATTCATTAGTTTTTTATATCCATAAGTAAGTGATTCCAGTGTAAGTCATTAGTATTCCGAAGTAATCAAATCCAGGTAAATTCATCAGTTTCTTAATTTCCATGTAAATTTAATCCGTATATAAATCTTCAGTTTATTTCAATAAAATCCATTTATAAGATTTGTTTCCACAAAATCATGAGTCAAGTCCAAGTAATTTGTCCAAGTTATTTTGTAAGAGCCGAGTGTCAATTCCTTTTTTTTATTTTAAACCCAACTGACGTTAGGCAACTGAATGTTAGGTTATCATGCTATCAGTATTTGGATCAATACAACTAATTAAAAATACAAATTATATTATAAGAGAGTCAATGAGGAGATATTTATATAATGTACATAATATATACACGTGAAAATTACACCCTAAGTTAAATTTGTCCAACTGTATTATTAATAAAATTAAACAAAACTACATAAGTCGAACTATTTACAAGAAGAGCCTGAATGGAGCGCGGTACCAAATCAGGGCTACCATAAATTTCAATTAGCTCATCCATCAGCACAAGGCGCTGGATGCCAAAAGATGGGCACTCAAAGAAAATGTGAGCAAGAGATTGCTCGGCTTGAGAGTTACAATGATCACAAAGAGGACTTTGTATAATTTTCAGACGACACAAATGATAATTTAGTCGACAGTGACCAAAACGAAGCCTGAGTATGGTGGAGTAAAACTTCCTGTTCATGTAAGTATTGACTTTACAGAACCAAGGTATGGTTCCTATGGGAATGTTGTATACTGCATACCACATACCTTTATTTTCTATTTGAACTGTATGATTCCAGTGTCCTTTCCATTTAACAATAGACCTTATTTTCAACAGAGGAACTATGTCTGAACAAGGAACAGATATGTTGAGGGAACTACTTGAATCTGGGACATCATCAGAATTTGTTATAGCTCTAGCTAAAAAGTCAACCCTTTCGTTGCCCATCACACCAACATGTGAAGGGACCCACATGAACAAAACCTTAATGTTATGAAAAGACAAATGCAACCAAGATTCTTTTATTAATGATATAAAATAGTTTGTGTTTGCATTCAACCTATTATTTTTGAGGTTTTCAAGAACACTCATGCTGTCACTAACTATAACCCATTGACAACATCCGTCATTTGAATTCCTAATGTGCTTTAGGGCAGCAAGTATAGCCACAGCCTCGGCTGTGAATATACTTGTGTTTGAGTTTATTTTATAACCAGTACCAGAATTCAATAGCGCATCAAAAATAGCAAATGATACTGATGACTCAGTTTTAGACCCATCAGTATACACAAATCTGTGATAAGTAAACTCATGAAATTTACTGTATACATCTTCTTTATTGGATAAATTGTGATCAATAATGATGTCAATTGCAGGAAATTTGCTGTCAAAATCCCCCTGATAACATGGTAAAATAAAAGACTTATGAATTTGCAGAGTTTCAAGAAAATTTACATATTGAGGAAAGCCCTGAAGTATATATGATAAGTTACAAATAGATGATGTACATGATTGTTTTAAATTGGAAAACAGGTGATTATTATTTTTACTATAAAGTTTTAATAGGAACCTTTCCTTCAAGTAAGAGAATCGTATACTTAATGGAGGAAGATTACATTCAACTTGCATTGCATTGATTGGTGTACTTTTGAATGCCCCGGTAATGAGTCTCAAACTTTTATTTTGTATTTTATCAAGAATATCTACTAACCTTCTATAACCAGCAAAACAGAGAAAACCATATTCAAAATGACTACGAATCAAAGATTTATACAATAACAACAATATTTTTGGGTCAGCTCCCCAGGACGTTCTACACAATGACTTCAAAACATTAAAAACTCTGTTAGCTCTAGAACATATCAATTCAACATATTTTTTCCAAGCCAAATTATGAGTGAAGGTAACACCTAAAAACTTAGCTTCATGAAAAATTGGTATAGAAACTTGATTGTAATAAACAGAAGGACTGATATTGCTAGTTCTACCAAAAACAACTAGTTTAGATTTAAGTGCATTTATATCTAGATTTAAATAGGAAAAGTACATGTACAATCCTTCCAATGCTTTATTAAGGCACTGTGTCATATTTTTCAAATTTTTTCCAGACAAATACACAACTAAATCATCAGCAAATTGAAGATTTTTTACTTTGGAACCTAGAATCAAATTTAAACGACGTATGTACAAAATGAATATTAATGGAGACAGAATTCCTCCTTGACAAACTCCTACTGAAGCAAATCTTGGCCCATGTAATTTATCATTATATTTAACATAAACTTTCCTTTCAGTTAAGAATTCATGAACCCAGTGTACAATTTTGTTTGGAATTCCTATAAGAAGTAATTCAGAACAAAGGACATCGATATTTACACTATTGAAGGCTCCAGCAACATCAAAGAATACTGACATTAAGCAATCCATGTTATTTAAACTATTTTGAATATCAAGCTGTAACTGACAAATACTTTCACGAGCTGATGTTCCCCTACGAAAACCAAATTGGTTAGCAGGTAGAATATTGTTTTGTTCTATGTAAAACTCCAACCTTTGTTTTATTAATTGTTCAAAAATTTTACCAACGCAGGATGTTAAAGCAATAGGACGATAAGAATCTGGATTAGACCTAGGCTTATCTGGCTTCAAAATGGGTACCAAACAATCAGACTTCCATGTATGAGGTATATCATTGTTCAACCACAAGTTATTTAATATTTTGAGAAAAGTGTGCAAACCCTTATCACTGAGCTTTTTTATCAAGATGTATGGAATACCATCCAGTCCAAAAGCACTATCTTTTCTAGAATTTACAGCAGACTTCAATTCTTGTATCGAAAAAGGTTTTACTAAAAAGATATTTTCAGAGTTTAACTCGCTGGCAATGGGAAAATTTGACTTATTATTTACATAATCTGGAGTAAATTTTTCCAAAAAATCCTGAATCCAATTGACATCATTATTGTTGCAAGAATATGTTTTATTAAATTTCCGCATATATTTCCAGATTCTGGACAGAGGCGTACATCGATTAAAGGAACTGCAAAGTTCAACCCAACTATTTGATCTTTCTGTTTTCAAAGTAAGTTTTTTGAGGGCTTGTAATCTTTTAAACTCGATAAAAGTTTCTTCTGACGGATTATTTTTAAAATTTATATAGGCTGACTTAGACTTTTGAACCGCTTCTGAACATTTTTTATTCCACCAAGGAAGAGGAAGGGTTTTTACCGAATTCCTATAAGAGTTACGAATAGAATAATCAGCTGAGTAACAAGCTGTCGTATTATGATAAGGAAGGGACTTGTTAATTGCAGAATGCAAAAGTTGACAAAACTCTGTATAACTTTCCAATGGAGCAACATGTTGATCCTGAAAAGTAGATAGTTGAATATCTACATTTTGCTCATACATCTTCCAATCTACCATTTTAAAGTTAGGATAAATGGGCAAATTTGTGTTATTGCTTGTGCTTTCTATATTACTATTATTGATAAAAACTTTCATAATTACAGGAAGGTGGTAACTGCCAAGAGGATCACAATGAACAGACCAATCACAAGAAAGAGCCAATGATGGGGAAACTATGGACAAATCTAAGGCATTTGGACGCCACGTTAAAGAACCGACTGTTGTCACTTCACCATTATTCATTAACACCAAATTATTATCATCAACAATCTCTAAAATATCCCTACCTCTTGAATTTGTAGAATTACATCCCCATGATGTGTGATGGGCATTGAAATCACCAGCAAATATCATTGGTTCAGGCACAGATTTTATTAAACATTCAAATTTATGTTTGTCAAAAGATGGAGTGCAATTTGTTGGACAGTAGAAACTTACTATACTTATTTCTGTACTATTTACAGTAATTCTTACACAAATATTTTGTAATGAATTATCAGAATATGTTAATATTTTTCTGTAATTTATATTATTGCAAATTAAAATAGCTACACCATTGTGTTTATTTCCAATATCATGTCTTTCTATTTTGTATCCTCTAATGTTAAAATGTTTGATGGGTGTTAACCAGGTTTCTGATATAATTGCAACATGTATGTTATGCTCATGAAGAAATTGGGTTAATAAAAGTTTGTTACTTAAAATACTTTGTGCATTCCACTGCATTATATTAAGATCCATTATTAGATGTGGAAGAGCTCATACGGAATGTTTGTTGCAGAATTTCTTTTATGGAGGATGAATTAATAGGATTATCTTTTTGATTTAATATAATTTTAGTTATAGCATTTGTTAAAGTATTCATAAAAAAATCTGATTTAGTCAAATTAATGATCTGTGTTTCAATGTTCTTCTGTGTTAATTTTGGAAAAGAATGTTCATTAAATAAATCGGAATACTTAGCAGCTCTGGACTTGACTTTATTCTCTTCTATTTTCATTTTTTTCTGTGGGCAAGTGTTTGAGATGGAAACATGGTTACCACCACAGTTGACACATTTAGCATTTTTAGGATCTTCTTTACAAGTTTTAAAGCTATGCTTATCTGTACATATGGAGCATACAACTTCATTCTTACAATATTTTGCAATGTGTCCAAACTTCATGCATTGCAAACACTGTTTGACAGGAGGAACGTAACAGCTTACCTCGTGTCTCCAGGAGTCAAGATACACGTATTGCGGCAACTCGGTAGAGGCGAAAGTAACCGCAACAGTTTGAGTGGGGACATACGTGACCGCGCCACCCTCACTTAGTACGCGGCGCATGAAACGCCTCACCTGTATGACATTTCTAGAACTTCCAATCAAAGCAAATATTCTTTTATTAGACAAATCCGTAGGGACGGAAGTAAGAACCCCGGTCACCTCGGTGTCGACAGCAGGTATTGTTGCGTTTAAACCCATTTCTTCCAAAAGTTTTTTATTTTGAAGGAATACATTGGCATTGTTGGATAGGTCAAATGTTATACCTATTTTATACTTATTTATAGATTTTAAATGTAATATGCCAGTGACGCAATATTTGCGTATAGCGTGTGAGATAGCCAGTCTGTCTTTGTCAGAAAATTGCCGCTCAGTCTGATGAGATAAAAATACTATGTATTCGGTTTTCTTGCTATTTTCTGGATACTTCCTTGAGTATCCAGGGACTTTAAATACTGTATACTTCCTGCTGTTGTCTGCTGAATCATCAGAGTCAGAAGAAGTCTCCGTGGTATCCCGATCAGTTCGACCATCAGGGGGCTCCCCTTTTTTCCTCTTCTTTCCACTTCCCCTCATTGTTTATTACACTATTTACAAATCTAAACCACTTACTATTTTATAATTACAACTAATTTTGAGACACTAAAACAATATAAAACAAATTAATTTTGAATTATTTAAGATTTGGCGCCTTGTTCGTTTCAAGGTTCAATTCAATTTTTGAGGTTATGGCTCCATCGGTACTTGACGTTCGATGATTTTGCCAATGTCAAGGTATGATAAATTAAGGTCGTAAACTGTTACACAACTATTGATCAGTATTTGTAGCGGTGGCATCCATGGGTCCCCATGCTAAAAAAGGACAAAACATTTTTGGTTAGTAGAAGTAAAACAACACAAGATAAATGTTAGAACATTGAACAAATAAACCAAATATAAATATCGCCTACAACTGGATTTTATTAATGCTAATAAATTTATAAAGGATTTTAACTGCAGGGGTATGAGCTAAAGATAATAAAAAAGGAATGTTAATTGGGCGGGGAATATCAGAAGGGAGTAAGTCGTAAAGGGGGATGGTTAAACGAGGACAGGAAAAAAACAAGTGTTCCAGAGTACCCTCCTCCAGACCGCATTCACACAAAGAAGAGTCCCTCACATGGATTTTGGCCAAAAAAACTGGTGTGCAAACAAACCCAAGTCGGAGCCTAATTATGACAGAGGTGGCTAATTTGCTAGAAAATTTTAGTTTGCTGAACCAACATTTAGATGGAATGAATGGTTGGATAGAGCCATAAAATCTTCCCTTCAATATTCGAGTTTTTTGCCAAAGCTCATTCCAACTCTTCATCATATCGGGTTTAACAAGACAATGCAGATCTCGGGGGTAACAAGACGAATGAGATTCGATCCCATTCTGAGTAGCTAACTTGGCAATTGAATCCGCATTCTCATTACCAACAATTCCAGAGTGGCTGGGGATCCAAGCCAATATAATCTCTATGCCTAAACAGTGGCATCTATACAGGAGTTGTTTTATCTTTAGGATAAGGGGAGAATTGTTACGAGAGCGAAAAGGTGATTTTATTAAATCCTGTAAACAGCTAAGAGAATCCGAGAGAATAAGGCTTTTGTTGAGTCCATGTGATTCAATGTAGGAGACTGCTTCCAAAATAGCTATTGCTTCCCCTGTGAATATAGTACCAAAAGCAGAACTACGAAAATTTAGAATAATTTTATATTTTGGGATCCACACAGCTGAACCGACGTTACTATTATCTGACAACTTAGAAACATCTGTAAATAATGTCAGCCAATCGGGCCAGTCCTCCGCCAGAATCCTATTGAATTTGACATTAGCATTAGGGTCAAGTTTGGATATACCAAAGTTAAAAATAATTTTTGGTTTGAAGATTAAGGAATCAAAATTTACTTCAAATAAGGGGTTTTTGCTTAACTGGACTAAGGAAATGTGCATATTATTAAATTTACTGAAACTGTTAACGAGGAGTGGAGGACTTTTATGAGACCAATAACGAGATGATGGGATTAACTGAAAAAGTGTACGAAGAAGAGGGAGAAGAGGATGACATTTATTCTGAATGACTTTATAAAAAAATCTGTCACAGAGATATTGTCTACGTAAGTGAAGGGGGGGCTCCAAACATTCTACCTGAAGGGCATTAATAGGTGAACATTTCATAGCACCAGTGATAATACGCAAGCACTTGGATTGAATCCTTTCCAGTTTGGCAAGGGCTATTTTATTGCATGGTTCCAGCAAAAAGGTTCCATAATCAAAGTGACTACGAACTATGGCGTTATAGAGGATTTTCTGGGAAGTTGGATGAGCTCCCCAGCGGACTCCAGAAAGGGCACGTAAGACATTAACGCCTCTTTCGCATTTCTTTAAGATGTAGTCCAGATGATAGAGACCAGATAATTTTGAGTCCAGAATGAGGCCAAGAAATTTTACTTTGTCACCGATCAAAATAGGTTCATTTTCAACATAAAGGCTAATAGGGGGAATATTACGCTTACGAGAAAAGGCAACTGCATTACATTTGGAAACTGACAAACTCAAGCCGTGATCGGTCAACCACTGGTTTAAGTAGTAGAGAGCAGAATTTAAGCGAGATGAGGCATCTGAAAGGGAAGCTGAACTAGAGTAGAGAGCAATGTCGTCGGCATATTGCAAGATTTTGCAGAAACAACTCACTGAAGACTCCAAATCGTGTGTGTATACATTATAAAGGATGGGGCTTAAGACCGACCCCTGGGGTAGGCCCTTCCACACTAGACGGGATGGGGAGAGGGAGTTTTGATGACGAACAGAAATAGAACGGGACATAAGGAGATTACAAATGATGGTGACCATCCTCACAGGGATACTCAGCTGTAGCAACTTTTGCCTGAGTATTGGAAGTTGGACATTATCATAGGCTGAAGCTATATCTAGAAAAACACCAAGAACACTTTCATTTTTGGAAAAGGCAATACGGACATCAGACATGAAGACACTTAGGCTATCTAGAGTTCCCATACCCCTTCGAAAGCCGAACTGAGAATTGGATAAGATGCCTTTACTTTCTAAGATCCATTCAAGCCGGTTCTTGATGAGATTTTCCATAATTTTAGCCAAGACAGAAGAGAGGGCAATAGGACGATAGGAAGTAGAATCTTTTGGGTCTTTCCCAGGTTTCAAAATTGGGATGATTATTTGGGTTTTCCAAGATTCTGGAACTTGGCCCGTAACGAAAAAGGAATTGATTAGGTTTAGAAAGATTGATTTACAGTTAGAAGAAGATTTGGAAATAAAGGAGTAGGGTATTCCATCAACACCCGGAGCAGAATCCCGAAGATGATCTAAGGCACAAATAAGTTCTGAATAAGAGAAAAGGTCATCAAATCTATCAGAGGAAGTGGAAGGAGGAGGAACTGTAGTGGGAAGGCAGTCAAAGCTAGGAACAAAGGGGGGGGCTAATTTGGATATAAAGTCATCCAACCAGGTTCTGTAGTCATTCGTAGAAACATCGGGAGACTGACTGTCACAAGCTCTACGGTAGATTTTAATTCTTTTCCACACAAGGGAAACTGGAGAACGTGGAGACAGTGACTCACAAAATTTGAGCCAGCCACATCTTTTCTTTCTTGCCAATAACCTACAGGTAGTTGCAGAAATCTTTTTAAAATTTAAATATGCAGGCATATCTAGACTAGAAGAGAAGGACTTTTCTGCTTCTTTACGTTTACGGACGCCCTCAGTGCATTCAGCATCCCACCAAGGTGGAGAAGGTATTAGGTGACGGGCAGAGTTTTTTAAAGGGATTGACGAATCAGCTGCTCTCAAAAGACACTCAACAAAATCACTGTAGAGGATTAGGGAGTTCGATGAATTTATTTGGGGAAAATTCTGAAGTTCTGCGTCCAAATGGGACGAGAACTTAGACCAGTCAGCTTGGGGTAAGCGATATTTTTGTAGGGGTTGGATGGGAGTAGAACGAGGGTGAGTACTTGGAAAAGAAATTAGGATAGGAAAATGATCACTTCCATATGAATTAGGGAGAACAGACCAGGAAAGAGTTGATACTAAAGAAGGGGAAGAGAAAGTAAGGTCAGGAACACTTATATTTTGGTTAGGAGGAACTCGACGGGTAGCAGATCCATCATTAAGGATACAAAGGTTGCGATCATCTAAAAGGTCTAGCAAAAAGCTGGAAGAGGGGTCATTACAGTGAGAGCCCCAAATGGTGTGACGGCAATTAAAATCACCTAACACAATCAAAGGACCAGGAACAGAAGAAAGGATAGAGTTAAATTCAGACAAAATATTAGCATTGGGATGTGGAATGTAGGCAGATACATAAGATATGTTCATGGCTCTAATGGCCACAACATGTAAACCAAGATCGTGATGAGGAAGAGGAATCTGGGAAAAAGTGATAGATCTGCTAACCAATAGGGCGCAACCCGCCCGTCCGTCATCTCTATCATCCCGAAGACATGAATAACCAGAAACCCTAAAAAGAGAACCAGGCCTGAGCCATGTCTCTGACACAGCAAAGACAACGGGTTTGTATCTATTTATGAGATAGATTAGATCATGTTTTTTTGTGCGAATTGATCTACAATTCCACTGAAGGATTTTTTCCATTTTGGCGAGTCCAGGATTCGAGGAGTTGTTGAACTAATACAACGACATTGTCCGGTATTGCGTCACTAAATTTAGACAATATATTTATAAGGGAGCAAGTCAGAAGCTCTATCAAATTGTCATTAGGAGTGGGAAGGGGAGTGGTTTCAACATAAGAGGAATTCAGAGCACAGCCATTAGGCTGAGAAGAATTAGGGGTATAGGAGAACGACTTATGGGCTTGGGTGTCATAGGACTTGCCCAATTCTGGTCTAGGTCTTGGGGAACGATAAACCGTTTTGGTATAAGAGGTTTTAGCAGGGGATGCATATGGAGAAGAAGAAGGGGTGTTAAGAGGGGGCGAGAGGAGAAGGTCTACGGAAGGAAGAGCTTGAGATAGTTTAGATTGGGAGGGACCTGCTGTAACATTAGAGTACGGTAATTTACGGGGACGGGGAAACCTTACTGAAGCCTCACGGTAGCTTAAGTTTTCTTGAGACATTACCATTTTAATTGACCTCTGTCTTGAGTGTTCTGGGCACTTATTATCAATGGCCTTATGGCTTCCACTGTCACACAAAAGACATGAGACCTGAGAGTCGGGAACATTACAGCTATCTCCAAGGTGAGGTTGAGCGCAACGGTAGCAACGGGGCTTAGATCTACACTGAGTGCCTATGTGGCCAAATCGCAAGCAGTTGCGGCATTGGATAGTGGGGAGATGATAGATAGAAACAGGAAGAGAGACATTGTAGCAGAAAACTTTCTCTGGGAGAACTTGGCCAGAGAAAGTAAGCACTACAGTTGAAGATGGAGACCAAGTTACAGAGTCCTCTTTTTTGTTTTTAAAATTAAGCCTTCTAGCCCTAATGACTTCTCCACAATTACGAGGGGTTTCTATACCGATTACTAGCTCCTCCAGTGTCCAGTCGGTAGGAATATCCCTGACAACTCCCATGCGACTTACATGAAAGCGTGGGATAACTGCAGAATATTTGTTTTCCATTAGAATGGGATTATTAACAAAGTTGTTGGCATCACTGAATGTCATAAAGTCAATAGACATCCTGTTACGGCCCATAGACCTGACACTGCCTTGGACAACACCTTTAAAACCTTTATTGAAAATAAATTGAGCAAACTTAAGAGAATTTATGGTTAGGCCTTGCTTAGGGTCTGTTTCCACTCTAGAGACAAATACAGTAAAGGGTGCTCTGTCACTCTCGCTATAGAGCATTTTAGAGTCGTTCTCAAAACCTGGCTTATTAAATACAGACTGAATTGAGTCAGACGGCGGCTTATTTCTTTTCGCGTCAACAAAAATTTCAGGAACTCCGGGGCGCTTCCTAACTTCGGGTCTTACGTTATCAGTGTTTTGGGAACACTCCACAACCTCCATATCTGAAGGTGTCCCTCCACCCCCATCAGGGGGTTCTTCGGCACTCATTTCCTTAGGAAATGAGTGCCAAAAAGCTTAAAATACTAACCTTAAACTATATATCCAAACCAGACAACACAACACTTAAACAACACAATAGCCACAACACTAAAAACAGATTTTGTTATCAAAATAATATGAGAGGTTAAGAAACGCGTGCTTAATCTCACCAAGACAATAGCAAAATCCGTTTCAAGGTTCCCGCGCTTTTTTCCAGACGTAGCTGACAGTTTTGACATTGTGTCATTTTTTTTTTTTTTTTTTCCTTCGTCCTTAAGGACAGGCAAAGGGTCAAGCCCATACAGCCAAGTCTGTAATATTAGCTTCTGTTCCAAGTGTGTAATAAGGCCGGAGCCAAGTCTTCAATGTTACATCCGATGCATATTCCTTAATATTCAATTGCTTGTTATTTACCCAGATATTAGCTCTTATAATTTATTCCTAGGTCGAGTCCGATATTTGTTAAAATCCTTGTTTCATATGTCCTTGATCGTGTTTTTAATAAAATCGTAAATATATACATAGGTGTCTTTATTTTTCAAAATGTCTTCAATGCAGCGCGGTATGTTCTCTGGTTTTTCATATAAATTCAATAAATTGGCTGATAAAGACAGTCTTTGAATATTAAAACTTGAGCATTGAAAGAAAATATGATCAAGAGTCTGTTCATCATTTGTTGAGCAGTAGGTGCAAGAAGGCGATTGAATTATGCGCATACGATGTAAATGAGCGTTGAAACGGCAATGTCCAAATCTCAAACGGCAAAGAATAGTATAATATTGTCTGCTTCTGAAGTAACGGCAATTGGTAAACCAAGGGCTTTTACCAATATTCTGATTAATTTGAGCATACCAAGTACCTTTTCTAGTAAGAGATTCTGTCCATGTGTCCTGCCAATCTTTTAGAAGTTTAGACTTGATTACAGGTATTAAATCAGTATACGGAATATTAGCGACATCGTCGACGGGGCTGCCGCTGTCACTGTCAACAATGTCAGCAATCGCACGTGCCAAAAAGTCAGCTTGCTCGTTACCCGAAACTCCGATATGTGAGGGAGTCCATAAAAATGTAATACTATAGTTTCTTGTTGAAAGATTATGAAGTATGTGCCTGATTTCTATTATAATGCAGTTTGTGTGAGCACTGATTTGATAGTTTTTCAAAGCATGCAATACGCTCATGCTGTCAGTGATAATGAGCCAACGATTTTCAGATTGGTCTTGAATGTATTTAAGTGCAGCAAGAATGGCATAAGCTTCAGCGGTAAATATGCTTGATTCCTTCTTCAGTTTTACGCCCAGTCCAAATTCTTTATGAGGAATGACGTAAGCCATAGAAACCGTTTCATTACTTTTAGAGCCATCTGTATAAATGTGGTGATAGTTCGGATACTGATCTAAGAGGTTATAGACTTCTTGCCGATCACTTAATTTGTTGTCAATTACTATATCCAGCTCATGAAATAAACATTCAAACTCTTTCTCATAACACACCCATTCATTAGATTTATGAAATTCAAACTGACCATCTAACTTGATCATGAATGAAAAATCAAAAAGTATAAATGGAATATTTTTGGTTAAATGAGTGTTATCAGGATACTTCATGTGAAGTGAAAATAACTTTTTAATCAGAGGATGATGATTTATAGAGAAAAGTTTAAGTAAAAAACAGAATTTGAGATACTGAAAGCGTAAGATTAAGGGGGGAGTATTACATTCTACTTGTAAAGAATTGATGGGAGTAGTTCTCATGGCACCTGTGATAAGTCTAAGATTATGATTTTGAAGGATATCTAGTTTATTTACCAATTGAATATCTGAAGAAAAACAGAGGAAACCATATTCAAAGTGGCTTCGTACAAGGGATTTGTATAATATTAAAAGAATTTTAGGGTCTGAACCCCAGTATGTCCCTGCAAGAGACCTCAGAACATTTAAGGCTTTTTGAGCTCTATCAGATATACAATCAACATATTTTCCCCAAGAGAGGTTGCTTGTAAAAATAACACCCAAAAATCTTGCACTGTTCTCCACAGGCAAATCAGTGTTGTCATATTTAATAGTGACTATAAAAGGCCCAATATTGCTAAAAACTACAACCTTAGATTTATCTGTGCTAATATCTAATGCAAGATAATTAAAGTAAGAATTTAGTTTATATAAGGCAATGTTAAGCTTGGAACATACTGTACTGGTATTATTACCAACACAGTACACTACCAGGTCATCCGCAAACTGTAGATTGGATACTTCAGTACCCAGAATAATATTAAGTTTGTAGATGTATAAAATAAATATTAAAGGACTCAATATACTGCCCTGACAAGTACCTTTATAAGAATACCTAGGACCTATAAGCCTATTTTTACACTTAACAAATACTTTTCTACCATTCAAAAAGTTATATATCCATTCTATCACCTTTGCAGGCAAACCAACAGCAGCCAATTCTGAACAGAGTATATGATGATTAACATTATTAAATGCGCCTACCACATCAAAGAAAATACTGACAAGAGCATTCTTTGATTTGAAGGCCTCAAAGATGTCAAGATGCAAATGAGCAATGCTTTCCCTTGAAGACTTGCCCCTCCTAAACCCAAATTGATTTGAAGGTAATATATGATTCTTCTCAATAAAATGTTCTAACCTTTGTTTGATAAGCTGCTCGAAGATTTTACCCATACATGAAGTTAAAGCTATAGGTCTGTAAGAGTCAAAACTATTTTTATCTTTGTTGGGTTTGAGAATGGGAACAAGGCAATCAGTTTTCCAATCTTCAGGAATTAGAGAATGCTGCCAAAGAAGATTGAAGATTTCAAGCAAAACTAATTTAGATTGATCGGGTAGATTTTTTAGCATTTTGTAAGAAATATGATCGAGGCCAGCTGCAGTATCCCTACGAGAATGAATTGCTGTAGTAAATTCAACAAATGTAAAAGGTTTAATTAAGTGAAAGTTACTAGGAGAAACAGGATGAGGAGGTTTGAAAATAAAAGCTGGCTCTACTGTATCTGGTGTAAATTTTTTAAGGAATTCGGGTATCCAAGAATATATGTTATTATTTTGAAATGTAGATGCAGAACTTTTATTAAATCTACGCATATATGACCAGACCACAGACATAGGTGTAGTTCTGTTGAAAGATTCACACAACTTTAACCAGCTCAACTTTCTTTCATACTTGATAATGAACTTTTTCTTTGCTTGGAGTTTCTTAAAAGCTAGATAATTTGTTTCAGAGGGATTGTGTTTAAAAGTTAAGTAAGCATTTTTACTATCTTCCACAGCTTTGCTGCAGTTAACATTCCACCAGGGGAGTGGAGTTCTTTTCTTTCTGTTGGAGGTTGAAAGGGGCTGAGCCTGCCCCCCAACAGAGGAGTGGCGCCTTGGAGATGGAATTGATTCTAATAGTGCCAAATGTAAGAGTTTAATAAAGTTATTATAGCTAAGCAAAGGATTGTGTCTGTCTATAGAAAAGTTACACAAAAGAGCATCAATACTGGATGAATATGTTTTCCAATCAACAGTATTGAAATTATAAGAAAATGGAAGAGGACTACTATCAGGTATATGAAAGCTAGAAGAATTATTGTTACTCACTAAGAATTTTGTAATTACAGGAAGGTGGTAACTGCCTAAAGGATCATCATGAACTGACCATTCACACTCCAGGGCTAGCAAAGGAGAGACAATGGTCAAATCAAGAGCATTTCGCCTCCAAATGTGGGAACCAACAGTAGTCATTTGACCATCATTTAAAAGAACAAGATTGTTTTTATTAATGGAATCCAAAATATCCCTACCTCTGCAATTAGAAGCTGAACATCCCCAGGTTGTATGCAAACCATTAAAATCGCCAGCTAAAAAAATTGGACAAGGTAAAGATTGAATTAGTCTATCTAATTTTGTTTTAGAAAAAGCAGGGTTGCAATTAGTTGGACTGTAAAAACTTACAATAGTTAGTTCTTTATTATTGGCATATTTAATACGAACTGCTATATTTTGTAAGGAATCATCATAGATTGTGTTTATTTTAGAATACATAATAGATTTATGTAAAATAATGGCGACACCATTATGAGCATTCCCTGAATCAAGTCTGACTACATCATAACCACGAAATTTGATGGTGTGATGGGGCTTAAGCCAAGTTTCGCAAACTAAAGCTATATGAATAGAATTATCCCACAAAAAGTGATTGAAAATATGTTGATTGTGTAATAAGCTCTGAGCATTCCATTGGACTATATTTAAATAATCCATTAAAACATATATATATTTTTTTTAATTCTTACCTAATGTTTTTAAAGGATTCTTGCAGGACATCTTTAATGCTAGCAGTACAAATTGATTTTTCATTCATTTTATTTTGTGTTATTAATTTGACCATTGATTGTGAAATAGTTTTTAAAATGAGTTCTGAATTTAGGAGTGACAGAAATTGATCTGTTTTGTTTAATTTCGGAAAGTTTGTGTCATTGAGAGTGTCAACATAACTTCTTTTTTTCTCATATTTTTGTTTATTTAACTCAATCTTTTCTTTTTTTACAGGGCATAAAGAAGATATAGCAATGTGATTGCCCGAGCAGTGACAGCATTTTGCGCCCGAGGCGGGAACTGTACATACTTTGTAATTATGTGCTTCTCCACAAATGGAACATCTCTCAGAGTTTTTACAGAATTTAGCAATATGATCATATCTCAGGCACTTAAGGCATTGCTTCACTGGAGGAATATATTGTCTTACCTCAAAACGCCAACTGTTGAGGTCAACACTCTCTGGCAGAACTGGACATGAGAAAGTAATTGATACTGTTTTTGTTGGTGTATATTTTACAGTTTTATTCTCCACCGATTTTCTCATAAAACGTCTTATAGAGACGATGTTCTTGGTGCTTGTTAGTGCGGAATAAATTTGTTTATTTGAGAGTTCTATGGGGACATGTGTGATGACTCCAGTAACCTCCGTAGCGGCAGCCGGGATGGACGCTTTTAATTTGTGGCCGTCTAGAAACTTTTTATTACTTAAAGCAGCATTGGCCAGTGCTGGTCTTTCATATATGACACCTACCTTGCTCTTGTTAATCCGCTGCAATTGTTTGACACCTTTGTTGTAACGCTTAATTGCATTTGCAAGGGACATCATATCCCTCAAGCCAATGGGTTTATTTTCTTCAATACTTTCTAGAAACACGATATATTCGAAATTACCACCATCTTCGGGGTAATATCGGACGTAATCTGGGATTCTAAAAGGATTATACTTATCAGTATCCTCTTCGGATGTTATAGAGCCGACGTCAGACGCTGAGCCCTCATCAACCGACTCCGCCTCTCCGTCTTCAGCCGATTGTTCCTTTTTGCGTTTTTTACGGCTCCTGACCATCTCTACCACGTTTACTTTTTACGTGTTTAATAAATTTGTGCAAAAATGAGTTGCTTTTTATTTATTGCAAATTAACTTTAAAAAAGGCGCCTATCAATCTTGAAGGTTCCCGCGCTTTTTCGACATTGTGTCAGTGATTGACGTTTGTTTTTTTTATTTAGAAAGCATGGCTTCTGGGTTTTTGTGGCATCATGACGTTTGTGCTTTTTTAGGTTTGAATTTCCGTGAAAAAATCGACATGTCCGAATCCAAACATTCGTGACTTCCAGCAACTCATACTGCCACTGGTCAAACATACAAAAAACAAAAAAAACTCGTAAACTCAGAGTACTGTAGCCACTGCTTGCTAATATTTTATAAAAGGCGCTACGTTTATTTGGGACTTGCCGCTACATGTTATATTTTTACTTGGTTAATCAATGTTGATGAAGATATGTGGACATGTAAGATTAAGAATTATATAAATGTCAAGTTTAATGAGATGAATATTTCTTTTGATTCAAGTAAGTAATAACGTAAAATAACGCATCGGCCACAGTGGTCCCATATCGAAAATTAGGGGACATAGGCAACAAAGTTCCAATATCGATGCGATTTTTTTTTTATGTGAATCTTTACGATATTCCTGACAACTTTTACTCTTGTGAAATTTCTTCTAAAGTTGATAGTTTGTCTGAAAAAAAAAATAATTAGATTTTTTTGTATGGAGCGAATCACCTTTCATTTTTTTTCTTCAATTGTATTAATATGTTGGGTGTATGGCGTGAGTATATAATAGCAAGGGTCATTCTCTATCCACGAAAAATAAAATCAGCGCCGGCCATCTGCGGCCGCGCGAGTAATCATTCCTCAAAAAATAATAATTGTTTATGATATTTTTTGCCCTTTTAACTAAATTCAAAGTATATTTTTTATCTCATTTGGCTGTTCTGACCTTCTTTTTTTTTAATATATAGTTTTTATAGTATATAAGGTACCTACAACTAGTCATTCTTGAAAAGATTTTTTTTTTTACCGAATGATTACTCGCGCGGCCGCAGATGGCCGGCGCTGATTTTATTTTTCGTGGATAGTGAATGACCCTAGCTAAAAATGAAACAAATTTAATCAGATTTTTTGTATGGAGCGAATCACGTTTCATTTTTTTTCTTCAATTGTACTAATATGTTGGGTGTATGGCGTGAGTATGTGATAGCTAGGGTCATTCTCCATCCACGAAAAAATAAATCAGCGCCGGCCATCCGCAGCCGAGTAATCATTCGGTAAAAAAGAATATTTTGTATGATTTTATTTTGCCATTTAAAATAAATTCAAAGTATGTTTTTTGTCTCATTTGGCTGTTTTCACCTTCTTGTGATTGATGACTCATTTGTTTGTGCGCTCGGCTAAGCGCATAACAAACGAGTCACCGAAAAATAATTGTCTCTGATTGGCTGTTATTTTTTAACTACCTGCATCTTATCTATTGTTATCGGTACCACCTGCACTGTGATTGATGACTCATTTGTTTTTGCGCTCGGCTGAGCGCATAACTACTGAGTCATCGAAAAATGATTACTCGCGCGGCCGCAGATGGCCGGCGCTGATTTTATTTTTCGTGGATAGAGAATGACCCTTGCTATTATATACTAACGCCATACACCCAACATATTAATACAATTGAAGAAAAAAAATGAAAGGTGATTCGCTCCATACAAAAAAATCTAATTATTTTTATTTCAGACAAACTATCAACTTTAGAAGAAATTTCACAAGAGTAAAAGTTGTCAGGAATATCGTAAAGAATCACATAAAAAAAAAATCGCATCGATATTGGAACTTTGTTGCCTATGTCCCCTAATTTTCGATATGGGACCACTGTGCGGCGCGGCGGCTGAGTAGCGGTCTGTTAACATTGATGGTTTGCTATCACAGGTTGAAATCCAAGTTAAGCCTGAATAATCCTGGGTCGCGAGACTGTCTTATCAGGTAACCGTGGTCCCGGAACGTAAAGGGTTATTGAAGGACACGTGGATTTTAGTCAGTACAAATCTGACAGTCTCTCCCGTACTGCCCTGGGTGGAACGACTCATTTGATCATTTGACGAAAATCCACTTTATCCTTCAATAGCGCTTTACGTTCCGGGGTCACGGTAATTCGTGAGTCCCGCGACCCCGGCAGGCTTTGGTCCTGTAGAGGGGGCCCCGTCAACCTATAGCAGGGGTAGCGGAATTCTGTTCGAACCTAGCTGAAATTATCCACAAGATTTTATAAAATAGTACTTATAGCCGGACACACTAACGGCATTTTTCGTTGATTTTCACAATCATCATCATCCTGGCCTTACTTGGGGTCGGCGCAATACATTTTCATATTCCATATTCAAAAGGAGTAAATGTTACTGTGACGTCTGATCTCCTATCAGACGTCACAGTAACATTTACTCCTTTTTCTTTCATATCTTTCCTGAGGCAATCCATTATCCATCTTTTCTTTGACCTTCCTCTTCCTCTCCATCCATCAACATTCATACCCATACTCTCTTAGTCACATGAGTGTCTTCCCTCTTAATCACATGTCCATACCCAGACAGACGGGTCCTTTTTCCCACTTCCAAACTTCCCCTTATAAACTCATTCCTTGCTTTATTAATTTTCTTAATCTCCACACATCCATCTCAATCCTCATCTCCGCTACATGCAATCGTTTCTCATCCATTTTTTTCACAGCCCAGCCATTCCTATCCATACAATACGACAGGTCTAATCACGGATTTGTATATTTTCCCCTTGATCGTATATTTACTAGTTGATTATCACAATAATAGTCTTTAAATGTTCGTATTAAACATCTACTATTGATGCGATAATCAACAGCATTGCCCGTTGTGTGGCCCACAGGTGTGGCCCTAGTGTCACAGAAAATAACTTCACGATATTATTATACGTATATATTACTACGTCATAGTCGGTCATTGCATTCAATATTTTTTGCGTTCTCGACGAAACCGTGAAAATAAAGTGTTTTTGAACCCGACAAAATTCTTTGGAATAATTCCAGGCGACCGCTAGTCGACAAAAATTATCGCTGTTTCGAAAATAAAATAAAAAAATAATTGCGTACAAAGTGCGCTGATATTCTTTTCAGCTAGGATAGTTTACAGTTTTAGGTAGATAAGTACCTACTGGACGGTCAAAGATTTTATGTCAATAATGTTAAAAATATCCAGGAGCTTTTAAATATAGTTGGTTGCTGTACTAACATCGTCATGTTTTTAACGTTAGCATTAATGTATTAAACTTTTTGCGGTGACGGTAAATAAGTAGGAATGACTGTCTATCTGTATGTTTGTGCCTGCCGGGGTCACGGTAATTAGTGAGTCCCGCGACGGTACGTAAAGGGCTATTGAAGGAAACCGTGGATTTTAGTCAGTCAAGTCTGACAGTCCCTCCCGCCCTGCGCTGGGTGGGAGGACTCATTTGATGATTTTAAACCGATAAAAAAAAATTGTATGTTTGTATCAAGCCAAAACTTTCGCATAGAAGAATTAATTATAGTTTTCGTTTTCACCCATGTGTTTCTAGAAAATTTTGTGGTATTCCGATTGTTTTAAATTTAATATTGCTCGCGTGATAATGGTAAAAAAGGTAACAGAGTTAAGATTTGTGGATCCATTGCGCGTGGAGTACTAAGTCGCCAAAAGCTGTAAGGAATGAATATTTATATCAGACACACGGCTCGTTACAAGGTAGTGTTTATATAATAAAAAAAAACAGTGAAATCACCAACCTACTCGAAACAAATAACGCCAGAACAACTGCATTACCCGCGCAATATGTTTTACATTGTTACGCAAACAAACATAAGTATTTAATTTTATCTGGGTATTTAGGAGCACCAGATAGCTTTGATGTAAGCTTGGCGCATGTTGCATTTGCATACTAATGGACATGCACTATGCACAACCTCGGGTGGTGCGACCCGCGTCAACCGATAGCACGCGATATTTTATCCTCAAAGATAGATAAGATGCCACCCGATCAGAGTGGGACGGGACCTGTCAGACTCGTATGGTCTGAAAATCACAGTGTTCCTTCAATAGCTCTTTACGTTCCAGGTTACCTGAGAAGACAGTTCCGCGACCTCGGACCTATCGCCACGTTACGGTGAATTTTCTTTTTCTGCGGTGTTCTATTTTTCTTTTTTCAGAGGACGCTGATTCGATGATTTTAACAAGAAATTAATAAAAAACAAAACAAAAAGTTATCATAGCAGGTGGCTATCTGTAGTTTCTGCCTACCCGCATGGGAAAGAGGCGTGCGTTTATTTATGTGTATGTATAAATAAATCTTGAAGAAACATGTTTAATGAACGGAGCTACAGAAGTGATATTTACGAGACATCTTTTCAACAGCTATTTGATCTGTTTTACGACTGCCGCAGTTAAATCAAGTAAAATGGCGCGCTTACCGCTTCCCGCACATGATTCGTGTTATTCAATTACGCATATTTGCTTTTATATCTGCTTATAACGATTCGATTCTATAACCGTTACCTACTTTACTTAGCCTCAACACCAGTTTCCCTGTTTTGTTGACGTAAAGTGCATGCGAACTTTGACGTTAACTTGATGGATAAAATTAGTTCCTCGTTTGTAGTGCCAAATATGTCGTACTTCTAGGTACTTCGTCCCTGACCGTTCGTGTCAGAACCCATAGCCTCTGAAGGCTCCGTTCACGACCTCGGGTTATACGATGTCAGTAAAGCAAAACGCGCGTCACTGTTATTTCGTTTGAGTGCCCTGGGTTACATGCAACTTCCGTGGTGGGTATGGTGACTTGGGACACGCTCTGAACAATTTCATTTGCTTTCATCCCTGTTACAAGACGCATATCTCTCGAACGAGTAACTCGTGACCAAGAGGTAACATTTGTAGATATTGGCCATAAACATAGAAATTATGTACAGACGTCATTGCCATCCGAATTATTAACGGGAAAGTCAGATATTAGATTTCAACACGAGAAACCCGTCTGTTTCGAACATTTCCAACATATTTGAGGTTATAACAACAATCTGTGATCATCAATTAGTCTGTCGAACGTGAATTCGTCTTTGGCACGTGTGAAGAGTCAATTCACATCGAGACGAGACGCTGCGTTCACTTTTTAATAGATAAATTCAAAATCTAACTTTATTTACTACACGAATAGATACACATTTCCAGAATAGTCGCGTCTCAGTATGAACCGCAGATTACATAGTGTGAACTGACCCTAAGCGGAAATTTTCTTTAACTTGTTGTTTAGAGCAGTGTTCCGCAAAGTGTGTGCCGCGGCAAACTGGTGTACCGTGATCATTAGTTGGTGTGCCGTGGAAAAATGAGGTTATCTTATAAAATTATTTTTAGTAAGAAAAATTTAGACCGTCTATGCTCAATTAAACAGTCTCATGTTTCGCATTAAATACCTTTTCTAAAATTTAAAGTTTAAGTTTGTTAATTAATAATAAAATTTGATTAATATTACTTAAAAACTGTTTTTTAATTTGTGGTGTACCTCAATTTTTTTTTTCGTTTTCCTAGGTGTACCTTGAACACAAAAAGTTTGCGGAACACTGGTTTAGAGAGTACTGAACACACCTATTAATTGGACATACTTTTAAAGAACTGTCAAAACACGTGGCACACAGTTTGTATGGCAATACCATAACGATGTAGGTAGATGCAGAGCAGAACAATAAAGGCCCAGTGGTAACAACGCCACGAGTACAAGTTGTAGGCCCTGGGTTCGAAGTTCGAAGAAAGCGAGACTGATTCCACTATGGGAAAGAGACAGAGCTACACAAGTCGTCTAGCGCCATCTCAGTCCCACGCTGGTATTACTCTCACTTTAGACGTCATGTAGGCCACTACTGAAGTCAGGCGATTGAATGACGTAGCTTATGCTCCGCCCAAGGTCGGAGGAGTTATTTGATATTATTCTACTAAAAGAAGCACGCCACTCGTTTCCATTTTGGTGGGAAATGGTTAACGGTGGGAAGTAAATAGATAATCAAAGAGGAAATGGATAGACCGTGGGTGATGTTCTTTGTATAATTCATTTTATTTCTTTGATTATTTTTGTGAAGTTATCACTTATTTTTTGTGAATGCTGATTAACCTGTAATTGGAGACTGTGTAAGTCCTAGTCGTATTCTGTACCTTTACTATACTGTACACAGAAGCTGTTGAAAAACCTTTTTAATAAATAAATAAATATGTTTAGCTTGAAAATTCCATGCAAGAATCAGTGTGTTTGTCTTATTCAAGAAACAAGTGTCATACCTTTCTGATTTTTGGATGGATCAATGTAACCCAGTCTCAGGTTGGAGATGATATTTGCGTTCCGGAGTTAAAACAGAGTCAGCTGATACCGTCAGTCGTTAGGTTTCTGTGTCGATTGGGTGCATCGCGCGATTTATGGCCCGGCTGTATATAAATCGGTCCGACGTATGTGCATACAGCGGGAATTTAAGTACTTACAATTAGGTTATTCTTGTACAAGATTTGCATTTTGGTGAAGTAGGTATGTTGGTTTATAACCCCAAAATCAAAGCATTTATATCAAGTAGACCAGTTACGGACACGTCGAGTCGTCAAAAGACAAAAAAATGTACAACGAGAATGCTGCCAAAGTCATTAAATTAAAATAATTCTTTTAAATCTCTTTAAGTGCTATATAGTCACAGACATAATAACTGAAAGTACGGTATGTGCTCATTTCAAGGTGTAGATCTCTATGGAGAAAAAAAAATTAGAGTGAAAAGGCTTTTTCTGGGGAAGCTTACTACTCATTACACCTACCTCAACTTCTCTATAACCTCTGATCTACACTAGAAATAGAAGAGCATACTCATCTCAAATACAGACGGACAGACAGACGACAGGTCGACAGATAGATGGACAGATGGTAATCAAAATGGTCCTATCACACGACACTGGCAGAGTAGTCAAATCGACTCACTGTCAAAGAAAAAAAAAAGATCCTATTAGGTTTCCGTGTTCTTTTGGAGTACGGAATACTAACAAACGAAATAAAGAAGAACCTATTTTCTGTGATGATATTTACAGCAACTCGGGGTCCAAAGATTGCGGGGGGGACAAACGCCCAGATTTCCCAACGGGAGAGGTGGTGCTGGCCTTACGTCCCAAAAACCTACCCTAGCCTTTTTCTCAAGTTTTGCGGGACTGTCTAAGCCATCGATTGTGTAAGGATACCGTGACCCTGGAATGCAAAAGGGCAATTGAAGAAACAAGGTAGACTTTAATGAGTAAGAGTCTGGCAGTCCCGTCACCTAGGGCGACAGGACTTATTCGATCAAATCAAATCATTTATTTCAAGTAGACCAGTTACAGGCGTTGAATTATCAAGGACAAAAAAATATAATTAAATACTACAAAATTATGGTGGCACAGTCCTAGTCACAAGATATAATAACTGTGAAAGTACCATAGATGCCTATTCCAAGGAGTAGATCTCTATTGAGAAGAACTATATTATTATATAGTTATTATTTTAGATCGTCAAAATGATTGATGATGACGATGATTTTACTACCTCAAAAAAGTCACGAGACTGTCAAAACAGGCTAGGTACCTTGACGCTGGAACGTAATGGGCAAAGAGATTAAATAATTTAATGTCTTTGGTAATGGGCAATTTAAAGAATACAATGGATTTTAGTCAGTACGAGTTTGACAGTCCTATCCACCCAGGGCGGAAGGACTCAATTGATGACTAATCATCTAAAAAAAGAGTCCGAATTCTCATCACTCATGTTTGCTTGGATACTGGCATACCTTCATCTATTTCAGCGCAGCGGCCCCATAGTGTCAAGCTTGTTCGTGCGGTCGCGGGGGCGCGCCTCACTTCGCACAAGTACATTATATTGCACGATAACAAACGTCTTCCGTTTTACTAACGTTTTCACCAATCTTATCTGACTAGTACTATAAATGCAAACGTTTGGATGATTGAATGAATGTTTGTTTCGTCATTTCAGAAAAGCTGAACGATCTTGAAGCTCAGAGATGGCTTATGAACTGAAATAATACCGTTGTTCGTCAGTTAAATCCTGGGTATAACGATACTGTTGAATCATTTTCGAGTTACATCAGCTAATACATAGTAACTAACGCCTTTTTCCCAAGGAGGTAGGAACTTACACAAACACGAACTAACACTTTCTTTTTAATCATGCTGTTCTATTCCTCTACTGGACAAAGGCCTGCCCCATATCGTTCATCATCGAGAGTAGCTTGCTGACTGCTTCTTGTGCTCTAGTTGGGGCCTAGTCCTTGATTGGAAGGTACCCATAACTCGCCGTTCGCAAGCCCGCGCCTATGATTACCGGAAATCGATTCGAGATTTTTGTCAGCTTGGGGGTTATCCGGCGACGGCTGGATTGGGAGGAGGTGAATTACCTGTCCCTCACGCATTCTGCTTCATGCTTTGATTCGGTAAAGGAGGTGACTGTTTCTCATGCCCCTTCTCTCTGTTACACTACAACACCGGTCGTATAGGCCGACACGGAATCTCCCGAAATAACCGTGTCAGGCGATGACCTGTGTTAAGTAGAAGGTGAGGCAACCGTGGCGTTTTTCTAAGGGACCGTCCGCGGCGTGTCCTCCGCTCGAAAACCATAAGTTTGGTTAATATTTTAGGTGGATTCTGCTAAAGTGGTATCTATGTACCTAAACCCAGTGTTTTGTCTAAAATTATAATATATCAGACAGCACCGACATTTTATCAAATCTCGCCAGAAGCCGGCAAGACAAATGAATAAGCTGGAACATGTATAAAAAGAACAATAAAACGAAAAAAAAGAGACTTTTATTTACGAGTAACCGCTTGGCACCCGAAACTATTTGATTCTGGAGATGCAACGCGAACGTGAGTGATTCACTTCATTTAATAAGAACTTTATAATACGTAAGTCTATTTCAGAGGACTGCAGTGTGATTCTGTAAGACTTCATTCTAAACTTCGAATCTGAATCCGCTGTGAGTTTCTTGATTGGCATTCTAAAACTCGGTTAATAATTCGAATCTACACTAGCGCTACTCTAGCGAGCGTGTTTGCGAGTTGAACTATATTGAACTCGGGATTTTGACAGATAAAGTATGAGATGACGTAAAAAGTGGCATTCTGTAAGGTAATTCCACCGTGAGTTCGACGCTCACTTCGCACTTAAACCCGATTCAAAGTGTCTAATTATAAGCATCTATTTTACGAGTGAAAATAGAAGAAATCATAGTTATATAGTGTATAAATAAAGTTATAAGTGCCTATCTACTTAAGCGATAACGATGGCAAGAATGTTTTAGTTTAAATCTATATTAGAAGCTCACGCTTTGGATAAACTAGAAAAACGTCGACAATCTACCAAAATTCGAAGTTTATCTTTATTAACCCGAGATGACGACTATGTGAGCGTGTATAGATTGTCAAAGGAGCTAATTGACCAACTGGAATATGAGTTACTGCCTCTGATAAAGCCCACAAAACGTCGAAGCAAAGAACTTTCAACTCGTGTAAAAGTAAGTTTATTTTACTAAGTATAAAGTTAATTTTGTAAGTATTTACACAGTTTATAATTGAAAGATTTGTAACCAAGCATACCATTATAAGAGAAACACTTCATGATAAGTGTTCCCTTTATGTGGATTCCCCGCTAGCTGTAGGCTTATTTCATGTTAGTCTAAGGTACCCATAGTTATAATATTGGTATTCTATTAAGCATGAAATTAATCAAATTGGTCCCTGTTTTGATTTGACTAGATCCAGATAAAGTAGGTATTTAATTTTTTATTGATTTATTGTTTCACAGATATTATGCACCTTGTCATTCTTGGCTAATGGCAGTTATCAGAAAATTATTAAAGAAAACATAAGATCATATTTATCGCAACCATCAGCCAACCATCATCTGAATAATCCAGCCATAGTAAAAAAATATATAAGGTTTCCTCAAAATGTACAAGAAAGACAAATGTTAAAAGGTATAATATATTATAATTTTTATTTTATTTATTAAGTGACCCTTTGATTTTTACATTTTATATGACGGTTGATCATGTTAGTAATTATTGTAAATTACAGGTTCTACAAAAAGTTTGGTTTTCCAGCAGCTCTTGGGTGTATTGATGGCACTCTGATGGCAATGAAAAAACCAGCAGAGAATGAAGAACGCTTCTACACCGGTTCTTCTCTATGGAATCAACCAACCCGAACCGAACACCTGAAGCCTGAACCGAACAAGTGAAATAAAAATATTTGATTTTGGTATTGTTTATTGTATGTATTCTGTGGTGTGTGAAGCGGGCTTTTTCAATAAAACTGCGCTAGTATTCGTTAAGTGTTTAATTTAAATATGAAAAAAAACTTACTTTAAAACTAAACATCTTACTTTAAAAGCTAAAACACAACTCATACTGCTACACCCTATCTCTATTCTTGGCCTCAGCCAATGTTTCCAGCCCTTTCCCGACTGCAGCCACAGCTTCAGCTAAAATTTTATCCCTCTCTGCACTCCTCTCCAGAAAGGACTGCAAGATCTGTATATTTAATCTTTGTATCTCCAGCTGCTGTTCTTCCACACTCAGGAATCTCTCAGTGGTGGTGGAGAATTCTGTTCACCGTTGTGATGATGGAGGAGCAGCAACTGAAGTTGTGTGATGTGATTCTGAAACGAGAACACCTATTAATACATGCGTTAAAAAAGAAACTATGTGTTAAAACTAAATATTTGTTTCGAAAATGAAGTTTTGATAGTTTGTACTTACACACAGAACTGCCTCAACTACTACGAACTGTCCTAGGGCGGCGAGAAGGTGAAGTAACTGAAGCAGCGTGATGAGGAGCTAAAAAGATAAATATTTACATAACTTACATGAAGGTTGTTTAGGTCATCACTTCTATGATTTACAATATTCATCTTGCTTGATATTATATTGAATAATGACCATCATAGACAACTACCAATAGTAAAAAAACCTTATTACTTAATTTGCTAAATATAAAACCTTTTGTGAGCAGATATGAAACAAAATGCTGTTATTAAATACATGTATTTTTTAAACTACATTATAATCTCCATTTCCTTCATTCATAGTCAAGAATTGAGTAAAATTAAAATATTTATGAAATCAAGGAACAAACTTGAAACCAAGATTATCGCACATTTGTCAAGTGGTTTGCTTCAAGGAATGTTATATGGTTCGAACATGTAAAAAAAGCACTGCTAACCTTGGTCCACTGTTTGAAGGTTTTGATAGTGCTATTGAGGCGCACGGCTAGTTCCTCCCACTGGTGTCGACTTCGCTCTCTGGTATTTTCTCAAGAAACACTTCGCCATGCCAGGGTTTCTTTCCATAAACTCTATCAGAGTTTCAACCTGAGCCGACGATGGGTGAGAGGAACGTATCTCATTTGGACTGAAACATTATTGTTGGATTAGAAAACAAAATAAACACTTTCTTTAATTAATATTATTTTTGAACTTCACAACAAGAAATATAAACTTACTTCATGATTATTTCACAATTATTATCGGCACTGAACAATCAAAACGTAAACAAAACAATGCAACGACGAGATGAAAATATTGTCCACAGATTATACTTTCTTCTTCTTTTTTGATTGTGGCAAGCGGCCTTAGCCATTGTTGCCAGTGGTATAGATTATATTCACGGCACGAATATAGAGTTTTCTGTTTATTTTTTACTTATTAGCTGCCTCAAATTCCTTTAAATAATAAATTGTAATTTAAACATCATATTTAGCTAAAATTCTGTATCAAAAACTGATAAAATGAAAAACCGATAAATCTCGACTTACATTTTGTTGAGTGTGGTAGTCACTAGTACAGTATTGGTCGCTTTGGAGCTCACGTCACTTCGCAAATGTTTAGGTGATGCTTACAGAATGCAAAATCAAGGTCATTTTGAACCTTACGCGAAGTGTAAGTGAATAGCGACGTGAAATGCGAGTTGTTGTCTGAATTTTACAGAATCGACGTACAGATGACAAAAATATTCGTTACTAAGACACATTAGAATGTAGAAACATTTTGTGCCTCTTCCACTTTGGGGTACGCGCGAATTTGCCTCCTCACTCGATCTCCTTCATCCATTTTCATAAAATTAACACAGGAAATAATTGAAACATTATTTTGTTACATACTAATAGTTATAGTTATTCTAGTTATACTTATAGTTATTGTAACTAAAGTTAGAACCAATTTTCGTGCAGCAAATTCAATGCTGTTATTAGATTTGAAGCGGTAAGCAGACGAGTATTCTGAGATGAAAGGTTGATGCAAACACAGACCTCTTAGTGTTGCCGAAGTCTTCGTTGTGGTGGGTTAGTGATGTTCTGAGCCTGTCACAGACCAGTGACTACTGAAATAAAACTACCTAAATTTAGCTCTCATTCTCCGTCACGGTATGCAGTAATGTTTGAGAATGTAGGTAGTAATTTTTGGACGGAAGAATCGAGCTCCATAATATTTGTTTTGCGGTTTGGTAAATAATACCTAAAAACGGACGTCTTAAGAAAACCTTTTGATGATTTAATATTACTACACTTGACAGTTATTCTCAATCTTGCCTATAATGAACTTACCCCTATTTGAAGTTGAAATAGTCTAATAATTAAAAACTGATCGATATAACTCTGCTCAGTCTTGCGTTTTTATTTGAACATAAAAAAACTTTTTTACAAAAAAAACAAACCGACTACCAAAAATACAAACGCCCCACCTAAAACCACTAAAAAGAGAATAAGTTGATTTAGAATTGGTAGGTAATAAGTTTTTTATTTAATTCGTTTGAAAAATACGTGCATTTTTGTTTTCTGAAATAGATAAATAGTAGTTTATTTTTCTCTTTTTAGTGGTTTTAGGTGGGGCGTTTGTATTTTTGGTAGTCGGTTTGTTTTTTTTGTAAAAAAGTTTTTTTATTTTTCCATTTTTTGTATAAATTATCGTAGGTACGTATGTATTCGGGCACGCCGCAATCGCGGCGGGAAGACCCCTCTTTGAGGAGTGGCTAGATAGGCGTCACGGCGTCCTGACCTACCGCATGACGCAGGTCCTCACCGGACACGGAAGTTTCGGGAGGTTCCTGTGTCTGATAGGGAGGGAAGAAACGCCTTGGTGTCACCACTGCGAGGATCGTCCGGAGGACACGGTGGAGCATACGATGCAGGACTGCCCCGCTTGGGCAGAGCACCGCCGTGTCCTCACTACGGCGATAGGCGGATACCTCTCGCGCCCGGCATTGGTCGAGGCCATGCTGCGGGGCGAGACGGAGTGGGAAGCGGTCGCCTCCTTCTGCGAAGCAGTCATGCTTGCGAAGGAGGAGGCGGGCCGCGTGAGGGAGAGGACAGCGTCCTCCCTCCACCCTAGCCCAGTGGTAGACGCCTACGGCGTTGGGCGTCGCAAGACGATCTCCGGCCACCGTAGGCGCGGGCATGCGGGCGGCGAGTAATGGGCGACTCGCAGCCCGACCATGGACCATGCCCGGGTCGACGGCGCGTTGTGTTCCACGCGCGCCTCAAGGAGTGTCAGCATAGTGACGGGGCCTGTAGAGGGCCATAGCCTGCCGGAGTCGCGGGACTTGCTCATTACCGTGACCCCGGTACGTAAAGGGCTAGTGAAGGACACCGTGGATTTTAGTCAGTACAAGTCTGACAGTCCCTCCCGCCCTGCCTTGGGTGGGAGGACTCATTTGATGATTTTACCACGATAAAAAAAAAGGTACGTATGTAGTAAGTTAACTTTGTCATTTTCTTTTAGTTACATTAGTAAGTTCTTTTAGTAATTTATAAAACCCTCTATCTTGATACCCCATCTGATCAATAGTTGTTTTTTTTTTCTATTTTTATTAGTGTAAATATCGTAGGTACGTACGTAGTAAGTTGAACTACGTCACATAACTTGAGTTATTATTCTGACTTTTAACCGTTAAGGAATTTTACCTTCCAGATTCCATCATCTGATCCTGACATGGTGACAATGGGTGCTCCCATTGTCACCATGTATACTCTTTCTAACTTCGGGAGTATACTCTTTCCAATGAAAAAATAATTTTGAAAATCGGTCAGCAATTGACTAGACTTACTTCTGAAGTTATTTTTCACTTTTTTGTGTTTTTAAAGTCGGTTTTATTTTTTGCAAAAAAGTTTTTTTTATTTCTCAATTATTTTTATTAGTTGTAATATCCTATACAAATATTTGCTATGCATTTATTTTACATTGTTATTATTAACAATATTTTTCATGGTAATAGGCTTATCTATACTAATATTATAAAGCTGCAGAGTTTGTTTGTTTGTTTGAACGCGCTAATCTCTGGAACTGCTGGTCCGATTTGAATGATTCTTTCAGTGTTGGGTAGTCCATTTATCGAGGAAGCTATGTAACATCACGGTATCACTAATAGGAGCGGAGCAGCAGTGAGAAATGTTTCAAAATCGGGAAAATGAATTCCTTTTCGAGAGCTTCCGTTGCGTGCGCTGCGTAAACGGTTAAAGATACGCAAAAATTATGTACTACGGAATTATTTCTCATGAAAAGTTCTAAAATAAAGTCCGCGAGAGCATATATCTATCTTTTAAGGTTAAGTCACTATAACCTTTTTTGTGGAAATCAAATTTGATTTTAAAGAGCTTCATTATTTGCGAAGGTATTTTCATTAACATGATATTAATCCTTATTCAAATAAATACGTTAATCATCACAAGCATTTGATTTTGAACAAAATTGCCCTTGACATCGTTTGATTTTAATGAATATCTAAGGAGATATCAAAGTTTCAAAATAATACTACAATAAAATAATGACTGCCTGGGCAAGTCATAATTGCGGTCGTAAGATCATCTTTGAGAAGTGGTTGGAGATGCGCTATGGCGTCCTCAGCCTCAACTTCAACCTGACGCAAGTCCTCCCGGGCACTGTTATTGCGGGAGGTACCTCAGGGATTCGGCGGCAGGCGAGGTGAATGGGGAGCAGTCGGAATGCGTGCGGGAAAAGATATCCTCTACCTATCGCCCCAGCCACGGGGCAACAAATCGCGGGGCATATTCCAGCCGCTTGCGGACGGGGAGTAATGGGTAGCTCGCCGTCCGACAAAGGACAAGGCCCGAGCCACGGTGCGGCGTGTTCCACGTGCTCCTCAAGGGAACTGACCGGGACGGGACCATAGGGCCAAACGCCTAACATGACGCGGGTGAAACCGCGGGCAGAAGCTAGTCCCCAATAAAATGAAACTTAACATACCAAACTGTCGAAATATGGGTATACTGTACACATCTGCGTACCCCCTCAGAGCATACAGGCGTGATGTTATGTTATGATGTTGTGTAAACAATAAACATCCAAGCGATTGCAGCAATCACGACAGATTTGCTGTCAATTATTGAAGAGTTCCGTTCCATATCTCCGAAGTTCGTGATCAGATTATGACAATATTTCTATGGGACCAACTTGGAAGTATACCCTTTCAAACAAAAAAAGAATTTTTCAAATCGGTTCAGGCGTCTTCGAATAATCGGTGAACATACATAAAAAAAAAAAAAAAAAAAAAAATACATACAGTCGAATAGAGAACCTCCTCCTTTTTGGAAGTCGGTTAAAAACCAATCAGACGCACGAAAATCAATTCAAACTTAACACGACGGGTTAAAAATAATCTCACGATAATAGTAAACGATAGTATTACCTAAATATAAAGACGAAATTCCAATAATCGATCTTGATAAACATATATCGGTGCGGTTCCGTCGACTTGAGCTAAGAAAAAAATCGAGTGCATAGTACGCGCACGGGTTAAGCTTCTCACGTACTACCGAAGCTCCAGTGCGGAAATAGCCTGGTTTATCATACTCCATATGTGAATTGAACACAGGCACGGACTCGGCACCGCTGGAGAATTCCAGTATTGTTTTTCTTGTTTTTCGCTCGTTTTCCCGTTTTTCCCTGCAAAAAAGTAACACTAGTGTTTTTGTTGGCAAGGAAGATGAAGACGTCAAAAATATATTTCATAATCTTCTATTTAATGCACAACAATGAATATAATAAACATTTGGATGTAAGAACATTTATAAAGAAAAAAATGCTACCGAAAAGGCGAGTCACCTGAAGCTTTAAGAAAACAAATGAAAACTGTACAACAATGATTATATTGAAGAAAACTTCCAAATTATTTGGATGCCACTGCGATGCCAAAACGGTATGTAAATATAATCAGAAGGGACAATGCGTAAATTTGTAAATAAATGCCGAATTTTAACAACGAAGAATTTTTACAAGACAGCCAATTAATCACGGGCGTCGCCAAAAAACAAAAAATAGAACGTATTCGTCACGTTAAACAATTACAAAGATGTATATGAAGCTGTGCCCCTCTCAGTTGTTCTCAATCTCGTCTGTAACGCGTAAGAGGCAACACAACACCATGAATTCACATGAAGGAGTCAACCTCGTGGCAACCTACTGCATCTTACTGCTGCTACTAATTTCCCTCTGGCTCCTATATTCTGCGTTCTAAGGACCAAATGTAAGTAAAGTGCTGGTTACCAAACATCTAGCTTCTAGAGCTTTGCAAAGTCTTCGGATCCGCGACTGAGCGAACTAGTGTGACTGTGTATCAAAAATAACACTGGAATCAGTGATGCGGCCGTTATTATATAACTCGAGAGGTGACGAAAATTCCAATTGACTGGAAATTCTGTGTGTCTTTAAATAAAGTCTTTTTAAAAAGACTGTGTTATTTTTATTAAACTTTAAAAGGTCTGGAGTGAATAATGTAATGTTATTATGCAGAAATATAAAAATCAGCTTCATAATTTCACCTTCGAACATCATTTATTTTTCTTAGTGCGAGATTGTTTTAATTAAGATAAATGGATGATGGTTTCAGGTGTGTTTTGAGCTCTTATTCCCTTTAATTCTCAGTTTTTAAGTCAATTCTAAGTGCGCTTGAATAACTTACTTGAACTTTGAGACTTTAATCGTAACATAATCGACTGTTACGTAATCGATAGTTATTGAAGTGCCCGTTTACTGCACATTTTAGAAAAGAAAAATGTTCGTCCTTTAGACTGATACGCTTCTTATTCAGTCATAGAGAGTCACTTAAAATCAGTTTGCATAAAAAGCCCATAATTTAAGCCCAAAGTTAACTTAAAAATCGACACAAAATAAAAAAAAAGAATTCTGGAGCATCCTTCCACACAAAGTTGGTCCCTGTGCTCTGACGCAAACTTGCTGGTCCAAGCGGTTGGAAGATCCTCCATCGATCAGTCCAGCCTGCTCCGTGACATAGCAACCATGCCGATCAACGCAGAGACGGTGAACCTGGCCGCTACCTACATGATCCTCGTCATCTTACTGTTCTTCTTGTGGCTACTTTACTCCACCGTCTTCTAAGTACCAGCTGTGACAGGTTTGTGAGTGTGCGTCATTTGTGAACATCATCTGCCGTGTGTTTTTTGAGGAAACCACCAAGTCATTGCACCTTACAATCGAAGGAATGTGACAAGCTGGGTTTTATGTGGTGGACTACGGGTTTATGGACTAGTCTGGACATTATAGCCTAATTTAGGACTAAAAAAGCAGAAAAAAGCAGAACGTGGGAATCGCGCAGTTATTAGGCACCGCGGCGGTCGCATCGCAATGTTAATTTTCCGCAAAATCGGAGCCACCTGTCACTATACGGGCAATCTATTAACGTACATTCATATTTATAAATGTTGAAAATATCTTGCGTGGCGTGGGTACGTAGGTGACGCTCATGTCTCCAGCGGCCTCAGTTCTCTGGAGCTGTTTGACCGGTGAAGGTGTCAGGAGTGTGTCAGGATCAGCCGCCACCATGCCCAACCACGAGACCACCAGCCTCATCGCTACCTACCTCATCCTGGTGCTACTCCTCGCCAGTCTCTGGTTACTCTACTCCGGAATGTTCTGAGGTGCTTATATTTTTACATTTGAGTGGTTTTAAGTGCGTAACTTTATGTTGAAATGTCGCGGACGCAGTTTGTAAGATTTTCACAACTAGTGTTCTATATTAATCTTATAAAATCTGTCTACATTTGGACACATATGCCGCATAGCAAGAAAAACAAAAACAAATTGTTTGTGTGAAGGTGTTAACACAAAATTAAAATAAAAACAGTTTGCATACAAAACAAGACCAATGAGCGTGCCAACTAATGACCAATTAGTGCCAAATATATTTATTTGCTCTAAATTAAAGTAAATCTGTATTTACGATGATCAATGTTAAAATAACAATCGTTAAGAAACATTCCTGATGTCGAAACGATCGCAGTTGATTCGTGTGTTATTGAACGTCGGATATCTAAAATAGTTCGTCGACGGGCGCCTGCGGCTTCTCCACTAAAATCATAACATTCTCGCTTCTAAAATTACTGAAATAATCTAATTGAAATACTGAATGGCCAGCCATAAGACGATGAGCGTGGAAAACGAATATTAAGATAAAAATTGTGTATTTGCCAATTGTCTTTTTTAATTTAAATGATGCGCAACGCATTGGGCAGTTGTAAACATGTCAGTCAGTGACGAGGTCTCCCACATTACGTTAATAATTTTGGAGCAAAGTCAGATATCTGATGACAAATGAACTAGAAGGTAAACAAACGTACGGACCGATGCGAACAGATTAACCCCCATCAAAACACATCAACTTCAACCACGCAGTCACGCACTAATCAAAACGTTAGCCTATCTGAATATTTTCATCTTACTTACAACATTTCATCCACAGACATGATAACATTTTCATCACACTGTTTACGCGTTTCAAAGATATAAAAAGCCGCAGAAATGTACAGTTTGCAAATAACAGAAAATTTACGGTTGCGATTACTAAATTAAAACATCATTTTGATGAGTTTAGTGCAGCGGGAACAATGTTAATGTTATATTTCAAGTAGACTGAGCACTGGGTAGGAATAGATTTTATTTGGAAACACATTTTACTGTCTTAACATTTAATGCTCGACATGACTTTTATTAATAATAACCTCGCAACACGCATTTGTATTTCATTTTCAGTGTAAAGTGTAAATACACTGAATACGTGAATATCCATCGATGGCCGCAATTCTCTTTCAACTCGACAAAGAGCTTTTCGTAATAAACATAACATACGTTGTACAGACTAAACAATATTGTGCAGGCGATTTATTTAGCTATATCCTTACCGCCCACTGGCATATGTAGGTACTCAAGAGAACATCGTTTGATGTTATGCAGACGACACAGACTATATTTATTATTCCAATGCCGATACGTCAAACGGACCTGCATTACAGAATTCACGAATGCATAAATAAATTATAGACTTAACAAAGTGTCCCAGGGTTGCGGGAGTAACGAATACCGTGGCGCCGGAACGTAAAGGGCTATTGAAGGACACCGTGGATTTTAGTCAGTATACGTCTGACAGTCCCTGCTGCCCTGCCCTGGGTGTGAGGACTCATTTGATGATTTTACCACGATAAAAATAAAGACTTAACAAAGTGTTAGCTAAAATAAAATAAAAGTCTAGATTCGAGATCAACGTGAATCAACAACAACATTTTTTTAAAATAGACCAACAAGTCGGTTGGCAACAAAATTTATAGAAACGACAAACTGTCCCCAAATTTTAAAATAGCTTCAACGTCTATATATAAGTTTTCAATTAACCTTCATTTTAAAATAGAAAATAGAGAAAAACTGTTAAAAAACAATAGTTAGAATGACGTAAATCGTATTAGACGCGAGAAGATGGATGGTGCGAGGGATATCTAACGAGAAGACGAATGGAAAAAGTAGTGACAGGTTGGTTAACGATTGTAATCAATCATTGGGGCAACGGACGTCGTCAATACTTTGCAATGGTGTTGAAAATAGAGGAATAAAATGAAATTTAGATTACGACTTTTCGTTGCCAACTCCAATAGAAGCGAGATTAAAAATCTGTGGATTGTTGACGGGTTTGTGTCGAAGGTTTTACTTTGTTTATTCAAAGATCTTGCGGGGAGTGACGCGAAACGACCGAGTAGTGTTGTTGATACATTAAACATTATTTATCTGCTGTTAAAAACACATAAACTACACAAACAGATCTCCTGGCTGCCACAAAAGATCTAGAATGTAGAGTGTAGAACTACGCTAGAGCTTTGTGAAATATGTTTAGTTTCGTAACTATGACCGTAATATTATATCATCTGTGGCATAACTATGATAAACTGACCAGTGTACGTCTGTTTAAAGACTCTAAGGTTTGTGTGGAATTATCTGCATATTGTGTAAAAAAGGCCAATTTATTTCAAAAAAAAAAACTGGTTTTAATTTGATCTCTTCTTCTTCCGAATTTTAGAAATATAGTTTATTGTCAAGTGCTAGCAAAAGTTCGTTAAACTTAACTCGGTTATTTTTTGGGTTGATATGAGTTTAAAGTTTACCCCAGTCCAATCACTGTAACAGCTCAACACAAAACTACAACAATCGACGCTGTGCGGACTCAAAATTCAACTTTGAACCAATGCGCACTCTTATCACAAAATTGCTTCGTTTCTGCGTTTGCTAAAACTCCTTACAACAGGACTAGACGTTTTGTACTGGAATAGAAATAGCAATTGTATATTGGAAAAAGTATCCATCTACCTTATGTACGAAGAACTTATTTTGTCAGGTTGTCAGACTACCTCGTTCGTTGGTCTAGTGTCTCAAGCACAACTACCTACAGAAGTACTGAGCAAGAAGCCTCAGGTCCGATGCAGGTAGCCGTCAAGAAAAAAGGAGTTGTGTCCACTAGTGTTCAGATGATAGCAATAGACTCCCCCCTGACCAATTCTAACATAAATACGAAGATGGTAAAAAAATAATTCTACTTCGTTTTCTGGAACTGTTATCATTACGAAATTCGGTTCAGAATTGGAGACTTGCGAATGACGGAAAGAAATCGAATGACAGAAATCGGTTATAGTGCGTAAACTATCATACAAATAGTTCTATGGCTAATTAGGAACGTATTTTCACGGATTCGGAAGCAGCACGTAACCGCGCTTAGGCCTTTCGCCCACGGCTACTTTTTGTAGCAATGCTGTCGCGCGTTCACGAAACGTGTCAGCATCGCTACTACCGGGCGATATTCACATTTACAACGCGCTACAGAAACAATGGCAAAGACTGTATCGATGCAAACGCAACTGTGTCGGACTACATCGGGGATGGAGGGAGGCGCGTGAGTGAAGAACGATTTACTGAATCGCGTTTGCATTGCGACAGAAACGCGAGAGTATCGCGTTTATATCGCGATAGAAGCGCGACAGTATCACGTTTGCATCGCGACTGAGAATCGTGGTATAGTCGAGGAAATTCAGCTAGCGACGACACCGCGACTGTTTCAATGCGAACGAGCGACGGCATCACTACCTACTGATTCGTGGACGAAGGGCCTTACCCTTCGATGACAATGGGATTACAGGCATAGGTATTAAGTGAATGATTTTAGGATTCTAGTCAGTAGCTTCTTCTTATTCATTACGCTGTGATTGAGTAACAATCATCCCAACCATTCAAACACACGGCGCGTCGTGTTCCACAAGCGCCTCAGAGCTGTCAACACAAAGCAAAGCCTGCCGGAGTCGCGGGACTTATGAGCTACCGTGACTCCGGTTTGTAAAGGGCTTTTGAAGGACACCGTGGATTTTAGTCAGTACCAGTCTGACAGTCCCTGCTGCCCCTGTCCCTGGGGGGGAGGACTCATTTGATGATTTTACCAAGTTGAAACATACAAATAAATAATACATACATAAACTCATGCCCTTTTCCCGTGTGAGTAGGCAGAAACCACAGAGCGCCATCTGCTACGATGCTTATTTACTACATACTCCTTTCGCCTCATTCACATTCAACATCTGGTCATACAAGCACGCCGATTGCGAGTACTACGCACCCGATCTTTCTGAAGCACTTCACCAATAAGGTCAGTGTAGACCGTCCCTTCCCGGTGTTATTACTACGCCGGCGTTACTTAACTCAGTAGTGGCGGTTGAAAATTTAATAAGATTAGAGATATAATCACCGTGTCGTCGATGGTTGTTGTCAGCAAAGATGTTAGCGTCGACACTGGCTAACAACAAAGAGTTAGGTTACAATATTTTTGACAACGATTTGTGATCAGTTCATTACCAGACTTCACTCGTGAAAAGTCCTGACTATCGAGTTTTAAACACAATTTAACTACGGAAATGGAATCTATTCATTTCACTGAAACATGTTTATGCAAAATTAACTCTTTAAAACATACATAGTATAAAACAATTCTGCTTCCTGCCTCTGTACGCTTAGATCTTTCTTCAATAGACAATGATTCAAGAAAGGGGATATGTAATACATGCATATTAGCTCCCATGAGAAATCGGGGCAGGTCACTAGTTAAATATAAATACGAGATATGAGTAGTGACCGTGCAAACTCATGGTTTATGGGCACATTAGTCTGGTAAACTCTTTGATCGAATCTTTTTATAATTGGATATCACGAAGCTCTCGATTTCAAATAAATTCCAGCTGGCTGCGTCTGTAAACAACATTAATATATTATAATCATCAAAAGCAAGTATTCTTAACACCCACAGGCTGGTCCACGTCATAACTTCTTGATGCTCCCGACGTTTTCACAAATAGTTGTGACTGTACCACGGCCGCGGAATTTTAAACATAAATAACAGATTATTGTGACATTTAAACACTCGGCAAATATTTCTCAACTATTTTTTATTTAGAATAGAAATAAAGTATATAAGTCATATAATTTAAGAGTGCACGTTGACGTCAATGTAGTTTCCTGTAGTTTTATAATTATATTGAAATACTGAGGCTGGAAATAGACACTCGAATTACCGATCGTAAAAGTGGCGGTCGCAAGCGCGGGTGGCCGGCGTGGCAACGTGACCAAAACGCTGGACCCATTTATTTACCACTCGTGTTTTTGTTTCAGAAGCTGTCCAGAAACAACTGAAACTTGAGACCAATCCAAGATGGCGGTCAACAAACGCTATAAACACGTTTAATATTAATTAGGAAACCGTAATTTTAGTAAGTAAGTTAATTGTAAGTTAAGCAATGTACACCCAAGCATTTAAATACCCTAAGACCATGGAACAAGACGAGGGTCACAGAATGAAACTCGGTACACCAGTGAGAAGTGACATGCGTTAGCAGTGCTGGGCATTCCAATATAAATAAAGTCTAAAGTAAAAATAAAGCCATGTGAAAGACAACATGTTAGATGGAAATTATTTAATACCAAGGCAATTGTTATTGATTTAGCTAATAATTGTTGATGTTCGGTACAAATCATCTTGTTACGGATTTTATATCGTTGTTATGAAGCTAAGAGAGTTTTTGTAATAAAGGCTTTTTTAGAATGTTTGATTTTTATTTGAATTCATTGGAGAAGAAAGTCCATAAAACTTCAAACGGCTGGATTTCGACATTAAGGTATCGTTAAATATTTTATTTGTCGAAATTAATGTATCAAGGTATTGCCAATCAAGGTATCGTTAGAATTCTTAACTGTCGAAATATAATCGTTTGGAAGACACGAGGATATTAAGAAATTTACAGCGAAACACACATCCAAGGCACATGCAAAAAATATTAATATTTCTGTGAATCACCCTTGGCAGTTGTATAAAAACAATAACACTATGGCAAAGATAGCTCGAAAACGATCAAAAAGCAGTGTACTGTTATCAAACAAATACAAAATAAAAATTAAAAAAAAAAACAGTTTTGCATAAAGTGATGCTGCCCATATCAAATCAAACTTTAATGCTACGAAATAAATTGAAACATCTCATAATGATAATAGAAAAGCATTACTTTCATAAACAAAAATAAAAAAAATACGTGCTAAACTGCATGGTGCGAGTGATGTTTTAATAATTATTCAAGTTATTTTCGTTTACTTAATTTTACACGATTTTTTCACGTAGGTGTATTTGCTCTTTACCTTGCGTTTTTCAGGCAGTACAGTCCTTACATTTTGCCAGGCTCCTGGAACTTGGTGAAGGTCACTGTCGCTTATTGTCGCCTTACAGTGGCGTCGCGAGACCGAATCTACGAGGGGCCAAGACGCATCTGCGAGGACCCTTTTCTGTCAGGGCGAAAAATATGAGTTGATTTCGCAGCTCGCGCGAGGCCCCCTTCTTGTAAGATGGTCTGGTTCCCCCAAATTATTATTTTATACCAAATGTGATTGTCAGCGACATCAACTTTGCGAGGCTTTGACTCTTTCAGTTCCTAGTTACAAATAAAACGTAACCAAGTTATCTTGCAAGTTCTCTCTTTTTCTCCGAGTGCGAGGCCCGTTCAGGTGCGAGGCCGGGGGCTTTTTTTTTAGCGTGGTAAAACCATCAAATGAGTCCTCCCACCCAGGGCAGAGCGGGAGGGACTGTCAAACTCGTACTGATAAAAATCCACGGTGTCCTTCAATAACCCTTTACGTTCCGGGGTCACGGTAATTCGTGAGTCCCGCGACCCCGGCAGGCTTTGGCCCTCTAGAGAGGGGTCCCGTCATTTTGCTGACACTCTTTGAGGCGCGCGTGGAACAAAACGCGCCGTAGACCCGGGCATGGGCCATGGTCAGACAGCGAGTTGCCCATTACTCGCGCCTACGGTGGCCGGAGATCATCTGCCGACGTCCGTCGCCGTGGGCGTCTACCACTGCAGCGAGGCCGGGGGCTAGGGTCCGTTTCACCGCCGCCTAGCTACATCACTGTCGCCTTAATAGATATAGAAAGCCTTAATGTAAAAAATACAATGTCGTTCACATAAGCCTGTCGTAAACATTACGTGAATAAATTATTTATTGGAGCCATATAATTTTATGAGCCAATTACTTTAGAATACGATCTCTTGCTACAAGTTTCAGTGTATGACTGCCATGACATGTTAGTACAAGCCATTAAATATTATTGAAGATTTTAATGCGTGTTGGAAGTAATTAATATAATAATAATCATGACCTCTTATACGAGTACATAAATGGTCAGATACTGTTTGCCCCCAACAAATTGCGACTGATGGAGCTACTGAAGATAACTTAAACTTTTAGTAGTGCCATCAGGATGGAATTTGGTGTGGACAAATGTGCAGTCATGCATGTAAAGCGAGGGCAGATTATGGAATCTGAAGGAATACAATGTTCAGATTCCATACACTTTAGATCGCTCTCCTCCTTCCAACAAAAACATATACGTATGTAATTTTCGTCCGGGCACTAGTTGTCCGGCATTTGCTGAACTGGGCCTATTTGGCGCAGCCGTCAGTCACACAATATTTAATGTTTAGTTGTAAGTTTTTTTTTTAAATATTTTCTTTCTTTGTTAATGTTGTGTGTACTTATGGCATGTGTCAATAAACGTTTTTTCTTTCTTTCTAATTTTTTTTTGTGGAAAATTTAGGAATAATTAAATTTTAATTTGAATTTAAGAAAGTCGCGCCTCTAAGGGATTGCTTGTGTCGTGACGTCTGCTCAAAGGATAGACTATGAGACGATTAATTGGTTCAAAGAGCTGGCCTACGGGCCGTACTTTGACTAATAGAATATTTAGTAAGTATGTTCAATTATTTATTTATATTAATAAACAGTAACAACGACATGGAAACATTTATGATTATGTACAAATAGAGCATCTTGTAGCAGTTTATTTCTAAAAAACAATAAAATGAAGTAAGATAATGGTCGATTTAGCCGTGCGTCTAAAATAGATCGTCTAAATGACAATACGCTACTTTCAAACTAGTATAGCGGGATTCTTGAAGAAAACAACTTTCCCCTATTTAAAACGTATAATTTTGATATAGGTAAAATTGTAAAAGTAAATAAAAAATACAGTTAGGATGCGATTGTGCCCGGTTATCAAAGTAACAAGTTTTGAATTAAATAAAATTAGGTCGCACACACAAAAAAAAAATTCGGTTACGATACAATTATGTCAGATTATCCAGAGAATGTACGAATCAATAGTTATTTAATTTACTGAGGAAAAACCAAAATCCTGAATATCAGAGGAAAAAATATTTGAGCGATCCTAGCGGTAACTAACTAATTGGCCAATGTCAATTAACACGCCTCGGAAGAAAAAAAAAGGTGATGCTATTTGCCTAAATACTCGTACATACCCTGTGTAGGGGTTGTATTACTGTGCCTTACATAAAAATAACAATTTAAACATTAAAAGCAAAAAAATAAGACAGTTAATTTAAATAAATAAAGAATCCTCAGCTTGATCCTGTCGGGATGGAGAGACGCGCTGCAGGACTGCCGCGGAGAACCGTGCTGGTAGCCACGGTCAAAACAGGACCAGGCCTCCGATGATCTGACGCTTGGACTTATTTGTCGGCTCAAGAGCCTGACAAATTCAGGATCCGGAAAGACTGCACGCGACCACACCGGGGTCGCGGTGGAGCGTTGCTCCCGACTGCTAGCTTATAAAGTTGTGGGTAATACCGTACTCAGCGCCTCCGATACATAGGAAAATTTTCAGATCACGCCATTCCGGCAAAAAACAGAAGATTTCACATATGATTTCTTTTTAACCAACGTTGTCGACTTTAAATTCAAAATGTTTCACATTTTTTAACAAAAAGTGATTGCCACCCAAAAAAATCAGCGATACCCCGTCACGGGCAACAAACGACATCCAACTGACATAAAAAAAAATCTTCATTTTTTCTCGAACAAAAACCAATTCCTAACTTAAAAAGATTCAGTTCTTAAAGAAAAATTTCGACTAAAGGCTTCCGAAAACAGGTTGCATGACAATCACCTTAAAAAAGGTGATATTTAAAAATGTAGCGTTTTTTATAACGCTGCAGTACCCCCTTTCCAAGAAAAAAAAAGACACAAGTCCGGCAGAAGGGAAAAAAGCAGAGGAAATTAACTTAGACTAGCCAAAAACACTATACCTAATAATTGACCTAAACTAAACCTAACATAGACGACATCGGAGTACAACAGATACAGAATAAATGAGTAACCGGTTTCTCATCTACCCGTTATCAGTGCAAGCTCACGAAGTGTCCAATAAACCTAAGTTTGACCGGTCAAGAAAATAACAAGGAAAAATTAAATCTAAGTAAAACTAAGTTAACTTAACAGTTGTGCAGTAGCAGCTATCTAATTATACAACTAACTTCAAACTAGAACGACAAAGTCAACAAAGTGACCTGAAAGAGCCAAAAGAAAAAGATAAAACCTAGGATAAATAATAACACCTAGTTGACAAACGTGATCGGTTGAAAAATATTTAACAGTTTCGGACAAAGAAACACCTTGGCCTTAAAATCAACAGCAGACAAATCCATCATAAGTCTATAAAAGAGACTTAGGACAAGCAAGGACAAAAAAAAAATATCTCAAGTCTAAATAAGGCTTGGACATAAGACAAATGAACAACAGTTCGAACAAAGGAACGTGAGTCTTTGAGAATACAAAAACAGAAACAGCGTTCAAGTTCAAAGATACAACTTGAACGACTAAGTAGTACTCCGGTTCAAACAAGGAACGGGAGACAAAGGGAGGTTTAGAAAAAAACCAGGCTTAAAGAAATAACTTGAGCCTAAAGTCAAATCAAGTAACATTCGAACTTAAGGAAAAGTTTCAAATCGAAGATAAAAAAAATTTCGATAATAGATTTTATCGATACGTGCACATCACTAAAGGATACACCAGTATGGCTGAGTTCTAAAATTATGAAAGCCACAAGTTCACTTGTATAACTTGGGTCTATACACAAATCAAGTACTACACGAACTCAGAGATAAGTCTCAGTTGTAGATAAGACAGACAAGAGACAAAAGGACTCCGGTTCACAGAAACTAGAGTCAGAGGAGGACTAAGGCTAACAGGATTTCAAGTCCAAGAGAAACAAGAAAATTAAGTCCAAGACTATCATTTCGGATAGATTAAGTGCAGTAATTAATTAACACAACGCCCTACCAAAATGTGCAACACGCCATTTATAATAGAACTAGCTATGACGCGACTTGAAAATGTACTAGCATAAAATTTAGAAAAACGCCATCTATGTACGATTATAGGAACTAATCGCTAGCGACAACTCGACTAAAGATGTCCTTTTTTTTTTTTTTTTTTTTTTATCGTGGTAAAATCATCAAATGAATCCTCCCACCCAGGGCAGGGCGGGAGGGACTGTCAGACTTGTACTGACTAAAATCCACGGTGTCCTTCAGTAGCCCTTTACGTACCGGGGTCACGGTAATCTGTGAGTCCCGCGACCCCGGCAGGCTTTGGCCCTCTACAGGCCCCGTCACTATGCTGACACTCCTTGAGGCGCGCGTGGAACACAACGCGCCGTCGACCCGGGCATGGTCCATGGTCGGACAGCGAGTCGCCCATTACTCGCTGCCCGCATGCCCGCGCCTACGGTGGCCGGAGATCGTCTTGCGACGTCCGTCGCCGTGGGCGTCTACCACTGCGGCTGGGGTGGAGGGAGGACGCTGTCCTCTCCCTCACGCGGCCCGCCTCCTCCTTCGCGAGCATGACTGCTTCGCAGAAGGAGGCGACCGCTTCCCACTCCATCTCGCCCCGCAGCATGGCCTCGACCAATGCCGGGCGCGAGAGGTCTCCGCCTATCGCCGTCGTGAGGACACGGCGGTGCTCTGCCCAAGCGGGGCAGTCCTGCACCGTATGCTCCACCGTGTCCTCCGGACGATCCTCGCAGTGGTGACACCCAGGCGTTTCTTCCCTCCTTATCAGACACAGGAACCTCCCGAAACTTCCGTGTCCGGTGAGGACCTGCGTCATGCGGTAGGTCAGGACGCCGTGACGCCTATCCAGCCACTCCTCAAAGAGGGGTCTTACCGCCGCGATTGCGGCGTGCCCGACTAAAGATGTCCTAACACAAAAGTTTAACAACTGCCATCTGTAATTAATTGTTAGTACTGAACCAACGGTAATCATAGGCAATTTTTAAGGATCAAACTGAGCGCGATAGAATCGCTTGAGTCCCGTACAAAATATTTGAAATAAAAGATAGAGGAAAAAAGTTACTTTAGGATATCTTTAATATGATATCTACCAGAATGTAGGGAACCACAGTCCTGTAGTAAATAAGTAGTCCTAGAAATAACTTGCAAAACACGACACTTAACAAAACGTGGAGCAAGCTTTCCAGAGAAAAAGTCTTCTCCAGATGACCTAGAGAAATTACGTCTCCATACAGTGTCAATCGTGGCTACCAGCACGGATCTCCGCGGCAGTCCTGCAGCGCGTCTCTCCATCCCGACAGGATCAAGCTGAGGATTCTTTATTTATTTAAATTAACTGTCTTATTTTTTTGCTTTTAATGTTTAAATTGTTATTTTTATGTAAGGCACAGTAATACAACCCCTACACAGGGTATGTACGAGTATTTAGGCAAATAGCATCACCTTTTTTTTTCTTCCGAGGCGTGTTAATTGACATTGGCCAATTAGTTAGTTACCGCTAGGATCGCTCAAATATTTTTTCCTCTGATATTCAGGATTTTGGTTTTTCCTCGGTAAATTAAATAACTATTGATTCGTACATTCTCTGGATAATCTGACATAATTGTATCGTAACCGAATTTTTTTTTGTGTGTGCGACCTAATTTTATTTAATTCAAAACTTGTTACTTTGATAACCGGGCACAATCGCATCCTAACTGTATTTTTTATTTACTTTTACAATTTTACCTATATCAAAATTATACGTTTTAAATAGGAAAAAATATTTGAGCGATCCTAGCGGTAACTATCGAAGATAAAAAAATTTCGATAATAGATTTTATCGATACGTGCACATCACTAAAGGATACACCAGTATGGCTGAGTTCTAAAATTATGAAAGCCACAAGTTCACTTGTATAACTTGGGTCTATACACAAATCAAGTACTACACGAACTCAGAGATAAGTCTCAGTTGTAGATAAGACAGACAAGAGACAAAAGGACTCCGGTTCACAGAAACTAGAGTCAGAGGAGGACTAAGGCTAACAGGATTTCAAGTCCAAGAGAAACAAGAAAATTAAGTCCAAGACTATCATTTCGGATAGATTAAGTGCAGTAATTAATTAACACAACGCCCTACCAAAATGTGCAACACGCCATTTATAATAGAACTAGCTATGACGCGACTTGAAAATGTACTAGCATAAAATTTAGAAAAACGCCATCTATGTACGATTATAGGAACTAATCGCTAGCGACAACTCGACTAAAGATGTCCTAACACAAAAGTTTAACAACTGCCATCTGTAATTAATTGTTAGTACTGAACCAACGGTAATCATAGGCAATTTTTAAGGATCAAACTGAGCGCGATAGAATCGCTTGAGTCCCGTACAAAATATTTGAAATAAAAGATAGAGGAAAAAAGTTACTTTAGGATATCTTTAATATGATATCTACCAGAATGTAGGGAACCACAGTCCTGTAGTAAATAAGTAGTCCTAGAAATAACTTGCAAAACACGACACTTAACAAAACGTGGAGCAAGCTTTCCAGAGAAAAAGTCTTCTCCAGATGACCTAGAGAAATTACGTCTCCATACAGTGTCACCAACACTTAGAGTAATAGCCGACCGATTGGAGTTATAAGCTCGGGAGTTACGGAGGAAAGCCAAAGAAAGATTATCAGCCACCTTCGCATAAACCTCACGAAGTGAAGACAAATTCGAGGCGTGACGAGTCCGACTGTCCGCTAAATTAGAGCTTTGAGTCTGACTACTAGCACGGCTAGAATCCATTAGCACTTCTCTACCAAACATGAGAAAATTAGGCGTGAAGCCTGTGGCTAGATTGACGCATGAGTTAAGATAGAGCTTTACTTTAGGCAACATCTTAGCCCAACATCTTTGGTTTTCACCAACTAAAATCCCTAAGCATGTCACTACACTTTGGTTATAGCGCTCAACAGTATTCGCTTGGGGTGTATAATAAGGTGTAAATGTAGGAGATTCAATATGGAACGATCTGAGGAAATTTAGAAACTGACTACTGCGAAAAACAGTAGCGTTATCGCATAAAATAGAACGAGGAACGCCGAAGTTAAAGAAAATTTCGGACTCTAAAGCTTTAATAATAGAAAAAGCGTCTACTCTCTTAAGAGGAACAAGCCACACATACTTCGAAAAAACATCAACCATAGAGATGATGTACCTATAACCGTAATAAGCGATGGGTAACGGTCCAATCACATCAATCGAAATCATCTGCAAGGGCATGGACACTTGCTTAGGGTAGCAAATCTGTCCGCGTGGTTGCGTGTTCGCGATCTTATATGCTTTACAAACCTCACATTGTCTTAAGGTGCTAACGACGTCACGGTACATGTTAGGCCAATAAAAAGTTTCCTTAAGTTTTAGGTACGACTTGGATACACCTGGATGTATTGAAGGAAAACTATTATGTACTTCCCAAATCGCAGAAGTAACCTTTTCAGCTGGCAAAACAACACGCCATGGGTCGGAAGACAAGGGACTAGTAACAGGCATACGTCTTTGTAAGACACCGTTATGAATTGCGTAAGCTGGAAACATTTGTGGTGTATCACGGGCACCTAAAAATACCTTCTTGTACCATCGGTCGTTAGTATGTTCAGGACCCTGATCAAACGACACAGGACTTGCATATAATCTGGAAAGGGCATCTGGTACTATATGTTGTGAACCCTTGCGGTGTATGATATCGAACGTATATTGGGAGATCATAGTAGCCCAACGAGCTAAACGACCTGAGGGGTTGTTCAAAGTGAGAAGCCATTTAAGGGCCATATGGTCTGTTATGACAGAGAACTTGAACCCATCCAAATAGCACCGAAAATGTTTAATAGAATCTAGAACTGACAAAAGTTCGCGCTCTGTAGTGCTATAATTACGTTCAGCTTTGGAAAATAGGCGCGAATAATAAGCGATTGGATGCTCTACATCATCAATCTTTTGTGTTAAAACTGAACCAAGACCAACAGCAGACGCATCACACTGCAATATGAATGGTTTCGAGAAATCAGGACAAGCCATAACAGGGGTATCGATCAGAGCTTCTTTTAATTTTACAAAAGCTCGTTCAGCCGCGTCGTCCCAACTTATTGGATCACGACCTTTTCTCTTACCAATTAACGCAGTAAGCGGAGCTATTATGGTAGAAAAACCATTCACAAAACGCCTGTAATAGGAACACATTCCAATGAAACCACGTAAAGACTTAGCAGTAGTAGGAGTAGGATAATCCCTAATAGCTTCGAGTTTACCGGGATCGGTTTGAAGACCCTTCTCATTTACAATATACCCTAAGTATTTTAATTCGCTCTTACAGAACACGCACTTTTTTAGATTGATGGATAAACCAGCCTTCTTAAGACGAGCTAGAACTTTCCTGAGAAGCGCCAGGTGACTATTAAAGTCCTTGGAAACTAGAATCAAATCGTCGACATACCCGAAAACGTAGTCGTCGCTGGTAGAAGTAAATTCAAAATTGACAATCATATCAGTAAGACGCTGCATCTCAGAAGCAGCATTTGTAAGACCAAATGGCATCCTAACAAACTCGAAGAGACCTCGTTGAGGAACAATAAAAGCGGTTTTCTCACAACTCTCTCTATCAGCGAGCGGGATCTGCCAAAATGCACTCCTAAAATCAAGAGAGCTTATGAATCTAGCGCCTCGAAGGTTATCAAGAATATCATGAATGCGCGGGAGCGGGTACGAATCTCTAATGGTCACACTATTAAGCTTCCTACTGTCAACACAAAAACGCACCGAACCATCACTTTTTGTAACCATAACCACTGGACTAGCCCATGGGGAACGAGAGGGACGAATAACACCCAAGTCTAGCATTTTATCAATCTCCTCGTTGAGAATTTTTAATTTAACAGGAGATAAAGGATAATATCTTTGGCGGATAGGAGGTCCCGTTGTATTGATTTTATGGGACAGCCAAGATGTTTTTCCCAGACCTATTTTTTCAGAAGAGATGTCTTCAAACTCATTAATAACTTGCTGAAGGTTCATCTCTTGATCTAGTGATAATACGTTGCGTGGATGAACGTATCGAACGTCGCTAACAGAGGAAATTTGTGGAGGTGAGTACTGAACAGACGGGAGGTACATATTACCACTAATATTTTTATCAAAAGCTTGACTAAAGACGGACGTTAAACCAAACTTATTCCAAAATTCAATACCTAATATCACGGAGGACGACATAGAACTTGCCACTAAAAACTCATGGATAAAAGTTGTACCGTTAAACTTAACTGGGAGATAAACAGTACCCAGAATATCGATAGGCGAATTATTAGCCGAAATTACACGAGGACAAGCATCACTCGCGTTCAAAGAAAGACCAAATTTCTGTATTAAACTATCACTAATAAGCGACATCTGTGCTCCAGAGTCAAGTAAAGCCTTAACAACCTGGTTACACAATAAAATTTCAATAAACGGTCGATTATCAGACAAATCAGTAGATATCACCGGTGACACTGTACGGTAAAAAGCGTGCCGTCGGTGGCTTATGCATTTTTTTGGATTACACTTAGGACAATCACGTGTTATAAAACCTGGAGTGCGACACTTAAAACATAACATGCCAGCGACCTCCGGGCAGGAACGGTAAGAGTGTCCGAGGTTGTTACACTTAAGACAGTGTGGTTGAGACAGACTGCAGGTTGGACAACTCTGAACCTTACTTTCACATTGGTGGGGTTTGTTCAGGCGGGGTTTTGGAGACTGGGAAGCGTGTCCAGAAATAGATGTCGGGTAAACAGTACTATCCAGACTAGCGACTGCTTTTGGAGTTTTAATAAAAGATTCAAAATGCGAAGCGGCCTCAATCAGACTATTTAAATCAGGAAACTTCTGTATAGACAAACAGGGGGTGTATTTAGGTAACATATTGTGTGTAATAATATCAACCAACTCTGATTCCTCAATGGGTTTGACGAGTTTGGCATTAAGGTACGTCACTCGAATAACAAATTCCTTCACAGACTGCTCAGGTCTCTGCCTAAGATTACGGACCTCTTGTCCAGTCCTGAATTCAAAATCGGCTGAACCGAATGTTTTAAGGAAAGCCTGTCTGATCTCTACAAACGTCAGACCGGGTCGACGGATGGACCTATAGTATTGTAAAGCGATACCAGACAAAACCTCGTGAAAACGCCTAACGAGATAACTATCCGTTAGATTGTCAGCCTCCCTGCATTCTTCCAAACTGGAAAAAAAATCGCGTACACAAGTGTTGCCATCAAAAGAAATTTTCCATTTTGACAGAGAGAACTGCTTGACGAACGGTGGACCATCATCGGATCTGATAGGTGAAGGCAGAATAGACTGGCTGGAACCACAAGAGACTCTAGGTGGAATAGGAGGTGGCGGTCGAGAGATGATAGGACTATCACGATGCGGAGTCTCACCAATGGAATTTCCTTCTTCCGACATGATGTAAATAAAACTAATACAACCCTAGGCAATCACGTGCATAAAACTAGAATAAGTACGACGGCTGTGAATTAAAAGTCGATTTGATCCTAAGCAAAAAAAAAATAGGCACCCCAAGTACAACAGGACCTAAACACAAAAAAGAAACTAAACACGCAGCGACCTGCCGTGACCGGAATTGCCAAGCTAGGAAACAAAAGACACCACTAAGAACAGACAACAACCGTGCATACGGAGCTTACCTTTGCAACACGACGCCTATAAGCTCATACAACACACTCATGCACTACGGGTTCTAACAACCGCTAGCTAAAGGAAAACAAATTAAACACAAGGGATAACAATCAGGTAAATTATGTATTTGTTGGGTGAGAAATAAAAGAGGGTTGTGTGTTTTATAGTTCACAAAATTATTTTATATAAGTGATGAAAAATTACAACTCACACAAGCAAACAAAGAACAGTATCCTGCCAGTTCTTCGTTATCGTATCTGTAGTTCAGGGCTCGTGATGTATCACCATGGGAACAGTCCAGGCTCTAGGAAACTCTTAAACTGGTCACTTGGGTAATCACGTTAAAGTCCTGAAACCAACAATAGGAATAAACAGAGAAAGAATTAGCTCACACAGTGGAAGAAATTATTAGCTCACTTGAAGCGAGCTACCACCCTCGAAATTGCAAAAAAAAAAAAAAATTGATGTAGATTTAAATAAGAAGAAGTATGGACAAGAAAAATACTTACTTTATTAGTTCGGGCGCCATATATAGCGGGATTCTTGAAGAAAACAACTTTCCCCTATTTAAAACGTATAATTTTGATATAGGTAAAATTGTAAAAGTAAATAAAAAATACAGTTAGGATGCGATTGTGCCCGGTTATCAAAGTAACAAGTTTTGAATTAAATAAAATTAGGTCGCACACACAAAAAAAAAAAATTCGGTTACGATACAATTATGTCAGATTATCCAGAGAATGTACGAATCAATAGTTATTTAATTTACTGAGCTTATAAAGTTGTGGGTAATACCGTACTCAGCGCCTCCGATACATAGGAAAATTTTCAGATCACGCCATTCCGGCAAAAAACAGAAGATTTCACATATGATTTCTTTTTAACCAACGTTGTCGACTTTAAATTCAAAATGTTTCACATTTTTTAACAAAAAGTGATTTCCACCCAAAAAAATCAGCGATACCCCGTCACGGGCAACAAACGACATCCAACTGACATAAAAAAAAATCTTCATTTTTTCTCGAACAAAAACCAATTCCTAACTTAAAAAGATTCAGTTCTTAAAGAAAAATTTCGACTAAAGGCTTCCGAAAACAGGTTGCATGACAATCACCATAAAAAAGGTGATATTTAAAAATGTAGCGTTTTTTATAACGCTGCACTAGGTACTATTTTTTGCAGAGACTGGCGACCGCACGGCTTAAGGTCTCAGCACACATATGGGATCGGAAAGGGATCGTAACCGTAACGCCTTTCGCCTCCTGTCAACCAGGCGTCAACCTACCGTATGAACGTAACGAAAGCGTATCAGCAGCGCCTGTACGTCAACTCGGCTACGGCTAGGCGACACCGCGCTTACGCCTCGCCGCCCCCTGGCTGACCTGGTTGGCACCAGATCAGTTTGAATCCAAACGTTAAGTGTAGCGCACGGTTATGTCTTGGTTTACAATACGTGAGTTGGCTATCATAGCCATAGCACTTGATGAAGAGGAAAAAGAAAATAGCAAGAAAAAAAAAAAAGATATTGGGTACACAGTATGAATAAAGCAAGGAGTACCTACTGAAGGGGAATTTCGGACTATAAAAAAACATTTGATGGATGATGAAGAGAAATTTTATATTTATTTTCATATGCCGAAATATCTCTTTTATAGCATTATAATAAAATATACAGCCTGTTAGTGTAATCAGTCTTAAACTTGAAACCAGTGGTTTGGTATCACTTACAGAACGTAAATTCAATAAAAAAATAAAACCTTTTTTTTTTCAATAAAGTCTCCATTTTTCCCCAAAATTATTTCACCCTATTACGCAAAGGTAAAGTAGATCAAATAAGCCGCAAGCGCCGCCGCGTCGCCCGCGGCGCGGGGAGACTGAGGTATGCGCGGGGCCCGCGCATACCAGTCTGCCGGCAGTGTCGGTCGTGTACGTACGTGTCTCGTAACGTACAGCAGCGCAGCGCACGAGTAACCGCCGCCCCACCGTTAATTTTTCGCGCAAGTGTTAGTGTTTAGTGATTATGTCGTACACAAACAGTGGACCGAAATGGTTCGGGTTTACGCCGCGTCGGGTGATAACCTAACTTACATCTGGACTCGTCACGCAACAAAGGTAGGTATTTTTGCCTGTCCTAAGCCAGGAAAAGTATGAAGGGAAGTTAGTTACATCACAGGTTACCTGTATTTTATTACAGTGATGTAGTTAGTTAAAACTTATGTAGGTATGTAGTTAAACGGACGGCGTTAACCTGCCGCACTGGCAGGTTAACGCCCTTTGCAGTGAATACGTAACTCGGGCGCATAGTATCCATGAATTAACGGACGGTGTAGGACAGAAACATTTTTGATTTTTTTTAAGAAAAATTCGTTTATTTATTTTTAAATTCAGACAAACATTTTTATAATTAAATCAACTACCTATGGTTTCAAGGTTAACGGTCTTCAGACAAACAGCCTGTATAATAAATATCTCTTTTATTCGTCTTTAGCAGGCAAGTCGCGGGAGGGGAAAGGGGAAAGGGTGGACGAAGAGATGTGAGCTCGGGTACGGAGAGACGTAAGCGCGGGGACGGAGAAACGTAAGCGCGAGGACGATGAGCCGTAAGCGCGGGAATTCAAGTTCGGAGCCTGTTCCGAGGCGAGGCGATTACGTTATTATTCCGATTAGTGTGCGTTGCAGTAGGGAGTTTAATACAAACCATTCTGAACGGCTCGAGGCGATACGGTGACGATCCCTTTCCGATCCCATATGTGTGCTGAGACCCTTAATCGACTGAAAAATCGACCCGTATCAATCCCCTATAAGCCACAACGTCGCTTAACATTATCGTGTAGTAAAATTTGCCGCTGACATCATAAATATAATCCTAAATAGCGGACTTAAGCCAAATCTGTAGGCAATACTAATATACAGACATACTTCGATGTGTTATTTTCACCGATGCTCTGTCAAACAATAGGTAAGGACAAGTCAGATATTATAAGATTTATCAATCGATCTTAATAATATCTGAATTATATTTGCTAAATCGGCTTTTGTTCCCAGGTCTAAGAACAAAGCCAAACGTCAATAAAATACACTCGACACAATAACTTGGTCATCGTAATAACATAGGAGTGTAAATAATTAGTACTTACTAGTTGTTAACAAATAACCAATAAAAAAAAACTTAAAATAACGTAATATTAAATCTTAAACTGAGCGATCATTAAAATCTTAAATTAGCCAAGCAGCAGTTAGTATGAGTTAGAAGAAAACTAACTTTGAAAGAACTATCTACATGTGTTTTCTTTCAAATAACAACTACATTAGAGCACACGAGTAGGGGGTAAAAGTGAAATCTATGCACAAACACGCATAGCATGAAACCGTAGTTTGTCGACGGATAGGTAGACAAATTTGACATGCTTAATGACAATGTAAAAATAAAACACTCAAAAATTGGGTGATTAGGTCAGGTCAGGTCTCGGCAGGCGGAGAACAGCATGATGCAAAATCGATTGAAATTCAACAATGCCCTTAAAATAATAAAAATGAAGTTAAACTAGTATTCAAATTACGAAGTAATTAGTTACGAACTAATCCATGGTTTCTCTTTTGTACGGCTTTTTATCTTTCTTAGTCTCGGAGGTCGAAGCCTCGTCTTCGTCGCTTTGCTTCAGTTCTGAGGCTGTTCTGGTGTAGACAGGTTCGTCGCTATCCAGCGTCACTGCTCTGGGCGGTTGTAACCCCACGATTTCCTTTTCGTCATTCTCCTCTTTGGTAACTCTCTTCTGATCTTTCTCTTCACTATTTTCATCCTCGTATCGCACGTGCACTTGTGTTGAGGATGTTTCACTCTTTTCGTCTTTAGATGAGAAACGCTTCGAATGCGAGGGATCGTCATCTGAAAATCGAGCACTGTATATTAATATGAATGTTATGAAGTTTGAGGTAAAATTGATCTTAACTCCTATCCATGTAAAGGGTTTTCGATATGGATATATACCAAAAAATACATCACCCATTGTTTCGATATCGACTCAAAATTTTGATCCATTCATCGAGGCAAAAGCTCAGTGGGCTGGAAAAAATTTAAGATTCGTGCGCCTCTGTCAAATAGCAAATCGATGCATTTGAGTCATTTGAGTGTCGTTATTAAATGATCGAAGATTTGAGTCAAATTACAAAAGGGTCATGAGGCTTATGGGCGACTAATATGGCCGACTCAGAGCCTTGAACATCGATGCCATCCTGTTGGTTTTCTAACGGTTATATTTCGGAGACCGTACAATGGACCTGTATGATTTGATTGCGCCCTTTCCGTCATCGGACTAAAATATATAGGGGAATGTGCGTACTTGGTGGACATACTGCAGCCAAACGTACAAATCGTTTTGCGAATACTTTCACTGTGCGCACAACTAAGGAGTGGAATTCTCTACCAGAATCTTTGCTACCTGATACCTACAACCTTGGGGTCTTAAGTCAAGTGCGAATAAGTCACTTCTATGCAAGCGTGCTTCAACATCGACCACACCGTCGCTTACCGTCAGGCGAGTCATTGGTCAAACGCGAGGCTATCGTTAAACAATGTAAAAAACCTTATGTTTTCTAATAAAACCAATTACTTACCTCCTGGAGGCACCATTGTGGGAGACAAAATATCGTCATATTTTGAGGGCCCAAGCTCGTTTGTTGTGCCTAATTGGGCCCTGCGTTCCACATCTGAATCACTTACAGTGTTGCGTTCCGCAATTGTACCTTTTGGTCTCTTGTTCTCATCTATCGCAAGCGAGATCCTTGGTTGACGCAGGAGTGGCGGTGTCTCAACAGGCGGTTTGGTTGTATCTGTTCTTGGGCTCTTATCAATTGCCACTTCAGTCTGATTACTTGAAATCATGACTGACTCAAGCGATGATACTATGCCAGCTTCAGAATATATATTTATTATTTCTAGAGGTACTTCAGATGTAGGTGCTTCCGTGACATTAGCAGCCGGCTGAGAACCTGTGATGCCGGTAGATTGAGGGTCTCTTACTGATGCAGATCCTCGATACGAAAACTTTAATGGCATAGAAGGTGAGAGAGATGTAGTACCTGGAATATCAGTTGAAGGATGAGCTTCTGTTAATTGGGAATGTTGAGTTATTGCAACTGCGCTTGCTGTTGGCGAGTACAGTTGTTTCGACGATGTAAGCGGCACCAACTTAGACGGTATCTTAGTGTCGTCGTCAACCGGTAAATGTGATAAATCTATCGTAGAATTTGATAATTCTTTTGGATTTGAGTTCTCAGGCATACTTGTATGATCTAAATTTTGCATCTCTTCTTGTTTATCGCGGAGCTGAAGCGGTTGCAACAATAATATATCAGAATCGATTCGTTCCAATTGAGCAGTAGATTCGTGCAAGCCTAAACTGAACATGTGTTTTTCGAGTTCTTCTTCATGCACAAAGGAACTCTTTCTGCGACTTTTTATTCTTCTCTCCTCCATTTCCTTTTTCCTAGCTTTTTCAAATTGCGCAAGCAGGACCTCAGTTGCTTCTACGTCTTCCTCGAGTAACAGTTCGTCTCTGCCGTCAGCACTTGATAGATCAGCGTCTGATACTCTTCCCATTAATTTTTTTGCCGTATTAGCAATTCGTCCAAAGAAGTTATATTTAATTTTTCCCTCAATAGCAATTTGATCTACACTTTGATTTCTTTCATCGGACATGGTTTTGGGAACCGAAAACTCGTCGAATTTTTTACTGTCGGTCGGCTCAATGTAATCTTGATTCCGACTTTCTGTTTCGGATACAGGTGTGTAGGCCTCTTTTGCTGTAGAAACTTGATTGAATTGTCTTTCAGACTGAGGATACTGACTGGTTCCTGGGGCTGCATCCTGTGTTTCTAATGGTGGTTCAGATTCAGAAGGTTCCTGGGTTACTGTGGGTGAGCCTCCAGGCCAATTGTTAGTCGTTAGTGTGTCGCCGAGCTTGCCTATTTTTTTATGTATGATGTCTTTGGCGCTCGGAAAGTGTTGCAATAAGTATTCCCAGTCGTCGAGTTTGAGAGTGAGCACTTGAGATTTGATTACAGTTTGATACGAATGAGTGTACGGAGTATTGCGTAATAAGCCCTGTAACTAAAATTTTACATAATTTTAGAACAATTCAATACTAGAGTATTTTTACTTTATTATACGTGATTCATATTATACTTACAATGCCGAAGTATGAGCCAGCAGGGTACACCCTGGGAACTTTCACTTGGTCTTCACTAGTTTCCATCACCTTACCGGTGTGGATCAAGTACATGGAGTCCGTAATTTCGCTTTCCTTGACTACATACATCCCTAAAGAGATATGATTCATTTTAATATAACTAGCGAAAATATTCAGTTTGGTCACTTCCGACATTGTTATCATCATCTCTCTACCTGGATCATAGTTTGCAGCATCTTCCCATAAAAATGCACAGCTTAGTTGAATCCGTTTCCGTTTGCTTTGTTATATGGACCAAGGAATATGATTGGTAGATAGCAAAACGCATCGCAACGCAATGTAGCACAGCACATTTTAGATAGAAAAGCACCCGTGCTTACACGGACTTTCTAACATGTTTTTTATTTGCCTTGCATTTAAAATATTTCGGTATTGCTGCAAACGCCATGATCACGGAGTTTCCGGGTGATTTATTAATTCCTGATTATTTTGCATTTAATTGACGCAGTTAGAGTTACCCTGGGTCGACGGCGCGTTGAAAATGTCTGGTCCTCCTTACAGGGTCAAACCCTGCCGGGGTCGCGGGTCTAACGAGCTACCGTGACCCCAGAACGTAAAGGGCTATTGAAGGACACCATGCATTTTAGTCAGTACATGTCTGAAAGTCACTCCTGCCCTGCTCTTGATGATTCTACCAAGCTAAAAAGTTACAGTTACCTTCGTTATAAGTGTATAATATCAAGCAGCCACACAACTGTCTCAGGAAAGATGGATCACAGTCCTCAAATATGTGATGCTGTAAGCAAAGAAGGAAAGTTTTAAGTCGTAGGTATATTAAAGCCCAGATATGTGCTTTATTTTTTATTAGAATCGTCTAGTGGATGACAATGACATTAAAAAAATTAAAACATTTCATTTCACGCTTTTAAATTTGGCATGACGATTCAATGCTTATTAATATACAAATAGTTTGATTCTTCACCAGAACTCTCAAAACATTGAAAGAATTAACTGTGAAGAAGCTGGCATTCCCTAGAACCAAAAACTTTAAGACAAGGTACATGCTAACTGAGTCCGTATAAAAAGGGAGGGCTGTATCCCAATAAAGGGATTATCATAAGCTGATTATGCTTTAGAAATATATCAGCTTTGAATACATTACCCTGGTGATGTGATGCATATAAGCGGCCGACATGACCCGGAGTCTAAGGGAAAGAGGAGCGCTGATCAAGAAGTGCGGCATCTGCAAACCCCGGTTCTCCCGCCAGAGGTGTAAAGTGTACTTGTTCACGATGGTCACCAGGTTGTGAGAAACCCGATTGTTCTTCATGAACGCCTAAGGGAAGAAGATAAGAAGAATCATGAGTCCCTAATTTCCGAAACATACATGACTTTTTTTTTTCGTGGTGAAATCGTCAAATGAGTCCTCCCACACAGGACAGAGCGGGGGATACTGTAAGACTCGTACTGGCTAAAATCCACGGTGTCCTTCAATAGCCCTTTACGTTCTGGGGTCACGGTAATTCGTAAGTCCCGCGACCCCGGCAGGCTTTGGTCCTTAAGAGGGGTGCCCCGTCACTTTGCTGACACTCTTTGAGGCGCGTGTGGAACACAACGCGCCGTCGAACCGGGCATGGTCCATGGTCGAACAGCGAGTTGCCCATTATTCGCAGCCCACATGCGCCTACGGTGGCCGGAGATCGTCTGCCGACGTCCGTCGCCGTGGGCGTCTATCAATGCGGTTGGGTGGAAGGAGGAAGCTGGTCTCGCCCTCACGAGGCCCGCCTCCTTCGCGAGCATGACTACTTCGCAGAAGGAGAAACAACATACATGACCAGCAAAAGTTTGGACGGATGAACTCAACCTAATCATGCCAGCCGAACAAATGAATTATGTTCCCGTAAGATGCCACTTCGGTGGTAGCTTCTCCGTGTGACAGTCCAAAATCTTTTATTTTTTTATTTAACGATAGTTTCACGTTTGACCACTATCTAGCCTATTGGTAAGCGAAGATGTGGTGGACGGTGAAGTACGCTTGCTTAGAAGTAACCTATTCTCCCTTGACTTGAAGACTCCAAAGTTATGTTACTGTCAGGTAGTAAAGTTCCACACCTTAGCTGTGCGCATAATGCGCAGCTGGCAGCAGCTAGTCTACTCTATATATTTCCAACCCTATCTTTACCCTTAACCCTTATTTAATATACCATAAACTCACGCCTTCTTCTCATGGGGGTAGGCAGAAACTACAGAGCGCCACCTGCTACATTCCTTACATACGCATATACTTACGCACGCCGAATGTGAGTACTACGCATCCGGCCTTTCTGAAACACTTCACCAATAAGGTCAGTAATAATATACCCTGGATTTGTATAGGAAGGAATTGAAAAACTGACGAAGTTACAGTTGTTCCTGACAGTTGATCGTCACTTTTGACTTGACCGTACCTGTAACTCCAGGCACTTGCTGTAGAAGCTAAACGAGCGGTAGGACTGGAACTGAATGATGTTGGAGAACTCGCCCACGTAAATCATGAATATCATCGTCGAGAGGATCATCAGCATCGCTACAAACACCACCTGTGCAATAGATTCTCTTGAGAATACCCTCATCGAAGTATTGGTTTGGAATGCAATCTGAGATTCGATTTTACACTGACACATGCGATTGGTAGATATAAATTGAAATGTGATTTTCAAACAATCAATCAAAAACTTTATATCGAACAGTCGTCCATTTTGTTAACAAGTGAATACTTCAAAACTATGATAGTACTTGTAATAGATTATGATACAGTTTGCTCTGTTTGTCCCACTTAGGGATCTTACCCATGACGCGATTCGTGCGATTTGCAATTTCTACTAAATAAAAAAATAAAATCGTCCTTGCTTGCATATAGAGGTGCAATTCGAGTGACTTGACGTCGTCGTGGCGATCGTGTTTTATTTTTCATCTACCCGTAGTCAACCGCACGTTTTATGTCATTACGTCGTCGTAGTGGTAAGGATGATTTTCACTTTTAGTTGGAATCGGTTGAATCGCGTCTCATCACGTCATGGGCAAGCTCCCTTACTGATAAAATGATCGAATTTAATTGTTAAAATACAAGTAATCTTGATTAAGGAGCGTCTTCAGACATGTAGGGCAGGATTCTATGTCCACGTTGGCCGAAGGTGGTTGATGGAATCCCTTCTCTCTATCCATCACTTTAGCCAGAGTGATCCCTCCGTACCTCTGAATGCTTCTTGGGCATGATGTCTCCGACCCCGTTCTGCGTAAACGTCGTGATGACGAAGTACAGCGAGCAGATGTAATAATTGTCGCAGTGGGTGTTGCCGTCATCTATAACATCAATAATGATGATGATTAGGGAAGGTTTTTTACAAACACGAAAAAAGGGGAGAAAAGATTATTACATTTTTATAAGTGGGGATTGTTATTGCATTCGAGACGGAATATTTGATATGGTGATAAGGAGCCGAGAACAAATCCCCACGACGTTTTTCGATTTGATAAAATATTATTCTTGCATAGTTATTATCTTCATGGTACAGTAATTTCTTGAAAAAAGTATTTTTTACTCGAGTTTTCTCCCGGTGGTTTTTCGTTGCTCCTGCCCTGAGACCCTCAGTTATATCCTATACTTTTGAACAAGCAATAATTTCGTTTAAATAAATTTTCAAATTTTAAATGGCAACCAGATAGTTATATAATAGGTAACAGTTTGAACACTAATCATTTTTGTTGTTTACTATTGTATTAAGTTGTCACGGTTAGCGCAATAGTTAACTGGTTGAGTGATCAACTGTAGCGTGTCGTGGGTTCGATCCCCGCACGGAACATTATTTGTACGGCCTGCAGGTAGTTGTCCCGGGTCTGGGCGTTTGTGTGAGTTTCTATGTTTGTAACTCACGCACCCACGACACAGGAGAAATACCTAGTGTGGCTCAACGTTTAACCTCTCGGGCGCGTAACGTACACCCGGGTGTACATAAACGAAAACGCCCCAGCGCCTTACGTACACACGTCTGTACATAACACACAGGTTGGACGGGCCTTTTATGCAGCATTGGCAGGCCTTACATGCACCCGTATATCAGGCGTGGGGCAGGTAAATCTTTATTTATTTGTTTTTGTATATTTTCTATAATTTTTATTTCATTTTACCTATATATATATATTTAATTATTTCACTAATTTTAATGTTTATTTTAATTCGCAATTTTCAATTTATTACTTGACATTTTATTTTATTTAGATTCTGACATGTTAATAATTATTTCACAAATTTTAATGTTTACTTTAATTTGCAATGGTTTGTTTATTAGTTGACATTTTATTTAATTTTTATTTTAATATGATTCTGGCATGTTAGTAATTATTTCAGATTTTGATGTTTATTTTAATTCGCAATTTCCTATTTGTTTGGTTGAATATTATTTTGGAATATATTAATTTGATTCTATGTAATATGGACTAACATTGTCTGAAATAAAAATTATTATTTATTTATTTATTATTATAACAGACAGTCGCTCATTGGACGTTGATTTTTATCATTTTCAATTATAAATCGCCCGAGAGGTTAAAGGATAATGTTTCAACAGATTTAGGTTCCGTAAACGCTATACAGTAAGAGTAGCAGTAATATTTATTAATTTATGGCCTAACAACAATTGCAAGCGATAAAATGCCCACAGTGGCTTGGCCGCAGGAGACTCCTCTACTGCCTTAAGCTGGGGGGTGCGGGCCCACTAAGGCAAACCTTCTAGGGCTTTGACCCGACTACATCACTGGTGTGACCGTTTACTAAAAGGCTGCAACTCTCTTTGAGCGGCGAAGCAAGGTAAGTGGCCGCCATCTCCGGTCAGTATATGGTTGAGCGGCTTTGCCTTTTAGACCCAAGTCAAACAACCGCCCGCAGGCTACTCATGGAGGGCGTAGATCGATGCAATTTTTGTAATAACGCTAATCTTATAATTCTTCGAAGATGGTAAGATTGAAAGAGTTTAAAGAGTTATAGGTTAACCGTCGTTTCGGCGAAATGTCCGTCGTTGAAAGAGTCGATTGATGAAACGGACATATATTAATCGTCCGGTCGGGGAAACGTCGATTGATGAATCGGTCATCGGTGAATGGTTGCAAAATCTTAAAAAACACTATCATTTTGAATAATCTTTGCCGCTGCCTCCCATGGGTTACATTCCCGGACGGGCAGTGTTTATAATTGTATTATGATTTACTAGCGACCCGTCCCGGCTCCGCACGGGTGCTGTTTTTACTATATTATGCATGTTAAATACATATAAACCTTCCTCTTGAATCAGTCTATCTATTTAACCGGCATGAAAATCCGTTGCGTAGTTTTAAAGATTTGAGCATACATAGGGACAGACAGAAAGCTGGAAGCGACTTTGTTTTATACTATGTAATGATGCTTATTACTGTGTAGTTTTAACTTAGTAAATTAACGGTATAAGGATGTATTATTCAATAAATTGTTTCGTTCATATCGTGTGTATATGTTTTAGCTTATTAAATTACCCTTCCTGGATTTTTATTTCGAGTGGTCAAAGGAAGCTTACCGCATGTGACCACTCGCCCGAGGCAAGCAACAAGGCTTTTTGGGCTGCAGACCAGGGCCCAGTGAAGATAAAGGGCCCCACGAAGTTTTTACCAAGCTGTCGCAGATGATAGATGGCGCCAACGTCACCATGAAGAATTGGTTTCCGTTAGCATGGCTGCGATAGCTCGGTTCCTTCTGATGTACCGAATCAGTTCTTTCTGATGAACCAAATGACGAAAATACGGGCCCCGGCCGTCCGGCCGGCCGAATCTTTTGTGTGTCACCTATTCGACCCTATTTTCTATATTCATTAGTTAAACTGAACTACAGCCACAAAATTTTTGCATTCGTTCAGTCAATCGGACTTAATACCGAACTGTATTAATATTTCTTAGTGCATTTTGACGTCACAAGCCTACTAAAGATATTATGTTTGTCCCTACTCATTGAAAAGTCACCAGTTGCAATTTATTGATGCTATTTATTAACCTATTTCCAACCCTACAATAAGCTGAATAAAGACAGAACTTACCAAGATGTATCCAGGAAGAGTTAGGCTGTAGCGTGTCCTCGACAGTAGCTATGAAGTACCAGATGCAGGTGCAGGTGTGGACGAAGAGTGAGAACCAGATGAAGGCGGCCAGCGCCGTGATCAGGGTCAAGTTGATGGTGATGCTCTCTTTGCGCATGTTCAGGCATTTGTATACTGTCGCCTGGAGAAAACCACTATTGTAGGTACATTTATTACATAATAACATACAATCTGTATATATAAAAGGAGAACTGACTGACTGACATATCAACGTACAGCCGAAACTACTGGGGCTAGGAATGTGAAATTTTGCACACGGCTTCCTATTATAATGTAGGGGAGCACTAAGAAGGGATTTTTGGAAATTTAACCTTTAAGGGGGTGAAAAGGGGGAATTAGGAAAGTACGTAACCCACGCGGACGAAGTCGCGGGCAAAGTACTAGTACACCATAATTTAAGGGTAAGTTCACGCCGAGTGGCGATGTGACGCGACGTTAAAAATATCTTTTACGTATAGACCATCAGTTAGAGTATTGAAAAATAATGAGCACGTATTTTTTGTTAAAATCAACGTAGGTACCTATAGGTATTGACAAAGATAAAGGCTTCGAAATTCGAAAGTAGGGTCTTGTGACGTCATAACGTCTGTAAAATTATACCGACCGAGTGACGTTTCGTGATTTTTAGAACCGTATTTTCATCAATTTTGGTTTACGGAACAAAGAAAAAACACGGGTCACATATTTTTTGGATTATCTATCTTTCGGACTGATAATTTTTTTTGAATAAATAGCCTATTGGGTGCATTGATTACAATAAGTTTTTAAACTAGAAAATGTTCACCCATACACCTAACTTGAATTCCGAACTGGGTTGGAGTGTTTGTGACAGTTCCGCAACATCAACCGGATCAAAGAAATAATTCGTGTGACATTCCAAATAAGGTCTGTTATGAGGATTGTATGTATAGGTAGGTATATCTTTAATGTTCTAATTAAAAAAAAAAGCTTACAAATTATTCAATAAAATTTACAAAAATCTCCATTTCTCGCCCTTTCAAAAACACTGCATCGATTCTTAGGTTAGTAGGTAATTATGTTTTAGTAGCCGAGCACAAATCCGTGGCTGCTACTGAGAAATACCAAATGACACGTTTCCAAACCTAAGAATCGATCCCAAGAACTCATAATCAGCAATGTTTCCTGCCACCCCCAGTTTAGTGGTGAACAGCGAAACTTTTCTCTAAAAAAATTTATCACTGTCCACATGTGGCGGACACAGAGAATACTCATTGGCGAACGGTAACATTTAATAAAATTCGTATCACTTTTATATAAAATCTTCCTTTTGACCAGGGGTGGACAGACGGAAAATTTAACATAAAAAGTTTCGCTGTCTACCAGTGGTGGCCAAATTGGGGGTGGACATCGGGAATCATCGAGACAATCAAGAGCAGCAGATCTAAAACGGCCGCTTAGCATGTTGTTCCTAATTTTAGTTTATATTGAATCTAAGGAAGGTTCTGCTTGTGCCATTTTTACGAATATTAGAAGAAATGTTAGGTTTAGTACTGGAAATTCACGAAGCGAATCATCTTATACATAAAATCAATTGCTGTTCGCTGGCCGGACTGATTTTGGTTTTGAATTATTTTTGAAAGTCCAGGGAAGATTTAAAAAGTGAGTAAAAATGATAAAAAAAAAGATTTTGAGGAGGAACGAAGTTTGCCGGGTCAGCTAGTTGGGAATATTGCTAAGTGCCGTTTTAGACCCTCTTAACACATTCTTACTATTCTGAAGGTTCTATTCAACCGCAGCCAGGCAAACCACATCCACTGGCTGTTCTTGGGCGCGGCAAAACTTAGCGCTTCTAGAGGCAGTATCGATATCAAGTCATACCTGAACTCTTCCTTGAAATACCTGAAACATGAAAAATAAAATAGTGCATCGCTTTTCTTTTTGGGTCGTAAGACTTATTTGGTGACGTCATCACAGGCCGCCCTGCGTGGAGCGGAAGGTACTTTCAGACTGTAACAAATTCATTCGGTTCCTTCAGTGGCCCTTTGCGTTTCAGGGCCGCCGCTACCTTTTACGATCGTCCGGCGACGGCGGTTACTGATACTCTTTAGTATCAGATAATAATAACGCCAAACGGTATTAATTCAAACTTATTTTTTTCGTCAAGCAAAATCATCAAAAGAGTCCTCCCGCCTATTGCCAGAGTCATACTGACGAAAATCCACGGTTATCCTTCAATAGCCCTTTTCGTTCCAGGGTCAGGGTTACCTGATGAGACAGTCTTACGACCCCGGCAGGCTCTGGCGCTCTAAAGAGTACTTTTTTTGTAAAAGTAAAAAAAACGTTCATCCTGATAAGATTTTGCATTTTTAATAGTAAAAATACATATTTCTACATTACACTATACTTTTTTTACTTTACACGCTCGCCTCGAGGACGTCAAGTCAATCGAATTGCATCATTATATAACAGTAGCAAGGGCGATTTTCAGTTTTGTTTGTAGAAATTGCAAATCGCACAAATCGCGTCATGGGGAAGGTCAGAAAGGTCAGAAAGGTCAGTAGCAGTACACACCAAGACGCGCCGTGACGCGACGATACTAGAAATGTGTGTCTTTTCGTGTAGTAAATAAAGTTAGATTTTGAGTCGCTATTAAAGTGGGAATTGACCGGATGTACTCACAGCCTCCGTATAGGCATCATAATTCTTTTCAAATTCTTGTTAGTGACAAGAAATGGTAGGGAGTGCTGCGACAGTATCTTCATCAGGAAAACTACGTCCAGCGAGTAAAGCGTTGCGAGGAGCCAGGAGCGGTTGTCCTGAAATGTAATTTATGGAAGGATAAATTAATAATCTTATAGCCAAGCTATTTCTTTATTTTTTTTTCTTTAGCGTGGTAAAATCATCCAGTCAAATTCAATCAATGAGTCCTCCAAGCCAGCCCAGGGCAGGGCAGGAGGGACTGTCAGACTTGAACTGACTAAAATCCACGGTGTCCTTCAATAGCCCTTTGCGTTCCGGGGTCACCGTAGATCGTTAGTCCCGCGACCCCGGCAGGCTTTGGCCCTCTAAGGAGGGGGGCGTCATTGTGCTGACAGTATAGACCAAGCACTTAAGATTACTTAAAATATTATTAAATAAGCAATACTAGGATGGCAGATGGAATAGACTTCTCATAAGTTTATCGAGAGGCGGTAGACCAACGGCCAGGACCTCAAGTCTGCTATTACAATAGTGTCAGAATGGTCTATACTTTAATTTAAAAAAAAAAAAAAAAATTGGCCCCAGACTAGGAATTTCTCCTGTGTCTTGGGTGCGTTTACAAACATATAAACTCACATACACAAACGCCCGAAAATGATAGTGTTGGAATGACGAATTGGAAAATAGCAGACTTGGACTTTTGTTTTTGATGAGAGAAGACTTAGACCCTTTGCACACACGCGACATAAGTCTCTGTTACCTTACGCCTTCGGTATCCAGGCGACTATCGCAATAGAAATCTATAGAAGTTCGTACACAGGCACGCGTCAATCGATACCAAAGTCTCAAAGTATCGGAGACTTGCTTCGCGTTGTGTACGATCGGCCAACTATCTTATTATTAAAGAAAAACCTCGTATCCCGCGTTGTACAAGTCCAAATAGATGCAGCTTAAGCAGATCGCGATCAGATAGAACTGCACCAGGCCCTCCTGGAAGTAGATATACTTGAGCATGCTGAACTTGGACTGCGGTGGCGGGACCTTGCGCCCGTCACGATGCATCTTCACCACCATGGCCTCACTGCCCAATATGTACATCTGTGGAGATAAATAGGTTAGGTTAGGTAGGTTACAAGGACTTGTTACGGGTCTGGGTGTTTGTGTACGTGAGTATAAATTGTTTAATTAAATTGTAAACGCACCCACAACACAGGAAAAATTGGTACACTCGTTCAGTAATACACACACAACAGGTTGAAAAAGAGTGGTTATCAGGTCAATCAGCCTACCCTCATTCCTTTGAATCCCATCCTGGCATTGATGAGCAATTCCTTGACCGCAGGGAAGTCCTTGGTGACGGTGAAGAAGGCTTGTGACTTGATCATCAACAGGTGCAGTCTACTTGTCGCTACCACTGTGTATGGACTTCTGTGAGCTGGTGTGCCTTCCAGGTTCCCAAATACACTAGAAAGATTAACAAACAATATCTATAATGACGCAATCATTGGCTTTAAAGGTTCCACTATTTTTTTTGTTTCCTTTAAAACAACTTTTTTTTACTTGTTAGTAAAAGATAATCTTATACATTTTAAGACTAGGTCTGCTCCTCCTCAAGACGAGTCCACATTGATGAGTTTACTGAACTCTGTAAACTTATAGAACTCTTATGGCCTGGCCACCCTCCAAATCCATCATCAGATTAGCTCCATGTTATCATAATTTATTGCACGCATTGTCACGCGATATACACTTGCGTGCAAAATTTCAGCTCAATCGGAAACCGAAAAGTGCGTCAAATGTAACTCGCAAGATTGATAACAGACAAACAACAGAAAAAGTTAAAAAATAGCTAGTGTGGTGAATGTGAATGGAGTTCTCACCTGCCCCTGGGTAGCCGTAGAACAGAGTTCATATCTCCCTTAGCAACGCTGACTTCGACGCCGCCGTAGTCAACGAAGTACATGTCAGAGACAATGTCGTTGTGTTCTATGATGGTCATGTTCTTCAGGAAGTACACGCTGTGCACTGCACGCCCGATGATGCGCAGTAGTGACACGTCGGCGTTCGCTAGTATAGGACACTGTGGGACGATCATTATAACCATTGCCTTCATAATTTAAATTTATTTCTGTGTGTCAGCCATGAAAGAACATCGCTCAAGGTTTGGATTTCAATAAATTATTAATTTATATAAAGCTCGTGCTTTAACAAAGAAACATTTATATTGTTACTAGCTTTTGCCCGCGACTTCGTTCGCGTGGAATAGTGACTTCCAGCAGATTTTTGGTTTTACCCACATAGTTCCCGATCTCGCGGGATATTCTAGGGAACTCTTCAAAAATCAACATAATGAGCTCTGCGTTTGAATTTAAGAGATGTATACTCATTTAGGGCATTAAAGCCGTTTTGCCGATCGAAAAAGGCGAAAATGTTATTTTTCCCTTATTTTCTCATCATTCTACTGATTTGACATTTCAGTCCAAAAGGAAAAAAGACTGTTTCTCCCTTGACAAATTTTCTATTATTTTAGGTTTTAGAGATTATGAAAGTTTCTTACACCAAGACATTTCTGTTTACCACGTTTTTAGTTTAGCTATCCTTTGCAAAAATATAAAGGTTTTGTGGTTTCGACACTCTTGAGCACGCAACGTAGAGTTGTCCATGGGAGAAACAGTCTTTTTCAAGATGTACCCCCGCAACTTTTAGCGTTTGCCCTTGGGCTTTATTTATGGTCATTGCAAACGCAGTTTACAGCGGAAACTGAACTCTTTTGAATTGGAATGGCAAATCAGTTGGAATGATGGGAATACGGGGAATAATAAAAGTTTCGCCTTTTGCCATCCCAGTTAAATAAAAAAAATAGGTTATTTGTAACCGTATGCCGTTAGTTAGTTATAGTCTTGGTGGATCTAGTTATATAGTTTCTCATAAGCATCACAGGAACACCAATTATACAACGGAACAATTTAAAATTTACGAAACAGGACCAGTCCACATAAACTATCATACAACCGACAATAAGTACAATTTTGGTTCCAACGCCATCTATCAATCCATAGTGACAACTCGTGTAACGATCGACACCATTGAACGATCACCGCCATCTATTGAGAGTTTAAGGAATTATCTATACTCCGTTAGAGCATTTCATAAATTTTATTTTTTATTTTTATTTTTTTGTTATAAAAACTATCCTATGTCCTTTCTCAAGTTCCAAACTATGTCTGTACCAAATTTCACACAAATCGGTTCAGTAGTTTAGGCGTGAAGAAAAGACAGACAGACAGACAGACAGACAGACAGACAGAAAGACAGACAGACAGAGTTACTTTCGCATTTATAATATTAGTTAGGATTAGGATTAGGATTAAATTATCACATTTTTATTAATCGTCATCTTACACCGGCGATGCTTAGCCCGTATGGAACGGTGCTTGTAGTCGGTACCGACCTGTGTCTGTTATGTACGTCCGCATAAGATCACATGGGTTTATTTTGCATGCGCCGACCAGTACCTACCAGTCTGTACCGACAACCTGTTTCTTAATAAAAGGTTATGACATGGTCATGGATGGTACCTTAGCGAATGTAGGTCCATAAATGTGCAGAATGGCGTCAGTCCTGAGAGTGATCTGGTCGCACAGTTTGAGAACTCCTCGGTAGTCGATGCCGCCCATCTTCTCCCAGTTATATTCGTAGTAACGTCGAATTTCTCTGGAATTGAGGAAATCGTTTCGTTTTCTATAAGCAACCGAGTCTTTAAGATGTTCAATCTGAAGAAATCTTGAGCGAGGGTTGGAATTAAGTGTTGTCAAAACTTAGAATTCAGAACTAATAGAGAGTAGGGTTCACTAATAACTTCGGGTTTCTTTCCGTATTTTCGTTGACGGACTAAGAGAATAGACGACGTAAATACAAACGCAATTGAAGGAACAGTGTAGATAACACTCTCTGGGGGAAGCCATTAGATCCCGATCCCCCAAAATCATGAAAAAGAACCGGTCTATGCAGTGATCACATCTACGTCATGAAACTCATAACATACTTGCGCAGCTCCGGGTCCAGGTTCTCCCTGGCCATGTACTCCTTGATGTCCTTCATGTGCTGTTTGAAACCAGCCAGAGACTTGTTGACATTCGCTCGGATGCTGATGATACGCACCGAGTAGTATGTAGTTATCATCGCCGCTAAAATTGACAACATTTTTAAATGTCAGTACCACTACCTGTAGGCCATAAAAATAACTGCGAACAACTATCTGTTGGTCATAAAAATGACCGGGACTACTATTTGCAGGCCATTAAAAATACTCCGTCTGGGAATCGAAGGCTAATTTAGGCTAAGCAGGATATGGAACTCAAACTGCGGGTCAATGAGTAAGGGTCACGGGACCGTCTGTAAAGATAACTGTGACCTGGTAAAGGACAAAGTAACAGGGTGGATATTATAGGGGTATGAGGAACAGAGTGGAAAGTTCCTCGATACCCCTGTGAAAAGGAAGGTACCTTCTGACCAGACGAGTGTTGTGTCTAGGAGCTATGAGCCCGAAATTCAATGTCGGAATATTATGTGTCTGCTAAACTAGCAGATAACTTCGATTTCGTGATGTAGAAAACTCCTCTGTCGCTGCATAGATAGTGCTAGTATACTCTTTGCTGATGATTATGTCCGCTACAATATTTATTCAGTAAGAGTCTCACAGTCCCTTCCATACTACTCTGGGACTCATTCAATGATTATACCACCCAAAAAAACAATTAAAGTTAAGAGTAAAGAAATGTTTGGAGTCTCACAGCTTGCCATGCCGATGAACAGGATCTGCATGAGGGCGTGGTTGCTGGGGTTGAAGACACCGTAGCCGGTGGCGCTGCACTCATACACGACCCAGAAGTAGGTCGCCAGGTGCATGTTCCAAGGTGTCGAAGTCAGGTTGAAACGAACTGTTGTTTAAGAAAAAAAATTGCATCATCATGCCTACAGTTCCTGAACGATTACGCAAAAGTTAGTATATATAAGGCCGTGGGAATTCCTCGTGTGGTGATTAGTGGTTAGCTCGCTGTCCGATCAAGGACCGGGCCCTGGTCGAAAGCGTTCAGTGTTCCACGCTGCCCTCAAGGAGCTGTCAACAAACTGACGGTGCCCATAGGGCCAAATGCTTGCTGGGGTTGCGGGACCGCTTAAGCAGGTTACCGTGACCCTGGAACGCAAGTGGCTACCGAAGGAACAAGATGGTTTTTGGTCAATAAGAGTCTGACAATCGTGGTAAAATCGTCAAATGATTTTTCCCACCCAGGACGGCAGGGACTGACGGACTCGTACTAACTAAAACCACGGTGATTCTTCTATAACCCTTTAATCGCCGGGCGGGAGAACTTATTTGATGATTTTACCATCCCAAAAATAAAGGCCGCTGCGTACTCAGGGGGCTCGGTAACGGTACACGGGGTGAAACTGCTTGAAGAGGCTTTATGTTATTTATTTATTTTGATTGATCAATCTCACATGTATCCTTGAAGAGGACCATCCAGGACCCCCCTCTGTCTTGATAAGGCTCAATGTGCCACTTGTACCCATTGTCACTTTCGCTGTAGTATATGTCCACGGAGTAGAACACCATGAAGCAAGTCAGCAAGTTCAGCATCGCCATGAAAAGAGGAATCGCTTGCATGCTGGGAAATAAGTGCATTTATTACTGGCCTGTAGCTGAATGAAATAAACCACAGTTACCTTACCGTCAAGTGTTTTTCCCACACCTATTATAGGAATCAAATATAGCAGCTCTCAATTTAGGACCCATTAATATTAGAACCGTAGTGCTAGGCAACTGGGCTTCTCCCAGTTGTAATGTCCCTCTGTGCCTTGGCCGTGTTCTGTTCTGTCTCCTGCTTCACATGGAGGGAAGTGGAAACATATTTTTCCTACTCCTCCACTATTATTTTCTGACATATGTCATTGCAGGATCCAAGACAGAACATTTTCTCATCATCAATTCATTCTCTGGGACACGTCGAGCTTCATCGTCACGGCGCTTTTGTGGTGGTCGCCATTATTGATTCTTGCTTTCAGTAGTTGCAGTGGTTGGGGAATAGTGTGATGGGTTTATCCCAATAAAAAAAAACCTTAATATATAGGCACGTAGACCGAGATAGCATGGCAAGGGATTTAAATGTTTACCATTGTACATTCAAACGTATTGGTATAGAAATACGACATAAATTGTTGTGCAGACCGGGAAGGTATGGTAAAGACATTCCGTCCTGGTTTGTGTTGGTCTTATGTCGGCCAGCTGGCCTACCATGACGTCTTCAAACGAGTCATTTCACTGTAGGATAGAGACAGAGCTATACAAGTCGTGTAGAACCATCTCTTTCCCACACTGGAATTACTCTCGCTCGTTATGGTAGGCCACCAGATAGTGCTTTATGTCCATCCTCAATAAATAATTTAATATGAAAGAGAGTTTGTCCGTTTGTTACGTTTTCTAAAGATTTTGATAAAGTTTTCTACTTCCTTTCGCAAAACTGAAAGGGGTAAATTTGTTGGTGGGAGATGGAGTAGGGGGGAGAAGCGACGGGATAAGGCTATTTGCAAAGAGAAACGTGAGTATTTCGCTTTGTTTACGCTTGCACTTGCACGGACAAGGTCTTTCAGGCTCAAACGGATTCCAATTATTGTCAAGTTGTCTTTTGTACGTATGTCATTTAACTCCTCCTAAACGGCTGGACCAACGTGGCGCTACAGTATGATGACAACGTCAGCTCGTTCGCCTGCTTTCTTAATATAATAACTACAATTCTGAAAGACTCACACCATGAGGACGTCTCGTCTCTCGATGTACTCCTTGAGCACATTCATGGCACCCGGCATCCGGTACAACTGGATGAGTCGGTTCAACATCAGGAACTGCTTCGTAGGAGTCACACGGAATTTGTCTCCTGTGAAATACTTTAAAATTATTTAAACCTAGCTTTTGTAAGTGGCTTCGGTGGCCCCTCCCTCTCTGTAACCTACTCGTATAAGTATAACCGTATCCAGGGATCAACGCAAACGAACTTACACATTTTAGTTTTTTAAATATTACAGTATGGAAAGTTATTCTAACATTACTTCACGGTTATACGGCACGGTAACATTTGTCTATAAGTAATTCTGTGAAACTTTTTTTAAATTTTTGTAATGCTAAGTTTTTAATTTGGTCAGGTATTTTATTGAAAATTATAGGAGCCATACAAATCACATTTCTTTTAAATAAGCTCGTTTTAAATACGCCAGTATAGATTCTGGTATTGAGATCTCATAGCTGTACTTCTTTTTCTAGTTTCGTTCGATTCATCGATTGGTTATTACAAATATTTCCGTTAGGTTCCATTTTATTCTTTGGTTACGGAACTCTAATAATTAAGATACTGGAAGAAAGTCTAGCTTTGTTTGCCGTTTAGTAGTAGTAATTTAAATTCCTGTCACATAAGTGCTTGTACGAGATTCCAAAATTCCGTACCGTAGTAGTCCATGCGTGTAGACTCCAAGTTTTCCAACGGGAGGCATCCGAACAAGTCCGTAATAAAACCTCCTTTGATGTAGTTGGAGGCAGTACTTAACGGGTGGTACACTAGGATACCAACATCGTTGAAGTAGCCAATCAGCATGCGTTGGAAGCTAAAGAAAGGGAAGGTAACGATCATCTGCCTGCTCGTTTTGCATTTGTTTTGGTGGTGATACATGTTTCCTTCAAAAATACGAATACATAAAGTATTTCTAAAATAACGATGGTTAAGAATGTTGATGAAGAGGATGAGTTAAGCCAGTGAAAACATGGATAGATTGTGTGAGGAATGATATGTAATAAAAACGAGTAGTAACTGATGCCGTGACATCCGAAAAATGGAAAAAGAAAATATGTTACTCAAACACCAAGTATATAGAATAGGATAAGGGCAGGAAGATGATACTGACAAGTTCCCTTCAAAATGATTGAGCTGAATGGTGCAGATACATGTGTCGTATTGATTTGAATGACCCTGGCGATTGAGAATATGTCATGCTCACTCAAATGTCTTGCTGATGGTGGCGCGTGTGTCTGATCATTTAGTTCAATTCAAAATGGTTGAGCTGAATGGTGCTGATACATGTGTCATGTTCGTGAACGAGCGTAGACAATTGGGACTGGTCATCTCTTAGCTGCCACGGTTTATTTCAGTTGTTGAGAATTTGGTGCACACTTTTCATTTCAGTTTATATAATAAAAGAAAATCACATAGGGCAGCATGGAGAGAAGGCCAATCACAGCGGTTCTACATCATACTTTTCATCTCTCCTGTGATTTTTGGAATCTTGCATACTCCAGTTTCTTGAAACCGGGACACTGAACAATACTGATATTTTATCTAATTTGAAGTCTTACGTACATGGCATGCGAGCGGCGTGTAATGGGCGACTCAATGTCAGATCATGGACTTAGCCCGGGTCGACGGCGCGTTGTGTTCCACGCGCGCCTCAAAGAGTGTCAGCACAATGAGCAAAAGCCTGCCGGGGTCGCGGAACGTACAAGCTACCGTGACCCCGAAACGTAAAGGGCATCGTGGATTTTAGTCACTACGAGTCCTGTCCACTGACAGTCCCTCCTGTCCTGCCCTGGGTGGGAGGACCCACTTGATGATTTTACGACACTAAACAAAAAAGAAAAAGTCATACGTACATATCGAAATAAGCAGTAAGATCGAGGAAGAGCGAGACGTAGTAGAGGAACGGCCACTGTAGTACGAGGTAGGTGTAGTGAGGGAACAGATGCACGGAGCAGAGGGCGCACGTGAAGCGGAACCACTCGTACCGCCGCAAGTACTTTCCGTCGGGACGGATGCTGTACCGCGGGAACACGTAGCTGTTCAACCAGAATTATCTTCAACATTTACTGTTGTACTACAAAAAGTTTAACATCTGTTGGACACTTGTCTAAAAAAAGTGTAACTGCAAAACGACTCTTATATGAACGTCAAATGCAATTTTGCAGTTGACAGTTTTATTAGACATATGTTTAACTTTTTTGTGGTAAGACCAAAAAAAAATAACTTGTCTTCTCTTTGAACGGAAAGATTTTGTTTTGTAGGAACGACAGGTTCGAATCAAAAAAATCTTTTTTGTTTGGTAGCCTTTATTGAGGAGAATATTTGCCTATAGAATTTATTGAGGAAGGCTATAGGCAAAGCTTTTCTCCCTTTTTTGAAGCCAACCCCTAATTCACCAGTACAGTCAAAGCAAGGCAGATGATGACTTTGAGTAATTACATAAATATTTAAAGCGAAAACAATAAATAAATTGTGCTTACCGCAAGATAGACAGATGCTCAAGTTTATTGAAAGGGTCCTGGAACTCTGAGTCAGCCTCATGCTTCCTGAGAAGCCTGAAGTGCATCAAGTTCGAGGTCGGAGGCGGCAGGACGTACTTCACGAATGACGGGATCGGCGTTTGCAACCTCTGGAACTCCTAACAGAACATATTACAAAATAATAATAACAATAATTTACGCTCAGTGTTCTGAGGCATAAAAATATTTGTTTCGTGCAGGAACCGAACCCTTCGACACGCAGCTTATTTTACACACAGTTAAACCAGAGTCAAACATAATTGCGAACCGAACCAAACCGAATATGCGGGAATGCGAACCGAAGTCGAAACGTCAAACTACGTAGTGTACCGAACTACTGCACGTAGAACTCAATTTCGAATAGACAGCGAACCGATAGCGTGGTGGGGAGTTTAAAAAATTCGTAATGATTGGAATAAGCGACGAATAAGTGAACCGATAAGTGCCGATACCGTGGCGAACTGAAAACCGTGTGACACTTTGTCAAACCAAACGCAACGCGTGCGCACAAAGTAAGGTAGTTGTAAGTAATACTTATGTGTTTAAACCGTCATCAAAATTGGTCAATGGGTATGCTTTACCGACCCACACAAAATTGCAAATATACATACAATAGCCTAGAAAAAAAATAAGAGGTATCATTGCACACAACAATACTAAATATCCCACCGGAGTTTTCTTGATGTAATTAATAGCTTGAATTATCTGTGGATCTGCCAGCGCCTTCGCCAGAGCCTTAAGAGGTATGCACATCACCTGGACGTGGGTGACAGCGCGGATGGTGTAGTATGCCGGTAGACCTGCAGAAATAAAAACCGTAGGATTACCACTGACGTAGGCTAATTTAAAACTTGTAATGTACAGACGCCAGCAGGTCAACCTATCCCAATCCGTCAAATTTTACTAATGGAACGTTAACCTTCCAGTATTGTGATGGTTGAAAATCTATTAAGGAAATTTGACAGATTAAAGTGAAGGTGGGTGCGCTGACGTCTGTACCTATTGATGAATTTCATTCGGCTACAAAAAACCAGGAGGTCTATTCTCTAAGCAAAAAGCCCGTGTTTTCGACCTTAGTTACGGGCGTTTTGGACAACGAGCCCGAACTAAGAATGAATGATATTACGACTTAATAGCTAGCTCCATAGAGTCCGCGCCACTACTCATTACTTGCAGAAATTTCATGGTACTACTTTTGAAATGTTATTTTGATGTAATGACATAGACAGTAGCGCCACGTCAAAAGGACTTCAGCCATGGCGGTATTATCCGTCCGCAATTTTCATTTTGACAAAGTTACTTTCGCACTTTTGCATCCGTACCCATGTCTTAGTCAACAGACTTGATAAAAGACTCTCAGAGCCGTCCAAAGCGCGATGCATTGACGATATCGTCAAAGTCGCAAGGAACAGATGGGACAGAAAAATTAAGGAGCCTATACCCACCAGTGGTGGCCAAATGATGATGATAAAAGTAATCATCCAAACAAGTGCGTATGGACGAGTACTGACACTGCATGAAGCTTTTTTGAAACTACGTATTTTCCTACTCCTCCACTATTATTTTCTGATTAATTTCGTTGCAGGATCCAAGACAGTTAAATACATTCTCCGAGACGTTGAGCTTCATTTTCGCCAATTTTGATTCTGGCTTGCGTTAGTGATGGGATTGGTGGGTTTTGCCGTGCGTGTGTGTTGTTTCAATGTCAGCATAGTGTGAAGATCTCTTAGCTTATTCAACTTACGTAACAGACAAACCAGTGCGCCGAAATGATTCTTTGTGGATAATGTGCCAACAGCCTTGTGCGAGTTAGGATCAAGAATCTGGAAAAGTAGAAATTGTTGGTTTAAATAAGTCCAGTAGTGTTTTCTTTCTTACTATTACTTTCTATTTTTTTAAAACTTCGCCTTACAGTAGGAACCTTTACTTAATTGAGATTTTGAAAGTCAAAGTCAAAGTCAAATCATTTATTTCAATTAGGCCATCAACGAGGCACTTTCAAACGTCGAATATTAACATTAAGGAAATGGGATGGGATGGGATTGATTCTACACCCATTCGCTAGGGTAGGTTTGTATGAAGAAGAATGGGCCAGAAACTCCATACTTACTCTTTTTAAAAATGTTTAACAATATTTTTATATACATCATTTGACATCAATAATGTGAAAGCAATGTACTTTAAATCTAGACTAAATATTATAAATAAAAAAAAATGAATAAGAAAAAAAAAATTAGCACTAAGGTACATGGTGTTCACATTTTAACAAAATATTGCAATTACCTACAGCTATTTTACAAATATAATATAAGTGTGTGAGCATTCAAATTTCAACAAGCTTGATTTTGTTTAAACCCTACATTGTACTATGGAGCAGGACCAGCATGTTTCCAAACATTTTTATCTTGAATATAATCTTCTAATTTATAATATGCTTGTTTACTAAGTGTATTTTTTATGTAACTTTTAAACTTTCTTTCATTTAGAGTTAAAATTTCGCTAGGTATTTTGTTGTAACATTTAACACAGTACCCCATAAAAGATTTTTTGACTTTAGACAATCTAAAATAAGGTTGATCAATTTTATCTTTATTTCTAGTATTAAAATTATGTCTATCGCTTATTTTATTAAAAAGATGAAGATTTTTCCTAACATGCATTATATTTTCATAAATAAATTGACAAGGCACTGTCATTATATTAATCTTTTTGAATAGTTCCCTAAGAGATTCGCGACGACGTAGATTGTAAATAGCTCTGATGGCTCTCTTTTGCAAAATAAAAATGGATTCAATGTCAGCCGCCCGGCCTCACAGTAGAATGCCATAAGACATAATGCTGTGAAAGTAGCTGAAGTAAACCAAACGCGCAGTTTCGACGTCTGTTAACTGTCTTATCTTTCTAACAGCATAAGCGGCTGAGCTAAGACGGCTCGCTAGAGATGCTATATGGGTGATTGAGTATTTTTTTTTCTTATGGAATTCAAAGCTTTTTATTTTGAGATTTTTTTTTTAAATCTCACCGTTACTTTGTGTAAGTTATTTCATCGCCACTATCCTTAAAACAGTGAAGGAAAACATCAAGAGGTAACCGGCATATCCAAGAACCAAAATTTCGCAGGGAGGAGGTCTGTGTCCCAGCAGTGGTAACAATATAGGCTGATGATGATGATATATAATTTGAATGCAATGAAAAGGCTGGTTTTCATGTAAAACTGACCGACCTCACAGATGCCTTGCTTGATGACGTACATCTCGTTAGTGAGCTCCCCAGTATTGAGTAGGATCTCATTGGGCGACGAGTAGAACAGCTTCACTGACGACATGACGGCTTTGAGGTCTTCCTTATTGACCATCTGTAACAAATAGTTTCCTAAAAGAACGGGGGATCCTTCCAGTATTACGTTAGCAAAAACATAAAACCAGAATAAAATGAAACGCGGCGAGATTTGACGACTCGCTCCAGTAACTGACGCCAGCGACTCTATCCAGTAAACGGCGTCCGCAACTCGCTCCAGGAACTGGCGCCAGCGACTCGCTCAAATAACTGACGCCTCGACTAACGGCTCGAGATACTAGAGCGAGTCACTGGTGCCAGTTACTGGAGCGAGTCACTGGCGTCATTTGCGAACCCAAGTTACTGGAGCGAGTTGCGGACGCCAGTTACTGGAGCGAGTCGCTGGCGCCAGTTACAGGATCGAGTCGCTGGCGCCAGTAACTGGTGCAAGTCGCTGGCGCCAGTAACTGGTGCGAGTCGCTGGCGCTAGTTGCTCGAGCCAGTAACTAGTGCCAGTGACTCGCTCCAGTAACTGGTGCTAGTGACTCGCTCCAGTAACTGGTGCCAGTGACTCACTCCTGTAACTCGCGCCAGTAACTCGCTCGCTGACGCCAGTGACTGACGCCAGCGACTCGCGCCAGTGACTCACTCCAGTATCTCGAGCCAATAAGTCGCTCCAGTAACTCGCTCCAGTAACTCGCGCCAGTTACTCGCTCCAGTAACTGGTGCCAGTGACTCGTTCCAGTAACTGGTGCTAGTGACTCGCTCCAGTAACTGGTGCCAGTGACTCGCTCCTGTAACTCGCGCCAGTAACTCGCTCGCTGGCGCCAGTGACAGACGCCAGCGACTCGCGCCAGTGACTCACTCCAGTATCTCGAGCCAATAAGTCGCTCCAGTAACTCACGCCAGTGACTCGCTCCAGTAACTGGTGCCAGTGACTCGCGCTAGTGACTCGCTCCAGTAACTAGTGCCAGTGACTCGCTCCTGTAATTCGCGCCAGTAACTCGCTCCTGTAACTGGCGCCAGTGACTGACGCCAGCGACTCGCTCCAGTAACTGGCTCCAGTTACTCGCGCCAGTAACTCGCTCAGTAACAGGCGCCAGGTACTCGTTCCTGTAACTGGCGCCAGTGACTGACGCCAGCGACTCGCGCCAGTAACTCGCTCCAGTAACTGGTGTTAGTGACTCGCTCCAGTAACTGGTGCCAGTGACTCGCTCCTGTAACTCGCGCCAGTAACTCGCTCGCTGGCGCCAGTGACTGACGCCAGCGACTCGCGCCAGTGACTCACTCCAGTATCTCGAGCCAATAAGTCGCTCCAGTAACTCGCGCCAGTGACTCGCTCCAGTAACTGGTGCCAGTGACTCGCTCCAGTAACTGGCACCAGTGACTCACTCCAGTATCTCGAGCCAGTAACTCGCTCCAATAACTCGCGCCAGTGACTCGCTCCAGTAACTGGTGCCAGTGACTCGCTCCTGTAACTGGTGCCAGTGACTGACGCCAGTAACTCGCTCCAGTAACTGGTGCCAGTAACTCGCTCCAATAACTCGCGCCAGTGACTCGCTCCAGTAACTGGTGCCAGTGACTCGCTCCTGTAACTGGTGCCAGTGACTGACGCCAGTAACTCGCTAAAGTTACTCGCGCCAGTAACTCGCTCCAGTAACTCGCGCTAGTAACTCGCTCCAGTAACTGGCACCAGGAACTCGCTCCAGTAACTGGTGCCAGGAACTCGCTTCAGTAACTGGTGCCAGTGACTCGCTCCAGTAACTCGCGCCAGTAACTCGCTCCAGTAACTCACTCCTATAACTGGCGCCAGTGACTCGCTCCAGTAACTGGTGCCAGTGACTCGCTCCAGTAACTCGCTCCAGTAACTCACTCCAGTAACTCGCGCTAGTGACTCGCTCCAGTTACTCGCGCCAGTAACTCGCTCCAGTAACAGGCGCCAGGTACTCGCTCCTGGAACTGGCGCCAGTAACTCGCTCGCTGGCGCCAGTGACTGACGGCAGCGACTCGCGCCAGTGACTCGCTCTAGTATCTCGAGCCATTAACTCGCTCCAGTAACTGGCGCCAGTGACTCGCTCCAGTAACTGGCGCCAATGACTCGCTCCAGTAACTGGCGCCAGTGACTCGCTCCAGTAACTCGCGCCAGTGACTCGCTCCAGTAACTGGTGCCAGTGACTCGCTCCAGTAACTGGTGCCAGTGTCTCGCTCCAGTAACTGGTGCCAGTGACTCGCTCCAGTAACTGGTGCCAGTGACTCGCTCCAGTAACTGGTGCCAGTGACTCGCTCCAGTAACTGGTGCCAGTAACTCGCGCCAGTGACTCGTTCCAGTCACTGGCGCCAGTTACTCGCTCCAGTAATTGGCGCCAGTAACTCGTTCCAGTAACTGGCGCCAGGTACTCGCTCCAGTAACTGGTGCCAGTGACTTGCTCCAGTAACTGACGCCAGTGACTCGCTCCAGTAACTAGCTCCAGTAACTGGCGCCAGGTACTCGCTCCTGTAACTGGCGCCAGTGACTCGCTCCTATAACTGGTGCCAGTGACTCGCTCCAGTAACTCGCGCCAGCAACTCGCTCCAGTAACTCGCGCCAGTGACTCGCTCCAGTAACTTGTGCCAGTGACTCGCTCCAGTAACTGGCGCCAGTTACTCGCTCCTATAACTGGTGCCAGTGACTCGCTCCAGTAACTCGCGCCAGCAACTCGCTCCAGTAACTCGCGCCAGTGACTCGCTCCAGTAACTTGTGCCAGTGACTCGCTCCAGTAACTGGTGCCAGTGACTCGCTCCAGTAACTGGTGCCAGTGACTTGCTCCAGTAACTGACGCCAGTGACTCGCTCCAGTAACTAGCTCCAGTAACTGGCGCCAGGTACTCGCTCCTGTAACTGGCGCCAGTGACTCGCTCCTATAACTGGTGCCAGTGACTCGCTCCAGTAACTCGCGCCAGCAACTCGCTCCAGTAACTCGCGCCAGTGACTCGCTCCAGTAACTTGTGCCAGTGACTCGCTCCAGTAACTGGTGCCAGTGACTCGCTCCAGTAACTGGCGCCAGTGACTCGCTCCTATAACTGGTGCCAGTGACTCGCTCCAGTAACTCGCGCCAGTGACTCGCTCCAGTAACTTGTGCCAGTGACTCGCTCCAGTAACTGGTGCCAGTGACTCGCTCCAGTAACTGGTGCCAGTGACTCGCTCCAGTAACTGGTGCCAGTGACTCGCTCCAGTAACTGGTGCCAGTGACTGGTTCCAGTAACTCGCGCCAGTGACTCGCTTCAGTAACTGGTGCCAGTGACTCGTTCCAGTAACTCGCGCCAGTAACTCGCGCTAGTGACTCGCTCCAGTAACTAGTGCCAGTGACTCGCTCCTGTAACTCGCGCCAGTAACTCGCTCCTGTAACTGGCGCCAGTGACTGACGCCAGCGTCTCGCTCCAGTAACTGGCGCCAGTGACTCGCTCCAGTAACTCGCGCTAGTAACTCGCTCCAGTAACTGGCACCAGTGACTCGCTCCTGTAACTGGCGCCAGGTTCTCGCTTCAGTAACTCGCTCGAGTAACTGGAGCCAGTGACTCGCTCCAGTTACTCGCGCCAGTAACTCGCTCCAGTAACAGGCACCAAGAACTCGCTCCAGTAACTGGTGCCAGTGACTTGCTCCAGTAACTGGTGCCAGTAACTCGCTCCAGTAACTCGCTCCAGTAACTCACTCCAGTAACTCGCGCCAGTGACTCGCTCCAGTTACTCGCGCCAGTAACTCGCTCGCTGGCGCCAGTGACTGACGGCAGCGACTCGCGCCAGTGACTTGCTCGAGTAACTGGTGCCAGTGACTCGCTCCAGTAACTTGTGCCAGTGACTCGCTCCTGTAACTGGCGCCAGTGACTGACGCCAGTGACTCGTTCCAGTAACTCGCGCCAGTGACTCGTTCCAGTAACTCGCGCCAGTGACTCGCTCCAGTAACTGGTGCCAGTGACTGACACCAGCGACTCGCTCCAGTAACTGGCGCCAGTGACTCGCGCCAGTGACTCGTTCCTGTAACTCGCGCCAGTGCCTCGCTCCAGTAACTGGTGCCAGTGACTCGCTCCTGTAACTGGCGCCAGTGACTGACGCCAGCGACTCGCTCCAGTAACTGGCGCCAGGGACTCGCTCCAGTCACTCGCGCCAGTGACTCACTCCAGTATCTCGAGCCAGGAACTCGCTCCAGTAACTAGCTCCAGTAACTGGAGCCAGTGACTCGCTCCAGTTACTCGCGCCAGTAACTCGCTCCAGTAACTCGCGCCAGTGACTGGCGCCAGGTACTCGCTCCAGTAACTGGCTCCAGTTACTCGCGCCAGTAACTCGCTCCAGTAACAGGCACCAAGAACTCGCTCCAGTAACTGGTGCCAGTGACTTGCTCCAGTAACTGGTGCCAGTGACTCGCTCGTGCCAGTGACTCGCTCCAGTAACTGGTGCCAGTGACTCGCTCCAGTAACTGGCGCCAGTGACTCGCTCGTGCCAGTGACTCGCTCCAGTAACTGGTGCCAGTGACTCGCTCCAGTAACTGGCGCCAGGTTCTCGCTTCAGTAACTGGAGCCAGTGACTCGCTCCAGTTACTCGCGCCAGTAACTCGCTCTAGTAACTGGTGCCAGTGACTTGCTCCAGTAACTGGTGCCAGTGACTCGCTCCAGTAACTCGCTCCAGTTACTCGCGCCAGTAACTGGCTCCAGTAACAGGCGCCAGGTACTCGCTCCTGGAACTGGCGCCAGTAACTCGCTCGCTGGCGCCAGTGACTGACGGCAGCGACTCGCGCCAGTGACTTGCTCGAGTAACTGGTGCCAGTGACTCGCTCCAGTAACTTGTGCCAGTGACTCGCTCCAGTAACTCGCGCCAGTAACTGGTGCCAGTGACTCGCTCCAGTAACTCGCGCCAGTAACTCGCTCCTGTAACTCGCGCCAGTGCCTCGCTCCAGTAACTGGTGCCAGTGACTCACTCCAGTATCTCGAGCCAGGAACTCGCTCCAGTAACTAGCTCCAGTAACTGGAGCCAGTGACTCGCTCCAGTTACTCGCGCCAGTAACTCGCTCCAGTAACTCGCGCCAGTGACTGGCGCCAGGTACTCGCTCCAGTAACTGGCTCCAGTTACTCGCGCCAGTAACTCGCTCCAGTAACAGGCACCAAGAACTCGCTCCAGTAACTGGTGCCAGTGACTTGCTCCAGTAACTGGTGCCAGTGACTCGCTCGTGCCAGTGACTCGCTCCAGTAACTGGTGCCAGTGACTCGCTCCAGTAACTGGCGCCAGTGACTCGCTCCAGTAACTGGTGCCAGTGACTCGCTCGTGCCAGTGACTCGCTCCAGTAACTGGTGCCAGTGACTCGCTCCAGTAACTGGCGCCAGGTTCTCGCTTCAGTAACTGGAGCCAGTGACTCGCTCCAGTTACTCGCGCCAGTAACTCGCTCTAGTAACTGGTGCCAGTGACTTGCTCCAGTAACTGGTGCCAGTGACTCGCTCCAGTAACTCGCTCCAGTTACTCGCGCCAGTAACTGGCTCCAGTAACAGGCGCCAGGTACTCGCTCCTGGAACTGGCGCCAGTAACTCGCTCGCTGGCGCCAGTGACTGACGGCAGCGACTCGCGCCAGTGACTTGCTCGAGTAACTGGTGCCAGTGACTCGCTCCAGTAACTCGCGCCAGTAACTCGCTCCTGTAACTCGCGCCAGTGCCTCGCTCCAGTAACTGGTGCCAGTGACTCGCTCCTGTAACTGGCGCCAGTGACTGACGCCAGCGACTCGCTCCAGTAACTGGCGCCAGGTACTCGCTCCAGTCACTCGCGCCAGTGACTCACTCCAGTATCTCGAGCCAGGAACTCGCTCCAGTAACTAGCTCCAGTAACTGGAGCCAGTGACTCGCTCCAGTTACTCGCGCCAGTAACTCGCTCCAGTAACTCGCGCCAGTGACTGGCGCCAGGTACTCGCTCCAGTAACTGGCTCCAGTTACTCGCGCCAGTAACTCGCTCCAGTAACAGGCACCAAGAACTCGCTCCAGTAACTGGTGCCAGTGACTTGCTCCAGTAACTGGTGCCAGTGACTCGCTCTAGTAACTCGCTCCAGTAACTCCTCACTCCAGTAACTCGCGCTAGTGACTCGCTCCAGTTACTCGCGCCAGTAACTCGCTCCAGTCACAGGCGCCAGGTACTCGCTCCTGGAGTAAGTCGCTCGCTGGCGCCAGTAACTCCTCCAGTAACTCGCTCGCTGGCGCCAGTGACTGACGGCAGCGACTCGCGCCAGTGACTTGCTCGAGTAACTGGTGCCAGTGACTCGCTCCAGTAACTCGCGCCAGTAACTCGCTCCAGTAACTCGCGCCAGTAACTGGTACCAGGTACTCGCTCCAGTAACTGGCTCCAGTTACTCGCTCCTGTAACTGGCGTCAGTGACTCGCTCTAGTATCTCGAGCCATTAACTTGCTCTAGTAACTCGCGCCAGTAACTCCTTCCAGTAACTGGCGCCAGGTACTCGCTTCAGTAACTGGCGCCAGTGACTCGCTCCAGTAACTGGTGCCAGTGACTCGCTTCAGTAACTGGTGCCAGTAACTCGCTTCAGTAACTGGTGCCAGTAACTCGCGCCAGTAACTCGCGCTAGTGACTCGCTCCAGTAACTAGTGCCAGTGACTCGCTCCTGTAACTCGCGCCAGTAACTCGCTCCTGTAACTGGCGCCAGTGACTGACGCCAGTGACTCGCTTCAGTAACTGGCGCCAGTGACTCGCTCCAGTAACTCGCGCTAGTAACTCGCTCCAGTAACTGGCACCAGTGTCTCGCTCCTGTAACTGGCGCCAGGTTCTCGCTTCAGTAACTCGCTCGAGTAACTGGAGCCAGTGACTCGCTCCAGTTACTCGCGCCAGTAACTCGCTCCAGTAACAGGCACCAAGAACTCGCTCCAGTAACTGGTGCCAGTGACTTGCTCCAGTAACTGGTGCCAGTGACTCGCTCCAGTAACTCGCTCCAGTAACTCCTCACTCCAGTAACTCGCGCTAGTGACTCGCTCCAGTTACTCGCGCCAGTAACTCGCTCCAGTAACAGGCGCCAGGTACTCGCTCCTGGAACTGGCGCCAGTAACTCGCTCGCTGGCGCCAGTGACTGACGGCAGCGACTCGCGCCAGTAACTCGCGCCAGTAACTCCTTCCAGTAACTGGCGCCAGGTACTCGCTTCAGTAACTGGCGCCAGTGACTCGCTCCAGTAACTGGTGCCAGTGACTCGCTTTTTTTTTTTTTTTTTTTTTTTTTTTTGTAACTGGCGCATGTGACTGACGCCAGTGACTCGTTCCAGTAACTCGCGCCAGTGACTCGTTCCAGTAACTCGCGCCAGTGACTCGCTCCAGTAACTGGTGCCAGTGACTCGCTCCAGTGACTCGCGCCAGTAACTCGCTCCTGTAACTGGCGCCAGTGACTGACACCAGCGACTCGCTCCAGTAACTCGCGCCAGTGACTCGTTCCAGTAACTCGCGCCAGTGACTCGCTCCAGTAACTGGTGCCAGTGACTCGCTCCTGTAACTGGCGCCAGTGACTGACACCAGCGACTCGCTCCAGTAACTCGCGCTAGTAACTCGCTCCAGTAACTGGCACCAGTAACTGGCACCAGGAACTCGCTCCAGTAACTGGTGCCAGGAACTCGCTTCAGTAACTGGTGCCAGTGACTCGCTCCTGTAACTCGCGCCAGTGACTCGTTCCTGTAACTCGCGCCAGTGCCTCGCTCCAGTAACTGGTGCCAGTGACTCGCTCCTGTAACTGGCGCCAGTGACTGACGCCAGCGACTCGCTCCAGTAACTGGAGCCAGTGACTCGCTCCAGTAACTGGCTCCAGTTACTCGCGCCAGTAACTCGCTCCAGTAACAGGCACCAAGAACTCGCTCCAGTAACTGGTGCCAGTGACTTGCTCCAGTAACTGGTGCCAGTGACTCGCTCCAGTAACTCGCTCCAGTAACTCACTCCAGTAACTCGCGCTAGTGACTCGCTCCAGTTACTCGCGCCAGTAACTCGCTCCAGTAACAGGCGCCAGGTACTCGCTCCTGGAACTGGCGCCAGTTACTCGCTCGCTGGCGCCAGTGACTGACGGCAGCGACTCGCGCCAGTGACTTGCTCCAGTAACTGGTGCCAGTGACTCGCTCCAGTAACTGGTGCCAGTGACTCGCTCCAGTAACTCACTCCAGTAACTCGCGCTAGTGACTCGCTCCAGTTACTCGCTCCAGTAACTCGCGCCAGTGACTGGCGCCAGGTACTCGCTCCAGTAACTGGCTCCAGTTACTCGCGCCAGTAACTCGCTCCAGTAACAGGCACCAAGAACTCGCTCCAGTAACTGGTGCCAGTGACTTGCTCCAGTAACTGGTGCCAGTGACTCGCTCCAGTAACTCGCTCCAGTAACTCACTCCAGTAACTCGCGCTAGTGACTCGCTCCAGTTACTCGCTCCAGTAACTCGCGCCAGTGACTGGCGCCAGGTACTCGCTCCAGTAACTGGCTCCAGTTACTCGCGCCAGTAACTCGCTCCAGTAACAGGCACCAAGAACTCGCTCCAGTAACTGGTGCCAGTGACTTGCTCCAGTAACTGGTGCCATTAACTCGCTCCAGTAACTCGCGCCAGTAACTCCTTCCAGTAACTGGCGCCAGGTACTCGCTTCAGTAACTGGCGCCAGTGACTCGCTCCAGTAACTGGTGCCAGTGACTCGCTTTTTTTTTTTTTTTTTTTTTTTTTTTTTTTTTTTTTTTTTTTTTTTTTTTTTTGTAACTGGCGCATGTGACTGACGCCAGTGACTCGTTCCAGTAACTGGTGCCAGTGACTCGCTCCAGTGACTCGCGCCAGTAACTCGCTCCTGTAACTGGCGCCAGTGACTGACACCAGCGACTCGCTCCAGTAACTCGCGCCAGTGACTCGTTCCAGTAACTCGCGCCAGTGACTCGCTCCAGTAACTGGTGCCAGTGACTCGCTCCTGTAACTGGCGCCAGTGACTGACACCAGCGACTCGCTCCAGTAACTCGCGCTAGTAACTCGCTCCAGTAACTGGCACCAGTAACTGGCACCAGGAACTCGCTCCAGTAACTGGTGCCAGGAACTCGCTTCAGTAACTGGTGCCAGTGACTCGCTCCTGTAACTCGCGCCAGTGACTCGTTCCTGTAACTCGCGCCAGTGCCTCGCTCCAGTAACTGGTGCCAGTGACTCGCTCCTGTAACTGGCGCCAGTGACTGACGCCAGCGACTCGCTCCAGTAACTGGAGCCAGTGACTCGCTCCAGTAACTGGCTCCAGTTACTCGCGCCAGTAACTCGCTCCAGTAACAGGCACCAAGAACTCGCTCCAGTAACTGGTGCCAGTGACTTGCTCCAGTAACTGGTGCCAGTGACTCGCTCCAGTAACTCGCTCCAGTAACTCACTCCAGTAACTCGCGCTAGTGACTCGCTCCAGTTACTCGCGCCAGTAACTCGCTCCAGTAACAGGCGCCAGGTACTCGCTCCTGGAACTGGCGCCAGTTACTCGCTCGCTGGCGCCAGTGACTGACGGCAGCGACTCGCGCCAGTGACTTGCTCCAGTAACTGGTGCCAGTGACTCGCTCCAGTAACTCGCGCCAGTAACTCGCTCCAGTAACTCACGCTAGTGACTCGCTCCAGTTACTCGCGCCAGTAACTCGCTCCAGTAACAGGCGCCAGGTACTCGCTCCTGGAACTGGCGCCAGTAACTTGCTCGCTGGCGCCAGTGACTGACGGCAGCGACTCGCGCCAGTGACTTGCTCGAGTAACTGGTGCCAGTGACTCGCTCCAGTAACATGTGCCAGTGACTCGCTCCCGTAACTGGCGCCAGTGACTGACGCCAGTGACTCGTTCCAGTAACTCGCGCCAGTGACTCGTTCCAGTAACCCGCGCCAGTGAATCGCTCCAGTAACTGGTGCCAGTGACTCGCTCCAGTAACTCGCGCCAGTAACTCGCTCCTGTAACTGGCGCCAGTGACTGACACCAGCGACTCGCTCCAGTAACTGGCGCCAGTGACTCGCTCCAGTAACTCGCGCTAGTAACTCGCTCCAGTAACTGGCACCAGGAACTCGCTCCAGTAACTGGTGCCAGGAACTCGCTTCAGTAACTGGTGCCAGTGACTCGCTCCTGTAACTCGCGCCAGTGACTCGTTCCTGTAACTCGCGCCAGTGCCTCGCTCCAGTAACTGGTACCAGTGACTCGCTCCTGTAACTGGCGCCAGTGACTGACGCCAGCGACTCGCTCCAGTAACTGGCGCCAGGTACTCGCTCCAGTCACTCGCGCCAGTGACTCACTCCAGTATCTCGAGCCAGTAACTCGCTCCAGTAACTAGCTCCAGTAACTGGAGCCAGTGACTCGCTCCAGTTACTCGCGCCAGTAACTCGCTCCAGTAACTCGCGCCAGTGACTGGCGCCAGGTACTCGCTCCAGTAACTGGCTCCAGTTACTCGCGCCAGTAACTCGCTCCAGTAACAGGCACCAAGAACTCGCTCCAGTAACTGGTGCCAGTGACTTGCTCCAGTAACTGGTGCCAGTGACTCGCTCCAGTAACTCACTCCAGTAACTCGCGCTAGTGACTCGCTCCAGTTACTCGCGCCAGTAACTCGCTCCAGTAACAGGCGCCAGGTACTCGCTCCTGGAACTGGCGCCAGTAACTCGCTCGCTGGCGCCAGTGACTGACGGCAGCGACTCGCGCCAGTGACTTGCTCGAGTAACTGGTGCCAGTGACTCGCTCCAGTAACTCGCGCCAGTAACTCGCTCCAATAACTCGCGCCAGTAACTGGTACCAGGTACTCGCTCCAGTAACTGGCTCCAGTTACTCGCTCCTGTAACTGGCGTCAGTGACTCGCTCTAGTATCTCGAGCCATTAACTCGCTCCAGTAACTCGCGCCAGTAACTCCTTCCAGTAACTGGCGCCAGGTACTCGCTTCAGTAACTGGCGCCAGTGACTCGCTCCAGTAACTGGCGCCAGTGACTCGCTCCAGTAACTGGTGCCAGTGACTCGCTCCAGTAACTGGTGCCAGTGACTCGCTCCTGTAACTTGCGCCAGTGACTCGCTCCAGTAACTGGTGCCAGTGACTCGCTCCAGTAACTCGCGCCAGTGACTCGCTCCAGTAACTGGTGCCAGTGACTCGCTCGTGCCAGTGACTCGCTCCTGTAACTGGCGCCAGTGACTAACGCCAGCGACTCGCTCCTGTACCTGGCGTTCGCAAATGACGCCAGTGACTCGCTCCTGTAACTGGCGCCAGTGACTCCCTCCAGTAACTGGCGCCAGTGACTTGCTCCAGTAACTGGCGCCAATTAAGCGACGATGACGTCTTAAAGACGGACCGTGACATAAATACTTACTCACCCTCAGGAATGGAATGGCCAAAATGTACATGCTGCGGTTCCTGCCGATGATGTCCGTGTACACATGCTCGGGCAGGTCGTAGAATATGTTGGAGTGCTTCTTGTGGGTCATCTTGTACGCCTGGGTAACATGGAGCCATCATTAACATAGGGCCCCGTCCAAAAGGAAACGAGGTAAGAGCGCGAATCGCACACAAAAATACGACAAAATATAGTGCGTTTAAAGTGAGACGTTGCCGCCGTGCAGCTTGACCGTGTCTCCTTGATCGTGGCCTTACGGCTCGTTCACGACTTAGTCCAAGCATTGCTTGCGCAGCGGTGATATGGGAGAGCGTTGGGCACGCCACGTAGACATGGCAGTAGTTGGCGGCAACTACGGTCCGTGTTTACTGGCGTCCGCGTCGCACTCATTCGTTTTTCTTTTGTTCCTGCCACTCTGAACACCGCGCGCCACTCTACCGGGCCGATTCACTCGGTGAAAACGGTGCGCCAACCATTTTATACATTTGTCTTACCGCTCGCTGCCACCGCAACTGTGAACACAGTTTCCCATCTTGGACAAAAAGCTGGCAAAAAATACTGGTTTTGTACAGAGATAATTATTTTATTCCCTGGACGAACATATGTATAGAAAACTATTTATTTCGGTATGCAAACCCCACCCACCTCCGGTAACACCGGTTGTATCGTATCTATGCAAGCAAAATTATGAAATCACTTACTTGGAATTGATTTGGGAAAGCTTTTTAAATAATGGCGTTATTTGGTATCAATTAAAGTTAACAGTTAAACCTTTAAAATGTTACCACTTTTTAGGGTTCCGTAGTTAACTAGGAACCCTTATAGTTTCGCCATGTCTGTCTGTCTGTCTGTCTGTCCGTCCTCGCTTAATCTCTGTGACCGTTAGCACTAGAAAGCTGAAATTTGGTACCAATATGTATATCAATCACGCCGACAAAGTGCAAAAATAAAAATTGGAAAAAAATGTTTTTTTAGGGTAGCCCCCCTATATGTAAAATAGAAAGTGATTTTTTTTTTAATTTCAACCCTAACGTGTGATATATCGTTGGATAGGTATTTAAAAATGAATAGGGGTTTACTAAGATCATTTTTTGATGATGTCAATAGTTTCGGAAATAATCGCTCCTAAAGTCAAAAACAATGTGTCCCCCCCCCTCTAACTTTTGAACCATAAGTTTAGAAAATATGAAAAAAATCTGGAAAGTAGAACTTTATAAGGACTTTCTAGGAAAATTATTTTGAACTTGATGGAAAGAGTTTTTGTGCAAAAAAAACAAGAAGGTGGTACAAAATTCCTGGACTAAGTTTGTAGTATAATCAATTATTTAAGTTTAAAAAAAGGCTATTTGTTAACACTTATTGTAACGGACGGGAAACTACGGAACCCTACCCTGAGCGTGGCCTGACACGCTCTTGGCCGGTTTTTTATTAAATGGATTTAATAAAAAAAATATCTGACGTGACGTGATTCAATTTAGTTAATTAAATAAACAGATTCTACGAGTAGACACTTTTCCCCTTTATTTTAATTTGGAAAAGATGTACATTTGCTTAAACCTGTTGAAAAGCCAGGTGTCTACCTTGTCAGTGTGCCAGCACAGTTGCAAGTAGGCAATGAACCGCTTCATCAACAGTGGGTCCACCTCGTTCCTGATCAAGAAACTCTTCACCATGGCTATACGGGAGTCGTAGTTCTCTCTGTAAATTGTTTATTTATTATTAAATAGTCTGAAGTGATTCTGTTGACTGTTTTTATTTTAATTTTTCAATGACAGCAGTTTTCTAGAACGGCAACGCGCCCGCCGTGATGGCATCATTTAGCCATGACTGTGGTGACTGGGTAAAATAATGATTTTATTTATTTTGAGAAATACCAGTTTTGATTGCTGATAATTATAATAAAAGTGGCTTTGTTTTTTATCTTTTGACTTTTGCCACCACAAGTTTCTATGGCCATCTTCCAGCTCCTTGATTAGGCACCTATGACACATCATAGGTGCGTTTACAAACATAGAACCTCACATACTCCCGATTATTCTCCTTTTGTTTTTAATCAATTCACTGATTGTGATGTTAAGAAGAGCATATTATCTATTACGTCAAATGCTGTAGGTAGTGACTGTATAAGTCGCAAAATGATACTCCCTATTCTGGACGAAATCCTTCCTGTCCTTTGTCATATCCTTAATTATTCCCATCTTCTTGGAAAGAAGCCCAAATAACCCCTCTCCCAAAAAAGTGTAATCCAGTTTCCTTTTCAGAATACCGTCCAATATCCATTTTACCATTCCTGTCCAAAGTCTTAGAACGCCTTATCCATAGTCAACTCAGTGCTTTCCTCTGTAAAAATGAACTCCTTAATTGTTACCAGTCCGGGTTTCGTTCAGGGCACAGCACTACCACAGCACTTGTTAACATTACTGACGATATTAGATTGGGTATGGACAATGGAAATCTGACGGTACTTTCCTTACTGGACTTCAGTAACGCTTTTAATACTGTCGATTTTGATGTTCTACTTGGTATACTTAGCTCTCTTAACATATCTCCAACGGTAATTGATTGGTTTCGTAGTTACCTGTGTGACCGCCGGCAACGTATTTGCATTGAAGGATCGTCATCTTCATGGTGCAATACTAATGCTGGCGTACCACAGGGCGGCGTGCTATCTCCTCTTCTTTTCGCTATTCCTATCAATTCTATTTCTAATGACCTTCTCTCATCCCATCATCTATATGCTGACGATCTGCAAATTTATTCACAAGCTCCGGTAGATGAATTGTCTGAGGCGGTGAATATGGTGAATAAAGACCTGGCACGTATTTCTGAGTGGAGTTTGGCTCATGGTTTGAAGGTTAACCCTGTGAAGACGCAAGTCATTATTGTCGGTAGCCCTAGGCTTCGTTCAAAAATTTACTGGTCGGCCGTTCCCCAGATATATTTTGATGGATCATTAATCCCTTATAGCGATGCAGTTAAAAACCTGGGTATTTATATTGACAAGGACTTATCTTGGGGGCCCCAGTTGCAAGAGGTGAGCCGCAAATTGTTTGCGTCTGCAGGTTCCTTACGCCGTTTACGCAATTTTCTTCCAACTGCCACCAAAGCTGCGCTTGCCCAATCTCTCCTTCTCCCTATCCTCGACTATGCCAATACCAGTTATCCTGATCTCACTGAAGTGCAGCTAGATAAGCTTGAGCGACTCCAAAACTTCTGTATCAGGTTCATATTTGGTTTGCGCAAATATGACCATGTCTCCGAGTTCCGCAATAAACTCAAGTGGCTGCCTATCCGCCTTCGCCGGAATACGCATATTTTATCTTTATTGTACAACATTCTCTTCAATCCCACTACCCCCGTTTATCTCAAAGAACGCTTTAAGTTCATTAATGACACACATTTTAGACATTTGAGATCATCGGAGAATTTGAGGCTTTTGATGCCTGCACATACCACTAAATTCTATGACCATTCGTTTACGGTTCAGGCTATCCGTTTATGGAATGCATTGCCGGAGTCGGTAAGACAAGCAAAATCACTTATGGCTTTTAAAAACTTAGTTGTTAATCATTTTCATTCACTCCAATGATTTAAAGTTCAATCATAATCCAAGTCAATCATAATTATTTTTACTATATTATTTTATTTGTTAATTTTGTCTTCCACATCAATGTAAACATATTATATACATATATGTTAAGTACCAATACTCCATAGAATCCGCAAATTAAGGGAAACTCACGCAATACCTAATCAACATTGCATCAGCCAGGCGACAGGAATGAAAACGCTGATGTCGCACAACGTGACACACGACGGCGACCGGACGATGGCACCAATTTCCACATATTTCCTCACTTTTGATTCCAACTTCGAACAATTGTCACCTCAATTTATATTTTAATGTAATACTGTAATAAGTTTAATAAATAGTTGCAATTTAATTTCGGTTTTTTTTGCAACTTGCCCGCCGGTCTGACTTAATTGGCGCAGTCGGTAGGATCCTCGTGGATTCCTACAAAACTACCATACGATTATCCTGGTAGTTCGCGGTTCGAGGATCCGAATCTACACGTCGAGACCAGCAGCAGCAAGGGTATCCGAGCATCGATACGAGCGAGAAGGCCGAAATGAAACTGTGAGTACATTAAAATCTTTTAGTGGATTGCTCATTCCTTATCTTTAAGTTATCCTGTCTTTAAACTTTTCCAAAATTTTCCATCCGAGAGAATCGCGGAGTGTTAGGTTAGAGAGTAGGCAGAGTAATAGAAATAGTGCTTTAGACCTCAATAGACAATTAAATTCAAGTTGTAATTTAAGTGAAGATAAAATGGCCGATTTGGACCACATATTTAAGGCTCTTAGATTAGTACCCGAGTTCGACGGGAATGTTAATGTTCTAACGAGATTCATCCGGTTGTGTGACGAATTAATAGACGAATTTGTAACGAAACTTGACACCCCGAATAAACTTCATGAGATTGCTCTAATTAACGGAATACTAAATAAAGTAACGGGCCCCGCCGCACGTTTGATTAACTCTAATGGTGTCCCATCAGATTGGTCAGGCATACGTAAAGCTCTTGTCAATAATTTTTCGGACCAAAGGGATGAAACTGCGTTATATAACGATCTAGCATTATTATCTCAAGGCTCTGACAGCCCTCAGGAATATTACGAGCGTTGTCAGAACATATTCAGTACACTCATGACATATGTTACCCTGCACGAAACCATAGCTACAACCGTCGAAGCGAAGCGGGACCTTTACAAAAAGCTAACCCTTCAATCTTTTGTACGCGGTCTTAAAGATCCATTGGGCTCACGTATTCGTTGCATGAGACCTGAAAGTATCGAAAAGGCGTTGGAATATGTTCACGAGGAGCAAAATGTAGTTTATTTACAACAACGTAACAGCCAAATTCCTGATAAGAAATTAGCTCAACAAGCCACGTCACAAAAACTACCCCCTAACCAGAATTTCAATCTTCCGCCACCTAAACCGTTTATGTTTAATATGCCGGGACCTTCTAGGAGTTCTTTCGGACAGCCGATGATGTCACAGGGACCTCCACAATGGCGACCTAATTTTAACCATCAGAACCAGCCTGGTCCATCACGCACTCAACAAATATTCCGTGCTGCACCCAATAATTATAATCAGAATAATGCATTTAGATTTCCACCCCGTAACCCGGCACCGCAAGGCAACCCCCAACAGCAACGACCTATGAGTGGTGTTAGCCACTATGTGTCAAAACCGTTGCCACCCAGTAACGCTGTGAAAGGACATGACTGGTCTAGGTCGGGTAATCCCCCGCCTAACAACTATTTTAAAACAAGAGAGATGAATTTTAATGATTTTTCCGATTATTACGACTATAACGATTATTACGGCGGTTATTCTTATTACGAACCTTATGACTATTATATTGAGAACTATTATTCTGATTATGACCAAGTGTGCTACCAACAACCGGAAATAACACACAATGCTGCCCCTACCGAGGACTCTAATAAACTCGAAAGCCCTTCAGGTACTAATAGCGAGGATTTTCAGACGTCTCGAAAGTCAGACAAACCAAAATAGAGGTCAATCTGCAAACCCAACGCACACTACCTTACTTGCAAATCAAGGACCCCCCTTTAAAGCTTTTAATTGACACAGGCGCTAACGAATCTTTTATTTGTCCTAGTGCATTAGAAACTTATTTTCCTAATGTTGAATTGAAATATGATCCGTTTGAAGTTTGTAATGTGCACGCGACGACGCGTAGTAATTACTCAGTAACTATACCTTGTTTCCCAGAAATAAATGATAAGGATGATGTCACACTATTCGTCTATAAGTTTCACGATTATTTCGATGGGTTAATCGGATCAAATTTATTAGATAAGTGGGAAGCTACCATTGATTTTAAGACTAAATCTTTAATTACTAAGAATGCATCCAACCCCATACAGGTTTACGACTCGCGTAATGCAAACTTATATGAAGAAATAATACCTGCCAATTCTTCCAAATTAGTTAGGTTACCAGTTAATTCTCAAGACGGGGAAGTTATTATTCCGGAGCAAGTTATCTCAAACTGTCATATTAGCGAATGCCTAACTACTGTAAAGAACCACAGGGGCATAGTAGAGATACATAACCCCACGCGAAACGACGTTATATTTTCTATGGATCGCCCGGTGTGTGCGCAACTTTATAATCACGAGTGCAAACGTACCGAACAAGTGCCTCAGCGCGTAAAGGAAGTACTATCGCGTCTGCGCACTAGTCATTTAAATGAAGAGGAGCGCATTAACTTGGAATTATTATGTGCGCGTTATGCGGACGTATTTTATTTAGAGGGCGAGAACTTAACGTTTACTAACCAAATCAAACATTCTATTAAAACAACCGATGAGATACCGATTCACACTAAAAGCTACCGTTATCCTTTTGTGCATAGGCAAGAAGTCCAAGAACAAATTAGTAAGATGTTAGCTCAGGGAATAATCCGACCATCCGAGTCTGCGTGGAGCTCACCTATATGGGTTGTACCCAAAAAGGCTGATGCCTCGGGTAAGACTAAATGGCGAGTAGTAATAGACTTTCGGAAATTAAACGAGAAAACTTTAGATGACAAATACCCTATCCCTAACATTGCGGACATTTTGGACAAATTAGGTAATTGTCAATACTTCACAACCCTAGATTTGGCCAGTGGTTTTTATCAGGTGGAGATGGACCCCAAGGACATCCCCAAAACCGCTTTCACTGTTGAGCATGGCCACTTTGAGTTTTTAAGGATGCCAATGGGATTAAAGAACAGTCCATCCACTTTCCAAAGGGTAATGGACAATGTACTAAAAGACCTTCAAAATAACATATGCCTGGTCTATTTAGATGACGTCATCGTTTTCTCTACGTCACTACAGGAACATATGATCAACCTGGAAAAAGTATTTAACAGATTGCGACAGTCCAACTTTAAAATACAGATGGACAAGTCCGAGTTCCTCAAACTCGAGACAGCCTATCTAGGTCATGTTATCAGCAGTGCTGGTATAAAGCCAAACCCGGATAAAATATCGGCAATCAAAAATTACCCGCTTCCGAAAACCCCCACTGAGATTAAAAGATTCCTAGGACTTCTTGGCTATTATAGGAAATTTATACCGGATTTTGCAAAAGTCACAAAACCTTTGACTCAGTGCTTGAAGAAAGGCTCGAAAATTACTCTAGATCAAAATTATATTCAGTGTTTCGAAAAATGTAAAACTTTACTAGTTAATGATCCCATTTTAAAATACCCGGACTTTACTAAAGAATTTATTCTTTCCACTGACGCATCGAATTTAGCCATTGGAGCCGTGTTATCGCAAGGTACTATAGGTTCGGATAAGCCCATTGCTTATGCCTCCCGGACCTTGAATAGCAGTGAAATTAATTACAGCACGATCGAGAAGGAGTTACTGGCGATTGTCTGGGCCACAAAATATTTCAGGCCGTATTTGTTCGGTCGGAAATTCAAAATTGTAACGGACCATAGACCCTTGCAGTGGGTTATGAATATCAAAGAACCCAACTCGCGCCTCACACGTTGGCGACTTAAATTAAGTGAGTTCGATTTTTCAGTAGTATACAAACAAGGTCGATATAATACAAATGCGGACGCGTTATCACGAATTGAGTTACATAATGAAGAGACTAGTTCGCTTATCGCTAACCCTACCGAAAAGCCTCCTTCCTTAGATCTCTCAAGGACAGCTACGGTACATACTGATGCGGAGAACCCGATACTGGAAATACCTATAACGGATTTTCCTCTCAATAAATATCATAAGCAAATTATTTTTACAGTTGTCGATGACGTAAAGAGCCGCCCTTCCGTTTCAAAGCCCTTTGAATCGCATGTTAGGACACATATTCAAATTTCCAAAAATAATCTCGAAGAAGATATCGTAAACGCCGTTAAGGAATATGTTAACCCCAAGGTAAAGACCGGTATACTCATTAAACCCGCATTAGCTATGTATGAAATTATTCCCGTTATTCAAAATCAATTTAAAAGTTCATCCATGGATTTGGTATTAACAAAAGTCGAATTAGATAACGTAAAGGATTACCTAAAACAACAAGAGATAATTCGCAATTACCACGAAGGTAAGACGAACCATCGAGGGATTAACGAGTGTTACATGTCTTTATCTAGCAAGTATTATTGGCCTAAGATGAAGGAGCATATAATGAAATACATAAATGAGTGTAATATTTGTGGTCAGGCCAAGTACGATAGGAACCCAATAAAACAAAAGTTTCATATCGTACCACCTCCAACCAGACCCTTTGAGATAGTCCACCTTGATCTTTTAAGTGTCGAAACGCATAAGTATCTCACAATCATTGATGCTTTTTCAAAATATGCTCAGGCCTATCACTTGAAGGACGCAACAGCAGTCAGTGTCATTCAAGCCCTTTTAGTATTCAGTACCCATCACGGAATTCCCTTAACTATTGTAACAGATAGAGGCCCGGAATTTACTAATCAATTATTTTTAGAATTTATACGAATACATAAAATTCAACATCATAAAATTTTGGCATATACACCTAATGAAAATGGCATGGTAGAAAGACTACATTCCACATTATTAGAACACCTGCGCGTGTTGAAATTAGAGCACCGTGGGGAATCCGTAATTAACTTAATGCCATATGCGATCTTAGGTTACAATAGCTCTATTCATAGTTTTACGAAGTGCAAACCTTTAGATATAATCACCGGCCACTTAGATCCACGTGATCCGTTAGATATTAATGTTTCGGATAATATTCTACAATTATATTCACAGGAACACCGTAATAAAATGCAAAAAGTCTACGAAATTATCAATGAGTCATCGCTTCATGACCGTACACGTATTACCGAAAATCTTAATAAAGATAGGGAGCCCGAGCAAGAGTATAGCCCAAATCAGCAAATTTTTGTACGGAACCCTATGGCGAACCGTCACAAATTAGCCCCCAGATTTACGCGCGATACTGTTTTAGCCGACCTACCAATCCACATTTATACTAAAAAGAAACGTGGACCTGTTGCCAAGTCCCGCCTGAAAAGGGTCCCTAATAGTTCCCGATTGTTACAGGATAATTCCACTGATCCTGAGCCTGGCCCAAGCGGAAGAGATAATATTAAATAGTTTGGATAATGGACCTGGCATACTACCTTTCATGTTAGGAAAGACTAAAATCATTTCCCACTATCATTCATTCATCCAACCAGTTAATTTAGATGTCATGCGTAAGAATATAAATGTAGTTAAGAAACAACTGGATTATATTTCACCTGAATTCCATAATAAGACGCTATCATTATATGAACCACACATAGAGCATCTTAATAGTAAAATTTCATTATTATCCGAGCAACTAGAATTATTTCAGTCTAATCGCGTTAAAAGAGGCCTTATAGACGGATTAGGTTCTGTTATTAAGAGCATCTCCGGAAACTTAGACTACAGCGACGCCATTCGTTATGATAACGCTATTAAAACCTTACAGGAAAATGATAATAAAATCGTCACAGAACTGAATAATCGTGTGAGTTTAAACAAACACTGGATGTCTGAAAATTCGGATATTCTGCACAAATTAATAGAAAACCAAAATAAAATCAAGGACGCCGTAGATAGTATTTCAATAGGTAATTTACGTAGTGAACAAGACATAGTTAAATATGCCCATCTGGCTCAGTTCTTATTAATGCTAGCTGATAATATTGAAACATTATCCGACGAACTACTTAGATTAGAAAACTTACTAGCTTTTATACGTGCGAAGAGCACGCACTTCCTTATGTTTAAGTTAAATATGTTTAATAGGATGATAGAACAGTTGATTGCTCTCTATGGCAGAGAACAAGTACTGAATATTAGTTTTAGGGAATATTTTGATATCATTAAGTTGGGTTATTACTATAGCGGTCAGAACTTAATACTGGTTTTCAAACTCCCGGTTGTCTTTCCCTCTACCTATGAACTATATAAATTATCCATAATCCCTAATAAAGATAACAAAGTATTAATCCCTTCCTATCCCCTCCTGGCAATTCATGACAAGGATTTTACGTACATAGAGGCAGAATGCCCGAAGTCCAGCCAATACTATCTCTGCGAGGACAACATAAACCACCGCTACAGGAATCAAGGGGACTGCATCCACCACCTGATAACTACGCAGCAAGTTGACGAATCCTGCCAGTTCACCACTACCCAACTTAAGACGGAAGCTGTGGAAGCACTCGACGATCGTCACTACGTAGCGAGCTTTCCTACACCCACGAAGATTCGTTTATCTTGCTCTGAAACACAATATAACATCGTGCACGGAAGCTATCTAATCACCATTCCAAAGGGATGCGTTGCACAAACCCCAGCGCTCACCTTGGCAAATAAAGATGACCGTATCAAGGGACAAGTACTGAAAATTATGAACATTCCATTCCAAGACGAAGCCGTCTACAACCTAGAAGCCCGAAAGTTAACTCTCAACACTGCAGATCTCCGCAGCCTCCATGTCGCTACCCAAGAAATATCTATGGAAACACCGTTGAAAATAAATCAAGCCGATATTCATAGCGTGTATTACACCATCACACCGCTATACTTAGTACTATTAGGTGCAAGTGCACTGGGCATTGGCTACGCGATACGAAGATACATAAACCAGCGCTCGCAAAAAGCGATTACTGAACATCAAACCAGTGAGATTGAATGCGGCGAAGTTTATGCTGAGATTAACAATCATACTGCTGCACCTCAGCCGAGATTATCAGCGCTATTATCGAACCTGTCAAACAATAGTCGCTGATCTTCGGGAGGGAGATGTTAAGTACCAATACTCCATAGAATCCGCAAATTAAGGGAAACTCACGCAATACCTAATCAACATTGCATCAGCCAGGCGACAGGAATGAAAACGCTGATGTCGCACAACGTGACACACGACGGCGACCGGACGATGGCACCAATTTCCACATATTTCCTCACTTTTGATTCCAACTTCGAACAATTGTCACCTCAATTTATATTTTAATGTAATACTGTAATAAGTTTAATAAATAGTTGCAATTTAATTTCGGTTTTTTTTGCAACTTGCCCGCCGGTCTGACTTAATTTATATATATATTTATTTATTTTAATTTTATTTATTTTTTGACATAATATATTTCTTTTTCTTTTTTCTTTATCGTTTACTTCATTTGTATTTAAATAATATCCATAATTATCATCATTTATATATTTATTTACATTTTTGTTTGAAGAGTAATTACAGTACACCATTGACTACCCCCTACCCTTCTTATCTTAATTCATACAGTCCATCCAAAGGTTGTCTGGAAGATATCGCTATTAGCGATAAGACCGCCATTGTAACCATAAATTAAGCTATATTGTAAACAGTCGTTTTAAAATGTTGGTGTACAATAAAGTATAATCTATCTATCTATCTATACACAAACAACCAGAACCGGAACAACTATTTGTAGGTCATACAAATATTTTGTACCGTGTGGGAATCGAACCCGCGACTCGCTGTACAGCAGTCCAATCGCTCAGCCACTGCGCTAGCCGTACTGTGCTAATATTGCATATCACGAAATAGCCAACTGGAAATCATGGCGCAAGGTTTTTGCCCAGCAGTGGAACGAAACAAACTAGTAGTACAAGTATCAAGTGGTACGAATGTAACTGTCTTATTACAAAAAGTTAAACATTTCTTGAATACTTGTCTAATGAAAACGTAACTGCAAAACCACCCTTATATCAACATCAAACAGCGTTTTGCAGTTGACACTAAGTTTACAGCGAATATGAAAAGATATAGTCTAGAAATTAAACATATACGAGTAGGTACTTTCAAATTAATTCGACCAGTAGGTTGAATTAATCCAAACTTCCAAACTAATATTATAAATGCGAAAGTAACTCTGTCTGTCTGTCTGTCTGTCTTTTCTTCACGCCTAAACTACTGAACCGATTTGTGTGAAATTTGGTACTTACATAGTTTGGAACTTGAGAAAGGACATAGGATAGTTTTCACTATTCCACGCGAACGAAGTCGCGGGCAAAAGCTAGTTTGATATAAAGCCCTAAAAAACATTGTTACAAAAAGTTCAACAGTTTGTTTTGTAAAACTAAAAAAGTCCAACCCTGTGTGTTAACAAACAAATAGGTTTTTAAGATCCACAGTGTATCAAAATAACAGAATGCCTTTCTTGAAAGGCAGGAATACCTGAGTGAGGTGGTGGTCATGATGGTAGCGGAGTAGACTGCCTCCATAAAGATACGCAGGATGACGCACATCTCTAGAATGAGCAGCGTGTATATCACATGCTTCCAGTCCGTCGCACCCCACGTCTGGTGGTGATCTGGTTGCAGAAGTCATGGGTCTTTTTTTAATGAGAAACAAATGTGTTTGCTGAAGGAACCAATTACTCTTCTATCGTGGGCGTGTTTACAGACAAGTAAACTCACATACACCAACAGGCATTATTATTCCGCGCGGGAATCGAGCCCCTCCAATCTCGGTATTGCCGGATCGTGATATTTGGGGAACCCGTGCTATTCTGATAAAAACCAACCTGTTCTTTCAGTTGTCCTTTGCATTCCAGTTCCACCGTACCCCTCCATTCAGTCCTGCGACACAGGAGGGACACAGAAATGAACACACCCGGACCACACACAAGTCGCCTGACTAGGGCGTTGTTAAAGAAGCTGGCACTAGTCATATAAAAGGCTAGTTACGACACTGGCAGGGAATGCCATTGCAAGCTTTATAGCTAGGACAGGATACTGTCCAAGCTATAGTAAGGCTTGATCCAGCTATAAGGCTAAATCTTGCCAAATATTGCCAAATATGGCTCGATAGATTTAAATGCAACGTACTGGTAAAATTGATCATCGAAATGGCCCAGTAGAGCCCGAAGGTGAGTCGGTTGTCGATGGTTTCGCTGTCCAGCGGCTTGTGCTCCCAAAACGGTGAATGAGTGAAGTTCGTCACCAGGCAGTAACCAGCTCTGCAAGACAGAGGTATGTTTTAAGGGTCCTGAACCCAAGGAGTGAAACGGGACCGTTGCAATTATCAACGATGTACTACTGTAGCCGTTATGACAATAAATACAAAAAAAATAATTAAACAAACTTTTAAGGGGGCTCCTATTCAACAGACGTGTATTTTTTCCGTTTTTGTACACACAGAAGACTTCGTGCGCGACTCCGTCCTGCCTTTGGGGGGGTACCTAACATAACATCACGGCATTTTCCTCAACATACGCATTATGGAGCGGATGGGATCCACCCCCTGACGGTCTAGCTTGGGTAACGGCATCATCGGCTACCTGTACCGGAGATGGCTGAGTTATCCCATTACCGACAGTAGCCATCACCAGGGCTGTCTGCGAGCTAGACCACCTTCTACTCGAAGTCTTGTGCCAGAAGAGAAGGTGCGCAGAAGATCCATTTCAGTTCCTTCCGAATTCGCTCCATCTTAGACCTCATTTTTGTTGAATTGAGGCCAAGAACAACGTTTGTAATCCTTGGAGGCATTTAGAAAATAAAACGAAAACGTGGCAAAATAATATCGCAGTTACGACGGTCCCTGGCCACGTCAGGTGAACACCGCCAGAGCAGAAAAAATCCCTGAAGGCAAGCAAGGGCTAATTATGTTTAAGTGCCGTATGTAACACAAGCGGGGCGAGGCGTGTCCTCCGGGCGATCCTCGACTAAGGCTACGGTTCCATTGAGGCGGAGCGGAGCAGAGCGGAGAAATTGTCTCTTCACCACTCAAACCATGAGCCATTTGCCATCAAATGCTACTAAGGAATTTCTCATGAAAAAACCCAATAGCATTGATGATTTTCGTCTATGAATTTCATCAAAAACCGTTAAGCCGTTCTGGCGTTACTGATAAAACCACACAGACTTCCATCTATCCAAACGTTTGCTTTTATAAGATTAGTAAGATATCTCACCGGAAGCACATGAAGCCCTGCTGCATGGCGGCGACCAGGTAGCAAGCGATGAGCAGCAACAGCGTGTAGGACAGGAACCGAAGGATACGGTACCCGTCGCCTACTCCCCTCTCTTCGAAGCCTTTCAGTACCCGGAACAGCTAAAAAACAGGTTTTATAAAAATACATTTTGCAGATCTATGCACTAACGATTTTTAAACCTTGGTGAAAGCATCAAGTAATAAAAAAACATTCAGAACAGTGGCTCTCTAATTTTAATGAATACCTGACATGTACCGAAAACTAAAATTTTACGAGCTTGCTACGCTCGCTTTTCAATTGTTCCGTTCTAGCAGTTTTTCAATGAAATTTATTTTCCATGAATTTGGAAAATTATTATGACAACCTTCAATTTTTTTTTTAAGTCAGTTAAAAATTAAGGCTCAAATATTACAAAAAACATGTAACACGAGGACAGGCCTGTTGGTCAAGTGGTTGGTGACCCTGACTGCTATGCCGGAGGTCGTGGGTTCGATTCCCACCCAGGACAAATGTTTGTGTGATGAGCACGATCATTTGTTCTGTGTCTGGGTGTAATTTATCTATAATATGTATGTATTTAGAAATATATAAGTATGTTTATCAGTTGCCTAGTACCCATAACACAAGCTCTGCTTAGCTTGGGACTAGATGGCGTTGTGTGATAGTTGTGGAATATTTATTTATTTGCTTAGAAATCGCAAACCAATTCCTTTCTGCTCCACCCAGGGGAGCAAAAAGGACTGTTAGATTTGACTGATCAAAAACCACCCTGTTCTCTCAGTTGCCCTTTGTGTTCCAAGGATGCTGTGCGCTTTGAAGGCCGTCTCGCGGCATGGTTTGGCCTTACAGTATCAGGTTGCTAACAGCTCCTTGATCGCGACGCCATCGACTACGGCCATGTTGCCACCAATGCCAATGTTCATGTTTAACAGACCTGCCCTATTGAGCATGACTGCAATAGCTTAGTTGGAAAGAACCTCTGATGTACTGAATCAGACGTTCGAACCTTCAAATTCTGCTCGCAATTCCGATGAATTAATGCAATGGCTGAAGATGAAACTTGATCCGAAAGTAAGAGAAGTGCAAAAAGCCGCAAGGCTAGCAGCGTATTTCGGGTTGGATATCCTTTCACCTTCCTCCACACCCTTACCAGCCAGCACCGCTTAGGATACCTGTAGTGTTGCAGGCGTCCATAGTTTGCTTATGTGTCATATTTTTGGTGTAAATTATTGAAAGATCTACTCCAGAAAAACAAGGAGCTCATCTATATTACCTTCGGCAGCCTAAGCAGTTTATTGAGGCCTGCAAAGCGTCCGTCTGCGATGAATTCGAAGATGGGCAGCGTGGCCACCACATCCAGGACGAACCAGTGACTGCGCATCTGCTGCGACGATGTCTGCGTGAAGGTTATCGGAACACCTGGTGACACAAGATAGAGCAGTCTTAAAACCACCCTAGGCATTTGAGGAGGCCTGCCGGGGTCGCGGGAGCCTGCCGGGGGACCAAGGGATTACCGTGACCCCGGTACGTAAAGGGCTATTTTTTTTTGGGACAAACCCACCACACTGTTCCCTAACCACTGCAACTCCTGTGCGCCAGAATCAACAGTGGCAACCAACCAGAAAAGGGCCGAGACAAAGAAGCTCGACGTGTCCCGGAGAATGAATTTACCTGTCTTGGATCCTGCAACGAAATTAATCAGAAAAGAATAGTGGAGGAGTAGGAAAAAATATATGTTTCCACTTCCCTCCATGCAAGCAGGAGACAGAACAAAACAAGGCCAATAGGCACAAAGGGACATTACAACTGGGAGAAGCCCAGTTGCCTAGCACCACGGGTAAAATGACTACTAATATTAATGGGTCCTAAATTGTGAGCTGCTAAATTTGATTCCAATAATAGGTATGGCAAAAACGCTTGAACGCACGGAAGTTTGTTCGAGTTTCAACAAGGTCCGAGTAGTAAATGACTCCAGATGTAGTCTGAACAGTGTTCAACATAATATTACGTTCGTTCTGCCAAAGAATACACTCCCATAGAATATGATGTGCTGATTGTTCATATTCACAGTCAGATGTCGAACATTGACAAAAAGGCGAGGGAACAAGCTTGAAGGAAAATAATTTACTTTTAAAGTTCCCATGTCCCGTGAGAAATTGGGCAACACAGTGATCCACCTCCAGCCACGTCCTAGCCAGCCGCTCACGAACGGATGGAAAGAACTGGTGGAGGTGCCGCCCCTTGATAGAATTATCCCACCTACTTTGCCATTCGGATAAAAGATCCTCCCAGAGGTCATTCTGGGCTTTGAACAATCTAGATATCTTATCACGGTCACGCTGAGGTAGAAAATCAGCATCAGTGGTCTCCCGTGTGGAAAAGTACATTGCAGCACGTCGCTGTACTTCAAGATCGACTGGAAGGACACCAGCAAGTACCGGTAAAGCTTCAGTACTGACGGTTCTATACGCTTTACTTAAGAATAACAAAGCCAAGCGCTGGCTTTGAAGCAATTTACGTCGTGCCGCCCCTATGGTGGCCCTATCGGCCCAAACAGGTGCTCCGTAGCACATACAGCCCAAGTAAGTAGCACCATAAATAGTTTTTAAGGTTAAAAACGACAAACCCCAAGTAGATTTGGATATTCTCGTTAGGGCATAAAAATTATTTTTAGCTTTTTCACCAACTGTTTTTATATGTTCTATGAATGTGAAATTCGTAAAGGGCTAGTGAAGGACACCGTGGATTTTAGTCAGTACAAGTCTGACAGTCCCTCCCGCCCTGTCCTGGGTGGGAGGACTTATTTGATGATTTTACCACGATAAAAAAAAGGCATTTGAGGAGTACATGCACATGTCACCAATCACCAATCTATCAATCTAATCCATTTAGTGTTATCCTGCCTTGTGGATTGTTAGATGGATCTTACTTACTCATACGGCCTTATTACAAAAACGAAATAAACCTTGGTTTAAACCTGGTCTATCAAGTCCAGGCTTATCTACAGAGCCATGGTTTAAATTTGTCCATATTACAAAACTAAGATTAAACGTCGACTTTTAGTACCGCCATTTGAACGATTGTCTAAACAATTAAATCCACAATGAGTAATAACAATTAAATCTACCGTGTTTCAATCCATTTTGGGTCAAAATAACACAAAAACTACAACACAATGAAAAATTTGCTATGAGAAACTTTGACATACCTTTGACAGCTACTACTGTTAGACCATGGTTTATCGCAAAACCACGATTTGTAATAATGTCTGTGTAAACCGTAGTTTTACAAGATTAAACCTGGGTTTTTAGTTAAACCCCTTTTTGTAATAAGGCGGAATAACATTAAAACGTTTGGGCAGATTTATTTAAAAGGAGATCATTGGCTCCATACTTGTTTTGGGCCTGTGCCCAACCCTACGGGGATTCAAGGCGTGACGTTATGTTGTGTTAAATTGTTTGAAGTCGCTAGTTCTAGCAATACTAATCATTGTTTCTCGACACTTTCAGAAATCAACAAATGTTTGAAAATGACAAATCTTTAAACTTGTATAACTTGGCCGAGAGCAATCCTATAACGTTTCAGTAGTACGAGTAACAATTGATCCAAATGACTAGTACTACATATACGAGTAGGTATCATTATTTTTCGTTGGCTGGCACTTTCGCAAAAAGCCCAAAAAAGTACAGATATAGCTTATTATTAGGATTCAAAACGAGATATTTACCATGTTTATTATTTATTTTGAGATAGTGGTGTCGAACGCAAAAAACGATCAAGAAGAAGGGTAGAGTAGACCGATTTGTCTGCTCATAAAAATCCATCATGGCGCTTGCAACAGTGCCGTAATATCGGAAACCCAAAACAAATAACAAACATGGTAAATATCCCGTTTTAACCGTATTAGTGACCATGTCATTCTAAAAAAATATAGCTTATAATCTAGCAAGAATAACACAAATGATCACATTTATCCAGAGTTACGATCATTTCTGATATACACGCGGGTGAAGCTGCTGGCAAATGCTACTTTTAAAGAGTATTAAAATGGCTACCTTCCTCAACGTTGGCCCCTGTAGACAGATACACGATGTGGTCGAGGATGTACACCACGGTGACAGCCACGTCGAAGAACCGGAACCTCAAAGAGCGATCCTTCTCGAAGACCAAGTTGTATGGATGAGCCTGCGGCGGACAACTTATCATCAGCCAGAAGACGTCTACTGCTGAACATGGGCCTTCCCCTTAGACCACTTATAAAGACAAGTGTTTTCGATTAAATCGGAATAATCTGTTTTTTTTTTATTCAACCATAGTCTCGCGTTTAACCACTATCTCGCCTTCGCCCAATAATGTGGTCGACGGTGAAGCACGCTTGCCTACAAGTAACCCATTCATTCTTGACTAAGACCCCAAGATTGTGGGGGGTCGCGGGACTCACGATTTACCGTGACCCCGGTACGTAAAGGGCTATTGATGGACACCGTACATTTTAGTCAGTCAAGTCTGACAGTCCCTCCCGCTCTGCCCTGGGTGGGAGGACTCTTTTGATGATTTAACCACGATTAAAAAAAGACCCCAAGATTGTAGCTATCAAAAAACAGACTTCGGCAGGGAATGACACTCCTTAGCTACATTTAGGACTGATTGTTAGGATACTATACAAGCCATAATGTTTCACTCAGAATAAACCTTTGAAACTGCGATAAGCACACACCCGCTTGATTCGATATTAAAGTGTTACGTCACTTGCGGAGGCACGCGCTGTGTCCACCTATTGTAAGGCCTGAATTCCACTTACACTGATGTCTATCCACTGCGTCAGTCGCGCGTAAGAACATAAATAATATTGTGTTCTAAATAGCACTATACTACGATGCTGGCGTACGCGATCGACCGCACGCGTTCGACACCAGCGACAGAGACTATAGAATAGACCATAAACAGAAAGGACTTTTAGTTTAGAAAGAGAGAAAATGATTCGGCGGCATACACCTATCTCTTTCCAGTAAAGTGTCCTGACCTGAAGATCTATAAAAAGTGACAAAATCTATACTAATAAAGCTGAAGAGTTTTTTTTTTGTTGGACGCGCTAATCTCAAAAACTACTGGTTCAAATTGGTAAAATCATTTTGCGTTGGATGGTCCATTTATCGAGGAAAGGTCTACGACTAATACGAGCCGAGCAACGGGAGTGAAACTACGGCATACAGCTAGTATTAAATATAAACTCACGATACAGCACGTTAGTATGAGAAAGGCTACGAAGGCGTTCCATGCAACCAGGAGTGAGGAGTTCGGCTGCAAGATGCAAGGGAACGACGGCCGGAGACAGATCTCATCAGACTGATCTGTTAGGGTCGCTTCCGGACGCTGAGGAAATGCAAAATAAAAAAGATACATGGGATTAGACATGATTAACCAATAAAACAACTTTTCAAAATTATCATTTTATTTCAGCTACCTTTAAAAAAATAAAATAATAAAAACTTACTAGGATAATTATTTAAAAAAAAAACTTATGTTTTCTCTTTTTAGTGTTTATAGGCGTCATGTTATATTAAGTAGGAATCGCGTTTGATTTGCTGTCATTCATTAATGAGTTCGTACAATTTCTCCAGAATATCATCATCAGATCTTGACCTGAATCTCGAGGGACCACCTGGAAAGACCCTTTCAAGAAAAAGAAGGACTTTTCGAATTGTTCCAGGTTTGTAATCGAGAAATCGAGAAAAATACACCAAAGAGGCGATTTTTTTTATACCTAACCTAACCTAGCCCCACATTTGGCATTTCTCCCGTATCTTGGGTGAAACTCATGTACCTAAAAACACAGACCCGCAAAAACGACTACTTGCAGATCAAACGAAAATTTGTTCCGTACGGGGAGCAAACCCGCGACAAGATGCTCAGCAATCGATCCCTCAGCCACTGTCCAACCGTGCCGTCGAAAGAACCTCCTATTTTTTAAAAACTTGTTTATCAACTTGTGACGTCAAAAAAAATCATGTGGCATAGCGATTTGACAGCTTATAAAAAGTATGTCAGTTGATCGGTGTTCTCTCTACCCTATTAAGTGACTTACATTCCTCATGATGTAGCAACCAGCGATCTCCAGGAAAATATCGGAGCTGGCCAGCAGTGGGATGCCGTTCTCATCCTTCATCCTCTTCAAGGACATCAGGTCGCGGTTGAACTGCAGGATACTGCTCTTGCGACTATTCATAATAGCATGGAATTAAATGGAGATTAGTTTTTAATGTATTTATATATTGCAGGAAAAGGGGAGGACCCCGCCGTCATAGAGAAGCTAAAGCCTCATTTAAACGATGTTAGATGCATGACGATGCATGCAAGTTTGACTACATTACGATGTTTGTTTGATTAAATTGAATAGGGTAGTTTATTGCATAAACAAATAAATCTGATTAGTCCTTCAGTTACGAGTATGCACACGTACTTTTTCTTTTTTTAAATCAATCAATATTGAGAAAGATAAAACGCTTCGAAATTCGGGACTGTGACGTCATAACGCTTGTAAAATTATACCGACCGAGTGACGTTTTGTGATTTTTAGAAGCGTTGTATCTTCGTTCAATTTTGGTATACGTGACAAAAGAAAAAAATACGGGTCGAATATTTTTTTGATAATCTTTTTAAGACACACCTTTTTTGTGTAAAATCGCCTATTCCTTATCTATTAATAGTCCACAATTTAGTCAAACTTGCTTGCAACTCGCATGCGTTTTCTTTCAGCCTGTAAATGGGCCTTTAGTGTGCGAACAGAGTGGCACAGCGTCCAGCGCGGAGCGTGCAGGCAGCGAAAGCAACAAGCACGCTCAACGCGCCCCTCCGGATACTTGCGACTGTTTGCTTCTGTTTAATAGGATACTAAATATTAGTTAGGATAATTATTAAATCTGTAAGGTTATATACTCACGCGCCAAGATCTGGTATCTTCATGCTGTAATGCCTCTTCACCTTCTCAAAATGGTCCTGCAACATCAGTCCTGAATTAAAGTGAAGATTTAGAATCAGAAAATCTTATATATAAATGTAATGTTTACTTTTATGGTAATAATAAATATGGTAATTAAATACTGAGCCTATTACCAGCAGAGAGGATTCATTATGAATGTGGAAGACTACAAGAGTACCTACTGCAGAAGAAGATCAAAGAAATGATGGATGTTGAAAATTATTCGAAGGATGGCTAGAAAGGTGACTGCTTAAATGTCGAGTATTAGAAACGTATGGAAAAAGGTATGCTGCCCTAATATGAAGTAGGATAAAGCCAGGAGAATTATGATTAACAAGCCCTCCGCCCACGAGATTTTCCGAGAGGATTTCGTATTTTCCCATATTAGTTTCAATTACCACTAAATTCTTCTTTCTTAGCATTCTTCTTAAATCACGTGTTTTATAAATTTTAAGGATAAGTCTACATGAGGAGTATCAAGTAAATCTGACGAAAAAAATCATTTTCTCACAAACACAACCCCCATTGGAGATACTGAACCGTAAAAGCAGCCAGGATAGGTCCCCTATGGTCTTGAGAGACGGAATGCTTGTAGACAGCCCTCCAGAGCTCAGAGGCTTGCAGCACGTGCGCAGTGCAGAAGGTGGCGGCGCGCACGGCGAGGTGTGAGGTGCTCAGCGCGTTGGAGACCGCACCGCCGCACGATGTCAGCACGGTGCCGCGCGTCAGACGCAGTATGGCCGTGTTATCGTCCTCAGCTGTTAGCATCTGAAGATGAAGAGAGATCAATTTCGTAACATGACTAAAAAGACCTGCTTTAATTCCCTAAAGTCCTGTTTTGGTCACTGTCAAGCCAGAAATAGAGGTGCCAACAGTGCCCAGGCAAAAGGCGTAGACCCTGGAAGGGCGGAGAAATGACCAGACCAGGGATCAGTTAAAGACGCTCGCACTGGACGTATAAGACTAGTCACGGCAATGCCGTCAGTCAATGTGGGGCAGTTACTGCTTATTTTTTTGAAAATTCAACAAATTCACAGTATCTTTACGTTATTGAATATGCGAGTTTTCAAATGAAGAATGCATAAAGTTCTTTATAAAGTTTATTCGGATTATGATAAAAGAAATCCGAGTATGCCTTAGCCCGATTGTTGATGAGAACGCACATTTTGCTGCTGGATCCTGGATTGATGAACGCCAAAACCACACTCTCAGTAGCCTTATAGAAACCATCAGAACTACAAGTCAAGCATTCACATAAAATTGAGGATAAGAAAATCACAGTAAATGTAACTTGCTTCAACATCTCCGTAGGTGATGTAGATGATCTTGCACTTCTTGGAACCTCGCTTGATGATGGCGTCTCCGGGGATATAGTGGATGGTCGTCATCTTCTTCGCAAGCTCCGACAGCATCTGAACCGATAGGTCTCGGAGAATTCGAGCCTGAAATATGATGGAAAGTGTAGAGCATTCGTTTGCCTGGCTAATTAAAAAGATTCCATAGATGAGTTTTAGTACTCTAAATACTAAACATGAGGTTTTAAAAAAAATGTATTGTTATAAAAGATACCTATACCATAAAAGATATCAATCAAGCATACAGACTACTTGATGGAAAGCGGTCACCGTAGTCTATCGAAACCTGCGCGTTGCCAACCTTGCTACATTTTCAAGCCCTTTTTGAGAGGTGTGACGCACGTAGGGAGGTGGGAGCGTTAATGCTTTTTGCTCTCTATCGTCGAACTTGGTTTCACAAGCCTCTTTCTCGTGCAGGTTATTCTTTCCTGCCATTAAGACTATTTCACCAGACCACACCAATCATAGAATAACAGTGGATGCACGGATGCAGTGAACTGCGATAAGCTGGTTGATAGCCAATCTTACTTTCTGCGTAGCTTGAAAGTAGATATCCAGGTAGATCGCAGCAGGCAGCGTTGGAGGGAAGGTGGGTAGAAGCTGTGTCTCTGAGACACCTTGCTGTCTGTGCCAGTACATCTTATAGAAAGTCTTCACCTTCGCGCGAAGATTCGCAGGGACGTGCGTGTCAGACTGAAATGCAAATAGGTAAGAACATCACCATCACCATTATCATTGTCAATTCTGCCAAACTATTCCCAACTTGCATAACCTGAATGTCAGCTAATCAAAAGTGGGAACCATCAGAGCATCAAAGCGTCAGGACAATGAAGCCCAACGAAGTCCCGGAGAATGAATTTATCATTGGCAGCATGTTCCATCCACGGGTGAGCATAGGCTTTTTTTTCTCTTTTATTTACCAAAATAGGCCTCCTTCATTTGGGTTATTTTTTTCTGGCTTGCACGAGTCTCAACCTGGTCTCACCCGCGACCTACTGACTGTTATCTGCCTTAGATAGGTAGATAACAGTCATTAGGTTGCGGGTATGAAGAAGTTTCGGCTGATAATCCACCGAAACTTCTTCAACCGTCTCTGTATACAGATTGACTGAAGACTCTAGTCCACCTGCCAAGTCTCTTGTCCTGCCCAACACGTCAGCGTTGCTACACATAATCTGATGTCTTGGACTTTATTCCTAAGTTAGATTTCGGAGTTAAAGAAAAGGATAGCTGTCTGAAAAATTTGGATGTCACAAATGGTGCTGTGAAAATCATAACCAGTCTATAATGTTCCCACATGTTAAATGTAATTTTTTTTTCGGCAGTCTTGACCGCGAGAAGCGTGTCGTGACGTAGACCTAATCAAGCTCTGTTTTTCAGAATAACTCACTTTTTATAGTAAAAAAAAAACAAGACGGGAATGTTTTCGTTAATTCAGTTTCAGACGACACGCCTCAAGCACCAAGTGGCACCTTACCGTATAAGATCCTCGCGCGAGACGCGCACGGCATGTTACGTCGCGGCCGGTCAGTAATGGGTGATTCGTCGTCCGATCATGGACAATGCCCGCGTCGACGGATCGTCGTGTTCCACGCGCGCCTCAAAGAGTTGTCAGCAATCTGACGGATGACCCCCATAGAGAGCCAAAGCCTACCAGGGTCGCGAGACTGTCTCATCAAGTAACCGTGACCCTGGAACGTAAAGGGCCATTGAAAGATCACCGTGGATTTTAGTCAGTACAAGTGTAACAGTAGGGTAGGAGGACCCATTTGATGATTTATCACGATAAAAAAAATCCCTATAATATCCTCACCATTTCCTTCATCATGAGCCTGTATCTCGAGCGGTAAGTTTCCTCTGGCCTCATGTAGAGGCTGATGATGAGAGACAAGGAGGCCACAGCCACACCCGCCACCATCAGGCACCCGGTGATCATGATGATGACGCAAACTGTGCGTTCTATGTCATTGTCAGGGTAGATGGAGGGTCTAAAGATAAAGAGGAGGTTTGTCAGATTGTATCGATCCTGTAAAGCCTCAAACTGAGAAGACTGAGCGTTACGACCGAAAGTGTCGTAACTAGCCTTTTACGCGCCCAGTGCGAGCTTCATTAAGAGAGCCCTGGCCTGGCCAACTGTGGTCCTGGTCTGGCCATTTCTGCGCCCTATGCTTGGGCACCGTTGGCACACTCCTATTTTCGGCACTGGGTAGGTACCGGGTAGGATTTTCAGGTAGCGCAAGGTGTTTTAGATCTGGATTAATACATAAGATAGTTTTGATCCCGATTTTATCTTCTCGTGTGATAATTTTCGAGTTCTAGCGGGTGTAACCGCTGGCAGAATATCATCAGTATGGCGGATCGGATCTTGATGAAATGTGGCTCAGAGGCTGAGAGACTAATCTATACAGTCTGAAAAAACACAGAATACCGTTTATGAGTTTATCCCGGCGTTCTCATGTAGTTATTTTTTTTTTGAGTTACACCCACACGAAGTCTGGTGGCAACAGCTTGTGATATAAAAAATATCAATAATCACCCCATAGGTATGAACATCTTGCTGATGATGTAGAATGCTGAGAGGAACTCTCCGGCTGGATTGCTGGAGTCACTCCGATTCATCTCAGCCACGGCGTGGTGGACCGGTATGTAGTACGTAGGCTTTATCTAAACAAAACAATTATATGAGCGTATTTATGCCAAATTGAACCTCCCAGCAAAAACACACTTACGAGATTTCAAAGGATTTACAAAGACATGTGCAGCCCTGTTAGATGAAATAAATTTACTATTTATTTATTATCAAAATTACTATTGTAAATGGTAATTACCATTATTGCACATTAAAATTGTAAATGGTAATTTTGATTTTAAATTAGAATTTTGATATTACTTATTACTTGCTAAAAGCGCCACGAGCCCCCACTCTCGAATTTTGATGCGGTTCTCGGTATCTTGATAAATATTTATTGATTTTACAAAAGAAAAATAAGTTATCCATTATTAATTTCAAAATTCTAAATGACGGACTAATTAGATTTGCAATTTATTGATCCTGTCAAATAGCCTATTACTAGTCAGGAATGATAATGCCAACAAACCTTATCGACATGCTGCCAAACGAAAGCCCAGGTGAGCCTCAACACGGTGAACATGTAGCACTGCTTCAGAGCAGTTCCCAGGACACTGGCATTCAGGTGGTAGCTGTTCAGAGACCCTGAAGCATTTATATTTTTAACAATAGGGAAAAACGGTGCCCATTTTATGAATTTAAAATATTTTGGGACATCACTTATTAAGTTTTAAAATGTATTTAACGCGTAACCTAAATATTTTTAGGGGGAATGAAACAACAAACGTATGGTAAGCTTGCGTCAGGGGGTGAGATTTCTCTGAAGCTGTCTATTCATTATACAAACGTTTATTGACCAAACCATAAATGCGGACACTGCTCCGTTTGTCTCGTAGTCGTAAGCGCGACTGCTGAGCGTGTCCGAGTCCTGGGTTATTCCCGGGTCGGGGAAAAAAATGCTATTGGGTTTTTCTATTAGAATTCCTCAGTAGTAGTCCGGAGTTTAGAAGTTGGCGGTTATAATACCCCTGTGCCTCGGAAAGCATGTTACGCCGTTGGTCCTGCCTGATCTTACTCCGGTCGTGTCGGATTGCCGTCCCATAGGCCTATGAGAGTAGAGGAACAGAGAATGCACTTGCTTGAGCACTATAATAATGTCCCGCGCAGTTGGATGGATTTATTTACCTAAATAAAGGGGAAACAGGAATAAGCAACCCTGCATCTGCTATTGTGCCGAATTCAGTTTCAAAAATAGGTGCGTGTCAACCCTAGAAGAGCCCAGAAATGGCCAGATCAGATCCACAATTTGGAAGACCAGGACGCAGTTAAAGAAGCTCGCACTGGGTGCATGAAACGCACTGGATAGAGTCCAGAACTTTATATAGATGTCGGATCTTGGTTGAGTGTGCCCTTGAAGAGAACACAAGCGCCTTTGTACGTTGTTGTAAGGTAGGTGTCTGATAAGCACCACGGTCCCATGGAACGACAGTGTTCATTCGGGCGTGGTGGAAGTGACACATACTGCCCTAGGAACTGCTCTGTGTTTCCTTTTAAGGCCAGAACATTAATTTAGCAAAGTTGAGTTAGTAATAGACTATGCAACATTAACTGTGCAATAAGTCAAAGGAATTCTTTCTCACATTAACCCGTATCCCACTCTCTGCGCCCACAATTGTTGACACTATGCATGTCACTTAGTACTGTTATTATTCTGACCGCCAACAAATATACCCGGATGCGATATATATTTATTGGAACCACTGGAACTTACAGAGGTATCTGAAAGGTCGATGGAGCCGCACATAGTAGACGCCGAGTTTGAAGTTCTGGTGGGTACTGGGAGCGTAGTGGGAGAACGTGGCGATGTCCACGAGGAAACCAACTGGAAACATGGTCATCAAGTGCAAAAAAAAATCTGAACGATTAACAGTCTCATTTATCGCTACATAACTCATTTAATCTGCCATAATCATAATATTTTAGGCAATACGAGTCTGGCGGTCCCTTCCGCACCACCCAGGACGGGAGGTCTCATTTGATGATTTTGCCACGCTAAAAAAAAGGTATTGCAGAACATTTAAAAGTTTAATATCTATACTATAATAAATCTGTAGAAGGGTCAATTCTGTACATTGAAAATATTGAAAAAATAAATAGCGGGGGGTGTTGCTGGATCGATAGCAAACCCAAATATATGATTAAAAAATTTTTGTCTGTCTGTCTGTCTGTCTGTTTGTGCAGGCATCACGTGAAAACTAACGGTTCGATTTCGATGAAACTTGGTAGGTATAATTATTCCTTATTATCCTGGGCATAACATAGGATACTTTTTATCCTGGAAAAATACGTAGAAAAAATATCTTATTTTTCAGTTTTATTCATAGACGTTGATCTGTAGAACCGCGAACACACGTTGCATTACCCGCAGTGGATTCAGCGCCGTAATATTTATAAGATGTCACTGTCAGAGTTACTCAAAATGGGGAAATAAACCATCCACGCGAAGACCGACATCCGCGCGGACGGAGTCGCGGCCGGAAGCTAGTAATTAAATAAAAATGCATTAGCCTCACGCTACACTAGCGCCTCTAGCGGCGATATTCAAACTGATGGCCTTCAATTACAAACAGAACGATGCTTTATCGTTTACAAATTGATAAACGAACAAAAAGAATACTAACACACAACCCAACTGGTGATACGAGTGTGTTCCATTTGTGAGAAGTAGAAGTATCCAATCGCTAACAGGTGGATGGCGTAAGACATGTTGTACACAGAGTCGATAGCTTTGAAGTAGAAGCCTTCGAACCGCGCGAAGGTCCCTACGACTCCTAGCAGGACGAAGGCGCAGATGTACCAGTTCCACAGGTGATCATCAGGCAGGTTTTGCAACCACTCCACGGTGCCGCGAATAGTCCACCATGGTGGGTAGACCGTCTAAAAAGGAGGAAGAATACAATTTGTTAGAAATACTCCACACACGTGGGACAGTGTTGCCAAGGTCATCTTTTCCATTTTCCATTATTGGGGCCCAGAGTTCCTGCAAACATTACAATTTCGAACAAAAGGACTAAAGTTATCCCAGAAAAGGGGGCTTTTTTATTTTTTCCTACGTAGAGAAGGCGTCGCGAAGATGATATTGCCGAAGAACATATTTGGTACAGCGTCTTGGCTACACATGCGAAGCCCCCTTGTCAATAGTTATATGGTGCGGTGGTCCGTCGGGCGTCAATTCGTGCAACGTTAACCTTCGCGGGGCCACCTCAGTTTTAATTGCATTGTGTTTTACAGAAGAAAGTAGTTCGTTTCAAAAGTTCTGATACCTCCGTCTGTCGTATGAAGAACTGGAACTCGAGCTCCCTCTGCTGGCTGAAGCTCATGCGACTGTGATTGCTGCGGCTTGCATTCCGGCTGCTACCTCGGCTCTCCATCGGACTGCTTGCTCGCTGGTTACATGAAAACTCCTTACTTATCAAATTATTCCTAACTACCATTAATCAAAGCGTTTCCTCCGTGCCTCTGAAATCACGTAAAGCCATTGGTCCCGGTTGGCATTTGTAGATCTTTGACCGTCGTAAACCCGTTACTCTTTAGTCAGAAGCCCGAAAGTCTAACCAAGAAGTATCGTATTACCCAGTTACTGAGTAGTGTAGTAAATAACAAGTATACATTACTAGCACTTTGCCCGCGATTTCGTCCGCGATAATTGATAAGATTTTCCATACAAACAAAATTCCCCCTTTTCACCCCCTTAAAGGTTAAATTTCCAAAAACCCCTTCTTAGTGCTCCCCTACATTATAATAGAAAGCCGTGTGCAAAATTTCACATTCCTAGCCCCAGTAGTTTCGGCTGTACGTTGATATGTCAGTCAGTCAGTTCTCCTTTTATATATATAGATAGATGTAGCACGCATAGGTTGCCTTGTTTATGAAACCTAGATGAAGTTATCTGTGTCAGTGACATTGGGCACTTTCTATTTATACAATAACGATGTAAACACGATATAAACACGATATCGGCAGGATTGGTAGTTTCATTTATTTCTAGGGAAAAGAGCAAGAGACAACGATATGCCAGTGTCGTGCCCTCACAGTTATGGTCTAATCTGAAAACGCTCATAGACGGTACATCTCTTATGTAATAACTTCACAGAAATGAATCATTGTATAAAATTCCTAGGAAATATATGTACCTAATTCCTAACCCGGAAAAGTATTAAACCTAACCAAACCGAACCTCGGGGTGCCCCTGACTACTACTTTCAAAGGCACCAACAACTCTTGGGCACCCCGAGGTTCGGTTTGATTACGAACACGTACACTCCCTAAATAGCTTTGGAATTGTATACATTTCGTAAGTGTAATAGGTATACAATTTCTAGATATTATACATTTCCGGTAACATTTACAAATTCACTCACCTGCATAATTGCAATATACTATGAGCTTGAGAACAATCGGATTTCACGTAAGCTATGTAGTGTTAATGTACAGCATGGAATACAACTTCACTATAATACAGAACTGACAAGAGGAACACAATATTTCGGATAATTCCGTCGAGTCCACGTTCAACCACTTCTAGAAGGTGTCAAAAAGACACAAATGAACATAAACCACAATGCTGCCAATACATTAGCAAGAAGGTTTTTACCTCCCATCTTGATTACTAAATGGAATAGGTACACAACCTTTTTACTTTTGGTAAAAGAAGACTACTGAATTTTTATTAGCTTTTTGATAAAATCTTGGTTCTTTTAAACTTAGAGAGCCAGGTGTTACTGAAGAATTTGTTCCGGTACTTCTTCCCAGCCAAAACACTAGGAAGTGTCGAAGCTTGCTTGCTTTGGAGGACTGTCTTGTATAAAATTTACCTTAGTGCTGATATATCGGCCTATTTTGAATATTACATTTTAATTTTACATAATACGGGGCCATGCCCGGGCCGACGACGCGTCTTGTTCCACACACGCTTTAAATAAGCAAATTGAACCCTTAATTTCAAAAGTTAATGAATAAAATCAAACAAATTAATTAAGTTCATTAATTCCTTTTTTATTATTTACATCTATAAAAAATTAACTTAATAATATCACAAATTTACAATCAAAACTCTAATCTAAAAATATAAATTTATTTATGCATCTTATAAAATATTCACTAGTTCTTTGAATTATTCTACTTAGTACCAGTGTGTGGAATTACTCGTAAGCCGGCGCCACACATAGCTTCACTTTTTTGAACACTTCTTTGAAGACTTTGCAGAGCTTTGAAAACATATTTGAACACATATTTTTTGAACCTGCCACACATGCTTTGCAAATACTTTTCTCCACAGTTGGCTACTAGACAACAAAGACAATGGACTACGATTTTGTGGACGCAGTGTGCCTTTATTATTTATGCGCAAATAATTATTTAATTCATTTGCAACAAAATTTAAGAAAACGTCCGAGAAGAAGGCGTGAGTGGATTGTGAGGCAAGTGTGGCAGGGTACGCAAACAAGTGAACACAGTCAACTTTGAACGCTTTGATGTGCGTTAAAAAACCGACACCGAATGGCAAATTGCAAATGTGTGTTCAAACTTTGAACACATATTCAAAGTCTCGTGCTACACATAGCAATCAAATAAGTGTTCAAATAAGTGAAGCTATGTGTGGCGCCGGCTGTAGAATCTGTCTTTTATTCACTCTTTGACAGTCGTTATAGGCAGTCAGAACAGAAGCCCGAAAGTTTGAGCACTATTCTTAAGCCGGGTTCCGCCAAAGCGGAGAGGAGCGGAGAGGAACGGAGGGGAGCGGAGAGGAGCCGTGAGGAGCGGAGAGGAGCGGAGAGGAGCAGTGAGGAGTGGAGCGGAGAGAAGCGGACAAGAGCAGGGACTGGAGATGTGCATCGAAACTGGGTAGTTATTTCCACGACACAAAACAAACCTCTCATCTGCACTCCTCTCCACTTTGGCAGAAACGGGGCCTTACTTTGGAGCATCGATTATTACAAATCGTTTTAAACACTTGAACGCCTTCTTACGCTCGAATTCCTGTTACTCCGATATAGGTTGCGTATTTGTGTGTACGGACCTCTATGGATTTGTATTGCGATAGTCGCCTGGTTACCAAAGTCGTAAGGTATCGGAGACTTGCGAAGGGGTTAGCAGGAATTCAGGCCTTAGACCGAGTCCAACATAATTGGGACAAGGCTGGGCAGAAGATGAGTTCAAGTAGAGTTAGGAATATTGTTGGTGTGATGACTGGAAACTGATCCTCAGTTGCTCTTGACTTTGGCGTTCTGGAGGTACTCCTGTCGGAACTGAATGTTGATCTGCAGACCGATCTTGATCCTGATCCATTCAGGAGCCAATTTGATGAAGGAGTACTGAAAAACAAAATAGAAAAAAGTTATACGTGGCCAAAAGTTTGGTTGGAAGTTCATAACTCAGTCACGTCACTATAAAACGGCTTAACAGATCTTGATGTGACACAGATATAAGTTATAACCTGGATTAACCCATAGGATATCTTTCATTCTAGTATTATTTTCCTGCGGTATGATTATGGAACAGAGCTTTTGAAAAGAGCAGTGGTTGCCCAGTCGTATCGGCCCCGACCGACGAGTTGTAAACCGTGGGTTCAAACCCAGCCATTATTTTGTATATTTCACAGGCAATGCTCTCAAAACGATCAAGGAAAACATCATAAGGACACGGCATGTCCCAGAACCAAAACTTCGAAGACATGTGACATCTACCAAGCCGCACTGGGCCCGCGTGGTGGACTATAGCCCACTCTTCACAGAGAGAAGACCTGTTTCCCATCATTGGGAACATTACTCATAGGCTGATGTTGATGATTTTCGCATGACACGCGGACGGAGCCGCTGGCACCAGCAAAATAACATTATTCGAAATGCGTTCTGGATGTTTGCATAAATGTTGGATGGATGTTCAAGTATGACATTTACCTGTATCCCATGCAACCAGTACCCAGTTGTGTTGTGCTGCCTGCCGAGCGCGTTGACAGCGTGCCGAGCGTACGTGGCGGCGTCAGGCACCAGCAGGTTGCCGTCCAACAGCTGCTGAGAGAACGCGTTCATCTTCGTGGAGACGAACAGGGGCGCCAGGTGCTGGATGTAGATACCTTTGGAGGCATACTCCTCGCGGACTGCGAAGGTAAAGCTCCGTACGTACGCCTAAAAGAGAATAGGAGATTGTTAAAGGAGGAAATTGACGTAATGGTCGACTCATTATCTGCTATCAAGGGTGCACCATGAGCTTGTGGGGAACTACTAACGGTGATATCGGTGAATTAAAGTTTCATGAGAATACCTGGAGTTATGTGTACCTTTAGTTTACATACGTCTGAAGTAGCCTGTGGTGCCGTTGCCGATAAACCGCTACGAGGTGGATTCCACTTCCACCCATCCTTTTACATATACAGGCAGAGATCAGATAAATACCTTAGTCGCGGCGTACACCGTCATCAGCGGCAGGGGCTGCAACTCGGAGCCCGAGGACACGTTGACCACGGCCCCCCGGCCGCGCTGCACCATGCTGGGCAGCACCAGGCGGCTCATCATGGTGACGGCGCCCACGTTCACGTTGATCAGCTCCCACACCTTCGAGGAGCTGGCCTCGCATAGCCGCATCGGGTAGTCGTACTGAGTACCCACATTGTTGACTGCAAAATGAATGGAAATGGGGATGAATTGGATTTAGAAATGCAAGTGGGTAAGTTTTGGTCGTATTTCATGATAGCCACGACACGAATTTCACTATGTGGTTTTTCTGTGATTGCCACTTCGCGTTGTGATTCTTGTTTATTGTTTATATGTGATGGGTGTGCTCTTGAATCTAGTCTAGGTAAGTCTAGGTCGTAGATGACACAAAGCCTGACTTTGAAGAGATTAGGGTTACATGTATTCGGTAACACAGACACACTCTTTCGCTGTGCGCATTATGAAAATCAAAATTTAGAAACTCTGTGCTAATTAGTGCATAGTTATTATATTTCAGTCTTTGAGCGTAACATAAGATATATCTAGATACATTAGACTTTGGGTTTGACAGTGAGACATGGCGGTCAAAAATATTTATGACCAACTAAAGGTCGGCCTCACAAACTGCTAGCTTGTGTATTGATGATAATTTCCATTCTTTTTAAAATTTTTAGTGGGTTTGCAGCTCAAAGATGAGAGCCAAGTTAAAGCGAGCTCATTTAGAAGGAGCTGGAACTACTGCGCACCAACGGAACACAGTAAAACTGTTTGGCTCCGGACTCCCATAAAATGATGGTCGCGAGCGAGACAGCTCTGGCGCGGCTTACTACAGCCACGGGTAGCCTGTTGTGCTATGTCCCGGCAGGAGGCGGATCCCACAAATCTCAAAATAAGTTAAAATAGGAGATGGCTGATGGTCCCTTTGAAACTCACCTAGTATTCCTACAGGTATCTCTTTGAGCTCCTCCTCGATATGCGCGTACACTTCAGCGCCCTTGCTGAAGTCTGCCACTATAACCTTGGTCTTCACGCTGTGCGCCTTCTCTGGAACAAACAACAGTTAAATTGTTATCAACTTGGCTTTGACGATTGGTGCACTTCAGAATATCTTTAGTTTCTAAACCAGAAGTGCTATCCTGTAACGCTCTCGAGCTCATTTCAACCTGCAAGTGGGCTCACAAATGAACTCATTTGTTTCTGCATGTAGACTAATTTGATTAGAGATGTGGCAACCCTCGGGAACGCCACAGACCTCTTTTTTATCGTGTTAAATCATCAAATGAGTCCTACCCACTGTCAGACTCGTTCTGACTAAAATCCAAGGTGATCCTTCAGTAGCTCTTTACGTTCCAGGGTTACTTGATGACACAGTCAAAAATTTTGAGTTCCAGCTGAATTTGTCTAAATTGCCATTTGGCTACGGAACCGTATTAAGCGCTGCCATTGTACTTTTTGTTTCCATTTAAGCATATTTATAGCATCACCTTTCTGTATGTGTTCATGAATATATTAAATAAATAAAAAACATATGCAAGCTCTATTAATAAACCAGAATAACCACAAATTGTCTGTGTAGACTTTTAACTTACTATAAACTTTATTTTGAACGCATTTGAATAAGTGGATAACTAATATTTGTCTATTGTTGTATGAACAGCGAACATCTTCCCTGATGTTTAGCATAAGTAATGAAATAACAAAACATTAAAAATCTTACGAAAATCAACTATTTACCAATGTGAATTAAGTTGATTTTAGAATAATCAGTTGTTGCTTTTGTAAAACCTTCCGTATGTATTTTCTGAACAAAACAAGTGTACCATCAATATTTACTCAAAAACTATTATACTATGTACACAGAAAATTTACTTATCTTCCTTGTTGTTTTTTAATTTGCAATGCAAATTGCTTATGACCGAGGAGTCTAAAAAAGGCAAATTTAGAGAACCATAATAGGATATATGACTAAAAAAACGAATTAGTCCGTCAGTTAGATTCGTATGAAATAGAATATTCAATTCTATTTGCTCAAGCTATAGAGTCATCATCATCATCATCATCTCAGCCATAGGACGTCCACTGCTGAACATAGGCCTCCCCTTTAGATCTCCACATATACCGGTTGGAAGCGACCTGCATCCAGCGTCTTCCGGCGACCTTTATAAGGTTGTCTGTCCACCTTGTTGGTGGACGTCCTACGCTGCGTTTGCTAGTCCGTGGTCTCCACTCTAGTACTTTTCGACCCCATCGGCCATCTGCTCTGCGAGCAATATGGCCTGCCCATTGCCACTTCAGCTTGCTAATCCGGTGGGCTATGTCGGTGACTTTAGTTCGTCTACGGATCTCCTCATTTCGGATTCGATCACGTAGAGAAACACCGAGCATAGCTCTCTCCATAGCTCGTTGAGCGACTTTGAGCTTTGAGATGAGGCCGATAGTGAAGGACCACGTTTCGGTGCCATATGTCATCACTGGTAACACACATTGGTCGAAGACTTTCGTCTTGAGGCACTGAGGTATGTCGGACGAAAAGACATTGCGTAGTTTCCCGAACGCTGCCCAACCGAGTTGGATTCGGCGGTTGACCTCTTTCTCGAAGTTGGACCTACCTAACTGGACTACTTGTCCTAAGTAGATATATGAGTCAACAACTTCGAGTACCGAGTTTCCAACAGAGACTGGGGTGGGCACAACATTGGCATTTGACATAATTTTCGTCTTGTCCATGTTCATTTTCAAGCCCACCCGTTGTGAAACTCGGTCGAGGCCATCGAGCATCATGCTGAGTTCCTCCATCGACTTTGCCATGACTACGATGTCGTCGGCAAACCGAAGGTGAGTGATGTATTCGCCGTTGATGTTGATGCCAAGTCCTTGCCATTCCAGGAGCTTGAAGGCGTCTTCCATTGCGGCAGTAAACAGTTTCGGGGAGATAACGTCCCCCTGTCTTACGCCTCTTCTCAACGGAATCGCCTTCGTGCTGTGCTCCTGTACTCGGACCGACATGGTGGCGTTATTATACAAACACTTCAATACCTCGATGTACCGATAGTCAATACGGCATCGCTGGAGTGACTCAAGCACCGCCCATGTTTCCACCGAATCGAAGGCTTTCTCATAGTCCACAAACGCTAAGCATAATGGCAAGTTATACTCTTCGGTCTTCTGTATAACTTGCCGCAGCGTATGGATGTGGTCTATGGTACTATAGCCTCTTCGGAAACCGGCTTGTTCAAAGCCGGCTTTTCTTTTAAGCTATAGAGTACATATTAATAAAGAACAATTTTATCGCAATTCTATTGCGTTTTTAGATCCCCAGATGAACGCTACACGCGCACAATACAGGAGAAACCGTTTATTTCCCGTTGTACTACCAGTAGTACCACGGGTAAAAAATTACCCGTAGTACTACCAAGCGATCTAGTACGCGTAGTACCACGGGAAATTTTTATTTACCCATAGTAGGTACTACTCGTTTACTTGACCGGGGCCGCGGTACTGTCTACACAGTTAACTGTGACCCTTGAATGAAAAGGGCAATTGAAAGAATACGGTAGATTTTAGTCAGTACGATTCCGACAGCCCCTTCCTCTCCACCCAGGGCGACAGGCCTCATTTGACGATTTTAAAAACTGATGTTTCTTAGGTACTAACCTATCTCATTGGCCACAGCCTTCAGCTTTGCAGGGTTGCGGCTGATGATGACGATGTTGATCCCGCGCCGCGCCAGCTCCATCGCATACTGCTTGCCGATGCCGTCTGTGCCACCAGTTACAACTGTAAAGTAAATGAGAACATTTTTTAAGCAGGTAGATCAGATAAAGCTTATGGATCCTAAAATTCGTTTTTCAAGACTACAGTACCTCGATCACAAGATTTCAGTGTTTTATTTACAGCGTATTTGAAGTATTTACTGCGTTTATTGTATAGAAATTTGGAACAGCGCCTCTAGTGTACGAAGAAGGAACTATTTTTTTTCTTGAAATTAATGTCAAAGTTCCAGTTTACGTTACAAAAACTGGAAATTCATGATAAGGCTTCTGAAGACTGAAGACATTCAGAAGTTCAATCTCAATGTAAACCAACGTACAATGGAGCGTAGTATCTTAGGTGTCAATAATCCAGAGGTCGATAACAAATTCAGAGACCCAAAAAAATTGTAACAGGATGGAACTCATTGGAAAAACGTCAGGAAGGATGTGGACCGGTTTTAAGGGTTAAAACAGTTTATCGCATTCCCGGCAAAACTAAGCCTAACACAACTTTTGAATTCATTCTTTTTCACGTAACGTCAATGCAAGAAAATCAATGCAACAAAATCAAAATTCATGCAAAAAAACATCATCATCATCTTCTTCTACAAAAACCTTTTTTTCTCGTATTTCATAGAGAAGTGGGAAAGAGACTAAAAAGTAGGTACTGGGTCTTACTTTCTGTTGATTGATAAATCAGCAAGAACTGACGTCATCATTACCAATTACAATAAGCAAACACAATACATTATAAACAAATAAATTAAATAATGATTTATTTATGACTGTCTTTTTGACCTTTTGAGGTCAGAGCTACCTGCAACACGTTGGCTAGGTTAGTAAAAACAAAATCGTTTCCCGTAACCTGTCCGTCCCTATTTATGCTAAAGATCTTAGCATGCGATTTTTTTTAACAAATTGAGTGATTCGAGATCGATTATGTATTTAACATCATAATACAGTACTTATGCCTTTGTCAAACAGACAGGCGAGTCCGAAGCGATACCGAACCGATACGAGACGTCAGATCGATAGTTCTGTCACGCTATCGGATCGTTTTCGCTTTTCTATGTGACTGGATTCAAACAATTCCATGCATTACAAATAAAAACGTCACGCTTCGCATTTGCCTGTCTGTTTGACAAAGGCTTTAAAGATTGCAACCGTGCGCAGACGCTGCGGGTCGCAAGTACTCTCTAATTTAGTCATGATGACGATAAGTTTTAGTTATTAATTTAAACATAATATAACTCAAAAGAAGAATGGGCAAAAATGAATGGACCTCGTCCCTTTCACCATTAACCATGGGAGAAAAAATTTATTGAGACTTTTATGTCTCAATAACTATGGTATACCACAGTACAAAGTTCAAGATCAATGATTGGCCTATTTCTCCCGTGTCTATGAAAGTCATCGACCTTGGCGGCGATCGGCTGCGTATGCGCAATTGCGCAACCACGTTACATCACTACTCTCGACCACCATCTATGTGTTTGTGACGTTGATGTTTCACTTTCAATTTTCATTCTTTGTAAGTATTATGTAAAGTTTTTTTTTATGTAATTCTATTACCTACAATAAGTAAATTGTTATTTACATATTTTTAAATAAATAAACCATGTGAACTTTATAGAAGACGCTATTGTGTTTGCAATTGATTTAAAATACCTTTGAAAGAAAGAAAAGGTTTTTATTGGACTCACACAGGACAGAACAGCAACATAAAACTAAAAAATAACAAAATAATGAAAGAAAAACAAAAGAAAATAAAGAAAATAATAATAATAAATAACTTTAGTCCTATACGAGGCCAAAAGGCCCTTTTCTCAGCACGTGCTGTGCTGTAACATTATAAAAAGTCACTGGCAGTATAGTCAGTCCACTTTAATATCTAGATTTTTTTCACTGTTTTGTCTGCTACATGGCGATCTTTTTCGAAAAAAAATTCACTTTCTCATTATTAGCAGAAAAACTACAGCAGTCTTACATCGTTTTGAAGTGTAAGAAGTGTTAAATCGTAGCTGATTCCGAAAAGATTTTTATCACCCTGACTCAATAGAATCAGGCAGTTTACAGATTTGGGTCACGAGACTGTCTGTTAGGCCCTGGAGAGTCAAATCTAGACAGAAACCGCAAGCGTAGTAGCTTGAATAATAACATTTGCCACGCAATCTTCGACCTTAGACTTAATGCCAAACATACCACAACCATCTGTAACTGTTACCTCTAGGCCACGACTCCACGAGCAACACGCATCTTGCGACATCATCTGCGGTGAGAACTAATGAAAGAAATGTTTTGAGAGTACACTACTTTGTCGAGTCTCTGCCAACAGACTACTGGCTCGATCCTTTTCAGCATCGACGGTTTTTTCAAAAATACAAACCATAATCAATCTCTGAAAACCGCATCAAAATCGGACTAATAGTTTGGGAGATAAATGGCAACATTGGTTTGCACAACAGCGTCGCGGATAAAAATATGAGAATGACGATTACCTAACTTATTAATTAACCAGCTAGCTATGCACCGTGGTTTCTCCCCCGCAGCTAGTCACCGTTTTTTTTATAGCCTATAACTTTCCTCAATAAATAGACTATCCAAGGCATATATATTTTTTGAATTCGAAGCAGTAGTTCCCGAGATTAGTGCGTTCAACAAAACAAACTCTTCAGCTCCCGAGGTCTGAAACTGAACCTAAGTTGCGCGAGCGCAGACGAAGATTACCAAAAACTATGATACCTAGTTTGAAATTTTTCGCAATACTGATGTTCTGTCTAATTCAGTAGAAACAGTGGGAGTGAACGTCTCGTAGTAAGGTCACATTAAAACGGTTGTTTGTATGCCTTTATTTGACCTTTTATTATTATAACGATTAACGAGTATTTGTAAATATAATTGTAAATTCATTGCATGATATGCAATGTCTGTCAACATGACTATTGCTGACCACTGCCACCATCGGTTTCACAGTTTCTGAATGGAATTTAGGTCTTGACCAAGACTATACATAATGCATTTATAATCCTAATATTATTAGTTAAATGACAAATTGACAAATTACTTTAATTTAACCTATTCTAATTTCATTTAATCTGTGTTAACTATTTTACTTGACTAACTATAATCAACTTATTTTGTTTTAACCTATAAATCGTTTACAATTTTAAAATTAATAGAAGCAACAGTTAATAGATAAATTGATAACAGTTAATATATAATTACGATTTTTTTTTCAAAATACTCTTTTTTATTTCATAATAATTAATTATGTTTTTATCTGCGCGTAATGTGCTTTTCTGTAAGTGATAAGGCGCTTACACTAATGAAGTTCTAATTTATTTTATTTTATTAATTTGCAATGTACAAATTATAATATAGAAACAGTGTATTCATTGTTGAGAAACATATTCATAAATAAAATTCATTCATAATATAATAAGTACGTATAATACAATACAATAACATCACGACTGTAATCTCTAAAGGCTTAGGCAGTGGTGTACCTAATAATGAATCTAAATATACCCTCACCTCACTTCACACCACTCTCAGATAAATCCCAACTCTCTCTCATGGAGCCTATTGCCGTCAACAGGGCATAAATACAGATTCCACGGATTCTACTGAGAACTTCCTAATAAAAAAACCAATAACACTTAGGTACCCGACAGTGAAATCGAACCCGGGACATACTTAACTATCGAGTTTGTTTTCACTAAACGAGGCAGTCAGCAAAAATTTCATCATTTGTATCGAAAACCAATTATTTCAGTCGAGTCATGCGAATTTCGAGAGCCAATGCAAATTAGATCAATAGCAACCAAGACACGACTGTCTCGCCGCATGCTCTGGCGCACCGGCCTACTACAATGTCAATGCTGGGGGCCTACTACCACCTCGTTGACGACACGTAAGGGGCCGTTCAAGTATTACGTAAGCAGATTTATTACAATTATTTACCCCCCCGTCCCCTTGTCATCAAAAGTAAGAAAAGCTCTTACCCCCCCCCCATGCTTCCGTAAAGATTTTTCAATTAATGTTTTAGTTTTTCCTAAACGTAAACGGGAATCCCCGAAAATGTTTCGTTTTGAAGCAAAGACAATGTGAGGGTTGCCATTCGTGTAAAAAAGTAAATTACTACTGATGACGTTAATCATCTAGACTCCCCTACCATGACATCCAAAATAAGCAAACCAAATAAATAGTGCTTACGTAATACTTGAACGGCCCCTAAAACCTTTTTGAACCTATGTCGAAGAAGAAGGACGTTCTCATACTTCGACTGTATTTTGTTTTGTTTGTTATCTCTTTACTATTGACTGGGTGAACCGATTTTGATGTTTCTTATTATGTTAGATGAATACTGAGCTCGATCACAAGATTTCAGTATTTTATTTTGCTTAATACAAATTAAATTTGCTCAGAGATAGGTAACTTAAAGGTGGGCAAGGGGAGGAGCTAACAAAGCCACGAGCAAAAGCTAGTGCTGTTAGAAGAGTTAGTGGTAGAGACCCTTTAACTGTTTTATTACGATTCGAGTCACATTGTTAATGTTGGGTGTACTTATGACATGTGTCAATAAACGTTTTTTCTTTCTTTCTATGTATCCACAATACAGGATATATCGTGGATGGATGGATTTCTAGTCAAGAAAAGGTTTGAAAAAAAAAATCATTTGTGATCAGCGCAGCATGCTTTCTTCCATACTTCGTACTTGTGGGTCTCAAACATGAGTGACGGCATTATCGATTATGTAAAATTATAGCACGGTGATAAGAAATAACTAAGCATATACACTTATAGTCGCCTTAGCTTCGCACGTGTGCAATTCACTATGTTTTTTGATGAATAAGTCTAAGCGTTGTCAGAGGTCTGTACTGTAGGGTTCTTCGAGATGACTAATTAAGTCTGACATCAGAAGTGTTCAAACCTTCAAACGAATACGAAAGAAGATTGTTTAATAAATGCTTTAAATTTTCCTTGCCAACACTTATTTCCGCCACAGCAGGAGCCATTTCCTTCTCTCCGGATCGATCGACTAGATAGTTATTATGTACACAGTAGCTCCTCAATTCCAATGCACATCGTACCGACAAGAGGGGAGGGAAAATCGATAGCGGCGTCGGGAACAGCTCTATATATCTAGTCATGAAGTTTTCATGTTAAGTCTAGCAAGAGCTTGTGGCACGAACGAAACTATTTCAACGTAAGAATTCTACGTATTTGGTACTTGAAGTAGGTACTATGATGTTAATTGTTTAGAAAATGAAAACACTAGTGTACGACAGGGGAAGTAATACGCGCTCTTAATTTGATGGATACACCATCAAATTATGAGCGCGTATTCTCCAAGTTGGCAACGTCGCATATAGCTGTCAAATATTTAAGAGTTTTAATTAATTTGGCAAATGTACTGTATGAAAATAAGAAATATTGCTCTGTAGTGCACTAAAACATTGATATAGGAATGTTACCGTTTCAGGCTCAGATCAAAAAAAAATAGGCAGATAGAACATGCGCGAACAACAAAGTGAAGCCAGATTTTATTTTAGTGTGCGCGGCAAATATGGCGCGCCGTGTACGAACACGTGCATCTGTGTGCGTTTACGGTTGCCAGATATTGAGAAATACTCCCACATTTTGTTCAGTTAAATTGTTCTCAAATATTGTACTACTATTTTTTAAATTAGAAACGCGATTTTGTTTTATGGTTATACCCAGAGAGCAAAAGCGTGTAGTATTTATTATTTAACAGAATAATAATAAGGAATAAAAGTTAATATGCGTAATTACTTACTACCTTTTTAATTAATATATATCAGACCATCATATCATATCAGAGAATATAACACTTTTTATAACGCTTTTTGGTTATTTGTTTATAACGCAAAATTTTGAAGGAAGCCATTCATTATCCTGCCTGCTTAGGCGAATAATAGTGACCCATTTATCGCGTAAAACCGGATCCGTGGGCAATCTGCAAAAACATAATTTGAATAATTGTAGTATAACCAGTGGCGAAGACCTAATTTAAAAGGGTGTGGGGGGGGGGCTGGCATGTTACACTATGTACAAAATTAAAACGATTTATCGGCCAATAGAAAATGCCCTACCAGCTCTACTCACGATACTGCTTGCATTGCAACTAATAATTCGAAAATGAAAAATATCACTAATGAAAGTATGGAAACCTCTAAATGTCACATGGCAAAGCCTAATTGTTGCAATTAGATACTAAAAGTAATAATAAAATATTTCATAAACCCATAAAAATTTTAAAGCGCAGTACACCGCACGCGGAACTAAAAGTAAACGACTAAACGTACATCAAATAATAAAATAATAATAAATACAGGTACTATAGATTACGACCGTGCAGTTGTATTGACGAATTTGATCGATATTTTTTATGCACAATACACATTCCCCTAATTCAGGGTAATTTACCCGTCATAAACTAGCAACACAGACGATTTACTGTTGAGGTTTTGTGTTTCAAGAGAGCCGAAAATATTTTATGGAAAATAAATACCAAAACAATAAAAATAACAAGAGTTACCTGTGGAAAGATATTCCATCTTGTTTTCTTTCTTTTTGTGAACAACTTTTGCAGTGTTTAAATACACAAGACGGCATGTTTTGGCTTAAAATGGCAAATCACTAGTGACGTGTGAGCGAGACGATGCGTAGCTTGGTACTGTCGCGAGTTTGTATTATCCTTTGATTTTGTATTATCTTCGGTTGACACACTCGCGTGTTCTGAGCGCTCTATCTGCCTATTTTTTTTGATCTGAGGTTTCAGGTATTTAAAAGTAATTTGGAAAGTTCCCAAATGCTTTTTTTTACATCTAAAACTATATATTCGATGTTACGATATTTATTATTGCATTCCCTTATCAATTTTTTGGCTCTGTAGTCCATATTTCTTATTTCCATACAGTAACATTGCTAAATTAATTAAAACTTGTTAATATTTGACAACTATTTGCGACGTTGCCAACTTTCAGAATACGCGGTCTTAACGTCAAAGTCCCCGTTTACTTTACGTCTCAAAAAACGTGAAAACCTGCAATATTGGTTACCTGGATTCAATTTTAACGTAAACAACAAACCTGTGACAGATTCAGAAGACAGACAGTCCAGAAATGTAGAATGGAAAGAATTTCATTTCTCAGAGATCGGGGCAGAATCTCTTCACCTTTTTCGTCAGTACTTACTATGCGACTTAAACATGCTTAAACGCCACGGTCAATGTACATATACACGTCAATGACCTCCATCTGTAAACCGTTACAGTCAAAAAATTTCAATCAATATCCAATGTCGCTATCTTATTAATTCTTGTTTTCACAATATTTTTAAATGATGATTGCTTGTTCAAAGCATGCATAACAATTTTGTGTTTAAATTTATAATTTTCGTAAGAAAATTTTTTACGATTCGCTACGCAAAGAAGCGTATTAAGTAAATATTTATTTGGCATACATGACATCATTATATTCACCCATGATGTGGTCGAATAGTATATTCGAAACCACTAGTCACAAGTCACTTCACACTTCCAGCGGTCGTATTATGACGTCTTAAAACCAGGCTTGTTCCAATGAGTGAAAGAGACAGAGTTATACACTTCGTCTAGCGCCACCTCGTTCACTCACTGGAACAAGCTTGGTTTTAAGACGTCATAATACGGCCCCAGGCTTGTCGCAATTGTAACCTCTATTTTGGCGATTGGATAGTAGTCGCCGAATTAGATTTTTTTAACGAATGTGACTTATTCAATATTGCATAAAGACTTATATGAAGGTCAGTCTGATGTTTATTAGTTTTATAAAATCCTAGATGCATGATATCTTTTGAAGAAGGGCGTTTGAGTTAAACACTATTCGCATTCTCAATGCAATACAATTTGACAATTCACACACATGCAAGTTCACTTTATTATTTACACTTTCGTTTGGTGTCGATGTGGTTTCGTCTCGCTCGGTTATTCAACAGTTGCTCTCAGAGTTCTAATGGCTCAGCCTGATCCGCAAAGTTCATCTCGGATATTCTAGGCAACGTCAAACTACTGAAGCTGCCTTGCGAGCCACACATCGAGGATTTTTATTACTAGTACCTATACTATCTATCTAAATATATAAAAATGTTATGTTGGTTTGTGTATGCTTTAAAAACTCAAAAAGTACTGCACTGATTGAGCTGAAACTTTAGCATGATATGTAATCCGCATCAAGGATTGTTTTTATGTATTTTTTGCATCAGTCACATATCCGCAACCGCGAAAAAACAGTTTTTTTAACGATCAGCTCTGTACCAGTGACCGCGCCATCTACCGGAAGCGAGGATAACACTCGCTGACAACCGCAGTCGTTATGACGCAGTCACATGAGAAGAAATTTGAGCATGATATATAATCCGCATCAAGGATTGTTTTTACCTATTTTTTTTTTTTTTGTTGAAAAAACAGTTTTTTGTGCCACAGCGAAGCGGGGCAGGGTACAGCTAGTACCGTATAAAGAGGTAGTAGTTGAGTACTTCTTAAATAATATTATTATTACTTTATTACTCTCGTTGCACTAATTTGAAAGGCGGAGCGTAAACGTGAATCCGTAACCTATACTTTGTGGCTTTCAGTTGAAATAACTAGGTTCTAAAATCTACCTTTTTGCTAACAAGTCACCTTGAAGAATAATGGGATTCCAGTACTTAGCACTGATCAGGTGATCCCTCTCAAATTGTAGAGTGACTGTATTTAAGAATACTTTCGGAATATAAATTGTCTGGCTTGTATTGCTTGTTGTAAAATTTCTCTCTTCCCTTTGTCAAAAAACTTTAAAAAATTGTTTACGGTTTAATTTAGTTCACTTGATTTCTCGAAGATCCCTTTCAATAAAAAGAAGAATTTTCCAAATCAATCTGAGCGTCGGCGAGAAATCGCGGAAAAAACATTAAAAAAATACAAAAAAGATTCCGACGAATTGAGAAAGGCCTCTTTTTCTTGAAGTCGGTTACAAAAAAGGCGAGGAATGTAATTCTAACAAATACTTACCAATTACAGAACAAATCTTTTTTTACGTTTCTTAGAAAACCTATGAAAAAAAATCAGAAATAATCTTAAATTGGCGTAGTAACGATAAGTTGTTTGTTAGATTTAATAGAACACGGTGTCCAATCATTTTCTTTTTCTCATAAAAATCTTTTTAGATTTTTAACTTTCCTCCATTTTAATATGATTTCATCGGGATTAGAATCATGTTTATTATATAGATTTTGGCTTATTAGGGATCCGTCCCTGAAAAGAAAAAAAAAACACAACCTTTATAGAATCACTGTTGTCCATTTCTCTGTTTGTCAAGACCTCTTTTTCAGGAACGCGTGAGATATCAAATTAAAACTATTAAGTATTCTGTGGTTAAAAATAGTAGGAACTAACTTCATAAGGTTTAAGGTCCTTTGCAGCTCTAAAAATTCAAGTTTCAACTTCAAGTTAATGCTGTAAAAATAATGACATAAGTATAGGCGACATTGTTTTGATACTACTCGTTTGATAATAACCAAAACCTATAGGTACCTACTTCCCGTTGACCTTAATCATGAAAGGCATGAAGCAAGGTTTTCCTGTTTAGGCAACAACTCTTTGGCAACCTCAGGTTCGGATTTGTTAGGTTTCAAAAAAAAACTTAATTAATTTCAAAAACAACCACAAAAAATGTGTAAAATAACTTTTCTTTTGGAAGTCGGTGGCAAAAAAGTCAACTAAATAAAATAGTTTGCTATGCTACCGACTTTTTGATGGTTTCGATCAGGTATTTTTCCTATCTTAACTTTTGATATGTTACAATAAGTGAAATTCTACTCGTATATCACGAGCACATAGCGACAGTGACTCAGTTTCCTCACGATTGAGCAACACGCTTGTGCAAACCATTTCTCACAAACACAATGTTCACATCTCTAATGTTCAGCTTCGGCACGATTAACGAAATGTCTCAACTTATCTAAGTAGACAACTTTGTTGTAAAATATGTTGCAAGTTGATTATCGAAACACTTGCGACTAAGTTCCACCCCCTACAACTTAATTTTGGTTCCCGAGGGGGCTGTGAGGCTGCCGTACATTCCTTGTCCAGTTTTTTAAATTCAGGTAAATTTGAGGTCATCCTCAAGGTTGACGTGAAGAACGCCTTCAATTCCGTAAACAGGGACACTTTGTTGGTAGATTTCAAAAAAGGAACTACTCGTTTATGGTTTTCTTTGGCAATGTTACAGACATCCTTCAAAATTACTCTACAAGGACAACGTCTTGCAATCTGCAGTTCGTTGCCAACAAGGTGACCCTCTCGGGCCAGTCATTTTCAGCTTATGTGTTCATCCCATTATCCAAAAAATAAATTCAAAATTTAACGTGTGGTACTTAGACGATGGAACCTTAGGAGGTGACGTAAGTACTGTATTAGCTGATTTACAACTCCTCAAAAAGGAATTTAAATTAATAGGCCTTGAATTAAAGCCATCCAAATGTGAAATTTTTGTTACTGACGCTTTTGACAGACAATCGACACTAGATAAAAATGAAATAGCTCCAAACATCACCATTTTAGATAAAAGCCCTGCACCTCCTTCATCCTTGGTTCTCCTATTTTTGCAGAAAGTTTCTCTTCATGTATTGACAACTAAATTAGACATTTTAATGATATTTCGGAAAGACTCTCTCAAATTAGTTGTTTACATTCGGCTTTCACCCTTATTAGATATTGTTGTTTTGGTCCTTTCATGTATTTTATCCGTTCATCCCCACTTTTTAAACAACCGAAGATCTCTTGGGCAAAATTGACAAAATTATTCGTATTATTTATTTCTATTTTGATGTGCCACATAATTAAGTACTCTTAGAGTTTTTTATAAAGTAAAACTAGGTAAGTAAGTTAAGTTTTTTTTCAGCGTGGTAAAAACATCAAATAACAATCACTGGAATTCACTGGATGGTTCTTAGCAGAACTTTTTTCTTTTTTTTACCGTGGTGAAATCATCAAATAGGTAAGTCCTCCCACCCAGAGCAGGGCAGGAGGGACTGTCAGACTTGTACTGACTAAAATCCACGGTGTCCTTCAATAGCACTATATTGCGGAGTCTCGGTAACTCGTTTCTCCCACGACACCGGTTTATTTTTTTAAGTATATTCTAAACTGTTAAAATATGTAGGTAACATTAGAATAAATCATTTTTTTTTTGTTGCTGGCAAAAAGTATTCATTTAAAGCAGGAAATATTTTATAGCTGATAATATTTCAGCCTTTGACCATATTGCAAATGCTTTTATACAAAATTAAAATCGCAAATATCCCAAAGTTAGACGCAAAACCGGAGAGGTTCTTTTTCGTAGGTAGTTATAACAAGGTACCATGACGTAATTACCGAAATCGACGCGAGCGTAGCCGCTAGCAAAAGCTAGTTTTGTAAATAATGTGAGGTCATTGTCTTAGGCTTGAAGAGAGCAAAGCTCAGGGGTTCAGGCGCAGGGTTCGCTTAGATTCACGTTCGGATTTCGAAAGCTAACTAACTGCTGAATATTACTTGTTTCGCAGTAGGTATCCGAACAGGCATTATCTGCCAGATAAATTAAACATTCGATATGCCTTGATCTCTCGTTTTCCTTCACACTAAAACAGAAGAAAATATCGTTCAAATTCTCGAAAACGTGTCCAATGATTGCGATGTTTACAATATGGTATCAACGGGGGCGAAAAACCGATTTAACTATATCAGTTGTTTGAAAGAATTCGTTATACTTAACCGTATGTTCACGCACAATATGCATCATTTAAAAAAAAAAAAAACGCTGCCCCTCACTAGGAATTTGTCCTTGGTGCATGCACACCTAGAAACTCACATAGAAAAACACCCAGGCTCAGAACAAATACTTGTAGATGATAAAAATATTGGTTACGTGAGGGAATCGAACCTGCGACACGTTGCACACCAGTGGTTAGCTCAGCCACTGCGTCAACCGTGTCGTCGATTTCACAACCATTACCGCCAGTTCTGTAAAAGATTGGATGACGTCTTATGCTGATGACCACGTATTCAAACTCTAGTTTTGACCAGGACTTTTTTGTTTTAATTTTTTTTTCCAATGTTTCCTCTCTTTTATTATTTCCTCAATTTGCACTCGAGCAGAGTTCGGCCAACCAACTGTTTGAACTGATGCGCCTATCTTGTACGCCGTAAATGGCAAAACATGCAACTTCCGCTTTTATTTAAAAGACCTTCATACTGTACACTCACGTTTTACAAAATAATTAGGTATATCTATATTATTCACCGAATAACTTTTATAACGAAAAGAAGCTCGAGATTTTAGTAGACACACACAGTCCCTTATGTATAAGTACAGACGCCAGCACATCAAGCTACTCCGATCTTGTCTCTCCGAAATTTTTGATATCGAGCATATCACGTCATGTTATCACGTTGTCATTTCATGTTTGGTCGCGGGACTGTACGAATTACCGTGACTCCGGAACGTAAAGGGCTATTGCAGGACACCGTGGATTTTAGTCAGTACGAGTCTGACAGTCCCTCCCGCTCCGCCCTGGGTGGGAGGACTCTTTTGATGATTTTACCACGTAAAAAAAAATCGAACATGTCACATGAACCTTTTTCTTTTGTTCTAAATTTGGAAATCTATTAAATAATTTGGTCAAATTGGGGTAAGTTGATGTTGTGGCGTCTATACAAGGAATCTAAAAAAAATAAGTTAAAAATAACTAAAGCCCGACTATGAAAAAATCGCGCACTGAAACGTATATAACAAGAACAATATTCATTTGACCGAGTAATAGCCGAGGTCGTGTTTTAGTTATTTTTAACTTATTTTTTATTACTCTATTTCGGGGTTATATTATTTGAAATAAGTGATTGATGATGATGATGTTACGAGTATATGTATAGTTTTTGAGTTGTGAATTTAAGATTTATCATTTGATACCCACGTTGACACTGTTTAAACAGCAAATTAGCTTTTTTTTTTTTTTTTATCGTGGTAAAATCATCAAATGAGTCCTCGCACCCAGGGCAGGGTGGGAGGGACTGTCAGACTTGTACTGACTAAAATCCACGGTGTCCTTCACTAGCCCTTTACGTACCGGGGTCACGGTAATCCCTTGGTCCCGCGACCCCAGCAGGCTTTGGCCCTCTACAGGCCCCGTCACTATGCTGACACTCTTTGAGGCGCGCGTGGAACACAACGCGCCGTCGACCCGGGCATGGTCCATGGTCGGACAGCGAGTCGCCCATTACTCGCCGCCCGCATGCCCGCGCCTACGGTGGCCGGAGATCGTCTCGCGACGTCCGACGCCGTGGGCGTCTACCACTGCGGCTAGGGTGGAGGGAGAACGCTGTCCTCTCCGTCAGGCGGCCCGCCTCCTCCTTCACGAGCATGACTGCTTCGCAGAAGGAGGCGACCGCTTCCCACTCCGTCTCGCCCCGCAGCATGGCCTCGACCAATGCCGGGCGCGAGAGGTCTCCGCCTATCGCCGTCGTGAGGACACGGCGGTGCTCTGCCCAAGCGGGGCAGTCCTGCACCGTATGCTCCACCGTGTCCTCCGGACGATCCTCGCAGTGGTGACACCCAGGCGTTTCTTCCCTCCCTATCAGACACAGGAACCTCCCGAAAGCAAATTAGCTAGTAAAAGCTATATAATGTATATATTTCAAATGTGCTCATCAAGCCCTTTAATTTGATACGTGGTCGGGTAAAAAATCCGATTACGTACCGGAATTTTCATATGGCATTTATGGCATAGCAGAGTGATTAGTGATCCAAGCATAGCATAGCAAAATTACATACAAATTGGTACAATTCGAAAATAACAATAAGTACATTATTTAAAAACTCGTCACCTAATCACATCCACTCAACTCAACTTCGCACAGGCATTACCAAATGTAATGCGCGCCAATCTGCTCAGCAGTTTACTAGATTAACACGTACTTACAAACACACACATGCATTGATATCTGATGTTTATGCGATCACGTCTCATGTTTTCGCATAACTGACGAAACAATGACTCGCATACGAATAACTATATTAATGTAAAACTTTAGTGTTCCTGATATCTGCAAAGAACACAATATCAAATTAAACTTTGTTAAATTCATCAGGTAAATACTCGTTTTACTTAGACTTCAATATCTCGTGAATGTCACTCTTATGTCATTGCACGCATATTACTACCTAACTCGTACCCACTTCGATTTTTTTTAATTCGTGTTTGTGGTAAATCAGGTAAAAAATACTTTACTTACTATCAATTTCCTAACTCTATACCAACCATACATACAAAAAATCGTTCGAGCCGCTTCGGAGGAGTACAAAAACAAACATCGTGAGGCCGGGGCTCCACCAAAGCGGAGACGAGAGGAGATGTGTTTGAATAACCAATCAGATTACCGCCGAAGCTAAGCGGAGAGGAAGCTAATGTTCCACTGAGGCGGAGGGGAGCAGAGCCGAGGGAATTTCACCAATCACATGGCTTGAAATCCACATCTCTTCTCCACTCAAGCAGGCTCTTTCGCCAGGTTTTCTGGCTACTTGGCAACGTCCATCTTCTCGCCAGCAATGTCGATGGATACTACGACATGAGAGCAGTCGCTAAGCATACACTGACTGCCCGATCTTGATCGTTCGAAGCAGACCGAATACTCGAGCAGTCGATACTGACTGCTCGGTAAGTGGTACTTGTAACTTTAGCCACACATAAATGGATTGTCATCATTGTAGAACCAAATGTTATGCAACCGGCCACTAATGTCCGGACATTATGTCATAACATTAAGTTGAATGGTGTTGCCACATGGCGAAAGTGTGGCTCGCCATGGAGATGACATTTTATGACGTTGTGAAACCAAGGTGTTTTGTTTGTTCAAAAGTAATATCGTGCTGGGCATATATGTACTGTATCGTTCATAAGTCACCTGCTCAGTGTTCTTCCTAGCTAACATACTTCGAAGAGATGAAAGATTTTGGTTGGTGTAATAAGGGGCGAGCTTACTATTGCACCTGCTGCTGAATTCTGGAAGGTAAAGGAACACTAATGCTCGTCCTGGCAATCCAACCCATCGCTCTTGCGAAAGTTAGACCAATTCGAGCTGAAAGATAGCGTAGTTTTGAACCGAAAAGTGCAAATGAGTGAAGAAAGGCGAGTTACTATGTTTACTATTTTATTTAGTAGATACGTAATGTTCAGCAAACTCTAGAACTAGCACGTGTTCACTACATTTCCTTTATAAAAACAAGTCATTAATATTTATAACCATTCAATTTCTATTAGTAATCAGGTAATGTCAGGAACTGAGCCGTAGCTTATATCAGTTATATCCTTAGAAGAAACTGTTTGCTCAAGGTCAGCACTGCCTGTTTCATTGGAACTGGAGGCCAATAAGGGTATCTATTGGCCTCCAGGGAGACTGGATTTGTTAAAGTTTTGATGCGTAACATCTTTTGGGATCAACCAATGAGCGCCCGCGGTGGTGGCGTTGGGCCTGGTTTCCACCACAGCGAGGAGAAGCGGAAACGAGAGATGTCTTTTGAATCAGGCCAAAATTTTATAGAATAATTAGACATCTCTTCGCCTCTCCGCTTGATCAACCACCGAAGCTGGCAGAGGAGATGTGGAAATAACTGAATCTGATTGGTTGCCTAAGTAAATCGTGTATTCATTTATAAAAATTGTCATAAATTGTTTTCGATCAACTTCCCTCATCGAATTATTGACGTAAATCGAGCATTTTTCATTCTCCTATTACGTTATTTAAATTCTATTGTCTGTTGCTTTTTTCATGGGTGATAGAAGTTCACAAGATTGTAGAAAAAAAGTCGCCTTTGATCACTGGGGTGAAACAATTTCTAGGTGAACAAAGGACACTAAATAAGTCCACTCAATTCACCTGGGTGATATCACCCAGGTGCATATTTTCCGAGGTGAATTGAGGACACCAATTTTTATTGGTTTATTCTACTTGGTTTACCCAGGTAAACAAAGTGGAATAAACCAAAAAAAATGGTCCAATTCTACTTCGCAAATATTTTGTTGGTTTTTTCCAATTATACTGTTTTTTTTTTCACTCTATTTCATAAGTACCTAATTAATTTCTGAATTTAATTATTTTTTAGATACTTATTAGTATTACGTACCTGGCTTATAAGGAAGAACATAATATGCATATTTACAATCTACTTTATTCAAAATTCTAAGCTATAAAACGTCTTTATACAGAAAACTTGACTTTTTTTATTATTACCTATTTAAATGTAGTATTCATTTAACTTAGACCAGTACGCAATACGCATGAAATTACGAGATTTTTTACGGTGCTTAATTACGGCTTATTATTTTTCTGTTTTTTTTTTTTAATATTATGTAAATCTACATAATTAGTTTAGCCAGTCTCAACAATATGTTAAAAAAAAAGTTGTCTGATTAGAAAGGAAGAAAAGCCTGGGTGTCACCACTGTGAGGATCGCCCGGAGGACACAGTGGAATATACGGTGCAGGTCTGGACCGCTTGGGCAGAGCACCGGCCCCCGCGCGCCGTCGTGTCCATACGGAGGCGATAGGCGGCAAACTCTCGCGCCCGGTTTTGATCGAGGCTATTCTACGGGGCGAGACAGAATGGAAAGCAGTCAGTTCCTTCTGCCAAGCAGTCATACTAGCGAAGGAGGAGGCAGGACGCGTGAGGCAAAGGATAGCCTTCACCTCACGACCCAGACGCCGCGAGAGACACCCACGCAAAGGACATCGCGAAGCGATTTCCAGCTACCGTAGGCGTGCGCATGCGGACGCCGAGTAATGCTTGACTTGCCGTCCGATCATGGAACATGCCCGGGTCGACGGCGCGTCGTGTTCAACGTGCGCCTCAAAGAGCTGTCAGCAATCTGACGGTGCCCCTTAGAGGGCCAAAGCCTGCTGGGTCGCGGGACTGTCTCATCATCAGATTACCGTGACCCTGGAACGTAAAGGGCTATCGAAGGATCACCGTGGATTTTAGTCAGTACAAGTCTGATAGTCCCTCCCATCCCGCCCTGATTGGGCGAACTCATTTGATGATTTTAAAAAGGTTTAAAATCTAGCGAGTTATGCAGAGAAAAATATGTCGATAGATCGCCTCTTGACAGCTTTTCAATTTTCTATTCGGAAAATACATAGACTAAGCTTTCCCTAAAAACTTTGTGTGATTGAACGCGCTAATCTCAGAAACTACTACTTAGTTAAAATTTAAAAAATCTGTTCAAGCTACGACCAATAGGAACCGAGCATAATGGATGACACCGCGGGAAACAGGTAGTGTATAATCTAATAAAAAAATCATAAATATCAGCTAATGTATTATCTAATAAATAAAATCATAAATATCATCTAATGTATATATCATTGCCACATCACATCACTCATCAATGATCAATTAAAATGAGAATGATATTAAACTTGCAAGTACCCACATTTAATGACTATTGAATAACGGTCAACATGACAAAATATTCACAACTAGTCGGTAGGTAGGGACAATCTTAGATTTATAAGAATTCCACTAATCAGTGAATTAATATTACTCTTTTTTTATCGTCGTATAATCGTCAAATGAGTCCTCCCACCCAGGGCAGAGCGGGAGAGACTATCCACGGCGTCCTTCAATAGCCCTTTTCGTTCCGGGGTCACGGTAATTCGTAAGGCCCGCGACACACAACTCTGTACCGTCTGAAACCTTCATTAAAGCATATAAAAATAGAATAATCGATGAAGGTCACGCAGTATTTCCCTCTTTCAATATCGGCAGAAAACCTGCTTTTGAGATCAGAAGCATGTAGGGCGCAGGCGTCGACCTAACTCAAAGTAAACAACATTTAAACTAAGAACACAAATAATTGTCCACTCACCAGCCCATGGTCCGAACCTCTTGGACAGCGTGTGCACCTCAGAGGGCAAGAAGTAAGGCATCAAATACGAAGATATGAGCTCCAACACACCCCATAGGGAATCTATTATCGTAAAACACAGGGCAATAGACCCAACTAACGCTAAAACTAGTAATAAAAACATTGTTTCTATTTTAAATGCACTGTTTTAGATAAAATATGGCGATCTTCGAATTATCCGCGTGTTTTTTTTTCGAAAATGGAATGTTTACTTTTGGTGGGAAAGCGCACGACGCACCAACATGACGGTGCAAGACTCACTGGCGCGAGCGAGTGTTGCCCACTTCCAAGTTACGTTACAACGACTGACCTATAAACCTCTCTTATGTCACTGCTTATCAACTATGGCTGTCAATCGGAAGATTATCAAGAAAATTAGAAATCATTCTTTATTTTTGCCGTATTTTTCGATTAGCTCTATCAAATCCAGTTTATCTATGATATTATTATATCGTCATTTGATAGCAAATTGACATATTAATATTATAGATAGTCCTCATAAAAAGAAGACGCCTGCAATATGATTGCGTGCAACATTTAAAAAATAAGTGTATGATTAATTTGGCAGGCGGTGTTATTAAAAAATATGTAATTACACCAAAAATTATTTAATTATCGGTGTTCTTAAAAAAACGAATTGTTTTACACAGTAGCGAGCTGGCCCGGCTTCGCACAGGTTTTATGAGGAATAACGTACGTCATAAGTAATTTACTAATGAAGAAACTAAGAAGTGAAAACAAAAACGTTCATTTATCCCTTGTCCTGAAAATTACAAATACCTACTATTTTAAAAACTTTGACGGATTAGTTTAGCTGTTCTTAACTTTTGAGGTTGGAAACACATTTAACCATTCATTTTTATTTTATTAATTACTAGCTTCCGCCCGCGACTCCGACCGCGCGGATGGGAGATCCCTCTATTGAGCTACTGCTGTTGAGCTCGCGTTCTGTAGTAACTGAAAAATAAGATATTTTTTTCTACGTATTTTTCCAGGATAAAAAGTATCCCATTTTATGCCCAGGATAATAAGGTATAATTAAACCAAGTTTCATCGAAATCGAACCGTTCGTTTTCACGTGATGCCTGCACATACAGACAGACAGACAGACAAAAATTTTTTTAATCACATATTTGGGTTTGGTATCGATCCAGCAACACCCCCCGCTATTTATTTTTTCAATATTTTCAATGTACAGAATTGACCCTTCTACAGATTTATTATATGTCTAGATTAGATATAGGGGAACAGTGTATAAACGGAGACGCGAGATATGATAGGAAATTACACACTTAAGGCAAACTTAACACAATACTAACGTAGCGCGAGCACCTAGTGTTAAGTATGCCTCACACCATCCTGGGACTAAAGCTTGCTATTCACTGACTGCGACACTAGGACTAGGGTTCACTGCTCGCTCTTCACGACTGGACGATCTCAAAGCCATCTCGTCCTAGAGCACATCGTAGAATCCACCGATGTAATTTCTTATACAGAATAGAATGGCAGGCCTCCTTCCTCGTTATGATCACTAGGATTAGATTCTTTGAGTCGCGGGACTGTATAAAATTACCGTGACCCCGGAACGTAAAGGGCTGTTGAAGGACACCGTGGATTTTAGTCAGTACGAGTCTGACAGTCCCTCCCGCTCTGCCCTGGGTGGGAGGACTCATTTTGATGATTTTACCACGACAAAAAGAAGGATTAGATTCTTTGGACTTTCAAATTACGCCTTGTGGTAGAGATCTATGCATACAAGTATAATAAAATGGTAAAAAAGTCAAAACTGTACATTGTTTTTTTTTTTAAAGAATACTTGGGGTGTGATTTACAATTGATACCGAAGCCAAAATTATAGTTTTTAGAAACTTAGTCTGATTGTGTGTATGTATGTCCGGGATAAACTCTAAAAGCACTGCATGGATTTACTTCAAATTTGGCACGAATGTTATTAAGAAGTCGTGTCGAAGTCGAAGTGAACCCAATTTATTCAACGCATTCTCGCAGACGACGTCGCGGGCAGCAGCTAATATGTATTTTTTTTAACGTGGTAAAATTATCAAATGTGTCCTACCACCCAGGGCAGAGCGAGAGGGACTGTCAGACTCGTACTGACTAAAATCCACGGTGTCCTTCAAGAGCCCTTTACGTTCCGGGGTCACGGTAATTCGTGAGTCCCACGACCCCGGCAGGCTTTGGCCCTCTAGAGGGGGGCCCCGTCATTTTGCTGACACTCTTTTAGTCGCGCGTGGAACACAACGCGCCGTCGACCCGGGCATGGTCCATGGTCGGACAGCGAGTTGCCCATTTCTCGCTGCCCGCTCCTACGGTGTCCGGAGATCATCTGCTGACGTCGGTCACCGTGGGCGTCTACCACTGCGGCTGGGGTGGAGGGAGGACGCTGTCCTCTGCCTCACGCGGCACGCCACCTCCTTCGCGAGCATGGCCTCGACCAATGCCGGGCGCGAGAGGTCTCCACCTATCGCCGTCGTAAGGACACGGCGGTGCTCTGCTAAAGCGGGGCAGTTCTGCACCGTATGGTCCACCGTGTTCTCCGGACGATCCTCGCAGTGGTGACACCCAGGCAGCAGCTAATATGGAATAAATTCACGCAGACGAGAAGCATCTCAAAGCAAATTCCAGTTACCAACGACCGCATTGTTTTAACGTCATCATTCCAGCCAATGAACTGGTCTTCCTAAAACGTGTTTGACAACGTGATTGGTTACTTAAATATTAAATTCATATAAAAACTACTTAATTGCCATGATTACAATTTACATCGAGGTGTGTCAAAAAAATACCCGTGTAAAGCTACGTAACCAAATAAACATTAATATTTCTTATCTTATGTTTCTATTTAGATCTTTTCTATTTTGTCTGAATTCATTATACCTAATTATATTTTTTATAAACCTAATTTAATTAATAAAAATATACTTCTACAATCGTTAAAAATGTTGGTTAAAAATAGATTTGACGTGAATGTCCTAATAGTATATAAACACGGCTTCACATCAAACTTTACATAACCAGTACATAGCGAGGCTGACATAAGTCAGCCTCGCTTTACATGAGCTTTTCGCACTATTAACGCTGAGCTTTCTGGTTTACATAGCTTGATGTGTAGCCGTATGTACGTATACAAACATATATCGTCACTTGTGTTTAAGTATTGGAGAGGAACATATCTATAACTCTGTGGGTGCTACTGAAAAACCAAAAAAAAGAGATTTTTTTCGTAGCCTGGATTTTGTTTATTTTGAACTTATTTTTTATTTACATTATTTTGGAGTTGTATTATTTAAATTAATTAATTAATTTTATATGTACAGTGTTTGAGTTGTGAATTTAAAACTTATCAATTGATACCCATGTTGACACTGTTAGAAACAGCAAATTAGCTAGTAAAAGCTATATAATATTTCAAATGTGCTCATCTAGCCTTTTAATTTGATACCCATGTCGATAGATACGATTTTTTTTCACTTCACCTACCCTATAATCAGTTGAAACCTGAGACGCTTCCAACGACACCCCACATAAAAACATACATACACACCGGTCAAAATCATAACCCTCCTTTTGGCTTTGCCGTAATCGTGTAATAAACTTTGATGGCCGGCCTGTGAGTCGAACCAAGGACCTCAAGTTCAGCAGTCGTGCTTTGTACCACTACACCAAAGAAAGAAAGAATATCATATTATTCATTACCTACCTCTAAAATCGTCATTTTTTCAAACAGGTCGTGAAAAGCAATACAAACTGCGCTTTTCAGCAAAAGTTTCATCGACGACGTCGCGTATTTCTAATATATATGTATACGTACAGGGCCAGAACGCAGCAATAGGAAATTGCTCGCGTATAGGAGGTACCTTGTAAAGCTATTTTTAATTAAATCCGCGATTACAAACTATACACGAATAAGCTATTTTACTAGCAAAAAAATATATCCGAAATATAGATTATCAAAAAATATTTGACACGTATTTTTTTTTATTGCGTAAACCGAAAATATAACGCTTGCGTTAACGAAGATATAACGCTTCTAAAAATTTGAAAACGTCACTCGGACGGTACTATATTACAAGCGTTATGAGGTCACAAGCCCCCACTCCCGAATTTGGAAGTTTGTTTTATCTTTGTCAATATTCACTGATTTAAATAAATAAAAGATATGTGTCCATTAGTTTTTAACCGACTTCAAAAAAAGGAGGAGGTTATCAATTCGACTGTATTTTTTTTTTTATGTTTGTTACCGCCTTACGACCGACTGGGTGAACCGATTTTCAAAATTCTTTTTTTGTTTGAAAGCTGGTGCTTCCCGTGTGGTCCCATTGTCACCAAATCAGGATCTGATGATTGGATCTTGGAGAAATCGAAGGCAACCCTCAAATTTTATAGGCCCACTCATCGTTTTTCGTAAATCTTATGAAGTAATTTAAGAACTTGCGTATGGTAATCATCATCTTATGTAGCTGAGCTGATGATAGAAGGTACAACTCCTTAACAGTAGTTTGTTACCGCATAACGACCGACTGCGTGAACCGATTTTCATGATTCTTTTTTTGTTTGAAAGCTAGTGCTTCCCGTGTGGTCCCATTGTCACCAAATCAGGATCTGATGATTGGATCTTGGATATATCGAGGGCAACCCTCAAATTTTATAGGCCCACGCATCGTTTTTCGTAAATCTTATGAAGTAATTTAAGTACTTGCGTATGGTAATCATCGTCTTTTATAGCTGAGCTGATGATGGAAGGTACAACTCCTTAACAGTAAGCAGTAGGCATCGACTGATTCATTGTTCGCATATCTCCGGAACTACACGTCCGATTTAAATAATTCTTTTTTTGTGCTAGGTATCGTTCAACTTAGGGAATACTGCAAGTTTTATCAAAACCGGTTCAGTAGTTTTTGAGATAGGGAATTTTATTAGCTTATTTTGTACATGAGGGATGTTATGACCAGTGCTACGGATTATATTATATGTATTTGGCAAGAATTTGGGTTGAATATTTAAACTAAAAAGAGTAAAATAAAAAACTTTTTAAAAAAAAATGTAACCGCCTTCAAAAAGAACCACAAAAAAGGGTAAAATAATCTACAAAATAACTTTTATTTCGGAAGTCGGTGGCAAAAAAAAACAATGAAATAAATAAAAAATAACTTAAAAATAACTAAAACCCGACTACGAAAAAATCGCGCACTGAAAAGTATAAAACAAGAACAAGCCGTGGTCGTATGCCACCTGCGGTTGCATCACACAATCTTTATTGGCTAGGTGGCATACGACCACGGCTTGTTCTTGTTTTATACTTTTCAGTGCGCGATTTTTTCGTAGTCGGGTTTTAGTTATTTTTAACTTATTTTTTATTTACACTATTTTGGGGTTATAGTAATTTATGTTATATGTATAGTTTCTTAGTTGTGAATTTAAGATTTATCATTTGATTCCCATGTTGAAACTGTTAAAAACAGAAAATTAGCTAGTAAAAGCTATATAATGTATATATATTTCAAATGTGCTCATCAAGCCCTTTAATTTGATACCCATGTCGATATTGTAGGAATTTTTTTTTTTTTTCTGTAACGACTTCTCATCCCCTAGAGGGCGCCATATTGGATTTGGTGACGCGTCACCTACCCTATAACCAGCGGACAACTGAGATGCTTCTAACAAGACCTCATTTGTCATGTAATGATAAGTAGTTTAGAAGTTATGAGGGAACAAACAAACATACATACATACATACATACATACATACATACATACATACATACATACATACAAACAATCATGCCTCCTTTTGGCTTTGCCGTAGTCGGGTAAAAAAAGCCATCGACTTCCGAAATAAAAGTTATTTTGTAGATTATTTTACCCTTTTTTGTGGTTCTTTTTGAAGGCGGTTACATTTTTTTTTAAAAAGTTTTTCAATATTCTAACTGACGGACTAAACAGATTTATGCAGTAAAATACCCTATTTTGTGTATTGCTCTTGTATAGTTTGTTACGTGGACGCGTACATACTGATGGTTCCAAACTACTCGTATACCACTTACATCACTTAATCCTGACAAAAAATATTTTTTGTGTCCCATATTCCCATGCAAAAGTGCACTGTCGCGGATCAGGGTTAGTCCTGCCACGCAGGCTGTTTCTATCCTCAAATTATACCAGGGCAAACCGTACTTTTAGACCTCCGTCACAAATTTTACTATCGTACTGCAGTCAAAACTCGAAATAAAACTGCCACAATTGTACTAAATGTATATTTAAGCTTGGTTTTATAACGTAGTGGTCGTTATGAACTAAGAGTTGTTATATAATAGCAGATTATCACGAGCCGGGTTTGTCGGCCATTGGGTCACAGCTCCGCATTTCATAATATTGTTTAGTTTAGCACTGATTCACATCAACATTTTTCTTCAAATTGCCAGGGTAATTGGGTAAACAATAATTCCAATAGAAGACTGTCAAACATCTACAAATGGCAGCCGGGACTAACGGCTTTACGTGCTTTACGAAGCACGGAGGAAACTCACTTTGTCAGATGATCACCCATCCACAGATCAACCTCGGCAAGCGCGGCTTAACCCGGAAGATCAGCCTGTGGGGCCTGTAATTATTTTGCCACGAGCTCCTCTAATCCAAACACATCTCTCTAAACTCAGATAAAAAAAAAAAACTTTACTTTAAGCCGTTTACCCTAATGAAAAATTTAAGGTAGGTACAAAAACAAAATGAGCAACAATCAAGTGAAATATACTTAAGTATTTAATATGAAGACTTGTCTTAGATCGACCTTAAATCTACTTATGAAACAATTAAACTAAATACAATTATGGACGCCAGTTCCAATTTTAATCAGACTGTCTCTGATATGCTGTATGGTTTGGAGTCAGGACATGCGGGAGGCACCTCCTCCTTTAAGGTCTTCATGCCCTTCAGCGTGTTCTTCACCACCTCGTACGGAGCTGGAACAAAAATATCATCCAATTATTTTTCGCATTTCACTTTCAGCGCCATCTATCGGTTTAAAAACGAAATAAACGTGTGAAGAAAAGAGGAAGCTAGGATTTTTGCTACTTGTGTCTAAATACCTACCAGAAAAGTAGGTACCTATTACAACACCAAAAAATCGAACTACCTGCCAGAATGGATAAATGCTCACCAAATCGTGTATCATAAAGTATTGTAGAAATTAACATATTTTCTGTAATAAAAAAAAATAGTAATAGTCGACCTAAGCTGGGTCGACGAAGACCCCTTCGGGAGGCTTCTATTTCGGGACATACACTCACTCGACTTCTATTATGGGGACATAAACTCTTTATGCATACTTAAGACTAAAGTAGTGCAAGCGCCATCAGAACATCACTGCGTTAAGTTTGCCTAAAGTGTGTGATTTCCCATCATACCTCGCGTCCCCGTCTTATACACTGTTCCCCTATTTACCAAAGAGCAATGGTGGACCAGTGGTTTCGGCCTCGACTGACGAGTTGCAGTTCGAACCCAGCCAAGCACATTACTTTGTGTAGTTTATTTCATTAACCAGTCCTCTCAAAACGGTGTGGGAAAACATCGTGAGGAAACCGGCATGTCCTAGAACCAAAAATTCGAAGACATGTGACATGTACCAACCCGCACTGGACCCGTGTGGTGGAATATGGCCCACTCCTCTCACAGAGAGGAGGCCTGTGTCCCAACAGTGGGAACATTTATAGGCTGATGATGATGATGTTTTTAATGCAAAAGGGACTGTCAGACTCTTACTGACTGCCTTCCTTCATTTTACGTTTGAGTTTCAGGGCACGGTGCCCTTACAAGAACCCTTGTTCTCACAGTCATGATTTTTCCAAAAACAGTAAAAAAAATCGGTTGTTTATGGGAAACTCATTATTGGGTTGACTTCGGTTAATTTTTTGTCTTTTAGACATCACAAACAAAAGATTCTATAGTTAATTTAAAACATATTTGTAGTAGAGGGAATTATATAGTCTGAAATAAGTTTTTTTTTGTAGGTACCTATTTAAAAATGGTGTCTATTAAAACTTATTTTCTTATCAGCGAAATGAAATATATCAAATTATTTATATTTCAAAGAACAGTTTTTTCATATGTCTAATAATAGTCGCCATAGAGCCGTCTGAGGAAGACCGATATTTTTAAATCTCAACCAAGTACTGCTAAGAACCCTCCAGTGACCCCGAAGAACAATGCCACAATATTCATAGCTGTAAAAACAAAAAAATACGAACACTGAGACACCGGGCTTTTATATTTTGATTAAAGTTAAAGGAAAATATATAACTAAATCAAACCTCGATGAGAATGTTCTTATATCTCGATAACCTCTAAAATATACTTTTGTAATATCTAACAAGTTCGTTACAAAATTCTCGATTCTGGTCTTCGAACTTTGAGAATTAGTACACATTGAATTGCATCACGATAAAATATAGACACCAAAATAGTGTTTCGCAATGACCGTCATACCTCTAGCGTCGGTGTAACGAAATTCAACGGACTCTCCAAGGTTCTGTCTAGCGTAAGGCTCTTGTCCTAACGCTGTAGCAGCGTTTATATATATATAGCCGTAGCTTATAGTGTCGAAGACATTCATATGTATCAACCCCGGGCAAGCTGCTTAGCGGCGGGAAGACCTCTGAGGAGTTACTAGAGAGGCGACACAGGGCGTCTGCACGTTCCGCCCGACGCAGGTCCTCACCGGACGCGGTTGTTTCGGGCGGTAAGAGTTTCGGATTCAGCGAGAACAAACTGCTTGGTGGACCACGTGGAGATTTGCTTTGACGGAGCTCCGCCGAAGCCGTGTCCGCACTAAGGCCATAGGCGGTCGTGATTTTTGCTGCCCGACACTGGTACAGGCCATGCTCTCGTATAAAGTTAGGTTCAATGCGAAGCAGTCACCTCCTTTTGCGAAGTATTAATGTTAGCGAAGGAGGAGGCGGAATACGTCGTCCACCTCAAGACTCAGCCGCCGCAGGAGACGCCCAGGGAGTCGGACATCGCGATGCGATTTAATATTTAAGTCTGAAAAAAAACCCTCTGCGCTTTCCCTCCTTATAAACTGCAACTGTGCCAACATAACACTCGTCCGCGAAGTTTTCCTAAAAAGGGAAATAACCACGAAGAATAACTCAATTTTAACCGCTTGCTCACTCGCTGCTCGTTATTCGCCAGCGGTAGGACACTTACCTTATTATAAATTAGTTATTTTAATAACGTATTATGCTAGCATTTTTAATTTTTTGGCAACTCGCTTTGTGGATATTTTTAGCACTTTTTTAATTTGCATTGAAATAAATTTTCACTTCCACTGATTTAGCTGTGTGGTGCATTTTGTAACGGCCGCTTGGTTATGTTTCGTAAGTCATGAGCTCGAAGTTTTGAACCCCGAACGCAGATAGGCTTTACCTGTATCCTATGTTTATATAGGGTTAGTTTTCAATGCGACAGTCAAGCTGGCCCAACTACTGCATGCCACACAGCGTAATATGGCGTCTACCATTGCGGCTGGGGCGGAGGGAGGACGCTGTCTTCTCCCTCGCGCGGCCCGCCTCCGTCACAAGCATGACTTGGAAGTCAGTGACTGGATGAAAAAAGCGGTAGATTGCGCGCTATGCGGTTCCTTGCGTGTAAGTAAGTACTGGGACACCAGCTAATACTGCCAGCTCTTGGGTGCAAATAGAGAAAATACAAAAAAACTGAGGATACCCCGAAGTGTTTCAACCCGCAGTCATCAACATAGAAAGCCAATTTTAACCGACCACGTAGACGATTACCTACGGCGACGTAATGATTACGTAAACAGCCATTGTGCGTATGAATTTTATGTGTGAAATTACGGAGACAAATATCTAATTTCCTCAGACATTTAATTTTGTCCTAACTAGATTAAATATATAACTCATCAAAATCGAATTGGAGCTGTTGTAAATATTATACTACTTTAATACATAGCTTGGATAAACATGGTGCAATATGCAAGTTTAGAGTTGTATAATTTAATACGTACTGACTTTCACATACACATGCATATGCATTTATATAAAATCTACGCAAGTGTTTCTAAGAAAATGGTTCCGAGAAACAACGAAAACGAATACGTGAGCATGTAATCGCATGTGAGCAATTAAATTACAATAACAATGTACCAACACTTTACTCAATGGCTGTGCCATCGATAACATACAATTTTATTGCTCCTTTCATAACCTTACCATTATTTTCAATTTGCCTTCTTTATTTAGCAATTTTCTTTTTTGTGTTAAGACATGGTGACACATGACATGGTGTTCCTTTCATAATAATGTTGTGCGTTTAGCCAAAATTGCAAACTAAATAAACCAACCATTTTGTTTTTTCAAAACACTTTCATAAACGTAGCTAAAATTTTAATTTTTATTTAAACAAAAATTTTTAGCTCTAAACGATCTGCAATTGAAATATACTCTGACCGCATTTCAAGCACCAAAAAAAGGTCTATCTAACTGTTACGCATAATAAAACTATAATAACCAGACTTGATAACATGACACGTTCTATAAAAAGGTAATTTCAATTGGACTCAGAATGCAACCTTGTGGGATACCTGGGGAACAGTTCGTTACTTGGAGAAAGTTTTTTTAAATGTCGTACTTCTGGTCGCGGGACTTACGAATTACTGTGACCCCGGTACGTAAAGGGCTAGTGAAGGACACCGTGGATTTTAGTCAGTACGAGTCTGACAGTCCCTCCCGCCCTGCCCTGGGTGGGAGGACTCATTTGATGATTTTACCACGGTAAAAAAAAATGTCGTACTTCTATGAATTTCAAAATCGTTGTTACGTTACAGGAGAAATAGCTGTTACAAACATGCTAAACTGCTCACATAAACAAACAGAAAGATTGAACAACTTAGGCGATACATTTTGATCCACGCAACGCAGCAGCCATCACTTAGCGACTGCGTCAACTGTACCGTTGGATTATGAAACAATATCAAAAGCAATCGCATGAGAATGAGCAATCAACGCAAAAGTGACCTTTTAGTATGATGATACTTCAGCTGAGTTTGTTTTTGACCCTATTCGATTCTGATTTGTCAATCAAGTGAGTCGCGTTTCGGTAAGTGTAGCTTGAATGCCCCCTAGGTTGACAAACAAACGAAAGTGATGGTAGGTAGTCAATCTGGATTTGGAAGAAAAGGTACAGGGTCTTGAAGCAACTTGGGCCTCCTACCCAATTTGCTAGGACTGTGATTGCGTGAATCAAAAGAAGTGAAATGATACTGCAATCTAAAAAGAAGAAGTTAAATATGAAGAGCAGGGTGTATCAATAAGGAAGTTAAGGCCAATCGCCAAGATTGCGTATATTGTCTGACTGACATTCAGTGATAAGTTGTCCGAAATGAAAGGGAATAACGCATTTAACCAAAGTACTCGTATGTACGGTTCAGGCATAAATATCGGCGTCAAAGTAAATTCTTCTTAGTGCAGAACTGGAATGGAAAATAACACTGGAAGTTCTGGAAGCAATTTTTGGAACAAACAAATATAAATGCCACGGCATCTGATCTGTACTAATTAATTGTATGCAAAGACAAACGAATCCAAACTGGTTAATGTTGTTTCATTAAAAGTGGCTAGACATGTTTCGTTCGAGTATCTATTTTCGTTGCTAAGGTGTCCTGTTAGATTTAATTAATGCCACGAATTAACTAATGATGCAAAGGATGCTTCATTAGTTACAATCAAACTCCGAGATTAGGGGACTCCAGGGTCTATTTTCCATAGCCCAATGCTTTTTTGGAAGATTGAAATGCATCTGGTAGCCTACCATGATGTCTTAAAGGGTGAGTAGTTCCGCTGCGGGAAAGCGATAAAACTATAGAAGTCGTCTAGCGCCATCTCGTTCCCACAGCTGAACTACTCACCTGAACCCAACTTGTGTCGAATCCCAAATGGTGTCAAACGAAAGAGGTTGCATACTTTTTATTAATCTCGAGGTCCATAAGGATGAAGTAGAAGACTTGTTCAAATTGTTAAGTAATAAGAATATGAATTATGTTACATTTGTTTTTAAATAAACAATTGGGTTAGTAGGTAATGCTTGAAGAAAGTACCTCTAAAATGTAGTGCCATCATTGTAACACATTATGATGTGGAATTCCTATCCACTTCCTTAATCTTAAATACTCAGTCCTTCGACCCAACTTATTGACAAGGAAAAAATACACTTTTTTCATGTGAATAAGTACAACTCAAGGGAACTTTAATACAATAATAAGAGTTACTTACCAGACCACATTTTCAACCTCCGCTTAGACGCCTCATTCTCGTTCGTGCAAAGTCTAATGATATCAAATACTGCTAGAAAAGTTAAGAATATAAGTAAACTGTACACAATTAGTTGTAACATGGCAACTGCAGTGAACACTACGGCACGAGTCACCTCACCGACGATAATAATACAACTAAAACAGAAGGTACGGTAAGATACTGGTTTTTTCAAGAGCAACTAATACGTCGTCTTGAACTTGAAATGTTTGTGGCTTGGCTTTAACTTTTTAACTTCGCTTTTAAAGGCAAACTAATTGAATTTACTTGGAACTGTTATAGCCCTTTCGGGTCTAATCACCATAATATGTAATAGGTACTCCTTATTTATTAATACCTAACTATTATATCAATCAACCCAAACAGTATTCGACTTTATTAGATAATTTCTTAAGATCATTAGTATCTATACATCTTGATAGTAATTGTTTTCTCAGAGATAGACAAAGACCAATCGAACATTAACCTTCCACTACTCAGATGAGAATAATCTATTAAAGTTTAACAGATTTAGGTAGGCTGATGTGCTGGCGTCTGTACACACTACAAACTAAGGAGATGCCCTGCCATTCGAGTGCCCCAAGGCGAATTCCATACCTAACTTATACTACTGGCGTTAATAACATTACAGCTAAATATGTCACTTAGTCCAGGAGGTGTGCGGCCCCATTTCCCTTTTTGAAATATCGTGTGGATTTATTGTTTAGTAAAAGACTTTCCGTACACACGTGAGATAATTTTATTATATTGACAGTTCAACAAACCATAGATTTACATCACAGACATTCATCTTGACATAAGAGTTCCACAGACTAAAATTCTCATCACATATCGTCTGTTTTGGACGGACTTTCAAATAATATATTATTCATGTTTTTATTATTAAAAGTAACTCTATTTATAGAAGTCAAACCAGGGATGCAAAATCTATCAAAAAAATTAAAAAGTTCATTAGCGTTTTTTTCTGATAATGTTTCTATCTAAATACTGAAGCGACACACAGAGGTTACGGGGAAAGGAGGAACTAATATTTATGGTGCCTTATACACGTTCCACTCCTTTATGAGAAGGCGTTTTTTACACCACCCCTCAACATAATATTTTCCTGTTTTCCCTGTTTAAAAACACAAATATTAAAACATTTAATTCTGACTAAATTGTTAGTGATGCATTTTATACTGGCACATTCAAATACTTAACTTACTCCTTTATTTTTAACAGAATTTAACTCTAAAAATGCATGACCAACATTACATAGATTATGTGCATAGCCCTATATTCTTAAAAAATTAACTTAACAAACTTCTCAAAAACAGTTTTTCCTAACGGCTTAGTTAACAAATCCGCCAAATTATCCTGCGTTTTAATATACTTTACTGAAATACACTTATCCTTTATTTTGTCCATAATGAAGTGATACCTAATATCCAAGTGCTTTAACCTTTTATTATTTTCATTATTATAAACAAGTTTTATTGCTGACTGGTTGTCTTCATACAAGATCACTTCATTACCGACAACATCAAAGTCACACAACAAATTTTTCAACCAACATGCTTCTGAAATAGCCATACTTAATGCAATATATTCAGACTCAGTGGAGGATAATGACACACTAAGTTGTTTTTTACAACACCATACTACAGTACAATCAAATATTTTAAACAAATAACCAGTGGTAGATTTTCTATCTTGTGTGTCACCGGCCCAATCTGCATCAACAAAGCCTTGCAATTCTGTGGATGTGCTATTATATATCAAAGAGTAATTTAATGTACCTTTTATATACCTTAGAATACGTTTCAATGCCTTGTACAACATAATACTAGCACAGTGTTGGTACCTACTGAGGAAACAAACTGATACACATAGATCTGGTCTTGTACCACAAACTGCATACATTAAACTGCCTATGAGTTGTCTACACTTTTTCTCTATTTCTGGACTTTCAGATTTTTCCCTTTTTAGTATTTCAAACTTAAAGTTTTGGTCTATTGGAGTAGAAACTGGTTTGCAATCTGACATATTATAATGCTCTAAAACTTTAGTAAGATATGTTTTCTGACTAATTACCGTTGTACCTTTCTTTTGATCAATATCGATACCCAAATAACATTTGGCCAAACCTAAGTCTTTCATCTTAAAGTTATTGCTTAGCTCGCTTTTAAAATCTTCCAAAACCTTGTTTTCAGTGCAAAACATAAGAATATCATTGTTGGCGACTGGCTGGGATGCCACCTTTTCTTTTTAAGAACTATTTTTTATAATGATTTTGTCTGTTCAAATAAATGTCAGTTGTTGTTGTCAAGTGTCCAATTTGCCTTGCAAGTATAGTTTATCAAGTTATTTCTGTTAATAAATTTAATTATTCATTCTATCAGTGTTTCCATCATCCTCCAATTTCAAATTACCTACAGTCCATTTTGCTCACCAACATTTTTGGTCCATTCTCGCCTAAAAACAAACCATTTTCAACATTTTCATTTTGACGTAAGTTTTTTTCAATTTTCATTTCGCTTAGTAAACATTCATTTCGTCATTCTTATTCATTAACCATGGTGGAAACACGTAGTCAAAGCAAGGCAAACAAGGATACTACGGCCACGGAAGTCGATCTGACGCAGCCCGAACGTCGCGAACGTTCACGGGGCGGCGCCCGGCCGGCTTTGGCAACAGCAACAGAGGATGCTTTCGCATTACCAATTAGCTCGACTACACAGCCCGCGGGCACTGAACCTTGCGACCAGGCACAACCTAGCCTCGCAATTTGTCCAAGCGTTCGATCTAATTCGGTTTTAGACGCAAATGCAAAAGCACCCTCACGCAGCGCACATAGTTTTCATAGTTTACATTCGTGCAGTGAACGCACTCACTCCTCGAGGTCTTCGGCGACCATCCGCGCTCAAAAACTGGCCATCGAAGCTGACGCAATGCGGCGCCGAGTGGAGCGTGCACGACAACAAGCTGAGCGTGAGGCGGAACGTGACCGTGAGCTTGCCCGCCTCGAAGCTGAGGCGCAAGAGACGGAACTACAAGCCAGTCTAGCCGCTTTGGAAGCATCAGATAAGTCTTCTAAATCCCATTGTTCACGATTGTCTTTTCATTCCACAAAACGCACCACGGCGTGGGTCCACGAGCAGAACATGAGCACGGTAACTAACGCAAACATGCCTGGTGAGGCACCGACTGTCACCTTGGGCAACCCCCAAGGACAACATTCACAGCCGGCCGCTCCTACCAACACGGTATCGTTCTGTGTACCGAATGTCAACCATGCAGCCCCGTCGTCATTTACATGCGCCGCCGGTAACAATTACCACAACGATACAACACAACAGTTAAATACGACTGAACGCCCTATCTCAGACCCCGTAACTCAGCTTACCCAAGCTATAAACGCCCTTTCCAACAGACCAAAGAGACCGGAACTCGTCACGTTCTCGGGCGAAGTTAGTCAGTGGATGGCGTTCAAGAGAAGTTATGAACGAACTAAATCTAATTTTTCTCCGTCAGATAATTTAGATCGTTTAAACAACGCTGTGCGCGGTCCGGCGTACCAGGCCGTGGCGTCTCTTTTGTGGACTTCTGGGGAACCGGACGACATCGTGAGCGCCCTAGAGCAGACATACGCGCGCCCGGAACTTCTCATCGCCCGCGAGGTCACCGAGCTGCGCAACAGTCACAAGCTAAGTTCTCCCGAAGAATTAAACCGTTTAGCAAATAAATTACGCAACTTCGTGACAACGCTTAAGCTACTTAATCAGAGCGAATATTTATGGTCACCAGAGCTCTTTCGGTGCATATTGATGAAGTTGAGCGAGCACACGCGCGCTCGTTTTACGGACTTTGCTTCCGTTTATGCACCCGACCAACCAAACCTCACAAAATTGGATATTTTGTCACGATTTCTTTTAGTAGAGGCTGATAAACAGTTAAAATATAACTTTGTTGCCGACAGTACGGTTAAGGCACAGAACACAACGCATCCTTCTAAATTCCAAGTGAAGAAGGAAACAATTCATGCTACCGTATCTAACGACAAAGTGCCCGAGCGTTGTACCTTTTGTAAACAAGGATCTCACAACATAAAAACCTGTAAAATTTTCTTAGCGCTTTCATTAGACGACAGATGGCGTTGGGTCCGTGAAACAAAAATATGCTACCGGTGTTTGAAGTCCAACCCACACACTTGGAATTTTTGTCGCGCCAAACGTTGTGGAGTAGACGGATGCCCGAAACGTCACAACGCGCTCCTGCACGGCACAACGACAGCAAACTCCAAACCTAGCGTAGCATCCAGCAGCCAATGCAACAACATTCAAACTTTGTTTGCTGAACCACCCACTCTTGTCAACGTGGACAATTTAACCAACAAAAATGAACCATCTGTCAAAATTGGAAATACATCAGATATCTTAATAAATGTCACAGGGACTCCACAGTCAACAGATCGCCCTCGCGGGCTGCTGAAGGTAGTCCCGATCGTGCTCGAGGGTCCTGACGGCGAGTTCCAGACGACGGCGTTACTCGATGAGGGCAGTACTGCGACGCTCATTGACGGCGAGGTTGCTGCGCGCATCGGCGCCAAACCCACCTGTCAGGAACGGCTGCGCATTGAAGGCGTCAGTGGTATGACAAAAGAAGTTGACGTAAGTTACGTAGACTTTTATGTTCGAGGTCGAAATTTGTCTGATCGTTATTTAGTGAAACACGCGCGGGCGATCAAACCTTTGGGGCTGCGCGCGCAACACCCAGGCAAAATTATTTTCTCAGACTATGACCACTTAGTAGATTTATCCGACGAACTTTCATTCACTGACGTCACCCCTACTGTCCTCATTGGTGCGCCCGATTGGCACCTGTCTCTAAGTCGCGAAGTGCGATGTGGCAAGAAGAGTGATCCCGTCGCCTCGAGAACTTTGTTAGGTTGGGTAATTCACGGCGCGCTTTCCGTTTCGTCTAAGCCACTCGAATTTGTGAACCTCGTATCGGACGATTTAGACATTCTCATCAAAAGTCAATATGACATCGATGCCTTAGGCATAACGAAAAGCGCCCCTCGCCCAAACGATGACGATAAACGAGCCGTAGATATTATCGAATCATCGGCGCGCCAACTTGATGACGGACATTTTGAAGTTGGCCTACCCTGGAAGAAAGAACTGCCGAAGACTATACCTGACAGCTATCCGCAGGCATTATCGCGCTTCAAGGCCCTCGAACGCCAGATGGCAAAAGATGAATCGTTTGCCACAGCCTTTAACAAATTCATAGACGATGTTATCGCAAAAGGCTACGCTGAGGAGTGCGAACCGATCACCTATCACCATCGAAAACCACCAAATAGTTTCTGCGTTGACGTAGAAACTGGTATTCGCTGGTACCTACCTATTTTCGGCGTATTTCACCCCCAAAAGAAGAAACTCAGAGCGGTCCACGACGCCGCCGCGGCAACGAAGGGTGTAAGTTTAAACAGCCTGCTCCTACAAGGTCCGGACTTACTTTGTTCTTTACTGGATATCTTGTTCCGCTTTAGAGAAGGCGCCGTGGCTCTAAACGGTGACATAAAAGAAATGTTCCCTCAAATAAAAATCGCTCCAAGAGACAGAGACGCCCAACGCTTCCTCTGGCGTAACAAAGAAGGCGAACTGAAAGAGTTTCGTATGTCCTCTATGATTTTCGGCGCGGTTTCGAGTCCTTTCATCGCACTCTACATTAAAAACAAAAATGCAAGAACACTCCAAGCTGATTACCCTGCCGCCTGTAAGGCAATAATTGACGACCACTATATGGACGACTATTTAGGTAGCCACTCCAGTGTCACCGACGCGGCGCAGTTGGCCGCCGACGTAGTCACCGTTCACAAAGCCTGTGGTTTTAAGATGCGCGCGTGGACGTCAAACGTTCCGGAGGCACTTTCACTCATCCCAAAGGAACTTCGAAGCGACGCAACCTCCGACGTTTATTTACCGCCTAGTAGCGAGGTTGGCGTATTAGGTGTTAAGTGGAACCCACGTCAGGATTCGCTGGGTTTCCGAGCAGTTTCGCAGTTACCGGCCGACACCTTAACCAAACGTAGTCTCCTGTCAAACGTCATGAAGGTCTATGACCCACTCGGCTTATTAATGCCGGTCATCATCTGGGGCCGCATTCTGATACAGAAACTATGGAGGGCAGGGGTCGGCTGGGACTCACCGTTTCCCGATACGTACGTAAATGAATGTAAAGACTGGTTTCTACAATTGCAGGTCGCATCCAATATAAAAATACCTCGTTGGTATATGACTAGGACAGATGTAGTGGATACCCAACTGCATGTAGTAGCCGATGGTGGCGAACAAGCTTACGCATGTGCTGCCTATTGGCGTTTTAGTTACGATGACAACTCCGTGTCTACGACTCTAATCGGCAGTAAAGCACGCGTTTCGCCCTTAAGGCCGGTCTCAATTCCACGCATTGAACTACAAGCTGCGCTCATAGCCTCTCGTTTCGCGCAAACAATTTTGCAAGCTCATCGAATCAAGCCCTCCGAGATCACTTTTTGGACAGACTCAACCACCGTCCTTAAGTGGATTCGGAGTGATGCTCGGACGTTTAAACCATTCGTGGCGCACAGGTTGGGAGAGATATTAGAAACCACCAACCCGTCCAACTGGAGGTGGATCCCTACCTCTCTCAACGTCGCCGACGATGCTACAAAACCTAAAAAATTAAACCTCACACAGTCTCATCGATGGTTTACAGGTCCTCCGTTTCTGTTACAGCCGCCATACGCCTGGCCGACCGAGCGAGTTGCTGACATCGAGGAGACTCTACCAGACCTCGAGTTAAAATCGGAGCTGGTGGGGTTGCTCCTCGACGTTCCGTTCTCGAGTCCAGTACCTGACGCGACGCGTTTCAGCTCTTGGCTGCGCCTTTTGCGCGCTACCGCCCGTGTTCTCCAGGGTGCGCGATTGTTCCGGCTTAAATTGTCTCGGCCAATAGATCAAAATTCTAATATATACATCGACGGCACCACATCTCCTTCACAACTTCACGCGGCGGACATCATAACAGCTGAGAAGATGATACTCCAACGAGCTCAGAGAGACAGCTTCTCCGATGAGCTGAAAGCAGTCGAATCTTCACAGCCCGTGCCCAAAAACAGCCGAATAGCAAAACTCGCGCCAACTCTTGACCAGGATGGCTTGCTGCGACTGGACTCACGGATAAAGTATGCGCCAGGAGTGAGTGAGAGAGCCATATCGCCTGCAATTCTGGATGGTCGCCATCACGTCACACGACTCATCATCCTTCATGAACATATTCACGCCGCACATTGTTTCAACGAACTTGTCCTTAATGAGCTCAGGCAGAAGTTTTGGATACTCAAAGCAAGAAACAGCATCCGTAGCGTAGCCAAAGCCTGTCTCCAATGTAGAAGGTGGAAGGGTCAACCTGCTCAACCTCAAATCGGCAATCTACCGGAAGAGCGTCTCGACCATCACAAGAGGCCGTTCACGCACGTGGGCCTAGATTATTTCGGTCCGATCACTGTCACAATATTCCGACGCCATGAAAAACGCTACGTCGCGCTGTACACATGCCTAGTAACGAGAGCCATCCACTTAGAACTTGTTACCTCACTTTCATCCGATGCTGCCATTATGAGCCTAAGACGTTTTATAGCTCGCCGAGGATCGCCTTCAACAATATTTACAGATAATGGCACCAACTTCACCGGAGCCTCCCGAGAGCTACGCTCGTTACAAGACAACGCAGTGCAGGAATACGCCACAAACCACAAGATTAAATGGCGTTTCATCCCACCGGCATCACCGTTCATGGGCGGAGCATGGGAAAGATTGATAAGAACCGTAAAAACAGCCCTGAGAGCCTGCCTCGCCGAAAAAGTTTTAAAAGAAGACGTACTCTCCACACTACTCCTTGAGGCAGAGGCCATAATAAATTCGAGACCTCTCACGTATGTGCCATCTTCAACCGACTCACCAGAAGCGATCACTCCTTTCCATTTTATCCTGGGTTCCTCTTCAGTCGTACCTTGGACCAGCACGCTCACAGACGCAGACTTAGACAGAAGGTGTGACTGGCGTCGAAGCTTACGTCTGGCAGATCAGTTTTGGGCACGATGGTTGCGCGAGTACCTGCCCACGCTCCGAGCAAGGGGACCCTCCACCAACACATTCAGTTTCAGTGAGGGAGACGTGGTTCTAATCGCCGACCCTACCCTTCCTCGCGGCTTATGGCCGTTAGGAAGAATAGTGTCGATCTACCCAGGGCCAGACGGAGCGGTCCGCGTGGCAGACGTCCGCACTAGGGGCGGCATACTGCGCCGACCGGCCCGTAAGCTCGTGTTAATGGAAGCTGCTTCCCAGCCAGTAGCCACAGATTGTTAGTGTTCCACTGGGGGTCCGGTATGTTGGCGACTGGCTGGGATGCCACCTTTTCTTTTTAAGAACTATTTTTTATAATGATTTTGTCTGTTCAAATAAATGTCAGTTGTTGTTGTCAAGTGTCCAATTTGCCTTGCAAGTATAGTTTATCAAGTTATTTCTGTTAATAAATTTAATTATTCATTCTATCAGTGTTTCCATCATCCTCCAATTTCAAATTACCTACAGTCCATTTTGCTCACCAACAATCATCAACAAATAGCAAAACATATAGCATACATTCATTTACCTTTCTGAAATATAAGCAATGATCATTTTTAGATTTACTGAAATTTTCTTTACTCATGAAGTCATCAAACTTTTTATTCCAATATTTAGGAGACTTTTTCAAACCATACAATGATTTATTTAACTTGCATGTTTCACCGCTTGGTAACTTTATGTATACACTCTCATCTATGTCACCATGTAAAAAAGCACCTATAACATCCATCTGATGAACTGGAAGTTGAAGTTTATTTGCAACTGCTATAAAAACTCTAAAAGTAGGCAATTTAGCCACAGGAGAATATACTTCTAAATCACAATCAGACTGTTCAAAGCCTCTTGCTACCAACCTAGCTTTATATACTTTATTAGTACCTACTTGTTTAACTTTAAAAACCCATTTACTAGAAATTACTTTATTCCCCTCTGGTACGCTATTTACTTCTGTCCATGTGTTATTTTCTCTCAGAGTATCTAGCTCAGTCTTCATAGCAATCTTCCACTCTTCCTTTTCTTCAGAGTCAAGCGCTTCCTCTAGAGTAGCTGGCTCTGTACCGATGGATAGAAGGTTTGTTTCGTAGTCATCTAGCCTTGATGGTTTCTTTATTGCTCTGCCTCTCCGTGAATGTGTTGATACTTGAGGTGTTTCTTCTGCCTCTTCTTCTTTTTCTGACTCTGATGTTTCTTCTGAATTTAGAATTTCCTCTGTTTGTACTTCTGTATTTTCATCAAGATCTGATAACTGTGTTACATCTTCTTCACCTTCCTCATTAAAACTGTGATATTCTTCTCTTATTTCATCCTCTTTATTATTTATTTCTTCTTTTAATAATAATGGGGTTATATTATTATGATCTTGAAAAGTATTACCTAGCTTTTGACTACTAAAATTGCCTTTCAGGAATGTTACCTCTCTTTTAATCAAAACATCATTTTTATGGGGAAAATAAATTCTAAAACCTTTTGTTGTTTCACTATAACCTACAAAGTATCCTATTTCAGCTTTGCTATCCCATTTTTTGCGATAATGATCTGGAATGTGTACACCTACCTTTGAACCAAATACTTTTAAATTATTTATATCATATAATCCCTTTTTATATCAGAGCTCATACGGAGTTACATTTTTAATCCTACTTTTACCAGTTCTGTTTATAACGTATACAGCTGTATTGACAGCTTCAGCCCATAGAGACTTATTTAAATTACTTGATAACAATATTGTTCTAGCCGCTTCAGTTATTGTACGCATTTCACGTTCTATGCAACCGTTTTGTTGGGGTGTGTACGGAGCACTATTTTGGTGTACAATACCTAAATGATTGAAGAGAGACTTCACCTCTTTGTTTATAAATTCTGAACCACAATCTGATCTTATTATTTCAATTTTATACTCTAAGTTTTTAGTAACAAAATTTAAAAAAGTTTTAATTTTATCAACTGTTTCAAACTTATTTTTCAGAAAATAAACCGTTCTATACTTTGAAAAGTCATCCTTTATGAGTAGATAATATCTTGATCCACCTAATGATATTGTTTCCATCGGTCCGCATAAATCCATATGTAGCCATTGACCGGGCCTATCTGCCCTATTTATACTTATAGGAAACGGTCTCTTATGTAACTTACCCAAAAGACATGGCTCACATGTTATTTCCTTTTGTTTACTAACACTGAAATCTATATCATATTTATTTAACATGTTTTTTACCTGTTCAATATCCTGGTGGCACATTTTTTCATGCCATTCAGATAAACTGTCACTTGATTTACCAACACAAGCATTTTGAATTTTATTAGACCTAAACTTCATTATAAACAAGTTATTTTTCCTATATGCTAGTGCACAAACATTTTTACTGTTATTTTTCCTCAAATAACACATTTTACTATTAATTGTTAAAACATAACCTCTATCTGTAGTTGAACTTGCTGAAAATAGATTCATCTTGATGCTGGGAACATGTAAAACGTTATTTAATGTTGTATTTATCCATTGTTTACCTGTAAATGCTTCTAAAGAAATAACTCCAATACCAACGGCTTGTATGATTTTGCCGTCTCCAATAACTATGGATCTAGGACATTCTAGTTTTTTATAGTCTATAAACATATCATAATCATAACACATGTGCTCTGAAGCTCCACTATCCATTACCCAACAATTATCACTTTCTAATTGACTGTAAAACAATGATGATAGCTCGAACACAGAGAATGCATTGCCTTGTTTAATTTTGTTTACATCTTGACTTTTCTCGCTTTTATTTTTAAACCAACAATCTGAACTTTTATGATTATTCTTCTTACAGAACTTACAACTAGTATTATTAATTATTGTACCTCTACTTTTCGATTTGCACTCCTTTTTCAGATGTCCCACTTTTCCACACCGATAGCATTTTCTATTAGACTTGTGTACAAACGCAGATGACTCATCTTCTTTGTTTTTGGCTGAGGCGCGTTGCTCTTCGATCAGTAATCGCGCTGTTAACTGGTCCATGGTCCTTTTTTCTGCTGGCACCGATTCCCACGCTGACACAAAGTGCTGAAATTGTGATGGCAGAGATGAAGTTATCTTTGTGATGGCCATAGTTTGACTCACTTCAGCGTTGAGATTCTTCAGTTTGCTCAGGAGAGACTCGAACCTTCCCAGGAACTCTGACACGGTTTCCCTTTCTTCAAATTTCATTGAAAAGAACTTCTGCTGAAGTATATGCACAGACAGCTCGCCTCGCTGTTCAAATATTGTATGTAGCTTATCCCAAATCTCTTTTGACGTCTTGCAGCTTAATATTTGTGGTATAACCTTTTCAGATATGTTTGTTACCAACATACCTTGAGCTTTTGAATCTTTCTGCATCCATTTCTCCTGATCCTCGTCGGCCTTGAACGTGCCTTCAACGACGTCTAAGAGACCCATAGCTCTTAGTAAAACGCGTATTTTGAAACACCACGCTGTCCAATTTTGTACACCTTGAAGCTGCTGAAAGCTTTGTCCAGAAGCCATATTTTCGACGGAATCCATCGCCCGTATTATTATTGCTTTACCGCAATTACCAGATTTATCAGAATCTGAGCCGGCGACCGCCACACCTGGTCAGACAGCCCTGGCCGACGTATGTTTATGTAGCTACTTTACCGCAGCGTTTCTTGATAAAAAACCAATCCAGCACGATTATTAGGCCGTAAGTCTGTGTCTGGGCCCATAACCTTTTGAAATATCGTGTGGATTTATTGTTTAGTAAAAGACTTTCCGTACACACGTGAGATAATTTTATTATATTGACAGTTCAACAAACCATAGATTTTTTTTTTTTTTTTTTTTGGTTCTTTTCGTCCCTCTTTGGGACAGGCAAAGGGAGCTGAGCCCATACAGCCAAGTCTGATTTATTTTTCTTTTTCTTCCAATTCTTCTTTTCTTTCTTGTCTTTCTATGTTATAATCAAGGCCGAAACCATGTCTTCTTTATTCAATGTCTTCGATATCCAATAGTCAGGCCGAAGCCAAGTCTTATTTTTTTTTCAATGTCTTCAATAACCAATAGTTAGGCGTAAGCCAAGTCTTCTTTTAATATATTCAAGTTCAGTACCATTTGTTAGGCCGGAGCCAAGTCTTCTTTCATGTTTCATATAACTCAATGTCTCAATATCTCAATATCATTCTATCTATCTATCATTTTTATGTCAAAAGTGTAGTAGTTGTCAAATTCAAATATCATCAACAGTCGATACAATAAAATCGTAAATTGGTAAAAAACAATCTTTTTTCCTCAAAAGTTGCTGAAGCGAGCGCGGGATATCTTCAGCATTTTCATAAATACCTAGCAGGCGATCAACTAAAATGATCCTTTGAAGAGCAAAATTAGGACAATCAAATACAATGTGATCCAATGTTTGTATAGCAGAATTACAATAATCACAAATTGGGGAAGACAGAATGCCAATTCTAAACAGATGTGCATTAAATCGACAGTGACCTAGCCGTAGACGACAAATCGTTGTATAAAACTTTCTGTTCCGATAGATATTTCCTCCTGTAAACCAAGGAGAAGAAATCTGTGTTTTAATTTCAGCTAGCCACTTTCCTTTGGTTTCAACTACCTGCTGCCAGAAATTGTGAAATTCACGTGCCAGTTTTGATTTGAAATAAGTCAACGCATCTGAATTTGGAATGGGATTATGCAAAATTGGACATTCCTGATAATGATTAACAATGAATTTAGCCAGGTAATCAACTTGTTCATTTCCAGCTACCCCTATATGTGAAGGAGTCCAGAAAAGGACGATATCTTTGAACTTATGTAAATTATTGTATTTTTCTCTGATATTATAAATTATGTAACTTGTTTTTGCATTACAACTGGGATTTTCTAGTGCTCTCAATACACTCATACTATCAGTGATAATGATCCATTTATTTTCTTGCCTAGACTCAATATACTCTAAAGCACTGAGTATTGCCATAGCCTCTGCTGTAAACACAGTTGCTACTGAAGACAACCTTTTTCCACACCCACTTCGAGCCTGAACGTCATAAATAGCCATAGATACAGCATTATCATTTTTAGAGCCATCTGTGTACAATTGATTGTAACCATTCCATTCCTCAAGCATTCTATAAACATCCTCTTTAAACTTCAAAGATTCATTGATTATTATTTTAAATGGGCAATACTTTGATTCATAGGAATATAAATAACAAGGCCAAATGAAGCTAGAAAAATAATTTTGATTAGAACAATCTTTTAAAATTTCAGATAAACCTTGTACTAGAAAAGGGGGATTGGTCCCATTAATAGCCTTCTTTAACTGCAGAAGAAGAGGATGATCACTGATAGAAGAAATCTTAATGAAGAATTTTGTTCTGAGATAATTGAATCTAATTATCAATGGAGGCAAACTACATTCGACTTGCATTGACACTATAGGTGTTGAACACATAGCTCCCAAAATGATACGTAAGCATCTATTTTGCACTTTTTCTAGTTTTTCTACTAGTTTTTGTACACCACTATAACAAAAAAAAGCATATTCAAAGTGGCTTCTTACTAAGGACTTATATAAAATCAGTAATGTCCCTGGATCAGCACCCCAACAAGTGCCAGCGAGAGATTTCAAAATATTGCAAGCTTTTAATGCTCTGTTTGCCAAGTAATCAACATACACATTCCATTTAAAATTACTGAGAAAAGTAACACCTAAAAATTTTATGGAACTATCCACTAACATGACTCTATTTTTGTAATAAATTTTTATACCAGTAGAACCAACAACATTTTTGGAAAAGACAACAACCTTACTTTTCTCATTGCTGACCTCCAAACTGAGACATTCAAAATAATGTCCCATTTTTTCTAAGCTGGCATTAAGTTTTGTTTCAATGCTATTAAGGTTTTCTCCTGAACAATATACAACCAAATCATCAGCAAATTGTAAATTACAGACATCCGTACCTAGCACACTATTTAATCTATAAATATATAAAATAAATAAAAGAGGGCTTAATATTCCTCCTTGAGAAACTCCTCTATAAGAATACCTAGGTCCTATTAATTGATTATTGACTTTTACATACAATTTACGTTCATTTAAAAACTCAAAAATCCAACTTACAATTTTTTCAGGAACTTTTAGTGATAGGAGAATGGATGACAATGTACTTAAATTTACATTATTAAAAGCACCAACAATATCAAAGAAAACACATCCCAACATTTTATGCTCGACAAGAGCACTGTGTATATCCAGAGATAAATGACTAAGACTTTCCCGAGCAGAACGACCACAACGAAAGCCAAATTGATTGTAAGGTAGTAGACTATTACTTTCAATGTAAAATATCAAACGTTGTTTTAGAAGCTGTTCAAATATTTTACCAACACACGAACTTAGAGTAATAGGACGATATGAGTCAGCACTGTTAGGGTCTTTACCCTGTTTCAGGATAGGTATTAAACAATCTGTTTTCCATTCCTCAGGAATAATAGAACAATGCCAAAGTGAATTCAAAATATTTAAAAATATAGACAAACTGTATGAATTTAATAATTTGAACATTTTGTATGAGAGCCAATCTAAGCCACATGCCGAATCTCTTCTTGATCTTAAAGCAGATTTTAGCTCTTCAATAGAAAAAGTTTCTACCATGAAATTATTTGTGCAATTTTGTAGGTTTTTGTGACTAACTGTGTAAAAATTTTGAACTGAATCAGGAGTATACTTATGCAGAAATTGAGAGATCCATTCATGACTAGAAAACAAACTGCTATTTGAAGAAACATTTTTTAACTTCCTCATTTTTGCCCAAACTTGACTCATTGGAGTGAGTCTATTAATAGAATTACAAAACTCTAACCAACATGCACGGCGCTCCTGTCGTAGGATACGTTTTTTTCGGGCTTGCATATGTTTGAAATGTATAAAATTGTCTAGACAAGAATTTGATTTAAATAAGACATATGCTTGCTTACAATCGTGTACAGCTCTAGTACACTTCTCGTTCCACCAAGGGAGTCGAAGCTTCCTCCTAGATCTGCGAGTGTCAGAAGTGGTATTGTTTTTATTAAAACTAATTACTGACTTCTGAACTGCTTGTAGGATTATTGAACAGAAATTATTATATGTATCAATATGACTCAAGTTATTATACTGAAAACTTTCCATCATGTCATTTACAATCTTTTTATAAATAGACCAATCAACTAATTTCAGATTACAATGAGGAGGAATATTTGAAACATTAGAAGGATCCACATCATAAGCAGTATCTATAACATATTTTGTAATGGTAGGCAAATGATAGCTGCCTATAGAATCCTGATAAACCTGCCATTCACAAGACAAAGCCAAGGAAGAAGAAACCATAGTTAAATCAAGACCATTTGGTCTCCATAGATGAGACCCTACAGTAGTTGGCTGACCATCATTTAGGAGTATCAAGTCATTTTCATCCATGGAATTCATTATAGCTCTGCCACGAGAGTCGTCACTACAACAACCCCAAAAAGTGTGATGGGCATTAAAGTCCCCAGCAATTATCAATGGTTTAGGTATACTATTTATTAGTGAATCAAATTTGTTCTTTTCAAAAGTAGGACTGCAATTTCCAGGACTGTAAAAACTAACTACTGAAATGTATTTGTTATTAATTTTAATTTTAATTGCAATATTTTGAATAGAATCGTCAAAATATGTGTCTAATAATCTAAATTCAATACCATTACGTATAAATATAGCAACACCATTGTGATCATTACCACAATCATTCCTGACTGTGGTATAGCCACGAATGTTGTATTGTATGTGTGGTTTTAACCATGTTTCTGAAATTAAAGCTAAATGTATGTCATTATTATAGAGAAACTGCTGAAACTGTAGTTTATTACTTAGCAAACTTTGTGCATTCCACTGAGCAATATTTAAAACTTTGTTAGTGAATTTTATATTATAATATTTTTACCTTTAATAGTCTCTCTAATAGCAGATGTTATAGTTTGTGTACAAATGCTTTCATTTTGTGTTTTATTTAACTTAATCAAGTTAACTATAGATTCTGTCAGCAAACTTAATGCTGTGCTATTAGACAACATCAAGTTTATAATATCTGTTGAATGTTCCGATTTGTTCGGTGATGGGAAATTAACTTTATTAAATAAGTCTGAAAAAGGGGTTTTCAATGTATTTCTGCTTTCAGCAATCTTTCTTTTCTTAATGGGACATTGGCCAGATATGGACAGATGATTACCTTTGCAATGAACACATACAGCTTTTTCAGCAGGTATAGAGCACTCCTTGAAGGAATGGCCCTCAGTACATACTGAGCATCTTTGCGAATTTTTACAAAATTTGGCTAAATGCCCAAAACGTAAGCAACGGAAACACTGCTTGACTGGTGGAATATAGGGTAGAACTGGAAGCCGCCACATCTTAATATGAACGTAATCTGGTAAAGTTGTAGATGAAGCGAAAGTAATAACTACAGTTTGGGTAGGCTGTAGTTCAGATGAGCTACCTACTCTAACTTTTTTCATTATTCTCCTAACGCATATAATTTTTTTTGAACTTGATATTGCCTTAAAAATTTTTTTGTTTGACATATCCGTAGGTACTGACGTGATAACTCCAGACAATTCTGTCGTTCCAGCCGGAATCGACGCTTTGATCGACTGTTCTCTCAGAAAAGTAACATTATCCAAGAATGAGTTGGCTAAATTCGGGCGATCAAAAACTACGCCGATTTTATATCTGTTAATTTTTTTTAAGTACTTAATCCCTTTAACAAATTCAAATTCAAATTCAAATTCATTTATTTCGTGAACACAGGGTACATACAGTAGATGTTTCCATAAATAATAAGATCCGAGCCGTGCTCCGCCAAAAGGCATACAAAATTTTAACAGGTTTAACATGCATAAAACATAACTATTTCAAAGTACCTAGGTGATATCACAAAAAATATAGATTAAGTATGTCAAATTTAGATTAAATTGTTAAAAATATGTCAATTAAAATAAAGTAAAAGGGCCAAACAATATAAAATGAAAAAATAATGTCACTAATAATTAAATTCAAATCAATAATCAAAATCATTCAGTATGTCACATATGATAAAACAGACTTATTAAAATTTGTCATTTAAATACTCGTCAACAGAATAATACACCTTATTATTTAACAGTTTGAAAAGATTCCTTTTAAATTCATTAATGTTCATACATGAGATAACTTGTCCTGGTAATTTATTATACAGTTTTTGAGCCATTGCATAAAAGCTTTTGCTATGAAATTTGGTTTTAGTTGCTAACACCTGCAATTTTTGTGAGCGTCGTTTACTTTCTACAAATCTATATAAATTAATGTTTTGTTTTACAAAAATACAGGCCTCATAAATATAAAGAGATGGTAACGTTAAAATATTTAGTTTTTGAAAATGTGGCTTGCATGATACTGTTTGTTTTATTTTACAAATAGCTCGGATGCATTTTTTCTGTGCAACAAGTACCTCTTGAACCTTTGGTGCATTACCCCAGAATATGAGGCCATACCTCAAAGTTGAGGCGACATAACCATGATACGCTTCTAGTAGGGCGGTCTTATTTGCAATTTTGCTTAGCATATAAAGAGCATATGAAAATCTACTAAGCTTTCCACATACACTTTCAATTTGAGTCCTCCATGTCATGTCATTGTCTATATAAAGTCCAAGAAATTTTGTTACACTAGCTTCAAGTATTTCGTTCCCTTTATAGTGTACTTGAAACTGCGATTGTTCTTTATGCCTAATTTTAAAATTCATTATTTTGGTTTTGTTAAGGTTTATTTTAAGGTTATTAGCATTCAACCAGTCGATAATAGGAATAAGGCTATCGTTAATTTGCTCTTCTATTTGTTTTGTAGTGCCAGAGTCATAGATAACAGTGCTGTCGTCGGCAAAAAGTGACATTTGATGTTCGGTTACTTGAGGAAAGTCATTAATATAGCATATAAACAGCAATGGTCCCAAGACAGAACCCTGCGGCACACCACATGACAATATTCTAGAGCTAGAGGAGTAAATTATCTCAGTTTTGGTCTTTATATTTACTCTTTTAATTTGTGTAATTTGCCTTCTATTCTCTAAATAAGATTTTATCAAATTAAGCACGCTACCTCTGATGCCATATCTCTCGAGCTTAGTTAATAGCATTTTATGGTCTACATAGTCAAACGCCCTGGTCATGTCCATAAACATTGCCATTACAGGTTTTCTATTGTCCATATTATGGTGTATTTTTTCCAAGAAGTTGTAAATAGCCATATTAATTGTTCTATTTTTTCTGAAGCCCATTTGTTCCTTGCAGAATATATTATTTTTTTCTAAATAACTGTTAATATTATTATATAATGTCTTCTCAAACATTTTAGAAAATATTGGTATTAGTGCAATAGGCCTATAATTAGTCATTTGTGTTTTGTCTCCTTTTTTATGCAATGGCTTTATTATTGAAATCTTTAATTTATCCGGAAAAGTGCCTTTCTGAATCATTTTGTTAATAATATCACTTAATATGGGTGCTATGTTATGAGCAACTGATTTGATTACTCTAGTGTTAATATCATCGTAGCCTGTACTGTTGGTGTTTTTAAGATTATTTATTATTGTAACTATATCTTGAGGTACGGTTGGTGACATGAACATGGATTTTTGCGATCCTGAAATGCTAAAAATGTTTGCCTTTGAATAATTAGAATTAATTTGAACTGAAGATACGAAATAGTCATTAAATTGTTGTGCTATCTGTTTGGGTTTTGTAATATAGTTGCCATTTACATTAATCGCATTTATATTAGTTTTAGGAACATTAGCTTTTACAGATTTAATAACTTTCCAAGTTGCCTTAGACTTGTTTGAGCTTGTTCCAATAAAATAAGAGTTCTGTGCTTTCTGAGTTTGTTTGATAACATTTTGATATCTTTTAGAGAAAGTTTTGAACGCTACTTTAGAATCGTGGTCTCGTGTTAGTCTATATTTCCACAATAGAGATCGTCTGGTTCTACTACAACGCTTAACCCCACGTGTGATCCACTTTGGTTTAGTAACTGTAGAAATTTTACATTTCACAAGTGGAAAACATAGATCGTATATTAATTTGAACAGTTTAAAAAATGAGTTAAAACACTCATTTACTTCATCATATTCATAGACTTCAGAGAAACTGAGACTGGAGATATGTTTCTTAAAAAGGTTTATATTTTCCTTGCTATAGTCTCTTTTATATATATAATAATATGGTAGAATACACTTTTGTGATACCGGGAACTTCATTAGTTGTGCTGTATGGTCAGACACACCTAACTCTAAAATCTCACTTTTGCATCCTCTTATGTTATGGAGAAAATTGTCTAGACATGTACCACTACTAGGGCGTGTTGGTTCATTTATTTCTAGTTTTAGATCAAATTCCTTCAGAAGTTGTTTAAACAGTTTAGAGCTTTTGGTATCCTGAAGTACATCAATATTAAAGTCGCCACATACTATTATTTTTTGGTTACTTTTATAGCAAAACTGTTGCAATATGCTCGCCAAATTATCAAAGAACATATGTATCTTAGTTGAATTGGGAACTCTGTAAGAACACAAAATGATAACGTTATCGTCCGTTAATTCGACTGCACAACATTCAAACACATTAGGAACATTTAACTTTTTCACAGATTCTATTTCTTTGAAGTTAATGTGGTTATTAATTAATATACAAGAGCCACCATTTCGCTTTAGTCTAGTGAAACTTGTAGCCAAAACAAAATTTGGTATATTTAATAAGTCAAGATCACTTTGCTTCATATTGTGTTCTGTAAAGCATAGTACACTTACACATTTCCCATTCCTCATGAGCGTATCCAAATGTTCTGTTATTACATCAGCCTTGGATAATAGTCCATTAATATTCTGATGCAGTACAAATAATGAATTATACACGAAAAAAATTTTGGTTTAGAACGTCAGTAGTACATGAAGCAAAAGAAGAAGGTGAGTCGCAATACAAAAAATCTTTTTCCGACAATGATTCGTTCGCAGGTTTATGAATATTTAACATACAATCAGTTGAAATATAGTCTTTAAGATTAGAAAAAATATTTGAAACGGCATAATTGTTAATTTTACCAGTCTGTCTTTGATACATCGAATATTCATATATTAAGTCTAAATTAGAGTCAAATAATATAGCATAATTGTCAATTTGTATGTCCTGATATAACAGATTATTAAACATTTCAATTCTAAAATTATACATTCCGCAATAATAACCATATTTATAAGTAGGTAAACACAATATTACATTCGTATGCTTAATGATTGATAAACTTTTACGTATGATCTTTATTAATTCAAAGTAATTATTCGTTGTTTGGAAGTCATCCTCACCTATAAATATGACGCAGTTGTCCTTCATCGTGTAGCCAGATAGTTTAGTGTCTATATTACATACCAAATTTTTTATGCCACAATTTGGTAAGATATAATGGCATATTTGGTGGCATGGAAAAGTATTTTCCGCAATTTTTAATATTTTATTCGATTGGTTGCTGCTTATAATGCATAGCTTGCTCTTTTCCTCTACGGTAGAACTTATTCTCCTTTGTTTAATTAATTGCACTGATTTATTCCGCGGAGTAACTTGAGTGGGGGTGAATAACTCTGGAGTCCCGTATCTTGCATTTCCTGATTTTTTTATGGAATGTTTGAGAGGTGTGTGCAATTTTGTTTTTTTATTTGGTGTTATTGTCTCGCTAGCTAACTTCTTAGTCGCTTTTTCTATAATTTTGTATTTATTATTCATTATTTCCATCGCTTTCTTTAAATCTGTATTTTCAATAGAGAGATTATTTATCTCCTCATGTGCTGCCTGCAATTGGTTATTAAGTCCACAAATTTGTCGTTTGAGTTCTTCTATTTCTTCGTGGCTGTCATCCATAGTAATATTCGGAACGCTATTATTGGTGTCGCCCTCTATTGTCGAATCATTGTAATTACTACATTCCTCGAATGTTTCTATAACCGGTTCCGAAGTTCGTCGGGTGCGCAGGGTAACGTTCTCAAAGAAACTCATTTTGTTAAATTTTTGTAGAAAAATGAGTAAGAAAATAATTAAAAAGTTACCGTTTGATGTGGGATTCGAACTCGAGACATTCCGATTATAGACGCCCCACGGGTGCTCATGTATCCGTTGCGCCAAACGTGCTATGATAGAGAACGTTGAAAATAGTAACTAGTTATTTCGTCATATAATGTATTCAAATAATTATTAGCATTTCGATGTCGGGGAAGTCCAAAGTCCAGTTCTTTGTTTGAGGAGCGTAGGAATGATAGCGGTTGTGATTTGAAATATAGTGTTTTTTCCGTCGTATTTTGATCACTGTTTTTACCTGCATTAGGTCAGGAGGTCATGTTTGCCGTAATATTTTTCACCAAACTGTTCTAAGTGAATCGTTCGTCCGATCACCACATTATTTATAACTAGTTCACAGTTCTTAACGTCGTATTGATATTGTCTATTAAAACTTCACTTTTGGTTTATATTATCCCGGAATAACATTGTCACATTATAATTAGTGTGTCCTGTCACTAATACAACTATTTTCTTCACGAAATATTGATGATTTATATTTAAATTGAATTAAAATATACGGAGCTAACGTAAGCGTATCGACAGCAGTGTCGTCACAGTGTCGTCACAATGTCCGTGTAACAAATCTAGTGAAGCATCCACTCAGGTACATCATATCCCTTTGGCCTATTGGTTGATCTTCATTTGTGCTCTCGATAAATACAATAAAGTCATACCCAGCTACGGCATCCTCAGGGTACCTGCGACTGTAGTCTGTAACCCTATACGGGGCATACTTCTCTGCAGCCTTTTCTTCCGCAGTGCAGGAGTCAACGTAGTCAGACTCACTTGTCTCCGAAGATGAATCCGTAAGACCAGTGACAATTTCTTCACCAGGATCTTGTTTAGGTTTTTTCCTTTTCTTAGGCATCTTAAATCTTATAAGAACTACTTGTTTTACAAACTAAGTTAATCGTCAGGAGAATAAAAACAGGAAAATATGTACAAACTAAATTAAAATTGAAATAAAATTTCAAGAAGTTCCAAACCATAGATTTACATCACAGACATTCATCTTGACATAAGAGTTCCACAGACTAAAATTCTCATCACATATCGTCTGTTTTGGACGGACTTTCAAATAATATATTATTCATGTTTTTATTATTAAAAGTAACTCTATTTATAGAAGTCAAACCAGGGATGCAAAATCTATCAAAAAAATTAAAAAGTTCATTAGCGTTTTTTTCTGATAATGTTTCTATCTAAATACTGAAGCGACACACAGAGGTTACGGGGAAAGGAGGAACTAATATTTATGGTGCCTTATACACGTTCCACTCCTTTATGAGAAGGCGTTTTTTACATCCCTTATCCTAAAATGTCTAGGGCCTTCTGTATAGGTAGATCATGCATAAAATATTTGTAATCTATAACGGAAGGGCTTATAGTGCAGAACTGAAACTGTATTATTATGTTAATTAATGTATGTAATTATTAAATAGTTTCCTTTAATGTAGGTACTTGTGTTAAAATTATTAAAAATGTAAACAACATGTAAAAAATAATAATAAAAAATAAATGAAGGATGTAATGTAGTGTTATTATGAAGTGCTTAAATTGGGCGAAATGTATGCCAATGTCAATTGTTTAGAGCGATTAAAGTAAGGTTACAGTTTATAAGTGTAATAATGAGGCGGCCTTTACGACCTTGCTTTAGGATGATTTAGGTGTTGGGACTATTTCCGTTGTTAAACGTTAGACGTATTGTCTAATGTAGTTTTTGAATTTATGGTAGACTAATCCATAGCGTTTATCATTTTGATTAGTCTGGTGATATAAACATTAGCCAATTTGAGATATAAAAAAAATCAACGATATTCTAATGATTGAATTTTTTTTTTTCATTATCATTTATTTCTGAACGAACTTTTTTGACATTAACACATTAACATTTGCCAGTGCGTTCCATTCGTGGATATCGGTCATATTAAGCGTTAAGTACCCAAAATAGTCTGTGGCCAGCAAACACACGAACGCTTTATTAGCGTGAGTTAAAAAAGAATTGGCACAAAAAGGGTGAATTGAACTTTACCGTCACCTGCCCAAAGCTTAAAAACAAATATGACTCAATAAAAATCGTCGTGATTTAAAAGTATTGACGTATAAACATGTACTCGCATTTGTTCTATTTCAACGCACTTTGACACTCGTTAGCAAAATACTCGTACGAACGACGTAAGTCGCAAAATATGAAGATCAACAAATTGCTTACATGCTCAAAATATCTACAAACCTGTTTATAATGCCAACAGATCTGTCAGTCAAATTGACAGACAGATTAAAATGACAATTATTTTCATTCGACACGACGATCGACGATCTTTGCGAGAAACGTAAACAAAAATAGTACAGTTTCGTTCGTTGCTTGTCGACTCACAGCAATATTTATCATGGAGAAGGAATTAGACAGAGTAGTTGAAGAGATAATGTCGACGCCGAACGTGAGTGGTTGCCTGGTAGCCGACCATCAAGGCTTATGTTTAGCTGCTAAAGGTACAGCGCACGTTGACTCAGCAGGGATTGTGGTCGCAATATCGGAACAGGCGTGCAAGATACAGCCTAATCTGAAGCCGCCCACTGTCTGTTTGGAGACGGATAAGAAACAGTGCTTGATTCAGCGACACGGAACGATCACAGGAGCGATAATAAAACAGAAATCATAGTAAGTTTGGTTCCTTTTTTTTTATAAATGCTTCTTTGTTTTGATCATCTGGATAAGATAGCCTGCTCCTCCAGACAATGTCGCTCATTGCGGATTGCCGAAATAAATCCTACTAATATTATAAACATAAGTTTGTTTGGATGTATGTTTGTTACTCTTTCACACAAAATCGACTGAACGGATTTGGATGAAATTTGGTACACAAGATAGTTTTTATCCTGACTTTCCCATGGTATAATTTTAGAGTTGTAGCGCGTTAAATGCTGGCAACAGCTAGTATACTAGACATTACAATATTTGACAATTGTTTTGTGCATGAGAGTCGAAAATATCCAGCACAAAATTAAGTGTGCCCTACCTAGTTCCATTCTACATCTTGACAAGCCTGACCACAGGTTCTACTAGGAGTATTATTATTTTGCTGTAAATAATGACACTAAGTTAAAATGGCAATGGAACTACAGTAGGGCCTCGTTAATCCGGACTCCCGCTTTTTCGGTGATCGCTGTAATCCGGCGGTTACAAAGATATGAAGTGTTAGCTGATGAAGAGATTGTGCAAGCGACAATGTGTGAGGATGATGAGCAAGATCAAAACTATAGCATTGAGGTTGTCACCTCCAAGAAAGTTGGTAATTCAGAGGCAGTGGGATTTTTAAACACTGCTTTAAAATGGGCTGAAAGTAACCAATTTGATAGCCACAAAATTATGTTTCTGCTTTGACTTAGACACCGGGCTTTTAAATTTACAACCTTTTTCAAGAAGAAATATCTAATTTTAACTTATTTACTATTTTTTTTGCATACCTAGCTGTAATTTTGAACATGTTCATTTTTTTCTTTATAATTTAACAAAAAAATAAAATGATTAAGGAATCTAAGCTTAAACATGGGTTTTATTACCATTAAATATGACATACTACAATCCGGACGCCTCGATAATCCGCAAGGAGTCTTGTTTTTGCCTCTCCGGATTAACGAGGTCCTACTGTATATCCAAAATTAAGTCAACTTTAACCTCTCGGGCGATTTATAATTGAATCGTCCAATGAGCGACTGTCTGTTATGTACAGACGTGTGTACGTAAGGTACTGGGGCATTTTCACTTATGTACACCCGGGTGTACATAATGCGCCCGAGAGGTTAAAAAATACTTCACTATTTTTGTGTTACTAAAAGTTGTTCTTTTTTTCAGATTTCCTTCCAAAAAGACTGTAAACAAAAAAGTCCAAGGAATTCCAACAATCACATTCAACTGCTGAGAAAAAAACTCATTGGTTCTTGTTATAATGCTAGACAATTTTAATAATATATAACAATTATTATATACTTGTATTAAAATATTAATGTAACTAGTGTATTTTTGTAAATAAACTATAATGTTATAACTTTTTATACTTGTTTTTTTTGTAATTACCCAATTTCTGATATAAAACTAGAAATGTATATCTACTGACTCTAGTATGTACCAGCAACTTTATGCCATCTGTATTCCACCCAAAGCAAAGTTCAGCTTAAACAACTAGTCTGCATTTTTGAAACCAACATTTTTAATAAAAATAGTTTTAGACCTGACAAATTCAGACTGCGACAAACTTCGACTATACTGGTGAAAAAACAGATCTTTGCTAGGTCTCGTAGTTTTTGAGTTTCACACGGGCGCCAAGCTGTGCAAACTGGCTCCGGCTCAGCATTATCCACTCTTATAAATTTTGAAGCAGTGTACACACATTAATAAACAGTTTGTGATCATTGTGAAAAAACATTTTTGTTATGGTACCATAATCCGGGGTCGCGGGACTTACCCATTACCGTGACCCCGGTACGTGAAGGGCTAGTGAAGGACACCGTGGATTTTAGCAAGTACAAGTCTGACAGTCCCTCCCGCCCTGCCCTGGGTGGGGAGGAATCATTTGATGACTTTACCACGAAAAAAAAAATGGTACCATAATAATGATTTCTTCTTTTTAAATTCTTTATTTAGATCAATCGTTTTTCCAAATTTTAAAAAAAAATATCAGCTTAGTAGCTAATGACCACAAACTTTTTGATGTGTGTCCGTTAAATTCTAGGATTTTCCGACTAATTAACGGCAATTTTTTTTTATCCTTCATGAGGACTAAACCAGTGACCAGTGGTGTCCCTGCAAAGTAAAGGGCAATTAAAGGAACATAGTTTATTTTAGTCAGTTCGAGTCTGACAGTGAGGGGGGGACACATTTGATGAATAAACAACATATATACATATATGATACAACCTTAAAAACACCAAAAATTAAGGTACAAAATAAAACACCTGCTTCAATATACACACATTTATTACAGATATGTTTTCCTAAATATAACACGAACGTGACGAGAAACAACTGCAACCACTTACACTATACAACTATGCATACTCTTACTGTAGTGTTACAAACAATTTTTTACTATTTACTACTTGGTTTCAGTGCAGGGATAAATACTATTCCTATTATTGTTGCATATTACACATAATAACATGCCTGTAACCCTTCAAGGGCTAATAACCTCTACAAAATACATACACTTAACAAAATTCAAACGCAATTTCCTCGTCAATACTGTTTTCTACTTTGCAATAAGACCCATTTTGTAATAGCATGGCTTCCAAAATAGAAAGTTCATGAACGCGAAAGATTAATCAATATATTGGTAGGAAATTGGTTTTGAAATTCTACTTAGTGTTTTAATTACTCGTGACTGTACCTGGTTCGTAATTAGCAAGTCCCTAGTAGGCGAGCTTATTAGCTTTCAACTGTGCACTAATCTAGACTGCTTGGTTGATACTGAGGATTGTTGCTCGATATGGAAATCGAACCTAGGACCTCACGCTCAGTCGCGCTTACAACCCAACGAGTCAAAAAAATCGTTTAAGTCGAGATCTATACCTGTTACTCAGCATAAACTTCGGATAAGCTTTTTTTTTCTGTCACTATTGTGCAGTTGTAAAACTTCAAATGAAAACATGTCCAAGTTTTTGCGAAATAACGTCTATAGTCTCGGCCTTAGACAATACTGGCAAGTGGCACTTACAAAGCCAGCTATGTTCTCAGTATATAAGCATAATAGGAGTTATAAGTTTGTATTTTTTATTTTTTTAACATACATTTTATTAGTAATGTCTACTTTAGCTGCCTTTGATGTTTCCCAAATCCATAAAGTGAAAAACTCCTTGCAAAAAGGTTTATCGTTAAAACATTTGGCTACCGGGTGCAATTTTAAATAGTCTGCACCACCACTTATGACTTTGTGGTACTCAAAGTGGTATTACATTTTTATATTACAATTTAATGTTATGATATAGGCACTAGCGCCGCGTCAAAAGGTCATGAGTGGTGGCGCGGACTCTAGTTATGATTTTATCTCTGCACTAATTCCTTAGTATACAAGCAAAATATTAATTAACGATCTCAATTAACATTCTAACAGAATATTTAACTAGCCAAGTTGTAAGTGTTACAGGGTAAGCCACAATCATAATATAAACTTATCAATTTAATCATAGCATATACTATATACAATCTCAACATAAATTCTTATTATAACAATTAATTCGCTTAGTATACATAAATAAATCGATGCATGTAAAAATCATGATGTATCTAATAAAAAAAAACCAATGTAAAATTTAAATAAGGAAGCACAAGCCACCTATCAATCAACCATTCCAATCAGTGTTGCAAGTTCATAAATTAATTTCAACCGTTCCTGTTTCCCAGAACTGGCAACACTTCATACAAATTCAAATAAAAAAGAATCGTTCACTAAAATATTGGCTGTGTGTGAGCAATAATGTTAAAAACTAGCAAAATATTACCTAAGACTAGGGCCTTTCTTATACACAATAATACTTACGCAGTCAACGTGGCGTTTAAAATTGTTATTTTACAAAAATATCTTGCGATTACAGTAACAGTGATAATTTTAATCTATTAAGAACAATTTATCTAAGGGCTATTGAGTTATATAATTTCGTAAATTGTGTCCGTTACGAGTTGAATGAACCAGTCCTATTAGTGACGTAAGCTATGCGGCCACGATAACAACGAAACTGTGATGGTACCATATTGCGACGTCATACACGGTTATGTAAATATTGCACGGTCTTAAATAAACAATGATCACATAAAAATATGACATTAACAAGGTAATAATTAATGTAAATGATATTGCACAAAAATGTTTTCCTTATTTTTCTAGTGTCAGTTGACAAATGGAAGTCATTGACCTTTTCGTTCTTTTCGTGGTCGCATAGTTTAATATTGCAACTTAAACATCATTTTCTCAGCTTAACATTAAAGTACCAGGTTATTCAACTTTTGATAAATATATTATTGATTCAGGACGAAAAACACGTATATTAAGTTTTGTAGTAAGTAATGTTACAATTTCTAACCTCACATATAATTGGTTAGGAATTACTTCGTGTAGTATAATATCTCAAGTGTGACCCACTACACTTAACATTATCTAAACACGTACAATCTCAACAAATTGACATTGTTGTAACAATGTTTTAGTCCAGCCCCCCCAGACAAAACACTATATAGTCTTTCAAACATTTGTCACTTTACACCCTAGGGCAGAAAGTGGAAAATCGACTAAGGAGCGCTTGTCTAGGGAGGCAGAGCAGGAACTACGTGCTCGTATATATTGAGGCATGCAAGATACAAGTATATTTAGAAAAAATAAAGACCAAAAAGAAAAGACCCATAAATTCAGTACGATTTCGGAATGCATACGTTAGCTATTAGGATTCCAATGCCTTATCAAAACAGGTGACCACTTCACAAGTGGCGCCCTCTGCATGCAAAGTACGAACTTACTTTTTCAAACACATCATGAAGTAAACCATTATTAATATGCAAAGGAATCCGTTCCTAATGTCTTTAACAAACACAGCTCTATAAAATTGCTCCCGAAACAAATAACAAGTTCATAAGAATTACGATTATTATGAAATACAAAGATTTAAATCGTTAGAAGTGCCCTCACTCACCGATTTCACACATTACTTGTCGAACAGCCCATACGAGGAGTACGAGTGAGGGAGACGATGCTGTTCAAATATCATAGTAATCAAAATGGTGAATCTAACAATTTATATCCTTGATGGAATATCAGAAAGTCTAGCACGAAGGAAGGCGTAGCTATACAATATATTCTATAGTAACAAACACTTTACATCAATGTCAAGAAAATTTCGCTAACTACTATGCTAGGTATCCTTAAGAGAGATGCCACACGGGCGTTGCGGCTACGCTGCGTGGTCGCAACACAGTGATTTAAATTCAGCCAATGCCACAAGAATGCCGCGTCAACGCAGCTATCTCTGACGACGCAGCGTTAGTGTAGGATGTCTCAGTCTTCGATATGCTATTAAATACTGTCTGTCATTTTAACACATCGTGTGGCAGGTCGATCAGATTTATATGTAGAACGAAGGAGCGTGACCGCTCAGTCCACGCAGCGCTAACGCAACGCCTGTGTGTCACCGCTCTAATTCGAATCAAAATCATTTGATACAAGACATATGGCCGTACAAACCGTTCAATATAAATTTAAATAAAAAAAAATATTGCCTGTAAATATGGACGAAAATAAGATAAAATATGAGCAATAATATAATTAATTTAATGAAAATTAATGTGTGACCACAATATTATAACAATTTACTAATGGAACAAGACACCATCGTATTGTGAAATAAAGACGTTTCATTTTTCTTTAAGAAGATTTTTCTCTAAGAGGACAAAAATGTGTTAGATACCTGATAGTTTGAACATTAATCAACTTGGCCCACAAGTGGGACGAAATTTTATTTTTTCTATACCCACTTTGTTTTTATTTAGCAGACCGTTAGTCAGGTCACGAGATTGTCGAAACAGGGTACGGCGGTCCTAGATCGCAAAAGACAACTGAAGGTACACGATGGTTTTTAGTCGGTACGGGTCTGAAAGTCCCGTTCCGCTCCCCGCACGCTCGTTCTTCGGAACGAGCAGATTATTATGAAGGTATGGATATGAAATATATTTAACACATTTTATATCCTCATTGGAAATAATAAAACGGTCATAAAAGAACCTAATAATGATCCGTTCGCCAAAATTAACATTAATCAATTAATTATACTATTAACAGCCCTCGACTCATTACGATTACAACTCACTACCTAACGAAAGAATAAATATGGATTCAAAGGATACATCTTAGCTCAAGGTACTAGATTTTCTCCTAATTTTTATATTACTATAATATAAACGCCGTGACTTCAAAATTGACATAGCTATTAACATGGGTTTAAGGCCGCGTCTCAACCAAAGTGAATGTTGTGCGAACACGCGAGCCACTCGTACGTTTTGTTAGCCGTACCCAAACACTTGGTAGTCCCGACAGAGGGCGCCACCAAACAAATGAATGGCATAATAATATGATCAGAACTATTGCTTGTTCGCACGACGCCGACGTACGCTTCAGTTAGGACACCGGATTATAGTAGGGACGAAACCAAATCGTCTGTAACATTAGATTCTTTCTATAAACTTTATTTTGAAGCCACTTTACAGATATTCGATTGGCCATCAATACAATCAATAAATAAATAATTCTCCTAGAAAATTACATCTGTTTGAGGTTCACTTTCATAGATTTCAAATGCATTGGTCCTTTATTATGAACATGTTATTATAACAAGACCACTTATTGCACAACAGCCTCTATTGCAACCGACATAATAACTATTTTAGTTTAATCTCCACTTTTGGGCCAAGCGATATGGTACAATATGTCTAAGTATAATATTTGCTTACTTCATAAACCTCTATAGATATAACAAATAATTGAATATTATAATACATGTTGAATATAATCATAGACAAGAATATTAACTATCTACAAGCAGACAGAAATAAAAAATGTTGGCAATTCTATTATTTTGTATGGAGGACAGTTTTTTTTTTATTGGCAACTGTGAACTAAGGAGTTTAACAGTGAACTTTGCTTAACGCCTCGAATTAATTAACTTACACCATTGACAGAGGCGCTATTCAAGTCTTTTTAGGGATTTTTATGCGCTCCTTAGTACAAGAGTACGAACAAAATACATCATAATAATTATTATTTGTTAGAAAAAGTATTAATTTGAATATTATGCCAAAAATATTTATATAAAAAATTTATCTTTTGAATTCCAGTTATTAACCACATGACATAGCTTTTCATGAATTCGGATAACTTGTTTTTTGTTCGAAGGTGTGTTTTTATCAAAATTTGACAGACCAAAACGTCAAAATTGACAGTGGGTTGTTGTTTGTCTTGAACTAGCTATAGTGGCGCCATAAGTTTCAAAGTTACCATCGTTATTATTATAATCAAGGTTTATTATAAAAAGTTTCTGTGGTCTACAGTGTACTAGGAGCGCATATCGTGTAGAAGACTCACGTAATCGGCTTGCGGGGTAGCCGATGAAGCTGACTGCTGATTGGCGCGATCACATGCGGCCGGGGACGCCGGTGAAGCTCATTGGCTGTTCGTTCGTGACGAGGTTGGCGCGGGGAGCGTTGGTTGGTTGCCCCACACCCGCCTCTAAGTTAGCCGCCGACGTCCTCATATCATCTATTGATCCTCTGATGAGAAAAAAAGATTTTTTATTATTTTTGTTCCTATAAACACGGTGTAAGACATCGATGTGCAGTGTTCCCACAAATTCAATAGATTAGGTGTTTTTTTTTAATTTTACTCAGTGTTAGAAAATTTTAGAATTTTCAAGACTATCCAGCATAACCTGACCTCGCTGTGTATGAGCTGCCCGTACAATGACCGATCGGCTTATACTGGAAATGCGCCGCTTGATTGGTAGGCGTGCGTACTACACACGAATTTATGAGAACATTATGCATCGATTTTCTTTACACTTTGTATGTTGTATACAGTTCATGAAGTGCTAAGAATTAAAATAAAAAGTGCAAAATAGAGTGCAAATGTGAATATTTATGAATCATTTAATGAATTTGTGCAAAAGGAGAAAATGTTAGCACTCCAAAAAAAATCAAATAAAAAAAAATTAACTAGCTTTAAAAAGTTCAATAAATAATAACCAACTTAACAAATAATGTCTTAAAACGAAATAACACTAAGTACAGCTGTTTATAAATAATAAAAAAGATAAAAAAAGAACAATATGGCTAAGTACAAAAACAAAATTGTGCTCCCAAATGCTGAAAGAAATCCTGTGCAAAACATAGATAAATAAAGAATAGTTTTATACGAAGGAGGCACATGCAACATTAAGGCCCAAAACTACAGAGCGAACTAAAAAGGACCCTCGTGCACAACGCGACGCAATTCTCGGACACCTTACGACTTTGGTATCCATTGTCACGTGCCTGTGTACGAACCTCTATGGATTTGTATTGTGATAGTCGCCTTCCAAAGTCGTAAGGTATCGGAGACTTGTGTCGCGTTGTGTACAAAGAGGCATAGTCTTAAATAAGTCGAGCTTCATCCGTAAATGAACCTTATTTCCGTACAGTTAATGTTTTTATTCGTATGATAAGCTTGATCACAGTCGTCTATACGGATCTGCAACTCAATACCAATAAGGTCTATTTTCGGATGAATACTACGATCTACAGATTTGTGCTTAAGAATAAAGGCATTGGCATATTTTAACAAAATCAACCACGTTTTAAAACTTCGTTTGGAGACTAGGGACGGCACGCACTGTCCGATGCTGAATCCACTTTAGCTTTATGTCAATGCAATAAAAGCTAAAGTCGCTCACCTCTTTTCTGTTGCTCTTGTCTGTATAGACGGCAGCACATCAACCTACCTCAATCTGTCAATTTCTTCAATAGATTTTCAACCTTATCACAATAGTGGAATGTTAATGTTCGATTGGTAAAATTTGACAGATTCGGGTAGGTTGACCTGCTGGGGTCTGTACAACGCAATTTGTACGAATCGCTTTTATTGTATATCAGAGTAGCTAAAGCCGATTTAGCATCAGTGTTTTAAAGGATGATTTCATTAAAATAGAAAATAACTTTCACCACCATGCAACCCATAGCGCAGACGACAAGAAGACGAAAAACTAGACACCCAGTTTATGGAAAGAAAAACAGCAGAAACTTTTAAATACATAATTGCGAGTCAAGTGCCCCATCGATTTATTTGGCATCGAATTATTGAGCATTTTTTTTTATTATCTTTGGTAAATTGTACTCAATATGGCAGCATTAGTTACAATCATAGACATAGAGCATGGACTGAGTACCTGTTGAAATTGACCGTTCTCTAGAAGTGATTCTGTGACAGATAGTATTCATCACTTTGTCTCCCTCGCACTTTTCAGCCTGTAATTACTTTACAGCTAGATAGGTAACTCAAACACCAACTCAGCAGTGGTGGCCATGTGGTAACGGTCTCTACTTACGAGGTGTAGATCGTGGGTTCAAGCCCAGCCAGGCGTCTAATATCTTTAATTTATTTAAAGCAGTTGTGATGACAACTGCTCTCAAAACGGTGAAGGAACTTCGTGAGGAAACCGGCATGTACTTGAACGGAAACCGTTTACTAACCCAAGCTGGGCTCGCGCGGTGGATTACAGCCAACTCGCTCTCACAGAGGGGAGGCCTGTTTCCACGCAGTGGGACCAATATAAGCTGATCTTATTATCCTAGGTAACTTTAACTCCATCCTCTATGTCTATGATTTCAATTATGATCACGAGGGAAAAGTTATATTGTTATATTCTAACCGAATCACTTAATATAATCCTCGTTCCAAAAACTGGGTATCAACATGTTAGATGCGTGCCTCGTTTAGTTGGGGCGCCACACGTCGGGGTCCTCCATGAGGGTGACGTTGTGGTCGTGCGAGCCCGTCAGCGGAGCGCCCGGGGGCGTGGTCCCGCCCGCCGCCATCGCCGCCATGTCGTCGCGAGACCCCCTGTGCCCCGCACGCACACATAACACACATAGGATTAGTAACACACCACACACTTTTAACCCAGTTAAAACACAACAGCAAGCTTGTCTAAGGCATTTAAAAACACGCGTGAAGAGATAAAAAGTATCCTACATGTTAATCCAGGTTATAAACTATCTGTGTTCCAAAATTCATTCAAATCCATTCAGTGGCTTTCGTGTGAAAGAGTAATAAACATTCATCCATCCCCAATTTTCATTTATAGTTGTAGTAAGATAAATTAATCGTGATCCAGTAACTTCTCAAACCTTGCGGCATTGGCAACCAGATTTAGGTGAGAGCCATTAACACTGAAGATAATCGTATTGCATAAGCATGTGCGCAATCACAAGTGCACTCTTCCTTGCCTCATTTATATTTTCAAACACTTATTCGAATAAGTCTCTCAATGACGTCCAATAATTACTACAAGTTATTTAATTTTATTTATTAGAACGAGCTTCTAAAATATACCTTCACTCGCCTCTCTTACTTATTAAGTAATACTTAGCTTAGTTCTGATTTATAAATAAGCAATTACAATATAATCAACAACACAACTTGGCACAGCATAACCTCTTTTTCCATTCGTCTCTATTACTCACTAAAAATGCACTCACAAAGACCAATATTTCCATAGTCAGATCCAGACTAGTAAGATAGACATAAGATACTCACAGATTACAGATGGCAATTACATATAAGCAGGATTAAGAATAAAACTTATAATTACGCCCACACCCACAAGAATTAGTGACATGGTTTAATTTCAAGGAATATTTTTATCAGAATTAAGCAAGGTATATTAGTGCACAACACTAAGATTGAGTTGTTTGATTAATTGGTTGCTAGACCCCAAGCGTGGAGCAACATTAAAAAAAAGTTAAAAGCCAAATTTTTGATAAAATTATTCCCCTTTTAACAAGAAAACTATTCAATGAAGACATTTGACATAGAAAGGTGGTAAAATAACACTTGTCATAGATTGAAGTCAGCTTACTATAAAATGTACAACATTACACAAGGGTAGTTACTAAAGCATTCCTGTAGATTGAAAAAAAAGTATCTTTACAATTCAAGAACTGTAGAAGATGTATTCCCGCTGTCCCCAGCAATGGAAACAGTGCAATACGAATAAAAAATGTTACTGGTGTGATGCTGTCCCAACTAACGGGGACAGATGAGCTTAAATAAAATAATTTAAAATGTTGTTCCCGCTGTCCCCATTGCTTTGTTCCGTTAATGGGGACAGTGGAATTAAGATCCCAATGTCCCCATAATTGTAGAAGAGACGAGATTAGTGCAGAACGAAATATGAACCCCGTAAATGAGTAAACGGCAATACTCAGTTTTAATTAAAACGCTTAGTATGTATGTATATCTGTGAAGGTAGAATGATACTGACTTTTTACCGAGAGCCATCATCCCGTAGATGATGCCGGTGGCGAAGATCAGCCCGCTGCCGAACCACGTGCTCAAGCTGATGAAACACATGAAGAACGGCGGAATTGATAACCTGAAAGTGGAGAAAACAAGAAACTGATAAGAAAGGAATAAAAACAATAATCATGTGTACAGCATCAATAAATTGCTAATTAGTCCGTCAGTAAGAGTTTTGTAAAATGATGGACACGTATTTTTTCTTTAGTTGATTTAATGCATTATTAAAAAGATATAACGCATCAAAATTCGAGAGCGGGGGTTCATGACGTCAGAAGCAAGTAAAAGCTGTACGAGTGCCTATCGCTACGCTAAATTACGCCCCCCAACATTTGTTTTTACAATTTTATTCTTACAATTAATATTAAACATAAATAAATTATGAGAGGACAACGAGTCAGATAAAAACTGGGAACATCTTAAATGTCATTAAAATATTTTTATATTGTTGTCACTATATAACCTCGGTTAAATATATTCATTAAGTGATAACAAGAACAACACGTTGAGTCACATGTTTTACAGACAGGAGGATAACGCCGTCATTGAACAGCGCCTACACAATGCTCGAACCGTTCAATCGCGGGCGTGACGCCGCATACAATCTTCAACGCATGCTATGAAATTTTATTGCTTTATTATTGTGGTGGGAGATATCAGACACCGTTGTTTTAAGTCATCGCTAACATCCCGCCACGAGGGCCACGCGAATAGGGTAATTGACTGAAACAATCTAATTAGTCCGTCATTTAGATTATCAAAACACATTTGACACGTATTTTTTCTTTTGTTACGTAAATCAAAATTAACAAAGATACGACAGTTTTAAAATTGGCAATACTTCACAAGCAAGTGCAGTTTTAACTTGCTTCTGATGTCACGAATTCACTAAAAGACAAAATAAATGTATCCAGTATTTTTCAAAACTCTTACTGGACTATTTTTTGCATATTGTCAACATAAATTATGCCTATTCGCCTTGTGCTGCAAGCGTCAGAAACAAATGTGCATCAGCCAAGAAAGTAAACGAACTTTGCTGCGGGTTACAGCGCTACTTTATACCCTTGTAAAAGAGATTTACATTTGTTTATGACCCTCGACACTAACGTACTGGTCTGTGCCTTGGTGATCACTTTAAATGCATTACGTTGAAAACAGCAATTGGTCAGAGCATAGACATTGAGTATGAACCTAGCATTTTCTGCCAAAAAAATCTCTTTTCTGGGACACGTCGATACTAATATCTATGATCATTTAAGAGACTGATGGTCCTATTATTTTAATAAATGAAACGTCATACAAATTCGTAATGAAGAAACTACACATTTATAGGTAAGATATCAGTCTTAAATTGCAAACTTGTCTTATATGTCTTTGATAAAAACGATGATTCATTTCTGGCAACGTGACGTATTATGTACTTGTTTGACTGATATGCTAAATTGCATTACTTTTTAATATACTATTGGTGCGTTTACAAACATTTTCTCACATAACACAAACAAATGGAACAAAAAACTGTAGACCGTTTAAAAATTTGTTCAGAGACCGAATCAAACCTGCGACACGGCGCAGCGGGCAATCGCTCTGCCACTGCTCTATAATATTCGCTTTGTTTTCCTCCGAAGTATTAATAACCAAGTCCTATTTAAAATGGGAAATACTCAAGTTGTGTAACAATTTGGTGTGAAAACCATACCAATATTATAAAGCTGAAGAGTTTGTCCGTTTGAACGCGCTAATCTCAAGAGCTAATGGTTCCAATTGAAAAAATATTTTTCTGATAGGTAGTATATTTATTGAGGAAGACTACAGGCTAAATAACATCACCCTACGAACAATAGGAGCCGAGCAGTGGGGTCAAAACACGGGAAACGGTCAGTAAAGTAGATTCTACTAGCTTTTGCCAGCGGATTTACCCATAACAGCTCGAAAATTCTCTCACGGGAACATAAAATGGACATAAAAAATATCATATGTGTTAATCCAGGTTAAAAACTATCTGTGTACCAAATTTCATCCAAATCCGTTCAGAGGTTTTTGCGTGAACGAGTAACAAACAAACAAACATCCATCCATACAAACTTTCACGTTTATAATATTAGGAGGATCTATCTAGGTATCTACTCACCCAATATACAAAGCAGCCTTATTCCAGTAGGGCCTGGTCTCCACTCTATCGCTGAGGGTCTGGACGTAGTCGATGAAGAAGCAGCAGCATGGTGCCTCGCAGACTATTACTATGAAGCCGGCCAGCATCTGCCAGATGCCGGCGATGAGGCAGGTCACGTTCAGCAGCACGATACTGATGCAGTTGAATAAGCCCAGGACTATGGCGACTGGAAAGAGAAGTTTTGGTGAGGATGTTTATGTAGTCTTTGAACAGTTTGAACTAAACTGTCATTATTACCGTCTTTTTCCTACGTTTGGCCCCGAAGCTGAACCGGGCAGCAGCCGCCCTCAGGCGACTCCTGCCCAATCTCAGCGGGCCAAACGCCTCCAGCCGGAGGCTGTACGCCGGTGTCGTGCGGTCCATGGCCCTCTACGGGGCCCCTGTGTGGGCCCTGAGCATTCGGACGCGACCACTAAAGCTGGTCGCATGCCAGAGGGTCATGGCAATCCGAATGGTCCGAGGATACCGCACGATCGCCGGCGAATCGGCCAACCTCCTTGCCGGATTGCTGCCCTGGGATCTGGAGGCGACTGCCCTCCAGCGCGTCTACGAATGGCGCGTGGAGGCGCAGCGCCGGGGCGAATCCCCGCTGCCTCGACAGGTCGAGGCGCGGCGGGAAGAGCTCCGGCGCGATCTCAGGGCAGTATGGAGGGAGCGACTGTCGCAACCGAGGTCCGGGCACGCCGCAATCGCGGCGGTAAGACCCCTCTTTGAGGAGTGGCTGGATAGGCGTCATGGCGTCCTTACCTTCCGCATGACGCAGGTCCTCACCGGACACGGAAGTTTCGGGAGGTTCCTGTGTCTGATAAGGAGGGAGGAAACGCCTGGGTGTCACCACTGCGAGGACCGTCCTGAGGACACGGTGGAGCATACGGTGCAGGACTGCCCCGCTTGGGCAGAGCACCGCCGTGTCCTCACGACGGCGATAGGCGGAGACCTCTCGCGCCCGGCATTGGTCGAGGCCATGCTGCGGGGCGAGACGGAGTGGGAAGCGGTCGCCTCCTTCTGCGAAGCAGTCATGCTCGCGAAGGAGGAGGCGTGCCGCGTGAGGGAGAGAACAGTGTCCTCCCTCCGACCCACCCGCAGTGGTAGACGCCCACGGCGACGGACGTCGCCAGACGATCTCCGGCCACCGTAGGCGCGGGCATGCGGGCAGCGAGTAATGGGCGACTCGCTGCCCGACCATGGACCATGCCCGGGTCGACGGCGCGTTGTGTTCCACGCGCGCCTCAAGGAGTGTCAGCAAACTGACGGGGCCTGTAGAGGGCCAGAGCCTGCCGGGGTCGCGGGTCTTACCCATCACCGTAACCCCGGTACGTAAAGGGCTCGTGAAGGACACCGTGGATTTTAGTCAGTACAAGTTTAGTCCCTCCCGCCCTGCCCTGGGTGGGAGGACTCATTTGATGATTTTACCACGCAAAAAAAAAAAAAAATTACCGTCATTTTTAATATAGGTAAGTCAGATCTTTGTAGATCTAATTTAATATTATGCTTCTGTTAAAAGCTTTGGGCACAATCTATCAATATTTGTAAAAAAAATAATAGATTTTGAACTTTATCATAAAAGGAGAAGGTTCATGTCTCAGTTGACGTCTTTAGAATAGGCTATTAAAAAAAAATAGTCCGATAGAAAATAAAACATAAATATTATTTGACACGTATTTTTTATTTTGTTACGTAAACTAAAATTGACGAAGATACAACGCTTCTGAAAATCACAAAACGTCACAAGGTAGCTTCGCAGGTATAATTGTTATGAAAGCGTTATGACGTCACAAGCCCCACTCCCGAATTTCGAATCGTTTTATCTATGTCAATATTCATTGATATATAGAAACAAAAAATACGCGTCCATTATTTTTCAATTCTTTATCTGACGGACTAAAGAAATTATCAATTTTTTAATGCAGTAAACAACCCTGGTGAGAAACTTTTTTTTTTTAGTAATTGTGAGTGTTCTTTCACTCATACTCTTACAAATCCAAATCACTTATGCATGAGCTATATAACCTAAAGCTATTTTCTAAAAATAACTCGTTACAAATTTGGTTAACGACCTTCCTACACACGCAGCAATTGGTCACAATGCCCGAATCGCCGACACAGGCCAGTTGACCATACATCTGTCGCTGTCTGCCACACAATAATATAATACAAACAAGGTCGTATCATTTCTACTGAACTACATAACATTATGTCGCATGTTAATTTCATCATCAACCTATGTTCCCACTGGTGGGACACAGGCCTTGTCTCTGTGAGAGAGTGTGGGCTGTAAACCACCACAAGGGCCCAGTGCGGGTTGGTAGACGTCACATGTCTTCGAATTATAGGTATTTTCCTTCACCGTTTTGAAAGCAGTGGTGATGAAATAAATTACACAAAATAATACGCCTGACTGGGTTCGAACTCACGACCTACAACTCATAAGTGGGGTCAAGTACCGCTGGGCTACCACTGCTCGTTACTGTTAATCCCGAATGGGAGAAATTAGCCCTTGTTTCTTTTTTACGTGGTAAAATCATCCAATGAGTCCTCCCACCCAGGGAAGGGCGGGAGGGGCTGGCAGACTTACACTGACTAAAATCCACGTTGTCCTTCCTTTTACGTTCCGGGACCACGGGTACCTGATAAGACGGTCCCGCGACCCTGGCAGGCTTTGGCCCGCTAAGAGCCCCATCAAATTGCTGACAACTGTTTGAGGCGCGCGTGGAACACAACGCGCCGTCGACCCGAGCATGGTCCATTATCCGACGGCGAGTCGCCCATTACTCGCCGTCAGCATGCCCGCGGTGAATTAACCATGTAGTAAGAATCGACCGTCTAAATGACTATTGGACTTATACCGCAATTTGCTAAAATCAAAAACCCCAACATCCGACTATCGCCGTGCGGCGACAAACTGCATGCGGCGGATGACTGAAATCGACTGTTTTTAAATAGTTTGTAACTGACTTGTCCTGCTAAAATGAACAACCCGAATGCGATTTTTGACGACTGGTGTAAATAGGGTGGTGATTCGATTTTTGTAAGCGATGCGTCTGTGAAAAATCGACCTGCGTAAATCAGCCAGAATGGTTCGGCAAGTACCCAAATTATACCAGTTATGTATAAAAGCCCCATTGCTATAAACTGGGCACGAATCCAGATCTTTTTCTTTCGTGTGAAAATATGACCACCCAGTCTGGTCTATCTGTTAGAATAAGTTAAACCGTCTCTGGGAAACCCTCTAACTCCTCTGGCATGGCTTTGGGCTTACATAAATTAATTACGAGGACTGACAATTAAATCCGGGAATTTCGCTCTGCAGTCTCTCCGGGTAACACTGGTGCGTTCGCTCCGGTCGCATTCGAAAGCTAACACGTTTCTATAGTAGTATACGAAATTTCAGCTTAATTGGTGCCGTGGTTGTGTTTTTATAGAATTTTAAACAAAGCTACTTTTTATACCCGTGTCGCGAAAATGTCGGATGTAAATTTCGAACAAAGATGTGCGATCAAATTTTTGGTGAAACTTGGGACAAAACCGGCGGAAATTTTACAAAAACTTCAGACAGTGTACAAGGATGAATGTTATTCGAAAACACGCGTTTACGAGTGGGCCAAGGTGCTCCTTCCACGTCTCGCACCGACGAAAATGTTGCCCGTTTGCGCGCGAAACTGAACGAAGACCGGCGTGTTAGCCTTCGAATGTTAGAGGAGGAACTAGGCATCAATCGAGAAACAATTCGACGCATGTTGCATGAAGATTTAGGGATGCGCAAAGTGTGTGCCAAAATGGTTCCAAAAGTGCTCACCGCCGAACAAAAACACCTTCGTTTTTCGATCTCTTTTTAGCCAAACATTCCATTCCAACGCTGCCGCACCCCCCATACAGCCCTGATCTAGCCCCCTGTGACTTTTTTCTATTCCCAGAAATAAAAAATCACCTGAAGGGAATTCATCACGGGGGGTTAGAGAAGGTGAAAGAAGCCACGACGCGAGTTCTGAAACAGATTCCACAAGCGCGCTACGAAAATTGTTTCCAGGCATGGGAGCGCCGTTGGCGCCGGTGCATAGAATTAGGAGGGGACTACTGCGAAGGTGTCTAAGGTTGGTTTTGACAATTTTTAATTTATTCTTAATCTATTACAAAATTCCCGGAATTTAATTGTCAGTCCTCGTATAAAGTCTAGGCTTTTATTCCGTATAGTTTACGAGCTTTACCCAAGTATGCACTATCAAAGTAATTATTTAATAAATTAGCACATTCGAAATTCTGATGAACATTAAAGAATAGCCCTGCTTATGCCTTTTGATAGCAATTCACGAAGCGGGTCGGATATACAATTATCAATGATTTCTATTCTTTACTTTCGGTAAAAAAATGTAATGCTATTGTTGATCTCTCTTATTGTAATTGATCAACAAACTAGCCAAGGGCACGCTGGCCTGCAAAAACCAATACAAAAATCATAATCTAAGAATGGGCAAGAAACTGCCCGTACTTCCCCATATAGATGTAAGTTTTGGATTGGTTAACTACACAAATAGTACTTTCACAGCTGTCATGACAATTATGAATAAATAAATAATAACAGCTTCACATATCGATCTTCAATTTACTGGGAAAGTAGATACTGTTACTAGATAGGTGCCACAATTCTATTTGGTAATTCTACCTCCCAGTTTCGGCCCTTTTCGGCTAAAAGCGCTTTTCGAGTCATCGAGGGATTGCGAATCCTTGGACTAAACACAGCAACCATAGCCTAACCTGGGGATCAACCTAAATCAAAATGATAGGAAAAAAATTGCTCCATATTTTTAATGTGAATGAACATAAAAACTTACTTTGTCTATGTGTTATCACCTGTTATCTTGTAATTTATACAAATTGAAGTAAATAAGTCTTTTAAAGATTATAATGTTTATTGTTTATTTTGATAGTGGAAGTGACAGGCTGGAACTATTTTTAGGCACCAATTCCCACCACATAGAAACTTCACTAAGGTTGAACATGTTCAACTGTCTCTTAGATAAATAGATTCTATCGTTTTTTGACGTGCAAGCGACATTCAACCTTGGGGAAGTAACGATATCACGTGGACTATAGTCATGATTGAATTTGGGTGGTCCCGTGTGTAATTTATATCATGTTGTTTTTAATTTAATGTAAACAAAGTACTGACTTTATAAGTGGTACAGTCATTAAAGGTATCACAAAATCTGATATGGCACTGATAAAAAATTACGTGCATTATGATCTTATCATTGTTTTTTTTTCACCTTTGAAGTGGTTTTCTGGTAAAACCCTAATTTTTTTAACCTGGTGAGACAACCAACACATCATAACAATAGAGACATACATAAACTTACACCCTTTCCAAGTTAGCCAGAGACTACAGAACGCCACCCACTACAATCCTTTCAAATACTTATAGCAATCGGCATGCTTGTTCAGGCAGATATATGAATGAGGAATGAGGCGAAAGGAGCATAAGACTAGGTAATACGCCCTAGTTGACAAAACGCCCCATCATTCCGGCGTGTGGCCGCTGGCCGCGTCTAACATGGCCGAGGCCGAAGGGCCATGTTGAACGCCAACAGTGGCCACCTTCGCGTTTGAATCCGAGCAGAAAGTTGGAATGCTAGAATGATGGGTCGTTTTGCCAACTTAGGCGTATTACCTAGTTTTCCCCTAATCAACCTACAGTATTCCCACTGCGTGATCACAGGCCTCCTCTCTGTGAGAGGCTGTAATCCACCACGCGGGCCCAGTGCCCAGAAGCTATGTAGCGAAACATACTGAATTTCAAACTTACGGAAGACATTAGAAACTCTATACTTCGCTCCGAACACAAATAGCCTATGTTGGCCTAACAGCTGCAAGGTTGAAGTGGAACTGCCATATTTGCCGTACGTCGGAAGAGCAATGGCAGGGCAGAAATAACACCTCAGTGGCTCCCAAACTGACGGAAAACGACAACGCGGCAAGCCCAGAAGGAGATGGCTGATATAAATTCATTATTAAAGGATTGACCTATACTCGTACTAGATCGCGAAAGGTGGAAAGAGGGAAAGGAGGCTTTTGCCCTGCAGTGGGAGGACAGAGGACACAGACTTAAAATAATAAAAATGCGCCTGGCTGGGTTTCCACGACCACAAAGACCCGTAACACGTCAGTTAGAGCCTACTATACTGCACCGCTACACTTGCTTGCTTTAACAAGCCACTTTATTTTTGTACTTTTATGATTATATATGAATGAAGAAGAAAAAGTGTTGCGCCGACCCCAAGTAAAATGGGATAAGGGCAGAAAGATGATGACTTTTATGATTATCAAATGCTATATTGCTTTTAGAATCAACACCATTATTTTCGTTACAAGAAAAGACATTTAGTGTGATATTGATAATCTGATTTATGTTTAAAATTTTGATGTTATCAGCTCAGTCAGTTAGTCAGAACTGGTTCAACCATTTTTGTCACAAATTCATGTTAATTAATAGGCATATTTTTTTCTTTCAAACCTGTTGGGATCATGTTCATAAATATGTATGACACTTTGTTTAATGGTATAATTTGAATACCACTGTCCCCATTAATGGAACGAAGCATCACAGACACTGGGAATTGCATTCTGTTAATTTTTTAATTTCACATATCATCAGTAATGGGGATTGATCAAAGGAGATAGTTAATTTTTTCTTTTGTTTGATTTGCTATGTTGGGCCGTAATGGGGACAGTGGGAATATTATTGAATTTTGGGTTTAAGTGACATTCAATAACCTTATAAGGCTTTAAGTACTAAGTTCTATCCAAGCTTTAGTACATGTCTGAAGGTTCAATCACTGGATTTCAACCCAGATATTAAAACCTACTGGTTTTTAGTTTAAGTACATAGTTAACCTAATAAATATTGTACTACGTATGACAATTTACATTTACATTTTACCTGTACATGTTAATTATTACATTATGTAATAGGTCTATGTAGGCCATCATGTGAATTTCTATACATACATAAATTCATAAATTCACAACCTTTTTCATGAGTTAGAGAAGAGATAAGAGTAGTAGAAAGACAGCAACTATAGAGCGCCACCTGATACAATCCTGAGATACTCCTTTTCCCTCAGCCACATTCATACATCACATTCAGGTCATCAATCCAGAATTCGAGAACAACCCATACAATGTAGGGGCGGATTGTTAATAAATATAACCGACTAGGGACCTCTACTAAATTATGAATGTCATATACATATAAACCTTCCTCTTGAATCACTCTATCTATTTAAAAGCGCATCAAAATCCTTTGCGTAGTTTTAAAGATCTAAGCATACATAGGGACAGACAGAGGGAAGCGACTTTGTTTTATACTATGTAGTGATACTAAAGTAGGTTTTGTTTCTTAACTAATTGTAATCAATAAGATTATAAAGAATCTGACAGCAGTAATACAATATAGTAATGTAGATTAAAAACCTTTTTTGCCTATTAGCATGCATTTTTGAAAAAAAAATACACAAGTTTTTGATTTTCAAAAACTTGTGTATATTGCAAGAGGTTTTCAGTACAAATTAATGATTTTATCTTGTAAAAATTGAAATATTCTAAGCTCAAGTAATAATGTACCTACCTACTCATTAAAATTTTTACTGTGAAAATTTAATGCCCCAATTATTTTAAGGTACACTTTCTGTATAAATATGCAAAAGCAAGCAACCTCTTTGTCAGAGAAGTTAAGGCGCAATATGATATGGCTCATAACATTTTGTTTTTTCAGGCTCATTGTCTAAAATCAAGGGTGGTACGGTAGATTTGTATTTTAAAGATAAGATAATAATGCTAAGCTATTGGTCAACTCCTCGTATTTTTACTGTGTATGGTAAAAAAATCTATTGATCACGTCAAAGTGGCATGGGTATCATATGTATAATATAGCAAAATAATACGAACTGAAGCCGCCAACTGTTCCAACTCCCCGACCAGCGTAGCGCATCCACCAAGGCACGTCATCTTTCATGGCATTGTCGCCGCCCGGCCGGGCCATAAGCATGGAAAGCTTGTCTGTTAACGACTGAAAAAATCATCAACATGATTATAAGGGTTTTCTTTAAGTTATATGTCTAAATTATTTAATATTTACGATTAATTCTTACCATTTTCGAAAAAATCAATTCACTGCCCTGTCACCTGTCAAGTCAACTAAAATTGGCTTGTTCTCGTTGATGTATCTGTGGGATTTCGTGAATATTAAAAGTAGCTCTACAAAGTTTGAATGTGTAAATATTATTGTGAAATACTAAAATCATATATTTTCAAAAGACCAAAAACTTAAAATACTAATTATTTTTATTTAAAATACGTTTTATATTCAATTATAATGGTAATTAAAAACAAACTTCTTGTCCCCCCATTGTGCGTTTTGTATTTCCTACCTGTATTTTGTAATTATTTTTGTGAAAAAGAATTTAATTTAATACTAATAATCCTCCGAATTATATTATCAAATGCATTAATGGTTGTAATTTAGAAGTTTCAGGGTTATTGATCTATGATATTGATTTAAAAGTTGTGGACACTGATATGCCAAATGTGAAAACAAAACGTATTCTCATGTCGGTCGGCATCAGCGGTTTGCTGTTGTAATATTTGCATGATTTTTTGCAGTTACGATTCTATTGTGAATTTGCGCTAAAGTTTCTGTAATTCATATGGAAAGTGGAAGATAAGCTTAATAATGGCACCAACAACAATGCTTCCAAAGCTATCGGATGCCACTCAAACTATGTAAGTGACATTTATCTGAAACTGATTTTCACTTTTGATTTAGTTCTTTGCCAAATAAATATAAGGTTCTAAGCGTAACCTGTTTAGTAAAGGCTGTATTAAGAGTGACCCCTGAATATTTTTGAGTAATCCGACTAAAACTGGTGTAACCTGTTGCCTAAACATCCGCCTAACATGCCGAAAATATCACGCAGACTAGCATCCCTTATTGGGCTTTACCGATACATCGTGGAGAAAGTTCGCAGAATACCCTATGACACATGTTTCTTGCCTGGAGATGAAAAAAATAAATTCTCTCACAAACTTCTGTTGTAGTGCCAGTAAAGGGTATTTTACATGTTCTCAAATTCTCCACTATCAACATTTCCACTATCGTAATATAATGATATTTCTTGGTTCTCAATAAGAAAACTTCAAGTGCCATTTATTAATTATATTTTGCCAGTCATGGTTGCCCAATTTTGTCTCTTATTTCATAAGTGAAATAGAATGTAATGATTCAATCTGTGATAATGCAATTACTTTATGGTAATTGGATTACATTATGTTTTTTGAAGGCAACTGTTTGGTCTGGTGGTAGCCACTGTGGCTGCTCAGGGTTAGGTCTGGTTTTTGATTCCCAGTTTGGGCAGTGTTCTTAAGCTTCTCCAATAAACATTTTCTCAGCAGGCTCTTGATTTGTGTCCAATGGACGACATTAACCTCTACTCTATTCCATGGGGTTTTGAAAATTGGTGAAACATGGCAAATAAAATTATAGACTGCTAGCTTCTGCATATGACTTCTTTCCTATGACGTTAATCACTCGGGAATAGAGTAGCATCATACCAGAAAAAAATTAATTGGTCTTTAATTCCGGAGATTACCCCATACATTTATGTACAAGCTTATGAACAAACAAACTTACATTGTCATAATATTAGTATAGATTTGTGAACCTGGCAAACCCTACTAGTATTATGAGCCTGATGTTAACTAATTGCAGTATAATAAATGTGAAAGTTTTGGAGGATGGATGTATGGATATTTGTTATTCTTTCATGCAAAATACTGAATTAATTTGAATGAAATTTGATAATTTATAACCTGGATGAACTCATTGTTCTTGTCTCAATTATATGTTCCAGTGAGATAATTTTCGAGTAGCAGCTCAGGTAAAACCGCAAGCAACAGCTAGTTTATAATAAATAAATACCAAAGTCCAGCACTAGATTAACAATAACTTATTTTCTAGTATCTGTGTCCACACCTATATCTTCCAATATTCTCAAATCTGCATTATTTCAGATCATTCTCAGATGGAGACGGAGTGTGCAGTGCAGAGGTGTACTCCACCAATGTGATGGTGAACACCAATGCGGGCAACCATGACCATGGCAGTTCCAAGGTTAAGCTTAAAAACCTGGTGGACTACAACTGGGAGCCCAAGTTCTATGCTGGACAGTTGCTGGCCATACATACCAGCGGGAAGTACCTGGCATACTCTATCAAAGGTATGATATTGATGGAATGTATACTAAAATAAAAAAGCTGAAGAGTTTGTTCTGTTGAATGCACTAATCAAAGACCCTACTGGTTTGAATAGAAAAATTCTTCTTGTATTGGATAGTCCATTTACCGAGGAAGGCTACAAGCTAAAAAATAACGCTCTACAACCAATAGGAGCCAAGCAGCAGAAAAAGCTAGTAAGAATCTATTTTTCTTCTAGCAACTGTTGAAGTTCCATCTATTTGATATCATTTACAAAAATCTAAGTCATATTAGATTCAGTCAAATTTTTCCTGATCCTGGGAGTTATTCTTGCGTTGTTGGCGTGCCTTTCAACATTCTAAAGTATGAATATCCAGACCATGGACAACTATTTGTTGGTCATAAAAATATTTGTTTTGAGCAGGGATCTAACCATGTGACGTACAACACAGCCGCTGTGCCAACCGTACTGTCAAATTAATGATTAGTGTATAGATAAAATTATTGGTAATTTCTTCATTTTAACCCATGATTGTAACAATATATTTTCATTAGCGAAACCCCAAACTAAAGCAGGATGTGATAACAATATTGTAACTCGAGACGAGCAGTTCAAGTTACATGTTGAAGATATTAATAAATGTGCTGTTTTTTTAATGAGCCCTTTTCGCAGTAACAGCTTAGATTAGGAACAGCTAACTATCGACTTTTGAGTTGCTGAATGGTTGTTACATAATAATAGTACTCTATAGGTTGTTAGTAGAAATGCACTGTTTAAGAAAGCTGTTGTTAATACAGTGGAATATGCTATTTGAATGTACCATCTGATGATGAATGATGTAACAAAAGTTCTTTAATAATTTTGGCGATTGAAAAAGAGTGTCCATGGAATTTCTTGCTCATTCTTCTCCATAGAGATCTACATTTTGGAATGAGCACCTACGGTACTTTCACAGTTTTTATGCCTTGTGACTGGGACTGTAGTACCATAACTATTTTTATCTACTATCATGCTATTAATCCTCTATAAAAGAACCTATAACAATTAGCTTATTGCCAACATTAAAACACTCAATGCTATAATGATCATTATATCATCCAAACGCGTGTTATAATGAATTTCAAAAAAAGAACATTCTCATGCAATGACATTTTTACCACCAGATCGCTAACATTTTGAAAAAAGAACAATAAATTGTAGACTAATTCGTAATTTCGGATTCTCGTCTTATCGTGTTATTTCCCGCCATCTTGAATTCACACAGTTCTGTACAACACCCTATGGTATGAAAATCTTTTATAGAGAATTCACATCATGATTGTAGATAAAGTCTTGTATGCAACTGTTATAATTAGGTATTAAAACACTCATGTGATACTATTATCACACTCGGCTACGCCTCGTGTGATAAACCCACATTCGTGTTTTAACCGATTCGTTGCGATGCCTAATTTCACTAACTTCTAGCCGTGGCGTCGAACAAAAATAACGTGACACTGATCAAACAAAATGAAGTGAAAAATGAAGATAGTTTGGTTTCAGGTAAAACTTCCATAAAACTTAATTGAAGGAGTTATCATCGATTTCAAAATGACACATATCCGTGCCTGACGCCACACTTAAAAAGAAGTGATGGCACTGAAACGTGCCATCCGCAACGAATCGGTTAATACCCCTGATTATACAACAGTTGCATAAATAACTATTGTACTAGTTCTACATTATGTCTTTTGACAATTCAAAAGTGCCTGTAATTGGCCTAGTTGAAATAAATGATTTGATTTGATAACGCTCAAGCAATAAGAGTAATTTTATTGCAGTTCATATAATAATTCTGCTACATTGATTTTTTAGACAAATTCATCAAAAAAGGATTGTCGCGAAGGTATGATTTAGGGGGTCCCATAAACCGCTATCACGTTTATTACACTGGTCTACATCAAAATTGCCTTTTACATGAAAATATACTATATTGATTGTATTCCACTCGCTGAACATAAATATACAAGTTAAAATTCATAGTTAGCTCTTATTGTGCATTTATGCCATATAAATATAATAGCGAGTAGCGCGACAGATATATCACATTAATGATGATAACTCAAAATATTTAGTGATTATCCGCGGAAATTCTATTATTTCACATTTGTTTGTTGCGTTTAACGCTGACTGTGTTTTGTTCAACAGTTAAAACGTGAAATTGTTACCGTTTTTATTACATTTTTAGTGAAAAAACTACAGTTTTCGTTATGTCGCGTAAATGTGTTAATAGAATGGGCTATACCAAGTACTGTTGTTTTTTGTGCGAATGGGATAGTTGGGCTAGATCTTTACATTACATAAAAAAAGATTGGAATCCTAGACTAAGCCTGAATCCTGGAGAAAAGAACGTCAAGCACCTTCCTGTAGTTAATTCCCAATAAATTCTTCTATCACCTTTACATATCAAATTGGGACTAATGAAAAACTTTGTGAAGGCTCTCAACAAGGATGGACCAGCATTCAAATACCTGCGAAGTAAATTTCCACGTATAAGCGACGCCAAAATTAAAGAAGGAATCTTTATCGGATCTCAAATAAGAGAGATTCTAAAGGACCAAAACTTTGATTCAGTTTTACAGGGCTTTGAGAATGAAGCATGGGAATCTTTTAGAGCAGTCGTTCATGGTTTTTTGGGCAATAAGAGAAATGAAAATTATGTTGAACTTGTAAACAATCTCCTTCAAAAGTATCAACAGTTAGGTTGCAACATGTCCCTAAAAATTCATTTTCTTCACTCTCATCTTGATTTTTTCCCTTCTAACTGCGGTGATGTAAGTGACGAACATGGTGAACGATTCCACCAAGATATCTCGACAATGGGAAAGAGCTACCAGGGCCGATGGGATGCGTCAATGTTAGCGGACTACTGCTGGAATTTGATTTGATACCTCTAACAGTGATTACAAAAGACAAACGAAAAAGAAGAGAAAATCTTAAATAAATACGTAATATTTTTTTTATTGTAATATTTCCAATTTTATATAAGTAAAAAGCGAAAAATAAAAGTAAATAATTATTATAGTTTTTTTTAATAAAATGTTTTGTACTTTAACGTGTTACTAGAAGCCAAATTTTGTATATTAGGTATATTTTCAAAATAAGAGCTAATTAAAAAAACATATTCTTGTTTTTCTATTCAGTAACCTTAAAGCAATATAAAAATAAAGTATTCAATTGAAAGGCACACAAAAAGTTACATTTTGTAGACCAGTGTTATTGAAAGTTTCTCAGTGGCTGCCACATAGTAACGATTTGTGCACAGTTAATCACAATACGCCTAAAACTGGGCTCTGGAACGCAAATGACGAGTTAAAGCCCTTAACTAGTATGAGTCCCTTCTCCGTCAACCAGTGTTGCTAACCCCCAAAAAAAGTGATAAGATGATATTGTACTTTTTTATTAACACGCTTTTATTAGCTTGACCTGTATGTATGTATGTATGTAACGGAATCTTTTAACTTCATTTTCACCCACTTCCAGCAGTCTGATTAACTTGAAAATTTGCACAGGGGTCAAGGGCCGATGACAATACAATAATCTAATAAATTTTATATTAAAATCCTCCTCTAAGGGGGTGAAAGGGGGTGAAAATGTTTGTATGAAAAATCTTATTTTGTTATTGTCTGCAGCTCCGAACGCGGTGAACCCTGGCACATGGAGCGGCATGGTGCGCGTGGTGTACAACCCGGAGCCCGGCACTGACAGGCGCGCGCTCATCAAGGGCATGAAGGGAGAGGTAACTAGTCCTTCAACTGAATGAGTTGTTGTTCGTTTTTATTGCACGTCTTCAAGAAGACTTCTCGAAGAGTCGTCTTTGAGAAGATATGGATAGGCTGTAATGGTGTTTTTTTTTTTGCCCCAATGGGAACTAGCCTGCTGGACTCTATCTGGCAGTCGGGCTCTATTGGTGAATGTGTGACCTCCTTTTTTTTCCTTTGTGTAATTATCAATTATGAGTCCTTCCACCCAGAAATGGACAGCAGGCACTGTCAGACTCTTACTGACCAAAGTTCACGGTGTCCTTCAACAGCCCTTTACGCTCCAGTGCCACGGTTAACTGATAAGATAGTCCTGCGACCCCGGCAGGGTTTGGAAACCTCCTTGGAGTAATATTTGTTGTTCGTGCTGATTGCAGGTGCAAGACTTGGCGTTCGCTCACATTCAGAGCCAGGTGGTGCTAGCATGCATTGATGAGCAGGGCAACTTCTATGTGCATGAGATCGAAGTCACCGACAGTGGACTGAGGTATTCTTATTTAACTTGCCGTTCGATTTCCAGGTGGTGTAGTGTTATTGGGTTTATCAGTAAGGATTTCTGAGGATTTTTTTAATTTTCACATGGTTTGCATAGTAGCTGATTGTTCGGCCCTCACTGAAAAATATTTGTATAGTCTATGAGTAGTTTTGCTAAACACAGCAATTTTTTTTTATCAATGAAACTTTCGATTCCTGGGCAGACATATTGATTTTTAAAAATCCAATGATGTAGTTTTACTTTAATTTCAGTTCTTTTCGCTATTACTCATTGTTTCAAAATATCGATCCCTCCTATCGTCCATTCCTCATAGTTGGAAAATTCACCCTGTATACACGGACCGTGAGGTATATACCTAATTTTTGGCGGTCATGTAAAAAAATAGAAGTGTATAAACTGTGTGTGTATTTCAGATGCACGCTCCTGGCCGAGGTCCGCTCGGAGTCGGGCGTGGTGGGGTCGTCGCACCGCGTGGTGTGGTGCCCCTACATCCCGGACGACGACGACGACGGCGGCGACGACGACGTGGCGCGGCTGCTGCTCACCACACACGACAATATCGGTGAGGTGCCACGCCTACATAATACTATCTTTAACTCGGTCACTTGTTCAGTACGATGCCTGCGGTCCCAATATATTTTATTACCCATATCCACATTCCAAATTCAAATAAAACTGTTTCCATGATTAAAAAGGTGGAAACAATAAGCGGTTTTGTTCCTTCGCTGCTCTCCTGATTCTATTTTTGAATCTTGTGCGTAGCGAAGGCTACTATAAAATTCTTCGCTCCGCTCAAGATCCAAAATCACTCTCGCCTTAAAAATTGTTGTTTGCTCTCTTGGTAAACAGTATACTATTATAAAAACTCACACGGTTAAGTCTCGAACAATAAAATTAAATAACAGGTTTTATTTTGGGATAGCATTATAAATATCAATGGGCGGTAAGTGTTAAGTTACATCCAGGTTTATTAAGTCGCCTCCCTTGCCCCATGGTCACCAACAGCGGAAAAAGATGTCTAGATCTGTATCCTTTTAGCAAATGAATAATTACATTACATGTCCTCCCAGCCCGCATGTGGAACACGCTGGCGCTGACCGCGGACGGCGCAGGCGCAGGCTCCGGGCCCGGCGCGGGCGCACTGTGCGCGGCGGAGCACGTGGCGGCCATCTTGGACGCGGCCTTCTCCCCGGACGGGTCCGCGCTCGCCACCGCCTCCGCTGACGGATACGTCATGTTCTTCCAGGTATGTCACCGCAACACATACAACTGCTGAAACTACATACTGCAAATCGACCAAAAGAAAGAAATGATCGGATTCGTAGTGTTATGCTACGTTGCTACGGCGTAGCCAGCAATTACACAAATATGCAACTCTTCTAATGTCCTGCATAGCACGTTCGTAGACTACCTCTCTCAGGAGCACTGACCACCGGCAGCCCGAACCCTGTTCACGATGCTGGTGGAATGCTATTTGTATATATTTTTAAATGTTATCTCTTTCCCACGAAACTAATAAATCACAACGAACGACGGACCATTGACAAACGTCACATAAGTTATCGTGCAGTGATTTTTAACTGGGTCATTTGCTACGACATATAGCCGTTACCAATATAAAACGTGTCAGTGGGTTGAAAAAAACCGGCCAAGTGCGAGTCGGACTCGCCTTTAAAGGGTTCCGTAGCAGCAAGTAACATTATATAAAAGTTGGTTGTAACTTTGAAAGATAAATTGCGGTTTACGATTTATGACGTATTAAAAAAAAATGTAAGTTGGTACGCACAATATTGAGTGATTTACCATGTTATTTTAATATCATGGACTTCTTATAGGTTTTCCTATAATCTATAAGGAGAAAACTAATTTCTGTATTTTTTTCAAAATTTTAGTTTCAGTAGTTTCGGAGATAAGGGGCCCCCCCCTTATCTCCGAAACTACTGAAACTAAAATTTTGGAATGAGAAGATCTTAAATGTATTTTTTTGTAATTTTAAAATAAATAGTTTCCAAGTTATTCAAGAAAATAGACGAAAATTGATATGTGTACCAAATTTCAACTTAATCGGTCTAATAGATTCGGAGATAATTGACTGTAAGCGACGGACGGACAGACACACGAGTGATCCTATAAGGGTTCCGTTTTTGTATTCAGACGTACGGAACCCTAAAAAATATTCAAATCACGTCACAAGCAAGGTTGCCTATGACAACGGACGTTACATTACTCTACAATTATTATTTTTCACACAACCCAATATTCACAGCTGACTTCCAAGTATAAAGTTTATCACGAACTATAACCTAAATATTTTATTAAATAAAGCATGATGCGTCGCGAATTTCAAAAACTGTCTATAAAAAGAAAAATTTGAACCGTGATCAGTTTTTAAATATGTGACCTCCGGATTCAGTACATCCGACACTCTTTCCAATCGAGCCACCGAGGTTCCTACCTAGAAACATTTCTGACATCTTACAGTGACGCAGATTTAAATCCTGCTCGCGGTTAAAATTTTCTTTCCATAGAAAATCTTTGAACTATAACCTCTTCAAGTCTGGATTGTGGGTGATACACCATGGTTCTATGTTCCAGGTGTACATGCACGCTGATAGCAGTCCCCGCTGCCTCCACAAATGGCAGCCTCACGGCGGGAAACCTCTCAGCTGCCTTTTCTTCTTAGACAACCATAAAAACTACAACACTGAGTAAGTACACTACACATACCATATTATTTATATTTCATTAAAGCTGCTGGCGGTTAATTTTGAAAGTTAAGTCACGCTAGCTTACCCTAAAACACCCACTATGACTTTAAACAAGTTAAACATCGATTGAACACTTGACTAAAAAAAGTGTCAACTGCAAAACAGCATTTGACGTTGATATAAGGGTTGTTTTGTTTTGCAAATGTTTAACAGATGGTAAGACAGCAAAACATTGACAGTCGTACATAGTCAAAAGCCGACGATAAGTAGTCTAAACTCCATCCAATAAATTTCGTAAGTATGATCATTGAAGCAAGAATATGCCCATTTCGGACCTGACAAGGTTCGAATATGGAAATTCGTCGTTTTAGGCATTGCAAAATCTCACCGGACACAACTAATCCATAAACATCTTCCACCCTTTCCTGCAGCGTCCAGTTCTGGAAATTCGCCGTAACTGGTGCCGAGAACAACACAACCATCAAGATCTGGTCCTGCAAGTCCTGGACCTGTCTGCAGACCATCACGTTCACCCCTGGCGTCGGCACTGATGTCACCCTGGGCCTTAAAGCCATGCTGGACAGAAGCGCCAGCTACCTGGTGCTATCAGACTTCAAATCCAGGAGCTTGTATGTCCTAAACATGGCGCGTGACCCTGAGGATAGCATGGCATATTGTAAGAGTATCTCGGAGTTCCTGCTGCCTTATCCAGTGCTGAGTTTCTGTATTGTTGATGCTGGTGAGTCTTCTATCGTTCTTTTCTGTATTATGCTTTTTTTTTGAGTTGAGTAATATCCTCCAGCGCGCATCTGTTCACCATCAAGACAGCCCGCTATGCAGGGGCTGCTTTAACGTGGATGAAACAGCAACATACGTAATCATGGAGTGCGACGGTGTTACTGAGCAACGGGCACAAAACCTCCGCACTCGGAGATCGCTTCAAGAAGCCTATGAACTTCCCAGGAGACTTCTGAGCTTCTGGAAGGAGCTGGGTTGACTCATAAAGCCCCCCCATCTCACGTCAAGCATCACGGACCACCTTAGGGAGATACTCATGATGCGACGCGACTCATGCGATATCGAGTCGACGAGTAGTTGCGCAATCGAATTTCGAACAGAGTCGTTTTCGTCTTTATCACGTATATGCGATATCGAGCAGATCTGTGAGCGATATCGTCAACATGTGCAACTCCATTACCAAACACTAGCGATGGTCCATACATTTTGTTCGACCGGAAGTTTGTGCTATATCTGACCGATATCGTCAATCGATGCAATACTGTATCGAGTTGCATCATTAATAAACTCCCTTAGAGTCTAAGGTCCGTATTACAGAACGTCACTCAACACTCAGGCATTACTTAAAACGAGATTCAAGCTATTTGATTGGTTGAAACGCCTAAATGCGAGAAAGGGAGCCCTCAACAATAACAATCCCCTCCCGCTCTGGATGGAGCAGAATTTATTAGGTGCGTGAGCCTCTTTGACATAAACCTAATAAATTATGGAAGTGTAAAAAAGAGAAATCATGAAGGAAAAGTGACGGTTTTAGTCTGTAAAGATCTCAAACTCCCGCTCCAATTAGAGCAGGGGAAGCCATTTGATTATTTTATATATGGCCATTGGTAATTAGCTGTAGCTAACTAGTAAAAAAACGAATCTCATATGTTTAATGTAGATTTTATTCGTATTTGACAGAGGAACAACAAACCAAGTGCGAGCCGAGCTGCGACGAGCCGATGTACCGCAACGGATCCGGCGGCGACACTGACTCGCCCGTACATTACGAGCTGAATCATGATGTAAGTCGACACTACCATTCTATCTTTAAAACTGAACATAATTTTATAAGTTGACCTTCTCGAAAACGACCTTTTAATATTATAATAGCGAAAACGTGTATGTATGTAATTTTTTTTGTTTGTAATTCTATCAAATTACGCAACGAATTTCAATAGACAGAGTGTTATTATATATCCGTTCGGAGCCGGGACTTACGAAGACCACAGGATTACGCTGGATGCAAGCCGCTTCCAGCCGGTCCTATTGGAAATCTATAGGGGAGGCCTATGTTCAGTGGACGTCTTACGGCTGATATAATGATGATGAAGAAGCCGTTTTTTTTTTTAAATAAGTTTTGGTATTGATTGGTCTCTCTTCTCCAGGAGGAGGGTTCAGGTGGCGAGTGCAGCGGCTCGTGGAGTCGCGTGTGCGTGCGGCTGTACATCGTGCAGCCCAAGGGCCTGCAGGAGGGACGTGTGGTGTACACCCCGCCCCGCCCGCCACTACACAACGACCTGCTGAACGGTACTACACACATATCTTTTTTTTTTCTAGCACATTCTATCCCTTTAGGTTCACAATGAGAACTTCCCAAAATGGTAATTCCATAAATTACTATTTCCCATTTTGTGCACTTTCCCAGAACATTAACCTACGGATTTGTCAAGAATTTGGGTTAGGAAGATTTTTTTGTTTATAAATCAATGAATATTAACAAAAGTTAAACGGTTCGATTGGGGCTTGTGACGTCATAACGATTTTATTTTTTTTATCGTGGAAAAATCATCAAATGAGTCCTCCCACCCAGGGCAGGGCGGGAGGGACTGTCAGACTTGTACTGACTAAAATCCGCGGTGTCCTTCAATAGCCCTTTACGTACCGGGGTCCAGGGGGCCCCGTCACTTTGCTGACCCTCCTGGAGGCGCGCGTGGAACACAACGCGCCGTCGACCCCCGTCATAACGCTTGTAAAATTATAGCAACCGCGTAACGTATCGTGATTTTTATGAACGTTGTTGATTCTTCTTACGTAGGCGTGATACTTCCGCCTGGAGATATCATCTTTGAACTTCGACCTGTATTTTGAAGAACGTCCAATAACCAAGATGTTTATTATGATACTGATCAAGGTATACTGAATACTACCACCTCTGCAGACCTGTCGGAGCTGGCGCTGGAGGACAGCTCGGTGGAGTGCGCACCGACCAGCATCGCCTCCAGCATCCTGCAGCAACAGAGCCAGCAGCTCAAGAACCTGCTCATGAGATCACAGGTACCTCTCACTTTACTCACCACATCGCCTCCAGCATCCTGCAGCAACAGAGCCAGCAGCTCAAGAACCTGCTCATGAGATCACAGGTACCTCTCACTTTACTCACCACATCGCCTCCAGCATCCTGCAGCAACAGAGCCAGCAGCTCAAGAACCTGCTCATGAGATCACAGGTACCTCTCACTTTACTCACCACATCGCCTCCAGCATCCTGCAGCAACAGAGCCAGCAGCTCAAGAACCTGCTCATGAGATCACAGGTACCTCTCACTTTACTCACCACATCGCCTCCAGCATCCTGCAGCAACAGAGCCAGCAGCTCAAGAACCTGCTCATGAGATCACAGGTACCTCTCACTTTACTCACCACATCGCCTCCAGCATCCTGCAGCAACAGAGCCAGCAGCTCAAGAACCTGCTCATGAGATCACAGGTACCTCTCACTTTACTCACCACATCGCCTCCAGCATCCTGCAGCAACAGAGCCAGCAGCTCAAGAACCTGCTCATGAGATCACAGGTACCTCTCACTTTACTCACCACATCGCCTCCAGCATCCTGCAGCAACAGAGCCAGCAGCTCAAGAACCTGCTCATGAGATCACAGGTACCTCTCACTTTACTCACCACATCGCCTCCAGCATCCTGCAGCAACAGAGCCAGCAGCTCAAGAACCTGCTCATGAGATCACAGGTACCTCTCACTTTACTCACCACATCGCCTCCAGCATCCTGCAGCAACAGAGCCAGCAGCTCAAGAACCTGCTCATGAGATCACAGGTACCTCTCACTTTACTCACCACATCGCCTCCAGCATCCTGCAGCAACAGAGCCAGCAGCTCAAGAACCTGCTCATGAGATCACAGGTACCTCTCACTTTACTCACCACATCGCCTCCAGCATCCTGCAGCAACAGAGCCAGCAGCTCAAGAACCTGCTCATGAGATCACAGGTACCTCTCACTTTACTCACCACATCGCCTCCAGCATCCTGCAGCAACAGAGCCAGCAGCTCAAGAACCTGCTCATGAGATCACAGGTACCTCTCACTTTACTCACCACATCGCCTCCAGCATCCTGCAGCAACAGAGCCAGCAGCTCAAGAACCTGCTCATGAGATCACAGGTACCTCTCACTTTACTCACCACATCGCCTCCAGCATCCTGCAGCAACAGAGCCAGCAGCTCAAGAACCTGCTCATGAGATCACAGGTACCTCTCACTTTACTCACCACATCGCCTCCAGCATCCTGCAGCAACAGAGCCAGCAGCTCAAGAACCTGCTCATGAGATCACAGGTACCTCTCACTTTACTCACCACATCGCCTCCAGCATCCTGCAGCAACAGAGCCAGCAGCTCAAGAACCTGCTCATGAGATCACAGGTACCTCTCACTTTACTCACCACATCGCCTCCAGCATCCTGCAGCAACAGAGCCAGCAGCTCAAGAACCTGCTCATGAGATCACAGGTACCTCTCACTTTACTCACCACATCGCCTCCAGCATCCTGCAGCAACAGAGCCAGCAGCTCAAGAACCTGCTCATGAGATCACAGGTACCTCTCACTTTACTCACCACATCGCCTCCAGCATCCTGCAGCAACAGAGCCAGCAGCTCAAGAACCTGCTCATGAGATCACAGGTACCTCTCACTTTACTCACCACATCGCCTCCAGCATCCTGCAGCAACAGAGCCAGCAGCTCAAGAACCTGCTCATGAGATCACAGGTACCTCTCACTTTACTCACCACATCGCCTCCAGCATCCTGCAGCAACAGAGCCAGCAGCTCAAGAACCTGCTCATGAGATCACAGGTACCTCTCACTTTACTCACCACATCGCCTCCAGCATCCTGCAGCAACAGAGCCAGCAGCTCAAGAACCTGCTCATGAGATCACAGGTACCTCTCACTTTACTCACCACATCGCCTCCAGCATCCTGCAGCAACAGAGCCAGCAGCTCAAGAACCTGCTCATGAGATCACAGGTACCTCTCACTTTACTCACCACATCGCCTCCAGCATCCTGCAGCAACAGAGCCAGCAGCTCAAGAACCTGCTCATGAGATCACAGGTACCTCTCACTTTACTCACCACATCGCCTCCAGCATCCTGCAGCAACAGAGCCAGCAGCTCAAGAACCTGCTCATGAGATCACAGGTACCTCTCACTTTACTCACCACATCGCCTCCAGCATCCTGCAGCAACAGAGCCAGCAGCTCAAGAACCTGCTCATGAGATCACAGGTACCTCTCACTTTACTCTATTTCCAACCAACTTCATAATAGTCAATCAGCGGATCTCGGTGGACATTAGCTAAATTAGCCGGCTCGGAAGACATAATAGTAAAGCGCGTGTGCGCAGGCGCAGGTACACCAAGATGATACAGAAAAAAGAATACTTACATTTTCCTTCGGTCCACCCGGAAGCGGAAGGAGAGTAATTATCATTATGGTGATTTTCCTCCCCTAACATTGGCCATTTAATTTATATATTAAGATAAATGTTGATTAATATGTTTGTTACAGACACAGCCAGGCAGTCTGATCGTCACCCGTCCTGAGTCACCGACCGTCACGCCACAGCTGAACCTCATGACTCCTGACGCCTTCAGGTAACATTACATGACAATCGATAACTTCTTTGTTATAGGGGCGATTTTGAAACTGTTTTCAGCTAATCAGACCTAAAAAGGCGGACGCCTATCGATTGACACAAATCGCAACCCCTAAAATTCAACCCTTACCCGTTTTTTGCAAATTCTCAAAATTTCACCATATTTTATTTAATTGCAGCGCCATTTTTCGATAAATTACATCCGTTTTCATTTTAAAGTAGTCTCAGCAACCTCCCCTTACTAATCCCGTGATCAGGTCCGCCTTCCGTGGCCCGAGTTCCGGAGTGGGGTTAGAAAACACCAATTTTTACCTAAAAAACTGGTTTTTAGGCCAAAACTCAAAATTTTTCCTCTTGTTCTTACAAATTTTATTGCATATTCGGCTAGCCCGCGCGGAGCCCGATCTCCAGACACCCCGCACGTGCGTCTAGATCGCAAAAAATCCCCGCCCGCCCGCCCTCTGGCCTATAGCTGGAAGGGAAACTTTGATTTTTGTCAAAAAATTTTTTCTTCTAAATTAGTTGCAGTTTACCTGTTGAACACTTGTATAGCATTTAGCGCGGACAGGGTTGACCACGCGTCAAAACCAGACGATTTTAGTTGTTTTTATTAATAAAAAATTTCTTTTTTTGACTTTTACTACAAATTTTGATCTATTATATTGACTGTGTACCCCTCTATACAGGGACACGTAGATACTTGAAACATAAGTTACTTAACTTAAAAAGCGCTTTTTATAATTTGACAGGACTGTTGTCCTTAAGCAGACAGCGAATATATTATTCTAAATTTTGTAAAACCGTAATTTTGTAGTGATTATTTATATATTGTTTGCTGTGTCCCCCCTATACAGGGACACGGAAGTGGCCGGTGTCCCCTTGTCTCACCACCTGAGTGCGGACAAGACCTTCTGATCGCCCACTTACAGCTGTCCGTTGGGGTTGTTCGCACTCACAGACGGATATGTTCGCACCCCAGCAAAAGCCGTAAGCTCGCAAGGCTCCTGGGGCTCGGCGCGTTCTGCGGACAAAGGCGCACCTTTGTCTCCCGATGTGAGGAGAAGGATCTCGTTTGGAGAAGCTACTCCTCCCATCGGCAAAGATTGTCCAGCTAGTCCGGGGTCGCCTCGGGTCCCAGTAGTAGCCGCCGGGCCGCTCAAGGTGTCTGAGGTAAGGCACCGTAGTCGTACTGCGGAGGCGAGAGCTTGCCTAAATAAAGCAAAAATTAATTTGGGCAACTCTCGCAACCTCAAAACAGATATAAAGACTGCGGTGCTTGAATCCATAAACAGACTCTTTGAGCTGGTCAAGGAGGCGGAGCAAGACAGGGCCCCCGTCGCGCCCATGTCCGCACCGGAGCCAGTATCCACCGCGCCCACCGCTGTCCATGTTCCCCCACCTGTCCCTAGCGAGATCCTCACTGGCCAGGCTGAGCTCCTTAGCACCCTTAAGGAGCACATCTCGGAGCTGAAAGACCACTCGAAGAAGATGGATAAACTCCGAGACAGTCTGGCCAGCAGGGAAAGTGTGGAGGGGACAACCTACGCGAGTGTCGCGTCAACAACTAATCGCCATACCGGGATCCAGGCCCTGGAGCGATCGACGCTGCACTCCGTGGTTGTCTCCTCCATGGACGAGATGGACACGGGGGACCAAGTCCTTGAAAGGGTCAGGAGGGCGGTGGACGCGAAAGAGGGCTGGGTGCGGGTTGAGCGCGTGAGGAAAGCCAAGGACAGGAAAATTATTGTGGGGTGCGCAACGGAGGATGAGAGGCAAAAGGTCAGGGAGCGTTTGCGGACGGCCGGAGGAAACCTCGTCGTCGAGGACGTAAAGAATCGGGACCCGCTTCTGGTTCTTAGGGAGGTACTCGTAGTACATAGTGACGAAGAGTTACTAAAAGCCCTTAGGAACCAGAACCGGGAGATCTTTTGCGGCCTCGGTGACGGGGAAGACAGGATGGCGGTAAGATATAAAAAGAAGTGTCGCAACCCACACGTGAATAGCGTTGTGCTCAGCGTATTCCCTAGTATCTGGAGGCGCGCACTCGAGGGAGGCAAGCTGCGTATTGACCTCCAGCGAGTGCGTGTTGAGGATCAGACCCCTCTGGTGCAGTGCACCCGCTGCTTGGCCTTCGGGCACGGGAAACGCCTGTGCTCGGAGCCAGCCGATCTGTGCAGTCACTGTGGCGGCCCGCACCTCGGTGCGGACTGCCCGGAGAAACAGGTTGGCACCAGTGGCGTGCCTAGGGTTTCAAAATAAGGCAAGCCCAATAAAATTTTAACCAATTTCAAAAAAAGAAAGTTTATATTTTTGCTTGAGTTGTAAACACCTTTTCTCCCCGTTTATTATGAAACCTAAGTTTTTCAGTAACTGTACAGTAATGTCTACATTTGACATATTTACCATCAAAACTTATATATTATCACCTAGAATAATCTAGATGAAAAACTGGCTTAGGTCTTTGAGACCACAAGTAGGTCATAATTGGTTTCATAATTGCAAATCAAATCAAATGCATTTATTATAAGTAGACCAGTTACAGGCACTTTTGAATTGTCAAAGACATAAAAAATATAGTTAAATACTACAAAATTATGGTGCTACAGTCCCAGTTACAAGAAATAAAAACTGTGAAAATACCGTAGATGCTGTACTAGGGCTCAGAAGAAGAGAAGTAATTTCACATATCACAATATGAAATTTAACCCTTAAATATTCCTTGAATGTTTTTTTCCACAGATAATGAACAATATGCATTTTTAAGATCCATGTTTGTCATAAAACCGTTTAGACTTATCAGTCCGGTTGCCATTCTATGTCCTAATTTAAAATGTGTGTATATTAATACTTATGTATTAATATTAACTTATTAAGCTTAAAACGCCATGTCCCCTCTGTTTTAGGATGTAGAAAAATACTAGAAGGAACTGGTTTTGTATGGGTTTACATGGTTTTACAGCAACACTACTTCTTTTTTGGAAAAATTATAGATTACCCTTTGTGAAATTTGAGTGTTCACGTTCAAATGCGATTTTATATCTTGGTACACAGTCAGATGTCATGTGGGATTAGTGTTGATACTATCCCAAGGAAATGGTTCAACGGCGTGTGGTGTGGGAACAGCCTACAATCCAACTAGTTTTATACACTGATCTATTAAATTTTCGTTTATGCGATTTACTAGTCTGAGAAATACAAAGATTAGGCGTCGGTTTTAATGAAGAAATTAACTGTTTTTTCTAAGTAAAGTTTAAAGATTACCTTATCTTCGACAATCAAAACTTGAACGCATTTTAAATCCTCACAAGGTACAATTACCTCCATTGTTGTAGGTAAGTCGCCAAAACAATTGTATCACTGAGAAAATCTAAGAAAACACACAAAAAACTTTAAAACAAAACTTTAACAACAAAACTTTAACAACAAAACTTTTCCGATTCAAGTACGTAAATAAAACTGAAGTCAGTTGCAATCGGAACTACGAGGGTTGCACTGTTGTCATTTAGTCAAAAAAAGTCGCCAGGTATATGAAAAATGTAGCTAGATGTCGCAATTTTTTTATTATTAAGATATTGCTTAAATATTTAATTTCGTTATTTTAAAAAGTCGCTAGTTTTTATTGTTGCAAAATTTTAAAAAGTGTCCAAACCCGTCAAAAATCTCCAACTTCACTAAAACAGCAACACTGCAGAGTTTGCAAGGTGACAAGGTCACGCATACGGGTGCAACTTCATTCATATGCATGCCCGGCTTAAACCTTCCTTAGAAAACGATTTGTAGACGCACAAGGTTCTAACTCGTTATACGGCACATCGCTATAAGTGCGAAAGTGACAGAAAGATAATATTTGAAAGCCCGGTAAAAGCCGGTCGAGTGTAGGCGAGATAGCTATATGTTGATGCTTCAAATGCGAAACTCTGCGCGCGATGTTTGGCATAGGTAGATAATTTGTGTTATTTTGATAAGAATTAAGCGCGCGAACTTTTAAATAGTTCGGGTTTGATATTGATTTCTATTGAGCATTTTAGTAAGGCTTTTGGGCTTATATGAAGGTACCGCCACTGGTTGGCACAGCGGCGAAGTGCGTGAACTGCACCAGAGCCAAACTGGGATCCGCTGAGCACAACGCATTCAGCGGTGAATGCCCAGTACGCAGGAAGTGGGACGCATTTGCAAGAGCGGCAATTGCGTACTGCTAAGGTTGTCCATGCGCCCACTTCCTGCTACACAGTGAGAACGGGTTTGACACAACCAGATGGCAGTTGCATTAAGCGAACCACTGAGGTTGGCTTAACGAATAACGGTAACTGGGGCCACTTTCATGAGAAAGTGGCTGCAATTAAACTGGATCGTGAGTCAACTTCAGTGGAATCGTTAAGTTGTGTCGAGCCCGAATACCTGAAGTGATACTTCACTGTATTATAAGAATATAGATTTAAGTCATCACAAAATAGGTAACACTGAAAAAGTAAAGGGTAATAAGAGAATTTTATAGAGAATAAACAGAACAAATAAGCAAAATTATAAGTAGAAATTAAACGTGAAACATAAATAGTTAAAAATCTTTTTTGGATAAAATAGTTGTAAAATAATAATTTAAAAATAATAGAGTAAAGTAAAAATGAATTTAGAAATCTTACCGCACTGAATGTGGCCTCTCCGGCCGCCCGTAGACGCTGACGAACTTGAAAGCAGAGCAAATAAGGACTTTGACCTTGTTAGAGGGACACTGGCAGGGCAGGAGTGGGTTTTAGCGGGTTCGAGTCCCGCACTACCTCGACTGTCTCGCAATCTCCGCGAGATAGTCGAGGTGTCCGTGGGGATTTCCCACTCCTGCCAATAAAAAAAAAAAACATTACATGACACGACACATTCACCAAGCAACTAGAGAATGCAAATCAAATATTCTCAAGAAAATTTAAAAAACTTACAAACAGCTCTGCAACTCTCAGGTTCGACCGCTCGCCGTATGCGCCGGAGTGTACATAGCCACAGCTAATTTATCAAAGTTGACGAAATACGTGACCTTTTGGTATAATTATTTATGCAGCTTTGTATTGTTGAGATCATGATTATTGAACACAAAAACTCAATTTCCGTTTGTTTGTATTTTTTTTAATTAGTAGACAATATCATTATAGTAGACTAGCTGTTACTCGAAAATTATTCCACGGGGGATAAAATCGGGATAAAAATATTCTATGTGTTAATCCAGGTTATAAACTATCCGTGTACCAAATTTTATCCAAATCCGTTAAATACTTTATGCGTGAAAGAGTAACAAACATCCATCCATCCAAACAAACGTTCACGTTTATAATACTCGTATTAGTAAGATAAGATACTGCGACAGATATTTAAAAGTTCCAAAAAATTTAAATCTACCTTCTTTTTTCGTATCAATTTAATAAAGAGACAGATGTTTATAATTATAAGGTACTTCGTACCTGTCAACGTGTTATTTAATGCACGTTTAATATTTGAGTGATTTTACTTGTTATTTTAGTGTTTATGATTTAATATCTAGTCAATTTTGTGATGTATTTTTAACACTTTTTAAAATTTGAGACTTTTATTTGTTGTTTTATTATTTTAATATTCTTTGTTTATTTTGTGATGTCTGCAAAAAGGTAAGCTGTTATATTTTTATGCAGATTTGATTATTACTTTGTTGATCTTGGATATTTTACTGAATCAATATTTTAACGTGTTGAGAAACAATAACATCTAAATCTAATAAAAGTTCTATTTTAATATTTGATTCGTACACTTAGGGTCCCGTCAAATTCCCTATGACACATAAGAACGCGACGTAATTTCGGCTGATGCGTTATACAGAACTTGAAAAACACTGCGAGCGTATTCAACCGAACGTCCGGTGCAGTACGTTCCGCGGAAGCACCGCGACCCTTGTATGACGCTGTAATTAGTAACGAAGCTAATTATTATGGAATCTGTTTTTAACCATCTTAATTTGTAAACAAACAGGGTCATAAAAATAACAAAAACTACTGAAACGATTTGGATGTTTAGCACATAGATAGTCTATAATCTGGATTAACACATTGGATGTTATGATGTTTTATCCCGGTATGACGAATTTCACCCAGGCTTTGCCGCGGGTATAGGCCAATTAGAATACAGGATTTTTTTATGTAGTGCGTAAATTTTAATGTGTTACGGATTCAAGTAAACACTTTACTATTTTCCGTTTGAGGTTATAGTTATCCTTTAATGTCAGAGTACTTTATGCTTATATTGATCACGAATGTTTTTCCTTCACTGATTGTCAAATATGTCCAAGAAAAACTTAGAAAGTACATAATTGCATTAAAAAGATTACATTGGTGCTAATGCATGAGAGACGAGTACCAGTAAATGAAGTGCTTTTTTTGAACGTGGTAAATCATCAAATGAGTGCTCCCACCCAGGGCAAGGCGGGAGGGACTGTCAGACTTGACTGACTAAAATCCACGGTGTCCTTCAATAGCCCTTTACGTACCGGGGTCACGGTAAATCGTGGGTCCCACGACCCTGGCAGGCTTTGGCTCTCTAAGTAAATGAAGTGCTTAGGTTGGAAATCTACTTACACTTATAGGTATTTCGAACCCTGATTAAAATACACATAAATATGTCCTGATTTTACACACATTCACTAAATTGAACAGATTTTTGTAGAAAGATAAACACGATTGTGGGCATGATTGCGATATCTCGGTTGTTAAGAGCGTCTGGTGTATTGAACCAGAAGATTCAAATCCTGCTCGCATTGAATGTTTCTTTCCATAATAAAAAAAGTAGTGATTTTGTCTCCAGCTCCCCAGGGAAGCGTGAAGAAGATGATCCTCCGCTGTCAGCCACACCGGACGTCTCCAGCAAGCCACGCAACTCCACCGGAGGTAACGTACTTACTATGTCGTACTATACCATAAATGCTAATTTGTGACGATGAATGGATGTTTGTTAAAGTGCGTATAAACGGGCAATATTTTGACTGCCATATGTGCCTACAACATTTCGGACCAGCTCAAACACATTTTCAAAATTTCTGGCCATCAAAAATATTTATCCACTAGCTTTTGCCCGCGACTTCGTTCGCGTGGTATAGTGAAAACTATCCTATGTCCTTTCTCAAGTTCCGAACTATGTCTGTACCAAATTTCACACAAATCGGTTCAGTAGTTTAGGCGTGAAGAAAAGACAGACAGACAGAGTTACTTTCGCATTTATAATATTAGTTTGGATTTAATGTATTTTTAATGGCATCCTGCAGTTCAACCTAGAGGGTAGTGCTTAACCGGACTTTTCTGTGGATGCCTTAAATTACTCTCAGGCCTCCAGTCAGGGGAATTTAGTGTTCTCAGCAATTTATGTCTGAACCAGCATGGCTTAGACTTTTGTCTTACGGCCTGAACAAAAATGTGTGGCTACATAAGAAAGAAAGAATAAGTTTTATTTAACGTCAGTTTATGTAGCACTCACAATATATACAAAAATTAAACAAAAATTTAAAAAAGGAAGCAAAAATACATATGCTGTGTCCCTCACGGCTGCGCCAAAAAGGTCCATTTCAGCATTCATGCCAGACATGGTATATGGTCGATACACACTCAAAATATTGTCATATGCTGGTAATATTGCTGGTAATTGTATTAAAGGCATATACTGCAGTAAAAATATTGCCCGTTTAAAAGCTCTCAATCACGCCAGAACGGCTGAACGGTATGATATGAACTGTATGCCAAATGGCATAAATATAGGTGATTATAGTTTCAAATTAAACATAGGCTACTTCGATATTGCATTCCTGTGGGATAATTACTCCTAATTGGTAACAGAACCCATTAATTTAAAAAAAAAAACAGATTTTTCTCACCATTCGATAGTGTCGTAAGGATCGAATTCTGGGAAGTACTACGCGACCGCTATAAGGGGAAACACGTAATTAGATCTAGATCTATCAACTGTCATGTGAAAATTACGTTTAGCTAAACAATACTTTGTGCAAATTAATCTTGAATAATATGTATTACTTTAGTATCTTTCATACGATGATTGTTAATTGATTAATTAGCGTACAAGTGTTGTGAGAGGTGTGTAGAGGGCCAAAGCCTGCCGGGGTCGCGGGACATACGAATTACCGTGACCCCGGTACGTAAAGGGCTAGTGAAGGACACCCATTTTAGTCAGTACGAGTCTGACAGTCTCTCCCGCCCTGCCCTGGGAGGACTCATTTGATGATATTACCACGATAAAAAAAAAGCGTACAAGTGTTACTAAAGAGAGGATGACGTCACAATATGGCGGCAAAAAAGCTTCTTCTTTATAGTGGTCGCATAGTAATGACATACGGCTTATTCGTGCAATGGTGAGAGCATAAAAGCTGGAACCATTGCATGCACAAGTTCCCGTCGCGTATTTCCCGTAGATGTGTCGTTACCGCGTTGGGCTAAGCATTGCTGTGTATTATAAGTGCCACATGGGACATGTAAACTTTGTCTGTAGGGTGGACAACACAGCTGCGATGCCACTGGTATTGCAGTAGTGCCAGACCCACTGGCGGCGGCGGCCACTTACCACCAGGTGGGCCGCCAGCTTCCTTGCCACTGAAGGTGCTCCCTCACCAGGAGCATTCGCAGCAGCGTGTAATGTAACATTAGAGATTCGACTTTGAGCATTACATTACAATACTATCTCCCTGACTGTAATGTAACATTCGCAAGAATAATAACGCACAGCCGGGCACAATTTAATTACAAGTATAGTTCATTGATGTTACAAGTTTCATCAAGGTATTGTATCATTACAAGATGCGCATTGTAATGCTCATTTTTCTCCCTCTAATGAAATGCTAAATTTTCCTCCCTCTAATGAAATGCTCGAATCTGGAACGTTCATGGAACATTACATGCGAATGCTCGCGCTGAAGGAGCACTTGAATACGAATCACGCTGTTTTTTTATGCACGTTTTCAAACGAAATGTTACCTTGTTGAGACACGATAGAGCTAGCTTTTTGTTACTACAATTGTTGGGAAGGTTGATTTGCGCTTCATTGCCAATAAATGAGGTCAAGTTAAATCAGCTAGCGAAACTCGGCAGACTGGAGGTTTTTTTTTATTATCGTCCGCATGTAATGTAGTTTCTTTAATTAAAATGTAGAACTAAGAAATTGTTTCTTTTTTGTCGTCTAGGTATTAAACCTTTTATTCAATTTTTGTTTAAAGTGGCCAACTAATCGATTGTTTTTTTTTAAGTAGCCACAGAAACATCGGTTATTTTCTTTTTATTTTATCGATGACTGTCACGCCTGCGGAGTTTCGTTAGATAATTCAATTTGATCTAGTACAAAGTATGCGTAGACTCATTCATAATATTTTACGTATAGGAGGTGGTGTGGAGGAGTCCATAGCGGAGGCAGCCAGCAAGCTGGCGTCTGCAGGCTCCAGCCCCAGCCGGGAGGTGCAGCAGATCATGTCGCATAACGACCATCCCTTCTTCAAGGTATACCATGGCCACAGCATACACACATTTAAATATATGAATAATCATCACTCTACCTTGTGCAATATTGGTTCAATTTCCAGAATCTAACAAATACTACCAATAGTAGCTCAAAATTTTGAAGTAAACTATGTGTCCAATCTTTTTGTCATTCATCTTTGGGGCTTTAATTTATTTTATGTCCGTAAGCGATACGCAGTAGGACACGCCCGTAACTTTGGAAGAAACTACGGGCTTCGTGCTTAGAGAGTAGACAGACTGACACATTTTTTATACTACAGGAAGAAGAAGTGGATCCGACGCCCGTGGTGGAAGCTGTGGTGGTAGCCAACGGGCCATCGCCGATGTTCCCGGCGGAACCACTGTACGCGGCGGACGACGTGTTCCCTCCCGCCGCGCCCGCGCCCGTCCCCGCTCCCGCTCCCGCGCCGCTCGTGCCGCTGGAGCCGCTGCCGCCGCATCCACATAAACTGGCGCATACTAGTAATTATAAACTATGTTAAGACTGGACACGCTCCTTATGTCCCGTCCAATTCAAGAAATATAAACGATTATTTCAGGGCGTTCTATAGTTCCTGTCTGCTCGTGAAAGTGCCTATGTAACTTATATTAACTATCTCAATTTTCTTCTGCAGACAGCGAAACCTGGCCCCAGATCTCTATCCCTCAAATAGCGGAGACAGCCCAACGTAAAGCTTCAAGTGACAAGTCCAGCAGTACTTCGCTGAACATGCTGAGCGTGGCCTGCGTGGAGCGAGCCAACAGCGAGGACGCGCGCTGTGCCAGCGACAGGGGCCGGCTGGAGGCATTGGAACACAAGTTGGATAAGCTCACAGGTAACGTAATATAGATACCGACCTACTGACATCGTATTTGACACTGGTGATGGCTTATCAGCCAAGCGAGAGTAATTCCAGTGTGTGAAAGAGACAGAGCTATGCAAGTTGTCTAGCGCCACCTCGTTCCCACACTGGAATTACACTCGCTTTTAGACGTCATGGTAGGCCCTCTGTTCTGTCTTATAACTTTTCCCGTTTGGTTACAGACATGATGTCAGCACAAACGCGCGAGCTGCGCAGTCTGCGCAGCGCGGTGACGTCACCGCGCGAGATGATCGACGAGGCGTTGCGTGCGCACGCGCAACGTACCGCGCAGGCTGTCGAGAGCGCGCTCGCTGACGGGTACGTACTCACACGCAAGTGACATCACAACACCATTCTACTGGAGCAAATTTAGTTGGACCTATACATTACTTCAAATGGGCTTTACCTGTGATTTTCTGTGAATTAGTACTTGTTCTGTAATCTTACGGCTCGTTCACGACGTAGGTCTAAGCGGTGAGTGGTGCGGCAGGTGGGGCAAAAAAAACCATTGATTCCTTTGTAACTACGCGAATTCGCCATTGGCGCCGCCTCGTGGAGTGTTTCAATGATTTGATCCTACCGCTCGTGAACGGGTCGTAAAGCTTGTTTCTGTCCCACAGCTGGGAGCGCATCGCGCGCGTGGGCGAGGCGGCCAGTGCGCGCGCGGCGCAGGCGGCGGGCGTGGGAGCTGCGCGTGCGCTGGAGCCGCTGGCGGCCGCGCTGCAGCACGAGCTGGCCAGCAAGCTCAGCGCCACCGACGTACTGCTGCGGGAGAACATCGACAAGCTGGCCAATAGCAAGGTACGTACATATGTGGGCGCTGCGCGTGCGCTGGAGCCGCGCTGCAGCACGAGCTGGCCAGCAAGCTCAGCGCCACCGACGTACTGCTGCGGGAGAACATCGACAAGCTGGCCAATAGCAAGGTACGTACATATGTGGGCGCTGCGCGTGCGCTGGAGCCGCGCTGCAGCACGAGCTGGCCAGCAAGCTCAGCGCCACCGACGTACTGCTGCGGGAGAACATCGACAAGCTGGCCAATAGCAAGGTACGTACATATGTGGGCGCTGCGCGTGCGCTGGAGCCGCTGGCGGCCGCGCTGCAGCACGAGCTGGCCAGCAAGCTCAGCGCCACCGACGTACTGCTGCGGGAGAACATCGACAAGCTGGCCAATAGCAAGGTACGTACATATGTGGGCGCTGCGCGTGCGCTGGAGCCGCGCTGCAGCACGAGCTGGCCAGCAAGCTCAGCGCCACCGACGTACTGCTGCGGGAGAACATCGACAAGCTGGCCAATAGCAAGGTACGTACATATGTGGGCGCTGCGCGTGCGCTGGAGCCGCGCTGCAGCACGAGCTGGCCAGCAAGCTCAGCGCCACCGACGTACTGCTGCGGGAGAACATCGACAAGCTGGCCAATAGCAAGGTACGTACATATGTGGGCGCTGCGCGTGCGCTGGAGCCGCTGGCGGCCGCGCTGCAGCACGAGCTGGCCAGCAAGCTCAGCGCCACCGACGTACTGCTGCGGGAGAACATCGACAAGCTGGCCAATAGCAAGGTACGTACATATGTGGGCGCTGCGCGTGCGCTGGAGCCGCGCTGCAGCACGAGCTGGCCAGCAAGCTCAGCGCCACCGACGTACTGCTGCGGGAGAACATCGACAAGCTGGCCAATAGCAAGGTACGTACATATGTGGGCGCTGCGCGTGCGCTGGAGCCGCTGGCGGCCGCGCTGCAGCACGAGCTGGCCAGCAAGCTCAGCGCCACCGACGTACTGCTGCGGGAGAACATCGACAAGCTGGCCAATAGCAAGGTACGTACATATGTGGGCGCTGCGCGTGCGCTGGAGCCGCGCTGCAGCACGAGCTGGCCAGCAAGCTCAGCGCCACCGACGTACTGCTGCGGGAGAACATCGACAAGCTGGCCAATAGCAAGGTACGTACATATGTGGGCGCTGCGCGTGCGCTGGAGCCGCGCTGCAGCACGAGCTGGCCAGCAAGCTCAGCGCCACCGACGTACTGCTGCGGGAGAACATCGACAAGCTGGCCAATAGCAAGGTACGTACATATGTGGGCGCTGCGCGTGCGCTGGAGCCGCTGGCGGCCGCGCTGCAGCACGAGCTGGCCAGCAAGCTCAGCGCCACCGACGTACTGCTGCGGGAGAACATCGACAAGCTGGCCAATAGCAAGGTACGTACATATGTGGGCGCTGCGCGTGCGCTGGAGCCGCTGGCGGCCGCGCTGCAGCACGAGCTGGCCAGCAAGCTCAGCGCCACCGACGTACTGCTGCGGGAGAACATCGACAAGCTGGCCAATAGCAAGGTACGTACATATGTGGGCGCTGCGCGTGCGCTGGAGCCGCTGGCGGCCGCGCTGCAGCACGAGCTGGCCAGCAAGCTCAGCGCCACCGACGTACTGCTGCGGGAGAACATCGACAAGCTGGCCAATAGCAAGGTACGTACATATGTGGGCGCTGCGCGTGCGCTGGAGCCGCTGGCGGCCGCGCTGCAGCACGAGCTGGCCAGCAAGCTCAGCGCCACCGACGTACTGCTGCGGGAGAACATCGACAAGCTGGCCAATAGCAAGGTACGTACATATGTGGGCGCTGCGCGTGCGCTGGAGCCGCGCTGCAGCACGAGCTGGCCAGCAAGCTCAGCGCCACCGACGTACTGCTGCGGGAGAACATCGACAAGCTGGCCAATAGCAAGGTACGTACATATGTGGGCGCTGCGCGTGCGCTGGAGCCGCTGGCGGCCGCGCTGCAGCACGAGCTGGCCAGCAAGCTCAGCGCCACCGACGTACTGCTGCGGGAGAACATCGACAAGCTGGCCAATAGCAAGGTACGTACATATGTGGGCGCTGCGCGTGCGCTGGAGCCGCGCTGCAGCACGAGCTGGCCAGCAAGCTCAGCGCCACCGACGTACTGCTGCGGGAGAACATCGACAAGCTGGCCAATAGCAAGGTACGTACATATGTGGGCGCTGCGCGTGCGCTGGAGCCGCGCTGCAGCACGAGCTGGCCAGCAAGCTCAGCGCCACCGACGTACTGCTGCGGGAGAACATCGACAAGCTGGCCAATAGCAAGGTACGTACATATGTGGGCGCTGCGCGTGCGCTGGAGCCGCTGGCGGCCGCGCTGCAGCACGAGCTGGCCAGCAAGCTCAGCGCCACCGACGTACTGCTGCGGGAGAACATCGACAAGCTGGCCAATAGCAAGGTACGTACATATGTGGGCGCTGCGCGTGCGCTGGAGCCGCGCTGCAGCACGAGCTGGCCAGCAAGCTCAGCGCCACCGACGTACTGCTGCGGGAGAACATCGACAAGCTGGCCAATAGCAAGGTACGTACATATGTGGGCGCTGCGCGTGCGCTGGAGCCGCTGGCGGCCGCGCTGCAGCACGAGCTGGCCAGCAAGCTCAGCGCCACCGACGTACTGCTGCGGGAGAACATCGACAAGCTGGCCAATAGCAAGGTACGTACATATGTGGGCGCTGCGCGTGCGCTGGAGCCGCTGGCGGCCGCGCTGCAGCACGAGCTGGCCAGCAAGCTCAGCGCCACCGACGTACTGCTGCGGGAGAACATCGACAAGCTGGCCAATAGCAAGGTACGTACATATGTGGGCGCTGCGCGTGCGCTGGAGCCGCGCTGCAGCACGAGCTGGCCAGCAAGCTCAGCGCCACCGACGTACTGCTGCGGGAGAACATCGACAAGCTGGCCAATAGCAAGGTACGTACATATGTGGGCGCTGCGCGTGCGCTGGAGCCGCTGGCGGCCGCGCTGCAGCACGAGCTGGCCAGCAAGCTCAGCGCCACCGACGTACTGCTGCGGGAGAACATCGACAAGCTGGCCAATAGCAAGGTACGTACATATGTGGGCGCTGCGCGTGCGCTGGAGCCGCTGGCGGCCGCGCTGAGAATTTGTAATAAAAAACCTACCGAATTTTTCTTTCCATAAAAATACATTTTATTGATGCTATCATAAAAACTACGTGATCAAATAGGCACTCGCTACATGTAAAAATACTGCTATTCAGGTTCACTAGAATTCAACCCCAATATGATTAGGAAAAAGTTGATGATGTTTTTCATCAACAGACAATCATGGAGCGCCTGAGCAGTTCCATAGCGAAGTCTCTGTCCGACATGGTGCGCGAGTCATTCCGCGAGGCGTTGTTCGACAGCGTCGTGCCCGTCATGGAGAAGACGCACGCGCAGATCTTCAAACAGATCAACCAAGCCTTTCAAAATGGGACCAAGGAGTGTGAGTATTACTATTGATCTACTTTTTGACTGCTTTGTGTTTAGTGGTCGTAAATGTGACTGCTGAACTTGATAATCCAGTAATTTTTTAATTCAGAGCTCGCATCAAATCCAGTTATGCTTTTTTTTGCAGACTAGTTTGTTTTTTTTTCAGACTTGTATTGACTAAAATCCATGGTGTCCTTCAATACCCCTTTACGTTCCGGAGTCACGGTAGCTTGTGTCCCGCGACCTCGGCAGGCTTTGGCCCTCTAAGGGAGATTAATTTATGTTGGCCCAATAATGGATAATCTAAGTTTTTGACCTTCAGCGCCGAACGCAACTTGGTGACTTCCGAAAGAAAAGTTATCTTACACTATTTTGCGTTTTTGAGAAGTCTGTTTTATAAATACTTAAATACTTTGATATATAAAGTCTCTGACCGTATCTTAATCAGAGTGTGATAAAAAGTAGTGTATCCACCTCGGAAGCAACACTTTTTTAAGCTCACGTACTTTGAAGTCCTCGCTGCGGTCAGGATTGTATTTAAGAAACATTCGGACGGCCCAGGATTCAAAAATCACTCTCGCCTTTAATAGTACATAACGATATTAGTGCGTAAAGATGGTTATAACATGCGAGGTGGAATTTCAGCCCGAGCCGAAGGCGAGGGCGTAATTGAGCCGAGCATGCTCGGCTCCAATACCAATACGCACGTATATCGTACGACGTTTTTTAACACATTTGCGAGGAAACAGAGAAAAAAAAAGATATTCACAATACAAGTACAAAGAAAAGAAAATTTGAGAAATATGGCGTGAGGATTATTTTCTGCCGTGGCTACGTGAAAATGTTGACAAAGACGCTAGAGCATGCAGCCAAGTTTTTAAATTACCGAATAAACTGTTTTTTTTTTAATTTTAAATAAATTCAATCTATGAATGCACACTGTTGCTTTCCCGCCATTTTAACAGCGCACTAGCGCTGTCTACTGACAGGCGCCACGCGGCGATTCGTTCGAAATTTGAATAACAACAGCGCTCTGCTCACTAGCTGGAGTCGTGCGGCGGCGATCAGTTCCATATTTGAAATGGCAAATAATATTGTTATGGAATTTGTATGGACTATAACTTAACTATTTGCTTTGATAACACACGCGTTTTTTATGACCCACTTTACATATTTAAAACTGGTGGAATTACATCAGCTTTACGAGCAAGGGTGTTAAAAAATAGTTATTTGCTCCCTTGGTAAACAATCTACTATTTCACTTCTCGTATTGACCGCAAGTTTTGTGTCATGCAGTCTGCGCCAACACGGAGCAGGCGGCGCGGGCGGCGGCCGAGCGGGGCGGGGCGGCCGCGGCGGCAGGGCTGCGGGCCGCGCTCGAGAGACACGCGGACGCGCTCAACAACGCGCACAACAACAACCAACAACTACACCTGGCTGACGTCATACGAGAGGCGGCACACAGGTAACACTGTTCCCACTCGGCCGGGCTGCGGGCCGCGCTCGAGAGACACGCGGACGCGCTCAACAACGCGCACAACAACAACCAACAACTACACCTGGCTGACGTCATACGAGAGGCGGCACACAGGTAACACTGTTCCCACTCGGCCGGGCTGCGGGCCGCGCTCGAGAGACACGCGGACGCGCTCAACAACGCGCACAACAACAACCAACAACTACACCTGGCTGACGTCATACGAGAGGCGGCACACAGGTAACACTGTTCCCACTCGGCCGGGCTGCGGGCCGCGCTCGAGAGACACGCGGACGCGCTCAACAACGCGCACAACAACAACCAACAACTACACCTGGCTGACGTCATACGAGAGGCGGCACACAGGTAACACTGTTCCCACTCGGCCGGGCTGCGGGCCGCGCTCGAGAGACACGCGGACGCGCTCAACAACGCGCACAACAACAACCAACAACTACACCTGGCTGACGTCATACGAGAGGCGGCACACAGGTAACACTGTTCCCACTCGGCCGGGCTGCGGGCCGCGCTCGAGAGACACGCGGACGCGCTCAACAACGCGCACAACAACAACCAACAACTACACCTGGCTGACGTCATACGAGAGGCGGCACACAGGTAACACTGTTCCCACTCGGCCGGGCTGCGGGCCGCGCTCGAGAGACACGCGGACGCGCTCAACAACGCGCACAACAACAACCAACAACTACACCTGGCTGACGTCATACGAGAGGCGGCACACAGGTAACACTGTTCCCACTCGGCCGGGCTGCGGGCCGCGCTCGAGAGACACGCGGACGCGCTCAACAACGCGCACAACAACAACCAACAACTACACCTGGCTGACGTCATACGAGAGGCGGCACACAGGTAACACTGTTCCCACTCGGCCGGGCTGCGGGCCGCGCTCGAGAGACACGCGGACGCGCTCAACAACGCGCACAACAACAACCAACAACTACACCTAGCAGCGTCATACGAGAGGCGGCACACAGGTAACACTGTTCCCACTCGGCCGGGCTGCGGGCCGCGCTCGAGAGACACGCGGACGCGCTCAACAACGCGCACAACAACAACCAACAACTACACCTGGCTGACGTCATACGAGAGGCGGCACACAGGTAACACTGTTCCCACTCGGCCGGGCTGCGGGCCGCGCTCGAGAGACACGCGGACGCGCTCAACAACGCGCACAACAACAACCAACAACTACACCTGGCTGACGTCATACGAGAGGCGGCACACAGGTAACACTGTTCCCACTCGGCCGGGCTGCGGGCCGCGCTCGAGAGACACGCGGACGCGCTCAACAACGCGCACAACAACAACCAACAACTACACCTGGCTGACGTCATACGAGAGGCGGCACACAGGTAACACTGTTCCCACTCGGCCGGGCTGCGGGCCGCGCTCGAGAGACACGCGGACGCGCTCAACAACGCGCACAACAACAACCAACAACTACACCTGGCTGACGTCATACGAGAGGCGGCACACAGGTAACACTGTTCCCACTCGGCCGGGCTGCGGGCCGCGCTCGAGAGACACGCGGACGCGCTCAACAACGCGCACAACAACAACCAACAACTACACCTGGCTGACGTCATACGAGAGGCGGCACACAGGTAACACTGTTCCCACTCGGCCGGGCTGCGGGCCGCGCTCGAGAGACACGCGGACGCGCTCAACAACGCGCACAACAACAACCAACAACTACACCTGGCTGACGTCATACGAGAGGCGGCACACAGGTAACACCGTTCCCACTGCTGGGACGCAGGCCTCCTCTCTGTTAGAGGGAATGGACTGCTCATGTGACTTTTTGTTCTAACTCCTTCTAAATATATTTTGTCTACCTGCAACTTCTTTTTTCTGGTAAACGCGGCTGTTGGAATTCTAGTTTCCAGAATTTAGAGTGGTTTATAAGTAGGTGGGTGAATAAGTAGCTAGACATTGCCAAACCAAAACTTAAAATTAAGTGAAGTTTTTTTTTTAAACGTACTCTGTCCCACTCCTGAGCAAAAGCCTCCCCATTCCTTCCACTCCTCTTGATGGTGTGCCTCTTCACGCTATTTACAAGGAAGCCGAACAAAGCATCTCGCCATCTTCTAATAATGAAGTGATGTTCATTTTAATATTTGTGTGTCAGCGTGTTGGAGAAGGAGCTATCCTGGTGGCGGGAGCAGGCCCGCTCTGCCGCGCTGACGTCCCGTGCACACTCGCCGTCCACGCCGCACTCACACCACGCACATGACAGACAGGTAACGAGACCTCCTTCATAACTAACTTCACCTAGTGGTGGTACCCTGGGCAGAGCACCGCCGTGTCCTCACGACGGCGATAGGCGGAGACCTCTCGCGCCCGGCATTGGTCGAGGCCATGCTGCGGGGCGAGACGGAGTGGGAAGCGGTCGCCTCCTTCTGCGAAGCAGTCATGCTCGTGAAGGAGGAGGCGGGCCGCCTGAGGGAGAGGACAGCGTCCTCCCTCCACCCCAGCCGCAGTGGTAGGCGCCCACGTCGTCGGACGTCGCGAGACGATCTCCGGCCACCGTAGGCGCGGGCATGCGGGCGGCGAGTAATGGGCGACTCGCTGTCCGACCATGGACCATGCCCGGGTCGACGGCGCGTTGTGTTCCACGGGCGCCTCAAAGAGTGTCAGCATAGTGACGGGGCCTGTAGAGGGCCAAAGCCTGCTGGGGTCGCGGGACCAAGGGATTACCGTGACCCCGGTACGTAAAGGGCTAGTGAAGGACACCGTGGATTTTAGTCAGTACAAGTCTGACAGTCCCTCCCGCCCTGCCCTGGGTGGGAGGACTCATTTGATGATTTTACCACGATAAAAAAAAAAAAAAAAAAGTGGTGGTACCCTACATACAGCTCTAAACCCCTGGCTTCCACTTATAACCTACTATTCTAAACAAAGCCTACAAAAAATAGAATAACTACTAAAGCCTACAAACTTAATTTTGGCTGATATGCACCGATCTTTGCTTTCTCCACAATCACTAAAATATCGTCAGAAAAATGTCGTATCTCCGTCAATTTTGGTTTGCGTAACAATATTAAAAATACGTGTATTTTTTTGATAATCTAACTGACGGACTTATTAAAGGGCTATGCAACTTTTTGGCATCAATTTTTATTTTCTTTCGCCAGTAATGATATGTTGGTCATTGGTAGACCGCAACCTAAGAACTTCGTAAAGAATATTAAAAAAAAATTCTAAACCGTAACCAACCAGATATATAACGGATATTATTTTGTTCTAATCAGGAGTATCTATGGATTCCTACAAAATATAACTCCTGTTAAAAACAAAATAAAAACCGTCATATCTCTGGTTGGTTACGGTTTAGAAACTTTTTTTTTCTATGGACTTCTTAGGTGGTAGTCTAATTGTGCCCAAAATTAAATCACTGGCGAAAGAAAAAAAAAATGATGCCAAGGTTCATACTAAAAGTTGCATACCCTTTTTTTAAATAACTATTTAATAACATTTATTCAAATAAATCTCTTTTCGTATATCTTCCAGAGACCACATCGTAATGTTCCAAGAAATTGCGTTCAAGAATCGTTACCTTTCCTCTTACAAGTATAATATATTAATTTACTGATTGTATTTTGTTCTCACTACTAAGTTAAGCAATAGTTTTCATTTCACATCTCGGTATTTAGTATATGTAATTAATTTGAACACTAGTATTGCTTTTCATTCATTTTTCTTTTCTGTTTAATAATGTCAAGATAAACTTAGACCGCCTTATTACAAAAACTAAATAAACCTTGGTTTAAACCTGGACTATCAAGTCCAAACTTATCTGCCGAAGCATGGTTTAAATTTCTCCGTATTACAAAACTTAAATAAACCGTGTACCTTAGGACCGTCATTTGAACCATTGTCTAAACAATAAAATCCACTATTTGTAGTAACAATTAAATCTACCATGTTTAAATCCATTTTAGGTAAAAATGACACAAAAACAACACAATGAAAAAGTTGCTATGAGAAACTTTGACACACCTTTGACAGCTACGACTGTTAGACCATGGTTTATCGTAAAACCACGTTTCGTAATAACGTTTGTGTAAACCGTAGTTTAATGAGATTTAAACCTGGGTTTTAGTTAAATTCCATTTTGTAATAAAACTGAAAAAGTATATGAGTACACTATAAAAGACATAGGTACTTGTTCAGGTTTGAACTCACAACTTCGAGGCGAGAATAGAGATTAACCACTGGGTTGTCAGTGAAAATAAATTACTTTCTACATTTTAACGTTACATCTATGAAATATCTTGTAATATATAAATATACATCCAGTGTTCGTTCGTTATACATATTTGCGTTCAGAAAAAGTAGAAGATTTGTTTTATGGAGGTACTATCCGCATTTCACAAAATCGACTTATTTCGATTTCTGTTTATAAAGCAGTTTCAACCTTCCAAAAATTATACCAGATTTACCACACCGAACTAACAGCGAAATTCCTTATAGATGCAAGTCGCCCAGATCCAGTCACTGATAGCGAGCGGCGACGTGAACGGAGCCTTCCAGCAGGCACTGTCGGCCTCCGACCTGGCGCTCGTCATGTGTGCCTGCCGCGCTGCAGACCCCGCGCACGTGTTCGGGCCGCCCTGCAAGCTCAAGCAGCACGTGCTGCTGTCGCTGGTGCAGCAGCTGGCCGCCGACATGCAGCGGGACACGCCGCTCAAGCACAGGCAAGTCATACTACAACATAGTTCGGGCCGCCCTGCAAGCTCAAGCAGCACGTGCTGCTGTCGCTGGTGCAGCAGCTGGCCGCCGACATGCAGCGGGACACGCCGCTCAAGCACAGGCAAGTCATACTACAACATAGTTCGGGCCGCCCTGCAAGCTCAAGCAGCACGTGCTGCTGTCGCTGGTGCAGCAGCTGGCCGCCGACATGCAGCGGGACACGCCGCTCAAGCACAGGCAAGTCATACTACAACATAGTTCGGGCCGCCCTGCAAGCTCAAGCAGCACGTGCTGCTGTCGCTGGTGCAGCAGCTGGCCGCCGACATGCAGCGGGACACGCCGCTCAAGCACAGGCAAGTCATACTACAACATAGTTCGGGCCGCCCTGCAAGCTCAAGCAGCACGTGCTGCTGTCGCTGGTGCAGCAGCTGGCCGCCGACATGCAGCGGGACACGCCGCTCAAGCACAGGCAAGTCATACTACAACATAGTTCGGGCCGCCCTGCAAGCTCAAGCAGCACGTGCTGCTGTCGCTGGTGCAGCAGCTGGCCGCCGACATGCAGCGGGACACGCCGCTCAAGCACAGGCAAGTCATACTACAACATAGTTCGGGCCGCCCTGCAAGCTCAAGCAGCACGTGCTGCTGTCGCTGGTGCAGCAGCTGGCCGCCGACATGCAGCGGGACACGCCGCTCAAGCACAGGCAAGTCATACTACAACATAGTTCGGGCCGCCCTGCAAGCTCAAGCAGCACGTGCTGCTGTCGCTGGTGCAGCAGCTGGCCGCCGACATGCAGCGGGACACGCCGCTCAAGCACAGGCAAGTCATACTACAACATAGTTCGGGCCGCCCTGCAAGCTCAAGCAGCACGTGCTGCTGTCGCTGGTGCAGCAGCTGGCCGCCGACATGCAGCGGGACACGCCGCTCAAGCACAGGCAAGTCATACTACAACATAGTTCGGGCCGCCCTGCAAGCTCAAGCAGCACGTGCTGCTGTCGCTGGTGCAGCAGCTGGCCGCCGACATGCAGCGGGACACGCCGCTCAAGCACAGGCAAGTCATACTACAACATAGTTCGGGCCGCCCTGCAAGCTCAAGCAGCACGTGCTGCTGTCGCTGGTGCAGCAGCTGGCCGCCGACATGCAGCGGGACACGCCGCTCAAGCACAGGCAAGTCATACTACAACATAGTTCGGGCCGCCCTGCAAGCTCAAGCAGCACGTGCTGCTGTCGCTGGTGCAGCAGCTGGCCGCCGACATGCAGCGGGACACGCCGCTCAAGCACAGGCAAGTCATACTACAACATAGTTCGGGCCGCCCTGCAAGCTCAAGCAGCACGTGCTGCTGTCGCTGGTGCAGCAGCTGGCCGCCGACATGCAGCGGGACACGCCGCTCAAGCACAGGCAAGTCATACTACAACATAGTTCGGGCCGCCCTGCAAGCTCAAGCAGCACGTGCTGCTGTCGCTGGTGCAGCAGCTGGCCGCCGACATGCAGCGGGACACGCCGCTCAAGCACAGGCAAGTCATACTACAACATAGTTCGGGCCGCCCTGCAAGCTCAAGCAGCACGTGCTGCTGTCGCTGGTGCAGCAGCTGGCCGCCGACATGCAGCGGGACACGCCGCTCAAGCACAGGCAAGTCATACTACAACATAGTTCGGGCCGCCCTGCAAGCTCAAGCAGCACGTGCTGCTGTCGCTGGTGCAGCAGCTGGCCGCCGACATGCAGCGGGACACGCCGCTCAAGCACAGGCAAGTCATACTACAACATAGTTCGGGCCGCCCTGCAAGCTCAAGCAGCACGTGCTGCTGTCGCTGGTGCAGCAGCTGGCCGCCGACATGCAGCGGGACACGCCGCTCAAGCACAGGCAAGTCATACTACAACATAGTTCGGGCCGCCCTGCAAGCTCAAGCAGCACGTGCTGCTGTCGCTGGTGCAGCAGCTGGCCGCCGACATGCAGCGGGACACGCCGCTCAAGCACAGGCAAGTCATACTACAACATAGTTCGGGCCGCCCTGCAAGCTCAAGCAGCACGTGCTGCTGTCGCTGGTGCAGCAGCTGGCCGCCGACATGCAGCGGGACACGCCGCTCAAGCACAGGCAAGTCATACTACAACATAGTTCGGGCCGCCCTGCAAGCTCAAGCAGCACGTGCTGCTGTCGCTGGTGCAGCAGCTGGCCGCCGACATGCAGCGGGACACGCCGCTCAAGCACAGGCAAGTCATACTACAACATAGTTCGGGCCGCCCTGCAAGCTCAAGCAGCACGTGCTGCTGTCGCTGGTGCAGCAGCTGGCCGCCGACATGCAGCGGGACACGCCGCTCAAGCACAGGCAAGTCATACTACAACATAGTTCGGGCCGCCCTGCAAGCTCAAGCAGCACGTGCTGCTGTCGCTGGTGCAGCAGCTGGCCGCCGACATGCAGCGGGACACGCCGCTCAAGCACAGGCAAGTCATACTACAACATAGTTCGGGCCGCCCTGCAAGCTCAAGCAGCACGTGCTGCTGTCGCTGGTGCAGCAGCTGGCCGCCGACATGCAGCGGGACACGCCGCTCAAGCACAGGCAAGTCATACTACAACATAGTTCGGGCCGCCCTGCAAGCTCAAGCAGCACGTGCTGCTGTCGCTGGTGCAGCAGCTGGCCGCCGACATGCAGCGGGACACGCCGCTCAAGCACAGGCAAGTCATACTACAACATAGTTCGGGCCGCCCTGCAAGCTCAAGCAGCACGTGCTGCTGTCGCTGGTGCAGCAGCTGGCCGCCGACATGCAGCGGGACACGCCGCTCAAGCACAGGCAAGTCATACTACAACATAGTTCGGGCCGCCCTGCAAGCTCAAGCAGCACGTGCTGCTGTCGCTGGTGCAGCAGCTGGCCGCCGACATGCAGCGGGACACGCCGCTCAAGCACAGGCAAGTCATACTACAACATAGTTCGGGCCGCCCTGCAAGCTCAAGCAGCACGTGCTGCTGTCGCTGGTGCAGCAGCTGGCCGCCGACATGCAGCGGGACACGCCGCTCAAGCACAGGCAAGTCATACTACAACATAGTTCGGGCCGCCCTGCAAGCTCAAGCAGCACGTGCTGCTGTCGCTGGTGCAGCAGCTGGCCGCCGACATGCAGCGGGACACGCCGCTCAAGCACAGGCAAGTCATACTACAACATAGTTCGGGCCGCCCTGCAAGCTCAAGCAGCACGTGCTGCTGTCGCTGGTGCAGCAGCTGGCCGCCGACATGCAGCGGGACACGCCGCTCAAGCACAGGCAAGTCCACGGTCAAGACACGCAAATGCACTCACTTACACGCCCGCATACAAACACGTATATGCACTCAAGCACACAAGCCTGTATACACGTATACGCATATGTACCCAAACACGCCCCGCATACACACACTCAAATGCATTCACACATTTACACGCACTCCCATGCTTACATGCACTCACTCACTCAACTAATCATCATTTGACTAGTTTTTTCCCAATCATTTCGTGGTCGAATTCTAATAGGATACAAATGAATACCAATATTCAGACCTATGTAATTAAAACAGCATCCGTTTCGTAACAGATACCTTGAAGAAGCAGTGATGAACCTGGACACGTCGAACCCAGTGACGCGCGAGCACCTCCCGGGCGTGGTCCGCGAGCTACAGAAGCAGCTGATGAGCTTCCTGTCGGCCCACCCTGCGCACGTGCTGGCCCGCCAGCTGCGCATGCTGCTGATGGCCACGGAGGCGCTGGTGAAGGCCAGCGCGTGACCGGGCCGCCGCGCCGCGGACATACCATGAGACTGTCTGTGTCCACGACCACTTGTTCAACTTTGTACCTAACATTATGTCTTTAGTATTGTAAGAGGGTCCCGCCGATGATAAATTAAGTCAGTAAAAGAGTTAGATATGTAAGCAACAAGTTCTAAATAGTTTTCCAATGTTGTGTCATACAGATCAATTCACAATGAGACGCGACGATAACGGAAATATGTATCTTTTCGTGTTGTGAATTAAGTTAGATTTTGAGGCGCTCTACTAAAAATGCGCGCAGCGTCGCGTCTCGTTGTGTATTGACCCTTAGTTTCAATGTGTTTGCATACCAAACTCTGGCTACATGTAGCATAAACCCAAAAAGTATGTACATACAACATATAGCACGGTATGGTGTACGGGAAAGCTGTTTAAAACTTGTTACCTGCATACCTTACTATTTTACTGACTGTACGAACATAGATCCTGTGCTGATACATGTACACAGATATTATATCAACACTAGATGTGCGGAAAGTGTTTAAAATCTTTGATGTCGATTCTATTAAAACTAAATTTATATTTTATGCCTTTACCTTGGACAATCGAATGTCCAGATTACTATAAAACTACTCAAATTAGAAGCCAAAAAAAGGAAGAAAAATTACTCCAATTCGTTCAATCCCTACGTCACAAGCCAATTATATTTAAATGTGAACGTGGCGCTCAGTCGCACATTTTTAAAAGAGTGGCTTCAAGAAAAACGCGGAATACGGAATCTGGACATTTTATAATGTATAAAAAAAATTGTAAAGGCCGTACATAAACAAACAGTCATAAAATGAGGACGTTATTTCCAAGACGAACAAAAGCCTCCGCTAATGTTATTTTTTTTTTACCTGAATGGCATCACCAGGTGAAATTACGACACCAAAGTGATATCACCCTGGTGAATAAAGTGAAATTAACCATAACAAGACATTAACTACAGCAGAATAAAAGTTGAATTGACTCAAAGTTAAACGTCCGCACATCTAGTGGTAATGATTATTTGTAGGCAGTTCACATCTAAAACGAGATCTCTATCAATTAACTCGTTTTTATGTAATTTGCTTTACGTCGTTGGTACACTAATGAACCTCTTTTGTTGTAAAGCCATAAACATTCACTGCGCCATCAGAGTCCGCGCCACAAGTCCACCAAAAATGTATACACAACACTACAATCGCGGACTCTACAGCACTTTGATTTTACAATAATTGTCAAAAAACATTTTTAGATTCTTCTGCACTTTAAAGGTGGTCTCATATTTCAGAACCGTACGCGCTCATTATGACGTCATCAGCATTATTCAGATCCTGACAGCATTTTTCAATTTTATACAACGAATTCTGAAATCCGTCGCATGCGCTGCTGACATATGTGCGACTTAATACTTCATTTGTTAACTAAGATACGAGTTTGTTATAATTATAAATATGACAACATAGTTGATAAATATAAATTCGCTAAAATAAACTATTAAATAAATCATAAACACACGATTTCTGGAATTAAAATTATTGAAGATGAGCGGCCGTATTATGACGTCTTAAAACCAGTCTTGTTCCAGTGAATGAACAAGGTGGCGCTAGACGAGTTAGCTTAGCTCTGTCTCTTTCACTCACTGGAATAATCCTGGTTTTAAAGACGTCATAATACGGCTGCTGATCTTCAATAATTTTCATTCCTTATTACGGCACCAGGAGGGTTACTATGAGGAGTAATTCCAGTGTCGGACAGAGACAGAGCTATACAAGTCGTCTAGCGCCATCTCGTTCCCACACTGGAATTACCCCCGCTTTAAGACGTCATAATAGGCCAACTTTTTTTGAAGGATCACTGTGTCGACATCTAGAGGACACCCCGTGTAAACATATTACACTGAAACTAAAGTCTACTCCATAGATTTGGGCCTTTGATTTTTGTCCCAAATACCGGGTAAAATATCATCATCATCTTCCTGCCCTTATCCCATTTTACATGGGGTCGGCGCGATACGTTTTAAAATATAAAGGCAAATAATCTAAAATATGCTATAACTCTAAACTCGTATTTTTAATTAACAATATTCATATGCAACGTTTGTAAGCGAGCTTGGTCACGACGCGATTCGTACAATTTGCAATTTCTACTAACTAAAAATGAAAATCGTCCTTGCTACCACGATATAATGATGCAATTCGGCTGACTTACGTGGTTGTGGCGAGCGTGTTTTGTTTTTCATCTACCCTTAGTTAACCGCACGTTTTATGTCATATGTCGTAGTGGTAAGGATGATTTTCACTTGTAGTTGAAATCGGTCGAATTGCGTCGCTTCGCGCCTTCAACAAACTCGCTAAGTGACAGTTGATAGATAGAGGTCACTGACATTTTTGTTCTTATCGTGATCGCATACATAAAGTTGTTTATAAATGCACCATCTTACAAGTTAAAAAAAAAACAGGTCTGTATATAAACGCCATCTTAGTTTAACCAGCCGGTGTACGCTTTGATAATGTCCGACACAGACAGTTGCTACAATGTGATATTATAAGGACTATGTGTTTAGTATATAGCTTGTTGACATTCGTTCCGGACAGCAGATGTACCATTTTTTTAAGTTTTCTTGTAAAAAGTGTTTTTTTTTCTTTCTTTCGGAGCGTAATCTCCAAGGACTCTATGTTATTTATAACTGCTGACGGTTTTCGTTAATACAAATAGTTGATACTAGTTAAACATAGACAATAGTTGTTATTAAAAGTAAATCATTAAAAAACTCGTTGATCAATGACCATTTTATATTAAAACTGTTACATTTTAAAATGCCAATCATTCTTACTGTGCGATTGAACTTAGAATAGGTTGACCTTGGCGCCATATTGCAGCATCGCGCATTCTGCATTCATCATAATATTTTCACACTCTTAAATACACAATAATCATTTGAAAATAACATTAACAAGATAGTAATGATGTTAAAAGAAGAGTAGAACAAATTTCCAAATGTAAATGTCGTTTTAATATGGCGCTAAGGTCGTCCTATTCTCAACTGAAACGCATAGTACATCATTAGTCCGTAATGTAAAAAAAAAGAAAAGAAAAATATTACATAACAAATCGCGCGATTCAGAGAGCTATAGAATAGTTAAGACTGTCGCCAGATATTATGTAAGCTCATATAAATTACGAAACACCGCGAAGGTGCTAGTCCAATGTGTGTTGACTTGACTGAATGTATGAGAAAACTATTGAATAGTCACTTAGGTACTTCACATTACGTATATTTAATAGACGATGGAAAATGTGAGGCTCGATGCACATCTACAGACATATGTGACACATTCACCAGCACGCGTAGCATGGCGATTCTATCTCTAATTACCAAGAAAAGACAAAGCTCTTTCTATCCAATAGATATAGATCTTAATAGAGATAGTTATTTAATATGTTATAAATTTTAATTATGGCAATTTTAGGCAGATAATGTTTGGTCCATGCTGAATGTCTATGACTGATGGACACATTGATTTTTGTTAAATTAAAATGTTTTTGTTTAATAATAAACATTAACGGCGAATATTATTAATTATGTTTTACATGAAACTTTTGTCAGTTCCGTAACAATCACACGTCTCTGTAGGTGTGAATCGAGCTGAAACTTTCAAGACTTGACTGTTACTTCAAGATAATTAATTAATAGAGTTAATAAATTCTGTGCCACCTTAGTATGTACAATAATCCAGACATGTAGTCTCTCAAAAGCATAGACTTAGTTCGTTCGGCATTTTTCGTTGAGAAATTCGAAATTCGAGCTGACGAATTGAACATGTAGATAGCTAACTAAATACAAAAAGTTACAAATAGACACATCACTCGCTGTCTCATGTACACTAGATATAATTTTAATTTGTAAACCTAATAATAACTCCGATATAAATAATGATATAGCGTGATTGTATAGGATTCACAAAGACTGTGTCATTATAATGTTATGTCATTGATGCTTAAATATAATGTGTACATGTGAAAATGCGAGAACCCATCAATTATATAGTTAAACATTATCCGTCTTACTTATTGATATATATATTGTGGTAGATTAGCATTACAGAAGGTGAATGCGATCAACAATTGACACATGCATTATAAAAGAATCAGGGTGACTGCACTATGGAATATTAACAGCACTTAAATTCTGTTTAGATGTGATGATCGCGTTCTGTTTCGTTGGTGTAAAAGTTTTTCCTAATAATTATTAATGTTAGGCTGACCCCACATTTGGCGTGCGCGATCCTCGGGCGAGCGAGTAGCGCGAGCGCCGCGCGCGCGTTGCGCGCACGCTACATGCATTCACACGGCGGCAACACCCGACGCTCGCGCAGCGCGCGCGCGACGCGCACGCGGCGCTCGCGCTACTCGCTCGCCCGAGGATCGCGCACGCCAAATGTGGGGTCAGCCTTAGTCTCCGCACGCCATTTTGAATCGCCATTTTTATAGCAAAACACATTTTTATAGAATACAGTTTGATTGAATAATTTGAATGCGTACTGATTTTAAAATCAATAGTTTTATAGTTTCATAATCTTAACGGGATTTTCTTATCGCTTACTGAATCTACACGCTTGTTTAAAAAAAACTGTCAACGTCAAAACGACATTTCACGTTGATATAAGAGTCGTTTTGCAGTTACACTTTTTTTAAACAAGTGGTAGTAAGACGGTTAATGTTAAAGCTAAACGTTCTAAAAATCACATTTCGATTTCACAGTACTCTGTTCAAAATCACGTGGGCCTCATAAATAACCTGTGCGCACGAGGGTTAGTAGAAAAAAATTCTTTAATTCCTTGAAACGATGAAATATTGACTCAGAATTACGTGCGAAGCCTTTTTTTTAAAACAGCTACAGATAGATTTAAACTTAGTACACAATTTGGATTATAATTGTAATAGTACAAACCATAAAAAAAGTCATTCCTATAAAATTATCGAGGTGGCACTCGTACATTGCTTGTGAGAGGCGCTTATTCTGGTTCTATCTTGGCCTTAGTGCGAGGTCCTGGTGGCCTTCCACATCTTAAAGCGAGAGTTGTTCCACTGTGGGAACGAGATGGCGCTAGACGACTTGTATAGCTGTCTCTTTCCCACAGTAGAACTACTCTTGCTTAAAAACATCATGGTAGGCTCTCTGTACACACGGCTACATATGAAGCTATACAAAACCAAATGGCCTTGGCATCCCTTTGTACTATGATCTTTCGTCACAATGAACTGTCAGCTAATACTGGGTTTGTATACCTTGATGTGAAGCCGTCTGTACCTATCGATTTCAATATGTACTGAAACTAACGACATTCGGTGATATTTTTTTGTGGAATGTTCAACTACCGTCACTTTGTATGAAAAAATTAATGTGTTTCGTCAGCTGCGTAGTCTATTTCCAACTATGTTGGGGTCGGCTTCCAGTTTACCCGGATGCACCGAAATACCCAGTATTTTATATGGAAACAACTGTATAACTGGGTGATACCAGAAAATATAAATTAGCATTTTATACAAAGTGACAATGGAATCGGGATAAAAACTCGCACTAAGCTCTGATTAAAAAAAAACGAAATCCGTAGCAAGTGATATGGCAGCCTCTTTGCTTCTTGTTGAAACTTTTTAATTTCCTTAGTGTATGATAGAATGTGTATCTTTAGGGCTCCTCACTCCATCCCATATAACGTTAAACGTTAGACAGGGATACAATGTATCACAGTTTTAGAACATGCTTTTTAACACAAGTCTCTTTTGATAGTGCTAGTATTTATTGGGACATTAAAAATGTGTTTTGGGCTCCTGTAAAAGTTACTCTTAAGCGAACGCTACACGTCAATAAATAATGTTATAATTATCATGATATTTATTTGACGCAGAAATCCAGCGATAAAATATTGCGATCCGTCTATACCCTACACGTCAATATTTGTCGTAATCCTACAGTTTATATTTACCGATCACAATATGGATCTTACGTGTAGCATTCACCTTATAGTGCAACTACGAAGGCCGCAGTACAGGGGGAAATGAGATTCATGAATGATTCTCATCACCAGCGCATCTAAAGCACGTTTATATGATGTAGGTAAGTGAATTTTGACGCTGACAGCTCAGCGCTGTTTTAGTAACATTGGTGAAAACCGTTGCTATGCTTGATGATTTTGTATAAATATTTGATATTTTAGCAATTCAAAACGTACTTTGTATTAGAAGTTTTAGGGTATGTTTTTATTGTTAAAATGTAATTTAAAAGAAAGCTGAATTTTGACGAAACCTTACACCGTTTTGCACCAAGTGATAGATTGTGTGAAAAACCTCGAGGAACCTGTTCTTCCAGGACGATTCCTTAATTTCTTAAATAAGAAACTGTGTGACATTAGATAGGCCAGAAAACAGTCAATTGTTAATTAACAATCATATATTGAGACAGACTGACTGTTAGCTGCTATTAAAAAAAAACTTGTGATTAGCGATATTAATTGTAAATTGAAAAAAAAATAAAGAATGATTGTTATTTGTTGATTGATATTTCTGACTGTTTGAATTAATGCACGGATCTTTTTTTTTCAGTAGCATCTTTATCATTCGTTTTCTACAATTTAGCTGTGTTGAGTGAGGAGAGTGTTATTTTTTTATAAGATTATTATAATTATTTTTGTCGACGCTTTAGGTACTCTTGACATTGATAGTATTACTCTAAGCAATACATTTATCAATAAATGCGTATTTGATTTGTAATTTTTGTTTTTTATTTTCAATTATCCTCAAACTACCTTATATTATTTACATGGACAGTTTTGATAATAGCTGGTTAGACAGTACAGGCACTCCATTGTTTTTTTTTTATGACGTGGTAAAATCCTTAAATGAGTCCCAGGGCAGAGCGGGAGGGACTGTCAGACTCGTACTGACTAAAATCCACGGTGTCCTTCAATAGCCCTTTACGTACCGGGGTCACGGTAATTCGTGAGTCCCGCGACCAGGCACTCCATTGATAGCTATACATATAAGTTTACAGATGTATTCCTACCAAAGGGGTTTATAAAGTCTGTTGCAGATTATTTTAAAATAAAGTTGCCCCACAAAAGGGTTTTTTCCTGTGTCGTGGGTACATTTACAAACATTTAAACTCGCATACTCGTTTTCATCACTCTCAAAGCATTTATTTCGATTTGACCATTACAGGCACTTTTGTATTGTCAAAAATCTTATGAAGCTGCAAGTCCCAGTCGCAAGGCATAATAACTTGTGAAAGTACTGAAGTTGCATATACAAACGTTCAGACCCGAAACAACTACTTCCAGTTCATACAAATAATTGCGCAAGAGTCCATCATTCGGCCAACCGTGCTTCAACTGCAACTAGTAGTCTTATACTGCCCGAGAATTGCTAAACAAACTGCAATCTTATTTTTTCCAAGAAAAAAAGATAAATGCGCGTTCGTTTCTTTACTCCCTAAATATTTAATTTAATATTTGACTCCATACGTGATTTTTAAACATCGCATTATTTTTAGTTTTTACTAGGTATTCTTCTTGTTTTTTGAATTCGCCATCCCAAACATTTGCTTTGTTTGGTATGGGGCTTATTTAGAAAACTGTAACAAAATGAGGGTATTTCAAAAAATATGTCAAAAAATTACCAAATGAAACAAGTAACCGTCACATACAAATTATCAAAGTGCAAAATACGTCCCCAAATACTTAGATATCATGGATTTAAACCGTATTCAAATCGGAAATACAGAGCGTCGAAGATCCCAATCCTTAAGTTCCTTACACGCTTATGGAACTGCTATCGAAGACGTATCGGTTTTCAAGACCGGGCCTGGCTATCGCACGTTCAGTGAGTCTTCTGCCGAGCTATGCATGCACTCTGATAGTGATGAGCGGCCCATGGACAGCGGTATCTGTGATAGGATGATAGATTGTGATATGCTCGCCGTGATGGAGCAGAAGATTGATCGGTTGAGCGGTAAGTACCTTAACATCCTTTTTGGGCTGGGAAATCGTCAAATAACTCCTCCCTTCTGGATGGGACGAAAAGAACTGTCGAATTCGTACTGGCTAAAGCTGACCCTCCTATTCCTTCAATTGTTCCTGTTCGTTCCAAAACTGGGGTAACCTCTTAAGACACCAACAACCCTCTACTTAACCTTTGGGATGATACAGGGTATCTACTCTCTAAGTTCGTCAACAAAAATACGGGTCTATACGCGAAAGTAACTCGTAGTTTTTAAGTGAATCCTACTCTCTGTTATATCGAAGAACAACAACAGGAGAAAGGGCAACTGTCCAATAGTGTTGTCATAATGCCCCTAAGTAATCTTTGACTGAAAGTTAAGTGAAACTACGGACTGAAACTACGGACTTAGAGAATAATAGCCCAGGTGTGAAGTAACGTTAATTAAATTATGACCATGAAACTATTCTTCAACTGACAGATATGTTCCTGGAACAAAGCAGGATGCTAAATACCGTGAAGGAGGAACTCCGGAGCTCCAAGATGATGCTTGAGAAGACCGAGCTGGCGCACAATCAGATGCTGGTTGACATGCTCAAGAAGGCTATCGCACAAAGGTTTGCTAAGTACTTTAGAATCAGTTTCGTCCGGGTTCATAAAGTTACTGCTCGCAATCAGTATTTTTATTAATTAATTTTTATTATTCATAACATTTTTACTAACTAGCAAAGCGACTCCTTTCACCGTTATTTACACCAAAAGGAATTTAATGCCAATTCCTTGCCAGGCCTTCCAAGGATTCATAAAATTTCGAGGATGCTATACTCGGTTTTATATTTTTGTGTATGTATTGTATAGTATAGTCAAAGAAAACCTTACTTTCGCCAGGCGATTTTGTGCCTCATAGTCATCAAGTTCCCTGGCCCTGGAAAAGGTTAAAGACGGTTTTGGGTAATAGTAGTGTACTAAAATCTTCTGGAATTACTTAAGGCTTGTTCAATATTTGTATCCTTTTAGAATGTCAGGGCTTGGAATGGCCGAATCTAGCGAAGAAGAGAATGAGAAGGTGAACAGTCGCGCCAGGAGTCTACTGAACGCAATAGAGTCGAGGCATGAAGTCTCTCTCGACAATGAGATCAGAAACAGCCTTATTAGCTTCCTGCAAAGCGAGGTATAATGGTTTTAGTACTATTTTATTTTAAGCATGAATGTCCCTCATTTGGGCAAAATGACTATACCACATCTCTCTACAAGTGCTATTTTCTAGCGACATCTCGAAATCTTGTTTTTCTCTTATAGTCCCGCGCACAGCTTTGAAACCGCAGCCTTTCCCGCTTAGACCATAAAGTCAAAAATCCACTACAGACAGGCTGCGGTTGCTCGCGGGACTGTACGAATTAAAGTGACCCCGGAACGTAAAGGGCTATTGAAGGACACCGTGGATTTTAGTCAGTACGAGTCTGACAGTCCCTTCCGCTCTGCCCTGGGTGGGAGGACTCATTTGATGATTTTACCACGATAAAAAAATAATAAAAGACAGGCTGCGGTTACGATACGTGCTTCAGAGAATAGCACTATAGGTCACCCTGCCGTCTCTTTCTGGACCGGCCGGGCGGCCTCAGCGTTTTCGTCCATTTTAGGCATCCATTGCGTGTTTGTTTTAACGCAACGGATTATCTATGTTACCAGCCCAGTCCCGTGTGGTGTTACCTGGTAACTTTGACGAGACTTTGACTTGATCATAATTCTGTTATGCAGGAGCTTAAAGACCAGATGGTCCGCGCGACAGTAGAGTCAGTGCGAGGCCTGATCGGGGGCTGCATCAGCCGCGACATGTCCAAGCTGTACCTGCCAGTACTGGAACGATCACACCGCCGCCTTATCGCACATATACACAAGATCGTGGAGCGGGCCTTCTATGAATGTGAGTAACTTTTGAACTCATCTATTAATTTCCGCCCGATATGCTTTAGCGAAAAAGAAAGAAGAAATAAAAAAAGAGAGAATTAGATTGGCGACTTTAAAACGACACAAATATCTGTATGATCTACAAGTAGTCGTCCGGATCTAGGTGTTTGTGTGCGCTACTGACATGACAATGCGCCCATGACACAGGACGAAGTCCTAGTGTGGGGCAATGTTAAAAGAACACATCGTTTCGGTGAAATTGGGAACCCGTCCTAGAAAATCCCTTTGAAAAAAAATATGCACTTGCTGGTTCTTGACTAGATATAATTGAACTTTTTTCCAACAACAGTGGAAGACAAGTCATCATCCCTTTTCAAGTCTGTCTACAAGACTTCCGGAGCCCTGCAACGTGCGTTGGAGCGCCACCAGTGCTTGCTGGAGGCCTCTGCAGACCCTGCCAAGAACATGGTTAACACGCTGCAGTGCACTGTTGAAGAGTACGTAACAATAAGAACATTGATAAATCTCACACCATGACAACACTGCACTGTAATGTCCAAGATAAACGTAAAATACATACACATTGAAATAGACACAGTGGTACTAACATGCCCGAATTTTAAGGTTTTGAAACCTCCCAACATAGGCCAATAAGGTGAGGTACTGTTTTAACCTCTGGGCCATTAAGTACGATTAATCGTAAATGTCCTGTTCTGTATTATCATCACGGCTGCCCAGAATCATGCATACCTTTATTCTTCCCGTTTTTGAAAGGTGACACTATGGAAAACATAATAAAACAAACGTAAACATGCAGAATTGAATACCGCGGGGCTATAAACATACATGATTGTTAAATAGCTCTCTTTATTATCAGAAGTGAGTGCAGAAAACAAAAACTTGCACCGTCTTATTCTGGAGTTGAAATGCCTGAAAGTAACCCCAAACTCGATTAGCACAGACAAAATCGCAAAATCTTTCATACGGCAATCTTTCATTTTGAGAACTTAAAAACAAAGTATTTTCAACAGATTGCTTCACAACGAGCTAAAAGAATGGCGCAACAAAGTGGCAGACTTGTTTTCTGTCCAGTCCAATTCGAAACCCCTGAATGAGGCGGAGAACCCTGTACCTCCTCTCGACTACGGACCGGAGACACCAACACAACCGGCAGGCCCGGAGGTTTCTGTCATTGATCAGCTAGTGAGTATTAAAAGATTTAAAGAGTATCAGAAAAAAAATACTACTAAAAACGTAAAGATTTGACTTTAGTATCACATCTTTACGTGGTAAAATCATTCACTGAGTCCTCCCAACATGGAGCGAAAGGGACTGTCAGACTCGTACTGACTAAAATCCACGGTGTTGATTCAAAAACGATTTACGTTCCAGACTCATGATTATCTGTTTAGGTCCCGCGACCCCGACAGGCGTTTGTCCCTCTATATGGGCCCCGTCAGATAGTTTAATACTTACCTGAGTCAGCCAAGCTGAACTCGTTTTCTATCTAAGTATGTCTATAAATAGCAATAGTACCTCTTCCGAATCAGGAATCGTGTTATGTGCTCGTTCTGTTATCACATTTTATAACCAAACTATAAAAATACAGGTTACCCTTGTATACCTTTACCTACCAATTACAAGAAGCACAAACGTGATGTTTAATATTTTTTCCTTCGTATAGATGCAAACAGCGTTGATCAACAAACAAATAGCGGAGGGCGACGTAAACGGTTCGTTCGAGCGCGCGCTGACTGCCGGCGACCTGTCCCTGGTCATGGCTGCCTGCCGCGCCGTGGACCCTGGCCAGGTGTTCGCAGAGCCCTGCAGCTTGCAGCAGCATGTGCTGCTGTCGCTCGTGCAGCAGCTCGCTACGGATATGCTGCATGAAACGCAGCTCAAATGCAGGTTGAACCTATAGTTGTTTTAATTTGTATTCTAGATAATAAATAAATAAAATAAATAAATAAATAAATATTCCACAACTATCACACAACGCCATCTAGCCTCAAGCTAAGCAGAGCTTGTGTTATGGGTACTAGACAACTGATAAACATACTTATATATTTCTAAATACATACATATTATAGATAAATTACACCCAGACACAGAACAAATGATCGTGCTCATCACACAAACATTTGTCCTGGGTGGGAATCGAACCCACAACCTCCGGCATAGCAGTCAGGGTTACTAACCACTAGACCAACAGGCCTGTCAAAATAGAGGGACGCTTCGAGCACAATATAGCAAATGGGACGACACACAGTGCGAATGTAATATAAATGTCGGCACAGTTGGCCCAGCGGCTGGGCCGTTGATTGCAGCATTGCGTATCGCGGGTTTGATTACCGCACGAAACAAATATTTTTACGGTCTGCTACAGGTAGTTGTTCAGGGTCTGATTGTTTGTGTACGTGAGACAAAATGACAATTTTAGTAAAAAAAATGCTCCTGACCAAATACCTAATGTCCCATAAATCGTAGAAATTGGAGCATCAATAAATTAAGAAGTCTTGAAAAGGTATAGAAGCAGAATTATTTTTTACATACATCTCTATAAAATTCATTTTTTATCTAATGGGTGTCTGTTTGTTTGTGTTAGACGAATCGAGAACTTCCCCTGTATTATGTGATTATTCACAAATGCTTCAATCTGATGTCTATTGGGAAAGTCTAAAAGTTTTTTTGGTAAAACAAATATGAATGGGATAGCCTATGTATTTTTGAACCCTTCGACTTGGTCTTCGATGTCAATCAAATCTCTTATTTGCAGATACTTAGAGGAAGCGATTATAAACCTGGACGCCTCAAATGTGGACACTCGAAGCCATCTCCCGCTTGTGGTCGGCGAGGTCCGCAAGCACCTGTCTAAGTTCCTAGCTGCTTACCCCAACCACGTCGCTGGCCGCAGGATCACGTTGATCGTGATGGCAGCCAACAACTTGTTGAAATAAACTGTTTCATAACCTGTAAAAAACGCCTTCTCATAAAGGAGTGGAACGTGTATAAGGCACCATAAATATTAGTTCCTCCTTTCCCCGTAACCTCTGTGTGTCGCTTCAGTATTTAGATAGAAACATTATCAGAAAAAAACGCTAATGAACTTTTTAATTTTTTTGATAGATTTTGCATCCCTGGTTTGACTTCTATAAATAGAGTTACTTTTAATAATAAAAACATGAATAATATATTATTTGAAAGTCCGTCCAAAACGGACGATATGTGAAGAGAATTTTAGTCTGTGGAACTCTTATGTCAAGATGAATGTCTGTGATGTAAATCTATGGTTTGTTGAACTGTCAATATAATAAAATTATCTCACGTGTGTACGGAAAGTCTTTTACTAAACAATAAATCCACACGATATTTCAAAAGGTTATGGGCCCAGACACAGACTTACGGCCTAATAATCGTGCTGGATTGGTTTTTTATCAAGAAACGCTGCGGTAAAGTAGCTACATAAACATACGTCGGCCAGGGCTGTCTGACCAGGTGTGGCGGTCGCCGGCTCAGATTCTGATAAATCTGGTAATTGCGGTAAAGCAACAATAATACGGGCGATGGATTCCGTCGAAAATATGGCTTCTGGACAGAGCTTTCAGCAGCTTCAAGGTGTACAAAATTGGACAGCGTGGTGTTTCAAAATACGCGTTTTACTAAGAGCTATGGGTCTCTTAGACGTCGTTGAAGGCACGTTCAAGGCCGACGAGGATCAGGAGAAATGGATGCAGAAAGATTCGAAAGCTCAAGGTATGTTGGTAACAAACATATCTGAAAAGGTTATACCACAAATAGTAAGCTGCAAAACGTCAAAAGAGATGTGGGATAAGCTACATACAATATTTGAACAGCGAGGCGAGCTGTCTGTGCATATACTTCAGCAGAAGTTCTTTTCAATGAAATTTGAAGAAAGGGAAACCGTGTCAGAGTTCCTGGGAAGGTTCGAGTCTCTCCTGAGCAAACTGAAGAATCTCAACGCTGAAGTGAGTCAAACTATGGCCATCACAAAGATAACTTCATCTCTGCCATCACAATTTCAGCACTTTGTGTCAGCGTGGGAATCGGTGCCAGCAGAAAAAAGGACCATGGACGAGTTAGCCGCTAGACTACTGATCGAAGAGCAACGCGCCTCAGCCAAAAACAAAGAAGATGAGTCATCTGCGTTCGTACACAAGTCTAAAAGAAAATGCTATCGGTGTGGAAAAGAGGGACATCTGAAAAAGGAGTGCAAATCGAAAAGTAGAGGTACAATAATTAATAATACTAGTTGTAAGTTCTGTAAGAAGAATAATCATAAAAGTTCAGATTGTTGGTTTAAAAATAAAAGCGAGAAAAGTCAAGATGTAAACAAAATTAAACAAGGCAATGCATTCTCTGTGTTCGAGCTATCATCATTGTTTTACAGTCAATTAGAAAGTGATAATTGTTGGGTAATGGATAGTGGAGCTTCAGAGCACATGTGTTATGATTATGATATGTTTATAGACTATAAAAAACTAGAATGCCCTAGATCCATAGTTATTGGAGACGGCAAAATCATACAAGCCGTTGGTATTGGAGTTATTTTTTTAGAAGCATTTACAGGTAAACAATGGATAAATACAACATTAAATAACGTTTTACATGTTCCCAGCATCAAGATGAATCTATTTTCAGCAAGTTCAACTACAGATAGAGGTTATGTTTTAACAATTAATAGTAAAATGTGTTATTTGAGGAAAAATAACAGTAAAAATGTTTGTGCACTAGCATATAGGAAAAATAACTTGTTTATAATGAAGTTTAGGTCTAATAAAATTCAAAATGCTTGTGTTGGTAAATCAAGTGACAGTTTATCTGAATGGCATGAAAAAATGTGCCACCAGGATATTGAACAGGTAAAAAACATGTTAAATAAATATGATATAGATTTCAGTGTTAGTAAACAAAAGGAAATAACATGTGAGCCATGTCTTTTGGGTAAGTTACATAAGAGACCGTTTCCTATAAGTATAAATAGGGCAGATAGGCCCGGTCAATGGCTTCATATGGATTTATGCGGACCGATAGAAACAATATCATTAGGTGGATCAAGATATTATCTACTCATAAAGGATGACTTTTCAAAGTATAGAACGGTTTATTTTCTGAAAAATAAGTTTGAAACAGTTGATAAAATTAAAACTTTTTTAAATTTTGTTACTAAAAACTTAGAATATAAAATTGAAATAATAAGATCCGATTGTGGTTTAGAATTTATGAACAAAGAGGTGAAGTCTCTCTTCAATCATTTAGGTATTGTACACCAAAATAGTGCTCCGTACACACCCCAACAAAACGGTTGCATAGAACGTGAAATGCGTACAATAACTGAAGCGGCTAGAACAATATTGTTATCAAGTAATTTAAATAAGTCTCTATGGGCTGAAGCTGTCAATACAGCTGTATACGTTATAAACAGAACTGGTAAAAGTAGGATTAAAAATGTAACTCCGTATGAGCTCTGGTATAAAAAGGGATTATATGATATAAATAATTTAAAAGTATTTGGTTCAAAGGTAGGTGTACACATTCCAGATAATTATCGCAAAAAATGGGATAGCAAAGCTGAAATAGGATACTTTGTAGGTTATAGTGAAACAACAAAAGGTTTTAGAATTTATTTTCCCCATAAAAATGATGTTTTGATTAAAAGAGAGGTAACATTCCTGAAAGGCAATTTTAGTAGTCAAAAGCTAGGTAATACTTTTCAAGATCATAATAATATAACCCCATTATTATTAAAAGAAGAAATAAATAATAAAGAGGATGAAATAAGAGAAGAATATCACAGTTTTAATGAGGAAGGTGAAGAAGATGTAACACAGTTATCAGATCTTGATGAAAATACAGAAGTACAAACAGAGGAAATTCTAAATTCAGAAGAAACATCAGAGTCAGAAAAAGAAGAAGAGGCAGAAGAAACACCTCAAGTATCAATACATTCACGGAGAGGCAGAGCAATAAAGAAACCATCAAGGCTAGATGACTACGAAACAAACCTTCTATCCATCGGTACAGAGCCAGCTACTCTAGAGGAAGCGCTTGACTCTGAAGAAAAGGAAGAGTGGAAGATTGCTATGAAGACTGAGCTAGATACTCTGAGAGAAAATAACACATGGACAGAAGTAAATAGCGTACCAGAGGGGAATAAAGTAATTTCTAGTAAATGGGTTTTTAAAGTTAAACAAGTAGGTACTAATAAAGTATATAAAGCTAGGTTGGTAGCAAGAGGCTTTGAACAGTCTGATTGTGATTTAGAAGTATATTCTCCTGTGGCTAAATTGCCTACTTTTAGAGTTTTTATAGCAGTTGCAAATAAACTTCAACTTTCAGTTCATCAGATGGATGTTATAGGTGCTTTTTTACATGGTGACATAGATGAGAGTGTATACATAAAGTTACCAAGCGGTGAAACATGCAAGTTAAATAAATCATTGTATGGTTTGAAAAAGTCTCCTAAATATTGGAATAAAAAGTTTGATGACTTCATGAGTAAAGAAAATTTCAGTAAATCTAAAAATGATCATTGCTTATATTTCAGAAAGGTAAATGAATGTATGCTATATGTTTTGCTATTTGTTGATGATATTCTTATGTTTTGCACTGAAAACAAGGTTTTGGAAGATTTTAAAAGCGAGCTAAGCAATAACTTTAAGATGAAAGACTTAGGTTTGGCCAAATGTTATTTGGGTATCGATATTGATCAAAAGAAAGGTACAACGGTAATTAGTCAGAAAACATATCTTACTAAAGTTTTAGAGCATTATAATATGTCAGATTGCAAACCAGTTTCTACTCCAATAGACCAAAACTTTAAGTTTGAAATACTAAAAAGGGAAAAAACTGAAAGTCCAGAAATAGAGAAAAAGTGTAGACAACTCATAGGCAGTTTAATGTATGCAGTTTGTGGTACAAGACCAGATCTATGTGTATCAGTTTGTTTCCTCAGTAGGTACCAACACTGTGCTAGTATTATGTTGTACAAGGCATTGAAACGTATTCTAAGGTATATAAAAGGTACATTAAATTACTCTTTGATATATAATAGCACATCCACAGAATTGCAAGGCTTTGTTGATGCAGATTGGGCCGGTGACACACAAGATAGAAAATCTACCACTGGTTATTTGTTTAAAATATTTGATTGTACTGTAGTATGGTGTTGTAAAAAACAACTTAGTGTGTCATTATCCTCCACTGAGTCTGAATATATTGCATTAAGTATGGCTATTTCAGAAGCATGTTGGTTGAAAAATTTGTTGTGTGACTTTGATGTTGTCGGTAATGAAGTGATCTTGTATGAAGACAACCAGTCAGCAATAAAACTTGTTTATAATAATGAAAATAATAAAAGGTTAAAGCACTTGGATATTAGGTATCACTTCATTATGGACAAAATAAAGGATAAGTGTATTTCAGTAAAGTATATTAAAACGCAGGATAATTTGGCGGATTTGTTAACTAAGCCGTTAGGAAAAACTGTTTTTGAGAAGTTTGTTAAGTTAATTTTTTAAGAATATAGGGCTATGCACATAATCTATGTAATGTTGGTCATGCATTTTTAGAGTTAAATTCTGTTAAAAATAAAGGAGTAAGTTAAGTATTTGAATGTGCCAGTATAAAATGCATCACTAACAATTTAGTCAGAATTAAATGTTTTAATATTTGTGTTTTTAAACAGGGAAAACAGGAAAATATTATGTTGAGGGGTGGTGTAAAAAACGCCTTCTCATAAAGGAGTGGAACGTGTATAAGGCACCATAAATATTAGTTCCTCCTTTCCCCGTAACCTCTGTGTGTCGCTTCAGTATTTAGATAGAAACATTATCAGAAAAAAACGCTAATGAACTTTTTAATTTTTTTGATAGATTTTGCATCCCTGGTTTGACTTCTATAAATAGAGTTACTTTTAATAATAAAAACATGAATAATATATTATTTGAAAGTCCGTCCAAAACGGACGATATGTGAAGAGAATTTTAGTCTGTGGAACTCTTATGTCAAGATGAATGTCTGTGATGTAAATCTATGGTTTGTTGAACTGTCAATATAATAAAATTATCTCACGTGTGTACGGAAAGTCTTTTACTAAACAATAAATCCACACGATATTTCAAAATAACCTACCTCAACTAAAGTTTTTTTGAAGTGAAAACTTCTTTAGCGGCGTTGAGCACTTTTCTGTAATGGGTATAAAATCTTAAACTCGCGTCAGGACACGTGACCCTGACCGAAAAAGCGTAGGACGGTGCAGGGCGCTTGCGTGAATGTTCGTGTGACTTTATTACTTTTAAAGAAGTTTGTATGCTGGATACATTCGTTGCTAGGTTACATTGTTTATAAAAGATGTACGTCACATTGGAAAATTATTGAAATAAAAAGTCAACCATTTTTGCGAGTTTTACTAAAATCTGTTCACAAGATATTTCCAACAATTACTATTCAAGTTTTCACTTCTGCCGGCACTCCCAGAGTGCAATCCGTCGTTTTTTTTTAATTATTTCTCCAAGCTTCTAATCTTACATCGTTCCTACTCATTCCACTTAATTTGTCATCGATGTTGTGACCATCTGTTTAGAGTAATACAAAAGTTATGCTCTGTGTACTATGGTCTAATATTAGCTATTCCATACGTGCGTGATTGATCATTGATATGTCGGATTATAATCAAACATAAGTTCTGCCCAATCAGGCGAGGTATATAGAGTAAGCACATACACATGGTTCTTTATAACGCGCTCTTAATACTTAACGCATCCGCTAATTCGTAGTTCCCAGCGTATTGCCTCAGCCCCATCGAGTATATTAGTATCTACTAATAACTAGTCGAAGCATCTATAGATTACTGTTCTCTCCGAAGCTCCTTTCTTAATCTATTAGTAGTTTTTTTTATTTATCGTATTGAATCCTTTATCCATACTTCGAAATGGCTTCGGTTAAAAAAATGACAAGGAAAAGATTTTTTCTTTCTTTTCGACTGACATTTTAAAAGTCACTATGATAATTCTATTGGCAACACCATTAAGTCAAGTGTCATCATTTCATCAATCAAAGTTGTTTAATCTCAGTCAATGATAGTTAAAAAAAACAATTAATTTATAATGAAACTTGACTAGCGCGTCTAAAAGCGAGGTTTTAATTTCATTTCATTTGTATCACAGTCCTATAAAATGGCTTTGAAGTATTTCTTGTGTGTTCTTTTGAGTTACAACATGTTGTTGTATTGTGCGTCGGCGGCGGTGCACGGGCACAGCGTCGACACCCTGGAGCGGGAGACGGACGGGAGCTACCGCGCGAGGGACTACGAGCACTACGGTGACTCCGGCCACAACTCCGAGTTCGACCACGAGGCCATTTTAGGTGCAACTGAGTATTTTATTACTTTTATTTTATGACGTCGACCGGCCGCAGGTTCGCGAGATTTTACAACTCACTCAGTTGATAAGGAATGCGATAGCGGTAGGCGCGTGTCGTGATGTCGCTTAAGAATGCGTTGTTTATTTTGGTGCCGGTGGCTTTGGCCTTTACCTATTACTTCTCTACAGGGAGCGTCCGGGAGGCTGAGGAATATGACAAGCTGAGTCCAGAGGAGGCCAAGCAGCGTCTGGCGCTGCTGCTGCCTAAGATGGACCAGAATGGAGACCAGGAAATAGACCGAAAGGAACTCAAAAGTTGGATTATGAAATCATTCATGTAAGTTTTTGGTGATTATTGTTTTATTAATCTGTGAGTTTCATGCTATTGTTAGTGATTCTCAGTAAACATACACACTAAATAATAACATTCACTACGAGCCATTAGTGAATGGTATTGTTTTCAATGTTACATTGTTATGTTCCGCTACACCTTATTGGGATAATCTTGATAATAATTTGATTCCTTACAATGTAGTATACAATTTATAAGCAATCAATAATAAAATCTTAATCCCGTCAATCTTAAAAATGACCCCAACATTATTGAAAAAAGTCTAAACAGATAATAGAAGTCTGATATAGGCAATAGTTTGACTATCAAAATAGCATTTTTTGTGCTCTGATAAATAAAAAACGATGTTTAATTAATAAAACGCTACTAGCTTAGTAGTAGACTTGTCAAAATCATATCATTTATTTCAATTAAGGCATCTAAGAAGCATTTTTGATCATTGAACATTACAATTAAACGAAATGGGGTGGGATTGATTCTACATTGTGGGAAGTAATTTAGATTGATGTATAATGACATTAGAGACCAATGTGTTGTTCTGATCCACTTCTTCCCAACCAGAACTCTTAGAATGTGTCGGAAGGGGGGGGGGGGGGGCTTTGGGGGACTATCTTACATAAAATTGACCTTGAGATTGTTTGACTTTTTTGTTTTTCAACACTACCAAGACAAGTTTAAGTCTAGGACTCACGATATTAGGTGGATAAGGAGTATAGGTATCTGGGTGCATAGGTTATCATAATGATGATTATACACAAAGATAATTTAATTTATTGCATAGGTCTACACATTAATTAGTTATAACTATAAACAATGATGGTGGCCCAGAATTAACAGCTCTGACTTACAAGATGTAGGTTATGAGTGTAAAGGCAGCTAAAGGCATTTTGAAGAAAAACATTATGCAATAGCAAATTTATTTTAGATAATCAAAGACCACCTGTGACATCTCCTAACTCTGTGGTCATAATCCACTATATGGCCCATTCCCTCCAGGGTCGCTGAACTGTCTTATCAGATAATCATAACCCCGGAATGTAAAGGGCTATTGAAGGACACCATGGATTTTATTCAGTACAAGTCTGACAGTCAATCCCGTCTCACCCTGGGTGGGAAATCATTTGATAATTTTACGAGGTAAAAAAAATGTCCATTCCCTCGCACAGAGTGGAGGCCTGAAACCAACAGTGGCAACAATAAAAACTGATAATATGCAAGGATAGGTCACGTTGCAGGTTCAAAATCTGGCCTGGCCTATAAGCGAGGAGACATGCTCTAGTCCCCGCTGTATTCCTAGGATCAAATCTTGCACATCAGATCTCCACAGTTTTTTATAAACCAGGGCTAAATTATCTATACCTTTACCAGAAACCTATCACGGGAGGAAGCTCAGGAGCGTCTGATGGAAGCTGACGAGGACCGCGATGGAGCCGTGACGTGGCAAGAGTACCTGCACGACGCCTTCGGAGTAGACTCGGAGGAAGATGTGGGGCCTGAAGATGCTGGGGACTCTGGCCTGGTGGGTATACCCCAGCTACTGTTAATTGGGTAACTGATCTAAACCTTTGACATCAGTGGTGACCCAGTGATAATGACCCCGATTAACGATGTATAGCCTTCAAACCCAGACAAGTGCATAACATTGTTTATTTCATTAGATTGTGAAAGAAAACATTGCGATGAAACCTGTATATCCTAACCACCATGGGTGGACCACTTTGTGAGGATAACAACTAACTTCCCTTCAACAGAGTTATACAAGTTTCATGATTCACCAGACAGGCCCAGTTGGTTTTATAATACCTTCACTAATTAACAGTGAATCAATAAACATAATTACTTATTAACTAATTATGTTGTAGCTCTTGCAAGAGGAGAAGGCAATGTGGGCAGTCGCCGATGCCAACAGTGATGGAATACTGGAGCTGGAAGAGTTTCAGGTAAGTTTCATAATACCTACAACAAAAGCTTTATCGCAGGACATTTTCCATCTCCTGTTTATTATTAAGCATTTTTCAGGTTTTAACTTGAAAAAGCTTCGGATTTTTCTTAAACATCTCAGAAATGTACGACTCTGCCTCATTGGTCTAGTGGTCTGTTGCTGGCGACTGCTGAACAACAGGTTGTGGGCTAGATATCCAGTTCAGGCAAAGTGTCAACCGTATCAACTGCTAGCCATTTTCTCCAAATCATTGGTCCATCGTGCCGTAGGTTGTCCCACACAACTTTATAAAAACTCCCCTTTACAAAACATTTTTCCCGTTCTTCTGAACTTAAAAAAAGGCAATTCATTTTATATGGCAAACAAAAACTTACAAAGACCGTATACAAGCTCACACCAACAACCTAGCAACAATGTTATGCGAATGAATAAAAGTCCGAAGGCTCAAAAGACAACACATATGGGACCTTGTTCAGTAACAACTCCTAAAATAATAGGAGATGGTTTCCTCACTGGAGGAAGAGTCTCTCCTGCCAATGAACTCCTACAACAAATGTGTTAAGGGCTTGTTCAGCCGATTGCAACATGTTCGAAAAAAAAATATTATACATATTTTTTTTTCGAACATGTTGCATCGGCTGATGTTGGAGGTATCCATATTATGTTACTTGAATTTTGGGCAACTAAACTCCTATACCGACCTTTGGTTTTCCTTTCTGAATGTCATCTTCTCTCCAGGTGTTCACTAACCCTGAGGAGCACGCAGACATGCACCCGTTCCTCATCAACCAGACCCTGAGGGAGAAAGACACCAACAAAGATGGCCGCATCGACTTCACCGAGTATATTGGCGAACGAGGTAAGTTTAGAACAGTTATGGCCATTTTTTACTGCCTTAGTGCTTGCTTATGTGCGGACGCAAAGAGAAGAGTGTTATAATTTTGACTAGTATGTCTGACTGTGGCATTGTAGCTCCTAAACGAATGCACCAATTTTGATTTAGTATTTTTGTTTGAAAGCTGCTGCGATCAACTTGGTTTTTAACTATAATTTATGAAGAGTTTAATGACTATCAAGTGTCGAGGGTTACGAGATTATTTTGTTATTATTTACGTTTTTTTGTAAATAAACCCTGTGCCATTAATTTATTTAATGTTATTGATTTTTCTTATTAACAATAAACATTTGTTTTGTTGTGTGTTTTTAAATACAATAATGAATAAACAAGTTTTTGCTTGTATTGTATAAACACAGGCATTACTGTGTCATTACTAGTGAGGACGCTTGCTTGTCGGGTAATACTATCGGACCGCTACCTACACTGAAGCATACAGAAACAGCAAACCGTAATATAGAGAGAAATTGAAATCTTAGCGTGTCGATGACAAACTAAATTGAGTCGGCCAAATTGGGACACGAGTTTAGCGCCCTCAGAAACGTCCATCAACTCCTTTAATGGCATGCTTCTGTATATTAAATCAAAGCATTTATTTAAAATAGGCCAGTTACAGGCACTTTTGAGATAACAAAAGTTCTGTAATAATTTTGGCGATTAAAAAAAAGTGTCCATGAATTTTCTTGCCCGTTCTTCTCCATAGAGATCTACGCCTTGGAATAAAAAACCTAAAAACCGTTTTTTTTTTTAAATGTCTGGCTTGATTAAATCCCCATACTTCTCAGCCTGGTCTGTATTTATATCTTTAGGGATAATCGAAGAAATATTGGACAACTTTTCAGCGTGCCTGAAACACTAAAAAAATACACACGTTGCTCTCCAGCTATCAACTCATATACTAATATTATAACACTGAAGCGTTTGTTTGATTGAACGCGCTAATCTCAAAAACTACTGGTTCGAAATGAGAAATTATTTTTGTGTTGGATATTCCATTTGCCGAGGAAGGCTATAGGCTATACAGGGTGTAACAAATACCCCATGTCTATCCTTAAACACCATAGTGTCCTGCTGATATAGAAGCCCTATGCAAAGTTTCAGCTGAAAATAAAGTACTCTAAGAATTGATACTAATATTTCGGTATTATCGATTTCTTAAATTGAAATCATAACAAACGTGTCTCCGCACTACGTGGGTCAATAACTTTCCACGTTACTTGCATAAACCACAATAAAACTCTTCGGCAATCCTGCGCGCCTAGTACCCTAGTAACCTAACGCAGGCGGCGCGTCTTTGTCGGCGCGAACTGACGAAAATGAAAGATGCCGCTAAAGCGAGCGCGCAATACACTTTCGTACCTACATACTTTACCGTGACGTAAAAAAATAATAATGCGTAAATATTAATTTACCTACTTATTTACAGTCTAATAGTTAATACCAAGACAGACTTACGTAAAAAATCTAAAGAAACTCGTAGTTTAAATAGGTGTCGTCCACATTTTAAGTCTGACTTTGTTCATCGCCTGCTCCGGAAGACTGACAAGTTTCATACCCTTTTATTGGTTAACACCGAATAAATAGAAAACTTTACTTAATTTAGAAAATTAACTTACGTTAAAGATGAGGTTCTATGTGACGACCTTGGAATCGAATGCACAAGGCCGCTCTTTATTACGCACTTTCATTTCGTCCACTGTATCGCACCGCACTGAGTACACTGAATTTTTAATGAATCTCCATAAAAAAAGTCTAATGGCGTCAGATCAGGACTTCGCGGAGGCCAAGCTACGTTTCTACTGCCACGACTGATCCACTGAGGAAAGCGCTCATCTAAATAATGCCGCACATCTCGAGCAAAGTCTGCCGGCGCTCCGTCGTGTTGAAACACTAAGTTATTCTCCACCACAAGGTTCACGTAACGTTGCACCGGACGCCAACGAAGGCAGTTGTCGTCGCTGGTCTTCTGGTCTACCCTCGATAAACCGGTGACGGTACAGTTCTCGGGCAGCTCGCAAATTGCCATCTTTTGCTCCGATACACAACGTCATTTCAAAACATTCACTATTACTCAACGACATTTTGAAAACACAAAAAGAAAAAGTCAATAGTGTAGCCGTACTGAACTAATCACACGAATAAGAATTAGCAACAAGTCTTAACTGCACGCGGAATAGTCGACGACTGACGAGAGTGACGAACAATAAAAATAATACGAAATAAAGCTCAAGTTTTTGCTACCCTGGTATAGGGTCGGTGTAATAGTTAATGTCCATGACCACTACCATTAAAAAATGTTGTTGAAGATTATTTTACAATCTAAAATTTCATCTCAGTTCCGATAAAGTTTTAAGTAAATCAAATACACCAGTGTAAAAATAAAATGAGTTAATTACGTAGTTTAAAATCAATTTTGAACAATAATTTATTTAAAATCCACTACAGATCATATTATTGTTATTATGATTGAGGTACCTACATTGGATCATTCATAAATGTTCTACGATGTACGACATTTTTAATCTAAGGTTGTACGTTTGTAATGCGTCAGAGTCTGATGAACTCTGAGCTTTCATTACGAAATAAAATAAATACTGTTTGATCAAGATCATCAGGATGTTATGTTCCCGATGCTGGGACACAGAACTTCTCTTTGCGAGATAGTGAGCAATAATCTACAACTGGGGCCCAGTGTGGGTTGGTAGATGTCACATAAGTATTATCTTAAAATTTTTGGTTCTAGGACAACATCGTGAATGTTTTCCATCACAGTTTTGAGAGTGGTGATAAAATAAATAATACAAAGTACTATGCCTGGCTGGGTTCGAACCCATGACATAACACTGGGTAAACATTATTTAAGTTATTTTAAAACTAATCAAAGTTGTCTGTACCAGGAGTAATTTAAAATACACGGACATCAATTGTTCACCTGACCCTAAACCCTAAGTAACGATGAAATCAGGGTTCTCTATGCAAACAATTTTAAATTCGGCGATAACAATTCCTATTTTTTATGCAGTGCTAGTACTTTAATTATTTTCTCGTAACAGTTTTGCGACGTTTTTGCAAGCATTTTATTTATAACTAGCTGTTGCCAGCGGTTTCACCCTCTACAACTTAAAATTCACCCCGTGGGAACATAAAATCAGGTTAAAAACTATGCTATGTATTAATTCAGGTTATAAACTGAATGAACCTAACTTCTACCAAATGCGTACAGAGATTATTCCATGAAAGAGGAACAAACATCCATCCATCTATCCATCGATCAAAACAAACTTTCACATTTGTAACATTAGTAGGAAGTAGGATTGACATAAATTGGACTAAATAAAGACACGTCATGAAATATTGTTTTTTGTGTGATTATCTTAATAAATGAATCCTCGCGCCTTACTTAGGTGGAGCAAAAGGGACTGTCAGTACTGACTAAAAAGTTCATCCTGTTCCTTCCAGGACCATGATGTCGCGACACTACATGGTAATCCATGTAAAGCAAACATCACCGGCAGAGCATTAAATTAGTCCTACAGACAAACACTAACAATTAATTATTAATTAATTATGCGTGCGTGTATCATTTTGTAATAAAAAATAAACTATTTACTTGTTGTTAATAGTTTTCGTCATAATTATTAGATAAAAAAATGTTTTCAACTTTACTAAAAAAAACGTGAACGGAACCCATTGTCATTTTAATTGTACCAGAACTCCAAGACACGACAAGGACGGCAAATGATCACGCCCCCTAAACCTAAGTACTACTAAATCAGGGTTCTTTAAGCATACGGTTTTCATTTTGGCAATACCAATTCTCATTACTCATGCAGTCTTAGTACTTTTTTAATTTCTTTTCAACAGTTTTGCGATATTTGCGACATTTTTACAAACAATCTTTTAATTTATTATTGAAACAGTTTGGAATTTGGAATTAAATTAAAAATACGTGATCGAACGAGTTTCCTTTGTGTGGTAATCTCATTAAATGAGTCCTCTCGCCCTAGGTGGAGCGAAAGGGACTGTCAATCTTTACTGACAAAAAGTTCATTCTGTTCCTTCTAATTGTCCTTTGCGTTCCACGGACACGATGTTGAAAAACTGGTAGTCCATGGAACAAACAGCACCGCACCGACAGAGCATGAAATTCCAATATTTTTTCAGTTAGTCCTACAGACAGACAGTCATAAATTAATTATGCTTGCGTGTATAATTTTGTAGGTAATTAAAAACAAACTTTGTTCTTGTTGTTAATAGTTTCTATCATAATTATAAGAAAAAAATAAAACTTCAACTTTATTTAAAAAATCATGAACGGAACCCACTCACTCATTTTATTTGTACCAGGAGTCCAAGTCATACGTTAGATGTTTTGGGTTCAGTTTGACTTAATTATTTTACTAAATCGATTTTTCATTCTAAGAGGTTCAAATGGCAAACAATAATGTTTACTAATTTAAACAAACAAAACCTTGTATGTATTACGACCAATTCAATGGAAAACGAGTTGATGATTATACGAATCGATTCGTTTTAATGCAATCTTCAAGCAAATTGAGTCAATAGTAATTTGAAAATTGTAATAAGGGGTTACAATTTAGTTAAACAAGTTCAGATTTGACCAAAGTTTTTTTTTTTAAATACACCTTGCCTTTCACTATGAAGTATCCAGTATCGTGGTTGAGTTTACAAACAAAGAAACTCACATCTCAAAGGATGAATTGGAAGTGTGAATTGCAAAATACAGACACTACTGTCGGCATTGTTTATGTTTACACTAGGCGGAGATTGGATCATTTGTCGGGTTGATAAAAGTTCTTGCTCCAAATGTCATAGTTATAAGAAAAATCAGTAATATTATTTTTTTAAACAAAAAATAATCATGCGGAACCATTCGCTCAGAAATACCAGGAGTAGGAGTTTTATGTTCACTTACAAATAGTTCGCTGACACCGATCAGCTGACTTAGTGCTAGTGATGTGTTTATTCGAATTTTAAAAGTTCGGTATCTGGTATCGAAGTTTTAAAAAATGTCATAACTTCAGTACATGTAAAGATAGGATTAAAAAAACCTTGCCATATCATTTGGTATCATCCAAAGAAGCCTTGCCTTCCCGATGAATATACCCAATCCGTTACAGCCTGTATAAGATCACCCTACAAGCAAAAGGAGCTGAGCAGCGGTAAAAACGCGGGGAAAAGCTAGTTTTAAAAACATTTCTATTTGCTTGTTTAATCAACGACACAAGTAAGTTGTGCTATATTATGATTTATGATTATTCCAATCCGAGTGTAACCAAACACTCACGTTCAATTAAATTGGCCGTCTTGTTCAGTTGACACAGTTTCGGGTAGACTTATATACCATTACCGGTATGCATGTACATATATGGGTACCGATTTTTTTTTTCGTTGAATTAATGCATATTTACAAAGATATAACGCATCAAAATTCGAGAGTTCGCGACGTCACAAACAAGTGATAAATAACATCTTTTTTCAAATACCCTATTGATAAAGAACACTTTTAGCAACTTTGTCCCCTAAAGCTTTTGTCAAACAGACAGGCGTGGCGAATGCGAAGCGTGACGTTTTTATTTGTAATGTATGGAATTGTTTTAATCCAGTCACATTGAAAAGCGAAAGCGATCCGATAGCGTGACAAAACTGTCGGACTGACGTCTCGCTTCGGGCTCGCCTGTCTGTTCGACAAAGGCATAATTGATATGTGTTTCTGTTATCTCGACAGGTAGCCAGCAGGACAAAGCGTGGCTGATATCAGAGAAAGACAAGTTCGATAACGACCTGGATCTGAACAAGGACGGGGTCATCGACCTCGCGGAGATACACGCCTGGGTCATACCTAATAATGAGTGAGTATATCTTGCACTACTTTTATAATAATGCTTGCTACTGCAGACGATCTCCGGCCACCGTAGGCGCGGGCATGCGGGCGGCGAGTAATGGGCGACTTGCTGTCCGACCATGGACCATGCCCGGGTCGACGGCGCGTTGTGTTCCACGCGCGCCTCAAGGAGTGTCAGCATAGTGACGGGGCCTGTAGAGGGCCAAAGCCTGCCGGGGTTGCGGGACTCAGAATTTACCGTCACGCCGGCACATAAAGGGCTATTGAAGGACATCGTGGATTTTAGTCAGTCAAGTCTGACAGTCCCTCCCACCCTGCCCTGGGTGACAGGACTCATTTGAAGATTTTACCACGCTAAAAAAAATAACAAGCTTCTGCATGCGACTTCTTCCGCGTGCAGTTTTGGTTCTCAACTCATAACGTTGAATTCCATCGCCCTCCCGTGCTTTTACTTTTACGACTTGCTATACAAAAATTGTGATGGCTCGGCTCATATACCTGATAATATGTGCCCTGGGTGTGTTTACAAACATTTAAACTCGGACATGAACTGGAACAACTACTTTTATATATATATTTATTTGTTGTACATAGGTAGATTAGGTACAGATGTTGTAATTATTCATGAACCCTATGTCGTGTACTTACAAATATTGGTTCCGTACGGAATCGAACCCGCAACACGCAAGGCAGCACCTGACCGCTCGGTCACTGACACTCGGGCCGCAATGACAGTGATATCTCACTCAATCGCTCGCATCGAGTATAATAAATCTAAAAAACAGTTTTCATTGTACAAAATTGTTCAATCATTTTTATCACCGCGACATAACAATTTTTATAGCTTTAATATCACTAGCCGTGTCCAATTGCTAGGTAATACTTAAGATTACATAAGCTAGTATTTATAGTAGTGCTAGCTAGTGATATGTACTATAACGACTACCATAACACATCTATTCAAATATTATAAAGCTGAAGTGTTTGTTTGTTTGGTTGAACGCGCTAATCTCAGGAACTACTGATTCGAATTGAAAAAATCTTTGTGTTGGCTATAGGCTATAAAACCAATAAACGACCAATAATTGCCGAGTAGCAGAGGTGAACCTGCGTGGAACAAATAGTTGTCAATATAATAAGTGTGTTAGACGGCAGGTCGGCGCAGTAGCTAAATGATCGACTGTTGCACTGTATTTCGCGGGATCGATTCCTGCACGGAACAAATATTTGTATGACCTACAAGTATATTTTCCGGGTTTTACTGCTTGTATGTGAGTTTAAAAGTTTACAAACGTACTCGTCACAGGAGAGCCTTGTGTGGGACAACATTTGGTCGCCGTGAGCGAAAACATTCAAATTTTTCATAGTTTCTTTCATCTCTTTCCAGTGAGATAGCAGATGAAGAAGTAGACCACCTGTTCGCATCAGCAGATGACGACCACGACGACATGCTGACCTTCGCGGAGATTCTGGAGCATCACGAAGTGTTCGTCGGCAGCGAGGCCACTGACTATGGCAGCGATCTACTGGGAGAACACTTTGACGATGAGCTCTGAAGTATTTTCATTTTACTCCTTTACCTTAGCGTCGATGTAGCTTGAAACATCAGGATTATAGGACTTAGGCGGTGCCTTAGGACTTCATGTGCAGTCGGTGTGGACTAGCAAACCCATCGCAGCGCGAGATGTGACAGAAAAGTGAATAACTCGGGCCACGTGAAGTAAGTGTCAAGTTGAATTAACCTTTTTAAATAACTCTGTCATATCCTCACACTAAAAATAAGACCAACAGTGCGCACATGCAGCGTACCTCGCGAAGGCACCGTTTTAAAACACCTGTAGTTCCACTTCATGACTCAAAGTAAAGGATATCTTGTTGATCAGGCCTCGGTCCTGATGTGTTATAGTCTGGTGTATAGTAAATGCGGTTTTTACGCACAATTTACTTAATAATCATTAAGACTTCCGCCATTCCCGCACGCGTAGCATGGCGCCGTAGAAACTGTCGATGGAAGAAAAGACAAAATGGCAAGAAAGCTTATTACCGTTTTAAGCACGACAATGTTCGGTCGCGGGGCGAATTACCGTGACCCCGGTACGTAAAGGGCTATTGAAGGACACCGTGGATTTTAGTCAGTACGAGTCTGACAGTCCTTCCTGCTCTGCACTGAGTGGGAGGACTCATTTGATGATTTTACCACGTAAAAAAAAAGCAGGACAATTTTTAAAATATAAAAGAAATAATTCTATTCTTCAATGGTGTTTAGATCGTGTCAAACTCGCGCAAAAAAACAATTGCTTGCATAGAAATAACGATGAAAATAACTTTGTCTATTCTTAGTAGAATAGAGATAGAAGGGTCATGCTACGCGTGCTGACGGGATGAAGAAAATGTACTTTAATTTACGTCATTTTCAATAGTAGTTACCGACCCAGATATAGGTACCGACGAATAAAACTAATCTGATTGTGAGTAATCCCAATTTTTATAAATAATACCGGTTATAAATGAATTTGTGTCTTGAATGTGTAAACTAGTATTCATATATGTTTTAGTAAATAATGTTATGTTATGTTTTTAAACTGACATGGACTTAATAACACTATCTTTAGAACTTATTACAAATTTAAATTAGAGAATGTCCAGCTAGTAGACCACTGAGAATTGAAGCCTAAAAAAGGAAAAATTTACATTTAAGCGCTTGGCTAAATATCAATTGTCGTGCCCCTAGCGCCCGGCTACGAATCGTGCTTTCCTCTTCTCCTCTCTTTCTGCTCCTTGTAAGCTTCGATTTGTAAAATATCATGGTGTACAATAAAAAGTATTCTATCTGTCTATCTACATAAAAAGAGAGATATAGAATAGATGCAATTAAATCGAAGAAAACAACAAAAATCGTGAATATTCTCTGTCGGATAAATACGACACGGGCGATAGGGGCACGGAAATGTTTGTCGTATATATACGACTCTGGCGGTTAAAGGGTTAAATGTGTGTGTGGCAATCACTCACACATTTATATAAAAAATGGCGCCACGAAAAAAGTTAAAAGCTTTGTTTTGAACACATAATCAGAACATTTTATTATCTAAGATAATAGGAAATTTACCATTTTAATTATTTTACCGATAGCTCGGTAAGTGCCATGATCACGAATAAACGTGATCCTTTTTAACGTTCTAAAGATAATACGTTCCGTGTCCATTGTAGATCTAACTTAGTAAAATAAACACTATTTACATTGTTATTTTTAGTTGTAACACCACGGCCTAATTTTATCGCTGCTCTTTGGTGCTCGTAAAGCATTCTTTTTCATTTGCTTTACGTACAAATCATCAAAACAATGATATTGCATGGTGTACTATATTCAGTTTATTATACAGTCCGCGCCACCACTTTGCACCTTTTGACACGGCGCTAGTGTCTACGTCTTTACATCGAATTGCAATAAAAAATGTAGTACCTACCACGAATTTTACGGCGGTCATTAGTGGTGGCGCGGACTCTAGTTATTATATTGAATTTTAAACTACATCTAGGCCATATATCCACTAACGGAAACTTACAGATCTGTGTTACCTATCGTGTACTTTATACCAGTGGACGACCTCAGGCGATGCGACTTGTATAAAAAAAAGCACGCGTGTGTTACTTACTTCCCTCGCGTGGTATCCACCGTGAGAGACCCGTAACAAGTTGCAAGCAATAAATTTGCTTTTTATTTTCGCTCCGTGTCGCTTGAAGTGCGTCTGCGTACCTCATGGCCAAGCCGAAAACATGTTCGTGTTGCCATGAGACCAAATATTGTAAAAAAAATATATACCTTTTTCAATATTGTACAAAGATGTTCATTAATGTCAAATAGATTAATTACACTGCATATTTATAATGTAATTCAATACATAGACTAGTCATAAAATATTAATATATTTTAAGATATATGTATTTATATATAAACATTGTTTGAGAAGTGAGGCCGTGTAAGTAATATACTTGTATAATTATTAAATTAATTACTCGACTGACTGTCACTAACGTTACTACTGAGCAAGAAGTCTTGTGTTCGATTCCCAAGCTCGGCAGTATTATTGGGTTTCCAGGAATTCATAAGGATTTTTTCAGTAGAAGCGTAGAAGTAGATATTGTGCCCGATTAACAACAATAGGTTCACTTGCTGTAATTAGGATCATAAACTAACGGCCAGTATTTTTAAAAGTAACGTATTGTGTTGAAAAAGCTCCCCATATTTTTTTAAGACATTAGGTCTGTCTCCAGTCTATTCCATTGGCTTTTAGTTAAGCGTCATCTAGATAATGCAAGAAATTGCACGCAAGTTTTGACGATATTACGGTATTTGATCAACTAAATGCATTGTCTTTGAATAGTCCGCAATGTTGTCAAACTTGCATGCAATGTCCTGCAGCGTGTAAATGGGCCTTTGAAGTATAACCTGCATGAAGAATAATATTTGTTCTAACATTAGTAATAGTAAGTATTATTTTTTACTGAAGCGTTATTTGACTTGGCTATTGATGAACTGGTGGTAAATTTGGAAAGCAATTCAATGTATGTACTTCAAAAAAATGCTTATTATACAATGTTTATAGAATATTTAATTCTTTTATTTATATCAAAACCAGCGGGCATGTGTAGGCATTCTTAAATGAATATTCTGTCAATCGGCGTGCCTAAAATATTCTTTCACAATTTTTTTTAAACTTTGAAAACGTAGCACTGTAAATCCTCACTAAATGTCCAGGTTTATAAAATTGTACAATTATTAATTTTATTACATATTGTAATTTTTTTAAATCCTATCTTTATAGATGTCTGGCTTAGCAGGGTCTGCATTTTATGTTAGAGGATTATTGCAGAAGTTATATTGTGCAAGTTTTTTTAAGAAACGTTAAGTTATATTGTACAATACGGTATTTTAAAGTGTGCGTTACCCAGGCAAAATGTTTTGCTTTAGAGAGATGAGACTTAAACAAATAATTAGTGTATCATGAGGAGCAATTTGTTTACTAATAGCAAAATTTGTTTGAATTGTAGTTTTTAAGTTATTTAAGAAAAACAAATTTTGCTGGAGTAACGTTTGAAACGTTACCCAGGCAAAATCGTCTTTCAAAAATTAGTTTCAGCACGGAACCAAATACATGAATAGATAGCTTTTGTTGAGTAGTAAATGTTTATAAATAGCAAAATTTGTGTGTGGTATAGTTCTTTAGTTATTTAAGATTTTGCTGCGGTAACGTTTTGGGATTTCCCAGATCTCGAAAACGGCTCAACGCAGAAGTTTGAAAAAAATACCAATAAAAGACCTCAATTTGTTTAAATTTGTTTAATCATTAGTTTTTGATTTGGTTGACGTAAACCAATATAATTAAATGGTTTCAAAAATCAGAAGAAACGGGTTTGCAAGTAAACCAATACACTTATAACCAAATAAACAGCTGTAAAAAATACCCGTGGTTCGACGCTTGTTTACATCAGAAATATTAGATTTCATACTTTACACATTAAGAAGATAAAAACAAATTTGATTTATTTTAGACTGGTCGTACTTTAGCGATCAAATACGCAGTTCCCATAACATTAAGAAACATGGCATACTTTAAACAAATTAAAATGATTCCTGAAAATTCCTTCCTGTTATTTGCAGCTTTGAATTACGGCTCTAATGAAAGTTATCTCAAAAACAAGATTATGTCAGCAATTCTCTAATGAGCCGACCAAATTGAAAAGGTCACATAAAAGCGACCGCACCATACATAAGCGCAACCATCTGAAATGAACAGGGTAATATAGATGTTTTGTTAGTACAGTTGAATACAAAAGTTTTCTGGTCAGGTTAGTTAAAATAATAAAATGGTTAAGATTCATTATTTTTATTTAAAAAATCAGTCTCATACAAATTATATGTATTGCTTTGCCTTAGCATCAACATTTTTAGAGAAAAATCACAGATAAGTTATAACCTACTTACTTAATTTTAATATTTGGATACATTAATAGTTTGTACAATTTTCCTTAGGAGGTATGTACTAATAACGTAGGGTGATAGGTGGACTCCATTTCACCTCGACTCACAGTATGGCATTTTAATATGAGTTTTGTTACGTGTTACTTAGAGTGAATATTTTAACATTACATGTGAATGTGACTGCCACAGGTGGATAACCCGTGAACCAATCATTGTCAAAGCGTCGTAACCTTCTTTTAACTTAATGTTGAAATATCCACTCTAAGTAACACGACATAAAGCTCATATTTCAATACCACAGTGTGACTTGAGTTGGAATTGAGTCGGCGTTGTGTGTGTAATGTGCAAAGCACATTTAATGTTTTTTTTTACAAAATATGTATTATCGGCTTGCCTATATTTCTTGCCCTTATGAGGGACGGTTTCGAGCATATTCTATAAAAAATGTATATAATCATAAAACTTTTAAATGAGAAAACAACAATATAATAAAAATCTTCCAACAATTATATAAAAAATAAACAACTTTTACACTTATGTACCTATTTAAAAATATAGGAAACAGTACAGTTTTTATCATTAATAACTACTAATATCACTCATAATCACAGATTCGTACCTAATTCAATAAAATTTGTGTGGTCATTGGGACCGTATAAAATTATGTGTTTTATGCTTCCAGTCTCTAACGTTTTAATTACCTACACTAATGAATATATAATCAAATGTGGCATTATGGAGTTTTTGCATTTCTGTAGTTTACAGTACAGATCATCGTAACATTCATATTGTTGAGTTTTCGTTCTGTAACAGTATGCTCTGTAATGTCCAATCAATGTGGAACTTGATGGTGGGTCAAAATCAATTACTGCCAAAATCATATACTGTTGGCCATTTAACTCTATATTAATCTGTCTGGTGGCAGAAAAGTATATGTTGCTCATGAATACCTGTTCTAAAATCATTGTTATATTACGTGTGCGTTACCCAGGCAAAATGTTTTGTACATTAATATACGCTGAATGACTATTTTATACTGAAACACAACTGTACTGTAAAATAAAAACATTTAATACTCACATCGTTCAAAGACGTCGTCGTACACACACACATAAACCACAAGCACTTCTCTCCAAAACACTTGGTTCACGACTGATTGTTTCATTGGTTCGGTCGGAGCTAGCGTATCCATAGATAGAGCGTACTCAACTACTCACAGCTAAAGAGTAAGTAAGACAAGGCATATAGCTGTTGCGTTGCATTGCACACAGCGATGCGCGCTGCTCTGACTAGCATCAAGAACGTTAAAACGTTTTTAGCGTGGCTTTGCGTTGTGGTTAGGGCTTTCAAAATTACGGAAATATCAATTACGTAACTAATTACGCAACTTATTTCTTCAATTCCGTAATTACGTAATTTTTCCCTAATCGACTATGAATTTTTGAAAATATTGTAGTTACAGTTTACAATTATCTTTTACTATCTCAAATTCAAGGTATTATCAAAATAAACACAATAATTAAGCAAAAAAATATTTATGTAACAACTTTAGCATCGTAGTTTTAATCAGATTTCGTCGGGATCCCTTCTTATCGCATAATGTTCTTTGTCCTAATATACTTCGGCATAACGATTTGGGCACAATTTGTTTTGGCATAATAATACTTCGGCATAATTTTTTAGTCATACATTTTATGTTGGCATAATCATCTTAAACACTAATTTGTTTTGGCATAAAATAGATTCGCATAACGTTAGTAGGCCTAATGACTATTAGCATAGTAATATATAGTAATATTTATTCTTTTCCAGTAGATACGAGCGACTACATTACTGAGTAACTGGAAATACAGCTCGGGACTTTCTGGCACCCCTACTCGGACAATTTAGGTTAGAAGAGGCAATCCTCTTCTTGTTTTTTTTTTTCTTAACCTCCCAGAAGTAGGAGCCCCGCGAAGCGGGGCTCCGTCGACATGCCACTATAATAAATTAATGCTTTAGGATATTATGCTTAAAAAAGTTATGCTTTAGAACTTTATGCTTAATCATTATTATGGTTAGAGAAATTATGCTTAAAAAATTATGCGTAAGCTGTTATGTGTAACTATATTATGCGGAAATATAATTATGCCGAACAAAATTATGCTAAGTTATATTAGGTCTTAAATTTTTATGCAAATGGATAGGGAACCGTTTTTGTCTCATAAAACAACCAACAATTTAGCAATGAAACTAGACTTTCATTTTAGTTAAGAAAGTGAAGAGCATAGTAGTTCCTCGTAGCCGTAGGGACTTTTCGCCAGGGACTCCCCGGCCCTACCGACTCGCCAACTTGATATATTTGAACTCTATTCTGTACATCTTAGAATTATTTTTGCAAGATTTAACAAACGATAAAATAAACTGCGGGGAATCCCCTGTTTGTATAGTTTTGATCTAGATATATCGTATAGTGTTGCCGCATTATAAATGGTACGTAGTAGATTGCTTTTTTATTGGTTGACCATTTTGATTGATTTATGATACCAACAATTACGTAAGTACGGAATTGACATCTTCAGTTACGGAATTTAAAATACTTTTAAATTAGTTCGTAATTACGTAATTGCGTAATTACGTAATTACGTAATGAAAGCCCTAGTTGTGGTATCAAAATAAAACATTTGGTTTAACAGAAACAACAAATTAAGTACTAAAAATATAGCTACATGTATATATGTTTGTATTGTTTTAAATCACACTATAAATTATACACTATGATATTACACTTTTATTAACTAGTAAAAATTGTGTAATATGGTACTGCACTTAAAAAATATTAAAAAATCGGCTTCACGAATAACGTTTTTCTGCTTAACTGTACAAAACATCGGTTACCAAGCTGCTAATTTGCGAAGATTACCCGTACGTACGGTGCAGTCGCTTTTACGTGACCTTTTCAATTTGGTCGGCTTATTAGAGAATTGCTGACATATTCTTGTTTTTGAGATAACTTTCATTAGAGCCGTAATTCAAGGCTGAAATTAACAGGAAAGAATTTTCAGGAATCATTTTAATTTGTTTAAAGTATGCCATGTTTCTTAATGTTATGGGAACTGCGTATTCGATCGCTAAAGTACGACCAGTCTAAAATAAATCAAATTTGTTTTTATCTTCTTAACGTGTAAAGTATGAAATCTAAAATGTCTGCTGTAAACAAGCGTCGAACCACGGGTATTTTTTACAGCTGTTTATTTGGTTATAAGTGTATTGGTTCACATGTAAACCCGCTTCTTCTGATTTTTGAAACCATTTAATTACATTGGTTTACGTCAACCAAATCAAAAACTAATGATTAAACAAATTTAAACAAATTAAGGTCTTTTATTGGTATTTTTTTCAAACTTCTGCGTTGAGCCGTTTTCGAGATCTGGGAAATCCCAAAACGTTACCGCAGCAAAATCTTAAATAACTAAAGAACTATACCACACACAAATTTTGCTATTTATAAACATTTACTACTCAACAAAAGCTATCTATTCATGTATTTGGTTCCGTGCTGAAACTAATTTTTGAAAGACGATTTTGCCTGGGTAACGTTTCAAACGTTACTCCAGCAAAATTTGTTTTTCTTAAATAACTTAAAAACTACAATTCAAACAAATTTTGCTATTAGTAAACAAATTGCTCCTCATGATACACTAATTATTTGTTTAAGTCTCATCTCTCTAAAGCAAAACATTTTGCCTGGGTAACGCACACTATTTTAAATGTGCTGAATGAACTGGGAAAAGGAAAATAAAAATAAAACACCAAAAAGACTTCCATTTACAATGTTTTTTTAATCAATATAATAATATTCTTAATAAATCCAAAATATTTACACAATACAAAAAACATACAATACGACCATGATCGGCGTCCGTGGCCATCCGAGGCGGCCAGTGCTACTATTACTAACCAATTTCGGGGAACTGCTTGCAACAACTACTCTATTGCGTTGGTTTAAAGTTCAATATTGACTGCCGCTTCCTAAGTCGCGATAAGTCCACAATACAATAGATTGAATGAAACGAGTAGTTTGTTAAACAAAGAACTGCCTTCATCGAGTACTAGTGATCTTGTGGCGAGGGATACAACTACTAGATATTTAGAGTTAAAATGGTGAGGAAGCGGCGCGGTCAATGCTGCTCATTCTACCATTCCATGGTACGCCATCACTTAAATCATACAAGAAAATGAAAACATCTCCAATGAGAGGACTGCGGCATACCACGAAATGGGCCTCAAATTCATCTATAAGCTTTGATTATTATACATTAGTTGACAGTTGCGTACCAACAATTTATAGACAATTTAATTTCCAACAACACGACGGACTTGGGCTGTTATAAAATCTCATAGAGTTACAAAGTGACGCGTCAGGACATGTTCCATTCTCGCAGGTGTTACGCGGTACCTATCCTTCTTATACATAAATAATAAGTTGCTAGGAGTGATTCAAGCCTTCAAAGGAAATTAACGTGATTTTTAATAACAAGCGAAAACTGATTGCGTTCACACAACAATATATAATCATAGCGAATTTCTAAATCAGTAATAGCTGTTAAAAACTGGATTTAAGAACGATAGGCAAACTGGCGAACGCTACAAGTTCTTGCAATATATCGACAAATAGAGGTGTGATAGCTAACGGAGATGATCGATGTCAAATCTACAGCCTAAAGTTATCGACATTATCAACTTTCGGGTTCCGCAGACCCCAGTGGGCCCTCCCTGTATGGAATGCGATTATAAAAAAAAACCGGCCAAGAGCGTGTCAGGCCACGCTCAGTGTAGGGTTCCGTAGTTTCCCGTCTTAAATAATGAAATACGTAAACGAAGTTAAAAAAAATGCTTGTATATATGATTAAATAATTGATTATACTACAAACTTAGTCCAGGAATTTTGTACCACCTTCTTGTTTTTTTTGCACAAAAACTGTTCTTTCCATCAAGTTCAAAATAATTTTCCTAGAAAGTCCTTATAAAGTTCTACTTTCCAGATTTTTTTCATATTTTCTAAACTTATGGTTCAAAAGTTAGAGGGGGGGGGACACATTGTTTTTGACTTTAGGAGCGATTATTTCCGAAACTATTGACATCATCAAAAAATGATCTTAGTAAACCCCTATTCATTTTTAAATACCTATCCAACGATATATCACACGTTAGGGTTGAAATTAAAAAAAAAATCACTTTCTATTTTACATATAGGGGGGCTACCCTAAAAAAACATTTTTTTCCAATTTTTATTTTTGCACTTTGTCGGCGTGATTGATATACATATTGGTACCAAATTTCAGCTTTCTAGTGCTAACGGTCACAGAGATTAAGCGAGGACGGACAGACAGACAGACAGACAGACATGGCGAAACTATAAGGGTTCCTAGTTAACTACGGAACCCTAAAAAGGATAAGACATTAATGACCCCACCGTTTACATTTTACTTATAAAATATAAATTATACAAGACAATATACATAATAATTAATAATATGTTTAGAACAATTTATCCATCGAATAATTAGTGTTTTAAAAATAACTATATAACTTCCTAACTGAGAAGTGTAAATCTATTTCATTAAATAACTATGCCATATTATATTATTTTGAACTAAAATAATGTATGATGGATGTACCTACACATTTCAACGAGGATTGAATTGATTTTATTATTAGTACTATGAAGGGATTCCCGTTTATTATCGACTTGTTCCCAAGCGATACATTGCGAAGGGAATGTTGTCCGTTGATACACTCGAAGAGGGAATACTTCGCTCGGAATTGTACTGAGATAATTGGAGAGTGAGGAGACACACTAGCCTACTACGACGTGTGGACACCACGAGCGAGCGAAGCTGGGGGGGGGGGGGGGGCGTCGGTACGCAGGGAACCTTCATCGTACCACCACGACTACCTATGGAAGTAAACTCCTTACTTATAAATGTTACTCTATATTTATATAAAATTACAATATTTCACGAAGCGTAACTGTTTTCGTATTGTAGACTCAAACTTGTCATCCAAACGTCTCGACCCATTTTCGATCTCTCAAACTTAAAAATTAAAATATATATTTCAAAATATATCACTAAAGTGTGCAGACACAAATAATAACATTTATAAGTAAAAGAACATTGAGACGCAAGGTTTTGTGGCAAACAACAACACATCTGAGGCTGGCACGAGCACGACGTACACGTGAACTGAATACGTAAACTTTTTCGAAAAATACAAGTAACCTTTACCATTTAGGTCCAAAAGCACAATCAGTATTCCTCAAAGATATAAAAAAAAACCATAACATAGAGTGACGTATTTTTCAATTTTAAAACCCATGTTTTTACTTTACATTTACGCCACGTACTCGCGCCTGTTCACAAAAGATGATTATTATTTCATTTTTGCGAAACTAAAATTGCTATTGAAATCAGTATTCTTGTTAGTTGCCACATTGACGAGTACAGATGATTATAAAATAATATTAAATGTATATGTAACGATACACGAATGTAAATGCACCTTCACCAATAAATTTTGACACCCTCTGACCGACATAGAGGTCTATGGACGTCAAATTACGATGTCCAAAGACGTCCGTGACGGACAACAGCTTCTATTTCAAACGCAATATACTTTAGCTGGAGAAATAGTAATGACACATGAATATAAGGTGGAATATAGCTGAATCTAAAGTGTATGTCCTCGTGTATACAGTGCCCCAACTGAAGTATACTGTATAACTGAAGTATACTGTATAACTGAAGTATACTGTATAATGTTTTATTAAATTGTATAACACAAGCTCAATTACTGCTAAACGAAAGAATCTCGTTAGTTACCCTACGGCACAGTGCACTGCTATATACGAACCAAAGTAAATATAATCATTTTATTACAGTTACAAATAAGTTTTAAAACTAGTTATCATTTTTTTAATAATTAGCTTGTTTTTTATTAATATTGTATAATGTTTTAATGCGGCCCGCGTGGACGTACAAACACACTTTAAAATTAAATATATTATGAGACAGGCCCGCGGGGAAAGTCAGTATTAAATATAAATATTGCAAGAAATAAGTAGATATACATATGTATACAGCTATAGACTTCCCCGCGTGGCTTTGCTCGATAACAATTCGCTAATTTGTTGAGAAAATAGAAAGTAAAACACACGATTCATATAGTTGGAAACAGCAATACAATTTGATACTTTTGCTCCTATAATTAAAAAAAAAATTACTAAAAAATTCCATTAATTTTTTTTGAATCTGTAGTCACCCAACTCGATATGGTAAAATTTTAATCTCAAGTTTCGTTCAAGCGTTTGAATAATTATCGCATTTAATGCGGTTAATGCCACACAAAAAAAAATAGTTCATTCTTATTTTTATTACAGGAGCAGAAACAATCTTGGATAGCTTTTCATACAACAACGATATACTGCATTTATTCAGTAACATAATGCCACTGGCACATATATAATAATTGTTGTACTCGCTTAAAACTGATTGCTAAGTGTGTCGTGTGCTGAAGGCGGGTGGAGTGTGTCTGTCGGTCGCGGGCAGTACGGCAGGCCGGAGTGGTGTGTCGTCGGCCGGCGGATGTGTCGTTACCTACTACATACCTCAACCCGCGCGCACGCCCTCGACAATCGGCGGTTTTGTCTGGAATTTTGAGAAAAAAAAATTGTTATGGGGAGTTAAATATTTGACCAAATAATTATCACACTAGTTTTTACCCACAGTATCGCTTTCAATGCTTGTGCGTATTGCCTATGGCGCAATCCTTTGGGTCCCAGTTTCTATAAACACTGAGAAACTTTCAAGAAAGTATTCCTACGGGTTCAAAAATTTTCTAGCTCGCTACTAAATTGTTTTATCACTCTATTTAATCTCTTGATTCTCTGCTAAATCAATAATTCGATATTTTATTGACTCAAAAGAGGACTTAACATATTCGAAGCGGTGATCTAATGAATTCAATTGCTTTTGTATTCGACATCCTTACCATGTTACTGTGACCAGGGCTTATAATACCAGCTTATTATTAGTATCCACTGGTACAGGTCTCTATATAAATATAAAATCAACTGTTCTTTAGTCTCGCTGAAACTCTAAAACGGCTAGCCTCATTTGGCTAATTTTGTTTTTTAATTATTTTTGGAAGTCTAGGGACGGTTTAAAAGTTGAGTAATTATGATAAAAATATTTGAAATATAGTAAAAGCAACAATTTCGTTTTCCCTTAGAAACTATTCCTACCTGTCAAATATTTGATATTCGTCCCGTCGTTCAGAAATCAAATAAGTGGTACGAAGTTTACCGTGTCAGCTAGTCGATAATAAATATTGCACATCGACCTATGGAAAGATATATTCGGCAAGTTCTACTGTCGTAATGCGTTAGCTCTACTGTCGCACGGAAAGCTAACCAATCACAATGAACTACGAACCAGCGACAAGCGTCATAAAGGTAGTGTGTGTCAAAGATTTTTTTTTTCGTGGTAAAATCATCAAATGATGTCCCTCCCACCCAGGGCAGGGCGGGAGGGACTGTCAGACTTGTACTGACTAAAATCCACGGTGTCCTTCAATAGCCCTCTACGTACCGGAGTCACGGTAATTCGTTAGTCCCGCGACCAGTGTGTCAAAGATAGCACTCTGCTAAGCCGAAACCCACCACACTATTCCCAAACCACTGTAACTCCTGAAAGCCAGAATCAACAGTGGAAAAAAGTCGAGATGAATTTACCTGTCTTGGATTCTGCAACGAAATTAATCAGAAAAGAATAGTGGAGGAGTAGGAAAACTACGTAATTTCCACTTCCCTCCATATCAAGCAGGAGACAGAATAAAACAAGGCCAATAGGTACAAAAGGGTCAGAGTGAAGAGTAAGGGCAGGTAGCAGTACTCACCAGACGTGCTATCACTTGCAGCAGGAGCCCTGGCGCGCCTGCTCGCTGTCCCCCAGGCGCCGCGCGCCGCCCGCCGCCGCCGCGCCGCCGCCCTCGCTCTTTGGTAACTTGTTGGCTGGAACATTTACATACACACTGTTATTAAACATGCAACACTAGAACGAGTCTATTAGGATGATTTTAACGAAGGAAACAAACCGTACACCGTTGCAATAACATAACATCAGGACTGTAATTCCTGAAAGATTGAGCAGAGGTGTACCAAATAGTGCATCCACATTTCGCCAGATATCTTTAAGTACCGTGTAGTTGAAGAGGTACACCTATTTCCATTAATCGAACACAAATCCTGACTCTGTGAATGCTACTAGGAAAATTCTGATGGGACAGACCAATAACACATAGCCAGATCTGAAAATCGTAACAAGGACTTCCTGCCTAGTCGCACTTACGGTGCTGATTTGATATTTTTAAAGCACAGACACTCATTTTAAAGACACATTGCTTCGAGATTCCGTTGACGAGACCTATCAAAGATATCCTCAAAATATACTCAGGAAAAAGATAGTAGCTGAAGCTGAAGTGGCAATGGGCAGGCCATATTGCTCGCAGAGCAGATGGCCGATGGGGTCGAAAAGTACTAGAGTGGAGACCACGGACTAGCAAGCGCAGCGTAGGACGTCCACCAACAAGGTGGACAGACGACCTTATAAAGGTCGCCGGAAGACGCTGGATGCAGGTCGCTTCCAACCGGTATATGTGGAGATCTAAAGGGGAGGCCTATGTTCAGCAGTGGACGTCCTATGGCTGAGATGATGATGATGATGAAAACATAGTAAGTACCGTACCGTAGTCGGGTAAAATCAAAATCTGGAGAACAGTTACGACAGATTTCAACCTTAGAACTTCTTACCCAATAATGACGCCGATCAAAATGTTTATTTTCCATTGAAGCTCCCCAGTTACTCTTTAAAACTGTTTAACAATATTTTGTATTCTATATGTTGTCTACTCACCGATAGCTAAGAATATGTCGTTAACATTCATGGCGGTCTTGGCGCTGGTCTCCATGAAGAGCAGGCCGTTCTCGTCGGCGTAGGCCTGCGCCTCCTCGAACTCCACCATGCGCTTGGCGGCGAGATCGCTCTTGTTGCCAGCCAGCGCTATCACTATGGAGGGGGACGCTTGCCGCTGCAGCTCTTTTACCCAGTTCTTGGCGCGTCCGAATGTGTCCTGAGAAGGTGGTTTATGTTTAGAATAACATTATGTATGATGTCTTACCATGGGGTATCGTATTACCCAGTTACTGGGGTGTGGAGGTCCGACAGGCAGTCGCTCCATGTAAAATACTGATATCCAGCGGCATCTGGTTTGACTGGAAGCCGACCCCAATATAGTTGGGAAAAGGCTAGGCAGATGAGAAAGATTATGTATGATGTGCACCTGGGCCGGCCATCTTTTGCATGCCCAACGAACTATAGGTCAAAATAACCAATGTCTGGAGCCTGGACACAATCAAGCGTCGCGGCAAACCTCGAAAAAGATGGTCGATGCCAACTCGATGATTTTCAGAAAAAAAATAAACTGTATTATTACACCAATCGATATTGTCGCTTATAAGAATCAAATTCAGGGAAGTAATGATAGATGCAAGGCAAACTTTTATATCGTATCTTTACAAATCTATAGGTTGAAATACAGGCAGGTCTCCAATTTTGTGTTTGGATCTTATTGGAGAACTTTTGGACAAGTTTTCAGCGTCCCTGAAAACACCTGCCCAAAATACCAGACAACTCTCAGAATATTAAACGTCATATTCAATTAAATAAACATATCATTACCTACCTATCTACCTATCATTATTCAAACTTGTTTTTCTTAAGAGAACGGCCATTAAACTTTGTATACCTTTAAACAAGTACATAACATATCACATTCACTTGCATGCAGTAAATATTTATAGCACAGCTCTACATACATTATATACACACATATATGACAGTTATGTACGGTCGTTATCTTTGTCGGTCTGTCTGTCGCCCTTGAACTCACGAAGACTTACTTGTTTAATACCATTTACTGAGCATTGTATTGACCGCAACCAAAATAGTTGAATGCTTATTGTGTCATGCTACGCGTGCTGTTGTTTAAAATATAATACAAGCCTTTTTTGGGTGTAGGAAATTATCAAATGACTCTGATTTAATATTTTTGTTTTTTTTTTTTTAGTTCATATAATTTAATAATTATGATTAATTCATTATTTTTTACTTTCATACAATTTAATAATTATAATTAATTCTTCATTTTTGTACTTTCATCCAATTTAGTAATTAATTATTTTAACAAAAAACAAGGATGTAAATCAGCCATTGAATACCGTGCCGTACCACTTCTGTATATAAAATAAAAAGGTAATAAGGCACATTTCACGATTGTATACACTCTATGATTAGAGATAAAACACTGAATGTTTACGATGTACTTAAGTTACCGGGGAGTCTCGGAGGGTTTTTAAAAGGCACAACTTTACTTGACGACCGTTTATTTCAGACTGACTATTCTATCTTAACTAACAACAGGATACAAATTCACTTAATATCTAGCGTTTAGAGTTACACTCTGGCAATATCGGGAATGCTTGGTCAGCAGAGCCCGCCGGTCGCGGCTGGGATCAGCGCACTGTTATTGTTCCCACCGGAATACTTGCTAGAGATAAGGCAGGTAGAGCATTCATAACGCCTCCCCCCGCAGCTTCAAAATTATCCGAGGGACTTTTATCGCTCGGATTATTTTGAAATTTGAAATTACAGTACTTATACATATATCAGAGTTACAGAAATGCTTAAAATTATGATTATATGTAATAATAGAGTTCCGATGCTAACAGTTTTTACATTTATCACCGCGTCACGGTTATTTTCCACTTCACTTTCACTGATTTTTAACAGGCCATTAAGTTGTTGTAAATTCACTAAATCACTTGTATTCAAATTAATAGGTTTTCGCTGCATCTGAGATTCGGAGAGCACGATTTCAGGAAGATTAATGATAGGCAGTTTCGGCAGGTTCAAGTTACTCGTGGTGCTGTAGCGGGTTTTAAGAGCCATTTCGCCAATATGGACATTGCAGTTATCGTCTAACATCAAGTAGTAAGTACCTCGTATCTTATCTTTGATAATTTCATTATTTTAGCAGATCTTTGATAGGATGGTTTCCGCTTTACTGTAGAGTATCCATCGGTCTTTCCCCACAGGCTGGATCTTTAGGTTATTGATTTCGACTGGAACCGAATTGCAGGAACTAATGTTGTCGGAGAATTTCATCAAAGCGGCTATACAAGTATCTTCCTCCACGAACGGCATCATAACCTCATGTCTCCTCATAGAGTTCGGTGCATGGCTGGGAGAGCAAGACCATTTTCGACCCTCTTACTAGCAGGTAAGGATATTTGGGAATTATGAGCGTAGTTTGGTTAGAAGGATTAGTTGTAGGAATCGGGATCGCTCGGTAGTAGTTATATATATCATTTTTACTATAGGTATATCTAAAACGAATGTTATTTGACTTCCTTTTGAAAAGGCTTTTATACTTATACACTGTTCTAATTCTACTAGATTACCGTAATTAACTAGATATACAAGTTTAAATGTTAGTTTGGTGTATCAAATTTCGCATTTCCCATAACTACATTTATGTGGATGAAATTATTCATAGTAGAATTCGCCACGTTAATCAGCGATCTGAACATTTCTGAAATAACGATTACTTTTTATTTAAAGTGTCTTGACGTGTTTTTATATCCCAATCAATTGTTCGTACCTGATAGCATCGTCATAGTCTAAATTACCACTAATTATCTTAATGATAGATCCTAGAGGGTTAAAGATCCCTTGCTTAATTCTAATCGATGGAGCTAACTGATTGAATTTTTCTATGCTGGAATTCATGACATAATCGGTTTGAAACTTCACATCCATCAATTTTTGATTGAATGTTTTATTTCCAAAGTAACTCCTGACTTGTATATATATATATATATATATTTTTTATATTCAGCTCTAAGTCTTCTCGCATCGAACTTAAATCTAAAACCTTAATAATATTCCACTTATCATAACTTACACTAGCTTGACCTTGCTTCGTAAGAATCACTCCTGGATTCTTATTAATTATGTGCAGTTGAAGGGCCTGGGTCCTGAAGGTCAGGATCAGGAGCACGAGGTGGCACCCGTGTAGGTCGTTTAATGTCCTTAATAGGTACTTTGGTATCGCGGGTTTTGATTTTTACTGGACAAGTGTTCCTAGTAATATCTCCGGTTACTGTAGCTTTTTGGTAGCGAGGTTTATCTTTGCTACGTCTGATGTTTACCCCTTTTATGTATATATCATCCCCTTCCTGTACATCAAATGACGTCTCTCCGCCACGTTTTTCTTTTACCTTTTCCTTATTTTGTATTATTTTATCTGTTAGCTGTTTATAGAGATATTTCGTTCGCTGAACATGATCTTTCACTAACTGTTGTGTGTATTGTTTCTCGAAATTTACGGCAAAAGTACTATTAGATTCGGTATGGCCAAAGACAACTTCAAAGGGTGTAAGACCTGTCGTGGAATGAATACTTTGATTGTAGGCCATAATCGCATATGTCAAGACGTTGGCTGCGTCCGTTATTTTATGTTCATATTTAGCGCTACGATATATCTCTGCTATAGTAGAATGGAAACGCTCTATTATTCCCATGGAATTGGGATTATGTGCAGTGCCTATGTGCAAGTCTATTTTATAGAATTGTAGAGTTTCCTTTAATAAAATGTTGTTGAATTCTGACCCAGGGTCAGCACTGATTTTATTTGGTACGCCATAAAATGAGAAATATTTGATAAGTGCGCGAACTACCTCAGGAGTCGAGCGATTGGATAGTTCAAAGGCTTGTCCTAGTTTACTGAATGCGTCAACTATGGTAAGAAAGTATTTCCCTTCAATGGAATACAGGTCTATGAAGATTTCGGCAAATGGTTTGGTTTGGGTTTGAGTAAGCTGTAACTGCGGTTTAATGGGTTTGCGGTCATATTTCATTGTCTTACAGATGTCACAAGAATTAATTACTGTCGCAACAGTTATATCCATATTTGGCCAGTAATATGTCCGTTTAAGGTGCATGAGCGTTTCTTTAATTCCGCGGTGACATGTTTTACCGCGATGATACGTAAGTATAACTGCGCGTTGCTCGTCCTCGTCTTCAATGTATACCACTCTTTTAGTGCATTCATAAATTTTAACTGTATTCTTTTTAAATAATCTAGTAACGGCGTCCGTAAACTGACTTCTGTGTATTTTATCTTCGAAATAAAAGAAATATTTAGTTTTAGGTTTTATGTATTCTAGTAGGAAGTTTTTAACTAAAGTGGGATTATCAACAGGTAAGTGAACTTCTAAAACTTTTTGTTTATCTCGTGATAAATCTTTAACTGATGTCTGGTTTCTGTTCCAGGCAAAGACAAGAACTTGGTGGGGCTTCGTATCTACTGCTTCGTTTAATATGGGGATTCCGTCGGTATCAACATCCTTGGCAGAGTGAATTGTTTCAGGCAATGACGAGGCTGTAATAGTACTAGATGTTGGAGAGCCGACTGGATAAGAGGTAAGCGAAGGCGCACTAATCGTTTCCGATGAATCGGAGATGACTATAGTATCGTTATCTTTGTTCGTGTCACTTGCGTTACACTGCATGGATTCGTTATCATTATTATTGGTAAGTATATTTAATTTTATACGTGACAAGGCATCCGCGTTACTGTTCTGTTTCCCATTTTTGTAAATGATATCGAAATCGAATTCAGCCAATCTAAGCTTCCATCGAGTGAGCTTACTGTCAGGCTCTTTAAATGAGGTAAGCCAGGCTAGAGGACGATGGTCCGTGTAGATAGTGAATTTTCGCCCATATAGGTACGGACGAAAATGTTTTGTTGCCCAAATAATGGCTAGCATTTCTTTCTCTACTGTACTGTAACGTGTCTCCGCGTCATTTAAAGTGCGGCTCGCGTAGGCTATGGGCTTGTCACTTCCAATAGAGCCTTGTGAAAGGACTGCTCCCAGAGCATAATTAGAGGCATCCGTAGTTAAGACAAAAGGTTTGGAGAAATCGGGGAACTGAAGAATAGGCGCGTTTACTAGCAACTCTTTACACTTATTAAAGGCATCGATAAAGGATTGGCTGATCTGTACTTTGTTTCGTTTTTTTAAACAAGAGGTAAGTGGTTGCGTGATTTTAGCAAAGTCTTTTATAAATTTACGGTAATAACCGACTAACCCCAAGAAACTTTTTATTTCAGTGGGCGTTCTCGGTAACGGAAAGTCTAGTACTGCTTTTATTTTGTCATTGTTGGGTTCTAGCCCGTCTTTGGTAATTTTGTGTCCTAAATAAAGTACTTCTGTACGTAAAAATTCGCATTTGTCAAGCGTCACCTTCAAGTTGGTTTGTCTAAGTCGATCAAAAACTTTCCTAAGTTTATCTATATGTTCCTGCAAGCTATTTGAAAAGACTATTATATCGTCTAGGTAAACCAGGCAATGGATACCTTGCAATCCCCTCAACACGTTATCCATTGCGCGTTGAAAAGTTGCAGGTGCGGTCTTAAGGCCAAAGGGCATGCGGGTGAATTCAAAGTGCCCTGATGGGGTAGTGAACGCAGTTTTGGGTCTATCTTGTTTATCTATTTCCAGCTGGTGGTAGCCACTTGCGAGGTCTAGTGTCGTAAAGTAGGTGGATTTCCCTAATTTGTCAAATAAGTCGTTTATGTTAGGTAAGGGATATTTGTCGTCCGTAGTTATGTCATTCAAGCGTCGATAGTCTATAACCATCCTATATTTTTGTTCACCCGAGGCGTCCATTTTTTTTGGTACAAGATGTACGGGTGAACTCCAAGGCGAAAATGATTCCTGAATGACGTCATTTTGCAATAATTTTTCAACTTGTTTTTGTACTTCTATATTCTGCGACGGTGGAAGTCTATAGGGGCGGACATAAATGGGATCTTCATTTTTAGTTCTAATCTGATGCTTTACCTGATTGCTAAAAGTAAGAGGAAGTTCATCACAATGGAATATGTCTCTGTATTCAAAACATAATTTGGTTATAGCCTCACGTTCTTCCGCATTGGTGTGGTCTAATCGTAATTTAGTTAAATTATTTTTAAGTAAATCATCGATTTCAAAGTTGCTCAATGGTTCGTTATTTGTCATATTTATCTCACAAGTATTGTCATTTAATTTACATGTAATCAAGGGTTGCCGAAACGTTAATGTGACGCTATTTTCTGAAACATTCTGTATAACTGTAGTTGCAAATGAATCGATACATTTCACGAGAGCACTCGGCATTCTAACACCCTGTCCGAAATCTGTATAGTTTAATATAGCATCTCCATTTTTTATATCGGTCGGAACTTTAACTCGCGACTCTGACCTTGGTTCTAATGTGACCTCGTATGGCGGGTTATATAATATACGAATGTCTGTTGTGGGCGTACGTAATATTTGGTTTTTCATATCAATAGAGGCTTCTAATTGTTTTAATAAGTCTGAGCCTATTAAACCATCATATTTTTTATCTACGTCATATACGTAAAACTTATGTTTACCTAAAGTTTTAAAGGTCTTTAAAAGTGGTATATAAATTACTTCATTATGTTGACTACGCGCGTGTGTACTTATGACCTCAAACGGTTCGTATAATTTATATTTTGAAAAATATTCATTGGCTTTGACAGGACTTATGAAAGACCGTGTACTTCCAGTATCTATCATGAAACGGGCCTTGATTTCGGGAATTTCTATGTGCGGGAGTTTTAGGAGTGAATCACAATTCAACTGAATTACTTCGGGTGAAAATTGGAGGCTTGTACCTGAAAATTTTCAGCATCGATTGGTTTTTCATCATTTTTCTTTTCGCAAGGTTCATTGTAAATTTGGGTTTCAGGCATTTCTAAATTATAAGCATAATTTTCTACATAATAACTGACATTTTGATTGGATTGTTCTGACGGGGTCTCTACGGGTTCAATGTTGTAGAATAGATTATTATCGTCATCGAGTAAAATATTTAACATGTTTTGTCTCATCGGGCGAGCTGTACGCATAGAGACATCACTTTCCTGTAACTGTGGTGGATTACGTTGTGGTTGATTTTGTGGGGGTATGCCAAATTTAAATTGTTGATTTGGTGCATTGAAAACTGGCTTGGCCTGATTTGGAGTATTATTATAACCTTGCTGAGGAACGAATCTAAATCTAAAATTTTGTTGACCAGGTAAGTTGGGCTTAAAACCTTGCTGAGGAACTATTGGAATACCAAACTTAAAATTTGCTGGTGTGAACTGTGGTGTGCCGAATCGATTAGCATTATTAAAACCAGGCCTATTATTATTTTGCGTTTGTTGCGGGATACCAAATTTAAAAGGCTGGCTGTTGGGCGATAAAAGGTTTTGTTTAGGCGATCTGGGGTCTACAAAATTATTAGGATTAGGTAATGAAGTTTGTTTCTGAGCTTTGTTTTTATTTTTGTACTGATATTGAAAATTAACTTCCTCCATGACAATGCTAAGTGCACTTTCTAAAGTATTAGAGTTTCTCAAACGTACGATTCTAATCAGATCCTCCGGAAGATTGTATAAAAACACATTAAGACACATACTATTATAAATTATCATTTTAGCAGCTTTTAAACCTTCGTCCGCGAGCAAGTTTACCTTAGAGAAGAGGGTGCTACGCGTTTGTTGAATTCTGTTGCAAAATTGTAAGTAAGTTTCATCATTTTTAATTTTTAAATTTTCGAGCTCAATCGCTACGCACTCCTCTGATCTAGGGTCTCCAAAATGCTGTATGAGAATATTTTTCAATTGTTCCCAAGAATTAATGTCGTCTCTTTCACTTAGTAGAGTTGCCGCTCTACCGCATAATCGGCTAGTAATAGAATGAAATACGTATGTTGATTGTGTCGCATTTTCTGGTCCATTAAAATTTCTCAATATATATTCACACTTTTTTATAAATAAATTTAGCATATTTTGGTCCCCATCAAACTTAGGGATAAGGGAGAGCAATTCTTTTGGAATAACTTGTACTCGGTCTGCCATTATTAAAATAAAATTTAAAGTACGGTATAACAAATAATAAAATTCCGAAAATAATGCTCAAGCACTTTACACTTAAAATAATTACCTAATTAACAAATACGAAGTCAAATAACTTTCGACGATTTTAGTTCGAAAATCACGATATATATCTACTTTCGTAGCCACAGGAAATAACAAGGACAAGACAGGAATCGTAAGGAGGTCTACTTACAGTTCGCTCGTTCCCATGCCTTCCCGTAGAGCTGCAATCGTAGAAACAGGAACCCTCGGCACCCGGTTGACAGGAATTTGTTTGGTTCGAGTTTACCCAATACCGCGCGCACAGAACCGATTTAGTGTCCTTCGAAGCACAGGCTAAATTTTGGGTATCCTACCGGCTGCGCCACTTAAGTTACCGGGGAGTCTCGGAGGGTTTTTAAAAGGCACAACTTTACTTGACGACCGTTTATTTCAGACTGACTATTCTATCTTAACTAACAACAGGATACAAATTCACTTAATATCTAGCGTTTAGAGTTACACTCTGGCAATATCGGGAATGCTTGGTCAGCAGAGCCCGCCGGTCGCGGCTGGGATCAGCGCACTGTTATTGTTCCCACCGGAATACTTGCTAGAGATAAGGCAGGTAGAGCATTCATAACGATGTCGTGCACTATGCATAACATTTTTTTATGTCTAATTGTTGTGTCTATATATAGCGATACATATCATAGACAAAGACAAACATAATTTAAATGAATTGGTCGAATTTGAAAATTAAATATGTACTAGGTAGGTATGAAATATTTTATTTGGAAAGAAATAATCGACTTCGAGCGAGATTTGTGCCTGCAACCTCAGGATTCAGTACATCCGACATTTTTAGCACCCGAACCTACATTTGAAATTCGCGACGCTTGCCTTACTATTTAAATATTGATGTAACAGCAGATATACGATACAAAGCAGATGCTGCGCTTCAATCAAGTTTGATTAGTATCAGAAAAATACACCGAATCTCCTAGAATAAGTACCAGGCAACGATAAAAGTTAGGAGATAAAATATAACAAGTCAGTCAAGTCGGGGCTCGGCGAGGGATCGTGCCGTATAATTGTTCTTATCTGATAACTTGATAACGGCATATCAGTACGATTGTGTTGCATTTCTTTGACAGAGCTACCACTTTGCTCTCTAGTTGATACTTCTTTGTTGTTTACTTCTATAGTGATATTATACGATTTCCACGAGGCAAGTTTTCGTAAGGCGCAGTTTACATTGATCAAGGACAGTGGCGAGTAGTGAATGCAAGTGCAGTGGCTAGTGGCGAGTAGTAAACGCTGTTGATTCGTTATTACTGGCGTCTTATCACTTGAAAGCCATTAATTTATGATAATTTCGTCACTTCACTCACACAGATTTTATGGCTTTGTACATTAAGAATGATTTACTCTAAACAGAAAGAAAATATCAATTGATTTGTCAAACATTGATTAAACTAAGTATTTAAGTTTATGAGAAACAAAGAATAGTATTTTTCGGCAATTTTCTCGACAAACTTTTTTTTTTTTTAATCGTGGTAAAATCATCAAATGAGTCCTCCCATCCAGGGCAGAGCGGTAGGGACTGTCAGACTCGTACTGACTAAAATCCACGGTGTCCTTCAATAGCCGGGGTCTTACAACTTTTTTGTGGCTCATCTTTCTAGTAAGAATGTCGTCACACCACTGTCCTTACCTACTTCGCTAAACACTTGACCAATGTGAACGAAGCTTTAGGCCGTGCACAGAGTTAGTCAACACTTTCCTGAGATTGATTCTCGCTAAGTGATAAGGATAGCAGGGAAACCACAACAAACCGGTTTGCCAATCTAACTTATATTAATATTTAAATTAAAAGTTTCGATGGATGGATGGTTGTTAGTTGACTTAAATTCACTGTGTTCCTTCAATAGTCCTTTACGTTCCAGGGTCACGGTTACCTATATAGACAGTCACGCGAACATAAAACTATTTACAATATATTTCCCCTTACTCGTGGTCGATACGAGATAAATACAAGTAGTTACAGACAATATTATGGGGTGTAGCAATTTCTTCCTCATGAACAAAGCCACGGGGGGCTAATTGAGTTACTAGAAGATACAATTTTATCGTTCTTGTTTAACAAAGCATAGAGCTTTGTCTATGGTTAGTTAGCCACGAGGTGCTATGAGTGGCTATGATGCTAACATAATGGATTAGCGAAAAAATAATGTTTTACTAATATAAACAGGAGGATGTTCTCATATCGAATCTTACTACTGTTATACATTAATGCGAGAGTTTCATGGATGTTTCTTACTCTGTAACTCAAAAACTACTGCACGGATTTTGATTAAACACTGAAATGTCGATTCAAACAAAATTTCACTGCACACAATTGGCTATTTGATAGCAGCTACAAATTACAAATATAATTAGTCCGTCATTTAGAGTTAAAAAAATAACGGACACGTACCTATTTTTTCTTTTGTAAAATCAATGAATATTCACTAAAATGCCTACAACGCATCAAAACTCGAGAGTGGTGGCTCGTGACGTCTGAATTCAATAGAAATTGTACTAAATTGTGACATATTGCCAATTTTGAAAGCATCGTATCTCAGTCAATTTTGGTTTACGAAACAAAAGAAAAAATACAGGTCGAATATTTTTTGATAATCTAAGTGACAGACTAATTAGAATTTTTCAGTCAAATAGCCAATTGTAACAACGAAGAGATTTTCTCGAATGGAGACCAGGCATCGACAAGCGCAGCGTACGACGTCCACCTACAAGGTAGACTGACGATTTGATGAAGACCGAAGGCTGGATGTAAGTCACTTCCAAACGACCCTTTTGGAAGTCTATAGGGGAGGCCTATGATCAGCAGTGGACGTCCTAAGGCTGATATGATGATTATGATGAAGGGCACCCAGGGCGCAGAAGATATTCTCTAGTATCGGGCAAAGTTAAGAAATGGTAAGGGACATGGTACAGGGCATGGAGTATACGGTTGAAGTACCTATAAAAAATGAATATTTATATCGTATCAGTCGTACAGAGTGCTAAAAAACGCAAAAAGCCACCAAGTAAAACGCAAAAACGTGAAATAATCCAATTGTCATAGTCTTCATATTTCTCGCCCCAATGCCGCCAAAGGTCTCCGCCCACTGGCGTGTAAGTACGAATAAAAATAAAGGTGAAATGTTTATGAAATACTTCGTAATTCCATACATCAATGGTGACCGCTCCATGTCGCGTTAGGCGTAGACAGAACTTTTAACAGGGTTTTTTACGCTATTATGCGGTCTCGAATCTATGATTCGGCAAGTGTGCGATAGGTCTAACAGCTTTTTTCTTCTTTTATTGTGGTAAAATCAACAAATGAGGACACATTTGACTCAGCCAGTGCTGGGCGGGAGGGACTGTCAGACTTGTACTGACTGAAATCCAAGGTGATCCTTCAGTAGCCCTTTACGTTCAAGGGTCACCGTGACCTGATGAGAGTTCTGCGGCCCCGGCAAAGATCTATCAGTCTTGTATTTGTTGCGGCCAACAGATTGGACAGCCCATTGATGTGGCACTGTATGACGACTCAAAGAGCATCTTTCAAAGAGATATTAAAAAAGTGTTCTTTTAAAATTTCATGTATTTGTCCTACCTTTGCTCTTGATGTGTGTGAATGTAATTTTTAGTTTTGTGTGTGTGTAATGTGTAATTTTTACTATGGACTGTGGTCTAAAAATAAAAAATTCTTTATTTATTAAACCAGTGCACAAAGGACGTTTTTTTTTCAGTGAATATTAAAATCATATTACTATTCGTATTATTTACAATCACAATTGACTGATTGACAGGAGCAAACAATACAAAATGAGAGTTGGAAAGTATGGCTAAACAACGTACAAAGCCCACAATATTAAACAAAACAAAAAAAAATATCCCTATATATCATTATAATTCATATCGTATGAGATAAATGCATTGTAATGTGGACCTACAGTTCTTCTTCTTTAAAGATAAGATTATGTCTCCACATAAATGTCTACAGCGACTACAATATCTTATCAAAATACCAATAAACAATAAAAATCTGTAGTTTAGAAAATGATATGTATTTAACTTTAATTTTGTTTTTGAAATTCTGACGAATTTTAGTCTAGGAATAGATGGGACCATTACAAAAAGAAATAGAAGTCTGCAGATGACCGAAACCGCGGGCAAAAGAGAGTTTAAAACAGAGGCGTAGCTACCGCCGTATCAGCCGTATCAATTATACGGGGCCCCCAAGTGTCAAGGGCCCCCGACGATTGGAATAAAAACATAAAATGTTGCTCTTAAATGAATACTGCGGCGGTAAAGCTCCAATTATTGAACTCTATTTTCAAAAAGGCTAGTTCTAGTTAGTATCTAGTTTTGAATGAGCTAATGAACTAAAAATGAGCTACTATCAGTCAGTAATAGCATTAGTTACACGAGTCAGGATGCTATTGTCTTTGTTCTACTAAACTTAGATTAAAAGGGCCCCAAACAAGTTTTGATACGGGGCCCCTTCTGGCCTAGCTACGCCACTGGTTTAAAAATATAAATATTAGAACCCACAAGAATCTAGGTCTCAGTCACTGCGCTGAGCATTCACAAACAAATTTATTCAAGTCACAAAAAGCCGGTCACGTGAAGGCATTACTCGTCTAATTATCCGTGACGCGATTATGTTTGTGAACATCTACGGGAAAATGACCCTAATTTAATTATTGTTTTACGCCTGCGTTGTAAATATGCCTTGAGAATAATCGCATGTAGTTTAGTGTTTATTGCTGAGGAGTCATTCTCCAGGGTGTTTACTAAATTTTACATTCGAATCAAGCTGAATGTATTTTTCTTCAGTTGTCATCTTGGTATTCACAGTCTTCACATAATTCTTTGTTTTCCTAGTTCCTCTTATTGATATCCACATTCATACTTATAACTTCCATAGTCACAAACCCTAGTTTATTTGGGGACGGGCGCTGTGACTCTTTCTTCTTTTTTAGGTTCGCGTTTGACCTTATCTCGCCTGTTGGTAAGCAATGATGTGGTCGATGCTAAAGCACGTTAACATAGAATTTACCTTTTCACTCTTGACTTAAAGACCCTAAGGTTGTTGCTATGCTATCAGGAGTTCTTCCACACTTCAATCGTCATCAACCTAATCACATTCTTTCTCACTTTTCAACCATAATCCTTTGATCTTCCTGTCCCTTTTAACGCGGTTATATTTCTACTCAAAACGTGTCAGTCTGTAATATTTTCTTCAATCAATCTTTTGACTATTCAACTGCGAAGCAATCTCGTACCTCCCAACTTCGAGACAAGCGTGGGTCACATTTAAACAGCACTTCCGGGCTAATCTAAATACCTCAGGCCGTGACAATGGCGGACAATTGACTGAACTCCACTGACCTATCAAAGGAATAAGACCGTGACAATACTGAGAAAAACTGGGCTACAGATTTTAGTGATATCAAAACTTTTTGTGAAATGTGCATTGTTTAGTGCATCATCATCTGCCTAGCCGTTTCCCGACTATATTGGGGTCGGCTTCCAGTCAAACCAGATGCAGCTGAATTTTAGTATTTCACATGGAACCCAGGAACTGGGTAATACGATACCCCATGTTAAGAGTGGTTGTTATACTTTTAGACCTTCTGACTAATAGTAACGACTTTCAAAGATCTACAAATGACAGCTGGGTCCAACGGCTTTTCGTGCTTTCAAGACACGGAGGAAACTCGCTATTACAGATGGTCACCCATCCACAGACCAACCTCGGCAAGCGCGGCTTACACCGGAAGATCGGCCTGTGAGGCTGTAATTATTTAGCCACGAGCTCCTGACTCGAGCACGAGTGTGCATCAAATAAATATTTGTGGTATAATTTGCAACTGGTTGATAAACATTTGTTGTTACCCGTAAACTAATTTGATAGTTTATTTTCTAGTGCAACAAAACATTAAAAAATATATCTACGTTCCTTTTAATATGAGGAAGTCTTCAATGCAGTTTTGAACCGTTAAGAAATCTGTTAAAATGGTTGAAGCTAGTTCGTCGTTCAAAATTTTAAAAAATCTATAGAAAAGAACAAACAGGGGACACTTCTGGGCGCCTCTTTGTTAAAATGTATTTTACATCAATTTTTCAATGAAATGTTACACTCCAGTGCACCAACACCTTTACTTTCGTTCAAAAACACAGTTACATTCCATCGTTGCCACTAAATGGAGAGCAAACACGTCCGACATTTGCCTACTGACCATCGTAGTGACCATGTGGCACTCGGATCGTAGCGGCATTGTCACTCAGGACCAAATTCTAGTGTCGTGCTAATTTTGACATACTTTTTTGTTTTTGAATCTGTGTGTCTTATGTGTATATTTTTTTTAGTTTCATTTTTTGGTTATACTTAAAGATTGTTAATTGTTAACAAAGTAATAATTTGTAGTAACGAACTTATACACACGACTTTATAGTAATCGCTGTGTGGAGCGGAAAAATACATACATTTATGTATGAAAAAGAAAAATTTTCATAATTCCTTTATTTAAACTTAGTAAAAAATACATTTTGCTGCGCAATTTTATAGTTAACTTCCTCCTTATATTAAAGTAAAAAAAAGTAATTTTCCTACCGACTCAAGAATAAAACTGTGTTCAATTTACACCGTTACGACTGAACCGACTCGAATCGAAGTTAAACTTGAACTACATTTACTCAGGGTCGCTCTGTGCGCGGGATGTACGAACTACAGCTCTAGAAGGTTGTATGATCTCTATCTTACAGCTAATATAGAAGTGTGGGGTATGCTTTCGTATACCTCTGCAATGCCAGAATAATAATGCGAGGGCCCGTCGTAAATTCTATTGCAGGGTCCTAACATGTTAAAAAAAAAACAATTGACAATCAAATGACAGGCCTGTTGGTCTAGTGGTTAGTGACCCTGACTGCTATGCCGGAGGTCGTGGGTTCGATTCCCATCCAGGACAAATGTTTGTGTGATGAGCACGATTATTTGTTCTGTGTCTGGGTGTAATTTATCTATAATATGTATGTATTTAGAAATATATAAGTATGTTTATCAGTTGTCTAGTACCCATAACACAAGCTCTGGTTAGCTTGGGACTAGATGGCGTTGTGTGATAGTTTTGGAATATTTATTTATTTATTTATTAATTCAATACTCAATATGTTATTTTCCGGACCCTGTTAGACTATACGCGCAAATAGGAGCCCCTGGTATCCAATACGCGGGGCCCGTAGTAATTGGTACCCTGCTACTATGGTTATCCGACCCTGTACCTCAGGCCCTGTAGACAAGAGTCTGTGGGACTACATGTAATATGTACGGTGAACTCAGTTATCTAAAGTGGGAAATGTCATCAAATGAGTCCTCTCGCCCTGGGTGGAGCGCAAAAAAAGAACTGTCAAACTTGACTGGGCTTTGTACCCAGAAAAAACCTGTTCAGTCTAACTTTTAAAAGATTCGAGTAGAATTTTTTATTTAATTATTTTGAACAGCGCTGAAATTAGTTATTGCGGGAATATTAAAAAAATAGACGTTGCCCCACACTAGGAATTCCTTCGTGTCGTGGGTGCGTTTACAAAGATATAAACTCACAAATACAGACACCCAGCCCCGGAACAACTATTTGTAGGTCATACAAATATTTGTCCCATGCGGGAATCGAATCCGCGACTCGCTGCGAAGCAGTCCAATCACTCAGCCACTGCGTGAACCGAATGAAATGAATGATACGAACATTTTATTACCCGCCATTGGCCATTCATTCACGAAGGTGAATAAATTGCGATATTGCTAAGTGGCCGTTTTAGACCCTCTGGTTGACCTACACAGGTACATAATTCACAATTTTTTTATTAAAAACACCGAGTAAATACATAAATAATCTTATCGGTCAAATATGTAGATCAGCCGCATTATTTAGATGTTATCGATTCATAGATAAGTTGGTGCGTCATGTTCGAAAGTGATTATTTTGTCTAGAAATTTATATAACCTTTATTTGTGAGCTAAACACAGACTACAGCTACACTACTATACAATTACTAGCTTTTGTCAGGGACTTCGCCCACGTAGCAGTCGAAACTGACTAGTTGATTAAGGGTCAGTTCACACAGAGACGCGACGCGACGCCACTATACTGAAAATGTGTATCTTTTCTTGTAGTAAATAAAGTTACATTGTGAGAGGTCGCGGGGATTACGAATTATCGTGACCCCGATACGTAAAGGGCTATTAAAGGACACTGTGGATTTTAGTCAGTAAGTACGAGTCTGACAGTCCCTCCCGCTCTGCCCTGGGTGGGAGGACTCATGTGAAGATTTTATCTTGTAAAAAAAAAATTAGATTGTGAGTTGCTATTTAAAAAGAGCGCGCGGAATCGCGACATCTGCGAAATATGTATCTTTTCGTGTAGTAAATAAAGTTCGATTTTGAGTCGTCCTGTTGAAACGTGTGCGCAGCGTCGCGTCCTGGTATGAATTGTTCCTTATTGATTATCCCTACAATGTAAGCTTACCTGATTAGTAATATCATATACGACGATCGCCGCCTGCGCGCCCCTGTAGTACATCGGTGCTAAGCTGTGATACCTGAGGAAGACAATAGACAACTTAGAAAATTATAATACTCTTAATTTTCTAAATCATTCGTTTTTTGAAAAATGTCGCTGTCCGACCATGGATCATGCCTGGGTCGACGGCGCGTTGTGTTCCACGCGCGCCTTAAGGAGTGTCACCATAGTGACGGGGCCTGTAGAGGGCCAAAGCCTGCCGGGGTCGCGGGACTCAGAAATTACCGTAACCTCAAAGGGCTATTGAAGGGCACCGTGGATTTAAGTCAATCAAGTCTGACAGTCCCTCCCACCCTGCCCTGGGTGGGAGGACTCATTTGATGATTTTAGCACGAAAAAAAAACCCCGTCTCGAGACTAAATAAGTAACTTTCACCCCTTGGATAACAATGTACTATTTTGTGTTGGATTTTTCGTTATCGAGGAAGGCTATAAGCTTTATAACATCACGGTACGACCAATAGGAGCCGAGCAGCGGGCCAGCCGTGGAAAACATATTATTTTAGCCGAACAACCTTCTAGAACAACCTTTCTTATTACCAGTCGACTATAAGACGTGTAGTTATGATTCAAGGCCTATTGATCCATTTGTCTCGGAATTTTCCTCAAGTGTTAGTATTTTTGGTATCTTCTGCTGTTTTAATTGTCAGTTGGTATATGAACTTTTTTTTTCTATAAGCACACGAAGAATAGACAGATTTACAGCTTGTAGAAAAATTTCTATCGTCCTGAACATGGCAATGTTGAAAAATACAAAATTAAAATCACAAAAACGTTTCTCAATTATTAAAAAAAAAGTAGGTACTAAAGCATTTCTTTATTTTTTTGGTCTACTATTACAATTTAATAGATAGCAATTTTGTTCTTTAAAACTTTAATATTTAAAGGCTAAACTTTTGTTGTACACCAACTTGCAAGTTTCATAACCGGCTCATTTTTAATTTTTTCTTAGTTTTTTTAAGTACAGTTAAAATTAAAGAAAAAATTCTCAAATATACAATAATTGAGAAAACTAGTTACAATATGCATAGGATACTTCTGAACAAGCATGCTCCACCGTGGACCACATCTTAGCTAACTATCGGGCAAGAAATGGTAAACGCGAGCCTATCACTTAAAAAAAAAAGATCTAGGTTTATAATCTAGCTAGAATACTACGTCACAGCTTTGCTTGTGTTTATGGCCATCAAAAATCCACTTAATATTCTATCTATGACAGTACAATATAATAAAACATGTCTATATATGAACTAGGCTGCAACGTGAATGCTCAATTACATAACATACATTGGTAGATAGTGGCCCAATACCCAGTTGCTGTTTGGACCATGTTGGCCTTGGTTAGCAAAGATGCCAGTACCCTAAATCCACAAATAATTGTAAATTAACAGAATACTGCTAATTTGGAATATACAAATTTCATTTATTTAAAAAAAATCTTTTCTAGGTAGATGACCACTGCTGAAAAAAGGGCCTTCCCCTTAGACCACCACGCCGAATGACCATTCACGACTTGCATCCATCGGCTGCAAAGCGAGCTGTTTGCAAATCTTTAATTTTAGATTCTTAGTTATACAAAAAAGGCGTTGCGACGAAAGAAATAGAGGGACGAGCTGGATAAAACCGGGACCTTTAGTCTGGCGCCAGCATTAGTCTTAAATCGAAATAATTGGAAGTCTGAAGAGAGATTTGTGCTCAGCAATGAAATATTGCAAACTACTTAACAGTAACAAGACAATGTATAGACGCCAGCACATCAACCTACCTCAATCTGGCAAATTTCTGTAATAGATTTTCAACCTTATCACAATAACAGAAGATTAAAGTTCGATTGGTAAAATTTGACTGATTCGGGTAGGTTGACATGCTGGTGATCAGTGGCCAGGATTACTTGACCCATATAAGATGGGTCATATAACGATGGACACCGACTGTACTTAGACCATAATATGAGTTAAATAAACACTCGACCAACCTTTCCTGGCCCGCCGTGTCCCAAATTTCAAACTTGACGGTGGTGTCATCGAGACAGACGGTCTGCGTGAGAAAGGCGGCGCCGATCGTGCTCTCCTGGTACTCGTGGAACTGCCCCTTCACGAAGCGCAGCACCAGAGAAGACTTGCCCACTGCTGACTCTCCGAGGAGCACCAGCTTGAACTGGCATACTTTCGTTTGCGGAGCCCCGTTTGGCCGCTGAGCAGCACCGCTCCTGTTTGTCGCCATCGCCTGAAACAACAAGAATTATTTATTAGTATAAAATGTTAGTAGCACATCATCATCATCAGCCTATAAATGTTCCCACTGTTGGGACACAGGCCTCCTCTCTGTGAGAGGGAGTGGTCCATAATTCACCACGCGGGCCCAGTGCGGGTTGGTGGATGTCACATGTCTTCCATTGTTTGGTTCTAGGACATGCCCGCTTCCTCACGATTTTTTCCTTCACCGTTTTGAGAGCAGTGTTGATGAAATAAATTACACAAAGTAATGCGTCTAGCTAGGTTCGTACTCACAACCTAAAAGTCTTAAAGTCGGGGCCGATACAACTGGGCCACCACTGCTCTCACGCAGTAGTACGGTTTGTTACATTAGGAGGTTTAGGCACAAACCATGTTTTGCCTATTTGGGGCACGCAAATATCTATTAACATTATTGTTAACTAGTGTTAAAATTGAGAGTTTATAATAGTTATTTATGCAACTGTTGTATAATCAGGGGTATTAAAACACGAATGTGGGTTTATCACACGAGGCGTAGCCGAGTGTGATAATAGTATCACATGAGTGTTTTAATACCTAATTATAACAGTTGCATACAAGACTTTATCTACAATCATGATGTGAATTCTTTATAAAAGATTTTCATACCATAAGGTGTTGTACAGAACTATGTGAATTCAAGATGGCGGGAAATAACACGATAAGACGAGAATCCGAAATTACGAATTAGTCTACAATTTATTGTTCTTTTTTCAAAATGTTAGCGATCTGGTGGTAAAAATGTCATTGCATGAGAATGTTCTTTTTTTGAAATTCATTATAACACGCGTTTGGATGATATAATGATCATTATAGCATTGAGTGTTTTAATGTTGGCAATAAGCTAATTGTTATAGGTTCTTTTATAGAGGATTAATAGCATGATAGTAGATAAATGTGTTTTTAAGCTAAATGTGTTTTTAATCTTATAAAATTAGATACATATTATTATTAATTAAGTTGTGACCCGTATTTTTTCTTTTGTTACGTTTCTTCTAAAAAACACAAAACGCCACTCAGTCGGTATAATTTCACAGGCGTTATGACGTCACAAGACCCCACTACCGAATTCCGAAACATTTTATCTTGGTCAACATTCATAAAAAATTCGTGTTAAACAGATTTTCAATTTATTTATGCAGTAAACTACCCTATTCTTTTATTAACCAGTTAGTCCACAAATACGTTTCATTATTTGATCCATTCCAGTTAATTTGGTCACACTTTTTATGTGTCAATTTATTTGTTAAAACATAAAACGATATCAGCTTCGTGAGTAGAGTGGGGGTGCACAAAATTAGTGTGATAGATACCATAAATATATGATTAGTTTTATGGAAAGACCTAGCTGTTGCCAACGGCTTGGACAGAGTTTTTTGGCATTTTTTTTCCACTTCATCGTCATATTGGGATAAAATTTTGGAAAAACAATTGAACTGTTGACCACTTGCACCACAATCACTAAACGGGTTTAGCGCTAAACTGCCTTAGAATATCACTGTATCCCTGTCAAATTGTTTGAAGTTGACAGAGACAGAACGATGTTTTAAATCAGTTTCTATATTTTTAAATAAAGAATCTAAAAAGAAGAAGAAGTTATAATTTATTATACCGTAAAGTGACCGTTAACTTTTTTGATGTGTGTGTTTATTAATCCTGGTCGCGGGACTAACGGATTGCCGTGACCCCGGTACGTAAAGGGCTATTGAAGGACACCGTGGATTTTAGTCAGTACAAGTCTGACAGTCCCTCCCGCCCTGCCCTGGGTGGGAGGACTCATTTGATGATTTTACCACGATAAAAAAAAGGCCGTGTACGAAAGTCCAAACAAATTCAGACATTCTCTTCCCCTCCAAACAGGATGGAGGTATTCATTGGATGATTTTACTACGTAAAAAAAGAAGAGCTCCAGGTGCTGTTCTTATTTTCTGCCTACCCCCAAGGGAAATAGGCCATTATGATAAAAACGGAAATATTACTGTTACAAAAATAGAAGACATGAAAAAACATAACTATCTTTAGAAGTTCTTTCCAATCAATAATAAAATCATTATTATAATCTAATTACACCTATTCTAATACCTACTACTCATTTCTCAGGCTCAAATATAATACTTAAATAACTTTGTCCTTGACCAGTAACATAACAGAAAACATTAGTTCGTACAAGACCTTGAGAAGTTTGCATGGAAATTACTACTTCAGGTCACCGCACACATAGTTGTCGCGCTGTACTCATAGGAGTACTGCTCGATTTTCAGTTACTTCCATCTGTTTTTAGTTAAATTATATCCGATGTTATCTTAAATCTCGCTTTATAACAAGAGTTCGGTATTTTATTTACAACGTACTTGGTGTATTAACTGCGTTTATTGTATGGGGAAAAAAGGCACTTTTAGTGTACGAAAGAGGAACGATTTTTTCCATCAAATTAACGTCAAAGTTCCAGTTAACATTACGTCACAAAAACAGGAAGTCATAATAGAGCCTCTGAACAGATTTTCCTTGCTTCAGGGATATTTAGTGTGGATAAAATTTAGATGGCCCGATTGGCGAAATGGCTCAGCGCTTGACGTGTGGGGGTTTCAATTTCCGCACGGAACAAAAATATTCATGACACTAGTAGTTGTTTCTAATTTGGTTTAAAAGTTTGAAATATTAAAAAGTAAAAAGTTTTAAAAAGCCATCTTCTCGCATATTAGTCGATAAGAGCTACTTATTCGTGGCAAAGCCGTTAGAATGTTCAAGTGTATGTTGCAGTAGGTTTGTAGTTTTATAATTATTAAAAATCCTGAACGACTCGAATTGAGGCAAAGCTAAGCTTATAACGGTATAATGACCTTTAACTGGTAAAAAATATTTTCATAATGCTTGCAGAAAGCATGAGATGAAAACTCCTTTGACTTACAGATGTTATTGATATCAATGATAATGATAAACAAGTATATACTTTTCATAATCATATCATACTGTTAAATATCTACAATCTCTTGGGTTACTGCTCCAGCAACCTCCTGCTAACCTCCGAAATCTTATCAGAAAGTAATGTACCGCTATTAGCTGCTTGACAACTGGATTAAAATTCAGTAATAAAGAACAAGGTCTTTCTAAAAATCAAAGTCTTTTCAATAATTAGGTTGTGAGTCAAAAAATATACAAATAACATCAAACATAGTACAAGTTCTTCTGCCTCTCAACTTTAGCTAAGGAGAAGCACTGGCTAAGCAAACTCCCTTTTTTAAGGACCAGGAATTCATCAACTGACTTGTTCTACTCTATTCGAACAATCCCGCAGAACTTATTACCCGCAGAAACTAACCAAAAAACACTTTATTTTTCTTTTTGGATGGATTTGCCAGCTCAACCACCATCAAATAAACTCCTCCTAAGGGTTTTTAAGATACTGACTAAAACCGCATTATGCATGTGTCCCAGGGCCGCGGTAACCTCTTCAGACATTCCAGCGACCCGTCTTTTATTCCCTATTCGTCTCCTGGCTCAATCATATCCAAGACCACATTTGGTAACACACGACCCCAGAAAACATGTGGTTATCTGTGGAATTCGTTGTCATATAAAATACGAGATAACAATAGTATTTAATGGGCGTCAACGGCAAAGCTATCGCATTGGCCAAAGTGCTAAAAATGTATGTCTAATGTTTACTGGCATTGGAAACCTTTTTATTTATTCCAAAAATAACTGCGTATTAAGATAATAGCGATAATTCTATAATACTTAGGAAGCTAGTGTATTTTTTCCTTTATAGGTCAATTGGCTATTTGACTGTTTCAATAAATTAGAAATCTATTTAGTCGGTCATTAGTTTTTAAATAAAAATAACTAAAACCCGACTATGTTTTTGTTTTATACTTTTCAGTGCGCGATTTTTTCGTAGTCGGGTTTTAGTTATTTTTAACTTATTTTTTATTTACACAATTTGGGGTTATATTATTTGAAGTAAGTAATTTATGTTATATGTATAGTTTCTGAGTTGTGAATGTAAGATTTATCATTTGATACCCATGTTGACACTGTTAGAAACAGAAAATTAGCTAGTAAAAGCTATATAATGTATATATATTTCAAATGTGCTCATCAAGCCCTTTAATTTGATACCCATGTCGATACTGTGCGTAATTTTTTTTTTTTCGGTAACGACTTTTCATCCCCTAGAGGGCGCCATATTGGATTTGGTGACACGTTACCTACCCTATAACCAGCGGACAACTGAGACGCTTCTAACGAGACTTCATTTGTCATGTAATGATAAGTAGTTTAGAAGTTATGAGGGAACAAACAAACATACATACATACATACAAACATACATACCGGTCAAAATCATAACCCTCCTTTTGGCTTTGCCGTAGTCGGGTAAAAAATGGACACCTATTTTTTCTTTTGTAAACCAATTAATATTTACCAAAATATAACGCATCAAAACCCGAGAGATTTATCGAATAAACAATTTAATTAAATTCAAATAATTAAGAGAACTGAATAAAAAATGTTCAAAATTGTGACGTACTGCCAATTTTGCAAGCAATCGTATTTCCGACAATTTTGGTTTACGTAACAAAATAAAAAAATAAGTTAAAAATAACTAAAACCCGACTACGAAAAAATAGCGCACTGAAAAGTATAAAACAAGAACAAGCCGTGGTCGTATGCCACTTGCAGTTGTTTCACACTTTCTTTATTGGCTAGGTGGCATACGACCACGGCTTGTTCTTGTTTTATACTTTTCAGTGCGCTATTTTTTCGTAGTCGGGTTTTAGTTATTTTTAACTTATTTTTTATTTACTATTTTGGGGTTATATTATTTGAAGTAAGTAATTTATGTTATATGTATAGTTTCTGAGTTGTGAATTTAAGATTTATCATTTGATACCCATGTTGACACTGTTAGAAACAGAAAATTAGTTAGTAAAAGCTATATAATGTATATATATTTCAAATGTGCTCATCAAGCCCTTTAATTTGATACCCATGTCGATACTGTGCGAAAATATATTTTTTTTTCGATAACGACTTCTCATCCCCTAGAGGGCGCCATATTGAATTTGGTGACACGTCACCTACCCTATAACCAGCGGACAACTGAGACGCTTCTAACGAGACCTCATTTGTCATGTAATGATAAGTAGTTTAGAAGTTATGAGGGAACAAACAAACATACATACATACATACATACATACATACAAACAAACATACATACCGGTCAAAATCATAACCCTCCTTTTGGATTTGCCGTAGTCGGGTAAAAAATACGGGTTGAATATTTTTTGATAATTTAATTCACGGACTAATCAGAATTTTTCAGTCAAAAAGCCAATTACTATTTTTGTTGTAAAATTATAACAAGGAAAATAATGATAAAGAGGAAAATTAGTAACAAAGAGATATTACAGGGAAATAACTAATAAATCAGGAAAAGCCATTGAAACATTTCTTTCCGGGGTCGGGAGATTATCTTAAAAGGGCACCGTAGCCCTGGAACGCATAGAGCAGCTGATGGGCGTTTATTAAAATAAGTATAGATTGTGAGAAAATCGTCCAGAAAAAGGTGAAACAGAATATTAACGCGTTTCTTTGTTAATTAAAATCAGTTATAATGCTACAGTGTGAATATAAAAGGCAGGAAGGACAACTAAAGTCTGCACAGGAAATGCAAATGATTGCTAATTATTCTGTTTAACAACCTCAAACTCAATGCTAATTAGTAAATGTTTTATTTTTATTAATACTTTAGTACAATGTGTTATACACCCAAATCTTCCTCATGAATCACTGTATCTATTGGTGAAAACGGAATAAAAATCCGTGTAGCAGTTTTTGAGTTATTCGTGAACAGACAGACAGGCAGGCAGACGCGGTGGGAGACTGTTTTAAATGTTTTGATGAAGTTAAGGATATAGATTAAACATTATTTAGTCATTGTGAAACATGGACTAGACTTTCACTTTTAAAGTAGACATACAGGAAAAGGCAATAAGTCGACAAACTCTGCTTTTACATTTTATTATAACCCTGCTTTTAAAGTTGATGCATTAACTCTCAATAATTTGTGGGCACCGTTGGCTCAGTTGCTGAGCGATTGAATGCCGTGCTGCGTGTCGCGGATTCGATTCCCGGACAAAATTACAAATAGTTGTTACGGGTCTGGGTGTTTGTTACAAACTACACAGGAGAAGAAAATCTGAGATCCACGTTTTTAAAAAAATGATAAGAAAACAGGCTTTGTCAACTTACTGCCTTTTCCATCTATGTAGACGACATATGAATCCACCATAAGATTATGTACATATTAGAAAGAGCTTAAAATGAGTAGGTATGTATTTTATTTTTTACTTAGTCTTTAAAAACAGATACATAATAGGTGTTTTCTTTCCAATTCAATTACTAAAGAACAGTACTGGAGAAAAACAAACTCGGAGGTAATCTTGAGCAAGTAATTGAATTAATATTTGTTTACTTTTACAAAAAATAAGATAAAAAGAAAGCTTAATGGACATAAAGATAAACCTCAAACAAAGGTGTAAGAAAGAAACAGAATGAGGCAGTCAATGACTCTTAATGGCTGCCCTCTTTCTCAGCAAAACAATAATACAGTATGTGTGTGATAGTGAGAATATATTTATCAAATAATGCCCTACTAACACAAATCATATCCAAACTAATATTATAAATGCGAAAGTAACTCTGTCTGTCTGTCTTTCTGTCTGTCTTTTCTTCATGCCTAAACTACTGAACCGATTTGTGTGAAATTTGGTACAAACATAGTTTGGAACTTGAGAAAGGACATAGGATAGTTTTCACTATTCCACGCGAACGAAGTCGCGGGCAAAAGCTAGTTGAGAATAAATACTTTACATACTATTTGTTCTTTTTTAATCTGTTTATTCAAACTCAAAAGATAGCAAAGGAAAGTCATCATCATCATCAGCCTGTATCGATTGAAAAAGATGAACTTTATTATTTTGCGATAAAGTTGAAAATCGATTAAAGAATGATAGATTCAGGTAGGTTGTCCGTACCTAAGTTACATTAGTGGTCAAACAATAGTCACATGACTAGAGCTACTGTGTAAACAAAAACCAACTTTATTCTTAAGTATTGAAGCAATACTTTTGTATAAACTAACTGAACCATAATAGATATCAATCTTAATGATTATTTATTAATGTATTATGGTAACATTCTTGTCATCAATTAAACAAGGGAAAACCAACTTATGAGTTTGACGGAACAAAGGGTCTAAAACGGCCACTTAGCAATATTCCAAATGATTCACTTTGTGAATGAATAGCCAATGAACAATGTTCAAAGTGGCAGTTTTAGGCTCTTTAGTATCTTAGTATAATTCAAATTAAATCAAGTGTGACTTTAATCAAGTAAATAATGATGTTTATAATATTACATAATGTTATGTCTTCTCTAGCAGATTTGTGTTATGTCAACAAAATGGAGATATTAGAACTGTTTACGTCTTTGTATAAAACTATCTTACTACCTATGATTCTTGATTATAAAATGTCCAGATTTGACGGCACGTTTGGCGCAGTGGCTGAGCAATAAGACTGCTACGCTGTGTCGTGGGTTCGTTTCCCGCACGGAACAAATATTTGTATGATCTGCAAGTAGTTGTTCCGGGTCTGGGTGTTTGTGTATATGAGTTTCTATTTTTGTAAACGCACCCGCGATATAGGACAAATTCCTAGTGTGGGGCAACGTTTTTTTTTTTTTTCAGAAACAAAAGAAAAAGATTCTGTGTTCCAAACAAAGCATGTTTTTATTGGAGCATGATTTTACCGATTTCTCTTCGACATTTAAATGTTTTTCTTGGAGATGTTTATTTGTTTTACATAGAATGCAAATTACGGGGTAATTTTTCTAGTGTTTTTGGCTTAGATACTTAGTGGCCTACTACTACGACTAGGAATCTCGACATTCTATAATCTAAGCTACTAATATTATAAATGTGAAAATGTTTACATTCCATTTTCATGTCAAAACAGCTGGACCGATTTGAATGAATTTTGGTACAGACATAGATTAGACTGCTGAGATCTAAATAATGACAGATTTGAATAAGAGGTGGTTAGTAGGTTATAGGTAGGTTAGTAGGTTATATTTTATTTTATGTGGGACAATAAACAACAGTATGTCCTATAATAATCTACAGTACAAGAGGGCAAGCAAAGCCATGGGCAACAGCTAGTAAGCTATCTTTTTGATACAATTCCAAATAATTACCATAATAACCTATAACCTTTAAGAAACCTAACCTGTAAACTCCCTTTTAATACTTAAAGAATTTCTGTACGAAATTTAATTATTCTAGACTAGACATGCAATTAAAGCAGTGCATTTTCTCATAGAGCACAGATGCCAGAATAAACTACCCCAACCTGTCAACAGAAAGTTGACAGATTGGATTAGTTTAACAGATTTTCAACCTTATTACCAAAGTCAAAGTTCATATTCAATTTAAAATTTGTGATAGTTTGACTTGCTGGCGTGAGTTTTAATAGTTATTTTATTTTGACAATTTTTTAGTCTTCTTATGGGATAATTTCACAATTATTGATTTTTTTACTCCCTATTTGGCTATTTCTTTGGTTTATTTTTTAGATTTCTTTGTATAACCTAATTACTTAGTAAACCAACAAAATTAGTTTAATATATCAAAATATACTGGAAGATATTTTTTGTGTTGCCTTACTATACCTATAAGTACTTGTTACTAAAATATGTATCACATAACATATAAAAAATTGTTTATCTAAATATGTCAATCAAGATGATGAAATATAAATCTTACATCAGAAGAAAATATAAATTCTTATTAGTTTTGCCTGATTAATAATAAAACTATATTACTCTGGAATCTTCCATAGATAGGTACACAAAATTAAATAATTATTTACTCAAGCATCACTTATGTACTTTTATACTTGTGTGAATCACTTCATTACAAGTTGCAAAACACCTTGATCATAAAAAGTTATTAGAACTATGACAAATCAGTATTCCATTAAGTATGTTGTCTACATTTAGGTCCAAAAGTTCTGAAAAATACTACACAGTGGATCACATTTTATGTATCTTGATTACATTGAAAAGTTACCTAATGCATGAAAGTTTTTATGTATTTCTAAGCATAGTACTTACCAGATAAAAGTCCTACAAAAACACAGTTGGACACCATTGACAAAGCTTGTATTACTTCTAAAAGTAATTATCAATCACCATGCACATTTACAAAGAATCCAATTTGTTGTTTTTTATGAAACCTTGAAGTTTGAGAACTACGAGAGCGATTGTAATAAAGACTGGCTTAAAACGGTAAACAAGAAATTGTTATCTCCACGTCCGTAACGCCGTAAAATCACAAAGAAACAAAAGGTATTAACAATGACACTATCAGCCACTTTCGGCGCAGTTCGCCAGACCTACATAATACAATTTCTCGATCAATTTATCTGTCGCGCACCAAAAACGTGTCTGTTATGATGATGACTAACCGCTTATGCCCGTATCACAGCGTTTCCTTCGACTCGAGCGATTAAAAAAATACCTATAGACGCCCTCATCGGAATCAGCTGTATGTCACAAAAGCGCTCGACGTAGTCATCATCGAGTTTCATCACTTTGTTCTGACGACTACTGCTAAGAACAATAGCCCTCATCTTCTCATTTCATGAACACTTGCAACAATATTCGATAAAATGACGCATTTACTTGATTATAAGGATATGAAAGACGTACCCTCCCTGTTATTATACCGCTGTTTTGCACTTTTCCTTGGGCGACAGATCCTCAAGAGGTCGCCGTATCGCCGAAAATATCATTAATTACACACTTTAACGAATAAAATCATTTATTTTAAATGCTAAACTGGAAAATCTAGCACAGAAATGCAAAATGACCACGAACAAACATGGAAGCGAGAGAGCGAGCGAGACGTTTCATTTCACAAAAAAATGTCTATGGTTAAGAATACGTCATTATTAAGAAAAGTATGCTGCTTGCTTATGATTAAAAGATGAATCATAAAATTATTATATTATTTTATTTAAAATACAACAGATGACCTTTTATTTTAAAATATTTTTACTAAAATGGAAAATAAAAATGTTTACATTCAAAACCGGGCTTTAACTTTATGGTTTGCAATGCTTGTTGTAGGAGTATCTGGAGCATCCGAAGTATCGCTTCGCTTTCATTTATTTTGATGAGATCAAAGCATAGCTAAAAACCTAGATTCTTGATTGTTCCGTGTAAATAAAATAAAATGGGCATTATATTTCATTGCTGCATTCTCGTTCTTTCATTTCGAATTTTATGAAGAAGTAATCATTGAACATGGAACGCGAAGATCTTACTAATCTGTGGTTATAGTAAGCATGTCTTGTCAATGTCATTGTCAGTGTCAATCAAGCTGTCAGTTTGTCATTAACTCGTTGCTTTGCTGTGTATTTTGTGGTTATTTATTAGTTTTAGAGAGAAGGCAAAGCTGTTTTAAACACAATTCACAGGTTTGTAATCAATAATTTCATAAAATGAAGATTACAAGATACAAAAAGGTTCAGAAATATCTGAAGTTTTATTACAATAACTTCGGTTTCCACCAGCCATACCAAGTTTTGCTCGACGGCACATTTTGTTTTGCTGCTTTTAAAGTAAGTCTTCTTATTAACCAGTTATAACTAACTCACTACTAAAGAATGAAAACCAAACGAATACAGAAGAAGACTTAGTTTTAATTACTGCTTGCTAAAAAAAGAAAATTTTCTATCCAAAATAACATCTTAAAAACAACAAATAATGTCCACAGAATGGACAGCAAGTACCGCCGCAATGGTCGTCTGATAGACATAGTGGATGAGGAGTGGCGAGCCGAGCAGTTGCCCCATGAGGACATCCAGGTTCCTCTAGAAGAGCTTCCAGACCCTGAGGCAGATAGCGCAGACTCCCACCTCACTCTCAAAGAACAGAGCATGCGCTGGCAGGAGAATTTCCCTGAGCCAGCAAGCAGTAATCAAAATTAGGTATTCTTCTATAAATAATGCAATTATTTTGTAAGCCCCAAGGTTATCAACCTGCTAGAAAAATATTATCTAAAATAACATGTTTCAAAATTAAATATTTATGCTCTGTAATGAGTTTATACAACACAGCAGTGCCAATTTTATGTTTTATCAGTCAATTTACTCATGATCATTGAAATCTTCAGGAACAAATAAACATAAGAGAACAAATCCCAAAATATTTGAACTCTCAAGCAAAGTTACTGACTACCAGATGCATTATTATAGAAACAGAGAAAATAGCAAAGAAGACCCATGGAGCCCTAACTATATTGAAGCAGTTTGGAATACATGAATGTAATCACAAAGAACCTATAGGAGGATCTAACTGCATTTTGTCTATGATTGGTAGAAAAAATGATAAACATTACATTCTGGCAACACAGGACAGAGATTTGCAAAATAAAATAAGGGAAAAAGCTGGGGTACCACTCTTGTACCTCCACAATAAATCTCCTACTTTAGAAAAGCCATCACCAGCTAGCTATGCTAAAGCCGGCCAGACATTAGAAGGTAATGCAAACTTATTTATCACTGAAACTCAAAATGAGGCATTACAAACAATGAAAAAGGTGCTAGGTGTGGAAGAAAAGGTTGAACCACCAAAATTTCCCATAAAAAAGAAAAAGCAACATAACCCCAATCCTTTGTCATGTAAAAAGAAAAAGAAGAAGCCAGTTAATAAAAATAAGAAGGCAGAAACTGTGGCTGAAGGCAAAGTAAGGAAGAGAAAGAAGAAGAAATTGCCACAACATATAAAAGAGCAAGTAAAGACTGCTGTAAGTAATGCCTAATAAATGCTTAATTAATTAAATGTGATGTTTTATTTAGTTTCTGCTTGTATTTCCATAAGATTTCACTCCTTTCCTATTAGATTTCTTATGAATTTGAATAAAACTAAAATGTTTCGTTCAGACATTTATTTAAAATGAATATTTAAAAATTAAAGCTATAACTAAGCCAAGCATAGGAAACTCCAAGTATGTAATGGGTGGGCTACACACGAAAGCAAATCATCAAATGAGGATGGCACGGTTGGCGCAGTGGACTGTTGTATTACGTGTTGCGGGTTCGATTCCCGCACGGAATAAATATTTGTATGACCTATAAATAGTTATGGATGTGAATTTAAAATGTTTGTAACCGCAAAATCTAATAATTAGTATGTCAACAACCACAATGTCAATACGTCAACTTCTTGACTGAACTACGTACTAATTACAAAGCAACTGAAAGTGTTTATTGGTTAATGGTACCCAAACTGAAAAGCAAAGAGTAGTTGTTTGCTGCAAGGTAGTTTTGTGACCGACTCGCTGTCCGTCCATAGACCATGCCCGGGTCGACGGCGCGTTGTGTTCCACGCGCGCCTCAAGGAGTGTCGCGGGACTCAGATTACCGTGACCCCGGTACGTAAAGGGCTACTGAAGGACACCGTGGATTTTAGTCAGTACAAGTCTGACAGTCCCTCCCGCCCTGCCTTGGGTGGGAGGACTCATTTGATGATTTTACCAAGAAAAAAATAAAAAAGGTAGTTTTGTGACACTTCTATTTCGTTTTGAAAGGCCAGAGTAGCTTGACCTGCTGGGTGCCGAAGGTAGCGATGTGTACCAGCGGCAAGTTGCTCAAGTACACCGTATGGAAGTGCGAGATTATATCGTAGCAATCACAAGCTTCAAATACTTCTTCACCATCAGGAGTGTCCTAAAAACAGAAATAGTCCCGTCTAAAATATTTTCAATTGTTTCAATCACTGTTATCAACTGCGTATTCATTTAGGTGTCACCTAATGTTAATGAAAACAGGCTCAAACAAGACTGAGAGGCTTAGCAAGTTAGCTGTGGTGATCCTCCAGTAGCCGCTTTACATTCCAGGATCACGGTTACCTGACAAGACGGTCCCGCGACAAGTTAGCTGCGTGGGTCCATTCATTTGGCAAGACATGCGCGTCCATAAACACGTGGATGATTGTATATAAATACAGTCAAACATCGTTTCAGGGGACAATATAATAATATGAAAGCGTGACTCACATCAATCGAATGCCGTTTCATAAGGTCCTTAAAATACGTCCAGACAGCGGTCGGGGACTGCCAGTAGTACCACTTGAAGTACAAATGCGTGTTCAAGTATATGGTGATAAGTGTAGAGAGCCGGTACGCGTCAAACTGTCTTTGAGCGGCGTAGTCGATGGTTTCCATCAGAAAACTGATGAGAAAGTTCTTCTCTGAGACGAAGTAGTTCGCTATTATGTTCTTTTCAACTAGGAAGTCGCCTAGAATATTTTAAATGCAGTCAGTAAAATGTGTGGGTGTATTGTGTTTATCTGTCTACGCTTTTGTTAGCTCAATTAGCCTGTAACTTTTCCATTGCTGGGACACAGGCCTCTCTGCGAGAGGCTTTGACCTAGCACAGTCTCAGTGCAGGTTGGAAATTAAATGTAGTATGTCTCCTAATTTTAGTCACATTTTAGTTCTCTAGAATATTCAGGTTTCTTTACTATGACTTTAAAATAAATGTACCTGGCAGGATTCGAGCCTACGACTTTCTACTAGTAAGTCGGAGCCATTACCACCTATAGACCACCATGCTCTCAATCAATCTAATAGTTATAATTCTAAAAGCAAGTTTACCCAAGAACTTCCTCAATCCCTTATCACCATCAGTATCGGCAGCCGCAATCATGGCTACAGCTTCAGACTCGCTCATAATGGTCCCAGTAATAATACAAGGTCTTGGTTCACGGTCTGGCTTCCTAAACGGAGGTTCATCATTTTCCCGAAGACAGTTCAGATATGATGGAGCAGATATCTGCGCCCGAACCTCTGCTTCCTGCGATGGGGTTTGAGGTACGACAGGAGCTGATGCCGCCTTTATCTTAGTAGATATGTCAGTAGATATTATAGAACCTGGACTTGTTTCATAATCCACGAAGGTATCTATGCAGCAATCCATCTGCATTGGAGACGACTCAGAATTCTCCATGATCGTGTTTATAAGGAAATACAATAAGTAACTTCAGCAACGAATTGTTCGATTCTGGATTCTGCTGTCTTTTGTGACACTTTTGTTTTTAACTTTCCAACCCATATTGACATTTTAGTAAGTCATGGTTTGAAAGTAGGTAATTTCGAAATAGTTCCTATGCTTATAGAATGTGTGTTTGGTTTTTATGGAGGCCATACACGTTATAGTTTTAAACGTGCCCGCATAACCGACCGCACGCATAACTGATACTCATACTGATACACGCTAGGGCTTACCTGTCGGTTATGCATGAAAGGTTAAAATCATCATGCAACCCTAACGTGTATGGAATCTATTACGCTTTCTTTTCAATAGAGATAGCAACCCCGGTTCTGTAGTTCCCAAGGGAACTGTGAAGCAAAAAAATTGGGAACTGCTGCAGATAAATAAAACTAGGTCGTGTGTACGCTTGCACGTTGTATTGAACAATTGTTTGAGTAGCTCTAACAGTTCCTATTTTGCCCGCTGAAGTCTGCGCGACTACCAACGACGCCGTGGAATTACTGAAGTTTTGAATAAACCGTACTTCTTGTGTGAAAGATTGTAAAGATGGATCTTGCATTAAGACTAAGGGTCAAGACACACCGAGACGCGACGCAGCGAGCTCCTCAAAACTCTATTTACTACACGAAAAGATACACATTTGCAGTATCGTTGCGTCACGTCGCGTCTCGGTGTGAGCTGACCCTTAAAATAAAATACGTCAAGTAAATTTTAAATTATTTACTAAAGATAATTATCAAATTTTAATAGGTATCCATACATATCAGTGCATGAATGAATGAAGCCCTTTGCACGCTATTTTATTTCTATAACCCGACGAATCAAACCTCCCGAAGGTAACCATATCCTTCGATTTTTTGGAATGGTAGTGAATTTTTGTACGGAAATCTTACACAACATAATGAACCTTATGCTTAATATGTAACGTACAGACTAGAAACGGGTCCATAAAAAGTGGAGCGTCTGTCGAAAAATTGTCATGCATTCTCGAAAATTTTAGTTTGTATGCACATTACACAGTTAGAATTTATATATACTTCTTTTTAACTGCTTAAACACACATACATAAATATGAATTACTAGCGAACCGCCCCGGCTCCGCACGGGTGCAAATTTGACTATATTATGCATGTTATGTACATATAAACCTTCCTTTTGAATCACTCTGTCTATTAAAAAAACCGCATCAACCGTTGCGTAGTTTTAAAGATCTAAGCATACATAGGGACAGACAGACAGCGGGAAGCGACTTTTTTATACTATGTAGTGAAATGCATAGTATAGAAATATAAAAATAAAATTAATTATGCTTTTGTAAGATTTCGTTACCAAAATTCGCTTACTATCCATTCAATTCCGCGGCTTAAACTAGAGCCAGTTAAACATGGAAATATTGGGAGTGACGAATAACTTCGCCATCTTTTTTTTCTATACAATGTCGATGACATTCAGGTGCCAAAAGATCTATAATGACCAACTTTCTTCTCGTATTTGCTTGCTATGTTTTTGTCCGTACTTGTATAAATTTGTCTGATACAAAATGTATTGCAGTATCTATTGTACGAAGAGGTTTAACACCGAGAACTGTATATTTTCAACCCTTTTTAATATCGTACCAAAGTACTAGGACCGTTGCTTATTTCCACGTACCTCTTCTTTCGATTCTTCCCTACTCTTAATATCTAAAGTATCCCAGTACCTACTGGGAACATTCCTATCATCCTCATCATCAGAAGACGAAGATGATGATGACGAAGAAGAGGACGATGAAGAAGAAGATGAATCATCACTTTCTATCTTTTTATCTTTCCTTCGTTTCTTTTCATTCTTTTTACTTGGTTTTTCGTCTTCACTACTGCTGTCTTTATTCTTCTTTTTACCTTTCTTGCTAGTTTTATCTTTCTTTTTACTTTCCTTTTCTCGTTTTTCTGCCGTTTGTTTCTTTTTAGATCTAGGATCTTCGATTTCAGATTTGTTTTTGTTATTTTTGTCATTGTTTTCGTCTTCATTCTCATATCTTTGGTTGTTATTCTCTCTTTTTTTAGATCTTGAGTCCTCTTCAAAGCGAGTGTCTCTTTGTCTTTCATTGTTTTTATCTTTCCTTCGACTGTCTCTTGAACTTTCGCGTTCGTTTTGTTCTTCTAAGTCTTTCTTCCTACTTCTTGGTTCTTCATTATCCCTTGGATTTCTGTCTTCTGTATCTTTCTTATTTCTTCTAGAAGATTCATATTCTTCCCGCCCTCTTTCGTCATTTCTGCGTAATCTGTCGTCGTCACCTCGTCCTTCTTTACGTGTTCTGTCATTATCATCTTCCCTACGTCTCTTGTCGTCATCCTTTCGGTTTTTATCATTATCTTTACGCCTATCATCATCCTGGTATCTTCTATCATCATCTCTGGGTTCTTTCTCGTTATTTTTACGTCCCCTTTCTTCATCTCTTTGGTCTTTACGAACTCTGTTATCATTTCTTTGTTCCCTATCTTCTTTGCGAGATCTATCATTGTCTTGACGTCCTCTGTCATCTTCTTTCTGTGTTCTATCATTATCCTTACGTCCTCTGGGTTCGCTATCGTCATCCCTACGTCCTTTATTTTCATCCTTTTGTGTTCTCTCATCATCTCTTCGGCTTCTATTTTCGTCTTTTTGTGATTTCCTATCATCTCTACGTTCTCTATTTTCATCTCTCGACGACCTTTCATCCTCTCGTTGTAGTCGGTCATCTCTGCGACCTCTATCTTCATTTCCGCGATTTCTGTCGTCATCCTTCCGGATTCTATTCTCATCTCTTTGTGTCCTGTCATCATCGCGGCGGCCTCTTGCTTCTTCCCGTTGTGGCCTATCGTCGTCTCTACGGCTCCTGTCTTCATCTCTTCGACCTCTAACGTCATCTCTTTGCACCCTATCATCATCCCTTCGATTTTTATCATCATCCCTTCGATTTTTACCATCATTTTGGTTTCCTCTGTCATCTTTACGTGCTCTGCCGTCATCTCTTTGTCTGTCGTCGTCCTTACGGCCCCTGTCATCCCTCTGAGGTCTTTCATCATTTCTACGATCTCTCTCCTCGTTCTGGTTGCCTCTCTCATCATCTCTACGACCTCTACCGTCATCTCGTGTTCTTTCATCGTCTTTTCTGAACCTGTCGTCATTTGGCCTAGCCCTATCATCTCTCCGGCCCCTGTCATCATCTGATCGGTTTCTTTCATCGTGTTGCCGTCCTCTGTCATTGTCTCGGCGTCTGTAATCGCCATTGCTTTGTTCATTTTCGTCATACCTTCTTCGATCATCGCCGTTTCTTTGATCCATTCTATCGTCATTTCGTCTTACTTCCCGAGGTCTTCCGAAGTTATCTCTGTCTTGACGCATATCAGGCCTGTTCTCCAACCTCCTAGCGTCCTTTCCGTAGGTGTCGTAGAATCCGTCGTGTCCCCATCTTTCAACTGGTTTCTCAGGCGCCTCCTCGGTGGGTGTTTCAGGAACTTTTTCCTTGCTTTTATTCTTTTTAGATTTCTTTTCCTTTTTCTTTTTACTAGACTTTTCTGCCTCGCCATCTGAAATAAGAAGAAATGAAAGCTATATTACGCTTCATCAGTTGGGATTTTCATAAATTTATATACATAAACACACCCTTTTCCTATTGAGAACAATACAGAACGACATTACAAAATTTTACTTTTTTCATAATAATTAGTGTAGCAATCTTAGGCTTCGGTTCGCCTGAAGCGGAGCGGAGACGAGTTTTCCCGCGATTCACCAATCACAAGGCTTGAATACACATGTGTCACGTGGCCAGCCATGCGCATCAGCCATGTGATTGGTGAACCGCGGCACAGCTCGTCTCCGCTTTGCTCTGCTCCGCCTCAGTGGTACCGCAGCAACTAAGTATTATTACTACTAATATTTAGTAATAGTAATTACTAAATATTAGTAGTAATAATACTTAGTTTTTATATTAAATTAACTTTGGGTTCAAATTGGGTTGTTTTTGAGTAGTCAAACATTTAAACTTTTTAGAAAATAGTCGATCTCTACCCACGAACTAATATTGTGAGAATTTTACGATGTTCAAGAAAACCAGTTTATACACTAGCAAAGAAAACTAACCACTAGAACTGTCACTTGAGGAGGAAGAGTCTGAGCTACTGGAACTAGACGAGTCAGAACTAGATTCTGAGCTGGAGTCACTGTTCAATTTGATCTCTGGAATTGGTGCTGGGACATTCTGAAACAAAAAATCAATATAATCAATACCATTTTTTTTTGGCATGGTAAAATCAGCGAAGTAGTCCTAGTTGATTTTCTTGTAGCTGTTTGCCCACAACTACTCAGGCTGACACCAATCGAAGAAGGTAGTAAGAGTGACTGCAACAAGATGAATGTTTTTTTAAAAAAAAAGCCATTTGCGTAGGTGCAAAAGACCATGATTTTATGAGCTACATGCTAGAATAAATTATACTACAATGGACCTTAGGCATCTGCTTCAAATGCTCCCTCAACTCATCAGTCAGACCGCCAAGACCAATAGAAGTGAAGAAGTTGATGGAGAACCTCGTGTTCTTGGGGTTGTCGCGAGGGAAGATGCCTGAAAACGCGCTCTGCAGAGTCCTGAAAAAGGAGACAAGGAGTTCATTAATTTGGGGGCTTAATATCTGAATTTATGGTATGCTAGGTAGTGTAGTAATACTTGTATTTTGTAAGGTTCTAGCCATCTTTGAAACCCAAGCATTTGAGCTAAGTGGCGTCAAAGCTGTGATAGAATCTAAGGAAATTATGATTTTGGTTTATTTTTGAAAATAGTACATGTTTCTTTAATCTATTGCTTACACCGTTGTGTAATTTAGAGTAGGCTACTAACTGCTATATTGATTTCTAAAGTAGTAACATTACTAAGTGGGTTCCTTACTAACTAACTCCCTTTTGTAAAATCATTTATGTAAATGTAGACAATATTAACTCACACATCTTTCAAGCGATCATTCAGTTTCTTCAGCCCCATGTATTCTGCCAGCTCTTGGAACAATATCTTGATGTAAATACGACTGGAACTCGTAGTATCTTCCTCGTTTAACTTGACACATTCCAAGACTTCCCAACTGATGGAATCCGTGAAGAGTAAGTGAGCAAAGAACTTGCTCACATTCCTAAGTCTGTTAGTATCTAACCTATGAGCCGTCCCGTAAGAATCTTTAAATATTTCTTCAAAAGGACCAATGTAAATTCTGTTTATGTTACAGAACCGTTGTGCTAGAAGGCCATAGAACTTCTCATAAGTCCTCTGCTCAGCACAACAGTCCAAGAACATGTGACAAAGTTCCACTTCCTGACCAGGTTTGAGTTGCATTTTCATTAGTTTGTGAGCGCACTCCTCAAAGTCCAAACTGGAGTTAATAGTTAAGTATATTGTTCTGCGTAGAGCTACGAGGTTTGTCTCTGTGTTATCAATGATAGTGACTTCTTTTTGAGCTTCCTCTTCATCCTCGTCCTCGGATTCATCACTACCACTTTCTCCTGAGCCATCTTCTTCACCAGATTCAGCATCTGAGCCAAGTATCTCTTTGCTCAGAGTTTTGTATTTTTGTTCATTCTCCTCATATTTTTCATCAAATTTGAAGACATCTGGGAAAAATAAAATTGTTACCTCTTAATGTGATGACTACATTTTACTTTATTCTATTTATTTTGCTAATACAGTAAATGGTGATAATCTTACATTTGTTAAAAATATCATAAAACCCCATAATGAAGTAGAAAGAATGTATGCTTACATCATAATATTTTATGTTAATTTAATAATTGTATACTGAAAACAACTAAGTAAAGCTAAAACAGCTAACTCTAAAGCATATAAACTTACTTAGAATATCCTGAGGATCTGTAGCCTCATCCAACATCATCAGATGAGTGAACTGCTCCTCCTCAGGCACCAGCTCCAACTCTTCAATCAAGGCCGGATGATCTTTGAAGCCATCCTTCCACACTTGGAACATGACTTCAATCATGTACTGGACCCTTTTGTCCAACTGTCCTTCATGTAATATGTTTCTCAGCATCTCAAATATAGCATTCACACCCTTGGAAGACACTTCAGTCAGTTTCTGTCCACACTCCTTCAGAAAAGCAATGGCTACCTCCACTGAGTCATCAGTAGGTGTTTCAACAAGCAATGTCAGCAGTTCCAGTGCTAAAATCTCATGAGCCACTCTTTGGTTCACCAAGTGAGCTATGAATGAGGCTGATGATATACAAATAGGTTTATCATTCCGCTTGAAACCTCTTTTGAATTGGATCATCAACCTCTTTAGTAGTAGCTCTCCAATGTTCGGGAAACGGGAATTGACGGCGGCTACCAAGGCAGCATACACATTAGTGAATGTAGGTGAAGCAGCTTGTGCTTGTATCACAGAACGACATAACAAACCTCTACCACGCACTATGTTTTCCTTTAACAATTCCTTGATAATTATACCAATGTTGCCTACGTTGATTTTGTTGATGTGGCCGTGTATCGACTTCTTTAAAGCCTCCCAAGCCAGTCTTTGATATGCCATTGAAGATTTGTCTGTAATTTGAGCCTGCATCATCCTAAGACGCGCAGGAGGTATGTAGGCACCTCCTGTTCTTGTGTTCAGCATGTCTGTTTCTTTGGCACGTCGCTGTGGCATTTCTTTTTTTACTTCAGGCTCTTTAGCCGAGTCAGATCGCTTTTCTTGTTTGACGGCTCCTTCGGGTGAACGCGACTTGGAGTGCTTTCGCTTCCTTCTGGAGTCTCTGTCACGGTTGTCAGCCGGTGATCTAGACCTCGAACGTGCCCTTTTCGACTTCTTTTCCTTACGTCTATCTTCATCATCACTGTTTCGATCTTTCTTACGTTTACCATCCTTATTTGAGTCCATTTTGTATGAATACACAATTCGTAAATCGGAACTAATCAAGTATAATGTTCAAAATTTGTATTGAAATATAGAAATGCCCACAAATTAGAGTTAATAATCGGTAAATTCTTGAATCAACAATTGTGCGGAATGAACACACGATGCGCAGCCATTTTTATTTTGACATTTTCTATTTTTCGTTATCGTGATTGGTGACATTTCTTTAAAGTTGGAGTACCCGGCTTTTTGATTGGATGTTGCCAGTGTGACACGTAGATACAATGAGGATGCAATCTTTCAAATTGGGTCGAAGATCGCAGCTGTCTGTGCAGCTAAGTAAATACCAATCAATGTTTCATTCGAAGGTATGCTAATACTACAACGTGGACCTATGAAGTAAAGTTCTATTCTTAACGTTTGTTTTTATTTCTCATTTATAGAGGTTCAATATTATGGAACAAGGGTCATGAGGCCATATTTGGTTTTAATATTCGCTTCTACAACACGGATACTAGTTTGTTTAAAAAGACTTCTATGTTAGTGACTATCGGTCATTACGACAGGTCAGTATTTTCTGCCGCCTCTAGTCAGTGACACCAGTCCACAGTGTGTAATTTTGGCTTAGTTGTGGCCAGGTTCAGTTTATGTGTTTATTTGATAGCTTTAGACCTAATTTCACCAAATACTTTGTAACCAGACATTAGATAACGCCCTTTTAAAATAAACAGCGCTGTTATAATGTTATGTGTCCCATGGTGACAATTTAACAGACCATTGCTAGATCCATCATTATTTGAATGACACACAAAACCATTCAGTCACATTATAAATCTACTAAAACAAAAAGATGAAAAGCTCAACGATGCAATAGACGACTGAACTACTTTTCCGTTTCGCTGGATAATATGTCAATAATACAGCTAAAAGAAAAAATTAAAATAAGTTTGAGGTTGTTTATTTCGTTGTGTAAGGAGTTTATATTTTAAATAAGTCTGGAGTGATCGTTTTCGTGTTATAATTTAAAAATTAAATTATTATATAAAATTATAATGATATTTAGTTACTTTCTGGGTGGAGCAGAAGGGAATATCAAACTCGTACTGACTAAAAATCACGCTGTTCTGTCGGTTTTCCTTTGCGTTCCATGGCCGCGATATCCAGTTTAGATAGTCCCGCGATCGTAGCAGGCATTTGGTTCTGTAGGAACTCCGTGAGTTTTCTGCCAGCTCTTAGAAGCGCGCGTGACCATGAAGCGCATATGCCATAGACTAGGGCAAAGTCTTTGATCGTACGGGTAACCAATTACAAAACGCCCACAAACCCGCGCCTACGGTAGCTAGAAATTACCCGCGATCTGTCGTGTGACCTGGATGATTGTCTCTCCCTCACCCATTCCACTTCCTCCTTCACTAACTTCACTTCTCAGAAAGAAGTGACTGCTTTCCATTACCCGCCGCTCCATAACATGGCCTGAATAGGTGCCACCTTTCGCCTCTATCTTGTCCACGCAGTGGTGACACCCGAGTGTCCATGCACCAGACACTCGGTTGCCACCACCACTCTTACACAACCTTCCGAAACAACAGTATCCAGTTAGAACCTGCGTCAGGCGGAAGGTGAGGTCGCCGTGATCCTTTAGTAGTGATCTTTTTAGTCTACTGCGTACTGGCCATCAGTAAAAACCTCCATATAAAAAAATAAACTTGTTATCTTGACAGTATTAATCGTCTGTTACCAATGTAACGGAACCATGGAGCAGTCATTAAATTTAACAGCCGATCAATGAAATTAAAGTACCATTAGCACGTGGTGGAACACTCACTAACCTTAACAGTCGGTTAACACATGTAACAGGGCATTAAACTAACTAACAGAGTCTGGCGAAACTGGCCCTTAACTATTTTGGACGCTTATCAAAGACAATGACAATTTTTTTTTGAGTAGTTTTGGCTACATAGCAATTATCGAGAAAACCCCATAGAAACCATAGAAATTGAATATCTTTTTTTAGGTACATCAGTAACAAATGAATTAAGTATCTTCTCATTAAGAAAATACAAAACTATAATATTGCCAAAAACTAGATTCGAAACGCGGATAATTAAGACGTTATTCAATGTTTTTAGCAAAAACATAAATATTTTTTTGCCGGTTTTTTTTTAAATTACCGCATTTTCTTTTTAATGGAAAATATGTACGACATAATAATACATCTAAATAAAAAATATCAGCTCAAAAGAATAAAGGGGTGACGAGATATAATTTTTTAAAACTTTTGTTTAGGGTTGTCACTAACCTTCTTAACCATTTGATTAATTTATTCTGGTCATTAATAAAATCGTCATTTGATTGATTTGAATTATACTAGCTTATTTCAATGAATTACACGCGCAAAAGCATTTTGAACCGATTTCAAAAAAGAAGGATGTTTCAATTCAATAGAATATTTTTTTTCTATTTTATTAATATTATATGACCTTTATTATAACCTATAAAGTTATACTTTCCTAAAATGTGAAAGACAAACTTTAATAACATAAGCTGGGAGTATCTCCACGTGAAGGCGGTAACAATTTTTACTGGCTAAAACTCCCATTCATATGTACATAATTATATCAATATGGAACGTACAGCTTGGCAAAAAAGAGTAGAAAACGCGGAGGCCGCCACTGTGCTGTTCGTGTGGCAACCCGCTGTGAACATATAGCGTACCAAACTATCGTCTTGATACTTTTATTTTTTTTTCCAAATAATTATTTAACAAAATCAGTAAATATCATTTAATTGAACACGAATTTATTCTTCACATGTCGCTGCCTATAAATAAATTTACACTAATATTATAAAGAGGAAAGATTTGCATTTTTGTGTGTATGTTTGTAATGTACATATTCAAAAACTTCTGTGCCGATCTCCATTATAAAGCAACATGTACCCTGAGTAACATAGGCTATACATCATGTCCACCCGTGTGAAGCTGGGACGGGCCGCTACGCTAATATAATATTGCAAGTAATCCTGTGCGTTTTAAAAAATTTCTTGGGTTAAAAAAAAATAGAGAGATATTATATTGTGACTTAATTTAATATATTTTCTTCTAAATATTCTACCCCTTCCATCTCGTCCGAGTCTTGGCTAGAGTAAGCTACATATTCTTCTGAATCGTACTCCGATTCAGAAGAACTAGTATCATCTTCGAGGTTTATAATTATCCGCTCCATGTCTTCATACATTGTAACTTCCCGTTCGTAGTAGTCTTTTTCAATATTTGTTACATGCTGGCATGATTTTTTCCAATCGTCCTCAGTAATTGACTGGAATGCGCGTTCAGCTGCTTCCTATAAAGAAAAAGCATTTGATTAAATTTCTTTCAATATTAAAAGTAAATTATCAATATTACCTCGCTCATTATTATCATACTTTAATAAGTTAAACTGTACTTTTATGTCGATCGTTCCTACATTTTGGGCTGCAATTTTATGTTTCGCTATTCCCCAAATGAGCTCAATCGGATTCAGATCACAGTGGTAAGGTGGAAGTCTTACCACTGTATGTCCATGCTCTCCTAACAGCTCATCAATTTCAAATATCGGCTCGGGCTTGTGTCGTTTGACGAGCAATAATAGCTGTGGCTTTTTCAACGCCTCATCAAATGGAATTTCATTTACGTCTAACCATTCCTTTATTTCGGCTATTTTGGTAGCAGAGGTAGGCGCTTTGTTTAATATAACGGAATGATACGGCGCATTATCCATTACCAAAATAGATGCAGGTGGTAAATTTGGAATCAACATATCTACAACCCATTTTTTAAAATTGACTTTATTCATTTCTGAATGGTAGTCGGCATTTTTATTTGTTCCAGTAAATATGAGCAAACAATTAGGAATAAACCCTTGTTCACTGCCAGCATGAATAATGATGTAGCGTTTTCCTTTAGAAACATTATGCTTTACTCCGCTTACATCAATCGACTGCCAGCACTTTTTTAATTTGTATGATTGATGAACATAGCTTTCATCGAGGTAAATAATCGGTTTTCTAAGCTCTTCGGGCAAATTTCTGTTGCTGATAATTTTATTTAAGTAAGTTAGCCGTTTCGCTGCTATATACGGCCGTTCAATCAATGCAGTCCTTTCAGACTGACATCTTTTATATTTAAATCCTAGGGCGTTAAGGATTTTCCGTAAATGCTCACGGCTTCCGTCATATCCCAAATCTTCTCTTACTACTGGTAGTAAGTTTCGTAAGGTTGGTGCCTGAAAATAACATAAATAAATTAAGCTTAGAATATTAAACTATGACAGAATCAACTCAGCTGCAGTGATTTGTCAAACGATACTGCTAGTATGTATTATTTATTCAGTTTAACTTGAATACCAATACGATAATGAATTACGTACCTGTTTTCTCACCGTGTAAAAAAATTGAACTTTTTGTCTAATGGCACATAGGTCGAAGTTATCCAACTCCTTTTTGGGACGACCTTTTCTATGTTTACCAGGTGTAGAAAATTCGCCTCTGTTTCGATTTCCTTCCAGCACGACTCTTCTTATGGTGCTTACTGATTTACCTAAAGTGAATAAATAAATATACATAAAAAAGCATCATTTTCTGCTAAGTGATAGACCCTTTACAGGGCCACCGGGGGAAAATCGGTACGGCTTAAGTTGGTCAAATTTAACAAAGCATTTTTTCTTACAATTTGTATAAACAATAAATTATCAACTAAAAAAAATAAGCCAACATTTTTAACATCAAAAAAGCTAGTCTCCTAAAAATGTTGGTTAATTTAAAAGAAAGGCTCTGTTTTTGAAAATATTAATTTATATTGTTAATAAACAAAATAAATGTTTGCACATTTCTAGTTATAATGATATAACAAACATAGTTATCACCAAAATCAAATTCAACGATAAAGTTATGTATAAATCGGATTTCAATATTATCATATTGCAGAGTACGCCACTCAAGTATCAACATTAATCTGACGCGCTATACCAATGTAATGTCAGACAAAATGTAAACATAACCTTTGTGATCACTGATTTTATTCGAAATTCCACTTATTTCGCAAGCAAGCAATTCAAAACAGAATGGGGTTGATTAATTAACACTTGATTCATCTAAAACTCATATAACAAACAGTTACATACCTGTCAAATCAGCGGTTCTTTTGTAAACATCGTTGAGATCGGAAAGAACTGTTTTAGCCTCCTTTTCTACCAAACATCGTTTATAAACCTTATAAATTACTTCTCTAGCAGCACTACGGATGGTTTTGTTCATTTTTATGAGTTTACACGTTATATTTATGGCACAAATTATAGATATCACTATCTTTCGTGTTTTGTTTACATCAAACTTCTGAAGTTTATAATGTTGCCAGCAAGCAAAAAAATTAGTTCCCTTTCTACTCTTTTTTGCCAAGCTGTAGCTTCATATAGATAGATGCCTTCGGGCTTATGTTTGAGTTGTTATGTCGTATCCGTACATCTAATAGTGGCACGGTAGCCTACCCGGTAACGCAGGGGAGCAGCCACCAAACATTTTACTGAATTCGGAAAACGGAATTCATAGGATACAATAGAATCCGACCAGTCATACATTGTCCCTTTTTTTTCTTTTTTTTAGGGTGGCAAAATCATCAAATGAGTCCTCCCGCCCTGGGTGAGGCGGAAGGGACTGTCAGACTCTTACTAAAATCCACCCGTGTTTCTTCCGATGCCCTTTACTTTCCGGGGCCGCGGTATCCTAGAGTAAGAAAAAATCCGCGACTCCAGCAGGCATTTGGCCCCGTCGGCGAAGCGTGGAACACGACGCGCCACCGACCCGGGCTTGGTCCTCGGTCGGACGGCGAGCTTACCCATTACTCACCGTCTGCAAGCCCGCTCCGCCGCTGTGCCCACTGCTATTCAGAGGGACACGCGTTGGAGCGTCAACCCGACAGGCTATTCGCATACGGGCAAAGAAACCCTTTAGGCACACAGTGCCTAAGGAAGAGTTTTTGCCCACATCCCAGGGTGCACCGGCCCGAAAAACTGGTCTTCCCCCTGGACGTATCCGAGAGGGAACTCCAGTCCACGGGCGCACGTGGAGGTTTCCTGTAGTAGCACCCCAGTCATATATTGTCCCTGAGGAGGAATTGACCCGTTCTCCTGGGGTTTTCATTTCGGGTCTTAACCGAGTGACTTGGGGCAAGAGAATATTGACCCTCAAGACGATCCGCGAGAAGTGGCTAAATTATCTATAATGCCTCAGAAATTTATGAATCTTGACTTATTTAAGTTATTCGAAAATAGAGCTCATTTGCAAGGACCCAAATCGCGACCTCTGGATATTCCTGAAAACGAAAGAACAAAAATAGTTTTGAGTGCAATTTACCCCAAGCGTATTCCACTAGGAATTGTCTGATTCCAAGTTTGCCAATATTTTAGGTATTGAAGAATGGCTCGTCAATGACTTACATACAATTCTGGTGACAATATCATGCGGCTTAGAAATAGAATCTAAAAAGTTTCAGGAGTTTTGCAATGATGTCGCAACAAAATATGTACAAAAATACAGTTGGTACAACATGTCTGTCACCATGCACAAAATTTTAATGCATGGTGCACAAATTATTGATTCTATTCCTATACCTATAGGAATATAGTGACGGGGCCTGTAGACGGCCAAAGCCTGCCGGGGTTGCGGGACCAAGGGATTACCGTGACCCCGGTACGTAAAGGGCTAGTGAAGGACACTGTGGATTTTAGTCAGTACAAGTCTGACAGTCCCTCCCGCCCTGCCCTGGGTGGGAGGACTCATTTGATGATTTTACCACGCAAAAAAAAAAAAAACCTATAGGAATGCTCTCAGAACAAGCCGGTGAATCACGCAACAAATTTTGGCACTACGATCGTGAGCATCACACTCGTAAGTTCAGCCGTAAAGCAACCATCCTTGACTTGATTCACCGAGCTTTAGAGTCTTCTGACCCGCTTTTGTCGAGTATGTCAATTGACAAGAGACAAAAAAACAATAAGCGGTCTAAAATTCCCGATAAAGTTCTAAAACTTTTAAACTCAGGATAACACGGCGACCAGTTGTTGCAAAAAACTGTCGATGTGTTTGAATGTGATTCCGGCGATATCAACATCGTGTTATCGTCAGACGAAGTATTTATCGATTGCGATAATGACGACAACAACAAAATATAACTTTTGTATTTATTTTTATTTATCGTTTGGACAACCCTATTTCCATAGAAATTTCTAAAATATTTAGAAACGCTTTTTCTCACCACCCCTTTGAGTTACGTATATAATTTTTTAGGACGTGATAAACAACAGTTATGTACATATTTAAAGCAAAGAAAAAAATGCGGTAATGATAGGGGTAAAAAAAAAATCAATAAAAAGTGAAATTCAAAAATGTTCATGTATTTCATTAACAATCAAAGCTACAGCTCCTTAATTTTTTATATGGATAAATATTCTGATTTTACGTCGTTTGTGGTATTGGAAAAAACGATACCATTAATACTTTTGGAGAAAAAAAAACAATAACTTTTCTTTGAGGTCGTTGAACTTTCACAAAAAAAAATATTTCGCTGAAAATATAAACAATTTTACTGTGGGAATTTTTACCAATGATTAAGTATCACAAGTTCTTTCGAATTAATACATAAAGTATATCTGGCCAGATCTGAGTCAAAATTACACACTGCAGTCGGCTTTGGAATTTTTCGTCTATAAAGTGATTGCTATATTTTGTGTAGATTTCATTGACCTATTGGTACACACAGTGGCGTAGCAAGACCGAATCTAGGAAGGGGCAAGACGCATCTGCGAAGCCCTTTTCTTTCAGGACGAAAAATATAACTTTCCTCCGCTGTTCGCGCGAGGCCCCCTTATTTTGAGATGACTTGGATGTAATTGTTGTCAACAACATCAGCTTCGCGAGCCATTTTAGACTGTTTCAGTTCCCAGTTACAAATAAAACGTACCCAAGTTATCTTGCAACACCAGTATTTCGAGGCCTCTAAGGCTCAACTCACACCAAAAGAGCGTCGAAGCGCAGCGAAGCGGAGCGCAGTTTCAGTGTCATATGAATTTCAACTTTATTTTCATTACTATAATACTCACTCGTATTATCGCACTCGTACTCGAACGAGTCGCGCGAATGCCCGCGCGACTTTTTCGAGTTTCTCATGCGAAAATAAATATTATATTAATGAAAATAAAGTTAAAATTCATATGACATTGAAACTGCGTTCCGCTTCGTTGCCCTTCGCCGCTCTTTCGGTGTGAGTTGACCCTTAGGTTCGTTCAGTTCCCACTCATCGGATACCACAATTATAAATTGTAGGTCATGATGTTAATTTCTTAGTAGAAGTAAGTTGTAGTACTTTACCGATTGATGGCAAACTTGTAAAAGCCGTTGTCAAGATTTTTTCATTTGTTACTCTGAGCGCGAGGCCCCCTTCTGATGCGAGGCCGTGGGCTAGGGTCCGCTTCGCCCTCGCCTAGCTACGCCCGGGGTACACAGGTTAAGCAAGTCCGTAAGCTTTGTGATTCTACTTGTGCGCAAACAGCAAGTACAAACGCCAGCACATCAACCTACCTCAATCTAATTTCTGTAATAGATTTTCAACTTTATCTCAATAGTAGAAGGTTAATGTTCGATTGGTATAATTTTTGAGATTGGTGTAGGTTTACTTGCTGGCAAAAAAAGGTAAAATGTTTGTTTGTCTACATATGTAATCCTTGAAAGTACTAAATCGAATTTATAATGCTTTTAATTATTTCATAAACTGAAAGCTACATTGGTTCAGAGCGACTTAAGCTATAAGGGTAAGGGGAGGAATGAGCTGGCGACACCCCTTACATATTTTATAGAGGTAAAGTTTACAAGTTTGTTTGTTGGAAGTCATCTCAGGAACTTCCTAACCGAATTAGTGAACCGATTTTGAAAATTCTTTCACCCAGTAGTACACATTTTTTTTAGAAACCTTGCCCCATCCTAGGAATTTCTCCTGTGTCCTGAGTGCGTTTACAAACATATAAAGACACATTCACAAGCACCCACACCCGGAACAACTCTGTGCGGGAATCGAACCCGCAGCACTGCAGTCCGATTGCTCAGCCACTGCGACAACCGTGCCATCAGAAAGCTAGTTTAAGTGCTTATGGTATAGGATAGCGTGGAGTTCCAATTCCCATCGATGCTTCTTTCATAAGAATTGGAACAAGTTTATTGGCTTTAACACCATCTAAAGATATCTAAAAAGTACAGGATAGTAATAAGAAAGGCTTCATTATTAGTATTTATGACTTTATTTAATACGACAATGAAACTACAAAAGTTGCCTGCACTTCAAACAGCAATTTCCATATACCTCACAAACTGAAGCACATTAATATAATTAATCACATAAAATATAAAAATTAACGATAATAACACCATAATAAGAGATAGGAGAGTGACTAACATTACGCAAAAATTACGAAAAACAAAAACATAATAATCTGAAAGCTATAATTACGTTGCATCGCTATACATGATTCGTCTCGATCGTGAGAATCTAAAAGGCTACACAATACCCAAGGCAAATTGGTCAGAGGTTTACACTTCTTTACCGAGAAACAAGCTAGTAACTTACAACTAGTTCCCTTACTTGATATCAGCGTTAGTAACATAGAGGAGAAGCAGGCAAGCAACTCGCCCCGCCGCCGCCGCGATCCTCGCGCCAAGCAACGATACATCATCTCTTAATATTATATACAATTATTATCATATCTTTGACGTTAAAACAGACCGACGCTAAATGAATGGCAAAAATATACTATAAAATACAGGAATACTCTCACTAAACAGTCGAGCGACAAACCCGCGTAGTATATCCCGCGCCGAGCTAACGCGCGGCACGGAGCGTCCGTGTCGTCATTTTGTGCCTAACCGAACGATACGATACATAATATCACTAGAGCAAAAACATCACAGAAGCGGTTTGTGTCCAACACACCATTACGTCCGCGGCCCGGCGCCTTCGCCATCTACAATTAAAAAAATATAAAACGCTATGAAGGCAGTTTTATACGTTACAATTTATTGATATTATCCATGAGCCAATACCGAGTATACTGAGGCACTTCCGCTGGTAATCTAATGAGCTAACGATCCGTTGTTTTTATGTTTATTGTACCGATTGAGATCATAAAAGGAAGTGAGATACGACTTAAATTTAACTTGTAGACTAGATGTTGTGGCGTCGCGCGGACGTCCCGGAGCCCCAGGGCTCCAGCGAGCGCGAGCTGCGACCGACCTGACGAAACTAACGCAGCCACCAACAACCCGCGACACGACAGTCTTCCAACTCATCGACAACACAAAATTTAATCATAATAATCGTTAATGGGCAGTTAATAGCGATACGGCGATACAATTATAAAGAACATGATAAAACTTAAATGTAGATTATAACTCCCTAAAAATACTGTTGCGTATGATAAACATTAAAAATAATGATATAAGTCTATAACTAACGATTAGGGATACTTCTCGTTCCACCATCGAGCTTCGTCCCGCCAGCTTGCTTACAAATCTCATCATTCATTTAATTTGCCGAGGGTTCCGTACTAAAACTAAAAAGTTAGCCTCTGCGAAATTAGGTAGTCTACAAAATTAAAATTTAATCATATAAAATAATAGGCAAATATGCGGCTTTTTACGTACAGAACCCCAAATGCGAGTGTCCAACTTTTAGTATACCAAGACAGGTGAAGTGAAATCATTGAAGTCAAGGAGATACAATTTACAAATGGAATACTAAAATTTGGTTCGTAGGATCACGTCTAAGACATTCAATTAAGTACATCATTTGAAATAGGCCATAATTATTGTTATTTAAAGTGTTTAGCAATGTTGCCTCAATAAGTGAAAATAATTCATAACTTATTGCAATTTAGAATCAAAGATGTCGTAAGCATGATCACGAGGGACATTTTTGGTGTCACAAAGTAAGCGCGTCAGGGGGTGTAACACAAATATTGTGAGGATGCTGTACGGTGTGCAATATTAGAGAAATATATTTTTTTATAATTTTTATCACAATATTTTTACATGTTACAACACCGACGCAGTATCGGCCTTTTAAATGGCGCTTCCACGTTTTACACCGAAGTACAAATTTTGCTACTGGACCAGCCAAAAGACCTTAAATCTATCTTCATGAATTACTTACATTCCCAGCATAAGACGTGTTAGCACTGCAATCACAAATACGAATAAGATGTTCCAACGAAGCTGACGTGTCTTTTGGAAATGTATAGCAATTTACGAAATCTTTTCTTCAATCATACCTTGTGCCGCGAAAAACTAGTCAAGTATGAAATTGACTGGGTTTCCGTCGACGCAAACCTCCCAAAACTAGTAACTGAACAATAACAAAGATGTACACTACATAAATGCAAATAGAGCGCACAAACGCTCGCTAAGCGACCGTCTAAACGACGTGCGATTTCCGACAACCTTAGAAGTTAACACATGGCAACACTCTAACGAACTGTCATTGATGGCGTTGATATTTGACATTGACTGGTTGTTTTTTTGTCTCGTAGTGGGTATGAGTCTTTTGGCTCGTCATGTGGTGGTGCGGTGATGTCGTCTTGCGGCCGGTGTGTGCGTGGCGTGCGCGGTGCGGGGATCTAGCCGGACGTGGCGGCGCCCGCGCTCTCCACGCGCGCGCTTTTGTTCTGTCGCACCAGCTCCGCGCGTCGCTCCTGTGGGGCAGACGAGCATTTAATCACCGCAAATTTTCAGTCATTCGTCAATAACCTATAGTGCAACATAGATTTCCGTTGCGTGGTCACAAACAACTAATACCACCCATTTATTATTCCCACAGATAAATTCACTTAATGTCATTCAAGCGACAAGAGAACATGCTGTCTTATAAACTTTGTCGAACAAAGTTGATGAACATAGTACAGGCGCCAGACACCTATCCCAATCTGTGATATCTTCCCAATCGATGATACCTAAACCTTATGATTTTGTGATAAAGTTGAAAATCTATTAAAGAGACAGATATCTACCCCAGTTTGATGTTTTGGCCTCTGTACATACATACTTTGTTTAGCAAAGATTATAATAAATCACAAAACGGAGAACTTTGTAGTGTAATAATGATACTAGTCGACTTCTAATACATTCACCGCTATGATTCAGCAACCCAATGGAGAAATTTTGAAGCAGTCATGTTTAATTAATGAGAGCTTTTGAATAGAAAACCATATAAAATAACGATGAGAAGCGATAAACTGAAGGACGCTATACGCCAAAATGCTTCCCTATTAATTTCCTAAAAAAATCACGCGTCATGCAAGCGTTAACATTGTCGACGGCACAGTAGTTGAGTGATCGACTGGTGCGCTGCGTGTTATGGGTTCAATCCCCGCGCGGAACAAACATTAACTGGCTATTTGCATACGTGAATTAAAATGTTTGTAAACGCACTGACGGTACAAGAGAAATAATTAAAACTTTTTGCAATTAATTGTTGCTGTTTTTTTAAATACCTTATCATCCAATTATAAAAGTAGCCCTTTTTTGCTTTTTACCTTGCCGCTGTGAGCGATGACTTAGTACGTGGCGGCGACCAGTTAGATCAAATGTATAGAAATGTTTGAAACACGCCACGACGCGTCGCCAGTAGCCAATTCGGGTACGTACTTACCGCACCGCTCATCGCTTACATCAAAGTCGTGAAGGCCGTTAGGGATTGCTTCCATCGATTTAACGGTTTTTTTAAAGTTTTGTTCTTCAAAGAAAGGCGGGGCAGGAGCGAAGCATCCCTCAAGCAAATGAAACACAAGAACAAACCTCCTTCTTAACGAAATCCAGTTTCTTCTGAATCTCCTTCTCCCTGTTCAGTTCGGCAGCAGTCAGTTTATTCTCGATGTCTTTGGTGATCTCCTCGACCTTCGCCGTAGCGGCTGAGCGCACCTCGGCTAACTTAAGACTCTGCGTATGCGCATCGAAAAAAAAGAAACAAAAATAACATAAAAACAACCATGCAACACATGCTATGTGAATGAGAGATGTATGAAACAAATAAAATTATATTGTACTCGTATGAAGTGGCTGAAACGGTTTGATTTGGTTTTTTTGTTCTAAGTCCGCGTGTAAGCCAATTTGAACCCCAAAACTAACAATTAAAGGTCAAATTGGTAAGGATAGATATTGGATTGGACTCTGGACGCCAAAATCTGACAGATATTAGTATATATTACTAGAGTCTACCACGTGCTAGCGGTCCACCCCACGTAACGACACCTGCGGTTACCTACCCTTTTTTTTGTAAAATCACCCAGTCAGACTTGTACTAATCAAAATCCATGGTGAACCTTCAATAGGTCGTTACGTTCCAGGGTCACGGTTATCTGATGAGACGACCCCGACTACCTGCCCTGAAGTGACGGCTGAGCGATCTCACGAGAGTTTAATCAGAAAAAAACCACAGTCGTGTCGGATCGCCGGTTTCCCATTTTCTATTGGCTCGCTCGCTCTTATTTGATATCCAGCTCGCTCTTACGTGCCTTCTTTGCCTCTGGGCTACATTGAGGCCAAACACATTTTAAATGAAAAATCTGTCAAAATCCGATGTCCACAGCCAATCCAAAATCTGTCCCATCAATTTGAACGCACCTAAAGCCGAAACAAACCAATACAGCAGAACATTTATAAACTAGGCACACCGAACAAGTATTGCCAGACGAAAAAATAATGATTTTGAAAGCCCCCAGCGAAAAGTGCGGAGTCTACTGTTGTTTACCTCACGATCCGCTTGAAAGCTTGCAACCAGTACGAACCGTCGCAGCCGGCACACAAACAGAACACCTAAGACCTAAGGTCACAACGAGGTACACATAGCTCTTACCATAGAGTTTTGTTGCCAGCCAGGTTTGGAGATGACGTTTTTTACCACAGAGTAATTTTTTTTTATGCGTCCTCAAGCAACAGAGCTTTGTATATTTACATAGCATCTTTCCAATAAGTAATTAAAGAATATCGTTCTTGCTTATGAGCGTACAAAGCCTCGGAAATTGTAAAATAAATGTTTAAAGCAACAAACGTCCGACTTCCATAAGAGACAATATTCAATAACAATCTTATATATCATGAAATTTTCAATCTTATATATTATAAACAGTATTCCTTCTGACTGTTTCCAGTCATGACGTAATGCCGAGCTGAGACTTGCCATCGAATGATGTACAAGATAACATTTACAAAATCTGTGGTAATTTCTTTATCATGAGAGTATGTGGCGTGGTAACCGACTGTTTTCAGAGTTAAACAAGCCGCCTCTAGGAACCCCATAGGGCTCTGGACCTACATTGATTAAACACCATGACTTTTTAGTCTACTTTCAAACTATGTTTTACTTTTTCAATATCAGTGATGTTCAAGATAAGCATTGAAAAAGATACTTTGGCACTTGACAATCAACTTGCCAGAGTTTGAACTGATAACCTTGCGCACACGACTGGAGTATGCAAAATCTGTGGTTCACACAACAAAACCTGACTGACAACAAGATCCCCCGGTCCCGGCACTTTGTTAACCACTCACATGGTTGCGCAGCTTCTCCTTCTGCTCGGCCTCGAGCAGCAGGCGCCTGTCCGCGGCCTGCTGCAGCTTCTCCTGGATGGCGCTCTCCAACTGCTGGAAGCGCTCGTGGTTGCCCGCGCGCACCTTCTTTACTTGTTCCTCCTGAATGAATGCAGGTACATGTTATGATTATTTTTGAAGGTCTAAAGTTATTATGAAAATCTTCTACAATTCTTATGTTTTGCCAGAATGTAGCAGGCTTGAATAATAAGCCTAATTTCAACTGCCCCTACATTTAAGTTTCTTACTACTCTATTGTAAATGCAATATTGTGAGGATGCCTTCCACCTTTCATCTCCATCATCAGATCAGCTTCATGTCATCATAATATTGCATTGTCATGTGATATCCATATGCGTGCAAAGTTTCAGCTCAATCGGTAACCGGGAAGTGTGTCAAATTTAACTCGCAAGATTTGACTATGAATTAATAAGTGAAACAAAGTCAAAGTTTGTGAAAAGAGTTACTCACATGTTCGCGCAGACGCTCAAGCATCTTCTTGATATTCTCGTCACGCTTGTCCGCGGCCGTGTTCATCTTCTCCTCGATGGCCTTGTACACTTCCATCGTCTGCTGTTCCAGGGTCAGCCTGATGAAATGCAGAACATAATATTATCTATACTATGATTATAAAGGTGAAAAGTTTGTTTGGTTGAAAGCACAAATGTCAGGAACTACTGGTTTGAATTGAAAAAATCGTTTTGTGTTGGATAGCCCATTTATCGCGGAAGGCTTTAGGCTGTACAACTTCAAGCTGCCACCAATAGAAGCAGAGCAGCGAGGGGATTTGTTTTGAGTTTATTCGTGATCATGGTATTTGTTAGGTGCCAAGATATCGGAAACTCAATGCAAAAAATAAACACATGGGTAATGTTTGTTAATGACCAACCTGTTCAGTCAAAAGTACTTTTGGCTGGTGAAGAGTTTTGACTGCAACATATACAACTCCTAGATATCATAAATCTCCGGTAAGTATAAAATTGAACAGTGATTGTAACTTGCCTACTTGAAAATGAATGCTTTAATTTCTATAGGCTACTTTTCTTTCTCCCATCACAAATTACCTGGTCTTCTCGACTCCCTCGAGGTGGTCCTTCAGGCGCGAGCGCAGCTCGTTGATATAGGCCTCACGTTTCTCCTCATGCGTCTCCATCTTAGCATCGAGGGCCTCCTTGGTGTTGACAATGAAGTTGTTGGTCTGTTCGCTGCGGATGCGGGACGCTTCCTCGATCTTCTGCATCTTTGTTGCGATGGCAGCCATCTTGCTGGCTTCCAGACTCTGTGGGTGGGTAATGGAATTAAGCGTTACTTTGTGGATTGGCATGACCAAGCTTCCATGAAGATAGTTTTGTAATAGTACGGGTTTTTATTAAAGTTATGCTTTAGTAGATGAAGACCAATGAGATAATTATAACGTCTGTCGTGTAGGTACTTTGAGGGAATTAAAGTAAATTTTGATGCAAATTTAAGCGTTGAAAAATAATGCTTTTATGGAAAAATTCAACCTTTGAACAGAAAACTACCCATGATACGTATGAAATGATAAGTGCGTGTCTAGCAGTGGCCTAGTGAGGTACGATTGGGCTATCATAGACTTGACGGAGTCAAATATAGATTGCGGTAGTATTATTATCTAAACTGTTCTACTGCTTGAACAATAAAATAGATTATTCCATGTTCCTAATCCATGTCCTCTTTAGATCCTTTTGTCACCCAATCTTCTCGTTAATTTCAAATAGAAGTCAATAGAACACATCAAATTCCACTTACACGTCTTCTCTCCTCAGCGGCCTTCAGTTTCTCCTGGATTTCCTCAACAGAAGGCGTCTTTTCAGGGGAGTCAGCGCGGCGAGGCACCGGCACTCCTACGGGCTCCGCCAGGATCACCTCGTACGCCAGACCTCCCTTCGACATCTCTTGGCAGCGGATCTCGGTAGCTGTGGGGACAAAAGAACAACGTTAGTGAAAGGTCAGATCTGGGGCCCGAACGGTCTGAGAACAGCGAATTTAGTCCTCATGAACCGATTTCAGCCGCAACGGCAATCTCGGGGGGTTTGCCTTGTGCTCGGGATATTATAGAGCAGTGCGTGTGTATAGGCAAAGTGCACTCTTTGTTTCTTTACTCTCTTGCCGCCATGGCACGGCAATCCGACACGATCGGAGAGATCAGGCGCAGATCCAACGGCTTACAGTGCTTTGCGTAGGACAGGGGTGTATGCTACTGCAGACTTTCAAACTCCGGGTTGCCAATAAAAAAACCTATGGAAACACTAATAATACTCTTTGCCAATGGCCTAGCTAGTCATTTTGGTTACTTTATCGTATTGTGACGCTCTCTTCTTGACCTTCAAGCTCATATCGTTATGGGAAAGGTTATAGTAATAGCCACGGTCCACGGGGACAGTTCCAGTCTCGTTGGAATCAGCTATAATGTATATTAATAAATTCCAACTTGAAATACCAGAATGTTAGCAGTATTGTTTATAATATGTGTGTAGCTATGAAACAGAGTACTCTAATTCAGTTTTGTATAGTTTTAGATTATCACTTTATATTATAAAACAAAATCTCGCGTCTCTGTGTCTGTTTAAACGCGATTTTCTTAATGCCTAACAAACGGATTTTTTTAGGGTTATCTATCACCAATGGACAGAGTGATTTATCAGAAAGATTATATTAATAACGTCAAGTTTTGTGTAAATTGACTGATATTTGACAAATGTTGCATTTCTCTGAGATTGGTGCAGTCGCTGACCGATGCACTGCTCAGCTGCTTGTCGCGGTTTCGATTTCCGCACTGAATCAATATTTGTATGATCTAAAAGTAGTTGTTCCGGGTCTGACTGTTTGTGCATGTGAGTTTAAATGTTTGTAAACGCACCCACGATACAGGAGAAATACCTAGTGTGGGGCAACGATGTACAAAATAAAATGGACCGATATAGAGTCTAGATGCGAAAATGGGAGCCCTCCACAATACAATCTCTCTTCTGCTGCAGCTAAAGAAACGAAGCATCAATATGTATAATTTCTTGCACAATGAAAAACTACTCTTCAACGACTTCGTGACAGTTATGCAACACTATTATACAGTGACACGGAATCACGCGTGAACAGCGTCGCATAATGCAATAATTTTGCGCTCTGATCGAATGCCGAATAAACAATAGAGGTTGTAATTCGCACAGAAATTATCTACGTAGAGACAGTCAAAGTTACTTTGTTTTTACACATGAAATGAGTCCTCCAACCCAGGGCAGGACGGGAGGGACTGTCGGACTTGTACTGATTAAAATCCACTGTGTCCTTCAATAGCCCTTTACGTTCCGGCAGGCTTTGGCCCTCTAAGGGGCCCCGTCATTCTCCTCTATATCTCTCTTTAAAGTAGGTGTAATGTTTATTAGTCAAGTATTTAACAAACCCAACAATATCGACTTTGTCTTTGACCAATTGTGAACTGCCCTAAAATTGTTCATTAATTTTCAATGAACCGTACCTATGTAAATATTGATGTCCTAATAATCGACCAGCAACGTAACCCTGAGCACAGCGCACGGGTCCAAATAATTTTTTAAATATTTTGAGACAAAGCTGAAACGGTCATGAATATTCTAAATTTTTTGAATTTTAAGCTACGTAATTGCACGTTATGTTTATTTTTGTAGTCGCTATTGTATAATAAGATTACTAGAGCGTACTACATCTCCATACCAAATTATGTAAAGATAATTTGGTTTCTACATAATAAACAGTAGCTGAACATGAACAGACAAAGCCGCTGACGCTATCAACGTCCCATGATCCCCTAAATTACCAATTTCATCTTACAAACCAGCCCACTAATTTCCTTCACAATATTTCACAAATTAACCGTAATTTTAAAGGCGTTAATTAACGTCCCCGTCTGAATACACTCGCTAAACTCATTAAATTACCGCCCCCAACGTTTAGGGGTGGAATTCTTAAAACGCTACGGGGTAAGGGGTAAATTACGGTAATATTCAAGGTCGGATAAACTCCTTGGGTAAGGAATGCTGTATTGTTTAATTATTGGGAGGGTAGGGGGAGACTCGGGAGTCCCAACTACTCCCCCAATGAGTCACGCCAATTGCATTACAATCGCGTTTCAGAGTATGACTGTGTCGGCAAACTATGTATGAAAACAGGTGACTCATCCCAGTGATACAGGGGAGGGGGTGAATTTCCATTACACGCATAAATTTTTGATGAATCCAACTTGGAATGAGACTTTTCACTATTTGCAGGAAGCCGGGTAATGTTTTTTTTTGACGTGGTAAAATCATCAAATATCCGCCCACCTTAGGACGTGGCGGGAGGGACTGTCAGACTTGTACTGGCTAAAATCTACGGTGATCCTTCAATAGCCCTTTACGTTCCAGGATAACGGTTACCTGATCAGACAGTGCCGCAAACCCGGCAAGCTTTGGCCCTCTAAAGGGACCCCGTCAGAAGCCGGCTAATGTAAGTAGCATCTAGAAAACTACAATACTTCATCTGAGATACATTACCTGAGAACATAAAAGAGGAGAAAACATGGCGTCAAGGGTCTAAAATAAGTGTCGGAAATTCACTCACCCACGTGAAAAGGGCTTAAAAAAACAAACACGCGCACAATACGAAACTAACAATAACTCACTTAAAAGGGGTGAAAAACTCTTGACCCGCCTTTCTGCCAGCCTGCCACACCAAGGGGGGCTCACATCCCCCGGGCTGTGTACTATCTTGGAAAAGGATCTCACCCTGTATATGCCTGCCACGGAGTTATAAGGAAATGGAGTGATAATGTGTGTGAAATGGCTCGGGAAGGATTTGCGCTTCTATCTCTGTACCAATTGGGGAAAAACATATTAAGAACTAAAGCTGACAGTCCATTAAGTAAACTAGCGGATTGGACTCTGATTTTGATAGATGTACTGATATATCTTCTCAAAGTTCGGTATCTGCACTCCAAAACTGTAAACTATGGTTTGTACTGCATGTTTTATGATTAAATATAAAAACTAAATATTTATACAGCTGGAAAGACGAATATAGTGAAACCAATCCTACTAATATTATAAACGTGAAAGTTTGTTTGGATGGATGGATGTTTGTTACTCTTTCACGCATAAACATCTGAACGGGTAAAACCGCTGGCAACAGCTAGTTGATCATAAGAACTTATATGTTACCTATATCCTTGCAATTAAACATATAATTCATTCATCCATTCTTTTCGTTTTGACCTCAACGTTAGAAGCCACAGCATGCACGAGCCAAATTGTTTAAAAAAACCGGTCAAGTCAAAATCAAACACTCCATTTAATTTCAAATCTCCAAATTTTACTCGGTTTAAGGACTAAAGAGGTTCTAAATCCTTTGGCAGTCATACTGAATCGTATTTCCACTTTGTCACTGCTCTTACTAAAGTTAAAACAAGCCAACTTTTCTGGCAGCCAAATTGAAACATGTCCAAATGGCTGTCTGCTACAATTTAATGTTTTTTTATATCTTTTGAAATATAACTGGCTGGATTTAAGGTTGTTCCCCGTCGATCTCCTCATGTATTTAGTATTCTTATCCAACTTATCTTACTGCAAAAACGAGATTATTCACAAAACAGCTGTTCCATACATTTGAACCGGATAGTCAGTTTTGTACTCTTGTACGTAGTTTTTTTTCAAATGCCGTCGAATAATTTTTTGTTTGTTGGGTTATCGTGTATAGCATTTATGGAAACCAATTTATGCTTATAGGTCCATATGCCAAATTGCCAAGGGTTCCCAAACTTTTGCAATTCGCGGTGCACTTACAGGTTTAGTGTACTGTCTCGGAACACAAGCTAGTTGAGATCAGGCGAAAAAAATACCTGTTTGAAAACTCCACAGACTCGGAACACCTGAATCTGGTTTAAACGCTGCAAGAGAGTTCAATGAAGCTAGTTTCTTATTTTTAACGGATATCGTGCATAGAAAGAATCTTGAATCCACGCAAATACGATTCGGAGAATGGACAACATAAGCGTTACACGGCGCCTCTCTGAGGCTTTTAGGGCGGGTTTGGGAAACCCTGGCTTAATAGAACAGGCCGTAATCGGTACCAATTTAATAATAAGGTTCCTCGAACCAGCATGATTCTTAGTACTGAAGATACAATGATTATTTTCCTGCAAACACCACTTACTTATGAATTTGACCTTCTTCGGTTGCTTGGTCCTCGGTTTGCCGACTGGTTTCTTGACGGGCGCCGACCGTCGGTGAGCTAGAGACAGAAAAGGACATCAGCGGAGCCCGAGGCGACGCTGATGACTCTCGTGGAGACAAACTGACCCTTCTGGCTTAATAAGGTACCGTTACTAGCGAAACAGACTAAAAAGTACATATCTCAGGAAGTTTTCCTTACCACCAACAGAAAATTCAGCAGCATTACTTCATATGTTTAAAAAATCTCTTATATCGTAAGCCACGCAATTCATTTTGTGGACCTATCGAAACGAATAACATTGGGATTGCCATTGGATTACTCAATTTCCCCACAGATTAGACCCAAGAGCTCAAAACATCGGTTTTCGGAAGCAAACACCATCAAAATTCGAGCCTGCCAAGCCAACGGCCCCCAAACAACACTAACGGACAATCGAAAAACCATTACGTCGCCCGAATCGACCCAGCTAATGTTTATTTGAAGAACATTCGGAATTTCGGAGTTTCAGACACAAGCTTTTAATGAATCGATGCTCGCGTGACTGGTAAAAGCTTCGATTGTGGTGGACAAACAATCGATAGAAAATGTCGCAGTCCACATAACGTGTGGCTGGTTAATGGCTGACGTAGAGTAGATAGAAAACTACGAACTAATAAGTACCTATATGAACATGATACATCATACATAGTAATAAATATAGGTACTCGGTAGTTGTATGATCGACGATTCCTTATTTTTTTATGGCTTTACAAGATACTTGAATAACCTTTTCAGCTAATTTGTATAATGAAAAATTTCTATCAAATTATCTGATGTTGACATACGAGTAAAAGGCGAACTTTCAAGGATAAATGGAGCTAAAATTACTGCGTAGTAAAAAGTATAAAGTTGCACAAAGAGCTATTTATGAAATTCGTCATGTTTGATCTACCGATCAAAGACCGGTCGGATAAAGGGTAGTTGCTCTGAATCTCTCTGAAGGTGGACAGGGAAACTTGGCAAGACTTAAAGATGGCAGGTAGATTAGAGCCCTCAATTAATGATTGCCAAGAAATGGTAGAAGAAATATTGACAGAAGAACAGTTAGATTATCGGGTGGGTGATATTTATTCAAAAAATTTAGGGTTTAACTTCTGCAAACCCTGTAATCGTACGCGACACACAAGGGATTATTCCCTTGTGTGTTTCTTATTTCATTCACTCTTGAGAATAGGTTTATACCTATTCTCAAGAGTGAATGAAATAAAGCTACCAATGACGATGCTGATGATAGCATAATTTAAAAGTCGATAACACAGAAAATTCCTGATTCCTGACCCTCTCCCGACTCCTCGAACCTCTTTTGTAAGATTATTATACACCAGCGATCTCACATTACCAACCATAGCCATCACAAAATCATTCTAACCAAAACATCGTCAAACTCAAGACTTCAAAAAGTCGAGGTCGCAAATGAATAGTCATTTATTAGATATTTGGGCCCCAACTCATGTTGTTGGGGACATCTTGGTAATAGTATCGAGGTAATAACGTCGACACGACGCCGGGAGATGAGGCCGCTACGTGAGGGGAATGTCGGAATGCCGGAGAGCCGCCAAATTCGCAGCAAATACGGATAATCCCTCACGGCAGAACTAAGTCCCAGTTTACACAGCAGACGTTGCGGAGACCAAGCTATACAAAGTGTTAAGCCGTCTTTAAAGTTTCATTCTCCGACAATTCATGGACAAAGTTTAAACAAGGTAAGACTCTGTTAATTTTGTATTTGCAGGGAGGATTTTTTTTTTTAGCAATGGTAGCTAAAATGTTTGAGAAGCGTCGACGGAACATTGATGCTATAGATCCCAAGAAAATGAATGTTAGTTGGCCTGCATTACAAATCAATCAACAGAAAATTTAGTCCCTCTGCGGTCGCAAAACAAATTAATTACCTAAAATTCAAGTTTGCTGAAACCAAACAGTCCTAATGAAAGCAATATTTGTGATTGCTCGAGCTCCGCGGGGGTGCTATTTATCAAAACTGAATTAGCTTTCGCAATAATTCACGATAAAACAACCGTTATGAGGTGTTTGTCTCTTCAATTCTGAGTAATTGAGTCGTCCTCATCATCTCGATTTTCGCAAATAACTAAGTAAGGGAAATCATTGCGGTACACCGCTTAATCCCAGCTGTTTTTCGCAACCGCAAACACTGATGCGAATGAAAAAAATCTAGACCAAGACAATCCAAGAGGCGAATTTCAAAACAATAATCTTTTTGCCACTCTCGATTCTGACTGTCTTCTAAGGATTAAAGAAACACAATGATTTGATTATAATTTGATAAAAGTATCGCATGAAGTCACAGCTTGTAACTTCAAAACTCTCACTTTAGTTTGAAATTTAAAAAAACAAGTAATTGAACCCGCGCCGGTTCCATTCGTGTTTTTGAATTCTAATCAATAATTTTTCATCAATATTCAAAGAGTTGCAGCTGTATAGCATCGTTTATAACAGCAATTTAATGAACGTGCATAAAAACAATAAAGCTGGAAAAGGAAGGTAATCGAATACAAACGGGGCAGTTACAACTGAAAGGTCGACGAGCAGCCCCCTTCGGCGCCGCACGATACAACATGGAAAACCTGATAAAATATTTAAAAGCTGGCTTTAAAACCCTTGAGGGGAGAGCTGAAAGTAAATTTACTACCGCTGGGAATACGAGTGTTGGCACGTACGAGTGTTTTAAACACGACGCAAATGCGGCGGCTAGGCGATGCAGAAACAAGAGATATATTCTATGCAGCGTTGAGAACATTCCAGAATAGCGGAGACGGCACCGACGTCCTCTTTACGAGTTATGCTCATTAGGAAAATGGGTGTGACTTTGTACAGAACCCCTTTTTATAGCGTTCCCTGCGAAAATGTTATTTTTAAATCCATTCACGGCAGTGAAGAGTGGAAATAGAAATTATTTAAGTTACTGCAAGTCATAAAGCAGCTCGGTTGCTAATTCTCAAGTTGGCTGAGACAGCTGTTGGCCGGAATGGTTTGGAACACGCAAACTTTGTAAGTACCTGCAATGCATCATTGTGGACATGTGTGGCTCCAAATCAAGCTATTGGTAAAACTGTGGGTTGAGAATTATGCGCTCGATATTGTGTTCCATTACACCATAACATAAAAGTAATACACGTTAGATCCCAGACACGAGATGAAACGTATGTTTTATAGCATTATTCAACCCTCATACGGGATCAATAACGTGTGACGTCTTAGAGCCCAGAAAAAAAGGCGTAAATGTCTACTCTTCTTGTATTAGGTAGGATCCCCAAACCCCAACGAAAATAATCCATTTGACGCGCACACCTAAATGTAATGTTTTTATTAAGCAGAACGACAACGTAATAAAGATGATCAAAATCTGTAAGCCCTACCGCACCCTCATAAAGGGTGCAGGACTTGTTAAGCCAATTAAACCCAATGTTATAATCGTCCCCTAAACAATTATGCGATCTCGAGTCCCCTGTTGTCACTTCACAATAGCGTGTTTGTTAATCCAAACGCAGTTGAAGTGTAGTGACAAGCATTATGCCACGTTACGAAGCGAAATATGCGATGATGGTTAATTAAGTAACTGTAAGATCGTTAATTACGAAGTTATTTCACGTCACGAATGATTCCAGCCGTAAAATGCGCTTTAGAATGTTCATAGCCGTTTTAACGAACATTTACAGCAGTTCTGAAGAATATGCTTTCTGAGAATTTCGCATTTCCAAGGCTATCGGTATGGTCCGTAAAGCCCATGTTTTATGGTCTTTGAAGCCATGAAGTTGAATATCAAGGACCATGTTTGGTATACCTACCCAGTGGAGATCGATCGTAAACTTTTAATGTTTCGAACATCAATAATTCAGAAGGCGTATCGTCTGGGTCTATTTCGAACCTACTTTTGTCGTCCTATGTTTATGTCTATGATTATAATGTGACGAAATTGGATGACTGAATACTTGGTAATAACTAACTAATGACTTGAAAAAAGAATCAATTACAATTTTAAGAAGCATAGCTAACTGAAAAAAAAAGTATTAGAAATTACTGCGCAATCAGCATTTATCCTTTTCGCAATCTGAATAATGGCTGCAATAAATGTCGAAATGTTTGAAAAATGTCGTTAATTATCAAGCCCGCAATAATAAACTGACGCAAGGTCCTCTAATGCGTGCGTAGTGGCGCATAAAATACCAAAACATTTTTCGAAGGGCCTACTAAAGTGATTATGTCGCGATTGCGTGACATAATTTAATCAGGCCTACAATATTATGTGAAAACAGCTATTTTTCCGAATTTCCCTGACAAGTATGTTTGAAGTGAACTCGAATGTTACGAAATCCGAAACCATTACGTAAGTTGTAAGAAATCATTATCTCGAAAAGGTTTTCTAATTTTAGATTGGTGGTCTTTCAGACAGAAGTATCAAGTGGGTTCTCTGCGCAGTATGGTGGACGTGTGCCACAGTATCGCGATTCGCAGTCGGTCGGTACAAAATGGTGGACATTATGCAGTAATGTTTAATCAATAGTTGTAGTGAGGCCGGCATAGACTGACATGTATCCGTAGAACTAGAAAAGTCAGCACTCACTAGGCCCTGAAAATCCGGCAAAAACTAATCTACGTCGTAGACGACGTAATGCAAAAAGCTTCTTTTTCTAAGAAAATAGAAAAGATTTTGCCGATTTCCTTCGTTTTTTAAATATCATTTCACAATATCTTACATAATAAAAAATATCTTGACACTAACATTCAAGAGAAGAATCAGCAAAGACGTTGACGAATGATCCACATTGCTATCATCAAGTTGGGAGACTCGATTTACATCTAACAACACAGACTCTTGCTCGTAATTGATAGATCACGTGATTTACGTCAGATGCAATTTAAATATAATCACCGGCCGGTGCCCCTCTCCCCGCACGCCGGCCGGCCGGCGGTTCTGAAGACTCAATAACAGAGATCTGAAACGTCACAGGCCAACCAAAGCTGCCATTTCTTAGCGGATCAGGAAAGCATAAAGTATCAGCGATTGATGTTACAACCTTCAATTTACCAGATTCAAAGAAATTGGAGAAGCTGCAGCTGACAGTTAAAAGAGGTTACCTTCTGTTTTTGACTTTCCTGTAAAATTATTTTGAGATTTTGACGCTTGATTTGGAATTCGTTAACAATATCAAGCCAGATAATAATGTAGGGCGTTCGTCTCCACAGCGAGAGTGGCAACAACGTCACCGGTTTTGTGATGATTACGAAAAAATCCTCCATAGCAGCGGTGTTTCCAACCTGCAGGCAGAACTGGTGCCCGGCATGAGTGGCAGAAGCACTGCATCACCGAGTCCCGAACGAGCCCTATCAGCATGGTGATGATCAAATTGACTATCTAACGTGTGACGGAGTCGCGTCGCGGAGCTAGCGGACTGCGCGACTCTCGCCCGGAAACTGAGCCACGCCGGGGGGAGGGTAGCCGGTCGATAGCTGCACCCCGCGTCCCGCAACCCCCGCCCTGCGGACCCACCCCGCAGCCACCCCTTGCGCGCTACCGTCCCTAACTTGATAACCCGCACAAGAAAATAAGCCTACCAAATGGAAAAATAATGTCACCCACGACATATATTATGTCGCGTCAAGTTCCCTGCATGTGAGGATCAGAGATCTCGTACTTATGTATTATTTCCTCAGTGAAGAAAGAACAAATCAATCTCCTTCAGGGAAAATGTCGAAGTATAAGTGACACCTAATATCCACTTACACAAAGCTTAGTGTGCTCATGTGGAACTTGTCAAAGTTAAAGAAGAAGATGACGTTTTGGGGTTCAAAACCGCACCTAGCAACTACATGGTCTAGGGTCGGAGAAGACAAACTAATTTAAGAGCCGGCCAGACTCGTTCGGGTCTCGACGGACTTCTCGCTCATAAAAACGCCGAGCTGTCGGGGGGTGGCAGGCGCGTGCGTGGGGAGGGCATGCGAGGGAGCCTCCATGCGGAGGTTCCGCCGCCGTCTCGGCGCCGCCACCCGCAGCCAATTAACAGCCGGCAACGCCACGCTGAATTTGTTTCGCCACTCGAATTGCTTCCGATTGATTTCCTGTTCTCAAAATCTATCACTGAATGACTTTCCTGACACCTCTCAAATATTCAACACTGTCGAAAACACCGAAGGACATCTTCACAGAAGTGGTAAAGTGAGGTTAAATATTGAGTCCCAAAACAGCTAGCGAAACGGCTTACCTAGTCCAGTGCAAGAGAGAAATGAAATAGGAAGACTGCAGTGGTGATGGTGTCGTAACCCCGTGCACCGGTAACACCAGCCGTGGTGCGGCGGATCGATTGCGGCCAACAACCCCTAGACCGCGTCCCCCTGCGGTAATAACTGGGAATACCAGGAGCGAACCTCGCTTGGCCGGTGCATACGGACAGGAGTCGTCACAGCCGTGGAAATACCGCCGAGTTTGGCGTCCGCCTGGCTGCCGTTTGTCAGAATTGTGCCTAACGACGACAAGTTACGTTTTACAGACCAACTAAGACCCAAACCTACACTTTCACATGACAACTACATGTTCTAGTTGAGGCAAGTCATGTAATACATATCATTACAAGAAGCTTGCTGTTACAGTAGCCTTTAGGATTGTATGAAAATGCAAATTCACAAAATGTATTACGCTAGGGGACGACATAAAATCCCCGACAATTTGCGAACACTCCATCAAAAGAACATGAAATTCAAGATAATACGGGTAGTCCGTCTACCCTCGACGACTGCGTTCCATAGATCATATCACCGCAGTGATAAATTAGTTTCCTCAATAAAAGTTCGTCGTCGACTCAACGCAAAGAGGTGACTAATAAACTTTCCTGAGGCTTTTATTTACAGGGAACTTTTGACATAAAAGGACTTAACAGACATCATTATTTTCTAACTTTTGTAAACAACATTAGTGAGGCAGAATTTTAAACAAAAACAATATCCTACGATTGCCAAATTCACTGAGTGGCTTTATAAAAAGCGTTTTAATATACACGACAGGATGGCGCCCAACGTGGGGCAACAAGATTAATCATTCTTGCTTAGATCCTTATTATACGTGCAGCGCACGACTGCAGTCAAATTCACAAGCGATGCGGTAGCGATTATATTAAGACAGTTTTTTACAAGATATTTGTTCCATTGGCTAATCAGAGTGATACCAGAAGATATTATTTTTAGCACCTAACCTGCATGTAATATAATAAGCTCAGTTATAGGTGCCTCTTTATGATTTCTTTCTATCATACTTTCCATAATCCATAAAAAAAGAAATGACTGTTGTAAAGTGAAACAGCGACTATAATAGTGTCAATGGCTTTTTAAACAATTTAAATAGGACACTTAAGATAATGGTCAATAATCCGCCATCGGTGGCCGCGATCTCACCACCAGCATATTGCCAGCTATAATAACGCAGCTTTGTCTCTCCGGAGCGGCAACAAGTTGGGTCACGTGCCGGCTGGATTTGGCTGAGAATATAATTCGGAGCCAGCGGCGCGCGTCCGCCTGCGACGGCAACAATATCGATTTTGCCTTGTTTCAAGCAATGCTTAGACACTACCGACCCGATATTTTGACGCAGACACAGCCTAACACAAGCTCTAATTCAACGTTATCATACTGGAAGTTTGCAGTATTATCATTGGAGAATTTCCTCCGTTTACTTCCACCCAGACATCCGGAGTAACTTAGTGCGTACGACCAGGAGAGGCCGACATACGTGAGTTAAATAACTTGGATTGGTAACATATTGTGTACTGCGGATCGAGATACTCTAAGAAAATGTAAAGAGATTACGTGTTAATAGAGCCGGCTGCACAGCGAACGCGTTGCCCGCAATAAATTTAAACAAAGTAAAATTTATGGGGGCAGGAGACATTAAAACCAATTAAAATGGTGCCGTCGACAGCAGTAAAGAGTCAGCAAACAAAATAATGATAATAAAGGGGATCTCTCGATTAGATATTAATTATGGATACCACGTTCGGAGATAAGTAATCAGAGTTGAAAAGTTGTGCCATTAATATTGACTAGGACTTATAAATTATTCAGACGACGTGGCTGTATATCTTATTCGTATCACTAGACATTTTTAAAAAGTAAATGTAAGTAATTATCATTACCTTACGCACCCTATGTACGATATATTAAATAAAATGGAAGTATAAAATGCGACCATTTCTAATATGCCAGGAATTTAGGAGGGACCCCAAGTTGTTGTAAAGTTTTGATCCTCATTTAACAAGTCTTCAGTAGAATATAAAATTTGAATATACAAGAATACGACAGTTTGGTTGCAAGAGCAGGGATTTTATCTATGATATAGTGTCGAGCTTAAATATTTGCGAAGAGATTGGAACGCCATATGGCTATCACTTACTGGCCATGTCGGATTCTAAGCCATCTGGACCGAGCAAACTTTCGGAAAGTTCGAAAAGGAGTTCGAAGAAATATTAAAGATCTTCGCTTTGGAAATATATTAATACTTTCTTCTTAGAGGTTAGGTTTAGATTAAATTATTTAAAAAGCTTTTATAATAAAGAAACCTTTCTGAAGAATGAAAGAGCCAGCCTAACTAAATAAGATTTTATACGATATATCATCTTGGGTACTATATCATCCCGAACTTTAGTTTCGTGAGTCCAATAAGGAACTAGCTGCAATGGATGTTTTTTATCTTTATATTTTAATCCTCATATTTCAAAAAGCACAAATTAACTACACCCAGCCATTCGTCAGAATTCACACCAATAATTTTCTACGTATTGCAAATTGAGCATTACCGAACCACTTATACAAAAAGTGTGCCCAGCCAGCGTAACAGTCGGATAGAGATAGATCACTAATCTCACAGACATTAAAAAGTAATCCATAAAACCGTAATGTATTTCTCGACGGACAGACAACCGTGGGAGGAACATCAATTTCTGTACGACATTGATACCAAGAGGGATCAAATCGAGGGTTCGTATTATAATGACCCTCCTTGTATGACAACATCTTTCTTATATCCTTTCGCCCCCTCTGTTCTACTTGATTTATTTTGATTCCTGTTATGCCTTTTTTAGTATATATATTAAATCTAGAGAAAATAATCTAAATTACTGGGTCCCTTTATAAAGAAGCGTAAAAGTAAGAAAGAGATTATCCCTAGTCCAGCCGTAATCCACCACACGGCTGCAGGTAGCTGTAACTCTACACAAACGGACTTCCCTTAATGCTATAAAAGAGGTTCAAGGCACGACCGTCGCCGACAAAAGCTGTAAAGAGAATGACACACGCACATGGATCGATCAAGGCCAGACGCTTTGTGCGATTAAGACTTTTTGTACATGTGCGTTTCCTTTATTATTTGAGGCTGAGCCTTTCTTTGTACAATCTTAAGTAGTCTCGAAGCTTTGCGAATATCGTGTTCGGAGTTACATTCTCAAGGTGAGAACTATACCTACGGCTGGAGCACCTAGACGTCTCAAGGATTTGCGGAAAATCAGTAAGTAAAGAACGAATAAAGGATCTCTCAATGATACGAAATAAAGATTGATCGAGGCTAGATTAAATTGGAACACGGCGGTTAATGTAAAGCCTTAAACCGCAATGTCTTCGGTTAGAGGATGAAACATTAGACCCGGAGCCATATTTATCCTGTCGCGGTTAATTGTCAAGGTCCAACGCGTTAATTGGGCGATGAACGGTCATTGTCTTTACAAAAATGTTATATTATGAAAGATTGAACTCCAATGAAACAAGAATAATATTTGAGCCAACAATGAGATGAATCATCACCAAGTCTATGAACGGATTACAAGTCCCGTTCTCAATATACTGCCTAAGTAGGTACTGTATGAATATTGGATCTAAAATCCAAATCTATTAGCAAAACGTTATGGTTACAGAATAGTGCGTAAAAAAATAAAATACCTAAAGCTAGACCCAAAAATATTGAAAAGCACCATCACTCATTATTCTCAAAATTGTTACACAAAATGTAACAATTTCGTCGAAGTACCGAACTAGATTGCTCACATTAATCACGAGCGTATGACGAATCAGGATAACGGTTTCTTTGTTCGAAATATCATGTTTTTCTGCCCTCGTTACATACAAAGTTTTATTCTCTTTGTTTATTTTATCAACACATGTCTCGAACTGTATTGCGTTACTGTGTTTCTTTATAAGAATATTATTGATACGACTTTCTATGTTTCTCTGAATAGAAGTTTTATTTGACATGTGGTCTGAAAACAAAAGGCCAAATTGAAAGTAGTACGTAGTAGCCAGTAGCTTATCTTACAAGCACATAGTTCACTTATATTATACCACGTTTAACGATAATAACACTTCTGTAATTGCAGATAAGAATAAGCTTGCAACTTGTCACAATGCATTAGGATTGTTAAAAAAAGAAGCGACATAATGGTCGAAAATGAATTATGAATTACATCCTACTTGTGCCCTGTTTATTACGTGTTCTACAATTACAAACTTCAAACCGCTCTCCTGAACAAAAATCTTTTTTGTCGCTTATAACAAGTTTTAACCGATATCTACTTACAAACTCTGTATCATTAGAACTAGGGGTGCTAAGACAGGAAACCTCCACGTGCGCCCGTGGACTGGAGTTCCCCTTCGGATACGTCCGGGGGGAAGACCAGTTTTTCGGGCCGGTGCACCCTGGGATGCGGGCAAAAACTCTTTTAGGCACTGTGTGCCTGAGGGGTCTCTTTGCCCGTATGCGAATAGCCTGTCGGGTGGATGCTCCAACGCGTGTCCCTCTGAACAGCAGAGGGCACAGCGGCGGAGCGGGCTTGCGGACGGTGAGTAATGGGTAAGCTCGCCGTCCGACCAAGGACCAAGCCCGGGTCGGTGGCGCGTCGTGTTTCACGCGTCACCGACGGGGCCCCTTACGGGGCCAAATGCCTGCTGGGGTCGCGGATTTTTTCTTAATCCAGGATACCGCGGCCCCGGAACGTAAAAGGCATCCGAAGAAACACGGGTGGATTTTAGTCAATAAGAGTCTGACAGTCCCTTCCGCCCCGCCCAGGGCGGGAGGACTCATTTGATGACAATGCCACCCTAAAAAAAAAAAAAAAAACATAGGCTGGGATACACTATCTTTTCAACTACCTACCTACTCTTATAATATAAAAGTGCTGTAGTTATTTCGCTCTTTTATCTCAGGTCGGTTAACATGAGTACGATCTGATGAGATGGTTGAACTTTTGAAGAATAGAGATTTTGATTTTATACGTATATGACCTGATCTATATTATGTAAGATGGCGTTTACGCCACCTTTTCTGGTAAGAGATCCCTACAGACTACAGAGTTCTCTACATAGTGTAAAATAAAATCGTCAAGATAAGACTGTCTGTACGATTAGATCTTTTGAGTAGTATATTTTAATGCGGTCTTCATCAACAATTAGTTAATTTTTCACCGAAAGTTTGTGTGTACAATAAATTGTAATTGAGTCGTCGTATCACACAGAAATGGCAATGTTTCGTGATCAGACCCGAGGTCTTCGAATAGTGACTAAATTATTTTATGGAGGTCCTAAGCGCACTTTTTTTTTCTAAATTTCTCCCAAGCGAAGCCTGAGTGGGACGCTAGTATGTGTATAAAACAGGATAGAGATCATAAAAAGAATATAGCAGGCGTAGATTTAACAAACGTATGTATTTTACAAGCTTTTTATTTTTAATCCTCTTGTAGACGAGTAGACGCATATTTTACGAGTCAGCGGGTCCGTGGTAAGGGGCCTTAGCTACTCGGAGTAATAAAACTTAAACCATGAATACAAAATTATAAAGTAGATTCGAGAAATATTACTTGTTCGCACAAGATTTGATGTAGACGAAGTCTTTCGTTAGTATATTTAGCTCGTATAATTTTCAGTTCTTTGTACTGTGGATTGCGATAGTCTAGAACTACTAGAGGTCAGGCTAAAGATGACAAAAAGGTATTTGATATAAGGCTGTGTTACAATAAAATCTGATATTGAGAAACGAGGAGGTTACTCAAAATGCCATGATTGAATCATTAGAACGGGGTATTTACCATGTTTATTATTTGTTGTAAGCGCCCCATGATCACGGATGATGGTTTTGTCCTATATTTCTACAAATTCAGGTAGTGACGTAACTAGCCTTCTTTGCGCCCACTGTGAGCTTCTTTACATGCGCCCTGGTCTAGCCAATTTTGGTCCTTTTGTGGTAATTTCTATGCCCTTCTAGAGTCTGCGCCCTATACCTGGGCACCGTTGGTACACCTTTATTTTCGGCAGCGTATCAAGGACATCATAACACATCTAGGTTCTGCATATGAAGTCTTAGCATCCTCATTTTCTGCTTATTGAATCCTGAAAGGTCAAGACCCCAATCTTACCTATTAGACGAGAAATATGCAAAACTAATTTGTCTGCAAAATGAAGGTTTACTTATGAGAATCACGAGTGCCGTCAGAGCCTGTTAATGATCGCCGATCAGTGACCCGTATGGTCTAGAACGTAGCCAACTTCAGCTCAGCAGTAATTGAACCAAGTGTGGCGTGAAATCGTGAATTCTGATCAGCGTGAAACTAGTGGCATATTGAAATTAGGGGAACTTTGGGAGCGGAAGAGGAAATGGGAAGCTTCTGACCGGTTTTCACAAATTGGGACTGTGCAACTATGGATAACTAATTCTAAAGTGCAGGTTTCAGTTATCACCATCAACGTAGCACGAAAATGGTTCGGTTATCATCATCTTTTTTTTACACTCAATATATTTATTGCTTCCACATGTGACCTTGATTGGTAGCTTTTAACAAATAGATGATCATTGTGGACCCTGTCGGCAACAGCAAATGTAATTGGGCTTATTTTGAGTACTTAGGTAAAGCCACTCAGAACTGATAATCATAAAAATGTTACTTACATTATTTACTGTCTTATATTGTTTACTGTTTTGTTTTACGAGTATCAATCTTGGAGATGGTCTCTGACGCGTTGCCTTTCTGATCTAATTCCCATCCTGATCTGACAAATTTCGAGTCTATTCTGACAAATTTCGAAATGTTGACCACATGCGTTTCTGACGTGTTGGTGAATCGAATGTACCCAGTTCTATTATTGAATTTTTTTTTTTTATCGTGGTAAAATCATCAAATGAGTCCTCCCACCCAGGGCAGGGCGGGAGGGACTGTCAGACTTGTACTGACTAAAATCCACGGTGTCCTTCACTAGCCCTTTACGTACCGGGGTTACGGTAATGGGAAAGTCCCGCGACCCCGGCAGGCTATGGCCCTCTACAGGCCCCGTCATTATGCTGACACTCCTTGAGGCGCGCGTGGAACACAATGCGCCGTCGACCCGGGTAGGTAGACCTAAGGGAAGTTTGCAGAGCTCGACTTAAATAAAATATTACGAATTTGAAGAGGATATCCTTTGACTATGAAAGTATGACGTAAACGTGAAAGCTTTTCTGAAGGGAATCTTTTGAGTATTGTCACAGAAAAGAGAATATTTTCTACATAGTTGTTTTTATTTTACACAACCAATGTTTTATTAAAACCTTTCTAGAAAAGAGAAGGGTCTAAAACAGCAACGAAAATGTGTTAAATTTTAATTGTTTATCTAAAGGAATGCCATATCGCTAAAATTCAATCATGTGGGACAGCTAAATTATAGAAATTTTTCGATGACAGGCCGGAAAAACCCTAGCTCCAGAATTTTACACAGAAACGACGGGAAAGTTGCTGAACATCGAAAGCTGTGTTTGAAATGAGTTTCAATCTAGAGTTTCATCAAAACGAAGTTTTGAACCCTAGGGTAGCTACGATTATTTCTTAACTTTTTTTTTGTGGGCGGGACTAGGCCTTAATCCACTAAAGTAGGAAACTGGACTAAAGCCGCGTTTCCATCAAACAAGTTACTTGCATACAAGTAGCACATCGTATACTACATTCAAGTTGCAAGTAGGTAGTAAGATCTTGTACATTTCGTTTTTTTCCAATTCAAGCAATTTGTGTACAAATGGGATGTCATACTTTTATGCAAGATTTGTCTAATGGAAACGCGCCTAAAAGCAGGTTTTTTGTCTGTTTGTCCATCTTATACAAATATAAAGGCACAGGTTCCCTTGGATTACCAAGACCACTATCTTCAAGACTTGACATTCTTGTATGAATATGCACAGCCACATATTCGCAAGGACGTGTATCAAATACGACAGATGTTCTCAATATCTGGCGCGGATGTCCCGACTGCGGTGCCCGTGAGCAAAGCCAATAAATATCTGTACGTATTGATTTTGCTATTCCATGTCTGCCTGTGCCTGTACAAGTTTGGGCCTGTCTAGGCTTTGTACTACGCATTACTGTATATTTTACGTGTAGGAGAAGGAATCGTTGATTGGAGCTTTTCTGAGCGTTCAGAATTTGGTAAGAGGGTATTTAAACGTTATTGGTTCTTTTATTGAGGTCAATTACACTTTTTTTGTTTCGTTGCATTAAGTAAACGGTTATGAGAGACTCTAATTATCATTTTTACTGCTCATAATCTTAATTACATTTTCGCAAAATAAATTGAAGTGCATTTTTATTTTTAACACTTCGAGGGTAGTTTGAAATTACAAAATCAATAAACCCTTTATACATTAAAATAGGTGCCATAATCAATAGTTGTAGTAGTAATCGTAGATTGTAGCAATACCTATACTGTGCGGTTCAATTAAGAAGGAAGATTTGCTGAAGCCATAATGTGACGGCACGGTTTTAATTAACAAATTCTCATTTGAAAATTACTCTTTTATTGCTAAACGTTATTTTCAAGTGACAGTTGAAAGATGGAGGTCATTCACACCTTCCTTACTAATTGAACCGCACAGTACATTGCTTGGGTAGCAGTTTATAACGATTTATTATGAACGAAGGGTGACTCAAAATTCACAGAATACGTAGCTGCATATCCATTAGTCTGGCTACAATCATATTATCGATATTTATTTTAGCATTTAGTTACCTTTGTTTTTTTTTACGTGGTAAAATCATCAAATGAGTCCTCCCACCCAGGGCAGAGCGGGAGGGACTGTCAGACTCGTACTGACTAAAATCCACGGTGTTGTTCAATAGCCCTTTACGTACCAGGGTCACGGTAATTCGTGAGTCCCGCGACCAGCATTACGAGTAGATAGCTTTTATTTAGACAAGCGGCCCGTCCCGGCTTTGCACGGGTGGACTTATCTGTTCTAGCAATAAATATGTCCTATGATACTCAAGGTACCGGACACGATGTTTCGGGACATAACTGTGTCTGATGAGGAAGGTAGAAATGTCTAGGTGTCACCACTGCGAGGATTGCCCGGTGGACACGGTGGAGCATACGGTGCAGGACTGACCCGCTTGGGCAGAGAACCGCCGTGTCCTAACGACGGCGAAAAGCGGAGACTTCTAGCACCCGGCAGAAGGAGGCGACTGCCTCCTTCTGCGAAACAGTTATGCTACCGAAGGAGGTGGCACGCCACGTGAGGGAGAGGACAGCCTCCTCCCTCCAACCCAGCCGCAGTGGTAGGCGCCCACGGCGACCGACGTCGGCAGACGATCTCCGGCCACCGAAGGCGCGTGCATGCCGGCGGCGAATAATGGGCGACTCGCTGTCCGACCATGGACTATGCCCGGGTCGCCGGCGCGTTGTGCGCCACGCGCGCCTCACGGAGTGTCAACATAGTGACGGGGCCTCCCTGTAGAGCCCTCAATGCTTTGAGTTTGCAATTCATGCGGAACAGACAGAAATTATGGATATTATTATTCGATTTTTTTAAAGGTTGAAATAATTTGTTTTTACCCTAATAAGAGTACATGATAATAAGACAAATTGCCTTGTAGAAAAAAAAAACATTCTGTGACTCACAGACCAAGATAAGATGTAACTACATCAATTTATTTCTCATTTTCTTTGTAGACGTGAAAGGACTGGAACATTAGGTTCTTACATTATTACAGTCTTAAAATAGGTTCACAAACTCATACCTACATGACACAACGCTACGGCGGTAGGTACTGGGTTTTTTGAGAACCTAAAATCCTAGGTAATACTCCTTGGATTTGTATAAAACCTGAATAAATTATGGCTTGAATTTCTTTTATAAGGAGAATATTATGGACATATAATAAATATAATACGTCTTATTCTTCGAGTATTATTATAATTACAGAAGTGTGTATGTTTTGGATTGACGTAAAAACGGCCGAATCGATTTCAGTGATTTTTTTTTTTGTGACGCCGCGAGAAAGAGAAGCGAGCGTTTGTTTGGCACGCGTTCACGCCTAAACTGCTGGACGGATTTTGATGAATTTTGGTATACATAGATATAGATGGGAGTCTACTTACCTATAGGCTAAAAGATGAGGTGGAAGGAAGCCTTGTGCAACTACTAGTAAGAAAATATTTTACATAACAATGCACAAGCACATATTTTAATGTCATTGCCACCAACAAGGAAAAATAAAGTAAATAACTGTTTGACCGATAACCCACGAAGCTTGACCTTAGCTGATATTACGCATGAAAAAAAAACAATGCCGTGTTTTGTTCTTTTCCATCAGGAGTTCTTGTTCTACAGCTGTCCCAGGGCTCTAAAAACTGTATACTAAAACCTTCTCCAGAATGTAACGAAAACTTTTCTGAAAACCGTATCAAAATCGATTCAGCCAAACGCGAGCTAATGGCAGACAAACATACGGGTCGAACTGAGAACCTCCTTTTTTTGAAGTTGGTTAAAATTATATTTAAATCTCCTCCGGAATGTGACACACACTTAGCTGAAAACTGCATCAAAATCGGTTCAGCCAAACGCGATAAAATCGCGGTTAAACACACATGCAATACAAACATACGGGTCGAACTGAGAACCACGTTTTTTTAAAAAGTCGGTTTAAAAAGCCACACACTGAAACCTTCACCTTCAGGTCATTGATTCCAGAATCTATACCTTTCTAACCGAAATAATTCAAATTTCATGGAAAGCTACTATTGTAAACAGTTATTGTCGTTGCTTGGCAAACTGTCAGTTCGGAAACTATCGGTTTGATAGTAAATGAGTTTACAATGACGAAGAACACTTCAACATTCTGTAAAGGTCGTGCTCGCAGCGTTGAAATCGCAGACTAACTTTAGTGGATTCTCAATCTTATACTGTAAACATAAAGTTGTAAATCTATTGGGGATAGGCTGCAGTTTCAACGCTGCGCATAGGGCTGTGTCTTTAAAGAATAGCGCTGATGAAAGGCTTGGCATCGAAGATAGCAGGAAAGTGGTTGAGCTCATTTTGAAGACGATAAAACAAATTCATCAAAAGTTATTCTAAAAAAAAGGGGAATAGCAATTGTATAACCATCTATGTCTTACAAGATAAATGATCTTTAGCAAATTGGTTTTGACAAACTCTTTTACACTTTAAAAAAGAAACAATTTTTACACTAGATGTGGCCGGTGTTTCGTAGCCGACTACTATGAGAAGGAGCATCCGAAACAAACTCTAGAAGTCCAGACAATTTTGTACTGGTAAAGTTATGTGGGAACCATTTAGGTGTCTGAGGTGGGGGTATAATTTTTAATTTCCTCCTAATTTTTATGTTGTTATGCCCGACAGGGCCCACAATGCTCCAAAACTATTGTATGTATCTTTATGTACCTACCACCTAAGTTCACATTGTGGAATGCAATAAACGAATTGAGTATTGAGTATAAAGAATGAGATAGATGGACATCTAAGTGATTATCTTTCCTGACCGAAAATTATCACCCTAAAATTAACCATACTGTCTGCAAAGAATAACAGTGCCCGAAGGATAATTTTAGGCTGGTTTGTTATAATGTTAATGCAGTAAGGTCTTTGTTTAGAATGAACTGCAATGACCTGAATAAAAAGGCTTTTCTTTGTCAAGTTTTGAAACGCACAAAATCTGTGGAATCGCAACATTTTTCTCGCTTTTCTCAGAAAAGAAAACCCAAGAGTACAATAGATTAGTTTATTTACAGTAGATTTAGAGGCAACTTAATGAAAATAGTAATTTAGAATTCAATATAAAGCCGTCTTTCCTCCATTAATGTTTACCTGGAGGAACATAAAGCTTTTCGATACTTTAGTCTTTTTATCCTGGAAAACTTCATTTTCAGCAGTCTCACTAGGATTCTAGCTGTATTCCAATTTCTTCTAATATACCTTAAGGGGCCTCTTACAGTCCACTAGCGCCGCCAATCGAAACAATGTCATAACTCGTAAATAGAATCAAAAATACAAAATGTGGTCTGTAATTACTGTAGAAAAGGCGATAACATAATTTTATAACACATTGTCAACACTTGAAATATAGCTGTTTAGCTAAATTTTTTTAGTTGTAACAAAAACGGCCGTTTATGTTTAGAATGCACGTTTTAGCTAAACAGCTATATTTCAAGTGTTGACAATGTGTTATAAAATTACGTCATTGCCTTTTCTACAGTAATTACAGACCACATTTTGTATTTTTGATTCTATTTACGAGTTATGTCATTTTTTCGATTGGCGGCGCTAGTGGACCGTAAGAGGCCTCTTAAAATCAAATCTGAACATTTTTCGCGATTATTTAATGATCGCGATTATGGAACGCAAAGAGCAATTGAAGGAACAGTGGGTCTAAAACGGCCACTTAGCAATATTACTAATGTGTTTATCACTTCGTGAATTTCCAGGAAAAGTCATTGGCTATTCTTCTATTGTTTTTTAAGTGATTCATTAGGAATATTGCTAAGTTGCTGTTTAAGAGCCGTATGGTGGTTTTTACAGTCCCGCTCCACCTACAGATTGGACTCGCGGTGATTATATTGAGATAGACGAGAAAAAAATTGTTTGAAGCGTGGTGTTGTCGCTTTCAGAGACAATTGTATCAATATGTGAAGTATTAACTAACATTTTATGTTTCCATTTAATAACACAAATTGTATTTTATCATAAATGTATGTTAGTCTGTGTGTATATTTAGGGGCCAACGATACTTAAAAATAAATATATCTTATGTTTTAAAACAATTCCTTTTCAAAAATCCTTCGCTAAAACAGCCAGCGGAGTCCTAAATATACCGTAAGTACATTCAGTAGACTAGATAAGGAACTTGTAGCATGCAGCCCCGGTACGGCACTAAAGCACGAAAGTTCCTAAGGGCCTGTTTAGCATAACAACATAAGCCGTATCTATTTTTGATATGCATATCCTGCGCACGAAATATCTAACACTTGCCAAGGTAAAGTGTGTTTAGTTTACAAACATATGGGAATATCTTGGTCTTCCAGGATGGTATGAAGTGTCTTCATCCTGCCCTTTTTACAATTTATGAGCGTCCGTTCCTAGCTTTATCATCTTGAAAAGAAATTCATCAATATTTTCTTTGTTAAGGGCTTTTTCTAAGAGTCCAATAAGCTGTTCTATTTCATCAGATTTGATATATTTTCATGACTAGTTTAAAGACGGATTATTTATCTCAGATTTAACTAAAACGAGTTTTAGACAGCAGCCATGTAATACTGTATTACCTATAATATGTAAGTTATTTTCCCCTAGATTTCGCTTAGAATTTTAAGTATTTCTACTACACCATTAATAATGAAGAAGCTCTGTTAAATTACAGTACACTAAATAATAATCTTCCAACAGCAGACTACAATCGATTTTTACCAAACGCTCTTTCCAAATAATTTGGCCTGAATTTGCACATTTTTTTGCAAAGATATTTCATTCATCTGTGTACTGAGTACCGTTGTGTGCAGCACCGCTAGGCAATCGCAATGTAGGCTCTGCATACTATAGATTATTCACCCCGGCACCACTCGCTTAGGTCATGCGCAATGAATCCGATTAAATGTTTTGGGCAACATCCAAATTTTCCAACTCAACGGACTCTCCACACGAATTGAAAACTCATCTGACGAACGAAAATTCTTCCGTCCAAGAAATTGTTCCGTTCGAGATTTTTTCTGGCGTCCAAAAATGGGAGTTTATTCGGCGTTCTTTCTTAATAAACCCAAGGACAACGCAGTCCCGAGCGGTCTGCACGTCTTTGTTATAATGCCGTGAGAGATAGCGAGGTAGACGAACCGTATTACCACAGCGATTTCATCTTGAGTAAGAGCACAATACTTGAAAAAATGGTTAAAAGAATTCTGCAATAACAGTGCGTAGTTGGATGACCTTACACGAAGGCAGACTGCTAGACCCCTCGTGAAAACAATAAAATGACTACCTACTAAAACCGCTACTAGGCCGGATTTATGACATCAATAAAGTTCAAATTAATGATCGACTTCGATATACTACGGTGATTTGGGGGAATGAAATGTCCTGTAAGATGTCTTTAACTTATAACTTGGTGTACCTATGTCTAGGACTTAGGGGATAACAGTGGCATAAATACACATCAGGGGGATTCTTCGAACCTAATTTGATTTTCATACAAATAGCCGAAGTTAGGAATAAGTACGAGTAGGGTGAAACTAAAAAGATACACGAGGGTTTTTTTATAAATATTCCCGTTTATACAAATTGTTGTAATGTCATATGAGACAGCTATAAAGCCGAGGAATCTAATATTCGCAATGTACATAATCATATAAACAATGATTTATGACAATCTAAATTGGAATCTTAATCTTACTTCAGAGGAACGTTTCGAAATAATTCTGTTTACCAAAAACATGAAATGACTTAATTTAATTCACTTTGTCTTCGAGGAGTGGTGTAATCGAGTTAAGAACAAACCAAAGGAAACAAACACTGGATCCAGAAGTTTTACGTTTCCAACTTAGTATTATTAATCCTTGTTCTCGAGCAAGGCCATCGGCCGTTTGTTGTAATTATAGCGAACATGTGTTAGTCGCATTTCTGCTAACCGTTAACGCTAACCAAACGCACCAAGTTTGATGACCCGAATGCATTGTATCTATTAGTCATGCCGCAGCAAACTGCCACAATAGATCTCCCCCGATGAATAATGAATGGCAAAATGGAATTTCGGAGTACTGGGTAAGTGTGGAAGGCGTGGGTCGACAAGTATCGCCCACGTCTTGCCTTTTCTGGGCAACGTACGCTCGAACAAGCTTTCATTGCGTGCTGCAAACAGACCACAAAAACAACCCGCTCTGGGAACCTATAGAAAGCGGTGTAGGTGGACGACATGCTCAGCTTGATTGCATGCAATTTCGCACATTGCTAAATCTAATGTCATCAATGATTGATTTATTGCTTCCAGAGAAAGTTTTGCGTCTTACTAATCCGTTGATTCGATGCTTAGAAAAAGCCTTTCAAAGGAGCGTTCGGCTAAAAACGTTATCGATCCACAACAAAATCCTGAGGAGAAAACTATTTGAGCCGCAACCGGTCAAATTAGATTGACCTAGCCGACGACCTAACTCCCCTTGTTTAAATCAAATCAGGAAAAGTACTGGAGCCGCAATGAAGTTTTCACATTGAAAAGGTGTTCAATTTACCTTCCACTTCAGTCGTTTTCCTGTTTCTCTTTTCTATAACCAATCTTATATAAAAACTCAATGTTGCTGTACTCCTTTAACTTGGAGCTGTATTGCGAGCTTTGTTGTTTATGAGACTTTATAATGAGCTACGCAGCAGTTTGTCCTGAGAACATTTTGTCCTGGACATAAAAGGTAGGTAGAACATTGCAATGTCTTATCTTTTGATACCCGTACGTTGACTGTTATAATGTAGTTGTTTTCGTTCTGTCATGGACAATGGTCAATATTTGCTTTAGGTGCGGCGTTGTGGGCCGAGGATTCCTTTCATTGTTATGTTAATGTGTCGGATATCAACCAAATAGGGGGCTGCGTCGAATCCGCACCACTTCTTTCACAAATGAACAAAGTTCCGCCTCGTAACGGCCCATTAAGCGGCTTGCTTCGAGATATTACACCGCTATAGTATATCGTATTGGAATTTACCTCCGCCACTCTGGGGCTATTGCTCTTCTGTACCCGCTTCCTGCGCTTTTAATCAACGCCTCCCTCCGAGATTTGAGACCCTCTAGTGTCAATTTAATAACATTTTAAATTGAGCGTCAAATTTAAACATTGTAGTAGTATATATTTCGTAGCAAGTATATTTCGGCAACAGCTTTTTACAGTAATGGCGACGGCAGACAATTTAATAGAGCCTATTGTTCAGAGGATTTTTTCAGCAGTTTAATTAAGCTCTGGTTTGTTTACACCAGCCATTCACCGTGTCTAATGCGGTCAGCACAAAAGAAAATATTACATTTTCATGGACGATTAAGTGGGAACAATGGAGAGAGTGTGGTACCAGAACGATGTGGTCACTACACTGTTTTCAGTGTAGTTTAATAGGTCATAAAGCGCTCCCTTTTTAGCCGTTTTAACTTAATTAGGGATAATTAGACGTAAACTAAAACAAAGCCTTGCTATGTAAACAAAGGAGTAAGTATCCATAGTAGAAACGCCGGAACTCAGAACAAGTTTCTTTACATGTCGACAACGGAACGATTTATATATGACGCCGGTCGTTTACATGCAGCTAGCCTCTTTTACTGTCCCCTAAAAGGACAGGTATTTCAAAGTTCAAAATATGGCATAAACTCGTTATGTAGGAAGAGGTGAAGAGCTGAGCGTGAATCATCGCAACGGTTGCAGTGGCCTTGGGAACCAACCGTCGTCGTCCGTTGAGGATGACACACACCCACGAAAAAATAACTTTCTTACTGGCGCGCTCGCCGGCCGGCAAATTGAAACTTGTTTAACGGCCACAATGATGACAAATCGCGAATCTTGTCGGACACAAATTGCCGAAGGTTATTAAAATATTAACCGACTCTCAATTAACCAGTTAACGGGGAGCGTTGAACTTCTAGATTGTAAATACATACTGTGTGTGATTTATAGGTGTTTTCAGACAAAAATAATAAAGGAATGATTTATTGTGCAATGTTAATAATCTAATTAGAGAAAAGATACGTGCGGTCTTATAATAAGTCTGATAGATTACAACGCAGAAGGAATTTTATGTTCACGTACATAATTATTTCTCGAGTGGAATATATTCTGCGCGCCAGAAAATAATGAAAACGTATAATCTCCTCTCTTTGCAGCTTTCTTGAAAATAGGTCACCATCTCTCGTCTCTCAGGAATATTAAGAGATTGTTATTCCAAAATCCAAAGAGACTATAACAAGGTAAATGAACAGCTGCTTTCAAAAACCGGTTTCGTTAGAAGTTCGACGCAATTACTTGTGGCTTGCAGTTGGGCGGATTTTTATAAACGTGTACATTGCATTTTTGCTATGTCCCACAACTTTCGATTTTTTTTTTACGATATCTATCTTAGTACTCAATTTTTTTTTGATGTCGTTAGTTAAAACATATATTTAACTATATTTTCACATCTTCATTTCCTTTATTTCTTAATTAATTCATAAAATTTTTGAGTGATACCGTTACGTACATGCCATTTTTTACCCTGTCCTCCCGTCTTTTTGTAACCAACAAATTAACATTACGAGATAAATATAAATATATTGATTGCGAAATAAACATTACTCCATAGCTTAAAAATTATATTTATTCATATTAGTAATATAATTAATGTAAAGCAACTGATTGAATTTTAATATTTTTTTAAATAAAAGTCTTAATTATTGACCTGGGTGGAATTTCCATTGAGAAACGCAATTTTACACGGCTGTTTTAAAATCTATCGCAAAAGTAGTTTTTTCATTAGTTTGCTAAATTATTGAACACTCTGTGGAACATATCCGTCATTAGCTACAGTGGATCAGTCTCGATAGAAATATCATTGAAAGTGGACGATTTGCCGAGAGAAAAAGAATTGTCCATTGATCAACGGTGATTTTTGGATAAGTTAACAATATTTCAAGTATAGTACACTTAATATATAATCGACCAATGTATATTTTACTAAGTTGTATCAATGTTTTGTTGTTTTTAATGTAAAATACGTAAATAAAAAAATAACCTAGTGTAGTTGGTAAGGAATCGTTACATTCCACTGACCAATTCTGGCAAAAACGTTAGTCAACGGAACGAATAGTACCTCAGTGGAACGCTAAAACTGCATGCACGGTGAATATTTTGTCCATCACGTGATTCTGTTATTTTTTAAACAATATTACGAGATTTTACCAATTGAGGTAGGTAGGTAATACGACTACGTAATATACGACTTAAAAAACATTATGATTACATTATGCTAATTATTTTTACTTTAAATTCGATTTTTTTTAATTAATGATAAAATGATAGAACTGCAGTAAAATGTACTAGCTGTCTCCCGTGGGTTAAAACGCATAAGTTCCGATGCCGTGGAAACAACGAAAAAAAAAAATAACTTCCTAATTTTGAAATCGTTCCATGACTTGCAAATACTATCTAGCTTTTTTTTCGAACATTTTGAGGGTATGTTGATTTAAAAATATGAAAGCTAATGATCTCTAACCTCAAGAAACAGCTGATTTTCACTAGAAAATCAGCTGTTTCTTGGCAACTTTTGTTTTGCGAAAAATTGCAGAACAAAATTTCTACGTCTTGGTGACATCAAATATGTCTGTTACAGTTCTATACAATTTTGCCTAAAAATGTGTGCATTTTAATCAGAGCCTTACTTTTCCACTTAGTAATTTTAGCATTCCACTGATGTGAGTGTCCATCACTTATAAAATAAGAAAAAAAGGGTTAATTGCTAGTTTTTACGTTAATTTGGGATTATTATTATTTTATATCATAAAACATAATTTGTTGGTCATCATACGGTTTTGTAAAAGAACATTCAATGTTAATTTAAATAGTTGCTAAGAAAAATAGGTAACTAATTTGTCCCATGTTAGTCAGATGAGACAATAATACGCTTAGAGCAGTTATTAGTTCCTTTATATCATATTGTTGCACGTTTTTTTATTAATTTAGCATACATATAGCAAAATAAAATGTGATATTTCAGTAAATTATTTTATTTAAATTAATAGAGCGGGTTTTAAAATCGTTACTAAGTGGAACCAAAAAACGTCTACATGATTTTTAATCGTTTATTATTAATTAACTTTATGATGTTATAGTAAACCTTCAATATTTTTATAAACTTTAAATATTAGTCACTAAAAATCTCAAAACAAAAATACGAAAAATAGAAAATAAAATCAGACCACCAATTTTAAAATGTGTACACTTTTTAAAAAATCCGCCCAGTTGCAGCTTGCAGTCAACTGCCAATTCTGACCGTTGGCGGTTTCTGCGTATTCAATTTTGAATGTCGAACTGCACGACTGGTGAGGAGAAAGAGCCTTATCTATCTAGTGTTCCAAAAATAACCTACAGGCTTAGATTAAACTATAGGTGGTCGTGTCATATGGATCTGAACATAATATACTATAATAGTTTGAAATGATTTAAATTGATTAAACCTAGACTTGGGTCAAGGGACCCTACTCTAGGTCAGAGGGGACGGTTTTAATTCTCTTTGGAGGGGACATAGACAAAGTCTACGAGACCCAGAAGATAGCCTATAATCCCCAGGGGATTGGGGATTGATCTCTGTTATCTATTAAAAAAGCAAAACCAAATGTGTGACGGTTTATTTGACCTTCAGGGGATAAATGGATCAAAGAAAAAAATGTCGGACGTCATGACCTGAGTTAGAACATCGTATATTTTCACAATGCTATGGTAGTACCTGCATTCCTGTGCGATTATTTCCGACCGAAATTGCTTAAAAGCTAGAATGATTTCGCTGCTATGTTTTGAACCGCGGTAAGTAAATTTTGGTGTTTTGCTTTACAATCGGAAACGCTTTGCTTCAGCGAATCACAAAAAAAAGCATCCTTAGTCCAATAGAAACTTTGTCTAAGTAATTAGAAGGGAAGATCTCTTCAAATATTGTTCAAATAAGTAATGCAGTTTTTCTCCTGCAAGTTGTATTTTTGACTTACACGGTTTCCGCGAGAGTGTCTAATCAGGTAACCGTGGCCCTGGAATGTAAAGGGCTGTTGAAGGAACACTGTGGATTTTAGTCAGTACGAGTCTGACACTCCATTCCGCTCCACGCAGGGCGGGAGGACTCATTTGATGATTTTGCCACGATAAAAAGATTAGCGGGTTTGATACGCGATGCAAAATCACTGACAAACATCTGTTTTACATCAATTGAAAAATATACTTTCGGATTATTTAATCAATCTGCCATTATTTACATTTATGATAGAAAAAAAAACAGAATAGGTACCTACCTAGATAAGAAGGCCTGGAGGATAATGGAATACATAATTAATAAGGTATTAAAATGTATTGAATTGATTTTCATCCGATCTTGCTCGAAGAGGTAAAATGTTAGGTTGGTGAGATTTTTTACGTTCTCATTATAAGACTTAAAAAAATGAATATGTCAAGCAGAATAAAAAAAAACATCGACATGCTGGCCGTAAGTCATATAATCGCTGACAAACGGGCCAAAATAAGAACCGTTTTTTTTTAAGTCGGTTAAAAAAGATAGATACATAACATCGTACGGTCAGTGAAATCGGTCTAAATAGGTAGGTACCTTAACCAGTGACGCAGACTCTCTGATCGACCAATAAATGACCTAGAGCGGTCATCTGGGGGCCTGGGGTCCGAAAACGGCCTCTCAAGCAGAATCTAAGTTGTGAACATTTTACGATAGATATATCTTTTTTTATCGTGGAAAACTCATCAAATGACCCCTCCAGTCCCTCCTGACCTCCCACCCAGGGCGGGACCGACTAAAATCCACGGTGATCCTTCAACAACCCTATACGTTCCAGGGTCACGGTTACTTGATGAGACAGTGGAAGGAATTTTAGAATAATTCGAGAATTGGTAAAATGCAAATATATTTTGAGGAACGATTTAGATAGCCTGATTGGTAAGGCGTCTGGAGTGCCTACTTAGTACTTATCCAGAAGACGCAGGTTCGAGCCCTGCTCGCAGCTGAATCTTTCGTTCCTCAAAATATCTTTGCGAAGGCGCGACACAGGTGTTATTGCGTATAAATGTCATTGGTAAAATGCTTTTTGGGCAATTCACAAAAATCTCAGGAAAGGATTCTGCTAAGACGTGCCATACCTACCAAGGCCCTAGAGTTGAGATGGTAGCCAGTTTATCATGATGAATTAGGGACATTCCGATTATTGTCTGTCTGTCTTTTCTTCACGCCTAAACTACTGAACCGATTTGTGTGAAATTTGGTACAGACATAGTTTGGAACTTGAGAAAGGACATAGGATAGTTTTCACTATTCCTCGCGAACGAAGTCGCGGGCAAAAGCTAGTATAAATTATATGAGGTAGGTCGGTCCATCTTTTGCAGGCTATAGTCGACTTATTATCAAATTGATACCTATCAAGATAATCATACTGATTTTTTTATTAATCCTTACATTTTGATGTTTATTTTCAAAGATGGTAAATGCTGGTAAAATGGATAATAATTAAAATAAAAGATTGCAACTTTTTTTTAAAACGCAGAAGGTTTAAATGTTTTTTTTTTATTCTGTACTTCGTATATTTTGTTTATTCAAACGTAATATATAATGAATGGTGTTCACGTTAACAGCGTAGTCACGTTACAATAATTTAAAAAAATACCAAAATATCGATGAATAAAATAAACATTGTCCAATTAGAAAAAATCCAACGACATTAATAACCTCCTCAAGTTTGGGAAGTAAATTTTCTTTAATACTATTTTTTTAGTAGACAGCACCAATATTCCAGGAATTCCTATACAAAATCAAATAACATTCAACAAAAATAAAATCGACTTACGTTTAGCGGCTTCAACTTCCATGGTTGTCTTTGTTTGAACTGGCTGACGTTGGATTACAAAGGATTCACACGTCCGTTGCACTCAAAGGACGAACAAGTTTTAATCCAGGATATGTTCGACACAAAATCTTTATAAGTTCTTAACGCCGTTGAAACAGTTATTTTGAATTAAATTTGAAATAAAGAAAGACAGGATATGAGTTAATGGCAGACGTTTTCTTTTATGAATGAAGTTTTCGTACTTTGTTTGACAAACTGCGCGATGCAAGTGTCTGATTGGCTGGATTCAAATCTGCCGCTTTCTCGTTCGAATTATCGACCAATGATCTAGGAAGCTGCGTTTCGTAAAACGTATGTTGCAAGTCGAAATAACAAATGATTTAATGCATTTATTCTGCTTGGTTAATAAAATAAATAATCTCGATTCGCTTTGGCTATTATGAACGAAAATAAAAGAATACTAATTTTATTGACAACGAGCAGAAACTTTTAGTTTTTACTTGCGCTCAGCGACATCTATTGTCATATTTTTAAAACATTTGCCAAACTTGGGTAGAACGCCATCTATTGAAGTTTGATGATACTTCACTTCGTGAGCTCAACGCATTCATCCTTGTTCTTTGCACTAAGGTAAGCAGAACTGTAATCTGTAATCATTTAGGCTTGAAAGAATTACGTTATTTCACCCTAACCACACTGGTGTATGGGGTATTCATCATCTGGCTAGCCTTCTTGCCAACTATGTTGGTTGGGATCGGCTTCTAATTAAACCGGATGTAACTGAATATTTTATATGAAGTGACTGCCTATCTGACCTCCACAACCCAGTATCTGGGTAAAACGACATACTTTGCTAAGACTGGTTGTCAGAATTTCGAGCGTCAGACAATTGATTGACAGCCGGGAACAACGGCTGTACGTGCTTTCCGAGGTACGGTGGAAAGCTCGCGATAGATGGTCACCCATCCACAGACCAACTTGGGCAAGCGCGACTTAACCTTGGAGATCTATTTGTGAGGCTGTTATTATTTAGCCACGAGCTACTCGCTTCGGTTTTAATTTATCTGTAATTAAGAATGTATTTTTTAAAGAAATAAAAGTAACTTCAGATTATGGTATTCTTAAATAATTTAATAAATTAACAGTTCACTATATTCACTATTACATGAACGAATAAATACAATAATAAAATATTTGTTTAAGTATAATAATTATGTAAAATACATATTTCCTACTATGCATGGACACAAATATAAACATTGTAAAATGGCTTCACATAAGTACTCACGCCTACACATCAGCTTTATATAACCAGTTTGTCTTAGCCTCGCGCCGTAAGATCTTTTGTCACAAAGAAAAATCAGCTTACACTGGTTTTGTATATAGCGTGATGTGTAGGCGTGTGTATATAGCTATTTTTATGATGGTTTGATTATTATTTGAGTAACGCGAATTAAAATATAGGTAATAGGCGCGTATCACGCAATTCTCAATGTACCACCAGGAAAAATAAATTTTAAGTGTAATAATAGACACAACATTTGCCGTGTTTAGAGCCATTTTTACATTTTTGTCAAATACTGTGATTCAGGTTGGTAAATGGTTTCGTTTTATAAGTTGGCATCGTCGCAAATATATTGCTGTTATGATAAATTAAATTAATATTAATAAATGAAAATAGAATATCGCTTTGCAATATTATTGTATTAACATAAAAAATGCGATAATGTTTATGTTTTCACGTCAAAACAGCTGGATTGATTTTGATGACTTTTGGTACCTACATAGATAGATGGATCTTAGAGGGCACGAGAGATCACGGGCAACAGGAAGTAGATCCTTCTCCACATAAACTTTGACTGCTCCACGTATGTATATAAAGATAATAATATAAACAGCAAGATATTTGACAGTTAGTTGCGACGTTGTCATTATTATGGCCATTTCACATTTTTTCCTGATTACACAGTTTCACAAAATCCTCATTAATGAAATAGTAATCAAAGCATTCCGCAATAAATATATTAATAATATCTACAATACATTTCAACTATTCGTATAATAAATCCTGTAAAAAATTTGCATAATTTCAATAGTCTGTGATATTAAAGAGCTTCTTAAAAAGTCATAATTTTAGTACATTAAGTAGTTATTTAAAGTTTTTGTCATAAAATAGCAATTAAAAAAGAAACTATAGCTAATTAAATATGGACTTGGCCACGTTGATTCGTTGAACTAGCGACTAAAAATACTTTCTTAGAGTTCTACAGAAAAAAATGAATAGGCGTTGTTAATCCTGTAATAAACTGTAACCGCAAGTTATTTATTTCAACTAAGAATAGGATGTCCTTGACGCCATATTGGGATGATAATAACGATTAAACAAAAAAAATATATGCAAATTATTTTTTAATAATATCATTTTAATGTAATTTATGAAGATAGTTGATTATTTAAGAGCATGCAAGTATTGAAAAAGCGCGAATGAAATCACAATATAGCCATGGTCAAGGTCATCCCATACTTATTTGACACATATGGTACCGTTTCTTTGGTGCTCGCGAGGCGAAACGTGGTGTTGAAACGTCCCGCTGTATTTCGTAATGTCGCCGTCGACATTCGCGGCGGTAACAAGCGTTATTTGCACAAAAAGTGTACATACGTCTTATCCACACGAGATAAAATATTAATATCCGAAAATGAGTCGTTTTATCAAGAGTAACTGAGCGGAAGCGAGCGATGATCCAAAAGTGTTTTTTTTTTGCTGTAACGTGTTGTGATTTCATATTTTTAAACAACAGTCAATTCAGTTAGTTAAACGCATATCCATTTCTTCAGAGAACTAACTATAGACATAATGCATTATTTAAAACATAAATTATAATTATAATACAATTTTTATGACATTGTAAGTTTTAAAAATAAAAACTTAATAATGTACCTAATTATTGTAATCGACCTTATAGAATGAAATATTTTGGCAGAATTTACATCACTTTTTTATCAAGAAGTATTATTAATTAATTTTAAAATTTGTCACAAATCTCATAGATCCTTGAATTAGGACTCCAAAAAATCTTGAAAAATGTATGGCTTGAGAGAGCTAACATTGACTAACTTATTGTTAATGTAAATGTAATCTAAGGGAAATTAAACCGCTATAGGATTTTCAACTTTCGGCATCAAGCCGAAGGTTGGAAATCCCTTACACGTTTAATGTTCCCTACTGTTATAATTTCCAATGTCGATGTGTTCGTGTCAGTATACAGTATTTGAGCTATGAGATGTTGCCGACTCCCATAGATGTTTAATTAATAAATAGATTACTACCGCGATGTTTTACGCAGTAGGGACCGCTATTAAAATATTCTATTTGTTTCGTTCAAAACTAAATTTGAATAGAATTATCTCGTTATTTTTGTGTGGAAACTTGCAGCACTTGAGTCTGGTGACAATGCATTAAAAAAAATCTTTAGCTCGCCTGCTAATCAAGGGTCAAGCCCGAGTCGGCAAGATATCAGCAAACTGACGGGGTCTACTAAGGGGCCAAGCGCCTACTCAACATTGTGACCTTAATCTACTAGCTTCTGAGGATTATGAAGGTCTGAACATCGGTTATGAAGTAAAATAGGGTTACTTATAATTCTAAATTTATCCCAGTTATTGCCTTGGGATTGATGGATAGCACGTGAGGCGACATCTCATTCAGCAACACAAGAACAATCTGGTAACATTAAACATGGAAAATTTGTAACACATTTACATCACAAACAATTTTAGTGATTATGTCATTTAAGCAAGAACTCCAATTACTAATAAATTAGAACAAACAATGAGCCGAAACATTACATTGATAAATGCGAATTCACGCTAACTATAAGGTATTTAAGCGTAAACCATAATGTGAGACTTCTTCAAATAGGTACAGTAAAATCTCTAATGTGATTATAAAAATATAAGTATTCCCTAGTGTAACTAATGGAAATTATTGAGTATTATTCTAATAAATTAATTAAAAACAATGTGTACACAAGGGTACTAAACAAGAACTCAACCGGAAAATAGAACAACTCGATGGGGCTAGTCATATAGGTATCATTTCTACACTTAAAGGCAGTGTTCCATTTTTCCAGCCAGGTTTTACAATATTACAACAACAATAATTTCACTATTTAGAAAATATTAAATCACTATGGTCATTTACCAAAAAGTGGTATACAAACTGTGCCTTTTTCTTATCTATGACTTGTTTATTTATCCTTGATTGCGGTTCCTGCGTTTGGTTCGGATTATCCCTAAGGAAAATGGCGCCGAACAAGGTCGACAGCGTTTTCGAGTCCAGTCCATTTTCAGCACTGTGCTGCAAAGCCTCTTGTAAAAACTCACATAAGTACAGGAAGACATTCTTTCTGAATTCTGGCAACTCCATTATTATTTGCTTGCACTGTAAGTAATTGGCTGATGCCCTCAAGCATACTGACTGCAGATTGTAAGGAATGATGGGATCTGCAGTACTTTCTAGAAGCAGTAATAATGCTTCTGCAACAGAGTGGATACTTCCTGGAATTGGGTCTATGGAGCCACTGTCTAACCAATCCCTTATCTGGAGAATTTCTGAATGGAACCCTGGTTGCTCAAACAAGTTGGGTTCCTTCAAGCCATGCAGATAAATATGATCAACTAGGAACCAAATCTCTTTGGGTATGGAGTAAGTAGACTGGTTAGATACACAGGTGTCTCTCTTATTTTCAAGCTCAATTAGTTTCCCTACAGGTACCTCTTTGATAGGCATGTTGAGGTTCACTAAAACCTCTATTGAGCACCCAAAACAACTTCTTTGGTATGTACCATTGATAGTTATGAAGATGTCCTTGCCTCCATACAAATGTAGTACAAGAATATCATATAGTTTGTCTGCCCCCGCATTCATCTTACAAGCGGATGTCTTATTTATAAGCACCTTGAGTTGTATTTCGCATGTTTCTTCAGCACAAATACATTTTTTGTAAGGTTCAACTATCAGCCATTCCTTGCAGAAGCTTGTTTCATCTAACTTCTTAATGAACTCAAACTCTACAGGCAGCTTACCAATATTCTTTATAGTGATTGTTCGAACTTGCAGTTCTAAGTACCGTACCGTCTCAAAATCTATTTCAGTTCTATCAACTTTAACTTGAGGAATCAATTCGTTCTCCATTTTATCCAATTGCTTGATGACTTCTTCATATACCTTTCTGTATTTCTCTTCATCTATTATTTTAATTGAGGAGTTGAATATGGCTGATACAGGTTTATGGTCACTGATGTTCAATGATGGATGGCTTCTGTAACCCAGCTGTATGATATTCTCCCCTCTCCAGAATATTCTGTCACACCATGCAGGAGCTCTGTTTTTCTCACTAGAATCCCAGTTGTCAGTTCCAGGGTCATACTTGTATGTGGGTTTGAAGTTGATATCACCTTCTATGTACCCAGCAAAGACATTGTTTATTTTATGTTGTTGCTTCAGTTGGTCTTTCTCTAGTACTGGGACAAAATTGTTTTCATTACACAACTTTTTTACAGTAGTGGGGTCTAATTCTGTAATGCGATAGTTCAGGTCCCCAAGCCAGTACACTTGGTCATGGTCTTTTATAGCTTTGGGAAGCTGGTTAGGTTGTACAAACCGGGTCCTGCTGCAGATGTCTCTGAAATCTTGGTTTCTACGTTCAAATTCCTCTACATGGGCTGCCAAGTGAGAGTTGACAAAGCACATTGAGGTGTTGTGAAGGTCAAATCTAATGGACACTCCCCCTTTATTACCCATCTTCCCCATGATACCTGTCCCCACAGTATCACATACAACATTACGCACATGAGAGAAATGTTTGGCTTTAATAAGAACTATCAGCATCATACCAACCAGTCTGACTTTCTCCACCTTCACATACTTAGCTCTCTTATCAACAAAATTCAGGACAGCAGTGTACCACTCATCTTCTCTAAAGGTTTGATCAAACAGAAATGTCTCCTTAGACAGGTCCAACTCTTGGAAACCAACAGCATAAATGTCAGGGGGCTCCCGGTCAACACTGAGCCAACCCTTGAGAGGAATCACAGGAGATTTATCATTCACATTCCATGTTCCACAGAATATAGAAAACTTTTTAGTGAAGGTGTACTCATATTCCTTGTCAGACATTTTGTGTTTGATGAGGCTCTCTCTAATGGCAACAGGGGCTGAGGTCTGCGTGTGTGTGACTCCTCCAGGCAGCGCCATCGTGTGAGTCAGTATATCGTTATCAATTTTACCACTGTACTTCTTGAGCCACACAAAATCTGGAGTAGTTGGCACTTTGTTCACAGCTTCTATGCCTCTGAACAGGTCGTCCACAAAGTTATCGACGCGTGGAGTCATCTGTATTTCAAACTTATACTTATTGCTACGAGATTGCAGATTCAGGTACAGTATGGCCTCGGGATCGGAAGGTTTGTTGTCAATTTCACATTTAAAACTCTTATCTATCGGCAACACTATTTCTATGGATAAATCCGTGAAGGACTTTGGCGGGTAACATGACGTAAACAAGCAGAATACTGCCTTTTCGTCACCAAACTCAACAATTGCTAATAGCCGATCCTTTTTTACCCATTCGGGATGCAAAACTTTGGCGTCGCACAGGAAAGCTGTGACCCGTTCGCTTGATAGGAATTTTTCCTGTACCACAGATTTTATATCGTCGTGATTCATGGTGTTACAGGGTTTATTTCGTTCCACTTTTCACATTACATCGATATTGTTCGAAGTACATATAAATTCGATACATTGACAGGGACAGCTTTGCAAAATTATTTTGTTTGACGTTGACAGCTAGACACATTGAACATTTTCGTTCAGCAGCATCAAAAACTAAAAAAGAGAGCGGTGGACATCACAAACAAATATTACGAATGCATAAATTCGTAATATTTGTTTGTGATGTCCACCGCTTTCCTATAAAAAAATTACGTAATATACATTTTCAATCTCTAAAACAAGTAGCCGTAATTTTCCTGGAATGGATGGAGAAAATTATCGTCCTGAAAAAAAAAATTAATTATTTCTAAACGTAGGCTACTAAGTCACCGGACTTGACCGTGTAGTTTATAAAGACAGTTACGTAATTTCAAAAAGGAAATTTTCGTTAAAAATAATGTGTTTGAGATGAAATCAAAATTACTCACCCAACGTAATTAAATTATCTATTTAAGTGAAGTGTTTTTTGTTGGTAAATAATTAAACAAAACAAATACTTTGAAATGATGAATTAGCTAAAAGAGACTGAAACAACATTCACAAACGCTAATTTCCATTAATCAAGCCAAAGCGAAGTGTTATTTTGGTAAAATAGCTTGTTTTGTTTTTATTCGTAATTTCTCAAGTTTCTTGGTCACGGTTGAGTAATCCTGACTCAGTAGTCGTTGAATTACATAATATACAATTAAAAACATGGCGGGAGTGCCTAGTGATTGGCAATTGGGATGCGTTGAGGTGAAACAACGAGGAGAATACCTTTTGAAGTCAGGGCAATGGTCTGATTGCACCTTCTTGGTGGGGGCTGAGCCCGACCAAGTGGTTATTGCTGGCCACAAGCTGATCCTTGCGATGGCATCACCAGTTTTTGAGGCAATGTTCTATGGTGGAATGGCCGAGAGGAATGATCCCATACCCATATTGGATGTACAGCCTGAAGCTTTCAGGGCTCTGTTAGAGTGAGTATGTTACATAGAAAAAGTATTATAAATTTGTCGTGGTTATTACGACAAAAAACTTAGTATTTTGTTTCAACTCATGATTTCTCAATGATTCAGTAATCACTACATAGTATAAAGCAAAGGCTCTTCCCGCTGTCTGTCTGTCCCTATGTATGCTTAGATCTTTAAAACTACGTAACGGATTTTGATGCGTTTATTTTTATAGATAGAGTGATTCAAGAGGAAGGTATATAACATGCATAATATAGTAGAGATCGTACCTGTGTGAAGCCAGGGCAGGTCGCTAGTTATCAATATTCAGGCACAGAATAAACCTTTTGACTAATAGTGTTCCTTAGAGTATTTAAATGAAATCCAAACTACATACAGTCTACTATAGACTACAATTTTCTTCTATTCTTCAATTTTACCTTTCAGATACATATACACAGACAATATAAACATCAGCTCATTTGATAAAGCCTGTGAGCTGTGCTATGGAGCTAAGAAGTACATGCTGCCTCACTTAGTGAAGGAATGCACTCGGTACCTGTGGTCAGACCTGTATCCGAGGAATGCCTGCCGAGCATATGAGTTTGCAAGGCTGTTTGAGGAGAATGTACTTATGGATAAGTGCATACAGGTATATTACACATAACATTACATCACACCTATATTCAATTCAGCTTTAGCTGTATTGTGTACTTAATAATAGCAATTCACACATTTTGCAAGTTATGTTAAAATTCCATGTTATTTGTCTGTAGCCATAAACCAGGCCTTCTTCCTGTAAAAGCAAAAATGCAGACTAAATGGCTGTAACTGAGGAATTCTTTATGGAAAAACCTAAGACCATTTTTCCTGAACTGGGAATCTCAGCCAGGTCTTCTTACTCAGACGTGCTTGCAACAACTAGACTTATATATTGAGATAAATATTGGTGGTATTATAGTATTTTAGTGACCTTATTTTTGGAGCTTTTGATATGTTATTGGAGCTGTTCTGTATCAAAAAATATTATTTCTCAGTTTAAAAAAAAGAACAGTGTTTTTGGGCCTAAAATAAAGTGAATTATTAGAGATATCCTGTTTTGGAATTATTGGTAAATAGTATCAAATACCCAATTCAATTTTGTATCTGACCTATTTGGAAAAACAGTTACTAAATCTAATGTATTTATGTATTATATTCCAGATAATTAGCACAAATACAAAAGAGGTTTTAACTGACAGCAGTTTTGAGGATGTGGAACTTAACACCGTCATCACCGTCTTCTCCTTAGACCATTTAAACGTAGACAGTGAACTAGACTTGTTTGAAGCAGCTGTGAGGTACGCCAAGGCCCAGGATAAGAGGACTTCAGAGCGGAGTGTGTCTCCACCTTCGGAGAATGGACCTCCAAATGAGAAGAGGTCTAAGAGTCCTGGAGTGTCTACTTCTAAAGATAAAGTATGTATATTGTACTGTTCAAAAGATTTTTGATGTAATTGCATGTACAGACACCTCAACCGACCCCAATCTGCCAAATTTCTTTAATCGATTTTCAACTTTTTCACATTAACAGAAGGTTCATGTTTTATTGGGAAAAATCAGAAAATGTGGTGGCATCTGTACATTGTCCAATTCATTTATCATTTAATACTTTAAGATTATAAATTACTTTTCAACATTTCTCCACTCAATGCTAATTGTGTCTTCCAAATCTCATGTCATATCAAATAATAGTTTTGTGAATGTTTCTTTCTGACTCAGTAAAAACTGTTTAAAGAAAGACATTTAATTAGTAATGCTCATTATAAAAAGCAGTAACCATCAGAATCTACTAAGCATTTCGTAACGATAATTGCAAAGGCAAGCCAGTCTTACGTGAAATTGCACAAATCAAACTGCAATAGAATATTGCTTTTTTTAATTATTTTGTAACAAATTACAATGAATTAACTACAGTTGGACTGTTTCTGAGTGATGGTGAAACTGAAAATAGGTATTATTACTCTTGTTGACAAAGTTACAGTAGGCTCCCTCTATCTTGGTCGCGGGACTCACAAATTACCGTGACCCCGGTACGTAAAGGGCTATTGAAGGACACCATGGATTTTAGTCAGACGAGTCTGACAGTCCCTCCCACTGCTGACTTAGACTAGAATATATTAAAACCAACTCAAATAAAAACTAAAAAGGATTGGTTAAATCTATAAACATCAAATTGTACTGCAATACCCAACGCGGATGAACGTTCGTTACGCAACAAAAGCACGCATTTTTTTTAATATTACATCCAAAACATATAAACTAGTTTGATAGATACGTCCGAAAACAAAGATCACATCGCGCATGTTCGAATTCCGGTAGCTATGCCTCTTGACCTCAAATTGAGAGAGTTTGTTTAGGATTAGATAAAAATTTTGGGGGTTTGAGGTGCTGCACGAACTTGAAGAGGCTTTTGCCCAGCAGTGGGAGAGAATAGGACAGAAAAAAAGAAGTGCACGCTAGTGTTTTAGCTGCGGCCACCGTAGGCGCGGGCATGCGGGCAGCGAGTAATGGGCGACTCGCTGTCCAACCATGGACCATGCCCGGGTCGACGGCGCGTTGTGTTCCACGCGCGCCTCACAGAGTGTCAGCATAGTGACGGGGTCTGTGGAGGGCCAAAGCCTGCTGGGACGGTAATCCCTTGGTACCGTGACCCTAGTACGTAAAGGGCTATTGAAGGACACCGTGGATTTTAGTCAGTACAAGTCTGACAGTCCCTCCCGCCCTGCCCTGGGTGGGAGGACTCATTTGATGATTTTACCACGTTAAAAAAAAAGTGTTTTAGTTGCGGATCTGTCTTAGTTAGGACTTATGGCAATGCTTACAGCCTCAGGTGGTGAATGTCGAAAGCAGCGCAGAGAACAGCCCTGAAGCCGTGATGGACACACAAAAGACCAGTGACAGCTCCGACCAGCCTCTACCGGGACCCTCGGATGAAGGCAAGAAGAAACCCGGTGAGCAGAGCAAGTCCAGTCACTTTTCTTATTTTACTCATTCGACACTATTTTTTTTTGACTAATGCTTCCGGTTATTGTCATGAAATTGAACTCACTTTTCAATGATTAAAAAACCAAACCTTTCCGATAAGTTGTGCCCATGTAAATCGTCATCACAGAATTGGCTTCGAATAATTTACACTAATTAGGCGGCCAGGAGCCAAAGAGAGCTATTTTACGGCCACATTGGGTGACCAGCATCATTAGTTGAATGAAGAAATCGTATGACCGCTTTTCATACGACAAAATGTCGTATCTCGTTGGTTGCGGCCTTCGATCAATAAAGGTTGCGGCGGCGAACTGGCCGCGTGTGGTTCATGATGGTCCCGTTGGTCGCGCGGCCTGAGCGTGGCTGGTGGCACCATAATGCGCGTTCTTACATATATCGCGAAAGAATTAGCTGGCCGCGGCGACCTGATGACTCGGACTAAAGCTATAGAAATCCAATAATCTTTTTGGGCAACAAGCAATAGTTGAACTTTTAAAGGCGTGTACTGACTGGCGGTACGTGGCATAATGTTACGTTTTAGACAGCGAGCATTCGTGCAGTCAGTACGGGGATCTCTCGCAGTGGTTAGTAAGCGGCTAATTGCTCGCTACGAATGGTAGGTACATTACGGCCCGACACTTTTCAAGTTTTATTTATAGAACATAAAATTACATTAATCAGGTATTAATCAGTAATAAAACCTGATTAATACTGATTGATTACCTTTTGCATCTTTTACAGACCCAAAGACAGACAAGCCAACAATCCGCTCGGCGATCGAAAAGATTCGCTTCCTGACCCTCACTCCCCAGCAGTTCGCAGAGGGTCCAGCCCGGTCCTCACTCCTCACGGAATCTGAGGCCTTTGCCGTCCTAATGAACATACTGTCAAGTACCTCGGACGTGGCCATGCCTAGTGGCTTCTCCACGTGCAGGGTGCCCAGGAAACAGCTGATTGGAGATGGACCGTCTTCTAACGTAAGTATATCTTGGGAAAATAGTATGTAATTAAGTTAGCATTCAGAAATGATCTCCTTCCAAAGGCCACGTGTAATCGGATCGACCTGTATATTGCTAGTGAATGTCCATGGAATGTCTTGCCCGTTCTCCTCCTTAGAGAAGAAAACGAGGGGTTTTCTAAACCTGTGCGCCGCGGCCCCTTGGCGCACCCTGGCGTGCCGTAGAGAGGCGCCGTGTGACGCGAGTGTTGGCCATTCACCAGATGGAATTTCCGTGAATCGAAGATTATTTCTATACACAAGATCTACCAGAAGGAAGAAGTTAGTCTTATTTAGTTCTTTTGCAGCCTAAAACAAAAATTACATAACCTGGGTTAGGTGGAGTTTTCAGCCAAGTATCCAAGTCATCTGGTATCGACCAGTTTGAACCAGAAACTTGTAAGTGCGCCGCGAACTAAAAAGTTTGAAAAATTCTGAACTCTAGACGTCATTTTTTTTTATCTTTGAAGCCTAATTTAGTCCCTGATAAATGAATTGATGACACCACGGACCGGAGGACGCAGCGTAGGCAGGCCTCCCATGAAGTAGACCGACGACATCGTGAGAGTTGCGGGCAACCGATGGATGCAAGATGGCGAATTGTCGTTCGGCGTGGCGATCTAAGGGGGAGGCCTATGTTCAGCAGTGGCGGTCTTCCGGCTGATGATGATGATGAAATTAATTAATTATGTCCTCAGATGGCCACGCTCACAGTAGATACTCCGAGCCCGGTGATGTTGGAGCAAGTGTTCGGCGCGCCCTCCAGCTACCTGCCGCCCTACCCCAGACCCACGCGACATGATGGTAAGCATACATCCAGCTTGCTTGCTCTTGCACCCAGGTTGCGGTATTGTTTGAATGATTTACCACGGCCTTGGGACGTAGAGAGCAATTGAAGGAACGGGGTTTTGGTCAGTAAGAGTCCGACAGTCCCTGCCGCTGCAGCGAAGGCGGGAGTAGTTATTTGATGAATTCTCACCTTTTTTTTTTCTTTTTTGCGTGGTAAAATCATCAAATGAGTCCTCCCACCCAGGGCAGGGCGGGAGGGACTGTCAGACTTGTACTGACTAAAATCCACGGTGTCCTTCACTAGCCCTTTACGTACCGGGGTTACGGTGATGGGTAAGTCCCGCGACCGATGTATTCTCACCTTCTGAAAAAGAAAAGGATACAATCCAAGAACTTATTCTTTCTTTGGTGTCTCTTCAATTAATGTTAGAACTCAAAATGGGTGAACCAAGATTAACCAAGCTTGGTACAGAGATGTATGGGACCCTGGACCCTATAACCCTTATAGGAGGGGGTGAAGTCAAGGAAAGCCATGAGCAAAAGCTAGTAAGACTTATAATTCACCTTTCAATTCCACAGATAATATAAGTTATTGACTAATACATAGTAATATACACTTTTTGGGACAAACCCACCACACTATTCCCTAACCACTGCAACTCCTGTGCGCCAGAATCAACAGTGGCAACCAACCAGAAAAGTGTCGAGACAATGAAGCTCGACGTGTCCCGGAGAATGAATTTACCTGTCTTGGATCCTGCAACGAAATTAATCAGAAAAGAATAGTGGAGGTGTAGGAAAAAAGTAATATACACTTATACTTTCTTGTCTATCTTCCCAGTCGGCGTCCGCCATTCCTCAATAGTCCACAACATGAACCACTCCGGGCTGGGCGTGGATCACCTGGACAGGCACAGCAGCGACTACAACAAGATCTACTGCCAGCGACCCATCATCCAGCACACGGACTGTCTCAACACCTCTGTGCTGGACTGCTCCGTCACCTTCATGGTGGACAAGAACATCTGTCTGCTGGGAGTGCAGGTGAGACAACTAATGTCGTTTGTCTCTGTCACCTCTGAACTCTGGTGAAGATCAAAATTTAAAAAAAGAAAGCGGTTTAGTGGATGGTGGTCGCACATATACACCGTACGCGCCGCACGCGCCTAATGTATGACATTGTGACGTCATCAACATTATTCGGATGCTGTCAGCATTTTCCAATTTCATATGATTTTAGACATCGAATTCTAAAATGCGATGCGTACGGCGCGTGCGTTTCTGTCAAATATGCGATCAGCTTGAAAGGCTGTCAGAGGACCAAGGTTGCTGACGCATTTTCTTTCTAAAACATTTTTCTTGAAAGAAAAATTCAATTGCAAGCAGAAATCTATTTTGTTTCCTTGATAAATACGTACTCCAGACGATTTACCACTGACTGACTGACTCTGGAACATAAATGGCTATTGAAGGAACACCTTGTATTTTAGTTAGTACGAGTTTCACAGTTCTTTTCGCTGCACCCAGGGAGGACTCAATTGATGATTTAACCACGAAATAAAAAGACGCTTATCCAACTAGGCTATCAGTCCTGTCCAGCGAGGTGGTATTTTTCAATGCAAAAGCAGTTGAAAGATTCGAGTTGCGACGAAGGCTTTAATCCATTTTCTTGGTTTCCTCTCCAGGTGCCCACCCAGGCCCCGAGCGAGGAGTCCGGCGTGTCGTGCGCGGCGGGCGGCGCGGGCGGCGGGTCGTACTGCGAGCTGTTGTACGCGCACCTGCTGGACGCGGACGGCGCGCGCCTCACGTACACACACTACACCAACAGAGTGCCCTTCAGACACCTGCTCGACATCATGTTCAACAGACCTGTTTATATACAGAGGAATAAGGTAAACTACGTCCGCACGAAACATATATAGTAATAGCTTTACTTTTTTTTTATCGTGGTAAAATCATCAAATGAGTCCTCCCACCCAGGGCAGGACGGGAGGGACTGTCAGACTTGTACTGACTAAAATCCACGGTGTCCTTCACTAGCCCTTTACGTACCGGGGTTACGGTAATGGGAAAGTCCCGCGACCCCGGCAGGCTATGGCCCTCTACAGGCCCCGTCATTATGCTGACACTCCTTGAGGCGCGCGTGGAACACAACGCGCCGTCGACCCGGGCATGTTCCATGGTCGGACAGCGAGTTGCCCATTACTCGCTGCCCGCATGCCCTACTTATGTTACTTACTCATAATTCAGCTATGAAGTTTATGACAAAAATACAAATATCTCTTTTAAGTAGTAGAACGAATAGGCTATTTCTGAAAAATTGTAATAAGTCCGGCAGTTAGATTATCAAAATATTCGACCCGTATTTTTTCTTTTGTTACGTAAACCAAAATTGACGAAGATACGATGCTTTCAAAATTGGTAACACGAGTACGTTACACCTCGAGCCCCGTACTCTCGAGTGTTATGCATTTATCTATCTATTGTATAATATAAAAATGGATCGCTAATTGTTTTGCTAAGGTCAAAACTTGAAAACGGCTTGACTTGTATTATAATATTCCTTGAATTAACGAGTAGGGTTCCTATGGAGACATTTTTTTTTAAATGCCTGGAAAAGGCTAAACAATTAAGCGACGTTAGTTAAAGGCGGTACGAAGTTTGCCGGGCCAGCTAAGAAAAAATACCTGATTATTATTTTTTCAAACTCTAAATGATGGACTTAATTACAAAGAACAATGTAATTTATTGATACTGTCAAATAGCCAATTTTGATGATTTTTTGTGCCGAAATAAATGAGACTTTGACGACGGTTAGACAATAGAAGAAGTGAGCGAAACCGATGGCATAAGCTAGTAATATAACTAGGTGTTTCCCGCGGTTTCACTCTCACTGCTCGTCTCCTCTTGGTCGTAGGGTGATGTTATACACCCTATAGCCTTCCTCGATAAATGGACTATCCAACACAAAAATAATTTTTAAATGCGAACCAGTAGTTCTTGAGATTAGCGCGTTCAACCAGACGAACACTTCAGTTTTATACTATTAAAAAAGTATACATAACATTCCCCTTTCATCTCCACAGGTATACAAAGTGGGCATAGTGTTCAACAAGGTGGGCTGGTACCCCATGGGTACGTGCGCGCAGCAGGTGGCTGCGGAGTCCGTGTTCTTCAACTTCGGCATAGGTCAGAGCTCCGACTCTGTCCGGGACGGACTTATACGGTCCATCATCTTCACCTACTAGCAAACAGTGTCACCCGATCTTTACATCGTTCTGTAGAAACGGGTAAAGATTGAGGACGAAAAAAAATGTACATTTTAGAATTTGTAGGCATTTTTTTATTAGTTTTAAGTGACATTGTATAAAGTTCACCATAGTTTTTTGCCTAAACTTTAAGAAAGTAAGACAAAATGTTTCTTTTAAGTTTGACGAAGTTCAATAGAGCCAAATGCCTTTTTTTATAGTGGTAAAATTATCAGATGAGTCCTTCTACACAGGGCGGGGCGGGAGGAACTGTCATACTTTTACTGACTAAAATACACGGTGATCCTGCAATAGCCCTTTACGTTCCAGGGTCACGGTTTCTAATGAGACAGTCTCGCGACCCCGGATAAAAAGCAAGGAGCAATTGAAGGAACGAGGTTTTTTTAGTCTGACAGTCTTTCCAATCCATCGCGCCTGGGAATTCGATGATTTTCCACCCATAAAAAGGATTCGTTTGTTCCAAAATAAAGCTATTAAATTAGAAGGACGTAGCATTTACGTTTTAGTTCCTTTAAGTGAAGGTAAATAAACTCTGTGATTAATATTACGATTTTTGATGTTATCTGTCGCCCGGGCCGAACTTCAAGGTCTGTCATTAGGCCGTGGATGGTGTGATTCTACACACCGAAACATTGAGTGTACTGTTGTATTTTCAAAATGTAAACACTGAAGTTATATATTTATACACAATAACGCCTTCGTTTCGTCTTAGCAAAGATCTTTTCAGGGAAAAAAAATCTGCTGCGAGCGGGGTTTGAACCTGCGTCTTCTGGATATGTACTTTTTTTTTTTCTTTCCTTAAAATATCTTTGTAAACACTGATTATTCTTCATTCTGTACTAGCGGGCCACCCTGGCTTCGTACAAGTTTTTCCGAAAATTACATTTACTCTCCGTATTTTCCGAAATTTTTCTGACAAATAAACTTTGTCCTGACACTAGCGAACACAACAAAAAATAATGATCCAATTTGGTATCTTAGTCGTTCAGAAGTTATGCGCGTAAAGAGAGACTTCAGACACTGTTTTATACTGTATGTAAAATAAATTTTGAATTTGGAGCTCTTCAGCGCATTAGATCACCCAACAGCCCTCAAGTAGCACGCCTCTCTGGCATGGAATCCCATTTCTATATGAATAGAACAGTTTTTTTAAAAGAATTGACAGACATTTTTAATCTATGGTAATGGTTTTCACAAATGATGATTGTAGGATAATTTTACAGAATAGTAGGAAGAATTAAATTGTAAATACAATATTTATATGTTCAAGGAAACAGATTGTTACATACTATTAAAAAGAAAAATTATAAAGGCTTTTTTGAACGACTGTTTTCTATAATGTCTATGAATTGCCAAAGTTATTAGTTCATACTTTTAAAATGTGTAAGTTCAAACTATTAATACTTTTCTTGTGTTGTATTTTTGTGTGGCAGTTTTTTTCTTTTTTTTTTGCGAACTATTCTATTAACTACTTTTAAGTGCAGCATTTCACGCTTTTTATTTTTGTAAAATATAAGAAATTCTGAAAAGGAAAGGAAAATGTAAAAAGTTCTTTTTTTTGTATAACTTTTCAAGTGTGCATTTTTTTGACTGGGAAACTTCTTTTTACCCAACTGCCAAAAGGAAGATTATGTTTTTATTGACTATGAAATAATCGTGTACGATACATTAAAATCTACTTAGCCTGTAATTCTTGTTCAAATTATTTATTAAAAATATTTTTGATACCATATGTTCTTTTTTATGTAATATCCCTTTTTTTTATTGAATCGAAAACAAAAAAAAAAAACAAATTGCGCCCTAACAAGAATCGAACTAGTGAACCCTGGGCGCAGTCTAATTAATATTATGCTTATTAAACAGTTTTGCAAGAGTGCCAAACTAATTAGTGTAATTATCCCAAGGAGAATTAACAAACTGCTTTCATTAATTTATAATACCACGAGGTTTTGGTACATAAATATTTTCTTATTGAATAATCCCGAGGATTCCACAGACTTGAGAATACCGTGGAGTGATAACTGAACCAGCTTTTAGATTTGCGTTTACAAAGTATGCTTATATTAGCTGTAATTAAAAGTTTGAGAACGAATGTTATGGATGATGATTATGATGAGAGAAGAGCGAGAGAGATGATTTGTTAAAATAATGTATAGTATGTTAAAAAGATTTTAGTATATTTATACATTATGAACTATTTAGATATAACTATAAAAACTAGTAAGGTATACTCGTAAACTACCAGCTGTCAAATTTGACTTTTGTCATGTTGGAAGTAGCGAATTCTTTGCTAAAGTTTTGTTCATGATTCGCGTAGATTTAACCATATTACGGCAATTATACGATGTTTAGTTAATTAAAATGAACTTAAGTGGCTTGCTTTGACATTAGGATAGTGTTATTTGATAGAAACAGGCTCATTGGATTGTTTAAATTTATGTTGTAAGCCACCATGTCTCCGAATAGATGTGATGGTTTACTGGCGAGGGTTGATTTTCCGCTCTACACGCTTCAAACGCTTACGAATCGACACGTAATTGTCGCGGGTGGTGGAGGAGCTGCGGCAACAGGTGTAGCTAATGGATTTGTAAGTATTAACTTGAACCAACCCGTAATTATATGACTTCGTTCGGATCCTTAGTCATACGTGTCAGCTGCTAACTCACACGGATAATAAATACAATTTCACCAGTTTCGGTTCAGAAAACTCTTGTTCTCACATTCCATGCGATATTTTATCACATAAAAAGTGAAACACGATTATAATTTCTTCTAACAAAAGTTACAGTGTTGGTCTAATGAACACGAGACTTTTTGCAGTTAACCCTTTCCGGGACAGACCGCCTCTCGCCGTTAACTCGATATACCTTTACGTGACAGTCCGGCTAATGGCGGTGGACTTTGTTGCACACTCTCATTTTATTGTTTATTGTTACTACTGATATGACGTCCCGCCCATAGGCGTCAACGTCTATGGCCGTATTTGTCGTAACAAAATATTAAAAATATGTGTAATATGGTAGTACGGCTATAGGCGGTATGATAAAATGAATGGAATTTTTAAGTGTCATATTGGGATATTTAAAAAAACTCAAGTGTCCTAGAACGTGTTAATATGCATTTCGATACGATCGTTAGTTCCAAGAAATGTAGCACGCACTCAACGAAATGTCCCCTTTCATCAAACAAAAAGAACAAGATGTTTGACCAAAACGACAAATGTCAATCATTAACACAAACCTAAAATTTATTTTTAGGAAATATTTGAGCTGTCACACAATGGTACAAGATTTGTTGCCGAAGAGGTGATGCGTCACGAGACTGGGCCCAACGTAGTGATGAACTGTTCAGTGAGAAGTAACCAGCAGAACAAGACGTATCTAACAGCGGGACAAGAGAGCCACTGTCAACTCTACAAAGTTAATATACGCATGGTGGATGCAGCAGAGATGCGCAGAGGCAGCTTCAGAGCAGAGAATGGGCTAGTTAGGAGAAGGAGGCGCACTGTCTCCGAGAATGACAATATATCTAAAAAGGACAGCAATAGTAACACTACGGAGAAAAGAATATCATTTGAAATAAGGCCCAGTGACAGTGTGCAGACTGACTTCAGGTAATATTATCATAGTTACATATACTACTAGCTTTTGCCCGCAACTTCGTTCGCGTGGAATAGTGACTTCCGGCAGATTTTTGTTTTTATTTTATTTTTTTGTAATAAAAATTATCCTATGTCCTTTCTCAAGTTCCAAACTATGTCTGTACCAAATTTCACTCAAATCGGTTCAGTAGTTTAGGCGTGAAGAAAAGACAGACAGACAGAGTTACTTTCGCATTTATAATATTAGTTTTGTTAGCTCATGTCTTTTCCCATGAGAACAATAATTTAATCATAACATACCCTAGGGCTTAAAAACATAAATTTCGTAAATAACTTATATGGTCTATTCTATTCTATTGCTTGCCATTGAAAGAAATGAAAATGCGCCATTTAATCGCAATTCATATTATGATGCTACTAAAGTGGGATTTTACAAACCCCTGATTTCCTTGAACATGACGGACACTTGACACGGAAGGACACCTTAAATTTTAGTCAGTACAAGTCTGACAATCCTTCCCGCTCTGCCCTGGGTGGGAGGACTTATTTGATGATTTAACCACAATAAAAAAGGCCCACTTAGAATTCCTATAATTGCATTCTAAATATTTATTGCTTTTATTTTATTCAAATTCATTTATTTATTGTTTGTACAGGTGATAAAACAATTCTTCATTTTATTATACTAAGGTACAAATTACATATAGTTTGACATAGTTTCTTATACAGGGTGGCCAAAAAGTCGTGGATCAAACGAAACAGGGAGATAAAGGAGGTAATTTCCAACAAAAAACCTTTCCCCAGCATGGCCATAACTTCATTGCACGAAAAGATATGAATTATTTTAGTTTTTTTCAATGAAACTACCGAGTTTTTTACAATTTAATCAGTAAAAAATTAAATTGATTAAAAACAATAAAACAAAAGGTGTTGTATTATGAGTCGATAATGTATCAATACTAGAAAAATTGTATTGCAGCTCTTGGTATCAAACTTAACGAGCAATGATTTTTTTCCGTTAATTTTGAAGCGTTACAAAAAATTACTTCTCACTTTAAGACCACCATTTGAAAAAAAAATGTATTACGGAAAAGTGACCTTGTATTAAAAAAACTTGCTGGTTTAATGCTGATTCAAGTGAGATACAACACTTTACTCTTTGATCTTTAGTTTTGGATTTATGGTCGTTTTTTCGTATCAAGGTGCAAATTTAACAAAATGGTAAATTTAAGGAAAAAAAGATTTTTTCTCATACATACTAGGTAGTAATTTCAGAAGCCATCATGAAATAAAAGAACGATTATGACTTAGTATTTTTTATTAAAATACAATTTTTTAGATTAAATGTTCAAAGTTCCTACCTCTGACCATAATGCACAATCTGTACCGCCTAATAAAATTCGCACGTAATCGGCGGAATGCACGTCTGTTATTTAGAATTTGTTATTTTGTTCTTGTTCGGTGTTATTCTCACTTTGATACACTATTTCTTTAAAATAGCCCCAAACATGCTGAGTATTTGAATTTTTTACAAAATAATTTGAACCAAATACTGAACGAAGCTGAGATTCCTGAAGATAGAGTGGCAGAAATGTGGCTGCAACAAGATGGCGCCCCGCCTCATTACGCTAGAGCAGTTCGAGGACATTCGAACGAGCGCTTCCCTAACCGGTGGATTGGTCGAGGCGGACCTATTGCATGGCCACCCCGGTCGCCCGACCTAAATCCCATAGACTTTTTTGTTTGGGGCTATTTTAAAGAAATAGTGTATCAAAGTGAGAATAACACCGAACAAGAACAAAATAACAAATTCTAAATAACAGACGTGCATTCCGCCGATTACGTGCGAATTTTATTAGGCGGTACAGATTGTGCATTATGGTCAGAGGTAGGAACTTTGAACATTTAATCTAAAAAATTGTATTTTAATAAAAAATACTAAGTCATAATCGTTCTTTTATTTCATGATGGCTTCTGAAATTACTACCTAGTATGTATGAGAGAAAATCTTTTTTTCCTTAAATTTACCATTTTGTTAAATTTGCACCTTGATACGAAAAAACGACCATAAATCCAAAACTAAAAAAGTGTTGTATCTCACTTGAATCAGCATTAAACCAGCAAGTTTTTTTAATACAAGGTCACTTTTCCGTAATACATTTTTTTTTCAAATGGTGGTCTTAAAGTGAGAAGTAATTTTTTGTAACGCTTCAAAATTAACGGAAAAAAATCATTGCTCGTTAAGTTTGATACCAAGAGCTGCAATACAATTTTTGTAGTATTGATACATTATCGACTCATAATACAACACCTTTTGTTTTATTGTTTTTAATCAATTTAATTTTTTACTGATTAAATTGTAAAAAAACTCGGTAGTTTCATTGAAAAAACTAAAATAATTCATATCTTTTCGTGCAATGAAGTTATGGCCATGCTGGGGAAAGATTTTTTGTTGGAAATTACCTCCTTTATCTCCCTGTTTCGTTTGATCCACGACTTTTTGGCCACCCTGTATATTATTAATTGCCATGAAATTATAAATATCTCAACCTTGAAACCATATGTAGTAAAGTAGGAAGTTTGTTATTCCTTATAAAACTAGTGCATCTATGAGTAAAAATGTTTGTAATCTCATTCTAGACATAAAAGATATTTTATCTGCCCGAGATAAAAATATGTCATCAAACATTCTTCACAGATTATGATATTATTTATAGATAAAGAGTATTGTGAGATAAAAGATTTTTAATACGGCTCTTTCATCTATTTTTACTTAGCATCAAAATAGGTACTTATTTAAAAAAATGTGAATGATAAGTAAAACAAAAGTGTGCTATGCTATATTTTCCTCTTGATATTTTACGGAAAAAATTTTGTATTAGGAGTTAAACTTTCAAGGCTTATGACCTTTGTTTCCTTTTTTTCGATATAAAATCATTGAAATCATCAATTTAGTTCTCCCCCGCCCTGTGGACTATCAGCCTCTTGCCATCTAAATACCACCCTGTTTCTTCAGTTACCCTTTGCGTTCTAAGGCCGCAGTACCATGTCTAAAAGGTCCCGTGTAAATGTGCTTCGTCTTTATCTGCACTCATATGGAAATAAATGCGTTACATTAGTATTCCCGGAAAAATATTCGTCAGACCAGTTATTCCCCATTCATGAACTTTAACGTCATACGTAATAACAATAACAGTCTTTGATAACACCCAAAAATAACCAAGTAAAACATAAATACATATTGAAATCTTACTGGTACCTTTTTATAAATTCGAATTTCTGTAAATCATGGAGTAGTTAATCTTTCCCGAAAAAACTACGAACTGATTTGTAATTTGGCACACATGTAACTTTTTTTTACGTGGGTCAATCATCAATAGATGTTCTCCACCGTGTTGTGGGCAGAGGGGTTTGTCAGATACCTATTGACTAAGAGCGTCTTCACACTAGCGTTTGTCCAGCGTAGACGTTCGATAAACGTAGGTATGCGCAGCGTAGACACCGCGACAGGCGTCGCGTTGTTGCGGCGTTTCCTTTGGAGTTAATTGAAGAAAACGCCGCAACAACGCTAGCTAGACAAACGCTAGTGTGAAGGCGCTCTAAAGCTACATGGGGTCCTCCCCGTCACTTCCGTTGTGCGTGAGATACATTTGCTTTCTACACAATCACAAATTAACAAAGTCAGAGGAAGCCAAGCTTCAAAACAATGCGTAATCCTATTTTGCGACGAATCGCGCGGGTTTCCATAATGCGATCAGACATTTATTAGTCATTTTTATTTTAGCGTCTAAAGTTCAAAGTTAGAAAATCAGCCCGTATAGTCCGCAACTCTGCATTGCAGATGTTTACATTATATTGCGACTTCCATAACCATAGAAACATAATATATTCTTCATTTAAAGTTTGTCTAAAAACGTAGTTATTGTGGTATAATATTGACTGCACGTTTGACGCAGCGGTTAAGCTATCAACTGCTGCGCAACGTGTCGCGGGTTCGATCCCCGCACGGAACAAATATTTGTATAATCAGCAAGTAGTTGTTCCGGGACTCTTTCGGGGATCTTAGTAAATACATTCACGATGCAGAAGAAATTACTAATGTGGGGCAAGATTTAGAGATTAGAGAAGCACATTGTGCATCACAAGTCAATACCTATTCATTAAGTAAGAATGTAACTACGATAATTGATTGTTTATCAATTCATTCTTTGTTGTCGGGCGTAACAAATAATATTTACGTACGCCATATTTTGTGGCGCGTCATCGGTTGCTGCTTTATTGTGCGTAACCAGTTTTAGACACATCTGATATTTTAAATAGGATTTTTTTAAATGTTTTTTTTTTAACACATATAATGCTGTACTAACAAATGAACTAACCTTTTTTCATTTTTTTGTAAAATACGGAATAATAAATGGATTGTGAGGAATGTCTTATTTCACTATTTTCGTCACAATATTCATATTATAATAGTAAAATAACTCAATTAATAATGGTGGCTGCCATATATGGCTGACACGGCTCAATTGGTTTCGAAAATGTCAGCCATATGTGGCTGACGAGGCATTATATGTGTTAAGGAATGAACACAACACGCAGCGCAGCAGTCCAATCGCTCAGCCACTACGCTAACCGTGCCGTTAAATTTAAATCAGTTTTGATTAAATAAATTACACAAAGTAATGCGAGTGGCTGGGTGAGAACCTTCGGACGAGGCCATTGTTACCACTGGGCTAGCACTGATTGCCAGACCAGACACGGCTGGCGCAGTGGCTGCGCGATCGTCTGCTGCGCAGCCCGTTACGGGTTCGATCCCAGCACGGAATAAATATTTGTATGATCTACAAGTACTTCCGGGTCTGGGTGTTTGTGCATGTGTATTTCTATGTTTGTAAACGCACCCACACCTCAGGAGAAATGCCTAGTTTGGGGCAAAGTTTAACAACAAAAAAAACTGACGATCAAACTCATAGATTTTTTAAATATTTTCAGCAACGATCCCCTACAGCGAGTCGTCCGAATCAACCACAATGGCAAACAGATGGCGACCGGCGGTATTGACGGTAAAGTGCGCGTCTGGAGCTTCCCTAAGATGGAACTGCTGTACGAGCTGGAGGGACACACTAAAGAGGTGAGCGAGAGGAACAGAGAGGACAGTAAACCAACTAGACATAATTTCCTGTCATGTCATGCTAGTCTGCAAATTTTCTGATGATTTCCATGACTCGACCAAATAAATTATTTAGCTTATCTTACACAATTTATAATTAGGTTTGATTATTTGACAAAACTTATGTTTTTCCAATATTATCTAAGCCAAAATGTATAGAAATATCATTCCGATTTATCACTTCTTTAATAAAATAAGATTGCGTGATTAGAAGATGCTGCCCTACGTCAAATTTATATTTACGGCTAGCTACATTACAAAAAATGAGTTTTTTTTCTCTTATCTCAGGAACTACTGGATCGGATAGAAAAAAATATTTTTGTGTTGAATAGTCCATTTATAGAGGACGGTATTACATCGCGCTAAGACCATTAGGAGCTGTGCAGAGGATGAAACCGTGAGGATCAGCTAGTAAAATATATTATACTAGCTGTTCCCTGCCACGCTTCGCTGTGGCACAAAAAAACTGTTTTTTCGCGGTCGCCGATATGTGACTGATGCAAAAAATAGATAAAAACAATCCTTGATGCGGATTACATATCATGCTAAAGTTTCAGCTCAATCAGTGCAGTACTTTTTGAGTTTTTAAAGCATACACAAACCAACATAACATTTTTATATATATAGATTGGTGGCCCAGTGGCTTGACTTACGAGTAATAGATCGTGGGTTCGAACCACCAAAGCTGTCAAAACGGTGAAGGAAAACATCACGAGGAAACCGGCACCAAACCTACCAACCACCAAACCTGTCCTAGAACCAAAAATTCAAAGCCTTCTAACATCTACCAACCCACTAGGCCCGCGTGGTGAAGTACAGCCTATTACTTCTCACATAAGTATATTTATTGAATGCATTATAAAATGTTGTAGATCGACGACCTCGACTTCAGTCCGTGCGACACCTCCCTGGTGAGCATCGCCAAGGACGGGCTGGCGCTGCTGTGGGCCACGGACCGCAAGCGAGCGCCCACGCTGCAGATCACGTGCCAGCCTCCCAACGGGAACAAGTACCTCTTTAGACGATGCAGGTGAATATTGAAAACAGATTCCGCATTCACAGGTGATGTGTGACATCTAACAGCACGCGCTTGTCACACCTGATGGATCACAGGCACAGATAACTTGCTCTTTCTTTTTTTTTTTGCGTGGTAAAATCATCAAATGAGTCCTTCCACCCAGGGCAGGGCGGGAGGGACTGTCAGACTTGTACTGACTAAAATCCACGGTGTCCTTCACTAGCCCTTTACGTACCGGGGTCACGGTAGTTCGTAAGTCCCGCGACCCCGGCAGGCTTTGGCCCTCTACAGGCCCCGTCACAGATAACCTGCTCTAGTGCATTTTCCATAATGGAGGCCTTACACGTTAAGGTGGTTTTAACCGTGCACGCATAACCTGATACATGTACAGTTTTTACACATACACGCTAGGGCTCGGGCACGCCACAATCGCGGCGGTAAGACCCCTCCTTGAGGAGTGGCTGGATAGGCGTCACGGCGTCCTCACCTACCGCATGACGCAGGTCCTCACCGGACACGGATGTTTCGGGAGGTTCCTGTGTCTGATAAGGAGGGAGGAAACGCCTGGGTGTCACCACTGCGAAGATCGTCCGGAGGACACGGTGGAGCATACGGTGCAGGACTGCCCCGCTTGGGCAGAGCACCGCCGTGTCCTCACGACGGCGATTGGCGGAGACCTCTCGCGCCCGGCATTGGTCGAGGCCATGCTGCGGGGCGAGACGGAGTGGGAAGCGGTCGCCTCCTTCTGCGAAGCAGTCATGCTCGCGAAGGAGGAGGCGAGCCGCGTGAGGGGGAGGACAGCGACCTCCCTCCACCCCAGCCGCAGTGGTAGACGCCCACGGCGTCGGACGTCGCAAGACGATCTCCGGCCACCGTAGGCGCGGGCATGCGGGCGGCGAGTAATGGGCGACTCGCTGTCCGGGTCGACGGCGCGTTGTGTTCCACGCGCGCCTCAAGGAGTGTCAGCACAATGACGGGGCCTGTAGAGGGCCATAGCCTGCCGGGGTCGCGGGACTTTCCCATTACCGTAACCCCGGTACGTAAAGGGCTAGTGAAGGACACCGTGGATTTTAGTCAGTACAAGTCTGACAGTCCCTCCCGTCCTGCCCTGGGTGGGAGGACTCATTTGATGATTTTACCACGCTAAAAAAAAAAAAAAAAAAAGGGCTTGCCTGTCGGTTATGCATGTAAGGTTAATATCATCACGCAAACCCTAACGTATAGAGCCTCCATTACACTGTCGGTCTCTTACTAAGAAAATACCACTGTTCCTTTGGTTGCTTATTGTCTTCTAAGGCTGCGGTGTCCTGCTTTTATTTTGTTATTGCCCTTTTTCACCTACTTTGCAAAAAGTGAGGTATTATAAGTAAGTAAACATGTCCGCCTGTGGCATCTGAGCTTCTTAACGAATTTTATATCGAAATATGACGTGATCGAGATGTTGCTTAAACTAATATGAAAATTATTCGGCCGTTTGATGAACGTCCGTCGCAGGTCAACTACTTAAATTTGTTTTTTTTTTTTAATTTAATAAGTTTGTTTTTGATGTTGGTCCAAATATTTAACTCATAATGGACAAAGGCATGAGTTTATGTATTTATGTGGGGATGTAATACCTAAGCCATAATTTCTTAATTACAGGTTCGGTCTAATAGAAGATCAGAAGAACGAATACAGGATGTTCACAATAGCGAATCCCCTGACTCGATCGGGGCGCCAAAAGGGACTGCTGCAGTCGTGGGAGCCCCGGACCGGAGTCCTGAAGCGCTCCGCCCTCGCTAATGAGTCGCTGTCGGCCCTCGCAGTAAGAGATGATGGAAGATTCGTGGGAGTCGGCACTATGTTTAGCGGATCCGTTGATATTTATATTGCTTTTAGCTTGCAGGTATGTCTGATTTTTATGTTCAATTTCTAGAAATTATTATCTAATTAAAATGACTAAACTCGACTTACCGTTTAGGTATAATTAACAGTGGTATTTGGTACTAATAGCGACAACTTCTGAAACCATTTTTTTTTTGTGAAATCTTTGGGAACGAGTTCGGCAAACCAGTTATATATAACAATTTATTACCTATCACAACAAATTTATTTAGTGTAATTTCAGGGTAGTTCACACAGCTTACATATTTTGTTTTTAATCGTTGACCCACACTAGAAACTTCTCCTTTGTCCTGAATGCGTTTAGTTAGACACATTTAAACTCGCAAACATAAACATCCAGGCTTTGAAACCTAAATTGTTGATCAACAAATACTTGTTCCTTACAATAATCGAACCCGCGACACTCAGCGTAGCAATCAGTCGCACAGCCACTGCGAATTAAAAACCTTAGCTATTATATATATAATATATATATATATATAATATGAGCTATGTACATTTTACATAACAAAGCTGTAGTTTCATTGTCTGTTGGATCGCGCTAATCTCTGGAACAGCCATTCTAAGGCTGCCTGTCCTCAGAAGCGAAACGTCTGTTGAGCGGAGAAACGGAGAATTATTAACCAATAGGATTGCACTAAATCTTCGATCCTCTTCAGTGGTGCATCCTATTGGTTAATATTCCTCCGCTTCTCCGCTCCGTAGCCTCGCTCCGTTTCTGTGGACAGGCAGCCTAATTTTGAAACAATGTTTACGTCCATTGTAGTCACATTCGTAAGGCTAAACGATTTGGATAAACACCTTATTGCTATTCCACGAATTCGCACTAAGTGTTTCCAAACGTCTTTTATAATGCGAACAGCGAAGGAGTGGAACTCTCTGCCTGCGTCTGTGTTTCCGAACGCATACAACCCTAATCTCTTCAAAGTTAGAGTGAACAGGCTTCTTCTGGGTAGGCTCGCTCCATCGTCGACCTTGTCTTTGTCACCCCCGATCTAGACTAAGGTCGAGAGCAAACCCATTGAACATAAAAAAAAACTTTTTTTTTTATGCTAATACGCCCAATGCACAAACCTTTTAAGAAGGGCCAAGATTAGAAAAAAAAACAATGCTTGTCTATGCCTCTAAAAACATTAATACTCTAATGTCTAATACCCCGCTTTGCTTTCTAGCGAGTTCTACACGTGAAGAACGCGCACATGATGTTCGTGACCGGCCTCGAGTTCCTCCCCGTCCGCGGCTACGGACCAGCCATCACCTCACGATCAGAAGCTGCTCTACTCTCCATCTCGGTTGATAACTGTCTCTGCGTGCACTCACTGCCTGTCAGAAGTAAGTGTTAAGTCTCCGAATCCCCAACCGATCAGGAATAATCACCAGTCGTTCAAAAGCTGCAGGCATGCGGGCAGCGAGTAATGGGCAACTCGCTGTCCGACCATGGACCATGCCCGGGTTGACGGCGCGTTGTGTTCCACGCGCGCCTCGAAAGAGTGTCAGCAAAAATGACGGGGCCCCCCTCTAGAGGGCCAAAAGCCTGGCGGGGTTGCAGGACTTATGATTTACCGTGACCCCGGTATGTAAAGGGCTATTGAAGGGCACCGTGGATTTTAGTCAGTGCGAGTCTGACAGTCCCGCTCTGCCCTGGGTGGGAGGACTCAATTGATGATTTTACCACGTTAAAAAAAATAAGTCGTTCAAAAGCTGTATAATTTTTTACTAACATTTAGAGTTTGGATGATTGAAAACGCTAATATCAGGAACGGCTGGTACGAATTGATAAATCTCTTTGTGTTGGATAGTTCGTTTATTGAGGAAGGCTATTGGCTATAAAAATCACGCTACCACCAATAGCAGCCGAGCAGCGGGGAACAGCTTTGTCCATATAGTTGGGCAGTTGCCTTAGCATTCGCCAAGGTTCTCCGCCTTAGGAAATTATGCCGGTATTTTTGTATGAAATCTCAATAAAAATGACTAAATTTATAATTCTATTGTACCCATACAAAGCCGACTTTTTACGATTACTTCCCAATGTGATTAAAGAATTGTGAACAAAGAATCTCTACTACGGTCGAGACGGACAGATGGTCTGTTCCTACCAGTCCTATTGGAAAATAGGGGCCGATATGATCAGCAGTGGACGTCTTACGGCTGATATGATGTTCTTTTTTTTAAAAAAAAACGTTGCCCCTCACTAGGAATTTCTCCTGTGTCGTGGGTGCGTTTACAAACATAGAAACTTACATACGCAAACACCCAGACCCAGAAGAACTACTTGTAAGTCGACAAATATAAATATTTGTTCCGTGCGGGAATCAAACCCGCGACACGCAGCGCAGTAGTCCAATCGCTTAGTCATTGCGCTGACCGTGCCGTCATCTAATGATGATTATGATTAATGTCCAAGATGGTTGTATTTACGCCATCCAGATTATTTATGACAACACTATGATATTATAATATTTTAATTAGAATATTTATTTACGAATATTCATTAGAATATTTTATTACTAAAAATATAATTGTTTTCTTGTCCACAGATACTGTACCTGCCTGGGTTGCCATCCTTCTTATTGTATTTGTTCTATTCTGTACCTTCACGCTATGTTCCTACATGGGCATTTAACGATATATAAATATATTTATTATAAACATAAAATAAATGAAAATATTTCTTGTGTAAGTAATTCGGGGTTATGTTAGTTGTAATTTTATTGTAATAGGCAATTATGAATATTACGCTCATATACATATTACGTATGTATAAATAGGATTATGTAATTGAATTAAATGAGGTGCAATGTTGCAATACTCTTGGTTTTTTTATTTCAACTTTACGTGCAAATACACACGTAACACTAACGGAAAATGCCTGGACGTTTACACGAACATTTAAAGAGTATTATTGCGAAAATCAACGAGAAATGCAGTTAGTGTGGTGGAATTGGGCATGCGGGCGGCGAGTAACGGGCGACTCGCTGTCCGACCATGGACCATGCCCGGGTCGACGGCGCGTTGTGTTCCACGCGCGCCTCAAGGAGTGTCAGCATAGTGATGGGGCCTGTAGAGGGCCAAAGCCTGCCGGGGTTGCGGGACTCCCAAATTACCCTGACCCCGGAACGTAAAGGGCTATTGAAGGACACCGTGGATTTAAGTCAGTTAAGTCTGACAGTATGGGTGGGAGGAATCATTTGATGATTTTAGCACGATTAAAAAAAGGAAAAAGTGTGGTGGGATTAGCCGCATAGCACGGCGTTTTATCCCATATGGACTGAGAAATGCATGAAAATTTGCCATTTTCTAGAAAGATAGAAAGCGATAACGCGGCCAATAGTATGTATGGCAAAATCATGCTGTCGTACCTAAGCAACAGCCAAGCTAAAGTCAGTTCTTAGCTACGTTCTAAGCATCCATTTCGTATAAATAGACAGTTCTTTTGTATTTACTTTCGACCTAATAATGAGCCGATACTTCGCGTGTAGTATAAGTCTATTATCTATTTTTCTGGCTGTAATATTGAACTGGATCATAAAGCAAGACACTAATTATTACAGTATATCCTTAAAAAACATAAAAGAGAGTATACTTCAATCACAAAAACTGCCGCATTTATTTACATTAAGATGGGGGACGGTTCATTTTTATTATTAGTAAATAATATTGTAGATAGTATGAGTAGATAACATTTAAGTGGTCCGGCTATCAAAGATCAAAGTTCAAACGGGGCGTATCTAGTAGACTGATATCGTTTTAGGGCAATTCAACAGCTGCTGTTAATATTGATTTGGTACGGTCTATTTTTTTTTAGAAAGGGCACCGTGGATTTTAGTCAGTACAAGTCTGACAGTCCACCCAGGGCAGGGCGGGAGGACTCATTTGATGATTTTACCACGATAAAAAAAACGGTCTATTTTTTTTTAGATTGTTTAGCCTCAGGCTCTCAGTCCAGTAGAGGATAAATACAGGCTGATGATGACGGGTTACATTTGCTCCCTTACTCAGACCTGAAACTGCGCTACCGGCTTGAACTCCTTATTACCCGTCCCTCATAAACTTTTTTTTTAGTTTATGAAGGACAAATGGATTCATAGGTGGCGCTGTTGTCGAAATACACAAATGACAGGTCAATGTCCGAGCAGCGGCCGTATTATGACGTCTTAAAACCACGTTTGTTCCAGGGAGTGAAAGAGACAGAGCTATACAGAGTCGTCTAGCGCCACCTCGTTCACTCACTGGAACAAGCCTGGTTTTAAGACGTAATCTATATATATAAAAGAACAGGGGTTTTTATTAAGACTCGACTACAGTCCTCACGACGGCGATAGGCGGAGACCTCTCGCGCCCGGCATTGGTCGAGGCCATGCTGCGGGGCGAGACGGAGTGGGAAGCGGTCGCCTCCTTCTGCGAAGCAGTCATGCTCGTGAAGGAGGAGGCGGGCCGCCTGAGGGAGAGGACAGCGTCCTCCCTCCATCCCAGCCGCAGTGGTAGACGCCCACGGCGTCGGACGTCACAGGACGATCTCCGGCCACCGTAGGCGCGGGCATGCGGGCAGCGAGTAATGGGCGACTTGCTGTCCGACCATGGACCATGCCCGGGTCGACGGCGCGTTGTGTTCCACGCGCGCCTCAAAGAGTGTCAGCAAATTGACGGGGCCTGTAGAGGGCCAGAGCCTGCCGGGGTCGCGGGACTTACCCATCACCGTAACCCCGGTACGTAAAGGGCTCGTGAAGGACACCGTGGATTTTAGTCAGTACAAGTCTGACAGTCCCTCCCGCCCTGCCCTGGGTGGGAGGACTCATTTGATGATTTTACCACGATAAAAAAAAAAAAAAAAAAAAAAAAAAAGACTCGACTACAGCCGAAACTGCTAAACGCCGATACTTGAATTTTGGACAGCAGTTGCAATCTACCACGTAGGGGGGCAATAACACGGGATTTTGCGAAAGTCCTCCTCTAAGGGGGTGAAAAGGGGTGAAAACTGTTGTATGCAAAATCTTATTCCTTGGTTTTATAAACTTGAAACTTAGTACGAATATGAGTGTAAGTAAATAAAAAGGATTGGCACTATTATTTTTTTTAAACTACCCTCCATTGGTGATCTAGACGATGTTAAAGTTTGTATGGGAAAATCATAACGCGCTAACTGATGAACTTGAAACTCAGTATCTAGAAATTAGATCAAAAATAATCAAACACGTGTCTTTGGATTTTTCGAAATTCACCACCCAAGTTGATGAAAAGGGGTATTCAAGTTTTAAGGTAAGGATATTAAACGCTAAACGTAGAAAGCTGACTTTTGGATGGTAGTTGCCGTTAATTATGTAGGTGAGAATTAAGACGGGATTTTGCGAAAATCCACCACTAAGGGGGTGAAAAGGGGAAAACGTTTGTTTGAAATATCTTATCCCTTAGGATTATAAACTTGAAACTAGGTACGAATATGAGTATAAGTAAATTAAAAAGATGGGCTTTATTAGTTTTTTAAAACTACTCTCCATTGGTAATCTAGACGATGTTAAAGTTTGTATGAGAAAATCATAATGCCCTAACCGATGATTTTGAAACTCAATCACTTAGATCAATAATAATCAAACACGTGTTTTTGGGTTTTTCCAAAATCACCCCCTAAATTGGTGAAAAGGGGTGATTAAGTTTTAAGGGAAGGGTTTTACTGCTTGCTTGAATAAAGGATGCGTCTTGATGCGTCGCGATCTTTATTTCAAAAATAAAAGTAGCGGGCGAACATCGGAAAATCAGTTTGTCTACACTAATATTTCGAGTTCGAAGTTAGAAACACGCGCTGACGAAGTCGCGGGCGAAGTGCTAGTATATAATAGACGTAGAGCGAGTAGTAGCGACGCGCCGGTTATGTGCCAAGGGCCTCAGAAAATTAAGAAGAACAAATGAAAACAGTAAAATATTTTTCATAACATTTATTAATTACATCAAAACAAATAACATACTTGATGAACGCGCGCTCGGCAATAGCACTCATCGATTTAGACCGACTAGAGATCTATCAGTGTACGTAAGATTATACGTTTATTTTACAACGGAAACTTTTAAACGAAGAAGATAGTTAACGACTCTAAAAACTATTTTATAAAAAAAAAGCTCTTCAAAATATACAAAACGAGGAATGAGCAATTTTTTTAAATTTTCTATTTCAGTAATTACATAACATATTAAATGTATTTTGTGTATACAAAATTTTATAATTTAAGCAACTTATACATAATTATTTTTTATGAAACTAACAAGGGTACTTACGCTTTTACCAATTATAAATTACTTTAACGCATTTATCTTAAAATTTCTCAACAATGCATGATTTAACGCTAAATTTTCCTACTTAATACAAAATACTCATAACATTTAACTATCTTCTCCTTTTCAAATAATATTTCACTTTACTATAACAAAGGTTTGCGAATGTTTGACAAAATGGAAGACTAAAATAACTTTAAAATACAATATTATGTGATGTCCCTTTATTTTTAAAACATTTTGAGAGGAAGACTGTGGAGATTCCCAGGAGTTTTATATAATTTTATACCAAACATATTATGAAAAAAACAAACATGCTTGCAAAAAGTTTGTATACAATGCGTATTGTATAGTTTTTGTTTCTAATCGACGTAACTTTAGAGTAAATAACTATGTATTTGATTTTGCAATAAGTTAATGTAGACATTTCAGAAGCACAACGATGTATAATTTGCACCAACATTAACAGTTATACATCTATATTTTGTTTCATATAACTATATTTTACTTACACTTTTGCTAAAGACTTCATAACAGTACATACAGGGTGTCCCAAAACTCAACGTCAAGCCGAAACGGGGTGACAGGATTGATCATAACCATCACGAGAAAAATCTGAAAAAAAATCTATCCCGTGCAGTTTGAAAATTATGGGCATTTTAAGAAAAACCTAGAAATGTGATCAAACTGTACCATTTTTCGGTTATTGTGGTTATCCTTTTTTATTTTTGTTCATTTGAACTTTGGAAACGTAATCCTAAATAACATTTCTAGAATCCCAATAAAAAATAATGACACAATTGCCTCAAGTTTCCGAGAATTGAGACTATTTGTTAAACTACGAATTTAAAATTTTCTAGATTCGTCGACTTTGACAGGCCCTCCTATAAAAAAAATGTACTAGAGTGCCTTGGCAAGTGGCATTAAAAGTTGGCGCATTTAATCAGAATTCTAAAATGGTACAATACTTGTTAGTTCCATACAATAGAAAAGAGTAAAAAAATTAAAACCTCAAGTAACCCGATTTTTGCTATCACATTTTACTCAGTTAAAATGTTTTTAATTCGCACAAGCTGTAGGTAGGTTCTTAATTTTAAGACAGAATGATGAGAGAGATGGATAATGGGTATGTTTGTCATGAGTGAGCGAGACAGATAGTGACGCCACTTTTACCAAAGTGAAAAAAAGTTAGTAAAATAATTAGGTTTGTTGGACTAAAAGTCAGATAGAGAAAAAACATTTTTATTACAATAAATGTTCAAATTGTTTACCATCAGCCTCAATACAAGCCCTACATCTTCTTAAAAAAGATCTACTTATAAGTCGGGCATATCTTCGAGAGTTGATCGCCTCAGCTGCTTGAGAAATGCGTTCACGCAGGTCGGCTACGTGATCAATGGGCTTTGAGTAAACTTTTTCTTTGAGAACTCCCCAATAGAAAAAATCCAGGGGATTTAAATCTGGTGAACGGGCGGGCCACAAGATAGTGCCTGAACGTCCAATCCACCTTCCCGGATATTCCTGGTCAAGGAAATCTCTTACTTGCACTGCGAAATGCGTACCCATACCCATTATCCATCTCTCTCATCATTTTGTCTTAAAATTAAGAACCTACCTAGAGCTTGTGCGAATTAAAAACATTTTAACTGAGTAAAATGTGATAGCAAAAATCGGGTTACTTGAGGTTTTAATTTTTTTACTCTTTTCTATTGTATGGAACTAACAAGTATTGTACCATTTTAGAATTCTGATTAAATGCGCCAACTTTTAATGCCACTTGCCAAGGCACTCTAGTACATTTTTTTTATAGGAGGGCCTGTCAAAGTCGACGAATCTTGAAAATTTTAAATTCGTAGTTTAACAAATAGTCTCAATTCTCGGAAACTTGAGGCAATTGTGTCATTATTTTTTATTGGGATTCTAGAAATGTTATTTAGGATTACGTTTCCAAAGTTCAAATGAACAAAAATAAAAAAGAATAACCACAATAACCGAAAAATGGTACAGTTTGATCAAATTTCTAGGTTTTTCTTAAAATGCCCATAATTTACAAACTGCATGGGATAGATTTTTTTTCAGATTTTTCTCGTGATGGTTATGATCAATCCTGTCACCCCGTTTCGGCTTGACGTTGAGTTTTGGGACACCCTGTATAAATATTTATAGACATCATTGTATTTGGTGCGTTGCATCTAATTAATATATCAGTATAAAATGTTTGTAGATTTTTTTTTTGTATACATACGTCTATTTTGTATAATGTATGTATATCTGCATCATGGTCCCTGTTTGAAATACTGTATAGTGTATTTTTTTATAAGTAGACATAACGACCGCCATAAGACAAGTGTTGCTAGTCGAAAAAATCTGTGTAAAGGTCATGATTGATTTGATTATAAATTTGTGTATTATGGCAATAATTATGTCGTGTCATCATGAGTAATGTCCAAAAGGCACGCTTACATCATGTCGGCCAATACCAATTGATAGAACTCTAACGATATGCTTCATACACTAACATATACCTACGTTTACATTTATTTAAATGGCACAAATATGTAGCATTCGACACTATAAAAAAAACTCATCTTTAATTAATAATAAATGTTCATAACATAATTTTAATAAACTCTTTGCTCTAACATCACATCAGTACAATTTCCTTATACACTTACAAAAAAATTAACTACTACATTGATTAATATGTATATTCAGTTACATATCACAATCATATACAACATATAAAAATATACTTTACATTATATGAAGTGGTCTTTTGTGTATATTATTGAGTGGTACTTCGTTGTGTTTAGTCAGACACTTGTATATTGATACAGCTTGTATATAATTTAATATTTGTGTTCGTTGCAACGGAAGCATTTCACGAGGTTTTGTAAAAGATTTTGTTCCGAATTAACAAAAGCTGGCGCGGCGGTAGACGGATAGTCAGAGTATACAATTTTTAATTTACTAGATATTGTAATCATTTTTTAATAATGATTACACGAATTAGGAAATTAACCCAACCCAATTTAAAATGTATAAATACATTCAAAGTTATACGCTGACTATATTTGCCATTTTTGAATAACCAGTAAATTATATTAAAATACTGCAGACAGACATGACTTGAAAGCAACATTATGAATAAGAAGTCATATTTAACTGCAGTCTACCAATTAGGAAATGTTACCACAATTAAAAATTTATATTGAATGCTATTTCCATGTTATTAATGTTCAAATCTCAGTAACATCACCTAAAACCTAACCCTGACTGATTCTACATATAAATATCAGTTTGAAAAACCCGTAAAAGAAATGATAATTTTATTGTTTGCATCAAAAATTTTCAAGACTTTTTAGGATTCGATAAATATCTAGCCTTTGTTGGGCATTCATTTAATAAATATGCATGAATCGGAGTCCTATGTAACCTATATTATTGGAGAGACTCATTAATGGTTACTTAGACTAGTATCGGATCACGGCTGGCCACCAGCTGTGATTGATGGAGACAGAACTGGTCGGGAGACACTTGGGCCCCAGAGTGGGCGCAAGTCCTGCACTAGTGGAGTCTACTGTGAGCGGTGTCGGCTGCCACAGACGAGAACATCGATTCAATCAACAGGTATTACCGACGCAGTTGTTGCTGTAGAACGCTGTCCAATTCTGAAGTTTCACTAAATTCACGTAATCTGAGACAAAATTATAAATCTTAAATTATCATTTCTAATACAGACAGGGATATTCTAACAGTGGACCGCTCGACGCCGTCTATAAATACTCAAACATGACACTATTTACAATAATTCGATATTCGTGCATACATACAGTTACATACACGACCACGTACATCCAGTTTCTCAAATACATTATACATACAATTGATTCCGATTACTTTGAAATCATTAAGTTACACAATAATTCATGTATAAGATCTAAAATTCACACTTCTAGAGTATATCGTTATAATAAATATAGGATTTGTCGATATAATAGTCGGTGTAGATGTATACTTATAGATAGAACATTAATATAACAAATGTCTGGTATATCCCCATATAATAAATACATATGTAACTACACACATTTTAGATGATCCACAACGATTCCAAAGTGTTCAAACAATTGATTTGCCCTGTAATACTGACTCACATGATGAATTAATTGACGTCCAAACACTTACTAAGGACAACTTGACAATCATAATAACGCAATCATTCATACATCCGAGATTATATTTTCTAATCTAAATCTTTATTTTCTACGTTGACATCCATTAAAAATTCACATAAAAACTGCTTTTGAGCCCTCGACACAAGAAATGCATTCAGTAGGCAGTGTCCCGCGCCTGCGTCCGGTATCGGCGACGCGGGCCTTACACTGCAATCAATAAAATTGGTCATTCGTTAGAAACAACTATTATCATTTATTTATTGGAGCGTGACATATGCAAGTAGTATTGTACAGGAAATCAATCAGCTATTACAACAAACAACCAAATTTTGATTCACAACTCAATTTCAATATACCAAACAAAAAATGATATAAATTAAAAGTAAAAATAAAGTTGCCATGTTATAAATTATTAATTAAAAATAGTATCACCTTATTTCAATTAATAAATGATTTAGTTATTAAGCTAAAATTTGTTGCAGTTATTATAAGAATGTTTAACAAATGATAATGCAAGAAAGCCTCGTAAATCCGAACCCGAAACGTAATCAATGAACTTTGACTTACAATAATAAACTAAAGTACGTACTAACTTACTATTTACAGTATATTTACAATGTTTATATCCTAGAGTAAATCCGAACATCGTAAGCTGATTGTAGTTCGGATTGCCGCGGCTGTCTGACTAGTTATAGTATACGTCCATGTACTCACCCTGATCGAAGGTGCTGGGGTTAATGTACGAGAGGAGGTCTTGGTCGCTCATGTCCGTGAGACCCTGCACCGGCGCCGTCATCTCCTGGGTCACCGCCTGCGACACGGCTTGCGAGACGGCTTGAGACACGGCCTGGGTCACGGCTTGAGACACAGCCTGCGACATAGCCACGAGAGGAGTCTCGCCTGCAGGCTCGGCGGGAGGCTGCGCAGAGTCTGTTGTCTGCATCCCGCTCGACCCTGCGGCGCTTTCAGTAGTCAATATATTGGCGGTGTTGATCGCGGACGTCACTAGAGCGTTCATGGTCGTGTCCGACGTCAGGATCTCCGCCGCCGCGTTCAGTATCATAGACTTGACGGCCGCGGGCGGGGTCTTCACCGACGTCAGCTGCACCTGGTCCTGGATCATCATGAGCTCGTCCTGCGAGGGCCCGGCCGGCATCACGATGCGCTGCGAGTTGTCGCACAGCATGCTGGGCGACACCTGCGGGTTGAGGATGACGTCGGGGGAGATGGAGGACGCGGGCAGCGGCGACAGCAGCTCGCTGGCCCCGGGCCGCCCGGCCACGGCCGCCGTGGGCGACAGCAGGATGTCGGTGGCGTGGCTGGCGCCGGGCGGGGACGTGGACGAGCCCGACAGATGGTCGTCCACGCGGGAGTTCACCAGCTCGTCCAGCTTGGTGTTGTCCGGCAGGATGGCGGCCGTGGCCTTCATGGCGTCTTCGACGAGCGCCTCCATGTGCGCGGACTGCTGCGCCAGCCTCTGTTCTATCTGACTGGTGCCCATCTCCAGCTTGGTGATGGCTCCGAAGGGGTTGAAACTCTCTTCCTGTCTGCTCTGCATCTGGTTGTACACTATCAGTCTTTGCTCGTTCTGCTGCATGGTGGTATCGGTGATCATGAGTTCGGGGTTGAGTTTCATGTCGGTCTCCAAGGGGTCCACGCTCTTGGATGAGATGAGCTGTCTCATGGAGTCTATGGGCTGCATCATGTTGGGGTAGATCTGTGGCGCGTTTTCGTCTGAGTTGAAGATGGCGGCGGTGACACTCTCCACCATCTTGTCAGTCTGCACCTGGTTCTGTATGGCCTGCAGCTGCTGGGTGAAGGACGCGAGGGGGGAGGGGGGCTCGCTCTGTGCGGGAGTGCTGGGAGACAGTTTTATGTTGTCGTAGCCGCCCACGAAGCTCACCTAGTAAATGAAATTTAATTTTATTATTGAGAAAGATTGTTTTCTATAGACATTTTTTCCTGATTTACGAGTAATTTCCCGTCAAAAACCTTCAAGAATCGGGTGAAACGATAAAAATACTAGTTAAGTACCTGGCTCTGTGTGTCCCGGGACATCTCAGACTTGAGCCTGAGGTCCACAATGTTCAGTTCGTCGGACATGTTCATGGGCTTGTCCGGTCCGTCCGCGCCGCACGACGACTCTCCGCCGTCCGCCAACGAGTGCTGGCTGCTTTCATCTGTAACCTGATACAACAACAGCTTGCGCGTTAATTTTTTTTTCTTTATATTTTTTTTTATTTAGACTGTTAGCCTACTTTCACCATAAACCATCGTTGATTAGGTTCATTTCGTTTCTGAATGAACCGTGCATTTAGCTCTAAAATGAAACATCATTTTGTCTCTATATTTTTAAAACGAGTGGCAGAAATAGAACGATGTTTTAATTTTTTCAGAGGTAAACGAGTATTGAGTGTTTTGTGGTGAAACCAGGGTATAGGCGTAGAGAAAAAGGGTTAAAATTTTGTACGGAAAACAGCGCCATTTTTTCACAAGATCACTCTCAAAAATGGCCCTGTTGGCAGAATTACGGTGTATACTAACGCCGAGTTTCATTCGTATACAAGATTTTGTTTTTTTTTATCATGCCAATGGTCTTTCTTTGCAATGGTTTGATGATGATATTGTGATGCACAAGTCTACTGAACTCACTCTTTTGGAATGTATATTTTGGGCTGGCAAAGAATCAATGCCTAAGACGCTGTCAAGAAGTTGGTCGATTGTAGTGTCGATTTTCCTTCTCTTCTATTCAAAATAAATAAAAATGTTTTTGTTCAAGTAACATCCTACTGGAAGTCCTCTGAAAGAGTGGGGTTTTCTCTTTTCGAAAGATTTCAGTCAAACACAAGCCAAGTGTCGTCCAAAGAGAAGATCGGGAGGTTTTCCTCACTTTGGATTGTTAACACCTGGGATAGGGGAACAGTGTATAAGACGGGGACGCGAGGTATAATGGGTACACTCTTTAGGCATACTTAACACAACACTAACGTAGCGCAAGCGCCATTAGGACGTCATTTGCAAGAAGCCATAAACAAATGGCGTCCTGTTGGCGCTTGCGCTACGTCAGTATTGTGTTAAGTTTGCCTTAAGTGTGTGATTTCCCATCATACCTCGCGTCCCCGTCTTATCCACTGTTCCCCTACAGTTAAGGTCCAAAATTAATATTCTATCTCAATCCAAGTCCTAATCCGTGTTCTTTGAGGTCTGTTTCTGATAAGAGACCTTTTTAAGACTCGGAGGCTTATTCGGTCGTGGATTGGTTACGGGCAAAGATCGGAGTAAGAAAGCGACCGAGATAGATTATTAAATTCTAGCGTAATGGTATAGTAAGAAGACGTTATTTTGGTAGGTATAAAGACTTTTAGAAATGCTGCAGCTGAGTCAAAGTTTTTATGACTTTGTAAAACAGACAGGCGAAAGCGAAGCGTTTCCGAAGCGAGACGTCAGTCCGATAGTCCGGATCGCTTTCAAACAATTCCATACATTACAAATAAAAACGTCACGCTTCGCATTCGTCGCGCCTGTCTGTTTGACAAAGGCTTTAAAGCTTTTCATTTATATAAATCATTATATTTTGACTGCAGTTTCGTTTGTTTGATGTATTTTAGGGACTTTGTTCTTGACGATGTTTTTGCGTCTTAATAATCCAGCTAGATATCTTCATGAAGAAACCTTGGGGTACATTGAAGGGGGAAGGTAGAAGGAATGTCGAGGGGTTAAAATGGTAGGAAGACGTTTGGTTATTGGATGTATATTAGTTACTTTACTAAGTTTTACCAAAGCCAAAGAATAGATGGTTGTATTGTGTTAGGATTAATACGAAAGAAAAAGGAGTAAATGATGACAGGGAGATTAAAAGAAGAAAAATATATAGAAGAAGATACATACCTCGCTCTTAAGTCCTTGCGGGGAGTGCGGGTCTGGTACAATGATAGAAGGCCTGCGCACGGGCAGCGAGGGCGGAGGCATCATGCCCCCTCCCCACAGCAGCACGGGCCTGGCTTCCTCACCACCTAACAACAGACAGGCGTCAGTAGGGCTTCGGAGAGACCCTGACACACGTACCGACCCCGCCCTACACACGCTCCGAAACAACTGGTTCAACACATTGCCTACGGAAGATACGCCTGGGTTGTGCGAACCTAGTATAAATTTGGTTCACAGGCATCGGATTTAGTCTCCAGCAGCTTCAAATTTCACGCCCACAAGCAGATTTTGATAGCTATATCAGAATCGGTGTGTGGACTTGAGGTTTTGAACTCTTTAGAGACTAAAGTTGATGCATGTGACCAGGTTAATGAGACGATTAAAAAAATATTAGTTTAATGGACACGTCTCACGTGTTTAGGAAATATGCGTCACGTTGGCTTTCACTCGTCGAGGCGTGTATTCCACAGTAAATGATGTTTTTCTGTTACTCAGAAATATATAAAAAAGAAATGTTTTTATAAAAATTCAAATGTATTTCTTTATTTACTAAGTAGAGTTGTCTATTTTTATTAAGTAGAAGGTTATTTAATCATTCATTGTATTTTTAATATTTATGTAAATATAAAATTGTGTAGTATATGTAAAAAAAATACATAAAATATTTTAATGATGAAGATGAAATTAAAATAAGAATCGATAATGAAATCATAAGACATGAATGACTCAATGAAATGCCAAAAAATAAAAATTAATCAAAAATATGTAATCTTATCTTTTATGTTTACATTTATCATTCAAGTAATCCGGATTATAATAATCAGACGCTACTATAGCTTCAAATGACACATCGAAATGTTGATCGACAAATTGATGTGTCGAGTAAAGCTTGATAAAGTACTCTACATTTTTGAACGATTATCACTTGTCTGGTCTCCCAGCCTTTGGCAGACCACAGACTGGCTCGCTTGGGCCTTTCCTTAAACTAAAATCGTTTTGGTAAGAGTAGAATGTTTCTGGTTTACGTCGTGTAAATCTTTTACGTTTTCAGCGCGAGGTATAGTAATTAATTACTCTATGTTACGAATCATTTATTTGGCATATGGCTGCATACTGTTTGGCATAAGGCTGTTTAAAATCATCAGTCTAATTATTTGAAAAATGTAATTTTCATAACTATGATCTGACTAAATTGATAGCGATAAGACCGCCATTGTAACCATAGATTAAGCAATATTGTAAAGCAGTAGTTTTAAAATTTTGGTGTACAATAAAGTATATTCTATTCTATTCTATAGTATTTTTAATAAAACCACCAGGCGGCACGTTGAAAACGGTCAAAATTTCTCAGAAGTTTCGATTATAATTCTAGAACCAGTTATATCGGAGTAAACATACAATAATATACAACATAGGGTCGGCACGCAACAAAGTACTAACTAAAGTGTGGGGGGATGTGGAGTCTGTCCTAAGCGAAGGTCAGTGTTACTGGCAAGTGAGATCTGTGTTAAAGTGTTTAAAGTTCATTTTCCACTGACTTTGCGTCGTCTTTAGATATTTTTTTTTCATTGTGTGTTTTTCTGTATTGAGTTTTGCTTGCTTGTGTGAATATAGTGCACTGTCGACGGAATTTTTTTTTTATTAAATAAGGGCTTTTCATTAACACTAAGCTAAGTTTTATATCTGTTCTTTACGTTTTTAAATCAACTCTGGAATGATAAAATGCATACGGGACAACAAAATAAATCACTTAAAAAACTATAGTATATGCAAAATCGAACAAGGGTATCATCGACAGTGCTTACAATTATGTTAAAAAAATTGTATCAGTGTGTTTTTTCTGTGTGTAGTGTATGTATGGGTGTATGTTCGTGTGTGTGTCTGTGTGTGTCAGTACCGTGCTGGCGCGGTCAGCGGGCGGCGGCGCTCGTCGGCGGAGCTCGCTACCTAGACAGACCTAGCTTGAACAGAAGGGAAAAAAGAAAGAGTACGCAATTCGCGCATCAGTCGTTTCTTCCAAATATCTCTATAAATATATATCTTAACTTTCAGTATTATTATCATATAACTATGTACCGCAGTGTTATATACATGCTTCAGTTGATAAGCGTGGTTAGATCCAAGCAACGTGTTCTTACAGAATGCAATAAGGCAATCAAATGCTTCTGTTTAGTTTCACTGTGTCGCTTACGCTTTAATTCTTATGAATAAATTAGCTTTTTTTCTCTTTTATTTTTACTTTGTACTATTTTATAATCTTACATGAAAATATTGCTCTACATTTTTTTAAATATATATTTTCACAAGACATAAACGCATAAGCGATACATACTAAAAGCTAAATGATACTAAATATTACTAAAGCAAATTCAGTTTTAATGCAATGCTTTCAGATTCCAGATTACAATGTAAAATTAATTAATATTTTTTATATTACAGTATAATTTATGTTAGTATACAATGGTATTAAGCAATATTAGATAAAAAGCAAATAAGTAGCTTTGCAAGCAAATTTTTTTTTCCACAAATGAGACATGCAGGGACAGAGTCTATATACAATAAAATACAAGTTAAATTTATTTTCATAAATAAAAAATATTGACCAGGTCTGTCGGTCTTTTAAACGTAACTCGTAAACTGCTGGATGGATTTTGATGTATAATCACAACAGATACGAGAAATGTGTTTGTATTGTTATTACGCGGTTAAAACTAATATTTTGAGAGAACTTATTGGTAAACAAGAAATTAAGAAATATAACGGAAAAGATGTAGAGTTAATGAAGAAGATAGATAGAAAATCATAGAGAGGTATGAATATCAATGATTTAGATTTTAATGATAGTTTTCGTTACTTGTTAAAAATTTACAAAGTACTATATTATTTGAAATTAGCAGCTTATTTTTGTGAAAAGATAATTTATTTTTTTTACTTATGTTCATATTAAATGAAAATAATGTTAACTGGGGATAAAAAACTGTTCAAATAATTAAACATTTCTATATATTAACCAAAAATATTTACAAAAGATGATTTGTGGATTGCAAGAAGCTATTAAAAAATGTGCATATTCTAGATGTTTTTTTTACAGGTTTCAAGAATTCGCAGGCTTTTGACGTATCCCCAATTTACATTGACAAACATATTTTATTGTGACTAACGAAAAACACATGTTAACAAAAGCCTTGCACTATTTGACAGCAATTTTGTATTGCACACAGAATGTATAAGCAAATGTTAATATTATATATGTTCGTGCTTATATGGAGGACATCTAGACATCGCATAGGACGTAACGATTTTAACTTATGGAAATATGAAATGCGAAAATGCGCCTTTTAATGTCAATGCGTGTTGGTGTAATCCATTTTTTTTTGTTCTAAAAAAGAATTAAGACAAAAAAGTAGTTGGGATTTTTTTAGATGTAAAAAAAATCGCAACTACTTTTTTTATCTGAAAATTTTACTTATACACTTTTTTTTTAAACACCTAGTAGGTTTACATTGCTTGGGAGTAAAACAGTACAATCATAACTATCATGAGTTTCAGCCTTATTTTTACGATTGATAGCAAGAATACTCTTTGTACAGTACACCTTAACGCACTTGACATTAAAAAGCTCGTATATCCAAGCACACCCAAGCGTATGATGTAGGATGTAAGTAGTGAGTGGTTACCTTGCGTGTGGTGTCGCGAGCAGTGCTGCGGGCCGGTGTCGTGCGCGGACGGCGTGTAGTAGAACGAGTGCGGCTCCGACGCCTTGCCGCCCGAGCGGACGAACAGCTGCACGCACACCGCCTCCGAGATGTCGCGGTGCAGGTACGGCGGGACGCAACATACTAGGTGGGTCTGGAAAAAAAAACAAATAAATACTTATCATCAATGGTATTCTGTGTGGAGGAAGAATAGGCTAGTTTCATCATCAATAAATTACAAATCTAAATAGTCCATCGGCTAGGTACATTAAAAAAAAAGGCACGTATTTCCTATTTTGTCAAATCAGTGTATATCACAAAGATAAAATGCCTCAAAACTCTAGAGAGACGCTTGTGACGTCAGGACGCACTAAAAATGACATCACGGCATGACGTAGGTATTATGAATCTAAAAGCGTCGCATCTTCATCAATTTTGGTTTACATAAGAAAAAAATATATATGGGTCAAATATTGTATGATAAGTCTACTTAACAGACTGATTCGATTTTTTGAGTACGCCCGGGGCGTATTTTACCTATCGAAAGACCCAGAGCACTTTAGGACAATGTCGCTCCACATTTCTTGGACTTCGTTAAATTGTCTTGTAACTGTTCACACGAAAACATAACTAAATATCAAGTAACTAAAGAATGCTCGTATTTGGTAGCCCCTACTATGATTCTCTGAGGACCTCAAGGAAAGCGCGACCCTGGGTCAGATCCTCACTGGAAAAGACGGCCCTGAAAATTGCATTCGCGTGATCTATCAGATGATTTTAAACGTGACTGATTACACTATCAGTTCAGAAGTATCCACTTAAACACAAGAGTCGAACGAACTAGACCGCGTTACTAGACGACTGGAGTTCGCTCAATCATGGAGACATTGAGTTCTTCAAAAACCACGATGCATTTTTTAAGTGTTTTGTCAGCACAAAATGAGATATTTAATTACCTGTTGTAAAAACTCTTTGTCTGGAGCCACCTCCTCCTCCCAGTGCGTCCGTCCGTCTTGTCTCTGACAGAAAACGACGCGAGTCTCTTTGAGGAAGTTCTTGCCGAGGAGGTACAGCTCCAGGCCTCCGGTGGCAGGACAGGACACTAAGGACTTGCGACAGACCTCAGGCACTCCCGGTGGTTGAGCTATAGAAGAAATGATTGGTTTTGAGTAAAAAGTGATTCTAGTGAAATCACATTTGTATGGTTTTTCCATTTTTTTTTACGTGGTAAAATCATCAAATGAGTCGTCCCGCCTTAAGTGGAGCTGAAAGGACTGTCAGACTCGTACTGACTAAATTCCACGGCGTTAATTCAACAGTCCTTTATGTTCCAGAGTCACGGTTACTTGTTTAGACAGTTCATTACCATGGTTTTTCCTTCGATTGAAAATTAGCATAATTTTAAGATAGTGATTTTTGTGTGTTTTTATACTTTGTCATTGACTTTTGCATGAACAGTTTCTTATACAATGTCGTGAAAACATGAAGAATTGAGTTTCAATATTTTTTTTTATTATTGTTTGTTTACAGATCAGAGGACAGGGACAACTTTTACAGAATTATATTGTGATAAAATAATGCAATCATAATTTAATATCAGTAATCGTTATCTAGGTAGCATTAAACATTATTATGCAATTTCCAAACAATAGTTGCGTGACCTTGGAATGTAGTCCGATTACCGAAATTATCCATGCCTTTGTTTTCTTTATTTAAAATCGATTTGAAATGAAATATTTCGTAATATGCTACGTTAACCATAGTTTTTTAAAATATTGTATTTCAATTTATCTCAGAACAATAAACCAAACGTGAATGTATATCACTTTGCTTACTCAAAACTACCAACTGGACATTTATGATTCTCATTTTCGTGTACGAAAAGTAAAATAAGCTTTATACAGTGGAAACAAGAGAATTTAAGAGATAATATACATGAATAAAAAAAAAGGCATCAATAAAATCTCTGCGTTAACCATCCAGATTTGTTGTGGCGTTACTAAGTAACAAACTATCATCCGCCCTAAATCTCATATTGAATATTAAGGATCGCGACCCGCGAGACTTTCTTAAAACAAGCCCGCAGCCTCGGAACAGTGTTTTCAGTAACAGTCTGATAGTCCCTATCACTCCAAGAATTGATGATTTTGATACCCCAAAAACTAAATGAGTAAGATGTAACTCACTGCATATGATCTGCGTAGAGCACACTTGCAGCGTCTCCACATGACCGGCCGCGTTGACGATGTCGGTGCGGAACACCATGCGGCAGCGGGTGGACTTCTTCTTGCCGCGCGAGATGTGGGCCGCGCCGCCAGCACCGCCGCCGCCTCCACCGCCGAGGGTCTCGCCGAATCTGTGTTCCACGTCCACGTTGCGTTCCTGGAAGTATAACGAAATGTATTAGTAGGAGAATAGGAATTCTGTGTAAGGAATACTTTTGAGAGAAGATAGATGCATTTGGAGCTGATCTGCTATTTGAAGACTTTGCAATGTCAATTGCCAGTGGGGCTCCCAAGTAGGTGGCTAAATTAACTCTGACACCAGAGAGTGGCCACATACACAGACGAAGAGAAAATCACATAAATGGAATTACTAAGTTAAGAAAAATCCTGATGAATTCATTTGAAGAAACATTTAAGCTGTCGAATCAATGTGTATTTCAACAAAGAATTGCATCAGATAGAAACCACAATATACAAAAAGTGACAATTGTCAAAAATAGCATTGACAAAATGTGCCGAAATTGTGCCAAGGGAACTTCCACCCTACCTTCAAAATGATAAGATACATTATCCTATCCCACCTGATCTTTCAACTAACCTTGAGTATCCCAACGCAGTCGCAGGTGACCTGCCAGTTCTTGGCCGGCTCCAGGTCGATCTCAATGATGACGGTGCCATCCTCCTTCCTCTCCTTACAAGGAGTGGAGTTCTTGCCGGAAACTCGACACGCTTGGTAGAACATGTGAGGAGCTACTCTACCTGTATCTGTGCCTATGTATACCTGGAGAAGAGAAAAAAGCCAGTAAGTAGAGTTTAAGCCGAGCGGACTTTGTGTGAAAATCTGTCAAAGACCGATCTGATATGTTATGTCGAGATTACAGTTTGTCTTAATGGATTTTCAACTTTGTTCATGAAAATACACTAAACCAATCTGCAATATAGATTCTGCGTCAGTGCCGCGTTCTTGCAGGATAGAACTGGCTGTTCGGATTGATATACGAATGTTTGCTGCCAAACAAAATATGGCTGGATTGTGTGAAATTTTGAACAGAGATATCGAGAAATGAAGTGTCGTGGCGTTCCTAAATAAATTGGTACATAAAGATATTTTAGAAAGAAAAGTTTCCGACTTTCTGTATAAGTACTCCAGACGCTTAACCAACAAGTATGCTCTTCAAACTCACAACAAAAGATCATGTATATTTTATGAGGGTACATTTTTCGAAGGTGAGCCAACAATGTCAGCTAATTAACAAAATTGAAAACGAAGCTGACTGCTCAGGGTGCACTGAACAATAAAACTATAAACTATTGCCATTTGCTAATGCAAAGAAGTAACCATCTAACCTATTAAGTATTTAACTTAATGAATCAGTATTAAAATATTCCACAATGCAGACCCTTCTCAATTACAGCGATGGTAAACCCGACCGCAGTAGTTCATCGCGATCGGCTTTCATCTCACGATTAGATCTTATCCATTGATTTATTGCCGTGCATTTGTTGACCTTCGACTTTCAAGGAATCTAAGGATATGGTCGAAGTGTCTCGACTATCGGGACATCCGCGTGAGAGGGTCTTATAATATCAGTATTTTTGACACCCCGAAGAATGACTTCGTAGGAAAGGGTTTTGTCAACGGATGAGTAGACAAAATTACAAAATATGGAAAGATTTAGAAATCTTTCCATATTTCTAAATCTTTCCATATCGTCAGTCGATAGATCGACTGACGATGAATAGGACAGAATGACAATGAATAAAGTTTCTATTCTTCAGTAGTACAGACCCATTTTTTTTTTGTTTTAGTGCATCATGAGGGAGTACGACTTTAGGAACATGAGGACTGACCTGCAGTACAGCTGGTTTGTCGTAACCAACTAGTTTGACGGTCGGGAAACCATTCCCGGAATTGTCTTTGACAGCGCCTCGGCTGCCTTCAGTCTGATATCTGGAATAGGAATGTACATGTTAGCGAGCTTTGGATCTAATGGAAGCCACAGCCTTTGGGAATATAGCCCAATATTATGATCAGGGGGTTTTAGGGCAGGTTGATTTTAAACCTAGGTACTTCAGAAGGATTTCAACCAGGTTCGAGTAAAGGTATTACAATATTTACCTCGCTCTATGTTGTGTTTCGGGTTGGCACAGTATCTGTAGCTCCACCGTGCCGTCTCTCGACCTGCTGGATAGCGGCGCTGCTAACCCTGGTCTGCCACCCTGTGCCATGGCTGCTAGCGCCCTTCTCCGGGCCATAGCCTGTGCCAATTTACCTCCGTACTTCCCCCCCAGTTTGCCCCCTAATTTGCCACCAGCACCAACTAATTTCCCACCTCCGGGGTACTTGTTTGCCAGTTTACCCCCGCTACCCAGTTTCCCGCACGATCTGTAGGGGTCCTGGAATCTCTTGCCGGCTGTTTCAGCAATGTTTGGACTAGATATACTGCAACCCGCTCTCATTCTGTAAAAAATCAGTCGTTGCTATGAATTATCGTGGATAAAAATTAACTTAGTTATATTCCACATCTTTGTGAATACACCTTGTATTAGTCAACATACTGTAAGCTTATAATTGTCCAAAATCTTCACAAAAATAAACACAAATGAATGTGTATTCATCGTTATTATGGTCGTGAGAAGGTCAATAAACAATTAGCGAAACATTTGTAAGTATACACCATCAGTGCGTCACAAGTAAAGAACACACAGACGAGGCGACAATTACATGCGGTGAACATGCGGATTTATGCTCGTGACAATGCACAACGCTTTTTAAGCAACCAGTTATTAGAACCACTATTCATGTCAACAAAGACGGTTAAACCGCGTCATTTCAATGAAATCTTCGAATGGACACTCTGGAGTCCCCGGATCTACCCGTATCAAGGATCCGTGCTTTTTTTTGATAATCCAATTACAGGTTAGGGACATAAACACCAAACTATGAATGAATCTTGAGTACGATCCAATGTTACCTTGAAGAACAGAATGTTCTTTAAAAAAAGTCAACATACACGGGAGCGGGTAGGGTCGGAGCAAGCGTAGCGGTTGAGGCTTCGGGCGGCGCAGGCGCGGGCGAAGGGTCTGTCACGCCCGCCGCGCGGAAATCGTACGCGTCGTTCGCGTCGTCGCATTCTAGCTTAACCGCCGCTTCTGTGTCCCCACGTCGACGTTTCAACTCCGGGTGTTCCCACTCCTCCAAAGTGTCCGATAATCTGTAGACGCCATTATCGGCTTTAGTTAAGAAGTGATTCAAGTCATTCCCACCATTGGCCATTTGTCGATTTCTAGACAGGCTATTGCAAGGTTATCTTCAGTACGCTAATGAAATAGTGATTTTTCAAGGAGACATGCTGTGGCGAATTGAAATTCAAGCAGTTAAGTCGTAATGTTGTACAATAACGGTTTGTTTTTCGGCAAAAGTTGTTGTTATACTGCCGTCGACTTTTATTGCTAAAGCTTACATTTTGTGCTACGAACAGAAAGCAGGCCAGAGCGCCAGTATCTTAAAATTTGACAGGCTAAAATAAATTTAAAATTAATAACTATTAAGTAAGGCAGCTTGACGATGAAGTAACAGGGTGATGCATGTCAAGCGACTCACGCGCACGTGCGGCGAAACGTGCTAAAAATATATTAGCGTGTGGTGCGTTAGCACAGCGTGGAAGTCTGATTGATCTTGTAGAGTGTAGTAGACCAATCTAATCTAGTGTACAATGTTAACTGTAAAATTGGTTGCGGGTTGGCAACAATGATCATTGAATATGCAGTGCTACTGAGTATATTATTGTAGAAGTTTCTTGGACTGATAGAATTCTGTTAATTATATGAAAAGAATTGATGTACTTAACACAAAGAAACTCATAGAAATATTTTAAAGTATTAGTAATATGAGAAGCGAAATCTTATAACAAATATATATAACAGAATCAAAAGCAAGAATAAGAAACGTATAGATTTTAAAGCAAATCTGTTGAAAGAGTTTGCCTCAGCTATTTTATATTTTGTAGGCAATGTCTTTATTCTTTACAACATAGAAAACACACCTCTTCAGGTAAACTAATAGAATGACTAAGCTAGTCTTCAACAGAATGCATACTAATTTAATTAATTAATATGCAAATCATTTCAAGGGACAAGATGGGCGTACAACAGAAACTTCTTCACTTGGTAAATTATTAAACGTTGTTTTATCACATACGGAAGAGAAAGCGTACAAAGTACTTGTAAGCGGTACATTTCGGCAAGCAAGAGATGATTGGCCTGACAATTTTCATCAGTTCGAGTGTTGAAATGTGAAGGGAACAAGTTTGATTAAAATCGTAGTGATATCAGAGAGTGAACACATTTTTTAAGCCGGTCAGTAATAGCTTAAGTGAATTTAATGAAAAATCAGACGCGGTGTTGAGACGCGTAATCTGAACCGAAAATTTTGGACAGCAAAGGTTCTTTGGACCGGCTCAGATCCTGGTCTATTACAGTGGTGACTGCCTGAGGCATTGAACTACCAGAACATCATGCTCAACTGATAGGTTACGGCTCTTCATAGTTCTCATTCTTGTGGCAGTGTGCCCAGTATGTATTGACACGTAATTGCCGTCTGACAAATTATTTAGGCTTCAACTCTGAAGAAGTAGCAGCTACTATCCGAGCGTCTACTTCACACCGAACTATCTAGTATTTCTGATTCAACATGGTAACACCGTCTGCCCTTGACCTACACCCACAGGCCTGTGTATTTTAGTTTCAGTTTATGTTAGTAGCTTATATGTGTGATTTGTTTATCGTGTGATTTCGTAGCGTATCATCAATCATAGCAGTCAGTAAATATGTAAGTAGTAATAAACATTGGGTACTCCTAAAATCTATTACAAATGGTTCTTGGTTAGTTAGCTGTTATCATTTCAATTAGTGGATAAGCTACCAGCATAGTCCTTTTTACGAGACTTTTTTAGGACAATTCCGCCACACTATTCCCAAAGCAATGCAAATTCTGAAATCTAGAAGCGCCAGACACGCGCTGAAGCTGAATAAATCCGGATGAACTACCGAAAATTAATTAACTATAATATGTAAAAAAGGAGAAGCTGGAAACTATTTGTATAGCAGCTGTCAACCTTAGTCAATTACATTACTCAAGCCAAAGAATTGACCAAGTTCTCTAGATTACATACAAGTTGTATGAAACATAAAACAGTATTAAAAACACTTTGTGAGAAAATGCAATTCACTAGGCATGAAAAGAAAAGAAGGCCCGGGGTTGATGAAGAAATTGAGATTGAATGAAGATTGTATTATTACTGATCTGGGAAATATACCACAAAAGGCAGGAGGCATATCAGTTGGTGGAAAATGACTGCTAATTTTGATGATAAAGACTGAAGGGCGCTTTACAAGTGAGACTATCCCTTTCATCAGGTTTGATTTTGAAACTAATTAAACTGAATTCAGCAATTATATCTTTGTCAATAAAGAAACATTAAAAACACAAGGGCCAGACGGTATCTGCTCAAATTACAACATCACTCATAAAAAGGCCATTGACACTACATTCAATATTTCGTAGTGTTTTTCGCAATTATGTATTACGTGAACAGTTAGTTGCGTAGTGACGATCTTATGTAATTCGTATAACTAGTGTGTGTGTGTGTGTGTGTGTGTACTGTGTAGTTGTGTACTCTACTTGTGTATTATATCATAAGTGTTTGTCAAATTGTTTGTTGGTAAATAGTTAAGTTGTTGATTGTGTTATTTGGCCTTTGTTTTGAATGTGTTTGAAGTAAGCTGTACTGTAATCTTGTGTTTTGATATTGCAGGGTTTCGTTCTTGCATTTTCAATTACTGGGTCAGATTCCGAAAGTCAAGCAATACAATTTAACGCCTTGTTTGGAACTTTAATGAAATTCAGTGTAAACCAGTCATAGAAAATGATTCTGGTCAAATCATTGTTTTAAATTCGTTATCAAAAAGTGTCTAGGAGCTACAGATATCGAAATTCTAACTCCTTAAAATAGAAAACCCGATAAAAATCAAGTTAGCGATAAAATCGCGTAGTTAACATATCGATAACGATAAAATCGAGTAGTTACGGGTCGATAAGGACGTGTCCGCACGCGCTGCTCACGCGCATCCGGACGTGAGTACTTATTGATATCTAGCACCGAAGGTCGCATTGGTAAGAATTTGAGACCTAATATACGTCAAAGAGACTGTAAAATTTGGGTGACTAAGCATTAACAAACAGATAACTAGACACAATTACGTAGACGTGTTTTACAATTCAGCGATGAAAACGGTTGAAGCGCTTACAGAAGCAGTACCAAAATTAAACTTCAACAGATAAAGAGACTTGATTGATTATTTCTGTTATCAAATTGTGTTTATAATTGACTTTAGCTTTTCCTGTTTACGTAAATTTGTTCCCATTTAGTTTATTGCTGAGATGAAACAAGTGTACAAAGTATAATGTGGATTAGCTTTCGGGCAAGATAAAAAAGCGAATGGATTCATTTAAGAAATATTTCAAAATTAGTACGAGTAGGTGCTAAGTTGGTTAGCTTTTACATAGCAGCAAAAGTATTAGTTAAGAAGTTCAGACACAACCTTTCAAATAACTATGCTGATGCTCTGTTTGGTAATAAAGATGAAAAAACACTGCATAGCAAAAAGAAAATCAAAACTCATCAAGTTATTGTAAATTAAACTATTACAATTGTTGGTAATTTAGTTACCAATGAAGATGATGTTTAAAATCTCAGTGGACAGAGTCTATTTTACATTAACGCTTCATTGACAGCTGAACTCATTCTATTCGTCGCTAAATCGATGCTAATAAATCGGGCAAATGATGAACACATTGAAGAAGCCGAGGATTATTTCGTTACTAAGAATTCGTAGGCGTTTCTGAGACTGCTCGCTAATTAAATGTCTAGAAACCTTCCGTCTTCTCCGAATAAGCGTTAAGATTAAATATTTTTAAAGCACATACATTAGAAAAGTTTAAAACAGCATGGGTTAGTGCGACAGAACAAATCATACGAATATCGGTAATCTCCCCCAAATAAAACACCACAAGAGACAAACGTGTTAGAACAATGTGCAAGTGTCCGCCTAAGTATTAATATTGCATAAGAAAGCGAGTATATAACCATATGAACCTTACCTGTTGACTGCATCGGGTCCTAGGCCGCTGTCGTTACTGTTCTCACAGGGTTCAGGTGGCCGCAGGGCATGCGTGTGAGCATAGTGCGCGAGTTTCCCGAATTTGCCTAAATGTGCCAATTTGCCCGGATGATGGGCAATTTTGCCGGCATGCACCATTTTGCCCGGGTGCTGCGTCTTACCCGGGAGGGCCCGCTTATGTGGCGCCCGCATTACTTTCCTCTGTACCCTTGCGCTCATCGTAGGGGCCGTGGACATAGTCATTTTCATGCCTGTCGACAAACAGAAAATAAAAATTATTAAATTTTTATTGACTATGTGAAGAGATGGCTATTTTTTAATTAAAATTTGTTTCTATGGATCACGTTTTTAAACCAGATGAGCCGATGTTATTTGTCAGTAAACGAGAATTTATTGGTTGGTAAGCCAGACAGACCAATTCGTCGCTTCAGTGGTGGCTAACGTAGAATACTAAGTACTCAAAAACCGTTTTACCTACGATTCATTTTGAATAGGTGTTGGAAATGTAAATTTAGAGATTCAAAAATTTGATTACATATTTTGTTTGTTTAGGATTTTATTACTATTGAAGTCAGGCGTACACCATAAATATCGTCGAGCAGATCCAGAATCAGTAGGTATACTAGTATTTGATTGCAATTCCTTGAAATTTTATTACATAACCGATCATCACGGAAGCGGTTGATAATTGTAATTCCCGAGACTTAATGCTATGAGTCACGAGACAGCATTTAGAGATCGAAATCAAAATTTTATGGACCAAATGCCATAACATGTTCAATCGTAAAATGGACGCGCCTGTGAATACATAAAATGATGTAAGTGAGTTTGCACACTGTACTGTCGATCAAAATTATCTTGAGACCTTCAAAAACCATTCGTCCAAAACTCGAAATTATTAGTATATTTGGATTTAAATCTCTCCGCGATTCCGGGAGACTTTGTACACTACTCGAGATTAGTGTGAACTTTTATCGTCGCCATTCCCTCTTAATGAGACGATGCCTGTCTCCCAGCGATGGCAAAATTATAGGCTTAAGTACCTGTACTAATGCCTAACTTCACAGAAGAAAAAAAGAAAACTGTCACACACCTTAACAAACAAGACCACATTACATTTCAAAATGAAGAAACGAATGCGCATGAGTCTAACAATGTAGTTACTCCATTTTAAATTGACAACAAGTCCACCGCCTATTAGACGACACTAATCAATTTGCCTCGGTAACTCCACCGCATGTTCTGCAGATGAATTTATTATTTGTTCTGTACAATCAAAGATGTTAATAGCCACTATTAAATGACACAGTGCAGTTCTAAGTAGTTTATTACGCACGGGTTTCTGTTTCCGGTCTGCGGTGTCTGTGGTGATATAGATTACGTCCATGTCCTGTGTTTTATCTTTTCTTATAATACCGATGATATAGGATTTGAAAAGGGTACATCTAGATGTCAGTATATCCGATAAGTCATAATAGAAGAAAATTTATCTTTCAACATTTGAAATGATAGTGTAGTTTTGTTCAGGGCGTGATCGAATAATTAACAATATTTGAGTTGTGAAGTCGCAAAATTATTGTTACATTCGTCTCAAAGTAAACTAAGGTCGTTATCGTTAGTAGTTAGCATATTACTGCCAAAATACATAAAACTAATTTTATACGAAGCAATAAATACGCTTGGATTGATCATACTACTGCTCTACGCTGTAACTTTGTTATTTTAGCACTGACGTTATTATCGTCGCATTTGGTTATGGGTGTATTAATCGTTTATGTACGAGTAACAAGATGTTCTTACCCCTTAGGTCATGATGGTGACACATCATCATAAAAACCCTGATTGATATTTAGGGGCTCCCGATTATGACCGTCCTTAAATGTAACGACTAGCTTTGCTGAGGCACATTACTATAGAATTTAGGTGATTGTGAATTCTAGCAACGTAGTAACTGTTAACATACAAAGCCTTAAGCCTTTAGGCCCTGATTAACTTAAACACGAACAAGTGAAGCTAAAAGTGTCGTGTCAAAATCAGAACCTTTAATAACACTAAAACATAAATGAGTATAGGTGAAGCCAATTTGTGGCATACATCGAACGCCAAACATTCATACAGTGTGGTCATTAACCATTTATTACTCGTAATTACAACTTGTTTAAAACTTTAAAATGTTGTAGAAAGTAGATGTTTACACAGTAAATCTAATGATTTTCACTTTTAATCACGATGTACAATACCAAACATGCCTTTACAAATATCAATTACTTCCGTAAAGATTTTTAATTAAACAAGTTAAACGCTTCAATTACAACCAAGAAGGAGTAGAAGTTACAAAACAAACAATTTATTAATACTTAATCGATTCGATTGAAGACTACTAAAGTCGTCTACAGTTTCAAAAGCCTGTCCTTGATCCAAGAGACCCACCCTTGCGGGACCCCAAACTTCTTACCGATCTCGTTCGCATTATGTTTCCCGAAATCATTTTATGCACAATGCAGATATGATTTACGCTTACAATGGCTCTTATACTGTAATATAAAATTCTTTCACACTTCGCAGGAAATAATAAATTTGGACAGTAAAATTTGACCTTGTGGTGAGTACATCTGGTGAAGTGGATCCACTTAGTATTCCTTTTGAATCCGTTGTAGGGTCATGGGTATTTATTGGTCTATGCAAATCGTGGTTTAGCGAGTAATACATGTTAAATGTAAGATTTTTATTGATTACTATGTCTGTTTAAACAAACAACTGTTCAAAGCGTAGCGTTATCACTTTATTCTCTGAAAGTGTTTCCAGAATAATTTTAAGTGTATTAGAACTAACAATAAGGAAACTTTGGGTAAAACCTTCATAGATTTGATCGTAGCCGTTGTATAAGTCGTGCGTAGATAATATAAGACGTTAACGAAGTAATTGGTATTGTTTTTACTTGTAGTATTTTGAACATGAAAATTCCACTTCTAAAGGTTCAAGAATGTTTCGTTGTTCCTGATTTCAACGACAATGTGTACCTCAAATTTAACAAATAGACAAGATTCCGAGTCCACTCCCACAAAAATCAAACTATCGTCCCTAAAAATCTCTTTAGCGAAATGATTTCCTACAATACTGTTCCAAGACGTATCGATTCGTACCTCACGCAACGATTACCGACGCACCTCGCGCCGAGACATTCACTCGAGCACGGCGAAACGTTAAAAATAGCCGCGTCCTTGCGATTTTTAATCGCGTTCTCTTCGCCTTTTGACGTCTACTCGTGAACTGATAACGGAGAACTAACAATGGATATCGTTGGATTTCTACTTGTTACCGTTACTTGTTTCGCTTTGTTTTGGTTGATTTGATAAGAGAGAAAGCAAAATTATTAATAGTACGATTTTAATTCGGTGAACCGTTCTTCGTACGCACTGGCTTTATGAATCGTGCGCTATCATAACAGGTATAGTCAAAACACTACGACCGCTACTCTGAGTAAGTATTATAACAACAGTATACTTGAACCCGCTATTTTATAAACATTTACTAAGTACGTAGGTTACAGGAATGAAAACTGTAGAGACAGATATTCAAACATGTTAAAGTTTTTAAGAAAAATTTGAACATCATGCGCTAAACATTGATATAATAAAAAAGACAATAAGACGCATATCAACAGGTTGAGCGAGTAACTTCAAATTGCTACAAAACAACAGAACACCATGTCATATACCCTTTGAAGGGCCACACGTAATCGTCAATCTTTATTCATAATTTTATTACCCTGTGTGGAGTTCCTTGATGGGGACCAAGATTTTTTTTTTTTTTTTTTTTATTTTATCGTGGTAAAATCATCAAATGAGTCCTCCCACCCAGGGCAGGGCGGGAGGGACTGTCAGACTTGTACTGACTAAAATCCACGGTGTCCTTCACTAGCCCTTTACGTACCGGGGTCACGGTAATCCCTTGGTCCCGCGACCATGGGGACCAAGATAGAAAAAGTAACCTCTTTTTATTTAGTAGGCCTTGTAAAGGACCGGTAGGTCAGAAGAACTACTAGTAAATCATAATGATCTACTGCTAGATCGCCTTGAACTTCATAGTCATTGTAGAACACTTAAATATGTACTTTTATGTTATATATTCAAGTTAAAGCACTAAGAACTGTTTTACAAGCCGAAAAGATAAAAAGTGTACGAGAAAAAATATTTATAATTAAGGAAGCGCAGTTTTGACTATTTAAAATCGCTAAACGCTATAGTATTACAAATCTATTGTTGATAGAGACCCATTACATCTGTCTCAAATAACTGTAAATTACAAGCGACAAAACAATGAGAATTAATGCTTACGCTTTACGAATTTAAACCAGATCGGCTTCTTTGAACAGAGTCTCATTGAATTTTAATCACAAATATAATTATGTATAAACGTGACAATTGAATAATGTCACCAGATTGTTAAATAGGATATCTAGTTAAAATGAGACCGGTTAGTTAGTATTTGCATCTTATCTATTGTGTTATACAATTACTGCAAAAGATTAGACAGAGTTTTTCGTACTTTTAGTGTTTTCATCAAACATAATTATGGACGTATGCAAACTATCAAACAATATGATTCATGACTGGGTGAAGTATTAAAGCCAAAATGTTCGTATACGTTTAAATAATAGATATAGAACAATCACTACCCACTTAGTACTATTATGTCTATTCACTGAAAAACTTCCTAACACGAGTCATTAAATACACTTTACCAAAGTTAACAAACAAATTCGATCGAAAACTTGACTACTTAACTAGTAGCACTATTACAGATAAGTATCGGCTCTTTAACAACAGAACTACGTGAATCGATACAAACGACAGGCCATTAAGGCGCGCAATTGACTGCATGTGTACATGTGTATAAGATAGAATAGGACCGAGTTCGTTACCCTGTGGGACGCCGAGACACGACCCCAGCTATCGACGGTTATCGGTCGTCATCGTCCACTGGTGAAAGTACACCACACCTGACTAGCAATATACACGCTTAGAAGAAAACAGGAAAGCACGGATTAATTTTGTTTGCCTTGGTTAGACTTGTGATCCCTGTGGAACGCTGATTAAGGATCCGTGAGTGGTTTTTCCTGTTCAAAGTTCGAAGAGATAAGTGAAGTTGGATAACAAGCTAATTAATTGACAGGAATAAAATTGTTAAAGTATATTGGGTTGCCTTTTTTCTAACCTTAGTCACAATAACATTTTACTCAAATCAATAAGTAACAACGAAATTTCATTTTGGTTGTTTCAAACATACTCCTGGTCAAATACGTCTGATTTGTATAATAAATATATTGACACATTTTGTAGACATATAGACAGCCGGTTCTCTATTAAAAATGAAATATTCATATAATGCAGTTACTGATTTATCTTTTGCAAATGAACACGGAAGCAGATTTTATTTGCAGAGCAACGGCGAGCAAGTGAGAAACAATTGGTTTGTTGATATCATGGCTTCCGTTACAGTGACATGTATGAAACATTTATCGTTTCACGCTTAACATTGTGTATAAACATTACGTAAGAGATACAGATAGGAATAGGTCAAACTTTGAATAGTGTCGATACTCGATACATATTCAGTCACCAAACATTTCGATTTGTGTCGTGGCGATCAACGTGATGTTGTTTTAATTTTAAATGTGGATGTACGTGACGGCCCAGCCCCACGTATGTTTTGGTATATTAAGTGAAATGAATCATATTGATTTTTTAAATTGTAACTGTACACATTGCTTCAGAGCCTACAACGAATATTTGAATAGAAGTCCATTAAAAGGACATTAGTTTACATTGAAGTATTTTGACACTTAGTTCACCATTCGCGTCTTATATGCTTCCACATAGTGAAGGTTTTATTAATATACCTGGATGGATTGAATTTTTGACATAATTCGTTATATTGGTACCAATACTTGGTAGTTTTTGTTAAATTACATGCAAATTTTAGTTTGAAACAAAGTTACTGATATAGTTGTCAAAATTATGTTTTTTAAATATTATTTCATCGCCAGCTTATTAATTTTAAGATTCAGGGCCTGCTTCAACAGACGTCCTTATGCCAAGTGAGAATTCTAGAGAGGCTACACCATAATTGTAAGCGTTATCTAAAATATGGCTATAGCCGCGAAGATCCATGGCGATCGCCATATCGGAAAAACATATTTTCAACCTATTCACCTAACTTTTTTAAGGCAGATGATAACAGTAGGCTAAGCATTCATTTAAAATGTGCTTTAGATTCGAAACTTGAGGAAACAATATCGTTTGTTAGATTACTTTGATCATTATGTCGCTGTTAGTTTCATAGGTCAGAGGCCTCAAGGTTGTCTTCGTCCTATTCAAGGTTTATCTGTTGGTCAATTCTGTTTTATAGTTGTGTAATGACTTCATGTGCGTCTTTATTAAACTTTCTAACTTCCTTAAACGTTTTATTCTCCTTGTGACATGTAAGCTACATGTGAATAGCTGTAATCCTAAAACTGTTAGGCATGTACCTATTCGAAGTTCATATTTCGTAAAATTACTACGTAATCTTTAATCATGTCGGAGGAATTAGCCCTTTTATTTATTGATCCGCCTCTGTTTGAGTTTGAATAATTTAATTATTAATTAAAACCTTGTAAGTTCAATAAAACTCGAGCAATCCGGTAAGTTAAAGAGAATGTTTAAGCTAAAAAGTTTATTTGAATAACATAATAGTAACTTTCTAGAAAATTCTCTGTTCTGTAATATAAATCCACGAAATACATTATACATGGCCAATTTAATTTCCATTTGTTACTTACGTGAAAGTTCAATTTTAAAGTGGAGAATGAAAGACATGGTATTTTTAGAACCGTGTGCCTTTACTGGCCTTTGTTTGAAATTATTGACGCCCTTTACTAGATGTGGTTAATAAAAAAAAAAACAATAGGAGGTTTATCTATTCCCTTATTTTTCCATCAATAAAATACAAAGAAAGGTATCATTATTGAATAACATCTCCTATTTTATTCGCACACGGTAATATTTTGTTTGTAAATAATGGCCAAGTGCATTACATTTTACACTATATGTATGCAACTCGGCATGGCAATTAACCGGAGGTTGTCTCCGATAACTCCGTACGACCAAATGGAATTTGGCTATAAATATGATATGAAGGAAAAGCCTCCGCTACATTTCACAACATTTGACAAGGAACGTAAATATGCCGCATGAACGAGCAGAACCATCGGTCAATCTGGATACAGACCGCGCGTCGACCACACCACTTATCAGCATAATTTATGAAGCAGCCAGGTTACTGACCGTGGGCTAAGATAAATACTTGAATACTGCAACGGATGTTTGCCCCAATGAATAAAAATATGAATACCACCGGTACAAAATGACGAATAACCTAAAAATAAAATGATAAGCTAGTGTTTTGTAACGATGTTGTAACGAGCGTTGTAAGACACGTAGATAATGCAAGGGAGTTGGACGTTGATAAATTGGCTTCTGTTTATATTGAACTGCGGTGCGCTAGGGTCAGGCAATAGGTCTAGGAGCCACTGTGGATTCACGTGTCTGAAGCAGGCTAAAAATACTGCGGCAAGTGCAGTTTATTGTGTTAAGATATCGGACGGTTATCATGCTGTAGGGAAATGTATTCCGATGATCTTTGTGTTTGATGGACGCGTTGCTATGCCAGCTTTAGAGATACTGGCTAAAGCGTTACTAAGCAATTGCGAATTGTAAAAGAAAAACTGTACCTTGGTCACAAAGACACGGGTCTTATAAAAGCAAATTTTACAAGCACGAAAATAGTCACAAAATGAAAACGTAACACATCACATAAAAGCGTACCAAAACAATAAACGTTCGAGTTCACCCTTATGGCTGTAGATAATAAGAAACAAACAAGCTATTTGTCGTCCGTATGTATACTCTGTATAAATATGTAAACACCTATATCTGGGTCACGGAGAGAGCAAGGTCCTGGCTTGGTGCGACATCGATTCTGATCGAGATTTTAGAGTTCCTCATACATTTATAACTGGATCTATTATCGGGTAGCCGAATATGGGAATAATTTGTTGATATGTGTTGCTATCTGTAGTTGGGTCGTGGAGGTCAGATGGTAGTCACTGTTTGCTGATAATGCTCAGCTGCATCGGTTTAGCGATGGATACGTCAAAATTGTTTATGATGATAAGTTACAGGAGGCTGTTTTACTCAAAATAAAAACTTGGTTGACTCGTATTTTTTTTTGTTACGTAAACCAAAATTGACGAAGATACAACGTTTCTAAAAATCACGTATAATTTTACAGGCGTTATGACGTCACAAGCCCTCCACTCTCGAATTTCGAAACGTTTTATCTTTGTTAATATTCATTGATTTAAGAAACAAAAAATATATGTTCATTATTTTTCAATACTCTAACGGAGGACGGACTAAACAGATTTTCAAATCATTTATTCAGTAAACTACCCTATTATTGTAAAGATAGTTTTTTTTTTTCAGTGGATTAGTTATCTATTTAAACGTAATTGTTTGATCAGTAGCTACATAAACTGTTGCTTAAAATGCTTTTGACGATTTTTTAGGGTACTTCACGTATAACTAACTACTCTAGCCGAATGAATAACATCTATTACACTACTTTTTTGATCAGCCGTGCAAAAAAAGTATCACCAGTTTCTCAAACGAAGTTTTTGTACCGATGAAAAGTTTTTGTTGATCTACCGCAAATTATTGTAGGCTTTTTATCATGACTATCTAACGAAGATATACATACCAATCTATTTATGATAATTATTATATTATTTCAATGACTCTACAGGTGGACATCTTAAAATCTTTTGATATCACCATTCTATTTGTTGAATCTGAGATCGCCATAGACGAAAAGCAATTTATTTGATTGTTGAATGGTCCACAACAGAGGTCTACGAAGCTACGAAGATTTGAAAGGTTTATAAATTGTATAGTTGCGTAGAACGTAAAACCCCATTAAAGCAAAAATAGACGAACAAAAACAGTAAGTTGTAAACACGCGAGCAAAAACAAATAATTTGGAGTACCGGATCTATTCAGTAATGCCGCTTCTGAAAAGATACTTTTTGAATTTATTTAGAATAAATTCGAGGTAGGCTTCGAGCGCTGTTTTTGGGAGTTTCTTTAGATTCTACAGGTCAGGGTGGCCAAATTGGTTAGACATAAGATCTATACTGTTTATTAAAGAAACCCTGTGCGATCTACCAATTAGATACACAATCATGTAGTATTTTTTATTGACCAGTCTTAGGAGTTCCTTTTCATATCACATGTGAGATAAATTTACCTTAAATCTACTTAATACTTTGGAATGGAAATCTTGTTTAATCAACATAATATAGGTCCAATATATTAGTGTGAGCATTGCGTTGCATTACCGTGACGGAACAGCGATTGAAAAATGATACAAGATGATGCTGCAGTAGTTGGTAATTACGTTGCGCAGCCTAGTCTAATTATTTATAATTCCACGATCGTCTGGATTAATAGTTTTCGCCACCCCTACTACAGGTTGTATTTTAGCTTAGAAATGTATTATACAGTTAGAGTAGACGGCACGGTTAGTGCAGTGGCTGAGCGATTGGACTGCTGTGCAGCGTGTCGCGAGTTCGATTCCCGCATGGAGCGAATATTTGTATGATCTACAAGTAGTTGTTCCGGGTCTGGATGTTTGTGTATGTGAGTTTCTATGTTTGTAAACGCACCCACGACACAGGAGAAATTCCTAATAGTCCATATACTAACAGCTTCGATCATAAAACTAACAATGTTATTTTGGACTTACTTGCTGTTTTGCATGTAATATGTAGTATTCCGTTCAATACTCTCAGAAATTCTTTCTTCTATACCAATCTTAAACACGGCTACTCCAACTAATACAATTAGATCAGAAAGCAACATTTCTTGACGAAACTGTTATTTCGTCAAGAAATGTTGCTTTCTGAGTTCAAAAACACTGGTTATTGCGTCTAGTTTCAAATCAAATTGATATAAACACGCGCTCACCACGTGTCTCGAGCGTTTAAAATGCCGCTCGATGCAGACAACATTATGTGTGAAAGAGAGAAAATATATTATGATTCGTCAGCCGGATTATAATGATGTTTTTTATGATAAGATTTGGCATATTAAAAAGAATTCGCAAGTTAGTAAACAAGCGGGCATTGGCACTGTTTTTATTATTTTAGAAGTCAAACAAAACACAGTATTTTTGTTCTTAAGTTCAGCGTTACTCTCATCTCATTCTAGTTCTAATGACATATGACGGCCATTTTGATTAAGCATAGACAATGTCACGAAGGAAATATTTTTTTCGTGAGCTCTGAGGATTTGTTTATCGAGGTTTTTTGGTTCCTTTTTTAATTTTTCTGTGATCTTTAACTGTCAAGTTACCGGATTCTTGCCTATAAGCGTTCGTTGCGCCATTTTATCGTGTCGGGAGGCCTAGAGCAGGTGTATCGTTAACCCTAGGTGATTATGAAGCGATTACTTGCTCGTTACACGGGCATTACCGTCCCGATAAGAGTGCAACTATTAAAACAGAATTAATTTATCGTCATCGCTGACCGATAGCGCCTAAATACTCAAGGTTTTTATAAACAATGCGTTGGATGGAGCCGTTTTAAATTTATTATGATTCGGAGTATGTAGACAACCGACCTAGTTTCGCGTTTGATAATGTTTGTAATCATTAGATTTGGAATGGAATTGAGCAATGTGGCAGGACTTTATGATTTCCAAACCATTATCTACTTTAAATTCATAATGTTATTTTTGTTTAGTAGACTCAGTGGACAAAAGAATAGCAATACAATGCAACATAAGAATCAATTTACAAAGAACCATTGTAAATTATAATTTAGCCTAATACGCGTTCATAATAATGTAATTAATTAGACGATGTTTTTTAATAAGGTCCGCTATTGTTACCAATTTAAATAAAGGAACGATGGACTGTTACAAAATTATTATAAAACAAAAGCTTTGCCAAAATCAAGCGCCTATCTCCCTTGAACGGGGCGACCTTGTCCAAAATTTCCCGATTTTCAACTTGTTATCCCACCCCAAATGATTGAAAGCGAACCTTTCGCTTTCATTCGAGTAAAATACAGATCTCTCATCAATCTTGCATTAAAACTTGGTCATCATCATCAGCATATACCTATGTTCCCACTGCTGGGACGCCGGCCTCCTCTCTGTGAGAGGGAGTGGGCCATAATCCACCATCCGGATCAGTGCGGGTTGGTAGATGTCATAAGTCTTGGAATTTTTGGTTCTAGGACATGCCGGTTTACTTTCGATGTTTTTCTGCACCGTTTTGAGAACCTTGGCTATCGTCTAAGATGGCTAACATCAAGCCCTTTCATGTATAACCTGTCTCAATTAACTTTCTCTCTACACGTTAGTTAAAAGTATTTTATACAACTTACAACATGACAAGCCACGACAAACGCGTAAGGCTGCTCATATTTTTGCCGAGAAAATCTATGGTTGATTAGTCGTGAAAATTATGTCGGCACTTTAACATGGTGACCATAAATATTGAACGAACCATAGACCATCTAAAAACTAATACTCAGGGCCTACGAAAACGTATTTCTAATGTGGCATTGTCTATGCTTCTTCATTACTCCATAGATTTTGCTAATATTTTTTGTAGTCGTCTGTATTATGGCCGCTACACCTTTCAGTATGAAAAAGCTATTTACTCGTTGTTAGCGTACTTTAGACAAAAAAGGCGGAAAACGTCTGTGGTCAATGAAACGAGGCGGCAATGAGTTGGTTACGTGTTGGCCCGGAGGTCTTACAACCGGAGGTCACATTTAACTAACATTTTCTATTGAGAGTCGTCAGGGTAACGCTTTCAAAGTAGCAGGCGACTCCTTACCGAATTTCTATGGTCATGAACGGGAATACCTCCATTTTTATTAATTTAACAGTTGAAGCGTTCTTCTTGAGCCTAAAGCATTATATTATCAAAGAAGTAGACTTAATGCTCTATCAATTTTCTACCATGAGTGATAGAAAATTGTAGTAGAGTAATGCAGAGACAAATAGTGTGTTGAGTGAGGTTTTTTTTATTAGTCAAGTAACAGTGTTAAGGGTCTAAGTTGAAACATAATTCTATTTCTGTTGGCTGGGCTTAGCTTAAAAGCAGCGATGGCGTCGAGAAACTATTGAAAAGTTTACTTATTATGTGTAGTAAGTACGTTTGACAAGCAATACGACATTATGACGTTGGTTTAAAAACCAACATTTCTTACACCGTCATCAAATTAAATCAATGTCCATCATTAAAGTATAGCCAACAACTAATCAACAATTCCTAGTCCACACCTTTATTTCAGACGCATTTCGTGTAATTTTCGTTCAAAATACTACTCTACCAACATTAAGTTGAGCAGTTTTTATAGCCCGACGTAGTGACAAAACGCAGTAAAAATGTCGTAAAATGCTATACAGCTTTTTTTACTATTTACAGTGCGAATGTTATTGCTCTGGTGTGATAAGTCAATTCAGAATTCATTGGTAGGACGGTACAAGTGAGTTCATAAAAGAATTAGAGCGATGTGAAATGAAAATGTGGACCTAGAACGACCATGGAGTTTCTAGTCCGTTCTTCTCCATCAGATCTAAGCTTTGGGATGAGCAACTACAGTACTTTCACGGTTATTATGTCCTGTGACTGCTATTTAGATTATTTTATATATTCAGCAGTTCGAAAATGCTTGTAAATTGCCTAATTTTGCCTTGCCTTTTCATTTTCAGAATCACTTGTGGGAGATGTGTAACCTCACGCATGGGGAGAGATAGGGGGAGAGTTGGAGAGGCCTATGTCCAGCAGTGGGCTGCGATAGGCTGGGTTGACTAATTGATGTGAAGGAAGAAACATCTGTACGACCTGCGGCGTAATCGCGTATCAAACTGCCAATCCCAATGGTATTCATTTTGACAATTCTACATTATTTGGGTTGTTAAAGCTCCAGACGTATAAGAAATGGACTATGAAATTTCTTCGGATTGTGATAGATAAGTGTGTTACGCAATTGGGGTGCGTCTGTGTCGACCCTTATTAAATTGGGATAAGGGCTACGGGGAATGGTTACGATGTAATGTAGCAATTACAATTATATGCATAGAATTTAGTAGTCATTTAAAGATGTTTCTGATGGAAAAACGGAAAGTATAGAATGTCGGCTGCTAAGATTTAGGCAGAAATTATACGGACTGCTCGAGTACGTTGTGTACATATGCCATATTCCCTATAAACATAGACTGGGACAGCGCTGCCCCCACGCTGGGACTAAAGTTTGCTACGAATTTAATCACGGTGGAGCATACGGTGCAGAACTGCCTCGCTTGGGCAGAGCACCGCCGTGTCCTTACGACGGCGATAGGCGGAGACCTCTCGCGAAGCGGCCGCCTCCTTCTGCGAAGCAGTCATGCTCGCGAAGGAGGAGGCGGGCCGCGTGAGGGAGAGGACAGCGTCCTCCCTCCACCCTACACCCCAGCCGCAGTGGTGGACGCCACGGCGACAGAAGTCGGCAGAAGATCTCCGGCCACCGTAGAAGCGGGCATGCGGGCAGCGAGTAATGGGCAACTCGCTATCTGACCATGGACAATGCCCTGGTCGACGGCGCGTTGTGTTCCACGCACGCCTCAAAGAGTGTCAGCAGAATGACGCCCCCCCCCTCTAGAGGGCCAAAGCCTGCCGGGCTCGCGGGACTCACGAATTACCGTGACCCCGGAACGTAAAGGGCTATTGGAGGACACCGTGGATTTTAGTCAGTATGAGTATGACAGTAGGGTGGGAGGACTCATTTGACGATTTTATCACGCTAAAAAACAAAGCTACTAATACACACATCAACATAATCTAGGGATATTTTATATTTCATCAAATATCTAAAAATCTATGAAGAATTTTCTCATATAGTAAATGGAAGAATGATAGGTTATTTTAAGGTGTACAGTAAAAAATAAAAAACATTTCGTGATTTTTTTGTTTTAAATAGAAATGTTAATTATTTTAATCGCCGTAGCAAATTAATATGGTAAAAAACTTCATTTCTTCTTATAAAGCTATTAATTTTAATGAAAATTTAAAAAATCTTATTAAATCTAATTATTAATAATCAGTTTTGCCACCTCTTACATTAATTACACATCAACATCGATTGTTCATGCTTAAAGTTAGGTTGCCAATGTCTTGCTGCGGTATGAGGTCCCATGTTCTTTGCAAGTGGTCGTAAAGTTGTTGTTGTGTCGTCAAATTTGGCGGGAAATCTCTCAAAGCTTTTCGTTGTAACATGTCCCAGGCATGCTCGATAGGATTTAAGTCGGGCGACTGTGCAAGCCAATCCAAAACTTGAATATCGTGGTCTCGGAGAGCGGTCGACACCGGCCGCGCCGTATGGGAAGGAGTATTATCGTGCATGAGTAGAAATTTCTGGCCCATTTGAATTCTGTGTGGGTCAATAACAGGCTCCACTACCTCCTCGTGGTATTTTTGTGCAGTCATGCTACCTTGGATCCAAATGAGCTGGGTTCGTCCGCCAAGACGAATTCCTGCCCACACCATGATTGTCTCCTTGGTATGAGTGGACCTCCTGAGGGTGCCTTAGACGGCTAACTGTCCCTGGAGTTCTCCAAACGCGTGTTCTTCGTGATTCCAGATGAAACCCAAACCGGGACTCGTCGGTGAACAGCACCAAAGACCGTTGTTCGTCACTCCATGGTAAATGCTCCCGAGCCCACGAAAGCCGCCGACCGCGATTGCCACGTCGCTATGCTGGAACACGTAGCGGTCTTCGAGCATGAAGACCAACTTCATGCAACCTCCTTCGCACGGTTTGGTCGCTTACCAGCAGCTGGTGGTCCTCCTGGAGCCTTTGTACTAGTTGCATCGCTGTGATATTGGGTTGTCTTCTAGCAGTTATTTGGAAAAATCGATCCTGTCTCTGCGTAGTAACGCGATATCTACCCGTGTGCCGTTCAGCTACATCCCCAATACTGCGATAACGTGACCACAACCTTGATATCACGTTTTGGCTGGTGTGTAGGGCCTCAGCAACGAAGCGTTGAATAGCACCATTTTATAGCATGACCACGGCTCGTAACATTTCATCTCGACTCAAATGACGACGTGACATGACTCCTAAAGCTCACACGACACGTTAAATTAAAAAAACCGGCCAAGAGCGTGTCAGGCCACGCTCAGTGTAGGGTTCCGTAGTTTCCCGTCCGTTACAATAAGTGTTAACAAATAGCCTTTTTTTAAACTTGTGTGTTAAAAAAAGGTTATTTGTTACGTTGACATTTTGAACTTTGATAAAAAGGGATACATTTTGAACTTTGATAAAATACGTTCAGAATAATGAAATACGTAAACGAAGTTAAAAAAAATGCTTGTATATATGATTAAATAATTGATTATACTACAAACTTAGTCCAGGAATTTTGTACCACCTTCTTGTTTTTTTTGCACAAAAACTGTTCTTTCCATCAAGTTCAAAATAATTTTCCTAGAAAGTCCTTATAAAGTTCTACTTTCCAGATTTTTTTCATATTTTCTAAACTTATGGTTCAAAAGTTAGAGGGGGGGGGACACATTGTTTTTGACTTTAGGAGCGATTATTTCCGAAACTATTGACATCATCAAAAAATGATCTTAGTAAACCCCTATTCATTTTTAAATACCTATCCAACGATATATCACACGTTAGGGTTGAAATTAAAAAAAAAATCACTTTCTATTTTACATATAGGGGGGCTACCCTAAAAAAACATTTTTTTCCAATTTTTATTTTTGCACTTTGTCTCCGTGATTGATATACATATTGGTACCAAATTTCAGCTTTCTAGTGCTAACGGTCACAGAGATTAAGCGAGGACGGACAGACAGACAGACAGACAGACATGGCGAAACTATAAGGGTTCCTAGTTAACTACGGAACCCTAAAAAGAATACCAATCTAATCCCTGTTCATTAATTAATATTAATAAAACAATTTTAATTTTCCGTAACATAACGAATCACTAACAATTTTGCCACCGTATTTTGTTTTTTCTTTTTTTTTTAATATTTATTCTTTAAATTTTGAAAATAGAATAAATGAGGTTTCAATCTGTATACAAACTTTTTATGAAAACTAAAAAGATTTTAAACTAAACAATCGTAAATAATTTACGATTAAGATATCCCTAGATTCTGTTGATGTGTGTATAATAATGACACTAGCACTCACCGCTCGCGCTACACCATCGGACAATCTCAAAGCTTCGTCGAAGAACACATCATAGAGTTCACCGATGAGATTTCTTATAGAGAATAGTATAGCAATTCCATGTTCTGTTTCCGGTTCGGAGTTATACTGTAGTTTTCTATGCAGTGGCAACTTCAACCAGCCCGTGTTTGGCTGACCTTATGCTTTCTCAAACTCATATCGTATGCGGAACCTTAAAGAAAGTTATTTTTATTTCGGTATGCATAATAAAACACACTGTAACTGTTAATTCTATTTTTAGACGGTTAAATTTAGCTGCACAGTTTTAAACTCGTTTAATAAGAATGCAACATGTAAAAATAAACCTTGTCTAGCGAGATATTATCACAGATCTTTCTCGAGAAATTCATAACACTATACAATTTATGAAACTGTTACAGAAATGTGAAGAGAACGTGTAGGAAAATCATGACATAACCAAAAGGATTTGACTAAGAGCCAAGTTGTCTGACAAAAGAGGAATTATTCGGCTATAATTAGATTTGTTTTGTTATGTTCGTACTAGCTATTGCTACAGTATTGTAAACATTGCATTGTCTGACGATTTGTCTAGGATCTGTGATCTCCTACTATAAGAAAATAAAAATACAAGATGTGAGACTCGAGCGAATGAGGATTTTGTATTCAATGGAGCGGAGCGGAAGGGACTGTCAGACTCGTACTGACTAAACACCAACTGTTCCATCGGTTGCCCTTTCAGAGTGTAGGGTAGGTTTTAGTACGAGACCGGTCTAGCCAGACTGGGAGGAATCATTTACTGATTTCACACACCAGAAAAAGTGTAGTTCCTATAGTAATTCTAAACAATATTGAGAGGTAGTAACGAAGGGAGTATAAAGTAACATTTACTCGAGTGAGTAGGTACTCGAATAACTGTTATTTTATACTCCCTTCGTTTTTCTTTGACTGCCGAGTAGCAGTCTAACATTTGTTTGTATCCGAAACATATACTGTATAGAAAAACATGAATGTGGTAAGGGTACATAATAAACAGCTGATTATCAGCACAAACATTGCGGGGACAAAGGAAACGAAACATGTGTTGGTGGCAATATATCGCGTGGTGTGTATTTTTATTATATTCTGGTTTAACTTCTTTACAATCGCAATTGAATGACGTACTTACTCGTATTTACGTTCATAACATCACAATAGACTTGTGTTCTAGATCTTGACCCGTATTTTTTTTAACGTAACTAAAACCAACGAAGATACGGCCATTCATCATCATTTAAGTCCGTCCTGGCGTCACAAACACCCTCGAGTTTTGATGTGTTTTATCTTTGTGAATATTAACTGATTAAAAAAAGTTAAAATACGTGTCCATTATTTATCAAAACTGTGACATTGATGCTGGAAACTAACCTATTGGTTTTTATGTCGATTCTGTCACCTGCAAAGTTCAGTGCAGTCAGTAGAATTCACGGGGAATGATTTAGGGGCACACTCAAAATTACTAGGAAGTTTCCGCCACTATCCAGGTAAAATACTAGGAAGTGGCAAAGGGTGAGAATATTTAAAGTTCTAAAAGAGGTAATGATCAGACTAATTTCAATAAATAACCTTTGATTTTAAGTTGAAACTGATCGTAAGATTTTAAATTGAATCGCAATAACCACATATTGAGGAGCTCGTGGCTATATAAATACAGGCGCACAGGCCGATCTTCCGGGTTAAGTCGCGGTTGCCGAGGTTGGTCTGTGGATGCGTGATCATCTGTCATAGCGAGTTTCCTCCGTGCCTCGGAAAGCACGTAAAGCCGTTGGTCCCGGCTGTCATTTGTAGATCTTTGACAGTCGTTACTGTTAGTCAGAAGCTCTAAAGTCTGACAACCAGTCTTACCATGGGGTATCGTATTACCCAGTTACTGGGTTGTGGAGGTCCGACAGACAGTCGCTCCATGTAAAATACTGATATCCAGCTGCATCTGGTTTGACTGGAAGCCGACCCAAAAATAGTTGGGAAAAGGCTAGGCAGATGATGAATAACCACATATTATTAATCACGTTCCAGAGCAGTCAAGACAGCCATACACGATGAACTAGAAGCAGTTAGTATCGACTGCTAAAGCAGTACGTGTATGCCTGGCGACTGATCCTATTAACTGCTCGAAGCAGTCCCGACTTTGTGCGCTTAAACTATTCCGACTTCTGACTGCTCGAGGGGTTTGTGTATGACTACCTATTACGTCTAAGCTCAATAGACTATTGAGTCTAAGCTCAATATTTCATATTATGTGATATTATGTGCCTACAAGCTTTATTTTATTGACTGTAAAGTTTCGTTTAGTAGCTTTTGCGTGAACGAGTGTTGCGTGTCAAGCCTGACTTTTATACCTTTGTCAAACAGACAGGCGAAAGCGAAGCGTTTCCGAAGCGATACCGAACCGAAGCGAGACGTAAGTCCGATAGTTCTCTCACGCTATCGGATCGTTTTCGCTTTTCTATGTGACTGGATTCAAACAATTCCATATATTACAAATAAAAACGTCATGCTTCGCATTCGCCACGCTAGTCTGTTTGACAAAGGCTTTAATGGTTCACCAAAGTTATGCAACTGTTTCCGAGGTCTTTCTGTGGATAAATCTATTGTCTCAAAGTCAAAGTGGAAATCTTTTTGATTACTTGCGACTACTGTAACTGTAAGTCGTTCAAATTCTAGATCTCTTATATACTGTATAATATTAATTGGTCTCGATTTACGTAATGATTTATTTACATTAATAGATAACCCGAACGAAGTTATTGTGTAAAATTGGACGGATCTTTAATGCGTATCTATTTTATTTGGTTTCTCGTTTTCACTGCTTTTATTGTTCGTAGTGAGTGACTGAATTGTACAATAAGTGATAACCCCTTGACATGATTGGACCTAATTGGGATACAACTGTGTGCTCGAACTGGTTCAGTATAGGGTCATACTTTCTTCTGTGACATTTATAAATGCATCAGATTCTTATGTGTGATTGATCCTAATTCACCACACCATTTTTATTTTTTATTTTGTGCTCTTAAAATGAATAAAATAAATAAATAGCATTATACCCTAAACACGTTGGACACACTTCTTCTGGTTTTGTATTTTTTTTCTCTTGATTCTAGCCTAGCTCAGATGTAACAGATATCGGGTGATACACATACAAATATCCAAGCAAATAATTGACTGATAGCAGATGACAACACAGAAAAAAATACAAATAAATCCAAGATCATACAACTTAGATGGTACGTCAAAACCTAGACAGAAAAACTCCACAAAAAAGTAAGCAATCAAATGTGGGAGGGCGCGGTGCATACTATCGGTTAGAGGCTATATAGCTCCCGTATTATAGAAGTGTATAGGTGAATACAGACGGGAGTTCAACAATCGCACGCGGCAAATTGCCGCCGCCCCAGATCGTCTCGTGACGCAAGTGCCCCCCCTGCCTCCTCTCTACTGGCTATATGATGCACTCGATACTGTGTCGTTTGTATAGGAAGCTGCTCGAATAACTAAGGTTTTCAGCCTATAGGGCATTATTTTGAGGCCATAATATAATAATCTGAGGACGAAGACAGGATCGCGTTTGGATGCGAGCCTCTTCCAAACGGTCCGGAAATATTTAAGGGAGGCCTATGTTCAACAGTGGACGTTCTATCCTGATATGATGATGATGAAAGCGGTTCTGGATGAAATAATTATCCAAATTGAGCAGGATATATTAAAGGCTTCAGGGAAAAATCATACAAATGTGACATAAATGAAAAAAGGGGGGATATGGACATTTGTGGACAGCTTATTACAAGTTCTGACGTTCTAAAAACTGCAGAATGAATGCCTTGTCCAAATAAACAATTTATGATTTTGACAGGCAACACCTCCCGAAAAGCTTAACAACCCAAATCCAAGAATTACCTATTCATTTTCATAGTTTTACTGTATACGACTTAGTTCGGCATTTTCAACGAAGTGCTCATTAAAAAGCTCTCGAGATTAAGCTGTAGATATTTCTTTGTAAAGAGCTTTTAATTTGGTGTTAAGTAGCCACTTAAAGTAGTTTAAACATTTAACAGTTTTATTTGAGATAGATGATTGTTATTTTTACGCCCTACAACCTGATAAGAAATTATCTGGTCATTTTCGTTTCGTCGGGTAAAAAAGGGTTTTCATACAATAATATTTCTGTATTTCGGACGGTATTTTGGCAGAGAACATGAATCGACTAGATTTCGTTCGGGGCTTTCTCGCCTTATGGTTGTAAATTATCATACGAAAATCATCTTAGAAATTTGGGGACAGTGTAGAATTTTCAGAATTAGATTAGTAGTTCTGAAGATGACCGGGATGGCTCTACATCCTTATTTAGCTATACAGCCATAGAATAGTCTTCAACAACTCGTAATACGTACCACTATGGTGCTGCTGGCTCCATAAATAATTGCATATGCCTCTCTTAAATTGCGCCAAATCATTGCTTCACAGAAACTGGTCTCATATAGATTGAAGGTGTTAAGCACTAGATTTTCTAATACTATCGCAACCGGCCGGACCTCGTACTAGGGGCGTGGCTCTAGTGCTGTACCAAACGCCTAGACAAGTAGTAATCACTTTCGAAGTGTGTGTGTCATAGTTTCTACGTTCAACAGCTTATGTCAATGTAAGTAATTTTAGTGTTTTCTACCGTCTTTTTCGTTGAACATGTCAATTTGTCTAAAGAGCTAACTAACTATTCGATTTTATTTAGTATCCTTCCATCTGTACATCATAACGGACATTTGCAAGGGTTTTTGTAACTGATACATTGATTGAGATATAAAAAAATAAAATGTTTTTTTTTTTCTAAAATTAAAAAAAATAAACATTCATCCTATAGCACTCTATTGCTGGACATAGGCTTCGTTAAATGCACACCATTTAACTCGATCATTTGGTTTGATCGATTAAGAAATAACATATTATTACGAATCGTTAGATGGCAATATACTAAATTAATTTTCTCATAGCTTCAACCAGAAAATGCTTAAGAAGCAGTCAGTGACCCTGCTTGTCTCTTGTATTGTAAGAAAAACAAAATTTGAATACCATAAGATTTCCATATAAATTCCATGAGATAGGTATAAAAGTCAAGTTGGCATTGCATATTCGGTTCCAAACAGTTTAATTTGATTAATTAACTCGCATATCTAAATAGGCTCTTCAGTGACCATATTATGATTTAAATGACCAGCTTGGGCCATGCCACCGTATGAAATGCAATCATATCTTAAAAAAATAAGGTATAAAATTGCATGTAGCTGAACGTAAGCTGGTCGTATTGTTACTGGGCAATATACAACCATATTCCAAAGGTATATAGTGTAAAATTGATTGAGCTGCGCGTGCGCTGACCGCGTTGAGATTGGTCGGTGAAAGGAGAATTTCCTCATCTTGAGGCACTGACTGACCAATATGCATGTGAAATGTCTGGTTTGACACACTATGCGAGATAAACAACTTTATTGAAGCACGTGTATTGTTCACTTGTATGGAGAAGGCTTTTTTGGAGACTGAAAGTTCCGAAATGAAACTTGTTCGGGATTTTTTGTTTTTGTAGGGGCGGAACCTTAATTCCTTGTAGTAGACCGTTTTTTCGAATTTAGAGCAAATCCATTAATAATTTCCGGTCACGTTTAATACATACACTACAATTTTGAATTTAATGTAATGCTCTATCAATATTATTAATTTTGTAAAATAATATGTTATGAATTTTGTATTAAAATAATTTAACACTATACACTAAACTACATTGCGGAAATATCGTATTTACTACAATATAAAGTATAATTGTGATTTATAATAATTCTAGAAACTTATTAGATTGTACAAAACATATTACCATCAAGGAATAACAAATGTGTAGAGTAACCACAAAGGATTTTTTAATTTATGAATATTATAACTTAATAATTTTACGTTTATAGTATAGAATAATAAATAAATATATTGGTGGGTTTTCCTTTTATATGTTGTATAAAATACCTATGTGTTTTGTTTAACGTTCATTAGGTTCCTGGGAAACCTAGTCATATAGTCATACCTTCCGACAATTAATGGGGTCGACTACCCTACTTGAGTATTAGTTGCTGAACTTTGGACTTTGGGGTTTCTCCACAGAGTGGTAATTCCCAGATCAACTAATACGAATTCGGTACAGTCATCCAAAAAAACAATAAAAAATTGTACGTTACGCCTTGGAATATTTACTAATGCTCTGCGTGTAAATACCAACGCAATTAAAACTAGGATTTGTATTTACAGTTGTTAAAAATAATAATGTCGAGGAAAAAATATGCAGTGTTGGAAATTTCAACGTGAAGGTATCTTCATACTTCTGTCTTTTTCTTGATACCTAAATATATATTTTGTTTTGAATCATATATGTAAGTTTTCTGTTCAAGTATATTCCAGTCAAATACAAATTACTTTATTTCATATAGGCCCATGAGGGCAATTATGAAACGTCGAAAACAGGTGCTCGGTTCGGGTTGGTCATTTCCATGGAGAAAAACCGGCAAAAAACTACATGGTTACCTACTTGTTACACTGCAAGTGAACATTAAATCAATAAATTAAATCAGGAAATATTAATCAGTTCCTTACATAGGTAAGAGATCCTATGTACGCATTGTAAACCGTATAGCAACGAGGAATGATACAGTCTATACCTACTATAGTCTTACTAATCTATAGTGTCGGCTTGTACTATGTCATACATACAGACCTGTGTTGATGCAAACATTGCCATATATCAACGTTAATGAAGACATTACCAGCAAATCAATTAATCTAATTATTGTTTCTAAGAGCTTTACTTTGCGGTTTACAAACACGCGCTAAACGGGAAATCGTGATTATGAAATTATTGGAAACCACAGGATTGTGAGAACTGTACTTATGTGTAGAAAGGGTTTATTTTGTAAGTATATTTTGTGTGTACATAGGTCATGCAGACAGAATCATTGTTCAGGTAGGCCAATTTCGACCTTTGCGGGTTAGCGAAAAACAAGAAGAGAGGCTAAAAATATAGGTAACAACAGGTCTAAAACCAACCAGCACTAGTCTACAATATGAGGTGGGATCGTAAAACAAGAGGGCCACGTGCACATAAAGAGGGGAGACCGATTGTGCGGACATAAAAAAATCAAGATGGATGAACTAGAAGTAAATTATAGATAACTTTGCGGAAATCCATGACTGAATGAATATCCAGTTTTAATTCCGCAACGCATGCAATACGTATAGGTTTGGTTGCATGTCACGTTCCCCCTTTTTTTCTCGCTGTTCTTCCCTATGCATGAGGGCGGGATGGTGGAACTGCATCCTGCAACGAAGCTTGGATTTTTGTCGCGGAATTAAACTAGATATTTTACATAACATTTAACGAACTAGAGGTCCTGTCGTTGAGTAGTTTTGAAATCTCCAACTTCATCTCTTGAACCCTTCATGACTGTAATGCGGAAATGCATAGGATAAGAATGCGTAGAAACTTTAAGCTATCCTTGTAACACAGGTATAGTAATAATTTCCTATCGATTAATATTGATTTTATGGATTCCATTGATAATTCGCTAGATAAGTATGCAGATTATAGAAGATTTTACGGCAGCGCCTGTGTTTTATTTAATTTTTATAGGCTTTATCATTATCTGCCGTAGGATGTCCACTGCTGTTTGCACCCGGTGCGATCCTGTGGTTTTCATCAGACCGTCTGTCCATCGGTGGTGGTGGGGTGGACATTCTACACTGCGCTTGCTGGTTCGTGATCTCCTTTTGAGAACCTAACGGCTCCATCAGGGCTGGTGCTTATCAATTTTTAAGTATTCATGTCCATCAAGTTTTAGCTGCCTTCTTAATTCCCTTAACTTGTGTACCTTGTTGATCACATAGTCACGTAAGTGATCATGGTTTTACCTTCTTTCGATTTCTCTGTTATTCATAACGTTATATTATTGTTACGAAAGAAAGCCGTGTCGCAAAAATATTACTACCTACATATTTAATTTTCTCAATCGTGCCGATTGAATATGGGGCAAAGTCTGTATTGTTTTTTTACCAGCTTTTATTTTGTTAACATCTACAATCGCGACTCCATTTCGTAAATCAACAGCCAGCGAAGTAACGCGCTAAGAAAAATAAAAATGATGGCAACATTACGGAAGTTAACACGGTCATTGAATGAGGCTACTGACATTTCAATTCAATAACTTGAAAGTTAAAATCATATCTGTCAGATAATACAAAACTTGAACGCCCAAGTTACGACTCTTGATACCAAACTCGACTTCAAACGTCTCATTTGCATTTAACTGTTCATAACAAGAATCTAAATTATTGTATTAAATGAGCATGAAATAAATACTGAGTCAATAGTAGGCTAAACTTTCAGACAAAGTATTTTACTTCGCAATAATAATTTTGTGAAATACATTGTTATAATGAAACTCTGGATGGCTAAATTACATAAAGATGATGATAATATTGGACATGTTTTGAAACTGGTAGTGAAGTGTCAAGTGTACGATATACTCGTATTAGGTATCCTTTACCTAAGTAGCCAGCAGCAAAATTATTTATTGTTACGCCAAAGTTGTTTCATACTGAAAAGCAAGTAACAACCCGTGTGGGTCCTAAACTGGGAACATGTCCTGGTATGCCAATTATATAAGAATAGATGAATTGATTGTTCTAAGGCACAGTACAGTCGACTCGCTGTCCGACCATGGACCATGCCCGGGTCGACGGCGCGTTGTGTTCCACGCGCGCCTCAAGGAGTGTCAGCATAGTGACGGGGCCTGTAGAGGGCCATAGCCTGCCGGGGTCGTGGGACTTTCCCATTACCGTGACCCCGGTACGTAAAGGGCTAGTGAAGGACACCGTGGATTTTAGTCAATACAAGTCTGATAGTCCCTCCCGCCCTGCCCTGGGTGGGAGGGTGGTAGGAGGGAGGACTCATTTGATGATTTTACCACGATAAAAAATAAAGGCACAGGACAGCGAAACCTGCAAGTACTGATGAATCGATTCTCGATCTACACCGAGTAAACAGCTCAAATCGATTCCACGGGACATTTCAGAAACACTACAACCTTCAAACCACCGACATTTACCTCGCAATCTTTTAGAATCCAATCTAGATAAAACGAGGGCCAGGTTATTGGCACGCCAATTTAATCGGACTTTCTGGAGGTGTCGCCCGGCAACGGGGAACAAGTGGGAGGTTACTTGAGGAGTAAGGGGAATGCATGTAGAGTTACCATGGATAAGAAAAAATGGGACAAATCGGTGGCAATGATTTTGGCGAAGCGAATAATGGTCCCGGGATGTGAAAGACTTATTAAGGATACTTTGGGAATCGCTTTTTGAACAATTATGTAACAATATCATTCTATTTTCGCAAGAAAAGAAGCAAGATAAATGCAAACACATATTGATCTTGCTTTTTAACATTTAAAAAATATCTTGTTCTTTATATAGGACAAGTCCTACTAGTGTTCTTTCACGTGGCTCCCACCACGCCACAAGGACCTACGAGTGTTTGTTCGCCCCCGGCAACCTGTTGCCGAGCGCCGGGTGGCTCGGCCCAGATAATGTTTCCCTTATTTTTAGAACCAAGTAATTATTGCCAGTTTGTAAACATCGATCGTCCCATGTGCCTCATATCCCTTAATTGGAATACGTAGGATTGTTTCAAAACATAACAGTAACTGAGATTGTTGATCACAATAATGTATAAATAATAAAATCTAATATTTATTATTACGGGAAGAAAGGACAAATAGGACACGGTACAAACAAGTAACAGTGACACGGTAACGAAGATAATGTAGGACTTTTGCGTCAAATCTCATTTTAACCCGCATTTGATCTTGGTTCTTCGTGAATTATTCATGAAATATCATGTCGAATAAGAGCCTAAAAGGTTCTGTCTACTTAATCCGGGATGAAGGGTCTTTGCAAAGCACTTTTTTGATTCCTTAAGTATTCGATGGACTTATAAGTGGTAATTGTTAAATTTGGCGGATACTTTTTTTTTTCTCATACGAACATTGTCCATCCTGCTTTAAAGGGCTTTTACGACAACATTAATTTTCGTTGACCTAGAATTTCCATCCTAGGTCCCGTCTTTTATGGCCAAAATATTTACGACTAAACCCTAAACATCACAGAAAACCAGATTAAATACTGGTTCAATCTGGTAAGACACACATCGATTTTTCCGGCGCGATCCGGTTCAGAGCAAAGCTCTTTTACCAGAACTTTTAGGGGCTACCGCATACCGATTAGCCATGTGTAGAACGAGCGAGTTACACGTCTGAATACTCTTTAAATTTTTCCATAGTTTTTTCACATAAGAGTATTTGTAATAGTCGAAAATTCATAAATTTAAAGCGAATTGAAGAGACACGTGTAAAACAGGCTTTCTTTCCACGATTGCCATTTCATTTCTATTCTATTCAGCAATCAAAACCTTTCGATTTTCTTTTCACAGTCTGTTTGATTCACATCAAGGGTTTGTAATTGGATTCTGTTGTACTTCACTTGAAGTGGTATCGCTTTGCTCAAGCAGTGTCAATGTCGTGTATTGTTTGATTTCCACTAGCTAGAAGTCGATGGAAATGAGGTTTACAGACAAATGGTTATATCATAGGCAATTTAACAGCATCAGTAAATTTCAAATTTAATAGGCCATCAGCTAATGAACGAGTATTTTTTCTTTCGCTAAACCAATGCATATTTACAAAGATGTAATTTCAAAATTCGAGAGACGGCTCGTTACGTCAGAAGCATGTAAAAACTTTACTTGCTTGTGACTTTTTACCAATTTTAAAAGTTCAGTTTGCGTAAGAAAATAAGTGTCAAATACTTTTTGATAATCTAACTGACGGACTCGTTAGATTTTTCAGTCAAATACTCTATTGTAGTTAATTGAATGTTTGAGAGTTACAAAATGATATGTGTATGAGTGGTGTCAACGCACCGCTGGTTTGAAGTTTAGGCAAGACCGCAAAAACTTTAATGAAGATAATATTAGATATTTGACGTTATTGTTAAATCGCGTGATACTAAAAATATCGTAATCGTGATCGAACATATTATTATTGTTGTTACGAAGAATAAAATACCCAAAAATATCCGTACAGTTTAACGACCACATTGAAACGAAGATTTGGTAATGGATATGCATTCCTCCAAAATGAAAGAAAAGAATCTCAATAAGATCAGACAAGATTGATGTTCACTAATTAAAAATAAAAATATATTTGAATGAACCTGATATTGAATATACAGATTTTTCTTGAGGTGAAATTCATGAGGTTAGGATTAAAATCAGCTAAATAGTACAAGCAGAGTAAGACAGCATAAGTACGGCATTTCCAAATAGTAAAAATGATAATACAGAAGTAGCACCCATTATAAATAATAAATAAAAGGTTAACATTGTTATTCAGATTATTAATGCTGGTGGTAACGTCATCGCAAACTTACAAGTCTAGTCTACTATAACTGTAGTTAGTTTTTGTAGACAGTAGGCCAGTAGGCAGTGAATACTAATTTACAAATTATTTTGACTGGCAATAATTAATCCACTGAGTAGTAATTCACTAAGTGAGTCGACATTAAACTAATGGACTAATTCGTCTCCTCCTGTAACTGAATCATTCACTACCCTTTCGTTCATACCATATTTAACAAGTTTTATTTTATTTTTGGTTTCTTTCCCTATTCCTTTGTATTTTACTGAATATGTTAAGACATTTTGCAGACAGTTGATAGACCACTGTGTATTTCATAATTTGAGCATTGACGAAACCAAGGATTAGGGCAGATACCCTGCCCAAATCCTTGGGTTCGTCAATAATTTATTTTTTTACTCTCCCGTAATGTTATTACCCATTCTTTTTTCCTTCATGTCATATTTCACTTGTTAATCTATTTTTTAATCTAGTTCTCTCTCATCCTTGATCCATTCCCATTCCTATAATATCAATTCTTTACCATTTACTACCATTTATTATCCAAATGAGTATTTACCTCCATAATTTCCTCTCCGCAGTGAATACTACAAATGCTTACAATAGTACGTGCCTTGACGTTCAATAGCCTCATTAGCCTAGTGACCGCAAGCAATTCTTTGGATTGCTATTGCTACTGTTTTTGTATTGTCTTTTGTTGTTATTTAATTACTTGGAAGGCTTTGTGCATGATTAATGATAATGGCTCTTCATGCTTTTCTATGGTATCTATTACTGGCCGAAAAAATTAGGTAGAGTTTCTACGTTGTATAAGACTTATTTTAAAGTCAAATCATCGCTCAAATATCCGATGGTTCACCATCGATTGGTTTCGGAGGAAACATAAAAAAGACGTTAAAGAAATACCAGCGGAACGAACTAAAAATCTAAGATAAAGATAAAGATAATTTTATTTTGCAAACATGGGTAACATTAAATGGTGACAAAAAAACATATTGACAAGTTCAGCCATATTTTACCAGGTAGGCATGCAAAAGATATAAAAAAATAATCAACTTATAACTGGAGAGTACAATTAAAAAACATTAGGTGCACGAAAAACTAGAGACACAAAAAATAAACATTATTCTAACTTAAAAAAATCTTTCTCAGTAAGGTATTCATTTAAAGTATAATAAGCTTTCGCCACTAAAAAGCTACGAAGTCTTTTTTTAAATAATTGTATTGGAAGCTCTTTCCAACTCTTAGGCAAGTGATTATAAATAACTGGAGCCATGCAGTAGACACTTTTGCGCATGAGTGCTGTCTTAGCTGGCTCTTGACAAAGCAAACTATTATCGCGTCTATTGCGGGGAAACACGTCAGCTATACGTCTGAAACGACTCGGGTTTGCCTTCACAAACACAGCTACTTCTAGTATGTACAGACAAGGTAATGTTAATATCATCTTATAACGTTTAAAGTATGGTTCCCAACTATCAGTGGGTTTAATTTTAAACATCGATCGAATGCATCTTTTTTGGGCCTTGAAGGCGGTTTCTTTTTCAGTAGAGTTTCCCCAAAATATGATCCCATACCGTAAATGTGATTCTACTATGCCATAATAAGCAGTAAGAAGAGCATCTGTGTTAATTATAGGTGATAATGTATATAGAGCGTATGCAGACTTACTCATCTTCTTACATAAGGTATTAATGTGGGATTTCCAATTTAATTTGTTATCTATTTTGAGACCCAAGAATTTTGTACTTTCAACTTCTTCTATAGTATCATTATTGTAGTGTATATTTAAATTAATAGCAGAGGTCTGTTGTCTAAAATGGATAACTTTAGTTTTACTCAAATTTATTTTTAAATTATTCGCGTCTAGCCAGGTTACCATCTATTGTAAACTATTATTAATATCATTCTCATAATTATCTATCATTTTACAAGGTATTGTAATCGTACTATCATCCGCAAATAGTGTTACTGGTCGATCAATAAATTTCGGCAGGTCATTTATGTATAGTATAAATTTAAAAATAAAATTCATCATTGATCAAATTCATCATCATCAAAATGTATCAATATTGTCGTATTCTAAAGTGTAATACGACAATATTGATACAAAAATAACAAAGAATTTCAGAGTAGTAACCGCAGAGTCTGGATTTGCGTCCAGTCAGAGCTATAGGCTCGTCCCCTATTACAACTGGTGAAATATGGATGTGCTATTTTTTGGTACACCTCTATCTCCGTCCTTCTGTGCGGTAAGTACCATAAGCAAATCAATAATAGTGCTGTACTGCTGGCTAAGGAACATTCAATTTGTTGCAGACTCTCTTGTTTATTTAATCGATTTCGACGACATATCAAGAGAGTGCGTTGAACCTTATGACGTTCGCCGGGCCGCGATCGCCTCTCACCACGTCATCGAATTCCCCGCTCTTAGTATAATTAATATATTTTTAACCAACAGTTTGCTTAATTTGCATTATTATTAAATTTTATGAAACCTCGATGAGCCAAAAATAAACTTACCTCTGCTTGTGTATTTTTAAATTGAATAGGGCTCATTCGACTTATTTTTTCCAAGTATTACATTTGATTCGTAAAGGGCTAGTGAAGGACACCGTGGATTTTAGTCAGTACAAGTCTGACAGTCCATGCCGCCCTGCCCTGGGTGGGAGGACTCATTTGATGATTTTACCACGATAAAAAAAAAAGTATTACATTTGATTACAATAAAAGTGAGCTTTTTCCGAACAAGACAGTCAAAAGGTTTGTATATTATTAAGTCGATTGCGACTCAATAATATGTATAGAACCTTTTGACTTTTGACTTTGACAGGCATTGGCCTGTAAATGTTCTATAACTGCAATTTTAATAAAAATTATTACAAGAAGATAAGTGTTATTACAAGTTAGTATTGAACACAAGACTGACAACACAATAGTAATCTTATCAATGTAATGCAAACTAACAATGATCAAGTTATAATGACCCAGTAAGTAATTTATAATTATTATGTCCTTTTATAAATTGTCTACGTGAAAATAGAGCTACTGAAAAGTCTATTTAGCGCGGGAACAAACTTGAGCATGGAATAATGATGGAGAAGTAAGAATATCGAGTTTCAGGAACACAATTTTAATTAAAAATATATTAAATTCCTGCGAGTCATTTCAGCAAATGATTATCTCATTTTCAAAGCATCTACGTAGCGATTATGGGTTTTCTTGTGACTAAACCACAATTTTATTAAATAATTTGTTTGTTTTGTCCAAGCGAAACATGAGGCATAATTAAAAGACTAAAATACATCTTAAAACTGGGTCTTTAGAGTTAAATTCGTGTTAACCCCGTTCCGCTACTATGTTTTGCCACAATAACAATTTTTTTACATTCTAAAAATATATATTCGACACTCGAATCTCGCGCGATTACAGGGCTATGTAATGCGAACTAAGATGCTAAAAGCATTCAAAAACAGCACATATTTGCTGCTTTATAGAGTTTATAAGTCTTTTTTTGAGGTGGTTTTGTTAAACTCGTAACAAGTTTTCGTTTGTTGACGAGACAAGATTAGAAACAACGTGGTAGTACGAAAATAGCGGAGCGGCATGAATTTGCATTTAAAAATAAAAGTAAACACTTTCGGGACCATATTAAAGTCGTTTTTGGCCACACTGTTTTCAACTTGCGTGAGTTTCTAGTTACCGACTGTGAAGAATTAGTTTTTCGGTGCCATATGTTTTTTGATAGGTTCAATAAGGCCTCCAGCCAAGGGCTTACAAACTAAATTAAAAAATAAGCGTCCACATGCTCAGTGCACCCCCTGTGGGGCATGAACCTAGGCTTAGTGCGTCGCCGGAGGAAAACAGAACATAATTTAGGGGCGAAATTAAATTTGAACTACAGGCTCAGCATCGAGGGCTGGCTCGAGCAAAGGGGAGAGGGGGGGGGGTGTAAAATGTGACTAGAAGATATCAGGGTTTTTATAACTTTTTAATCCATCTGAATGTCTACAGCAAACTTATAATACATACAAGCGCGTGTTGGCATCGCTTGAATGAAACTACGTGAAGTGTCATCAGCCGAGCACACGTAACGAATTGTTGAAAGGCTGCATTGCACAAAAATATTTTAAAAATTGCTGCGCGAGCGCACCATTACTTCGTCATTTATGTGTGTAGTAAACTTAATTACAGTAGCCCTTTCTTTTTTACACTCTGTTAGTTTCCGTGCACTAATAAGCAATCTATTTTTAGCACAGAATTTTTAATAGTAGTACGTTTTTAGTTAGGTACATTACAATAATTATGTTAATTTTATTTTTTCTTGAAGCTATTTTTGTATCTCAACCTTATCAACTTTTTTTTTATTATGAGTTAATTTGCTCTTAACCAATTAAAAATGCTGTAATAATTTCTTAATTAATGAAAAATATCATTTTAATTACCTAGTGTTTGTTTCATTAAGGAATTCGGGTATGGCGTAAAAGAAAAGTGTTTCTCATAATAATTGTTTTTTTTTTTAACATTTCCTGAACTTGGAAGATAATGAATAAGTATTAATTATAATTAATTCTGCTATTAACGCTGATAAGATCGACAAGTCTAGTTTTTTTTATTGTGGTAAAATCATTTTTTTTTATTGTGGTAACAATGACGGCACGTTTGGCGCAGTGGCTGAGCAATTGGCTTCCTGCACTATGTGTCGCGGGTTCGATTCCCGCACGGAACAAATATTTGTATGATCAGCAAGTAGTTGTTCCGGGTCTGGGTGTTTGTGTGTGTGAGTTTCTATGTTTTTAAACGTACCCACGATACAGGAGAAATTCCTAGTGTGGGGCGACGTTTTTAAAAAAAAAAAACTGTACACCCACCATAATGAGTTAAAACTCATTTGACCATCTGATTACATAAATATTTGAGATTGTGCCATCTACATAATTATCATGTACTTATCTGAAATTATTAATTGTGAAACTTTAGTCCTGTTTGCTAATTTATTTGTTCGAAACAAGTTCAGACTGGGTTTTACGTAAATAATTAATAAGTACGGGTTTTTCATTGATATTTAGTTAAGAATATATTATGTATCAAAATGTGTAGATCAAGTCGGTTTTTATGTGGTTCTCTTGTGGTTAGTCACGTGCAAAATTTGTAAACAACACGTCACCATAAAGTTCAAATAATTCGGGAATTATTTCATTTCTAATCTCGTCAAGTTAATGAATGACCTCTTTTACATTTTGTTGAGTGATATGAATTGTCCATTTTGAACTTTGTATTTTACCAAATACCTATCTGTATTGTACTTATATATAAAAATTTACATCACTGAAGCGATTTTCATAATACATAATGATTATTTAAGAGTATATGGATGAAAAACAAAAGGTACCATTTTAACTTTAAGTCAAGTCTGAATAGGTAACTTCTAAGCAAGCGTGCTTCACCATCGACCACATCTTCGCTTACCATCCGGGGAGATAGTGGTAAACCGCGAGCCTATTGTCAAATAAAAAAAAAAAAAAGAAGTTAAGCGAGTATTAATTAAGAATTTACACAATAAACGCTAAAACCATAAAAGCATTAATTAATGTTAAGTTGGCACACTTGCTTGATTTCAACGAATCGAAGGGTTGGTCAATGTTCATTACATCTGTGACGCATGACAACCCTCGCTCACCTTCGGTTCTCGAGGAAAACCCACTACCGCACTCAACGATTATAAACCTTAATGTAATTAAACTATGGTTCAATTCACAATGTTAATGTGTCGGTAATAAATTCCTGCGGTCAATTGAATGATATAGTTACAGCTCGCTATGCTCGTAAGTTTGTACTAAATATTAGTTTTTCTGTGACTGTTTTTCCATATTTATATCTGCATTTTAATAAGACTCACACACACATTCAGATAGAAAATTCGATGATTTAAAGGATTATAATGTTCAAAGTTATGAAGATTTTATCAAAAAAGTTCTTCTAGGTAGAACAAGTAATTGAATTAGGCGTCTAGTAACTAGAGGACTGAAACTAATAAAATATTTTCAATTATATAATCTTTAACAATATTAAATTTATGTGAGAAACCAGACACGGACGCAAAAAGCGAAACTAACGCTATTAATTTCAAAAATACATAAATAATTCATCACATTACATAAAGAAACCCACAACACGTCTAAATGACAACGTATAATACGAATGATAAATTTAAAAGTAAAAATATAATCAATAAAATATGTTTAATGATGACACATGAGATTTACGCAAAATATTAATTCAAATTCATTAGTTAAATGTATAGAAAATAGTCGGGAAAGAAAATGTGCCTTGCTTGGGACATGATTTTTCCAAGCAAAGCACTGTGAATGGTTTTGATTAACTAAAAGAAACATAGGTATTACGAAACAAAAGAAGTCAGAAATGTAATATAACATGTAAGGACCAAAAACTAGATGGATCAAAGATATGAGACAGGCGATTTAAGAAAACGGGAATAAGGCAGGATTCTAATCAGGCTTTGATTAACTAGAAGAAACACCAAGTATGCAAGAAGAAATATCAATTGACATGTTGGAAGATGTAACAATAATTTCTTTGAAACTCTCGCAAGTGTTAAGCGTATAGCATGTTGATTGGGCGCGTGGGACTGGCATTTAAAACATTTTGTCTGGGTCAGCAATAAATTGATGTTACTCGTTCCACGCTTGACTAAATTAATGTTACGCTGTAGATAGCCAGACATGGACTTTGAAAGCGATGGGTCAACGAATCATAGACGCACGAGGTTGAATTCTGCTATACCTTATCTATACTTGTTTAGTTTAAGAGATTTACTGCGTCTACAGGTTAAAGTCCGTTTTATTTAAACAGGTTCACCTGTGAAAACAAATCCTAGGTAAAAGTGATTACCATGTGTAAGGAAACAAAATAGTACTTGTGTAGCATCTTACAGATAAGCTATAGTGGTTTAAACACTTTTTCAACTTCACTTTTTGAGATATTGTTGCAATAAACTTGAATGATGCTGCGTCCATCAAATCTTTTGGAGCTCTATTCTAGACTTCTCATACTTGTCAGATCATATTGTCTAGATGCGCCTACGCACATGCGTTAGACATTTCACGCATGTTGCATTTCTAGGAGTTTTCCTCGTACTATTTTTACTTTTGCAGTTCAACAGACAAAGATTCCACTGAAATAAGATCTGATACAGATGACTGCAGTCTTATGAGTAGGAGTATACTCCTTTGCGTCACCGATGCTCTACTTATCTTTTGGGACAAGGTGGCTGTCTGATGTTGTAATGGAATTTAACTTGGTTGATGCTTCATTCCCGACTTAAACATAACTCTTCATCAAAATATCCATGCGTTTTGTAATCGTTGTGTACTCTAAAGTGCCATGTGTTGTTTTTGGTTTTCATGAACGTAAATGCTCATGCAATGGAGGCCGAAGGCCAAAGAGAGTTGGACGAGTCTTGTGAGAGATGACAAGAATGTGCAGGAAGTGAATGAATTTAATTCACTTTTTTCTGACCAACAGTAAAATAAAAATGATCCTGTTTTTGACCTGCTGGGTATCAATAATGAATCAGTTGGTAAATAGTTAGTCTTAATCAATATTTACTTATGTTTGTTTGGCGTTGTCAACGCTTTTTTTTTTATCGTGGTAAAATCATCAAATGAGTCCTCCCACCCAGGGCAGGACGGGAGGGACTGTCAGACTTGTACTGACTAAAATCCACGGTGTCCTTCACTAGCCCTTTACGTACCGGGGTTACGGTAATGGGAAAGTCCCGCGACCCCGGCAGGCTATGGCCCGGCGTTGTCAACGCTAGCGACATATTTATTCGGATCGAGTTGGTTCCGAATAAATACGTGCTTACTGGCTATTGCCAAAGTAAAAGTATAAAAAAATATAAAAACAGATTTCAGATTAGTGTTTGCGCATAATACTTGTGCAAAACGTCTTCTTTACGCAAGTGTTGAAATATTTTAGTGTAGTCAGCTATGGAGATACCAATAATGCTATTGTTTCAAACCGTTTAAGTGTCATAAAATATATTATTTTTAAATAAATTCATACATCAACTGGAGCACGCACAGGTCTGGTGTGGAAAGACTGGATTGATGCCTTTTCCCAGGAAAAACATCATTCGTAAAGAGAAAAAGAGTTGAGTTTTTTCTCAAGGGGGTGGAATAAATCTACAGATAAAAAAACCTGCTGCCAACTCTTACATTGCTCTTACCATGATAACATTTATCGGATGATTATCATATTCCGGTTGCAAGATTGAAGAAGTTCATCAATTAGATTAGTACATGTAAAATGAGCATGACAAGAGCAAAGAGAGCTAGAGAGACTCTGCAGTGGTTCTGGCTGTGGATGATGTTGACTTTCATCAGGGTCAACCTAACCCAAAATTTTCCCAATCAAATATGAACCTTCTCATTTTTTGACAAAGAAGAAATAATTAGGGGTTTATGAGTTGGAAATAAGCTGTTTATCGGAGAAAATAAAATTAAATAACTACAATAATATAGCGATTCGTATTCTAAAAATATCATTTATGCCAAAGGGGGCAAAAAGACTTAACAAAGATGAGCAATAACTGCCTAAAATTGTTGTCCTCTGTTTTTAGAGGGGCCAATATTTATCTGTCTGTTGGCTGGGGAGTCGCGCAGTCCATCTTTTAAGTCTATGGGGTCAGCTTATTGCTATAACTCACTGTACATACGTATCCATACACTTAAAATACGTTAGACGTAACAGCAATGACAGGAATACTAATGATACTATTATTTCAAATAGTTTAAAAGATATAAATTATAATTTATGGGGTAATACCTAAGTGTCGTGCATTAGAGGTGTAAAGATAAACAAAGAATGTGCAGACATGAGACTGTATAATTATATATGCATAGATATATTATGTAATGCCGTATTCTATAGCTATTTATGAGTCAACTCGGGGAAATGGATTTTCTCGGACAATTGTAGGTAAACAGTCATTACACGACATATACTCTGTTCCTTTAATTGCCTTTTACGTTCCAAGGTCACGGTTAGGGGTCTACTTAGACAGTCCCGCGACTTTGGCCGGCTTTTGGCCCTGCCCCTTCAGTTTGTTGAGTGAGGCGTGCGTGAAACGACGCGTCGTCAACCCGGGCTAAGACCATGATCGGACGGCGAGTCACCCATTAGCCGCGACCACGTATGATCCTTACATAAACTTTTCGACACTTCATCTGCTTGAATTTAAGGCAGATACAACATGTATCTTCAATAAAATTTCAAAGAGAATAACGAACATGAGGGCTGATGATTATCAAACGAATCCATCCATCCAAACAATCGAATTTATAAAATTAGTTAAAAAGTAGATAGTAGGGTATATTGTTTTCCTTAAAACAAAATTACAGGTACTAATTGACCTATATGTATAACACGCTCCCAGAATAAATCTCCGTATAAATCAAATAATTATTAATAATTTATTCAGTCATCCTTATTGACAGATTTAAAGTTCTACTGTCGGTACGTTTGGACCGCAAACAGCGGCTAACTATAAAATGACATAACGTGCTCAAAGAGTCAACATTAACATGCTCGATTTCCTGCACATGGGGCGCCAGTGACGGCGAACACAGTTCTGTTTAAAAAAAAAACGTTGCCCCACACTAGGAATTTCTTCCTGTATCGTGGGTGCGTTTACAAACATATAAAGCCACATACACAAACACCCAGACCCGGAACAACTACTTGCAGATCATCCAAATATTTGTTACGTGCGGGGATCGAACCCGCGACACGCTGTGCAGGAGTCGATCGCTCAGCCAGTGCGCCAACCGTGTCAACCGTGCGCATGCATACTTCAATCAATGAAAATAGCTTGCAAAATATTGTTATGATTGATTTTGATAACTTTCTATACTTCTATTATTCTATCCTTTATAATATAAAGCCGAAGAGTAAGTTTGGTTGATCGCGCTAATCTCAGGAACTACTGAATTTTGACTTGAAGAACTTTGAACTGAAGAAATTGAAAAAATATGATTGTGTCGGATAGTCGATTTTTCGATGCTATATAACAGCTACGACCAATAGGAGCCAGCGGGTGAAACCGCGGGGTACAGCAAGTACAAAATAAAGTTAACTATCGAGACGAACTATTTATTCGGTTCAGATCCTGTTGGAGATTTTAGTTATTATCTTGCAACACAAACATCAAATTCGTGTAAATCCTCTTACATGTGGTAGCAACACTATCCATTCCCTTCCATCTGCGACATTGTCTCAATATACACGTGCATTTATAATCTCCGATATTTTATACAATCTTCCCCGGCACCAAGCCAGCACCGCATCAGTTATCAACAACTAACAAGCTATACAGATCTGGGGAACGAGCTGGACAGAACCAACGACTAGTGGTCCACTATGACCTAGGATCGAGGAAACTGGAAGTCACGGAGAGAAGCCTTAGCCCAGCAGTGGGACTGTGGGGTATCAGTATCACAGGTCAAGATCTTAATATCAAGGCCTGACAAGTAAATATCTTAAAGAAGTTGGTAGCGGAATTTCGCTAGTTGTTGAATTTGAGCAAGGCTTATTTTAGATACCGACTTAATAAGCCTTTGTTACGAAAATATAAAAACGGAGAGTCTCATTTATTGATCGGTAAGTACTTTATGAAGGTATCTGGTCTTTGAAAACGCTTAAGAAACCCATTTAACAATTACTTCAGCATGGCTGATACTTAATACGATATTTTGAGATGATGAGAGAATTGTGAATTCTGTTACTAGCTGTTGCTAACTTTTGCAAGCGGCTTCACCTGCGTCCAGATTCCTAGGCAGCTCACTCAGGGACTGCCACGGTAAAGCTATTGCATAGCAATTTAAAAAAAAAAACAAGAAAAAGTTAGCGACTACCGCGAATATTTAACGAGAATATAATTTATTTAAAATATTTGTGGTGCACTACTGTAATAAAGAAAAATAAATTATAATGAAGATATAAGTGGGTCTTTTATATACAGGATTCCCAGGTCTCACTTCCAAACAGGGTCAAAATTTTCAACAGGTTATGGGCTTCCATTGCGCCACTCTGCTTTGTTGCAGGTGAATTTTATAAGTAGGTTTCATTGTGAACACCTCCTTTTGTATGAGTACGAGTACGAACAAGTAAATTGTCTTAATGACGGATGTTTTTATGATTGCCGAAGTCTTTCGAACTGAAACGACGTTAGACGAGTGTTAGGGTTTTTTCCTTAGGTATTTTCGTTACGGAATTATTGATTCGGTCGCCGCGGTCCAGTGGCGTAGCTAGGCCAGAAGGGGCCCCGTATCAAAACTTGTTTGGAGCCCTTTTAATCTAAGTTTAGTAGAACAAAGACAATAGCATCCTGATCCTGACTCGTGTAACTAATGCTATTACTGACTGATAGTAGCTCATTTTTAGTTCATTAGCTCATTCAAAACAAGATATAGCCTTTTTGAAAATAGAGTTCAATAATTGGAGCTTTACCGCCGCGATAAGTATTCATTTAAGAGCAACATTTTATGTTTTTATTCCAATCGTCGGGGGCCCTTGACACTTGGGGGCCCCGTATAATTGATACGGCTGATACGGCGGTAGCTACGCCTCTGCCGCGGTCAGAGCCCGTAATAAAAGCTATGCAATAGCTTAAAAAGGAAGAAAACTATCGCCTTCATTCGATTCCTACGTAAAACAAGTGAACATGTCCAAGGTAAACATTTAAATGTGTGCGTGGCGCTCACTCACACATTTCTAAAAAAGTCGGTTCACAACAAACGTTACGTTTTGTTTTGATCGCAGAATGTGCACATTTTATAACCTAAGGCTTTCACAGAAATGCAGAATAGCGGGATTGAACCAAACCAGACATTTTCAAAGATTTTTTGGGCCTAAAGAAGGTTTTTGAGGCATTTCGAAGATGATTTAGCTAAACATTTTAGTATAGATTTCCAGAGGTTAATATTACACCAGAAGTTTCCAATATCTGCCTAATCTTTGCTTCTTACAATTAAATGAAAAAAAAAAGGTATACCACAAAACAGGTAGAAGAACCAAAGAGGTACAATTATCGTGACTGAGAATAGCAACGAAGGTTGATGGGCTGGGACACTGTTTTAATAGCAAGGCGACACCAACGAAAATAAATACATGTCTGTTTAATAGTAGTCATTTGGACACCAATTGGTTTTGTCACGAAGGGCATGCGTAGTCATGTTTTGGAATAAGACTAAATAATGACAGAATTAAAGCTATCATGTCTCAAGAGAATCATGGTTGGAGATATGACGAAGTTATTGTGCATAATCGGCCTATAATGTGCCCACTGCCTACTTCTGGAACATAGGCCTCCTCTCTATGATAGACAAATCAGCACTAGATTACAACCCATTCGGTTGTAATCATGTGTTGGTTGGGAGATGTCAGAAAATGTCTTCGAAATTTTTGGTTTTAGGACATGCCGGTTTCCTCAAGATACGTTCACCGTTTGAAAAAAAAGCGGTTATGAAACAAATTAGACAATATAATGTAAACAAGAGTAACATTATCTTGTAAGTATGCCTAATAAGGGAACAGTGTATAAGACGGGGACCCGGGGTATGATGGGAAAACACACACTTAAGGCAAACTTAACACAATACTAACGTAGCGCAAGCGCCAACAGGACGCCATTTGCAAGCGGCCATTAAAAAATGGCGTCTTGTTAGCGCTTGCGCTACGTTAATGTTGTGTTAAGTTTGCCGTAAATGTGTGTGTCCCTGCGTCCCCGTCTTATACACTGTTCCCCTATCTACCTACGAATAAGAATAAGAATAAGAATATTTTTATTTGTTCAAAACACGCGTTTACACACAATGTTAAGCATGCAAGCTACATGCTACCTAATTTTATTTAGGACTTTTGTACCCGTTTCACTCAACAGACATCTAAATTCTTAAATTTAACTATCTGACTGATTCCTTGATATTTGAAAGTGTCTGTACTCGTAATTGTAAAAATTGCTTTGAGTTTGAGTTCATCCATCAATTTGAATGTTGATTATGTTGGCACAATGGGATTTTTAAAGTGTTGACGCACGTAAGGGGGCGAATGATTGAATTGACACGTCACCACTACCCTCCCGCACCGCGCGTTTAGTCCAAACCCCAAGACCTGTCATTAAGGTCTTGATTTCGAGAGTCCGAAGGTCTTGGTTAATGACGTCAAAGACGAAGATGGTGATGATTCAGGATATGGAATACCCCAAAAGTTACAATTTAATCTGTCAACCCAATCAAACGATTTTACACCTTATGAATCACATCACGCAAAACTCAAATTAATCCAACTTTTTGTAACCAGACCTCAATTTCAGGAAATTCAATATTGCACTTTGAAAACGTTAATTTAGCGTATAAACCCGAGTTCGCCCGCTTATCGTAGAGCCATACGAAAATAGTCCTACTGACCACAGATCCATGATTCATGGTTACTTTGCTACGCGATTTACTCGTAAAGTTACATAAAAACGTATGTTAATTAAGGCAATTTTGCAATGCACATAATGTTAATACGGCTACTGACGCGATACTGATTCTTGCGAAATTAGTAATAATATGTTATCCTTCGTATGACGTCATTAGTATCAAGGTTACGCAGGTTCAGTGTTTATGAGTGAACTCTATACCTAATTTTTTTTGGCTAGACTAAACTTTTTGGCTAAATCTAAAGGATATTAATAGGATAAAAACGTGAGCACGTGTTTATAAACACGGCAGTTGCATAGTAAATATTAGTAAAAGGCTAAAGTTGAGAGCTTACTACGTTATGTTTAGTAAGGATTAATAGAAATTGATTGGTAGAGAATGCCTCAGACATTAAGCCCGTCTATGTACCTTTGGTGTTAACCAAAGTTTGAAGCTATACACGCATTTTCATCAAAGGACAGATTTTGAAAATAAATGGTTGAAATTCAGTGGGCCTAGACACATATTAAAGGTGTACATGCCGAAGAAATGCTTACAAACAAATAATCTAAACATGACAAATATTCAAACATTGAAATTCACAATCATTAAAACGAAGCACTGTAACTGAAAATAACATACCAGACAGCTGCAAGAAAGCTTGTATAAACTATAAATATCTACAATGTTTATATTGAGATAACATATCATGTAATGAACTTGTCAACTCCACTTAGATGCAATGTCTTCTTTATAAACAAATAGCATTATGTTTCTTATTATAATGATCATTAAGTACATGATACATCGAGTCTACAAAATCATTAAAATCTGGAATTGGTTCACTAGCAAATATGATATTAATTTCCATCGAAAAGAAAAATGACAATTTGAAGTAGCCGAAATACATAATTGAGGAAATACGTAATTTCGAGGGAACCACTGAAGCTTAAAAGACAAATCGGCTAGAAAATGCGCAATAGTTTTTAATATTTCCGTTGCACAAATTCGAAAGTACAGTTGGAAAATACATTTATTATAGTTACCCAGAATGTTAACAACCATCTACTTAGTTTACAAGGAAAATATTTTGAAAATGTACTAAATCACAAAGGTAATACGGGTACCAGAGTCGTAACTCAGCCAGACCTGCAAGAAATTGAGGACATCGTTGAATCCATAAATGATAATGGTACTCACAACAATTCCGTTGAAGCAAAAATACACAATAAACTGTGTATCAGTCCCACAAGTGTCCGATCAAAAGAAATCACAGTCAGAAAACAAATAGTCTGGAACAAAATCCATGCACAACAAAACACAAGAAACACACGCCACATCGAAGTTGTCGCATCGGTGGCGAAACGTAAACTGAACACAACGTAGGAATGAGGTAAACACCATTATATAAATTTAATTGGAGATAATTGCGCGAAAACCGCAGCTGCGTGACGTAGAGGATGCCATTATCAAGCGCTATACGACGTTTTTCCTAGAAGCGAGCCGTGGGCACGGCTCTCTTTGCCATTCATCTAAATTACGATAAATGTAAGGCAATAGCGGGCTGGGGAACAACTTGATCTTGCTAAACAAATGGCCTACAAATCGGTTTGTTGGAAAACGCTCCGTTCAGAAATTGAAACTAGTATTCTTTGAATATTTGAAAAAGGAGATTTCAGCGAAACTAGACAGCGAGAAATTTACATTAAGGATCATTCCAGAAAGATTCAATAAAGCTACAGGTGCAAAAACTTGCGAGCGTGCTTCAATCAAGGCAGTTAAGATTAACATATTAAATGGCTAAATCAAAAAGCTGTTTACGCGCTTTGTACGTGAATAAGCAAGAATGCTTCTTAATTTATTCTTACTTCGTGTTTGTTCTCAGTATGCACGCGACGCGCGAAGTCGGCAATTCTCGGCTTTAATCCAGTAAAGTGATTAAGTCGAATGCCTGCTAACGTGTCAGGGAAATACGTAACTTGTTTCAATTTTTTTAATTGTTGGGCATTAGTCACACATCCAAAATGAACGTAAGAAGCGTTTTTATTTAATTATCACCCTGGGGTTTGATAATTGAAGCCGCGTTTGTTAATGGTAATAACGTCTACTGGGGGCCAACCACGAGAGTAGTTCCGCTGAGGGAAAGAGACATAGCTATACAAGTCGTCTAGCGCTATCTCGTTCCCTCAGCGGAACTACTCTCGTTTTAAGACGTCACGGTAGCCCCCTGGGGACCTACAATGACGTTAGTAAGTGAAGGTTTTTATTTGTTGGATTTTTTATTATCGTGGATGATTTTAGTCAGTACAAGTCTGACAGTCCCTCCCGCCCTGCCCTGGGTGGGAGGACTCATTTGATGATTTTACCACGATAAAAAAAAAGGTATGTACGAGTATAAGTCAACAAGATAGTATTGAATCCTGACCATTTATTTACAATCACCTTCTGCTTTTATCCTCAGGTAGTAAACGAAATGTCTACAGAACGAATAAATGATGCAACAGGCTTGAAAAACGTTTGAATAACACTACATTCAGGAAGTAGTTGTATCAACTAATGATCAAAAGACATCAACTTTAGAGCGCATTGTATGCAGATGCGTACAAAAAGTTAGTACAACAACGTCTGAATGTTTACTACACAAACTATGACTAATGATTGTACTACCGGGCAGATTATGATTGAGTTTTTCTGCCAGTATCAACAAGAAATCAACAGAAACCAAAAATACTCGTGCAGTTTTTCACGAAGAAATATTCTGCGTTGACGGGCAATCTTCATTACTAAAGTGAATGAAAAAAGAAAGAAAACCTCTGGATGACCTGAAGATTTCGACTCATAAAAAAGGCAAATATTTGATGATGCATCATACGACTATCGAAAACCTATTTAACGAAACGTTAACAAAAGCTCAAGAGATTATAGATGACGATAATGAAATCTTGTTTACTACTGCAACACGTTGATTATACTATAACTTATCTATTACAGTGACTGTGCGTGCTGATGATTTGATATTATGTAACAGAGTAGCACGTGGCCAGTTGCGGTTAGATCCACGATGGGTGAACGTGGAGGATAGCAATATTCTAGAATAAGGAAACTGCAAGCAAGGTTGATAACCTCGCGGAGAATTTTGTAAAGGGATCTATACAGTTTATAGCTTGTTTGATATAAGATTCAAACAGCTGTGTAGAAAGGACTTTTTTAATTCAGATGATCTGCAATTTTACTTTTTCGCAGAATAGAGTATTGAGATCAAATATTCTAGAGGCAGGTTCATCTTTAGCGCACTCTTTATCCACTTTATTGTATCTATTTGGATATCTTTGTCCAAGCTCCATAATTTTATTAAGTACTCTGCTATTTCTGATTTCTATAACATTAATATTTAAATGTGTTAATAAAATTATGACACTATTCCTATTTCATAACGCTTCTGATCTAACACTACCTTGCTTCTTTTAACTTTAACCTCGTTACTATAGATGCTAAGATCAGATTGATTTTCTTCAAAAGATCATTTGTGGAAGTTGGAACATTTGCATGTTTTAAAATGATTTCTTCAAAATCTACCTTTACTTGTGATTTTACAAATAGTATCGCCACAACCTAAGGTTTCCTGTTTCCATATTTTCTACACCAAGTTAGTCTCAATTTAGATTTCGTGTTCTCAAATGCTTAATCAAACTTGGCTAAAATTTTCCATTTGTGGACACTGGCCTGCAAGTAGGACACGCTACACACTAACACTTGTATCCTATCCATATCTATTCATGTGCATGATAACCTTATATCTTGTGCTGGCATCATCTCGGTTTGCATATGAATGGAGCTTTAAAATTGTATTGTTCTCTTCATTTCTTGATCAAATACGTACATGGAGACTGTGCTATTATTAAATACTGTTGTAGAGTGTACACTGATCACAAGATTCACTATACCGGGCTTGCACTTACTAAGTCAATATAACAGCAAGTACAAAATCTTACTTTACGTTATTCAATATTTTCAACATGGTTGTATGTTAATCTCTTGAAACAGAAATATAAACAAAATATTAAAACACTTTTTCTATATTCAACCTTGTATCTTTACTTTATTATTGTTGGAATCATCAAGCAGATAAACTAATTACAGTGATACAAAAGACGTAACATCCTGGAAATCTTCAAATCGGTTATAACTGCTACAAATAATTTGTATTGACATCTAACATTTGAAACAAATCCATTAGTAAGCCACAGATGTAATTAGTCCAACAAAGACAATATCGAACAATTAATAGTGAAACTCATTAATCAGTTCATAGTCCACTTAGCAGCGGACGTTTGAAGCCGACCCTTGTCTAAACATTTGAATTGGATTGATCTTTTATCAATATTTAGACTATAAATATAATTTTATACCGTTCCTGTGGCTTCTAATTAATTTAAATCAAATTCGGGAGCCATTTTGGTACACACTGTACAATCAAAAGTATTAGGTTTTTCAAATCAATTAAAATATTTAAGTCTCATTTTTGAGGAATTCTTCAGTAAATAGACTTAAAGTTAAAGCAAAATCACTAAGGAGCTGGAATGTTGTGCAAAAGCAAAACGTAATTCGAACTATTTCTATCTTTATAATAATCCAAGACGAGGACGGACGTAATACTTGCAGCTCAATGTTACATACTTGTTTTAATGTACATAAAGAATGCTTATATGATGGCAGAATGATAGCGCTTAATCGAATTAGAACGTATTCAGACGACTGGTTCATACGTTCGCTTCGTGTTGTTAAAAACAGTAAACGTACAAGCCAGTAGACTTGTCTAAGTTCTTATTTTTCACTACCCGAATTTGTTTGTCAAAATAGAATAAAGCCTTATTTAGATGCAAGAACTCGCACGCGATTTGCGTGTTTTCACCTGCAAGTAAACTTCCGCGAGAAATGTCCGACAGTCTGTCCGACAGCAACTTGCAAATGTAAATTACATTGCAAGTACGCTCGCGACAGTTTGCCAGTCATTTCCTGCGAGTTGTCGCACAAGCAATTGATAGCATGTCTAAACGTGTTTGCGTCATCTCGTGACAGTTCTCGTAGCTTATCCGTTTAGTTCCGTATATTTCTTGCACTCGCGACAGTTTATTGTTGAAAAATGTTTAAAAGTAAGTTAAAACACTTGTTTTTACTTACTTTTAAACATTCCTCGTGGAGAGTATTGTACAAAGCCTTGCATACTTCAGGAACAATGTTTGATAAAGTGCATACGGGAATTCTAAATAAATACATCAATGAATGGTAGGAATCCCCTGAAAAAAAACACAAATGTTCACCAAATATAGTTACAAAAAGATGTCAGTGCGCTTCAAAATAAATATTATCTTGTGAAAGTTTTCAAATAAAATAAAATTCATTAAAAAAATACAGCCTAATTGAGAACAGGAGGTCCTAAATTTGGCTATATTTTTTTTCGAGTCGGAATATATACATACCGTAGGCTAAAAATCGCAGCGTCAAAAGAAGCCTTTCCTTCGGTGATATCGAATCTCGGAAATGAGTTTCTCGTTTTTTTATAACATGCCCAACTTTTAGTAATAACACTTCTAAATCGACTGCGGTCATACGAACAAAATTGAAATATTGTTGAGCATGTTCTATCTGTAGTTCCTTCAATAAATTATAGTAAGGACCAGCTTCATGTCGTCTCAAAATCCACTGTCGAACCCAAGCAGATCTTTTTTTATTCCTTGATAACAAAATTGTTATTGCAGCTGCTAGACGGACGCGTCTTCTCGGCATGATACTACATTGATTGTCATAGTTTTCGCGACATCCATTAGTTCTCATGTGTAAACATCCCTGCGATAAGTAGCGACAGTATGATCTGCGAGTTTCTCGCGAGACAGTAATTGCATGTATAAATTGCAGGAATTGATATTATATGTAAACGTTATTGCAAGAAACTCGTGCAAGACTTCCGCGAGTTTACTTGCAGGTGAAAACACGGCCATGCGGACTTTATAGGTACCTACAACGAAATCAGTTGATCAAACAAATACCGCAATGTAGTAGAACTCGCATGCGAGTTATTGCTCCGTCTAAATGAGGCTTTACGCCGTTACTGGCTAAGGGTAAGTTCACACAAATACTGGAATCTTCGATCTTTTCGTGTAGTAAATAAAGTAAGGTTTTGAGTAAAAGTGCGCGCAGCGTCGCGCCTTTATGTGAATTGACATTAGCGACTGTCCAAGATTGATACAAATGACAGACGGGATCAACAGATTGACGTGCTTTATGATGCATGGAGGAAACTTAGAGTGTTTAAAATCCATTAACGGATCGACCTAGACAAGCGCGGCTTAACCTTGAAGAACGACATTTAGCCATGAACTCTACCACTTGTCCATACTTCTAAAATATTTATTTAAGTAACCTTTATGTCGTATTGTTCATTAATGTACGGTGTAGTTATTTCAAACTAGTTCTTTTTGGTCCCTCGGCCGACCGGTTCTACTTACGTCAATGCCAGTACGGGGTTTCCCAAGTGTTGTTTTTATATTGTGATTATTATTTTTAGATTTATCTCATAAATAGATTATTAAAAAACAAGTACTTATTCATACAGTGAAGAGCAGTTTTTATTGATTTAAAATACCGACTTGTATTTTTATAACCGTAGGGAAGAAATCATTGTTTACTTATTGGTTAACAATCCGAAGTTCAACGGCTTAAAATATGAATTGACAACCTCCTTCTTTTCAGAAATTGGTTAAAAACGATCGTCGGTTCTTTCTGAAAACACACATCATCCTTTACAAAGTTATTTACAGCTCTGACATCACTGTCCAAATTATAGTGACTTTTTCCTAACAAAAGGACAGTTATTGGGTTGACGCCACGAATAAATCTGTCTGAAGGCCTTTACACACAGAGCGCTATCCGTTCCGGCAATGCGATCTGGCGACACGACCTGATCGCATGCGATCTCGCTAATCTATGGATGTCCTTAAGTGCTTTCTCACCACCGGCGTCAGATCGCTTCGCGTTTCGCCTTTAATACAGAGATGTCTGTCAGAGATCGCACTCTGTGAGAAAAAGCCTTGAATCATAGTGATCTTTATTCTCGTACAAATAAGGTACTAATAAAAAGGCTACACATCAAGCTATAAAACCAGTTATATTTCCGCAAATTGATCAGTCAGTTAATACTGGTTTTGCATAGCTTAATGTGTCCACGTGTCATTAAAGAAATTAAGGAGTAATATTACTTACAAAACTTAGAAGAGATGAATAATTAGAATCGTGCATTACCTGAAACGAAAATCAAAATTTAATATAAACAATCTTGTTATAGTTATTATGTTGGGCGGTGGCCAGAATCTCACCTATCTGAGATATCCGTAGCTATCAAATGTGTGCTGAAATTACCTTTTGACCTTGGAATGGTCGTCTCAATTTGAATGTGATTGGTTGTATGACGTCTGATGTGTGTGATTGGGATTACTTTGATGGATGTGTTGGATGAGCAGGCGTTTTCTATGATACTCGAGGGTTCTCCTTTGTGGAACCATCTTTACATAGTAATAATTCACACCGAGCCACGACTCGAAATCTATCTTAATTTCATACACGGAAATATACATTTTTCACCGATGACACGACGCAACGCATTGCGGGGCCCAGTGCATATGTTTTAATATAAGCGACTCAAAATCTACCTTTTGTTTCTACACGAAAAGATACACATTTCCATTGTCTATACGTATCGTCGCGTCACATCGCAACGCGTTGTGTGTGTACTGACCCTTAGAACTTTCAAACTACGCAATGGATTTAAATATGGTTTCATCAATTGACAGTGATTTAAGAGCTTTATATGTATGTATAATATACACAAATCATACTCAACAGGGTAAGTATATTAGTATGCCAGTAAAGGGCCTTAAAATCGTTCCACGAAATCTTTGAAAGCGTCTTTGATCTTTTCCGGAAAGAAAATAAAATGAAGAGGGATAATCAAAATTTAATTTAAAAGATTATGAAAACATAAAATATCAAAGAGATGACATAATGTTTAAAAAAAAGAATATAGGTGCTATTAAAAAGAATCCTGAATATTTTTTTCAAAGAAAACAAAAACTCTTATTTTGTAAGACAAAGGAAGCAGAGTTTAAATTATACGTGTCTAAAACGGCCACTTTAGGCAATATGACAGGCCTGTTGATCTAGTGGTTAGTGACCCTGACTGCTATGCCGGAGGTCGTGGGTTCGATTCCCACCCAGGACAAATGTTTGTGTGATGAGCACGATCATTTGTTCTGTGTCTGGGTGTAATTTATCTATAATATGTATGTATTTAGAAATATATAAGTATGTTTATCAGTTGTCTAGTACCCATAACACAAGCTCTGCTTAGCTTGGGACTAGATGGCGTTGTGTGATAGTTGTGGAATATTTATTTATTTAATATTCCTGATAATTCACGAGGAGAATCATTAGGAATATTGCTAAGTGACCGTATTAGACTCTCAGTCCACCTGCGAACTAGTTTACGAGGCTTTCGAATTTTTCCCTATGTTGTATGTATTTTCAGTTAGCCCATTGGGGTTTGAATTTCCAAAAATCTTGAAACACGTGTTTTAATTTGGCAGATAGGTTTACAAATTTTACGCAAATCGGATGAAATTTACAGTAATTTTCATACAAAATTTCATCCTATTTTGAATGTTTGTGCACGCCTAGACCCACCGGTTCCAACTATGTGTTGATCGATCAGTCAGCTACTCAGATTTTTCTCTTAAAAATACATTTTTGAAGTGAAAACTTCTTTAGCGGCGTTGTGCACTTTTTTTGGAATGGGTAAAAAATGTTAAACTCGCGTCAGGACACGTGACCTGATCGAAAATTCGTAAGACGGCGCAGGGCGCTTGCGCGAATGTTCGTGTGTGTTTATTACTATTGAAGTTTTCACTTCCGCCGGCACTCCCGGAGTGCAACCCGTCGTTTTTTTTTTGTTAAAAACGTCGCTGCACATTAGAAATTTCTCCTGCATCGTGGGCGCGTTTACAAACATAGAAACCACACACACAAACACCCAGACCCGGAACAACTACTTGCAGATCATACAAATATTTGTTCCGTGCGGGAATCGAACCCGAGACACATAGCGCAGGAGTCCAATTGCTCAGCCACTGCGCCAAACTAGGTGTTCTTCGTGGTATCAACTCCGCTGCTCGACGCCTATTGGTCGTTCCTCAATAACTGGACTCCGAAACACAAATATAATTTTCAGTTCTAACCAGTACTTCCAGAGATTAGCGCGTTCAAAACATCAAATAAGATCTTCAGCATTGAAATATAGTATAGATATAGAATTTGAGCATTCCAAATACTACAGGTTCGCGACCTCGTAGTACGTAGTACACGTCAACCTTCAAGGAATCCTATCAGATAATTGATGACAACCAGTAGTGCCACGTGTAGCTGTGATGCAACTAATGCAACGCAGATGCGCCTGAGACGGTAAACATTATAGGGCTGGCGAGAGCTGGAAATGTGCGAATTTAAAATCGAAAGTTTGTGAGGATGTATAGATAAGATACTTTCTATTCTTTGGTAAGATAGAGATAGATTATAACCTGCATTAACACATAGCTAGCACAGCACATGCATAACTGGCAACAGCTAGCTGCTGAAGGATATTTAGATACCAGAAGTTATCAGAAGGATTTTTATAAAAATTGTAAACTCATTCCACGTTGTAGTCTTAAAATAATTAATTGATTACCAGAAACATTAAAATTGCTTGCGAAATATATTAATGGACCACATTTATATCGTAAGATTACCATATCGATATCGTAAGATTACGATAGCTCATTTTGATGAGCATCAAGATGGCGGAACCTATCCTACTTTGACGACAAAATGGCGGGACCAGACACATCTTGTCATATTTCCTTTACATTCAGAGGTACAATGTCTTGTTTAGGATACGAATAGATAGATATGTAGTACAAACACTTAATGGTGATAAAATTTTTAATGGGGGATTTGGTTCCGCCACTTTGATGCTCACCTCGGTTTGGCTCCTCTAAAGCCACTCATACACGAGCTGGTCGAGCAGTCAGTGTAAGCCTGGTGACTATGTTACCGCACCGAAAGCAGTTCGACTGCTCGAGCAATCAGTGTACGTTTTAACGTATAACAGCAAGTTTGTTATGCAGTTGCAGCTTAAAGCAGTTGGCACTGACTTAATTAATCAGTTCGTGTATAGCCGGAGCTTAGATGATTTTGGAGAAGTTGCGTAAATTATGAAGGAATATAGATGAAATTCAATATTTTAGATTCTTTGAGATGGTACATAATTTTTACGGAAGTAATGGAAGTGAATACAGAAGAATGGAAGTGCTGACAGAAGAATGGAATTGGTTTTTTAACGACCCCGGAAATAACACAGAACTAGGGCAGGTGAGTTGTTGAATAATGAGGGGATATTTCTACAGGTTCAATGGAACAAATCCTTTTGAAGTAACCCCTGAAGGTCGGGGTCGTCAAGCAACGGTTGCCTAGGATCTTTTGAAGCAGAAATATATAATTTGTAAGCTTCGGAAGCTCTAAATATGCAAATTATGTAATATCTTCAAGTGAATAAGCGTCTACCGCTTTACATAGGTATTAACTATACAACGATAAGTACATTTATCTATATATATAAAAGGAGAACTGACTGACTGACATATCAACGTACAGCCGAAACTACTGGGGCTAGGAATGTGAAATTTTGCACACGGCTTCCTATTATAATGTAGGGGAGCACTAAGAAGGGGTTTTTGGAAATTCAAACTTTAAGGGGGTGAAAAGGGGGAATTAGGAAAGAACGTAACCCACGCGGACGAAGTCGCGGGCAAAGTGCTAGTTTATTATATTTGTTTTATTTTTATCCGTTTATTTGATAATTTCTATACAGAAGCTGAAAGTGAAAGTACCTTTAATCTATTTATATAAAAGAACAGGGTTTGGTATTAAGACTTGACTACAAACCAAACCCAAACCGCTAAACGCAGAAACTTGAATTTTGGACAGCAGTTGCAGTCTACCATGCAAGGGGGCAATAACACGGGATTTTGAGAAAAGTTTCAATGAAATATCTTATTCGTTTGGTTTAGAATCTAGAAACTATCTAAAACGTAATTTTTTTTTAAAGTTACAATTTTAGTTCGATAGTGATACATTTTAGATTTTTCAAAAGTATCGCCTACGGAGAGTGGCCGAGCATTTAAATTCACTGAGTTTGAAGTTAATAACACATGCAGACGAAGTCGCGGGCGGAGTGCTAGTAACTAAATAAATTATCATATTTTGCCAGCCCTGTATTTCAGTAGCAAGTAATACACTCACTCGTAGGTCGCATGATAATGTTTGTATTGTGCACACAATGATTGTTATTTGTAAATGGCCTGGTATTACCGGTTTCCTATCTACACAAATTATATATAGACGTAGTCTGTCTTGATTTGATGGTTATCCTGGGTATTTATCTTTCAGTTTGGTAGTGAGAACACTATTAAATCATTCTTTTACAAGATATTATATACATATAATTTATAAACTAAATTATTAATTTTTAGAACTACGGATCGTGAAATTGCTATAAGGGAGGAATAAGAATGTAATAGATGGATAATGTGCAATAAAATAAAGCTAGAAAGGAGGTAAATACTGACTAAACTGAGATACAAGTCAAGAATAGGTTACTTCTAGGCAAGCGTGCTTCACCCTCGACCACATTATTGCCTACCATCAGGCGAGATAGAGGTCAATCGCAAAACTATCGTTAAATAAAAATGAATGTAATCAAGGTTTTTTCTTTCTTCTTTCTCTTTTCTTTCTTTCTTTTTTTTTTTTTGGGGGAGAGGTCTGTATGGAAGGTCTGCCGAATGCTGAACGGAACCGAAGATCAAAGCGGCAAAGCTATTGAGTGTTAATTGGACGAAAATCCACTGATCTGTGTTATGTTATATTTCTTGGCAAATTAGTATTAACATCGTCTGTCGTCTACTATAATCTAGGTGTCATAAGTCATAAACAGCTTCCTTTTCCGGGTAAATAGACTTCATAAGTTGTCAATACATGCATAGTAAATAACACATAATTACGGGTATGTTAATAAGGTTCCGTTATCTCATTAACCATATAAATACGTAGAAGATAGTGCGAATAGTAAAAGAAAATTTTTTAAATACGATGGACGGAACTTTCAACGAAAAACGAATTCGTTGCTGCCATAAAAAAAGACGCAAAAAGAAAAAAAAACAATAAAAAGCATTCTAATACGCTCTCCTTGCAATAATTTCTATTTTTTTACATGATCTATGTCGTGAATGTGAGTATACAAAGGAAATGAATAACAATAGTCGGAAATCAAAATATTTTTTCCGTGTCTGCGATGAGCGGAAAATGACCTTTGTCAACCCACCTCCTTTGACAATTTCGTCAAACATGTCCTTCCTGAAACATGGGGATCACATATTACGATATTTATGACGTTATTTTGTAGTCTCTACAGTATATAATATAAGAAAGGTGTGGTTATACACAAAGGATAAATGTGATCCAGATCATTAAACCCCGAACCGTAAGGGCTATTGAAGGACACCGTGGATTTTCGTCAGTACAAGTCTGACAGTCCCTCCTGCCCTGCCTTAGGTGTTTTTTTTTTATCGTGGTAAAATCATCAAATGAGTCCTCCCACCCAGGGCAGGGCGGGAGGGACTGTCAGACTTGTACTGACTAAAATCCACGTTGTCCTTCAATAGCCCTTTACGTACTAGGGTCACGGTAATCCCTTGGTCCCGCGACCCCAGCAGGCTTTGGCCCTCTACAGGCCCCGTCACTATGCTGACACGCCTTGAGGCGCGCGTGGAACACAACGCGACGTCGCACGGTGGGCTGAAATCAAGCTCTAATGGACTTAGGGATTCACGAAAATTGATAAGCAATTAAAAAAAAAATAAAGACGGCTTGGCGATCTACCACAAAATACAAGAAATTTTTCTTCTGCGATTTTTGTATATACTTAATATTTTAAAAGTTATAACGATTTGAATTTATTTTTGTATGGAGAAATTTGATTTTATATGAATAACTTTTAATTCTCAAGAGTTCTCAAATAACCGCTTTCGGTATTCGATTGCGCTATTTTTTAGGCAAATTATCCGATATAGCACTTGCTTCGATTTTCTTCGATTTTGGAGAAAATTGTTTTTCATTCCCTTTTCCACACCACCTTTGAGGTAGAGAACTAAGCGCGTTTTTTTTTATCAGTGGTGTCTCCAGGAGGCCTAATCCACTCATACGCACACTCACAAACTCACTCACAAAATTATCACTTAGACAATTTCATCAGATTCAGATTCGTTCTCTAAATGTTCCACATTAACAAATTTTCCCGCTCATCATCTTCAAATGTTGTAGATAAAAGAAGCATGGCTTTCGCTTCTTCTGAAAATGGTTTGTGTTTCCGTATCATTTTATGACGTTTTGATGATATATACTAACTGGGTCTGAACTAATTATTAAATTATTGAAAATATCCTCATTATTAGCTCTTCTGCAGACTTTCCTTGAATGGTGTTGGCGATATCGCCTAAAGTCTTTATTTCTAGATTCAGCCGCTTCTTCATTAATCGCTAATTTCTGTTTCCTTCAATTCATTTATCTCCGTTTCAATTTCGGTTTTCTCTCTTAAAATCGTTGATTTATTCTCTTTTTCAAACTTGAAAAATATTGGACGACACCAATATGCAGAATTTGGTGAGTCGTTTTCCCAGATAATTTGTTCCTCAGAAATATTTTTTATTGGTACTAAACTACCCATAAAAATACTTGAATCATATGTCGAAGCACTGTCCACTTTGTCCTCCGTTGTCATTTTTTGCTTATAGTTTGCTTGATTCGAGGCACCATCCATTCCCCATTTGCTTATCATTGTCAACTCCTTAAAGTCTGCGCTATCAATATTGATTGCTTTGAATAATATCCTTTTGGTGGTTATATCTAATAGACGCTGCAATTTTATTCCAGCAGTTTTATCTGTTAAGGTGATATCATCTTTTGGCGGGAAGCATTCTTGTTTTGCATTTTGCACCTTGTAGTAGGAAGGGAACATGTCGACATTTTTCTCTTTGATACTTTTTCTTAAAGTATTATATTGTCACTTTGTTAACTTAAGGGACAAAACAAGTCCCAAAGCTTCATCTGGAGTAAATTTAGGTTTTTCATTTTTACCTAAAAGACTATCTTTCGCTTTTTGCACATCCTGTGGATTTTTAAGTAGGTGTTCGAGGATTTCAGATATTCCTTGATTACCATCCTCTCGTAATTTCATAATGTATGCATGAGATATTTCCTCTGTAGTCATATTTGTATGAATATGTTCTGTACGTCTCTTTTTTTGCTTAGGTCCTAATTCACAAAATGGTTTTCTTGGACTTACATTCGTTGACGTGGCAGTAGACACTTTTGCTGGAGATTCATGTTCACTTGATGTACTAGGAACAGAGTCTTGGTTTCTTTCAAATGCACTTACAATGAAATCAGGCCACTTTATTTCCGATGATAACCATTCACTATTATTGTTGCTGAACAATTCCTCTTTGCTATGAGCATTTTGCCGTCTCCTTTGCAGATTATAGCAATATTTTGCACAAAACGCTTTTACCGCTTTATCGTTTTCAGCACTTAACACAGTGGGGACTAATCTAGATTTAATAGCACTATATAAAACACTATTATTTTTAAAACTTCCACTTTCCTTTAATAGCACAACAATATCAATATTTGACAACAAATCGAACATTTTTACGTAATAAATAGTATTAGTATTCCGAAAATGTGAGATAGGATAGTGCGTTTATTACGATGTGTAACAACGTACTGAGGATGGTTGTTTTTCAAATGTAATCGTATCATTTTTTACCTGCTATTCATCATCCAATCACATAATGACACGTCATCATTTTGCTGCGCTCAATGGACGATGCGCTAATGAGGGTCACGGCACTATTGAGTATTGTTAAAAACAAATGACGTAATAAGGGTGATGTAGAATGTTTACCAATAATTTGTTTTTTGCTATATTTCTGTAATACAATATTAAAACATGTCAGATTAAACCAAAAACCGATTAATATTTCATACAAAGTTTAGGGGTCTATAACTCGAAAAATACTAAGTATAAAAAAATTACATATAACAAAAAATATTTGTATTAGTACATAAAATTCAAAAATACTCATTTTAATCCTTAAGTCCCCACTTGACGATTCCAGCCCACCGTGCGTCGACCCGTGACGCGCCGTCGACCCGGGTGCTTTAGGTGATAGGACTCATTTGATGATTTTACCATGTTTAAAAAAAAAGATCATTCATCGTAATTATCTTCCTTATACATTTCAATACACATTGGATCCAAATGTATAGTATCTTCTAATAGATGTTGTTAGCTTTACCTCTTTTTAAACAACATTATACGTCGTATATGCAAAAAGCGATGAAAACATGAAAACGGCTACCATTCAGTAAGGATTGGTTTCCAACCCGCCATGTAGGATTGAGAAAGTTATCCTCTTTAAATTTGTACAGACCGAAACCGGGCATATTGTATAGGTACTGCTTGGTAGCTTACAGACATGACGACATAAGGACCCGATAGCATACACGAGAATCCATGCAAATTATATTTATTAGCCTTGTAGAGTTCATGTAGGGCGTTCCACTCAAATTTTGAAACATTCGATTTGGAGATGTAAATACAAAATCCACGTGTTTGGAATAACAATGAGTAGCGAACTAGTATGCATTTATACAATTTTCCTTATTGATCCGAACCTTGGAATCTATTGACAAATATGGACTTATATCATATCTAACACCGAGTTCCATTTTATACAAAAACTACATTAACTTCATTACCTACCCAGTAAACTTTTTCAATCTTTCCTTAGATTCGCTTGAAACGAAAGGTAAAATATTGAAGAAGAAAAACAATACTCATTCTACGGATTAAGAAAAGCAAGAGGTACTACGGAACAAACAAAACTTGATCCGAAAGGATCAACTTAGTTACAAAAACTCCTTGATTTACCTTTAAATAAAGCGTAGAAAAGGGCGCCATTATAGAATGAAAATATTATAAAGACGCTGAAGATGATTCTGAAGATATTTTTACTAAATATTAAGAGGCTAGAACAAAATAAACAGATAAAGTGACGATGCAAACACAAGTAATCGATCCAATCAAATAAAGACTTTCTCACGGAAAGGTCAGAAATAGGCGCGGATAAAGCCTAAATTTGGACAAATGTGTAGTTATTTATTCGTACTACGAACATAGTAATTCGTCCTAAGGACACTAAAACAATTACAGACAAAGCCGTAAGAAATACCAAGAACTTAACGCCGCATTATATCACAATGTAAACTTCAGGTGCGACTGAAAGTATTGTGATAAATGCCTGTGCAATCAAAGCGTATCCTTTTATCGGGCGTTCGGTCGTTATACTCCTGGGGGTCTACTCTGAAATTACACTACCGATTGTTCGGGACCGACCGACGCACGACCGAAGTTCGCATTGTTGTCCTACCACGAAAATAGTTCGGTATCGCTAGTCTTGGTCGGGCACCATAAACAATGTTCGGGAGAGTATAGGACCGAATGAAATGAAGTGCTAGAGTTGAACATTGCATCGATATGTTTCTTTTAGCTATTAATCTTGATTTCGATATAATTTAAGTGTTGAAATACTTATCAAAATATTTTTTTATAACAAGGAAATTAAACTTTGCATTTAATTCGGTATTTATAACTACGAATATCGTAATATTTTTTTAAAAACAATATATTCGTAGCCGAAATAAAGTTTACCTTTGCCGATTGTCTAAAAATGTGATGGATGACAACTAATTTATAAACAACTTTCGCTACTTGAGTTTTTCTGTTGCAAATTCACAAAAAAATACTCAAACCATAAAAAAACCTCGTCTGCCGCGACCGTCCTAACGATAACAGTATTAATTTATCAAGTGTTGACTGAAGCAACTGAAGTGCAAAGTGTTTAGGTTGAGTTGTGAACTGTAAACAAAAAAGTATAAACTATAAATTATTCACTTCCCGTGATCAAGTGCCCTTGGAACATTTTGGAAACAGTTGAAGCGTTATACGACGAAGTTGCTAAGTGGGCTCAAAAGAAAAAAGGACCATTGGGGTATTGTTCCTCATGTACGTGTTTTTGAAGTTTGAAAACGAAAGTTATCAGAAGAAGTCACCATGTCCGGACCGACAGCTGCACAAATCGATGCTCTCCTGGATTTCCTCGACGAGCATCGAGATTTGGCTCGAGGCAACTTGAGGAGCATCGAGGGTCGTACGCTCAGCCATAGGTTGTGGGAGGAAATACACACCACACTGAACGCTATGGGTGGATGTACAAAAACATTGAAACAGTGGCAAAAGGTAAGTTTTCTCTACTGTTTTATTAAAAAGGAGTGATAGCCGAGTGGTACGACCGTTGGACTGCCAAGTCAAAGGTTGCAGGTTCGAACCCCGGCACGCACCAATGTCTTTTAGAATTCATGTGCGTATTATAAATTAATTATCACTTGCTAAAAACGGTGAAGGAAAACATCGTGAGGAAACCAGCACACCTGAGAGATTTTTCAACGGTGTGTGAAGCCATGTCAGAGGCCTACGGGCGGTTTAAACTCTGACACCAGGTTGTTCATCAACCATACGATAAGAAGAAGAAGATTAGAAACACAATAGTCTTATATATTGCTTGATTGCGACTATTAAAATTCAAAGATTGATAAAGACTGATTGAGATAAATATACAAAATAAAAAAAAAAACATTTTTTTGTGAGTGAGTTTGTAATTTAAATGTTTATTATTAATTTTAGGTGTGGACTGATAAAAAACACCTGGCGAAAAAGGCAGCATCAGCTGCACGCCGGTCTGCATCTGCCACAGGAGGTGGACCATCCACTGCCCCTTCACTCTCTCGATGGGAACTCAAAATTGTTTCCATAATGGGAGATGGATTTGGTGACCCGCAGACTTCAGCGGCAACACAACCTTTTGTTCAGCAAGTATGTATTATTTTTTATCTATTTAATAATCTAGTTTTTATTTGTATGTAAAGATGTTCAGTGGCAATTTATATTAAAAAATAAAATAATGTGCCTTAATCTCAATTTTAATAAACTCAATTTTGCTTTCCAGCCATCTCATGAAGAAACAGCTGCCTCTGCCCATGAACCGCCCAACCAAGAAGGGGATCTTTATTCACTGAATGGTATGTAGTTCAAATAATAATATTATTTTTATAAAACACAGTATTATTTACTAAATTAATTTAATGACTTGCTGTGTTATTGTATTTATATACTTCTTCTTCTTCTTCTTATCGTATGGTTGATGAACAACCTGGTGTCAGAGTTTAAACCGCCCGTAGGCCTCTGACATGGCTTCACACACCGTTGGAAAATCTCTCAGGTGTGCTGGTTTCCTCACGATGTTTTCCTTCACCGTTTTAGCAAGTGATAATTAATTTATAATACGCACATGAATTCTAAAAGACATTGGTGCGTGCCGGGGATTCGAACCTGCAACCTTTGACTTGGCAGTCCAACGGTCGTACCACTCGGCTATCACTGCTTTATTTTATTTGCTTTATTTTTATTTATATACTTAATTACTGAAACCATCATCACATTATCTTAATATCCTACCACATATTTTTTTTAATTTGTTAAAGCTTATTTTGTTATCATGAACTTAAATGAAGTCAGTGATTAGTTTTTCTAAGATTATTTTGTTTTTTATACATTGTTTCTCATATATTTATTATTTGTACATCTTTTTCCGACAGAAACACAGTCACAACAACAACCAAGCCAGCAGGCTTCAGGCACACCACCCAGAAATTCCTCGACAGCACAAAACCCGCTGACTCGTAAGTCACTGTTTAATTTTGTTGAAAAGCATTTAATTAGCATCCTTTCCTTATAGATTTTTCATATACACACATCAACAAAAGATTGTGATCACTAGCTGCTGTTTGTTTTTTTAATTTGATGGAAAATTGAACTGTTTTATGTTCTAAATCTAGGTGTATAAATTAATTTGGTGTATAAATTTTGTAGTGTTGAATTACTTTTTCTTTGTTTTTGACAATTCAAAAGTGCCTGGAACTGGCCTACTTGAAATGCTTTGATTTTGATTTTTGATATGCTGTAAGTGTACATAACAAGGGTATTTACCAAGTATGTGGAGCAAATTATGAGCATTATGTTCTGTCATTTTACAGCTACACGACGGCGCAGAGGACCTAGGCGACTTCGTGAGTCTCTGCGAGCTGATAGTTCTGTGCGGGACAGGCTTTTTAGGATAGATGAGCGTCGTTTGAACCACCTCGAGGAAGAAAGGAATGTTTTATTAGCTGGAATAAAGGAGGTTCTAGAAGAGTTTTCCAGGGCCTATGTGCAGCAACAAGGCCGTTGATTTTAACAACATTTTAAGAACATTTAAAAAATATTTTATGTTAGTTTTCTTTTATTTAATTTTTAAGAATTGTCAATGCTATGTATGCTACGTGCATCAGACCACTTTTATTATAAGTTGTAAATTTTAAATGTATGTGACATACTCTTTCTAATAAATAAACCCACTTTAATTTTGTTCTACTTTTTTATTTTATGTTAAAATAATTGAATACTTGTTTAAGATGTTAGTTTTGTTATTAAAGGTTGATTTCAGTACGGAAAAACAATGGTGCCTTGTAAAAAATTGTATATTAATTATTATTTTCTAATAAATTAATTAATATTTCTCTCTGCCTTTGTCCACTTCTCAAAGCTTCCGTGGCAGATGTAGGAGCGTGGCTGATGACCTGCCGAGAGTTCTCAGAATCAAAATCATCTTGACTTAGCTCTGGAGCACTCACTCCGGCCTTGATACACATGTTGTGCAATACACAGCAAGCCAAGATGATTTTGCCTGCTCGTTCAGGATCATAGTGCAGCTCCCTCGCTGCCAATAAACACCTCCAGCGACCCTTGAGGATCCCAAATGTGCGCTCTATGGTGGAGCGCGCACGTTTCTGCAGAGCATTAAATCTGCCTTCTGGACTGTCTTCTACAGCATTACTGACAGGTGTAATAAGGTATTCCCTCAAAGGATATCCTGAATCACCTGTCAAAGAAATATTATATAAGTTAATAAAATCACAATCACTTAACTAGTATTTTAAAAGTGAATATCTAATGTATACTTGCCTAACAGATATGCTGTCTCGGTGAGACTCTCCAGGTGGCTCTTTACATCACACTGTGACCAAATGTAAGCATCGTGTGTGGCTCCACCATAGGTTGCATTCACATCTAGGATCACACAATCTGAATCGCATATCTGGAAAAAATACTCTCATTATTCTTTGAATGTATCATGATGTTTAATATCTAGTATTTATTATTACAAAATGTCTTACCACTTGGGTGTTAATGGAGTGGAAATGCTTTCTATTAAAAAACCGCTCCTCATGCTCACTAGGCCTCACAATAGCAATGTGAGTGCAATCAATACACCCAATCACACCCGGTAAATTATATTTTTCATAAAATCTGAAAAGAAATAACATAATTTGAAACAATAATAACTTAAGGAACTAAACAAATTCTGTGAATGAAACTTATGTATCACTTACTTCCTCTTGATGACATTTCTGTCAGTTGCATTTTGTGGAAATTTTATATATTTCCTTAGGATTGCAGGCGTGTTGATCGCTAATGAGACCTCGCGTATACATCGGGAGACGGTTTGCTGGGCCATTGGAGCATCATCGTTCTGCCCTACAGAGCCTTGATAGCTGCCCCGAGCATAAAAATTCAAGGCAACAAGTATCTAAAATGTAACAATAATTTTTATTATGTTTAATGGCTAATTATGATACCTAGTACGAATTACTAAGTCTTATGTATCGAAAATACCTTTGTGATAGGCTCAACTGCACGGCGATTACGCTTTCGAGGTAACAAGGGCACTATATCCTGGCAGAGTTCTTCGAAAAGTGCCCGAGTGAGTCTATAATTAGATACAAACTCAAAGTCGGGCACTGTATTAATGTTGAAGGAGTCACGAAGTCGTCTGCGATTCCTTCTGCGCTCCAAACGCTCTTCTTCGAGAGCCTCTTCAACCAAAAACATTCGTAACGCCATTTGTCTACAATTGTAAATCATTCACATTCACTTTAGCACTTTCAACAGATATAAAACACAAGGAAATCGAAAAATAAATCAATAGATCCGATACTTACGATACTCAAAAAGCAGCGAATTTGCTGTCGTGAATTTTGACATAAAATCGACGATGACAGGCTTGTCAAACTCAAATATTCGGTCGGTAAAATAACTTTCATGGTAGGGTCTAAATGTCAAAATAATGTTCGGTCGGAACCAGTTGGAACGAACCGACCGAACGATATAGAATGAATTTCGTGGTAAGAAACATGCGAACGTTCGGCCGATAGTTCGTATTTAACACGTTCGGAGTAGACCCCCTGAAGTGTCATCTTGCGGATATTTGAGCACACAACCGAGTATTTACAAGAGCATCTAGAATAATATTAGCGAAAGCGGACGAGGAGATAAAAAAAAAGGTCTCAGGTGTTTGTGAATCCGAATACCAAAGAGACTGATGTTTTGAATTTGAGTCAAGTGTTTTGGGGTTCTATGAAAGCAGTGGCAACTGGTTAAATTAGTATAATAAAAAGACTATGGGGTTAGATCAGGGTCGTCCAAAAGTGTGTAGAGTTCTACTTTTTGTCTAAATCTTTAACGATGACATATCGTAAAAGATTTAGGGGCGAAAAGTATAGCAGAAGAAAAAAAAAAGCAAAAAACTCCTCCTGAGTTTACCAGTAAAAAAATATGATGAAGAAGAAGCTAGAAAGGGGTCGAGGGAAATTGTTGATGATTCAGTGATTGAGATTGGTTAACGTAATGAAATTGCGTATAATACCCATATGCTGTTTATTTAGACATAAATTATACATATATGGCATCAACATCTAACCTAAAGGGTAACCAATTTGTGGTTGGATTTACCTTGAGATAAACATCAATTTACTAATACGTGAAGTTGATATTGATTACCGTGTGTATTAAACTTGTGGTTAACGGCATGTTTGTGGCCTTGACAAAAACTAATTTAATCTTTAGTAAAGTATGTTCTGTGAAATCTGACATTAAGATTTTCTGACGTCCTTAAACACAGGCCAGTCTCCCAGAATGTACCCTTTTCTGAACTGTGTATAAATAATTGTTGGATCTGACCAGTGCAAAATAATTACTGTGGTAAGACATTTTGCGCAGACAAAACTTGATATTACGAGTATACGCTAAAAATAAAACGAATATACTACGGTTAGTTATTTTTATAACAGTGCGACATTACTTTTATAGTTATTATAATTGCAGCTATTTCGGCCTGATGTGGGTTAGGACAACCGGTCAATTGACGTCATTCGTAAGTCTCTCTGAGAGAAACTTTAATATAAATAAACAAATCAGTTCTTAATATTATAATTGCAAAAGATACTCCCGTTTATTTGTCTCAGGTCAATCTTTTTACGTTTAATGGCTGAACAGACTTTGATGTTGATGTTTAGCACTCAGCCACGGAAGAACAAAAGACAGATGAGGATTGATAATATGAGGTACTACGACTTGATTGAGACTCATATAGAATAGGGAAGCATGACATACAAAAGGTAGGAGATGTAGAGAACAATATTCAGCAGTGTGTGGAATAACTACTGATGAAGATGAAGAAACTATTCAAGTCCATAGACGAGAAAACTGAGCAACTTAATGAAGATAATGAAAAAGTAATCAGAATGACAAATCTACCTGATTTCAGAGTCATCCAGAAACAAGAAAACGTATCGTACAAACTACAATTTGGCATCTGCGTGAAATTCGTGAGCAATTCACCCAGTTATATCTATTTCGGGTGGTGAATCCAAAATTATCACACTTTAGAGTCGGTCATAAGCTAGCAGCGTGGCGGCATGACAGTCAAGGCTCTGGAGATAATTTGTGATTAGATAAAGGTGCCATTCGAGATTCAAGAATTTTTTGATAACAGTCCTATGCACAATTATAGTGCCTTGGGTGTTGTCGCTTTTAATTTTCATTGATTTGGATTCTGCTGCGTCAGTGGATTGTAGTCTTGTAGTAGTATTTTAGTGTTTGAATGTAGAATAGTATGGTCTATACGTGTTTCTGATTGCATTCTTTGTCTTAATATTTTGATCTGTATGATAGAGTTTCTGGTTTTTTTAAATATCTTGAGTAAAAAAATAGATTATTATTTTTAACCTCCTGATCAATACGAAACTTAGATATTTTCCTGGTAGACATTGTTCAAAGAACATGACGATACGACTTCTAGATAATACAGGGCTACATTGTTATCAAGAAAATGCAAGCAGTAAATCTAACTGAAGGTGATCTACAAACACTTATGTGCTAGTACTTAGTTAGAGCATACATTTAAAGTACTACAAAGCAAGGATTATGTAACATCAATCAGAATAAACGCATTTCCAGTCTACTAGGTAAAATGCATAAACGATTATTCAGTATACTGCGGCAATAAGAATTAAAATAAGCATGACAATTATAAAATCATTGTGTAATTACAAAATGGCGGAATTTTAGCAGTAAGCAGTAATGAAATGCCAGTACAGTCACAAGCAAAGACACGGCAACTTTGAAAAGTGATTTTCTTATAATATGTTAAAGGAAGGTCAAAGAAAAGATGGATGGATTGTCTAAGGAATGATATGGAAGAAAAAGGAGTAAATTATACTGTGACGATTGATAGAGTAGAATGGAAGAAAAAAACGTGTTTCGCCGACCCTAAATAAAATGGTATAAGAGCAGGAAGATGATGATGATGTATTGGTTAACGTTTTTACGAAAATATAATTTTGGAAGCCACTTTATTACGAAATCAGTCTTATCTGTTTAACAGAAAATGGATTTTGATTTTTGCTAAGAGCGCTCATACACGGATTTCTCGAGCAGCTGGCCAGTATTCATCATACATTGACTGCTCGAGCAGTCACCGACACTTCCGTCTATGTTTATAGAAGACTTTAAGGCTACATCTCGATTCATCAACAAAATAGCATCACAAAACTGTCGTTCCACCAATATTTTCATAGAGCCTCATTTCATCACTTTTATATTTTGCGTGTATTCTTTTCTTTATAGGAACCGTAGTCCCACACTAGGAATTTCCCCAGTATCGTTAGTGCGTTTACAAACATATAGTCACATGCACTAAAGCCTGACCCGGAACAACTACTTGTAGATGGATCATACAAATATTTGCTCCGTGCGGGAATAGAACTCGTGAATAGAACACCTCCACACACAGCGCAGCAGACCAATCGCTCAGTCACTGAGCTAATCGTGCCGTCCAAGACATGCCCGTTTCTACACATTTTTGTTTAGTAATTGCTCTGAAGTCCGTGTATGGCAGACTTAAGTTTTATTTACTATTGCTCGTGACTGTGTAGATTGTATAAAATAATACCTACAAATGTAATAATCGTTATCAACATACGTACTTACGTATGTTACGCAATTTCGCGAGTTATTGTATTATTACATAAGCGGAGGGGTGTGTCGTTTTGAAAGGTAAGTTCATGTTACTTTGTGAGGTTTGTAACTGTCGATGAGTTAGTACCACTTTACATCTAACAATATAATGTGAGAATTGGCTATTTGACTGAAAAATTAAAAACCTAAGTAGTTAAGTACGTATGTAAATTAAGTAAATAAAAATTAGTATTTTTGACTGAAAAATTTAATGAACCGTATTTTTTCTTTTATTACGTTGATCAAAATTGATGGAGATACAACACTTTTAAAATTAGCAAAACGTCACTAAGTAAGTACAGTTTTTACTTGCTCTCTAATTTGACGCTTTATATCTTTTGGTTTAACAAAAGGAAAATACGTCTACATATTAATTTATTGATGCCGTCAAATTGCTTATTAAATTGAATTGAAGAGCACTTTAAAGTTCTCCAGACTACATTACTTGGGGTGCTAAGACAGGCGGGGTGCTAAGACAGGAATCCTCCACGTGCGCCCGTGGACTGGAGTTCCCCTTCGGATACGTCCGGGGGGAAGACTAGTTTTTCGGGCCGGAGCACCCTGGGATGCGGGCAAAAACTCTTTTAGGCACTGTGAGCCTAAGGGGTCTCTTTGCCCGTATGCGAATAGCCTGTCGGGTGGATGCTCCAACGCGTGTCCCTCTGAACAGCAGAGGGCACAGCGGCGGAGCGGGCTTGCGGACGGTGACTAATGGGTAAGCTCGCCGTCGGACCAAGGACCAAGCCCGGGTCGGTGGCGCGTCGTGTTTCACGCGTCACCGACGGGGCCCCTGACAGGGCCAAATGCCTGCTGGGGTCGCGGCTTTTTCTTAATCCAGGATACCGCGGCCCCGGAACGTAAAGGGCATCCGAAGAAACACGGGTGGATTTTAGTCAGTAAGAGTCTGACAGTCCCTTCCGCCCCGCCCAGGGCGGGAGGACTCATTTGATGATTTTGCCACCCTAAAAAAAAAAAAAAAGACTACATTACTTTCAGAAGAACCGGGTGCAAAATCTCTAAGATAACTAAACCAAACATCAAAGATCTAAAGTTACCAATATTGCATGCTAAAGTGGAAGTGGGACAGCCATCTCTGCAGACAGGCAGACGGACGATGGAGCATACATGTGCTTAGAGAACTGGAGATCGCGTATGGGCAAAATTAGTGTGAGAAGCCCTGTGGCACGGTACATGGATTTGAAGAAGGTGACTGGCTGTGGATGGATGCGGACGGCCCCTGACCGGGATGATTAGCATTCTTTGGGGAAGGTTTACGTCCAGCACAAACGTGGACGGCAATTATCTGAGAAGAGAACTAAAGTTATGGGCACTGGAGACAAACACAAAATACTCAGTTAGTAACAAAATTGTGTTGTTCGGAAGATCGATCCTAATACTTACATATTTATAAACATCAGAATAGCAATGAATTTTTTCAGTGAGTTCATGATGTTCCGTGCTCATATTGTCACTATGCCGCCATGCTTGTTTACTTGATAAACATACAGCATGCGTAATCCATACATGATCTAGACTAATGTCGTCATCAACAAGCAAATCTAAGCTGCTGACTGGTCGACTGACAGCGCGACTAAAGTTTGGTATTCACTAAGTTACTGACTGTGCTCACTGCTGTAATAGCCGTGAATAAGAACTACTCCGTCTCAGTGAACAAGTTGACAATCTTCATACATTTTGGTATTATAAACAAAACAGCCTCGATTTTGCCTGTCAAATTGATCGATCGATCTCAAGGCTGTCTCGTCGATGAGCTCTATAAAGAATAGCATAGTAGGTGGCCTACTATGATGTCCTATATATAAAGCGAGAGTAATTCCACTGTGGGAAAGAGACAGAGCTATACAAGCCGTCTAGCGCCATAACGTTCCCACACTAGAATTACTCTTTTTTTATTTGGCTCTAAAAATGATTGCATTGTTAATGCTGCCATCATTATGGTACAATTCCACCAAAATACTTTTGTAGTGCGCGTACAAAGCTGGTATCCCGTTTAGCCTCTGGTGTCCGCCGGCAGGGCTGTGCGTAACTTTTGTTCGCGCACAGTGCAGCAAATTTGTACGCGAACATTTTCACTGAACAAAGTCCAGCAATGTGTGCGCATAAATAACGAGTCTACTGCTCGTGTGTGGGCACAGAAGTATCCAGGTGTTAGTGAGTGAACAGTTTTAGAGTGTTCCCGCACAATTTGTTCGTGTTTGTTTGAGTGGCGCTTCTTTATAATCACCATCTACGCACGCGAAGTCACCGGTGATAAGTATTTATGAAAGCCAAACAAGAGAATTCACTGATAACGATTCGGGGGCTTGAGTCGTAGTAAGTAGCTACTAGTAGGTACATTTCTGTTTAGTCATGCGATTTGGCAAAAATCTACCTAAAAACCACTTGGACTCAGCCAATTTCGCGTGTAGTAGACCCTTGGGATATCATTGGGCTTACCTACAACACGGTAGGTTCAATTTTGTTTGTATGACCTCGAGACTTAATATGAAAGCAAATGTTTGCATTACCCGGGCTAGATATTTGAAAGCAATTTTCGAAATACCGGCTCTATTAGAGATAGATTTTGGAGTTTAAACTAAAAATTATTTTGGAGTTTAAAATGAAAATATTAAAACTAACAGATTACTTATTTTAACTTCATGTTGATACCATAATAATAAAGGGTTTAGTAATAACCATAGGTCGGAATTAGGTAGAGTTATTCATGTACCTACTTTCAATAATTTCATACAGTAAAAGAATAAATTGAATAGCCCCAAATCGAGGAATTACTCTTAAAGAGCAGACAAATTCCGTGATTTATTAAATAAAAAACTCGTTACTTGTACACATATTGTCCCGGGAAGATCCATATTAATATCAACATTTCGATGCAAGTACTAAAATAACTCTACCTAATTCTCTGGCAATAACCAGTCATATAATTCCAGTTTTTTTTTTTTATCGTTAAACTCAACAAATAAGTCCTCACCACGGGAGGAACGTGAACTGAACTGTCAGAATCGTGCTGACTTAAATCCACGGTGATCCTTGAATACCCGTTTAAATTCAAGAGTCGCGGTTACATGAAAAGACAGTCCCGCGCTCCCAGCAGGCTCAGGCCCTCTAAGGGGGGGGGAGGTCAGAAGATACTTCCAGCATTACAGGAATTGAACGGTTCCTCTTCAACGCTTAATATTTAAAAAGTTACTAAAATGCATTCTTAGTGCAAAGAAAAACACGAAACTGGTGGTCTACCATGATATCTTAAAGCGTGAGTAGTTCCGCTGTGGGAAAGCGACAGAGCTATATAAGGCCGCGTTTCCACTGACGCGGAGCTGGGCGGAGAGGAGCGGAGAAGAGCGGTGAAAAGTGGTCAGTGTTTCCACTGAAGCGGAGCTGGGCGGAGAGGAGCGGAGCTGGGCGGAGAGGAGCGATGAAGAGCGGTGAGTGGTCAGTGAGCAGAGCAGAGCGGAGTGGAGCATACTTTTGGAATCGCGCATTGATACGTATGCACCTAGTGACCCCAATGCTCGCTGTCCTCCGCACTGCACCGCCTCGATGTATGAATATCCGCTCAGCTCTGCTCCACCCCGCTCGTACTGTTTCCATTGAAGCGGAGCGGAGATTTCAAGCAGTCATTGGTCAATTTGTGCACCGCTAAGCTCCTCTCCGCCCAGTTCCGCGTCAGTGGAAACGCGGCCTAAGTCGTCTAGCGCCATCTCGTTCCCACAGCTGAACTACTAACGCCTTAGATGTCATGGTAGACAAATCTGACATAAAGTAGCTAACCGTTACTACCAGCATATCATTATAAAATGAAACCTTCCAGAACATATTTTATCCAAAATTGCTTTGAACATTTAGTAAGTAAAAAATGTTACTGAATTTTGGAATAACAATATTAAATTATGTTTTATCCTTGTTCGTTTGATGCACAGAAATCTTGATTTCTGTGGTTTGATGAGACAAAAACAAGGAAAATTATACTGTTTTATTATTCCAAAATGTTTCTGAATTAAAAAAAAAACGAGTATAAGTTTGATGGGTTTCTATTCTTTCTAGCTATTCAAATAAATTTTAAAGATTTTTGGATGTTATTAATCTTATAAACTTCAAATTATACATAAAGAAGTAAAGCTACCTTGCCAGTCGCCACCTGATCAAAAGTAGATTCAAAGCTTGTTAAAAAATAATCTATAAACACAAAAAAATATGAAAGTAATAATAAACAAGAAATTCGGGGAAACTAAATGAGGTTAAAGAGTAAAGATAAAAATGATTGTTTGTTTGCAAACGCAACGCGTGACACGATAGCAAATACACCATATAAACAATGTAGCCAAAATAATGACTAACTTATAGCTGCAAAACAGTTTATTTTGTACAAAAATGTGGTCAGAGATATGAACGAAAAAAAAACTTGAAATGTAAAAATCCTATTTGTTTACTGTATTGGCACGAACTGGATGCCTGACTTTAGCAAAGGAAAGAAATAGCGCACGGTCGTGGCCATTGGAAGAAATGGAGGCAGTGTGATGATAACATAGTAAGGTTACTAGGATAACATAGGAATGAATAAAAAAAGGACTTGTGAACAGAAGGAAACTGCCGCCTTTCATAACAAAGAGCGAGAAAATATTGCTCTAGGCAATCCTTCTAGTATTCCGTAGCGTAGTAAAACTGAAAAACAATGATAGATTTTTAAACATTACAACGACAAGTGATATCACTCAGTCATGAGTGGAACTAGAATTTTTCAATAAGAACTAGTCCTCAGACTCGAAAAGGAGACGAGTAATCCTCAGTATGACCACCACACGCTGTAAAAAGTGTCTATAGTCCAAACATCGCTGATAGATAAGAGACTTACCCAACAAGTAGTAGCGATTGCGGATACAAAATGCCTGCCGGGGTCGTGGGACTAAACAGCTACTATACCGTGACCCCGGAAAGTAAAGGGCTATTGAAGGACACCGTTGATTTTAGTCAGTACAAATTTGACAGTCCCTCCTGCCCTGCCCTGGCTGGGAGGACTCATGTGAAGATTTTACCACGCTAAAAAAGCAATGTCTCTTAAACCATTTACGTCTGTATAAAATATCGAAATAGTAGAAATAGACGACAATGCATCAATCGGTCCCCAATATAAATCAAAACAAAAGAAATTAATTGACCATAAGCGAAGTATATTAGACGCATGATCAATTGAAAAGTAACGATTGACAATTAAACATCAACGATCCGAAACAGACTGAATAAAAAACTTAAATAAGCATGTCCTTAAAAGAAAGACGTGGGGTAACACGTGACATAGATAATGTATATCTAATCCAATTTTTTGAACATCGCTGTGATATTGGATAGCCGATTCATTTCGAAACGCAGACAGATAATGGTATAGAACTATAGACAAGGCATTATAATAATAATGAGACAAGGAAATAATGCAGATACAGTGGTCAAGTCTAATCAGTGCTAATCCTTCAAGAATGTTATATTTTTTGTTGGATTTGCAAAAACAAATAGGACCTAACGAAACGGAATCAAAATACTAATACTATGGAAAGTATTACAGATTATAAATACATACCAAGACTTTTGTTATTCACTTACAAAAAATCTATAATATTCTCAATCTATGAAGGTTTGATAATTGAATCACTAGAATGTACTCGTATAACAATATGAAAAATTCTTTATTTAGAACCGAAAGCCTTATTTTTGTCAAATTTCTGATTCATGAAATTTTCTTTCTCATTCAGTTCATTTTCTCGTCCACTTTAATAATTTATTTAAGTGACAGAGATTATTTTGTATTGAATTTCAGTAATTTCTATTCGACAAAAGGTTATGATTTTTTTATTGCTTGTAAGGAAAGTCTATTGGCATTCAATCTCCAGCATATGAAGCATGTCATAGTAGAAACAGGTTTAGTCGAGATATGAGAAGGCTAAACGAAATAATGTAGAAAGATTTTTACCGTCTTCAACACGGCTACATTTGAAGTATAGAAAAAAAAGTATCCACTCTTCAGTGTACGGATTGTGTGTGCCATAATCGATAAAAAAAAATCGAATTGTGTAGAAATAACTTTATCTATTCTTGGTAGAACAGAGATAGAATTGGTCATGATACACGCTCTAGAGTCCATCTTTTTAGTCTCGAGAATTTGTAATGCTTAACCAACATGAAATAAGATAGAAATAAGTATTACATTAGTAACAGAAATCCGTCTGTCCATCATTGGAGAATTTCAAATAAATTCAATGAGAATGACATACATTGAAGAGATTCAAGACTTGTGCAACTACATGCTTTATATTTGAAGCGGAATAATTGATTCGTTGTAGAGGCTCACAAGAGCAACTGTGCAAAGAAAATAAATGTATTCATAAAACTAAATAAAGAACCTCCTATAATATTAATTGGTCAAGTGGATTAAAAATATCAGATTGTGATTGGTGAAGTAAAATTTGGTATAGAAAAGTTGTCAGTAGGTCCAGTACAAACTGTATGCAATGTTGTCTGCGTAAAAATAACAAGTGAATTATTCGTTATAAATCCAAGGCGGCAAGGCGAACAATATTGTTATAGACTTGTCTAACATGTTTTCTGAACGTAAACGTCTAATGTGTATCAATTGCAAATTACTTAAGAGTGCGATAGCTTGATTCACTACAAGGTCAAGGTTGATTAGAACGCGCCGTTGTTCGCATGTTCGTTCCACACTAACAATAAGCTTGTCGTCTCTTTCACATGTACGCTAAAAATATCAATTAGCATGAGATAGAGAATAAACAGTCGAGAGCGAACCGACTACCTAGCAGATCCATCACTAAACTTCAGTGCCGTCCGCATTCCGTGGCTGAAAATAAATCATTAACTAAATTAGATTTTCTTCAGCGATACATCATTTCGTGACACGAGCGAATTTGCTAATGGCGATTAGAATAACTTGGCTAAGTAGTAACAACAGGAGACACTAACTTTGTCATCTTGTTACTTGTTCTCCTTTTAGAATATAAATTAGTCTTCAGAAGAAGATTCCAGAGTTGATCCGTCTTGGTAATAAGATTTTTTCGAAGGAAACTTGATGATTTTCCCAAAATCGACAGCATCAGTCCCATTTGATGATTTTACCACGATAAAAAAAAAACAGTCCTGTAGCACAAGTGAGCCACATTCTACCCATTTGGTTTCTACGTTGGACCACGTGCGGCCTGTTACCATGCCGCATCGTGCGCTTGCGCAATCATATACACAAGTGACAGACTGTGTCACTGTGCGCCCAGTTCTATTGACGACGCATCTTATACCAGATTGAATGATTATAAAGTAATTTAACATACGACCAACGAGATGTCTTGTTCTGCAAATCAAAATAGTTTAAGACTGATTTCAAATCAAAGATAAGGTCATCTACACGCAGATAAGGAATTTTATGAGCTGATTAAAATTCAACTACAGTACGAATGTTTAATGAGACAGCAGAATTTACGATACTTGTCAAACACATAGTAAAAAAGTTTAAAATAACCTCAATGAAGAGGTTAAGCTATTTTTAAAATCTAATATAAACATAAAAATTAAATAAAACATTCAAAGATCACGCGCATTTTTTTATCAGAAACTGATGTAATTTAGTATCTACAATACAATGCTGTATACTTATTAAGCCTTATTAAGATAATGATTAGCAAAATCTACAAGGTGAAAAAATAAGCTGCTCGTAAGAAATCAGCTATTGTGAGTTTTATAGAGAAATCATCGAATAACAGATTTTTTACCGGTATCGTTGTTGTTTCCTTATTGACTCGCATCGTATACGGAACTTCCTAGAACTTAGTACAAAGCAATTATCCTTTTGTAAAACAACTTGTTTCTGTAAACTAGCTGATTTGCTAGCGGTTAGGGCAAAACGTGATTAGTTTCAGTAAATTCAGATCAAAGTTACTAATAAATTGCCTTACTTATAATAAAAAAAAATGCATAAAAGCACAGAACCTAGGATTGCTCCTTGAGGCAATCTTCGATTAAGAGTAGACTCCAGAGTAAAGAGTGTAAAACTGTTTGGACGTTTTCATAATATTCTTTCGCAAGATTTTAGAGTTTTAGAGCTATTAATTTTTAACAATCAATATTGTTGAAATACCACTGTAACAAGGATTGGAGTGAATTCAAAAGCCTTTTTAGAATCAGTAACGACTTTTCGATATTTCAACTATCTTTTCATAACCATGTTGGTATTAGCTCCTAATAAAACCTGTTGCTGCCAAATATTTAAATATTTTACATCGACCAACCCATTCGACTTAATGTCATAATTTAATTAATTTATTATGCATTTGTGATTAAAAAGTACCCAATTAGCGTCTGACTTCAATCAGTCTTGTCTTTTTCCTCATCTTTTCGTCACATAATTCCTTAGAACAGTGTTGAATGATTGTTTTTGTTACGTATCATTCACAACTCCTGCTTCACCCAATTATCTACCTTTATCATCAGTTGCTAGATAACAAAAGGTGAGGTTATTATCATAGGCATGTTAACAGAGGCTCATGTTATCAAAACTCATAACTAGATGTCTCCACTTACAATACACTGTCACGTTTCCGTTCATGTCTTACTACAGATTCATTTGCATATTATGTTGACAATATATGGCATACCTTTTTTTTTTTTTTTTTTATCGTTGTAAAATCATCAAATGAGTCCTCCCACCCAGGGCAGGGCGGGAGGGACTGTCAGACTTGTACTGACTAAAATCCACGGTGTCCTTCAATAGCCCTTTACGTACTGGGGTCACGGTAATCCCTTGGTCCCGCGACCCCAGCAGGCTTTGGCCCTCTACAGGCCCCGTCACTATGCTGACACTCTTTGAGGCGCGCGTGGAACACAACGCGCCGTCGACCCGGGCATGGTCCATGGTCGGACAGCGAGTCGCCCATTACTCGCTGCCCGCATGCCCGCGCCTACGGTGGCCGGAGATCGTCCTGCGACGTCCGACGCCGTGGGCGTCTACCACTGCGGCTGGGGTGGAGGGAGGACGCTGTCCTCTCCCTCAGGCGGCCCGCCTCCTCCTTCACGAGCATGACTGCTTCGCAGAAGGAGGCGACCGCTTCCCACTCCGTCTCGCCCCGCAGCATGACCTCGACCAGTGCCGGGCGCGAGAGGTCTCCGCCTATCGCCGTCGTGAGGACACGGCGGTGCTCTGCCCAAGCGGGGCAGTCCTGCACCGTATGCTCCACCGTGTCCTCCGGACGATCCTCGCAGTGGTGACACCCAGGCGTTTCTTCCCTCCCTATCAGACACAGGAACCTCCCGAAACTTCCGTGTCCGGTGAGGACCTGCGTCATGCGGTAGGTCAGGACGCCGTGACGCCTATCCAGCCACTCCTCAAAGAGGGGTCTTACCGCCGCGATTGCGGCGTGCCCGAATATATGGCATACCTTTACCTAGGTCTTGCATAGGCAAAACTGTTCCTCAATATAATGTGTTTTAACGCTATTGTCCATTTTCTTTATGCAATCAAATGTCTCGATTACGTAAACAACCTTTAACGTCCTTCGCCGAATCCTTTTCATGAACTTCAACGTGTTTTTCAGACATTTTAAGACGTAGGATTTATTTACATTCAAGAACGTTTAAGTCATTTTTCGGTACCCCTTGACGAAAATCTTACGTAAGATTATTTGATATTCGTATTTATAAATGAAATTTCTTTGCGCAGTAATATTCGTTTAGGTAAACTACTGGTCACACACATGTCTGTCGTGTCAGGATGTGAGATGAAAAAGCTTATTTTTAGCTAATGATGCTACAAGTAATTTACCACACGGAGTCGTGTATTAATATCTAGATTCAATGAGTACCACAAATACTTGCGCAAAAGTTACGCAATGTGAAGGAAGCGTTAATTCGTTAGAACAATTATTGGTTTTGTTTTACTGCTTTGTCTACTTTCTCTGTTTATTGTAGGATTATGGTATCTGCACGTTATCATTTATCATTTCTAAAATAAGTTTCTATAATTTATTTTCAGCGACTGATATTTTTTGCGCTGTTTGATTTTGGCATTCTGTTTAGTGATGATTTGCGTAATTATAGTACATCTATATTAGCATGTAGTCGCTCGTCTTCAGATGTTTGAGTAACACGAATAAAAAGCTTTGATTCCCTATTGTTCAAATCAGTAACAGCAGCTTTCTGCGTTTGCGAAAACTGGGGCTGCCAATTTCATTGCTGACGTTAGTTTCACCGGAAGTGTCTCTTACTAAACCACTAAAAACGTAGACTCGTAATGTCACAGTCGATACTAATGAAACTACAAATTAGAACCTCAACGACAAATTGTTAAAATCAAGTCCAAACCAAAAATTAACTTCCTTCACAGTTTGGGCCATTACATAATTATGTTAGCAACTTATGTTACGGAAATTAAGTAAGTGGCATGTAATGGGGCTTTAATTAAATATCTTACGGTGAAGGTATGGTAACGGGTTACTTATTTATTATGCAATGAATGTGAAGTAAAAAAAAAACATGAATCTGGTCGACAGTTTTGAAAGAAAGTCATAAAAAGAGGATGACGATACAGAAGAAGCACCGGGTACATACTAGCAGTCTGATTCAACTTGTTGGCCCAAAGATTTGTGGTTGTACGGGAGTTAAAATCACGCTTTTCAAGGCTTACAGCCAGAGTTTGTACTCGTGTAATCTATGGATCAACTAGCACTTCGCCCGCGACTTAGTCCGCGTGGGTTACGTACTTTCCTAATTCCTCCTTTTCACCCCCTTAATGGTTAAATTTCCAAAAACCCCTTCTTAGTGCTCCCCTACATTATAATAAGAAGCCGTGTGCAAAATTTCACATTCCTAGCCCCAGTAGTTTCGGCTGTACGTTGATATGTCAGTCAGTCAGTTCTCCTTTTATATATATAGATTGCATCTAAAGATCCTGCGCGTCATAATGTTGACAGCTTGAAAGTATGTTGTGACTACCTCCCAACTGCAGTGCGTCAAAAATGTTTGAGTAGGCGTACCGACGGTTTTCACGCGTTTGTGCGCAAGAAAACTCTTTCACTACTCAGAAGAGATGGATGGTTCTAAGCTCCCAACAGAATCCAACAGCAGCATATGAAAGCAGCGGACAGGGAGCTGAGAGAGGGAGGGAACTGTTTAATAATAATTGGTACTAACACTAGCTAACAAGTGCTGTAAATATTTAAGTACTAGCACTACTAGGGTCTTCTCGTATCCGAAATAAAATTAATTTAATAAAAAATACCATAGGTCCTTTGACACCGGGCACGCCGCAATTGCGGCGGTAAGACCCCTCTTTGAGGAGTGGCTGGATAGGCGTCACGGCGTCCTTACCTACCGCATGACGCAGGTCCTCACCGGACACGGAAGTTTCGGGAGGTTCCTGTGTCTGATAGGGAGGGAAGAAACGCCTGGGTGTCACCACTGCGAGGATCGTCCTGAGGACACGGTGGAGCATACGGTGCAGGACTGCCCCGCTTGGGCAGAGCACCGCCGTGTCCTCACGACGGCGATAGGCGGAGACCTCTCGCGCCCGGCATTGGTCGAGGCCATGCTGCGGGGCGAGACGGAGTGGGAAGCGGTCGCCTCCTTCTGCGAAGCAGTCATGCTCGTGAAGGAGGAGGCGGGCCGCCTGAGGGAGAGGACAGCGTCCTCCCTCCACCCCAGCCGCAGTGGTAGAAGCCCACGGCGTCGGACGTCGCAGGACGATCTCCGGCCACCGTAGGCGCGGGCATGCGGGCAGCGAGTAATGGGCGACTTGCTGTCCGACCATGGACCATGCCCGGGTCGACGGCGCGTTGTGTTCCACGCGCGCCTCAAAGAGTGTCAGCATATTGACGGGGCCTGTAGAGGGCCAAAGCCTGCCGGGGTCGCGGGACCAAGGGATTACCGTGTCCCCGGCACGTAAAGGGCTAGTGAAGGACACCGTGGATTTTAGTCAGTACAAGTCTGACAGTCCCTCCCGCCCTGCCCTGGGTGGGAGGACTCATTTGATGATTTTACCACGCAAAAAAAAAAAAAAAAAAGGTCCTTTGACACGATTACTATCCAGTCCAGAAATCAACAAATAGGCGATGAAATGAAGAGAATTTAATTAAAATGGTTTTCAATAGCGTTCCTATGATCAGAGCTCTTGATTAAATTTCATGAATAGGTAACAAAATCATAACGTTATTAAATATTTAAATAAGTTAAAACCTGTGCTACCGTAGCCTTCGAAAGTAGGTCAATGAATAAACAATTAAAGGCAAACACACAAATTATACAATGACAAACGATTTTAGTCAAATAAAAGACTTGTTCGTCAAATACAAATACTTGTGACTAAAGTGTACTATTAAAGAACAGTTATTCTTTCAGGTTTTAGAATTATTTACATAGTTCCAACTATTAAATTCTTTTTTGGAAAGTAATATTGAGGTATCAGCTCTAAAAGAAATGGTTTACGTAGTTGTATCACTAGATGAAAAAATAAAGCATAATCACCTTCTAATATACCCACTAATGGGACACAGGCTTTCTATCTAGAAGTGGGCTAAACCACCACACATGACTAGTGCGGGTTGGTAGAGTCACATGTCTAAGAATTTTCGAAATGAAAACTTCTTTAGCGGCGTTGAGCACTTATATATACTATAAAATCTTAAACTCGCGTCAGGACACGTGACCTGATCGAAAAAGCGTAGGACGTCAGGACACGTGACCTGTTCGGAAAAGCGTAGGACGGCGCAGGGCGCTTGCGTGAATGTTCGTGTGACTTTATTACTTTTAAAGAAGTTTGTATGCTGGATACATTCGTTGCTAGGTAACATTGTTTATAAAAGATGTACGTCACATTGGAAAATGATTGAAATAAAAAAAAACGACGGGTTGCACTCTGGGAGTGCCGGCAGAAGTGAAAACTTGAATAGTAATTGTTGGAAATATCTTGTGAACAGATTTTAGTAAAACTCGCAAAAATGGTTGACTTATTTCAATAATTTTCCAATGTGACGTACATCTTTTATAAACAATGTTACCTAGCAACGAACATTCACGCAAGCGCCCTGCGCCGTCCTACGCTTTTTCGGTCAGGGTCACGTGTCCTGACGCGAGTTTAAGATTTTATGCTCAACGCCGCTAAAGAAGTTTTCACTTCAAAAAGTCAACCATTTTTGCGAGTTTTACTAAAATCTGTTCACAAGATATTTCCAACAATTACTATTCAAGTTTTCACTTCTGCCGGCACTCCCAGAGTGCAACCCGTCGTTTTTTTTTTTAGTTCAAGGACATGGTGTTTTCTTTCACCGGTTTAAAGAGTTGTGGTTATGAAATAAATTACAATTACACAAAGTAATGCGCCTGTCTGGGTTCGAAGCTTTTCTACCACTAGATAAAATATTTTGAATTACGCACAGCACGACCCATTTCTCCGGTCAACGACATTTCATTCATGTTGGACCTAAATTGGTTATCTTATCGATGGCTTCCCTTTTATGTATTTAATTAGATACAAGTGATACAAGATAGCAACTTTGCGTATTTAATATTGTGGCTACTTGTATTTTTCATGTACACTCTGCCATAAAAGTTAGTAGGTACTGCCAAAATTTCTGCTTAGAATCTCGTTAAGGTATAAAATCAGGAATCGGCGTAAGACAAAAGTGACAGATACGGTCTAAAAGTGAAGCAACGTGTATTGGCAGTAGTCTGATAATGTTTGACGCAGACCCGACAAGAGATGGAGTAAGATGGTTATGGAATGGAGACCACGCGTAGAAAATGCACCCCAAGGTAAGATGGATCGTTGCGCGAAATAATAGACGGGAAATCGTCCGCTGTGACAGTGGACTGCAATAAGCTGAAATAATTAAGCATATACATATTTTGGATGTATATGAGACAGACTTTACTGAAGAGAATGTGTGATAAGTTTGATTAGTTTAATCCAAAGAGATTAAATATACCTACTATAGAGGGGCTATGCGAAGAAATGTCATAGAAAAAGTGTGATCCTTTTTTCAGTAACGCCATCTAGCATAATATAGCAAAATTAGAGCGGCTATTGGGAACACCAAATGTCAGTAACGCCATCTAGCTTTGAATAGCATACTAGAAACTTTGTATAGGGATGTTACCATTTAAATAAAAAGGTATCGATAATAATAATAAAAGTTACGAGACTATTTTTTGTTCACATTTGAATAGATTGAATCAAATGCCAAAAAATTAGGAAAACAATAAAACGATTAGTGGTTTCAATGTGTACGAGTTATTTATTTATTTATTTTTTTACATATGTTTGACGAAGCAGATGGAAGCCAATTTTCTTCTTTACGGTCTATTTGCACAAACCGTATCCACTTTTCACGTTCTACATTATTTACACTCGGAAACCTGCAATAACAGAACCCTACTTGAACGAATAGTACTTGTTCCTTTATTGACATTTAAATTAAATGATATGATTATGTTCAAGGGCCAATCTTCAATGTTGAGGATAATGACGTCCGATACTTTTACTACTAGTGCAACCATCCATTGACAAAAAACAAAAATATATGTTAATTTGATTTTTAGTAACTTAAATGTAATTAAAATAATTTATATTTTTATTTTTTGTCAATGGATGGTTGCATTGGTAGTAAAAATATCGGACGTCATTATCCTCAACATTGAAGATTGGCCCTCAAACAGTATTATATTTTAAGTGTTATTTATTAATTACCTCATAAAATATCGATGACAAAATCGATAAACAACATCACATCTCTACAAGGCAGTAGTAAAGCTATTCAGCAATAGAGGGCGTTTATTACAAAATTAACATAATGTTCTAGAACTATTTATTAAAATAATTATTACTAAGTAAATATAACAAATACTTACGAAAATAAACCAAAGTTAGATCCAGTCGTTCTACCATAACGAGATTTACAATACCGTAATGCGCAACTTGGCATATTTTCTTAGAAAATATTTTTCTTTTGTTTGACAGTTTGTCAAGAAAACGACATATCTTCATGCCGGCGTACCACACTAGACTGAGCGACTTTTGTCCACTAGGTCAAAAGTTTCGGATTACGATTTTTTTCGCTATGCCCCGTCTATTGTGTAGTACAATTTAATGTCTTTGGTTTAATCCAAGTCTAGGTCTCGTATATATAAATCATGAGCCCAGAAGCCCTCAAAATAAAAGAACAAGAAACAGTAGCGTGTTAAGGTGTGTTTTGACCGGTGATACGGGCCGTAATGAACGAGTTGCAGTTACTTGGTTGCTCGTTGCGAGAGCCTCTTTTCCCCGTACTGACTGCATGAACGCTCGATGTGAAAGCCCCTTCGTAAACAACGCGACACAAGTCTCCGATACCTTACGACTTTGGTCAACCATTGACGCGTGCCTGTGTACGAACCTCTGTGGATTTGTACTGCAATAGTCGCCTGGATACTAAAGCTGAAACGTATCGGAGACTTGCGTCGCCTAAGGTACGAAGCGTAACCCTACGCAAGCCTTTGGGTTAGTACATAGTAACCGAAGATTGTATATAAACGGGAAGGTTAAGATAGTTAGTTAGTTACCCTGCTAAGAAGGATAAACATCGACTGATGTCCTTGAATGTTAAGCACTCTGATCAAACGAAATATTTAGTGGCAAGCACTTTAAATAAGTGGAGAGTAATCGTAGTATTATTCAAATGAAAGATTAAAGGTGAAATATATTTTCGCTTTAAAACTCACATTTACATAAAACTGTACATAGCTCACTTCGATTGATATCTAAAAGGAAAACCTTAAGTACTCAAGCCTTGAAGAAAGTCTTTAAGAATTGTAAACATCGAATCTATTTACATAACATTCATATATTTTCATCAAATGTCAGCTTTCCATCCATAACTGTCCAAACCTAACCACTTCTCAAACAAATCAAGTTTTAATTAAAACAAGAAGAGAGAAGTTCAAGTTTCATAATTACGCGATTTAAATAATTACCGGAGTCAATGACCATTCAAAACATAGTCAGGTGAACAATTTGGTGTAAACTAGTTAGCTCATCATATGACCGTCGCGTGCGCATATCGGGGACTAAACAGAGCGGAGTGCGCGGGCGCCGCTCTGACCCCCGATAGTGGTCCCCGGAGATAAGACGCTGATATCTTGAGGCTCGAGAGTCGGTCCACAACGCCTCTTATTTAAATCGACATGAGACACTAAGTAATAATATTTTCACTAAACAGGTTTACATAACATTTCAAATGAACCATTGTTTAAATAAGAAATTCGGATAAATCTGACTATATTTAACATTGGGTACACATGTTGAACTCATTAAAAGATACATTTTCCTAGTTTTTTTAATCATTAGGGAAAATGAAGACGATATAATATATTTTTTATTTAAGTATTTGGTGTAGCAACAATGGAATGGAGCCCCAGCCATACCGTAGTCAAGGTGATGGTTCGAGGTTGTCTAAAAAACATACGAAGGTTGAGAACATATTCACAATTTTAAATAAATTTGTTAAATCCCAGTTAAACCCATACGTATTTTTTTAAACAAAACATTTTGAATTTCAATCAGAGTCTACCATCGAAGTCAAAAAAATTATAATTGAAACGAAATTATTTCCAACTTGTTTTCAATTTAGTGGATATCAGAGTTATTCATGCTAATTTGAAAATTCTAGAACGTGCCCTTTATGACGAAAATGTTGAAGAAACTAATTACTTTATTTTGGATTTGAAGATACTCGTAGGTATATGGCTAGAAAAATGGTGACAAGTTGGATCTCCTCTTGGACATTCTACGCCAGTCACAAATCACTTGAGACAAGGACTGAAGAACGAAAGAGGTCAGGAAACTAACTAATAAAATTATTCGATCTCTTTCTTCACAATATATTTGTCAACTGTCCTTATCTAAGCACAAATATTTTAAGATCCTTGGTAAAAATCTTCACCCGACGATAAAATGAACCGTCCCAAACAATCTTGTTTGTTGATTTTGATATTCTTGATATCCCAATCAAAATTAGGTCCGAAAACGTTTCTGGAAATCAGTCCTTTGATGTCGTAATTATAGCAATAATATTGATCGTTTTATAAACACCCAGAATAAATATATATTAAAGTTATTACGTCCATCAATTATAATTTATACTGTTTGTTTGTTCTTGGAGATGGATCGGACTGGAGTCCTACATCAATGGAGTTGAAATCTGGAAAGCGTAAGACCGGATCCTAGTCTTACTACGTAAATCGCGGCCATTTTTAACCTAATTTGTTTTGACACACGTTATAAGTTAATCGTTCATATTTTCTTGGTCATTGAGTCCTCAATCAAGGTTAGATCGGCTGTCCCAAAGCAAAACCTAGCAAGTGCCTCTGACAAAATTTTACAGGAGAAGATATTAAACATTTTCGTCGGCCTTTTATTACACAACAACTTTTTTATACATTTCTTGTTTTCATATGGATAATTATGACTTGCTTCACATCACGAGCTAGTTAAATTGATCATAAGTCTATTTGTACATGTTTTATGTGCCTTGCTACTGACTGGTTAAGATACTTCAAGATATGTATTATACCAAATCCAAAATAAAAAACCTAGCAAGGTCTCTAAGTAGGTGTTTGAATCGGTTTCTTTAAAGAAATCGTTTATGATGTAGCACTGAAAACCTAGCAATAATACTAAGTTTCTGAATTAAATTTTTGAATTACTTTCAGTAATGACTTATTGTTGTATTTCTATCCAGTTAGTAAAATAACATGGTTTAATTAATCACATTAAACATAAATGAGGTAATCATTTCTCAAGTTAAAAGTAAAAATAATAGAAAAACAATATAATTAAGTTTCTTCTGTCATTTCGCCTCCCGTTTGGAGATCAATTGATTGATCGTTAACCGGCATTTGATTCCAAAACGCCCGCCTTGTTTCGGGCATTAGAGGCACCAATTTGGCAACATCCTTTTTTCAAGCAGGAATGCCCCGAGGAGCTGATATTTCTTCAGATAACTCAGTTACTTTATACTTTTTAATTAGAAAATCCAACTCGGTGAATGGTTCATCAAAACTGAAATAAGTACTTTAAAATCTGATAATGTCCTACCTACTAACTATCCCACTACTATAATAAACGCTAAATAACACAGCCATACAAAAGTTTTTTTTTTTTTATTGACCTGGAGGTCTCACTATGGTGTACTATTTGTTTTTGGGGTCGCTGAATCCGAATCTGGCATCAGTTTTATTCCAGCACATCTGGGTTCGGCCATAACCTCAAAATATACCCTCAAATTTGCTATATTTGGTTAAACTGCTAACCGTATATATGGCTTTAAAACCTTATAATCCTATATTACAGTAGCTCGATGACCTCTTGCTTAAATAACTACATAACCCATAGTCCTTATAACCCCTTACCAACATAACCCTTAAACCCAATAACGAAGTTTCTGACGTTTGGACATGAAAATGTGTACTATGTGTTTTTGGGGTCGAACCTAGACGTGCTGGAATGAAAATGACCCCGGGTTCAGATTCAGCGACGCCAAAAACACATAGAACACATTTTCAGTGCAGTGTCCTCCCAGTGCCCTCCTACTCAGTCTCCCGCACATCACGCTGCTGACTTACTACTATTTATTAAAGACAATGATTTGAAATTTCGTCCTACACTTCAGTAATTTTGCAAACTAAAAACCTAGTAAGACCAATTCACAAATTTAAAACCTAGCATGTACCGTATTTAATAGGTTTTTATGCTTGGAAATGTTACTTGCTAGTTTTTTGATTTCGTTATCTCCGAGTACGAAGTGCACTTGCTAGGTTTGGCATGTTCATAACTCTGATTCTAATGTAGATAGAAATACAGTTGTTTTTGCATTAGACGCAGGTCAGAATTTTAGGAATATTCATTTAAAAAAACGTATTTTACAAAAATTGTCCCTTGCTAGGTTTTGCTTTGGGACAGCCGAGATGTGGCCGATTAATATTTTCTATTGAAAATAAACATAATTCTGTTTTGATTTTTTCTGAATTCTGAACGATGTCAATCTATATTTAAATATTTTTTTCTGACTGGCCACCGCTGATTTTGAAGATGGAACGTTCTTTTTTTTCAGATGTTTTGCTATTTTTCTTAACTTTTTTTATTAAAGTTCTAATGTAACCTATTTTTACGTAATTTTTTTCTGCATAAAAACATTATTATTTTTAGTAAGCACGCCATAATTTATTATTTTTGTTGAATGTACAAGAATTGAATACTGTTTTAAATCAACAATTAAAATGTCTGGTATGGCAGGTTCACTTAAAGTTCTGAATAGAAAGCAATATTATATTCTGCCAGTGACGCACTTGTAAACCATCATACCTGTCTACATTGTTACCTTATGAATTAAATGAACAGTTGAAACTCAGTTTAGGTATAATTCGTTTAAAAATTTATGTTTCAAGTACTAGTCAAATTGTTACAGCGGCTTTTTGTATGGAGATCAGACAATATCAATTACGCGGGGCTAATTTTTAATTTTTGTTTTGGCCTGTCAGCCTCGTACTGACTAAACCCCATCCTGTTGTAAGGGATAAACCTTAGTAGAAAACTATGTAGAGTAGTAGATAACCAAGTTGCAAGACTGACTAGAAAAATATTTACAAACAACTTAAATACCGATAAATCAACTCGAAACGCAAAGAGAATATTAACCTCTTACATCATAGGCGAAACATTATTATAAATATAGAACAAACAAAAAAACTCAAAGAGAATAAGCTACTAATGTGTAAATATTTAGTGAGATATCCGGTTTGTCATCATGCATGTGGATCGTGTTGTTAATACGTCATTTGAGTCGATCGTCGATCGTAAAGGTGGCTGGATGTCCATATAGGTAGTACTAGGACACTATGAAAGAATATTATGGCCGCTTATCTGTAACACGGTGGATATTACGCAACGTTTTGTAAACACAGGTTTCTGTAGTAGCTGTTTTTTTTCTACTTAAGAGAGATACGTCTCCTAAACTTCTGCACGAGTAGCATGATCAATTCCATCTCTATTCTACCAAGAGAAGACTTATTTGATTGTTTTTTGGCACGACTATGGCATGATCTGAATACCACTGAAAAATAGAAACATTTCATTTTCAAAATTTTAATCATTGCCATGCAACGGTATATATATAAATAAATCTTTCTACATTCTTTGAGGAGTGGAATTCCTTGCCGGGTTCTGTATTTCTCAACGGCTATAACCTTGTGGTCTTCAAGTCAAGAGTTAGCTTACTTCTAGGCAAGCGTGCTTCACCGTCGACCACATCTTTGCTTACCATCAAACGAGATAGTGGTCAAACGCATAAAATTAAAAAAAAAACTGCCATTTTGTCTTTTCTTGCGTCAATAAAACCTGTTTCTACGGTGGGTGCCATGCTACGCCTGCTGGCGGTTTTAAGTGACTGTTTTGATGAGGGTCTAATTTATGACGTTTCAGAGATGATATTTTATATCTCCCAAAGGGCTGGGCAGAGGTAACTATAGAACAGGGGTGGCCAACCGGTCGATCGCGATCGACCGGTCGATCGCGGCTATTAGTCCAGTCGATCGTAGACCTATATTATGTTGATAAAACATCATCAACTCAGACTTCCATTCCAAAGTATTAAGTAAATTTAAAGAAACAATCTCACATGTGATATGAAAAGAAACTCCTAAAACTGTTCAATAAAAAATACTACATGATTGTGTACTAATCTATGCTGTTTCATTTAAGATTTCAAGAAGTATGTAATTGGTAGATCGCACAGGGTTTCGTTAGTAAACAGTAGATCTTAATGTCTAATCAAGTTGGCCACCCCTGCTATAGAACATCTATATTCCACCAGTTATTAATCGTGAATTTTAGTCCTCCATCGACAAGTCCACGGCCTTCGTAGACAAAAGTAACTAAAATACCTCAGGTCTCAACAGATCAAAGAAATTGGTGCGTTATCAACCAGTTACAACGTAGCTTCAGAACTTTATTGGCTTGGCGTTTAATTAAAAAATCTGATTAGCAAAGAAAACCGGTTTTAGCCGTTTGTCCACGTGTTCGAGTCAATTGAGACAAATGTGTTGTCATGGGAGTGGTCTGTGGACGAAATAGTGATGTTACGTTACTTGGATAGTGCCATTTCCTTTGGGCCAAGCAGTATTTATTCTTGGGTACAATTAGTTCAAAGTCTTTGGGGTAACTAAGCAGTCTCTGGGCATGGAAATAGCTTATGTTAAAAAAAATATGGAAATCTCTAATTATAAGGAACGTTTAAAATCGGTCTAATTTAGATGTAGCAAGATTTTTCTAAAATTTTATCTGATAACTTTTAAAAACCGATGTACTACTTATGTGAGTGTTTCATTAATATTGATTTGACATGACAGTCATTCCGAAAAATAAGTACTTGATTTTTTTTATGCTTATGGCGTACGCGCAAGTATATCATTGAAACATTATACCTTTGAGTTTTTTGTACACGACAATTTGTTTATATCTGTACCGATAGCTTGTACCTATATCTGTGTATAGTAAAAATCGTAAAGCAATTAAACGATATCAGTAAGGTTTCATAGATAACGATTTAGCCAAATGATTGCGTAATAAGCTAAATATTATGTTTTTATATTCAACTTCGCCGAATTATGACTGACGTCAAAGGATTTATGTTACAGTTGGACCCAAGAATACTTTCGATTGCAGAGAAGTAGAATATGGCCTTCAGGCTTGAGGCAATAGCTTTTAAAGCGTCTTGTATTCCTACGGCTTTCAACAGCTATAACAAGATTTTCGGTAGCTGTCAGTCCTGACGGCACGTTTGGTGTAGTGGCTGAGCAATTGAACTCCTGCGCTATGTGTCGCGGGTTCGATTCCCGCACGGAACAAATATTTGTATGATCTGCAGGTAGTTGTTCCGGGGTGGGGTGTGTGTGTATGTGAGATTCTATGTTTGTAAACGCACCCACGATACAAGAGAAATTCCTTGTGTGGGGCAACGTTTTTGGTCGCGGGACTCACGAATTACCGTGACCCCCGGTACGTAAAGGGCTATTGAAGGACACCGTGGATTTTAGTTAGTACGAGTCTGACAGTCCCTCCCGCTCTGCCCTGAGTGGCAGGACTCATGTGATGATTTGTCCACGTAAAAAAAAAAGCTGTCAGTCCAATATTGACAGCTCGGTTGCCGCAGTGGTCGTCTGCTACTCTGCGCGTAACGGTATCGATACCCGCATAGAACAAATATTGTATGATCTACAAGAAGTTGTTCCGGGTCTGACTGTTTGTGTGTGTGAGTTTAAATGTTTGTGAACGCATCCACGACATGGAAAAGAAAAAGGTAGGTATTTCCATAATCTTTATCGTTCATAGAATGTTATTTAGGCTTTAGGTGATGTAGTACTGCCCGAGGTTTTGGACTATTCTCCGCGCTTAGTTGATGATTATAAATGTTAGGTTCTCTAGATTAAATACAGGCAATGGAAGCTAGCAAAGTAATGAAAAACCTAAACTTCATAATTATGATTTTCCCGTGTACATTTATGGCCAATATTCAATCTATCTCTGGTTTTGTCTTCTAGAGAAAGAAAAACTTTTTCTATCTGTATCTATGGTTAAGGTTATGTATATAGATCTATATAACCTTAACCATAGATACAGATATAATATACAAATTAGATTGAATATTAATTAATCCATAGATTGAAAATTGGGAACGGCCGTTATACACAAATATCAAATGTTAACGTCGTCGTGGTAACGTCTCATAATAAATTCAACAGACGAAATCAATACAATGTTTGAGGATAAAATACGGACTTGTCTGAAAAGGTATTTAAAAATCTTAAGAATTTCACTATTCAGAGAGGATTTGAAAGAAGTACCGACTTAAGGCCTTCGTCAGGTAATGAGGGGGGCAGATAGGATCAAACAAAAGGAACTCAAAGTTGCCTCTTTTCCTGAACGAATATCGGGGGGAAAAAAAAGTAGTAAAGACTACTGCTGTCATACCTATTTTTCTCACTTTTTTGTTATTGTTTTTAAATATATTTTTGGGACACGCCCTTGTTTCGCTTGGACAGCATGATAAGGTCGATTGCGTACCAAAACACGTTCGTAACATTAAAAAAGATGTATGCTGTTAAAACTACCGGGTCCTAAGTCACCAAACCACAACAGTTTTGTCCAAATCTATCTAGTAGTTATTATGAATTGTAATCGTCACCTTTAATAAACACCTAAATATTTTTATCGCTCTTCTGGATTGCCAACTCTCGGGGCTTCTGTTTTTAATTCATATAACTGCAATAAATGCCGCACAATTTTAGTTATTGATACTGCTAAACTACATCATCCCACTTCTGGGCAAAGACCTCTCCCCATGACTAACAGTTTTTACGATCCAGAAAGCCAAAGTGGACCACTGATCATTGGTTCATTCATGAGTTTTAGTTATAAGGTATTTAGTTACTAAGTCTTATGGAATTCTAGTAAGGCGCCAGAATTCGTAGTTATTATTTCCGCAGTCCATCTTTTTTGTTAATCGTCTCGTGGAATTAAGAAACCAGGAAAAGCAGGTGTCCAAAATGGACAGGAATTGTAGAAAAATAAAACAGTAATGTTATGAAACATCCGAATTCGATTAATGTCAGCCAGCGAATAGGTAGGACGAAATGCGAATGGGACGATTTGAGCATAGGCCCTATTTTTCTCATATAGGATTTACAATTGGTTTACGAGTTTGCTACAAATTTATAGCTACTAGATTTTATTCGGGAAAGTAATACTCGTAATTCGGACAGCTGAAGGTCGCAAGGGCGTTGGACTAAACGTGACAAAGCAATGTTGTCGAAAAACAAACCCTGTTGTGTACTGAGCGTAACAATTTCACGAAACGGCCTTTGGAAATGGGAAACGGACATTTTTGGGTCTAAAACGGCCACTTTACAGTATTCCTAATGATTCACTAGAAGATTAGCCAATGATGTTGCAAAGTAATTTTATAGGAATATTGATTAAAGTGACCGTTTTAGACCATCTGATCAGCATTATGGAGCTGGATTGTATAATGGCACAAAATGGAGGACGCCTATACTCAATAGTGGCTGGAACAAGGCTGCCGATGATGATGATGGAGCTAATATTTATGATCAAAGTAATCTGTGGCCTACCTACCACGGTACTGCTAGGTACCTATAAGAATCTAGACGTTGGAAGCTGTGAAGGAGTGGCGAACTTGTCAATTTATGGACACTTGTTGCTGTTTGTTGCAATTTATTGTAAAAAGCATACTTTAGGCTAGTAACTGGAAGCCAGTCGGCAAATCAGTAAATGGAGCATATAATTTTTTTATGGTGCCAAAATAAGTCTTTAAAAAAAAACTTAAAGTTAATAAAAAAAAATCTCAGAATAAACACGGTACTTCCTACGCAGTTAAAAAATTAAATGTAGTTTTTATTTCTTTAGCAGCGATAGGAATGTTTATTACAGTCTTGTTTTCTTCGTTAGCCTAATTATTTCAATGATTATGAGAGCCGATTAGTAAGTGCGTGCATAGATAATTTTATCTGACTTCAGCTGTGTTCCAATTTTAAATAAATATTTATTGTTTTAATGTTATTTGAAACAAAAACATTAAAAAATGCACAATATGAAATTTCAAAACCGAAATATTCAAAGTACTTAAATAATATAGTCTAACAATGTAGGGTAGTTGTCAAAATGTTTTCAAGTGATGTAATTATAATGAAGAAAACATTAGCCGACCTTACCTCTCGCACCATTCCCGTGGCTCACCGGCGCCCCGTTCACTTTGATTGGCCTCCCGTCCGCAGTACATTTTAAAAGCATCTTTTAAATCCAACGTGTTCACCTATTACGATCCATCCGATACAGTCAAAACAATAAACTTCGTCAATACGAAAACAAAAACACGTAGTGGTGTAAGTACCTAGTTTTTTCTTTCGCGCCAACCGATTGGTTGTCGTGCGTGACGTCAAGTCAATTTGAAACCACTCGAATCGACACAAAACCTCTTGCGTTATCTTTTCAGTTCAATTAATATAACACGACGTTTAATTAGTTCACACAACACGGTTAACAACACTAATAAATGTATTTGTAATCGATTGCACAAATAATACACGATCTGTTAACTTGTGAAATACACACACTCAATGCAACAGGCTGGCTGGTTGACTGAAATGAAAACTGCTGCGATTTGCGATACGGTCCACGGCTGTTGCCGTGTTTTGATTGATAGACCAAGAAAAAAATGAATGAAACAAGCGTGAAGTTTGTCACGAGAGCGTTATCGCGATCTCACTCTTTTTCAATGTTGTGGCAATTATAAACTTGATTAATGATCATGTTTGTGATTTAGCTGATAAAAAAATGTATTTAATCACTATCGTTGAGATGTCCACACATTTTAAATATTCACTTGATACATATTTATACGAATTTTGTAAGTCTTCATAGAAATGATCAGTTATCAATAGACAAAGATAGAAAATAAGATAAAAATCTTCTTTGAAGTTCTTTGTATTTGTTTGTTATGTTGGTAAATTGGTTTTAATGTTGCCACCCTAAAATCACTTCTCGTTATGTAACATAACACCACAGATAACACCATTTATCTTAGTAGAATCCATTTTTATGAAGTTGTTTAAAAAAAGCAAAATTCCAGTTTTAAAATGTTTAGCTTCTGTTTAATTTTGAAGTGAAAATAATTAAAAATGATTTTCTTAATGGCAATCCTTGAGCCTGCGAACGTAATGAATGAATGATAATAATTAGTGATTGTGTTATCTGTGGTTGCTGCTGTTCGCCGCTGCCGCCGGTAGAACTGCTGCCGCCATATTTATTTTGAAAGCGCCATTTTGAGAATTTTCTTGGGTGACGCTACGACAGCGTTGTCGCTATTTATTCTATTTTAAAGTAAAAGTTTAAAATGGGCAAGAAAGACAAAAAAGGTGGTGGTAGCAGTGATGGTTCCAGTGAAGAAGAATACGTTGTTGAGAAGGTTCTTGACAAACGTACGGTCAAAGGAAAGGTAAAACATATTTTCAGATTTTTCCTTAAAATTAATTGGATGTAGACAATTTCTGATCAATTTCGAAGAGCAAACGGCAATCTAAAATCCAACAATAAGTGTAAGCAAAACTAGAACTTGTGAAAGACTAAAGTTTTCACTAAAGATTTTAATAGAAAATAGCTGTAGCCTTAGGGTACCGCTACGGCCATAAGGCTACGATTACGGTTACTCTCCTTTTTTCTCTTATAATAATTACTAACAAACTTGATAAGATCACATACATAAGATTTCATATTTTAGTACACAATATTAGACTGAAGCTGAGACTTGTTTTTGGTTTATATTAAAAATGCCTCTCACTCTATATGCAAGCTGATTGCCCCAGATTGATAGATTGAGACACATGATGGTGTCAGTAATGAATTAACGAAGTAGTTTCGGTCCGTGGGTCATCTTTTTCGTAAAATATGCTCAATCAAAACAAAACTGTAAATTCGAAAATATTAATGTCCAAAGTAGCAAATATAAATGAATCCCTAAAAGACAACCTATTGTAAAGAACAGTGCAGAGGCTTACAATTACAATTCAAACATATGTTTATGTTCCAAGAATTTCACAGGGTCCTTTTTATAAACCCACTAGGTGTTGCCCACGGTGTTACCTGCTGCTCGGCTCCTATTGGTCTTAGTGTAATGTGCCTATAGCATCCCTCGCTAAATGACCTATTAAAAAAAACAATTCAAACCCATACTTATTGAGATTAGCTTGTTCAACCAAACTACAGTTTTATAATATTGCTGGCGAACTTCATTAGACATAAGATCTACTGTTTTCTAACAAAACCCTGTGCAATCTACCAATTACATACCTCTTGAAATCTTTAATGAAACAACATAGTTTAGTACACAATCTTGTAGCGCTTTTATTGGCCAGTCTTAGGAGTTCCTTTTCATATCACATGTGAGATTGTTTCCTTAAATTTACTTAAAGCTTTGGAATGGAAGTCTGAATTGATGATGTTTAAACAACATTTTATATAGGTCCGAGTCCGGTCCGGTCCAGGATCGACCGGTTGATTGCAATAGACTGATTGACCACCCTTGTAATTTTGGTATTGATTTGCTATCTACATCTTCAAAGGCACATCTGGTTCCAGCTTGTACTTAGTTGAAAGGGTAAACTTTGCTGCAGATCCATTTTAATGCACAGCTACCACAATAAATTCTGTACCCAAAAATAAGATTATCTCTGATCTTTCTATGATCTCAACGTGTATGGTATCTATTTAAATTACATTAAAAACAAGTTACATGAACATTTTTATTTACATACATGTTACAAATTTTCCCCCAACTGTTCAAAATTTTATTGGGGAAGGCTTTTAATTTAATAAAAATGCAGCATTTTAAATTAACTTGTCACCAACTACAAGCACTAAATTATTTATGTCTTTCAAGCTAGAACCGACCATACATATTAACAAAATTTCATTAAAATTGGGTGGGTGGAATGTACTGCATAATAATATTTTTTTATATGTCTTAAGTAAATGTAATGAAGGTCAGATGCAGGACTGTCTTGCCATTTAACCGTGACCCTGGAATGTAAAGGTCCATTGAGGGATCACCATGGATTTTACTCAGTATGAATCTGACAGTGAGGACCCATCCCACACTGGGCGGGAGGACTAATTTGATGATTATTACCATGAAAAAGAAATATCTGACCACAAACCGTTTACTAAAACTGGTAGAATTGTTTGCGAAAAAAAATGAAACATGTTTATTATTGTTTCTGCTTAGATCCAATATCTGCTAAAATGGAAAGGCTACAAGGAGGAGGAGAGTACATGGGAGCCCGTGGAGAACCTTGACTGTGAGGAGCTGATCAAGACCTTTGAAGATAATAGGAAGGAAAAGGAGGTATGTAGCTTTTTTATATTGAACTAGCTGACATGGCAAGTTCCGTACCACCTCAAAATCAATAAAGCAAAAAGCTGAATGATATTTGCGGAATGTTTCAACTTTTAAAATTTAATAGAATTATGAACAACAGGACAAACATCTAATATTAGACAGGTAGGAATAGTTTCTAAGGGAAAACGAAATTGTTGCTTTTACTATATTCCTAATATTGTTAGCATATTTACTCACCTTTTAAACCTTCCCTGAATTTCCATAAATAATTCAAAACCAAAATTAGCAAAATCAGTCCAGGCATTCTTGAGTTTTAGCGAGACTAATGAACACCAATTGATTTTTATATATGGATATTCTTGTTACATATTTCATTACGAGTATATATTGAAAAAAAAAATATGAATCCCCCCCCCCCTTTTCTACAACATGCGGTTTCCATTCAAGAAACTTCCTACTCCACCTCTCTTCGGCTCTGTGACAGACCACTGCCACTTTAGCTTGCTACATTTTAGGACTAAGTCACAGCATAAGAACAAAGTTACATTTAAGACTCACAACAAACATGTCTTCTCAGGCAAAATCTAAAAAACCAGAAGACCGCGGCAAGAAGCGTGTCCGCGAGTCAAGCGAGGAGACTTCTTCTGGTCGTAAGGGGCGAGGCACCAGCGTGTCCTCCGCCGACGACCACAAGGAGTCCAAGCGGGAGCGCAAGGAAGACAAGGCCAAGTCTGGTTTCGACAAGGGATTGAAGGCTGAGAAGATCATAGGTAAGAATTATTACTATTGGAGTAGGCAGGGACAGCTAAACACTGTGCTTAAGAGTCTTGGCTGACAACTAGGTTCCTCTTTGGGATGAGACTGGTACTAGATTGGGACTGCCAAAGTTGCATTAGATTCAGCTGCACATTAATTGCAGAAATCTAAAATTTTGATAAATATTGGGAACTGTAGAGAACTGAACTGAAGAACTGGGAACTGGAGTGATCACAAAGATTGTCAGTTTTTTTTTTAATTTCTATTTGTATGGTTTTAACAGAACACACGTTTTTGTAATCACAATAACTCTTGACTATCTAGGTACTGTTCTTTATTCAGGTGCATCGGACGCGACTGGCGAGCTGATGTTCTTAATCAAATGGGCAGACTCTGATGAGGCTGAGCTTGTTCCCGCTAAAGTTGCCAACCTTAAGTGCCCACAGCAGGTGAAGATTCTTTATAAAAACTATTGCTTAAACAAAGATAATATAAAAGCTTGAATTGATTATTTTAGATGACTTGTCTGAATTTAACAAGACTGTTGTTTATCTCTAGGTGATCGCATTCTACGAAGAGAGGCTCACCTGGCATACGCCGGCGGAGACAGAATGATATAGAGCCGCATGTGGCATGCCCAGTATTCGCTACGGTGGGGACTACTTCTATGTCCGCGCCATGGAGATCTACGAACGGCAGCGTCACATTTAACACGCAAGACAGTGTTAATAGCGATGGACTTTCTAAATAGTGTTGCCATACTTCGCAGTTTCTAATTTGGTAGCTTCATTATTGTTTCTATTTTATGTGGATTTAGACATTTTGGAGGGCTCAGCCCGTGTCAATGTATTCATGTTTGAATGTATAGCTCTAAGTGCAGTCATTTGTGGCAGTAGAGGACGCCACTGTAGCTTATTTATCTTTCGACTATCGTTTGGCGTGGTCTATATGTACGATACAAGGACACGCCGACTTTGTATACATAGATAGTAATAAGGCAATAGTGCACCAGTAATACCAAGAAACGGACTATACTGCTGGAAGCTCTAATGAGGTAATCCTTATGATCAGTTAGTTGCTTGTTTCGTTTAATTTATTTGACATTCTAGTAGATTAAATATCAATTAGAGGCTACTAACCGCGACTCTAAAACCCACGCGGTACTGATTGGCAACATTCACTATCAAATCTCTGTATATTATGCTTCATAAAAATTGCATGCAATTGACAAGCAGACTGCTGCTTCGTACTGGATATGAGATCTTATCTATATATTACTTAATGTTTTTTTTATAAAGATCAGTTTGAGGGCTTCTTGTAGCACTCGAAACTAAATGATCATTTTATGTGATATGACGATGTTTAACTTACGACTCCGTAGACGACATAATGCCAGCCATACACGATCCACTACAATCCAGCGGCCAGTGAGTATAGTTATCAGAGTGCATGATAAGTCTACTTGACAATGTTGCACATAGTCTGCCAAGTTTACTGAAAGCCGCTTCCGATCGTGTATGGGTGGCATAATTTTCTTCAATGTTATAACGTAATTCGTCCTGGTCAAATGCTCGCTCCACACGGCGCATAATATGACGAGTCGCGCTGGGTCTTGACGAAGGCTCGGCGCAGCGCGGTTTGCGCGTTCTGTCAGTAAAGGACGGATCGCGCACATGCAGGCGCGCTGTCACGCGCCGTTTGTAGTGGGCATAAGAGAAAGCTTGTCTTGAGTATTTTTGTAAGATTAGATAGGTTGAAAACCAAAATGGTTTTTTATTTCTTCAAAGTCCTATCATTGCAATTTTGGAAATTGGTTCCAAGTATTTAGACCATATTTGCTGGTGCTGCATAGCTTCATGACGTCCCTTTTTAGAGCTGGAACTCAATTTTATATTACTTTTAATTTATAATTAACAAATACACAGATATCTTTCAAAAGAGGATTACAGACTTTGGCTTAACCAATGATGTGATAAAAGTCGCAGCAGGCCTGGCTCACTCCGCGGTGGAGGTATAAAACTGCAAGTATTGGCGGGGGCCACTTCGTAGTGGCCATTTAGTCGGTTGCCGCGCGCCGCCCACTACGCACGCGCTTAAATAATATTTCAAGTTTGGTGTTTGGTTGTATATACGCATAAGTTTAAAAAAATATATATATGCTGAAGAAAATACTGCATAACGTTTGGTTGTTTAAATAATGACAGTGATAGGAGCCTCACGTTTCACACTCTACCGCGTGATTTCGAAAGGTAAGGAAAAAAGTGAATATTTATCTATGTAGTACATATTTACCTGCTTGTGGTGTGCTTATTAATGTCATTCAAGTACCGGCTAGTAATCATGATCAGTATGATTAGGTAGGTGACCGTTTCGCACGCGCTCCATCGCTCATTTATTTCTGTTCCGTGTGGTTACATACGTAACAAGACTTTGAAGATAATATGGAGAAAATCAAATACTGCATAGCTTTTGGTTGTTCAAATAAAAACAGTGATAGGACCTCACGTTTCACACACTACCTGTAAAACTCTAGTATGAATTAATTTCTACGACTAAATCAGGTCATTGCTCCTATACGAACAAATTTTAGGTACCTACAGGTTGCTCGCACTGACATCGTAAGCTCAGGTCCCCAAGAGTGCAATGTGACGTTATGATTGATGAAGAAATAAAGCCTAGCATTTCAAATGTTATTAGGTGTAGTACACAGCAAATATGGTAGAATAATTCTCAACATTTATGTTTACAGTTTACTACTTATCACAAACAGTCCTGTGTCTCAACCACAGGCTGAATTATTATTATAAGTTTTTATAATTATATCATGAATTAGAATAAAACAGAGAAGATTGTTTCAAGTTTTTAGAAATTGTCTTATTGCATTGCTGGGAAGGCAATCAATGAAATATTAAGACTAAAAGAACTATTACAGAGCTACCGCTTATTTGAAATCGTAGGTACAGTCAACAACAAAAGTAGATGACCTAAATCAGAAATTCAATACTAATGTACGGGCTTAGCGTGAGAACTGTGTAGAGGAACTAGTAGTAAATGTTTGGTAAATTACAATCACATACTTTTGAATCACTTCGACGTCACACAGTTCTGACGCGAACCCCGTACATTAGTATTGAATTTCTGACTTTGGTAATCTACTTTTGTTGTTGACTGTACTTGAGGAAGTTACACCAACAGTAAAGGTACTTACGACGCAATGCGATGCATTTCGATTGATTGGCGTCGTCGATCAACTAGAATTAAAACCACACTTACTGTTACGTCATAAAATCGCTGGCAAAATAGAATGAGCGGTTGTCTGTGGGTATAGAGTAAACTAAAACTAACTGCAATGACATATATCAGTCGAATTGCATCATAACATCGTAGCAGTAAGGACGATTTTTGCTTCTAGTTGGTCGGCAAAATACCTCGGGCACCATCTGTCAATAGGCTTAAAACCTCAACAGCTATCGTTCGCAATTTCTTGAAACAATCTCCTCATGAGTGGCAGGTGTATTTTAATACTAAGTATTGACTAAGCACCAGTGGCAATGTGATTTAGTTTATAACATTCAACGTATTGTCATTTGGCGAAAATGTATGTGTATAAGGTTATCCTACTTGTATCTTTTCAATGTAAATTTGTATATGGATGCAACCAGACCGCGGTTGTTTGACAGCATTTTGAACCTTATTGCATTTCCTGTAGACCTAAAAACTGCATGATTAAAAAGAACATCCAAATATTTCAAAATTTTATAGTTGGATGTTGAGGATTATTTAACCGTGGTCTGGTTGTGCACTATGGCGCGCGTTTTGTAACTGTAGCATAACGTGGACTTACTAAATATTGGATAGAATTAAAATAATATTAATAAAGTAAATATTAGTTTTATTGATTCATAAATATAGGAATCTTAGTCTTCTAGACATTGGTGATAGGAAAACTATTGAAATTAAGCCAGCCATTTTAGTACAATCTTTGGTAAGATCATTAAATCCTGTCGTATGTTGATTAGTTCTAGATTACGGCAAGCAATGGTGGTTCCTTCCTGTAGAGTTAGAGGAAGAGCGTGGTGGAATATCGTTGTACCAAACCTGAACCTTACCAGTTGTGTGCCTGACTTATCAGTAGACAATGAACACACACGCAGTCTCCTATCAGACCAGAGCATGTGTAACTTAGTTGGTTTCAGTTCAATAGTTTTTCTAAAATCACTGAAATACATAAATAAAATTTTAACTTATCAGCTAAATACTCTATTCTGTAATATAATATTTGGAATAATACAGACACATATATTACACACATTTAGATCAATCGATTAAAAACTAGTTTTCATTCGAAATACTGGAAAAATTAAATAAGATCGACGACAAGCTCTCGCACCTTGTTTTGATTTCGTTCACAATACAGCGCTAATGCCTTTGTCAAACAGACAGGCGAGTCCGAAGCGACAGCGAACTGATACGAGACGTCAGTCCAATAGTTCTGTCACGCTATCGGATCGCTTTCGCTTTTCTATGTGATTGGATTCAAACAATTCCATACATTACATATAAAAACGCCTCGCTTCGCTTTCGTCACGCCTGTCTGTTTGACAAAGGCTTAAGGGTCAATTTACAGCGAAACGCGACACTGCACGCACATTTTCAATAGAGCGATTCAAAATCTAACTTTATTTTACTGCATGAAAAGATCTACATTTCACCGATGACGCTAGCGACTAGCAACTAGATAGTCACGCAAATTTTAACTTTATTTACTTCACGAAAAGTTGCACATTTCCAGTATCGTCGCGTTTCGGTGTGAACTAACCCTATGTTAAGAATCAACGATGGTCCCTTCCTGCTTACCATAAAAAATATTAGATAGTGTACGTTTTACATAGAGGTAAGTAATGAAAATACTGATAAAACTACACTTTTCATCTCGAGTCATCTAGTCCCATAGAGGTAATGCCTAAATCGAATGACTGATTACATTAAGAACTAGAAACCTGCCCCGGATTTGTAAAGGTACAAGTTGCTAATGATTGAAAAAGAAAGTAAAATTTTCAGTCATCTAAGTCTTGACAAATACAAACAATAAAATTGCCGGTTTTGTCCATCCGTTCTCAAGATTTGCGCTTTACAACACATTAGCCATTTAATTTAAGTGTTTAGTACAACACCTCTTTGTTATAGCTAATTTAAAGGTGTAGCAATTAAAAAGAAGCTCTTTTTAATTGCTACTTGTGCGTTAATATTGATATCATTCGAAATTCGTTTCTTAAACTTTTAATTTTGATCGCTCGTTGTTTCCAAGTCACTAATATCTCTTAGTATTTATTAAAATAAAGTAGACATATTTAAAAAAATCTAATTTTATGTATAGTCACTAAGACGACATCCATACATAAATAAACACGCTTTTCCCCCATGAGGCTATGCAGAAACTAAAAAACACCATGATGTCAATACGTACAAGTGGCGTAAAACTACGCAGCGCTTAAAGCTTCGGTCATACACAGCGCTTAATCGCTGCGAGTAAATTTGAACATGCTAAATTCAACTCGCAGCCAGGAATCTATTCGCATTGAATAGCTTGTCATAGAGCGAATACTCGCGGCGATTAGGCATTCGCAGCGATTAGTCGCTGTGTGCGACCTAAGTTTTACTTACGTTTAGTGGCGTTAAACTGTGCAGCGCCTTGCCTACTTCACACATCTCTGATGGTTAATATTGCATATTAATACATACTTTGATTTTGTTAGTCTAATTAATTTTTTGAGTTCTTACTCCTGGTATTTTCGTATTATTGAACATGTAGAACTCGCGCCAGAATAAAATATTGAATTCGAGCTACGAGTTAACGTTTTTCCGTACCGACACCAGTCTGAACATAGGCATGCAACGCCGCGCTATAGAAAGAGAAAGAAAATGACGCAGATTTAAAATTATTCGTCTTTCTCGACTTCGTTTAGTCCGTGCACGAGTGCAGTTAAATTATCTATCAGAAAACATTTATCAAGATAAGTTAAAATTGACCACTAATTATTATTCGAACTGAAAAAATAGGTTTGTGTACAGATTTTACCAATCAAACATTAACCTTCAACTCTTGTGATAAGGTTGAAAAGCTATTTAAGAAATATGACAGAATTTTGTAGCTTGAAGTGCTGGCGTATGAACCAAAAAATTTAATTAGTCTGTTACTTAGGTTATGAAAAAACATTTGAGTCATTTTTTTTTCTTTTGTTGCGTAAACAAAAAATATTACGTACACATACGTCATGCCGTCATGCCCCCACTAGAGTAATGAGGCTTTTTATCTTTGTGAATATTCACTGATTCAACAAATACGTGTCCATTATTTTTCAAAACTGACGGACTATTTAGATTTGCAATTTATTGATGCGCTCAACATACCTATTGCTAACACATACACTCTAGTGCTATACATCTAACGAACTCTACTAAAAGAAAATGAGTAAAAAACGACGGGTTGCACTCTGGGAGTGCCGGCAGAAGTGAAAACATGAATAGTAATAAACACACACGAACATTCGCGCAAGCGCCCTGCGCCGTCTTACGAATTTTCGATCAGGTCACGTGTCCTGACGCGAGTTTAAAATTTTTTACCCATTCCAAAAAAAGTGCACAACGCCGCTAAAGAAGTTTTCACTTCAAAAAAAAAATAGATATAAACATTATGTAAAATTATAGAGTTAATAATTATAATAGGTACGTTTGACGGTGGTAATATAATTATGTAGCGTTCGCTTCGGTTTGTGCTTGATCGCCTCAAGCTTGGTACTTGTAGTCGTGCTTGCTCAGTCCGTTGCTGTAATGAGTACAAAGGGTATATTATTTCCTGACATGCAAGGATTCACGTCTTGGGTTCGCGGGACTATGGGATAACCTTGGCCCCAGAACGTAAAGGTTAGCTTGAAACACCGTAGATTTTAGTCAGTATAAGACTGACAGTCCCAACCGTCCTGCCCTGGGTGGAAGGACTCATTTGATGATTTTACCACTTAAAAAAAAAGGATTCACGTCTTCTTGCCATGATCGTAAGTAAGAACTACAGACGTCACGTGCTACGATTGCATATTATGCGGTTAAAGTAGGAAGGAAGGTGTCGATGACCCCCATCTGAAAACTATCACCTGAAAATATAGTTTAGTTATAAAATACTGTGAAAAACTTTTATTCATAGTGTATATTATCTTTACTATCTTGTAAGAGTTATTTTCAAATGTTAATTATTAAATTTAAAAGCGTGCAAGTGTTACAAAAGCGTATACTACATCACAATCCTCCTTCGTAATTGAACTCCATAAGTCTCGTCCACTAGTCGTCGTAGTTGTCTCTGCAGACGCTATAAAATGGACTTCTTTTGACATTAAATAACAGGTGGTAATTGTTGAACAAGTTGACATTTCGAGTACTATTGTGTCGCTTTAAAATACCCTAAAATTGTACGTATTGTTCCTAAATTACAGTTGCTTTTGTAAAGAAGCACGTTGTCGGTACTATAACAGGCTAAACAGACACATGTTATCTTATCTGAGGTTGAGACTTGGCAGACATGCCGATTTCTTTATACAAGTTTTACCTGCACCGATCATTACCGAACCACCCTGACCTATCTGTACCGAAAACTTACTTCTTTATGAAGGCGCCTTAACCAGTCATCATTTATCTATATATATAAAAGGAGAACTGACTGACTGACATATCAACGTACAGCCGAAACTACTGGGGCTAGGAATGTGAAATTTTGCACACGGCTTCCTATTATAATGTAGGGGAGCACTAAGAAGGGGTTTTTGGAAATTTAACCTTTAAGGGGGTGAAAAGGAGGAATGAGGAAAGTACGTAACCCACGCGGACGAAGTCGCGGGCAAAGTGCTAGTAACAAATAAGTATTACCTGAGCTGCGCGACATGTCCGGGCGTGGCCTGTATGAGCGGTGCGAGTCGCTCGGTGAACCGCTGGAAGTTCCGCTCCAGCTCGCGCTGGTACTCGCGCTGGTCGCTGCCGATCAGGTTCTTGTTCTTCCTCAGAGCGTCGTGACACCTGGACAATGAAAAAGCGTGAATTATGATAATTATCATTCAGCTGCAATACGTCTAACGTTGGATGTTTCCAATGAAAAAGAGGTCAAACAAAATTGACGGAGATACAACGCTTTTTAAAATTTGTCACGCCGTCGTCGGCATAGTTGGTGGCACGTTGAGAAATTATTAAATGAATAAAGAAATAAAGACATTTCTAAAAGACTTGTTGGCGCTTCCCGTGACCCAAGAGCTGGTTTTTACCTCGGCCAGAGGCTAAGTATTGCCATACAATCGCCAATCTCTTGGGCACATTACCAGCTGACAGTGTTGAGGATGAAGTTTTCGATGCTCTATAATAGTTTAGTTTTATTTTAATTTAGTATTTTTATATTTCTATAGTTTAATTAATACATTTATTATAATGTGAATTGATTTTTTTAATAGTCTTACTGACGGGAATAAACAGATTTATATTATTTTTGCTGACACCCAGTCGATTCCATAACAATTCCGTTGCTATTTCCTGCGATCTTTAGCGGAACATCGGTTCCGCTTATAGCTTAACCCATCTTGTGCTCTCCTTAATTTTAAGACAGGATTGGAGGAAAAGACATATGAATCTTTATAGTGTTACAACTTACTTCTTGGAGAAATCTTTGAAAGCGAGACGAAGTTTGTTCGTGAGTCGTGTGGGAGGCTGCGTGCCTTCTGCTACCGGAGCCAGGAATACCTGTAATATACAAATGATCTAGAATTTTCTGGTCTGCCGTCGTCTACATGCCTTACCATCAAACTATAGCAAACCAGTTTATCTTGATTTTGCTTTACATGATCTTGCCGCACTACGAACGGTTAGCTTATACTAGTTAAGCATATGTAGAGGTGTTTACACCGTTCAATTTGGTTGGCAAGTACTTCGTGCGATAGAGACAGCACTCTAGGAAGCCAAAACTAACCGAATATCTACTTCAAAAGGTATACTGCTTCACGTAGTTGTTTGTAGACAAAAAGTTCACAACAGTTTATTGCTTATTCGTACCTGTGCTAGTTCGAGAGGTCCCTGGTTCACAGTGGTACCGATGCAGCCTTGTACCACCATCTGCAGCATTTTAGGATCTGCGGGCTCTTGACTAGTGGCCGCTGCTAACTCGTTGATCTGTCATAATAATATTTTATTAGAACACTACCCTTCTTGAGGCTTCCGAACTCAGATAAAATTGCTAAATAAATATATTTCATTTTTTACACATTTAAACGACCCAACCGTGTCAGTAGTCTAATAAAGTGAGCGCACAATCGAACTCATTTTAAAATAAATCATAGATTCTGAGCGAATTAATAAAAAAAAACTCTAAACATCACGTCTGAAATTCGAACTTAGCGTTTCGTTGAATATCCTAGAGGATTTTCTTTTAAAAAGTGATTTCTTAAACCTACAAATACGCCCTTTTCGACTTAGTAGTCGAAAAGGGCGAATTTGTAGGTTACCAAATAAATTACCCATAATCATTAAATTTTAAAATGAAAGATTTTATAATGCATAATTTTAGCGTCAAATTCGTGCGAAGCAGAAGCAAGCCGCTATTTCTAATAAATTATTAACACATTGTATACAAATATAACATTTACCTTTTTCTGTATATCTTCAATAGCAACTTCGATGGGTGTTAGAATGATTTGTGTTCGCTGGACAACCTGGAAACAGTAATCATTTAATTTATTGATATTGTTACGGACTGGGTAGGGGATAAATGAATTAACACCAATCTTCTTCTTTGCGTGTCGATGTACTCAAATTGCATCCAACCAATACGTAGCTACCTGCACAGCTCTGTCATTTGCCTCATTCAAATCCTGGAAGGTGCAGGTGGTTGGGCAGGATGGGCACGAAAGGAGGTGGGACATGTCCTGTACAGAGGCTCCGCACTGGCATTGTGTTTGGGATGAGTCTAGTATACCCCATTTAACACGGTTAATCTTTTCTTCTTATATTTATACCAATTAAAACCAAATAATCTTTAATGACACACAAATCACTAATTACAACAACCACTCAACGCTATTCAACATTATTCACTAGTATTCACCACTAAAACACACTTGCACACACTTAAAAGTCACTTCGAGATTTTCACTTCGAATTCATTTTCGAGTCGCCTCGATCGTAGTCAAAACCAGACTGACTGTCGGTCCCTATCGGCGCCCTATTTATACCCCGGTCGGACCCACTGGATGTTAAGAGAAGATGGTCGAAAGTTCTAGAGAACATCCATGGACTTCTACTCAGTCCCATAATTTCTAGAAACTTCCGGTCAATCAATCTTCCAAACAATCTTCAGTAGAATTGTCGAGAACCTTATAGCTTGGTCTCGCAATTCGATCGATGTATCAATGTATATATTGGGACAAGGCTTATCTACTCGTATATGTATACAAACTATATAATGTATTAAAATCTTTCAGTAACTGAGTATACCTGTATCCTAGTCTTGACGTACGGGAAGTGGTGTGCGGTGGTGAGTATGGTCTTCCTCTTGCACTGCTCGGCGATGTCTCCGTGTGCACGTCCGCCCACTGTGAACGGGGTCGCGTACATGAAGCGCTCTGAGGACAAATATTTACGGATTCAATTAAATATTTCATCCGTTCATTAATCACGTGAGGCTCGAAGCAGGGGTGGGCAGTGGAATTTGACTAAAAAATAGACCATTGCCTTAGGCCACAGGAACTAATCTATACTATATCACTAGAAATTTCTCCTCCACGAAAAAAAAATGTCATGGGTGCGTTTACAAATATAGGAACTACAGGTGGACATTTGGATTCTGGACATGTAAAAATCAACCAGAAGGACAAATCTGACCACGTATCACCACGCCCTGATGAAAGGAGTGGGGTGCATGAAAGGAGCCTCCCCGAGTGGCGTTAAAAACATCGTATAGCGATCCTAAGCGCCCGGCGCACCCTGGACAGCTAGCACTCGGTAACGCAGAGTCTAGCTGACCAATCCTTTCATCACGATGACTCAAACTCAAACTCGAACCACGCCCTCGAAGATCCCCGGACAGTACAAACATTTATATGATCTACAAGTAGTTGTTCCGGGTTTAGGTGTTTGTGTATGTAAGTTTATATGTTTCTAAACATACCCACGCTACAGAAGAAATACACAAGGTAAGAAAAACCTTAAAAAAATATGTAAATAACGCACTGATATTATAATTCTTCTCGTACTGCGTGGCTCGCTTCCGCAGCTCGTGCGGCTCGAAGTAGGGCTCCACGTATGTGATCTGTATGTAGGCCTTGTCCGGGTCCAGGGTGCTCACGTCCACTATGTTGGAGTCCTTGATGATCACCACGTTCTCTACGCCAAAGCGGGCACCGTAGAAGTTCTGCAAAGATTTGAGTAAATACTATGTGAATACAAGGTGGTTCGCTTCGCGTCATCAGCAAGCTTGGTAATGTTTTTACAAGTGATGTCTTTTCATTACTATCTGACCCGGCAAACTTCGTACCGACTGAGCAATTTTTTTTTCATATTTACTCACCTTTTAAACCTTCCCTGGACTTCCAAAAATAATTCAAAACCAAAAGTAGACGCCGTAGGTCCAGCCGTTCTCGAGTTTTAGCGAAACCGAGACTAACGTACCTCAATTGGTTTATATATATACTATATATAAACCAATTACTGCGTGGGTTTCGTACTTTCCTAATTCCCCCTTTTCACCCCCTTAAAGGTTAAATTTCCAAAAACCCCTTCTTAGTGCTTCCCTACATTATAATAGGAAGCCGTGTGCAAAATTTCACATTCCTAGCCCCAGTAGTTTCGGCTGTACGTTGATATGTCAGTCAGTCAGTTCTCCTTTTATTTATATAGATATATATAAGAAGAATATAATATATATGTATATGAATGTATATTAGAAGGACACGCGAGAGTACGTGTCGAACATTATACGTTGATTATCACATGAGTGTACTGACCTCGAGCCTGCTGAAGATCTCGGGCAGCTTGGTGAGCGCGTGTTCCTTGTAGATGAACTCCTCGTTGTCCAGGTCTCCGAAGCGCGCGCCGTAGAACGACACGCGGAAGTACGTCCCGAACACACGCTTGCCGTGCAGGTGTTCGATACGGGTGAAGGCTTCGTTCAGTTTGCTGGACAAGTTTATTTTCATTCAATTTTCGTGACAATTAAATGTAAAAAAATCTACACCCGTTAGTGGAATTGCCAGGCTGTCGGTTTTTTATTTATTAGCCAGTTTGACCAATGACGCAATTCGACCGATTCCAACTACAAGTGAAAATCATCCATACCACTACGACATATTACATTGTGCTGTTATCTACGGGTAGATGAAAAACTAAACACACTCGCAACGACGACGTAAGTCAGTCGAATTGTATCATTATATCGTAGAAGCAACGACGATTTTCATTTTTAATTAGTAGAAATTACAAATGGCACGAATTGCGTTATGAGCAAGCTGCCTTATACTTCGCAGTGTGCGATGGAACTGCACAGACTGACTCCAAGACGTACGGCAATGCGTCATCGTTACATGGTGGACATCCCACCCCTACGTAACTGTCAATACTTTTATTGTGTACACAGAGTTATAGAATTCCTTGCTGGAGTCTATATTTCCTGATAGCTATAATAGGTCTATGGGTTAAAAAAAAAAGAACAGTGGCCGTATTTACATCTTAAAACCAGGCGTGTTCCAGTGAGTGAAAGAAACAGAGCTATAACAAGTCGTCTAGCACCACCTCGTTCACTCACTGATTTTAAGACGTGATAATACGGCTCCAGGTTACTTCTAGGTAAGAGTGCTTCATCGTTGACCATATGTTCGTTTACTATCAGAAGAGATGGAGAGTTAAGAGTTACCTGTGTATGTTGGCTAGTTTCTTGTAGTCCCTGTGTTCCTCTGCGATGGGTATGAGTACCTTGTAGACCTCGTTGACAGTCTCGTACATGCCGGCCGTCATCAGCTCACTGGCCGCGTGCTCCAGCAGGGCCTGCGGACACGGAACAATATATAACAACGATTACAATTTGCCGGGTCGCGACCCGATATCGGGCCATTAGAATAAAACATCGAGTTGCAGGTATTTTTAATACTAATAAACGTGTATTATTGTACTTAATGCGTTAACAAAGTGTTTTGCACATTATGGATTAAAAAGTATTAAATGAAACGGCAGACGATCTCCGACTCGGCAGATGATCTCCGGCCACCGTAGGCGCGGGCATGCGGGCGGCGAGTAATGGGCGACTCGCTGTCCGACCATGGACCATGCCCGGGTCGACGGCGCGTTGTGTTCCACGCGCGCCTCAAGGAGTGTCAGCATACTGACGGGGCCCCCTGTAGAGGGCCAAAGCCTGCCGGGGTCGCGGGACTCACTAATCACCGTGACCCCGGTACGTAAAGAGCTATTGAAGGACACCGTGGATTTTAGTCAGTCAAGTCTGACAGTCCCTCCCGTCCTGCCCTGGGTGGGAGGACTCATTTGATGATTTTACCACGTAAAAAAAAAAGGGGGTCACGAAAAGGTAAAGTGAAAATTACCGAACCATGGCAGAAGATATAGAATAAGATGGTATTATTACATATATGTTTGTTTTAATGTATATTTACAGAGCTTGGTGAACATTTTCAGTCATAAGGCCACTAAAAGGGATCGAATTGTGAACTGCGCAATATATTTAAATATCTATCAAATTCCGGTGATCATATAACCAAACCCGCTCGATTTGACAAAGAACGTTAATAAAACTTGTCTTGTTCATTGAGCAAGTGAAGCGAGTGAATAAGATCTAAGATATGGTATAAGAAGTTTGAAACTATTTGGTCTTTATATCAACATTGACATGACTAAGTTTTGATGCACGAAAAATGTTTTATTCTTATCAACAAGCTATTAAACTTATGAGCAAAGTGTATTAATCTGGTCTCCAAGAGTGGTCGCGGGACTCACGAATTACCGTGACCCCGGAACGTAAAGGGCTATTGAAGGACACCGTGGATTTTAGTCAGTATGAGTCTGACAGTTCCTCCCGCTCTGCCCTGGGTGGGAGGACTCATTTGATGATCTTACCACGTTAAAAAAAGAAAAAAAAAAGTCTCCAAGAGTGACCATAATAAACACAACTTTTTTTACGCGATGTGTTATTTTAATAATAAGTTACCTGCAGTTCTTGATGCGTGAGATGATGATGCAGGGCATCTGCGCAGCTCTCGTCCAGCGCGTTGTGTGTGACCCGCTGCAGCAGCGCGGCTCCTCGTCCTCCCGCACACATCTGTTCCGCCACCAGCGCCGCGCCGTGGATCAGGCACATGCCTGCTTCCGTGTGGTTCGATCGCTGGGAAGTACACTAATATTTAATGGTTTTATAATATTTGTGAACGAAAAACGCCCTTAGCGTTTTATTATTCGCCGCTTACAAGTCCGCACCTACGGTGTACACCCTGGGCGTCTCCCGCAACGACTCAGACCCTCCTCGCTTCTTCCGATGTCCTACATACACCTCCTCCGCTCCTACACGGCGGTGCTCTGCCGCGCGGGGCAGTCCTGCACCGTACCCTCCACCGCGTCTCCCGCGCGATCCTCGCAGTGGTGATACTTAAGCGTATCTTACCGCCGAATCCGACACAGAAATCTCTTGAAAGTTGAAAATATTTTATCTGGTAAGAATCTTCGTCAGGTAAAAAGTGAAGACGTCATGACACTTTTTCAGCTTCTCTTCAAAGAGGAAACTTATGTGGTCCAAAAAACCCTATCCGCCTTATTACAAAAAGGGGTTTAACTAAAAACCCAGGTTTAATCTTGTAAAACTACGGTTTACACACACATTATTACAAATCGTGGTTTTGAGATAAACCATGGTCTAACAGTTGAAGCTGTCAAAGGTATGTCAAAGTTTCTCATAGCAAATTTTTCATTGTGTTGTAGTTTTTGTGTTATTTTCACCTAAAATGGATTTAAACAAGGTAGATTTAATTGTTATTACTCATTGTGGATTTAATTGTTTAGACAATCGTTCAAATGGCGGTGCTAAAGTCGACGTTTTATCTTAGTTTTGTAATACGGACAAATTTAAACCATGGCTCTGAAGATAAGCCTGGACTTGATAGACCAGGTTTAAACCAAGGTTTATTTAGTTTTTGTAATAAGGCCGTATAAGTTTGTTGACAACTCCTTGAAGCGCCGTTGGATCACTACGTGTCCTCGATTAGTCGTTGATTGAACAGCGAGCTACCCATTACTCGCCGTCCGCAAGATACAAAACTTGTGTCCAGTTGATGGCATTAGAATATTAGCTGCATTTTCCCGTAACCCTAACTCTTCGCAAGTTTTAGCTTACCATTTGAGGCTTTCCAACCTACCTCCATATGCTTCTGCGCCATATTGTTGAGCCACGTGAGCCTGAGGTCGGGGCTGTGCTGGTAGCCGCGCGCGATGCGGTGCATCAGGTCCAGTAGCATCTCCGGATCCTCCTGGAACTCCTTCATCTTCACCGTGTCCGACAGGATCATGTGCAGGTTGAATACCAGGTCTTTCACCTGAAAGTAATTCGGAGTGCCGACAGAAGTGAAAACTTGAATCATCATCATCATCATCTTCCTGCCCTTACCCCATTTTACTTGTGGTCGGCGCAACACGTTTTTTTCTTCCATTCTCCTCTATCAAACGTCACAGTATCATTCACTCCTCTTTCTTCCATATCATTCCTTATACAATCCATCCATCTCTTCTTTGGCCTTCCTCTTCCTCTCCATCCATCAACATTCATACTCATCATTCTCTTAGTCACATGAGCGTCATCCCTCCTCATCACATGTCCATACCAAGACAGACGATTCCCTTTAATTTTTTCTGTGACAGGCGCCACTTTCAAACTTCCCCTTATAAACTCATTCCTTACTTTATCCATTCTTGTCACTCCACACATCCATCTTAACATTCTCATCTCCGCTACATGCAAACGTTTCTCATCCAACTTTTTCACAGCCCAGCATTCCGATCCATACAATACAACAGGTCTAATCACGGATTTGTATATTAACGAAAAACTTGAATATTAACGTTTATAGTTAGTTACGCTGTAACATAAACACACACGAACATTCGCGCAAGCGCCGTGCGCCGCCTACAGTAGGCGCAGGCATACATTTTCGCCGCGCCGTAGAAAGAGAGGGGGATACTCCCTCTCCTACGCCGCGCCAGCTGTCTACTCTCCATCCGTCTTACGGATTTTCGATCAAGTCACGTGTCCTGCCGCGAGTTTAACATTTTTTACCCATTCCAAAAAAGTGCACAAAGCCGCTAAAGTTTCACTTCAAAAAAAAAATTGTTGAAAAAAAAAAATTCTAGGTGATGTAGGATTTTCGATGGAGAGATGTTAAAAAATTCTATATGACCTTTCGTCTTAGGGTTAATTCCTGCCGCGCGCACTTTTCGATAGAGCGACTCAAAATCTATCTTTATTTACTATATGAAAAGATACATATTTCCAATATGGTCACGTCACGTCTCGATGTGAACTGAAAGAAATTCCGAGAAATTCTTTCTTTATTATAAAACTTAGTCAAAATTTATTTACTCATGCACAACTCGAAACGATAATGAACCCTATGGCCCTTTTTCATTCGTTCAAAAACATAACAGCCAAGTCACTTACGTAAGATTTTTACCAATACAAAACGTCTGGATTTTAAAAGAGACTGTGACCTCTGAGTTTGTTTCGGCTGTTTCTTCTCAGAGTAGAATGATTGTAAATTCTTTATGAGAAAAATAAAGTTCTTAAACCATAGTAGTAAGGTACGAAACACCGGCCATATGACGTATAAAAGACTTCGTCAAAACCAATTAGCAAAATACATATTAATTATAACATCACTCACCTGTTCCGGGAAGGTGGTATCAGTGAGATCAGCATCATGTTCAGCATACACCAGGATGGTCTTGAGTGCTCGTCGCAGGGAGTCCTCGCTGAAGGTCGTGGAGGTGCCCACCAAGGACGACAGGGACATCGTCACTTGCATCTTGACGCGGCTGAAGTTCTGGAAATTGGAATTTTTTTTTTTTAATTTTGTCCTGGTAAAATCAGCAAATGAGTCCTCCCACCCAGGGCAGAGCGGGAAGGACTGTCAGACTCGTACTGACTAAAATCCACGGTGTCCTTCAATAGCTTTACGTTCCGGGGTCACGGTAATTCACGGTGAGTCCCGCGACCAAAAAGGTTTTCGTTATGTACGATGGGCTTGCCCTTGACCTTAGTCTACGTCAGGAGTGACAAAGACAAGGTCGACGATGGAGCGAGCTTACCCAGAAGAAGCCTGTTCACTCTAACTTTGAAAGGTTGTATGCGTTCGGAAACACAGACGCAGGCAGAGAGTTCCACTCCTTTGCTGTTCGTATTACAAAAGACATTTGGAAACACTTAATGCGAATTGGTGGAATAGCAACAAGGTAAGGGCTTGGATATTAAGGTGGACGCCGGTGAAAAAGTTAACAAAAGTTGAATAACACGAGGTTTTTCAGCGTAAAAATACAAACACAATGAACAGAAAGACGTATATTAGAATTAAATCGATTTTTAAATGGCGATATGTGGGCGTGTTTTAGGTTAACTTTTGAATATCCCTCAGGGATACAGGAGTGATATTCTGTTATAAGAACCTTGAATTCTTTTAAAATGACGGCAGACTGAAAACTGGGTTTCATAATGGCATAATGAATGGAGCCCGGGACTAATCTTAAAATTATTATTTTTATTTTACGTTTTTACGTTCTCTCGTTCTCTTTTTGACGTTCTCGTAAATGGAAGTTTCACGTTATAGTAAACCTAAACATTGAAAAACGATTTCATCCAGCTCGAAGGACCGAAAGATCGCCGAGAATGTTCAAAAAACGAGGGCCAATTAATACCTCTTGGTATTGCCGGGAATAAACAACTACTCACGTTCCCCAGCTGGTAGTGTTGCCGCATGAGAGCGTACAACGTGGCGGAAGCGTGCGCACGAGTTGGTGCGCACAGTGCGGCGCAGTGCCGCAGCAGTACGCGGCAGATGCCTGACTCTTCGCCGCAGCACGACCAGCCCAGCTGTGGGGAAAAGACACCAAAGGAAATTAATAATGGAAGTCTTCACTTACCGTTTGGATACAAACACAATTGACCCACGGATTACAAAATTGGGAAATGATTTACGCAGGTAATTAATAATGCATATCGATCGCAATCTTTTTCTGTATCTAATCTAAGACTGACATTGCCAATCCAGGGTCCGTTTTATGACGGAAAGAGATAGAGCTATACAAGTCGTCTAGCGCCACCTCGTTCACTCACTGGAACAAGACTGGTTTTAAGACGTCATAATTTGGCCGCAGGTCTTAAAGATGTCACAGTCAGTCGAATATTTACATATTATGAGCTTAGATTTGGAGCTTTAGTAACTATTTGGCCACTTGAGATATCACCAAATTGTCTCAAAAGTTCAGTTTTAGATCCATTTATAAAATCCTTTTATTAAATATTAAGGCCCACTTGCACCACAATCACTAAACGGGTTTAGCACTAAGCTGCCTTAGAATATCACTGTATCCCTGTCAAATTGTTTGAAGTTGACAGAGACAGAAAGATCTTTTAAATCAGTTTAGCGCTAAACCTGTTTAGTGATTGTGGTGCAAGTGGGCCTAAATACATAAAAAAATACGCAAGTAGAGTATAACATTACCTTGACAATGAGCGCTCGAACAGTAGCGAACATGTGCTGTAACACGACGACGCTCTGGTTGCGCTGCAACGCTCGCAACACCACTTGTAACGCCGCGCTGCAAACGCTCTGACCACATTCCAGGTTGCAACATGACTGGATACACAAAATCAAACATCAATATCTTTTCTGTTTTTTTATCATGTTTAAAATACTTTACACGCATATCATAAAGCTTTATGAGAAAAGAAAAATTAGTTCCTTACTCCAGGATAAACGGCAAACGATAATCGGTAGCGCTCAGTTGTCTCTAACACATTTTCAACTTTATATCACAGCGCATGAAATTGAAAATCTATTGAATATTACAAAGCGTTTTTGGTCGTTCCGATCGTTAACGCTTAGCAGTCTTTAAAGGGTTTTTAACTTTATTTGCTTGGATATTAAGTCGAAAATATATTAAAGAATCCTGTGTGAATTTACGTTTATCACTTTTAGTTTATCTACGGGGCCAGAACGTCTTACCAACTATGCCATCGCGGCATTGTTCGTCATGGCGGCGCCCCGGGCTCCCGCGCGGCCCCTCGCCACAGCTCCTTGCGCCACCCACCACCTACCTGCACGATAGTCTCCAGCGCATGTAACAGTGTCAGCGCCACCTCAGCCGCCAGCGCGGCCGACAGCTGCGGCGCGGGCGGTGGCGGCGCCCCGGGCTCCCGCGCGGCCCCTCGCCACAGCTCCTTGCGCCACCCACCACCTACCTGCACGATAGTCTCCAGCGCATGTAACAGTGTCAGCGCCACCTCAGCCGCCAGCGCGGCCGACAGCTGCGGCGCGGGCGGTGGCGGCGCCCCGGGCTCCCGCGCGGCCCCTCGCCACAGCTCCTTGCGCCACCCACCACCTACCTGCACGATAGTCTCCAGCGCATGTAACAGTGTCAGCGCCACCTCAGCCGCCAGCGCGGCCGACAGCTGCGGCGCGGGCGGTGGCGGCGCCCCGGGCTCCCGCGCGGCCCCTCGCCACAGCTCCTTGCGCCACCCACCACCTACCTGCACGATAGTCTCCAGCGCATGTAACAGTGTCAGCGCCACCTCAGCCGCCAGCGCGGCCGACAGCTGCGGCGCGGGCGGTGGCGGCGCCCCGGGCTCCCGCGCGGCCCCTCGCCACAGCTCCTTGCGCCAGCGCTCGCGCCGACACGCACCTACGCTTGACCCACCACCTATCTTACATTTTGTAGTTATGGCGGCTTGTATGTGGATGGTAGATACCCTCATGCTTGGGACGGGTAAAAGCACTTTTACTCATGACACATGACATGTGAAATTGATCCTAACGCCGTTGTGGCAAACCTGTGTTTACACGACTGCCCAAAAATGGGTTATTTACTATCTACCCACAGACAACTGCACGTTTTATATTGGCAATGCCTGTATGTCGTAGTGGTACGGATGACTTTGACTTCTAGTTGATCGTTTATCAGTCGAAAAGCAACACATCGCGTCATGAATAAGCGCGTTAACGAAAACAAAGATATTGGATGCAAGGGAGTGTCCTAACAACATGTTGTGGTCATATTATAAGTAGTTGGAGAACTCCGCGATTTTTTGCGTAAGTGCTTCACGCACGTTGAAAACTTCCTCAACACAGAAACGCAGTATTTAAAGATGCGATTTATTTGGTCCCAAATAAAGTTTTTAAGGCATTTCGAAACCTTTATACCAGTCTAACACACGGGCATCACTAGTTTCCATGAAAATAATTGTAGGAAATTGAAATTCGCACATACTTTAGCACCTAGAGAGGTGTAAATTCCCAACGAAATGAAATGGCTTATAAATTTTCCCATTCTTTAAATATTCAATTTTAATAACACTTTTTTGCAACCGAAAAAAGGCATCTTTAAATACATACGTCTGGATTCGTTCAAAACCAGTTTCCGTCATCCAGGTCTGTATTTCTGTGTTTAGGGATAATTGAAGAAGTATTAAGCAAGTTTCAGCGTGCCTTAAGCACTTTTCCAAAATGTCAAGTAGCTCTTAGGGCAAAGGATAAAAGAGAGAGGTACAGGCAGTGGCTGAAATATTAACTGCTGCGTTATGTTGCATGAGTTCGGTTGCGCAAACAAAAAGAAAATCAATTCTATCCTTTTTTTAAAACACATGTGACTGAAATCTATAGTCTAGATAAAAACAGGCAATCTGGATGAAATGAAAGCGTTCAAGTATTACGTAACTCAATTTGGGGATGGCAGATCTTCTAAAATGTTATCATGGGGTATAGTTTTTATTTAAATGAAAAACTATGGTATTCCTTTTTTATTTTGATCTGGATTTACTAATGACTCCAGCCTAGGTCAGAGGTGACAGATAAAGCCTACGATGGAGCGAGTTTACCCAGAAGAAGGCTGTTCACTCTGACTTTGAAGAGATTCGGGTTGTATTTTTGATTTGTTTTACGGTATAATTAAATGATCACTTGGGGATTTAGGGAGGAGGAGGGGTACAGAACGTTACAGAGGGGGAGAGGGCATCAAAAATCTTCAAAGTTGCGTCACATGATACTTGAACGCCCCTCAACATTCTACTAAATCATCGGATAAATTGCCTACATTCAACTACAACCAGTACTGACCTTTCCTCCTCATGATGAAGTCGTTCCTGGCGGAGCCCTGGCCCAGGATCACGTCCTCCAGCTTTGACTTGATGTCTGTGGTCTTGCGCACGTTTTGTTGGGTGCACTTCATTATCTCTTTGCGACCCTGAGGAATACATGTTGAAGGTTAATTTCTGAATGAAAAATTCGTGCAAATTGTAACGGTTTAGGAATCCAAAAGTATGAGATTATCACATCATGACGCCTGTAATTCTTGAAGTTTTAGGTTTACATGAATACCTAACCATACAGCTGCATATTAATCCATAGATATCAACCTTATGGAACAAAAGAGGACAATTTTGATGGAAAAACCCTACAACTGTGATTTCAAACTTGGGATATTGAACCCAGGATTTCATGCTCAGCAGCTGCGCTTGCGATCATCAAACCAACAAGAGGACGAATCTATTGATATCAAACTGATAGAAAAGGGAAATGAGAAATTCCTAATGGAAAAACCCTACAACAGTGATACCCAACCTGTGGAACCGACCCCAGTATTTAATGCTCAGCAGTCGAGCTTGTGACCGATAGACCAAAGAGGTCAACAAATAGCCTCGAAAGAAGATATAGGTGTCACAACGAGGGTAGCCGAGGTGCGAAGCATTGGGTCTTCCTCACGATCTGACATAAGTTTTAATGAACGTGGGCACTGTGTGGGTACTCGAACGAAATACGGTTACAACTTTCACTGACTTAATTTAAAGTAACGATTTAATATTAAAACAGAAATAGACACGTGCGTCGGTACTGAGCGTCTGCCAAGACTGTCCGAACTAGATCTGTCGGTCTTCGCTGCATCCCCTCTACCGACGATCGTGTCCAAGCGGTGGGGCGCGCTTGCGTTTCCGATCACATGATGTTTAGTTGTGATTTGAATTAATAGATGGCGCTGTACGTTGTACGGTAGCGACATCAAACCACGACATAGGTATTATTCTGCATCACGAGCAGTAAAGAAGATGCGTTACATTCCGTCTAATCAGCAGGATTTTTCTTTCCTGTTTGGATGATAGATCAGCTGAGTACCATACCTTATACTCCTGACACTTGAAGCAGAGGTCGATGAGCGCCAGCAGCGAGTGCAGCTTGTGCGGCGCCAGCTCCGCCACGCAGGCCGCCAGCGCGCCTCGCTCGGCCCACTTCAGCACCCACACGAGGCACATCAGTAAGTTGCGACTCGTCTCACTGTTGAATGGTGGACGACCGTTCTGGAAGCAACGACATCCAAAATTAACAATTGATAGCCCAGTAACATTAAACATCAGTGCTTGTGTCAATGATGATGGCCGTCTCAATTATACAGTATACATATATGTGCTGACTTGCAGTGAATGTGGACGCACCTTCACTGCAAAAATTGGTTATATCAGTCACCTGAGAGCACACCAGCGTTGTTCTCAATAGGAAGATCCAAGTCGCTGTGGCCGAAATCGGTCAGGATCATATATATATAAATATATATACATATAGATGCAACGCGTGCGATATTGAATCTATTTTCGATTCAAATCGCACGTATAATATGCTAATGGAGCGATGCGATACAATTCGACCGTGAACTACGAAAATCCACCTTATTGCTACAATATAAAGGCGCTACAAACAAAAAACAAATGATTTTGAATTAGTAAGTACTTAGTAGAATTATGAACGTACATTTGTTAGAGAATCGTGCATTGTCATTAGCACGTACACGCCATTTGATATCGAGCAGATATGTGAGCGATCTCGTCTACACGTGCGACTCCATTAGCAAACACTAGCGATTGTCCATACATTTTCTTCGGCCGGATGTTTGTGCGATATCTGACCGATATCGTCAGTCGATGCAATTCTGTATCGCGTCGCGTCATGTGCAAGCACGCTTAGGGAACTTGCTGATGGCGCGATGCGACGCAATTCGATCGATTCCATCTACAAGTGAAAATCATCCTTACCACTACGACATATGACATAAAACGTGCTGTTATCTACAGGTAGATGAAAAACAAAACACGCTCGCCACGACGAAATAAGTCAGTCGAATTGCATCATTATTTAGAAAGGATGATATAATTTTTAGTTAGGAAATTGCAAATCGCATGAATCACTCTTTTGCAAAACCAATAGTATTTAGTTACTATTGTAACAGTTTTTATTTTCGCTAAATTTTATAGTAATTTACATTTTTGTTTCTTATTATTTTACAAAATTATTGCGATTGAGTTATTTAATTATTTTGATTTTTACAGCAATTAAATTAAGCGAATCTCTTTCATAAGTTTTAATAATATTTTTTTATTTAAGTTTTCAAATTCAAATAACATTATTGATAAGCGGGCGAACGCACAAAAATCCTTTTTGGCTTATACTCAAGCATATTTTGGTGAAAAATAATTGTTTTGCGTCCGAATGTAGTTTATGGTTTTTTTTTTCCTATTGTCCATTCTGTGAGTTTTAAGATTGCATTAATCGATTGCGTTTCTTTTTTTTTTTGTTTTCAGTGTTTCAAGTCTTTATCTGTATAGAATTTTACTGAATTTTGTAAATGGCCTTCAAAAATGTACTGATTAAGAAAATTTTATAAATTAGGTTTATATGTTTTTTGAAGAGTATAAAAAATAAATAAATACCTGTTTAAAATCACCTTCAGGCGACGACGCTGTATATAAGTTTCCAAATTGTCCCATTTCACTGTCCAGCTGTAGTATTTCTGGAACCAAACATCACCATTTTAAATTCAGTCCTGATGGCCTACCATGACATGGCCTATAATTCCAGTGTGGGAACGAGATGGCGCTAGACGACTTGTATAGCTGTCTCTTTCTCACACTGGAATAACTCTCGCTTTAGGACGTTATGGTAGGGCACCTGATCAACAAGGCTTTGAAGAGCGTAAAAACTTATTTTAAACGTAACTTCAATCAAACGCGGCGATCTATTCTGTGGGTAGTCATAACCTTACCTTTACTAGTAGTGAAGCCCCTGTAGAGCTGCGCGTGCGCATCCATGACGATGCCCAGCAGTGGGAGGTACAGCGCCGCGACCCGCGCCTTCACGTCGGGCGCGGACAGGCGAGGGTCCGCGTCGTGCGCTGTTAGGAGGGAGAGGACCCCGTTCACTGCTGCACATTGGAGGACTGGACTCCTGGTAGGTGGAAATTTTTCATTCATTTTCATTTTTTACAGTATAAATGATGTCAATACTGGTCTTAACTGGTCTTATCATGTCTTTAAATTATTGCTAGTTAATCCAACAAAGCTAATTTCTAAGATTTGAATATTGTGTTACAAATTGTCTATTGGTTGAGATTACCATACATTTTCTCATTACTTTTAGACATTATGATTCTCAATCTTTGTCTGTAATTGCCAATCCGAGTTTTAAGATGTCTAACAAGCAGTCGTTAAAGACTACAAATCAGGATTTGGATTGAGATATAATATTATTTTTTGGCGTAAAAGGGCTTCAACGGTCCAATGGGTGGATGATATTGAGACGATCGCAGGTAAAACTTGGTATACACTAGGGTAGCTTAGGAAGCATAGTATAAAAAGGGTGGTTGCCAATCATGACAATAATTAAGGTATTAGCCCCAGGCCTTGGTATTATTTATAGAGTTTTTACTAACATTTATGGTATCAGCAAAGTTTATACTGAAAACCGACTATAAAATGGTTGCAAAAAAGGAAAAAAATGATGAGCAACTTACTGTAAATCCAGCGCATTAGTGAGTTCAGTCAACAGTAAGCCGGTCAGGTAGTGTCGGGAGCGGAACTCATGTCCCAGCGCGTGTCGCGGCGGCGCAGACGACTGAGAGCCCAGCGACTGCCAGCTGGCGGCCGGAGACACACCTGCAGCAGCAGCAGCAGCCAGCGGCAGGTTCAGGGACACGTAGTGCTCGTGAGAGCAGATGATGCGGAGGAAGGCCAGCTGAGGGGAGAAAACGAACTCTGGATAACTCATTAAGGTCTTTGTCAAACAGACAGGCGTGACGAATGCGAAGCGTGGCGTTTTTATTTGTAATGTATGGAATTGTTTGAATCCAGTCACATAGAAAAGCGAAAGCGATCCGATAGCGTGACAGAATTATCGGACTGACGTCTCGCTTCGATTCGGTATCGCTTCAGACTCGCTTCGCTTTCCCCTGTCTGTTTGACAAAGGCATAAACGATTATTGCTTGAAATCTACCATGAAAGTTCTTCTGACCGTTTTTGGCAGGTAGGCAAACTTCAGTGCAGATTAATCACCAGAAAAGGATATTTTACTACGATCTGGTTAGGGGATAAATTTATTACTACTAATTCACTTCTGAAGACTTACCTGCGCACCAGGTTGAACAGAGAGCTCAGACGTCTGTCTACTGTACCTTGTAGTGCACCAGCGGCACAGCGTCGGGCAGGGAGGCGATCTTGGCACACATGTGCTTGTAGTAGGTGCGCACCAGGTTGAACAGAGAGCTCAGACGTCTGTCTACTGTACCTTGTAGTGCACCAGCGGCACAGCGTCGGGCAGGGAGGCGATCTTGGCACACATGTGCTTGTAGTAGGTGCGCACCAGGTTGAACACGTAGCCGCGGTCCATCACACTCAGCAACTCAAACAGGAAGAATGCCAGGCTGTTGTTCAAGCTCTGAGTTAGGCGGCTGTCTTTGCCGTATCTGGGGAAGAAAAAATATAGTAAAACATTTGAATATTTTGTTCAGACCCTTAGGTACTGCGATTCTGACGCGTCATTCGTTCGGGAGCGCGTCGAACGAACGACACGCCAGAATCGCAGTACGTCCCCGGCCGCGGCAGGGAGGCGCGCGGGCCGACGTGGAGCAGGTCGGAACCCAGTCTTCACTGCAATATTTATCACGACCTCGAATACTCACTTGTTTTAATTATATTCTTGTCGTCTTTAAAATGCACCTATTAATAATACAGTGGATTTCACTGCTTCTCCTAAGCTATCGAACTTATCCTCCACGTATCGAAAAACTTTCATAAATCACCATATTAGGTCCTTATTTTTTTATTTGACAGAAATATTTTCAAATGACTCCTTTGTGTGGAGCGGAAGGAACTGTCAAGACTCTTTTGTATTTTTTTTAACTTGGTTAAATCGTCAAATGAGTCCTCCCACCCAGAGCAGAGCGGGAGGGACTGTTAGACTAGTAATGACTAAAATCCATGGTGTCCTTCAATAGCTCTTTACGTACCGGGGTCACGGTAAACCATAAGTCCCGCGACCCCGACAGGCTTTGTCCCTCTAAAAGTGTCCGTTACCCCAGCCAGATGTCGAAAATGGTCATTTGAATCGTATAGATAATTAGTTGTGCGGCTTCTGTAATTGTTGCGCACATTTTTAAATTTGTTGCGCTTATAGATTTTTAATTATTTCATAAAAACATTACTCCAGCCAGACCTTTTTCTTTCTAATGGGATTATTTAAATAAATACTAGCTATAAAATTAGTTGTCTAGATGAAGTAAATGTTGTGCCTTGTTTTGTATTCGTTCTTTCTTCGGTTGCAAAGTTATTCGAGATTTTGCTGGGGTAACGTTTTTGGTTTTGCTAGATCTTTGAAACGGTTAAGCGGATTCTTATCATATTTTGTACAAGACTTCTTAGGAATAAGTTTAAATTTGTTGTGCAGTAAAAAAAAACCAAAATAATACATAGCTTAAAGGTTATTTAATTAAATAGAGAAACTCTTCAATTGGTCCCAGCACTCTCAATAAGAGGTCTAAAGACTTACTTTACAGATTAAAATTACAGATAGTAATTTTGCTTTTTTACTGAACTTACTGAATAAATCCCACCAGGTTCCAATAGACACCCTTTCCATTCCAAAGCCATCCCACTACCTACTCCACAGTACATCTACAAAGCTACGTGACCCTTCAAACCTCACCTGGATATAATCTCCGTGGTGACGTTATTGACGAGTGTGGTGAGGTCGTCGGTGAACTGGTCGGGGAAGCGTGCCTTCCGCCTGGCCTCGTGTGCTCCACTCCAGTACAGGTACTCCACCATGGACTTCACCATCAGCTCGAACAGGGCCCTGGGAGCGAAACAATGTCTCATCTCTTTAATCATCATCTGCCTAGCCTTTTCCCAACTATGTTAGGGTCGGCTTCCAGTCAAACCAGATGCAGCTGGATATGAGTATTTTACATGGAGCGACTGCCTGTCGGACCTCTACAACCCAGTAACTGGGTAATACGATACCCTATGGTAAGACTGGTTGTCAGACTTTAGAGCTTCTGACTAACAGTAACGACTGTCAAAGATCTACAAATGTCAGCTGGGACCAACGGCTTTACGTGCTTTCCGAGGCACGGAGGAAACTCGCTATGACAAATGGTCACCCATCCACAGACCAACCTCGGCAAGCGCGGCTTAACCCGGAAGATCGGCCTGTACGGCTGTGTTTATTTAGCCACGAGCGTCTCATCTCTATAATAATTTTGTAAAAATGTAGAATTATTATAGAAATACTAATGAAAGTATGAGAGTAACTTGAGTTTTTACGAAATACGAAAAAAATATGGATTAGAATGTCTGAAGATCACCCCGGACATTCAAATTGCACCCGTTAACAGTTATTAGCATACATAACACACTTACCAGGAGTTCTGCATAGCGAGGTCCCTGGTAGCTCCACTAGCGACAACCCACTGCAGCGCCAACTCTTCATGAAGAATCTTACACGAGCCGTCGGTCATCACTAAACAAAAAAAAAAAGTATAATTTTGCATTAGTCGAAACCGATTTTGACATGTACCCTACTAGCTTTGACTCGCGGCTTCGCTCGCCTACATCCATTACCTAACTATTGAATGCAAGCCTGGCTGTCAGACTTTAAAGCTTTTGATTATCAGTACAGGCGCCGTATTATGACGTCTTAAAACCAGGCTTGTTCCAGTGAGTGAACGAGGTGGCGCTAGACGACTTGCATAGCTCTGTCTCTTTCACTAACTGGAACAAGCCTGGTTTTAAGACGTCATAATAGGGCCACTGGACTGAAAAACACGAATGACAGCCGAAACCAACGGCTTTACAGGCTTTCCTAGTTATGGAGGAAACTCGTTATGATAAATGGTCATCTATCATCGAACCATGTTCCTTCAGGAACTAGGTAGATGATGATGATAGATGTATCTGACATCCACTGCTGAATATAATACCCCCCATAGATTTCCATCTATCTTTATATCAAAACTTATTGAAATCGTTTTCTTAATGTTGTTAACATATGGGTGAGCCTGAACGTACAATCGACAAAGTTGAATCATAACCCATTTTGACAATAAATCGTTTGAATCCGTCAAAATAACAAAGATCAAGGTCGTTACTATGGATATGTATGTTTACACTAATGTGGACTTAATTGTATTTGAATGTCTGTAAGAAAATAAGCATATAGTGGGTCATGATTCAACTTTGTCGATTGTGCAACTCAGTACACTGCAAATACCACGTGGACCCTAGACTTGAGTGTAAATACCTGCAGGTGGTAGCGGCAGTCCAATATCCCGGTCAGTGAGCGAGGGTCGTGGTATGGTGCACTGGTACTGGATATAGGTGGTGATCAGACCGCTGCGGCCGTGGTTGTCGCACGTCGAGCCTTCGTTCATGTTCTGCAGCACAAGATGGATTATTTCAATAAATTCCGCCCTTTTTCTCATGGTAGGCAGAAACTACAGAACGCCACCTGCTAACGGCCCATTAACGTCCTCGCTGCTGGAAGCGGTGCTAGTCTAGCTAGTCACAGTGTAGCGTAAGATCGAATGTGTAGAAATGTTTGAAACACGGCACGTGGTGCCCCGCTCGTAGCCAATTCGCGTACTTACAAAGTAATCTTGTTTACATGCTACTCACAGAGATGTCAGTGAAGAGATGCGCGAGGCAGGTGAACACGTCCTGCGCGATGTTGAGCGTCTGCCCCGCCAGCGAGGGCGGCGCCACCAGCAGGTGCAGCAGCTTGTCCAGCACCACCGGCAGGTAGCGCGCGAGGACTTCCACGTTGGCTGTGGGGAGCTCTGTTATGCTGGAAAAAGAAAAAAACTATCTAAGAAGAAAAGAGAAACGCCCACGGCGACAGACGTCGGCAGACGATCTCCGGCCACCGTAGGCGCGGACATGCGGGCGGTGAGTAATGGGCGACTCGCTGTCCGACCATGGACCATGCCCGGGTCGATGGCGCGTTGTGTTCCACGCGCGCCTCAAGAAGTGTCAGCATAGTGACGGGACCCCTGTAGAGGGCCAAAGCCTGCCGGGGTCGCGGGACTCACGAATTACCGTGACCCCGGAACGTAAAGGGCTAATGAAGGACACCGTGGATTTTAGTCAGTACGAGTCTGACAGTCCCTCCCGCTCTGCCCTGGGTGGGAGGACTCATGTGATGATTTGACCACGTAAAAAAAAGAAGAAAAGAGAAAAGGATGAGGGATAAAATCTGAGTGGAAAGACGTACATTTAGTGCTTACTCATTAGACGATAAGGATAACGACACGACACTGGATATCGTCCGCTCTCGCTCATTTCCCTAGAAATGTATCATCATCATCGGCCTGTAATTTTTTTCACTATTGGGACACAGGCTTACTGCCTTTTTTTATCGTGGTAAAATCTAATGAGTCCTCCCACCCATACTGATAGACTTGTACTGACTAAAATCCACGGTGTCCTTCAATAGCCCTTTACGTTCCGGGGTCACGGTAATTCGTTAGTCCCGCGACCAGACCTGTCTGTGAGAGGGAGTGGGCCTAGAATTAATGTGTCATGCATGTTTGTTTTTACAATACTCATGACAGTTTAACTCATAAAAAGGACTAACAGTTCCCCGTGGTTTCAACCCTGCTGCTTGGCTCCTATTAGCCGTAGCGTGATGGTAAATAGCCAACAGCCTTCCTTGATAAATGGGCTATTCAACACAAAAAGATTTTTTCAATTTGAACCAGTAGTTCCTGAGATAAGCGCGTTCAAACAAACAAACTCTTCTGTTTTATAATATTACTAAGTTTTGCCAGCGGTTTCATCCGCTACAACTCGAAATTATCCCATTTTTTTTTTTTTTTTTTTTATCGTGGTAAAATCATCAAATGAGTCCTCCCACCCAGGGCAGGGCGGGAGGGACTGTCAGACTTGTACTGACTAAAATCCACGGTGTCCTTCAATAGCCCTTTACGTACCGGGGTCACGGTAATCCCTTGGTCCCGCGACCCCGGCAGGCTTTGGCCCTCTACAGGCCCCGTCACTAGAAATTATCCCATGGGAACACAAATGAAAATCTATCTTATTTGTGTTAATTCAGGTTATAAAATATCTGTATACCAAAGGGGTATGCAACTTTTTGGCAACAATTTTTTTATTCTTTCGCCAGTAATGAAATGTTGGTCATTAGTAGACCGCAACCTAAGATCTTCGTTAAAAATAATAAAAAAAATCTAAACCGTAACCAACCAGAGATATAACGGATTTTATTTTGTTCTAATCGGGAGTAAATCACTCTTGATTAGAACAAAATTGGTTGGTCTCTGGTTGGTTTCGGTTTAGAAACTTTTTTTTTAGTAGTCTAATTGTGCCCAAAATTTAAAGACTGGCGAAAAAAAAAATAGATGCCAAGGTCCATACTAAAAGTTGCATGGGCCTTTTATCCAAATCTGTTCAGTGGTTTTTGGGGTAAAGAGTAACAAACATAATTCATCCAAAAAACCTTTCACCTTCATATTGTTAGCAAGGAGCAAGAAGATATAATCAGTGTGTCTTACCTAGCACGTAGTTCCGACTCCATGTTGGACAACCCAATTCGCGGTGGAATGTTTCCTTCTTGCACCGCCTCGCAGGCCAGTGCAAAGCGTTCTATGTATCCGTCCTAAGAACATAAGATTCATTAGAAAAACCGTTAAAAAGAAAGAAAACGCATCAAAATCGGCCCATTTGTTTAAGAGGTTCGATGTCTCAGACACATAGATACACAGACAGATAGGTGAAACTCATAGCAAATCGTTACAAAGGTACTTACCAGCGGATGCACAGTAGTGTGTGCGTCGAGCGTGAGGCTGAAGATAGGCTTGTGGTTGTCTATCCAGCGCGTGCCGGGCAGCTGCACGTCCGGGAAGATGTACGAGTAGTTGGGGGGGGGCTCCTCCTGCATCACCGGCAGGCTGTACTCGCCGCACGACAGCTTGCCGTTACGGCAGAGAGGGAGCCACTGGGAACAAAGATGTACGAGTAGTTGGGGGGGGGGCTCCTCCTGCATCACCGGCAGGCTGTACTCGCCGCACGACAGCTTGCCGTTACGGCAGAGAGGGAGCCACTGGGAACAAAGATGTACGAGTAGTTGGGGGGGGGGCTCCTCCTGCATCACCGGCAGGCTGTACTCGCCGCACGACAGCTTGCCGTTACGGCAGAGAGGGAGCCACTGGGAACAAAGATGTACGAGTAGTTGGGGGGGGGGCTCCTCCTGCATCACCGGCAGGCTGTACTCGCCGCACGACAGCTTGCCGTTACGGCAGAGAGGGAGCCACTGGGAACAAAGATGTACGAGTAGTTGGGGGGGGGGCTCCTCCTGCATCACCGGCAGGCTGTACTCGCCGCACGACAGCTTGCCGTTACGGCAGAGAGGGAGCCACTGGGAACAAAGATGTACGAGTAGTTGGGGGGGGGGGCTCCTCCTGCATCACCGGCAGGCTGTACTCGCCGCACGACAGCTTGCCGTTACGGCAGAGAGGGAGCCACTGGGAACAAAGATGTACGAGTAGTTGGGGGGGGGGCTCCTCCTGCATCACCGGCAGGCTGTACTCGCCGCACGACAGCTTGCCGTTACGGCAGAGAGGGAGCCACTGGGAACAAAGATGTACGAGTAGTTGGGGGGGGGCTCCTCCTGCATCACCGGCAGGCTGTACTCGCCGCACGACAGCTTGCCGTTACGGCAGAGTGGGAGCCACTGGGAACAAAGATGTACGAGTAGTTGGGGGGGGGGCTCCTCCTGCATCACCGGCAGGCTGTACTCGCCGCACGACAGCTTGCCGTTACGGCAGAGTGGGAGCCACTGGGAACAAAGATGTACGAGTAGTTGGGGGGGGGGCTCCTCCTGCATCACCGGCAGGCTGTACTCGCCGCACGACAGCTTGCCGTTACGCAGAGAGGGAGCCACTGGGAACAAAGATGTACGAGTAGTTGGGGGGGGGCTCCTCCTGCATCACCGGCAGGCTGTACTCGCCGCACGACAGCTTGCCGTTACGGCAGAGAGGGAGCCACTGGGAACAAAGATGTACGAGTAGTTGGGGGGGGGGCTCCTCCTGCATCACCGGCAGGCTGTACTCGCCGCACGACAGCTTGCCGTTACGGCAGAGAGGGAGCCACTGGGAACAAAGATGTACGAGTAGTTGGGGGGGGGGCTCCTCCTGCATCACCGGCAGGCTGTACTCGCCGCACGACAGCTTGCCGTTACGGCAGAGAGGGAGCCACTGGGAACAAAGATGTACGAGTAGTTGGGGGGGGGGCTCCTCCTGCATCACCGGCAGGCTGTACTCGCCGCACGACAGCTTGCCGTTACGGCAGAGAGGGAGCCACTGGGAACAAAGATGTACGAGTAGTTGGGGGGGGGGCTCCTCCTGCATCACCGGCAGGCTGTACTCGCCGCACGACAGCTTGCCGTTACGGCAGAGAGGGAGCCACTGGGAACAAAGATGTACGAGTAGTTGGGGGGGGGCTCCTCCTGCATCACCGGCAGGCTGTACTCGCCGCACGACAGCTTGCCGTTACGGCAGAGAGGGAGCCACTGGGAACAAAGATGTACGAGTAGTTGGGGGGGGGCTCCTCCTGCATCACCGGCAGGCTGTACTCGCCGCACGACAGCTTGCCGTTACGGCAGAGTGGGAGCCACTGGGAACAAAGATGTACGAGTAGTTGGGGGGGGGGCTCCTCCTGCATCACCGGCAGGCTGTACTCGCCGCACGACAGCTTGCCGTTACGGCAGAGTGGGAGCCACTGGGAACAAAGATGTACGAGTAGTTGGGGGGGGGCTCCTCCTGCATCACCGGCAGGCTGTACTCGCCGCACGACAGCTTGCCGTTACGCAGAGAGGGAGCCACTGGGAACAAAGATGTACGAGTAGTTGGGGGGGGGCTCCTCCTGCATCACCGGCAGGCTGTACTCGCCGCACGACAGCTTGCCGTTACGGCAGAGAGGGAGCCACTGAACAACAAAAATTTTGCATTTTTTCTAATAAAACACTTTATTTTAGGCCCGAAATCTCGATGAAGTTCCAACAAACTGTATCTCTGAAATCAATAAATGATAAGATCATAAAGTTGACTAGTTAGTGCGTCATAAAATTCTATTGCCATACAAAATCTTTAGGAGAACTTTGCTGTAAGACTCCTTAGATCATATCTTACCGAGTACCCCACAGGAGTCTCCAAGTTCTTCTCCTGGTCGGGAGCCACAGGCTTCCTCTGACAGGAGACGTGTAGGAACGTGAACAACAAGTGATGCTGGTCACCTAGATCTGCAGGCAACTTTATTTTTATCTCGTCGTAGAGGGACGGGTTTCTGGGGAAGATCAAGTTTCAATTAGTAAAAGAAATCCTTGATTGTTTTCCAAATATTTTCATGGCGAGAGTATTTTTTTTTTCAAATCCAGAGCGGAGCGATGAAGGATTCTATAGTAGAATCCCGAGAGTAGCGAGGAGCCATATTTCGAGCATGTTTTAATGAAAAACTTACTTGTTATGGTAGAGCACAGTGGTGTAAGCCTCGTTCGTGAACTCTGGACAGGAGCTCCTCCCGAATATAGCTGGTAGAGCTGACTCCTCGTTCTCACCAGACATCAGTTGTATTCGCACCTGTTTTACAAATTATACAGAATAGAGAAAATTTAAGAAAGCAAGTTTTTTTGTAACATCACACCTGCAATCTCCAAAATAAAATTGTACTACGGATACTTTGAAAACTAGAAGAAACAACTACTAAAATAGTAAGTATAGAAGCATAATGGAACACCCAGAGGGCACATTGGCTACTGCTGAAAAACTCTGAAAAAAACATATAATAATAATAGTCCTCCTATCCGATTTCGGTCAGGGCGGCCAATCTTAGCGCAAATGGCGATCTGCGCGGGACATATTATAGTGTATCGCGTGAGTGCGTAGGCGCAGGTATACTCTCTGTTCCTTTACTCTCATTATTTTTGGGGACGGCAATCCGACACGACCAGACAGAGATCAGGCGCAGAACCAACGGCAACACGTGCGCAGAGAGGAGGCACGGGTGTTATGATTCCGCCAACTTCCAAACTTCGAAACTGAGAAATTCTAGTAGAAAAACCCAAAAGCCTTTTTGCTCCACCCGGGAATCAAACCTAGGACCCAACGCAGCGACCACGAGACCATCGGAACAGTCTTACTTTGGAAAAACCATACAAAAGTGATTCCAAGACATTGATCTCGGAGTCACTGTTACATTATTGCTAAACTCACAGTGATATTCCTGGCGGAGCCCGTGCGCGAGGTGTATGCGTTCAGGTTGATCTCCTTGACGGCCAGGTACAGCAGGTTGCGGTACTGGTAGTGAGGCATGGCCGGCGGGTGACCCGGGAACGGCAGGATCTCCTTGCAAGGACGTACGTTGTCATCTGTAGGAGAATATATCACGGTATTTTATATCACTCAAAAATAAAAGGATATTAATTTCTATACAAAATTACAGAAATGTATGTATCTTTTGATGTCTATCTCTCTTCTTTCGCTGGTCTGCTGGAAGAAATTTCTTATTGAAATAAGCAGTGCTTTTGTGCTCTTTTATACAGGGTGTCCCAAAACTCAACGTCAAGCCGAAACGGGGTGACAGGATTGATCATAACCATCACGAGAAAAATCTGAAAAAAAATCTATCCCGTGCAGTTTGAAAATTATGGGCATTTTAAGAAAAACCTAGAAATGTGATCAAACTGTACCATTTTTCGGTTATTGTGGTTATTCTTTTTTATTTTTGTTCATTTGAACTTTGGAAACGTAATCCTAAATAACATTTCTAGAATCCCAATAAAAAATAATGACACAATTGCCTCAAGTTTCCGAGAATTGAGACTATTTGTTAAACTACGAATTTAAAATTTTCTAGATTCGTCGACTTTGACAGGCCCTCCTATAAAAAAAATGTACTAGAGTGCCTTGGCAAGTGGCATTAAAAGTTGGCGCATTTAATCAGAATTCTAAAATGGTACAATACTTGTTAGTTCCATACAATAGAAAAGAGTAAAAAAATTAAAACCTCAAGTAACCCGATTTTTGCTATCACATTTTACTCAGTTAAAATGTTTTTAATTCGCACAAGCTGTAGGTAGGTTCTTAATTTTAAGACAGAATGATGAGAGAGATGGATAATGGGTATGTTTGTCATGAGTGAGCGAGACAGATAGTGACGCCACTTTTACCAAAGTGAAAAAAAGTTAGTAAAATAATTAGGTTTGTTGGACTAAAAGTCAGATAGAGAAAAAACATTTTTATTACAATAAATGTTCAAATTGTTTACCATCAGCCTCAATACAAGCCCTACATCTTCTTAAAAAAGATCTACTTATAAGTCGGGCATATCTTCGAGAGTTGATCGCCTCAGCTGCTTGAGAAATGCGTTCACGTAGGTCGGCTACGTGATCAATGGGCTTTGAGTAAACTTTTTCTTTGAGAACTCCCCAATAGAAAAAATCCAGGGGATTTAAATCTGGTGAACGGGCGGGCCACAAGATAGTGCCTGAACGTCCAATCCACCTTCCCGGATATTCCTGGTCAAGGAAATCTCTTACTTGCACTGCGAAATGCGTACCCATACCCATTATCCATCTCTCTCATCATTTTGTCTTAAAATTAAGAACCTACCTAGAGCTTGTGCGAATTAAAAACATTTTAACTGAGTAAAATGTGATAGCAAAAATCGGGTTACTTGAGGTTTTAATTTTTTTACTCTTTTCTATTGTATGGAACTAACAAGTATTGTACCATTTTAGAATTCTGATTAAATGCGCCAACTTTTAATGCCACTTGCCAAGGCACTCTAGTACATTTTTTTTATAGGAGGGCCTGTCAAAGTCGACGAATCTTGAAAATTTTAAATTCGTAGTTTAACAAATAGTCTCAATTCTCGGAAACTTGAGGCAATTGTGTCATTATTTTTTATTGGGATTCTAGAAATGTTATTTAGGATTACGTTTCCAAAGTTCAAATGAACAAAAATAAAAAAGAATAACCACAATAACCGAAAAATGGTACAGTTTGATCAAATTTCTAGGTTTTTCTTAAAATGCCCATAATTTACAAACTGCATGGGATAGATTTTTTTTCAGATTTTTCTCGTGATGGTTATGATCAATCCTGTCACCCCGTTTCGGCTTGACGTTGAGTTTTGGGACACCCTGTATGTATGTTATCTGTGTTATTTCTTGTACCTATGTGTTCTGTGTGCATAAATCAATAAATAATGTATAATTTTTAAAACCGATTGTCATTGCTACTATCATTAGAACTTAATCCGTGATATTTAACACTTATTTGAGTTCATTCGTGATCATGGTGTTTGCAATAGTACCGAAATATCGAAAACTCAATATACATGACTAATATCCCGTTTTTAGTTCTAAAAAAAAAACAAAAACCAGTTTGTTCCAGCCTGAAATCTTGGTGTAGGATTTATTATGTTTTTCTTGGTTTGTGCTGAAGAAATGGACAAAATTTAGCATAACTAAAATATTACTTTTACATAATCGAGTTAATCTTGTCAAGGCAACAAGACACAAGGTCGGTTTGCAGTACCGGGAAAAAATCTTACCTCCATAGGGGTGCAACTTGGCGAGTTCCGGAGTTAGTCCATTCTTGATTTCATCAGGACAAGGTGAGACCTCAATCTTCAGTGTACCAGGGATGCACTTCAGCTTCTTAGGAGCTGAACTGGGTCGCTTGATCTCAGCCAGGAATTTGTAAAGGTCTTCGTCACGTAGTTTGTCAGTTTCCTAATAAATATGTATTTATTAGCTTAACCAATGATAGCGAGTCGAACTCTAACTAAAGCTTAGGTCACACATAGTGAGTGATCGCTGTGAATGTCTGCCCATTCGCCGCGAGTATTCGCTGTATGTGACAAGCTATTGGCAGCGAATAATTGCCGCGGTACGAATTGAGCATGTTCAATTTTACTTGCAACGCAATTTTACTTGCAATTTTAATGCACTCGGTTGCTGTGGACTAAAGTTTTGGATCCATCATTTTCTAACCCCTATCTTAATCTATTTGAGGTCGACATAGCATGCCCTATTCCACGCATTTCTTTAGTCATGCTCCCTAGCAATATCATTCAGCGAAACATGACGGCGCCTCTTCGTATACACTAGTTAATAAGTCTAATTTGTGGTTGATTCATATGTATTAGTTTATTTATAATGATTATATTTATGGTATGTATTCTATGTTATGGACCATAGTTGCCTGAAATAAAGATGTAAATAAAATAAAACAAATGTCATCTTACACCTATTTCTCAGCAGTTTAAATAAACTGAGTTACCTGTTTAAAAAAGCTAGTAACAGTAATAACAATAGGCTTGAAGGTGTCGAGCTGGTTGGCGAGGTCGTCCGCGTGATGGGTGGGCGCGCGACGCTCGATGGATCCCTTCCGGGTCAGTGACCCCCCCACCTCCCCCGCGCGACGACGGAGCTGCTCCAGGCTGCTGGAGGACGCCTTGCGGTCTGGGCGGGATTCATAAATTAGGATGATGATCAGCACGCCGTGAACTTCAGAAACACACAACACAAACACATGACACCCTTTTATTCGCATATTTTTCTGTGTGGAAGCCAAGAGTTTTCTTTAATATCGGTTTTGATCCAAACAAATATTTTTGATAAAGTTATTTTGTTAAATACTACACTCGCGAGCAAAAGTATGGAATCACTTTATCCAATTCCGCACAATCTTGATTACTTAATAACTAGTTAAGAATAATAAAAATGGTCCCATTTTAAAGGTTTAACTGTTAACTTTAAATTGAGACCAAATCCATTCAAAATTCGCCATTATTAAATAATATAATATAATAATATAATATAATATAACTTTATTTCAGACACAAAGATCCATATTTTTAACTTAAAGACTACACATAAAAATACACACAGAAAAAAAAAACACATTACACATAAAATACACATAGAAAAAAACACATTACACATAAAAATTAAAATAAAGTACAACGAACACAAAGTTAAATACAGGCAAGGACCGATCATGTATGAGTTATTTGTACCCATCTGCCATACGCAGCGGTTGTCACAAGCCTATCAGCCAATCCGCTAATAATAGTATTTTTACACTTATCAACTCTGGACATGACTGACGCTATCCTTTTCCTTTGGATGGCATTAAACGAGTCGACTCTGGCTGAAGTATACATTTCTGAAGCGCTGCAATAGCGCTCCAGGCCTATCAGTTGCCTGAAGATGTTATTGTAGGCGACTCGAATGCCATCGTGAGCCCGTTTTGTGTAATCAGTCCAGAGTTGACAAGTATAGAAACTCTGACAGAAAGATTTGAAGAGTGTAATCTTCACGTCATGAGTAGACTTGGAGAACTTTCTGATAATCATATTCCCCACGACGCATAGGGCCCTTCGTTGTCTTTCAACATCTGCATCGTCTTTAAGACTTGAATTTACTATATGACCAAGATACTTGAAGCTCTCGACAATTTTAACAAGCTGACCATTGATATGAATATCGGGAATATTCTGCGGTCCTTTTCCCGATCTAAATACTACCATTTCAGTTTCTTCACATTATATATCGGATTATGCTCTGCGGCATATCTTTCACAGATGTTAATTAGTCTTTTCAAACCCTTAATCGAAGGGCTGAGCAACACCATGTCGTCTGCGTAACTCAAGCTGTTGACATATCTGTCATCCATCCTGAGCCCCACCGGAGTGTTGCTCAGCTCCACGATCAAGTCATTCATATATATATTGAATAGATCGGGAGAAGTGAGGCCACCTTGTCTAACGCCACATGGTAGACGATAGCTATTTGATAATTCAGCGCCCCATCTGACGTTATTGGTCTGGTTTTGGTACCAGTACTCGAGAACACCAACAACCTCAGCGGGGACAGTCGTGTCGCGTAATTTTCTCCACAATAAGTCGTGCTTAAGTGTATCAAATGCACGACTTAAATCTAAAAAACAAGCATACACAGTGGTTTTGTGCTGTTTGTAATATCCGACAACTTGTTTTAATCCGAATATTGCCATGTCGGTGGAAATCTTTGGGCGAAAGCCGAACTGTCCGTCATCAATATTTACTTTTGTAAAATGAGACTGAATAACTCGTTCAAATACCTTGGCCACTACAGTAGCCAGGGAAATAGGTCTATAATTTCCCATGCTCGAGATATCTCCAGTTTTGTTCTTAGTTATAGGAACAACTATAGTTTTAATAAGTTCTGATGGCAAATAGCAATGTCTTACGCAGAGTGTGAAAAGCCACGCCAGAACTACACATATATGTTTACCCGTGTTGGTGAGCAAAATGGACTGTAGGTAATTTGAAATTGGAGGATGATGGAAACACTGATAGAATGAATAATTAAATTTATTAACAGAAATAACTTGATAAACTATACTTGCAAGGCAAATTGGACACTTGACAACAACAACTGACATTTATTTGAACAGACAAAATCATTATAAAAAATAGTTCTTAAAAAGAAAAGGTGGCATCCCAGCCAGTCGCCAACATACCGGACCCCCAGTGGAACACTAACAACCTGTGGCTACTGGCTGGGAAGCAGCTTCCATTAACACGAGCTTACGGGCCGGTCGGCGCAGTATGCCGCCCCTAGTGCGGACGTCTGCCACGCGGACCGCTCCGTCTGGCCCTGGGTAGATCGACACTATTCTTCCTAACGGCCATAAGCCGCGAGGAAGGGTAGGGTCGGCGATTAGAACCACGTCTCCCGCACTGAAACTGAATGTGTTGGTGGAGGGTCCCCTTGCTCGGAGCGTGGGCAGGTACTCGCGCAACCATCGTGCCCAAAACTGATCTGCCAGACGTAAGCTTCGACGCCAGTCACACCTTCTGTCTAAGTCTGCGTCTGTGAGCGTGCTGGTCCAAGGTACGACTGAAGAGGAACCCAGGATAAAATGGAAAGGAGTGATCGCTTCTGGTGAGTCGGTTGAAGATGGCACATACGTGAGAGGTCTCGAATTTATTATGGCCTCTGCCTCAAGGAGTAGTGTGGAGAGTACGTCTTCTTTTAAAACTTTTTCGGCGAGGCAGGCTCTCAGGGCTGTTTTTACGGTTCTTATCAATCTTTCCCATGCTCCGCCCATGAACGGTGATGCCGGTGGGATGAAACGCCATTTAATCTTGTGGTTTGTGGCGTATTCCTGCACTGTGTTGTCTTGTAACGAGCGTAGCTCTCGGGAGGCTCCGGTGAAGTTGGTGCCATTATCTGTAAATATTGTTGAAGGCGATCCTCGGCGAGCTATAAAACGTCTTAGGCTCATAATGGCAGCATCGGATGAAAGTGAGGTAACAAGTTCTAAGTGGATGGCTCTCGTTACTAGGCATGTGTACAGCGCGACGTAGCGTTTTTCATGGCGTCGGAATATTGTGACAGTGATCGGACCGAAATAATCTAGGCCCACGTGCGTGAACGGCCTCTTGTGATGGTCGAGACGCTCTTCCGGTAGATTGCCGATTTGAGGTTGAGCAGGTTGACCCTTCCACCTTCTACATTGGAGACAGGCTTTGGCTACGCTACGGATGCTGTTTCTTGCTTTGAGTATCCAAAACTTCTGCCTGAGCTCATTAAGGACAAGTTCGTTGAAACAATGTGCGGCGTGAATATGTTCATGAAGGATGATGAGTCGTGTGACGTGATGGCGACCATCCAGAATTGCAGGCGATATGGCTCTCTCACTCACTCCTGGCGCATACTTTATCCGTGAGTCCAGTCGCAGCAAGCCATCCTGGTCAAGACTTGGCGCGAGTTTTGCTATTCGGCTGTTTTTGGGCACGGGCTGTGAAGATTCGACTGCTTTCAGCTCATCGGGGAAGCTGTCTCTCTGAGCTCGTTGGAGTATCATCTTCTCAGCTGTTATGATGTCCGCCGCGTGAAGTTGTGAAGGAGATGTGGTGCCGTCGATGTATATATTAGAATTTTGATCTATTGGCCGAGACAATTTAAGCCGGAACAATCGCGCACCCTGGAGAACACGGGCGGTAGCGCGCAAAAGGCGCAGCCAAGAGCTGAAACGCGTCGCGTCAGGTACTGGACTCGAGAACGGAACGTCGAGGAGCAACCCCACCAGCTCCGATTTTAACTCGAGGTCTGGTAGAGTCTCCTCGATGTCAGCAACTCGCTCGGTCGGCCAGGCGTATGGCGGCTGTAACAGAAACGGAGGACCTGTAAACCATCGATGAGACTGTGTGAGGTTTAATTTTTTAGGTTTTGTAGCATCGTCGGCGACGTTGAGAGAGGTAGGGATCCACCTCCAGTTGGACGGGTTGGTGGTTTCTAATATCTCTCCCAACCTGTGCGCCACGAATGGTTTAAACGTCCGAGCATCACTCCGAATCCACTTAAGGACGGTGGTTGAGTCTGTCCAAAAAGTGATCTCGGAGGGCTTGATTCGATGAGCTTGCAAAATTGTTTGCGCGAAACGAGAGGCTATGAGCGCAGCTTGTAGTTCAATGCGTGGAATTGAGACCGGCCTTAAGGGCGAAACGCGTGCTTTACTGCCGATTAGAGTTGTAGACACGGAGTTGTCATCGTAACTAAAACGCCAATAGGCAACACATGCATAAGCTTGTTCGCCACCATCGGCTACTACATGCAGTTGGGTATCCACTACATCTGTCCTAGTCATATACCAACGAGGTATTTTTATATTAGATGCGACCTGCAATTGTAGAAACCAGTCTTTACATTCATTTACGTACGTATCGGGAAACGGTGAGTCCCAGCCGACCCCTGCCCTCCATAGTTTCTGTATCAGAATGCGGCCCCAGATGATGACCGGCATTAACAAGCCGAGTGGGTCATAGACCTTCATGACGTTTGACAGGAGACTACGTTTGGTTAAGGTGTCGGCCGGTAACTGCGAAACTGCTCGGAAACCCAGCGAATCCTGACGTGGGTTCCACTTAACACCCAATACGCCAACCTCGCTACTAGGCGGTAAATAAACGTCGGAGGTTGCGTCGCTTCGAAGTTCCTTTGGGATGAGTGAAAGTGCCTCCGGAACGTTTGACGTCCACGCGCGCATCTTAAAACCACAGGCTTTGTGAACGGTGACTACGTCGGCGGCCAACTGCGCCGCGTCGGTGACACTGGAGTGGCTACCTAAATAGTCGTCCATATAGTGGTCATCAATTATTGCCTTACAGGCGGCAGGGAAATCAGCTTGGAGTGTTCTTGCATTTTTGTTTTTAATGTAGAGTGCGATGAAAGGACTCGAAACCGCGCCGAAAATCATAGAGGACATACGAAACTCTTTCAGTTCGCCTTCTTTGTTACGCCAGAGGAAGCGTTGGGCGTCTCTGTCTCTTGGAGCGATTTTTATTTGAGGGAACATTTCTTTTATGTCACCGTTTAGAGCCACGGCGCCTTCTCTAAAGCGGAACAAGATATCCAGTAAAGAACAAAGTAAGTCCGGACCTTGTAGGAGCAGGCTGTTTAAACTTACACCCTTCGTTGCCGCGGCGGCGTCGTGGACCGCTCTGAGTTTCTTCTTTTGGGGGTGAAAAACGCCGAAAATAGGCAGGTACCAGCGAATACCAGTTTCTACGTCAACGCAGAAACTATTTGGTGGTTTTCGATGGTGATAGGTGATCGGTTCGCACTCCTCAGCGTAGCCTTTTGCGATAACATCGTCTATGAATTTGTTAAAGGCTGTGGCAAACGATTGATCTTTTGCCATCTGGCGTTCGAGGGCCTTGAAGCGCGATAATGCCTGCGAATAACTGTCAGGTATAGTCTTCGGCAGTTCTTTCTTCCAGGGCAGGCCAACTTCAAAATGTCCGTCATCAAGTTGGCGCGCCGATGATTCGATAATATCTACGGCTCGTTTATCGTCATCGTTTGGGCGAGGGGCGCTTTTCGTTATGCCTAAGGCATCGATGTCATATTGACTTTTGATGAGAATGTCTAAATCGTCTGATACGAGGTTCACAAATTCGAGTGGCTTAGACGAAACGGAAAGCGCGCCGTGAATTACCCAACCTAACAAAGTTCTCGAGGCGACAGGATCACTCTGCTTGCCACATCGCACTTCACGACTTAGAGACAGGTGCCAATCGGGCGCACCAATGAGGACAGTAGGGGTGACGTCAGTGAATGAAAGTTCGTCGGATAAATCTACTAAGTGGTCATAGTCTGAGAAAATAATTTTGCCTGGGTGTTGCGCGCGCAACCCCAAAGGTTTGATCGCCCGCGCGTGTTTTACTAAATAACGATCAGACAAATTTCGACCTCGAACATAAAAGTCTACGTAACTTACGTCAACTTCTTTTGTCATACCACTGACGCCTTCAATACGCAGCCGTTCCTGACAGGTGGGTTTGGCGCCGATGCGCGCAGCAACCTCGCCGTCAATGAGCGTCGCAGTACTGCCCTCATCGAGTAACGCCGTCGTCTGGAACTCGCCGTCAGGACCCTCGAGCACGATCGGGACTACCTTCAGCAGCCCGCGAGGGCGATCGGTTGACTGTGGAGTCCCTGTGACGTTTATTAAGATATCTGATGTATTTCCAATTTTGACAGATGGTTCATTTTTGTTGGTTAAATTGTCCACGTTGACAAGAGTGGGTGGTTCAGCAAACAAAGTTTGAGTGTTGTTGCATTGGCTGCTGGATGCTACGCTAGGTTTGGAGTTTGCTGTCATTGTGCCGTGCAGGAGCGCGTTGTGACGTTTCGGACATCCGTCTACTCCACAACGTTTGGCGCGACAAAAATTCCAAGTGTGTGGGTTGGACTTCAAACACCGGTAGCATATTTTTGTTTCACGGACCCAACGCCATCTGTCGTCTAATGAAAGCGCTAAGAAAATTTTACAGGTTTTTATGTTGTGAGATCCTTGTTTACAATAGGTGCAACGCTCGGGCACTTTGTCGTTAGATACGGTAGCATGAATTGTTTCCTTCTTCACTTGGAATTTAGAAGGATGCGTTGTGTTCTGTGCCTTAACCGTACTGTCGGCAACAAAGTTATATTTTAACTGTTTATCAGCCTCTACTAAAAGAAATCGTGACAAAATATCCAATTTTGTGAGGTTTGGTTGGTCGGGTGCATAAACGGAAGCAAAGTCCGTAAAACGAGCGCGCGTGTGCTCGCTCAACTTCATCAATACGCACCGAAAGAGCTCTGGTGACCATAAATATTCGCTCTGATTAAGTAGCTTAAGCGTTGTCACGAAGTTGCGTAATTTATTTGCTAAACGGTTTAATTCTTCGGGAGAACTTAGCTTGTGACTGTTACGCAGCTCGGTGACCTCGCGGGCGATGAGAAGTTCCGGGCGCGCGTACGTCTGCTCTAGGGCGCTCACGATGTCGTCCGGTTCCCCAGAAGTCCACAAAAGAGACGCCACGGCCTGGTACGCCGGACCGCGCACAGCGTTGTTTAAACGATCTAAATTATCTGACGGAGAAAAATTAGATTTAGTTCGTTCATAACTTCTCTTGAACGCCATCCACTGACTAACTTCGCCCGAGAACGTGACGAGTTCCGGTCTCTTTGGTCTGTTGGAAAGGGCGTTTATAGCTTGGGTAAGCTGAGTTACGGGGTCTGAGATAGGGCGTTCAGTCGTATTTAACTGTTTTGTTGTATCGTTGTGGTAATTGTTACCGGCGGCGCATGTAAATGACGACGGGGCTGCATGGTTGACATTCGGTACACAGAACGATACCGTGTTGGTAGGAGCGGCCGGCTGTGAATGTTGTCCTTGGGGGTTGCCCAAGGTGACAGTCGGTGCCTCACCAGGCATGTTTGCGTTAGTTACCGTGCTCATGTTCTGCTCGTGGACCCACGCCGTGGTGCGTTTTGTGGAATGAAAAGACAAACGTGAACAATGGGATTTAGAAGACTTATCTGATGCTTCCAAAGCGGCTAGACTGGCTTGTAGTTCCGTCTCTTGCGCCTCAGCTTCGAGGCGGGCAAGCTCACGGTCACGTTCCGCCTCAAGCTCAGCTTGTTGTCGTGCACGCTCCACTCGGCGCCGCATTGCGTCAGCTTTGATGGCCAGTTGTTGAGCGCGGAAGGTCGCCGAAGACCTCGAGGAGTGAGTGCGTTCACTGCACGACTGTAAACTATGAACACTATGTGCGCTGCGTGAGGGTGCTTTTGCATTTGCGTCTAAAACCGAATTAGATCGAACGCTTGGAAAAATTGCGAGGCTAGGTTGTGCCTGGTCGCAAGGTTCAGTGCCCGCGGGCTGTGTAGTCGAGCTAATTGGTAATGCCAAAGCATCCTCTGTTGCTGTTGCCAAAGCCGGCCGGGCGCCGCCCCGTGAACGTTCGCGACGTTCGGGCTGCGTCAGATCGACTTCCGTGGCCGTAGTATCCTTGTTTGCCTTGCTTTGACTACGTGTTTCCACCATGGTTAATGAATAAGAATGACGAAATGAATGTTTACTAAGCGAAATGAAAATTGAAAAAAACTTACGTCAAAATGAAAATGTTGAAAATGGTTTGTTTTTAGGCGAGAATGGACCAAAAATGTTGGTGAGCAAAATGGACTGTAGGTAATTTGAAATTGGAGGATGATGGAAACACTGATAGAATGAATAATTAAATTTATTAACAGAAATAACTTGATAAACTATACTTGCAAGGCAAATTGGACACTTGACAACAACAACTGACATTTATTTGAACAGACAAAATCATTATAAAAAATAGTTCTTAAAAAGAAAAGGTGGCATCCCAGCCAGTCGCCAACAACCCGCAAACAAAAGATGTTCAATGCTAAGGCAGTCGTGCCCCGGGGACTTGCCTCTCTTCATATTCATCAAGATGGATGCTAGCTGCTTAGGAGAGATTGTTACGTGCTTCTTTGTTTTCTGCTTAACACTAACTCGTGATATATTGTTTTTGTTTATAACCGACACATTATCTCCATTAAAATGTTTCCGAAAAAGATTTGCGATATTTTTCTTATTTGGTTCACCTTCTATGTTAACTGGTAAGCAACTTTTACCGTCAAGTTTTTTGGTTTCTTTCCAGAAATCAATAAAATTTCCAGTACCTCGAAGTCGCCCTAAAACATCCATCTTGATCTTGCTTTGATTAGCTTGTACGTACTTAAGCGCGGATTTGAACTCTCTACGTGAAGCAACCATATTCTCATAGTAATATCCCGAGCATGGCCTCCCAACTTCAATCCACTGTATAAAGTTCTCTCGAGCTTTTACATGTGCGCTCCTGACATGAAAATTCCATCCTATAACTTTCCTTCCCTTTTTGCACTTCTTATCATAAGTATATTCTGCAGCTGCACGCAGTGAATTTACAATATCTTTATATAAATCCTCAATATATCTTCTATCTATTCGGTCATCATATATTATCTCTTTAGAATTATCTATAGTTACAATATTATATCTACTTATTATGTCACTTAATTTACTATCACAGAAACTGGAATACTTATCTATTTGTTCTGGTTGTCTGTTACCCCACAGGTATTTTATATTATTGTTCAAGGGTTCTTTAGAGATTTCTTTACGCTTAATTAAATTTAAATTACAATGCATCACAAGAGGAAAGTGATCCGACCAGAATGAGTCATATTTCACATAAACACTGGTAACGAGGCAGGCCGTAGCGGCTGTCACCACGCAGTGGTCGAGCCATCGACACGTCCCGTGTGCCTCACTAATAAATGTATAAGAGTTGGAATCTAACCTATCTAAGTCTAAACAAATAAGCGATTGATCGGAGCAATAATCTACTAGCTCTTTTCCAAATAGAGTCCCAGGGTGTGCGTTAAAGTCTCCTAGCACCATTACACACTCAACATCAAAACTTTCAATGATCGCACTAATAGCACCAAGGCATTGTGTAAATTCAGGTAAATTATCTTCGCAATCTACAGGCATATATACGCTGAACACAAGAAGGTTACGATCACCGTGATATAACCGCACAGCCGCTAATCTATCACTACTGCATTGCACTATCTCAGCTTTTGTGAACAAACTCGATCGCCACATAACCGCGGTACCACCGTAGGGCCTCCCACGTAGCACTCCAGCCGAGGTGTCTACCGAAGATTTAGCATAACAACTAAATTTCTCATCTATCTCGTTCATGAAACCAAGGTCGTGTGGCAACAGCCAAGTTTCCTGAAGTGCAATGACATCAGCATTCTTGCACAGGTCTCTTACATGTTTCACTGATCGTTTAATGGATTTACAGTTGTACGAAACAACTTTAATTAAAGGAGCTATCCCGCATCAATTCCAAGTAAGTGATTCCATATTTCTGCTCGCAAGTGTAGTTTGTTCATTATAATAACTATAATGAAGCATTAACATTTTGCAATAAAAATTATGAGGTTTATGTTAACGTTTGGTGTCGGCTGATTGGATAATGGACCTTTTATATTCGGCATAATCAAATGTATATTTCCTGGTTTTACCCAATGAGTGCCAGCCGATTCGAATATGTAATATACAGTCATTACAGCAGCTAAATATTGTCTCAAAACGGTCGAAAAATGGATTCATCTGGGAAAAAAAAACTAAGCAACCATGAAATTTTGCCAAAATCTTACTGTTGAATTCTAAAACGTCATGCAATAAAGTCCTATTACATGCTTTGACGTAACATATTAGATTTTTATTAAGGAAAATGTCTGCAGTTTAGAAATCAACAGCAAGATTTATTATAAAAGCCAATTACCAGATACACCTTCTGCAACAGTTCCCAGGTTAGCGTTGAAATTGAACAATAATTTTGGTTATATTTTTAGGCCAATTTATTTCATGATACAGGGCGGGTTTTAGATTATGGGGCAGTAGCTAAGGGATAATAATGGAGCGTGCGAACTACACAAGATCGTCCATATTGTTCGCGGCAATTCAACTGACGCTTGAATATATAAATCTGACAGCAAACGGATCGGGCACAGCAAGGACCGTGGGCTCCTAAGACTAAGTATCTTATCTTACCGCTTACACATTTGGATCAGAAAGCAGTGGATCGACAGTCATGAACCCAGCTATGAGCCACGATCCAAAAGTGCGAGCAGTGTCGGTTTTATCGCTATGTTCCAAGCGCCTCAGTTACTTCAGGATCGCAAGTTGTCAAAAGCTGGATCAACGTAGTACAGATCCAGGCTCCAAGACGCCGACGATGGATCGCAGATCTTAAATTGATCGTCCGGTGAGGATGGTTTTTTTGTTGTATTAACTTACCCAAGCTGTTAGTGTTAGGACAAGCAGACAGACTGTCCTTGTCGTGGTCCCGCTCCAGACTGTTGGAGCCGCTCAGTATGTTGAGCAGCGACACGGCGCTCCACGCGAGCGGCATGCGGTACTTGCCCAGACGAGCACATGCCGCTGCCGCACCGGCGCGGACTTTCTCCCGGTTCTGGGGACGAAAAGATGGATTTTTAGCACCGATATTAGAAAATGAAAATGCTTCTTAATCTACCCGCACCAAAACTCAACGAACTCTCTACTCCCGCACCGCTGTCAGTACCGTCTTGTTTTGTGACGTCGGTCTCACTCGTTTTCTGCCGTTCCGAATACTACGCGCTTGGAGAAAATTCCGCGCGTTTTCGCTATGGGCAGCGCCTTGTGGCGTGCTTCAAACTTTTTATACATTTGATCTTACCGCTCGCCGTCCCGCGCTAAGCCACCACTCATAACGGGAAGGTCGTGAACGGAACGTAAGGGCGATTTTTTTAAACAATATGTTCTAGGGAAACTGCAAGCAAAAACGAACCTTATCATCCTTGATATACGGCTCAACGCACTCATTAACATCTCCCTGAAGCACTTTTTCTACTCTGACGACCAGAAACATATCAGGCGAAGGGTTCAGGATGTCAAACACGGCACTCCGGCTGAGAGTCGAGAGGTCCGCATGAGGGACGTGGGAGGACAACATCTGGCGAGTGCACTCCGAGTTGAGATTGAAATAAAAGTTCTCTGACACTTTCTTTCTCTCTTTCGCGTCGTAAACGGCCATTGATGCGAAGAGAGGTTCCACGTCTAGTTCTAGTCTGAAATAGAGATTTGACATCAGAAAAAGAGATTGGTTAACACAGTGAACGATTTTATGGAAGACAGTTAGTTACGTTCGATCAAGTGGAAAAGGCATATCTAAAAGAACGAGAACACCGTCTCAGGGTCTTGGGCCAGAATAATTTATTGCTTTGGAGATTTCTAAGATGTTTGGGGAAAGATGGGAGCTTCTTAATAATGACGGTTTAGACACATACTATTACAGTATTTATAGAGCAAAAATCTAACTTTAATCAATAAAATCTTGTGAAATTTTATGTCTTACCCTGCATATCCGTTTTTTATCCAATAATTGGTATGCTAGGATATGCATGTCGCGAGTTATTGTTATATTCACTAAAACTAGCTGACCCGGCAACCTTTGCAACGCCGCAGATTTTTATTTTTAAATCATATTTACTCACCTTTTAATCCTCCCCTAGACCCAAAAATAATTCAAAAACAAAATTAGCCAAATACGTCGAGCCGTTCTCGAGTTTTAGCGAGATTAACGAACAGCAATTGATTTTCATATTGCACAACATTATACTCACTTCAACTGATGGCAGACCACCATAATCCTGTGGCCCATGATCTCGCACGGCATCTCTGCAGCCAGCCTTCGTTCCACTGCCTCTTCCTCATCAAGATATGGAGTATACAGTCCCAGGAGATCTGCCTGACGGTTTTCCAACCTACAAGGAAGAGAGAATGATCTGTCTAGCTTGAGAAGAAATAAGTGGAGGATTATCTTGAAACAAGGAACAGCATGGTTGGGACAGTAGCTGAGCGGGGGTGCTATCTTGCGAATCCTGGTTTCGATTACCGCACGAAACAAATATTTGTATGGTCAGAATCTCGCTGACAACTACATGTAGTTGTTCTGGATCTCCTGTTTGTATTTCGATGGTTAAAGGGTAAGTGACAAATATCGACGATTAAAAGGTAATAGGGCCACAAAACCAAATTGTTTAGAAAATCAGTTTAAAGTTTGAACTTGCAGAACATTGGACATAAGTGTTTTTGCATATTTTTTTACGAACCTGCGTATAGCTTTGAATAAATAACATTTGAAGTCACATAACTCATTTTCGATCAAAATGTTGCTATAACCTAGTAAACACTATGCAGTTTTAATGTGTATAGATATACGATAGTGTAAGGCAAACGTTTTGAATGAAAAATAATAATGCAGCCTATACTTAATTTTAACCAAAAGGTAAACCAACTTACCTCCTAGCCTCATTAACAGCATCCAGTTGTTCCGGGGGCTTTCTCTCAAAGAGGTCAGGTAGTAGAGGATCTGAGGAAGAGCTCCGGAGGTCCAGGCTGGCCCAGGACCCGCGGGGAGTAAGGGTCTCGTTGCAGGAGGATGATGACGACATGGAGGCCACTGACTGACGACCACTTGATGGTTGAGATTCAGACTGGGAATAGAAGTTTATATCTAAAGAATTTCACTGGACTCGAGAGCAGCAAACGAGGCGCATTACTTGTGTGTGTGTCTCCCTCTTAGCATTGAGCACTAGGGGCACGACATTTTGCTAAAGCGTCAAGCCTATCGGGCTGCCTGGTTTCAGCCAACGCAACTCTTACCTGGTGCTCCTCAGTGCTGGTGATAGGTTCAGCGTCCACCTCGTACTGGTGGCGCGGCCCTGCATGCAGGCGCTCCAGGCGCTCACCCAGCCGCTCGCGCCCGCACATGGAGCCCGAGTAAGCCCTGTACTTGTACTCCACTACTGTGTAGTCCGTGGTATAGCAGCGGATACAGTCCCGGACGAACATTGGGGCTTTTGCACTATTGGGAAAGGGGTGAAAGAAATTAACTAAACCATTCAATTTTTGGTATAAAGAAAAAGAAATTAACATTTTATTAAGAATATTTATGATGACAGCATAGTCAGCTAGACTTAAAAATAATGGACATATATATTTTCTTTTTTAAATCAGTGAATATTAACAAAAATAAAAGGCATAAAAAATTGATAGTGTGAGCTTGTGGCGTTAGAACTAGGAAGAAATAATATCTAGAAGCGACGTATTGTAAATTATAGTTATCTTGGTTTCTGGCTTATGTAACAAAAGAAAAAATATGGGTCAAATAATCTAACTGTTGGACATTTGTCAGACGTAATTTTTTGTACAAACACTGCATCAATACCACTGTCATTGGTAGGTTTTGCAGATTCAATCATAATTGGAGAATTTATTTTTGTACCTAAAAGTAAATATTTCAAAACCGAATGCAACTACACTAGCTAGAGGTTGAAAATTTTAATAGAACTGATTTGAAATTTTACTAAGAAATCATTTAAAAAAATTCAAATTCCTAATAATCAAACAAAAAACAAAGAAAAACTCACAGATCTTCATCAGGCAGCACATGTGTGATGGTCCTGATGCGTCGGGGCACATTGCAGAGTTCCATGTCCACCGCTGGGTAAGCGAGGGGGTCTCGCTCACCCATGAGGCGGTCACAGACCTCCTCGTAGTCCGGTGGCTCGATCATATCGCAAAGTGATATCTAGGTAGGGTAGAGGTTATTAGTACAGTCAACCTTGGCATGGCATGGTAAGTAATTGCTTTTCCTTTCAGAGACCGCTTTTCCACTACAGTTTTGGTACAATTGTAGCGGGTGTTGTTCTGTAGTTTGTGTAGTAATGTGAATTTATGTATGTGCTGGGATGCATTTCTTACTCGAATCTGATGTTAAGGCTGCAAGAGAGTTCAATTATATTTCTGGTCTGGAGTTTCTGATGGATCTTGTGTTTAGAAAAAAACCTTAGTATCCCAATAGGAGTGTGTCATGGCACCTCTCTATGACAGACAATTTGGGAATTATTCACATTAGGTAGTATGTGACAGAGCGAAAATCTATCTGATTATCTCTTTTTAAAGATCCATGTGTGATATTTTCATTTTTTCCTATAAATTGTTTATGGCTAGCTACTTAATAAATCATTTAGATTTCTTTATAATACGCCATTTTAATATGTATGTTTTGAACAGCAAACCTACATTTTCAGGAATAAATTATGGTGAAAACTACATTAAAATTCACTGTGGTTTAGCAAAAATTACTGGTTATTTACATATACACAATATTTTTCAAAATTAAACTGTATAGTATTATGTTGATATGCTTTCTAATATGAATTTATTAAATAACTAGCTGTACCCTGCCCCGCTTCGCTGTGGCACAAAAAACAGTTTTTTCAACAAAAAAAAAATAGATATAAACAATCCTTGATGCGGATTATATATCATGCTAAAATTTCTTCTCATGTGACTGCGTCATTACGACTGCGGTTGTCAGCGAGTGTTATCCTCGCTTCCGGTAGATGGCGCGGTCACTGGTACACAGCTGATCGTTAAAAAAACTGTTTTTTCGCGGTCGCGGATATGTAACTGATGCAAAAAATAGATAAAAACAATCCATGATGCGGCTTATTTATCATGCTAAAATTTCAGCTCAATCGGTGCAGTACTTTTTGAGTTTTTGAAGCATACACAAACCAACATAACATTTTTATATATATAGATAGTACATATCATTATTTGCTCACTGACTCTTTGCATATTTTAGTTCTGTCCAAAATCATTCAAGTGTTTTCTAAGCAGATTATTTCATATTGTGTTTTACCAGGAATTAATTTTATTACATAAAAACCTTTCCTGAATTTTTAGTGTGAACATTAATGTACACTTAATTCAAGAGAAGGTTAAGACATTGGATATGATTATGGTTTGTATAATGTCATTGATTGTAGAAAGATACAAAATATGATTACCAAGAAATATTTCAGGCAAAGTTTCAGTCACAAAACACTTGTTGCACACAGATTGTGATATTAAATTAGCATAGTTTGTCCTGGTTTAAACCTGGATTATGAAACAACGCAAGTTGAGACAGTTGATAAAGTATTGACACGTAAATTTACATAATATTAGTATGAAGTAACAGTAACCTCGACGTACCAGCAATCAATTAGTAAACAAACCAAAGCGCACACTACTAATAAGGATAAGGAAGAGGTGATTCATATGGATTAAAATGTTATAATTTTATGATTACTATATTAGTGGGATAACTTACAGAAGACGAGCAACCAGATAGAGTCCCGACCTTCGACTGGTTAGAATACACCTTACGAGCCTCCCCAGCATTCCTATAAATAGGGAAAAATCAATTTTTGCCGTATTTATAAACGATAAAGAGCGTTCATGCATCGCCAAACAGGGACAGAGCTACAAGGGCAGGAGAACCATTTACCCGGAAGATTGCTGGTATTTACGTCCAAGAGTCATCTAAAATAACTTCAATAAACTTCTTACTCAGAATAAAGTGTTATTTATTGATTATTTCACATAAGAATCCGTTAGAAAACAAACATCCACGAATTTCTTGTTTACTGATTTGACATTTCAATTGACATAACTGACGAAGTGACAGCTATATTTGGGGTTGCCGTGTTATTATTTATAGAGGAATTAGAGTACGATCCAGCGAAGTCAACTCTATTTTTATCGAAAAAGAAAAAAAATGGATCTATATTATTTTTATTAATGGCGCTTGTTTTCTGAATGAATATTAGTAGTAATAAGTGATTGTTATAAATATAGGGCACATTGTGCTGTTGAATTGAAATGATATAATGAGCTTGAACTTGGAAAGTAATCTGAGAAGCAAGGTCACGATAAAGTCTTATAACTGTGTCCAGACAATGTCAAGCGCTAACAACCTTAGACTTCTAAGAATATGTAAAACTTAATATTTCAAAAAAGTAAAATCGCGAAATGAGAAATTATTAATAACTAGCTGTTGCCAGCGGCTTTACAACTCGAAAATTCACCCACGGGATCATAGAATCGGGTTAAAAACTATCTATATACGTGTTAATCGAGGTTATATACGTGTACCATATTTCATCCAAATCCGTTCAGAGGTTTTTGCGTGAAAGAGTAACAAACATCCATCCGTCCAAAAAACATTCACGTTTATAATATTAAGTACCTAAGAGGTAGGATTTGATAAAAAAAATGACTTATATTTTTTTACCGGTATCATAACTTCACAAAATCTCTGTTTCTGCCTTTGGGGCCATCTATTGTAGGGTACAATAGATGGAACCCTATTTAGTTTACAGAGCTGACTGACAAATTAACTGACCTTACCAGGCCAGCAGGGTGGCCAGCGACCGCCAATCGCTTTTATGATAATCAACTCGGTTGTCAAAAATTCACGACTGAATATAAAACACGTTATTACAAAACATGTATAATATTTGAGGAGTGACTTTTCAAAACGGCTTATTTCGGGTTCCCAATTTTACTTATTTTTTTAATGCCAATCGGGACTTTATGTACACTCACATTATATGACGTGAAGTGTCCGGTTCTAAAGTACTTTAATCTCGAAGAAAAATGGCCATAGAAAATGCTTTCCGCAACAAAATAGCTTAATTCACGTTAATTCTCGGCCCTACTAATTGTGATAGGAGTTTTTTTTCAAAATAGCTCATTTCTAGAACATTTTGTATGGAAATTTTGTTAATACGTATCAAAATGGCTTATTTCTAATCTGGTATCACAGGTTATTTTGGAGGGTTGAAAGATAGCTTTAATATCTGGAAGTGGATCCGCAAATATATTTTTATACATTGGCAAGACAGATGACTATCGGTTGTGAAATAAAAGCTTCCCAATATTATAGATTTGATGGAAATGATCCTTGGCAGACATTATTGAAACGGGGTAAACGTATTCCACTAACTATTGATGTTGCAGAATCTATTCCGCAGCCAGTTTCAGAAAAAAAGAAAAAAGATGTAATAAATTTACTTGAAAAACAATTTGGGGAAGAACTGACTGCCTTGCCTGAACTTCAATGGTAGGAACCAGGAACCAGCTGAGGAACATGAATATGATTGTGTCTGCAATGAAGAGGATGTAGGAGAAGTCCGTGTGTGATTTTCAGATTTTAATAAAAGTTTTTAGAAAACAATTTTTTTTTGATAGCCCATCCTTTTCAAAATGGCTTATTTCTAGGAGTGCCAAAACAAAATGGCTTATTTCTTAGGAGTGCCAAAACAAAACATCTTATTTCTTGGAGTTTGCGACTAAATGGCTTATTTCCTTAAATCATATGATAATAACTCATAATTTAGAGTATTAAAAAAAATATATACACTGTGAAACGATCTATTAACGTACCTAGATTATGTACATAGAAGTTTGTTACTAAAAATATTCATATATGAAAAGTTTTCGTATTTTTCTTGGTCCTGAAAAAAATGACCATACAGAAATAAGCCATTTTGAAAAGTCACTCCTCATTTGGACTATACTAAAACACAGGCAAATTACAATAGAATGCAGCAGTCCTACTAACCATTATTTAAAAAAAAAACTAATAAAACAACTTCAGCAGCAGTTTTTAAAAACTAAAATGAAAAAAAACCCTTTCATCAACCCACGCATGCATCTCGTGCTGTAAAATCTCGGAGACACAAACTGCGCATATGTGTAATCCATTTGTTCTATTCGCGCACGTTTCGAAATCTAATTGGATTGGCGGTCGCGTGGTGCGGGCTTCACCGGCACGGGACCTCGCACGGGCACAGATTAAAAGGCACTTTAAAAAAAATACACAAGGCCAGTGGTTGCCAAACTTTTTTTGATAAGGGACCATTTTGAATAATTATTAAAACGTTAACCGCACAGCCTCAGGATTTTTAAGAAGAGAACATAAAGAAAAATGGAATCTTAACGTTTTAAGTGTCTTATCAGAGTCGTTGAGTACTTAAGTAAATAAAAGTTTAATCGACAAGACGTTGTAATAGTGTGTGGAGCCTCCCCTAAATGACAACGAAGTCATCAAAAGTCATTTTCTTATTCACTAAGCTGGTTACCAGAGCACTTTTTGAACGCCAAAATGTGTAAACCCAAAATAACTTCCTTTTCCCAGACGCCGCAGACATGATAAAATAAGAGTTGAACAAGGAAATTATGGATGATGAAGATAAGAATAGCTGCAATGGGTATTCACACACCACTGATTGGGAACCAGTGCTCTAGGTACAGGCATCGTTTCATACAGCGCGTCATGTTTTTTTTGTTCGGTTAATTAAAACTGAGCAGGATTTTTCCGAGGGCTTTCTGTGGTTCCAGGAACTTTTTGTTTTGCTAATTGTAGGTTTTCGTTTTGTTTATTTCTGTAGCGTGCCTCGTTAGTCTGGTGGTTGTTTCACGACTGTTAATTGTCTGTTTCTTCCAGTCTAGAACTATCTCTGAACCAATTTTAATAAGATCCGTTTAGCCTTTGACATGATTGAAAAACAAAGATACATCCATCCAGACTTTCGCATTATAATACATATTAGCAAAATTCTCAAAAATTCTTCTTGGGGCATTAGTCTAAAGTTTAATGCCCAAACTGCTCGATCCGGTCGCGGGACTTATGATTTACCGTGACTCCGGTACGTAAAGGGCTATTGAAGGACACCGTAAATTTTAGTCAGTACGAGTCTGACAGTCTCTCCCGCTCTACGCTGGGTGGGGGGACTCATTTGATGATTTTATCATGTTATAAATAAACTGCTCGTTCACTGCTGAACAAAGGCCTCCCCGATAATCCGCCACTTGTATCGATAGGTTGTTATTTTTAAGTAGTAAAATCAGTAGGGGAACAGTGTATAATGGCCGCTTGCAAATGACGTCCGGATGACGCTTGCACATGCACGCTTTTGGCATTTAAATGCCTAAAAAGTGTATGTCCCCATTATACCTCGCGTCCCCGTCTTATACACTATACCCTGCTGACTAAAATCCACCGTGTTTCTGCAATTCCTCTTTATGATCAGGAGTCACGGCACTTTAAGCGCGAATGGAACACAACGCGCCGCCGACACAGGCATGATCCATGATCAGACGGTGAGTCACCTATTACTCGCCGTCCTTATGGGTAGACTCGAATCTTTAAACAACTTATCAATCGGTATCGAGCAAAACCTAAATAACTCGACAGAAGACCTTAATTTAGTTTCAATGTACTTATCTTGTTACTTTGAAAGACGAAACTTTCGTCTCAAGTATTCCGAAGAGTTGATCTTTCAACGACATTTCAGTAAAATTTATTAAAGTTTAATTGTGTTGTCTTAATTCACGTTCGTCATTTAGTCTTTATTATTTCAGAGATGAAATAGATTTTTAGGAACGTGTATTTTAGTGAGTGTTTTTATCCCCTTTTGTAGATGGCGCTGTCGCCACGCACAGTTCGGCTCCGTATCTAAAATGAATTTAAATTAGTACAAAGCTTTCTTTTCTTAATTTTATGTGCCTAAAGTATATAACTAGATGAAGTTCTTGAGTGGAAATGTAGTCAACGCATTCCGGTAAATAGTTCCTACAAAATACTGCTATCCCGCCGAAAACATGAAATCAGTGTTCAAAAACAAACAAAGTGCCCTCAGCTGTGTTATATTGCGATAATTAGACTAAAAAACATAATATTACTCATTAAACATATTAACAGTGTTCAGAAAACTAAAAATAACAAAGTGAATTGTTTATTTCCAAAATAATGTGTCGTTATCGATATTCAAAAGTAAACAACGCATGACGCTAACTTTTTCAACCAATCAAAACAAAGTGCAACGAACTGCTATTCCCAAATAATGTCACAAGCCGAACGCCTATTTCGCTCGCCGAATTAATACGCTTGGTGGCGCATTACGGACGACTACGATTGCAACGTTACTTGTCTTGAGTTCGAATCTGACTAACTGCATGTCTTTTTGGATTTGTCAACATTTGTGTTCGAATTTTTGCAGTCTTTTTGTATTTATATTAATACAGAATACATTACTAATAACATAATTGGACGTATTCAAGTTACTTTCTTCAATAGTACTGAATAAATATTCTAAAATAGTGATATTTTGTTCTCATAAATATGCCGCTTAAAAGGACACCACCGTCAACACCTGTCAATACGGACGCTCCAGACGGAGCATATCGTACACGATCACGTAAACAAACTACTGATCCGGATAATAAAGATTTTATGTCTGAAATAAGGAACATTATTGCCGAGTTTAAACATGAACAGAACAGTAAGCTTGACGCCCTCCAAACTACAATAAGCGATATTAAAAAGCAAAACATTGGAATAATACAGTCGATTGAACACCTTTCCGAAGACTATAATAACCTAAAGAAACAGCTTGATTTAATTGAAAAGGAAAAACGTGATAACTTACAGTATATTTACACCCTAGAGAATAGAATTGAGAGCCTTGAAAATGCGCAAAGGATGTCCAGTATTGAGATCAGAAATATCCCCCCGAGGAGAGGAGAAACCAAAGACGATCTCGCTAAACTTATAAACACAGTGGGACGAACTATAAATCTTCCTATTCAAATTAATGACATAAAAGATGTTTTCCGAATTAGTACAAAAACCGAAGAAAACAAACCGATTATCTTGGACTTCAACTCAGTTCTACTTAAAGAAAAATTTATAGAATGCACTAAGAATTTCAATAAGCAACATAAAGAAAATAAATTGAGTACATCTCATTTACATATCCAAGGTTCCAGTAAACCGATTTTCATAGCTGAGAACTTGACAAGCAAAAGCAAGAGGCTATTTTTCTTAGCACGTGACTTTGCCAAGACCTACAATTACACGTATTGTTGGGCTGCCTACGGCAAGATATTTGTTCGGAAAAACGAAGGAGGTAACCGTAAACGTATAAGCTCCGAGGCAGATTTAGAAAAGCTTAAATCAGAATGTGAACTCTGACTATGCAAATATTCCATGTTAGACTATATTAATACCTTGTTTATGTTAGTTTTTTATATTTTATTAATAGTGTTTAAAAACTTATTAATGACTGTTCAGTACTTTTATATTTTAATTTTAATAATTTTAGAATTATTGTTTTTTGTTACTAAAACCGAATTATGTGATGATTACTCTAAGTCCATGCTGTATAGTCGATGTGATTACTCCTCATTGTTTAAAAAAAACTCAACTCTCATCTCATTTTACTCACTCACACACACACAAACACTCAAAGACATAACATACAAAAACACACAAACTTCTGTTGTTAAAGTAAATGTTTTATTCACTTCTGTTAAAATGACTTGCGTAGATTGTAGAGTCACTCGCTGGTTAGTAAAATTTATAAATATTTTAAATTGCACCCATAATTATATACTCTTAAATAATGGATAATTTTAACGTCATACTAAATAATGATTTAGATTCTGTAACTGTTGCTCAATCTGCGATTTGTGACATAGATGACTGCCACGTTTTGTTTGAAAAGACTTCAAATAATCTAAAAATATTAACACAAAATATACGTAGTATTCATTGTAACATACCTAACTTTCAAACTCTACTCGCACGGTCAAAAATTGATTGGGATATTATTGTTCTAACTGAATGTTGGTTGCAGCGTAATCCTAACGTTCCTGAACTCGATGGTTATATTTCATTTAACACGCACAATAATCTTACTCAAAACGAGGGTGTAGCTATTTACTGCAAAAATATAGAAAAATACAATGTTGAAGAACCAGAATTGACAGATGCCAATTGCCTGATTTTAAAAATAAATACAAACACTGTTATATTAGCTATTTATCGACCTCCGAGTCATAAAAATATAGAGAATTTCTTACTGTCCCTCAACGATTGCCTTAATCAACTTACGTCCTTTCAAAATATAATATTAGTTGGCGATATTAACATTGACATCGTTGACAATTCCCAAGACAGTAGATCATACGAGTACCTTAATATTATCGCTTCCCATGGTATGCTTCCAGCTCACACGATTCCTACCCATAGTCGTACATGTCTAGATCATATAATGTTAAAGACGAGATTATCCGCGCGGTGTTATGTTGCTCAAACTTCGGTGACAGATCACAATAGCGTCATACTAGTCTTAGATCGCTCCATTAATAAAATTCAAGGTTCCAAAACTATGAAAAAATTAAATTACGAAGGACTTGATACGGACGTCAAGAACATAGACTTTAAGCAGATTTACAGTATGTTAGATGTTAATGAAGCAGCAAATTTTTTTGTACACTCCCTAGGTCAAGCTATAAATGATAACACAAAACATATCCCAACACCCAGACGTAAAATAGTTTTGAAGCCCTGGATAACTCCTGGTCTCCTAAGATGCATGCGAAATCGAGATCGATTACATACAAAAACCTTAAAGCATCCTAATAATGACGTAGTATTTTGCACTTACAAAAGGTACAGGAACTTTTGCAATAATATCTTAAAAAAAGTAAGACAAAGTTATGAGCAAGATATTATTAAAAAAGCAGGGAAAAACAACAAACATCTTTGGGAAGCAATTAAAAACATCACGTACACTAATAAAACCAAACATCAATCATCACAGCTAATTTCCTTAGACAATCCTACTGAATCAATTAATACGGTTAATTCATTTTTTGCAGGTGTAGGTAAAAATTTGTCTGAAAAATTACTTTCACAAAACATTAATATTCCCAATGCAGAATCTTACACTCAGTCAAATATTTCTTCCCAAAATTCTTTTGTTCTTTTACCGACTGATGAAATAGAAATACGGACCTTAATCCTTAATTTAAAAAACGAATGCGCCGTTGGCGTTGATAACATTTCAGGAAGTTTTTTAAAGCGTTTTGTTGACATTATTGTTCCTCCGCTAACATTCATTTGCAATCTGTCTTTCTCTTCCGGGGTATTTCCAAACGTTTTCAAGAAATCCAAAATTGTGCCCATATTTAAATCCGGAAACAGATACTGTGTCAACAATTATAGACCAATATCTATATTACCAACGATATCAAAAATATTAGAACGACTACTAAATTCCAGACTTATAAATTATCTTGAACAACATTCTCTCCTATCTCCATCACAGTTTGGTTTTCGATCTGGTAGATCAACAACTGAAGCCGTACACGAATTAACTGACCATTTAGTCAACAAGCTAGATAATAAGAAAAAGACCTTAGCCATTTACCTTGATTTAGCTAAAGCATTTGATACAGTATATGTCCCATTATTGCTTAAAAAATTGGAAAATATAGGTGTTAGAAGTCTACCACTTCAACTTTTTACTAATTACTTGACCGACCGCACACAAATAACTAAAATTGACAACTGGGTCAGTGCGGAACTACCGAATCAGTACGGCGTTCCAAAGGGCAGTATCCTTGGCCCAACTTTATTCTTAGTTTACATAAATGACTTATGTAATATTAAGCTACAAAACGGAAAGATTATCACTTTTGCGGATGATACAGCCTTAGTCTTCGATGCTAATACATGGATAGAGGTACAACATTATGCACAACAAGGTTTTAATACAGTTTATAAATGGTTGTACGCTAACTTACTCACCCTTAATGTCGATAAAACGAAATACATGACTTATTCACTTAGACCGCAAGATTCACCAAACTTCAACTTGATAGCCCACACATGTAATTCCGTGAATCACTGTTGTTGTCCTTTATTGCGCAAAACCGACGCTATCAAATATCTTGGCATAACCATAGACAACCGATTAAACTTCCAGCAACACATTGAAACATTAGTTAAAAGAATCCGAAAATTAATTTACATATTTAAAAACCTACGGCATATATCTGACACATCCATTATCAAATTAGTTTATTTCGCATTATGTCAGTCTCTTCTAACCTACTGCATTACTACCTGGGGTGGTGCCACTAAATCTCATTTGATCAATTTAGAGAGGGCTCAAAGAGCTGTATTAAAAGTCAGTTGCTTTTTCCCAATTCGCTTTCCAACTTTTGATCTTTACCAACACTGCCAAGTGCTAACAGTCCGGCAGTTGTTCATACTCATGGTTATTTTAAAAAAACACTCTGAACTTCCCATTAACTATGATTCACTTACACAAAATAGAAGATTAGCTAATGTTTATCCAATAATCCGTTTCAACACCAGTTTCTCTCAAAGATTTTTCGCTTTTCTTGGTACTTTTCTTTACAATACAATTAACAACAAAGTATCTATTCATACATATTCTAAATTCATTTGCAAAAAAAAAATTGCACACTCTTCTATTAAGTCTTGATTACGCATCCACAGAAAAATTACTTAAACCTGTGTCTTAACATCCACACCACACACTCACACACACACACACACACACTTACGTTCTCACACACACCTTTACATTTTACTCTCTCACACTCACACATCTATTCATGCAATACACCAATGCACCATCCTCGCTTTTATTCATTATTTTATCCATTATTCAGAATTTATTTTTATTTTTGTTTAATTTGCTATGCATAAGTACGATGTACTTACGTAACAATTTAACTCATGTTTTTTATTTTTATTTTTTGGCCAATGCCTAACTTTCTTTTACTTACAGGCATAAATTTTATAGAAAGTTTATGTGAATTTTATTCTATTGTTACTTTCAATTTTTATTATTTTATTTTTATCAAGCAGCCTATTAAATAGAATATTTCAAAAAATATTCTATGTAATAATGTTCCTTGCTGCCTTATTTTCGTTTTATATTTAACTGTCTTGTAAATAACTACAGTCTTCATATCTCAAGTGAGATCATAACTTAACTACTGTTGAAATGTCCTATCTAATTTGGTGAGGTGATCTGTAACACAGGATCTTCCTATTTCAGACACCTTTCTCTATGTAACATTGTACAAGTTAACTAGTGCCTGTAATTTCTTGATGTGGAGATAAATAAAGATTTATGATTATGATTATGATTATGATTATTCGCAATACTTAAAGATATGAACTTCGGTTGTTTCTCCTCAGAGTAGTCAGGTGTGAAACATGGGGTAAGTCTAGAATTAACCTTTTCTACGGCCTTTGAAACCTAGTAAATAAAAAAAATGTGATTGTGTTTGTTTAAATCATAAAATGAGTCCGAAAGCGACTGACAGAATATAACTAGCTAATATTCAAGGTCGCGGGACTAACGAATTGCCGTGACCCCGGAACGTAAAGGGCTATTGAAGGACACCGTGGAATTTAGTCAGTACGAGTCTGACACTGTCCTGCTCTGCCCTGGGTGGGAGGTCTCATTTTATGATTTTACCTAATTTACCTAATTGCTCTTTACATTCCATTTTCACAATAGCCAGTTTGAACAGTCACGCGACTCATTGTGAATAATAAATATAAAAAACGTTGTTCAAAACATCATAAAGATCCCTAACCAATTTCTTCGTAGATATAAAATCTAATGAAAATATCCCTACTGTAAAAGCAAAATACCTAACTCTGTTTTTCTGTCACCTTTTCATCCCAAAATAGCTTAATGCATTTCAGCCTATTTTAGCTAGGTTACTTGGGATAATCTTCTTCCTAAGGACCTGGGAAACTGCGGGCTGAAAGCTGAAAATTAAATTGCAAGAGTGAGGCTGCGGTTCCACTGACTCACCAATCACATAGCTTGAGTGGAGAAGAGATGTGGATTTCAAGCCATATGATTGGTGAATCGGTCTCCGCTCCGGCTCGCCTGAACAGGTTACTTTTAGGAATGCGTGCTTCACCGTCGACCGCATCATCGCTTATTATCAGGGGAGAGAGTGGTCGAACATCTGTATATATAAAAGGAGAACTGACTGACTGACATATCAACGTACAGCCGAAACTACTGGGGCTAGGAATGTGAAATTTTGCACACGGCTTCCTATTATAATGTAGGGGAGCACTAAGAAGGGGTTTTTGGAAATTTAACCTTTAAGGGGGTGAAAAGGGGGAATTAGGAAAGTACGTAACCCACGCGGACGAAGTCGCGGGCGAAGTGCTAGTTTAACATAAAACAAAAAAAAAATAGCAAACGACTTTTTTATTTTTTTTAATTATACATTACTAGTCTATATTTAAGTATAGATGTTCTCTAGCCGGTTTTTAGCAACAAACTTCCTTCCTTTAACATGGGACTGAAATAAAACTGGGGACACGTGGCTGAACTGCCTGAACAATACGTATAGCTTTCCCTAAAACTTATTTAGGAAGAAAATCGCGACCGTACGGGACTGTACGAATTACCGTGACCCCAGAACGCAAAGGGCTATTGAAGGACACCGTGGATTTTAGTCAGTGCGAGTCTGACAGTCCCTCCCGCTCTGCCTTGGGTGGCAAGACTCATTTGATGATTAAACCACGATAAAAAAATGAAGAAAAATATAAGGAATTCTGGCGTATAAAAGTTTATTTTTAACATCAAACTATTCCTGAACGACTTTATACTTAGCACTTTATCTATCTCTTTTTATTTCAAATCCTATTTATTTATATTTGGAACTTTTCTATTCTCTATTTTAAGGACAAGAGAAAGTTCGTGTTTAGAATTAACTTAACTTTTCAGACAGAGAGCCCTGTCGACTACAATTTAAAGAACATTGAATGGATTTTCATAATACAATTACATAACAATACAATTAATTCTCCAAACTTTAGCGCAGTCTCATAATTTAAGTACAAAAACTAGTTTGAAAGGAAAGTTTCAGTGCGTAAGTTGCGCTTAACTGAATTAAAAAAAACTACGCTTCTATGGACTGCCCCGCCCAAGTATTCAGACTACGTAAGGCTGCCGGCCGCCTGTAGTTTGCATCGCGCTTTCAGCGAGGACACTCGTCTCTGCGCTAATCAATAATAACATACAGGAAAATATTGTTTTTCCTTCACAATACTTTTGCATAAATTAAATTATTACACGTATGATCTATATTTAGATTCTATAAGATTCAGTCAACGAACTTCTTTGTGTTTTTATTCTGTGGTGTGTTTTGAATTTCGAATTTTATTCCGCAATCAAAGGTGCATTCTAGACTATGTTGAATTAAAAAAAAAGTTGTTAGCTATGGACTGTACGGCTAATTAAAAAAGTTTACGAAAAAAGAGGACGTTACGAACGTTACAAAAAAAAATCAAACCGTCAGAAATTGACAAGGTTTATTTCATTGCGAATAAAAAAATATTCTCGTTATTTTTTGTAAGAATTATTAACAAAAATAGTAAATAAGTGTTATAAAAAGAATTCATAAAGTTAAGAACAGTGCAACAGGTGACCGAAACAAATACACTCGACATGATTTTATACGATGTAAGTATTCACAACTATTTTATTACTTATTTGTTTTGACTCACAGAAAAATCTTTAGAATAAGTATTGAATGAAAATGTTACTGTAGCTTAAAATAATAAGATAACGGTGATTGCTACTAACACTTTAGAATGTTCCGTGGCGATAATATCCATGAGAAGATCCGTATGGTCATTTTCGCTTCTTTATAATCAGGAAACTCAACTCCGCTCTTAAGACGGCTCAAGAATTTAACTCATCGCGCGACTGTATTAAAAACATTATTCTAAAATACCAATTTTACCAAACCGAATGAACTATACCTATTCTACAATAATGGGTTCATTCTACAATGGCTCAGAACCGGGTACATTGCATCCCTATCCAATCTTTAAATTATTTTATTATTAAAAGTAAAAAATTAGACAGACCATAACGATATGGGACTCTTTAAAGGCCACGTAAACACTGTCATAATATGAATTGCGATTAGATCACTGTGTACCTATTTGATATTAACCCATTTTTAAAAGTACTTACCTAAAAATTTTATCGTAATTCATATAATTAATTTGCCGAAGTAGCTTTATAGAATCCTGTAGAGCTGCTTTCTTATTTCTGTAGAACTGGTCTACAAAGGCTACTTATATCAATGTTGCTAAAATTCTTGCAAAATCTTGCTCAAGTAATAGAGCAGAATAATCGACTGTAGAATTTTAGCAACATTGAAATTAGCAACGTTTCAAAACTGGGCATTTTATACCCTTAGTGTTCTTATGCAATGAATAATTTCGCATGACCTTCGTCAGGTCATCGGTCCGCCGTCCCAGTCTACATTAACTGCATATTTAGCATAAGTTAAATTAGTTTTTAATGGAACCACTGCGGTGACACAAACCTCATTATAAGTGGGTCATAATTCACGAGGGTCCAGTGAGGATTAGTAGATTTCGCACAAAATGTTACGAAAATACGTTCATTATGCGCACAGCTTAGGAGCGGAATTTTTTTGCCAGAGTTTATGTTTCCGGATAGCTACATACACTATCCGATCTTTTCTCATAAAAAGCGAGTTTTTTTTTAAATGTCTTTATGGTCCATCGCCGCGCAAATAAAACCAAACATAGCATAAACAGTATTCGACGGCACGGTTAACGCAGTGGCTAAGCGATTGGACTGCTGCACAGCGTGTCGCGGGTTCGATTCTCGCATGGAACAAATATTTTTATGACTTACCGTCTACGTTGTTGTTGTTCCGGGTCTGGGTGTTTGTGTATGTGAGCTTCTATGTTTGTAAACGCACCCACGACTCAGGAAAAATTCTTAGGGACAACGTTTCTTAAAAAAAAAAACGACGGGTTGCACTCTGGGAGTGCCGGCAGAAGTGAAAACTTGAATAGTAATTGTTGGAAATATCTTGTGAACAGATTTTAGTAAAACTCGCAAAAATGGTTGACTTTTTATTTCAATAACTAGCTGTGCCCGCGACTTCGTTCGCGTGGTTGTCGAGAACAAAACAACGTCTGTAAGCGCGACTCCCTTTCTGTGAATGTCTCTGATTCACGTAAGAGAGAGTGGCGCTCCCGATCAGCAGACAGCCGGACTTCGCGTTCCTGGATACTCTCTTGAGACCGCAAAGTCGCGGTCCGAGTTGTTTGCGAACTTAATCGCGACTCCCTTTCTGTGAATGTCTCTGACTCACGTGAGAGAGAGTGGCGCTCCCGATCAGCAGACAGCCGGACTTCGCGTTCCTGGATACTCTCTTGAGACCGCAAAGTCGCGGTCCGTGTTCTTTGTGAACTTAAACGTGACTCCCTTTCTGTGAATGTCTCTGACTCACGTGAGAGAGAGTGGCGCTCCCGATCAGCAGACAGCCGGACTTCGCGTTCCTGGATACTCTCTTGAGACCGCAAAGTCGCAGTCCGTGTTCTTTGTGAACTTAAACGTGACTCCCTTTCGGTGAACGTTTCCGATTTACGTGAAAGAGCGATGTGCTCTCGGTTAGCAGATAACCGTGCTTCACGATCTTCTTCCGATTCCTGAGACCTACAAAGTCTCATCCTTTTCGCATTTCGGCTACGGAGCGAAAGGTTAGTTTTTTTTCTTTGAGGCATTTTCAAGGAAAATTAAAGCAATAAACAAAACCAACAACACTTATGACTGAATAGCCTACAAACTTAAAAGAACGGTGCGTCGAACATTCTAGTGTAACAACGTATCGTCTGTTCGTGACTCAACGAATTGGCAACACTAACTTACTGTATAACGATTGGCACTATTGGATTCAAACTACGAAATAAATAAAATACAATCTTTACTTCGTTCGTACTTCAAACCAATGACCAAAGTTGACCAAACGAAACCAATAAGATAAGCCAATTCTTTTTTTTTCGACCAATTTAGAAAATCGATAAACCAAGCAACCAAAGAACTTTTACGACACACGCAAGAACTTTTAAGACACCTAACGAAACCCAATTTGCCTAGTAAACACGGTGGACGTCATTCTCGCGCGGAAAATCTTAACACAAAACAAAATTCAGAAAATGACGTCATTTGCACAACGCCATCTATCGGATTTGGATTTCAACTATCAACATTCGTTCTATTTTTAGTCTTAAGATGTCGTTGCAAGTACTAAGTATACTGAATTACGTAACGTAATATTTAACTTCTTGAACTCACTAAATTAATCATATCTTTTGATAGACTGAACCAATCTCGATGAAACAAAAACTAAGTTAAACCTCAAGTTGCGTATAATTTTTGTATATTGTATATAAACATTTGTAAATTTTGTATATTGTATATATAATTTTTGTATATAAACATTGTCAGCATTGAATTCGTAGATTTTACGTGATGTGCGCACAAACAAACAGACAAACAGACAAACCGAGAAACAGACAAAAATTTCAAAAATGATGGAAATGGGTTCTGTTACTTATTTTTTCACACGCAGGCTATTTTTTGTATCAATTTCTTCAATGTACAAAAATGACTTTTCTACAGATTTATTATATGTATAGATAGATTTTCCAATGTGACGTACATCTTTTATAAACAATGTTACCTAGCAACGAATGTATCCAGCATACAAACTTCTTTAAAATTAATAAAGTCACACGAACATTCACGCAAGCGCCCTGCACCGTCCTACGCTTTTTCGGTCAGGGTCACGTGTCCTGACGCGAGTGTCCTGACGCGAGTTTAAGATTTTATACCCATTACAGAAAAAGTGCTCAACGCCGCTAAAGAAGTTTTCACTTCAAAAATACCTAAAATATCACCTAATTCACAAATCTACAGATAATACGCAATTGGCAATAATGTACATAGATTCGGGAACAATTCACAGCTGAGACTTCATTACATTATGTCTTCTGGTATTCATTAAATCTACATTTTGGTACATATTTAGTACGCAGCTGTATTCTTCGCACCGTTCGTTACGTTTTTACACGTCCATTTTGTTTTTGAGATTAGGTTCAACGTTTGTGAGTATCACAGGGTGAATTTTTTGAGGTTCGTAAGAAAAACACGGTGGTAATAAGGCAAAAGGGGTTTAATCAAGCTTTTCTAGAGAAAAATAATTTTATAAAAACAGAGGCCTTCTCAAAAGATTTTTGTGTTTTATTTACAGCGTCATTACTCATTTTATTGTGAGGAAAGTTAAAAGAAACGTACAAGGAACTCTTTTCCATCAAATTAACGTCAAAGTTCCAGGCCCCATGGAGGGCCAATGTCAGGGTCGGACTGTCTTATCAGTTAACCGAGACCCCGGAACGTAAAGGTTATTGATATTGTTACACTGTGGATTTTAGTCAGTACGAGTCTGACAGTCCTTCCCCTCTCACCCTGGGTAGGAATCCTCCTTGGATGATTTTACCAGGTTAAAAAAGGGTACCTATTGCGATCAACACGCGCATCAAGGAGCTGTCAGCAAACTGGTGGATGTTCAAAATGAAAGCACACTTACTACAAATAAATATCTTGTCTTGTCTTGTCATGTCACACAAAGAATTTGCTACGGCGTAGCGCGTAGCTCGTAGCGTCGTAGCACATTTCGGCCCGGTATAAGGAAACGATTCACCTTTTTGTGCTCGAGTATCCAGTTGGGTGTACCAATAGGCTATTTTACTCAAAAAAAAATAGTTCGAAACATATATTATTAAAAAATATTAGAACGGTATTTTTTCTTTTGTTACGTAAACCAAAATTGACGAAGATGCAACGCTTCTGAAATTCACAAAACGTCACTCGGTCGGTACAATTTTACAACCGTTATGACGTCACAAGCCCCCACTCCCGAATTCGGAAGCGTTTATTTTTTGTCAATATTCATTGACTTAAAAAAGAAAAACAAACGTGTCCATTATTTTTCAATATTCTGAATATATTCTAACTGACGGACTAAACAGATTTTCAATTTATTTTTGCAGTAAAATACCCTATTGTCGTATCTATAGTCAGTGCTCTGAATTAATTGAACTCCCATAAGTAACCTTTAACAAAAATCTATATTTATGGATAAAATAAAGAAAGTAAGCGCATCAGAACATCTGCACCTGTTTGTGTATTTTTTTTTATAATTGTCTTACAAGGATTTTTTTCCGGTTCAAGCTATTCACTTTTTTTTTTAATAAATTGGACTCCCACGAAGCTGGGGCGGATCGCGAGTTTGACATAATTGAAAGTAGGCGAACATTTACTTATGATTTAATAGGAATATGGTGTATGTTAATATTTCATTGCTATTTACAAAAAAGTTTTAATTTTGTATCTATCTTAACCTTTAATGAAAAAACTTTTAGATATTATCCTTATGTGTTAAACAAAGATAATAACCCTAAGTGCGAAATCTAATTCATCAAAAAAGCTAAAACGCGGAATCCGTTTACCAGAATAAAAAAGTAATGTTTTTATTATATCATACCGCTTAAGGTTCGTAGTCGTGAAATTGCCGCGAATACCTAAGTAATATAAATAACTGTGACACGTATATTTCTCGACAATTGCGTTTTTCTCGGATCCTGTGTAAGGTCGAAGATTTGTGGCCATTTTCTGTAAAGACATAAGTGTTAAGCGGGATGGGAGGTTACAATGTATAATTATATTCTGGATTTAGGGAAGTCTCGTAATGTGTGTCGAGGTTAGCTATTTAGGTATGTTTGGAATGTTTTATCCGAAATTATACTCTCAGAAGTGCCAAATAAAGGAGGATTCAATCTTCACCGGGCCGGAACCGGGCCGTGCGCCGTCCGGGTCCCGGAGACGGGACACGGTCGAACATTGTGGTGTACTTTTTGTTTGAAGTAATTCATTCTTGCGGCACGGACGGCCAATGTTCGGGGCACGTACGAGGGACGGTTAAGCATGGCGTACGGCCCGGTTCCGGCCCGGCGGTGTAGCGTGAATGCACTTGACGGACACGGAATGTGGGTTTCTAGCTGTCACGAATGTTCGATTTTTGTTGGGTCTACGACGTTTGCTCGCAAAACTGTGCCTCTTATCATGTGTCCACATATGAGAGGAAGACCACTGGAGGTGTCTTAGGTGGTCTAGTTATAAATTCCACACTTCCCGGTCATAGAATCAATGAAAAAAAAAGTAATGGAATCAGGCGTTTCTTTGCGGAAATCCATTTGAATGTTATGAGGAACATTTAGTCTTATTTTATTTTTTAAATTTTTTTACTTGCTAACATCATCATATGAGTTCTCCCACACTGGGCAGAGCGGGAGGGACTGTCAGACCCGTACTGACTAAAATCCACGGTGTCCTTCAATAGCCCTTTACGTTCCGGGGTAACATTTAGTCTTATTGAGGAAGTATAAAATTAAAAGGCAATGAACCACAAATACATTCTGATAAAGACAGGTGAATAATGAAATAAATCTCTTTTTACGACTGTCTAGAGAATTGATTATAAAACATTAGGGTACTTTTAATTTGGATTAGAAGAAGATAACTTTTAGTCTAAATTAAGAGTAACGTTTGAAACGTGTTTATGGATGTATGGTTACACAAAACGTCACTCTCCCTCCAGTTGCCAAACTCCCATTGTCCAAAATAGGCACCCACATAAGATTAGAATAAAAAACTCCAGAAATCTTAGGAAACAAATCCCGCACAGATTGTCCAACCCATTAAGATAAGCAGCAAGCATTTAAAGTAATTGTAAGATTCTTTATCTCTCCGAAATCGTAGAAATTAACTGAATTAGTCATTTCTGCAGCTAAAATGATTGCCATTTGCCAATCATAACTTGTACTGGTAACGAAAACGAAGGACGAAGAAGCAGAAGTGAATTTAAGCTCTGTGACTTTAGTAAAGGGTGTAGTTTTGATTGGTTTTGTGAGATGGTGTGAGGCGGCTTCAGGGCTGGCCGGCGCGCGCAGCATCTAGTGCGCTAGGGATGGGAGATGTTTGTCGATAATTGATACAATTGCCCCTGTGGGTAGAGATACACAGGCAGATTTTATTTATTGATACAATGACTATTAATTTTTAATATCTATGCCTGTTTATTGGTTATGAATGAAGTTTGAGCATGGTTATTTTCCGAAAAGAAAAGAAATATCTGATCAATATAAACCCTGTTCATAATTTTGGTGCGTAATAATTCGTTATTTATTGCACAATGAACACATCGTTACAAGCACAGCTTACCAGAAAACTTACTTAAAACTAATGGACACATTACCCGTTACCTCAGTAGAAGAAACTAATGCAAGTTAAACTTGGTTGTATATTTCATGTGAACTGGGCATATTTATGTTATTGTATATTATTTTCCGTGTTTAGATTTCAAATTCGATTATAATTTACTTTTAATATTGTTTGCCGGTAAGTACTTGTGCATACCAGTAAATGGTACTTTATTTCTTTCCAACATATTGTTAACAAGTGACCGTTCTAAACAAATAAAGATAGACCACGTCTATTTTTCAACAAACAAATCTCGATTCTCCCGGGTCCAGCCGCATCCCATCCCTAGCTCAGCCAGTCGTCTCCCAAGCCGTGATGGGCGCATACAGCCAGCCGCGCCGCGGCTAAAATATATTAAAAAAACCTACCACAAACACAAAACAATCGTTTTAAAGACTTTAGTAACATAGAATGAGTGATAGTGTGTTTCAAAATGGGCGTGGATAGTCTGCCGCAGAGGCCGAACGTGAGTATACCTTTGCCTCATGAATTTCGGACGGGCGTCTGACCGAATGCGGTTTTTATATGACTTATTTCGTGTTTGGAATCTCCAGGGGTATGAAATTTTAAAAACATTTTAAGTCTGTCGTTTTATGGATGGCATTTTGTTTTTTTTTTCAGTGCGTCGAGGTTGTTATATTTATTTATTTGTTTAAGTCATTATTTCAAAATGATTTATCAATCAGATTACAAAACACGATGATTATTTTATCTTTTTTTCTTCTACATGTAGATTGCTCAAGAACTAAGTACCTACTAAATTAATTTTATATATTCCAAAGGATATATATTTGTGTTTCTCGTAATGCCTGTTCCTAATCAGAAATGGTGGCCTAGCGTTACCTGCAACGCGCAATCATGTCTGACTGTAGATTAAACTAAGGCCCAGCGCCAGTTGTTTGTTCAGTAGTTATGTAAATTATTCGTTAAAATGCTGTACATATATTACAGATTTTTTAACAAATGGTTAATATTGTACATGTAAAGCCACATCTAGTTCTAAAATGGGTTAATGATAGTTTTACATTTTACAAACTATAAGACAAATTCCCTGATAATGAACCTCCTAGCGTACTGGTTTCTGGTCGCGGGACTAAGGAATGACCGTGACCCCGGAACGTAAAGGGCTATTGAAGGACACCGTGGATTTTAGTCAGTACAAGTCTGACAGTCCCTCCTGCCCTGCCCTGGGTGGGAGGACTCATTTGATGATTTAACCAAGATAAAAAAGCGTACTTTTTTCTAAGAAATTTTAAATTATTTGTAACTTGGTCCAGGAGGCTGTTTAGAGAGTATCCGCGACTCCATCGAAGCCTTAGAATTTAAAATTGTGTGTGCAAAATAAGGATATGACCATCTATACACAAAAATCCGTTACTACGTAAAAAGAACTAATTAGGAAAACAAACGTAAGTTTCTTTGTCCATCCCTCCGTGTGTTTAGTACGCTTTGAGATGTTAAATTAAATTTTAATTAAAAGCACCCTGTACCTGGAAAAGTGGATCCTCTCTTTGTCCTGTTATATATATATACAAGTACTGGGTTCTCAAGAAACAAAACCAGTTTAAGCTGACCATTGAATGAGTGGAAGGGTCTTGCAAAGTGAGACCATGATAAAATGATTTTCTATTTGCCTAGAGGTTTAGCACCTCATGCATGAGGTTGCGAGTTCAAACCCAAGCAAGTACCAATGTGTCTTTTTAAATTCATATGCACTGAGTATTCTTTTGAGTTTTTCTTGGACTGACATCGGTGACGGAAAATAACGCGAGGAAACCTGTCTGTCTTATATAATAAAAATACTAACTCCAAAACCATGTCAAGGGCCTGCGGGCACGCGGACGGTGAGTAATGGTTGACTCGCCGTCCGATCATGGACCATGCCCGGGTCGACGCGGCGTCGTGTACTACGCGCGCGTCTAAGAGCTGTCAGCAATCTTTAGAGGGCCAAAGCCTGCCGGGGTCGCGGGACTGCCTTATTAGGTAACCGTGACCACGGAACGTAAAGGGCTATTGAAGGATCACCCTGGGCTTTAGTCACTATGAGTCTGACAGCAATGGGTGGGAGGAGTTATTTGATGATTTAACGACGATAAAAAAAAAGTCAGGGTCTGTGGTGTTCTTAGAGGACTCTCTGACACCAGATGGTGGCCACATGCTCACACGAATAAGAAAGAAAGAAAACAAATAATAAACAAGGTAAATATCTCTTTTTAAGTTCTTTATCTCTTTTTAATGATAGTATTATTGATCATGTCAGTTTGTCAAATTCCGCCTTATTACAAAAAGGGGTTTAACTAAAAACCCAGGTTTAATCTTGTAAAACTACGGTTTAAACAAAGATTATTACAAATCGTGGTTTTGCGATAAACCATGGTCTAACAGTAGTAGCTGTCAAAGTTTCTCATAGCAAATTTTTCATTGTGTTGTAGTTTTTGTGTTATTTTCACCCAAAATGGATTGAAACAAGGTAGATTTAATTGTTATTACTCATTGTGGATTTAATTGTATAGACAATCGTTCAAATGGCGGTACTAAAGTCGACGTTTTATCTTAGTTTTGTAATACGGACAAATTTAAACCATGGCTCTGCAGATAAGCCTGGACTTGATAGACCAGGTTTAAACCAAGGTTTATTTAGTTTTTGTAATAAGGCCGATTATGTTTTGTTTATTAGCTGAAAGTATTCTCCTCATCTCCTCCCACGCAATCCATAAATGTCAGCACTAGATTATTCTGGTATTTAAAGGTCTCGATATCTATACACTGATATTTTAATCTTCCTCCCTGTGACAGATCCCAACATTCACCTATTGTTTTAGGCACAGGTCCTTCTGCTAACGGTTAGCGAGAAGCGAGTTGAGCTAGAAGTGGCGAGCAATCACAATTCGGCGTGTTGCAGTGTATTACAGGAGTTAGGTCTTCTACAACTCCACAACACGCGGTTTTCCATCTTCACAGAGTCTATTATAGACTTCTTTTCAAGTTGCTTGCACTTGGAATTGTCCTAATATGTTATGCTTATCTTATCTTCCCATCTAGACATCGGTCCTTCTCCATTCATGCCAAACATTGCACGGTCATCATTTGGCTAGCGTTTTCCCAGCAATTTTGGGTTTTGGGATAGGTTTACAGTTAAACAGTACCTATACAGTCGAATTCTAGATCCGAATCTCAAATATTTTTAAACGGAGCGATTGTCTATCTGTTCTCCAGAACCTGAACCACAAGACCAAGACCAACCTGAAGACTGGTTGTCAAAAAATTGCCTGCTATCCATTGTATGTTTCTATAAAGAGAAGATAAATTCTAGTGCGACTTGCTTTACGCTGTCCGTGGAACTAGGGCATTTTAACCATGTGTTTGGCTGTTGTTTGATTATCAAATATCTAATAAATATAAGCGAGTACCCAATCGCTAGTCGCTTCCTGCTGTCAGTGGAACTGAAGCCTTACCCATGCGTTCCAATGTTTTCTGCTAAAGATAGATCTGCGTAGGCGGTTTGGAACCTCTGTGGGGATCAAAGTCAGCAGCTGATTGACCATTCTAGCTGCTGGAGCACGATTTATTGATGGTTTTGTGGAACTGGAGCTTAGAGAGTGATGCGAACAAGTCAATTTTATATTGGGAACAAATAAAACAAAGCTACATTCCTTTGTCAACTTTAGCAGGGAATTAATATAAAAAAATACTTTCAGTAAGAAAGTATGATGTATTAGTATTCTCTATAAGTATTCTATAAGTGGTCGCGGGACTCTCGAATTACCGTGACCCCGGTACGTAAAGGGCTATTGAAGGACACCGTGGATTTTAATCAGTCAAGTCTGACAGTCCCTTCCGCTCTGCCCTGGGTGGGAGGACTCATGTGATGATTTCACCACGTGAAAAAAAAAGTATTCTATAAGCTGTGCGTCGCTTGAGATGCAATAAATAACAATAGAAATACACACAGACGAACTCAGAACATTTTCTTTTCTTGAAGTCGATTAAAATTATTAACTCACCTTTTTGCATCACCCTACACGGGAAAATAAAAAAAAAATAGGTTAAGGTGCGAATTTATGTATCCAACAGAAAAGTTTTTGAACGACATGCCTAACATAGTTTATTAAGGTCATTGGTATAACAGTTATGGACTATTTCAAAAACCAGACGTTTCTAGGCTATACCTATCTATCATACGGAAGTAGCGTGATCAATCGACAGTAATCCCTTCAAAATTGGGGCTTGTCGGATTACTGAGGACGGTAAGGCTTAGCAGACTTATTAATGATTTATTTTTAGCGTTACGATGCTGAAAATATGCTTCTAGACCTCTTTTGTTGCTCACTGCCCAGATAATATTATATTTTATGGGCTTTTATTTCAGGATTCATACATCAATTAATGCGAGAGTAATATAGTCTACAAAACGCCACTTCTTTCTGATTTTGGATTTGTATTTCGTACTATATTTACGTACTTATAAATGTGTACTTATAAAAAACCTGTAGTCGAAGTCACCTAGAAGAAGGACCGCAAGTATTTGTAAATTGATAACAATTTTCAAATACTTGCTGTATTTGAAAATTGTTATCAAATAACAAAACTCCGACTACATTAATAGAAATAACGTCCCATAAGTCTCCGACAATCCCATGTGTGCTAAAAAGTTATTCAAATTCTAAGTCATAACTTTTGGGATTTTTCTCGAAAATATTAAAGTTTCATCATAAATATAACCCAAACTAAAATTGTATTCGTAGTTTATAATCGGTGTTTGTCACTGCTACCTACAATCTTCGGTAACCTCAGTCATTGACCTCTTACAAGGACATACAGTTACCTTCATATTTAATCCTCGAACACAATAGACTGACAACATTAACATTAAAATTTATTAAACCGAGCGTCACATGAATCCTAGCGTGCATTAATTAATATTGCTATCAATAACATTTGCAACGACCTTGAATTCGGAATAAATGTCAGCATAACACAGGTTTATATGAATCCAGACATAAAGAGAAAATGTAACCCGGGGTCGCGGGATTATCATATCAGGTAACCGTGGCTCCGGAACGTAAAGAGCATTACAAGTCATACAAGTCTGACAATCCCTCCTGTCTTGTCGTGAGTGGGAGGACTGATTTGATGATTTTCCAATACAAAAAGAGAATATGTAATCTAGTTGTTGACAGCGCAGCGGCTTCGCCCGCATGTATTAATCTAAGGTTATAAACTATCTGTGTACTTAATGTCATCTAAATCCGTGCAGTAGTTTTTACAAGAAAGAGTTTCAAACATCCATCTATTCATCCTCACAGACTTTCACATTTGTTATACGACTATTAATTAGATATTTAATTAAATGTTTTTGTTCACGTATAGTTAAGGAATGATAATGTTTAGCAAATAGCACGTAGTTTATTGTGGATAAAATCTTAGGGTATGATCAACGTTTTTCAAAAAGAAACAATAAAGAGAGTTTGAATATATCAACGAGGTAATCATAGGATGTCCTCGAGAACACCTCTGTATTCTTATAAAAAAAGAATAATTTAAAAGGAGCTCGAAGACTTCCGAGAAGAAAACCTTTCATTGGCGCGGCTATTTTAACAGCTTCAACTTTCCAACCTTGGAATTTCAACAGTGCTTTTAAATTATGCTAATTTAAATAAATGTTTCAATTTGAATCGCTTACAATTTTCGATCCATGACTGCACATAAATGTAATCAAGGCATGCTGAACTTTCAGTCCTGTTTCCATCTATGGTCCTTGACATTTTCATGCTACAGCGGTCTGAGGAAAAAGAAAAAAAAAACGGGATTTTTCTTGAGAAACTTCAGCAGTTTTTCAGTCACAGTTTTCTTGTGCATTTTGATAAGGAAATGAGAGAAAAATATTCAGCTTTGGTTAGGTGAAAATGTTACGTTTCTCTTAAAGTGTGAGTGTTATGAATATGATTCTCACACAATATAAAGCTTTTGAGATGAAATCTGAAAGTGTTTTTGTAGTGTAGACGGTAAAGGTTTTGTGTTAACATATGTTTTATATCTTGTTATCTTGAGATAAGCTGTTTTGATACGATTCATGAGCTTAGTCGTGTATAATATCTTGAGAATAAAAGATGTCTTACACGCCTTTCGACTAAACTGCGTATGTATTTGAAATGTTATTTTGTTGTAGTTAGAGAAAAATTCCATTTTGTTTTTACGTTTCGCTTGATGCTAAATATTTAATTATTCATGACTGTATCAGCAAATTTAGTTTTCGGGCAAAATAGCATATACTAAAATATTGTTTTGTGTTTCTATATTTAGCCTACGCTGTCTCACCACTGGGTTTTTGGCTTTTGGCTTTTCTAATATTTTTTCCACCCAATGTTGAGTGTTGATCTCTTCTAAATCTCTCTTCTTTTGGCGTTTTTGTTCTATGGCTATGATGGCTTAATTAATCTTAAATGTGTGGACTCAATATTCTTCCACTGAATAAATGACAGCATTTATTATTTTTAAACTTTACCCCACACTACAAATAAATCCTTGTGAGTTCAAATGTTTGTAATCTCACCAAGTTTACAAACATTTAAACTCACATACACAAACACCCAGTCCTGAAACAACTTCTTGTAGATCAAACAAATATTTGTTCCATGTAGAAATCAAATCTGCGACACATAACGCAGCAGTCGGTTGTTCAACTACTGCACCAACCGAATCGCCATTTAGAAATCGCATTCATTTTTTGGAATGGAGGAGCTTTTGGCTAAAAAAAATACAGCCGCACAGGCCGATCTTCCGGGTTAAGCCGCGGTTGCCGAGGTTGGTCTGTGGGTGACAATATGTCATAGCGAGTTTCCTCCGTGTCTCGGAAAGCACGTAAAGCTGTTGGTCCCGGTTGTCATTTGTAGATCTTTGACAGTCGTTACTGTTAGTCAAAAGCTCTAAAGTTTGACAACCAGTCTTACCATGGGCTATCGTATTACCCAGTTACTGGGTTGTAGAGGTCCGACAGGCAGTCGCTCCATGTAAAATACTGATATCCTGCTGAATCTGGTTTGACTGGAAGCCGACCCCAATATAGTTGGGAAAAGGCTGGGCAGATGATGATTCATTTTTTGGAATCGTACGATTTGCAGTACCTCCTAATGACTGCAATCAATTAAAGTGCAAACAGTATTTTATTAAGGAATTTCAGTTAAATCATTTTCACTCGACATGGAATAATTCAGCTGAAGCGTCGAAAATGTTAATTTTCGGGCTATGAACGATTGAAATATATTATTTAGTGATCAGTTGATGTGCCCTGCGAGTGGAATCGGTTTTCAGTTGTCTGGTATCGCTGATTCAGTTGATTGAACTGTGAATATTTTAATAAGCTGCGTATTATTATTGTGTGGCGTTTGTAGTTTAAATAACTAAAACAATTCTACGACACTGTCACGGATCAAAAAGTAATAGGATAAATATCATGTGTCATGGTAAACAAATAAAATAATGGATATGAAAAAATATCCCCTCTTATGGTAAAAAACAATAATAAAAGACATAATATTTTAAATGTAAAGAATAAAGAAAAATTATGAATACCTATAGAAGACATAATAATTATGAGGTATTATGGTAAAAAGAAAATGACATGAAATAAAAGGTACCGTTATCGATTCTCAGTGTGGGAAAAGTGTATGCGGGTTTTTTTTTTATCAGAAATTTCTCTGTAGAAGCCACGGTATTTGGATTTGTGCCCGGTTGATGGCAATACGCTCGTCCCTAATTACATGACATTTAAACGTAACTGACGAAATGTGTACTCGGGTACACCTCTGCCTAAACCCTTCGGGTATCATAGGCATAATGTCATGTTTATGTACGAGAAGTTATAATGTTAGCATTATTGGCCCACACCCTGTCAGAAGGAGTGGGCTATCAATCACACCTACCCGGTGCGGATTTGTGGATGTCATAAGTATTCGGCGTTGTATATTTTAGAATAATGTCAAATTTGTTTTGTTTAAATCAAGAACTTGCTGTTTAATATTTCAAAAATCAGAAAAAATAAGTCGAATAAATAATTTTTAAAAGCAACATTTATCTTAAAAAAAAAACGACGGTTTGCACTCTGGGAGTCTTACGAATTTTCGATCAGCGTCACGTGTCCTGACGCGAGTTTAACATTTTTTACCCATTCCAAAAAAAGTGCACAACGCCGCTAAAGAAGTTTTCACTTCAAAAAACCAAAATGGTGTCAGTTACGAACATATTCAGAGCACGTAGTCCCCGGCTACGAGCTACGCTTAGCGAACGTAGACGTACTACGCCGTAGCGCGCCCGTAGCCGTCGTCGTAGGTATGTTGCTACGTTACTCTTTGAAACACCTTTGGTCTATTTATAGGCGTTTCAAAGTCTTTGGTCTTGTGTGTATAGTATTCATGTTATATTTGTTGATATTTTTAGGCCATTTATTTCTAATGGGGATATATACAATTATTTCTTATCTAAAATATTCATATGTACTGTGTTGGTTCGTACATTTTTTTATTATTTCTAAGAAGCAGTCCGAGATTTGAGTTTGTAACTGGTGTATACAACAGCCCAACAGCCAACAAGAAAGTCATACATAACTGGCAAACTAAGGATATTTTTTTTCGGAGATCAAAAGTTATTATGACTAATTGACAGTTTTGGCAGTGACGCATAAATCTGTAAGAGTAGAGAAATTTCTTTAGCGGCACATAACAATATTTTATTGAACTCAGTTTTTATATATCACTTCTTTTTTCTTCTTAAATGCTGAAAAAATGCTGTCACACTCTAGGAATTTCTCCTGTATCGTGAATGCGTTTACAAACGGCATGCAAACATCTAAACCCGGAATTTGTAAGTCATAAAAATATTTCTTCTATGTGAGAATCCAGTCGGGGAGGCCGCAATCGCGGCGGTAAGACCCCTCTTTGAGAAGTGGCTGGACAGGCGTCACGGCGTCCTGACCTTCCGCATGACGCTGGTCCTCACCGGACACGGAAGTTTCGGGAGGTACCTGTGTCTGATAGGGAGGAAGAAACGCCTGGGTGTCACCACTGTGAGGATGGCCCGGAGGACACAGTGGAGCATACGGTGCAGGACTGCCCCGCTTGGGCAGAGCACCGCCGTGTCCTCACGACGTCGATAGGCGGAGACATCTCGCGACGAGTAATGGGCGACTCGCTGTCCAACCATGGACTATGCCCGGGTCAACGGCGCGTTATGTTCCACGCGCGACTCAAGGAGTGTCAGCGTGATGACGGGGCCCCTCTGTAGAGGGCCAACGCCTGCCGAGATCGCGGGTTTCACGAATTACCATGACCTCGGAATGTAAAGGGCTATTGAAGGACACCGTGGATTTTAGTCAGTACGAGTCTGACAATCCCTCCCGCTCTGCCCTGGGTGGGAGGACTCATTTGATGATTTTACCACGATAAAAAACGTGCCATCAACCGTTTGTCTTTGTATGTATATAAATAACTGTTTACAAAATATACTTGTAAAAATGTTACAATACATCAAAATATTATTTTTATTACTTGATGAAACCGTATACATTTATCCGTAGGCAGATACAAAAGAACAATGTGTGGGTTGTCGTATATCTACCTACGCTAAACGTACCTCTGTGTTATTATCAATTTCAGTATCTTGTATCTGAAAGGTTATTGGCATTGTGTCAATTAAAAAGCTTTTAACAATTTCAGAGAGCTTTATTTCACTGGTTTCAGTAATTGGTGAAATGGTTTTGTATTTTATGCTGGGTTAATATCACTTTAGAATATTATAGTACTTTAGCTTTAATATTTTAGATTCAATATTGGAATGTGGAATATTTATTTTATTTTATTTATTTAATAGTATTAAGGTTCGTTTAGTCGTTAGATTGACTTACACATAATTGAGAAAATGTTGCTGTATTTTTTTTTTTATATTACCCCTTACTAAGAATATCTCCTGTGTCGTGGGTACGTTTACAAACATAGAAGACCCAACACAACTACTTGCAGATCATACAAATATTTGTTCCGTGCGGGTAATGAACCCGCGACACGCTGCTCAGCAGTCGATCGTTCAACCACTGCGCCAATCGTGCCATCATATTAGTTTTTTTTTGTTTTTTTTTTTTATCGTGGTAAAGACATCAAATGATTCCTCCCACCAGGGCAGAGCGGGAGGGACTGTCAGACTTGTACTGATTAAAATCCACGGTGTCCTTCAATAGCCCTTTACGTTCCGGGGTCACGGTAATTCGTACAGTCCCGCGACCACCGTCATATTAGATACACCAATTTTTTTGGGTTGTAAAATCATCAACATGTAGCAATCAGCACGTAGTTTATTGTGGATAAAATCTTAGGGTATGATCAACGTTTTTCAAAAAGAAACAATAAAGAGAGTTTGAATATATCAACGAGGTAATCATAGGATGTCCTCGAGAACACCTCTGTATTCTTATAAAAAAAGAATAATTTAAAAGGAGCTCGAAGACTTCCGAGAAGAAAACCTTTCATTGGCGCGGCTATTTTAACAGCTTCAACTTTCCAACCTTGGAATTTCAACAGTGCTTTTAAATTATGCTAATTTAAATAAATGTTTCAATTTGAATCGCTTACAATTTTCGATCCATGACTGCACATAAATGTAATCAAGGCATGCTGAACTTTCAGTCCTGTTTCCATCTATGGTCCTTGACATTTTCATGCTACAGCGGTCTGAGGAAAAAGAAAAAAAAAACGGGATTTTTCTTGAGAAACTTCAGCAGTTTTTCAGTCACAGTTTTCTTGTGCATTTTGATAAGGAAATGAGAGAAAAATATTCAGCTTTGGTTAGGTGAAAATGTTACGTTTCTCTTAAAGTGTGAGTGTTATGAATATGATTCTCACACAATATAAAGCTTTTGAGATGAAATCTGAAAGTGTTTTTGTAGTGTAGACGGTAAAGGTTTTGTGTTAACATATGTTTTATATCTTGTTATCTTGAGATAAGCTGTTTTGATACGATTCATGAGCTTAGTCGTGTATAATATCTTGAGAATAAAAGATGTCTTACACGCCTTTCGACTAAACTGCGTATGTATTTGAAATGTTATTTTGTTGTAGTTAGAGAAAAATTCCATTTTGTTTTTACGTTTCGCTTGATGCTAAATATTTAATTATTCATGACTGTATCAGCAAATTTAGTTTTCGGGCAAAATAGCATATACTAAAATATTGTTTTGTGTTTCTATATTTAGCCTACGCTGTCTCACCACTGGGTTTTTGGCTTTTGGCTTTTCTAATATTTTTTCCACCCAATGTTGAGTGTTGATCTCTTCTAAATCTCTCTTCTTTTGGCGTTTTTGTTCTATGGCTATGATGGCTTAATTAATCTTAAATGTGTGGACTCAATATTCTTCCACTGAATAAATGACAGCATTTATTATTTTTAAACTTTACCCCACACTACAAATAAATCCTTGTGAGTTCAAATGTTTGTAATCTCACCAAGTTTACAAACATTTAAACTCACATACACAAACACCCAGTCCTGAAACAACTTCTTGTAGATCAAACAAATATTTGTTCCATGTAGAAATCAAATCTGCGACACATAACGCAGCAGTCGGTTGTTCAACTACTGCACCAACCGAATCGCCATTTAGAAATCGCATTCATTTTTTGGAATGGAGGAGCTTTTGGCTAAAAAAAATACAGCCGCACAGGCCGATCTTCCGGGTTAAGCCGCGGTTGCCGAGGTTGGTCTGTGGGTGACAATATGTCATAGCGAGTTTCCTCCGTGTCTCGGAAAGCACGTAAAGCTGTTGGTCCCGGTTGTCATTTGTAGATCTTTGACAGTCGTTACTGTTAGTCAAAAGCTCTAAAGTTTGACAACCAGTCTTACCATGGGCTATCGTATTACCCAGTTACTGGGTTGTAGAGGTCCGACAGGCAGTCGCTCCATGTAAAATACTGATATCCTGCTGAATCTGGTTTGACTGGAAGCCGACCCCAATATAGTTGGGAAAAGGCTGGGCAGATGATGATTCATTTTTTGGAATCGTACGATTTGCAGTACCTCCTAATGACTGCAATCAATTAAAGTGCAAACAGTATTTTATTAAGGAATTTCAGTTAAATCATTTTCACTCGACATGGAATAATTCAGCTGAAGCGTCGAAAATGTTAATTTTCGGGCTATGAACGATTGAAATATATTATTTAGTGATCAGTTGATGTGCCCTGCGAGTGGAATCGGTTTTCAGTTGTCTGGTATCGCTGATTCAGTTGATTGAACTGTGAATATTTTAATAAGCTGCGTATTATTATTGTGTGGCGTTTGTAGTTTAAATAACTAAAACAATTCTACGACACTGTCACGGATCAAAAAGTAATAGGATAAATATCATGTGTCATGGTAAACAAATAAAATAATGGATATGAAAAAATATCCCCTCTTATGGTAAAAAACAATAATAAAAGACATAATATTTTAAATGTAAAGAATAAAGAAAAATTATGAATACCTATAGAAGACATAATAATTATGAGGTATTATGGTAAAAAGAAAATGACATGAAATAAAAGGTACCGTTATCGATTCTCAGTGTGGGAAAAGTGTATGCGGGTTTTTTTTTTATCAGAAATTTCTCTGTAGAAGCCACGGTATTTGGATTTGTGCCCGGTTGATGGCAATACGCTCGTCCCTAATTACATGACATTTAAACGTAACTGACGAAATGTGTACTCGGGTACACCTCTGCCTAAACCCTTCGGGTATCATAGGCATAATGTCATGTTTATGTACGAGAAGTTATAATGTTAGCATTATTGGCCCACACCCTGTCAGAAGGAGTGGGCTATCAATCACACCTACCCGGTGCGGATTTGTGGATGTCATAAGTATTCGGCGTTGTATATTTTAGAATAATGTCAAATTTGTTTTGTTTAAATCAAGAACTTGCTGTTTAATATTTCAAAAATCAGAAAAAATAAGTCGAATAAATAATTTTTAAAAGCAACATTTATCTTAAAAAAAAAACGACGGTTTGCACTCTGGGAGTCTTACGAATTTTCGATCAGCGTCACGTGTCCTGACGCGAGTTTAACATTTTTTACCCATTCCAAAAAAAGTGCACAACGCCGCTAAAGAAGTTTTCACTTCAAAAAACCAAAATGGTGTCAGTTACGAACATATTCAGAGCACGTAGTCCCCGGCTACGAGCTACGCTTAGCGAACGTAGACGTACTACGCCGTAGCGCGCCCGTAGCCGTCGTCGTAGGTATGTTGCTACGTTACTCTTTGAAACACCTTTGGTCTATTTATAGGCGTTTCAAAGTCTTTGGTCTTGTGTGTATAGTATTCATGTTATATTTGTTGATATTTTTAGGCCATTTATTTCTAATGGGGATATATACAATTATTTCTTATCTAAAATATTCATATGTACTGTGTTGGTTCGTACATTTTTTTATTATTTCTAAGAAGCAGTCCGAGATTTGAGTTTGTAACTGGTGTATACAACAGCCCAACAGCCAACAAGAAAGTCATACATAACTGGCAAACTAAGGATATTTTTTTTCGGAGATCAAAAGTTATTATGACTAATTGACAGTTTTGGCAGTGACGCATAAATCTGTAAGAGTAGAGAAATTTCTTTAGCGGCACATAACAATATTTTATTGAACTCAGTTTTTATATATCACTTCTTTTTTCTTCTTAAATGCTGAAAAAATGCTGTCACACTCTAGGAATTTCTCCTGTATCGTGAATGCGTTTACAAACGGCATGCAAACATCTAAACCCGGAATTTGTAAGTCATAAAAATATTTCTTCTATGTGAGAATCCAGTCGGGGAGGCCGCAATCGCGGCGGTAAGACCCCTCTTTGAGAAGTGGCTGGACAGGCGTCACGGCGTCCTGACCTTCCGCATGACGCTGGTCCTCACCGGACACGGAAGTTTCGGGAGGTACCTGTGTCTGATAGGGAGGAAGAAACGCCTGGGTGTCACCACTGTGAGGATGGCCCGGAGGACACAGTGGAGCATACGGTGCAGGACTGCCCCGCTTGGGCAGAGCACCGCCGTGTCCTCACGACGTCGATAGGCGGAGACATCTCGCGACGAGTAATGGGCGACTCGCTGTCCAACCATGGACTATGCCCGGGTCAACGGCGCGTTATGTTCCACGCGCGACTCAAGGAGTGTCAGCGTGATGACGGGGCCCCTCTGTAGAGGGCCAACGCCTGCCGAGATCGCGGGTTTCACGAATTACCATGACCTCGGAATGTAAAGGGCTATTGAAGGACACCGTGGATTTTAGTCAGTACGAGTCTGACAATCCCTCCCGCTCTGCCCTGGGTGGGAGGACTCATTTGATGATTTTACCACGATAAAAAACGTGCCATCAACCGTTTGTCTTTGTATGTATATAAATAACTGTTTACAAAATATACTTGTAAAAATGTTACAATACATCAAAATATTATTTTTATTACTTGATGAAACCGTATACATTTATCCGTAGGCAGATACAAAAGAACAATGTGTGGGTTGTCGTATATCTACCTACGCTAAACGTACCTCTGTGTTATTATCAATTTCAGTATCTTGTATCTGAAAGGTTATTGGCATTGTGTCAATTAAAAAGCTTTTAACAATTTCAGAGAGCTTTATTTCACTGGTTTCAGTAATTGGTGAAATGGTTTTGTATTTTATGCTGGGTTAATATCACTTTAGAATATTATAGTACTTTAGCTTTAATATTTTAGATTCAATATTGGAATGTGGAATATTTATTTTATTTTATTTATTTAATAGTATTAAGGTTCGTTTAGTCGTTAGATTGACTTACACATAATTGAGAAAATGTTGCTGTATTTTTTTTTTTATATTACCCCTTACTAAGAATATCTCCTGTGTCGTGGGTACGTTTACAAACATAGAAGACCCAACACAACTACTTGCAGATCATACAAATATTTGTTCCGTGCGGGTAATGAACCCGCGACACGCTGCTCAGCAGTCGATCGTTCAACCACTGCGCCAATCGTGCCATCATATTAGTTTTTTTTTGTTTTTTTTTTTTATCGTGGTAAAGACATCAAATGATTCCTCCCACCAGGGCAGAGCGGGAGGGACTGTCAGACTTGTACTGATTAAAATCCACGGTGTCCTTCAATAGCCCTTTACGTTCCGGGGTCACGGTAATTCGTACAGTCCCGCGACCACCGTCATATTAGATACACCAATTTTTTTGGGTTGTAAAATCATCAAGTAATTCTCCCCGCTCTGGGTTGAGCAGAAGAGGCTGTCAGTCTTGAATATCTAAAAACCGATCTGTTATTTCAGTTTTCCTTTGAAATTCAAACAATTATTGCATTCATGAGTATTTTAAGATGTTAACATTTTTCCAGAACCTGTCATGCACCTGCAAGGGCACAGCAATATACTTAAATATCTAAGTAATAAAAACTTACAAAAGCTTTTACATATCAAAATAAAATACTTTTACAATTAATAATAATATGGGCAAAGAATATAATTATTAATAGTGACTAGGTACATGCTATTTATAAAATAGTTTTATAAAGGAGTATGGCAAAAGAAGTCTTGGTTTATTCTAGAGTTATTAGTTGAGATCAATGTTCAACGTCTTGAGGAAACAATTGAAAATCTTGAACGACAGTTATGCGCGACCAAAATTGAAATTAAAAACATCCCAAAAAAACAAGGCGAGTCTAAGGATGATCTTTGTCGGATCGTTCAAGAAACAGCTAACTTGCTAAGTACTCCAATTGAACAGAATGCAATCAAGGAAGTTTTCCGAATGGGAAAAAAGGATGACTCATCACTTATAATTGTTGACTTCAACTGTGCCTTGGTAAAAGAAAAACTTATCAAAGGAGCCCGACAGTTTAATCTGAAGAACAAAAATGGTAAGCTGAACACCAATCACCTAAATATGGAGGGGCCTGCAAAACCGGTTTACATATCAGAGAAGTTGACTCCGAAAGCCCAGCGTATTTACTATCTAGCACGCAACTTCGCTAAAGAAAATAAATACGCTTACTGTTGGACATCGTTCGGCAGGGTATTTCTACGTCAGACCGAGGGACAAAAACAAATCCCAATAAACAGCGAAGCCGATTTGAAAAACCTACCCCAAGGAAAATGACTGTTATTAAATAATATTGTCTGTGAATTCACGTTTGTTCTACGGTTTCTCATTATATTCATAGTTTTTTTATATTTTAAACAGTATAAATTTCATGTCAAAGATAATTGTTCACACTCACAAATTTCACCACGTAGATACACGATTTTTTACTCAATTAAAAAGATTAATATTTACACACAAAGCATCACAAAAAACACTTTCACACATATACACATATTGATTTCATATGAGATGCATGGGCTCAGAATTATATTTTTCTACAAGACTTTCATTGTATATTTGTGCATACTAATTTTCCTAAGATACGGTGATTGACCAAAATGTAAATGTATCAACTGAGTTGGATCATATTGCTGTTGCTACTGCTTATAGCTGTGATACTGACGTATGCAATACCTTGATAACAAACCACACTAACTCACTTAAAATATTTTCACTAAACATTCGTAGTATTTATAAAAACTTAGATAGCTTAATTGTACTGATAGCCAGATTATCTTTTGAAAACGACATTATTATTTTGACCGAGTGTTGGCTAAATGAAAATAAACCAGTTCCTCAGATTGATAATTATGTTACATATTTTTCGCGCAAGAGTCTAAACCAAAATGACGGCATTGTTATTTATGTCAAAAAAACTATTAAGTGTACTGTAGTGGAACCAAACTTAGTGGGTGCTAACTTTCTACTGCTTTCGATTGATCCAGACACTTATATTTTGGCGTCATATAGATCACCGTCTATTAGATGTATTGATGGCTTTCTGGGTTCCTTGGAAGATGTCTTACGTCCTATTGGCACTAATAATAATGTTATTTTAATAGGTGACATTAACATCGATATTAAAGTCAATAATAACGATATAAAAAGTGCACCGTATTTAAATTTACTGGCTGAACTAGGTATGTTACCAGGTCATACATTTCCTACTAGAATGTATAACTGCTTAGATCACGTAATACTGAAAACTGTATATCCCGTTACTATATGTGTTTTGGAATCTTCAATTACGGATCATTTCCCAATTATACTTGATATAAATTTGAAGAAATGTAATCAAAATAATAAGAATATAAGTTATAATAGACTTGATTTCGAATCAAGTATAAAACAAATTAATTCAACAGATTTTTCTTTCTTAACTTCCATATTTAACGCAAATGAAGCTGTTACACAATTTGTCAATAAATTAACCAATGTCATAAAATGTAATTCTAAAGTATGCCACATATCCAATAAAAAAAGAATTTTTAAGCCTTGGATAACTCAAGGGCTCCTGCGCTGTATTAGACACCGGGACAAGCTTCATAAACAACATAAAAAACACCCTAATAACTTGATCTTTGAAACAACTTTTAAAAGATACCGGAATTTTTTCAATTCTTTATTGAGGAAACTCAAAATTGACTATGAAAAATCATTACTAAAAAATGCTAAAACTGTTAAAGATTCCTGGTATGCAATAAAAACAATAATAAATTACACTAAACAAAAAGCAACAGCGGAAGATCTAATTAACTCTGGAAAAAATGACATTGATACAGTAAATAATTATTTTTCTAATATAGGTACGCAGTTAGCTGATGCCGTAAATAATTCGAATGGTGCTTACTCCACAACCTATAACTTCAGAGTCACACCAACCCTAAATTCCATTGCTCTAATACCACCGGACGAATCTGAAATAGAAACTTTAATAATTAACCTTAAAAATAATTGTGCAACCGGCTGGGACTCCATTCCCGTGCAACTACTTAAGACATGCAAACACACTTTGGTTCCTGTTATTACTTATCTCTTTGGAAAATGTTTTGAGCAGGGAGTTTTTCCAGACGTGTTCAAATTATCTCTAATCACACCTGTTCACAAGAGTGGGTCTCGAGATAGTGTGTCGAATTATAGACCAATTTCTGTACTGACAGCACTTTCGAAACTTCTTGAGAAAACGCTTAATAGACGGCTTATTAATTTTTTAGACCATTACAACATTTTGGCAACTACTCAGTTTGGTTTTAGGTCGGGGAAATGCACTGACGACGCCGTCAGTCAACTAACCGATTATGTAACCACAAAAATCGAAGAAAATCGGAAATGTTTAGGTGTATTCCTTGACTTAGCCAAAGCTTTCGATACCGTCTCGATGCCTACTCTTGTGAACAAGTTGGAACGAATTGGTATTCGGGGTGCGGCACTCGCAATTTTCAAGGACTTCCTGAGTAACCGCAGACAACAAGTAAAAATAGGTGATTGCGTTAGTTCTTATAACAACGTTGTCTATGGCGTTCCGCAAGGTAGCGTCCTTGGCCCGAGTCTCTTCCTTCTCTACATCAATGATTTGTGTCTCCAACAACTTTCACAAGGTAAAATATTCTCATACGCTGATGACACAGCCATAATTTTCTATGGGGAGACTTGGGAGGAGGTCCAGTGCATTGCTTCCGAAGGACTACATCGAATAAGTCGATGGCTTAGAGATAATTTATTAACTTTAAATCTATCCAAAACAACTTACCTCCAGTTTGCCTTTGCTAAAACTAAGCCCCCGGACGTTAACATCAGGATACACTCATGTGATTACCAGCATAGTAACAATTGCTCATGCCTCCCGATTAAAAGATCAACAACAGTCAAATATTTAGGTATCATTTTGGATGACAAGCTAAGTTGGCATCCTCATATTGAACTTATAACTGTACGCACTAGAATGCTAATTTGGGTTTTTAAAAAATTGAGACACGTTGCCGATATGGCACTACTACGTACTGTATACTTTGCATTAGTCCAGTCGATAATTGGATATTGTGTTGGAGTCTGGGGAGGGGCTTGTAAAACTCATTTAATTCAGCTGGAGAGGGCACAAAGATCTTTGCTAAAAGTTATGGCTTTTAAAAATTTCAGACACCCAACAAAGGCACTGTATCATGAATGCCAGATACTTACCGTGAGACAACTTTATATATTTAACCTATTAATTAAACAACACAAGATGACTCCATATAATGAGGCATATAAAAGAAGACGGGTGATAAAAAACGTTTGCATACTTCCTAAATGTCGAACTGCTACGGCTAGGCGTCAGCAAGGCTATAGATCTCCTTACTTGTACAATAAAGTTAATAAAATTATAGACATATACCCACTTACCAGTAGTGAATCCAAAGATAAAATTAGAACTTTCTTACTTAAACTTTCTTACGAACAAACAGAAACGCTGTTAAATAATTGAGTCCACGCATTTCTAACTTATACTCACGTTACTACGTTTACCCACACCCATGTACTGACACACACACACACCACATACACACACACAAACATAATCTCTCACACATACTCCTCCATACACATATTCCAACACACTTACAACCATTTTATGTGAATCTAAACCTAGTTTTTACTTATTTATTCACGTACTCATAAGAACCGCTTGATGGGAGAGGGCACTGACTTCCGTAACACAGGTCTGAACCTAGCTCGGAAGTCAGGGACTTCATAGCAACTTGTACTTTTTTGTGAATAAATATATTATTATATATTATTATTATTATTATCAATCACCGTCCCGTTCCGTGAACTTGATAGGCAATTGGTCTCATCAGGCCGGTTCCGAATGCTGTGATGACTCGAGAACTCTATGCAATTTTTAAAGTGTTTAACGCTGAAAACTTGTCCAATACTTCTTTAATTATCCCTAAACACAGAAATCTAGACCCTTTTTTTTTGGTAAAATCATCACATGATTCCTCCCACCCAGGGCAGAGCGGGAGGGACTGTCAGACTCGTACTGACTAAAATCCACGGTGTCCTTCAATAGCCCTTTACGTACCGGGGTCACAGTAATTCGTGAGTCCCGTGATCCCGACAGGCTTTGGCCCTCTACAGGGGGCCCCGTCACTATGCAGACACTACTTGAGGCGCGCGTGGAACACAACGCGCCGTCGACCCGGGCATAGTCCATGGCTGGACAGCGAGTCGCCCATTACTCCCGCATGCCCGCGTCTACGTTGGCCGGAGATCGTCTGCCGACGTCTGTTGCCGTGGGCGTCTAACTGCGGCTGGGGTGGAGGGAGGACGCTGAGGCGAAATTTAGACCTGGCTGAAAAGACGCGGGATTGACCCAGCTAGTTTTTTTTAGGTTGCAAAAATGTCCTTGAGGAATCTCGATTCAAAGGTTGAATTTCTTTAAATAGAGTGAAAAACTTAATAAGTACAAAGTAACAGATTATTTAGTCGTGATTAACACATCGTCACGCACAAAAATATTTTAAAACTATAATTGTAAAATCCAAATTTACACTAATATGTTAAAAAAAATTATAAAAAGGAAAAATTTGTATTTTTGTGTGTATGTTTGTAACGAATTCATTCAAAAACTACTGTGCGGATTTCAAAAAAAAATTCACCATTAGAAAGCTACAGTCACCCTGAGTAACATAGGTTATATATCATGTCCACCCGAGCGGAGACTGGACGGGCCGCTAGTATGTTATAAAGTAACATGATATACTCGTAACATGATCCATCCATCATCCTCCCGTTCCCATGGACATCCTTGTTCGTGATCATTAATTCCTTGCAATTTAGTAACTGTCATAGTACATCATCTGAAACGTGTCTCAAAGCGTAGGAAACTTCAAATACTCGTAAAATTCAAACGAATACCTCCCATGTTTGACTTAACACATGATTATAATGAATACGGCCAGACGGTGTACACTTAGGCTTGAATTCCTCTTAAGCCTTTGCCAAACAAAGCCTGCTTATGCTATATGTTAGTCGCCACACAAAACGCGCCACGCTAGCGCCGGCGTCGCGACAAGCTTGGCGGTCACAGGCTTGGCGCGATGACAAAGGACAGCGAGTTGGAAGCGTGGTGTGACATTTTCCTTTTTTTATTTAACGATAGATTCGCGCTTGCCTACAAGTAACCTATTCCCTCTTGACTTGAAGGGCTCAAGGCCGGAGTCTGTTTCCTGATATTTATAACAGGAAACAGACTTTCTGCCGGGGTCTGTCCACGGCAGAGAAATCCACTCCTAAGCTGTACTCACCTTTTGATGTTTTTCTACACACAAAAGAAATGGTAGTGGGACACTTATTATCTACATAGTGTCCCACATTTCGCACACAATGTTATGTTTATCAATCCTTGCCATGTTATATTTTACCTTGCTTTGGTGACCTTCGTCTCATCTATGTCAGGTTTTTACCCAGAGCTCGATGTGTCGTATTAACAGCAGCGTACCCTACGTGTATATTAAGCCTTATGCCGTCAGCCATCGCAGGGATTACCCGCGGCTTTTGAAGCCTTATTAAATTCACCCACCCGTCTTTTATCGCTCGTTAGCGTATGTTGACGTGTATAACTTGATACTTAATTGGTTTTAGGCGCTCGTGGCTAAATAATAAATAACAGCCGCACAGGCCGATCTTCCCGGTTAAGCTGCGCTTGCCGAGGTTGGTCTATGGATGGGTGACCATCTGTCATAGCGAGTTTTCTCCGTAACTCGGAGAGCACATAAAGCCATTAGTCCCGGCTGTCATTGATTAAGAATTGTTAAAGTTTGATATTTGGTCTCAATATCTTACTTTAGCAATTTAGAATAGGTACAAACGAAATACGAACTATTTCACAAAGGATCACGTTTTATTACAGAACTCCGACTATTTACGTTAAAAACTCTTTGATGTAAGTATCGGGTAACAAAGAAACTTTGCTCGGGAGTCAGGTGTACGACCCTTTCTTAGGCTATTTACAGTTTGACAGGTTTTTGAATTGTTACTCTTATATTTATTTATTTTTATTTTATTAAGGAAGGGAAGGTTTTATTCAGGGGAGTTAACTTTGTAACATGGATCATAATTGATTTTTACATTTTTAAATGTTCATATTTCGAATGTCATTCTGTCAATTGTTTCATTTTCAACGCGTTTTTACTCAGTTCAATTTTTTCACGGCAAGCCGCTTTACAACCTATGCGTTTTGTGCAACCTATTATTTAATAACTGCCAATGTTAAATGTGCTTCCTAAAGTTATATAGCTCACTGTATAATTATAAAATAATGCTATTTATAATATCCGAAAATGTTATTTGTCCTTTTAAAGTTTTCTTGTCAACTTTACAGAAATATTTATATTATTACTAGCTTTTGCCCGCGACTTCGTTCGCGTGGAATAGTGAAAACTATCCTATGTCCCTTCACAAGTTCCAAACTATCTGTACCAAATTTCACACAAATCGGTTCAGTAGTTTAGGCGTAAAGAAAAGACAGACAGACAGACAGACAGGCAGAGTTACTTTCGCATTTATAATATTAGTTTGGATTGCCATCTCTGACAGGTCCACATAACCGTTATAAAATACTAAATTACTCTACTGGTATTGTTTATAGAGTCCATCCTTGGGGCTACTAACAAATCTGAGACTCTTTTATTTAATATCCCATGTCTCTTTGTTCATCATTTTTGTGGCATCGTTCGAGAGGGACTAAGAACGATTGCCTCAACTTGGTGAACTAAGACTCATTCCTCCTCGAACTCTTCATTATGTTTGCTTTGACGAGGTAAAATATTCAAATGTGGGCTTTGCCTACAGCGAAAGGGACTTTACTGACTTTTTGGTTAGTGGACTTTTGTTCACCTCGTTTTTTCGGTTGCAATTTCGGTTCCAGAGCCAAGCGCCACCGTGTCCTTTTAAAACGATTAACCAGAAACATTAGCGAGCCAATTAACTGTCCATATTGAAGCACATCATCATCTTTATCCTTACCCTCTTGATGTACATCAATTAGAATATTCGGATACACTCATCCCTTCAAATCCTGATAATTAAAATTTACGGCTTCATACTTTCCAGTCTTCAAAATTCCCTCTAATTCACATTTCAGGGTATACGAGTATTTGCGTCCTAAAATTCGACTTCTTCGCATCAGATATCATAATAGTGCCTACATCAGAACTAACTGTAAACTCAATATTAATACAATTTGAGCACAAAACCTCCACTCAATATCTTTTTGCGTCTATTTTTGGCGTGCTCCGTCAGATTTGATGCCGCAGATGGATTGGACGTAGTTGACCCGCGCAACAAGTGCGCTTCGTTCTGGTGATTGATCTGTGGTAGTAAGAACTTTCTTCTCGTAAAAATAAACGAGATTAAAAGCTCCAGTGTTTGAGGGGGACTTGGTTCTGGGGAATTTTCGAGTAATGTGTTGATTGTTAGCGTAGTAACAACATGAAAACTGAACTGTGAGTCGAGTTTCTGTATATCTTGTTGTTAATATTGTAGTTAACACTATCTGAGGCCCTTACCGATTTGTCAAGTGTTTGTGACGTAATGTATACGGGAACTATGACGTGAATTTGTTAAATTTAGTTACTCTTTCGTACAGTAGAGGTACTTTTTAATTTTAAATGCAATAAACACCTTAAATACTTCAAGTACAATGCAGATAACGTATTTGATTTTGAGCGTAATATGGCACTCGTGGGCTGCAGCTGAAAATCAGCGTCAGGTGTCAAACTTTGTGTTGCCATCTGGCATATGCTGAGCTGAGGCCCTTTGGCATTAAATTGTTAAGTTTTTTATTTCCTCTTTTTTTACTACCTACTCTCTCTCTTTATAACTTTATTTGTATCGTTTAGTTTTAAGTTTGTGCCAATAAACACAATTTTCTTTCTTTCTTTCTTTATAACATACAGAAATATTGGGTTAAAGTTTCTGGTATTATTAAACAAAACGGAAAAGTTTCTTGATTAAGATGACAAAATTAAAGAAAAAAACAAAAGTTGTCACGGTTACGTGTTTAGACAGTCTCGTGACCACGTCAAGTCACATTCTACGAGGTCTGTCGCCAGAAGACTGATTAAGTCAGAGCTTCAAAGAAGGTGGTTGTTTTGGCAGAATTTTAATTTAACATTGAAAAGTTTACTCCCACTTTTGTTCAATAAAACTCGATATACGAGTATCTCAACAAATATCTTAGTATAAAAGTAATATTTCAGTGCACATGTGACTTATTACTTCTTAAACTTCTAGTAGTATATTAGTTTGTTGCCTTTCATCTTTGTTTGTATGACCGCGTGTTCTTTAAACTTCGTAAAGGATTTTGGGAGGGTTGCCACTGTAATCAGTGAGCCTTTTATCCTGGACATTTAATAAATTAATTACTTAAAGGGTGTTTCGTAGTTATGTGTTCCTTCTGTCAGGTGTCTTATATTAATTTTTATACATTTTTATTTAATTTTTCTTTGAAACATGCTTTGCCAGAAATATTACGAACATTTTTATTATGAACATTTTAATCTAACTACGGTGTAACTGTTTCTGAATCCTAGCAAACTAACGAAAAAAAAATTTTTTTATTTTAGAAAAACAATAATATTAATATTAACAAAGAATCGACGCAAGACGTAAATAGCAAACAGAATTAAAGATAAAAATAATCATTAAAGCTATTTTTATACATTGAAAGCTTTCAAACTCCCAATAACATAGTATTTATTTTTATTTTCAAAGAGAAAAGTAGACTCCGCTCTTGACAGTATAATAAGAGAAGTGTCACTCCCCTCCAAGGCTCTGACGTCACGGCTTACGTCACGGGCTCACGGCCTCACGTTGACCTGGAAAAGGGAGGGTACCGTTGAAATGCGTCTGTGCCTCCCAGAGGGCCCGGCCCTGGGAGTGCGTTGCGAGCTGGGAACCTTCGGATGACCTTTTAAATGTACAATCGAAAAAGTTGAATTATGACCCACCATAAGTTTATTTTCTTACAGACATTGAAATACAATTAGGTCCACATTCGTGTAAACAGACATATCCATGGTAACAACCTTGATCGCTGTTATTATGACGGATTCAAACGATTTATTGTCAAAATGGGTCATGATTCAACTTTGTCGATTGTACATACATCAAAAAAAGTTTGTGAACACTAGCATAAGCCGTTTTTTTATAGTTATACAATTAACTGTTTTATATTCGCAATCACCATTTTTAAATAAAGAAACTAAAAAGAAATAATAATATAATCTACAGTAACAAAAAAGATTAGATTTTTCAAAGTGATCTTAAACTTTTTTGATATTGTGTGTATATGAAATGGTTTTTTTTTTCTATCTCTGACACAATAGGTTTTATTATTGAAGCCATTTTATAAACGGTTGACATTTAATAGACAATGGTACCTACTTGAATGTTATTTCTTTGTATTGAAATGTGGAGGGGAAGGATTTTCAATTGTTGTACAATATTAGTACAATATTAATATGTAGCGAACATAATAACTGTCAAACAAAAACGACACCAGCGCCATCTCTGCAACGACGGAAGAACTACATCAGAAAGATGTCTACATCGCGCAATCAAAGTTATCCGCGAAATTAGAACACATAGAACATTCCGACAATGAATGTCGGGCAGAAAACCCACCAGACACAACACCCGTCTGGTCGGAAGGTACCATCCTTTTGACCGGGGTAGTGAGGAACTTTCCACACTGTTCCTCCTACCCCATAACTAGGTGACCCCGACGTGATGTCATCATTACCTTCCTTGTCACCGGCGTAGTGAGGAACTTTCCACTCTGTTCCTCCTACCCCCATAACTGGTGACCCCGAAATGGACGTCAAGCGCAACCTTCGAGCAACGTGACGTCATCATCACCTGCATCACTTCCTCAAGCTTTCGAGCAACGAGTATCACAACCAGCCAGCCAGCTTCAAACGGGCATACCGCATACCTGACCATCAGCATGCGCAGAAGGCGCATACCTGGTCAGCACCCTCAACCTCATCGAGTGACCATGCTCCTGCACTAAGGCACATCTCAGCCAGTTGAGTGCTTATCCTCCTGGTTGTCATAGCCCTCACCTCGCGGCGCTTCCTCATCCGACTATGATGAATGCTACTCAGCGCCGGACCGCGACTCACTGGGAACTCGCTTCACCGCAGCAGACTGTTCCGACTCACCGTGAACCCTGCGGCAACTCTTCTCCGCATCGAATTGTTCCGACTCACTGTGAACATTGCGGCATCTACGACGACTACAATTGGCTTGGACTACGGCTTGGACTACTACTATCGACCTCCGGTCTCCGGAGGGGAGTGCTGTAGCGAACATAATAACTGTCAAACAAAAACGACACCAGCGCCATCTCTGCAACGACGGAAGAACTACATCAGAAAGATGTCTACATCGCGCAATCAAAGTTATCCGCGAAATTAGAACACATAGAACATTCCGACAATAAATGTCGGGCAGAAAGCCCACCAGACACAACACCCGTCTGGTCGGAAGGTACCTTCCTTTTCACTGGGGTAGTCAGGAACTTTCCACTCTGTTCCTCCTACCCCCATAAATACACGGCACGGTTGGCGCAGACGTTGATCTATGAACTGCTGCGCGGCGAGTCGCGGTTTTTATCCCCGCACGGAACAAATATTTGTATGATCTCGCAAGGTAGGTGTTACATGGTCGCGGGACTCATGAATTACCGTGACCCCAGTACGTAAGGGGCTATTGAAGGACGCCGTGGATTTTAGTCAGTACGAGTCTGACAGTCCCTCCCGCTCTGCCCTGGGTGGGAGGACTCATGTGATGATTTTACCACGTAAAAAAAAAGGTAGGTGTTACATGTCAGTTTATTGTGAGTTTAAATTTTTGTTAACAAACTCAAAATTCAGAAAAAAATCCTCTATAATATGAAGCAAAGTTTTGTAAAATAATAACAATTTTAACACTTCGTATTGTATGTGGACAATCGGAAAATGTAATATCGGTTTGACAAAAGATAGTGAAACCTATGTACTTCATTGTATTGGTAAGGATTCTCTGAAACGCGATACAATAGTCTTACAATAATAGTTGCGAGGTCTAGGTCACATACCTACGCAGGTTGATAACTGTTGTTTTTTGTACCTACTTACTATTTTATTTATTAAGAGCCTACATTGTGTCGCTGCTGGGCGGCCCTCGGGTTCCGGGATTATCTTAAAAGGTCACCGTGGCCCAGAAACGAGTAGGTCAACCGAAGGAGCAGGGTGCATTTTAGTCAATAAGAGACTGACAGTGTCTTCTGTAAGTTCTGGAAAACTGTACATAATTTACTAGTAAAAAACATAAAAGCTTTACTTTTAACATTAATTCGTTCCACTCAGGGTGGAGGTACGGTACTCATTTGAAACAATATAAAATTCGTCCTTATTTTTCGATCCAGTGCGATTGTAGTTTCCGGCCACCGTAGGCGCGGGGGCATGCGGGTGGCGAGTAATGGGCGACTCGCTGTCCGACCATGGACTATGCCCCGGTCGACGGCGCGTTGTTTTTCACGCGCGCCTCAAAGAGTGTAGCATAGTGACGGGGCCTGTAGAGGGCCAAAGCCTGCCGGGGTCGCGGGACTAACGAATTACCGTGACCCCGGTACGTAAAGGGAGATTGAAGGACACCGTGGATTTTAGTCAGTACAAGTCTGACAGTCCCTCCCGCCCTGCCCTGGGTGGGAGGACTCATTAGATGATTTAACAATATAAAAAAAAAGTGCGATTGTAGGACAAACCTCAAAAAATAAAAGTTCAGCTTATTCCGCCATTTCCTTCTTTTAACCATTTGAAGTAACTCCCAGCACATGAGCTGTTGATCATTAAACGCATGAAAATCTTTATAAACTTTAAAACGAAAAAAAAAGTAAAAAAGTCGTTTTAGGAACTACGTAGACAGTTAGACAGATGCGTCAAATGTCGCCCTATTTTAACGTCGGGGATTTGTAAAATATTATGTGTATTTGATATTCCATGTAATAGTCAGAGCAACAATTTAAATATCGATAATCTAGACGAGTCATCGAATTCAAAGGAGGCTCACAAACCTCGTTCTAAAAATATACGTTTCGTACCAACCATTTACTCTAGCTCTCTTCAGGAAAAAAGGTTCATGAAAATACAGTTTCTATCAGTCTCCTGAATCGATTTTATGCGGCGAAGCATCAAGTGGCTCGGTTAGCATTTAACTGGCATGCCAGCGTTCTCAAGACCACTCGATAGTGTTGCCAAACGTCGTCGAGAATTCTCGAGACATCTCGGGTCTTTTATTCGTAGCCAATGTCGCATTGCACGAGGCGAGAGTTACTTGCGAATCTAAAAACTTGTCACACTAGCTTGTAAAACTTTAGTGGGAAAGAATTGGATGGGTGTTATGGTCCTTTCATACTCCTCTGCTGTTCTCCTATGAATAACGCCCTGAAGTTGCACAAGTACAATTTTTAAAATTAATTATAGAGCCTTTGTCACTCAGGAATAATGTAGCTTATAGCTATTTTTTTTATCGTCGCTAAATCATCAAATGAGTCCTCCCATCCAGGGCGGGATGGGAGGGACTGTCGGACTCGTACTGACTAAAATCAACGGTGATCCTTCAATAGCCCTTTACGTTCAGTTTATTACTGGTGAAAGAATTTTCAAAATAGACTCACATTGAGTTAATTTCACCTGAGTTATTCCACATAGCGCAACTCTATGTTTTTAGTAGGTCCCTTAATTGGGTCGCGGGACCAAGGGATTACCGTGACCCCGGTACGTAAAGAGCTATTGAAGGACACCGTGGATTTTAGTCAGTACAAGTCTGACAGTCCCTCCCGCCCTGCCCTGGGTGGGAGGGACTGTCAGAATTTTAGTAGAATTTCAGTCAAAATTTTACCACAAAAAAAAAAGACTAGATGTGGGATCCAAGATTCGTTTCTCCATGTCTCGGCGAGTTTCATTGCCGGTGTTGCATTGTAGATTCTAGCTATCAGAAATTACAATTCATGGAAATGGAAAAGCGGTGTGGTCCTTAAATAATATTCTCTAATATTTCGCTTTGCGTTTGGTTTTCTGGAACGTCTTATTCTTGCTTATGATTCCAATATTCTCAGAATCCAGAAAAAAAAATCTAATTTATGAGAACATTTCTTGAAACTAATATACTTTAATATACAAAGAATTAAAGAAACAGGCCTCAGGCAAATTCCAGTTTTTCATTATATATTACTAGGAATTGATTCCTGAATATTCTATATTTATTTGTTCTCTCTGCTTCCAATTCATTCCAAGAATAGACGATGTAATCTGGGGGCACGGCAGTGCCCCAGCCAAGTCTCGAGCAAAACGGGCACGGCCGTACCATCTTTTCTCGATGCGATTCGCGGCTGTTTCGCCCCCCCTATATCTTCGACGTGGACAAAGCTAGGAGTTTAGGTTTTCGGTGAATAATAGTAGGCATTAGAACAAGCTTAAGTTCGAAATTACATGCCAATTGAATTAATAGTTTAGGAGTTACGGTCGATCAAAGTTACACCATTTTGTCACTCACTCACTGACTCACTGACTCACTGACTCACTGACCGATCATCAAAAATCTAAGGTACTTCTAGCAGACTTAGAAACTTCAAATTTTGCACCAAGATAGGTCATTAGCCACATATAAAGGAAAAATTATAAAAACATAAAAAAATAATATACCATAGAAAACAATTTTATATTTGCGGTTTGGCAAGAACATTATGTATGGATTTTGACTGCATTGTTAACTTTGTTCGTTGTTTAAGTATTCAATTGGATGAATAAATACATGGAATAGAAAAGAATAATAAAAATGTAATACATAGATATAATTAATTGATACATAAAGTTCATAATTCATTAAATTAATAAAGCTAAAACTCCATTGTATTGCGATAAATTTCGATTGTATGCGCGCTCGATAGATGGCGTTGTACCTGTCTGAATCGCGCTATGGTTTCGTTACCGAGCGCAGTATAAGTAGTACTTTAAAATAATTCGATAATTTTCATTTGATAGCGCCACCTACCTATGAAAAACCATTTCGAAACTAAAAAAATATTGTAGCTATATTCGGAGAACTTAAGTTAGCCGGATTAGATAGTAGATTTATTATTGTTACTGAAACAGTTATTTAGGCGATAGTTTATTAATATAACATAGACATAGGTAGTTACAATATCTAGTTGTTTACGTGTTATTTAGTTTAGTTATATTTATTTTGTAAGTTAGTAGATTTATGTTTATTTAGCTCGTTGAAAAGAAACAAAAGAGATAGAGAATGGGTTCTAAGCAAAGCAGTAGCTGAAGTCCAAGAAATTATGAGGTCACCTAAAAAAAAAGAAAGAAATACACTTACAAAAAATAAATGAGATCCCACCAAAAACATTAAAATAATGTAAAAAAATGCCAAGTCTCTCGATGCAGTCTTTCCATCGTAAAAAGTTTTGAGATCTCATAGAAGCCAAGTCCTATTCAAATTATTTTGTAGTTATAAATCAACATTTAGTAATTGTATCAATAGTTTTCTTTATATTATAATTATAGTGACTTGGCAATGAGCACCAGAAGAAACAAAACGGCATATTTGGAGTTGAAAGTCACACACCGCATGCGTAAACATTAATATCACAAAATTAATTTTCTTTTGGTTTATCCGTGTCGTCCCAACCGAATTTCGGCAACGGCAGTCAGTCTCATCCAAGACTAGTAAACTGCGCAGGACATAAATTATAATGCACAATTGCACAAGTGTGTACGCAAACACTAGTGTTAGTGTACTCTCGGTTCATTTACTTTCATAAAGCGATGGCCCGTAAGGTACTTATTTTTTATTATTGCATTGGAGCATGTAGTCGGTAGTGATCTGATCACAGGTCTCGTCAGTAACATTTGCACATAATTCCAGGCAGCAAGCAGCTTTTAATTGGTGCTCATTGCCAAGTCACTATAATTATAATATAAAGAAAACTATTGATACAATTACTAAATGTTGATTTATAACTACAAAATAATTTGAATAGGACTTGGCTTCTATGAGATCTCAAAACTTTTTACGATGGAAAGACTGCATCGAGAGACTTGGCATTTTTTTACATTATTTTAATGTTTTTGGTGGGTAAGAGTATTCTTTTATCATCTTTAATTGAGCCTAAACAACAACATAATATTCTCCCGACAGGATCCCGGATTTAATTCAGAATCTGGTGTACTACTATCTAAGCATAAAACCCGTAGGTTCGACCGGCTTTTTGGGCATTTCTTATTATTTATCACAGGGCATGAGTTTAATTAGTGATAGAAACTAAAATTGGTAACAACGTGATTGGACAGTTGTCCCGTCTCCCGATTTGCTGTTAGAACTTATACGGAGTAGAGTTCGTTCAAAGGTTTTGAACAATGTCCGACCGAAGGTTCGGTTTCGGTTTTGGCCGAGTTTCGGCCAAAAATCAAGTTTCGGCGGCAGTTTCGGTTTCGCTTTCGGCCTAAACTAAAGCCACGGCCGAATGTTCGTTTTCGGTTACGGCCGGAAAACCAGTTTCGGTCGGACCTTAGTTTTGAGTAACATATTTACGTACAGGCCCGTATTTTCGTAGACGAACTAAGAGAGTATACCCCCTGATAAAACTACTTTCCCGTTGTCACAACTACTTATAACTATATTGCTTACATTTACTCCCTCCGGCATTTGGGAGGAAATCCGGCAATTCACTTATGTACTTCAGCGCTTATATTTACATGTAAACATTTGGTAATAGAGAATGTGATGTTTTTGCCTGACGTATCTTTATAGAGGATCGTAATAGTATGAGTGTCGTTATGGCGTTGTGTAGCAATCTTTGTTATGTATTATTTTTGGGATGTTTTTTTTTTTTTTATCGTGGTAAAATCATCAAATGAGTCCTCCCACCCAGGGCAGGGCGGGAGGGACTGTCAGACTTGTACTGACTAAAATCCACGGTGTCCTTCAATAGCCCTTTACGTACCGGGTTCACGGTAATCCCTTGGTCCCGCGACCCCGGCAGGCTTTGGCCCTCTACAGGCCCCGTCACTATGCTGACACTCTTTGAGGCGCGCGTGGAACACAACGCGCCGTCGACCCGGGCATGGTCCATGGTCGGACAGCAAGTCGCCCATTACTCGCTGCCCGCATGCCCGCGCCTACGGTGGCCGGAGATAGTCTTGCGACGTCCGACGCCGTGGGCGTCTACCACTGCGGCTGGGGTGGAGGGAGGACGCTGTCCTCTCCCTCTGGCGGCCCGCCTCCTCCTTCACGAGCATGACTGCTTCGCAGAAGGAGGCGACCGCTTCCCACTCCGTCTCGCCCCGCAGCATGGCCTCGACCAATGCCGGGCGCGAGAGGTCTCCGCCCATCGCCGTCGTGAGGACACGGCGGTGCTCTGCACAAGCGGGGCAGTCCTGCACCGTATGCTCCACCGTGTCCTCCGGACGATCCTCGCATTTTTGGGATGTAGACTATGTAATAAAAGTCCTTCAGTTACTAATATAGTTTTGAAGGGAATGTAAAAGTTGCTGATCGGTTAGCGCAGTGGTTAAGCCTGCACCATACACTGCTGCGTTGCGTGTCGCGGTTTCGATTCCCGCACAGAACAAATAATTTTATGACTTAGGAATAGTTATTTCGGGTCTGAATGCTTGCCTGCCGGGGTCGCGGGTCTGTCTTATCAGGTAACCGTGACTCTGGAACGTAAAGGGCTATTGAAGGACACCGTGGATTTTAGTCAGGACAAGTCTGACAGTCCCTCCCGTCCCACACTGGGTGGAAAGGCTCATTTGATGAATTTACCACGTAAAGAAAAACGGTCTTGTTGCTTGTGTATGTGAGTTAAAATGTATTTAAACGCAACCACGATACAGGTGAAATGTTAAGGGTGGTAAAAGAGTTCAAATCTATACTTAACATTATAAAGCTGACGAATTTGTTTGGCTGAACGCGCAAATCTCAGGAACTACTGGTTCGAACTGTAAAATTCTTTATGTGTTAGATAGTCCATTTATCGAGGAAGACTATGTAATATCACGCTACAGCCAATAGGAACCGAGTAAAAAAAGCTGGGGTGTAACCCCGGGGACCAGCTAGTTACAATATAATTTTTAACAATTAGACATTAGCCGTTTTTGAAGTATTTCGTCAAATTGTAGCATGCGGTAAGGAACAGTTAGTTGAGTTAAAGTCCAATTTATGCACAGAAATGGTTCTATCGATATGCCAATATTTTTTCAACCAGTACCTCTTTTTTTATCGTGGTAAAATCATCAAATGAGTCCTCCCACCCAGTGCTGAGCGGGACTGTCAGACTCGTACTGACTAAAATCCACGGTGTCCTTCAATAGCCCTTTACGTTCCGTGGTCACGGTAATTCGTACAGTCCCGCGACCAAACCAACCAGTACCTAGAAAAAGTTACTTCAAAAGGTATTACTTTAATTCCAGAAAATAGGAGATGGTCTAGTTCGATTTAAAAAGTTATATGAACGGCCGCGGCGTCTCAGATCCCACACAAATCAAACAGTTTTATTTTTCTAGACTGTAATTAAGTGTGATATAAGAGTCTGGTTCTACTTTCAACGTTATTTACTGCAGTTAATATTGTACATTCCTGGATACTCTTATTTAACTGTAGATATTTTTGAAGTGAAAACTTCTTTAGCGGCGTTGTGCACTTTTTTGGAATGGTTAAAAAAAAGTAACTCGCGTCAGGACACGTGACCTGATTGAAAATTCGTAAGACGGCGCAGGGCGGTTGCGCGAATGTTCGTGTGTGTTTATTACTATTGAAGTTTTCACTACTGCCGGCACTCCCAGAGTGCCCCCGTCGTTTTTTTTTTATTTATTTATAAGCCTATATGTCGGAAAAAAAATTGTACAGTGTTCTGTCTTGGATTTAGTGCTTATGTGTTTGTCTGGGGCTCATATACACGAGCATAAGCTGTTGACTGCGTATAGAAACTCCTATTCTTTTCTTCTATTCATATGTCCCAGTTATTCTTCTCATTAATTTAATAGGTTTATCTTTTTTTTTTGTGTGTCAGGTTTATATGAATCCTCCTTGCTGGCACACTGTCTTCCTTGACTTGGCCGCGGTGTCTCCTTAAGACAGTCACGTGACGCCAGCAGGCATTTGGCCTCGTCAGTTTGCTGACAACTCATTTAGGCGCGCTTTCGGTAGCCTGGTCCTTAATCAGACGGCAAGCTACTTAATACTCACAGTCCGCACCGCCCACGATTAGGCATACCTATCTAATTCTTACTACGGCTATATCAACAAATTATAACACTAAACGTTCTTCTAAAATGAAAGCATTCGTATCGCGTACGGTGAAGCCTTAAAAATAAAAGACATATACGATATAAATTGGTTGTTTCAGTGCAGCTAAATGCCGCAATCAAACCTCGTAAGGTCTTTATAATGTACTTAACCTACTTCTGAGGTGATGGCAATGGTAGCCTCCAGCTATTTAGAGTACTACCGCAATACTCGGTCTATTTTAGAATGTCTTAAGACGAAGCTTACGAATACTGATACAGCGTGACTTTGACGTCGGGTAGACGCTGCGTAGATGCTTATGTTACGTCAGCGTTGCGTAGCCGTCGTTACTCCCGACGCAAATGAAATGAGTTTGTTTGCCTGTGGTCACATAGGTGTTTGTTTCGTGTGTTGTGGATTCCGCATAATTCAGGCAGGCAGAACACTTGGGTACGTTCTGACCAGTCTGACAGATCGATCACGACTTTGGTCTAAGCTGCAAGTCGAGCGGTGGATTTTTGTGCATGTCACGTACCCAAAGTAGCGACACAGCTGCCGTACTCCCCACTATCACACCCCTGTCCGAACCGCTATATTTTGTAGCGTCGCACTCATACCTTTGAATTATTGTTCTCGCGCGCGAATTGGCCATTGGCGGTGCCTCGTAGCGTGTTTGAAACTATTCTATACATTTGATCTCGCTCGTCGCTAAACCACCGCTTATAGAGGCAAGATCATGAATGGGCGGTAAGTTCTCTGTGAGTCAAAGTTTCTTTATGGCAATTTTTACCGAAGCTTGTCAATAGAATCCGTGCACAATTGAAATTCTGCGGAAAATTCGTGATACATACTATATCTTTTTTAATGCAATTTGATCAAATGATATAGTCAAGTCACTAGCGCCGCGTCAAAAGGACTTCTGAAAGACAAGCGCCGCGCCGCGTCAAAAGGACTTTCAGACGTGGCGCGTTCTCTATATACCTACCTAATTTGTTTACAATACAATCATTCATTGAACATCCTCTGCAGAAAAAAACACCGCACATACGACACCCAAGGTATATAAAACAACAATAAAGAACCGAACATACTGGTCCGATAATAAACGATGTTTTACGACGGTCACCGAAGGTGCGCGATTCGCGTTTTATACCCGCGTTCTGGAACCAATTAGGACATTTTCATGGTGCAATGAACATTGTGGTGAGCGGTAAAAGATTGTACGGTTACTATACATTATATATGGTCGTTGTGCCTTTTTAATGACGGTCAAAAGACTGGGTCATGTGTCATTAATTTTAACTGAGTCTGCTGTTGACAGCGCATCGGCATATCCCTTGAAGCCAATGATTTTTGAACAGGTTACATCCGTATCTGGGTCAAAATATGAACAGACAGAGAGAAGTCACGCATAAGCATGTTGTTTGAAACAAACCGCATCATCCAAGGTCGTACACGGGGTCTATTTTTTTTGTTTTTTTTTTAAAAACTTTGCCCTTCACTAGGAATTTCTCCTGTGTGTGCGTTTACACACATAGAAACTCACATACACAAACATCCAGACCCGAAACAACTACTTGTAGTAGGTCATACAAATATTTGTTCCGAGCGGGAATCGAAACCGCGACAAGCTGCGCAGCAGTCCAATCGTTCAGGCACTGCGCTAACCGTGTCGTCAAATGTGGTTATTGTTAGCTAGCCATACACGTACGTGATGATTTAATCACGCTAAAAAAAAAGACTTCCTGCCAAATATTATAAGTTTTGTCCTTCCAGACACGATTTTCAAACGATTTATACTACAGGTCGTAGTATAAATCGTTTATGGAGCTTTTAACTTTCGCCCGAAATAAATACCTATTCAATCTCAGTCCAAATCCTGTTCCTCTGTTTTTGACGGTTGCTTCTGATTGAACTGCTTTAAGACTCGGATAGATAAATTCGGTCGATGATAAAGATAGCAACCGAGATGGATTATAATTTCCAGGGATAGAAAAGAACTCCATAAAGTCGCTAGACAGTTCCTGAGCCACGTAAAAGCGGAGTGACAGACAGACTGACATTGCGTCCTAATACGTAAGATTGTTGTTTGTTCCTGCAGCATATTCTTAAGAAACAATAAAGCCGTAGGAAGTAATAAAGTCTCTATATCATAGGCAGAGTTATTCTCCTTATGGAGTTGAAATGTGTACATTCCGGACAGGTAATGTCTACCCTTTTTTTGCCCTTGGGCGTTGTAACGGGCAGCTCAAGGATCATATTTAAGAGGGCTTGAAGGCTCTCAGCGTATATTTACAAGACTTATCGTGGATATTCGCTATCTTTGCGAAGAAATTATGTTATCATGTCGATATTTTTATTCATGAAGACTATTTTGCTCGTTTATTGGCTCTTAGGTTACAGAATTTCGTAGTATATACTACAGTAGTCAGGGTTTATCTTACTTCGCGAGACTGTCTTAAAACCGTGTCACGGGAACGCAAATGGCAGCCGAAGGAACGCAGTGGATTTTTATTTTGGCAGTCGTTACTGTTAGTCAGAAGCTCTAAAGTCTGACAACCAGTCTTAGCATGGGGTATCGTATTACCCAGTTATTGGGTTGTGGAGGTCCGACAGGTAGTCGCTTCATGTAAAATACTGACATTCAGCTGCATCTGGTTTGACCGGAAGCCAACCCCAATATAGTTGGGAAAAGGCTAGGCAGATGATGAAGAGTTTGACAGTCCCTTCCATCCCACACAGGGAGGACAAATTCGATGATTTTATTATATTTCAACCAATTATATAATCGACTAGCACTTTGCCCGCGACTTCGTCCGCGTGGGTTACGTACTTTCCTAATTCCCCCTTTTCACCCCCTTAAAGGTTAAATTTCCAAAAACCCCTTTTTAGTGCTCCCCTACATTATAATAGGAAGCCGTGTGCAAAATTTCACATTCCTAGCCCCAGTAGTTTCGGCTGTACGTTGATATGTCAGTCAGTCAGTTCTTCTTTTATATATATAGAATATTTGATCAAAAAAACCCTATTAGAATGAGTTTAACGTTATTTTTAAAAGTACGTAGTCCCATTGTTGGGCAAGGGTCTCTACCGTAACGTTCCACTTTTCTTTTTTTGTGGATTTTTTTCTGGTAAATCTAGCGTACGGTTTATTTAGTTTTTTCGGAGTATCATATGTGTCATATTCCTTGGTAGTAACTTAAACTAAGGTTATAGGTTGATAACACAATTTACTTTGACAAAAGGAGGAGGTTCACAATTCATCGGAACCTTTTCTTTTTTAATCGGGTTTTTTTTAATAGTTTTAGTAAATTGTGCGCTTGTGTCAATGTCAATATGACATTATATTTTAAAAGTATTTGCATGAAAAGGCAACCAGTATCATGGAATGTCAAGGAAATAATCTTGTTTATAATGGAGCATTCGTGACTACATTCTAAACCCTCGCTTTGAAAGAAACTCCAAACTGCACTAAAATTCGTATAAAACTAGTCAGAGTTCTGCGAAGTCAGACGTTGCGCTGACGTGGTCTGACGAAGTAAACGCTACGTCAGGATCTGCATAGCATGTTGTAGGGACAGTTGAACAATTTGGCTTTGAGCTATGTTTTTTCTACAAGGCAAAGTTAAGTATGCGTATCTATACTTCTATACTAATATTATAAAGAGGAAACCTTTGTATTTGTGTATGTTTGTATTGAATAGGCTCAAAAACTACTGGACCGATTTCAAAATTTCTTTTACCATTACTTAGAGGGATTCTTCCGAATCCGTATAGGCTATATTTTATCCCGGGAAATAGATATATCTAATAACATAGCTTAAGCACCCAGTCTGCTGAGCAAAGGCGCGCGATGCTTTGAGGGAGATTCCGATATTCAATTACTAGGATAGCATGAGTTTACAGGATATAAAAGAAAAGTGTTAAATGTAGACAATTGTTGTATAAAAAGAATTTTTTGATGAGTTCTGTTTGGGGGAGACGCCATCTGTCATTCGTTTGAATTTTTTTAACTCTATACTAATATTATAAAGAGGAAACCTTTGTATTTTTGTATGTTTGTATTGAATAGGCTCAAAAACTACTGGACCGATTTCAAAATTTCTTTTACCATTACTTAGAGGGATTCTTCCGAATCCGTATAGGCTATATTTTATCCCGGGAAATAGATATACCTATCTAATAACATAGCTTAAGCACCCAGTCTGCTGAGCAAAGGCGCGCGATGCTTTGAGGGAGACTCCGATATTCAATTACTAGGATAGCATGAGTTTACAGGATATTTTTTTTTTTTTTTTTTGCCTGGTAAAATCATCAAATGAGTCCTCCCACCCAGGGCAGGGCGGGAGATAAAAGAAAAGTGTTAAATGTAGACAATTGTTGTATAGAAAGAATTTTTTGATGAGTGCTGTTTGGGGGAGACGCCATCTGTCATTCGTTTAAATTTTTCAAGATGGCTACTGGTAGCTTAGTCACCATAGACGATAGGATAGATATTTATTTTTATTCTGAAAGCTGTAGTAACCATTGAGTGGTTTGCGTTGGGGGAGGTTGCAATACTTCAGGACTAGGGACCCATATGTTTAAAGAGTTTTACCACATTCCTAAGCAGCAGAAAACTGGTGATGGCAATGTACCATCCGCTTGAATTTCATTAAAATCTTTGATTTTACTGTTGTTCCTCTAGCCTACCTTTTGCTATTTTTAATATTTTTTAAACGTTTTTTTCTTTTTTTGTGTTTGTTACTACTACTTACTAATTATATTTTATAAATTTTTAATATATAAAATACTAGCTGTACCCTGCCCCGCTTCGCTGTGGCACATAAAACTGTTTTTTCAACAAAAAAAAATAGATAAAAACAATCCTTGATGCGGATTATATATCATGCTAAAATTTCAGCTCAAGTGGTGCAGAACTTTTTGAGTTTTTGAAGCATACACAAACCAACATAACATTTTTATATATATAGATAATAAGTGAAATGAAACTAATGAATAAAGGACATTTTATAAACATTTTGAGCTATGAAGTAAATTTAACCTTTAAGGGGGTGAAAAGGGGGTTTCAAGAGAGTACGTAACCCACGCGGACGAAGTCGCGGGCAAAGTGCTAGTATTATATAAAAGGTTTCTATCATATTAGTTGGTCACCTGGAAATTATAATGGATACCATTATTGAGTTTTGTTTTTATTACCTATTAAGATGTCGGCTATTAATTAAGGTATTTATAATTACCTAGTCGAAATTTTCTTTCATAATGATAAATATTCTTATCCTGAAAAGATCGGGCATGCGGGCAGCGAGTAATGGGCGACTCGCTGTCCGACCATGGACCATGCCCGGGTCGACGGCGCGTTGTGTTCCACGCGCGCCTCAAAGAGTGTCAGCATAGAGACGGGGCCTGTAGAGGGCCAAAGCCTGCCGGGGTCGCGGGACCAAGGGATTACCGTGACCCCGGTACGTAAAGGGCTAGTGAAGGACACCGTGGATTTTAGTCAGTACAAGTCTGACAGTCCCTCCCGCCCTGCCCTGGGTGGGAGGACTCATTTGATGATTTTACCACGATAAAAAAAAAAAAAAAAAAAAACCTGAAAAGATTGGTCGCGGGACTAACGGATTACCGTGACCCCGGTACGTAAAGGGCTATTGAAGGACACCGTGGATTTTAGTCAGTACAAGTCTGACAGTCCCTCCCGCCCTGCCCTGGGTGGGAGGACTCATTTGATGATTTTACCACGCTAAAAAAAAACCTGAAAAGATTACGCAAATACTTAGGTGTTGTTTAGATTGTGGTTGTTCTAAAATGTTATCGAATGTCTGTTTTTTTTAAACTAAAATTGTTACGGCTTTTTCAGAGGCTGCTTTCCGACAGACTAGATTTTACCAGTAGCGTCACCCGCTTATTCCCCTTCCCACCCTGCAGCTTTCTACTGGTAAAAGAATGTTTCAAAACGTTCTATGTTCCAATGAATTCAAAACCAAGAAAAATCTGTTACTGAAATCTAATGATTCCTTTATTTAATCTTTTTCTCGGACGAGAAATGTTTGGAGAAAAGATAGAATGTAGTCTCTTTGATGTAAACTAAATCAATTGTAAGAAGAAAAACTTTCTAAAATATATTTGCACCCAAATACCATTCCAGTAGTTCAATTTGTTCCCAGCTAGTACTTCGCCTTACTACACTGCACCAAAGTTTCATGATCATTCATTATTATTAATCGGTAAACTTGCTTTTGGGTTAGTTGCAATCAAATGGAGTTCAGGAGTTCGGGAGGTTTTTGGTGGCGTGAGCAATTGTAAGCAAGAATACTGTAAGGTAGCCTTGTTTACTGCGGCTGTAGATATAGTAGCCTTTTTTCGTAATCTTTACTCTTTTCTTTTCTTTCGAATTATAGAACAAATTTATTGGCTGGAGAGCAAATTTTTCTGGTACTAAAAAGGTCCTTAGGCATCTTTTTTTTTACGTGGTAAAATCATCATATGAGTCCTCCCACCCAGGGCAGAGCGGGAGGGACTGTCAGACTCGTACTGCGGTGTCCTTCAATAGCCCTTTACGTACCGGGGTCAGGGTAATTTGTGAGTCCCGCGACCCCGGCAGGCTTTGGCCCTCCTAAGGCATCTTAAAGTTTATATTAAAAAGTATAAAGGTTTCGAGATGCCTCGAGGATTTGTTTTTTTTGGGTAAAATGTCGCATCTTTAAAGATGTCTGCATTTTTGTGTTTAGGGATAATTGAAGACGTATTGGACAATTTTTCAGCGTGCCACAAAAACCTACCCAAAAATTGAATGTAGTTCTCGGGCCATATACGATGCGCGCCAGAATAGGATAAGTTCGAGCTATAAACTGACGTTTCTCGGTGTACCAGTTTGCAAAAAGATTTGCCCGCAGGATCTCGCCGCGGTCTTTTTTTATTATTGTAATAATCATTAAACGAATATTCAACTATAACGCGGGAGAATTCATTGGCAAAAGCTAGTATATGTATAGTTAACGATCAGATTTTGTTGCTCATCCCAAAATTAAAACCTTCATCACCTCTCCCACAAACCTTATGGATCTATTAATCCAGGGACAGAAACAATTAATATCCCTGTCATCCCTAAAGATTTCAGCGACCCTTTTCTCACATAAGGGCAATTAATTATACAGAAATATTATCTCTATCTAGCGGGCAAACGGTTTATCGTTGAACGTGTGATTTGATTAGGAAAAGGTCATTATTACCCCGGTGAAATTGTTACCGCCTCTCTGTTTAACATACTCGTGTGTTCAAATGGTTTAATATCCCAATTATTGTATCAACGATTTGATTAGTGCTTCTTCTCGTGTTTGTCTGCATGGTTTTTATTTTAAAAGAATCGTTGGAATTGATTGATATCCAATCGCCATTTAGAGCTGCCGTTCACAGGAGATTTTTTGTCACCCAGTCGAATATATTGGCCGCTGTTTGGCACCATAATCAGTGCACTGCCAAATATCTTCATAGCAAACGACACGACGTCGTGGAGACAAAAAGTCAGCGCCCGGGTAACTATTTATCCTGAATCGTGGGGTTTTTTTTTTTAGCGTGGTAAAATCATCAAATGAGTCCTCCCGGGAGGGACTGTCAGACTTGCACTGACTAAATTCCACGGTGTCCTTCAATAGCCCTTTATGTACCGGGCTTACGGTAATTTGTGAGTCCCGAGACCCCGGCAGGCTTTGGCCCTCTACAGGCCCCGTCACTATGCTGACACTCCTTGAGGCGCGCGTGGAACACCACACCGTCGTCGACCCGGGAACAACGTCTTGCAAATCTTACAAATATTAATTCCGTGCGACAATTGTACCCTAATTTTTTATCAGCATCAAACAGTTTATAAAAGACCGTGAAACTTACAAACTTCGTAACAGAGTCATAACAGTACAAGGTTTGCACGCAATGCTGAAAAAGCGACGCGGTACCAATTTTTACACAAAGTATCGCGATTTTTCATACAAGTTGTAAATTGTTTCAATTTAATATCGCATGAATATTGTAAATTAGTAGGAAAGCATGCTAAGAATATTGCTATCTAGACGGAGTGTCGTGTGCGACATTTCTAAAAAGTTTCAATTTATCTAATTTTACTTATTAGTTTTTTAAAACTACCCTCCATTGGTAATCTAGACCAGTGTTCCGCAAACTTTTTGTGTTCAAGGTACACCTAGGAAAACGAAAAAAAATTGAGGTACACCACAAATTAAAAAACAGTTTTTAAGTAATATTAATCAACTTTTATTATTAATCAACAAACTTAAACTTTAAATTTCAGAAAAGGTATTTAATGCGAAACATGAGGCTGTTTAATTGAGCATAGACGGTCTAAATTTTTCTTACTAAAAATAATTTTATAAGATAACCTTATTTTTCCACGGCACACCAACTAATGATCACGGTACACCAGTGTGCCGCGGCACACACTTTGCGGAACACTGATCTAGACGATGTTAAAGATTGTATGGGAAAATCATAACGCCCTAACGGATGAATTTGAAACTCAGTATATAGAAGTTAGATCAAAAATAATCAAACACGTCTTTTTGGGTTTTTCGAAAACCACTCCCTAAATTGGTGAAAAGGGGTGATTAAGTTTTAAGGGAAGGATTTTACTGATTGCTTCGATAAACTCAAAACTTGGTATAAATAGTTAAAAAATCAACCTAGCGAAAAAATCAAACTGATTTTCCGATGTTCGCCACATCGGAAAATCAGTTTGTCTACACTAATATTTCGAGTTCGAAGTTAGAAACACGCGCTGACGAAGTCGCGGGCGGAGTGCTAGTCTCATCATATGGAGCTGAATAAGCCTTCCCAGCACTGCAGACTCTGGTCTCTCTGATCATTCTCAGGATTCCGTTGGCGCTCCCCCGAATTTCTCGCATCAGAGATGCTGTTATAACGTATAATGGCATGAAAGTCATCAGCTCTTAATCCAGCAAACATACCCGATGCGCTGCTAATCGAGGAAGCGTCACCAGAATCCAAAACGCGTTATAGTACCGCATACGAAACACTCTTAATCTCTTGCTAGGAAAGCTTTCTACTTGAAACAGTTTTGTTTTGATTCTAATATCAAATTAATTCATAGCATAATAACGATGTAGAATAATCGTAGAATAAATAAGTAGTACAGTAATAATTTGAAACGGAGAGACATCGCGTGTCGCGTAGAATTGTCGCATGCCACCGGAAATACAGGAGGGGTAATTTTTATAATGGCGGTTGAAATGTTTAAAAAATTTGCATTGAGACATTTAGAGCTTTTACGGAGCAATTCTTTTACAGTTTTTAGTCTGTTTTAAAGGTGTTTTTGTGAGGTGGTAAAATCATCAAATGAATCCTCCCGCCCTGTGTGGGACTGACAGAATCTAACCTGAAAGTCCACCCTGCTTCTTTGGTTAAAACGTTCCACGACCACGGTGTATGTTGATGATGGTCCCGTGATCATTTGACGTAAAGTTAGCTATTTAGGCACATTTCGTTAATACTTCAATATTTACACAAGTTTAAAATTAAATACAAATACGAAACTAATTCTTTCTAACTGAACAAAGGTAGACAATAAGCTATGTTTAGAACTTTAGGATTATAGAATAGTCTTTTTCCCGGTATTAATATAATATTTTTATTCTTTGCCTTAAACGAATTAATTACGATAATAACTAAAGTTTTTTAAGATGTTTTTCCTTAGTTTCATATTATTTAGAACAGCATTTATTAAATGTTGACGAAAAACGTGGCTTAAAAGCAGAGTCAAAATACCCGTCAAAAACATTCAAAGCCCTTGTTTACAGACAGAAAATTACAAGGCAGAATAATTATAAACGTGCTACAAGTGAAGTTACGAAACCATTGAAGTTTTAATTAAGTGTATTTGCAATTAAGGCTTAAAGTAATTAACTTGACGCTAAGAAAAATACTCGAATACGAAGTCAGAGGTCGGTATAGTAAGGCGCTGTCTTACTGGGCCTGCCTAAAATACGTTTACTACCCATTGTACTACCAGTAGTACTACGGGTAAAAAAATTACTCATGGTCCAACCAAGCAATCTAGTTCGAAATTCTACTTCTTTAACAGATTTTCAACCTTATCACAATATTGGAAGGTTAATATTCGATTGGTAAAATTTGACAGATTCAGTTAGGTTGACCTGCTGGCGTCTGTAGATCTCTGCCTAACCCTCCGAGGATCACAGGCGTGATGTTATGTTATACAACAATCTTTTACACAAGATTATGGCATAAATATTTTAACGAAACCTCATTTTTTACCTTTTTTTATCTCTCGTTAGAAGGTCGTCGTATTTTTGCGGTAACTTTGGTCGAATAAAATGATTGATGACATCAAATCTTTATGAACATTAACGTGACTTCTAAAAATATACCTTATCTATCATCTGTCAAAGAATTTTCTGTATGTTAGGGTCTTCTTACAGTCATACCGGGTTTTGGTGAATTCCTGGATGAGATGAGCAGTCCCTCCATACGAATATGGAGGGACTGCTCATCTGACCGCCACAACACAGTTACTGTATTAGGTAATATTAAATGGTATGCCTTGGAGAGTTACTTTTTTAACCTCCTCATTGCAAATTGGTATGATGACGGAATCAATCAATAAAGTGCTAATTTATTTAGTTTGTTATTGAGGGTAAGTATTGAAAAATAATGATCACGTATTTTTTTAGACCAATGAAAATCGATAAAAACGAAACGCATCAAGACTTAGGAGTGGGGGCTCTTGACGTTAGAAAAATTATACCTAGAAGTGAATTTTATTTTTGACTTGTCGATTTTGACTCACGATTCACTTGCCAAAAGAAATTATTTTACGACTTACACTTCTATTTTCTTTTAAATCTGTGTCGTGGCCATGGTAATGGCAGCGTTGCCTGACATTGTAATAAATATAACTGTGAAAACAAATAAGTACGGCCTTTATTTTTATGGTTTCTTTCTTTGTTCAGGAAGTTATCCGGTTTCTCGTATTTTCTTTTGATGTTGTTTAATGAAATTAATGTTTCCTTGAAAATAATCGTTTCTTGTCGTGGTTTTATTCATTCCAATAATTGCAATCAAAGGCTATTGTCAACGAGGTCCGAGCACGCCGCAATCGCGGCGGTAAGACCCCTCTTTGAGGAGTGGCTGGATAGGCGACACGGCGTCCTGATCTACCGCATGACGCAGGTACTCCCTGGGCACGGAAGTTACCTGTGTACCACTGCGAAGATCGTCTGCCGATGTCTGTCGCCGTGGGCGTCTACCACTGTCACGGCCGTAGCGAGCGGGAACAGGAGCGAGTAATGGGCAACTCGCTGTCCGACCATGGACCAAGCCCGGGTCGACGGCGCGTTGTGTTCCAAGCGCGCCTCAAAGAGTGTCAGCAAAAAAGACGGTGTCCCCCTCTTGAGGGCCAAAGTCTGCCAGGGTCGCGGGACTTATGAATTACCGTGACCCCGGAACGTAAAGGGCTATTGAAAGACACCGCGGATTTTAGTCAATATGAGTCTGACAGTCTTTCCCGTGTATTTGGTGCGTCTCATTTATGTATATGCAATTACGCAAAACTATAGCAGCTATATATAGCGCGTGCTCATAATAGGTATCAACGCCAACTTTGTTTTTTTTTCTGTTCCGTCCGTATCCAAAGGGTAAAACGAGACCCCATTACTTGAACTTCGCTGTCCGTTCATCTGTCCGTCTGTCACCAGGCTATATCTCAAGATCGCACTAGGAATTTCTTTTAAAAACTTTTAGATCATACAAATATTTGTTCCGTGCGGGGATCGAACACGCGATACGCTGCGTTGCAGTCGACCGCTTGGCCACTGTACTAACCGTGTCGTCAAGTCGTCTGTTTCGTTTAATAATTTACTCACCCAACCAAGATCTTAAATACTATCATAGCGGTCTTCACAATCTCTCTAACCCCAACTATTTTTTCCAGCTGCAAATCGAGGCGGGAGCCGGCGAGGGTCCAGGTCCTCCGGTGAACAATAACACGGAGGGCGCAGCCGCCAGCCCTCCCCGGGATGACAACCACAACGCGCAGCAACCGCCTCCGGTCACTCCTCGAGCCAGGCCTCTTACACCTGCAGGTAAGGGATGATGGGTTTTAAACTATGAAACTTGAATACAGTATAGAGAGTGGTGGTTTTGCAGGGAAACTGAAGTATTGCGATATCTAGAACCTTCTGAAAATTCATTTCTGTTTAGGCATCAAAGAAATTAAATACCATTATTAAAAAAAAAAAAATTGATAAATCTAAAATAATAATTTCTCTTCTTCTGTGCACCTATTTTGAAGTACATTTTATTTTAATTAGCCTACGTTTTTCCACTGCTAAACTTTATCTTTCTTGGAACTCTTCTGCCGTGCCAATTACGTTCTAATTTAGACGAGCCAATCACATCTTATATCATCAATCCATGTTATCCTGATTAAGCTTTGTTTGCCAAAGTAATGAAAAATAAGATACATAAAAGGTTTATATAGCAATTACCTCGAACTCCCGTCCCTATTTATTGCCGTACGAATTATTTATATTTCCATAGCTTGTCAATAATTCCCCTCTTTCATTTATTTCTGCAAAGAGTTTCATCACGGCATATTAACCCAGTTTCTAAAATTAGATGTAAATTATACATGATGACAGTTACTGGTACCGGCACCGACAGATATCCAGGGATGCGGAATATTCGCTTTGTGGATTCGGAAACCAATGAATTTTCAGTTTGGTGAACCGTAAAAAGGACATTTATAAATAGAAGTTGAGAATTTAGATTAAGTAACAGGTTATTTATTTATTAACCGATGTACTCGTATTCATATAAAAGGGCTTTTTATTTTTTTTAGTGTTAAAATCATCAAATGAGTCCTCCCACCCAGGGCAGGACGGGAGGGACTGTCAGACTTGTAGTGACTAAAATCCACGGTGACCTTCAATAGCCCTTCACGTTCCAGGGTCACGGTAATTCGTGAGTCCAACGACCAATAAAAAAAAGGGCTTTATAAAAATTACTTTTAATACGGTTACTAATTGCTGAGGGTAATTTTGATCCAGTATTATTCAGTCAATAGTTTCCTCCTTTATAATCTTTAGCAGATCGTTTAATGTATGTGGAGCCGCAATGTTATTTTAAACGCAGTATTAATTGTAACTGAACACATCCTATGACTGTATGAACATAAAATAGATGATTGAGGACTCTCACGAAAAAGAATTTAGAAATCATATTTTAGCTTGTTCTTTATGTATGTTTATAAAGACTCATTAATCATATACCTATATAAGTACATACTTTTTACATAACATACTCGTATATTCATTACCCTTATTTGACGCTCATGAAACCATTATTTTTTACATTGTTCAAATGACAGTAATAAATTGAATGAAAAACCTTTTTCGCGTAAAACCGGACCGCAATCAATGGCAAGGTTCCCCATTGTGCTGTATACACACATAACCAATACTCATACTAACGTTGAAAATAATGGCAGTTTGTACTTCGTACCTTTTAAAGAATAATATTTAACACTAGCCTTTGCCAGTGGCTTCGCCCGCTCCTAACCCCCGCCTTATAGCCTATGTCACTCCGGACCAATACAGCTTTCTACTGGTGAAAGAATTTTCAACATCGGTTGAGCAGTTCCTGAGATTACCCCCTACATACAAACAAACAAATTTACCTCTTAAAAATATTATAGTATAGATTGAGGAGCCTTAATAACAATTCCCACTAGAGTTTATCTTCGAGGTTAAACGGTGCTGGCAAGGTTCTGTGGATGGGTGACATCTTTGCATAGCGAGTTTCCTCTGTGCCTCAGAAAGCACATTTGAGTTGTTGGTCCCGGCTGTCATTTGTACATCTTTGCCAGACGCTACGTTAGATAGTCAGTATTCTGAAAGCCTTGTCAGGCTTTTACTGGATGTTGTCTGGCTTCCAAGAGTAGCGGGGTACCCTGTTTGTTTAGAATTCTCAAAACAAAAAAAAAATAGGCTACAATTTAAATGCTCATCAATAATTCTTTTTGTATACCCAAATGTATGAATGGTCACCAAATCTAAAACTCGCTTAAGCAAGATTTCAGGGACACCCCGAAGTTCGGTTTGGCTAGGTTCCTTTAAACCCTGCCCCGCTTAACCGGGCTTCGTCAACCTTCCTTTTTTTATTATATTACAGAAGATTGATTAATTTCTACAATACTTTATGATACACAATTTGGTGAGCATTTATCCATTCTGGCAGGTATTTCGATTTTTTGGTTTTAAAATAGGTTCTTTTCTGGTAGGCGTTTAAACACAAGTTAAAAAAATATTCAAATGAAATGAAATGATATGATATGATGATGAAATGATATTTATTTATGCAAGTAGATATGGAAAAAAGGCTTTTACACGCATTTTTATAAAATTTTTACAAAAAAAAACCGCACCTAAATGGTGTTATAGGAGCTACAATGCGACGACAAACTTACACCCCCTTCTTGCGTCAGAGGTGAAGAACAAACTACGCCGTAACCAAAATAACACAAAAAACAGCGCAGTATCAATAGCTCAGTCATATTATTACATCAGGAATAGGATATATTTGCTCACAGTCGAGTGAGGTAATAGTGCCTATAAGTGCGTTTGTATGTGCCTACTTCAGCACCAGAGTCGTAGCTACCGCCGTATCAATGAAACGGGGCCCCCAAGTATCAGGGGGCCCCGATGATTGGAATTAAAGAAAAACATACAGACTGACAGTCCTTTATTGTCATACTCGTACTGTCTAAAATCCACGGTGTTTCTCCAAAAGCCCTCTACGTTCTAGGGTCCCTGTTACCTGTTTACACAGTCCAGCAACTCCGGTCAAATGAGCTTCGATCAGTCGATCAGCATTCTTAATTTCTAGCTCCCTTCTAAATTCTATTAATGGCATTAGTGTTTTTTTTTTTTATCGTGGTAAAATCATCAAATGAGTCCTCCCACCCAGGGCAGGGCGGGAGGGACTGTCAGACTTGTACTGACTAAAATCCACGGTGTCTTTCACTAGCCCTTTACGTACCGGGGTCACGGTAATGGAAAAGTCCCGCGACCATGGCATTAGTGATAGCATTAGCTATACGAGATGCTTTCTTTATTGTGCAAAACTATATACTTAGATTAGAAGGGCCCAAACAAGTTATGAGGCCTTTCTAATCTAAGTAGGGCCCTTTCTGGCTTAGCTACGCCACTGTTCGACACATTCGACGGCAATCATCGCTAAGTGTTTGTTGTGGGATGTTTATTGACACTGCGCCGAAATGTGGCGTTTGTATCATAGGAAATAAGGTTAGGTATTATGAGGTATACTATTTGTTACTATTGTTTTGTCGCAATCGGGAATATAAATATGTTCTAAGAAATGAGACCTCAATGGTGTCCTTCAATGTAAAGGGCTATTGAAGGACACCGTGGATTTTAGTTAGTACGAGTCTGACAGTCCTTCCCGCTCTGCCCTGGGTGGGAGGACTCATTTGATGATATTACCACGATGAAAAAAAATAGATCTGGTTAAGAAATATACAGGGTGTGTAATCGGAAACCAAAGTTTCCGATTACAAATAGTTTAATTTAACTGGATATTAAACAGGGTCTTTCTTTAAAATTGGCCAACAGGGTAAAATCCGCATCAATAAGATGTACGCAGAAAACTTTCTTAGGAACCTTTAGCTCTTTTTTCATAGTAACAATTTTGGCATAGGTATTTATTCTTTTGGTCCAGTGTGAGTTGTCCACAAAAATAATGAAAAGACTAAAAAAAATTTAACTCCTTTCGATTCTGTTTCATTTCGTTGTATCGGGAGGAAAATATAATATATAATCGAGCATTAGCTGATAGAATACACCCTTTTTTTTTTTTTTTTTTTTTTTTATCGTGGTAAAATCATCAAATGAGTCCTCCCACCCAGGGCAGGGCGGCAGGGACTGTCAGACTTGTACTGACTAAAATCCACGGTGTCCTTCACGAGCCCTTTACGTACCGGGGTTACGGTGATGGGTAAGTCCCGCGACCCCGGCAGGCTCTGGCCCTCTACAGGCCCCGTCAATTTGCTGACACTCTTTGAGGCGCGCGTGGAACACAACGCGCCGTCGACCCGGGCATGGTCCATGGTCGGACAGCAAGTCGCCCATTACTCGCTGCCCGCATGCCCGCGCCTACGGTGGCCGGAGATCGTCCTGTGACGTCCGACGCCGTGGGCGTCTACCACTGCGGCTGGGATGGAGGGAGGACGCTGTCCTCTCCCTCAGGCGGCCCGCCTCCTCCTTCACGAGCATGACTGCTTCGCAGAAGGAGGCGACCGCTTCCCACTCCGTCTCGCCCCGCAGCATGGCCTCGACCAATGCCGGGCGCGAGAGGTCTCCGCCTATCGCCGTCGTGAGGACACGGCGGTGCTCTGCCCAAGCGGGGCAGTCCTGCACCGTATGCTCCACCGTGTCCTCCGGACGATCCTCGCAGTGGTGACACCCAGGCGTTTCTTCCCTCCCTATCAGACACAGGAACCTCCCGAAACTTCCGTGTCCGGTGAGGACCTGCGTCATGCGGAAGGTAAGGACGCCGTGACGCCTATCCAGCCACTCCTCAAAGAGGGGTCTTACCGCCGCGATTGCGGCGTGCCCGATAGAATACACCCTAAGGAATTTAAAAACTATGGTTGTCCCTTTCGAACCTAAGTCTGACCAACAGTTTAGTTGCTAGGCATTACCACCTGTATACACATCAAAAAAAGTTTTTGACCCCTAGCTTAAGCCGATATTTTTTTTAAATTGAATTTTATCATAAAATATATTTGTTGTGTTTTATTGAGATACAAATTCCCTGTTTGAAACAAAAACTATTAGTAGATGAAATAATATAAAACAGTTTTATATCTGTAATTTCAAACAAAACGTTACAAAAAGATTTCAATTTTTCAAACTGATCGCAAACTCTTTTTGATCTGTGTATGTGGGCACTGATGAGCAGAGACGGCATCATCAGTTTGGTATATAACCAGGGGCCCGGGGCCATTGATATAGTTGTTACATCTACGTCTCCCTATCATATATTCAAACTACCTAACAGTTACCGAACGGAATAATGTCTCCCCTGATGCTTATTGTTATAATGGTAGACAATTACAATAAAATATAGGGCATAGATAGGTGGAAAACATAGGGTCGTGGACGCTTAAAATAATTCTCAGACGATAGTTTGTCACTTTAACTGAAAGTTTACAATTTTCGAGAAGTTTGCGTAAGATTAGTAGACGGAAACGGGAAACCGTAACCCTGGAATGTAAAGGGCTATCGAAGGAGCACGTTGTATTTTAGTTAGTACGAGACTGAGAGTTCCAACCAATGATTTAGCCACGTAAAAAATAAAAATGTAGAAAGATAATTTAATACAGATTCTGTTTTAGTTATGCAGCAGATTGTACTTGATTGGGAATCTGTGAAGTATGCTATTGAAATATATTTAGGCAAGTTTAAAAATAAATCGATTCACAAAATATTTTCTAATTTATATTATTTATTTACTCAAACCATTATGTTTATATAACGAAAAGTTATGTTTCGCCGAATTCATTAGCTATTAGGTACATGAAAATATGTATTCATATTTTTGAACCCTTGTTCAGTATAGCAGGAATCCTCTTTTTACGATGATTGGAAGAAAATGTAAAGTTCTCGCCTTAATGTTTTCTTAATAACTAATAAAGTTTGAAATATCCAGCTAAAGAAAATTGGGCGCTGCAGTTTAGATAAGGAATCTTATAGCCTGTATCTTTGAACTACTTTATTCTAATCACAATATAAATTGCGATAAAATTTGTAAAATAGAATATTCTATTTTATTGTACAAGTAATTAGCAAGCAGTTGAATATATTACAATTCATTTATAATATTTTTAGGTCCCAATAAAGTCTAGAGCAATTTCAGTGTTAACTTAAAATTGTATCAGAATCGAAACGGGATAAATAAGGGTCTCTTTTTCCTTTTAATATATTCAGTCTTGGGAAAAATCTAGTGAAAAAGCTCTGCCATTATTGAATAGAGCCAGAAATAAAATACTCTGGCGCCTCGATACTCAACAAGTCTTTGTTCCACTTCGAGCTTATTCAAGAGGAAAGAAAAAAGTGATCGGCGAAGATTCAATGTCAGCAAAAAGGTTTTTAAAGAAAGTTCCGACTCATGCAATCTCTCGGGATTACTCATTTATATTTATAAGTGTACCACCGTAACTCGGCTTTCGGCTAAAACCGAAAACGCTACTGTATATTTCGCATCTCCCATAGTTTTGGCCGAAACCGACACTTTTGTAATGATTAAACTGCTATAAGATTAATTATTATGATTTTTTCCAATAAAGTTATAAGGCTGGCTATTAAAAGAATAGCCTCTCATTTCATAAAATACCTATTTATATACCGTTTAAATTTAAATTGTATCGAGAAGAGGCTTTAAAATGAATATTTACTTTATTTTTAGAAGTTAATGGCACAAGCAGGCAAATTTTGGTTTTGCCGATATTTAGGCCGATACCGTAGCAGCAGCCGAATCCAGTATTATTTAGCCGAAACCGAATAATGGTCAAACACTATCTGGTATAAGTCTGTCTTTTCTATCATTAATTCTGAACCGCTTGCGGGTCATCCATCACGCTATCAATTTGTTTCTTCAACTGGCAGAGACCTCTTAAAATTTGACCTGAATTACTTGCCAAGTAACGTCCCATGAAAAGTGGAATTTCAAAAAGGCTTTAAGTATCTATATATTGAAAAGAACAGGGTATGGTTTTGAGATTCGATTACAGCCAAAACCGCTAAATGCAGAAACTTGAATTTTGGACAGCAGTTGCAGTCTACCATTTAGGGGAGCAATAAGACGGGATCTTGCGAAAATCCTCCTCTAAGGGGGTGAAAACTGATGTATGAAAAGTTTTATTCCTTGGGTTTATACATTTGACTGCTATGAATAAGAACACAAGTAAATAAAAAAGATTGGCCCTATTAATTTTTAAAAACCTAGACGATGTTAAAGTTTGCATCGGAAAATCATAACGCGTGAGCGGATGAATTTGAAAGTCAGTATTTATATAGTACATCAGAAATAATTAAATAAAAAAAAAATCCATTTTTCGAAAATCACCCCCAGACTTAGTGAAAAGGGGGTATTCTAGTTTAAAGTTTAAAAAAAAGGAAGGATCTAAAACCGCTAAAAGTATAACCTGAATTTTCCACGCGCGCCTCAAAGTGTGTCAGCATAATGACGGGGCCCCCCCACATTAAAAGCCACGCCAAAAAAGGCCAAAGTGCCTGTACTTTTGAATTGTCAAAAGCAATAAAATAAAACTAGTCCAAAAATAGTTATGGTGCTACAGACATAATAACTGAAAGTACCGTAGGTGCCCATTCCAAGCGTAAATCTCTATGGAGAAGAATGGGCAAGAAATCCCATGAACACTCTTTTGCAGTCGCCAAAATTATTATAACACATACGTACGTCATTCATCTTCAGATGGTATCTACATTATGTGAGAACAATGTAATAAGTTAAAAGCTTATAGCTATGCGAGCGCACAATAAAAGTATTTTCAAAACGCAAAATAGAAGTATATTTTTGTCCCATATTTACTCAAAAAGAACTGGAGGAAACACAAGGAAGGGATTCTGAAGGGTTCTTTTGTTTACATTATCATAATACGGTCGTCAAGTTCAATTTTCTTTGATACAAGTGTATTTTTGATTTACGGCACAAGTTCCTGTAATGTAATGGTTCTGTGTTTTGAAGAAAAATATCAAAACTGCCGGTTAAACCGATGGCCGGAGACCATAGAATTACAAATATTGTAAAACCGTTTTTTGTAACAATTTTGTTGTACAGTATGGTGTATTCTATTTATCTATCAAAACCTGTTTTTTTTTTTTTTTGTAAAATCAGCTAATAAATTATAGTCGGTTTTGGTTTTCGCTCTTTCTTAGTTTTCATCTTTGAATATGGGTTTTATTGAGATCAGGAAAAAATCCATCATTTTTTAGAGCAAGAGGTCTGGCTTCGATCTTTCAGTTCGGACAAAGTATTATTGTGTTTATCCATCAGTAAAATTTCAATTGTAGTTACGGTGACTGGATTTGTTGACGAAAATAAGTTCGCCAACTCAATATAACTGGTGAAATAAGGGTGTACTAATTGGTACACCTATGCCTAAGAGCTCCTGTACACGTTGCCGCCGCTCCGACACCGTTTCGCCACCGCGCCTCTATGCTGTGTATACCTTCGCGACCGCGCCGCCCGCCACCGCGCCGCCATTCGCTAGTGTTTGATTTTGCCGAAGCCGTCGTGAGCCTTTCGCGGATTCCAGGTGCCTGTTCAAAAAGTACTCTATCAATTTAAAACTTCGCTTATATTTCAACTGACATTCGCCAACACCTCACACAGTTCCGCTAACCCAGAAAACGAGGATTAAGCTGCTAAATAGGTCAATAAATGTCACAAAGATCGATATAAAATTTTAACATCAGAAGGTACTTGTTTAACGCGAGTCTTTTATAGCTTGAGGGGCTTCATTCCGTCACTGAAGGCTTTGCATTTGTTATATCTAATGTGTCAGTGAAAAGCGTAAAAAATGTCTTGATGGAGAGTACTTTTCTGTTTCCTGAAACTAGTATGATTGAAACGCTTTCTTTAAAATGTACTCTTAATCCTACTTAGCTTTTATAGACGTTTACTTTTTTTCCGACTTCGCGACTAGTCACCATTAGCATCGCTTGCAGAACTTTGTAATAAAAAACTAGACGAATTGACATTTAGACGGTCGATTTTCGCCGCACGGCACGTGTATTTGCCAAGCAAATCGACTGAAAAATCAACCCCTGTTAATGCCTCATTTCACAATCTTAATAATACTGTAACGGTCGTTTTAGTAAAACACATGGCTTCAACCGTGTAACCGTCTGCCGTCGTAACTTTTAAAGAAAAAACAACGTTTTGAATTTTTTTTACTTGAAGAAAGTATAAATTGAAAGGATTTCATCGTCTTTCCTAATTTGAGCCATTATCCCCATTTCCTGAGCAAGAAAGTTTTTAGCAAAACGACCGCGAGAAATGTTTTTAAAGTCGAAATCAAGTTTTTTTTTTGTGGGGCAACTGACAGGTCAACTTCTAGTAGGTTGTGTACTGCTGAACCGGATTTTTCTGTGGATGCTTTAAGAATTAAGGCCTCCAGACAGGGCAACAAAATTAGTTAAAAACTACGCCACCACATGCTAAAGGTACCCCCTTCGGGGTACGGAACTACGCACTTCGGCTTAGGGCGTCGCTGGGGGGAGGACAAGGGACAGGTAATGGGATAATTTTATAATTAAAGGATCAGCTCGCGGACTGGCTCTGCAAAGGTCGGGGGGGGGGGGGTTTACTTAGACGTCGTGGCAGACGTCCTCGGCGGCGAGGACGGAAAGACGGAGTCGATTTTTATTTCCCTATTACTCTCTTGTTGGAGGGTGGTGGGATCATCAGGGGCGGTGAGGGGAAATCTTGGGCGGCGACGGAATCTTACTGAATCGGGAAGGTTCGTAATTAGCAGCCGCTGCGATGAGCGGGTTGAGATGCCTAACGGCTGAATCAAAGTACCTTTTAGAAAGGCTCTTCATGAACTGAACTATTGTAGGGATTTTGAGGTCTACGTGGAGGTTGTCGTTGCGGACATAGAACGGCGCTCCCGTGATTTTCCTAAGTAGCCGGTTTTGATTAACCTTCGAAACCAAGTCATATCTTGCGGCTTCTTGTATGTAGTTGCCTAAGGCTTGGTACGTGAGAAGGTCTGTCGTAACTAAGTGTCTAGGTAAACAATGAGGGGATTTGCCTCTGGGGTAGCCACGTGAGCTACGTTCTTCTAGCTTTTAGGGAGTGAGATGTAGCAATAGATTTCTAAGCTATTGCATAGCTTTTATCGCGGGCTTTGAGCGCGGCGACCGAATCAAGAAATTCCCATAGATCAAACACTGTCACTGTCACATCTGTCATGTCAAGGTGAATGAAAAAAATTTAAACAATTTTTTTTTCTTGACATTTCGCTTGATTGACGTGACTGACATATTAGTAGAGTAACTTCCCATAGAGCAACGATGGGATGACATTCTCGTTAAACATTCGTTATATGTTTTTCTTTTTTTTTCATAAATAAAATAAATAAATAATTATAATTGCATAAGTTGATAAAAAATGCTATGCAATAGCTTTACAGTGGCAATCCCCGAGTGCCACACGTATTTTTTTTAGATTTTAAGCATTTCTATAGGTTTCATTAAACACATTACTTTTGCTGCAAGGGATTATGTTGTTGCAGTCGCTATGATAAAAATATGCATGTCGTATTGTATTAAAATAAAAAGTCTGAGAATGGTCCGACGATGACAATAATAATGAAACGTCACGAAGCGGCGTCGAAACATCATCGTCTTCGGACGAATCACCTGGCGTAGGGCTGAGTCTCAACAGATCGCAGCACGACGCTGCTCTACCGAGCACAACACCCCGCCAGGAACGGAAGTCGTCTACAGACTATTCCGAGCCCCGACATCGAACTGAGGTAAATTCGGACCTTCGGAGCCGTGATGCACGCGTTAAACGGACAGCATCGATCTCCGCGATCCAAATGGGCTTCGACGTCGCACCTCACGTGGTGAAGCGCGACTAGTAAAGTCACATTGTTTAGAGCCTCCCGACTCTCGGGGCTCCACAGTGAGCATATCCTTGCCGGATTCGGCTAGGCTGGCTTCGGCCTTAGAGGCGTTCAGGCATAATCACGCGGATGGTAGCTTCGCACCACCGGCCACTCGGCCGAGTGCATGAACCAAATGTCCGAAACTGCGGTTCCTCTCGTACTGAGCAGTATTACTATCGCAACGACAAGCCATCAGTAGGGTAAAACTAACCTGTCTCACGACGGTCTAAACCCAGCTCACGTTAAATCATGATCAAAAATGTCCCGACAGTTTTTTTAAACAATTAAAATAATGAAAAAACATTCTCTTATTACAATTACAATAATTGTCAGACATAAAGACATTGCAATTAATAAATGTGAAAGACAGTTCCAGATCCAACTTAGCGACGGAAGCGAAGTCCCGGCCGACCCAGGAGGGATATAATAAATACTCCATAGAGTGCAGCCGTCATTATATCGAGATCGTATAGTTCTATTGTTTGCAGATCTGGGTTGCTGCGGAGTTCTGATTAATTGTCTCGTCTTATTACGGTATATAGGAGATTGTAGGACTTTATTATTAAAAAGAACTTTTCATTACTCATAATTTGAAAGCGGGAAAATCGCTTCCAACTGACAGCAGCCAAATTAAAAAAAAAAACTAGTTCTATTTTGACATTTCTATTGATCTATTTTCAATTTTTTTATACAGCCAGTAAATTACAGCGCGATTTAAAAATAAAATAAAATAAAGTTAAGTAGTATATTATGACTTTAATATAATTTATTATAATTGGACCACCTTAGGACAAAAAAAAAACTAATTAGCGTGAAGGCGACAATCCGATCAACACTCATTATTTCTTGAGCTTAAACTTTTATTTTTTTAATTTTATTTTCCTCGTATTCGTAATGACAAGCAGTGTTTATCTCGGGTGAATTCCTTATGTAGTCCCTCAAACTATTAATGCCCTCGCTACGTTACGGGCGCCATACCCCGTCTCGGGACTGAAATAAGTGACTTTCACCCTTCGGATAACAATGTACTATTACAGTATACAGGGTAGGCAAGAAAAAGTGGGATATACATTTTTAAAGCAACGTAAACGGATATTATTTTTTTTGTAATAGACTAGAGTTTAGACTTTGTTTCCCATCGTGAAAATGGGATCTTTTGCTCAGTCACTTTTGGCGTAGCAACAGCTACGGCGTAGACGCGTAGCTCGTAGCAATATTTTGTGTTCTTCATTTCAAAACATTTTTCGATTTTATCGTTGTTTTTTCTCTTTATTTTTAGTAATATCATATTCTTTATCAATCATAGTATGATTCATGTTGTTACTAACTGCTATCCAAAATACTTAACGTTTTTCGTGTAAGACTACGTTCTTCTTTACAATTACGCTATTTAGTGCTGTTGAGATTATACATTTTAGAGAATTTATTACGAATGGTGCTACACTAGCAAGCAAAAGTGTAGAATCGCTTACTCGAAATTCAATTGAATTTGATTGAAAATCTTAAAATAATTGCGTGATTTTAAATTACGCAATTATTTTGCTAAACAGTTAAAACTTTAAAATGGTAGCATTTTTATTAAATTTATTATATTTTATTCATAACTAGTTATTAAGTACTCAAGATGGCGCGGAATCGGAGAAGTGACGCCATACTTTTGCTCGCTTGTGTACATACTGTACACATAAATATACCCGTATTAAAGAAATATGAAATTGTAGAAGCAAAAGTAGTTCGCCAGTTTCAATACAAATATAAAGTATAGGAAAGGACCCCAAAATCAAGTTTTATAATATCAATACTACCCATCTCCACATGTTTGGGAGTAAGTAGTTGAAACTTCCAGTGGAAGCTTTGCCTGTCAACTTGGCAAATTGCTTCCGAAGTATTGCATCCACTTGTCCCAACTTCAGTACGTAAATACTGTTACGAAACTTCTCGTATATCATGGTTAGTGAGGTGGCTGATTTTAGAACGTGATATGAGGTGGTTTGACACTTCTTTCTTTCTTCTTTACTTTAAGACGATGACCTCTGATTCTCTGGTGTCAGGATTAATTAAGCCGCCTTCTGGGGTGGACGACGTGGGGAAAGACGCAAGTCGAAAGACATAAGTCGAAAGATGTAAGTCGTAAATAGTAAGTCGTAGTTGTATGTCGTAAGACGTAATTAAGAGTAAGAGCAAGAGAGAGAGCGAGTAAGCCATCAATTCACAGCACATAATCCATTCTAAAACTTAAAAGCCATTTTCAACAGTTCCAGAGCTTCACAAATTCTGCCATATTCAAGTACACAGCCTAACTTTAGTGTCGGGGGCTTTCAGCATGAGCCCATTGTAATGTTAATGATATCTACACAGCCTGTAGTCTGTAGCCTCCAACAATGTGTGGGTAAAATTAGGCTATCCTTTACAATTCATTCTAGAACTTTTGAGTTAGACGTCAAATTATTCATGTGTTTATGAAACAATGTCAGGTCTTGTACTTCTAGTAAAGTACTGGTATTTAGCTGTTCATCTGGTTAGACTGCAAGTCAACTACGATATATCATAATGTACTAGCTGTACCCTGCCACGCTTCGCTGTGGCACTTAGTATGGTAATTAGTATGAGCGTTGGTAGTAGTAATTAGTATGGTTCCTGGCATCTTCACACCGCGTCAACGTGATGACGCATTTAGTTCAACACTTTTTAAACAAGTTTCAGTTGCAGCGTGTTCAACACGTACCGAATGCGTTCATACGCACGGATGCAGCGACGCAAACGATTCGAACGTGATTTTTACGCACGTTCATGTTGCTCCGTACGCTCATTTGAATTCAAACTTCTTAGAAATCTAAACACTTGTTGACCGAAACGCGCGTTCGTCTGCGCGTAAAACAATTGTTGCGTAAGTATAAGTATCCGATCGTCATACGAGATTCGTCATACGACATTCGTCTTACGACTTTCATCTTACCTTTTAAGACTTTCATCTTACGTCTTACGACTTACGCCTTACGTCTTACGACTTACGACTTACGTCTTACGACTTTCGTCTTACGACTTTCGTCATACGTCTTACGACTGACGTGTTACGACTGATTAAAGAATGAAAAACAGCTTAGTAAAACCACAAGTGAAATATAGCTATCTACTTATTCCAGGTCAGCTCCCTTAACCGCAAATTCTCAACTCCCAACAGAGGTAGTTAAAAGAAACCGTTCTTAGGAGATTGAACATTAAGTTGATTTTAAGCTTACAAAAAATGCTTTCACAAACGAAATAATTGTATTGTACAGTAGACGGGGAAAAGGTCAGAGGTCATACACCCCGCAAAGTGGCAGAGAAAAACTAGAGTTTCTAAAAATAACTTTGTACAAGTACAGAAATAAGCACTTATAAAAGTGTACTTAGGAGTTTTTTTGACTCGAAGAAGTTATTTTCTTTAGTGTATTATTGTTTTTTTTTTGGAGTATACTGGCTCTTATACAATATTTTATAAAATAACTCGTGATAAACATTAATTATTAATTTTAAAGTGATTCGATCTATTTGTGTCTCTTTTTACGCCTTATCAGCTGAACAGATTTGGATGGAACTTAGATAGAACATAGGTTAGGTTAGTACAGTAATGAGGCATGCCCTGCCTCATTTGTGATTTTGAGCGGGCGGGAGTGTCAGACTCGTACTGACTAAAATCCACAGTGTCCTTTAATAGCCTTTTACGTTCCGGGGTCACGGTAATTCGTGAGTTCCGTGACCCCGGAAGGGGGTTAGTAAAGTCATACGATAATTTTATAACAAAAGTTTATTTTTTTTACATAATTTTGGTAGGTGATTTGGTCTCTTCGCGAGGGCTGGTTCGAAGGGGCGCTGGTTAAGAACACTTGAAAAACTTGGGGTAAGGCTTTGCCCAGCAATGGGACAGCGCGATCTAAACAAAAAAAATCCTGGGTGATGCTGTGAGCAAAGAGTAGTAGGTTTGTTATGTGTACACAATACATATTGCTTCTAACTGTAAATTCTTTATTTATTTTCGGCAAACAATTTACTTCTAAAAAACATTAGTTCCGACGCAATGCGGACAAATACTCGAAGCAGAAAATCCTACATGGTGAATCTAATAGCTAACGTTCATTGGCTGCGAACCTGCGTTCCAAACTGCATCAATGATTTGATTGGTCACGAGCTCCTGCTGCCATAAATCAACTGGAATGCAGGGCTGCGATTGGCTGTGACACTTTTCAAGCTACACTGCCGACTTTATTACTTATTTGCCTTTCACAGAGGCACAACTTGCGGTTGACAAATTCTATATTGCTTCAGGCACGTTTGGGTATGTCACTGAGCATTGGTGTGATTGTCATATTCTACTGAAACTTTCTTCTTACATGGCCTGTCTTGCAGCCGTAGTGCGGGCCTTATTGCGCGGCACGCGAACCTAAACGACATTACTCGTATTCGACGAGCTCTTGTTACCGTTGGCGTTCCAGCTGTTTTAGAACCCAACGGCTTGACACGCGACGATGGCAAAACACCTGACGGTATGTCTTTGTTTCCTTTGAAGATGGGTAGGCCTCTAGTGTGGGACGCAACATGTGTCGATACTCTTGCGCCATCTCATCTTCCAAGTTCACCGTGCTCTGCTGGCGCTGCTGCTGCGGTTGCTGAGAACCTCAAGCGGCGTAAATATAGCAACCTTAGTGGTAACTATATTTTTGAGCCGTTTGGGGTTGAAACTATAGGGCCATGGGGTCCAAGTGCTCACAGCCTCTACAAAGACATTTCTTCTTTCAGTCTTTTAGACTTGTTGACGCTTCCCGTGACCCAAGAGCTGGCTTTTACTTGGCCAGAGGCTAAGTATTGCCATTCAAAGAGGCAACGCCGCCAGTCTCTTGGGCACATTACCAGCTGACAGCGTTGAGGATGAATTTTTCGATGCTCTATTATAGTTTAGTTTTATTTTAATTTAGTATTTCTTACTTATATTATAAATGCAAAAGTTTGTAAGGATGACACATGATGTAATTATGTTCTCATAATAGAATATGCATACCTGCAGGGAGAAAAAACGCAAAAAAGTTGTTTCTTCAAGTTTAAGTTTTTGACATACATTTCGGCGTATAACTCCGAAATCGAGGCGATCGTGCTGTGCAATTGCTGTGCAGCAGGGAACAGGCAGCCGCAGGGGTCCCAGGGTTCCCAGGAATCGTTTGATGATATACAAATCTACCTCAAAAAAGTCTTTATCCTTCAAGAAACAGTTCCATTAAGTTCTCTACTTCTTATAAAAAAGGAATAAAACAGTATAGTAGGTCAATCTTTCAGCAGCTATATTTTATGCAATATTGATTTCCTACAGCACGTGTAACCAATCCGTTTTACGTGGAAAATGCTTTTAAAAAATTTCTCTAGCTGAAAATACAATATTTGGTGGGAAATATGAGCTGAGTTACATGGAATTCGGATTCATTGAGATTCGCTCGTCCATCCATCAAGGTTGTGGACGTATATTGATTAACGAGCTGAAATTTCCGCGTGCAATGCAAACATTGTTTGATTTCCGCTAATAATTTCTGGTTTGTTGTGTACTGAACACTGGACCGCAAAAGACCTGGAACGCAAAAGGCAACCGAAGGATCAGGGTGTTTGTCGCGGGATTCACGAATTACCGTGACCCCGGAACGTGAGGGGCTATTGAAGGACACCGTGGATTTTAGTCAGTACGAGTCTGACAGTCCCTCCTGCTCTGCACTGGGTGGGAGGACATATTTGATGATTTTACCACGATAAAAAAAGGAATAGGGTGTTCTTAAGTCAGTAAGAGCCTGACAGTCCCTTCTGCTTCACCCAGTAAGGATTCATTTGATTTTAGGCATTAAAATAATGGTTTACATAATGTTTACCGGGTTAACCGGGTTTACGATTCATAAAATGGCCATGGAATATTATCAATTTATATAATAAATTCTAATATAATTTGGTAAAAGTAGCCCAAAAACAGTGCATCGTGTACTCTCTGTTTGCTAGTCGCTCAATTAGAGGTGTCGGTTACCGGTGCTAAATACGTGCGTTGTTAAATTGGTCTTTCATAGCAATTATTACGAAAATCTTTAGCTGAAATGTTGACACCCTGTATATCCTATTAGCGGCCTGTCGCGGCTTCGCACTAGTGGACTTATCTTTTCTTGCAATAAATAGCCCATGTTACTCAAAAGGCTGAATGTAGCTTTCTAATGGTGATAAATATTTTGAAATCAGCGCAGTAGTTTTTGAGTTTATTCATTACAAACACACACATATACAAAAATACAAATCTTCTTATAATATTAGTGTAGATTTCCCGGCACAGACTTTCAAAGCCCTCCTTTACTCTAAAATCACTCCTCAAGCGTCAATCTAACTCCCAAAAGCAATATAAAACATAAACCTACATATTGATAGGTCACCCTTCACCTCTGGGCCGCCATTTATCTGGAGAGGCCTCTCCTCTTGGACTCCGGATCTGTATGTAGGTCAGGGCGGCCGCACTTAATTAGACCGAGAAAAAAACAGCGTCGTGTCGCGTGGCGGACGTGGCACAGCCCTAATGACTAATGATCTTGTGAATTTTTGAAACAGGCATTCTCTTTTGTTTTTTCTCGACTACGGTGGGAAGTGGTGGGTTGAGATGTAACACTTATGTATATTTGTTCAAGTATTACTTTTAAATTACACATAATTCGGTAAATGAAGTATACAGGGTATTTTTTTGTATGTAGAGGAGATTTTTTTTCCTTTGTTTCGATTTCAGTCATATGTAGAACACATTTCCATTATATATAACTTTCTTTTTAGTTTTAATAATTTTTTTTGAAAAAGGGTTTTGGGTGGAGCGAAAGAAAATTGATTTGCTCAATAAAAATCCTGTTTTTTCAGTCGAACCCAATGTTGAGTTCCAGAGCCGCCACTTCTTTTTTTAAATAGTCCGGAAACAACAGTCAGAATCAATAAATCGTATGCGCATTCACGTGTCACCAGTGGGTGACAAATAAAAACTGTTTCAAAAGAAAAATAAATACGTATATAATCATTTTCGCAATGCAATAACATTCAAAAAGTACATAAAAACATACTCTGTATATTAAAAGAAGGGGCTGGATCGTGTGTGAGCAGTAGTGGCTCAGACTTACGAGTTGTAGGTTGTAGGGACGAACCCAGGCAGGCACATTAGGCTCAACTCACATCAAAAGAGCGTCAAAGCGCAGTGAAGCGGAGCGCAATTTCAGTGTCATATGAATTTTTGAAACTGCGTACCGCTTCGTTGCCCTTCGCCGCTCTTTCGGTGTGAGTTGACCCTTACTTTTAACATTTTATTTCAACACCAAAATTGTGAAGGAAATCATCGTGAAGAATCTGGCATGACATCTATCAATCCAGAACGGCCCGTGTGGTGGATTACAAGCCCACTCCGTCTCACAGAGAGGAGGCATTCTGTCTCAGCAGTAGGAACATTATAGGGTGATTATGCTATAATTATCTTTCATCATTCACTAGTTTATAGCCTAAGTTCAAAGTCAAACCATTATTCTAATTAGGCCATTAAACTTTAACGTCCAAGTTAAGGACCCCACCATCCCCTTTCTAACCTAACCTGTCCGAGTCGGGGTGTCCCAAGTCCCGAGCTCGCTGCGCTCGCTCTCGCATCTAAGTTTTCTGTGCTTTTATCGACCATAGCTTAATTATAATAATTATAATTAAGCTATGGTCATAGCATAATTTTTTTGGAAAACAAAGACCATATTCTATTGTTTATAATATAATTTACAAAACTTGACCCTTTTGGCCTAAATTATCCTTAGATCTTTTTTTTCCGCCGTATTTATCTCTGCTCTACACGTTCCGCCTAAAAACAATGGCGTCCCTTAGTAAATAACATTAATACAGTGTACACCATAAAACGACTAGGTATAATTTTATCTACACGACACAGATCTCCAGCCAACCGAAATCACTTGCACATTCACGATAGCGCTGAACAAAAAGCGGCTGCAGCGCTAACCAAGCTCAGTTAACAAAAAGCGATTTAATAACACTAAAGCTTCACACAATGGCAGTGCTATGGACTAGCGTTTAGGCACTTGTCCTACGGCTCGAGGAAGCGATTGGCCAACAACGATTATCTCAGTCGAGAATTGTGCCATAATTGTTTCCCTCTTGCGAATTAGACATATTGGGAACGGTAATATTATAAAGAGGTTAAAAATCATTTATTCCCATTGGTCCTGCTTTTTTGTTTTCTGTTGAAGCCTACAAAACATTATTATGGTGTTATAGTGTATCGTTTTATTCTCGTATAGTTCCAAAAACTATTTTTTTTATTAACCGTTGGATTCCAAATGCTTAAAAATGCGGGTACTTTCACAAACAAAATTGTTTATAATTTTGTATGCAACACATACAAAATTGGAAGCAATCATTGAAATTATTCATCTAATTTCAAAAATTCGTTCACTCTTAAAAAGCAAAACTACGTACTTTTTTTGGGTGGTAAAATAATTAAATCTGTTTCGATCCCGCCACGTACAAATCCACTGCTCCTACTCGTAACTTCTATGCCAGCTCTCTCTTCTCGCTTATCGCTGACAATGGGACACGTGCCTTTTACAGACTAGCGTTTAAGCGATTTGGATCGGACGCGGCTGTGTCAATGGCCGCCTTTGCCGCCACTGATTTGGCGCATTCTGCCTACCTATTTTTGGTGCTTGAAGCGGCCGGAGATAGAATTTGCTGCCAAATTTTCAGATTTATTGAGCTAATGGTTTTTGGTTTTGGCTTGTTTTGTGAATTGTGTGGCCCTTGTGGTTGATGTAGGGCCGAAGAAGGTTACACGTGTCGTTTTTTATGTATAGAAATTTTCTTTTAAAACTTCTAAACAGAGATTTTCTTTTAAATTCGTCAACAAGCGGAAATCCGCATCCTTAGGAGATACGGAAAAACTTTCTTAGGAATCTTTCGCTCTTTTTTCATAGTTAAAATTTTGGCATATTTATTTTTCGGCAGGCTCACACTTGAGTGGGAGTTGTTCACAAAATTGAATGAAATATACCTATTTTTTTTATGCCTTTCGGCTCTGTTTCATATAAGGATCATTTTATTGTGTAGGAAGGAAAAATCGGGACAGCGGAAGTTGGTCAAAGGAAAAATATTTGTTAATACAAATTGTCGGGTCGCTAAAGATTTTTTCTGAACTTATCTTTACGCATTTAGAATCTACAGCCCAATTCTGCAGAATGAAACCGAGCGAATATCTAAGTAACACCCATAAAATGAATATTGATAAGACGAATGAAAATGACGGTATAAAACAAGTTTCATCTTCATCTAAAATATATAACTTAGAAGATACAAAGTTAATACTAAATTAGTTTCTTATAAAAAATAGAACTACCTAATACGCAAAGGTCAAGAATAATAAGATCTGGAAAATACATTATTAAAAAAAACTTTCAATAAAGTTTTCGCTTCTTTCACGAAAATAAAAATATTCTTGGGATACTTTTTCTGAATAAATTTTTAGGTTTTAGGATCCTAGCTCCATGTTCTTTTACTTAAGCTAGAATAGAAACCACTTGGTTTTATTTATGTGGAATTGGACAATAACTTTACGTTGGAACGCGTTTTGCTCTTACTCTTCGAGTAGGCGCTTTCAGTCGTTTTAAAGCGCGCCCGCTTTCCTCAGAATGTTTTGTGAATTGTAATTAATATAGGAAGGTTCACCAATTAACTATTTGCTTGCATATTGCAAATAAGGAGTATTGAAATTCGGGCACGCCGCAATCGACGATAAGTCCCCTCTTTGAGGATTGGTTGGAGACACACCACGGCGTCTTCAACTTTTGCCTGACTCACGATTCAGTGGCAGGATACGCCCAGACGGTACCACCCGAGTATGAGCCTGAATGGTGAGCCCCGCTTTGGCAGAACACTGTCGTGTCCTTATGGACGCAATAGCCGGTGGTAACCTCTCGCGCCCGGCCTTGGTCCAGGCCTTGGAACTGAGCGAGAGAAGCAGAAGATCGAATAGGTGAGGGAGAGGTTAGCCTCATCCCCAGTCCACCCGGCAGATGCCCAATTGGAGACCCGCCACCGTAGGCGACGGTTTGCGGCCGGTGAGTAATGGGTAGCTCACCGTCCGATCAAGGGTCAGGTCCGATTCGAAGTCGCATCATCACTGGTTCAGGAGACTGTTTTAAAGAGTTAACAGGTAACAGATTAACAGGGAGGAGTTTTAGTCAATAAGCGCCTGACAGTTCCTTCTGATCCCAGGGCGGGAGGACTTACTTGGCTATTTTAACATTACCTACATTAACTTATCTTGCTTTAAATGTATCTCAATCAATGTAGCCGTGATTGTACTAATGTTTATCATAGTTAAGCCCATTTTACTCATACTTAGCAACAACATAATTAGTTATACTCCACTTAACCTTGCCACTGAAATCAGCAGCTCTAACTAACTAGTCTACGCAGTAATGAAGAGAGGCGTTATGAAGTGCTTTCTAAACTGAAACTATTCTATTAGAACTAGTTCAGAGGGCATAGCGGGAGAACTTGTCATATTACTGTTTGGCCATGAGTTACATGCACAATAACTTGCGACAGCGAAAAGTCATGAAACAAATGAAAACGTGTCGACAGTCATAATACTAGTCGTGTCACATTGTAAGTCGTGTTGCATATCAAATAGCTAATAATGTCGTATTTCACCTAATCAATCTAATTATGCCACTAGTCGTATCACAATTGGAAGTCATATACCTACTCGTGTCGCAAGTCGCATCACAAGCCATGTCGCATGACACATAGCTATAGTCATGTCATATTTTTTTTTTTTAATTCTAAAATCATCAAATGAGTCCACACAGGGCAGAGCGGAAGGGTCAACCGCACGTTGTGTGGGTCGACGGCGCGTTGTGTTCCACGCGCGCCTCAAGGAGTGTCAGCATAGTGACGGGGCCTGTAGAGGGCCAAAGCCTGCCGAGGTCGCGGGACTCAAAAATTACCGCAACCCCGGTTTACAAAGGGCTATTGAAGGACACCGTGGATTTTAGTCAGTCAAGTCTGACAGTCCCTCCCGCCCTGCCCTGGGTGGGAGGACTCATTTGATGATTTTACCACGATAAAAAAAGGCAGAGCGGAAGGGACTGTCAGACTCGTACTGACTAAAATCCACGGTGTCCTTCAGTAGCCGTTTACGTTCCGGGGTCACGGTTTCGTACGCGGATTCGTACAGTCCCGCAACCATAAGTCAATAACTAAGTCTCATCACAAGTTGTGTCGCATATCACACAAATAGTCGTGTCGCAAGTCGCATCGCAGGTCTTAATGCTCGAGGTACTCGTAGTGATTACAGCGATACAGTAAAGTTAGCGCCTAATGGCTGTTACGAGTTTGTGGTATAGCCGCCATTAGTTTTCACATTTCCTTCAGCAATATTGAAAGCAAGTTAAGAATTAATTGTGTTATAAACTTTGAAAGTTTTCAGAGTGTTTTGTCGGCTTTTATAATTTTAGCTAAATAGTTCAGGATATTGCTATTTGTAGCAAGCTAGCAAGTTTAGTTGTTAGGGGTAACTCTTTCATATTTAAAAAAAAACATTTCTTTATCTTTTTCTTTATTAGCCTGTACTGTCCCACTGCTGGGCAAGCGCCTTTTTTTTTGCGTGGTAAAATCATCAAAAGAGTCCTCCCACCCAGGGCAGGGCGGGAGGGACTGTCAGACTTGTACTGACTAAAATCCACGGTGTCCTTCACGAGCCCTTTACGTACCGGGGTCACGGTAATGGGTAAGTCCCGCGACCTGGGCAAGCGCCTACCTTAATTACATTTATGAACTGTTTTCAGATTTTTTAAATTCTTTTTTCGTTGTTCAAGTCCAGGTCATCTCACCAATGAAACAATTTTGGGCTAGACTCAGCGGCATCGCTCATCATATGGAGAACTTGACACATAATATTGAACTAAATAAAAGCTAAACTGCTCCAATTCACACCACAGCAGCATTAATTATAATAAATTCATTACAACTCCGGTATTTACAGAGTGACAAAGACGCGAGTAATCAACCGTCTGGGACTTAAGACAGTCGCTAAGGAATAGCGCAGTCATCCATTTCTGCCAGTCAGCTGTTGCAGTTTGCGCGGGAAACTAACAACAGACGCCATATTTAATCCGTTGAAGAAATTATTGTAGTTTCTACGAATTTTCTGCTAAAGCAAAATGGCAACCTAGTCGCAAAAGGGATTAAATATAATGACCACCATAAAATACTTTGATACCCTTAGTTCTTTTACCAAAAATATATACTTAACACCAGAAAATTAAAGTCCAAAATTACAATAGCACTAGCTATTTTAGTCACGACTGCACTTCAAATTGTAATCGAACACCAAATGTAGTAAATGATCACCAAATCTAAACGAGCAAATTCATGCGCTATTTCTGCCTAAGTAAACCACTATGATTGCCATAAAATGTAGGCTTAGCAAAGAAAGCACTAATTGCGCTGTTGAGCGACTGGAAATACAGCTCGGGACTTGCTGGCACCCCGACTTTTTTTTAAACCACCCAGAAGTAGGAGCCCCGCGAAGCGGGGCTCCGTCGACATGCTACTGCCAATGTGAGCTCCTTATACTCTGCTCATTAGTGCAATTTTCGGGATTTTATCCATCGGTATTTTATAATTCGGGATTTTGATACGTATCCAATAATTTGGTGTTCATTAACTATTTTTGGATTAACAATGATTTATTTGGAGTCAGTTTGCTTAAATAGGATAGCAAGATGTAAACATTTAGGTTATAATTTTACGTTAAAATGATGTATTAGTTTTGGTGATCATTTACTACTTTTGGGTTAACAATGATTTATTTGGAGTAATTTTGCTTAAATAGGATAGCGAGATGTTAAAACTTTGGTTGTAAATTTACATTTAAAATGCGGGTTTAATTTTGATGATCATTTACTATTTTTGTCTGTTAATTGTTACTATATCTGGTCGTAAGTTAAACATAAGCCGTCGCAAAAGGACAAGTTCTCAAAATGGCCAATTCTCTAAATGCCGTAATTTTTATAAATCTAAGATTTTCTCTCTCTATTCAACTAAGTTGTTTTATGTTTTGCGAAAAATTCATAGTATTATAAAAATTACACTTCCAAATGTAGAAAAAAATCCATTTTGATCATTTGCCCTTGAGAACTTGTCCTTTTGCGACTAGATTGCCATTTTGCGAATTAGGCGTTTTGCGCCTAAACCCATTTGATCACTGGCTTAGTCTAGTCTTTTGTCAAATTGCGTTAGGGGCCTTCCAGACTCGCGGGACTGTCTTAAAAGTGGTTGGAATGCAAAGGATATGTGAAAGTTCAAAGTGGCTTTTAGACAGTAAGAATCTGACAGTCCCTTTTGTGGCGTCACACTCACATCTTTGCACTTTTGTTCCCGCCGCCACAGCTCCGAACAGCGCACGCCGCTGGAACGATGCGTTCGGAGAAAACTGGGCGCGAATTTGCCACTGGCGGAGCCCCGTGGCGTGTTTCAAATATTTCTATATATTTGCTCACAGCGGCAAGGACAAGATAAAAATATAGCATCCCAGCTCACAAAGTCCCCACTGCTTTATTAGAGGCTCTCGCTTTGTAAGACAAAGTCCTGAGATACAGGTTTGTAAGATGGACGTTTTATAATGCGGGCTAGGGTCGGTGGCCCCAACAATGTCTTTGAACTTTTGGTTCTAAGACACACCAGTTTCCTTACAAAGTCTTACTTTACGGCTGCGGGCTAGATGACCTAAAACATTACAATCTTTCCCGCAGGGTAGCCTGAGGCTTGATATCTGAGATTTCGGGCTTAAATTCGGTTCAGAATGTAATACTCGTAGCAATGATTAATCTTTTGACGTACAACGTTCACAAGAAAACGTTCGAGATTGACAAACTGATAATGATATTGAGACGGTTCATATTAAAATGGATCAGTAGATGTAGATGGCTTTAAGTGAGTCTATTTGCACTTGGTCGCCATTAGTCTTTTTTTGCAGTTGGTCCCATTCGCGGTTAGTTCGATTTTCAGTTGGTCCTGTTGGCGGTTAGTCCAATTCACAGTTGGTTCCATTGGTAGACTAAGAATAAAGAAATGATGGATGTTCTGTCTGAAGGATGATAAAGCTAGAAAGGAGATGACTGGTCAGATGACTAGTAATAGAAAGGTATGGATGAAGAAAACATGCAGATCCGACCTCGAATTAATAAGGATAAGGATAGAAGAATGATGTCAATAATGACGCAGTACTAATCCAAACATTACTTATAGTTGGTACAGTTAGGGTCCAAAATAGGGGTATCTCAATGGTGCCCAGGCACAGGGCGCAGACCTTGGTGGGGGGCAGAAATGGCCAGACCAGAACCACAATTGCCCAGACTAGAGCGCAGACAAAGAAGCTCGCACAGCACGCGTAGCATGGCCCGTAGAAACAGGTTTTTTCGACGGAAGAAAAGACAAAATGACAGAACGTAGGAAGATTTTTACCGATTTAAGCATGGAAATGTTTGAAATATAGAAAAGTAATGTTACTATTCTCCAATTGTGTACTAATAGTGTCATACTTGTGCAAAAAAACAGTCGATTTGTGTACAAATAACAATAAAATAACTTTGTCTTTTCTTGGTAGAATAGAGATAGAATTGGTCATGCTACGCGTGCTGGGCGTATAGAATGCTAGTCCCGCAGTGAGTACAGTAGCTGAGCCAAAAATATAAAAATAAATTTACACATAAATGAACTTTTACATATTTATTGGCCCGACGTGTCTCCGGTGACTTTAGATTTCTCGTTACGACTAACACTGGGAGTATCATAGCGCAGCGGTTCCCAAACTTTGTACTGCAGCGCCCTGGTGTAGTAATGCAGAAGAGGGGTGCTTTGAGACGCTCCTGTTAACCATTCCCCGAATAGATTTTGCACGGATCTAAGATTCTTTAAATGATAAATGTTATTATGCAAATTAGTTTTGACATATTCTTTTACATGTCATAAATTACTTTACTTTGTTACAAGAAGTAGATAGTCTCATTCAACTCTCTTGTAGCCTTAAATGCGCTGGTCAGAAACGGGTGAAGGCGGATCATCCGCTTCAGATTTAACTCCTAAACTGACCATGATCCTCAGACATGATGGACAGACTACACAGAAAGAAAGAGTGCCCTCAAAATCAGATTAACGTCTTCCGATTTGTTGTAATTTTTACACAGTTAATTCATAATTTAGTTATAATTCACGACAAAGGCGTTAATACGTATAATATTTTTAAAATATTTAGTTACAATTGTAACCTGGTAGGTATCGACCAGCTTAGGCGCCGAGACTAAACACTAACCGTAGTACCACAAAAAGTTAAAGATCTTTTGAACACATCTTCTTTCTACACTTCAAAACGACCCTTATATGAACGTCAAATGCTATTGTGCAGTTGACATTTTTTTAGACAAGTGTTTTCCTTTTTTGCAGCAAGAAGGTAAATCTGATAGTGCGCCATGAGTCGAAAAAGTTTGGGTACCTGTGGTCTATGGTCTAATAGCTACCTACACAATATACAGCCAATCATATCGCGGTCAACAGTCGTCCAAGCGTGGTGATTGCTTATCAATGTACCCTCGGGATTGTCTGTCTGAGTTCGTGTTTGGTGTGTAAATGTATTCGCATTTAGTTAATTACTGGTTGTTGAACTGTGAAGTTTGTGCTTTGGCGTTGATTTAAAATTTGTAGAAGGTTAATGCACCTAATTGAGATGCTTATAGGTTGCATCTTATTCCCATGCCCTCGTGCCTTTGTCTTGGGGTCGGCACTCCATGTCTCATTGAGCAGGGCTTATAGTTTACATGATTCTAAACGGTCATTTTGTATAAATTCTTAAATGCTTCATCAATTAACGATTGGGGCCCTAATTTTTACCGCGATATTTTATAAATGACGCGATGGCAGAATATTTTTACATTCCATTGTGATAATGCTTTCAAAGAGCTTTTGACAATCTGTGATTTCAGTTTCCACGTTTGAAAACCACTACACCACAATTTGCCGCAGTGCTCTGCTCACTCAAATGGAAACGTTACCTACAGCGTTCGATGAATTTTGCCATATACTGTATTTTTTTTTATCGTGGTAAAATCATCACATGAGTCCTCCCACCCAGGGCAGAGCGGGAGGGACTGTCAGACCGTACTGACTAAAATCCACGGTGTCCTTCAATAACCCTTTACGTTCCGGGGTCACGGCATCGCTATCAGGAACCAGCATGATATATCGCGGCACTGCCCTATCCCAACTGGTCAACCAGAGGTTTAGAGAAACAGAGCAGTACTTATGTTTGCACATGTTATGTTCCTTTTTTAATTTTATATTTTTTAAATATTTTTATTCCTTGTTTTTTATGCCAAATTTCTGTATTTCTCTAAATTTTTCTATAACTTTGTTTTTAACGTTTTTTCTCAAATACAAACAAACGCTTGTATACAAGAACCTCCCATGTCCTACAAAAGTATTTCTCAAATATTATTGCCCCTTTATTATGTCAAAGCTTAACTACGCAGGAAAGCTAGAACTTAATCTCCCGTTAAAAAAAAAATTTAGTTTAAAAACATTTTTGATTATTTTTAATTGCTTGATTACATTATTATTAATTAAACACTTAGAGAAGCTAGAACCCATACACCTGGTATGGTTTATTTCAAAACTTATATTTCACAAAAAAATATATTGTTTGTTGATTGTACTAATTTTGCACAAACTCTTACAAGGGCTAATACACAAATATACACATCTTTACTTTCCAATTCTAACTTTCACATCTTCGCACACACCTATACAAAGGCACTCACACAATTATACACTTAAAAACATGTCTTATGGAAGAATCTTTTGTAACATAAAAGTACTTAAATGTCTCGCAGCAACAAACATTCTATATAAAATCACCTCACAGAGTCATAATTTTCATCTTTATGTTATATCACTCAAAAATGGCTTTACTTAGCGTATCCAATGACCTAGACGAAACCTTTAACATAGAATGTCGCTTAGTAGAATCTCTTGAAAGCTGTAAGAATATACTAAACTCTTCCAAAGACAACATTAAGGTGCTAACATATAATATCAGAAGTTATCAGAAAAACTTCGCTGACTTTCAAATTGCTCTAAATCGGTTAAACTCGAACATCGATGTTATCGTGCTCACTGAATGCTGGTTGACTGACGGCTCCATTATAGAGGACCTGCAGGGCTACTGTTCATACAGAACATCTAAACAAATAAATAAAAACGGGGGAATTGTTATTTACACAAGAACAGCCTGGAACAGCAGTATTGCTACCGTAGAGTCAAACCTCGCCGACGCCGATAGTATATTAATAAAAACCAACAACAAATTAAGCCTATTAGCCATTTACCGGTCTCCCTCTTTTACAAACACAGAACAATTTCTCAATTCGCTGGACTCCGTTCTGCTAGATCACAAAAATCAACAAACACTTATTGTGGCCGGAGATATTAACTTAAACATAAACGACCCAAGTAATAATCAAGTTTCTAACTACTCCTGTCTCATGGCCTCACACGGTTTATCCCCCGCAATAACTCTACCGACAAGATCCGGAACTTGTATCGACCACATATTTATAAAATCACCAGCAAAACCTTTTGGTCTCGTTTGTAACCTATCCATTACCGATCACGACCTTGCCATGTGTAGTGTCCCCATTAAACCGGAACGCCCTAAAATCATTAAACGATGGAGAGTCAGAACTGACTGGTCCGCTGTAGCTGGCGAGATCACAAATACAAACTGGGATCCAGTTACTGACTCATCTTGCGTAAACACTGCCTTAAACTACTTCAATGACATTATCTCATGTGCCACCGACAAACACACTCAAAATGTCAAACTTAGTCGCAGGATGACCAACATCCAGCCCTGGGTCACTCCTGGTCTAATTAGGTGCATGAGACAACGCGACAAACTTCATCTCGAATGCAAAGCCAACCCTGACGATTACACAAAAAAACTTATGTACACTAGATATAGGAACTTCGTATACACACTTCTTCGAAAACTTAGAAACCTACACTACAGACACGAAATTGAAGAAAACCAGAAAAACCCAAAAAAGCTTTGGACGGCTATAAAACATATTTGTGGAACTGAATCTCATAAAAACTCCTCTTCAAACCTAATTGCGTCCAGTATCTCCCCAACTTCATCACTTGATAACTGCAACCGACATTTCGTCTCTGTTGGGGAAAAACACGCAGCCAAGATATTAGACAAACTCTCTACCACTCATCTCTCGTTAATAGAATCAAACGTAATTCCGAGCTCTATCCCACAATCCTTCTATCTGCATCCGACCGACGAAGAAGAAGTTTCCAACATAATACGCAGTTTGAAAATAGACAGCGCACCTGGACCAGACCAACTAAATGTTCCATTACTCATAAATACCCGTGCAAGTATAACTAAGCCACTTACGCACATCTTCAATTTAAGTTTGGAAACAGGAGTATTTCCTGACTGCTGGAAAACTGCTGCAGTGTCCCCTATCTACAAAAGTGGTCCCAAAGAAATGCCTGAAAATTATAGACCTATTGCCCTGTTGAGTATTGTCTCTAAAGTTTTGGAAAAAATAGTGAACAAAAGACTGATGAATTTTGTAGAGAAGCATAACCTCGTCTCAGATAGGCAGTTCGGATTTCGTCAAGGAAGATCCACCGAAGACGCGGTCTCACTTTTGACAAATCAAGTTTCCCACCACATAGAAAAAGGAGAATGTTGTGTCGGTGTCTTTCTTGATTTGGCAAAAGCCTTCGACACGGTGTCACCAGGGCTGCTTCTAAAGAAACTCGAGGCAATAGGTATAAGAGGAACACCTCTAGAATGGTTCCGTAGCTACTTAACTTCACGGTACCAATATTGTAAAGTAGGCACGTACAAAAGCAAGTTACTTCCTATAGCGTTCGGTGTTCCGCAGGGCAGTACACTTGGCCCAACATTATTTACGCTATATATTAATGACGTAGTAAATCTGCCACTTAGAAACGCTACAGTGATAGCCTACGCTGACGACACAGCCATCGTCTTCCACGACACTTCATGGGACCGAGTGTACCAACTGGCGGAACAAGGTCTCTATCAGATAGCTCAATCACTAAACTCTAACCTACTGACACTAAACACCAGCAAAAGCAAATATATTGCATTCTCTAAAACTAACTCTTCCAGTGCCTCCCAAACTATGTCCCTGAAAATATACACTTGTCCACAGGAACACAACATTGTCTCACACCTGCCGCACCAACCCTGCGCATGTATAGCCCTTGAACGGACTGATACGATTAAATACCTCGGAATTACGATAGATAACAACTTAACATACAAAGCCCACATTAACGCCCTCTCCTCCAGAGTACGGAAACTAATACACGTCTTAAAAAAACTCCGCGACTGTACCCCACACGACATTTTGCGAATGGTCTACATTGCTCTATGTCAATCAATCATACAGTACTGTATCCGAATTTGGGGACGCGCTGGCAAGAGCACTTTTATAACGCTAGAGAGAGCGCAACGGGCACTGATCAAGGTTGCACTAAAAAAGCCCTACAGATTCCCTACAGACCTTATCTACCATGAGTTTCAAGTACTCAGGGTACGACAAATATTCATACTCCAAGCAACTCTTAAATGCCATGCAACAATAAAAAAACGGCCCGACTATGAAGACATTATAAAGAAACGCGTCTTTAGGGTACCCATACCAAATGCAAAATCCGAACTAGCTAGACGGTGCACCTATTTCTCACTTCCCAACACTTATAATAAAGTATGTAATATCTGTGACCTAAAGGAGTGCTCAACTGCAACCTGTAAGAAAACCCTAATTTCGGCACTATTAAAATTATCATACGACGATACCGAAGCCTTGATATAGCACCTACACATACATACACTTACATACACACACACACTCTCTCTCACACACACACACACACACTCACACACACGCTCGCACATACACTAATAATCAAGCCCAACATTAACCTATTGTTACTTTATTTTGTGTTTACAACTGTACGAATTCGTTAATTTATTGTCAAACATCTTAATTATATTAAGAGTATTTTGTTATTTTTCTTTTTGTAACTATTATCTTAATTTCAACTGTAATGTAACTTTGGAATATTTTGCTCTCCAGAGCCACAAGATACAAGCGATGCTTAGTTTGTGGCTCACCAAACACAATGTCACACTGTAATTTACTTTTTGATGAATAAATTTTATTATTATTATGGTTTTAAACTTTCGTTTTTCTCAGGTTATTGTAACCTGGTATTTATAGAATCTCACGGGTGTCAACCAAGGCGAGATCCTAGTTATCTGTTTGTGGATGTAAATCATTTTGTACTGCTGCGGAATTACTATTCAAGTCTAGTTGTAAAAATTTTCTGACTATTCGACAAGTGTTTAGTATGGCGGCTTTTTGCAATGTTAGATATGTGTATTTAGACAGATTAAGTGTATTAAAACTATTGAATATTTGTTTCGGAATAACACCTGTTGTTGATATAACAATTGGGACTATTGTGACTCTATTCATTTTCCAAACTCGAGTAATTTCCTCTTGCAGTTCAGTATATTTCCTGATTTTTTCTGAGATAGTTTTTTGTATGTTATTAGTGTTAGGGACTGCAATATCTATAATATATGTGTGTTTATTTTCTTTGTCAACAAGTGTTATGTCCGGTCTGTTGTTGTAAATGGTGTGATCAGTCATTATCGCTCTGTCGTAATACATTTTGTAGAATTGATTATCCAAAGTAGCTTTAGGTGAATACTTGTAGTACGGTGTGTATGGGTCCTGCATGAGATTAAATTTAATTGCGAGTTTTTGGTGTATGATGTTAACTAGTTGATTATGTCTGTGGGTATAGTCGTTTTGAGTTAGTGTGCTACAAGCTCCCGTGATGTGTTGTATTGTTTCAGGTTTACTGTGACATTTCCTGCATAAATCATTTCTTATTGTACTATCTTTTATAATGTATTTACGGTAATTTTTAGTATTGATGACTTGGTCTTGAATGGCTAACATAAACCCTTCTGTTTCCGGAAATAGTTCGCTTAATTCCAACCACTTATTAGATGCTTCTTTATCAATGTGTGTTTGGTGAAGATCGTTGGGATGTCTTCCATGCAGTTCTTTCTGCCTCCACTTGCTATGTATCTCTTCTATATGTCTCGCTTTATCTATTGTCTCAAAATTGCTATCCTCGCTAAGGTTTAGTGGTGTGTATTGTTTATCTATTTCTGTAATTGTTTTGTGTAACTGACTATCGTTTTTCTTTCGAGTGAAAAATTGTTTAAGGTTTAAGACTTGTCTTTTATGAAGATGTGATATTTCAATTAATCCCCTGCCACCTTCTTTTCTGGGCAAAATAACTCTCTCTATTGCTGATTTGGGATGATGATATCTATGTTGTGTCAGGGTGGTTCTTGTTTTGACTTCAAGGGCGTGTAGTTCTGTGTTAGACCATTTTATGACACCGAAAGAATACGTGAGTACGGGTATGGCGTAAGTGTTAATAGATTTAAATAAATTTTTGCTCGACAGATGCATTTTGCATAATGAATGTATCCTACTACTATATTCTCTTTTAAGTTTATCTTTAATAGTTCTATGTTCTAATAGTCGTGCTTGGTTATATCCTAAATATTTGTAAAGTTCTTCGTCTTTCATCGCTTCAATGACTTCATCGGTGTCTGTTGAGTAATTCCCTTCTATAATCTTGCCTTTCTCTATATTTAATTTTCGGCATTTGTCTAGTCCAAAATCCATTCTTATATCTTTTGAAAATGTTGATGTTATGTTTAACAAGTTATGCAAATCTGTATTTTTATTAGAATATAATTTTAAATCATCCATATAAAGTAAATGTGTTATTTGGTGCAATATTGATCTACCTTCTTTAATATCAAACCCTAATCTAGAGTCAATTAATGCTCGCGAGAGTGGATTTAGGGCTAGGCAAAACCATAGCGGGCTTAATGAGTCCCCTTGAAAAATACCTTTTTTTATTGCTATTTCTTCTGTGCATATGTTTGTTGTTTTAGTTTGTAATTTAAGTGTTGTTCTCCAGGATTGCATAGTATTTTCGAGAAAATTAATAATAGTTGGGTTGATTTTATAGATTTTTAGTATGTCAATTAACCATGAGTGTGGAACGCTATCAAATGCCTTTTTATAATCTATGTATGCTATGTATAAGTTTTTCCTAGTCCTCTGTACATATTTCAAAATAGTGGAATCGATAATTAGTTGCTCTTTACATCCCATATGCCCGCGTCTACATCCTTTTTGTTCCTCGGTTAAGATATTGTATTGTTCGGTGTGTTTGATAATTTTGTTTGTGATGCATGATGTTATTATTTTGTATAAGGTTGGTAAGCAAGTGATTGGTCTATACTGCGACGGATCCTGGGTTTTATTTGATTTAGGGATCATGTATGTAATTCCTTTAGTTAGAAAATCTGGAATATTTTGATTGCCTTTCAAAATATCATTAATTTGTTCTGCTAACGTACTATGAAGTGAATGAAGTCGTTTAAACCAAAAATTATGTATACTATCTATTCCAGCTGCTTTCCAGTTATGAGTTTTATTTATAATTGTTTTTATTTCAAGAGTATCTATATCTTCAAATGGCATTTCATCTATTGTTTCTGACCTATAAATTTCTTCTTGTATCCATTCTGCTTTTTTGTTATGACTACTGCTATCTGACCAAATCCCTTGCCAGAATGCTCTTAAGGACTCTTGAGACGGAGGGTTGATGATGGTTGTATCGTTACCTTTAAGTTTTCTATAAAATTGTTTCTCACTTGTTTTAAATAATCTATTATTATCTTTTCTTTCTTTTGCTTTTTTGTATCTTTTTAGCCTATGGCTTTTAACTAAAAGTTTTTGTTTTAATGTGTCTAAGTGATCTTCTATTGTTTTGTTATAATTTCCATGCGAACTGTGTTGTCTAGTATTTTTCATTATTTGTTTTACTTTCTCTTCTAATTTTCTTGATATGTTACCGCTTTTATATTGTGTTAGTCTATTTATGTCTTTTCTTAGTTGATCTATATCTGACTCTAACCTTTGTTTCCATGGTGGATCTTTTTTAATGCTGCTGTCTCTTTTATTGCTACTTCTATCTATATTTATTTTTAATTTAAAGTGAGCTGCGATTGTTATAGCTATAGAGTATATTAAAGAATGTGTGTCGCTTAAGTTTTCTAATGATGATCGTTTATGGGGTATAATCTTTTGATTGAATATAGTAATGATATTTGATAATTGACGAGATTGTCTCATTTTTGGTAATAATGGTCTGCATGCAGGGTCCATTCCATTGTATTTTAACATATTTGTTTCTAGATCGTTACTTAATGTATCTATTAAGGAAGGGTCAAACTCAACATTATTTTGTATTTGGGCTAATTCGGAATTATCTGCAATAGATTGGTTGCTGTGTTGTGTGTTTATAATGGATTCTGTAGCAAAATATTCAGTGCTTGACATTGTGTCCAGTTCTAGTTCTTGTGTAGTGTTAATGTTTTGTGTCATACTTTCCTCTTCTTCTCTTTTAAGTTGTTCTGCTATTTCGTATTTAATTCTATTTAAAATGTCATCTGATAAAAGTTTATTTCTGATAATGACTCGTCTTTGATCTGCAACTCTCTGTTCTGTAACATTAATATCTGGATATTGTAATTTGAATTGTTCATGTAATCGTGTGCAGTACATAGTTTTGTCCTCTTCAAGTTTAGTAATGTGATAGTAGGTGCGCATGATGAATATGTTTATATCTTCAGTCCATTTCATGCGCACTCTGGGTTTACCCGCTTTGGTGGTCGCAGGCTGAGTAGCTGACGCCGCCTGCGAAACATCCAAGACGGGGGATGTAACTGCTCTACTGTCATTGTCTAGTCTGTCAGTCAGTTCGGCTGTAGTATTTTTATCGGGGAGAACCCGCCTGCTCAGTCCCCCACCGCCGATGGATCGTATGCTGAGACACCCAGCATCGGCCCCAGGTGTGCCCCGACGATTGCCCTCGGGTAGCGGTCCTATACGTACTTTCTTTGACCTAGTCTCCATGTTAAATGGGTTTCCAGAGCCACGTTAGCCACGCCAGTAATATTTAAGTCGTGTGTCCGCCCCCCACGTGATTAGGTGTTCAATCAGGACGTGTGGTTGTTTTAGGGGGCTTATTATTATTATTATTATTAATTCGTACAGTCCCGCGACCGCCATAAACTGTGATAGGGAATATAAATTTAAAGAATTGTGAGGAATAGCCTGCAGAGAACGAATGTTAAAATTAAATGACATTAGCACAGCTTAACAGCGTGCAATAACTGCTATCATCATAGTTGTTAAGAATTATTGGACAGACGATCTGGTGAAGACCACAAGGAACGCTCTGGATGCAAGCCGCTTCTAACGGTTGGTCTCGCTGTCCGACCATGGACCATGCCCGGGTCGACGGCGCTTTGTGTTCCACGCGCGCCTCAAAGAGAGTCAGCAAAGTGTCGGGGCCTGTAGAGGGCTAAAGCCTGCCGAGGTCGCGGGACTAACGAATTACCGTGACCCCGGTACGTAAAGGGCTATTGAAGGACACCGTGGATTTTAGTCAGTACAAGTCTGACAGTCCCTCCCGCCCTGCCCTGGGTGGGAGGAATTATTTGATGAATTTACCACGCTAAAAAAAAAAATCAGCAGGGCAACTGGTCCTATTGGAAATCTATAGGGGAGGCCTATGTTCAGCAGAGAACGTTCTCAACTTTTGAACGCTGTTTAGTTGTTGATCGGTCTTTTTAACCAACGAAAAAAAAGGAGGAGGTTTTCAATTCGACATGTTTATTTTTTTTATATGTATAATAAGCACCTATATGCTGTGTGCATTGTTCTCTGCCAATTCTTCCCAACTAGATATTTTTGAACAAACATTTTAATCTTCATCAAAAAAATATATTAGTTATGACAATAAGTACTTAAAAGGTTGTGGTGCATTTTAAACTTGACACGTACTTCACTCTGCGGATGCGCCCGTAGATTCATATCTCTGTTACATCGCAAGGACGATTTTATAGACCCTACCACCGACTTCGCACATTGCGCAAATCTATTGCTGCACCAAAATCCTGTCCCACACCTTATAAATCAATCTTTAAACAGCCTAAAAAGCCATGAAACGGCAAATAGAATCAATCAATCATTAAACAGATGATACATCAACTTGAAGTCTTGAACCATCAGCCATTTCTGAATTGAATTGTTTTCAAGTTTCAAGATTTCCAATCCTATGAAGATATGACACCATCACGTGAGAGCACGCGAACGAAATTAATCATTGTAAGTGAAGTTGCGGTTTTGTTAAGTGAAGTTAGCGGGTGCGTGTTTTACTGAGGAAGCGGGGAACGTTTTTCGAAGTACATTCTTAGGCTGCTTATCCACAGAAGCGAAGTGAGGCTGCAAAGCGTAGAAACGAACTAACGAATAAGATTGCACAATCTCCGCTCTTCTTCAGTGGTGCAATCCTATTGGTTAATATTTCTCCGTTTGTCCGCTCCGCAGCCTCGCTTCGCTCTTGTTGCCAGAGGTCGACAGCCTTAGAAATGGTGACAGTAAGGCGCTTTAAGGGATTGCCTTATGCAAAGAGGGCGGTCGTTGTGGTGGATTATTTTAATGTTTTTTCACTTTGTCTTCATTATAGAAAACTGATATAGCGCCGGTCGGAACATGTAAAAGCTTTTCTTTTGTCGTCGGTAAGTTAAAAGTTTAATGCATTGTCATCAGCTTAAGTATTTTGCAAATGAAGTATCATCTTCATATATTAACGTGAATGTTATAAATTATACCGAGTATTCCATCAAAATGAAGACGCACAAAGAACCTCCTGCATTTATACCATTACGATAAAATGTTCTGATGTACGTTGTAGTTTAGTTATACAACTTTTTTATGCTCGTCAAAGTTATGAGTTTCGTTTAAAGGTTTGAGTGCACAGATGTTCGTAAAATGCGGAAATGGTGTAACTGCAAGTACCAATCCACAATTAATAACCCGTTTTTATTAAGAGTTTGTACATTTACTTATCTAACTAGCACCTTACCGCCACGTCTCTCGTAATATTCGTAAGTCGTACTATGATTTTTTTTAATAATCCTTAGGCCGGCATAAATCAGCCATACTTTGACCGCTGGAAGCAGTCAGAACCAACTGCTCCAAGCTGCGATTGTCTTCGACGTACACACTGATCAGTTCCGGATTAACCCATGAGCAAATTAAACAATTGCTTAGGGCATCACGTCTTGGGAGGCACCATAACCGGACCGAAAACATATTTGCTAGAGGCTGTGGATTTTGGGGTAAAAACCCTTGGAAATATATAAATGATATTTATTATTGCAAGTAGGTTAATATCAACACTTTCACACGTCGTCTTTTTACAAACTGTTTAGTATCGGACTACTCTGAGAAGAAACAGCCGAAACAAACTCAGAGGTCACTGTCTATTTTAAAGTTCAGACATTGGTAATCATACGAGGGCTATGTAGGTTAATGTCTAAGATGGTCTTTTGAAGAAAGAACCACACAGATTTGAGTTGACCTGTCAAGTCAGTGCAAGCATTTGTCAGTTATTGTGTAGCTCGACTCATAATTCAAGGAGCTCAACGTAACCACGAACAATACCAAAGAAAGGACATTTGTAAAGAAACCAAACCTATCCGAGGAAGAATGGTTAAATTTTCTACTGCACTCCGCTCGCTATTGCATCAGTTATCAGTATGCAGATATTAGTACAAGCGATTTGATCCCCGCTTTTCTACCATCAATGTAAACTCTACTTCAAATGCCACTTAACTTTGTAAGAATATTGAATATGGCCGCATATCGCTAAATGGGTTAATAACACAGATTTATGTAACGTCGTATTAGATCATTAGAAAAGTGTGAAGAATGAGAATTATGCTCAATTATTTGCGAGTTAAGTCACACTTGGAGGGACTGTCTGACAAAATCCACGGTGATCCATCAATAGCTCTTTACGTTCCAGGGTCACGGTTACCTGATGACACAATCACACGACCCACCATAAAATAGCCTGGAAATGTTCCTGGGATAAATAGTTAAACGCCTGCCCTCGTAAATGTTAGTACACAATAAAATGGAATACAAGATGTGAACTCGAACATGAAACAGTAGATGTTAGTAGAAAGGTTGCTATCAATATTTAGTGAACTTTTATTTAATGCCAGATTCTTCATTAAAACATATTGTCTTGTGTAAAAAGATCTCCCCACGTTTTTAGTTCAATCAATTTAACTTGCTTTTATAAAAGAGTAACCATGACGTACCTTGTCAGTTCTTCTCCATGGAAACGGCCAACCTGGACTATATTCACATGTAGACCTTTTAAAAGTACTCATTAAGCCCTATATGAAAGGAAATCTATATATATATATATATAAAAGGAGAACTGACTGACTGACATATCAACGTACAGCCGAAACTACTGGGGCTAGGAATGTGAAATTTTGCACACGGCTTCCTATTATAATGTAGGGGAGCACTAAGAAGGGGTTTTTGGAAATTTAACCTTTAAGGGGGTGAAAAGGGGGGAATTAGGAAAGTACGTAACCCACGCGGATGAAGTCGCGGGAAAAGTGCTAGTATTTTTATAACTTATTACTTAAGCTATTAACGAAAATATTGGTCGCGGGACTTAACGTATTACCATGACCCCGGAACGTAAAGGGCTACTGAAGGACACCGTGGATTTTAGTCAGTACGAGTCTGACAGACCCTCCCGCTCTGCCCTGGGTGGGAGGACTCATTTGATGATCTTTCCACGTAAAAAAAATTGACAAAGATACTGGTTGTATGAGCCGTTTAGAGATGGTACGTACGTACATGCAGCATCTTTCGGGTCCAGGATGTTGAGAGAATACTTCTTATCCCGATAGCACATTTTTGTTACATAATTAATTGCAAGAAACTTGTTTAATTTAACAGAGACCGGAAAATCCGGTCTGTTTAAATCAAATAATGCCCAAAATAAACTCGATTATAAATCAACAATGGTAGATGAGGAACACGAAGAGAATTTGACAGCCTAGCAATTTACTTCAGATTGTCTATCTTGTTAACCAAATATTACTGAATCGTTTTACCGTTTGTTAAAAGCCCTTTCACCCTTTATAGAATATTAAAAACGACCCAATGCATGTAATACCTAAATACGAGTAAACAAAATCGAATAATTTGAAACTGTTCAAATAATATTTTTTGTCAAAATGGGAATTTGCGAAGGACGAATGATTGTTAACGCTTTTACGATATTTACAAAATGAATGGATGTTCCATCAATCCTTTCTAAATGGATTAAAATATTATCTTTTATGTAGGTAGGTTCTTTTACAACGTAGGCAAGAAGGAAGGAAATAAACTCGCGATTTTATTTTAATTTAAAACTAACTGTTGCCAGCATTTTCACCCCATATTCCCTGCCAGGGTCGCGGGACTCAGAAATTACCGTATAGCCCTTTATGTACCGGGGTGTTACATAAAGGGCTATTGAAGGACACCGTGGATTTTAGTCAGTCAAGTCTGACAGTCCTTCCCGCGCAGCCCTGGGTGGGAGGACTCATTTGATGATTTTACCACGATAAAAAAAAGGGAACATAATTCGGGAAAATTGGAATAACAACTCTCCTATGTGTTAGTCCAGATTATAAACTATCTGTGTATCAAATTTTATCCAAATCTGTTCAGTAGTTTTTGTGTGAAAGAGTAACAAACATCCATCCAAACAAACTTTCACGTTTATTAATATTAGAAGGATGAATTTGCTCTTCCTGCTGGGGTCGCGGGATTCACGGATTACCGTGACCCCGGTATGTAAAGGGTTATTGAAGGATGCCGTGCATTTTAGTCAGTACGAGTCTGACAGACTCATATGATGATTTTACCATGTTAAAAAAAATGAATGAATGAATTTGCTCTTGGATTTAATCGAGCCCTAGCAAAAATAAGACCTAAGATGGAGAAAGGAGTTTCTTGCTCATTCTTCTCCATAGAGATCTTCGCTTTGGAATGAGCACCTACGGTACTTTCACAGTTTTTATGTCTTGTGACTGGGACTGTAGCACCATAACTATTTTTGTACTAGTTTTATTTTATGTCTTTTGACAATTCAAAAGTGCCTGTAATTGGCCTAGTTGAAATAAATGATTTGATTTGATTTGAAAATCTCATCCAGAAGTAACCAGAATCTTGCTCTGTATAAACTGTAAGCCCCAGGCAGCTCTGGTGAGGTCTACCGCCGTCAGTGTGATCACTCAGCCGTCAGCACAGGTCTCAGGTGGCCTACCATGACGCAAAGCGAGAGTAATTCCACTGTAGGAACGAGATGGCGCTATACGAATTGTATAGCTCTGTCCCTTTCCCACACTGGAATCAGTCTCGCTTTAAGATGTCATGGTAAGCCACCTGGTAGTTTGTGATGACGTTGCACGGGATGGATCGCGAGGTTGGATCTCACCAGCCTCAACTTATTGTTTCTATTTTGAAGTAACCACAAATCAAACATTCCAGTATTCCACTACATTAAAACAGGCCTCGCCGCCGATAAAATAAATTGGTAGACGCGAGCCACATCTCTAGTGCGCGCTAGTAGCTATTAAGTCGCCTCCAGATGCCACTCACAAGTAATATCTCACTATTAGGGTTGGCGACGACAGTACAGTAAAGCCTCTTTTAGACGGAGCAAGAACTCGCATGTGAGTTTCACTACATTGCGGTATTTGTTTGATCAACTGAATTCGTTGTACCTATAAAGACCGCTATGTAACGCAACTCGCGTGCGAGTTCCTGCATCACGTCCAAATGAATAAATGAGGCTTTAGTCAGTGAATTTTCTGAATTATAGAGTAACTAGAATTGTGTCTTTTACAATGTGTTTGTACTTCCTATAGAAGTTTATCTTTGATATCACTAACATTGTTGTAGGACACCTGAATGTTAAGATGGATGTGTGGAGTGACAAGAACGGATAAAGTAAGGAATGAGTTTATAAGGGGAAGTTTGAAAGTGGCGCCTGTTACAGAAAAAATGAAAGGGAATCGTCTGTCTTGGTATGGACATGTGATGAGGAGGGATGACACTCATGTGACTAAGAGAGTGATAAGTATGAATTTTGATGGATGGAGAGGAAGAGGAAGGCCAAAGAAAAGATGGATGGATTGTCTAAGGAATGATATGGAAGAAAAAGGAGTGAATGATACTGTGACGTTTAATAGAGGAGAATGGAAGAAAAAAACGTGTTGCGCCGACCACAAGTAAAATGGGATAAGGGCAGGAAGATGATGATGATGATGTTGTAGGGCACCTGGATGTTTATCTATACTTATATTATAGAGCTGTAGAGTTTGTTTCTTTGAACGCGCTAATCTCAGGAACGACTGGTTCGAATCAAAACAATTTTTTGTGTTGGATAGTCCATTTATCAAGGAAGACTATAAGCTATATAACATCACGCTACGAACAATAGGAAGCAGAAGAACCGAGTATCGGGGTTGAAACCGCGGGGAAAAGCTAGTAATCAATATAAGCCTTAAGCCATTTCAAAAGCCTGGAGACTTCTCGATGCCAAAAGGTGACCACATACTAAAATGCAAGAATGATTAGCTGCATTGCTTTGTTTCCGGTTTTGACTACGATTTCTCGCCATTAGAAAATATCAAATGTGCGCGTGACGGTTTTATTAGGCATTTTGTAACGTTAGGTATACCTCAAAGTCCTCCCACCCAGGGCAGAGCGGGAGGGACTGTCAGACTCGTACTGACTAAACTCCACAGTGTCCTTCAATAACCTTTTACGTTCCGGGGATACGGTAATTCGTACAGTCCCGCGACCTCACCTTATATATGTATGTACCTATACACACATTTCCCCAGGATCGTTCACAACCGAATTTTACTTGGAAATGTTAACAGCGAACGTGATATACATAATGAATATCTTTCTATTCTATCAAACAGGCCCAACATTTCTAACACCCCGAGCTTTCAAAAGTTTCATCGATTTACAAGTTACAGCTGAAACTTTCAGAGTCAGTCTCTTTTTTCGATTATCTTCTTCTTTCAACTTTCTTACAATTTCCAGCCGACATTTATAGGTGACTTTCTATTGTGTTTCAATTTTTCAGCCTGTAAAATGGTTGCAAGTAGCAACCCTACAATTTCTAAATCACGGTCAAACCTTGACTTATGTTTAATAACTCAAGGCTTTGCAGATTTTTTTTTATTACCGCATGGCTGTCGCGTTTATTATTTTTCTATTAGGGGATATTTTTGATGATTGTAATCAAGTTGAGTGAAAGAAAATTATGTTCTTCAAATTTTTAAGGATTTATAAGCTTCATTTATGTTTGTAATCCTATAAAACAAGAGGTTTTACGGAACTCATTAGTAAACCATTTTCAGTAGGTAGAATCCTGGGTAACCTACCCAGGATTGTACTGAAAAACGGTTCAAAACCGAAACCCAGGATTGGCCTTAAGGAGATGGTTCCGGTAACGGTACCAGATCATAACTGTCATAAAAAGTATTGCCATCATAAACCAAGGTGTATTTTTTCTCAATCTATTGAGGAGAATTTGTTCAAAATTCAGTTGCAAGATGTGTCCCCGAAGCAAGTTAAAAATAAAAGCTAGCAAAAATATTCGTGAGCATTCTAAAATTGATTTTCTCTATACTAAACGGCTTCAGAATTGAACGGAGTCGATCCACGTGAACAGCTTGGTACAACGGTATAGAATATCAAAGGAACACGTGTCTTTGATGACATCACAACGATAGACGTCCTTTAGAGATGGACACGTGTCTATAAATGTGATACAAAGCTTTTCATCCAATTACTTCTGAAGCAAATTGTTTACAACATTAAGATAGACCAGTTGCATCCTATTTATTAAGTGCGAACTCCTCCCACTTCGAAAGTACGCATGGGGAACCCACTATTCTACTAATTCTACTAATATTATAAATACGAAAGTTTGTGAGAATTGATATATGGGTGTTACTTTTTCCCGCAAAAACCACTGACCGAATTTGGCACACATTTAGTTTACAACCTGGATGGACACATAAAGTATTTTTTATCTCAGTATTACGTTCCGGTCGCGGGACTGTACGAATTACCATGACCCTGGAACGTAAAGGGCTATTGAAGGACACCGTGGATTTTAGTCAGTACGAGTCTGACAGTCTCTCTCACTCTGTCCTGGGTGGGAGGACTCATTTGTTGATTTTACCACGATAAAAAAAAGGTATTACGTTCCAATTGGATAATTCTCGAGTTCGTCTGTTGAGGTAGATGTCAATTTAGGTCACTGTCAGTAGAATTAATGACAGATTTATAGCGAGACTTATGATTATGACGTAACGAACGACTTTGAGACGATTTTAATGCTTTATACGATGAAATGGTTGCAATCGTAATTGTAATAAAGTTATGAACAAGGCTGGTAATCATAATTTTTATATTGGTACCTATGTTTTATGAAAGTTACATTTATGTTTGTACTTTTCTCACATTGCCTTGGTATGGATACCTGCGATAGATTGGGACTTGGATCATTTGTGTGTTTAAGACATCTACGTGTTTTGACAGAATGTCATAGAAAAACGAGTCAAAAATAAATGTACAAATACAGTTGAAAGTCATTGAAGAAATACAAAATGAGCTGGACATGATGGCGAATCAACATTTTAACACTTTGACGGAGGCCGAAGATTGCTAGGGTCGCGGGACTACCTTATCAGGTAACCGTGACCCTGGAACGTAAAGGGCTATTGAAGGATCACAGTGGATTTTAGTTAGTACAAGTCTGGCTGTCCCTTCCGCCCTTCCCAGGGTAGGAGGACCCATTTGATGATTTTTCCACAATAACATACATAAAAAAAAAACATTTTAACACAAGATTCTCTTTCGTTACAGAAGCACTGAAGCTGTACGGCGAAAGACTATCAGAATGGGAGAGGAACGAGGTGAGGAAGTACCCAGAGGTGTGGTTCCTCGGCCTGGAGTCCAACAAGGTGCAGGCCAGGGCCAACTTGCCCAACAACTGCGGCTTTGATGACGAGAACGGCAGCTATAATAAGGTGAGGGAGCAATAACTACTTTTTCTTTACCTAGCTTTAAGAGCAAGAGCACAAAGAAAAACAAACATTTTCAAGTTTAAGTGGTGTTCGGGAAGCTCTGGTGAGATTCGCGGGAAACCGCGACTTTCGTTTGGCATCGCTAAGGGGGAGGCCTTGTGACGGGGCCTGTAGAGGGCCAAAGCCTGTCGGGGTCGCGGGACTAACGAATTACCGTGACCCCGGTACGTAAAGGGCTATTGAAGGACACCGTGGATTTTAGTCAGTCAAGTCTGACAGTCCCTCCTGCCCTGCCCTGGGCGGGAGGACTCATTTGATGATTTTACCACGATAAAAAAAAGGGCAGGCCTTTGTTCAAAAGTGGACGTGTTCCGGCTGATGATGATGAAGATCACAAAGGTCTTGTGCGTAACCGGTGTGCGTATATGATCAGATAGCATTAAAATAGTATAGTATGATGGATTTGGTAGATACAATTCTTTATTTGCATGAAATACGGAACAGTTGATTTTCTATTTAAGAAGGTTTCATATAATTCGTTCCAAGATGGAATCAAAAGATCGGCTACTCAGGAGTTTTGATCATCAACATTGGTGAAGTTCTATATACAGGGTGTCCCAAAACTCAACGTCAAGCCGAAACGGGGTGACAGGATTGATCATAACCATCACGAGAAAAATCTGAAAAAAAATCTATCCCATGCAGTTTGAAAATTATGGGCATTTTAAGAAAAACCTAGAAATGTGATCAAACTGTACCATTTTTCGGTTATTGTGGTTATTCTTTTTTATTTTTGTTCATTTGAACTTTGGAAACGTAATCCTTAATAACATTTCTAGAATCCCAATAAAAAATAATGACACAATTGCCTCAAGTTTCCGAGAATTGAGACTATTTGTTAAACTACGAATTTAAAATTTTCTAGATTCGTCGACTTTGACAGGCCCTCCTATAAAAAAAATGTACTAGAGTGCCTTGGCAAGTGGCATTAAAAGTTGGCGCATTTAATCAGAATTCTAAAATGGTACAATACTTGTTAGTTCCATACAATAGAAAAGAGTAAAAAAATTAAAACCTCAAGTAACCCGAATTTTGCTATCACATTTTACTCAGTTAAAATGTTTTTAATTCGCACAAGCTGTAGGTAGGTTCTTAATTTTAAGACAAAATGATGAGAGAGATGGATAATGGGTATGTTTGTCATGAGTGAGCGAGACAGATAGTGACGCCACTTTTACCAAAGTGAAAAAAAGTTAGTAAAATAATTAGGTTTGTTGGACTAAAAGTCAGATAGAGAAAAAACATTTTTATTACAATAATAAATAATAAATGTTCAAATTGTTTACCATCAGCCTCAATACAAGCCCTACATCTTCTTAAAAAAGATCTACTTATAAGTCGGGCATATCTTCGAGAGTTGATCGCCTCAGCTGCTTGAGAAATGCGTTCACGCAGGTCGGCTACGTGATCAATGGGCTTTGAGTAAACTTTTTCTTTGAGAACTCCCCAATAGAAAAAATCCAGGGGATTTAAATCTGGTGAACGGGCGGGCCACAAGATAGTGCCTGAACGTCCAATCCACCTTCCCGGATATTCCTGGTCAAGGAAATCTCTTACTTGCACTGCGAAATGCGTACCCATACCCATTATCCATCTCTCTCATCATTTTGTCTTAAAATTAAGAACCTACCTAGAGCTTGTGCGAATTAAAAACATTTTAACTGAGTAAAACGTGATAGCAAAAATCGGGTTACTTGAGGTTTTAATTTTTTTACTCTTTTCTATTGTATGGAACTAACAAGTATTGTACCATTTTAGAATTCTGATTAAATGCGCCAACTTTTAATGCCACTTGCCAAGGCACTCTAGTACATTTTTTTTATAGGAGGGCCTGTCAAAGTCGACGAATCTTGAAAATTTTAAATTCGTAGTTTAACAAATAGTCTCAATTCTCGGAAACTTGAGGCAATTGTGTCATTATTTTTTATTGGGATTCTAGAAATGTTATTTAGGATTACGTTTCCAAAGTTCAAATGAACAAAAATAAAAAAGAATAACCACAATAACCGAAAAATGGTACAGTTTGATCAAATTTCTAGGTTTTTCTTAAAATGCCCATAATTTTCAAACTGCATGGGATAGATTTTTTTTCAGATTTTTCTCGTGATGGTTATGATCAATCCTGTCACCCCGTTTCGGCTTGACGTTGAGTTTTGGGACACCCTGTATATTCTGCCTATTCCACGGGAACAAGGTGCGATTTTATATATTTATTTGTAGGAAAAGAATAATCCGTGAAAATGAACTTAATGTACGATTATGTCCTACTTTCTAGGCAAAAGAGGGCAGCAGATTTATCTTTGATACTTCTGGTGTGATTTAAATGTAAAACTTAACAATATAAAAAAGAGCTCAATTAGGTACGGGGTCATTGAACTCATCATTATTTCCAGTCATCATTAAATTCTACCTTTTACGTATTTTCTGATCCATCACAAATAATCCTTATTTACGCAACATTTTATTGAAAATCTTGAAAGCGAAGCTTAATTAAAGATAAAGATCAAAGTCTTTTTATCCAAATATATAAAAAAAGTTGTATGAATAAAAAAAGGGTCTGGTATTAGCAAATAGGTACTCAAATGGAATTTTAAATAGGATAGCGAAATGGGAATTGAAAGGCCCGATTTTGTACTAAATTAATTGTCTGAAAACCCGAAACTCAACGGATGAAATATTATCCAAAAGAATTTGTTTTACAACGTTGTCGCTAGCCGAGGGCTTTTAGGAATTCATTACCTAATCTTTTGAATTCATAGTAATCTGATCTCTCATATTGCTGGGCAAAGGCCTCCCCATATCCTACCAATCGTTTTTTAATTCCGGTAAAGACAATCCGGAAAGTCACTCAAAAAGGAGTCTAACTCGACACACCAACGTTCTATAGGCTTGTTCCGTCCCTCGTCTTCAGTCACCCACTATGGCCTACCTATCCATACTTTAAGTGTGTCCCACCCAGTCCGATTTTATCCTCGCTTAGTTTTCACCAACATCGGTCACACCCGTTTCTAAGCTTATTACGGTGTTGCGCATTGCTACGTTCCATCACTTTTTGGAAAACCTTGCGTTTATACTTCTGAGCTGCAGTCAAAGATCAAGTTTGAGCGCTAGGATTATCCTTAATGTGGTACTGTTTCTTAACGTGGTAAAAAATAATCAAATGAGTCTTTCCCACCCATACTGTCAGACTTGTACTGATTAAAATCCACGGTGATACTTCAATAACCCTTTACGTTCCAGGGATCATGGTTACCAGATACGTGAGTCCCGCGACAAATATGGTACATATAAAGTATAATTCGTTTTTAAAAACTGTATGTCATCAGTTAAGCCTAATGGACACTGTAATACGCTTTTAGACAATTAATACGTCAATTTGCTTTAAAACAGTGTTATTAATTTCCGTTACACTCTGTTAACATATTGATAATTGAGATAGATAGGAAAATACTTGGAAAATATTAATTGTAAAACTGATGACAATAGCTTATCCCATATTACGCATGACATAAAAATAACTGGCAAAATGGGTGTCCTATTTAACACAACGCATAAAATCTGAAAAATACACGTTGCTCGCAAAACTTACTGTATTTATAAGCTTCAAAGTATTCATTAATCGCTTTGCTTTGACCACGGAACACATAGAGAAACATTTTATAATAAATAGTATATTCTACTCAAAAAAAAGAATAGTAGTCGAAATATAGATTATCAAATAATATTTGACATGTATTTTTTGGTTTGTTTGTTTGTTTTTTGGTAAGATACAAAGCTTCTAAAAATCACAAAACGTCACACGGTCGGTATAATTTTACAGGCGTTATGACGTCACAAGCCCCACTCCCTATTATCGCCATGATTATAGTGTCCAAAAGTAATAGAAAGATACAAAGAAACAACTAAGGTTTCTATTAACTTTCCAATACTAACAATTTACGAGGGAAGAATCATTTAATCCCAATATGGTATGAACTAGCCATTGAGACGTCAAACATTTATTCATTTATTGGCAACGATACCGTCTTTGGTCATAAGATTATATCTCTAGTTAATAATGTAACAATCACGCTAGCTATTGTAAACATGGTCGCGGGACTTACGAATTACCGTGACCCCGGCACGTAAAGGGCTAGTAAAGGACACCGTGGATTTTAGTCAGTACGAGTCTGACAGTCCCTCCCGCCCTGCCCTGGGACTCATTTGATGATTTTACCACGATAAAAAGCTATTGTAAACATAAAGTAAACTTGCGAGCAAGAGTATGGAATAACTTACTTAGATTCCGATCTTGAGTACTTAATAACTAGTTAAAATAATAAAAATGGAACCATTTTAAAGATTTAACTCTTAACTTTCAGTTGATACCAAAATCATTCAAATCACGCCATTATTTAAAGAGCTATCCCGGATCAATTCCAAGTTAGTGATTCATTACTTTTGCTCGCTAGTGTCGCAATAAGCTCGATCCATATTTACATAACATCACGCTTATGTGCCCCAAAGGGCGACCAGAGATCTCATTACCTAACAGTACACCCATATTTCACCAGTTATAATATAGTCTATAATATAGTCCTATGTACTATGGGGTTGAGCTTATTGTCATTAACTGGGCACAAACAACGCCGTGGCTGCTTACTGAGAAACACCTAATAGAAAAAAAATAATATCTCTTCAAAATTACTGAAAAAATATAAGTTACAGGTTCTATTAGGTTTCGAGTCGGGGACTGTCTTCTTTCCTTCTTTTCTTTTTTAAAAAAAACGTTGCCCCACACTAGGAATTTCTCCTGTGTCGTGGGTGCGTTTACAAACACAGAACTCACATGAACAAACACCTAGACCTGGAACAACTACTTGCAGATCATACAAATATTTTTTCTGTGCGGGGATCGAACCCGCGACACGCTACGCAGCAGTCGATCGCAGTCAGACCCTGGATCGCAAAGAACAACCGAAGGTATCACTAAGGATGTGGACTAAGGGTTGATTCTTAGTCAGTAAAAGTCTTGGTCTGAGTCTTCGCTCCATCGAATGCTCGTTTAATGATTTCGCATAAAAAAGGTGCCATTTGGTTTACTTCTGTTGACCCTTTGATAATTACAGGCGCAATGCTATGTTATTTATAGTTTACTGATCCGCATTTCGCCAAAACAAAACTCCACTATTTTATTATTATATCACAAAAGCTAACTAACATTATCCTCTCATCTTTAAATTCCAGCAAATCCACGACCATATAGCGTACAGATACGAAATTCTCGAGGTCATCGGCAAAGGATCCTTCGGCCAGGTCATCAGGGCGCAAGACCACCGCACAGGCACCCAAGTCGCCATCAAGATCATCAGGAACAAGAAGCGGTTCCACCACCAGGCTCTGGTGGAAGTCAGGGTGTTGGACCATCTTAGATTGAAGGACAAGGATCAAGCGCACAATGTCATTCATATGTTGGATTATTTCTACTTTAGGAACCATTTGTGCATCAGTTTTGAGCTCATGAGGTGAGGCTTATTTACGTTTAAGATGCTATTTAGATATTATACACATGCGACGCAAATTGCAAAGAGCTTTTGTGGAAAGAACCAACTGCGCAACGTCACCATACGACGTTAGGTATGGATTGAAGAATTTGAGGCTAGTAGGCACGGTGGCTTGGCTAGTAAGAGCGTCGGGACTTAACCACAAGTGCGCAGGTTCAATTCCTGCTCGCAATTGTATTTTTCTTTCCTTAGAAAATCATTGCTATTTAAACGTTTTGTAGAAATACTGTTCCTGGTTCATCAAACTTTTTTCACTTCGACATCTCACTAAGGTTTTCTATATGCCTAAGCTAAAGATCTGATAAAAGATTTGCTGCTGTGCTGTGTGTCGCTGATTCATTTCCCATACGCAAGATTTTTTTCTGTATAAACTACAGGCACCTATAAGTTGTTGCTTCAAGTTTCAAACATCCCAATGTGAGGCAAAGTATCAAAAAAATACTCACAGCATCCTATCACCAATACCCCCAGAAAAATATCACAACGATGCTTCAGTGTAACGTTTCTCCTTATAATATTTCCAGTATCAACCTATACGAGCTGATCAAAAAGAACAACTACCAGGGTTTCAGTCTGAGCCTCATCAGGCGGTTCACCAGCTCACTGCTACGATGTCTGAGGCTGCTGGAAGGAGAGAACATCATACATTGTGACCTCAAGCCGGTGAGTTATCTGCCACGGTGTTCGAAAGACTAATACGGTCCTGAGAGCGCAGATATGTGGCAAAAAAAACGCGCTGGAGTCTTTCATCGATTTTAAAGACAAACTATAGTTTATGTTAAAGATAAACTGTAGTCTCAATTTAAGTCAAGGTGTAGTTCCTTTATTAATTAATTAATTTATTTATATAAGGTAGGTACACCACCGGCAGAAAAACATACAATAGCAGTAATTGAAAACAAAAATATAAAACATATGTGCTAGTTTGTAAGCCTATGACAGGTATACGCAACATTTACCATAAAAGTGCCAACAAAGTAACAATTTGTAGTTACAAAAATATTATAGATTGGTTAAATTATATTTTTTTCTTAAAATGAAATGGGTATGTGTGGTATAAGTATATCTAAGTATCATATTTCATAACAAGAAATTGAGACAGAAAGAAAGAAATTGACAAAAGTTCCTTTAAGAGACAATAGAGCATTGTCGCTTATTGCTTGCCAAAAGGCCACTGGAATTTAAAGAAGAACGGGGTGGGTTTTAGTCAGTAATAGTTTAAAACCCCGCTTCCACTACAACCACAGTCATTTGATGGTTTACAACTCGTCAAACAAAAAGGCGGTGACACAAAATAGAAAACTCATTCATTTAAATTAGGTAGGTGATACCATTCATAAATAATTCTCTGACACGTATCTAAAAAAAGTCTGTGTTTTAGGCCAGAAAGCTCGGTAAATTTTCAATGAACTGTAAAATTAGATTTTTCGTGGCTTTAAAAACAATAGATGGTTGAGTCATTGGGTTGACAAATTAGTTGCGTTACAGGTTGCTACTACCGTGTAAAATTTATGAGGGAATCGTATTTTAACAGTTTAAAAAGTATGTTGATCTAATGGTGTCAAGTGAGAATTAAAACAATCAAAAATTTGTTTTAAATTTTGCCCGACACTCGTAATCTCCTGTGTCGTGATAAACATTTAAATTCACATATACAAACAGCCAGGCCCGAATAGCCTACCAGACCATAATATGAGTATTTGTTGCGTGTTGAAATCGAACTCATAACGCGTAGTGCAATAGTCTATAATTGCTCCACTACGCTAAACATGCCGTCGATCTTCAAAACTATATAACAACGCTGACAGACTGACGGAAACCGGACGCATACTTATAATGTAACGGTGGTTACCTTTCGGGTAGGAAACCCTAAGAACAGTCCCCCAAAACCCAATTCCTTGCTAACAACAGTCCCCCAAAACCAATTCCTTGTGTTGCTGGGAGAAAAAATAGCACAACAAACGCCCCACAGTCCAAACCCTTTTTCCACTATTGTAGGTTCAGGATCAGAAATCACTTACCTTTTTTATTGGGAGGTCATGCATAGAAATTGGTTATGAATTGTGGAGTTAAAGATTTCGGTTTTTAATCCTTTTTAAGAGCATCATAGGCTTGAGTAACCTTTTGCTCTAACAATATAAAAATGGAGATGGTCTTTACAAAGGATATCGTGCATTATTAAGAGGTTCGTTTCTCTGGAGCCCTGACCGCTGGTAGTTTGGACTCAGTTCCTGATACCGGTAGGCTACTTATATTTGTATGGCACACAGGTAGTTGTTTCGGGTCTAGCCATTTCTAGGTAAGCCCGCTCCATCGTAGGCTTTGTGTCAGTCATCTTTGACCTGGTCTAGAGCAAACCTCATCATACAAAAAAAAAACGCACCATGAGCACACAAGAAAATTCAATCAATGGTGAATGGTTTTATACAATAAAAAAATACTTGTTGATATATCTCTTCTCTTAATATATGATACACTGGTTTCATTTACTTCCGCTAAGGGATTCCGTGTTACCTTTCCTTAGAACTTTCATTTCGAGTAAATGATACTGATAAGGAAGAATGGAAGAAAAAAACGTGTTGCGCCGACCACAAGTAAAATGGGATAAGGGTATGGGAGTTGATGATGTTTTCCCTACAAAAATATTTTATACAAATTCTTCATATTTCTTGTGAGATTTGGTCTTCGGTTAATATAATTTGACCGAGTTTAGGCTTTGCCGAACAGTGCGCTTGTGTAGTTTTCTACATACTTCAAAGTTTCATCTTTTTATCTCAGCTGTAAGTAAAATCGTTATTAATATTCCAGGAGAACATTCTCCTCAAGGCGAGAGGCAGCTCCTCCATCAAGGTCATAGACTTTGGCAGCTCGTGCTACACGCACGCGCGTGTCTACACCTACATCCAGTCCAGGTTCTACCGGAGTCCTGAGGTCATTCTCGGGCTGCAGTACGGAACCCCCATCGATATGTGGAGTATGGGTGAGTTTAGTTAATCCCGCCGTAACTACGGATACTGACTGCGGTGTCCAATTGCATGCCCATTGACCCTCTTTGAGGAGAGCCAGATACGGCGCCATGGCGTCCGCACCTTCTTTGTGCAAAGTAGTAATGCTAGTGATAGAGGACTTCACGCACGCGCCATCACCGCGGGAGACACTAAGGGTGTTGGACGTCGCGAGGCAATTTCCGGCATTAGTCGCGGTAGCTCGTCATCCGATCAAGGACCTGGCCCGGGTTGACTACACGATGTACTCCACTCGCGCCTCAAACAGCTGTTAGCGAATTGCGCGATTGTCTTAAAACGACACACAGAAACAGAGTAGATTATTAGTCACCGCTCCCTGGCAGTCCCATACCGCTCCACTCAGGATGCGAAGACTTATTTAATAATTTTACCACCAAAGTAAAAGACTGCTTGTCAGTGGTATCAAAACGAATACAAACTTGCCAATTACTCTATTGAAACTGCATATTTGTTTAACTTAACCGTTACTGTCGGTATGCGACCTACTTCACCATTAAATGAGCCGCCCGGCTTACACAAGTGTACGAGTACTTAAATCCTAATAACATGAGATATGTTATTTGCAATCTTTATTTCTTCAAAAATGCTATCGTAACGACAACCCACATTGAATATAAATGTCAAGAAGATCTTCACCGTAAAACTGACATTGTTATTAAATTGGCAACAAAAAAGAAACAAGTCCGAGTTGAACAGTGCGTGAGTCAAATATAATTGCTGTACGTAAAATATCAATTGAGGCCTTGAGGTCTATGACTTTAAAAACCTTATGTAATGTTTTAATAAGCGATTTCAATAAATACTCTTTTTGACGAGAATTGAAGAATTGGGACGAAGCCACTTGAAGCGGAAATTGCATCATAGATAAATACTCTTGAAATGTCTTAACGGATCGCTGGCAAACAAAGCAATGATATAAATATGAAAAGATCGCGTAATCTTGATCTTGCTTCTCTTTTTAATGTTCTGAAATAGAGAGGAATAGACAGTGTCAATGAAGTGAGATTGAGAAGTAATCATCACTATAGATCTAGGTTATGTAGGATTAGGGTTGCCACACATTACGAAAGTTATTAAAACTATCCATAAACATGTATTTGCACGCTCTTCTTCTTTTTTGTCATTGTCACACTACTTTCAAACTAAATATTAAAAACACTTCCGCAGTCCATTTTGTTTTCATCCATGAATCCTGCAAGGTAAAAATATGTTTGCCAAAACAGTTTCATGAAAATGGAGCTAAAGTATCCCAAGAAAGTTTACTACTATTAGTTTTATCCTATGAATTCCGGATTTACCAAGTCGTCTTACTTAAAATAATGCCTATGAATAGATCGCAAACTAACCCAACAAATAGACTTCATAAACATAGTTTAGCGGTAGTTGAAAACTGCCCAATAAGGAAATTCAAACCTTTAATCACGTTACTTTAGAGAAAGTAACACAAAACTTAGAGCAAAGATAATGCTCCAATATTGCACCACCAATAGATATTGTAACACCACTTGATCCTAACTATAAATACAAAGAAAATACGATCACAAATTTGAAGCTTTCCACAGACAAACCATGCCATAATCCTTAGCTATAGAAAGCGAGGGAGAAAGGTGACCTCGCGATTCGCACAGCAGATATCGATGCGAAAGAATGTAGTCTTTACGCAACTGATGATGGATGTTACCTACCGATCGACACTCGTTACGATAACGGGCTCGTTTTATAACAAGAGACGCATCTTTGTATCTGGAAACAGGTTGGATGGTGCGTAAGCACTTGGTATTTTTGCCATGGTGACTTTCATTTGTTTTTTTGAGAGCTTCTCATGCTTGCTTCGTAAGCTGTTCTGCCTCATTGTTGCTGAAGAATTTTATGTTTTATTGTCAGGTTAGCCAAATATTTATGCGATTTTTCTATAAGAAATTTCTCAGTAGGCACATGAAATTGATTTATGGTTCATTGAAAGAAATATGATGTTCTTCGTAATAAAAGGGGCTTGAACAAAACCTATCTTTAAGTATAAACAGGCGTGATACTTGCAACAAATGCTATGGTTCTCAAATCACAAATGAAAGGAAAATTATAAATAATGAAAAGCTCAAGATTTATTAGCAGATACAGTGCTATTTAATGCGCCATGGATAAATCGCCATGCCGCATTTAATATCGATCGCAATCGTGAATATGGCATGAATAAATTATAACTTCCCTCGTTAAGTAAAGATCATCCATGTGAATCGAAACACTCACAATGAAGTAGAAATTGTTGTTAGAAAACAATAGATAGTAAAAATGTTTCATAAAAAGAAAGATAGCGAACAAAATCACGCATAAGAAAATTTCAAGGTTAAACCAACTTAGTTGTTTTATGTTATAGGCATGCAATAAATACGCGGAGAAATGAGAGGTATGCTACTAGACAATTACCCCATTAAAACCGAATAAAATAAAGTGAGGATAAAATAAGCTGAAGATACAGATTCTATAGATATATATATTATTAGGAACCAGTTCTCTAGCCAGATAAAACAATTTCTTATCGTGCATATATTTTGGTCCCAGGATGCATCCTTGCAGAACTCCACACGGGCTACCCCCTGTTCCCGGGCGAAAACGAGTCGGAACAGCTAGCTTGCATCATGGAGCTGCTCGGACCACCTCCACCAGACCTGCTGTTACATGCCACAAGGAAGCGACTGTTTTTCGGTAAGTTAATTTTGGTATTATCACGTATCCTAGATGAACTCCAAATTGGACTTCATTTAAATTCTCATATAGAAGTCACTCACAGTATTATATTAATGTTAGCCCGAAGGCTTAAACTTGAAGGACCTTACATTCTGGACAAGTAATTTAGGTACAAACATATTAATATTATAAAGTTCTTTGACTAACTTCAAACTACTCTTTGATATACATTCTTGTACTAGTGTTGTGTTACTTAATTTGTGACGACACGATTGGCGCAGTGGCTTAGCGATCGACTGCTATGCAGGGTGTCAATCGATCCCCGCACGGAACAAATATTTGTATGATTTGCAAATAGTTTTTTCGGGCCAAGGTGCTTGTGTATGTGAGTTTTATTTTTTCAAAAAAAGTGTTGCCTTCATATCATTATAAACTTAAGAAATTTTATATTATCAAACATGAACCAAATTATTCACCAGACTCAAAAGGCTCACCGCGCAGCATTACCAACTCGAAGGGTCGCAAGCGGCGCCCCGGGACAAGAACACTCACCACCATCGTGAGGTCAGACGACCCAGCCTTCCTGCACTTCTTGCACAGATGCCTTGAGTAAGTCTATTATTATATCTTTTATTACATTATTTTACTCAATTCACTAAAAATGTATCTATCATTTTTTTATCATACGACTTTTTCATCATTGTCAATCATGGCTATAAAACTATCCCATTCCCTGCTCCGAGTATGCAACACTTAATCTTACAACCAGCCCGTTATATCACAGAACTTACACCATCTGAAGATAATTATAATTACAAGTAATAAAAATGTTGTAAATACCGCCGTGTCCGTTGCACGCTATCAATTATACACATAAAAACCATGCCAGTATTCTAAATGAGAAAATTACAGATTACCAAAGTATGATTGATTCGAATTAGCAGCAATTCGCGGAGTGTTTTACGCTATTAGCACTCTAGTATTGAAGGGCCGATTACACTGCGCTACATCTAGTGCACTACGTCATGTAGGGCACTAGATATAGTGAAGTGTAAATGTATGTAGGAATGTAGGACCCTAACTTAGGGCGGCAGGGAGAGCCTGCCTACATCGCCTACATTACTACATGTAGTGCAGTGTAATCACAAGTAGGGAGGTAGTGCGCCTACATAGGAAGGTCAGTCTCGCCGCGGCACCCGACCGATGCGAGTGTTTGTGTGCGTTTAATTGGCAAAATGGCTATGGAAAAAGAAACTTTATTAAGTATTTTAGATTTATACAAAGAGATGCCATTCTTATAGGATAAAAATAATCCCGATTACAAGAATAAAGAATGCCGGCATGAAGGGTTTAAAGTTTTACTGGAAATATATAAGAAATTTGATCCGGATGCCACAATGAAAACACTAAAAAAGTTACAGCGAGAGCAATGCCAATTTTTTGCAATTTTGAAAGCACGGGTGCCATGGTTGGTGTATTGTATTAGACTGGGTTAGGATTCCCTACGAAGTGCAGTGTAATCAGAACGCCAATTATGTAGGGCCCTACCTAGATCACCAGCTAGTGCACTAGATGTAGCGCAGTGTAATCGGCCCTTGACACTTTTTCCTTCTTAAATGGAGCAGTTTTTTCTAGATCAAAATTGACCTAGATAAATTAATGAATTATAACCTCGATTAACTAGATTAACTAAATCTCAACATCAAACGGTAACGTTACAACCAAAACAGCTCTAGGTAATGCTTAAGTTTCTTTACAACTTTTTCAACAGCCTATGAGCCAATCAGAAGATAATTTGATAACATCTCCATATTTGTTTTATTCCTCTTAATAATAGCCAGATCTAACCAATTAAACAATTTCTCTCAATCCATAAAAAGGTAGAAATCAAACGAAACGACCTATCAATTGAAATCTAATGTGAATCAAATCATGTTATGTAGCGTGTCTAATCAAAAATGTTTGTTCAACTGTCCAAATATTACTAAACTTTTGACGTTTCACGGATAATTTCAAAAAAGCTGTATAATTTACAGGCAAATAACCTGTAATTGCTTTTATACAATATTCTGATTGCAGTGGTGGCCTAATAGTAACGGCAACGTCTTATTAGTTGTAGTTTAAACCCAGACTAGTGGCCCACCATGACTTCTTAAAGCAGGAGTAATTCCAGTGTGGGAGCGAGATGGCGGTAGACGACTTGTATAGGTCTGTCTCGTTCCCATACTGGAATTACTTTATTTTTTATTTTTTTATTCCTTGATTTTGTTTCTCAATACGTTTTATTAGTCGTCATAGCGATGGGAAAGCAGTGATGAACCGCTTGCGCAATCGTGTGAACGCTGCGTACGCGCTGACATCGCGCGCTCAATGGGAAACGTCATCTGCCACAACCGTATTAGATTGTTCAGTAAAAAGAACTTCTTTGTTTATTTTGATTTTATCTTTGTTTTTATTTTTATGTGGAGGTTAAGAGTCAGGAATTCCGTGTCAGATAGTGTTGTTATAACACTTTGAGGTTATATCATCATGAGCCTATATTACTACTGCAGGGACATACTTCTGGCCTCCTCTCATAATAGAGTGGGCTGTAATGCACACAGCCACACTGGGTCCTCAGTGCAGCGTGCATTTCACATAGCTTATTTCTGGATCTAGAGCAATCCAGTTTCCTTATTATGTTTAACTATGCATCTGCTGAGGTCTACCCACATCCAGGGAATCCACGACCTCTACCAGCAAGTCAAGACCTATCACTGGGTTACCACTTTTTACAGTACGCACAGCTACAGCTCTTTGCATATGTAGTCCTCTTCAATCAGTAATTTAATCTGTCATGTCCTTATCATTAATTCTGCTTCCAACGTATAATCAAAATAATTATCATCAAATAGCAAGTTATGCCTTGTCAAAAACATCAGATTACAAATTGTAATTCCAACCTGTGACCCCATCACCATCGTATTACATTCCTAGCTTATGATGATGCGATAATAGTATATTATTATGAAATTCCAACGATACTTGATCAAAATCGTGACCTTTCTCCTTCCAGTTAGCTAGTTGTCAAGTGCTTAGGACTTCTAAAATCTGTTTCTTTATTTTAATTTTGATTTGCAAGAGTTATAAAAAGCTTTCAAATAAACCTTTACGCTTGAGTTGATTATTTGATATCGAAATCACTACTCGAGAGACTTACTATCAGGATAATATAAATATAATAGAATTCTTCCTGCTAATCCGGGTCAAGGTAGAATCTATCCTTGCTATTAAATTCAAATCAATTTCAAATCTGTTTAGCCGTTAATGTCTGACAACGTAACAGAGACAGACACATAGACAGACTACAATAAAAAGCATTTGTGTTGGGCAGAGGTGTAACCGAATTTCCTCAGTAATGATTTACACTAGAAACTAACTCGGTTGCATTTTCGGTTGAATATAACCAATCAACAACCAAAGCCTATACAAGTCCTTAAGATGTCCAAACAGAAGCAACCGTCAAAAACAAAGGGACGGGATTTGAATTAGGGATTGAATATTAATTTCGGGCGTTAATCTCTTTTTTAGGAGTTGCGTCTGTTATCGTCAACTGTTCACTAATCCAAACTTCGGGCTTCTACTTTAAAATAACTGGTCTGAAAACTCTTTGTCTGGAATTTGAACTCGCATTACCGACCACAGCAACAGACATGTCAAAAATAGACCAACGCCCAGGAATTTTGCATAATGTTACACAAGACACAATAATACTAATATATGCAGAATTTTAACACAGCCATTGATTCTGTTTCCTAAGGCATACATATGTGGTTTCTAATTTATATAACAAGCTATTATAGCTATGTTTGTAGAAAGTATTGAAAAACTTGTTTCTTTTATATTATTGGAGCCGGTTGGATCGGTTAATGTTTGATTCTTATCTGATGTGCGATTTTCTTTCCTTATGAGATTGATTTTATCTTGAACCTGGTTTTATATTTCCTGAGACACTTGTATTTTCCTTTTAATTTCTTGTGTTGTTATGATTATCGTTTTGTAATGAAAGTTCCATGATGCAAGATTTTCTTTCTCACCCTGATTACATCTTATATTTATAATGCTTAGAATTTCTTGTGAACGTTTTGTGTATAAAAGCAGCAGGCGTTAATGTACTCAATGTTTTGGTAGCCAAAAATATTTATATCAGAAAAAGGAGGCGATAAGGGGTATATAAGCATTTCATTAACCAGGCGTCTAGTAACAAACTTAAAGTATTTATAGGTACTCGTATGTATGGTTACGTAAAAATTACAACAATACTACTCCAAATTACCATACTGGAAACTTACCAAGTCTGCCGATCTCCTAACGATACATCCCATAACATATTGACATAACACGAACCATTTCACGCATAGCAAAGACCCAGCCATCTGTGAACTAAGCTAAACACAACTAATTTTACCCAAACACATATGTAAATCTGTTCTCACATTTGCGTAACAAACTTAACAATGCTGTTGCGGAAACAGAAACTGAACTCAATGACAACAGAGATAAGGTGGGAAATGAAGGTTGTAAAGGTGACAGCAATAAAAAGATGACTTTCTCTACAAGTTCACACCTCTTTGCAGAAGCGTCAAGTGCGAGAGGCGGAAAAGGAAGTGATGACGAGAGCTATTGTCGTTGCTTGAACGGATCTGTTATTTTTTTTAGAATAAAAGACTTTTTGAAACGTTTCGTCATTTGAAGTTATTTTTCAAATAATTACAAAACGTTATAATACTTTAAAAGATGTTAAAGACGGTCCTTAAAGTTTGATGGGAACATTGTTACGAATTTCGTTTTGTTAATTCATATAGCTCAACCTCTGAACCTATAAGTTTGCGACCTCTTACGTAAGTGTGATTTTATACATGTATACAAAATTAATAATACGGATGTTTATGTAAAACGCCAAACGAAAATAACATGGCAACGTTGAACCAAAAATTAGGTACGCCATTTTTTTTTCTTTGCCAGAAGAGGCACAGTTGCGTAATTTTCTACAACTTACAAATACTGAGCTTGAATTATTGCAGTAGCATCGTTTTCTTATTATTCTAACTGTAGTCTTCAAGGTCATTTGTCACTTGTCCTTCTACTGAAGAAAATGTCTTATCAGTTGTAAATACTTCGTTTTCACTCCAACCGTCGTATCAGAATTTTCTCATCCAACTCACGTTGCTACTCCAACTCAAGAAAGGAAAAGTGTAGAAGAACCGAGATCATCGTAATTGATAAGCAGGTGACCTGTCACTTCTAAGTGTTATCTTTGACCTAGCAGATGCTTCACACGTCTATTATTTATGTTCATGATCAAAATGAGCGTGTTTGCTTCCAGAACATTATGTTATTTAATTTTTTTTGATGTCGTCATTGCTTTTTCTTCCATTTTTGATGTTAATATAAAAGTTATCTTAGCTGATTTTTCACAAAAACCAAATCATCTTCTATACTTATGATTTGGTGTTCGTTTTCGATAGTTCGAACTGTACGTACAAGAGTTTCAAACATAACATCAAACTTCACAACAATACAATTATCTTCTAATATGATAACTATTTGAAAGTGTACAAGTATTCAATTGATACAGCATCCATAGAGCACGTCTCACATCTATCAAAAGCAAGCAATCACACTACATAGCCGGCGGAGACACTCCACAGATACTAACATTTTCGCAGAGCCGACCTTTTGCCCGTGAGAGTGACTTTCTCCACTCTATAGGGCCGACGTCATGTGCCGTATTACGTATACTTGGATAACTTTATGTTACTGTGGAAACAGAAACGAGTGAACTTAGAAATAATGTTATAAAAGACGTGACTTGGATCAGTGACCATACAGATACCCGCAGATTTGTGTAATATGATAGGAAATTTTACCATGTCATGAAGAAAACGCCTTTATTATAATGTTTGATGGGATAACGTGGGCTCTATGATGACAGCAATTGATGCAACGAAATGACACGTAGATAACCACATTATTGGGCTATGTATGGAAGTAAGTCAACAACGAAGTAAAAACTGTTGTTGGAGTACCATTGATAGTAATTAAAATGCTTAAACAACTTTCTGTTAATATTGATAACGAAGCAGCAGTGCTTAGTAAAGAAAAGATAAGTAAAGATGGCGATGACAAGAGTGATGCGACTTGTCATGAATGCCTTGTCATGAATGCCTACTGGAAAGTGGGTATCATATAAAATAGTTGTCTTGGGCCTTACTAAGTCTACAATAACCACGTTTATTTAATTGCAGATAAAACAAATAAGAACTGCAACAGACAGTAATAATCAAATACAATAAAATAGTCGTAACTATCACAATTGTTAATGATGTATTTAAAAGAAGAAAGCTTGTTGATGAAAATGACAAAATATCGACACTTATTATTTAGAATGCAAGAAAATGCTACATTTAATCTATGCTGCAAATTAGTTCCAAAATAATTAACGATAACAACAACAATAACATAATTCACCACAGAGTTCAAGATCTTATGCACCGGTTTTACAAACTGCCTCGGTTGAAATCCGTGAAATGTGGGTAAGGGGTGAAAGTGCATCCTCGACCTCGGCACTGATCTCACTTTCGACGTCAATGCAGATGTAACACTCATGTCTCAGATAACTTGTCCTCAGATGTCACAATTATTTGAAGAGGACAAAGCCAATTTTATTTATTTATTTATTTATTGATTAACACATCATCACTATCATTACAGGATTTTCCTAATTCAATAGTGTGGCCGCAATATTACAATTTTAATTACTACCTATAACATAAAATGTACATTGTAGTTTTTGTGAACTCACTCAGAGAACAAGTAAAAATATCAATGTTTTCTGCTACGTCATTAAGTACAAGTAAGGTTCGCGTCATTGGGGCTTTACTTAGTAGATTGGTCCTACCACTGGGGATCGCCAATAGACGTGGTCGTCGCCTTCTCAATACATAGTTGTCGGGCACAGACAGGTTTATTTCTTTCAATATACCTGGGTTCGAAGTCTTGCCACGCAATAATTTAAAAACATATACATAAACATAAGTAGCAAGAGCTATGCCCCTCCTTGTTTCCAATTTATTGTATCCCACCATGCCTATAACAAACAAAGTTGGATACGTCAATGGATAAAATGGATATACACCATACAACCTTAGATACATTTTGAACTTCTTTATTAGAAAAGTATGCAGACAAAGAAGTACTTTGGCCAGTTAGAGTTCATATGGAGACCTCTTTTTCTCCAGAAACTAGTAGTCGTTTTGTTACACTCACTAACTTAATTTTTAATTAATTATGGTTGAACCTCGACTAATGGGCAACCACTAGCTTTATTAAAATTATGGAATGCGTAGTATTCTTTGCTTGATAACTATCTGTTGTAGGCTTCCATTAACAATGCCGTTGCAAGCCCCCAATTCAAATTCCACACCAAATAAATTGATTTATTTAATGACCAATGTATTGGTTATAATAGTACAGGCCTGTTGGTCCAGTGGTTAGTGACCCTGACTGCTATGCCGGAGGTTGTGGGTTCGATTCCCACCCAGGACAAATGTTTGTGTGATGAGCATGATCATTTGTTCTGTGTCTGGGTGTAATTTATCTATAATATGTATGTATTTAGAAAATATATAAGTATGTTTATCAGTTGTCTTGTACCCATAACACAAGCTCTGCTTAGCTTGGGACTAGATGGCGTTGTGTGATAGTTGTGGAATATTTATTTATTTATTTATTAGTAACCAAAATCAAACGGAGGATTGTCTGATCAGACAGGTGTACTATGTGGTGCATTCTCCATGCCCGATAGTTAATGTAAAGATAATCGCAAGTATAAAATAATCTGATATTGGTAGATATCGCCACTATTTTAATACCAGTATTATAACAGCTAAAGGCAACCATTACAGTTCAGTAAACCTTGATTTACTAGCCATATCTGCCAACTCCTTAGATAAACTAGCCACTGGCGACTAAGTGGACGGTTCTCGTTTATGTGCGATTACAAATATGCGAGTGGCAAGAACTGAAAGTGGAGCAACGAACTCTGTGGACGGTGTATACATGTTTGTTGATACATTTACTGTCCTGTTCCTTGGTCGAAGACAAGATTCTAGATATTTGTGATATATGTAGAATTCATGAAGGATGGTGATACTTTGAATTTTGTTAATAATATTTAGTTATATATTTTCTCAAGTATCGATTCTGAAATAGCGGCTGATGGTGAGTTCGTCCTCCAAGGACGTAGATATAGTGCTGCTGCATGCTGAGCAGATGCTAAATAAATTAGGACAGAAATCGAATAAGGTTTTATTTGTATAAAGGTTATATTAATCCTGTTTCTTCTTCTTGACGAGACATGGACAATCTAAATTGAATAGGCCCAAAATTTGGCACTTCACTTCAGTATCATTATTAGTAATAGGCATGATGTTTAGGGACTCGTTTTTGATTACTGTGACGAGACTTGATTGAGTAATCCTCTTTTCAATATATTCATTCCCTTCATGTTTTCTTCTTTTTGTTTTGTAATAATCTAACGACCTATTCATTCTTCATTGTTATTAAGTCCGTTATTTTGTCATAATAACAAAATACATTAGGCATGCGTAATAATGACCTTTCCCCACATAATGACGTGTTGCATCTGCTAAACTGAATTAAGATGCGTTAGGTAACATTATAGAACGTGCACTCTCATCATCTGAACTAAGTCCGGTTCAGGTCATGGCCATAGCTGTTCTGATGCCTTTCTAGGTTCGATTTTTACGCGCAATATGACTAACAACACTCACATCATGTTTTTGGGCCTTACGAATTGGGTATTTTATATAGGCTTAATAGAAAGAAAATACTGCAGGATAAGGATCTGTCTAATCATCTGAGTAGCTTTTTTACATATCTCTGTCATAGATATAAATCTTAGATTCGCTATACTATGCTAAAATGTTTCCTCATCATTGTTCTTATCTTTTATTTCATACAGGATATGCTAGCTCGCTGTCTATTATAAATTTCACACGACACAGGAGTATACATTATTTAAATCTATGCGAGATGTATCCCTCTTCCACGCAGTTTACTGTCAGTGTTTGTGTAAAATGCATTGTGTTCTTTCAGATTAAGTCAAGGCCGTCTCGGAATTTTTGCATTCATTTTCTGCTCAAGTGGTCTTAATTAAATTATTCAGACTTTCACTCAGTATATACCTATAATAACTTATTTATTTTCTTTACCATTTACGTAAATTTTCGTCGCATTTACTAAAAAAGCATATTTACTCACATTCCGTTGCAAACTGCAAGTTCTTCTGCGCGTACGCATCTAGCACGCAGTGAAAGGTTACCGCGTGCGTGACGTAACGCCGATCATCCGTTGCCGACCCGAGAGGTACCGAGAGTTGCCGATGTGACGTGCATACTTTTGTGAGAGGTTTTACTTTTCGTTTTGTATTATGAATACTACATTGGCAGTGTATTTATTGAAGAAATGTTTAGCTCTCCAAAAATATGCTTTGGCAAGTAATTTTCTATTTACTCAAAAATTTCCTCAATCATGAAAAAAGATCTCAACCAGTCTCTTTTTCTTCTTCTCTCGTCATTACTTCCCTCGTGTCGACTACTACATTCTCTTCTTTTTCCATGATCACTGTCATTGCCACGCTATCATTCTCTCATTTCCCTCCCTTTACGTTCAAATATTTTCTTACATAATCTATCTATCAACACTTGGGCCTTCCCTTTGTTTTTCATCTATAAGAATTTGTATGATTTTCTTCAAAATAGTATAGGAGTCGGTGCTACGTTTATGTGGCTGTCTTTGGGGGTTTGTAATGGGGCATTGCTGCCAGTTCTGCAAATACTTCGAAATCGGCAAAGACTAAGAATTTCCGGGTCTTTCAAGGCTTTTGTGGAACCAGGAGTATGTCAAAATTATAATACATCATAATTATTATGGCATATTCCCAATTCATCAACATCTCTACAATCACGCGATGCTCCTAAATTACTATACAGGCTCTCACGTCTTATAGACGATTGAATAATAACTTTGCCTCAGGCAAGTGGCAACTTTACCGTCGGAGAAGAACTGGCCCTACCAGTCATCGAACTCACGCCCATTTTAGCCACTAATTTCCTTTCATTTTCGGAGAGACTGTCCATCTATGGATCTTACCACTCCAAGATTGCTATTGACTCAACGGTTTGCACCATAAGTCAAATATTACAAAGTTTTTGAAATCTATATTCTTTGTGACTGAATGTGAAATGATGTGTTTCTGCTGAAGATGTTTTATTACAAAATATTAATTGGCATTGATTCTGTTTGGATCTTGTAAACTAGCTGTGCCTCTTTTTTTATCGTAGTAAAATTATCAAATGAGTCCTCCCACCCAGGGCAGAGTGGGAGGGACTGTCAGATTCGTACTGACTAAAATCCACGGTGTCCTTCAATAGCCCTTTACGTTCCGGGGTCACTGTAATTCGTAGAGTCCCGTGACCAGCTGTGCCTCTTACCAGTTTTTTTTTTCATTATTTACGCATGTGAATACTTAGGCTGTGGTATATCAAGTACAACTACATTACACCAAAGTCCGATGTGGTACTGACAAACTACTTATTGAATAGCATAAACATAATCAGCCTATAATGTTGGGACGCAGGCCTCTTCTCTGTAAAGAGTAGGCTGGAATCCACCACGCGAGGTGGTTGTGGTTTGGTAGAAGTCATATTATGGGGTGATTCCATAAAATTTAATCTAGGTATCAAAACCCCAGAAGCGCTTGCTACAAGACCAAGGAGTTCTTCCTTGTTAGTTACCTCTATAAACATAATTGAATTGGATTGTAATGCAGTGGATTTCAACGGCTGGAGATGTCATGAATCACCCGCTTCAATATGCTATTTGTTTTAACTGCAGTTACTCAATTAGGTCTTGTTGTCAACCAAAACTTTTACTTAAAACATTGTCAGTAAGTCACTAGTCGTGCATGGTGTGTTTATGTAAACTACGAACTCTTAATCTAATCATGTAACATCATGGTAATCAAAAACAGTTTCACTTGACTCAAACGTTTTCTCTGTGACTCAAGCGTTGCTTACGATTCCGAACCTATGTTATGTGATTAGGTTTACTTCCTCCTGCTACCGGTTAGCTACAGTTACAAAGCCGTGCTTATTTGCATTAAAATATTGATGGGTGAACATTTGAATGGCCATTGTTACGGTAGAACTTTATGGAAAAACAAATGAAGTAACTTGTAAATTAAAAAGAAAAATTTATTTCAGACCAAGCACAGAAATTCGTACAAGTCCATATTATGTTTGTCTCTCTGAGGGCGTGGGTTCGAATGCCACTTCTGACACCATGTTATGTTGGTGGTGAATAAAAGATACTTCTTGATGATAAAGTTTAATTGCAGACAGACACAGTTCAGACACAGACTGAGAGTACGACTAGATCCAACGACTACCGATATATTCCATAGACAATCCATAGTGGTGTACATGCTTACTATAACACTAATTAGTGATGTTACAACAGGTAATACGCAAATACTTATAGCTATATTAGTAGAATTTAAAGTGATTGTTACTACGGACATGCATGAGCAACCAATGCCTCAGGAATTGGCTGTCCAATCTGCCCGACACCACGCTCAGAAGCGCGTTGGGCTACCCCTTACCCGCGACCACAGTGAGCCTGTTCTTAACTTGAAAAACATGGGCTGTAGCCGAGTCAACAAAAAAGTATAGAGGGTTACTCGGAACAGAACTTCAGACTTCATAACTTTATAGAATTCGTTGGCTGTTTTACTGCGGGAATATTTTAAAGAGTTGCTGTGTACGCAAAATGAAATTGAATGGGGTGGACTTTAGTCAGTACATGTATAACAGTCCCTTTCTCTCCACTCAGAGGGGGAAGAGTCATTTGATGTTAGACCATGAAAAGAGACATGTAAAACTTGTACTGTACGTTCTTATTTTTTCCCTTTCCTTACTACTATTGGGTCGGCACCAGTATAACTGGGGACTGAATACCAGCATTTTACATGGAGAAACCACCTGACCTTTGTGTGGTGGCTTAATTTCTTAGCCACATGCCCGCCCCTTAAAAACAGTTCTCAAAACTTCTTTGTGTCTGTTGATTTCTCTTATTTTGTGGATTCCGTTTAAAATTGTCAAGAATATCATTCAGCTTTAATCTCTGCTTAAATGTTTTCATAGCCCCGGCGCTTTCTTGATTGTTATTTTAAGCTTCTTAACGTAATCAATATTTATTTTAGATATTTCAATAATCCCTACAAAAAGATGGGAAAGATCCAGCAGTGGGATGATGTAGGCTAGCAGTATCAGTATCAGTACTACAAAAAGAATATTAATCATAAAATTATATTACAGTAATCATTTTATTACGTGTCCACAAGAAACAAGATAATTGAAACTTGAGCTTGCATCACAGATGCGGCAGTGCGTACCTACCGTCGCTATGTAACTATGCTCTGTTCATTTTATGATAGGCTATTTGACAATACAACATAATCTGAATTCTATGCATGATAAAATAACTGTTGCGTTTGTTATAAGATAACTTGGTAACTTTTTTGAACTTAACTTGCCTTTTTATGAAGAATTGTTAACTGACCAAATAAATCGAAAAGAGAAAAACATTTTGAGCATTTTAACACGGAGTAACAAGTTAAAACGTGCAAACGCACATCAACCTTCCCCAATCTGTCAAATTTTGTATATAACATTTCACCCAATGTCATGTCATAGTTGTTAAATAAATTTTTGACATCTGTCACTGCGGATATTGTAAAATGAACATAGTTTAATCACTCTTCGTACTAAAATGATTATCCCACAGAAGGAAACACCCATGATGACTGTCATTAACAATTTGTTATGCTGATTATACATCAATAGTAGGTTGATTGCCTTTCATTAAAAAAAAAGTTGTATTACATAATCTAATATCTTGGTTCCCATGGCAGTCGTCGCCGGCACAAAGATGACGAATAATTAATTTTACATTAAATCTTAATACGATGTTTTCGCTCCGTTTATACATGTCTGTTGGGTAATGAATCTCAATAACATATTGATTAAAGTGTTAACTAATAAATAGTTAATTTTGATATGTTGTGGATATATGATATTGGCTAAAAATAATAATAATTTGGCTTATAATAATTGTTGTGTATCTATAACATTATTGTAATATGCGCGACACGGTAAGCGCAATGGCTGCGATCGACTGCTGCGCAGCGTGTCGCGGGTTCGATCCCCACACGGAACAAATATTTGTATGATCTGCAAGTAGTTGTTCCGGGTCTAGGTGTTTGTGTATGTGAAATTCTATGTTTGTAAACGCACCCAAGATACAGGAAAAAAATCCTAGCGTGAGGCAAGCTCGTGGCTAAATAATTACAGCTGCAGCGGCCGATCCTTCGGATTAAGCCACGCTTGTCTAGGTTGGTCTGTGCATGGGTGACCATTTGTCATAGCGAGTTTCCTCCGTGCCTCGGAAAGCACGTAAAGCCGTTGGTCCCGGCTGTCATTTGTAGATCTTTGACAGTCGTTACTGTTAGTCAGAAGCTCTTAAAGTCTGACAACCAGTCTTACCATGGGGTATCGTATTACCCAGTTACTGGGTTGTGGAGGTACGACAGGCAGTCGCTCCATGTAAAATATTGATATTTAGCTGCAATATAGTTGGGAAAAGGCTAGGCAGATGAAGGCTAGGCAGATGATAAGAAAGATATTTTGCTATCTAGTTAGTCAAATTCTTCATTGCTTAGGATCGTGACCGGCAACAATTTGTCACAATATTGTATGGCGCAAGATTATGCGTAGGCTAACTTAAAGCTGAATAATTTATTAAACATCTAGCTAGACTATTTACCAGCCATCGAGTGGTCAAATTCCAGGCCACTGAACTATTAGAAAGGGATTAAGAAATTGCTCAAGTGGGTAATGTATAACTGAACCGTTAAACTGGCGGTCGAAATGTCCTAAACTTGAGTTCTGGTTTTTATAATCAGCTAGTTCTCGCCCATATTTCGTAAGAGTTTATAGAAATAATAAGATTGTGGTTGCATTCGTTTAGTGCTTTTTTCAAATTCAGTAAGCTGGACTTATTTTCATTCACTTCGTAATCGAATCGATTGAGTAGAAGGAACTGTTAGACCAGTACTGATTTAAAACCATCCTGTTTCGTCAGTTGTCCTTTGCGTTCCAGGGCCGTTTAAACAGTTTAGACTGTTTAAACAGTTTACTCCGTTTAGACAGTTCCGCGTCGCTGACAGACGTTTGGCCCTAAACATCGTCAGTTTGATACAGGCTTTGCTCTTGATCAGACGACGAGCTACAAGCTTGTAATTACCCTGGGTAGGTTCTAAATCGTCCATTACGTTTGGTTTAAATACCACGAAATTCTCAGCTTTAGAAGTATTTTTTTCTTGCATACACTATCATATTTAGTTAAGATTGGGCTACCTACTTCGATTTCTTAATGTTTTTGCCAAGTTCTACTTATATGATTGGTTATGTATATTTATTTACCCGCCTATATATGGTAGTGTCTAAAAGATTGTTAAGTAATACCAATTGCCAGACTAGGCTTTAACAAACTAAGCTGAGCTGTCATTACAGCTGTCAGTTACGTAACTGAACGCGACAGTGCGTGCCATCTTGATGTACACTTTAGATACCAATCCGCATTCTTGGTGGATTAGACGATCCTTAAGCAACAGCCAACAAAAAAAACGACGGGTTGCACTCTGGGAGTGCCGGCAGAAGTGAAAACTTGAATAACAATAAACACACGAACATTCGCGTAAGTGCCCTGCGCCGTCTTACGAATTTTCGATCAGGTCACCCGTCCTGACGCGAGTTTAAAATTTTTACCCATTCCAAATAAAAGTGCACAAGGCCGCTAAAGAAGTTTTCACTTAAAAAAAATATGTTTTTGGTAAGTGGTGTGAGTGAAAATCAGTTAGTGATTAAAAAAAGGCAATCCGGTGAACATCTTTTGTTTTTTTTTTTTTAAACGTTGCCCCACACTAAGAATTTCTCCTATATCGTGGGTGCGTTTACAAACATATAAACTCACATATACAAACGCCCAGAATCGACACAAATACTTGTAGATCATAAAAAATATTTGCTCCGTGCGGGAATCGAACCCGCGACACGACAGCAGTTCAATCGCTCAGCCACTGCGCTAACCGTGCCGTAAATAGAATAGGTTTAAGTAATACATGTGTACTTCTTTCTTTTTTGTTAATGTAATAATTTGACAATAACTACGAAATAAATACTAAATGATTCAAAGTATCAAGCAGAAAATGCGTAAGACATAATAAGATCTTTGTAAAACTGAGGCGATGATTGATTATTTATTTGGAGTCCTGCAGGGGAGTCCTTCAAAGAAAAATTCAAGCAGGTAAATTCGTAAACCAAAGCTTGTCCAACTCCTATTAATGCTGTAACTACACGACAGACTTACACAACGTAGATCTTCCTATGACATACGATTCACTCAGTCACGTCTGCATTCATTGCGTATATAAAGCCGGACACACAGTATCTTGCGACATTACCTTTTGTATCGCTAGTGTGATGCATCCTTATGGGTATTTCAGAGTTGAAAGAAGATGTTATTTGCATTATGGACTCTAAAAAAAAAACATTTTAAAGAGGTAATTGGTTAATAGATAAAACAGTTGGTCTGGGTCTACGCTGTGTCAAGTATCTGCTATAATGGAGTCGCGGGAATGTCTTAAGAGGTTCCGCGGTCCTGGCACGCAAATAGCAACAAAAGGATGTTTTTTTTTCCAAAACAATAACATATTGTAGGCCAGTTAATTTTATAATCAGATTTTAGTTCTATCGATGATGCGATAATTTTTACTCATAATTTTACAAGGAGCTAGTTAAATACATAACTTTTTTTTTTTTTTATCGTGGTAAAATCATCAAATGAGTCCTCCCACCCAGGGCAGGGCGGGAGGGACTGTCAGACTTGTACTGACTAAAATCCACGGTGTCCTTCAATAGCCCTCTACGTACCGGGGTCACGGTAATCCCTTGGTCCCGCGATCCCGGCAGGCTTTGGCCCTCAACAGGCCCCGTCACTATGCTGACACTCTTTGAGGCGCGCGTGGAACACAACGCGCCGTCGACCCGGGCATGGTCCATGGTCGGACAGCGAGTCGCCCATTACTCGCTGCCCGCATGCCCGCGCCTACGGTGGCCGGAGATCGTCTGGCGACGTCCGACGCCGTGGGCGTCTACCACTGCGGCTGGGGTGGAGGGAGGACGCTGTCCTCTCCCTCAGGCGGCCCGCCTCCTCCTTCACGAGCATGACTGCTTCGCAGAAGGAGGCGACCGCTTCCCACTCCGTCTCGCTAAATACATAACTAGGAGTGGTAATCCATCTATGGAATGTACTTATGAACAACAGCTTTACTTTATAATTGTATATTAAACAAGACTTTTACAACCAAAAATAAATTATGTTTTTATACCACTGCAATTATCAAACCCGTTACAATATGTGAACATTTTAATGGTTTTGCTTCGCAGTTTTTAGATAATTTAATTTCTCATAACTAAAAGTCTTTACAAAATAATACCTATCGTATAAGGTGGATACCTGAATTATTAATGACCCTACTGTGGGCCTGGCCGGTTTCAAAGTGATAGTATTATTGCCTTGATCCAGATATACTGAAGGTACTCGGACGCTAGTTGGCAGGCGCAGGAGTGTAGTACACGGAAAGGAACAGATAGGACTGAGACCAATGGATTAAAAAAAAACGACGGGTTGCACTCTGGGAGTGCCGGCAGAAGTGAAAACTTGAATAGTAATTGTTGGAAATATCTTATGAACAGAATTTAGTAAAACTCGCAAAAATGGTTGACTTTTTATTTCAATAATTTTCCAATGTGACGTACATCTTATATAAACAATGTTACCTAGCAACGAATGTATCCAGCATACAAACTTCTTTAAAAGTAATAAAGTCACACGAACATTCACGCAAGCGCCCTGCGCCGTCCTACGCTTTTTCGGTCAGGGTCACGTGTCCTGACGCGAGTTTAAGATTTTATACCCATTACAGAAAAGTGCTCAATGCCGCTAAAGAAGTTTTCACTTCAAAAAAAGCTGCGATGATATGAGATTTTGATTAACTGGGACATAGTAAATTCTTATGACTGACCTAGTTTTGAATTACATTAAGAAGAGTGTGGAACTCATCAGGAAATTAGAATAAATAAAAACGCACAACAGTTTTATAAAAGAATTAACTTGGTTCCATAAAATACATTTACGACGTCTGTTAATTCACCAGTCATCTTTATAATCTGTCTTTTGCCCGGTGCTTCCGTCTCCATAACTTCCGTCGCCCCATTTCTTCCCCTTCAAATGTTATACAAAAAAAAAATGCCTATAACCGCTTTCAGGGTGTCATCAAAATCTAAACCAAAATTCATCAAAATTGGTTCAGCGATTTCGGTGTGTAAGAGTAACAAACAAATTCAATTCCGCATTTAGACTATTCGTAAGGATACTTTATCGCATATTGCTTTGTCTACCTCAACCTCTACAGCAATCACACAGGATACCATACATGGCCACCACATAATAACCAACCTAATAACTCTATACATCGACTAAAATAAAAGCAGCTGCAGTTGCCATAAAAAAAAAACGACGGGTTGCACTCTGGGAGTGCCGGCAGAAGTGAAAACTTGAATAGTAATTGTTGGAAATATCTTGTGAACAGATTTTAGTAAAACTCGCAAAAATGGTTGACTTTTTATTTCAATAATTTTCCAATGTGACGTACATCTTTTATAAACAATGTTACCTAGCAACGAATGTATCCAGCATACAAACTTCTTTAAAAGTAATAAAGTCACACCAACATTCACGCAAGCGCCCTGCGCCGTCCTACGCTTTTTCGGTCAGGGTCACGTGTCCTGACGCGAGTTTAAGATTTTATACCCATTACAGAAAAAGTGCTCAACGCCGCTAAAGAAGTTTTCACTTCAAAAACAAGTTGATTTTAATCGCAGTTCCCCAGTACCAGTGCTGGTTTCCTTTCAAACCTGAATTGTTGAGCAATAGGAAGTGTTCTGAGGTTTTTGCGACCAGTCTGGGACTGTTGAGCAATATTTAGGGACCATTTATGGTCGTTGATGGAACATTTTCTCTGGTATTTTTATATTTACGGAATGGTAGGATCGTCTGTCGGGTTATGTAAGTTGAGTAATATATCGTCATGGTTTAGGTTGGGATTCGTTTATGTAATAAGTTACTTAATTATAAAGAAACTTGATATAGATCTGTGGTGACCCGCTGATCACGGCTTTTCACAAGTTGGGGTTATTTGAAACCCAGGCAGGAATACTATTTTGTGTAATTTATTCAAACAATTGTTTTATTTTAGGTGTTTAAATCATAAAATGAGTCCCTCCCGCTCCGCGTGGAACATCTGTTGGAAAATCTGAAAACGGTAGATTTTACTAAAACTTTTCCTATCTGTTCCTTTCCCTGCCGGGGTCGCGGGACCAAGGGATTACCGTGACCCCGGTACGTAAAGGGCTAGTGAAGGACACCGTGGATTTTAGTCAGTACAGTCTGACAGTCCCTCCCGCCCTGCCCTGGGTGGGAGGACTCATTTGATGATTTTACCACGATAAAAAAAAAATGTTCCTTTCCTTCAATTACCCTTTGCGTTCCAAAATCACTGTAGTCTGTTTTGAGAGTCCCTCGTCCCCGGCAGAATACAATGCTTTTAAAACGGGGTAGGAAAATATTGGACTTGCTAGTCCCAGAACCATAACACCATCACGAACATAGTCACCAAATCCAAACTGGACCCGTTTTGTGAATTCAGTAACGTTTACGGTATTCTGTATCACGAACAGGGCGGCCTGAATACCTACGGGTTGCGATTATAACTCATATAATCAGATTATTTGTTAACCCTCAAGCAGGCGACTTGTGTCGCATTCAATAATTGAAACGTTGCGGTGCCATAATGACTGTGCTATCATTTTAATGACTCGTATCAATCCCGCCTTTTACTTCTGTTTTTATCGTTGACATAATGAACTATCTAACCCCATTATTTCTTTCCAGATGGGATCCAAAACGGCGAATCACCCCAACTGAAGCGTCTCGCCACGAATTCGTCACAGGCTGTGCTCTCGGCTCGGCCCCCGCCGGCGTCTTGGCCTTACCCAGACTGGCCCCTCCACGACCCACCAGGGGGGCCCTGCTCCACTCGCAGTCAGCTGGCGACGTGGCGGCCATGTTGGGCCGCGCGTGACCACGCGACTTCTGAGCGAGGCCTGGCACTTGGGGCCTGTCTTAGACAGCTTCTTTTGTTTTTGTAGGTACAACGAGTAGGACTCCTTTTGTGGCCTCGATACTTTTGTAAGGAACGTTTCTTTAGTATTAATCTGTTTTTTTTTTATGTTGGTATAACTGTTGCAACGGCATAGAAATGATAGGTGGTTCTATAAGTAGCTGAATCCTTAATAACTGATATCATGTTACAAGTATGTTTATTTTTTGAATCTTATCTCATACAGAATCACGGCGAAAAATTCCGAGAACCGGAGAAGCGTGAATGTGGCCTTCCACATTCACGCTTCTCCGGTTCTCGGAATTTTAAAGGGCGTAGAGACCTTTCTCTACGCCTTCTTTATTGTATCAGTCTCGGGGAGATATCTCGCCGTGACTTCTTGTCATGAGTAGATAAATATAAGGACCATACTCAACCCATGGGGCCCAAATCAGAAGTGGGTCATATTAGCAAGGGTCATCGTCTACGGCCCACGCAAGATATATAAAGTAATTTCTTATGAGTCAGTGGCGGTACTTACAGACCTGCTGCTTATCTATACTGAAACGTTGTGTCACCATGATCACCACCCACTGCGTGTTCTTAACTTATGACAAAGTTGCAAGTCACCAGAAAAAGGCGTATTCGTTGTTTCGTGACAGAAATTATGTTGTTGCAATTGTAAGTCTCGCTTGCGCCACAAATCTATAACTTATCGTCAAGCAATTGCCAGAAACAAAAAAACATAGATCTTCATAACGTCGACAAATATGTGTTTGGTTTGGATTGGGTGTTTCCTGCAGAAAAGAGCAGTGTTAACGGCTCGGACTTTCGAATTGTAGATCATGGGTTCGAACCCAATCAGGATAATTATTTTGTGTTTTAATTTCATCACCACTGCTCTCAAAACGGAGAAGGAAAACATCATGAGGAAGCTGGCATGTTCTAGGTATAACCAAAATTTCGACGACATCTTTGATATCTACCAACACACATAGGACCAGCGGTGGTGGATGACAGTCCTAGCAGTAGTGGAAACATTAGAGGCTGACTATGCTTATGGAAAAGAACTTTTTTTTTATCGTGGTAAAATCATCAAATGAGTCCTCCCACCCAGGGCAGGGCGGGAGAGACTGTCAGACTCGTACTGACTAAAATCCACGGTGTCCTTCAATAGCCCTTTACGTACCGGGGTCACGGAAAATCATAAGTCCCGCGACCCTGACAGGCTTTGGCCTTCTAGAGGGGGGCCCCGTCATTTTTGCTGACACTCTTTGAGGCGCACGTGGAACACAACGCGCCGTCGACCCGGGCATTGTCCATGGTCGGACAGCGAGTTGCCCATTAAGGCTGACTATGTTTATGGAAAAGAACTGTCGAAAAACTTTATGGTTCTTTGTTTCTTTACAAAATATTGTTTTAGAAATATGTAGAACGATAATCTAATGAAACAACAATAATTGAAAGATTTGTGCAAGCGAGCCTAAAAGAAGTTTCAGTGTCCTTGACCGGTCATACAGTTGGACATGCAAATGCAACGATTTGATTGGCTCCACTTTTTGCGCTGTCACTAATTTGATTATCACCGTTTTTTCAAATTAAAACTGTTGCAATTAATAACAGCCTTGAAGCTATCATAGTTTTTATTAATACTGAAAATATTGCCAAATTATTTTAATAGATTTTTGTTAAGAAATTGGTACAGAGATTGTGGCTTTCATGATGTTTATTATGTTGGATCCGATTTCACTCAAGTGTTGCCTAAACCAAAGAAATAATCCGATCAGATAGGCCATTAAAACGTATAATTATGTATAACTGTCTCCATTGTCCCATCTATCTTTGTAGCAAAATTCATCAAAATCAGTCCAGAGGTTTAAGCGTGAAAGCGTAACAATCAAACTTATGCGTCAACATGTAACACACATCATTTCTTAAAGTAGGTCGATGATATATTCATATCGACATCAAAATAATAATTTAGCAACTAAACGATGGTCTATCCATCAAAGCTTTAATTTATATGCGCACGAGTTCGCTCGGATCAAACGAAAGGTTAACTACCTCTCTAAGATTAAATCAATAAATGCAACATCAGTAGCTGCTAAGTAACATTAGCAACTGTGAAGCAAGCATCTATTAGTACTTAGTATAAGGTCCACATTGACAAGACACGTGTTGTGAGACGACTGAGCAGAAAATAAATAAAATAAAATTCTCGGAATACGTGGCGGATAATTTGAAAAGCGCATTTGGTTCTCGCAAATCCCGTCCTAATTAACATCACCTAAGATCGTAGGCAGGTCGTTAGTAGATGATTCACAAAACTTAAGGCTTACTTGCTTAACACCAGCGGCATTGTCCACGTGAATTGAGGTAATTATCCTATGAAAACGTCATACCGAGATGCGTACCAAATTTTAGATAAATCTATTCAGTAGTGTGCATTTTTGCACCTATTAATAACTAGCCTTATCGAAAATATTATTACTTTTATTGACAATCAACGAGGTTACTTCATATAGGATCTACTTGCACATTGTTTATTTTTTTCTTTTTTTGGTTCGTGTTCGAAAATGGCGATTGAGGTGACAGAGATTAGGTACTTGCTGTTTTATTTTTAGGATTGGCAATACTTGTGCCAAATTGCTTAGACTCATTACACAGATAGAGAAATGTGTTGGTGACTAGATTATATAAAAGTCGTTCTTGTTACCGGATTAGAAATATACAATACATGTCTTATGTCACAATTGTCGCTCGATTTGATAAAATTGGTCAATAATACGATTACAATACCCACTTTACTTGAATAAGAACAGCTCTGTCAAGTTACGTTTAAATAATTATTGCAATAATAAACCTGCAACTTATGATAGAACTTAAAGAATTTGAACTTAAAACTTATGAGCCTGAATTTATAAATGCATCTCAATTTTAATGAGTATTGATATCTACCGATCTCGCTTCAGTTTTGGCCATTCTTCCTTAAATTATGGTTATAATAACTAGTAAACCGTAGTTTTGCAGTCGTCACCAAAGAAAATCAGTATAAATGTAAATAATTGCTATAGTTTATCTGTATTAAAACTTTTCAATTAGAAATGTCTATATAGTGACAATTTTGAACTTTATTTTTTTACTTTAATTTCATTAAGTTTCAATATTTGTTTATTTATGAATGAGTCATAATAATGAACAATACATGTCAGTATTGTTTGAAGTGCCAAAGATCATTATTTCATTATAAGCTGAAGTTTCAACTCATTATTTCTTGTAAATAAATCTCATTTGTATATCGAGGCCAACAAAATTGAGGAGTCATAGATAAACTTAGAAATAAATGTACGTATATCTAATAATCATATCGTCGAATAATATTCCTTCAATATTTTGGAAAACGTAGAAATTCCTAAAAAATACCATTTTGTGTACTGAATTTCTTTGAAGCCCCACTGTCCAGTAATGTCGACTGAAATTAAGTACAAGTTGGTATACGTTCTCATATCACAGAATGGCTCTATTTAGAAATAAAAATAATTTAATTCTGTGCACGAAATGACTGCGTTTACAGAATATGTAATGGTAAATGGGATTAGAGAATCATGACTGGAATTGTGAAAGAAAATCAGTTATCTTGTGTACACGTAAGACTATTGAATAATAAAAAAAGGTATTGATGACGAAATCCGCAATAACTCACATTATAACCTTTCTTTCTAATTGTCTAGTGCGAAACTAATTCCATTTAACATTATTCCATTAAGTTGGAAGCTATAATTAAAGTCTTCGAACTTTCAATACTTTGATTCTATTTTAATTTTGGTCGTATTATCGTGTAACAATCGCAAGACGTAACGCCATTTTTAATTTTGGAAATAAGAACGCGCCACAAAAGTTTTTTTTTTAAATAGCAAAAGTTAAAGGCAACTCACATTGTTTGTGGTGAATCAATTTGCAAAAGTGTTGTAATACGATAATATGATCAAAATTCTAGTCACATAGTTATTTGTATAGGATAATAGTCAAAATCGGGTACTTAGCTATAAATGTTCTAGATATTGTGATGTTGTAGATTTTTGTAAATTCATTATTAGTAAGATATCTAAGCTTTAAATAAAATGTTGATAGACATGTAGAGTTTCTTTCAACTATCGAGTAGCTAACGTATCCAACTTTTTATTAAATAGATTCTTAGTTTTTGCTGCGGCATTATTTATTGTTTAAATAAAAATGTGATATTGTAAGTGTTAAGAAAAAAATACTGAACAAAATTGACTTTTAAATATAATTGTTTTGATTTAAGATAGTTGTTTGGCGTTTATAAATGAATTTGAAATATGGAAGTATTAAATACTTGTGTTGCATTTTGAGTTGAATTTTAGCTTGCCTAGGGCGTGAAACAAAATAATATAATTATAATAAAAAGGCCAATAGCCAGGCCTTTTTTCCTTATAGATAAGTTTTCCATTTTTTTTTTTTTCACATTCAAAGCTTGCCTGTATTTATTGATAAAACTTAAATCATTTGAACGTATAATTGTAAGTCTTGCCTAAATTATTTTACTGTCATAACTAAGGCACATATAACTGTATGTTAGCGTTACGTATCTAGTCGTGCATATTTTTTTTATTTCATAGAATAAATGAACGGACCAAATGCTTTTGGTTCTGTAGCTTTTTGATATTAATATCTGTCTTATCTCATGTAGATTTTTTTAAAGTAATACGTACTCGGACATCGAAGTTCTTGTTTTTCAAAGTAAATGATGTGTTATTTTCTTTATTCTTATGATTCTTCTCGTGTTATAAATACGACTTGCATATATACTCGGTTTAAACTCTGACACCAGGTTGTTCATCAACCATACGATAAGAAGAAGAAGACTCTTTTCTGTTTTAATTTTGCATATTAATGATGTTTAGAACATAAGTTTATCGACAGATAGTTCTTCTAGTAATTAGTAAATAATTTGTTACTCCTAGGAAATGGTCTAAGATTGTGTATATACTCTTATCATATTAGTTATTAGGATTAGGCCAAGCCAAACTGAATTGACTTAAGTATTCATTACATTTAGAATTATGGCGGGTTCAGATAGGCGCAGTTTAAAAGTTACAATTGCGTTATAATATTAACTGAGTGAGAAGTTCTTAGAAAATTTATTTAATAAAATATTAATCCTTAACCACTTAATGTTTAACTATGAAATAAACAGTAAGGGATACTGCCCATGACTTCGGATTTGATTCGTGTATCGAATCACGGCGCACGGTGTCAAAATTGAATATTTATCCGGAAAGGACAACAAAGCTATGCCGACTCGAAGGTGATTCACTTCAGATGTCTATCGGAATTTGTCAAAGCCGAAACCCATTTTATATGTGTAGCATCTGCTTCAAGTCAAAAATTAAGTAGTCGAATGTGTCATATTAGCACCTCTTAATAATTATTACATTACACCGAATAAATGCAGATGAATGTTCGGTAATTACATACCGCTCGGCTGCCGCACATAACCATTCAGCTTGGCAACTGCTGACATATGCCAATCCATTCATTCGTTCCATAAATATTATCGAATAATGTGTCAACCCGAATTTTCTACCCAAGCAGCAGTAACCTATTGAAGCCTAAAAAAAGAGTAGTTAATTCGGGTCGGCTTTGTTGTTCGACAAATACTGCCGAACAGACCATGCCGGCCCGCTTATATGTGTATCAACCCTATTGCAACTAATTTAATCTAGTCAGTGGCGCTCTCTGAACTCGCCATTACAAAGTTAGTGGAGCAACATGTTTGTAATTTCAATGGAGATGTTAGAAACTAGCTAATGGTTGTTATACCTATGTAAATGTATCAGTAACATGTATGTATAAGATATGTATCTATTCGTGAAACATATTCGTTCTAATTGAATCGTCATGATTAAAGTTCTTCCAAGCAGTTTTGTGTTTTATTTATTTTAAGAAAATATTAATTCTAGGTTACATAATACTGCGCTTTTTCCCATGGTGCTAGGTTATATAGGCTATTTTACTCAAAAAAAAATATAAGTCCGAAATATAGATTATAAAAATATTAGACACGTATTTTTTCTTTTGTTACGTAATCCAAAACTGACGAAGACAACGCTTTTAAAAATCACAAAACGTCACTCGGTCGGCACAATTTTACAAGCGTTATGACGTCACAAGGCCCCCACTCCCTAATTTTGAAAGCGTTTTATCTTTGTCAATATTTTTTTATTAAAAAAAAAATCTTAAAATACCTACGTGTCCATTATTTTTCTACATTTTAACTGACGGACTAAACAGATTTTTATTTTTTTATGCAGTGAAATACCCTATTATAATCTTCAATGAGGTGAGGTTCTTCAAAAAAGGCAGGTACATAAAGCGTGCTTAAATGAACAGATATACAAGGATGAAGCAGAAAAAGTAAAGGGAAGATTTTATGGATAAGTTTTCCCTTAACTTTGTGTGAAAATTCTATAAAAATACGACTGTTGTAACAAAAATGTGTGTCTAATCCAGTCGAATCGCAGTCAAGAACCGCAGGGGACAAAAGTGGTTTCAAAAATAGATTATGAATCAGTAGACCAGTGGTCTATGTTAATAAGCTTAGTAGATCGCGAGAGGAGACCCTTGCCCAACAACGCATTGATATCTAACAAGGTAAGCTGACAGTAGCAGTGAATGTGAAACAACCATTTTGAAACAAGGGATTATCACAACCCAACCTTCTCCAAACATTTCACAACAAGATAATCCTTAAACGATTTACACAACGTTACGAGCCAACAGTTTAACAGCTCCCTAATAAATTGTAACAGACGATACTCTGCCCTTTTCAGCATACGATAGGCTTACTGGCTTACCAAACGATTGCTAAATAGATCTATTTCTCACATAAAACGGCCGGGGCAAACGGGTCGAGGATTCCGAAAGCAAACGGGTCCACAGGCCCAGTCTCCCGTGGAGATTGTCCTCTAGTTCTACTTACGACACTGATTCGTATCGGTGAAAGGCAAACTAATCCCATGAGCTTCAGTTGACGTAGTAGAGTGGAACCTACTGGTGTTACGAAGGAGGCAAGGACAGAAGGCCTGTTAATAAACTAAAATATATATCAACTTTTTAAGGAGGGCAGTGGCGAAAATTGGAGATGTGGTGTTATTTATTTTGCTTGAAATACTTTTAATAAAGAAAAATATCTATATCAGATTTTCCACTAAATATTTTGGCTATATGGCTTAATATTATGAGAAGTGGTGGCCCAGTGGTATCGGCCCCGTAGATATTTAGGTCGTGTTTCGAATCCAGACAGGCGCATTTCTTTGAATATTTTAAATCGAAGACATGTGACATCCCACTAGGCCCGCGTGGTGGATTATAGCCCACTCCTTCTCAGAGAGGAGGCCTGTGACCCAGATGATGATGATAATGAACCGTTGTGTACGAAGGGGCTTTTTTTTAAGCGTGGTAAAATCGTCAAATGAGTCCAATGGCAGGGCAGGCGGAATTGTCAGACTTGTATTGACTAAAATCCACGATGTCCTTCAATAACCCTTTACGTTCCGGGGACTCGATAATTCGTTAGTCCTGCGACCCGTAAGAAGGCGCTTAGTATATCTGTGGTACTAAAGTTCCCAAATAGAACGAATATAACGAAGTTAGAACAAAAGAAGAATTTGGATTAGTTTTTGGGCACATTAAACTCTTGTTCAAAAAACTGCCAGGATTAGACCTTTTGGTACCGCCTTTGATATCATAAGTTGTTGTCAATTCGTAACATATCAGTCCCGGTTACGTAGTACATCGTAATTCTACGTAACTTGGACGCACTGGTTGACTACAAAGACATGCAATTAGATTGCGATGCCAGCGAGTTAATTGTTGACCATAGCTTGCGAAGTCTTGGAGTACTGTGAAAGACTAGATTGAATAGTTTTTATTACACACCATAAGGAAATGCAATAAAATTTAAAATCATGTTAAATTGTAAACGTTCATCTAAATCGGTGACTTACGAATTAAACTCTAGAAAGAACAGAATTTAACTTGAGAAGAGATCAGTCTCTTAATAAATACGTGAATTTGTAAAGGGTTTTCCATCGAGAACTCTACTCAAAAAGTCGTCGCACCTGATTGTAATTGCTCCAAAGTGAAAATCAGCATTTATTGTGGATTGCGTAAACATCACCTAAAGAATCCATGAAGTTCTCAGAACCCTGAAAATCCGACAGCCAGTCTCACTACCGGATATCTTATAATTATTACCTAGTACTATGATTATTCTTTGAGGAGTGGCAGGATAGGCGTCACGGCGTCTTGACCTACCGCATGACGCAGGTCCGGACACGGAAGTTTCGGGAGGTTCCTGTGTCTGATTGGGAGGGAAGAAACGCCTGGGTGTCACCACTGCGAGGATCGTCCGGAAGACACGGTGGAGCATACGGTGCAGGACTGCCCCGCTTACTTGAAACGCATAGCACTGAAGTCATTATAGACTATGTGAATGACTCTAGCCTACTCAGAAGAAGCCTGTTTACTCTGCCTTTGAAGAGATTTGGGTTGTATGCGTTCGGAAACACAGACGCAGATAGTAAGTTCCATTCTTTTGCGGAGTGCATTATGAAGGATTACTGGAAGCCTTCGATGGAATGGCAAGTTAGCAGTACGTCTAAATGTCCGCAGATAGTCGACGACTAAGGGATGTTCAAAAGTCGCAAAACATATCACAATACTTAAACAATTTCTGAACACTTTTCTATACACCGTTGTTTCTCGACGATATAATCGCATATCTCTGTGAACAGTCCGCACATTGTTGAATAATGGTTGATATCATCACGCCATTGTACGCAATCGTACCAGCAGATTCCTTAGCGGAAGACCACGATTTTTAGTTCAATTATATACCTAGTGAAATTCTGTTCGGTTACCATTGTTAATATTGTGAGAAAGAAAATAAACAGTGAAGTTTTGTTGTTGTATAAGATAGAGGAAAGGGATTAGGTTTTGTAGATTTACGTCTATGTGTTGCTCTACCCCGCTCTGCCCTGGGTGGGAGGACTCATGTGATGATTTAACCACGTAAAAAAAAACGATTCAGTTACTGATTCTAAACAAACTATATTCAGGTTACGTATATACTAAAAATAATGTTGTATAACGTGATTTTTATTATAACCTAAAAAAAACAATATAATAATGCCGAGCCTAACCTTAGACACACCCATCTTAATAAATTATGTTTATTATAACAAGAGAAAATAACTGAATACCTTATCAAAATTCTTACATCTCTATGGACTACCTAATTAATTTATTAATAATGTTGTTCTATGGAAAGTATTATATATGTATTATGTAGATTAGTCGCAAAATCCCACCGAGATATAAATATTATATAATAATATCTATGATTTCAACATCATTATACACTTCTGGACACATCTATTGGCCCACCTTGTATTTTCAGTTTCGTTTGGTCCTAGCTAAAATTTTATATTAGGTCGAGCAAAAAGTTTTTATGCAGTTTTGAACCTGGCACATTCACAATTTCATTCAATAGTCTTTTTTTGAATTTCGAACACAGAATTTAAAGAAACAAAAGACAATTTGGAGCCTGTTTGTTGATATCAAACAATCGAATACTAAGAAAACTTGGTTTTATTGGTTTACTTGGATTTAATTCTTGAAAAAGTGATTGATATCTTTGGTTTTGCAACAAACATTACTTATTCTTAACATTAAGATGATGTTCTATCAATAATCTATGGATACTTCACCTGAAGTCGCCGCCCAAGCTGTAGCACTTATTCAGGCCGGACACAGCCAAAGAAACGTGAGTGCTCAACTTAATTTAAGTCGATCTGCGGTCCGAAATGTTTATCGGAGGTACCTAGAGACTGGCGGCTTTGTTCGTCGCCAAGGAAGGCCACGATCTCGGGTCACAACTGAAAGGCAGGATCGATTCATCGTGACGACCAGCTTGAGAAATCGTCACCTTACCTCCATTGAGATACAAAACCAACTTCGCGACTTCCACGGAGTATCTGTGAGCGCTCGAACTGTTCGGAGAAGGTTAAAAGAACGCGATATGGTACCACACAAGCCAGCTAATGGGCCCAAATTAACGCGAGCCCACCGAACAGCGCGCCTTCATTTCGCACGCAGTCATTTAAATTGGACACAGCAAGATTGGAGCCGTGTACTCTTTTCTGATGAGTCTAAAATTGTGTTACATGGCAATGATGGAAGGAAGACGGTCTACCGACGTAAGGGAGAGCGTTTCGCACAATGCTGCTTTGAAGAGAGGGTTGCTTATGGCGGTGGCTCATGGACTGTCTGGGGCGGTATATCCGCGAGCGGCAAAACTCAACTTGAGGTTGTTACAGGACCACGGCTGCCAACATTAAATGCTGAAAGGTACATTCGTAAGTGCTTAGAACCTCACGTGATACCATACGCGGACTATGTGGGCCCAAATTTCCTTTTTATGCATGATAATGCAAGAGCCCATGCGGCCGGCATCGTCAGGGAATATCTTCGGGATGTGATCATCACAGTTATGGACTGGCCAGCCAGAAGCCCGGACATGAACCCCATTGAGCACATGTGGGACGAGCTAAAAAGACGTGTTAGGGCTCGTCAGCCAGTTGCCCAGACGATGCAGGAGTTGAAAACTGCCATAGAAGAGGAATGGGAGATGATCCCTCAAAATTTCATAGAGCGGTTGATAAACTCTATGCCTAATCGTATGAGAGCTGTGGTAGATGCCCATGGAGGCAACACGCGTTATTAAATTAAACCTTTATTTGATAAACATGTTTTTTATTCAAAAATCAATTGCCTTTAACAAGGCGCATATCCGACTTGTTAGGCGTAGCTCCTGTCGTATGGTATTCTGAATTCAAATTTAAAACAATACGATCGAAAAAGATGGTAAAATGTATCAGGTTTAAAACTGCATCAACAGTTTTTGTTCAATCTAGCAATCATATTTCGGTAGGGGCCATCGAAACCTAAACTCTAAGGTGGGCCAATAGATGTGTCCAGAAGTGTATTTTCTAAATGAATATGATTCTCTAGGTAATTTATTCAAAAACAAAGCTGAACATAGATGTATAAAATATTTAAATTGTAATGTTAAAATATTTAAATAAAGTACGGTTACTTAGGCTAACCATTTTCCATTACTTATTTAGATGTTTTTCTCTTAAGAAATATGACCACTCTTAAAAGCCACGGTTTTAACTTTTGTCCATAGATTTTCCAGTGCGAAGGACAGTCCCCCCTTAAATTATAGTTTTTCTGCTTTTTCGTTCATGATATTTACAGGAAAGTATGGATATTTATACAACTTCAGGATACATACCTACAAAAATAGTAAATACCTAGAATTCAAACAAAAGTTACTGATTCGTGCGAGAATTGTACCCATGATACGCAGCGTATCAGATTTACATTCATACATACCTATATTATGGAAGTATCTATAGTATATACAAGCCCAATTACTTAACTTCAGGATATAAAGAACCTACAAAAACCCAGAATTAAAACAAAAGCAACCTATAATCTTCACCAAATGATCAGTTACAATCACAACTCGTAAAACCACAAAGAAATCTCAAGGGACGATTGTGGATAATAGTGATGTGACAATTAGAAGGTGAAGCAGACTAGTTGACAATATTTGCAGTTGGCGACTAAGTATTCTTCTATGGGGTTATTCACATGCAATTGTAGCCGTTATTGTCTATGAATCGGTCTTTAATTTATTTGTTACTCCGTAATTGAACCTAACTCAAGAGAAATTTTTATTTTACTTTATCATAATCATTATTTGTTCCATTCATTATCATAATTATAGTGTAAAAGTTGTTACAACTAATGTATGATATCATACATGAACTTTATTACCCATATATCAAACAAATAATTTCTATCATTTCTGTGACCGTACAGTGGAAGCGGTCGAGTGCACTTTATAATGTACTCAAAATCAAAATTAAATCATTTATTTCAAGTAGGCCAGTTACAGGCACTTTTGAATTGTCAAAAGACAAAAGGAAAATAAAATAGTTCAAAAATAGTTACGGTTCTACAGTCCCAGTCACAAGACATAAAAACTGTGAAAGTACTGTAGGTGACCATTCCAAAGCGTAGATCTCTATGGAGAAGAACGGGCAAGAAACTCAATGCGAGTGACTCATTTAAGACATACCCACAGACAAACCAGAAACGATATCTCTGGAGAAGAACGATTAGGAGAACCGAAACCTACTACAAATCATCATCATCATCATCACAGCCATAGGACGTCCACTGCTGAACATAGGCCTCCCCTTTAGATCTCCGCATGTACCGGTTTGAAGCGACCTGCATCCAGCGTCTTCCGGCGATCTTTATAAGGTCGTCTGTCCATCTTGTTGGTGAACGTCCTACGCTGCGCTTGCTAGACCGTGGTCTCCACTCTAGTACTTTTCGACCCCATCGGCCATCTGCTCTGCTAGCAATATGGCCTGCCCATTGCCACTTCAGCTAACTACTTTCAACTAGAAATAGGGCGTAGTAGTAGTAGTACAAGTAAGAAGAAGGAGAAATGCAAGCAACTCGACTTTACGTCACTAACATTGCCGATCTCTCCCGAACTTAACCGAAAATACTCGGCTCGGCCAAGTCGGTCCTGCAGCCGAGTAGTCGGCCGAATTGAGCCCATCTCTAGTAGCTAGCCATGGGAACGTCAGAAGGATAGGTGTGCACGTTGATAGGAGCACAATGCCTAGTACCGCATGTAGGTGGCGTGATGATAAGGTGGCCGTGTGAAAGCAGAGCGTGTGTAAAGAGCGGACTGACCTAAATTATTATGTAGTGTAGAAGGGGGTTATTAAAAATAATGGTGGTTGTGATGGTGAGAATGGTTAGTCTAGTTTCGGTCTAGAAAAAACTTAAATAATATAAAAAAAAACTTTTAAAACAACATAAGTAAGTGTAAAATAACACTTTTCTTTCATAAGTCGATGACTTTGTTTATTTCATTGGGTTTCGTACCACCGAATTTTTTTCTCCTTTTTTTTTTAAATATAAACTTTGGTGCGTTTACAAACATATAAACTCACATACACAAACGCCCAGACCCGAAACAACTACTTGTAGATCATACAAATATTTGTTCCGTCCGGGAATCGAACGCGCGACACGTAAGTGCCGTCAGGTGCTGATTACAAAATAGTCACTTCTGAAATCCTTCCAGGAAACACTGCTGTTAGCTGATGTAAACTATTAAAAAAATCCTGTCAAAAGTAAAATTGGGTTGTTCGTGTATAAACAAAGTGTATAAACGTCCATTAACGTGATAGTTAACGGTATTTCCAGTTATTGTGTCCCTAGGGTGAGAAACAAACTTCAAAATATTCTTTATACATTATATGCCTACAGGAAAGTCGTAATGCCATCGCTATAAACACTTATACCATACGTGTTTGTACATACACAGTTTTAGTTACAAGTTACGTATTTTTATTGATGTCATAAAAATTTTGTTTACCTTTCGTAACAGAATCCCAAAGATATTGATGTTTTGTCATAAAACCTATATTTTGATTTTTCGCTTTCTATGTTAATTGCTTGAGAGAACGATAGGCTTTTTCGAAAGTTCAGAGCCTTTAGATATGTACAATTGTACGTAGATTGATAGATTTGATATAGATAAGTTTTCTGAGACAAACAATGTATTTAGAGAACGTAGCAGGTTAAATAAGGTTTCAATCTGGTGAGATAAAGGCGATTTCAATAAAACTGAAACGTATTTCGGAAAGCCCCTCCAAGCAGTTTTTACTATGTTCTGTCGGTGCGCAGGAGTTGCAGTTCTTCTGGGTGAGCTCGCTGCATCTCGGGCTTCATTTTTGCATTAGATTAGAATGAGGCCAAGATCGAAAAAAAATATAATCCAGTCTTTTGCAAAATCCTAGTATTGTCACAAAATAACGATATTTCCAATTAGTTTGACCCCACTATGTATCTTTAAAACACCTATCATTATTATTTTAATAGTTAGTATTATGTAAATAATTATACTGTCAACAATATTTTAAGCAACATCAGTAGAGCTACTAAAGAAATAACATAATAGATATTTAATCACAAAAGTGTGTTCAAAAGTTTTCATGTAAGTAGTTATTACTACACACACAATTTACTATCATTATCTTATTAGTTAGTATTTATTATGTACCTATTGCGGAATGCGGAACAGCTTCTAACATTGTAAATATTATCTAAAAGAGGTTACATTGCATTACATTTTTTAAAGGTTTATAAAGTCGTTATACCATAATGATCTAAGACGTTATAGATGTCTGTATTTTTTTTGTGATGTTCGCTTCAATAACTAATGGAGGCCATACACGTTAGAGTTTGCATGATGGTTAAAACTTTGCATGCATAACCGACAGGCAAGCCCTATGTATGTGTTAAAACTGTACAGTTATCGGTGCATGTATTGGTTATACGTGCGGTCGGTTATGCATGCACGGTTAAAACCATCATGCAAACCCTAATGCGTATGGCCTCCATACCTCCGTGCTTCTAGCTGGAGAGCTAATGTTGCAGACACGCTGAAATCTTATCCTGGCTGAGAAGTAGAAGTAGCGCTAAGGGGGGGGGGGGGCTTAATTGTGATGACACTCTTTGAGGCGCACGTAGAACACAACGCGTCGTCGACCCGGGCATGGTCGATGGTCGGACAGCGATTGCCCATCACTCGCCGCCCGCATGCCCGGAAGCCGACCCTAATGTAAATCCTCTCATTCTTCGCAAGACGATGAAGACCAGAGGCATAGCTACTGCCATATCAGCCATATCAATTATACGGGGCCGCTAAGTGTCAAGGGCCCCCGACGATCTGAATAAAAACACATAAAATGTATGCTCTTAATTAAAAACTAATCACTGCCAAGCTCCAATCGAACTCCTAACATAGCTGAGCATGAGCTACGATCTGTCGATCAGCATTCTTAGTTTTCTAGCTCCCTTCAAAATTCTCTTAATGGCATTAGTAATGGTCGCGGGACTGACGAATTACCGTGATCCCGGTACGTAAAGGGCTATTGAAGGACACCGTGGATTTTAGTCAGTCAAGTCTGACAGTCCCTCCCGCTCTGCCCTGGGTGGGAGGACTCATTTGATGATTTTACCACGATACAAAAAAAAAATACATTAGTAATAGCATTAGTTACATTAGTCAGGATGCTATTGTCTTTATTCTGCAAAATATACACTTAGATTAGAAGGAACCCACACAAGCTTTGATACGGGGGTTCTGGTCTAGCTACATCACTGTTATAGACATGCATTCATAATATTTATGGGTCAAAATGAAGTCATTATGTTTTTCAAAGTACGTTGCACGACCGAAACTGCTTGCAAACTGTTGCTGATTTTGATGTTACATCATTGTTAATGTACTCTAACGCAATGACTTTATTGTGGTTGACATCGTGACATCAACCGACTTTCGACCCCAAGTTCATGGCTCTCGTTGCAATTTCACCTCATCGCAAGTGAACAAGACCAATTTATAATTTTCTACTTTATAACCGTCTTAGGACTGTCCATCTGCACACACTTGCGAATTTATTATAATTAATACTCGTAGTAGAAGACTCAATTTAATTTACATGCTACATTTAAAAACTAAAATTAAAAGTAAAATATTGACAAAAATTACTAAAAAAAAAATTATAGGGCGTATAAAAATTGGTCCACATCGCTGTCAATGGGGAAAGTGCCCAGAACGCTGGCAGCATTGCCACGTTGGATGGCAATGCTGATCCTTTGACCTTTCAATAGGCCAGCCCTCTGGTCACGCGAGGCGTCGACTAAACGCTTGGCGATGTCTTTGAAAACTTTGTGGGCACTCGGACCCCACGGCCCTAGTGTTTCAACCCCAAAAGGCCATCTTAGGCCTTGATTATAATATCATAAAGAAACCAGGTAAGTATTATGTTGTGGAAATTCATAACAGATAAATGTAATGAATTAACGGCACGGTTGGCGCAGTGGCTGAGCAATTGACTGCTGTAGCTGCGTATCACGGGTTCGATTCCTGGACGGTATCTAAATGTTTGTTCCGGATCAGGGAGTTTGTTTATGTCAGTTTCTAAACGGATCCACGATACAGAAGAAATTCCAAGGGGTAACGATGCTATTTTCTGTTCTGATTTCGTCAACAATTAGATTCAGGCCTTGTAGCTTGCTTTAATTGGCATAATTATATCTCAAAACTGTACCTGGTCTACACATCTACTTAGTACCTTTACTGACCTTTAGGTGTATAGGTTTTGTCTGCATGTTGCTTCATTCTGCACCTATGTCTGAATCAAGTTTCTAAAACAAACTCAATTACAAAACATTTAACTTACTTCTTCCGTGATCTCGATTTCACTCATTTCAGGATCTATTAAAAAAACTCCAATTACGTACTTCAGTTTTAGAATCTTCGTAATCACCAGTATCAAGACTTATCACTGTAAACGTATTGCATTAAATAAATTATTCAAATTCAACGGTGAAACGATCTAGATGGTTGCCAAACTGTTATGTGAAACCTGAAAGGTCACCACTTTCCACCATTTTATTGATGGTAATGTCTGGCCTTCTTAAGTTATTATTACAAATAGATTGCTTCACTGGTCTAGGAATTTAGTCATTAATAGCTTGATTTGCGATGGAGGTGACTTTCAGTTCGAAATCTGTTGGTGGTCTATTGGGTAACGCTTAACCTCTCGGGCGCGTTACGTACACCCGGGTGTACATAAGCGAAAACGCCCCAGCGCCTTACGTACACACGTCTGTACATAACAGACAGTCGCTCATTGGACGTTGATTTTTATCATTTTCAATTATAAATCGCCCGAGAGGTTAATAAACTTAGGCCGTATACAGAAAGCTGGAAACTTATAAACGCTTTGTGCTTGACAGCGCTGGTAACCCGCACAGGAAAATATATGAACGCGCGCCGATAAGCACTGAACGATGCCGACAAGTTCCGACAAGGTTCAACACGCGCTGGTCAGCGCTGGGCGCTGCCATTTAAAATTAATAAACAATTTGCTTCAATCTGCTTCCTTTGTGTAGAACGCACCAGCGCTGTCAAGCGCCGGTAAGCGCTTATAAGTTTCCAGCTTTCTTTCTGTATACAGCCTTAATATACGTTCCACAAAAAAGGAATAGAATATAACGCGCTGTCGACTCGCGCCTCGTTCTTATCTGACGGTGAGCTACCCGCTGCTTGCCACACAATTCTAGGACGCCTCCTGCCGTGACTGAGGCGTGAGAAGGATTGCCTATCCTTCACGTATTGCATGCCGTGATCGCTCCGTAACACTTATCACCCCCACGAGGACACGGTGGTTGTCCGGCTAGGCGGTAGAGACCTCCAAATTGTTTGAACTTTACAATTAAATTATAACCAAGTTATTATTATAATTGCAGAAAGTTTTAAAAGTACAGAAACCATATTATATCTAATGTTTTTGTGAACGCAGTCGAACTGAAAATAAATAAAAACCATTTATCTAATTAGACTTTTGTGACTGAGGCAATAATACAACACAGTGTTGTATTATTGCCTCAGTCACTTAAAGTAAATAACAACTGAAATTAAAACTCAATTTTAAAATAAAATATTGACTAAAACTGCAGCAAACAATAGACAGTATAATTAAAAGTAATGAACCTAGGTAGTTAGCAAACAGAAAGATTTATAAAACAAATATTCTATTTTCTAAATAATTTGTTAAATAAGATTACAAATGTTATCGTAATTGATAAAAAAAAAATACAAATCATGCCAAATAAATGTGATGCGGCGAAAAGTGTATGTAATGCCTGCCCTAGTGCCAAAAATAAGGTTGTGCCAACGGTGCCCAGGCACAGACCCTAGAAGAGCGCAGATATGTCTAGACCAGGGCCACAATTGGCCAGACCACGACGGAGATAAAAAGATCACACTGGGCACATAAATGGCTAGTTACTCACTGGCCTGCTTCACACCTCTAGTTTAAAAGAACGTTTAGGCATATTTTAACGGGTAGAGTAGCCGAATAAAAGCCCTTTACACGATCATGCTCGTCCATAATCGTCTGTAAACGCCGTTAGTGTAGACGAGCCATAAGGGAAGGTAGTAGAATGTGAAATATATATATATATCATCATGGGAAAAGGCGTGATATTATGTGTGTTTGTGTGTATAGGTACGCAAAACCGTTGGTACTCGTATACTTAAACTAAAATGGACATGTATAAGATAGTAGATTCTTTTTGATTTCTTGCAAAGTATTTCAACGAAACCTAAATTTTCTTTCAGCTACATTTATTTTGATTTACAGACCAACTGAAAAAAATACGTGTGAAATAATTTCGATAACTTAACTGACGGACTTACATGATTTTTTCACTCAAATTGCCTGAAAGTAATCTTTTAATATGTATTTAAATGAATGTAAACAGCAATCTAGTTCACGAGAATTAGCATAAGTTAGCGAGCAATCTAACCATTTATAAATGCGTGTTTTTTTTTGTTTTTGGCATAAGTAGACCACTTACAGTCTAAAAAACAAAAGTAACTGTAATTTCAATTATTATAATTACACTTTTATTAAATAACTATTTCATATTACAATGATGCAACTGTCTCTCTTGAGGAAGTGTTGAAACAGGAAAAAAATATAAGTAAACGTAATTATCAAAAATAAAAAGTAACTGATATTGGCTCTAGATTATATTCTATTGCACAATCTTCGTATAACATAACTAGTTTTACCCGCGACTTTGTTTTTGTGAAGTTTTAGCTCCTGAATCACTGCAGCCCATGTCACACGCGTTGTTACTTTTTCCAACTTCCTCAATAAAGTTATGACGATTTTAATATATTTATAGACACACTATAACACTCAGGAATAATGTAGATTCTTACTTGAAATGAAAATAGCGTTGGATCATTCGTTCTTCCGAAGAATACTACCCTTTTTTTTTGGATGGTAAAATCATCAAATTAGTCCTCCCGCCCCGGTTGGAGCGGAAGGAACTATCAGACTTGTACTGACTAAAATCCACCGTGTTCTTTTTATTGCTCTTTACGTTCCAGGGTCACGGTAAACTGTTTCAACAGTCCCGTGACGAATTTACCCTTTACATACAAACAAACAAATTGTTCTTCTTTACAGTAATAGTACAGATTATTTATCTCGTTTAACAATTAAAGGAGTCTTTTGTTAAGATTTCTAATAGGTGCCTGAAATATTGTGAAATGTTGCTAACGTGAAATACTTACCATTTAAAGACGTTCTAATTATGAAATGGAATGTAACAATAAACTTATCAGTTTTCAAGTTTTTTTTTTATTTGGCAACTGAGAGGATTTTGGCTATTCTTCCAGTGTAGTGCAGATTTTTAACTTATTTTTGTTTTTATCTATTGTGTCAAATTATGTTACTGCAACCTAATAGTTTAAATTGTACAGTGTTACAAGCGTTACGTAAAAGCTGTGTCCTAATTGAGGTGATTGTAGCACGAACAGGTTTATAACTTTGAAAGTTAAGAGCACTTTAAGCTGTTTTTGAGACTTAGGTACCTACATAACAAACTTCAAAGTATAAAGTAGATACCGAACTGAGTTTTAAGTTAGGGTTAGATATAAGCCGAATCTTGATTGGATTAATGAAAGATTTACTCCTGTCATTTACGATGTCTACGAACGCTTTTCTCTGATATTGTTAGGTCAAGACGAAACCGCAAACCACCATTTTTATAATAAAATATTCCGACGTAACATCTGAGACTTGTTTATACAACCCCACAGCACTATTCCCACTGCAACTCCTGAAAGCCAGAAACAACAGTGGCGACCACCAAAAAACCGAGAGAGAGGCAGAGGCAATGAAGTTTTGAAGTAGCAGAGAAGGAATTTAAGTGTCTTGGATCCTGCAACGCAATTGATCAGAAAAAAAGAATAGCGGAGGAGTAGGACTAACAATTTAATAAACCGTCGAAATGAGTCCCCTTATAATCCCTATTGTAACTAGGGGAACAGTGTATGAGAAGGGACGCGAGGTATAATGGGGACATAAACTCTTTAGGCATACTTAACACAACACTAACGTAGCGCAAGCGCCATCAGGACGTCATTTGCAAGCGGCCATTAACAAATGTGGTCTTGTTGGCGCTTGCGCTTTTTTTTTTTTTTTTTTTTTTATCGTGGTAAAATCATCAAATGAGTCCTCCCACCCAGGGCAGGGCGGGAGGGACTGTCAGACTTGTACTGACTAAAATCCGCGGTGTCCTTCACTAGCCCTTTACGTACCGGGGTCACGGTAATCCCTTGGTCCCGCGACCCCGGCAGGCTTCGGCCCTCTACAGGCCCCGTCGCTATGCTGACACTCTTTGAGGCGCGCGTGGAACACAACGCGCCGTCGACCCGGGCATGGTCCATGGTCGGACAGCGAGTCGCCCATTACTCGCTGCCCGCATGCCCGCGCCTACGGTGGCCGGAGATCGTCTTGCGACGTCCGACGCCGTGGGCGTCTACCACTGCGGCTGGGGTGGAGGGAGGACGCTGTCCTCTCCCTCAGGCGGCCCGCCTCCTCCTTCACGAGCATGACTGCTTCGCAGAAGGAGGCGACCGCTTCCCACTCCATCTCGCCCCGCAGCATGGCCTCGACCAATGCCGGGCGCGAGAGGTCTCCGCCTATCGCCGTCGTGAGGACACGGCGGTGCTCTGCCCAAGCGGGGCAGTCCTGCACCGTATGCTCCACCGTGTCCTCCGGACGATCCTCGCAGTGGTGACACCCAGGCGTTTCTTCCCTCTCTATCAGACACAGGAACCTCCCGAAACTTCCGTGTCCGGTGAGGACCTGCGTCATGCGGTAGGTCAGGACGCCGTGACGCCTATCCAGCCACTCCTCAAAGAGGGGTCTTACCGCCGCGATTGCGGCGTGCCCGTGGCGCTTGCGCTATGTTAGTATTGTATTAAGTTTGTTTTAGTGTGTGATTTGCCATCATACCTCTCGTCCCCGTCTTATACACTGTTACCCTAAGTCCCATAATATTATCAGGCAAGATGCGGTCAAACGCGAGCCTATATACCGTCTATAAAAGTCGTAAGTTGGACAAACCTACCGGGCTTTTCCCGAACCACTGCACCACTCCTGAAAGCCAGGATCACCAGTGGCAAACACCAGAAAAGCGCTAAGACAACGAAGCTCGACGTGTCCCGGAGAACGAATTTACCTGTCTTGGATCCTGCAACGAAATTAATCAGAAAATAATAGTGAAAGAGTAGGAAAATTACGTTTCTACTTAACTTAGGTACTTAAGAAGACGAGCTTATTGGCATTAGCTAGATACAAATTCAGAAACACAAACCCAGATTGCTATTGATAAATTTCCGATGGAAAAGCTCAATAAAACTTTACTTGACTTGAAAAAAGGACTTAAAACCTCTTCCGCGTCAGTAGCAATTCTGACCACAAGATCAACGAAGCATTAAGCTCCAACAATAAGAACAATAACTCGTTACAGTAAGACTTCACCCAATTACAGATAATTCCACTCAATAAAACACCACAGATAAAAAATAAAGACCGATCCATCTGAACATGATAAATGACCGAACAAATAGCTCACAAACTCTAATCCGTGCACCTATCAGCTACCTTGAGCAATATAATGATCTCTTACTAATACTTATGTAACAAGAGATTACGTGTCTTATAAGTTATAACACGGCCATTTAAGAAGGCCTTGAGTGCAGAATTGTAGAGGTGAAATGTGTGGAGATGCAATTTAGCCGGTTGTTCAACTTTCTCTCGCAAGGTCATCGGTGAAAGTGCTTATGATTAACATAACTTTGAGATGTGGGGACGTTGCACGTGCTTCTTTGTTCGGTCATGGAGGTTTATAATACTCGTAGGTTTTAAAGTATTTCGTGTTTCTAGAACGCTTTATTCAGAACTGACTTATGGGCGCGTAACCAGAAAGTTGGCAACGTCGCAAATTGCTGTAGCTTTAGTAGACTACAGAGCCATATTTCTTATTACCATAAATTAACATTACCAAATAATTAAAATGTTGCCAACTTCCAGAATACGCGCTCTTAAGCTTCAGGCAGCGTCGGCGAGGAGCTGAACATTGGTGCTACTCGTAGCTAATCAAAGAAGAAAGAACAACAAGCCTCGTAGGTTTATTTTTTGATTGATACTATGTATGTTGATAACTGAACTCCATTCATCATCATCTGTGTAGCCTTTTTCCCAACTATATTGGGGTTGGCTTCCAGTCGAATCAGATGCAGCTGAATATCAGTAGGTATTATACATGGAACAACCGCCTATCGGATCTCCACAATCCAGTAACTGGGTAATACCCCATGGTAAGACTAGTTGTCAGACTTATGCGCTTCTGACTAACAGTAACGACTGTCAAAGACCTACAAATGATTGCCTGGACACAGCGGCTTTACGTGCTTTTAACTGAACTGAACTCCATTCACAAGTATGTAATTCAAATTTCTCACGGCGCGATAAGAAACTAAAACAAATTACAAACAGGCTTTATCAATCACCAACAGTGAACCATTTTTCTAATCGGCCACCTAATTCATTTCTTTCTTTTTAATTGCCAAATCTGCGTGGAAATTATTATCAATCGTGTGCTGACCTTCCGAATTGGTTCCATTACAGATCCGGATCAATTTAGTACCGCGTGCGCATTTGTAATCATTGTAATTCGGAGACAATCGGTTATCTTCGGTAACAGTCGTTTACGCAATAGTGCTCACGAGACACGCCGAGATGTCAAATGTCGAATTTCGAAAAAGGAAGAGCTGGTAACGGATATTATGAATTTGAATATTCTAAACTAATGATAATATTTTCATCGTGAGTATGGGTGAAAGAGGATATCTTCGGAACTACTGATCCGATTCTAAAAATTCGTTCACGAATGAGAAGCTGTTGTATCACTAAGTATTATTAACGAGAAAGTTCGGATGGGTGGATGTTTAAACACCATTTTTCAAGAACGGCTGAACGGCTTTGACTGAAAGGCACAGGGATAGATCTGAAATAACATAAATTATCCTTTTATCCCAAAAAATATGCGTGCCAGTAGGCTAATTTTTCTTGCCATGCAAGTAAAGCCAGTGGAAAGTATATATATACATTTTATTTTTTATTTTAAAAAAACGACGCTGTAGGTTAGAATCCCGTTGGCTCGATTGGAAATGAATTCGAATCCCGCACGCGTTTCGAATTTTTCTTTCCAAAAGAAAATCTTTGAAATTCGCTACGCATGCGTTAATGCGTTTAATATTTATAAAATATTATATTTTAAAACGTTTCTTAAAAATACATTTATCCAAAACGTGAGCGAAGCGAATAAAGCCATGGACAAAAACTAGTATTTTAGTAGATATTTATTAATCTTGGATGCGAAATCCTGTGGTTGTCTATTGCCTAACCATAGACGCACCGGCGGCGATGACATTGTGAAAAAGTTATTTAGATGAGGAAAATGACATTATTTTATCAATGCTGTCTGTAATTCTTTATTGAGATTGAATTAGTTTATTAATCAATAAGTAATGGCATAAGAATTGTCTGAAACGAATGATTGTTTTAAAGTTTTAAAACACAAAAAATAAAATGTAAAGTTACATAAACTATGCATAGAAGTGAGAATAATGCCTTTGAACAGGAGTTGAACAATATAATTATATATTAATATTATGACATAAAGGCCCAGAAGTCAAGCCATAAATATCGAAAAGTCTAAATTAAAAATAAGAAACGTAGCGGAAATAATTAATGGGTGCGCCATTTATTATTTTGTTACCAACTTAACAATGCAACTTCTGTTACAAATATTTGAATATTTTTGTGAAATACTAGAATGGAAGATGAATGGACATAATAATGTGGGACATCTTACGTTTTTTTTTTGGACATTCAGACATTTGGATATAAATCTACGTATAGTAGATACGTAGATTTATATCCAAATGTCTGAATTAATTGATACGAGGTTTATTCATAATAATATTTTGTAAGTGTTATGATATTTACCCCGTATTGACTATAATTGTAGTCTAACATCAAATCTTCGTATTCAGCTTTGTGGATTGTTCCATTCTTGAAATTAGGGTCAACTAGAATCAATCAATATTACTCAAGTTTTTTTTTCCAAGTATTTTTTAAACAAGCAAGAGAAAAGAAATATCACGCCTAATAATAATGCTAGATGTGTTAGGCAGGGATGTACCAAATAGTACATACATATTTTGGCAGTCAGAATCTAATGGATAACTTTACATTTAGATCATTAATTACAGACATAATACAATTAGAATTGCGGGTTTATATTACGAAAGGTTACCGCGGTGCTGTAGCATAAAAGGCAATGGTAGGAACATGGTTAGATGGTAGTCGAGTCTGAGAGTTCATTCCGCTCCATCCTGAGCTCATGACTCAATCGATTTATTTTCACGGCCAAAAAATTTAAAAAAGAATCATGCTCAGTATAACAATTATGACTTAAATCAACTATCTAAGTGTTGGGTGACAAAATAAAATCATTGTATTTGCCAATGAACATAATCAAACCAACACTAATCGTTTACCCGTTGATCGATTTCCCGCCAAGCGACCATTTGAAAAAAGAACAACCAAACTGCACATTCAAACCAATCAAATGATTTCATACCTTATCTTAATTGTTATAAGGATTATAAAAACGCATAAAAAAGTGCGTTAATTTGTAAAATTGCCCAAAACAAGTTGCTAGATTAAAAATACCTTAATATTTTATTCGCTTTTGCGAAATTGATTCTGAAATGTTGTCATTAATTAGTTGTAGCTTGCAAATATTGATTGTTAATATTTATTTATTCTGTTTCTATTTGTTAAAAATAAATAATGCAGTGCAACGAATGTGATGACCTGTGAGGGGTCAAGCTATCTATATATATAAAAGGAGAACTGACTGACTGACATATCAACGTACAGCCGAAACTACTGGGGCTAGGAATGTGAAATTTTGCACACGGCTTCCTATTATAATGTAGGGGAGCACTAAGAAGGGTTTTTTGGAAATTTAACCTTTAAGGGGGTGAAAAGGAGGAATTAGGAAAGTACGTAATCCACGCGGACGAAGTCGCGGGAAAAGTGCTAGTCAAATTATAATCAACCAGTAGTTTTCAAGGTGGGTATTGTGAAATGGTTAATTACTAACAAGTTTGCTACTTTTGTAAACAAACATGGCTTACTAGATACCTTTAAATAATTAATTTGTAGCAATATTGTAAGTCGGTACAGACCAGCACATCAACCTACCTCTTCTTCAATAGATTATCAACCTTATAACAATAACGGAAGGTTAATATTCGATTGATAAAATTTGACAGATTCGGGTAAGCTGACCTGCTGGCGAGGCAAAAACGTAAAAAAAAACTTACCAACAATAAAAAGATGCGCTAAAATCTTTCACATTACACACAAGGTATAGAAAGAAGAAAGAAAGAAATAAACATTTATTTGGCAATGTCACAATTTGCATAAAAAAAACCTAAAATAAAACAGTACAACAAAAATGTCATCATATTTTATAGTAACCTGTGTTACTTAATGACCTATTTGATTATACGCCCCATAACAATTATTACCTAAGTCGAAAAAACTGCCAATATCTCAGGCAGTGATCAGCTGTCTAGATTATATCTAAACATTAGAGTTTCAGCACCCATTGTTATGCAAACAATGATATATTACGAAAATAAAAATGTCTATACGTATCCGCCATGATGTATTTTTTTTTTGCGTGGTAAAATCATCAAATGAGTCCTCCCACCCAGGGCAGGGCGGGAGGGACTGTCAGACTTGTACTGACTAAAATCCACGGTGTCCTTCACGAGCCCTTTACGTACCGCCATGATGTATTGCGAAAATTTTGAAGTTCGAAGTGAATTAACGAATTTTTTATAAGTCTATTGGTCGCAAGTGCCACTGCTGAGCAAGAGGTCCTAGATGCGATTCCCAATTCGGGCAGTGTTATTGGGTTTTTTCTATTAGAAACTTTACAGTAGTACCTAATCACGAAGTGTGTGCTTGGTTGATGACACTAATACCGGTACTTTTTAAACCCGGTACATAAAGGGCCATTGAAGGACACCGTGGATTTTAGTCAGTACAAGTCTGACAGTCCCTCCCGCCCTGCCCTGGGTGGGAGGACTCAATTGATGATTTTACCACGATAAAAAAAAAACAGTAGATATAACGTCTGCCAAACTGCTGGACAGTTTGTCGGCAGACACTTGTGAAATACGCGTGTAATATGTACAGGCCTGTTTCCCAGAAGTGGGAGCAGCTAAGGCTGATATGCTAGTAACTGCAGATGGGTTATGATGTTCTTAATTTTATAATCAATAGTGCTTACGATTACGAGGAGTTGTTTTGTTTTTATAAGACAAACCGTGAATACGTAATCGTTTATCGAACAAGTAATTGTAGTAACTAATACAAAGGATTTGTTTATTCAATACTTACCTACTAGAATACCAAACTTTTCCAAACAACAATTGTTTTTTAAACCAAAATCTGACGGTTTAGTGACGATGTTTTCTTCGACCGTTTTGAGAACACTGACTGGGTCCGCATGGTAGATTATAGCCCACTTCTTCTTACAGAGAGGTCTGTATCCCAGCATTAGAAACATTATAGACTGATTATGCATTATAGATGGTCCATACATATTTCATTCATAAATTGTAATCGATGCAAAACCCAAGGCAGCGATCGACGTAGAGAGCACCAACAGATGTCTTATAAACACAACAAGGTTTAGGTAGAGAATCTCAACATTTCGGAAATATGTCTAAGTTCCATAAAAGGAGGCGAGTACATAGACATCATCCGGGCAGACATTCAAACTCCGGACTACTACTGAGAAATTTCTGAAGGAAAGCCCTTAAACTTTGATCGACCTAAAATCGACTGAGTAGTGTACGAGAGACGAATACAATTACTAAGACAGACAATAATCTCTGCCCGATAACAGACACTGCATCTAACTTTTTTTAACACTTCAAGCGTCCAAAGCGCACCTTGCGACACAATACCTTTAACTTAAATGGTGCAAAACGTTCAACACCAATTAGTATAGATATGCTCCATTCTTTCGCACAAACTGTGGCTCAACGAGGTTTGGGCCATTGTGTTCATGGAACATTACTGTTTTGTTTCGCCATCGGCAGATATCTCGGCTGATTAATGATTTTACCATAAGATTTGCGATGGATCTCGCAAGGGCTGTAACCGTGACCGCTCCCATTTGCGTTTTGATCGGTAGTGTTAAATTTTGACAATTTATTGTTTTTTCTTCGGTTGGCAGCACATGCGTCTATATTGTATTGTTTATCGGCCTGATGTCCGCAACTCCCACGTCTTTTACGAACGGGCATGATTTAAGATATGGAGCAATGCTTTCATTAGAGTATGATGTAAGATATGTGTCATACTAAAACGAATGAGATAATTTTCAAATTAACAAAAGAAATTATTTAAATGATCTAGTAAATAAAGTAGATGGAATAACAGACCAAAGAACTGATAAAATAGGTCAGAAACGGAGTGGAATTAAACTTTAGACTGCACCAAAACGTTTTGTATGACTTCTTTATCATTCAAAATTGCCATTTCTTTCTTTTTTTCTAGATTTTTTTTTGTCAGATTTACTATTTGACAATTATCAGCAGACTTAAATCATGCCTAGATCTATTATAGTGTCAGTCAGCCACTTCCTCCTATAATTTTCTGGACCATTTATGACCCTTTTATCTTGCTTGACTGATCGACTGACCAATTGACTACTTCTACACGCTCTGATTCTTCAGTTCCTAAAATTATGAGGAATCAAGATTCTTCGCATCATATCTTTATGATGTAAATTGACATACTTACAGTATAAGCGAAAATATGTAATTTGAAAAGTGATGTAATAACCATACGCCAAAAAAGTGATTAAAATTCATTAGGTGGCCTTGCCATTTAGCCATATGAGATGAAACAGCGGTAAAGAAAGTGAGCAATTAAAAATTTCAAAATAGGGCAAATGGCAAATGAAACTAGATAAAGCAAAAATATAACAATATAATATATGTTTTTTCAAATATCATCTCAGTATGACCCAAAAGTTTTAGGCACATTTATGCAACGTACAATTCAATTAAGCCGCCGATGCCGTCTGTTTTAATTCTCATCTTTGATGAATCCTTTCGAAACTAGTAGGGGTACGGAGAGTAGGGGTGGTAAAACGGACAGGTGGTCGCCGCTCGCGCTATTGCCGTGTCAACTGCCGCAGCGAGTGTCCGCCGCTAACAGCGACGATCGACTGTCAACTTGTGACGTTTGCCAGTTTGCCGCCCAATTTTGAAATTTTTTTTTCTTCGTTCGGAACATAGTGCCGTGCAGTGATTTTTTTTGTCAGAAAGTGGCAAAGGACGTACGCTCTGTCAGGATAGTGGTGTGTTGTGTGATGGTACTCAGCCGCTCTGGGTTTTGAGAGCAGTATGAGGGGCAGCATTTGTCAGTTTTTGTTGTTGGCGCACGCCGTCTGCGCCATCACCGGACCGAGAGTAAGTAGAGATGATTTCTATTTTCCCAAGTTAGAATTTTATTTTTCGTTAAAAAGTCAGTTAGCCGTTTGAACAGCAAATTGGCTTCGTTAAATTCCCAAAAGTACAAGATGTGATTTTTGATAAACTAAATAACCGTTACGTAAGGGATATGACAAAAGCATGTAACATAATTGTTCCAGAACAAAACAAAATTAATTTCCTTTACGCAAAAATCAAAATATCCGCAATATCCGGTATAAAAAAACCGGTTTCTCGTATCATCTGCATCGGTCCGCAAGAAAGCGGCGGCTAATTACAACTGAATGCGTCGAAAGTAGATATCGAAATTCGCGTGTGTTATATCGATTATTTATTATCTGAGATACATAATGATTTATTCATTGTACCGGGAGTCGGGACTGTTGAATCGTAAATCTTGCTTCGTAACCGATAATTTGAATAATCGGAAATCGAATCTGTTTTCCGACTTTAGATCTGATTTGGAGTGTTTTACGTTTTTGTGTTGGTATTTAGTTTTTAATAATTTCGTACTAATTTCCTCAATTACATAACTGGCTATAAACGAATTTTTTTTTAAATATTTCTATCAATGTTCCTAATATTGAAAGAAATATCTGTAGAATTACCAAGCTATTTTGAGAAATACTTGAAGATGAAATACTATTTAATAAATTAGGCTCAGTAAACACATCGCGAAAATATTAGAATCCACGCAACTTTTCTCAAACCTTAACAAAAAAAAAAGTTGTCTATGGAATAAAAAACAAGAATGAATGAACGAAATAAAGCATAAGTAGGTCACCAGTCCAGGAATGTTTATGAAGACACGCGGATACGCATGTAGTGGATACAAATTAATGTTTAATTTGCGTGTTCAAATAAAATGACATCGGAAAAAGGAAACGATGCGACATGATACCGTACTCAACTTGTCATCATTATAATCATGAAAGACTAGAGAAATGTTTGAACGAATTTCTTGTTCTTTTTTTTTTCAAGCACGCACAATTTGATTTTGTGTGCCAGATATGTTTTATTTTCGAAAGTTTTTTTTTAAACAGAATTCTTTTTAAGTTTTTTAATTATTTTTACAATTGTCATTATTTCTGACTAATACTTATGAAATTATGAATATTTTTTATGAAAACAATAGTATGTAAAACACAGATTTTCAGATGAATCCGATTCGACTCAAATTCGGCGGAGATTCGAAGTAAAAGAAAATTACTTATGCAAAAATATTGAAATGCCTTTTCTTATAATTATCATACATCAGATTGTTTCAATTAAACTGTATGTTTACTTCCTAAATTATTTTTATTTGAAAACAACTCTTAATTCTTGTAAGAGTGGTTTTCGAAGGTTTTAATTATTTGGTGATTGTGTCGATAAAAATTGAAATGGGGTCAACATTTAAAGCTTTGAGAATTTTACTTAGTCTTAGTACCTACAGAAAATGCGTAAGGCATGAGATAATAAATATTTCACAATTAATTAACGCTAATTAGTAGAGGTTATAAAAAAACTTAAAACGACCACAAATACACGTGTCAAGGTAGACACGTGTATTTTTAAATACAATACTAAGTTTTAAAAAAATATCTTAAACATTTTATTGAAGTCACGTGAAATAAAACCACAATTATTATTAACTAGATAAAATACAAACAATATAATAAACTTAAAGAAACCGCAAGTTTTTATGGGAATAGCTCCACAGGCATGGATAAAAGCGAAAGAAACAGTCTCACACAATAATAAAATGTGGTTATCTCTCGCATGAAGGTTATCTTGTTATTGATCTTATCTCGCCAGATAACCAGGCGAGTTTGAGTTGACAATGAGGACCTTAGATTCCTTCCCCTCTTTATGATAAATAATAATAATAAATATTCCACAACTATCACACAACGCCATCTAGTCCCAAGCTAAGCAGAGCTTGTTATGGTTACTAGACAACTGATAAACATACTTATATATTTCTAAATACATACATATTATAGATAAATTACACCCAGACACAGAACAAATGATCATCCTCATTACACAAACATTTGTCCTGGGTGGGAATCGAACCCACGACCTCCGGCATAGCAGTCAGGGTCACTAACCACTAGACCAAGATTTACTCTGTCTTTATGACCCCTCTGCCAAGGATGGGTTACGTTTTTCCCAATTTTTCACTGTAATCAAGTGTTTTTCTTCCAATATCTGCTTTTAATCATTCAGATTAATCTATGCATTTCATTGTGTTGATTTGCTCTTTGTTTAGAACTACAGTCAGTCATACTTATAAAAAAGTAGGTACGTTAGTAAGTTTTTTTAAAAGTATGCAATTGTTTTAAAAAAACACTAAAAGATAAGCCCAAGTTGTACCACAAAAATTGACGTTTTTTTTTTTTTTTTCACAACTGTCACACAACGCCATCTAGTCCCAAGCTAAGCAGAGCTTGTGTTATGGGTACTAGACAACTGATAAACATACTTATATATTTCTAAATACATACATATTATGGATAAATTACACCCAGACACAGAACAAATGATCGTGCTCATCACACAAACATTTGTCCTGGGTGGGAATCGAACCCACGACCTCCGGCATAGCAGTCAGGGTCACTAACCACTAGGCCAACAGGCCTGTCAATGTTTATGTAAGGGTCGTTTTGCAGAATTACCCTTTTTTTAGACAAGTAATGTTTAACTTTTAGTTGTAAGACGGAAAAACCTTTTTTTAAACCTTGGTTTAAACCTGGACTATCAAGTCCAAGCTTATCTGCAGAAACATGGTTTAAATTTCTCCGTATTACAAAACTCAGATAAAACGTGGATCTTAGTACCATCATTTGAACCATTATCTAAACAATTAAAACCACCATGTGTAACAACAATTAAATCCATTTTGGGTGAAAATAACACAAAAACAACAACACAGTGAAAAAGAACCGTAGTTTTACGAGATTTATAATACATATATACTGGGTTTTTGGTTAAACCCCATTTTGTGATAAGACGATTTGAGTTTGACCTAATAAATACGCAGCAAATGTATAAGCTATATACAGCATAGGCTTTCTTGTTTGATAAAATATTTGGTTACATTTGCGTGACAGCCCCACATTTAAACTCTAAATTTTATTTTGATATTGAGACGAAACACGATATCTTCAAAAAAATTAAGTAAACGTTCAGAGATTGATTTTGATTGATGCTCAACTGAAGTTTCTTTATTGAAAAATGGTAGTAAAATATTTTTGTGCTTGATAGATATCGTAGTCGAACGATGTGTAAGGAATTAATGTCTTATTTTTAAGACATATCGAGCAGTTTACACCTTATTGAAGTTAATGTGTTAGATTGGCTTCGAAGATTTACTTACAGAAACATAACCACGCCGGAAAATTGTCCAATACTTTTTAAATCATCCATTAACACCAAAATGCAGACCTAACTAAGGAAATAAATAAAATCAATACAGACATTTTTTAAATACGATTTTATATATATTAGTAAGATCCTTCAAACAACTCAAAATTTTTATACTTTTGAAATTTAATAATTAAATCATCATTTATTGGGATTTACACCTTGCTTGCTTGGTTATCATACAGAGATGATCCAAAGAAAGAAGTTAAAATTTAAAATAACTGACGAGAGTGTTACGGCTGTCAGACGCAGAGGGATAAACACCACAACGCTAAATATGAGTTTCTGCCACAGACCATTGAAGCTAAACGAGTCAGCAACCTGACACGTAGTCCGTATTACATTAAATATCTTTATGAACACATTCTGTAAGAGGATACGTTGCCTTTCTCTCTTTCACCGAAGCTCAAGTTTGTGCAACCGCTGATGTAACTGCCACGCCTTGTAAAACATATACATAATTTGAGCAAAACAACTCATCTTGACATAGGTATTTGTGAAATTTGGTTGTGAATAAAGCTGCCATGTATGACTAGTAAGTTTTCTTGGAATGTTGGTGAAATTGTTGCATAATTTGAGTCGTTTTTGCTTAATCTTGCAAAAACTCTCATAGGATTTCTTTTGGGCGAATCTTCCTGACAAAGGTGCTGTCCACGTCAGGATAATGCTTACCTTTAGAAGCATCTACGTTCGCTACTAGGGTAACCAATTGATGAATTCTAGCGGAGCTACATACTTTAACTCACGCCTTTTTGTATTGGGGGTAAGCAAAAACTTCAACACGCTACGCACTACGATCTGTAAGCAATTAAGTCACCTCTTCCTAGTGTTAATGATTCTCGTCATTATCTAATTAAATACAACTAGAACTGTGCCACTTCGATGGCGGTGTTAGTGGCTTCGAATAGGACTCTCAGGGAGCCATAGTTTGACGATAACCTCAAAAACGTCTGGCAGAATCAGGCTATAACGTCCGTCTCACGAAGGAGGTACCTCCCTTGGAAGCACATACGTAGAGTACTGGGTTAATCAATAAATCAAGCACACCGTAATTCCTATAAATCGAGCGCGAAGACCGAATCTAAGTATTATGTAATTCTTTAAATTAATATTAATTACTTTTTTTTCAAACCTCGTCTACAAAGGAAATAATAAATTACGGAAACAAATTAACATAACCACATACACTTAATCAAATTAAATGCAGATTAACCGCAAGGCAAGTAATTCATGCAAGTTTGAAGCTGTATGAATGAACACGAATATGCTATGCTTGGCCGAAATATATCGATAAACGTATTCCTTACTTTTGATTGCAATTTTCATTGTATTCTTTTTGAGCAATGAAGTCGAACCAATTTCAAAATATTGTTTAAAACAACCCCTATTATGAAACAAGAAAGCAATATAATGTGTTATGTTGATACGAATACTATGAATAATAATTATATTTTATCAGTGGCTTGAACTAAAATGATACAAATATTGACAGCACGATCTACGCAGTGGCGTAGCGATCGACTGCTGCGTTGCGTGGCACGAGTTTGATTCCCGCATTGAACATCCACTTGTATAATCTACAAGTAGTTGTTCCGGGTTTAGCTATTTATGTATGTTAGTTTATGACTTTGTTTGTAAAAAGGCATCCACGTCACAGGAGAAATACCTAGGGCTGACAAAAAAAAATCACGACCTTTGAGTGTTTTAAAATGTATTTGGTAATGTCATGTTTGTGAATATTCAAGCTAAGTATATATCGCTTGATAATATGTAGGTACTAGAATGTATCGAAACGCTAAACATCGATATATTTTTTAACTTGCCCATCCCTAATGCCTTGAACTGAGACAATGAATATTGATGAAACAGTTTAGAAAGCAGAATTACGTTGTTTATGGGCCCCACAGATTATAAATGAGCCAAATTATGCGTTATCGTACAATGATGAAGCCTATTGTGCTCTTTTAGAGCAGTTTAGGGGCCTTTTATTGCTGTGATTTAGAAGAAGGGTCAATTTGACTATGCACAATGTAATTTGGGAATTTCGTTTGTATTTACGAAATAAGAGACCGAACGTTATTGCACTACGATCGAAACTAGACGAATGTAATGTATTTCACACAAGATAAAGAATTTAGTTTTTTTTTTTGTCGCCTTATTAGGCCCTGCGCAGACGGCACACTTTTTGTGCGATCGAGTCTGCGGCGCACAAAAAGTCTGCATGGCGCGCAAAAAGTCGGTCGCGGATTTTTCACAGACTTAACGCACACGACGCACATCTTCGATCATTTTGTCGGCAGAGCTGTAGGGACGTAGACGCTATGGAAATCGTGCAGAGATCGCGAAGTATTATTTTGTACATAAAGTACAGAAAAAGAAGAAGAAATAGAGAATTTTGGGTACATCCTATACTTTCGGAAAGATTCCTGATGGGACAGTTCCATACTAAACATTCAATTCTGAAACAACATCCGGCAAATTTTATAAAATGTCTGTTACTACATTTGATGAGTTGCTATTTATTTTACGTCCACCCCTAGCAAATGCAGATTGCCGACTAAAGTGTGTGCCGTCTGCGTTAGCGCGCGTTGAAGCAAACGTTCAATTTTTTTCACACACTTTTTGTGCGGAGCGGCGCGCCGCGGCGCGGTGCGGTCTGCCCGAATTACGCGGATTTTCTGTGCGCCGGACTTTTTGCGCGTCGTGTGCGTTACTGCATATAATTGCATAGGTTCTATTTTCACAGACTAATAAGTGCGTCACGGATAGTCTGTCGTCTGCGCAGGGCCTTACCTCGATACTCAATTTGACGGTAGGGTTAGCGCAATGGCTAAGCAATTGTCTGCCGCGATACGTGTTACGGGTTCGATCCCCGAGCGGAAGAAATGTCGGTCTTCAGGTTCGTGTAAAAAATAAATAATAAAATAAAACACGGTTTTATTCTTGCAGTCTTTACAAAATATTAAAAAAAATCATTTCAAAATTATTTCCGAAATTATTCACAGAGCGTTTAAAATTAAAATGTATTATCATTTTCACACCAAGTTTGTGTAACAGAACCACTCAGTCACGGGTTCGATTCCCGCACGGAGCAATATTTGTATGATCTACAAATAGTTGTTCCGGGTCTAGGCGTATGTGTATGTGAGTTTATATGTTTGTAAACGCACCCACGACACAGGAGAAGGTCCTAGTGTTGGGCAACGTTTTTTTTTTAATAAAAAAAGAAAGCCGGTATTGTTTCTGCTATAAATAATTAAAAAAAACGATTTATGAAGACTGCTTTTAATAAATAGCCGTTCCATAGTCATCAGGTCATAAGGAAGTAAATCGGAAACCAATACAAAATGTCAGTTCCCCTTGACAAACAATGTTTAATTACTTTTGTGTATGTGGTGTTTGTAATTAATAGCCTAATTACAGTCAAGCGTGAATCTCGCGTGTGTCAAACAACCGCTTTCACCTTTGGGTGCGCAAGCGCAGTTTGTGATGCGTTTGCTTATTAGTACTTTGTGAGGCTGGCTGTAGATTTGAGAAGTAATAGGACAGGATGATGATTGAGTGGCGTGTGATTGGAGAGGCCTTTGTCCAGCAGTGGGGTGCTATAGGCTAATGATAAGACAAGACACAGAATAACTAAATCCTAGTCTTAAGATTATAAAATGTCTAGATTACGTCTTCAAAACAAAATGTAACGTTTTTAGAACCCACTTTTTTACAAATGTGTGAGTGAGCGCCACGTACACATTTAAATTTTTTCCTTGGAGATGTTCACGTGTACGTAAACGTAGGAATCGAAAAACGGGGGTAATTTTCTTCCGTATTTTTGGCTTTAACTCTCAAAGGCCTACTAGGAACCCCGACATTCTATAATAATCTAAGATTCTGGTAAGTATTAATTGTTGAATTGAAGCCTGATTTTTAAGTGCCGCGGCGTCTACGATTTTCACGTACTTTTTTTAATCATTATTTTCATTTAAATATAAGTTGAAAAATAAGAGGTGTTCTGATATATTAATGAAACAGATATGTAACTCACCTTTAATTAATCAGCACCACCGTCTCAAAAAAACACTATCTTTAAAAATTCACGTTTTGAAATACACAGTTCACACTCATCTTCGTTAGTCTTTTAATTTATTGCCAACATCACAAACTCAATAAATTGCATTTGTCTGATGCAAGTAATCTTTTAACTAAATCATAATCTACTTCTAATTATTATTTTAATTATAAATTGGTGTAACAGCTTACATCACCTATAAATTACACAATTTTACAGAACATTATCGAATATCATCGAAAAGTGCGCCATTTTGCAACTCCACAGACAACAAATCTAAAACCACACCTTTTGTAATCGTGACAAAGGAAACGAATAAACAGCCTCTGTGTAATATTTTGCAATTCTATAATTTCTATCTATTTATGTGTCGTGTCGTCTCGCTTGATTGAACAGATTTTGATTATTATCTTGGATAACTGTTATAAAGTTTGTAATTTAATTACGGAAGTTCTCACAGTATCTTATATTGTAAATTGGTAAAAGGCCCAATTTAGAAGATTTTCTTGTTAAATCTAAATGTGTAGTATTTTTAGAAACATAAATCACGCTTCACAAATGGTCTGCGTATAATAGTTTATGTCATTCTTATTATTTGATTCACAAATGTATTTCTAAAATGTAGTTATTATGAAACATTACCTATATAGGTAATATACCGACATATTTTACTTCACGGGCCTGTGTGTTCATATTTCATAGATTTATTCTCTAAGCCATCCATATTCTAATTTTGCAATGAACAAATTGTCCGATTTAATGCAAAAGCACCATCCAACGTGAGAAATCTAGGAAATTTCTTCGACGTTGATTAATTTAATGGGATTAAAGAGATTGCGACAGGGATAGTGCGACCGTTTGCGTAACGCAGTGGAACCGGGTGCGCTCTAATTCCATCTCTGCGAAAGTCTACTATTTACGCAATTTTAGAATCCATGTTGCATCGTATCGCGATCCGCACCATTTGCATTCACCATAAACAGTGATGATACGAATTAGTATTCCAATTACAAATGAGCACATCCTTATAAGAGCATTACTGGCATTACGATAGTGATGTAACATCAATCACTCGGACGTTCACACTGGTTTTCGATTTCTTGAATGTAAATCTGAGGTTGTTGTTGATTAATTAGATCATTAACATCTTTATGAAAATATGTGTTTTTCAATTCTCGTTATGGTTGTATTGTGCTACAGGTCTGATGTTTTATTTAATTTGTTTAACAGACACCTAAACAAGAGCGTTTTATAACACTTGAGTTAAACATTTGATAAATTTAAGTTTTTGGGCGGGAATTTGAGATGATGGCCGCCATGTTTTTTCTTTAAGACTGAAGAGTTCATATGGCATGTAAATTCTACGATTAGTAGAATCGTAGAATTTATATGTCTCAATTCTGAAGGATATTATCTTCTTTTAGTCATTATTTCCTTAATTGTCTATCAATAACTTCTAATTGTTATCTGAACCCGCGTTCTCATGAAAAAAAAAAACAAAACAAAACCAATCAATTGCTCACCGCTACTTTGTTAGCGCATCACGATTAGTTTTGCAAATATTCGTATTAATAGTCACGAATATCTCACGAATATCGTCACTTTCACTGAGAACAAGTTCCCCGGAGCTTTCTGTTTCGTACTATTGTGTTAGGTCGCCGACATTCTGCGTAATTACATAAATTATGTTGTCGCGTGTAACATAGAGATGCGGTTTTTTTTTAATTGGTTGTAATAGGAAGAACGGTTTTTGTCGTGTGTCTCGCAAAAATTGGGACGGGTGGAATTGGGTAACTGGCACAGTAGAGTTCTTTATTTGAATTGCATTTTTTTAGCTGCTGTTAATTTATTGGTATGGTAATCATAAAATGAATAGGTAGTCTATACAATTATACCAACATAATAAAACAAATTGTTCTATTGAATGAAAGATCTAGAAAAAGCAAGATACTAAGCCAAGATAAAGTTGATTTGAAATTAAGTGGTGCTGTTTTGCAAACTAAATTAAAAATTAAAACGAATTCTTATTTTTATAACATGCTATTAAACTTTAGTGTTTTTTAATTAGCTGGCTAGATTGAGTAAAATGCTGCAACTATCTTATCTATTGCAGATTTAAGCAGCAACTTTTTCATGATTTCGCGTTTTAGGTACTTAACTCACGAAGTTTTCATCATCGTATGGACAGATTAAAATCACATCAGTACGTAGGTACAATTAATTATGCACTACATGAGTCCTGTCAAAACTTCTACTTTCGCTTCATAAATAAACCTTATGCCTAAACGTTTTCACGACGACAATGTATTCTTCAACGAGTGAATAACAATGCTATGCGTCCGTAGTTTCCACAAAATGGAAGAAAGTTGACTTTCTGTCAAAGAGTTTTACTAATGCAATACCACACTCGGTTTCGAACTATCTAGATTTTGCTTTAGTGCCAATTCGTAACAATTAAGAAAGTGGAATTTTAAATCGAACACGTTCGATTTGACGTAACTGATGTAAGTGACAGCTCTGGCATAATGGCGTTTTCTTTGACATTTGAACTTTAGATTTCTATAGAGATAGACGATCTTTTGTCATTGTTTGTGGTTATTGCCTGTCCCAAAGAGGGACGAAAAGAAGCAAAAAAAATGTTTGTGGTTATGTATATGTTAATTCATAACCTATAATGTTCTCTGTTTTGGTGACAACACCCAAGATTTTGTAGAGAAAGACACGATTAACGCAAAGTTTCACGCAGTTTGATCGAATTCAAAACACTTGATTTTGATACTTGTATCACCGACAACCGAATACCGATCATCAGAGGCGGCCTTACCCATTGCGAGGCTCCGGGCGGCAGGTCTTTGCGAGGCCCTTTGTCCTTCGTGAAAAGTATGTGATGCGAAAGTAGGTCTGCTTGTTTGGTTTAGGTATTTGTCATGTTTCAGGAAAAATGCTTAAATTATACAAATAAATCTTTGAGTTTTAAAATGTTTTACATTGAAAGATTTACAAAATTAACAAATACAGAGATGATAAATTTTAAAATTGATGTTTGCGGCTTTTCTTAAGACTAAAATCTTAAATAAAGCACAATAATCTAACGAATAAGCTACGTCATTTTCGATTGAAAGAATAGCGAGGGCTGAAATCCGATCTTGTGTCATCGAATTCCTCAAATATGTTTTAATTATTTTAAGCCTCGAAAAACTCCTTTCAGCAGACGCAACTGTAACAGGTGTGGTAGCAATAATTCTCAGGACCATTTCGATAGTGGGGTAAACTTCAGTTATTTTTTTTTTCTATTATGTATTTTAGCACCGAGATAATAATCCCCGAGCGATAGAAGAGCAGAACATTATGTCCCGACTCACGAGTACTATGCGATTAAAAACTGATCTTCAAGTGTTTCGAGGCGCGATATTCAAGTACTACACTGAGAGATTTTTTTCGATAACTGCGAGCACAAAACGTGACAAATCCGCGATTCGAAGTTAACAAGTGAAAATGTACGTAGATCGTAGTTAATTTTGGGTTATGATAAGTAAAACTGTACTAAGATTAAGAAAAATATAGAATAAAGTACATTTTATGGTTTCAATAACCCTAAGTTTACTTCTGTTTACACATATTTATACTTATAAACTTCGAATCGCGGACTTGTCATTTTTTTGTACTTACGGTTATCGAAAAAAATCTCTCAGTGTACATAATGGATTTTTCAATTATGTTTTGAATGAATGAATTAGTTAAGTAACTTAATTTTAATTTACGGTTATGTTATAACCTTAATAAGTAATTAAGGATCAAAAGTTTTAAATTTATATTTTTTTTAAATTTGCTTGGGTTATTGCGCGAGGCCCCTGTAGGAGCGAGGCCCCGGGCGATTGCCCTGTTCGCCACCCCCTAAGGCCGCCACTGCCGATCATATTGTATCGACAAAAAGCTCTGATTTATTTTAGCAAAGGCAATGAAACTGTGAAGGACTAATGGATAGTTATTTTTACATCTTATTTTCATCATCATCATCATCAGCCTATAGTAAACCACTGCTGGACAAACACGTAAGCCTTTCTGGTCATACGCCATTTGATTCGATATGTCATAGTTATCTCACTCACTGACATGAGGTTTGTGTCCGAGATAAAATGACACAAGTGTAGTATTAAACTCAATTACATCCATATTTCAACATAAGAAGGTAACGCTTTACAACGAGCCTATCGCTAAATGAATAAAAAAGACAATTTTCAAATTGGATTTGACATCTCAGACAGAACTGTCAACACTGAACTGCCACAAGGCAAATATGACAGACATAAATTGTCTGTTGTCTATGAGACGTAATGTATGGTCGAAAGTTGTATCATCAGCGCTATTAGATCAAACTCACATAACTACACGCTATAGATGAGATGGTTTACAAGTCGTTCATTGTCATACAGTTTATATTTTTCTGTCACGTTTTTATGACTTTTCATGTAACATAGACCACATTAGGATAAAATTGCTAGGAAGTTTTGAATCAAAAAGATAACTTATTTTTTAACCGACTTCAAAGAGGAGATAGTTCGATTTGTTTAATTCTTTTTTTTTGTTCGATGCAGTATATTCCTCTGCCTCTGCGACGTTGCCAACTTTCTGGTTACGCGCCCCTAATGTAACAAAAGAAACAATATTGGTCAAATATATTTATTTTTGATAATCTATCCTTAGGAATAATTAAATTTATTAAATAAAATAGCTTATTGTGACGAAATCCAAGTCTCCTGTGTTGTACCAATAAACTAACCTTCAATAAGATTTTGAAAACTTTCTGTAATCTATATCTATACTTATACTTTATACTTATACTTTATACTTTATATTATACTTTTATACTAATATTATAAAGAGGAAACCTTTGTATTTTTGTATGTTTGTATTGAATAGGCTCAAAAACTACTGGACCGATTTCAAAATTTCTTTTACCATTACTTAGAGGGATTCTTCCGAATCCGTATAGGCTATATTTTATCCCGGAAAATAGATAAGATTTTTCGTGGTAGTGGAAATTGTGGAGTAAGGCGTCGAAAAAACTACCGTACGTTAACGATTCTCGCGAACGCTGCCTGAATGGTTAGAGATGTATGGTTGACTTCTATAGAAAAGTTGTAGAACTCAATCATCTGCCTAGCCTTTTCCCAACTATATTAGGGTCGGCTTCCAGTCGAACCTGATGCAGCTGGATATCAGTATTTTACATGGAGCGACTGCCTGTCGGACCTCCACAACCCAGTAACTGGGTAATACGATACCCCATGATAAGACTGGTTGTCAGACTTTAGAGCTTCTGACTAACAGTAACGACTGTCAAAGATCTACAAATGACAGCCGGGACCAACGGCTTTACGTGCTTTCCGAGGCACGGAGAAAACTCGCTATGACAGATGGTCACCCATCCACAGACCAACCTCGGCAAGCACGGCTTAACCCGGAAGATTGGCCTGTGCGGCTGTATTTATTTAGCCACGAGCTCCTCAATGATGCCTACAAAAAAGTCCGCGATAGTATAAACCAAACATTTATGTTTTAGCCATTATAACCACTTTTCCATAGAATAAAAGTAATTAAAATTATTAGCCTACGTTTATTGATCATATTATCGTCAAATACTAATCCTTATCCAAATAAGCTATTTATTGAGCAAGATTGTTTCAATAGCTATAAATTACTTTTTATTTTATTCCAATCGAACAATCCATTCAAAAGATATTACGAATTTAAAATTGTGAGAGAGCTTAAAAAATAAATGTCCACCCGTGCGAAGCCGGGGCGGGTCGCTAGTAGACTAATTGATTACTGCTTTATTAGCAGTAATCAATTATTTTTTTTAGTCTAAAATGGTCCATTGTGCGTTTGAATCGAGAAGCTTAGGTGTATTTTTTGTTTGAAAAACAGTAAGTAGAGTGTGACCAAATAGTGTTAGTAAACTGTTTGTAAAATAAATAGAATGTCTACTATGTTATTTTCGACCAATCCCGTCTTTGTAGGTATGGGTGCAATAGTTATTTCTTATCAGCTATACTCAAGTGATGCTCTGTCAGTATGATTATGTGATATGTGATAATGTCGCCCAGAAAAGGAAAAACGCACTGTTTCCGCCTCTTTCAAATCACGCTCTTTCCCCGCGTCCCTCGGTATTTAATTAATAAATAACATTTTCCCAAAAACTGGACTTTTGGATTACGCCACTTCTATTCTAAAGGTCCGATATTAAAAAATCGGTTCTAGATGGCCTACCATGACGTATGATGACGTCCTAAAGCGTGAGTAGTTCCACTGTAGGAACGAAATGGCGCTAGACGACTTGTATAGCTCTGTCTCTTTCTTACATACTCACTCTTTAAGACGACATGGTAAGCAACCTGATCATAATTTGGTCCTAACTGTGACAGAGTCCACGCCACGACTGAAGTTCCGCGGAAAATTATTGGTACTAGCATCAAATTGATGAATTAGTCACTAGAGCCGCGTCAAAAGGACTCTATGTAAACTGTAATAAACAGGTTATGGCATATCTATTTAAAGAAAAGTAGGTAAGCTTTTCAAGAACGAGGTACTAACATTCGAAGAATGCATAACTTCCTGTACTGAAGCCGGATAAAACGTGATGTTCTATTGTCACCAAATCAAGCCTACCATTGTGACATAACTATAATATGTCACTGGGTAACGACAGCTGTCAAATCTTAAGTGCTTTCTCACCCAACTGACACAAATCTGTCACAATTTGGTACTTAAAAATAATAACTTTACATCCATAGCCGACGAGTTGGACAGAAATTCGCTTTTACTAGTAGGTATGTTTAGGCTCATTCAGGACCTTTAGATCAACCTACTTCATCTAGGTCGAATTATAAATAGACCATCGATTATTGCAAATTTTCCCCGTGCCTTGGAAAGTGTTGGGAATAATCACTCATAGCAACACCGACTTATACTTATTCTTAGCACATCCCTAGTTTTTTAGTGTGAGAACATCACTACTGTTTGTTCCGGTTGAGTAGTCTTGTCTGTGGTGTGATTTACGAAAAATAGCTTGTTCCAATAATGTGCTCATTTATACTAATAAATAAAGCTTCAAGATTAATCGGACTCTGATTTATTATATCCATAATAAATAACAGAAAGCACATGAAGCCGTTCATCCTGGCTGTCATTTGAAGCTCTTTGACAATCGTTGCGTTACTATTAGTACAAGGCTTCTCCCAGTCTTATCAAGAGGTATCACTCAGTTATTGGGCTGTGGAGGTCAGATAGGCAGCCGCTCAATGTAAAATATTAATATTCAGCTGCATCCGGTTAGACCGCACTAGGTAGATGATGATGACGGGGCCTGTAGAGGGCCATAGCCTGCCGGGGTCGCGGAACTTACGAATTACCGTGACCCCGGTACGTAAAGGGCTAGTGAAGGACACCGTGGGTTTTAGTCAGTTTGAGTCTGACAGTCCCTCCCGCCCTGCCCTGGGTGGGAGGACTCATTTGATGATTTAAAAAAAAACGCAGTTGATGATGCGAGGGTGCGAACCTATTTTCATTAAGCGGATACAAATATAGATCGAGAGCTACTGAGAAATTCCTTTTGACCTTGGCTCTTTTCAGTTTGATAGACTCAAATCTTCTGGGATAATGAACAGTAGGTAATGACTGTCAATGATCCAAAAATGACCGCTGGGAAGTGGGACCAACAGATTACATGTTTTTTTTTTTTTTTTTTTATGTTCGATGGGTTTGCTCTTGACCTTAGTCTACGTCAGGAGTGACTAAGACAAGGTCGACGATGGAGCGAGCTTACCCAGAAGAAGCCTGTTCACTCTAGCTTTGAAGAGATTAGGGTTGGATGCATTCGGAAACACAGTCGCAGGCAGAGAGTTCCACTCCTTCGCTGTCCGCATTATAAAAGACGTTTGGAAGCGCTTAGTGCGAATTGGTGGAATAGCAACAAGGTAAGGATGGTAATTTGCCGTGCGTCTGGATGTACGATGATAGAAGGGGGCTGGTGGGATGAGGTCGTGGAGTTCTTGGGCACCCTCTCCGAAGTACAATCTGTAAAAGACCGACAGGCAGGCAACCTTGCGGCGATGAGTCAAGCTATGGAGCTTGTCATTCACCATTTTTACGTCGCCAACGACTCTCTTAGAGCTCTTACACACGAGCGGCATGTTCCCAACGGCAGAGGTAACTGCAGCCGTCGACGCGCGTTGGCGGCAACCGTCGACGCGTCGACAGCAGCAGTCGACCTAAAGCGACACTTGCAGTTGTAGTGTGCCGCGTCCGCCATTTTGTCAGTCGACTGCAAATAGTTCAAGAGTGCGTACGCTTCGTAAATTTGTAAAATGACTTCTACTAACGAAATTGATAATGAATTGCTAATTATGGCAGTGAAGAAAAATGCTTGTAATCGTAATCGGTGTAGGTTTTGGAATGTTTAGTAAGTAAAAGCAATAACAGTGTTTCTTCTTCGGAATCCATTTTACAACTGACTCCTATACTAAGAGAGCAGACGACGGCTGCCGCTGATCTTCGAAGTTGAAATGTCGACGGCTGCCGTCGACGCGTCGACGGTTGCCGCCGGCGCGCGTCGACGGCTGCAGTTACCTCTGCCGTTGGGAACATGCCGCTCGTGTGTAAGAGCTCTTAGCTCTGCGTTCAACTGAGTCAAGAGCAGCGAGTTGGTATTTAGCTGAGCCATCCCAAAGGTGGCTACAATACTCCATGCAGGATCGGACTTGTGCTTTGTACAGAGTTAAAAGCTGTCCAGGCGTGAAGTACCGCCTCACTCTATTTAGGATGCCCAGCTTTTTGGCCGCAAGTTGGGCTTTGATCTCAATGGTGGCGCCAAAGTTGAGACTAGGAGTCAACTCCATGCCCAGGAGCTCGAGTCGGTCATTCACAGGCACAGATACACCCCGAAAAGTAGGAGTTTGGTCCAAACAACTCTTTTTTGCGGTAAAAAGACAAGCCTGCGTTTTGGTGGCGTTAAAAGAAACCAGATTGTCATCACCCCACTGGGAGACAAGGTTTAAGGCACAATTTAGCCGCTCAACCACGGCCACTCTCAAGGAACAAACTTCATCCCCGGTGGTTTTTGCGCTGGACAAGTATCTCTTTGAAACTGTACTGTCGTGTATCGTGTGTGTGTGTCGTGTGTGTGTGTCGTGTGTCGTGTGTGTTTTCCGGGGACACGGTGGAAAACCGCAATTTTTTTTCTTAAACTTTGCCCCACACTACGAATTTCTCCTGTTTCGTAGATGCATTTACAAACAAAGAAACTCACATACAAAAACACCCAGTCCTGGAAGAACTACTTCTAGGTCGTAGAAATATTTGTTCCGTGCGGGAATCGAACCCGTTATACGCTGGGCAGCAGTCTGTCAGTGTAGCTTAAGATGAAGATCTATCTATACTGTTAAAATTTAAACACGAGCTCCTCATGAATATAGTGACACGTGATTCTTATATATTAAAAAGATTACGTATGCTATTGTAATAAAGTCTCGTCTGTAATTTCACCGCAATGACGTCGCGTCTCGTTCACACCTGCGTGCGTCTGCGCAGGTCGATGATCTAGGCTAGATGACTGAATACTAGCGTGATCTACTTACTAACTTCTTTTTTCACATCTGTTTAATAGTCTAGGCATTGTGTCGTTTTTCTTACATGATTAATTGTTTTACATGCAAATTATTATGTTCTAAAATCATAATTTATTTCACATACTTATATTTACACCTTTTCACATGGCAATAACTACATGTCTGCATTTTTTAATGTATGTAATTATATATTTATTCTTTTTTTACGTAAATTTTTGCTGGTCATTCAAGTATTTCAATGTCAAAGCTTTGTTCTTAATCCGCGCCACGACTTTTGACGCGGATCTAGTGTATTTTTCATTACAAAAAATTGCATTAAAAAATACCTCGAATTTTCCACAGGTTGGTGGCGTGGATGTTACCTACTTGTTATTGCTATGTTCCATTGTCCAAGTGTCTTAATGTACAAAATGTTCATAAATATTCATTTTTTATTTTCATTTTAAAAATATTTAAATATTCATGTTTTTATTTCAAAGTTCCTGAGAATTATTGTTACAGAAGTATACATTGTATGAAAGTAGGCAGTTATATGCTTATTTAAACATTTTCTCCCGGATGTTAGGCATGCGAATTTTTTTTTTTAATATTTTACTAACCTAGTGCTTGCGTGGTATTTATTAATTTACTTACGTAAAGAAAATAGACAAAAAATCAGAATAATATTTTTTTTAAATTCATAAACGTTGATACAGAATTGGACCTAGCATTAAATGCTATAAATGACTCAGACCTGAACACAGCTATGCACAATTTCACTAAATAAGAAGTAAAATGTTAAAATTTAATAATTAAGTGTACATCAGCCTACCATATTTAGCACTACCGGCATGCAGTTGAATAACAGTATTTTATACATGGAGCGCTGCCTATTTGACCTCCACAACTCAGTTCTAACTCTCGCTGTTATTTTGCTATCTTATAATCTATACCATATAAAACTGCTTTAACAGTTTGTCTATGGAGACGGAATAAGACTAATTAGTCTATGTCTATAAGTCGGTTTCTGTTAGCGACTTGTTTAAGTAGTCTATGGAACATGGAAAATCCATTTAAACCAAAGTTTGTCGACACCGGCAGATCGTGAGCATGCGTTATTATTCACTGTAGCATTGCATAATCATTTTCTCTTGCCATCCGAATTGTTTACCGAGCCGGCATTCAAGCGGACTCGCTACTTTCATTAAATGTTTATTAAATATTCATGCTAATGGTGTTTTCTTAACGTATTAGTATGGTGATTTGGTAATTATGGAACAGTTTAGTCATAACCGCAACTTGGAGGTTGTGTAATCGGTGGAAACTGTACTTGTTAGGTGAAAAAAGGTTCGATACCACGTAGCCAGAGACAAGCGCCATACTTTTTTTTAACTCACTCTTAATTGCCGCCAAATTTGACAGCGTACGTCACATTTCCCGCTCAAAAGTTTTCCTTCACAACAATGCAATAGACATCATAGATCACACTCGGCGTCGCATCTCGCACTAGATTCGTCTGCCCGTGACGCGTCAGTCGCAAGAAAGTGCATTCTTGCGCACTCTCTGCGTTTGCGAGTTAACGCGCCATTTAGCCAACATCTACTAAATATTAGTTTTAATATCCATTTGTTTGTTAGACGGTGTAAATTGTTGAAAGCAGTATTATTTTATGATGCAATTTGCTGTCTGTCTGTTTAGATTTTTATTGAGATGGATTGGTAATTGAATATAATTTTAACAATACCTACCTCATGTTGCAAGATTTTTAGTTGTTTAGCTCGTTTCTAAAATTTCACTTTGTAAAAGAAAAATGGTATTGTCAGAAAAATATCTAAACAAGTTGAATCTGACGATGCTATCACGTTTCCAATACTAATAAAATTGTCCAAAGATATTGCCGAAGTACCTATGTCATAGTAAATAACAATACAATTTGGAATTTTCTAGGTACTGAAAACCACAGATTGTCCTCATGGGACCTTACTCATAAGGACCTTAATTTTAACTAGTTTCGTTCAATGAGGACAGTTGATGTTTCAAGTTTAAAATCTAAGCTTTTAACAATAAATTAGGTACACTTATTTTGTTACCAGCAACAGCCAGAACGCAAAGACCAGAATTTATCTACCATTTCACAGGTTGTTACATAATAAATTCTCACGACTTCAGCTATTTAGCATCTACCCGTTCATCTTAGCTATTCAATTTTGAAATCACTTGCATACTGCACAATATGACATAATTTATGCAACATTTCACACCAGTTTTGCAACTAAGTGTTGAACAAATCTCCTGTTCAATCGTGTGTTTTAGACTTCACATATTTGCATTAACTAGCGTCGGTAATAATTTTTTTATTGTAAACATGTTAAATATGAAATTGATAGTTACGTTATGCCACTTCCGTCTTTTCGTTATGTGTGTGGTGATGTAATGCTGTCATCAATTATTTTTTTACATTATTTGGCCAGAAACAATGTACAATCGAATTAATAGTTTAAAAATATGATTGTTAAGTGTCATATGTTTTTTAAAAGTATTAATTTAACTGATTGTCTTAATTGCAGGAATTAAATTCTTTTTGAAAAGAATGTTACATAGCTAATTATAATTACATACATACTTAGTCTAAGGAAATCTTTTGTTTGAAAGTAACTTCGTATCTAACTTTATGTTTTTTATTTATACAAGCTTCAAATCCTTTAAAATGTTAACAGTTTCCTTCTCTTTATTTCCAGGTAGAGAATGACTTCGATAGACGAAGACAGGCCTCGCTACCGCATCCCGGGTTCACCGAGCATCAAACAAGATTTGGTCTGAACTCACCGTTACAAGGATTCCAACCCCAGCAAGGAAATCCTTCCCCATCCGTACAATTCCAACAACCCATATTCCCTCAACAACAACAGCATCAACAACAACAACAACAACATCAACAACAACCCCAGCAACAGCAACCATCGTATGTGCCGCAGTTTAATAGCCATATCCCTAATATTCCTAACAACATACCTTTACAAAGCAATAACATTCCGATACAAAACAACATTCCTATACAAGGCAACAACTTCCAATTTAACCCTCAAGCGAGCAACCCTCCTCTATTGCAGCAACAAAACAACTTCCAACAGCAACAGAACCTTAGGCAGATCCCTCCACAAACCCAGAATATTCTTCAACAACCCATTTCCACTTTACCAACATTCCAGAATGGACACTTGCAGCAAAATCCCACATTCCAGCCTAGTATTCCTGCTACGGTTAATATTAACCAACAGAGACCTACGCAGCAAGCCTTCCTACCCACAATCTCGCCGTCTCACAACCAGCCTATCAACCAACCTATCAACCAACCTATCAACCAACCTATCTTCAGCCAACCTAATCCCATCACTATTCAGCCTGCACCAAACCTAGCTCCTCAAAATTACAACCCCAATCAGAACCAAAATATTCACAACAATGCTCAACTCCCCTTCCAATCGACTCTGGGCCAGCAACCCATATTCTCCAACGGACAAGCATCCCAAATACAAGATATCCTAGAACAGCAGTCAAAGGAAAACTTGGAAAAGCTGAAGGAGTTACAGGAAAGGGCAAGAATCATTCAGAAGCATCAGGAGTTTGTGCAGAAACAACAACAGAAGCAACAAGAGAAGGTGGAGAAATTACACGAAGAGTTTGTGAAGAAGCAGGCGACTAAATCTGTTCCTACTTTCTCAACGACAGAAAACTACGAAGAATATTTTAGGAATACTGAAAGGCGGCGACCCATTCTGCCACATGAGACAGATTTATTCAAAAAAGCTGTCGAACTGTATGAGAGGGACCATCCTACCACTACCACTACTACGACGACTACAACGACCACGACTACCCCGCCCCCACCAACCCCTCCAGCCCCCAGGTACAGACCTCGCTCTAAACCTAAACCTAGGAACCCCCCACAAGATAGAAATAAGGCAAAACTCTACAACGACATCAAGAATCTCTTAGAAGAAAGCGAAACTAAAGGATTCGACGACAGTCTGAGAGCGAAAAGTGCGGAGTTATTGAAGAAACCAGATATCTTGAAACAGCTGAAAGTAGCTCTCGCTGAAAACCCTGCAGACTTCTCCGAGAAGAATTTCTCATCTCGCGAAATCTCTCTCAATGGACAGAAATACGAAGTGATTAGGACAACAAATCCTAATCTGATTCCTAAAGGCGCGATCACCGCTGACAGTTCCAACTTAGCTTCAATCATGGCAGCTGCACAGGCTGAATCACAAAAAGAAAGCCGAGTCTCGATTGAAGATTTGACAAAGGGCATTTTACCACCTGGTGCAAATTTCGAGTTGATCAAACAGACAGAAAACGGAAAACTCGAAGAAGTAAAGGCACCCAATGAGTTGCAGAACAAAAAGAAAGTTACATTCGTGTTTCTAGAAGAACAAGAAGACGGATCCTTCAAAGTGAAGGGTGTCAAAGCAAATGGTCAACAAACTGAGGAAGGACCGGAAGTCGAGAATATTCTGAAGAAAATAAAGAACGGTGAGATTCAGCTGCCTGGACAGACGAAGATCTCCAACTCAATCTTCAGCTCAACGACTGCCAGCCCAATTACTGAAACGACGGACTACGTTGCGGCGTCCTCCCACCATCCATCAAGTTACTCGACCTTCGTCAGTACCTCTAACCACGGATCCACTGGTCATACTGTACCTATCACCCACACAACACCGACGCCACACTTCCAGCCTTCTGTCCAAGCTTCTAGAAGCACCGCTCAAACTCAGACACACTTCCCATCCACCGTCACCGTGTCAAGCACAGAACGATACAACACGAAGTCCAGTACCCCTGCCTTTGAGTACTCAAGTAGGAACAGCATCAGCCAAAGCCCAAGAATCACTTTCCCCAGTTCAACTCATTCGACGATCATTAACACCACTCCATACCGCTCCTCTGAAAAAGACTTAGTTGTGATTGGCTCCAGTACAATTGCTCCAACATTTGCAAGTGAACCGTCTCCGCAATTGAACTCGGCAAGACAAGCGTCTCCATCAGCGAACCCTGGATTGGTAGATATTTTGAAGGAGAATGGTCTGTTTGCGACGGCGAAGTACTTGCGCCAGTCAGGGCTAGACACGATCCTGAATGAAACGGGCCCGTACACCATCTTCGTCCCAACTGACAAGGCGTTTAGAACTCTGCTCGTACAACTCGGAGGTCCGGATAAGGCTGAGGAAAAGTTCCGTGACAACCCAAGACTGCTTAGTGGAGTAAGTACTACTAAGTTATTTTTTGATCTATTAATTGTATGATGTATGTTTCTTGACATACTAATTATATCTAAATAACTTACTGAGTTCGCAGATGTAAATAATTATGTAGTTTACACCTTGTTGATTGAAGTCATTCCCCAGTTCGAACTCTGATTTGGAGTCCAAATGTAATAAGCTCAAGAATTGACTGCCACAGCTATTCTACTCACTAATACAATTAACTATTAACGATTTTAAACAAAACTTACTCATGTTCTCATATTTCCAGTTACTGCTCCACCACGTGATCCCTGGTGCCTTCGACATCGCCTCCCTTCAGGATGAGATGACAGGCGTCTCGCTAGCTGGCACTCAATTGAGGGTCAACCAATATGACATGCATGATGTGGAGTGGAACGAAGTCAGAGTCACGACCATCAACGGAGCCAGGGTGCTCGATGATAAGAAGGATATTCATATACCACAGGTAAAACAAATATTTAATCTTATGATCTGTTGAAAATTTAACTTAAGTTTCTGCGCCACCACTTTGACCTTTTGACGCGGCGCTAGTGTTTATGTCATTTTAGAAAATGTTGTACCACGTATTTTTCGCAGGTCGCGAGTGGTGGTGTGGACTATACTAGGAAATTAAAATAAGTCGCCAATTGCGCCTACTTAAAAAATCTGAGCAATGTTTCACTTTTGTATGAGCCAGTATGTGCCTGACAAAAATATTACACCAAGTTTTCTTTTGGGTGCAAAATAACTATCTGTAACTTTTGTAAGTGCAACCGATAAACAACGACATCATAAAAAGGTTTCGTTAACCGACTCAAAAAGTTGGTTCTCAATTCGGCCCGCATTTATTTTTTATGTATTTACACCCATTACTCAGAGGTTTATGGTCCAATGTGTATATTTTTTGTTCGGTGCAGTTTAACTGTCATTTGGTCTCATACAATTCCATTCAGTTTGGTTCAGTAGTTTTTATTTTATGAACATTTAGAAATGTTATTACCGGTAGGTACTACGAATTAAAAAATTCTAATGCTACTGTGCTCTCTACCAGAGTAGAGCAACCCATGCAACTTTTAGTATGGACCTTGGCATCAATTTTTTTTTTCTTTTCGCCGGTTATTAAGTTTTGGCCACAATTAGACTACTACCTAAGAAGTCCACAGAAAAGAAAATAAGTTTCTAAACCGTAACCAAACAGAGATATGGCGGTTTTAATTTTGTTCTAATCAGGAGTGATTTACTCCCGATTAGAACAAAATAAAATATGTAAACCGTAACCAACCAGAGATATAGGTTGGTTACGGTGTAGATTTTTTTAAATATTTTTTACCAAGTTCTTAGGTTTCGGTCTACTAATGACCAACATTTCAAAACTGGCGAAAGAAAAAAAAATGATGCCAATAAGTTGCAAACCCCTTTCTGTAACATATTTATTTCCTTGACTGAATTTACACACTTAATAAAAAACTTATCTTTATTTCTCCAGGGCATAGCACACTCAGTGGACCGTGTGATGTTCCCTCTACCGGTGGGCGACCTGGTGCAGACGTTACAGGCTGACAGAGACCGAAGGTTCACCACCTTCCTGAAGGCTATCCACGCCAGTGGCTTCGCGGAGACACTTGCAGGTCAGTTTGGAATATCTACTTAACGTTAAATATAAACCGACTGCTCTCCAGCCAAACTTAGACGTTAGCGTCAGAATGGCTGGTTGCCACACTAAAGGGAAACACCGTGAACGTTTTTATGAACAATAAAGATTATTGTCGCGAAAATTAACGGAAAATGTCGTTGGTATACCCGGCTATAAAATATTTCGGTTAATTATTAATAAAGTTCGTCCGAAGTTAGTAGTGAAATTTAGATAACATCAGAATTTCTGTACTAACTTTCATGATTACCTGAGGCTTTTCAAAATCGGTTTTGATTGGAGATTCAGTTGATTGCAAAAATACCTGTGGCACCACTATTTTGACCACAGATATAGATATACCTAGATAACGCAAGAGGAACTACTTCGCGTGCCAAAAATCCGTGCTAGCTTACGATCAAAAATCGTAAGTGGCCATTTTCGCGCTCGTCCAAATCGATCTATCGTTAGTTGGACGTCAGGTTTTTAATATTTAAATGGTTAATTGTGCTGTGGGAAGAGGGGGGGGGGGCACCGTAAGCGGGGGCACATTTCAATCGATTTGGTTTTCCCAAGACTAAATAGTTTTTGTGGCGTCATAACAGGTAGCCAAAAAATGGTACGCTTGGTTTTCATACAGATCGTGATACTTGCGTTATCTAGGTATATCTATATCTGTGATTTTGACTGTGTGTATGTACACACATACAAAATACAGACTGTATGTATTTTATTGTTTTCTTATTTTAATATCACCATTTCTTCCTCAACTTTCGGTCACCTGATAATTTTCAAAACAATATTTTAACCATTTTTATGTAATATTATAGCTATCTATATCAATCAACAACTTTCCTATTCCAGAAAGCAAAACCTACACAGTATTTGCGCCAACGGACGCAGCGTTCGCGCGTCTCACGCCGGCTGAGCTAGCGCGCTACGCCGAGAAGTCAGGAGCCCGGGCTCTGGTGGCCAGGCATGTACTCCCGGGCACTCTGTACAGCGCGGGCATGAGGTACTACCAGCTACGGAACTCCATGGAGGACGCTAAACCTCTGACGTTGCAGAAAAATTCTGGTAAGTTGTTTGTTTTTGTATATTTATTACCAATAGAAAATTCTTTTACGGCATGAACTGATTATAGGTACATTATGGTAAGGGTTTATACTTGGAATAAAGAGAGAAGAGGACAGCCATAGATATCAATATATCTGTTACTGCTATCAGTTTGTGTCATCAAACTGCTGGGCTAATCAAGTCTGCCGCATACCCAATGAACTGTGGGCCAAAATAACCACTAAGTGAAACCCTGACACAGACAGAAAGCGTCACGGCACTCGTGGTAGATGGCGGGATGAGCTGGACAAAACTAACAACCAGTGTCATCTATATCTAGTCAGTTTAACTACAAATGCCGCCCTACAGAATTAAATTTGTATCTATAAGTGATTCTTGTGCCTATTTAATTTTTTTATTTCTACCCTCATTATTTCCAGGTCGCATCAAAGTAAATAACGCGCAAGTGATAACGCACAACATTCCCGCGACGAACGGTGTGATCCACGCGGTCGACGCGGTCCTGTAACGTGCGCACGCGCAGCCCACCAATTAGCTTCAATGAAGCTTAGCACTCGTCAGTCGGTCTCCGACCGCGCCAAGATACGCACGACAGCGCCACACTAACATAAATTAATATTAAGACTGTAAATAACGTTAGATTAAGATAATAATTTATATAATATGCGTGTTAGATTTTGTAAATAAAGTTTATTAATTAATTAAATGGTTGTTTGATGATTCAAGTATATTTCAAGATCAAAAAAGGGATATTGATAAAAATTTCGAAAATAAAACCCAAAAAATAAATCCGTAATACTAATATTATTAAGTATATCACACACAAAATCGCACTGATTTTAAGTACACTTCTTAGACCATTACTTTGCAAGTAAAAACACAAAAAAGGTTTACCCCTCATGCACACTAACCACTACACAACCCATACATGCTATCAAATTGAATATCACTAAGACTGATAATTGAACTTGGCCAACATCATCTTCAATTTAGCAATCTCATCATCTTTAGCAGCTAACTCCTCCCTTAAAGACTTTATGGTATCATCTTTATTTTCAGACAGATTCTTCAACTCTTCCAAAAGCTGGGTGGTATCCAACCTCTTTGCTGGTCGTCTTTGGACCAGCTTGCCTATGATGTGGGCTATTTTAGGGTAGTTGGCAGTCAAATGGGCAGGAATCTGACCTTTGCGAAGGTCTGTGATGGTCTTCACTCGTTCCATGTCAGTGCTGAACGGTTCCACCATCTCCAGGAGGATGATTCCAAGGCTGTACATGTCACTCTGGAAAAGGAGAAAATGGAGATTAAGTCTGTATCTTGGAAGGTATAAAGGCCTTATCTTTAGCACTAGTCCGCTGACTTAGTTCATCAGATAATTAAAATTATATTTTTATGATTCTCCTAAAAAAAAGTAAAGATTGGTGGCGTTACAAGCGCCTTTTAAATAACCCGAAGGCTATAACGCTAATGCAACGCTTTTTTAAAGTTACAATGATAACATGCCCAAAAAATAAGCATAATTATGTTGTATTTATTAACTCACCTTAGGATTACACTGTCCCTCAAGTTGCTCAGGCGCAGCATACAAATGAGTTCCCAGAGCCAATCCACTATGAGATTGCTGCAGCGGACACGCCAGTCCAAAATCACCCAGTTGGACTGACACTCCACCTTCAGTCTGAGCCACGAACACATTACTGGGCTTTATATCATGGTGAATGATTCCTCTAGAATGAATATAGTGCAGACCCTTCACCAATTGTGTAAACATATCTATCAGGACATCAATATGGGTCCAAGCTACTGGATATGTTAAGTCTGGGGATTCAGCGTCGCTGTGGGTAAGGCCTGAGTCATCAGAACCTTTGCGTGTAACTGTCATTTGCTGGTTCCTATCGTCCAGCCATTGTTTCAAGGTCTGCTGACAGTAGGTCATCTGGATATACAAAGTCGCCCATTTCAAGTTCACTCGGGAGCAGTTTTCAAACTCTTTGCTGGTGAATAAGTTGCAGAGAGCATTCTCGCCTTGCGGAGTTGTACTATCATCGTCAGACAAGAACTCAGACTCATCCAAATCATCTTTGGAGCTCGCAAAACTGGAGTTGTTGGAATTTTTGAACGAGATAACAAAATCTGAGAGACTTTTATGAGCAAACAGCTCTTTGGAATTGTGTGTCTTGAACGATGTTATTATGTTGGGATGCGCAGATGATATCAGGTTCGAGTTGATAGTAAAGTCTTCGCTATCGGTATCCATCTTGAATTTACGTTTCTTTTTGACGGTTGATTCTATCATGGGTTCCAACCACGCCGCTTTGTAGTTCACTATGTTAGAATGGTTCAGACTCGCAATAGTTTTCACTTCTGACAAATGTAACATAATGGAGTCAACGTCTGAAGATTTAATGTAAACCTTTTTGACGGCATATTCTACACCATCGAGTCTATGTTTGGCTTTGAAGACACTTCCAAAGCCTCCACCAGCTATGAAGTACAGCTCTTCAAATTCGCGGTGGTATCTGGACCACTCAAGGCCTGAAGGTTGGACTATTGGCCATGAAGCTGGTAGGGTTATTGGAATTTCGGAGCCGCTGGCAACTGCAACCAGTTGGTAAAGAGCTCTCTGATACTGGCTCCTCATTGCTTCGAATTCTCCCATGGCATAGGAGTCATCTATGAGGTGCATGCTATGCAGCTTCTCGCATATTGTGTTATACAGCTGGTTTGCTCTGATGTTGTCTTTTTCTAGGAGGGAACATAGCTGTTTGACAAGAGACTGGACTAGGAGACTGATAGGGGTGGTGGCCGCTGAGTTGATGATGTCGATTTGTTCCAAACTCTGGTGGAACACCGGCTGGCTCTTGCTGCTGTGATTTGATCCTGGAAAAGCAAAAAAAGCTTGGTTATATGGACTTATAACCGGATTGTGAAGGTACAATGGACAGTCGCTGCATGTAAAATACTGGTATCGAGTTCAGTATGATTAGCAGGGGCCGTATTATGATGTCTTAAAGCCAGAGTAGTTCCAGTGAGTTAACGAGGTGGCACTAGACGACTTGTATAGCTCTGTCTCTTTCACCCACTGGAACAAGTCTGATTTTAAGACGTTTACATAATACGACCGCAGTTGATGAAAAGGTATTTAAAACAGGCCTATTATCATGTAAGTAAGTTGAAATTATTATGGAAATGAAACAGATAACGTAAGTGCGCTAAATACTTTATCATATTTCAATGAGGGTCCGACACATCGCAACTTCAGTGGGTATCCTATGTTTATGGTGTTGCTACGTTGGACGTAATTTTTTACGCATTGCCTTGGTGATTGGTTATAGACTTTACTATCGATAACATAACAAACCATTACTGTCGCTTCGCTGATTTTTTTCGAATTTCCGTAATTCCATAATTCTAAATATGAAATAACTACAAAAAGGTTTTAGTTTTTAGCTTTTTCGATAGAGTTTAACGACAAACCTCTTTAAATCGAAATTTTGGGTTAGAAGTCAAAAGATCCGGACTATTGGGTCTGCCAATATGCCCCGGTTCCATCTTGCCTCTATATTTAAAGATCAGTAAACAATTTTATCTCGTAGTGATCTGACATTGAGTGAGTGTTTACGAATACTGAATAACTAATGAAAATCGATACGATAATATATTGACGGTAACGGTCGACCGAGGGTTTCGTGAAATATTGATGTTGAATAATTCCATATTGATCAGGGTAGCTTTAGGCTAAACTTTTAACGTGATCTCGAATGATCTACCGGTTGATTTCAATATGAATAGGCGCCTCCTCTTATAGATAGGTCTACGAAACTGTTCAATAGAAGCTTTGGTACTTTGTGTCAGAAAGCGTCAAAGTCTCTGAAAATTTCAAAGTATTTAGGGAAATTAAAACATGGCGTAGGCAAGTAAATCAATGAACCTAAGTTTTATCGTCATCTCATCTGATGTCATCTGTGGTTAAATAAAATAGAGGATTTCTAGTCCAAGTATTTAGTTATGACGGGGCTCAAGGACCTGGAACTTTGATGTAAATTTAAGGAACAAGGTGGGTTTAAATATAAGTTCAACAGCCCCTTTACCTATTCCCTGAGCAGGTTCACTCACTGGTTGACTTATTTCAACTGAGAATAAGGATACTGACTGACCAACTAATTTGATTTAAATCACACTAAAAACAAATATTAGCTAATCTTGTTATGTAGCTCTTGAAAGTTCATTCACAAGTATGGTTGGCAAGCAAGCATTTTTAATTTAGAAGACATTTGTACCTTCAAGAGTAGCGTGCGAACAAAACATTAAAATCTATTCAAGAACCCAAGGACATTCTACTGTTAAAAATATCAAGTTATCCTGCAACCTTTGTTCAGCTCCTTTTGTATGCAGCAAATAATACATTGTAGGGGCAAACGTCATCCTAACGCAACTCAACCTTTTACAATTGCAACTAAAAGTCCACCTTATTCCATTGCAATAAGGTTTTAAAACTATGCGAACAAACTAAGCAGTTCGAATTGCCACCCGCCAAGCTATGAGTATGATTGAAAATAGCTTTTATTTGGAAGACGTAAGGTTTATTTCCGCTTCTGTGTAGCAATCTGGAATATTCTTTGGCCACGTGGTTTGTCGTACTTGTAAACCAGTGCTACTTGGTGAGTAGGGGAACACTCCGTAAACCGCAAAAGATAAAATCAACGACAATATACATAAATATACGTAGTTGTGTTCCTGCATTTGTGTTTTTTTCCCCTTTAAATGAATATCAAGCTATGGCATCAAAACATTCGAAACTACGTGAAACACCGTTTTGCAAGTTGCAATTTTCATCCATACATTATTGAACTGGCTAAAACTGCATTTTGGCTTTTTGCCAGTCAACATGTCTAGCTTTAATTAACAATGTTAGCCTAGCCTCAGGTCATGGTCAATTCTATTGATCCACCATAACCTTTTCAGTGAGGATAGGCAGTATCTGCAACTGCTGAACGACACCTGTCCTGCCGTCCACTAACTAAAAGGCCGTTAAGCCACAATTGCTCGTTTTTCACCTTTTTAATGTAGTCTTATACAACTTTCGATGCTCTATCTTTTGGTCTAAGAGTCATTTTTCTATGATTAATAGTTTAGGAGATACAGGAAGATTGCTGTGCAGTTAAACCACCTAAAATGCATAATTAAAAATTAGAAAATGAATTTAAATAAATATAAATGAATTAAACATATAACATATTGTGCAATAACACTATGCCTACATATATAATTTGCAGCCTTGTTCCTAGATAGCATATTTTTCAAGAGACATCAATTCACAATTTTAGCGTTTTCTCGAAAACTACTTTTTGCACTTAACGGCCTTTTAGTTAGTGGACGGCAGTGTCACAATCCTTACTCCATTTTCTTTGTCCACATTCATACATCTGGTCATACAGACGTTAGTTTCAGACTATAGTATTTCCATTAGGTTAAGTATTGAAATATCCTTGGATCTAGTAGGCACAATGCCAACTGTTAGAGACGGTTCTCTAATTGTAGCTCATTATTACCATCATGTTCAATGTTTTACTGGACTAACTCATCAAATAATAGAACATTATTGTCCATTGCAAAGTGGATAAGTTTATATTAATTTAGCTGCAGTTCAGTTAATCGACAGAATATAGAAGATTATTCTATTAAGGCGCTTGTTCGATTACAACGCCGCAAGAGCTGATATTTGGACAGTTTTGTGGAGCAATCTAGGTATTTTTTATTTAAAAGAAATATCAACAAAAAAAATACATATAATGATCTTGATTCCATAATGGTAGATATATTTTTTTTCCTTAAGAAGTATTTTATAAATAAATCTGCATTCTAAGTAACCATGTAAATGAAAAAGAATTATTGGAAATATGCATCTCCTCGTGAAATAACATTATTTTAATTTTGCTATTCACACTAATGTCTAGACTAGACAATTTATTTGTGAATATTTTTGTTTGTGAATATTTTTGTAACAAATATTTTTTTCAAAATACGTTTAGTTGATTTTATAAAGAATAGGCGATGTGGCTGAGCGATCGGCTGTTGCGCTATGTGTCGCGGGTTCTATCTCCGCGGGGAACAAATATTTGTATGATCTACAAGTCATTGTTCCGGGTCTGGGTGTTTAGCTGTGAGTTTCTATGTTTGTAAGCGCACCCACGACACAGGAAGGAATTCCTAGTGTGGGGCAACGTTTTTTTTTTTAATAAAAAAAAGAGAAGAAAAAAAAAGTTAGGTACTGATATAAAAGCACACATATAGTTTCACTTTTAACCCAGTATTAAAAGTTCATCTGGGCTAAGCCGTTGGCCAAAGGTTCGAAAAAAGAAATTGATTAACAAACTGCAGTCTTATGCGGCTAACAGTCACAGCGGCTTTACAGTCGAAAATTCTAAACTACATCATCAGTAATCATCACCATCATCATCAGCCTGTAAATGTTCCCATTGTTGAGAAACAGACCTCCTCTCTGTGAGAGGGAGGGGGCCATAATCCACCACGCGGGCCCAGTGCGGGTTGGTAGATCTCAAATACAGCTTGGCAAGAAAGAGTCTGATGCGGTGACAATTGAAACTACGAAACGTTTGTTGTTGCAACATGTTAGAAAAGTCAACTACGAGTAGCTTCTGTGTCAAAAAACAATTACCTCGTGTTATTTCACGATTTTCTACTTTATTTCGCAACGATCAGTGCTTACTTGTTTATTTATAATGACATATGACAAGTAGTAGCGACCTCAATTTTTCCACACTCTTTTTTGCCAAGCTGTACTCACATGTCTTCGAATTTTTGGTTCCAGGACATGCCATATTCCTCACGATGTTTTCCTTCACCGTTTTGAAAGCAGTGGTAATGAAATAAATTACAGAAAGTAATGCGCCTGCCTGCGTTCGGACCTCACGACCTACAACACGTACGTTGGGACCAATAACCACTGAGCAACCACTGCTCTAATGACAATTCTACTAGATTTTTACTATCTACTCATTTTTGTCAGCAATGCGACTGGTGACTAGTTATTATGCAGCTAGTAATAACTATAATAAAACAGCTATATCTGCTATACTGAACATATAAAAAATAAAATAAATGCTGTGCATACTGTGCATGCTGTGCAATAGTAGATATAATACATTTATCATTTTGTGATAGGTAATTAAAATGATCTTATCTCAGTATCAATACTTCCTACAGTGTAGTGATGATAGCTTATTACAAGTCTAATATTGTAGTATATAATTGGTATCTCAGTATCAATACTTCCGTGTACTCAGTGATGAGAGCTTATTACAAGTCTATCAATTAAATAATAGGTATCAATAAATAATACTAGAATATTCAAGTTCTGTTATCAGGAAATGGACATAGATTTCCCAAGAATCACTAAACTCAAGTCATGTTGTTGATTTCTAATTTATCATTAAAGGCCGGTGCTCTTTTTTTTTTTGGGTTTACGCACCTCAAAAGAAAAAACGGAACCCTTATAGGATGAATTTGTCATGTCTGTCTGTCCACATATTAAATAATAAGATCTGTAATCCCTTGGAGCAGAAGAAAAATCAAACTCCTAAGCGAATACAATCTATGTATAGATACTGCTAAAAAAGGCACTCAACCTGACAACATATATACTCTTTGAAATGTATAATAATCATAAAAAGAAAAAGTTAATGTCTTACCTAATTCTGCACAAAATAGTTCTACACAAAACTCACATAAGGGCGAAAAAATTGCGTTCAAATCCTTTGAATATACACAATCATTTTTTTTTTGTAGTGTGGCAAAATCATCATATGAGTCCTCCCACCCAGGGCAGAGCGGAAGGGACTGTCAGACTCGTACTGACTAAAATCCACAGTGTCCTTCAATAGCCCTTTACCTTCCGGAGTCACGGTAATGCGTGAGTCCTGCGGTCACGGCAGGCTTTGGCCCTCTACAGGGGGGCCCCGTCATTATGCCGACACTCAAATATACACACCCATAGCTTTGTTGTAACAGCCATATTTGAAATCACAATTTCTGGTATGAAAAATAGGCACTTGGACAATTATTGGTATCCCAGCCTAATATATACGAATCACTTAAAACTTTCTTTCTTCCAAAAGTGATATGCGACAACTCAACTTTCAATAAAGATATGCGACAGGACATAACATGAATCATTTAAGGGTGTGGGTAGTTCTTATCAGTCTGGATTTCTTATCTATTAAGTACTTGCACTAGTGGCTTCCGATTTTCATCAGCTGCTTTATCCGATAATAGATAATACCCAAAATGAAGCTTGTTTTTATTGTAACAACCTGTTATTTTCTTAATAATAATTTCAAAAGCAGTTTTTCAAGTCACCGATGCTCGTCTAAGGGCTGCTTAGTGCCCAAAGCTTAAGTGGCTTACAATCTAGCTACTTGCTAGGATACTAAGAGGTGGTTTATGTGGTGGGTTGCTAGGTAACTTGTTAGGCTCTAAGCGTTAGCTAAGCAAGCCTGTATGTGCGTAGGTAGTCTAATAGATACAGTCCTTAGAGATAGATATTTCTGTCAGTGAATAAAAAACAGGGCACTATTGATGGAGCCCTGCAAAAATTCTTTGATCAAGCAAATCTCTTTCCATATCAGAGCATTGACACAATCATTAACCTTGAATTTATTGTACCTTAAAAGTTATGTTAATGGTTGCTTGGGTTGCATGACGCCCGATTTTAGGGTTCCGTAGCCAAATGGCAAAAAACGAAACCCTTAGAGATTCGCCATGTCCGTCCGTATGTCACTATATACACTATTTTTTTTATATGTCATCTATATACATAAAAGGAGAACTGACTGACTGACATATCAACGTACAGCCGAAACTACTGGGGCTAGGAATGTGAAATTTTGCACACGGCTTCCTATTATAATGTAGGGGAGCACTAAGAAGGGGTTTTTGGAAATTTAACCTTTAAGGGGGTGAAAAGGGGGAATTAGGAAAGTACGTAACCCACGCGGATGAAGTCGCGGGCAAAGTGCTAGTAAATCATAAACCGCAATTTACCTTTCAAAGTTTCAACCAACTACATGAACATTTATATTATGTTACTTGCTGCACTTGCTTTATGGGCGAGTCCGACTCGCTCTTGGTCAGTTTTTGAGGTGTGATATTCTTTATTCAACCCCTAACCTGGTTGTAGACTCTTACTGACAAAAAATCACCCTGTTCCTTCACACTTTGCATTCCAGAACTTTGTAGCCTTAAGACAGTCCTGCAACCTCGGGTATATGACGCCCCTATTAAAATAGAAATCCATACAAATTCACTAATATGCTTTAAGCTTAATCATAGCAGACATGTATTTTTATGAAGATAATGAGGATCACAGCACTCTACATTTTGTAAAGACCCTTGAAGATGTGCTGGAGTGTGTTACAATTCGCGCAACATTTATGGGTTAGTGTAGTTTAAGACTATTGGTATTGCACATTACAGTCTTTTGGCATGTATGGTAAGTCAATATAAATCAACATAGGCAACCATGTGCTCAATTTCATCATTTACTGGAGATGATTGCGTAAATAGCCATATTGTATGAGGGTTGAGGAAAAACATTAAACAAACGTATGGACATGACGAGTTCGATTGGATGCAATATTATTTACGTGTTTTGACGTAAATGGTTTTCAAAATGTGAATTTCAAGGCATTTTTTTTAACTAAGAAATTTACGAAAATCTACAGGATAGTAACTCACCTAAATCAAAAGATTTAATCGTCGCCAAAGCCTGCCACTTGTCCTGTATCTGTTTCTCCATGGTGATATTCTTTTCTTCCTTTCCAAGATGTTTAATGACCAGAATATTGTAGCCAAGACTTCAATTCATTAAAGTCGGGGAACTCCATTTCACTCAATTAAGAGCCATTTTTTATTTGTGATTTCACTGCAAAATATGAGAAATGCCTATTATTTACGTAAACTAATAAAAATAACACTACAACAAATTTCACACACACTCCGGATTCGTCCATAAAATCGACTGTACTAGGGATGCCCATGGTACGCAGTACTCGATTCGTACTACAATTCGTATGCCATCGATTCTATTTAAAATATCAACTGAGTTTAATTTTGTTTTTCTGCCTATGTCAGCTATGCAAATAAATGTTTGACTTTAATGTAAATATGATGTTTCCAGAACTGCACATACCCGTTTAGGCTATATTGATGAGGATTTTTTGTAATGTAAATAATTAGATTAGATACGTAAATAGTCATATAGTGTTATGTATGCATTTTCTTTTATTTTCTCAATGGTTCTCTGACTGCTGAGAATCGTGACTCCAATTCGATCTTCAATTATTTTCTCCATCTGCTGCGGTCATTGGGTTTAGTGCGAGTAAATTTCTGCCCAATGATGTAAAAATCTGAAAAACGCTATTGTCAGCTTGACGGAAAAATCTTTCATCTTTTACGGATGTATTGTATTCATGTTCTTCAAACGATACTTCAAGATTTTGTTATAATAAGCTATCCGATTTGTAAAGTTACTTGCATATCATAAAAAGTTTGTTGATTGCAGCTTTATTTTAAGAGCGTTTATCCAAACAGTTTGCAACGTTGCAAATAGCTGTCAAATATTTACAAGTTTTAATTTTTTATTTAGCAAACTTACTGTATGAAAATAAGAAATATGGCTGTCTAGTGTAGAGATACATGCTCTTAATTTGACGAAAATCGAATTGTTCGTCATACTATTCGATTTTAGAAGTTGATTTCAAAACAAGTCCATCCCTTGATCCAGTAATATAGACAAGATAGACAGACATTCAAGTGACATTCAGGATTTAACAAAATACTGAAATGTTATGGGAAGTACAAAATTATTGCAAAAAAAGTATGATCAGATTTATTTCATCTGAGGAATTAATGACGTCATTTTAACTTTATGCAAGAAAAATGTAACTTAGCACAATACTAAAAATAAAAGCAACTTTCTTTTGCTAAACGACCCCTTTTGTCTATGGTGACATCATATTGTCAAAATTGACTGCAGTCTGTGTCTGACAGTCTCAGAGTCTGACACTGACATAAAAACAAACGCAGTAGTTCCATGCGTGAATTATTAATTTGTGTCTTTATTAGTATTACAATACTAATAAACCAAAATGAATCTGCTGCCTAAAAGCCACAAAGAATTCAGTGAAAAAGACTACTGGAACAAATTCTTCAAGAAACGTGGAAATAAAGCATTTGAATGGTTAGGTTATGTTTTGTGCAATTAACTGCTTAAATCACACTCTAAATGATTGAATAAATTGTTCTTATAATTCAATGAACATTTTCCAGGTATGGCGAATACTTAGAACTATGTGGACAGTTGCATAAATACATAAAACAAAAGGATTCTATCCTAATAACGGGTTGCGGTAACTCGAGCCTGAGTGCAGACCTATACGATGTTGGGTATGAAAACATAACAAACATAGACGTGTCAGAAGTGGTCATCAAGCAAATGAACTCCATAAACTCCCACAGAACGAATATGAAATTCCTTTGTATGGATGCATTGAATACAACTTTTCCTGATGAAGAGTTCAATGTAGTGTTGGATAAGGGAACCCTAGATGCTTTAATGCCGGACGATGCAGAAGAAACACAACAAACCATAGACAAATACTTTTCTGAAATTAAAAGAGTTTTGAAGCTTGGAGGACGGTTTGTGTGCATATCTTTGCTTCAGAGCCATATTCTTAGTAAGTTATTGGAGTCGTTCTGTGATAAATCCTGGATGTTCAGGGTTGTGAGATGTCATGAGGCTGAGGAGAGGAATGCTGAGAATTCTAATGGACCTACATTGCCTGTATTTGTTGTTGTGGCTACGAAGTTTAAAGCTATGTCTCAGTTGGTAAGTTATTAATATTCATAGTCCACAATTTCTACAGTTTTACTAATATATTTAAGATAGGTGTAATCTTCTGTTAGTCATAATCTCAGCAGTTGTTTACTTTCTTTCCTTTATGTAAGTTTTATATATTTTTTTCAACAAAATCCTTTATTAAATAGGAAAAATGATAACCTAATACTAAAAGATCATTTTCATAATGAAAAATAAACAAATAGTATGATAGAAGGGGGGATATGCTATTCCAATCTCAAATTAATTTAAATAATCTATTTTAACTTCTCTATCTATTTTACCATTTATTATATTATATTCTGAATAACACATCTTCCCTACTCATTACTTTTCCAGATATTAGAAGTATGCATGGCTGGAGACAAGATGCAGAGACTACAGACATCTGAGGAGTTGAAAACTTATGTGAAGACAGCTCAGGACACTGCATTTGTTACTAATGGACTTGCTAAAACTAGCCTGGATGAAGATAATGAAGTATGTATGCAAACAATCCATTTGATTTTAAAATTTATAATACTAATATTATTAAGCTGTTGAGAGTGTTTGGTTGAATGCACTAATCTCAGAAACTACTGCTTCGAATTGAGAAATTCTTTTTGTGTTGGATAGCCCATTTATTGAGGAACACTATAAGCTATATAACATCATGCTTCAATTAAAAGGAGCGGAGCAGTGGGTGTGGAAGCGCAGGGAATAGCTAGTGTTCATATAAAATGTCCTTCATTCATCATCCCCTAAATCTAAGCTCAATGGAAAAGGAAATAAAATTCTATTAAAAGTCATACAAAATACATCTTGAAACTACTAATCCACTAGCTGTCCAACTTGGTCGCCGGACTGTACGAATTACCGTGACCCTAGAACGTAAAGGGCTATTGAAGGACACTGTGGATTTTAGTCAGTACGAGTATGACAGTCCCTCCCGCTCTTCCCTGGGTGGCAGGACAAGCTGTCCAATTTCTTTCTGACTCACTGAACCACATAAAGATTCAATCTGGAGTCAATCCTGGAAAAATCCTCAATCTGGAGTTAATCCTAAAGGTGAACTGACTTGTGCCTCAAGTGACTCTGCACAATATTTAATCTGGCGAACCATCTGCTCACAGACTGAATTAATGATTTTGATGGCTGGTTCAGTGCCTGAACAATTGAAGCTGCACTGTGCAGTTTATTAAAGTGATAAAAAAAGAAACCAGTGAGCCTTACGGTTGTAGTTGCATATTGTGATGTGTAACATTTGACATCTCATTAATTTCTTTAATTAATTCGAACATGTAACGCCTCATGATGTGGTTAATGTTTTTAATTCACTCAAGTCTAAAAATACTGGTGATTACTGGGGCATTTCTATTAAACTTTTGAGCAATATAATCGACATTGTAGCCCCCTATCTTGCTGTTACTTTTAATAAATGCGTTGACTTGGGTACTTTCCCTGATCTCATGAAGAGCAGTAAAGTCATCCCTTTATTTAAATCTGGCTGTAAAAATAATATTGGTAATTTCAGACCAATTTCTATTCTACCTGCATTTAGCAAAATATTTGAAAAGTTAATACTCAGACAGTTACTTCGCCATTTCAATCTAAATAGTCTTCTTCACAATGATCAATACGGGTTCACAAAAGGCCGTTCGACTACGGATGCGGGTGTTGCTTTGTTGAAACACATATTTGACGCATGGGAGAAGTCGCGAAATGCAATTGGTGTTTTCTGTGATCTCTCTAAAGCCTTTGATTGCGTACACCACGATACACTATTGCGTAAACTTAGTCATTACGGTGTTCAGAATGAAGCCCTCAATGTAATTGAGTCATATTTGCATAATAGATTTCAATGTGTCGATGTTGGTGGCGTGAAATCTTCTAGGTTACCTGTTCAGCTAGGTGTACCTCAAGGCTCAATTCTGGGTCCGTTTTTATTCCTGGTTTATATTAACGATCTACCATACTATTTGAAGAACATCTGCGATGTAGTTCTGTTTGCAGACGATACTTCGCTAATCTTTAAAGTAGATAGGAATAGACAAGTGTTTGACGACGTGAACAACGCACTATCAAAGGTCACAGATTGGTTCACAACAAATAACCTTGTTCTTAATGCCAAGAAGACTAAATGCATAAAGTTCACTTTGCCCAATGTCAGAAACCTGGGTCCCAGCATTGTCCTTGGTAATGTGGAGCTTGAAACTGTTGATTCAGCTGTGTTTCTGGGTATAACAGTGGATTCAAAATTACAATGGGGTCAACATATATCTAGCCTAGCAGGTAGGCTTAGTTCGGCCGCCTACGCTGTTAGAAAAGTTAGACAGTACACTGATGTTGACACAGCTAGATTAGTCTATTTTAGTTATTTTCACAGCGTTATGTCCTACGGTATTCTGCTGTGGGGTAAAGCCGCTGATATCCAAAATATATTTGTACTCCAGAAACGAGCGGTTCGTGCTATTTACCAACTAGGTGCACGAGATTCTCTAAAAGATTTCTTTAAAGAGATTGGTATTCTAACAGTGGCTTCACAGTACATATTCGCCAACATTTTATATATCAGGCAAAACATACACCTGTATAGTAAAAACAGTGATATCCACAACTTTAACACAAGGAATAAGCACAAACTACGTGCTCCCTTTCATCGGCTTCACAAGGTGCATAATTCATTCGTTGGGGTTGGTATAACCTTTTATAACAAGTTACCATCCTCTTTTCTAGATTTGCCGTTTAACGTTTTTAAAGCAAAAGTAAAAGCTAATCTCTGTGCCAAAGCATATTATTCTGTAAGAGATTATTTAGATGATAAGCATAGTTGGTCGCTGTGTTGAACACAAGACATTGTTCATGTTCTTTTAACATAATTAGCTAGCTGACATGGTTATAGGACTCAACAGCATACACCTCTCATACAACTCTGTATTATTATTGTATTTTACATGAGTTTTAATTCGTTCTTTTTCTGTGTGTGTCTTTTATCTTTATTACAACAGTCGTAGGGTATCATTTAGTACTATTGTCGGAGCTGATGAAGATTGTAAACTATCGTTGCGTTGTATAGAGTCAATCTTTCTAGTATTATATAGTTTCACCGGAAGCATTGTGTGAGTACCATGTACTTTATAGCTTTCAATGAGTAGATACCCACGTCTTTTAATGACTTGAATGGCCCTGGCAGTTGAGATTATGTCATGCTCACTCAAATGTCTCGCTGATGGTGGCGCGTGTGTCGGATCACTTAGTTCCCTTCAAAATGGTTGAGCTGAGTGATGCTGATGCATGTGTCATGTTCGTGAACGGGCGCTGTCAGTCGTGACTGGTCATCTCTTAACAGCCGCGGTTTATTTTAATTATTTATAATTTTATTGAATTGTCTTTTTTTATATGAATTTCCTATGGACACTTTACTTGCTACATCGTTCTCACATAATGTACCATCTCAAGATGAATGATGTAACAAAGGTTCTGTTATAATTTTGGCGATTGAAAAAGAGTGTCCATGGAGTTTCTTGCCCGTTCTTCTCCATAGAGATCTACGCTTTGGAATGGGCATCTACAGTACTTTCACAAGTTTTTATGTCTTGTGACTGGGACTGTAGCACCGTAACTATTTTTAAACTATTTTATTTTACTTTTGTCTCTTGACAATTCAAAAGTGCCTGTAAATGGCCTACTTGAAATAAATTATTTGATTTTGATTTTGATTTTGAAAATTATTTTTAAATGTATTAACGCATGCGACGCGCACCGTAAAGACGATTTTTTGAGGAAAGACTAATTCAGCTGTGAGTGGGATTTGAATCCGTAAATCACACTCGCCACGTTACCGTAAAAAGATTCAGCTTCTGAGTGTGAGTTGCAGTAGCCTAATTGGTAAGGCGTCTGGAGTACTTATCCAGAAGACGCGGGTTCTAATCGCACTCACAGCTGAATATTTCTTTCTTTAATAAATCATCTGACATCTGACCTTGGTAATAAGCAACACGACATCGACTTCCGTTCCGACTGCGACATCGACTTTGAGACACTAGACTTATCTACAGATAGACCTCATCAAGAGCTGCTTGGTGATCAACCAAAGACAGACATCGCTAAGAGTCACTACCATCTCAGACAGCTCACTCTACCAGTGCGCGCGCTATTTAATTTGGCCATTCCTGTTCCACTTTGGTTATAATATATTTGACGAAATCGCTCCATAACAGTGATTTGAAAGATGCTATACAACAAAAGCCTCATAATAAATGAAACATTAAACTTCTTTGTTTTTTTTGTAGGTCTCCTTGGACCTGATGGAGCCCGATGGAAATTCACCACGGTACACCTTATACGTGGTAGACCAGAAGCGCTCGCAGGCGATCAACAAATATGCAGTTTTCATCGTACCACAGGGCAGGTAAGTTTTAAATAGATATTTATGTGTATATTTTGGATGTTATTTCTTTTTTAACTCCCACAATGAATCGTTTCTGTGTCGTGGGGCCATTTATGAACTTTAAATTAACATACACAAACAGCTAGGAACACCTATAGGCCATGGAAATATTTGTGCCGAGCGGCAATCGAACCGGCGACACACAGTGCAGGTGCCCGTCACCCAGCTAATGATTGCACCGACCTTGCTAATTGTACCTGAGTATCTACACTATAGAAGCGAATCCTAAGCTCTTTGATTTTCATTAATTCATAGATCAGATAGATTGTTAATCCAAAAGATACAAATACACACATACATAAACTCATGCCTTCTTCCCATGGGGGTAGGTAGAAACTACAGAGCGCCACCTGAAACGATCCTTACATACTCCTTTCGCCTCATCCACATTCATACATCTGGTAATACACACACGGTAAGATATAAGACACAAATGATATAGAAAAATCGGAAATGGTTGAGTCTGAGCGGGCAAACCCTGAAACAATATTCCACAATAATATAATAATATTCCACAACTATCACACAACGCCATCTAGTCCCAAGCTAAGCAGAGCTTGTGTTATGGGTACTAGACAACTGATAAACATACTTATATATTTCTAAATACATACATATTATAGATAAATTCCACCCAGACACAGAACAAATGATCGTGCTCATCACAAACATTTGTCCTGGATGGGAATCGAACCCACGACCTCCGGCATAGCAGTCAGGATCACTAACCACTAGACCAATAGGCCGGTCACACAAGTTTTTAAACATTCTGAACAACCATAACTAGGGAGCCGTCCGGCTCTTCTGGCCCAGTCCGAGCCTGGTTGAGATCATTGTAATTTTGACGGTCTTTTCAGTGAAAACAACTTAAAAGCAATTTTTTGATCTTGTAATTTTTGTTGAAAAACCAAAAATAAGAAAGTTATAAACAATAATCGATGACCGATTGAACAGTAGGCGGCCGATTATACGTTTCGTGTAAACACGAATTAAATCCGGCAGTATTAGTAAACACTGGAATTTTTCACTTTTTATTTATAGAACTACGCAATTATTTAGTAAGGGAACGTAAACACCTCTCAGGTATGTTTATTTCTGTGAAGAGAAACCGGCAACATAAAACAGTATGTAGGAGCTCTGCTGAATGGCTGTCAAAAATAGCGCTAATGCGTAAACATCGCCCACGATCTGTTTTATTGAGAAGGATTTTTTGTAACATATAGAAGAAATATAGTAAATAATATGTTTGTTTTGTTACATTGAATTGAATTGCATGATTGAATTGCTTGTTTGCCGTTTCTGCAGTGCTTTTTCCAGCGTGTTTTTTTTAAGTTGGTAAAACATCAAATGAGTCCTCCCACTCAAGGCAGGGCGGGAGGGACTGTCAGACACGTACTGACTAAAATCCACGGTGTCCTTCACTAGCCCTTTACGTTCCGGGGTCACGGTAATTCGTACAGTCCCGCGACCCCGGAGTCCCGCGACCCCGCTTTCCAGCGTGCTAGAAAAATAACTCGGGTATATGTACGATATAAATATAATTAAAAGCCTATAACACTCAGTACCTTTTTCATGTACCTTTCTATTGTAAAGATTTTTTAGAATCGCGTCATTACTTCTGCAGATTCTCTACATACAAACAGAGACTTATATGTAACCGGCGAAAAGAGCGTTTACCTTGGTTTCCACCTATGTAAATAAAAAATATGAGTAAATCCACAGTATCCACCTTGTGTTGTGAAAAATACTGCTCGTATAAAAAGCGCGGGAGAGTCAGGCGCGCTCGTTGTAAACTTTTTGTGAACTTACTGAACGAACGGACGCAGTGCAACAGTGCATTAAAATTTTAATTAAAAATATAAATGAAGTTTAATGAATTGGGTGTTTTCTGAATGTTTTGAAGGATCTATCATTGATTTTGGTAGGTTTCATTTATATTATTATTTTCACTTATTAAACATTGGCGCCTAATTTTATGTTTGAAAAAAAAAACTATTTTTACATCGAATACAACATTTTAGAAGTTCTAGAATAAAAAGATATGTATTTATAAATATCATACTTATATTGTGACAGATGTATGTGTAGGAAATAAAATTAAATATATTTTTCCTGAAAGCTAAAACTGGGGAGGTAAATGTCAGTTTCATAATAAATTATTTTTTATGTGACTGATACCCACTATAATATTATGTCTTTGATGATCTTACGTAGGATAATGTGGCCTATTTTAAGAGGACTTCACAATATTAATATTTACCTGCTGTTTCTTACAAAACATTTTGACAGTAATCTTAATTTACTTATCGAAAAGAAAAAATACGTAGGAAAACTTTTTTTCTTATGTTCAAGACTTGCATCTCTAGTTTTCAGCTTTAATTATGAATTAAAACCGTAATTTCTGGCTGAGTTATTTTTGTTAAATGTTAGTTTTACGATTGCTTTTATCTCCGTCTTCCCACACACTGTTCTACATCTGGAACGCCTGGAAAACAGTTTACATTCACCTGGTCTTGCCGTTTTTGTATAAATGTTTGTGTACCCACGATACTAGAGATATACCTAGAGCGAGGCAAATAATTTACAAAAAGAAAACAATATTATTCAGAACCATCCCAATTTAATTGCAATGCGAAGTAAAAACATACTTTTATTAATGCATACCATGTTGTGTAAGTTGTGATCAAGTCAGTGCATACTTTAATTTATTGAGATAACTTGGTTTGGTCATCTTTTCACGGAATTTCTTGGTCCTACTATTGATGTCGACGGCCCGTAGTGTTCCACGCGTACCTATTGGAACTGATGGCAGAACGGACGGGGCCTCCTAGAGCTGCAGGAATGTCTTAAGAGATGATCGCGGAAAGCAAGGGCTATATCGAAGGAACAGGTTAGGTTTTAGTCAGTATGATATGAATCTGACAGACTCTAGCGCTCCGCCAACCCTAAAAAAAGATCGTGTGCTTCAAATCTATACTAATATTATAAAGCTGAAAAGTTTGTTTGTTTGGTTTAACGCGCTCATCTCAGGAATTACTGGTTCAAATTCAAAAAATATTTTTGTGTTGGATAGTCCATTTATCGAGGAAAGCTATAGGCTATAACATCACGCTATGACTAAAAGGAGCCAAACAGCGGGGATGAAACCGTGGAAAGCAGCTAGAATATTTATATTTTGGGTTGCCAGTTAAAAAGGTGCCTCTGATTTAGAGTCTAACCTATTCCAATCTGATTACGAAACGGTGCTAATAAATAATCCAAATCTAAATGACGTCTACTTATCTCTGCCACTAAGATTTCTCTCTAATGCTCAATTTTCACCAACACTAACCGATTCCTAACATTAATACAATCTTGGATTTTCAACTCACAGTACTGAACCCAGGGTTCAAAATCCGAGAGAGACTCATCTAAATGCAAAGGAGAGTTATATTACCTCATATAATATGAGGATTCGACCATGTTACTGCCAGCAGTCGCTCATACATCATCGTTAGTCAGAAATAGATACTGGAGCAAATATTAATTATGTGTGAGTGTGTGATTGCCACACTTCTTAATGACCTTTGGAAGGGATAAAATTGACTGGAATAAAATTAAAATCCCAAGAAATGTGTCACGATCATTTTCGAAGATATACATTTACAGTGAAAGGACTGTTCGTAAAAATCCCAGAAATCCTATTCGTAAGAATAGGAACCTTCAAAGCGTAGATATCTATGGAGAAAAACGGACAAGAAACTCCATGGACTCTTTTTCCAATCAAGAAAATTATCAATTAATGTAATTTGTGCAAAATTTTAGTAATTTACCAACCTACTGATAGTTCTAGTCTGCACTATCAAACAGCAGGGCAAAGGCCTCTCCCCGTGACTTCCAGTTTCCTCGATCCAGATCCAGAGTGTGCCACTGGTCATTGGTTTTATCCAGTTCGTCCTACCATCTTCTACGAGGTCTGTCACTACATCTGGCTGTGTCAGGGCTCCACAAAGTCCTCCATAAAAAATAAAATCTACGTTTCTTGAAATCCTATGCTGTCTAGAAATTACTGTATCATTGACAAGATAAGTAGTCGATGCTTAGAGTCCGCGTCACGACTGTAGTCCTGCGAAAAATTCCTGTTACTACAATTTTTTTAAACAATTCTATTTTTGTAATGAGATAGACACTAGCACCGCGTAAAAAGAATGGGTCTAGATCAACCAAAATGAAATAACGAAATACTTTTCATAACATTCAGTGATGTTTATAACTTTCACCAAATACTGATAAATGATTTTTGGAATTTTATCTGGAATATCGTACTCTTCCATATAATAATATTCCACTTTATTGGCGTAGCATATCTTTTTCCAAGCAGTTGGCATACCAATGGGTATCCCATTATCCAGTTACTGGGTTGTGGAGGTCAGATAAGCATCCAGTTCGACTGGAAGCCGACCCCAACATAGTTATGAATAGGCTAGGCAGATGACGATGAAAATAACAAGACCACACCCACTTCGTTCATTGCACAGTCGGGTAAAAATAGAAGTGTTGATCAACAAGAACGTTGCGGACTGCGCGTGAGACGATGAACTCCAAATGATAGTATTTACGTCAAACATTTTTTGTTTGTTAAACAATGCAGAGAATATTTTTAATCATGTTGCGTAGTTCTTGTTCCGTTGCACCTTCTGTCCTACGCTGGATGACTTGTCAATTTAAAGGCAAAATGACTGTCTGATTTATTTCTAAAAGAAAAAAAATATTGTATGGCATACTAATATTCCTCAGGGTTCCATGAACCGACTTCGGGTCAAGTGTAGGTGTAGCCTCATACTGATAATGCAAGAAATGTATGCATGTGCGTTGCGTTACATTGCAGACGGATAATGAATTCACTTGATCAAACAAATACGGCAATGTAGTCTAACTTGTATGCGATTTTTTGCATTGCCTGAATGAGGCTTTTTAAAGTCTTAGATACTTGATGTTCTACATCTACTGTGGATATGCTTCTACTCTACCGTCTGTATCCTATTCGACATCAAAATTATGAGACAATAGTTATGGTCGTATCGTTTCCTTCCTGTAACTTAGGATAGCCCAAATAGATAGATTCTAGGGATAAATTATTGTCAAAGTATATGATGAGATTGGCTTCAAGTCCATCTCATCATATTTCTCATCTCATCTCGGATACATCTGCACACCAATCTCACAGATGCACCTACTGAATTTCACAAGCCTTCTACTCTTCAATCTTCCAGGGAATCAGAGTGGTTATTCGGTACGCCCGCCGGTCGGCGTCAGCTGCAAGACTCGGCTCGGTTCGGCAGGCTGGTGGTGGCCGTGCTGCGGAGAGGACACAAGTTCCAGTCGTTAGACGCCGTGAAGGAGGAACTAGCACACGCCGCTAAAATGCTGATACCTTATGGCTTAACGGGACAGGTAAGGATAAAGGCATACGCAGACGTTACAGTCTTCGGGGTACTTTGTTGTATACCAAAATAGATACCTTATAAACTGTATCTGGCCAGGGCGTAGGGCCACACTAACATGGGCGTTTATACGAACATTCAAAGACTATTAGCGCGATTGACTAAAAGTAACCTATTCATTATTGACTTAAAGACCTCAAGGTTATAGCTGTCAGGAAATACAGACCTCGGTAAAATTCGTCGTAACTGGATAATAAGTCTTCATTCCACGGATATACAACACTGTTTTACTAATATTTCTTAATAAACATTGAATAAAAAAAGTTTTTTTTCATGGTTCCAGATCCCGTTCCTCTCTCTGGGCAGCGATGTGGGCCGAAGAGTGAAGGTCTTCGAAGGGTCCTCTCAGTTCTCCGGAGACTTCGTGGTGGAAGACGTGGATGTAGAGGGCGCCACTCATCGCCGCCTCGTGTTCTTGGACAACCAGTTTCTGGTACAGTCCGAGGCTAAATTGAAGACTGGTAAGATGTGTATTTTTTGACAGATTAACAGAATCTTTTCAGTGTTTGGTGATCTCAAAGTTTTTTTATTCTTAACTTTCAGCACGGTGCCCGAAAATAACCGTTGTTACCTACACATTCAGTGGAAAATTGTTATTTTGGTGGCTTTTTGAGTTTGCACTAAGAAATAAATGGTGTACTAATTCTCTGTAAACAGATTATTTGAATTATTTTATGTTTACTTAAACGCACTGGTGCGTCACTACACTCGAAATTGGCATTAGACAATCCGAAAAAACTTTATCATTCGTCTAGTTTCGGTCGGACGGGACTTGAGAGGTGTCAACATCGGCAAATTAAATGAGTCAAATGATAATCGGCTAGACTCCTCCCTCATTGATGTGTGGTAACTTTTTTATTTAGACAATCGATACTTTATTTTAAAGCTATAAACGTTCTTATCATCATATCCCATCCCACTGCTGGGACACAGGCCTCCTTTTTGTGAGAGGGGTTGTCCGTAGTATTCACCAGACGGGATCAGTGCGGTAAGATGACACCTCTTCGAAATTTTTGGTTTTGGGCATGCCGGTTTCCTTACTACATTCTTCTCCATTACCCAATCTTACTAAATATATTTTTCGCTCTTTACAGTAAAAAGAAAAAACAAATCTAAGTTAGTCGTCGACTTTGGTCACATATCCCTCTACCATTCCTTCATGTGCGTTGGAGTCCAGTTGTCCAGAGCACCCTCAACCAACGTGGCCGTCCTAGGACTTGGCGGAGGCAGCCTGTGTATGTTCCTCAGGAAATGCTACGATAACCTCAAGGTCACAGCTGTTGACCTTGACCCCGCCATGTTGGATGTCGCCAAGAACCATTTTGAGCTACAAACTGATGACATGTTGGAGGTCCAGATTAAAGATGGATTGGATTTCTTGAAGGATGAGGTTAAGAAAGGTGAGTTGGCAAATACTTGTAGGTCATAAATATTTGTTGTGCAGAAATCAAATTCGCGTCGCGACCCGCTGCGCATACGTCGATAGCTCCGCCGCTGCAGCAACTGTGCCGTCATTTCTTTTATGTTGATTGTATTAAATGGATACATGGATTATTGTAGTATTATATGTGTTCTGTTTGTTTTTTTTGTGGGGGTTATCTTGGGAACGACTGATAGGCTATGAAGGGGGGATGAGCGGGCAATTTTAAAAAAACAAACTTACCCCACACTAGGAATTTGTTCCTGTATCGTGGTTACGTTTACAAACATAGAAACACACATAAACACCCAGACCCGGAACAACTACTTGCAGATCATACAAATATTTGTTACGTGCGGGGATCGAACCCGCGACCGTGTAGTCGAATTTAACAACAGTTAGTTACATATAATTTTGAATCCATCCATACATTGCCGTAATAGTAAAACAGCTCGCTCTACGTACTGTATTTGTTTTTTTATGTTGCTTATTTTCATCCGGTATATCCTAAATTTTCAGGTAACAAATACGAAGCGGTCATGTTTGATATGGACAGCAAGGACCGGACGGTGGGTCTGTCATGTCCACCCAAGCAGTTCCTCGACAACCAAGTATTGGATGACGTCAAGAATATACTTACGGAAGATGGTAAGAACTTGTATTACATTACACTAGTTGAAAAATATTACGTTTCGTTGGTTTTTAGTCGCGATTATGAAACTGTTGATGGTTCTCGATCCATCCGCGAGCTCTTATCAGTAAATTTTTAAAAGAAAAGCTCTGTTGGTGCAGTAATTATGAGACTGACTGTTAAATAGGGCCCAGGGTTTGATACTTTAGTCAGGAATAATGGTTGGTTTATGACCTCCTCAGTTACGAGTATTATGGGGGATTTACGCAGGTCGTATCTTCCATCAAATCAAATTAAATCATTTATTTCAAGTAGGCCAGTTACAGGCACTTTTGAATTGTCAAGAGACAAAAGTAAAATAAAATAGTTTAAAAATAGTTACGGTGCTACAGTCCCAGTCACAAGACATAAAAACGTGAAAGTACTGTAGGTGCCCATTCCAAACCGTAGATCTCTATGGAGAAGAACGGGCAAGAAACTCCATGGACACTCTTTTTCAATCGCCAAAATTATTACAGAACCTTTGTTACATCATTCAACTTGAGATGGTACATTATGTGAGAACGATGGTACATCGTTTTGTCGTACGGCGAAATCGACCGAAAAATCGAAACGTGTAAATCCCCCATTGGGCTTACAACAAACGTGATAGACTGTGGGCTAAGTACTTTCTTTATATCTGTCTAGTCTCTGGTAATTAATAACATAAAGCTTAGTTACGTTTATGAATTATAATAATAGCTGTACCAGGACGCACTGTCAAACTTGTACTGACTAAAATCCACGGTGTCCTTCAATAGCCCTTTACGTTCCGGAGTCACAGTTACCTGATAGTCCCGCGACCCCGGCAGGTATAATACCACTGGAGCGATTAATGAAACTGCGATTTTAATTGAAAACTGGTTGATATTAGAGTACCCATACCGTTCATTTCAACATACCGTTTTTTTTTACTTCGTTACATCATCACATGAGTCCTCCCACCCAGGGCAGAGTGGAAGGGACTGTCAGACTCGTACTGACTAAAATCCACGGTGTCCTTTAATATCCCTTTACGTTCAGGGATCACGGTAATCCGTACAGTCCCGCGACCCCGGTTTCAACATACCCTACAAAATTGAGTAAAATAAAGGTCTATATACTTACAATCTTAATTTTCAGGCCACTTCATCCTGAACTTAGTCTGTCGCGACGTGGAACTTCAGCAATCAATAATGGACACCTTGAAACGCCATTTCAAACATTTATCAACAGTAAAACTATACGAGGAAGTAAACGAAATAGTTTTTGCTAGCAATAGCAGTAAGTTGTATAACACTGATGACTTCGAGAAGGCAGTTAAGGAATTGAATACTGCCGCGCGCCAGAAGAAGCTTGTCGATGTAAAATGTGTGGATTTGAAAGATTTCTTGCAGTCTGTAGTTGTTATATCGTAGTTTTATACTTATATAAGTTATTGTAACTAAGAAGATATTTAATTTGACGAGAATGTGTTATGTGGTTGTTTAATGAAACACAAAACGATCCACCGATTCTACCGGTCCACTCCGGGCAACGGAACCGCCTAGCTACCGACCACCATCGCTCAATCTTACGGCCTGTTCAAGACCTGCTGTGTGTGGCAAGATAATGTATAGAAATGTTTGAAACACGCCACGAGGCGTCGCCAATGGCGAATTTGCGTACTTACAAAGTTAAACTGAACGGTTTGGGCCTCTGCTTCAGGGCTAGATTGAGTCCAAGAGCAAACCCATTATAAACAAACAGTCAGCTTGTTCCTTATAATAGTTCAATATAAACATGTCAATATTGACATTACAATTTTTATATTGTTATTATTATTTGTAAATATCATAGTTTAGATTAAGGTTTGTTACAAAGAAATAAGTATAAATATTTATATATGAAAACTACGTAAATGTACCGGCCATAAAGAATTTACATCGCCTTTAAAAAAGAGATAAGTTAGTTTTAACTTGGTACAGAGTTATCTTTGTCTCACGAAGCCCTAACCAACCGCAACAAACTACGATATAGCGACAAACGTAACATAGGTAGTGCGTGAAAGGGATAACGTTCTAAGAACCGAAACTAGCATATCAACCAAAGGTGGATGTGCATTCTTTATGGCCGGTACCTGTTAATGAAAAAGCATTGATTCTAAATAGAGAAGTTATAATCTGGTGTAATTGAAACATTAACTGTTAAGGAAATACTATATCAGTAGTTTAAGAATGAATAAATATATGATTAGTGTAAATGTTTACAAAAACTAAGCGGCAACCTGCTGTGTGTGGCATGATAATGTATAGAAATGTTTGAAACACGCCACGAGGCGTTGCCAATGGCGAATTTGCGTACTTACAAAGTTAAACTGAACGGTTTGGGCCTCTGCTTCAGGGCTAGATTGAGTCCAAGAGCAAACCCATTATAAACAAACAGTCAGCTTGTTCCTTATAATAGTTCAATATAAACATGTCAATATTGACATTACAATTTTTATATTGTTATTATTATTTGTAAATATCATAGTTTAGATTAAGGTTTGTTACAAAGAAATAAGTATAAATATTTATATATGAAAACTACGTAAATGTACCGGCCATAAAGAATTTACATCGCCTTTAAAAAAGAGATAAGTTAGTTTTAACTTGGTACAGAGTTATCTTTGTCTCACGAAGCCCTAACCAACCGCAACAAACTACGATATAGCGACAAACGTAACATAGGTAGTGCGTGAAAGGGATAACGTTCTAAGAACCGAAACTAGCATATCAACCAAAGGTGGATGTGCATTCTTTATGGCCGGTACCTGTTAATGAAAAAGCATTGATTCTAAATAGAGAAGTTATAATCTGGTGTAATTGAAACATTAACTGTTAAGGAAATACTATATCAGTAGTTTAAGAATGAATAAATATATGATTAGTGTAAATGTTTACAAAAACTAAGCGGCAACTAATTAATGCATCGTTGGAATGGCAACTTTCGATGCTGAGCTGACAGTTCAAAATGCAATAGAGCATCTTTGATAAGGCATTAATTTGGGTATCGCTTAGTAGGTATTTATGAAGTGAATAACTTGGTGTGATTGAAACTTTGGACTGCTCAGAGATATAAATATTAATAAGTTTTTATGTGATAAGTTGATATTTGTGAAAAGAAATTTAATGAAACCACAGAATAAAATTAATGCATTTAATGCCGTTTCTTTGTTTACCGATCGCTCTCCACTCGAGACTAGCACTCGTCTTACCAATTTCGCATTATTGTCGCCATTCAACATTCCCACAAGCAGACATCATCGCATAAAATCAAAATTTAACACTCTAACAATTAGGCTCCCTAATTTATCACAATTGGCACCTATGAGGTCTACAAACAACAAATATACAATAATTTAAACATTAATATTCGCAATGAAATAAATTACAATAGCGACGCGCTTAATACTTTAAGCGGAATACACGACACTGTTAAATTATAAATTATGTCCCTCAAAACACTTTCTTGAGAATGTTTTTAAGACTCTTTTTCTTCTTGTTACCACTGTTTTCGTTCTCCTGCTGCCCGTTCTGTGATATTTCTGTTGATTCGGACCAGAGGCTGCCCGTAGGCGACTCTGACGCAGCTTTCTTGTTCATATTCCCGTTGAAAATGGGCTCTAACGTCCTCACAACAGGACTGGGAGTGCTCCTGCTACTCTGTCTACTCAAAGTCCTCAGGAACGCTGGTGATGACAGCCGCCGCGTTTTCATCGTCTTCGTCTTCAAGTTGTTGAAGAACGAGCCATTCGTTTTTGGTAATTCCTGCTTCGGCGGACTGGTTATTTCGATTTCGCTGAACTCTTTCGGTTCTGACACGGGAGCGAAGTATTCCTCCTCGTCTAATGGTATGGGATTGTCTTGGAGCTTTCCAATACTGTCTGGTCGGATCCATTCTTTGGGCTCCGTCTCGCCGGTCCTGTGCACTATTGATGTCTTTCTTCTCCTATTCTTGCGTGCTACCTGCCACTCGCCGTCATCTTCCTCTCTGCTCATCTCCTCAGTGGACAGCCTGGCTATCTGCAACGCCTCTTCACTGGGTCGTCGCTTCTTCGCCGATGGTGTCTCATGTCCACTGACGCCTTCGACAGATTTTCTTCTAAACTTGTCTTGTTTCTTTTTGGTCTTTTTAATGACTGGTATGATTACTGGTTCTGGTTTCCGTCTTCTGGAGAAGAAGTAGAAAGCTAGGGCGAAGATGATTGACTGGAACACGATGAATTTGAAGAAGTTGATGTTGCCGAACCAACTGTCTCGTTCCTCCATGAGGATGTGCATGGCGGCGGCCATCTGGCCGAGCTGTTCCTGGAGGCTGGTCATCTGCTCGAGGTACTTCTGCTCCCTTTCGTTGCTCTTCCGTCGCTCCTCCATCATCTGCTGCACTGTTTTCTCAAAGGTCTTCTGCATTTCTTCCACTTGCTTTTTGTAACGCCTGCTCAACTCCTCCAGGTATTGACCCGATAGAGACATGTTGCGCTCCAGCGTCTGGAATTGAGAATAAGATATGTTACAATCGATGTAAACAAACTACACAATTTTTTATTTATTTATTAAGATCTACAGAGTAAAACTCAACAAATTGAAAAACAACATAAACTTTAGTTTTATTAGGTTACTTGTTACATATTCGCGTAACACGTGAACCGCTGATCGCGCGTTACCCTAATTACCGCGGATTGCAACAGCGGAGACACGAGTCGCCGACGCAGCTCAACGTGATGCAGCCCGGCACCGGACATCGCGGCCTTCGCGAAATCGTCACTTTTGGCACAGCATCGGTCAACTGTCGACATCTTAGTTAATATTTTACATTGTAATTTCTGTAATTAAATTTAAGTTCAAATAAATTTTGTATTTTTTCCATCCTCCGGCTACAGCCTTCGTAATTGGCGCAGTCGGTAGGATACTCGCGGGCCGGTTCGCGAGAGTAAATTGCTAGGATCGCGAGTCACCCGGGTGGCTTCGGGCACCGTACGAGTATCCGGAATCTACAAGAGCTGCAGTCCAGAGGAGTATCCAGACATCGATACAGAAGAGGTACAAAATCATTGCAAGTAAGTACTTTAGAATCGCTCTAGAGTCGCTTCCCTTTTTTTTATCCTATAAGATTCCAAGATTTTCCATCCAAGGCAATCTCGGTCCCCTAGGTTAGGTAATAGAATTAATATTTTAGACGCTAATAGAAATTTAGAGGCAGAACAGGAGGATAGTAATAGTTCATATATATCAAGTATGGCTGACTCAGTGGATCAAGTTTACAAGGCCCTACGATTGTTGCCGGAGTTCGACGGAAACTCGAACGTATTAACTCGATTTATAAAACTATGTGATCAACTAGTACAGCAGTTTATGAGAAACGGACCGGAGTTTCAATTAGCTAATTTAGCATTATTAAACGGGATTTTGAACAAAATAGTAGGACCCGCATCGCGTACGATTAATTCGAATGGTATCCCGGAGACTTGGGAGGGAATTAGAAGTGCTTTAATAAATAATTTCGCCGATCAACGCGATGAAACATCTTTATATAATGACTTGGCACTTTTAATGCAGGGTTCGTCCACCCCGCAAGAATTTTATGAGCGTTGTCAAAACCTTTTCAGTACTATTATGACTTATATCAGCCTACATGAAACGATAGCGAGTACCATTGAATCGAAACGCACTTTGTACAAGAAACTCACGTTACAGTCGTACTTACGTGGTCTACGTGACCCGTTGGGCTCTCGCATTCGTTGCATGCGGCCTGATACAATAGAGAAAGCCTTAGAGTTTGTGCACGAGGAAATGAACACGTTGTACCTGCAGCAGCGCAACGACCATGTTCCCGATAGGAAGACGCAGCCTCAGGTTAGTCCAAAAATTCCTTATGGCTTTATGCCACCAATTCACGTGGCACCACCCACACCGCGTCCGTCTAATTTGCAACCCCCAGGATCTTTTAATATGCCAGGGCCATCGCGACCACCTATGCTTCAAGGACAACACCCTGTCCCAATTTGGAGAAACCAACCCCCACAAAATCGCGGGCCCACACGTACTCAACAAATGTTCAGTTCTCCACCGCCTAATTATATACCCCAGGGTCAAGTTTTTAGAATGCCTGGTCCCAGGCCAACTACAAGTAACACCCCACACCCGATGAGTGGCGTAAGTCACTACGTGGCTAAACCATTCGCGCCGCGCGCGTCCCATGATTGGTCCAAATCTGGGAATCCGCCACCCTCGAATTATTTCAGAACGCGGGAATTTAACTTTAACGATTTTAATGACCAGTTGCAGTATGACAATTATAGCGATTATTTTGTTAGCGATTATTACCCCCAGGAATATTTTGAGTATCCCATTTACGCGTACCCGAGTGAATATGTGTATGAGCAACCACAGCGTACAGATTCTTATGTTATAGTTGAGGAAGTTAAGGATCCAACCCCGTCTGCTGAAAAAGAGGATTTTCAGAAGGACCCCAAATCAGACAAGTCAAAATAGAAATTAATTTGCAAACGCAAAGGCAATTACCATATATTCAGATTTCAAATCCCCCGCTTAAACTATTAATTGACACTGGCGCAAATATGTCTTTTGTGAGTCCCGAAGTTGTTCAAAAATTCTTTTCCCACATACCGTGCAATTATGATCCCTTTGAAGTAACGAATATTCACGCTACCACAAGGAGTGATTACTCCATTACTTTACCGTGCTTTCAGGAATTTAACGAGGCAGGTGATATAACTCTTTTCGTTTATGCATTTCATAAATTTTTTGATGGTTTGATCGGCTATGATTTATTAGAAAAATTAGAATCTAACATTGACTTAAAGAACAGATTGTTGATAACTCGTAATTCTAGTAACCCTTTATTAATGTACGACTCTCGCAATAGTAACTTATACGAGGATATAATACCTGCTAATTCATCTAAATTAGTTAAAGTTCCTATAAACTCTGCGGACGGTGACGTTTTTATTCCTGAACAATGCATTTCAAATTGTTTAATAAGTGATTGCGTTACAACAGTTAGAAATAATAGAGGTGTAATAGAGGTAGCGAATACGTCACGTCATGACGTAGTCTTTTCTATGGATCGCCCTATTAGTGCTGAGTTGTTCAATGTCCAGTGCACGCGCACTAAACAACAGTCCGACCGCGTAAAGGAAGTTTTGTCTCGTCTGCGTACGGATCATTTGAACCCCGAAGAAAAAGCTAATTTAGAAGTACTTTGCGCTCGGTACGCTGATGTATTTTATATTGATGGCGAACCATTATCTTTTACGAACCAAGTAAAACACTCTATTCGAACTACAGATGATGTGCCTATCTATACGAAAAGTTACAGATATCCTTTCATACATAAGCAGGAAGTCCAGGATCAAATTTCTAAAATGCTAGAACAGAATATCATACGTCCGTCTCAATCTGCGTGGAGCTCCCCCATCTGGGTAGTTCCCAAGAAAGCCGACGCCAGCGGAAAAACCAAATGGCGCTTGGTAATAGACTTTAGGAAATTAAATGAGAAAACTATAGATGATCGTTATCCTATACCCAACATTTCGGACGTCCTTGACAAGTTAGGTAACTGTCACTATTTTACCACCCTTGACCTCGCGAGTGGATTTTATCAAGTGGAGATGAACCCAGATGATATTCACAAAACTGCTTTTACAGTAGAGCATGGACACTTCGAATTCCTCCGCATGCCAATGGGTTTAAAAAATTCTCCATCAACCTTTCAACGGGTAATGGACAATGTCTTACGGGACCTTCAAAATGTCGTGTGTTTAGTATATTTGGATGATATAATTGTGTTTTCAGTGTCCCTTCAGGAACACATGATTAATTTAGAAAAAGTATTTCAGAGACTTAGGGAATCTAATTTCAAAATACAAATGGACAAATCCGAATTTTTAAAGTTAGAAACTGCATATTTAGGACACATTATTAGCAAAGACGGTATTAAACCTAACCCGGATAAAATTATGGCCATCCAGAAATTCCCAATTCCCAAAACGGCAACAGAAATTAAACGCTTCCTAGGTCTGTTGGGTTACTATAGGAAATTCATTCCAGACTTTGCTCGTATAACAAAACCTATGACGCAATGTCTGAAAAAAGGTTCAAAGATTGATATAACTAATCCTAATTACATCAGTTGTTTTGAGAAGTGTAAAACCCTTTTAATCAACGACCCAATCCTGCAATATCCAGACTTTAGTAAAGATTTTATACTGACAACAGACGCATCTAATCTTGCCATTGGTGCTGTTCTCTCTCAAGGTCAGATAGGTACCGATAAGCCCATAGCATATGCATCGCGCACATTAAACACTAGTGAAATTAACTACAGCACAATCGAAAAAGAATTATTAGCAATTGTGTGGGCAACCAAGTACTTCCGCCCGTACCTATTTGGTAGGAAGTTCAAAATTGTTACAGATCACAGGCCCTTACAATGGGTAATGAATTTAAAAGAACCCAACTCACGTTTAACCCGTTGGAAATTAAAGTTAAGCGAGTATAATTTCACTACTGTCTATAAGCAGGGTAAGCTGAATACCAACGCAGATGCTCTGTCCCGCATAGAAATTAATAATGAAGACGCTAACTCTATAGCAGTTAACACGTCTGAAAAACCCCCTTCAGTAATTGATTCCACAACCGCAACAGCTCACACAAGCGCTGAGAACCCCATATTAGAGATACCAATATCGGATGAGCCTCTAAATAAATTCCACCGTCAAATATCATTTATAATCGTGGGAGACATTAAAAAACGCCCAACCGTGTCTAAACCATTCGAAACTCATACCAAAACTACTATACAACTATCAGAGTCAAATCTGGAAGAAGAAGTAATTAATGCAGTAAAGGAATATGTTAATCCCAAAGTAAAAACTGGAATTCTTATACATCCCCCTCTAGCCATGTACAGCATAATTCCGATTATACAAGACAAATTTAAAAGCTCCGCCTTAAATATGGTCTTAACAAAGAAAGAGGTAGAAAACGTTAAAAATTACTTGGACCAGCAAGAAATTATTCGTAAATACCATGAAGGAAAAACAAATCACCGTGGTATAACCGAATGTTTCCTTGCTTTATCACATCGTTATTATTGGCCTAAAATGAAAGAAAATATCTCGAAATATATTAATGAATGTAGTATCTGTGGACAGGCAAAATACGATCGGAACCCTATTAAGCAAAAATTCTCTATAGTTCCTCCCCCAACCAAACCCTTTGAAATTGTTCATCTTGATCTTTTTACAGCACAAAACGAGAAATTTCTTACTTTAATTGATGCTTTCTCGAAATATGCACAAGCATATCATCTCAGAGATGGTACCGCGTTAAGTGTCGTCCAAGCACTTTTAACGTTTTGCACCCATCATGGCGTCCCCTACACCATAGTTACAGATCAAGGACCTGAGTTCACTAACGCATTATTTTCGGAGTTCGTCCGTCTTCATAAAATACTTGCACATACCCCTAATGATAATGGCATAGTAGAGCGCTTCCATTCTACTATTCTCGAACATCTCAGAATCCTGAAATTAGAAAAGCATAATGAACCTGCCGTAAATCTCATGCCCTATGCAATTTTAGGTTACAACAGCTCAATACACAGCTTCACTAAATGTAGGCCTATAGACTTAATCACAGGACACTTTGATCCCCGTGATTCCCTAGATTTAAATTTATCGGAACATTTACTGCAAAATTACTTACAAGACCACAAAAAACGACTAACACAAGTCTACGATATAATAAATGAAACCTCTCTTCACCATCGGACTGAATTAACTGAAAACAGGAATAAGGACCGCGAACCTGAAAAAGAGTATGTCCCTGACCAACAAGTATTTGTCCGCAATCCGTTAGCTAGCAGACAAAAATTAGCTCCACGTTTTACCAAAGACATAGTCCTAGCCGACCTTCCCATACATATTTACACCAGAAAGAAGCGAGGTCCCGTTGCAAAATCTCGTCTTAAAAGAAGCCCTAAGGAATCTGTATTGTTACAGGATGTTACTGCTACTACTACTCCAAATGACGCAAGGACAAGAAGTAATGATTGATCCTTTAGGGAACGGCCCTGGAATACTTCCGTTTAATCTAGGAGCGACGCGCATCATTTCCCATTATCACTCTTTTCTCAATTATGTCAACCTCGATAGTATACAATCTCAAATAGATACAGTTAATACCAGAATGACTGATGTTAGACACACATTAAATAATAAGACATCTCTACTATTCGAACCGCACATGGATTACCTTACATCCAAACTAGTTAAGATATCTGCCCAGTTAGAGTCATTTGAACATAATCGCTATAAAAGAGGACTCATTGATGGCCTCGGTTCTGCAATCAAAAGTATATCCGGTAATCTTGATCAAACTGATGCAATTAAATACGACAACGCCATAAAAATCCTTAAGGAAAATGAGTATAGGATTCAAGCTCAACTTAATCAACATGTTAGTTTATCTAAAACTTGGGTTTCACAAAATGCCAACTTATTAACTAATATAACTAAAAATCAAGAGTTAATAGGCAATGTTTTAAATCGGATAATAAATAGTACAACAGCAAATCTTGATTTAATCCACTACGCCCACATGGCTCAACACTTAATTATCTTAAGTGATAACATAGATAATTTGTCCGAAGAACTCCATAAACTAGAGTATACTTTAGCTTTTATACGCGCACTAAGCACACCGCACATGGTAGTTAATATAGCTGAAATTAAGAACATGATACAGAAACTAAGGATTCTATATTCAGGCGATGAGATCCTTGAATTAGAATTAAGAGACTATTATGACGTAATTAAGCTAGGCTACTTTTATAAAGATAATCAGATAGTTATAGTATTTAAGGTGCCGATTGCCTTCCCTCCAATCTATAACCTTTATAAACTGTCCATTGTCCCTAACAAGAATAACAAAATCCTTTTACCAACCTCACCTTTCATTGCGATTTCTGGTCAAGATTCTATGTACATGGAGGCTGAATGCCCGAAGGTAAATTCTTTGTACCTCTGTGAAGCTAAATCAAAATACAAGGCCCGAGATAATCCCGATTGCATCCAGCATCTGATCTCCAAGCAAGAACTTCTCCCATTCTGTAAACTGTCTTCAGTCGCATTGAAGAAAGAAGCTGTAGAACAACTCGACGAGAAGCATTACACCATCAGTTTCCCACATCCAACCAAGGTGAAGATATCATGCGGACAAGAAACATATAAAACCCTGGAAGGAAGCTATTTGGCGATCATCCCCTACAATTGCCACATCAAAACGCCCGAATTTACTATAGCAAACTCTAACAATCACATCAAAGGTTTCGCTCTGGAGATTATGCAATTGCCCACAATTAATGAAGATTTAGAGACGTCGAGCGAATCACCAATCATACTAAACTCTGCAAATCTAGAAAATCTGCACTCCATTAACACAAAGATCATGCAACAGGCACCAGCAAAACTCAATGAAGTAGTTGATCCAGCTCTCTACCATACTACAATTCCAATCTATCTGATACTAACCGGTGCAAGTGTACTCATTATCACACTGACGTACCGACGATATCGAGCGAAACGCCTTCAAAGAAACCAAGCAATGCAAAATGATGACGCAACATCTCCAGGAAATTATGCTGAAATTCAAGAATCGCATGGAATCAGTCCCAGTAAGATAAAAATTGACCACAGCAACATTTCATCATCTCTCTCACACAAGATTTCGAAATAGTTGCTTATCTTCGGGGGGAGGTGTTACATATTCGCGTAACACGTGAACCGCTGATCGCGCGTTACCCTAATTACCGCGGATTGCAACAGCGGAGACACGAGTCGCCGACGCAGCTCAACGTGATGCAGCCCGGCACCGGACATCGCGGCCTTCGCGAAATCGTCACTTTTGGCACAGCATCGGTCAACTGTCGACATCTTAGTTAATATTTTACATTGTAATTTCTGTAATTAAATTTAAGTTCAAATAAATTTTGTATTTTTTCCATCCTCCGGCTACAGCCTTCGTAATTTACTTGTTTTTCTTGTTGCTATTGTGTATGGCGTTGTTTTTATCTCAATGTTTATACAACACAGGGTTTAGTGATGTTAGGATTTTAAAAAAGGTAAACTGTTTTTAGTGAAAAAATATTTGTCACAGAGTATAAAACAAAGTTGCTTCCAGCTGTCTGTCTTTATGTATGCTTAAATCTTTAAAACTACGCAACGGATTTGGATGCGTTTTTCTTTTAATATATAGAGTTCAAGAAAAAGGTTTATAAGTATATAACATGCATAATATTGTAGAGATTGCACCCGTGCGAAGCTGGAGCGGATCGCTAGTATTGAATAAAAAAATAAAAGAAATAGAAGTTGCAAGATTTTGAATTACGACGTGTAGCTCTTTAAGACTATTCTGCTGCCTAAATATATACGTAAGTGAATGTCAATTATCCGTATATTATTAAAGATTATAATACTGACCTTCACTCTGTTAGAAAGCCGCAGAAACACAGACTCCTTCTGCAGCGTCGTCGAACCCTGGTTCTGGTTCTGCGATGGGACCCCCGCAGGAGTCGGGTCCACCGCCATTTGATCAAAGTCCGATAAAAAGTTCTCCGTATCTATTATGATCGGATCACTGACTTCCTCAACAATGTTGTTTTCTTTTAATTTCTCAGTACTCACTTCAGCTTTACCATTTTTCGGCTCAGTCTTCTGAACTACATCTTTATTTTCATCTATTACAACTTCACTAGTTTTATCTACTTCTGGTACAACTTCTAGTGTTTCTTGTACTGGTTTGTCCTCAATCGAGGGCGTTTCCTCGATTTTTTCATCAACTGTTTCGTGCTGCTCTTTCGGCATCTCAACAGGAACAGTAGTGCCTTCAGTTACAGTTTCTGTCGTTGTTCTCACTTCCGATTGAGCTGTTTCATTAGCCTTCTCCTCATCAGAAGCTGTACTTTTGTCTGGAACTAACTTTATTTCCAGTTCAGAATTCGTCTCACTATTTACAGTTTGCGGCGACTCATCGACAGTTACATTCATGGTAACATTCAGTTCTGTTTCAAAACTTGTATTCAAAACAACTTTCTTTTCTTTAATAGCTAAGATATTACAGAGGGCGGCTAAATATTTTTGAGGGAACAAAGCATTCACATAAGCGACTCGTTCATCACTAAACTCTATTGTCTTTGTACTTTTAAAATCTAGTCCGTACGGCTGGCAAATGCCGGTACACTTTAAAGTCTCGCGGAGGAACACCTGGCGCACTAAACTCACTAACTTGTCCGAGCTACAGCTAATTAGTTCGTACACTTCATTGTAAAGCGTCTCACTGCAATTATCACACACTATAATATGGCTGGGCGAACAACACCGTTTGTACGTTTTGTCTGTCGACGTATCGTTGTGTTCGGAGGATACGTTTTTAGGAACTTCAGTTTTCACCAGCGCTTGTGCCGCCTTCTTCATGATGGACATCACTGCGTCCCTCGCGGAACCAAACAGGTTCTTTGAAGGCTCTGTCTCAGCAGCGGGTATATCTGGCACGTCTATTATTTCATCATCCTCATCCTCGTCAATATGAGCTGGATGCTGCGAGTTCTCCTTTTCCAACACTTCGAATTCTGACGTGCCATATACTTTAAAAAGGGATACTGGGCAGTAGTGCTCAGATCCATGATGAGATAGCATCTCGACTTTGATAAATTTTCCAAATAAATGCGGATACAGGTCGAAACTCTGCACGTCCCTTATGTCTTGCGCCGTGAACTGTCCGACGCTAGCCCAGTCCCTTGTCGGGAACCGGTCGCTGAAGTACACAGCGATATCTTTGGGGGTTGATGAGAATAGCTCAAAATTAGCTATTTCAATTTTCTGCGCTTGCACCGCCTCGCAGAGCTCGACGACAAACCAGATGCGGCTGGTGCAGGTGTTGAGCATGTACTCGTCCCTGTTGGGCGACAGGATGGAGCTGGCCGACCCCGCCTCGGGGTTCACGGCGACGATCTTGGCACCGCATGCGAGCGAAGCGTAGTTCTTCGATCGTAATTTAGTGCTTTTACTACTAAAGTTCGTATTACTATGACTAGGTTGACTCGAATGGTTCAGTACTGTGTCTTTTTTCTCGGCTTCGGCCAGCTGTTTCTGTGCCCACTCTGAGAACGAGGGGATATCTTCCTGCGGTGTATCTGGTTTGACTGGAATGTTTTCTGTTTCTTGTTCTTTTGGTTCTTCGGTTTGAGATTCTGTGGCGGCTTCAATGTCCACCGTGGGCGTTTGAAATGCTTCCTCTACCTGCCTCGTTTCATGCATGGGCTTGGCTTTGACGACAAGTCGTGGTTCTGTGCTTTCCTTCTCCACGTCTTCTGGTGGTTTCTCTGCGTCATCTTCAACGGGCTCACCGTCAATGATGGAGAAGATCTTGGTGTCATTGTGTTCCTCCGAGTCGTTGACGAACAGTAGTTCGTCTGGATGCCTCAATTCCAATTTGGCGTTGTCTGCTAGCGATATGAGCACTGGAGGTTGCCCCGTGTCAGGTAACCTGGAATAGAACAAAAAAATATACGTTAAAAACTTAAATAGAAAAAAGTGCAAAGATTGTGGTCTGAAATTCAAATGAAGAAATAAACAGTATGTAAATTACAGAAATAACCGCTATTTTTGTTGCATAAAACACTTAAGCTTAGATTACATCATAATTAGTATTCCATTAACCAATTGTGAATATTCAACAGAGAAAATCAAATGGATTGGACGACTACACAAATTATTCCTATCAGCTTTAAAATTTCATCTTTTTGCTAGCCACCTTCAATTTTAATCAATATCTTAAATTTCCAGCGAACATTCTGCCAATCTCAGCACCACTGTTACATAAACTAGATAGACCAATAAAAAATCAGCCGCATTCCTGTTACCGGTCGACAAGGCGCGGCTGCACCGCATTGCCTGCCGCACAGACCGACATTGGGACACTTACAAAGACTGTTTCGTTAAGATTCCATACGATTTATGATCATTGAACCCGATGCGAGCAATTGAAACAATCAGCATATTGGACATTGGTAATGTTATGATGTCCAGCAATTTGTGGAGGGTCGATAGACTCATGTTTTATGCTATTTTATTATTTGGATGTGCCATTTTTGTAGTTAAAAATACTGGATTCGTCAGTGGCCTGAAAGTTTGAAGATAGATATTGGTAAAACCAGTGTCTTGCCAATAGGTGAATTACCAAGTACATACTTAGTTGCGGAGGTCAGATAGGCAGTCGCACCATGTCAAATATTTGTATTTTACATTCAACTGCATTCGGTTAGAACGTAAACCAAACCCAACATAGTTGATCAAGATGATGATCCTTGTTCCTTGTGGGACAAAATTCTTCATCTGCCAAGCCTATAAATTAAACTAGTGATAAGGTGGTTTTTTTTTTTTCGTGGTAAAATCATCAAATGAGTCCTCCCTCCCTAGTGATAAGGTGCTAGTATTATTCTTTACATGGAAAAATAGAGAAGAGACTTTCTGTTATCATTACGATTACAGATCCCTGATTTCCTATAGAATTTTCCATCATCGTGTTACACAAATAAGTAACTTTATATTAAGCTATATAAGACAATCTGTCAAAATCAAGATCCAATTTCATATTTTCTTGTCGAAAATAATAAAAGTAGTCGAGGAGTCTTTTTTCCACATTTTTTCTCTTTTTTTTCCTCATCAATTATGTTGGAGGTTTTCGACACTTCAATCGTGAGTAACTAAAGATAATTTTCATGATTACAGCATTAGGTGTATTTTCAGACGAGTCGTGTCACGGTGTCAAGGAATTTGTAGTTGTTGGTAACGAGCTTTTTTTATAAGTTTTGTACAGAACCAGCCTTGTACCTACTACATTATTTTAATTATCAAACTAAGACCAAGAGGAATAGTTCTTTAGTTACTAGTTTTGATTTTGGAAAACAGCAATAGTAGGTTGTTTTTAATTTTTAGAATGACCCACTAGCGGTGGTAGACTTCGCCAGAGCTGATTGTCTCGCGACCACTTTACAAAGAGCCAAACAGTTCTTATTGTGTTCCGTAGAGTTCCAGTTTCTTCTGGGTTAGCTTGCTCCATCTTAGATCTTATCTTTGTTTCTGGGCTAGATGAAAAACAAGAAGAAATTTAAAGTAAAAAAAGCGTTTGACGATTTCTACTATTATTGATAGTACTAGTCTGCTTCATCCCAGCGCTGGACTTTTACGTTAGAAATTCTTGTCATCAGATTGCAAGCAAAAAAAATATTAATTGGAACTGAAGTTAACAAGTTTTAAATATTTAAAAATCTATTTAATATCCAGGCCTGTCGAATCCTACAATATCTCTATAATAGGATACTGTAACCGCAGCTCTAATCTCAGTTCCCAATTTCAAAGTCTGTCGAAACTCCCATTTTGTTTCAGTAAGCCGTTTGCGAAATGGAATATTAGAAATTGGATCCTATCCATTACTTTATACTTTTACAAAAAAAGGAACTAGAATTATCGAACAGGATTTTACTACAAATATTGCAAATATCCTTTTTGAACCGATATTAGGAAGATGGTTAAGGAGGAGATAAGTATGATTCCTTTGTTTTTATGTAGGTGGTAATCTCCGCAACTAATCATCCAATTCAATTTTTTTTCTCGTAGTCAGACTACATTATCTAAATCTCAATCTTGAATAGATTTTCAACCTTATCACAATAGTGGAATGTTAATGTTCGATTGGTATAAATTGACAAAATGTTGTAGGTTGACCTGCTGGCATTTGTACCTAATAAATCATGACAAATCAATAAACAGACAATGGTCCTTCCTCTTAACATCGGTTGCCTAACTAACGGGAGACACACAAGAATAGTTTGATGCGATATTAATTCACTACATAAATCGCTATTGCTATTGTTTTCAAAATCGGTCAAGGTACCACATTAAAAATAAAAATAACAAGCATTTTACCAAAATAGACATAATAATGTAACTGATATGGCCAGTAATAGAGTAAATTGCGTTCCGATATACGTTGTCCATTATATTTTGATAACAATGCTGATATTATAGTATGTAGTTAATATATTGTATTGCATTGTTTTGAAAATATGTGGGAGTAGAAGTTGAGTCACTAAGGAAGCCCAAAACATTTGCATTAAGAAATTCATAACTAATTGGATCCGGTCCAGAAATAATTGGATTTATTTTTTTAAACGTTGCCCATATTCATTTCTGTGGGTGCTTTTACAAACATTTAAACTCACATACATAATCATCCAGACCCGGAATATATACCTGTAGACCAAACATATATTCGTTCCGGGCGGGACTCAAAACCGTCGCGGTATTGGGTCCCGCAAAAAACACGATCAGTCAATTGCTCAGACACTGCACGAACTATACCGTTAAATTATTAGGCACAATCAATCCGGCAATGTACTTGTTCCATCAGCCTTTCAAATGTCGCAGGAGCATTGCATAATCCAAATGGCATGACTTCGGTTTTGAATCCCGCAAAAAACACGATCAGTCAATTGCTCAGACACTACATGAACTATACACTATACCGTCAAATTATTAGGCACTGCATATAAATAGGTGTCGTATAGCCTAAGAAAAATCAGGTTACAATCAAAAAACTAAATAAAGGCCTAGGAAGTTGGTACCTACACTTATTACAGCCTGTTAGTGTAATCAGTCTTAACCTTGAAACCATAGGTAGTTGATTTAATTATAAAAATGTTTGTCTGAATTTAAAAATAAATAAACGAATTTTTCTTTAAAAAAATCAAAAATGTTTCTGTCCTACACCGTCCGTTAATTCATGGATACTATGCGCCCGAGTTACGTATTCACTGCAAAGGGCGTTAACCTGCCAGTGCGGCAGGTTAACGCCGTCCGTTTAACTACATACCTACATAAGTTTTAACTAACTACATCATTGTAATAAAATACAGGTAACCTGTGATGTAACTAACTTCCCTTCATACTTTTCCTGGCTTAGGACAGGCAAAAATACCTACCTTTGTTGCGTGACGAGTCCAGATGTAAGTTAGGTTATCACCCGACGCGGCGTAAACCCGAACCATTTCGGTCCTCTGTTCTTTTGTGTACGACATAATCACTAAACACTAACACTTGCGCGAAAAATTAACGGTGGGGCCGCGCTCGCGGCGGGCGTACGTTACGAGACACGCGTTCGATAGCGACACTGCCGGCAGACTGGTATGCGCGGGCCCCGCGCATACCTCAGTCTCTCCCCGCGCCGCGGGCGACACGGCGGCGCGGGCGCTCGCGGCTTATTTGATCTACTTTACCTTTGCGTAATAGGGTGAAATAATTTTGGGGAAAAATGGAGACTTTATTGAAAAAAAAAAGGTTTTATTTTATTATTGAATTTACGTTCTGTAAGTGATACCAAACCACTGGTTTCAAGTTTAAGACTGATTACACTAACAGGCTGTATACAGATAAAATTACAAGAACAATACATTTTGACCGACGATACCTAATACCTATGAAAAATATAAAGTTTCAGAGTTTAGAATTACTACTTGTCAATTTGTCATGAACTGAAATATGATGTATTTTCAAGGAAGCCTTGAAATCAAGGTGTTAGCAACCTTGGGCTGAAATCTATAACAATAGAGGTCACAGTCGCATAGCATTGTGTGAAATAGCTGTAAAAATGAATGGGCAGATGATTGAATAGCCCTGAAAACGTGACTGAGGAAAATTATGTATTTGTAATTACTGTTATTATTAACTGAGCATGTTTTTCTTGAGTATGAGGAAAAGATTCGTGAGGAGATTTATGAGAATGTATTAGTAGAGGAAGATCAAAAAATGATTGAAAGATGATGTGGATAGAAAGAGGCTGACATCTAAAATGATGACTGATATGGAAGAAGAAGACATGTTTTATCGACCACATAGACAAGAGTCAAGTAAAAATGGCAGAAAAGTATGTGGTATACTGTGGTCGATTTAAGAGCGCGTATTCTGAAAGTTGGAAACGTCGCAAGTAGCTCTGTAGTGCACTAAAACATTGGTATAGGAATGCAATTAAAACACTGAATTTGATTTTGTAACCGTTTCAGGTATATAAAAGGCATTTGGAAATTTCTTAAATGCTTTTTTTTACATCTATATATTCGATATTAATTATTGCATTCCCTAATCATTTTTTAGTGCACTACAGAGCCATATTTCTTATTTCCATTCAGTAACATTGCTAAATTAATAAAAACTTGTTAATATTTGACAACTATTTGCGACGTTGCCAACTTTCAGAATACGCGCTCTTAATTTAATGCAGGTAGAGATTATCAAAAATGATGAGGTCTTCTTGAAACTAGCACAAGTGGTTGTTTTTCAAATTTTGAATTTTTTAAACCGATTTCTGCATCATGTAAAAAGTCACGTTATTTTTAAATACAATTGCCAATCAAGATTGTATATGCTTGTCATGTGTGGCAATGATTTCTTAGTTGTGTATGCAAATTATGTTATGATGGAAGTGCTGCATTCCAGACAGTATGCAAACTTCCTCAACTGTTATTATGTAGTGTCCTTCGTGCACGTTGCATCCATTATAAAAATATATTCAGGCAATGCCTGTCTGTTGTGTAAATCTGGTGGTGATCCACAAACTATGGGACACCAGGCAATCGTAGCTTGCTTGATTTCTATTAATTTAACGCCGTCAGTAGAATCTGGAGTCTCAGTAACTTGTAGGATTGACGATTGATGTTGACGGCGAATACAACTGAAGCTTTCAACAAATGCCGCTCGTCTGTGTGAGCACTTGAATAGAGATTAAACGCGAGGCGGTAAGGCTAACCATCAATGGAAGACGTGTGGAGATATTAAAACTTTGAACAAACACTAGAAATGATAGATAAGAGATTCGATGTTAATGTTATATGTTTGGACGATTGACATGTCTCCGTCTGCTTGCCTCTAGGCTAGGGAATAGTTTCGTAAGATAAAAACCATGCTTACGTGCAAAATATCTTGGTGAGTCCTTGGTGGCCACCGTACGACAGCAGTTGACATATAAGCAGAGCCGCCAGCAACGCCCGCGCCGGCGACATCCTGTATCCGCCGCCGGCGCATTGGCGACGCGCCGCTACACCTATCACGACACGACACGACACCACACCACCGATCCGACTCGAACGTGCGACACGACAATATCACTCACTGATAGTCGCACTTCCTTCTTGTTCGTAACTTATTCTGTACTTGAAAGTTCGTCCGACAAAATCGTGCGTTACAATGCGGACACGACACGTTATTTCACCTTTTTATTTTGTAATGCGGTTGTGCACTATCTCCGTTGATGACCATTCGGGTAGACCTATTGGGTGAATCGGTAAATGTATTACGATTGTTTGCAAAACAAGGATCGTGAGAAACTTCAAGGACAATAGGTTTGTGTGTACTGACAGCAGTAACATCGGGTTTGTTTAATCAACATGTTGAGGATTTTAGGATAGAAGTTTCATGTGTGGTTGGGGATTAGACAACTACTTTTTTTGAACAAACTTTTATTTTAGGTGTGGGTAATAACTCCCTCCTTCCTTCCTCTGAGGTAGTGTTCTGGGTGAAGTGGAAGGGAGTGCCAGAATCGACTTAAAACCCACTCTTTGATTGCAAGGTTTGTCAAAGTCTATATTGTAGCTAAGGATAATTATGAAGCGCTCGTATCAAATCAGTTTCAAAAAACTGCTACCTTATTTACATGGGAATGTTTACAATTTATTCAACAGATGTCTTGAGTATGACAACATCGCGTTGTTTAAGATTGACAGTGTCTCCTTTCAATTAGTCTGGCGACTGTGTTGTCAATGCTCTATGTTGTTGAGACAATGTGTTACTCTGTGTCAATTAGAATACATTGGCTAAGTATAGCCCACGCTGTGTAATGATGGTCAATTGACAATGGATCTCTGATAGTTATGAGTTGTATGCCTGTCTATACTTTTTGATTGATAAAAGTCCTGAACTGCATTTGTAAATTATAGAAGGGATAAAGAGAGCAGCTGACGGTCGATTAGAAGAAAATTTGGTCGCCCATACACGGACTGCTCGATCAGTAAGCCAGGTGTCAACATATAGGGATTGCTTAAGCAGCCAGTGTATACTAGCTGACAAGCAATTCGACCGCCCGAAGTAGTTCCATTGCTCGAGATCAAGCAGTTCACAGAAATCTTAATAATAAGGCAATAAAAGTGTATGTTGATCACTAGCTAACTACCCGAGGCGACCTAAGACATGTCAGCCAGGAAAGTCTGATTAAAATTAAGAAAATGGCTGTCGTATTTTTCTTAATCTAACAAAAACTTTAAGTAGGTAACTCTTCTTAAACTGGCTATACGTCTGGTTTCTATATCATAGAAGCCCGATACGGTTTTCATAGTTCTATAATAAGCGATCCGTTGTTTTACCGCGATGGGAGTAGGGTTGCCATACGTCCGGAATTTTCCGGACAAGTCCGGAAATATAGGTCTTTGTCCGGAATGCGGGGGGAATCTTAAACCGTCCGGAATTTCTACAAATAAGTGAAGAGTGAAATAAAAAATGAAAAAACCAAATTATTTATTAATTATTATATAAAAATTAACAAGATTGTCCGGAAATTTCATGGAATGTCAGGAATTTTCTCCGGATTTTTGATATTTTGATCTGGGAACCCTAGATGGGAGACTACTGCTGTGGTTAGCAGTAGCGGATTCCTTTGAAAACACCTTCAATAAACTTTCACACACCGACACACACAGCATAGCCAATATTCAAACACAAAACAGTGCAATCTCTTCGCAAGCCGTCAAATAAATTGAACAATGAATGTAGTAGTCGCAAAACAGTTTACATTGAATGAATGAAATTCTTGTAGAAACAAATTGTTGGATACAATGTAGTTCTTTAATAAAACGGCTGATATTATGTTGTTTATTTGACCTGATGGATTGATAGCACCGTCTAGATAGAGGACTTGACTCGTGGCTAAATTATCATAATAGGCCCCGCACGGGTCGATCTTTGTTCCCAGCTGACATTAGTAGATCTGACAATGTCATTCGCATATCGTAACGGGTGCTGGTTGACAGTTTTACCAAGTCGGGACTCACGAATTACCGTGACCCCGGTACGTAAAGGGCTATTGAAGGACGCCGTGGATTTTAGTTAGTACGAGTCTGACAGTCCCTCCCGCTCTGCCCTGAGTGGGTGTCAAATTTTCCTTCTACGTTTTGAGAGCAGTGGTGATGTAATATATAGATACAAAATAAAACCCTGGCTGGGATCGTACCCACGACCTACAAGACCTAAATCGTGGCCGTGAGGAAAACACAACACAAACACGAGGGGACCTACCAATTAAAAGCATAATTTATAAGGCCTAAAGTGTCTGATCTCCGTAGGTATCACAAATCAGCACATGTCTAAGGTTGTCAACTGACACATGACACTAAGAACCACGTGTAACCAAGTACTTACGATTGAACAAAACAATAGGCATTGATTACCTTTGTTTATTCGATATCAAATGACGTATACAACAAGTCAGTCATACGCGTGGGAAAATGTACGTAATATGTAACTAGTGACGCGCAATCTTGTGTACACTTCGGATAAATATCCGCAAATTGTATCTTGCGGATACAATTTGCAGATATTTGTAAAATAAAAGATGTTTGTTTTTACTAGTTTTGTAAGACTTTGTATGGAGATAATGTGTGATTTTTTAGGACTCGCTTTACTTTCGTATTATTTTTAAAGACGTTTTAATACAATTAAGTTTTTGAGCGTGCTTGCCTGCATGAAAGTTATTATTTTTTTAATACAGAATTTTAAATTGTCTGTAGGTTTATAAATGACCACCTAATTGTTAAACAGTAATACATAATCTTCTAATGCATAATAAATAACTTTGCATGCGCTTTGTAAATGCATAACTCGTATGCATATTAACTTATTACCTGCATCGCAGTGCACGTCTTTACAATGAATCAATGTTACGGAAGGCAAGTTAAATTCACAATTTACTTACTAAATATTTGTGTTGGAAAAGCAACCTAAATACCAACACATCAAGTACAATTTCAAAAATCTTTACGGTTTTTTCAACGGTATCAATCATTCTGAAATCAATTTTAACTACTCGCACTATAAAGTTGAGATTCGCATGAGTGGTAACAAGGACTTAAATAGACATTTAGTGGTTTGTTATTAGTTATTTCAAGTTGCATTATCAGTTACCGATACCGGAATGAAATGCAAAAGATAAGAATTGGAACAGCTGTTCTTAAAATTGTATTGTCTCTTTGTTATTTATGTTTATTGGTCAATAAATTGATATTGGTTGGACCGCTGTGATTTATGGTTTTAGTAATGAATATTTGACTGATTTATAGTTTTAGCTAAGTATGCGAACACGGTAAAAGAGAAGACATCTTTTTAAATGTATGATTCCCAACTGAAGCCTGTATAATTTACTAATCTATTTCATTCGCAGTTGATATTTTTCGCTATGAAACATTATCTAAATATAAAAATTATAATTTATATGATCATCATAATATAAAGATTATTCTATCTAAAAAGCCACATCGTATAGTAAAAACTTAATATTCATTTACATCTAAATTAAAACATCACGTAGAATAAATAGATATAATGCATGTACTGTCGGTATTTTATATATCTAATGAGGAAAACAAAGCAAAACGTGAAGATTGCTATCTAAATCTTATAAAATAAAGAGAAATGTAAGTTTACACTTTATATTGTCTTTGTAATTAATTAGCATTGTATCAACAGACGTATATTTGAATAAATATTTATGTTTGTTATCATGAAAGCGTCTTGTTGACAAAAGATTATGAAGAGTAGGCGTGTAAAGTTTATTGTTATGAGGAACGTACTTAAAAAATGTATGACAGGCGAAAGAAAGAAGGTCAAAGTCTGTCCAAACTGTTTCTTCTGTAACATTTTTACAAAAGAAAAGCTTTTCAGTTCTTATAAATACTAAGAAACATAACTTCATTACTTGTTTAATTTTCCTAAGCAATTTAGTAACATTTAATCCGCCAAGGCGCCAAATATTAAGGATATTAGCAATTATTATCCACCGCTAAATGAAAATTAATTAGCACCCTTTAACGAGTACACTAAATTAATGTGAAAACAACATTGCAAATAACTACTAAACAACAAACGCAATACACCGGCAGGCGGTAACAAATCGGATATTTATCCGAAAACTTGCCACCTTAAATTCGTATAATGACTGGCCGAAGGGAGTTGAACCGAGTTGTATTACGCCATGTCCCAACACTATTCTGTATTTTAGTAAAGGTTCCCGCCCACAGCGACTTTTTACTGCGATGCAATTGCGTTGCAAACATAAAACGATCGCAATGCTGTCGTTGACATTTTACATATTTATTTGATTTTTCTAAATCGCCTTATTATCGGTATCTAATTAAAATTAGGTTCTTGAGGAACCCGGATTTATAATGGCTACTATTGCGATGTCGTGTTTAAATTGCGCGACGTATGAAGTACCCGTTACATTGGCTCGATTTTAAAATACCCAGATTCTCAATACATTAGATTTCGAAAAGTCTGAATCAAAATATTTATTACAATAACATAATAAAACTTAGCTACTTTTTGCAGCAAATAGTTTGCATAATATTGACTCTTCGTTTCCTCGATGTCATACACAGTCGCTTACATCGATATATTAGCGATTCTGACGCGCGTTTCAATCATTTCTGTCGCGCGTTGCGTAAAACATCGCTTCAAAAAAAGTCCGTGGGCGACCACCCTAAGTGAATAGTTATCAGTAAGCCAATAAACTAATTAAATAAAGCTTGCATAGTGTCTGAAGCAGTCTAATAACCCCAGTTATCTATTAACTATGAAATATTGTATCGTATTACCATATTGTTAGGGTAACGTAGATTTTGTAAACTGATCTCGGCCGAAAGGAATTCTGTTAGTGGTTAAATTAGAATTTGTTGTATCTAGGCTAATAAATAGTGGGGTTTGGAAACAACGTGGTATCGTGGGAGCAAAAGGTCGCGAGTTCAAAACTGAGATACAGTCTGAAATGTTGTCTGTAAAGGCATATATATATATATGTATATAGGTACAATCCTAAAGCCTCATTTAGACGATGCGGACTTTATAGGTACAACGAATTCAGTTGATCAAACAAATACCGCAATGTAGTAAATCTCGCATGCGAGTTCTTGCTCCGTCTACATGAGGCTTAAGTTATGTTATAAATGTAAGTTAGCTCGGCTATCACTTTCACGCCTTCATGACTGAATAAATTTTGAAGAATTTGGTACAGAGATAGAGGATGCTTCTTTTTTTAAAGAAACTCTTTTTCAAACTTGAAGGAGATAAATGTGGGGAGGAAGTGGTTAACGAAGAAGCTGTCAAAACCTGGTACTATTTCTTTAATCCGACAAAGGCTCATGCATTAGTATGGACCTTGGCATCATTTTTTTTTTCTTTTCGCCAGTTATTAAATTTTGGCCACAATTAGACTACTACCTAAGAAGTCCATAGAAAAAAAAAAACGACGGGTTGCACTTTGGGAGTGCCGGCAGAAGTGAAAACTTCAATAGTAATAAACACACACGAACATTCGCGCAAGCGCCCTGCGCCGTCTTACGAAGTTTCGATCAGGTCCCTTTTACCCATTCCAAAAAAAGTGCACAAAGCCGCTAAAGAAGTTTTCACTTCAAAAATTTAGTTTCTAAACCGTAACCAACCAGAGATATGGCGGTTTTAATTTTGTTCTAATCAGGAGTGATTTACTCCCGATTAGAACAAAATAAAATCCGTTATATCTCTGGTTGGTTACGGTTTAGATTTTTTTAAATATTTTTTACGAAGTTCTTAGGTTGCGGTCTACTAATGACCAACCTTTCATTACTGGCGAAAGAAAAAAAAAATTGATGCCAAAAAGTTGCATAACCCTTTATGCATAAGGCTAGAAAGAAAAGAAAAGCCCCCAAATATTTCATGTCATTATAGTTTATCATTAGTTTTTCCAGTTTCACGCTTCCCTTTGAAGAAATCTACACACATTGTAGACTATTACTACCAATTAAATTATCTAATAAACAGATCTACAGAACAGAATATTTCATCACATAAATAAATGAACACGGCTGACACTACGCATGTGCAGGCAATAAAATTAAGTGTCAACTATCAATTATGAATTATTCATGTTATTAATGACTTTTAACATCGTCATAAACTAGGTACTAGATAAGTATTAAAAGTACTATGGTATACTTTTTTTTATCCAACTGCGTCAGCAAGCCTGTCATTTTTAACCAACTTCAAAAGAGGAGGACGTTCTCAATTCGACGTTTTTTTATATTTTGTACCTTATAACTTTCGACTGGGGGGGAACTCATTTCGATGTATTGATAACATGAAAATTAGGTTAGTGACAAGAGTTTGGGTTGAATATTTGTTATTATTTATTTATTTAATAAAATCTTTTCTTTCGGAAGTCGGTGGCAAAAATGAAGTAAAATGTGCGATTGCTATAGAAGATAACTGGACGAGCTGTATCAACGTCTAATATTCAACATTTGCCCTGGTTAGAACTGTTTGTATAAGAATAAAGTTTTTGTCTATTTTATTGACCCTTTGCTTTACGTCTAGGGGTCGCGGGACTTACGAATTACCATGACCACGGTACGTAAAGGGCTATTGAAGGACACCGTGGATTTTAGTCAGTACGAGTCTGACAGCCCCTCCCGCTCTGCCCTGGATGGGACGACTCATGTGATGATTTAACCACGTAAAAAAAAGGGTAAAACAATATCCCACCGGGGTGGTTTTAGTGAGGTAAAAACCCCACACACCCCGGTCTTTGAAAGTTTCCCCCCGACAACAAAAAAAAAAGACGTACATCTTTGAGGCGCCTAATATCAATAAAACAGGCTCTAGGTCGTACATAGGTCGTAGATATATGCCTAGAATGTCTAGAGTATGTAGTGTGAAAGTGGAGCAAAACGTCTAGAGTATATAGTCTGGTAGTATCCAACTAAACGGGTCGTCTTGGGAAATGGGTCACCTCATCTAGTTTAAGATGATAGCCTCAAACTGACAGGCTGTTAGTATTCTAGTTTTGTAGAAATGAAAGGGTTTTCGTTGTTATTTGAAGCACAATGTTTCTTTTATGTGAAAGATTTGCGACCTCGATATACTTTTCGCTAGAATAATATTTACTTTAACACATCAGAGTCACAATGCTCTGATTTTTATTTCATTTGATGTCATGGTTCGCATTAGCAGAACTACTTTTTTTTATCATGGTAAAATCATCAAATGAGTCCTCCCACCCAGGGCAGAGCGGGAGGGACTGTCAGTCTCGTACTGACTAAAATCCACGGAGTACGTTCCGGGGTCACGGTAATTGCGTGAGTCCCGCGACCCCGGTAGGCTTTGGCCCTCTAGAGTCCCCGTCATTTTGCTGACACTCTTTGAGGCGCGCGTGGAACACAACGCGCCGTCGAACCGGGCATGGTCCATGGTCGGACAGCGAGTTGAAAGTCCACGCTAGAGTGAGCTGACTCAGAAGAAGCCTGTTCACTCTAACTTTGAAGAAAATCAGGTTGTATGGGTTGGGGAACAGAAGCGTAGCACTAAAATGTTACGTTTATATTATACAAGTTACTTAAGCTACATAATACCAATAAATCTTCACCAATAGATTAAACAGAGATCTAACGACGCGACGCATCGATCACGCACTTTCGTTTTCCATCACCGCCATTGATACAATATTCGCGGATCATTTAGCCGGTGCGGTATCAATTTATAAGCTTATGCTTCACTTACTATATGCCATAGCTTTCGCTGTGGGGCCAACGGCCGCAGTGGGCGGGACAGGTTGCATACTCAGATAGTTGCGAGGGTGCAGACATAAACTACGTTTTCAAATAGGGGTGGATGGTAAAAAAAGTGCTTATTAATAAATAATAAAATAAAATATTTATTGGGTTTCAAATGATCACTTTTACATATAAAATTGAGGCAGCCCTATTAAGTTATAAATAATACTTGTGTTGGGCCTGACTCACTCCTACCCGCATTTACATGGCAGCGATATCTAACAATAATTAAAAATAAAATTAAAATGAAAATGATAATTAAAATAATCAAAATAAAGAACAAAATCAGAATCAAAAACAAAATTAAAATCGACATCGGAATTTAACACGTATTAATACTTACTAATTACTAAAAACTAAAAAGTTTGGATGTTTGTTTGTTACTTAATAACGCCAGAATAGCTGAACGGTTTTGAATACGTTCCGGGGTCACGGTAATTGCGTGAGTCCCGCGACCCCGGTAGGCTTTGGCCCTCTAGAGTCCCCGTCATTTTGCTGACACTCTTTGAGGCGCGCGTGGAACACAACGCGCCGTCGAACCGGGCATGGTCCATGGTCGGACAGCGAGTTGAAAGTCCACGCTAGAGTGAGCTGACTCAGAAGAAGCCTGTTCACTCTAACTTTGAAGAAAATCAGGTTGTATGGGTTGGGGAACAGAAGCGTAGCACTAAAATGTTACGTTTATATTATACAAGTTACTTAAGCTACATAATACCAATAAATCTTCACCAATAGATTAAACAGAGATCTAACGACGCGACGCATCGATCACGCACTTTCGTTTTCCATCACCGCCATTGATACAATATTCGCGGATCATTTAGCCGGTGCGGTATCAATTTATAAGCTTATGCTTCACTTACTATATGCCATAGCTTTCGCTGTGGGGCCAACGGCCGCAGTGGGCGGGACAGGTTGCATACTCAGATAGTTGCGAGGGTGCAGACATAAACTACGTTTTCAAATAGGGGTGGATGGTAAAAAAAGTGCTTATTAATAAATAATAAAATAAAATATTTATTGGGTTTCAAATGATCACTTTTACATATAAAATTGAGGCAGCCCTATTAAGTTATAAATAATACTTGTGTTGGGCCTGACTCACTCCTACCCGCATTTACATGGCAGCGATATCTAACAATAATTAAAAATAAAATTAAAATGAAAATGATAATTAAAATAATCAAAATAAAGAACAAAATCAGAATCAAAAACAAAATTAAAATCGACATCGGAATTTAACACGTATTAATACTTACTAATTACTAAAAACTAAAAAGTTTGGATGTTTGTTTGTTACTTAATAACGCCAGAATAGCTGAACGGTTTTGAATGGATTTGGTATACAGATAGTTTATTAGCTGGAATGTTCCCAAAAAAACATTTTGGGTTACACGCGGATGTAGCCACTTGCTACAGCTAGTGATTTTATATTCTAAATTTCACAGAAAATAATAATTTTATTATGTCAAGAATCAACATTTTTAGGTATACTAGTGTTATTTCTATACTAAAATAGAATATTGAATGCATAATTAATTAAAATTCTCTATTTTTATAGAAGTTATTCGCCTATCACGTGTTGTCATTTTGTTTGTGTTTTATACCAAAGTTGCGCCATTTTAAATTACGCTTCATAATAATAACATAGAACAAAACTATTTATAGACAGATATTTATAATTTGAACACACGCATCTGAACAAGTTAGAAAAGGTTATCTAAACAGATTCATTTACAATAACAAAACCAGCATTTAATTTGCAATAATTTACTTATGATACAGGTTATGTAACAGAGTTTATAATCGTGGTAATGCTATGTAATTAATTTATTCATGTCGAGTGATGATAGTTCGTGTCTACATCCTGCCACTATTAATTCTATCATGATACATCACGATTATTCGCATCATCTAGGAAGAATCATTTGCACGAATGTGCATGTAACATGTGCATGTAACATTGCTGATGACATTGACATATTCTGTTGTTCTTTGGGTGAATTTACAAGAACAGCTACGTATAGAATTTGTTATGGTTAAATAGTTTTAAGTATGCTACAATATCGCATTGGGTTTAGCCTGTAAGGATATTTGTATGTAAGTGAATAAATAAATAAATAAATAAATGTTTACCAAATATTTTTTGTTTAAACATTTCCATGCAAGAAAAAACGCTTTTGCGTTTGGTAAGTAGGTAAGTACAAAGATTAAATTTTTTCGACATTAAAAACTTAATTTAGTTGAGAGCTTACGTTTAGGGGACTACAGTTGTTTAAATTAATACCTTCTTTCTACCTAACGAACTGTCTAAACAAAAAGACAAAATAAAAAACCTCTCGCATTTTTTTTTCTTTATTAAATAGTGAAATATTCCAAAAATATGTTATGGGTGATCCTCACGAAGTCTGTTACTAGGTAGAGAGAGATATTATTAGCGAGCGCAGTCGTGCATCGAACGCCCTGCATCGTCGGAATGTCGCAAAAAACGTAAGCTATTCGTACGGAAAAAACTTCGCATCCTTGGTTTGCAGTTTCTGTGTCTAACTAGACTTAAAGGAATAGCAACTGGTTTGTATGATAAGGACGGAATTAATATGTTTTACTCTTTATTATTTAAATATTTTTACAAAAATATTAATAAAATATATAAAAAACACGTTTATTATCCTTCCGGATATGTCCGGCCTAGCTTCTCGTTTGGTCTTTGTGCGGTCTTGCTATTTGTACAGGTTTTTCTAAAATGATATTTTCAGAAATCAGAAAGTTAAATGATAAGGTATTGAATATTTAAAAGTGACATGTCCAGTTTCGTCTGGAAATCAAAATATCGAAATGGTAGTTTGAATAGCATTGCTAGTTTGATTACTTGTAATAATTTCAATATTTGGAGTTTTAAGAGAACATTTTGTTTAGAAATTCATATCTAACACAATTGTGAAGAACTAATTCCGTTCGAGTGATTGGGCAATAAATTCATTTTAAGTGCCGCTAAAGAGCGAGAACAAGAAATAAATGTACAGATATCATACTGCAGGTTAATGTGCTCAGGAAATTTAATTTTAAACATGTTTTCAAGTTACACAGCTTTATACAAAACACTCACACAAACTTTACCTAAATACGATATTGTGTCAATTAAAATCAATAAAAGTAGCAAAACAGGAATTTTATTAAAACCCAATAAAAATCATCGACATTCAACTGACCGCCAAGACATTTTTAAAACTAAGAAAAAGAAAATAAAGAATAATAACTTCTATAAACATACCTATAAAGAACATTATACTCCACGTGCCTTTGAGGTCCAAGATCTAAGAAAAGGGTACAAAAGTCGTTTGCAATCATAAATCTGCGCTAGAGCCGAACAGTCAGGTAATTAATCAAAATCCACAAACAATTTATTGGTACTAACAAATCAAATGGAGAATGCAGTTCTGACATGCAATCCAAGCGATAACTATGAGAAAATGTGTTAGGAAGGCTGTTTCTCAATCATATCATCCTTGAATAGAAATTTTTCACGCTTAGCTGGGGAAGGAAGGGCCACGGTAATTCGTGAGTCCCGCGACCAAATAAAGAAAATTCGGGTCAAAACTGAAATTAAAGAGTTACCATCATCAGACTATACTATTCTACTGGTAGACATGACCTCACCAATCACACGCCATTTCACTCGACACCGGCTACTCTACAATCCATCTGATGCTGTTGCTGTCCCGGTGACAGCGCAACGGGGAAATTTTGAGGCCCTGTCTTTCATTCCCATAATTAATACTTTTGACTGCTGAGATGACGAATACGTCATGCGCCAACTCCAAATTAAATAGGCTAAGGTCAAGAAACTGTTTATGATGACGTATTAATAAGTCTATTTATAGTTTTTAAACTGTAATTTATTTGTTGTGTTCAGATTTCTCGGCTCACGGTTACACCTGTGATCAAACGAGAATCTCGCCGTACTATAGATGAGCGAGTGTATCGCGCGCTTGTTAACGATCTTAGGACCAGTTTGTTTGAGCAAGGCTGTTACTAGACGGCTGGGAAAAGCTACACCGCAATAATGATTTTCCGACTCACAAGAATTTCTACATTTTAAAGGTAACAAGAAAGAGTAATGGTGGGCAAGTGGTGACGGCTCCGACTTACGTAGGTTCGCTTCGAACGCGGACAAGAATTTTGAGTAAATTGTATCTCATAACTGCTCTGAAAACGGTAAAGGAAGACATCGAGTAAACGGGCATGTCTTACAACAAAAATACCAAGACATGCATGATCCATCAAACTGCATTGGCTCCGCATGGTGGATTACAGCCTGCACTGCAAGGAGCGAATAATGTTAAGAAGAAAGAACATACTGAACCAACGGATGAATGCGCCGAAAATAACTGTACATTTGTACAAGCTCATAATAACCACAAAAAGTTTTAAAACCGAAGGATCATGTGCCAAAAATATTTATAACAGATTGCAATAACCAAGAAAAGGATTCAGTATCCTTTTGAAACGGCATTCTCGCGGTGCTAAGTCAAATCCCACGTACGCCCCCGCATTGTGGGCGAGTCATTACAAACTGTCGCCGCAAATACTGCAATACTACTGTTTATTAGTGTTTACTGCCTATTGTCTTTGGCATGGCGAAATCTTTAGTCTGGTATAGTTGTGACAGCCTTTATGGATGGCTTTGGAGCCAAGGGTCAATCTAGGTTGTTAATTGAATATTTTATTTATTGGCTTCTTGTTGATACTGTCTATTATAAATTGTCTAGTTTTAATGGTTCAGTCATTTTGCATTGGCTCTTAAAGACCATGAGCTAAAAGATCGAAAGTGATTGAAAACCAAATTGAAGTGTTATTTGATTGCATTAGGTACGACGATAAAGAGTTTAACAAATAGTTTACTAACATCAAACTAAACGCGAAGGATAACAAACATTTATCAACCGCAAGAGCTTTAGATTGTTTTATTTGATTTGCATTGGACAAATTCTTTCAAAATTATTTGTGATCTTGGCTTATTACAAGCAATATTGATTTATAGCCACAAGACTATGTGTGAGATACATTTTCAATATTTATCTGTAGCCACATCATGTTTACAAAGTGCTTGATCTTTCGACAATTTACGATTGCTTTCGATATCAAGATATTTTTTTTGCAAATATAAAAATAAATTTTAAAGGTTAATTTACTTAAAATTCTGCATACTTGACAGACTGAGATGTTAAATACACGGTGACATCATTTCCATAAATTCCTCACGCATACGCAACCCAATTCTAACTCGGGTGCTTTTATGAGCCGCAAGCGCTGATTGAACTGACCTACTGATCGAAAGAACGAATGAACTATTGAACGGTTTGTGTAATAAGGCGAGAACGGTGTAATCATAATAAAATTTATATAAACAATCATTTTATTGAGTCTAGTGAAAGCTATAGAAGAGGGAATGATTGTAGCACTTATTTTGAGCGATTTATTTATGTAAGATGAGTTACGTGTTTAGAAGTTTCTTTTTTTGTATTGAATAGCTAATTAAGTTTGTATAATTAGAAGCTTGATTAACGAAACTGGGTTGAAGATAGATGAATAGACAGCGGTAGTAATGTAACTGGTCCTGTTTTATCTCCTGAAGCGAAAAGGTTGCATATTTCTTGACTGACATTCATATATGCTTGTTTTTCTCCGTCAGTAACATAATAATCATCCTCTTTAATAAGAAGACTCCATTTCTTTTTCATATCTATTAACCGTGTTCTCTGTACGCCTTTTTTGGCTCTATCATAATCTTTCACACAAACCCTCTCGTTATCTTTGTCATCTGTGAGTGTTAAAATATAGTACACAATATTAGACACATTTCTTTACTTAGTTTCTTGTCTCTATCCCTTTATTTGCTGGCCATGGCCATGTTCAATAGCATGTTTCCTCAAGTCATCATTCGCTAGACATTTACCATTCATGTTTCGATTCTGCATTACATTACTCTCAGTCTTAAAGGTGCCTTGCATGTTATTCGATAACCGTTACAGTATCGTGGTTTAATGGACCAATAGCGATAGAGATAGCACTGTCATAAATAGTGACAGCTTTGGTATTAAACCTACCAGGGTATTCGGAGCGTCTTTACTTTACTATTACTTCTTGGCCACGAGCTACAGACCCAAGAGTTTAAGACGTGCGTCTTGCGACAGTGGTTTAGGGCATGCTACGACAGCGCGTCGCGATTTGTTATTGCTAAGTGACATGCTGCAGTAACATGCTGAAATCACACGTCAAGATTCCGCCATTTGTGTAGTTAAAAACAAATACTGTTTATAAAATTGATCACAACATTACACAGTAAATAATTGTGCAGTTTGACACCATTGAACTTCGGTTCACGCATAGGGTACAACTGACATGCTCAAGTGTCGCTTGACGCAAGTCGCTCGCTCGAAGTTGTGCCCTAACCTTAACCGTTTGCGTAGAATTACAGCTAGGCTCTGATATTGGTGTTCTGGACACTAAACACAGTGAACACGCTCCGTTGAGCAAATGCATCCACTAAGTTAGCGGTTATGCACTGGTACACTTGATTTAAAATGTTGCTTGGACTTATTTGTCAGGTTATGTAGTCTTACTGTCGGTAGAACTTAAAACGGGATATTTACCATCTTTATTGTTTCCGAAATTCATCCGTGATGGCGTTTGGAACAGTGCCGAAATATCGGAATCTCAAAACCAAAAGTTCAAATGTGTTAGTGTCCATGTCAGTCTAAAAACTGAAATGTAGTCTTAGTCAGTTTTTTTTTGATATTTTAATGACTTATCTTCTTCATAAGCCATTAAGATTGAGACAATTTTAGAGCCTAAAGAAATAATAGCGAGCCCGATAAGAAAAAATCTTATGTAAGTAATTCATTACTTTTATAATCATGATAAGAAGAAATTACGCGTCAGATTCTAGTATTTTCTTCAAAATGCGTCGTCATTTACGTGATGGTAGGCGCTTCATTAGCTCGTTAGCCGATAAGGACATGATTGATTGATCATTAAATCAGATAATTATGCACGAGTTGTATTTAAATAAGACGATTTTAACTATTCATACTATTCGTTAATTTACTAGATATATTGGACGAAGGAAAAAAGAAAAAATAAAAAAATATTCGCCAATCCGTCCTCGAGTTTGGCAAACACATTTACGCTGGAAATTAATAATCTATCAATCTTATCCCGATTTTGTCTGTAACCAATCAACAACCGTATTTGCCCACCCGAGTTTTAAAGACGTCCAATCAGAAGCAGCGGTCAAAGAAAAAGATTACGATTTGGATCGAGATAAAATATTAACGTCGAGCATATTCATCTAATGTCAAGAAAATACCGATTCCATGAACTAGAAGCTTCCCAGCACGCGCATTACCGATTCAAATACAACCGCATTATTTGTCAAACGTGACATCCAAACGGTAACACCGCATACCGGTACCGTTGAAGCTACATTACATATAGAAGAACGGAAGCATTATTACGATGAAGAATTCTTTGATGTGAGTCACTGAACATGTGCAGAGAACAAATGCAAAGATGACAGTACTATTAAATTTTAATTCCGCGAAAAAAATCTAGGTTTATAACTTTATTTACAGTCCATTTTGTGTATGTTTGTAGATCTTACAATTGGTTTATAGCTGAACACAGAGATCGAGTATAAAGAAGATATGTGATTGCTGATGAAGACCACAGCATCGCACTAGTATCAAGCCGCTTTTAACCAGTCGTAATGGAAATCTATATGGGGAGTGATATTGAAATCAATGATAATTGTAAGCAGCTTGGAACTCAAAACAAGGGACGATTTTGCTTGAGGGTGTTGTGAACCTGATAAAACAGACCGTGTAGATAATGGTCCTTGATTTTGTGAGGAAGACTTTGAAGCAGAAGAAAGTATAAATAAATAAATTAATACTGCGACCCTTACTTCTGATTATGGAAAAAATAGAAGCAGCGGTAAAAGAAAATAAGAAGACTTAGGCGGACAAGGACAAACTTTCCGGATGTTTACAAAAACAGCTTGAGGCTAATCTTAATTGCTTTAGTATGTACTGATCGCTACTGGTGACGTAATTGCAAATAGTTGACCAATAAACTTAACGTGTATATTGTGTGCAGCATTGCAACATGTAGCAGATATTTCAAAATTTTATTAAATGCATTTGTCAAGATGTGTTTAGACAAACAGGTCAACTATCTGCAACTACTGCAAGACAGAAACAACAGTGGAAACCACTGAATAACCAAGGAAACTCTCTTGGATCCGGCAACGAAAAAAAAGGAATTAGAACGTAGTTTTTTTTACGTGGTAAAACTACAAATTTTTCACCCAGGCCATATAGGGCGGGACTGTCAGACTTGTACTGACTAAAATCCACGGTGTCCTTCAATAGCCCTTTACGTTCTGGGGTCACGGTAATTCGTTAGTCCCGCGACCCCGGCAGGCTTTGGCCCTCTAAGGGGTGCAAATAGAACGTAGTTTAGAGTAATAATCAAAATTTCCAGCAGAGAATTTGAAATAGACTTTTCGATCGAAAAAACAGCTTGTAGTATTTTAACCTACTTAAAACAAATGACCTTGACTTTTATGCTACTTCTACATAATTTGATTATAATACATAATGTTATACTACTACTGCGGTTTTAGCTCGACCTTGAAAATTGAGTCAATTAAAGAAAATCGATAGGCAAAGCTGTTGACTCGAGCGGAAACGGTTTTGACAAGTCATTAGTTAAGTGTTTTTAAAATTAATGATTTTGTTGATAATTGGGTTAGTCTTATTAATAGTTGTATGTCATTAACAAATGCGTTCACTGAAAACATCGATGAATGATTCCAAATAGTTAATAATTTCATTGCTGTCAACTAAGTGGTGACTACTAATAAAATGTCTGAATTGGACGTCAAAACAAACCAGTTTACTCTGCTTGTCTTGTTTTCTTAGTTAACTGTATGAATCATTGATATCAATCACAATTTTGACGTTTACCGCCCTGCTCTAGAAACAGGCTATAAAAAGGTAATGCAGGGCATCGACTGCACATCTGGTTAAAGCCATTTATAACATCTAAAGTAATTTTCGTGAGTGGACATCAACACAGTTTTCATTAAATAGTTCTCATAGTAGTTCTATAACTAATTTTAAAACAGGCCAAGTCACAAAACGGTGGCTAGTTACTTATCTAGCAACCAAAGTCTTCTATTAACTAAGTACCTGAATTCTGACTAGTCCATACAGCAATATGCTTTAAAAATGCGTAGTACAAAACATTAAAAAGTTCACAAGTTTGTAAAATAGCAAGAAGTATGGGACCAGAAAAAGAATGGGTTGTCACAAGGGAGTATTTTAGGCCCAACAATACACACCATTTTTATCACGTTCCTCAAGATTGTAGCGGATTTTAGAGAAGATCAAATATGTCGACAGCAAGTACCTAAAACAGTGGCTAGCTCTAATCTAGCTATCAAGGTTTTCTACCAACTGACCCAGATTTGGACAGGTCCATATAACTCATATATTATGTGGGCGTACTGTGTAAAATCTCTATCGCTTTATTACTATGCTAGTACAAATTGCATATAGTAAAGGGTCTAGTATAGTCATTGCAATACGTTATACTGCTACATAATTTCTTCAAGAATTTAGAGTGATTATATAAGGTATCTTGTTGAAACTGACTTCTGACTTAAAAAGTAAATATGCCGTGTAAAAGACATATTGGCATAATCCCGGGTTTGAACTCAAAATCTAATGCATGAGAGGCGAGGTATCACTAGTTGGGACCAGGGCCATTATGAATTTAACGCTCCAGAAAAAATCTTATTCTAATTCTCGTGTACTTTCCAACACGGTAACATCTGATTACCAATACATCAACGGCGGGCAATATAGCTGCTGAAACAGTGCATAAGGCTTATCTCCGCCCACAACTTGTTATGCCGAACCGAGCTCAATTGATTATGACACAGTACTCATTACGATAACACTGAAGTGATAAAAGTTAGCCAGGTGGTATTACAAGTATAGAAATTTATTAGAATGCTTTTTGCCTGCGGCTTGCCCCACGTTGAAGCCTAATTCGTTGAATTGTTATTCCATCTATTCATCCTTTTAAAGTCATATTTATAAGAGTGTAAGATTTAAATCTCACGAATTTATGTTATAAAGTCTATAATCATCATTGGCAGTCCTGGTCCATCAACTGCTGCGTGTAGGCCTTCTTTCTTCTGTGCCATATTTCCTTGATCTGCGTGAGTCTCAATCAGATTTTACCCAGGATCTTCTGAAGGTGATCCACCTAAAGTCTCAATAGTAATCTTCATTTTTTTTAAAATTATCGGTAGATAGTGGTCAACCACTATCTCTCCTGAAGGCGATGTTGTAGTCGACAATGAAGCAACCGATTCACTCTTGACTTAAAGATCCCAAGGTTGTAGCTATTTTATTCTAAGTTCTCAGAGACTCATCTTCTTTAAAATCTTCCCGCTTCAATAGATAATTAAGAGTCATGTTAGTTTGAATGCCTTAATGGATGTTTCCGTAGACAAAAACAAAAAACTTGAATTCATTGAATTGAAAGTAATAGTATTATCTTTCTAGACTTTCACTCTCGACTAAATCTCTAAAGAAAAAAGTTTAGGCAACCGTTACGTTACCTGTCTATTATGGCATAATAATATGTAATTTGTATAACAGCATAATGGATTTAATGACTAGTAACAATTATTATCTTAACTAATATTATGAATACGAAAGTGAGAACGTTTTTTTTACTGATGATATTTGGTACAGATATAGATGGCACTCTAGAGTCTGTTATAAGCTATAGTAGGTCAAAAAAGGCGAGGGAAGCCCAAATACCTTTTGTTTCAAGTTTCAACTCAATTTTTGGCATTTACGAAATTAATGATACAGTTTTATGTCTCAATAGGTAATTGAAAAGAAATCTGAGCAAGTAGAAAAGGCAAAAAAAACTTGAACGATTACCTAATACTGCAGACGTAGACGTTTCAAAAGAAACGATAAAAACAGCCAAAATCGGCAATATCAATCTAGTTCTAGACTAAGCCATAGAAGTTGGCGCTAGTCCAAAACTTCTTGACCTTAATCTAGCTTGGAACAAATGAAAGAAACAAATGATGGACGATAAAACGAATAGAAGACGTGACATTCAAAAAATGAAGTAATGGCGAAAGGAATTACCAAGAATAGTCAGCGTTTACCACGTACTTGACGATTTTATTACGTGTTCTGGCGTAAATACCGAGTAGTTATAACACGACATGAATAAACGTCAAGTTTGCGGTAGGTAAGGGTTTTATAGAGGTATAAACCGTTATATTCGATGTTTTAAACCAAAGATCCTAGGTGTAATGGTAGACAGACTGGCTGCAGAATCTTATAGACCGTAAAAGATTACAACTGCAGGAAGAGGTTGACTCATAAATAATAATTAATAATCTAACAGCTTATCCAATCTTGAGAAGGCATAGCATTTCTGGAGCATAATTTAGCAAAATTACGGCCTGACTGGTGCAGGTCAAGGACATATGGCACAAAAGGGAAGAAGCTTATACTTACAGTCAGCAGGGTGTAATAAGACAATTATGGTGATAATTATGACGATGATCTGAAAACTAAAACCAGCTAAGTTTACCTAAGTGCTTAAAATTACCACAGACAGACTAATGAGGTGTTGGTGAGGTACATGCTAATTATTTGCGTAAACAACTTGAAAAAACTATTGCATGTTGTTGTTTCTTTCCTTCATAAAACAACAATGTCAAACTTTGTATGCACAATGATGAAACACATGCAACGCAAACAATACCAGTAGAAAGCATTGTAAATGCAGCGCAGGAGTGCATGTATAATCAAGTAAAGGTGAGGGACATTAAAAGTTATATTAATGATGAAATTGCAAGTGTGAAGGTTTGTTTTTGCACATGTAAAGGAGTTGTTGAATATTGTGAAAACCTATGCTAATATTACGGGGGTTGCATAGACGACTGAAACGAATCCTATTAACTTTGGCACACCAGTAGACAACTTGAGGCAATAAATTAGTGTCCTATAATACTTATTTTTACACCTGTGGTATTTTATCGTTTGAAATTTTTAGACCTTTACAGGAATAAAGCTGCGAGCAAAAGATATCGACTGGTACGCGGGACAATAGACGACCATTTCATAACTGGTTACGATCTTTCTGATAACGTCAGCACCCACTTGCATGACAAGCAAATACTTTTGTAGCATTCCAGAGTTAAACGAGCAACTCAATCAGGTACACATTCATGCTTACCATACAATGCCAATAATCTCGTGCTACATAGATTTCTCTAACAATAATTACGAAGCTATGTCCAACACCCACAACGGCTGCAGCCGACTCCGCGGTGGGCGCAAGCTATGTAAATCGTGCCATGGGGCCGACCGAACAAGTTTTCTATTTCAAGGAGAAAATACAGATTTACAGTGCCCGTGAAACGTCAATTAGGTGGCTTTCGCGCCTTCTACAACTATTTCGAGTATTGTATGATTGTCAATCTATTTTGCCTTAAGGGGTGAACAAAACTTCGGTGGTATCTGAGAGTTGGCTTGCTTAACCGTTCCTACCTTGTCTGAAAGTGTGATGGGTGAAAATGTAGGTGTAATAATTCGCAGGTGAGTTTTATTCAGTTTTCCCGACCCGCAGCTTTGTTCAAAGAAACTTTCTGTGCTCATTAGGGCTTTGGCGGTTCTTTCATCTTTTATGTGACGAGGTTCGGGTTCTGCTAGGTCAACAGTCTTTCGTCGCCTTTTTCCTTTTTTCTGTTTTACGTATCTTTAATTTTTCAGAATTACGTCAACACTTTCTGGTTTTCCTTAAATGTTTTGACTACATTTACGGTTTATACATCGCATGTTTTTCCTTTTCATACAGACTACATACCTATCTAACCTGTTCAATGCTCACAGACGTATTCATTTATTTTACTGTCAATATATTATCAGAGCCATCAGTCGAAACGAGTTCAGGTTGCCATTTAAAATTGATTAGATTGCTGTTATTGCCTTGAGTCTTGTTTAAAGATTATTATGCAATGGGGCAACACTTTACAAATTGTAATTAGAGTGATACTAGTTATTTCAGTCAAGCTGGTTCTAGTACTAGAACAATTGCTGATAAAATGTATGCAAAGATGCTGATAAAGATTAAGTTACTTTAAATATAAAGGAACCGGTACTGATGCAAATAGTAGCCAAATTAATTACTAGGTTAAGATAAGAACGAATTCACTCAGCTAGCTTACAATGCTAGTAGTTACAACTTGGCAAGATCACCATATTATTTGTTATCAATACCACACACAGTGTTTTAAAGAAACCCCTTTGCAGCATATGTGCTTATTGATTGCCCACCCATCCTGCTCAACCACCTGTACTTTTTAGGATTTGACCGAAGCTAATGTTCGACGCATGTGAAAATGTGACTAGTAAGACAGCTTTTTGAGAGACTAGCCGGAAAAAATAAAAGACTTAAAAATCATTGGAAGAATATGGGGAGTCCTTGAACCAGCAATGGAGTACGACAGGTAGTAAAAATGTTAGAATAATACCGGTGGCTATACTGGTATTTTTTTTTTTGTTATTGATAAAACGAATAAGAATTGAATATTATTACAACATTAGCACCACAGGGACTGTATTCTCGCCAAACCTTTGCCCAGGTTTTTTGCTCAGTATCAAGTAGATCTCAGAGTTTTACATGCATTACCTATATGATGGCTACAATAACGAATGTTTATTGGAGGAAGTGGATTATTGTGGAGCTTGTGGGCGATGTTCCAAACGTCACCATAATAATGGCTTGTATGTACGACGCAATGCAGAGATTTGAATACTTTAGAAGCAGTCAGTATTGATCCCGAATGTTTTAAAAGTTGATAGGGTGTTTACTTAAGTAACTGTCGTGTGGAAGTCAGATAGGCAGCCGATATAGGCAGACTGGAAGCTTCAACATATACATGAAAAAACTAGAGGCCTATAAATTAACAAAGCATGATATATCCTTGATTAATACCTCAGTTTGTTGTTTGGAGTCATTAGGGCTATGTAAACCCAAGTTTCCAACTCAAAAAGATGTAGAAAACTTTCAACACACCAAAATTTGGGTTGGGTTGGGTCGCGATGTTCAATGGGTTTGCTCTTGACCTTAGTCTAGGTCAGGAGTGACTAACACAAGGTCAACGATGGAGCGAGCTTACCCAGAAAATTTTATTTCAAATTCTGCCTTATATCTCCTAATCCATGCATGTTTCGTCAAAAGTTACTTAGCACAATTTTAAGAGCATTAAATCTGTGACAAATTACGCTGTAAGATATTGATCGGCTTACTGGACAGATGATGAATTCGATGGACTGAAAGGCGATCCGAACAAGGCTGACAATGTGGTGGGTGATGATAATGATGATAGTATTAATCAAACACAAATAAGTGAGATCGATAACAGAATCAGTAATCATGAATATGACGAAGTTCTACACGAATTGCATGATTGATATTACTAGTATAAATGAATCCTATCTATTGGATAGTATCTTTGTTTATGAAAGGCTGTGAGAAAAGTCAACTGGATCTGAAGATTGCATGTAGTTGCATCATTTGAAAGATCATATCATGGCTGACAGCTACATGGAAGAAATCAGAAACTAATTAGTAATTAAGTATATATTATATATCTTGTCTTCAAAGAAAGACATTACTTTTTATTGTGTAGAGAAATATTACAGTGTTCAGTTACATAATAATTGGTGTGACCATCGGTCTCAGCGAAGTATGAAACAATATGCGGAGAATATTTATAAAATAATTGTGAATCAGTTACGCAGTTGCAATTTGGTTGAATATTTTGATATGCATCGATAAAACGTGCGTTACTACATCTTACTTCTTAGTACGTGTGCATGGATGGACGTTTTTTACTCTTTCCAAACCAAAACTCAGGGAACTTGTACCCGTGGCACAGTTACCAAACTCCATGAGAACGAATCCATGATAATAAATTAGTAACTATCAGAGTTGGAGTTCAATTATTTAGACCTAAGAAGAATTTGCTATCATAAATTGTACGTGAGTCAAAAGGGAATCAAGTCAAAATTGGTTATGGTTTTATAGAAAAACGAGGTTTTGCCCGCGGCTGTGCTTGCGTTAGTTTACAATTTGACAATAAATTGTGGTTTTATTCTGCTTCTACTAATTCAGCCACGATTTGAAAGACACGTTATTATTATTTCATTGGGGAGCAGTACTTCTTTTATCGGGATGACATATCTGTTATCCTGTGTCCCCTATGTCCGTTTCTGTACACTTAACAACGTATAGGTACCCAAAATTGCAGGATTATCGGTTCAGTCGTGTAGTCGAGAAAAAAATAGTTAATTAGGATTAGGATACATAGAATCTGGTCCTATTGAGGAGAAAACAAAGACCAATAAAATCTGATCTTGTTTGTTCAAAGAACTTAAATTATTATTGTAGGCAACGGTTTAATAAACTGATTTTAGAAAGGACACCTCGTCAGTAGCGGTCAAATCGGTTACATCTAAACGTCAAAAAAATTAAGACTCTTATTTTTGTATTGTTACATCAAATAATTTCACCGTTGCTTATTTAAAAGAGATGCTTTACTTTGATAAGAGAGATGTTGCACATTAAAAATGATATTAACGATAAATAACATTAATCATATCAATTAATAAGAGAGATGTTGCACATTAAAAATGATATTAACCATAAATAACATTAATCATATCAAACTTTCAGGTATTTCAGAAAAGCAGGAAAATCAAGTGATTTATCATACATTAGGTGTCATAATATGGCATTCATGGATTATAACATAGATAATTTTTATAAATATGTGACGATGGGGCATACCTTTTGATAACAGTATATTGGAATCACCAATCAGAATTGTGAACGTGGTGTTATTAGGAATGTCTTCCGATCGTGTATTAAAGAAGCTATGCAAGATAAAAATTCAATGACATTTATGAGTTCTAAGCTTTATTTAAAACTAGTGATCAACCCGTCTTCGTACGGGTTCAAATTTTCGAAATATCCGGCGGATATTCCGAAAATTTTCATTACAAACTTTTTCTTGATAGTAACGAAAACAACAAAAAAAAACTAATTTAGTGCGGTCATTCGGGAGTCTAATGCGTACAGACAGACATACGCAACTTTTTTTATACTAGGTATGTAAAGACTAGCGAGCTGACCCGGCTTTGCTCATTGACTAGATAATGAAGAAAATGAGAATAACGCTTAGCAAAAAATCTTTCATAAAAATTATGTCCTAAAATAAATGATCACAATAAAAAAAATGCCTAAAACAATCGAGCTTTTCTCAAGTGACGGTCCATAAGACGAGCTCAAACAACATGAGGCAATAGATTTTGTATACAGTTTTAGTTCGTAACAATAATCTAGTTCTATTAATTAATCTTACTTTGGAAAAACTCTATTTTCTATCTCAGCATCCAGAAACGATTAATTCTTAAGGTAAGAACATATTTTTTAAATCACAAAAGTCAAACTAAATCTTTCAAAGAAAATGTTAGTGTTATTGAATGTTTCAAAGATAATTCGATCACGTTCAGAAACAAGGATGTTCAAGTCGTTAAACGTAAATATTTGTACTCTGGACTAACTACCAGTCAAATTAACACGCAAGGTTAAATAAAAATAAATGCACGTGAAGTATTGGATGTAGAAGAAAATAAATAAGATGAACGTTATGAAAATGTAGGATTTCAAAAAACATCTATAAGACAAGTTAAGGATAAAAATTTAAGAACTAATAAAATTATACACGAAGCCAAATGAACGCGTGACAAAGGTTAGCCACAAAAAAAAATATCAATAATGATGACAGCATTTAATTGTATGAAAAAATAAACAAACAAATATAAACTATGACAGTATCATGCATTGTATTCGTAATATCGATTAAAGTTGAAACTAGAGCATGGACGCAGTGCAACTAATTTGTAAAACAAACTCGCAGAAGAATTTTGCACAACATCGTGAATCTTTACTTATTCAAGATAAGTGTATATTTATTTAACTGTCACGAGTGCTTCTTATCCATAATTGTAAAATAAATAGGAAATGTATGAGCTTGTTCGTGTAACAGAGGTTTAATAAAAAAAATACCCTACGGGTTGAACAATCAATGTTTTGCAAACACGTAAGGGGTTTACCCAGTTCTCGGGAAAACTCACGTTACAGAAGATATACCACAATCCAATATTATTTGATATTCCAAGCACTAAACACTCAAAAATGCGAATAAAATAGAAAGCTAAAACACGCTTTCGTTCAAAGAAAATTTTAAACTTCGCAAAATTCACGATCGCCGCGGATAATAAGATTTATTTTCCGTCCGAACGCAGTGCACACGTCTTTCATGTGCGCAGTCACGCGCCTTACTGAATTATTACTGAGTACTGCGCCGACTGTTGAGAGCGAAATTGGTTTTCGAACGACTAATCCTATCAATACAAAATGAGCCCTGATTCATTACATTTTAAAGTTCACTATTCTATGGGGATATCTATTTTTTCGTTACAACGTGCAAACAGGTTGGACACGAGAAATTCGCAGCCTGCCAGGAAATTGTCACGTAGGTCTGTAGCTTTTTGACCGATAGTGACTCGCTATCATTTAAGTTATACGCGCCCATAATGAGGATGTGCAGTTGTAATAAAAAAAACGTAATATTCTTTGCAGATATTATATGAACAACAGTAAAATAAACGCTGTGCGAGGCATTCTTCTCTGTATAAATAGAAAGCTGTCTATATCCACTCAAATTGTGTCGTGCATTCCCAATTCAAAAAAATGCATATGAGCAATTTAGTCAGTCACAATCATGTTTCTATAGTCAAAGAAGCTGCAAATATAGACTAGGGCTAAACATATCGTAACCACACAGACGAAAAACGTATTTGTAAATTCAGATCCATAGACAACGTAATACGCATTGCAGATATGCCCAAAAATCTGCAGCCAGTTTCATCTAAATTACTTTCTTCAGCAATCTAAGTAGAAAATGAGACGAGGTTACAAATAATCGGTTCCCGTTAGAAACTACTTACGGCAAACGCAACGAGTTTTAAGTTAGTGGTGGGTAGTTGATAGTTTATTGGGTCTTGTTGGACATGGCAGAAGTTATTCCTTTCCGGTTTGTCTCTGTGATCTGTTGCAACTTCCATGATGATGTCACCGGCTTGTAGGCTGATAAACATGAATTATGCAGCCTTCTAGTCTTTGATTATGTTGCTTATGATTTACTTACAGACAAAATAGTTATTATACTTGTAAAAATCTTAAATGTGACAGACAAACCTTAATCGAAACCGACGTTTTTAAACGATGAAACTTTGAACAAACATTTTTTCAATGGCAAATTGTAAGGAAGTAATTGAGAAAGTTTTGTTTTGTAAATTTACTACCACATCCTCTAGAAGTAGTTAGACAGGGGACGAAAGTTTATACAGAAACCGTCATTTTTTATCGACGGGAAATGCAATAGGGCACACGGCCTGTACTTTAATAATTGATAATTCAAAATAAGTCCCGATAGGCTCTCTTTATCTACCACGCCTCTCTTATCAAACTAATATAGCGTATTGACAAATATAAACCCGTTGACATATTACGTTACGTCATAGCTGCACCGCACGTCGTTTGAGCGCAAAGGCCATGTCCCCATTATGTCACACCAGCTGTTTTACTGTCCCGTCTAAAGTGCCGGAAAGGTCTCAGTGATCCCGACGTTATTGCAGAACTGTTATGGTTTGGATGAGGCTGATTTTGGCCAGCTGTTTTCATATATGGGGAGTGTTTTGTTAGCGGTGTTTACTTGAGTGATCCAGAGCTGTCTCAAGTTCGGGTTCTTGCGCAGTCTTCTTATAGTATGACCCTTTTGTGCTCATTATGGCATTTATCTGAGCTTGCTTGAGCCAATTGTTGGGTGCAAAGGCCATGTCACACCAGCGGTTTTACTGTCCCTTCTCAAGTGCCGGAAAGATCTCAGTGATCCCGACGTTATTGCAGAACTGTCTTGGTTCGGATGAAGTTGATTTTGGCCAGCTGTTTTTAACTTATGGCCATGAGGATTGTTTTCACAGTTTAATTTAGGCGAATTTTCAACAACTTTGGGAGCTAAGCTAATAAGGAGTTGTTTTTTTTTTATCTTCACTATATGTCTGGCTGTGCCTGAATTTTTGTTATCTTCGTCTATCTAGGCTAGAGCAGTTACTTTTTATAATTAGCCTATCAATTTTCCAATCCACCTTGAGACGTTGCGATCAATATTAATGGCTTCTTTGAATTAAGATAGCTTTTGGCATACAGTGGGACATTTAAAGACTGGTTTTCTTTACGGTCACACTGTTTTTTAATGAGTTGCTGTGAGTGTAAGCAATTATGTCACCTGAGATGGAGCGACCTCACCCAGAAGCAATAAGAACTCCTAAGCACAGACAGATTATTCGCTATTATTTTAAACACAGTCAAAACTATTTTGCTGGTCTGCGACAAGATGGTGATTGCGAGGCAGGCGATACTGGTGAGGCCTAAAACAGCCTGTGCCATTGCCCGGGGTGGACCACTATGAGGTCGATGCCACCCACCACTCCTCCATCTCCCGGAGCTCCAAATCGAGCAGTTATAAATTAAAATGTCCAACCGTTTGCCCCACTTTCAGCATTTCCCAGCCTCCATTTTTATTTATCGAACCATCTCTCAACGATGTAGGTTAAAAGCTCGCGTGTATCAACTCATGTTAACATTCTCTGACATCGAGTTAATGCAAAACTGTTGTTGAACGCGAGATTGATGCTTGTTAAGGGTTTTCAATAATATGATGTGATAAATTATGTTTATTGTGTTAGTTTGTTTTACTTTTTCTAACCATATCATCGAAATAATCTTAGCGATTTCAACCTGGGCTTAAGGACGGCGAGTAATGGGTAGCTCGCATTCTGATGTTTGACAGTCCCCCCCGTCCGCTCCATTTTTTTTATCGTTGTAAAATCATCAAATGAGTCCTCTCACCCATACTGTCAGACTTGACTGACTAAAATCCACGGTGCCCTTTATGTACCGGGGTTACGGTAATTTCCGAGTCCCGCGACCCCGGCAGGCTTAGGCCCTCTACAGGCCCTTCCGCTCCACCTAGAGCGGGAATACTCAATTGAGTAATTCAACCCAAAAAGAGGTCCATCGTCTTTCCAAGTTCAGACATACTTTTGGTCGAATCAATTGAGGCTGGTCCATATTACTCACGTACAAGTGTATATTTTGAATGATAATATACTCGTAAGAGTGATAATAAAAGTGATTACAAAAACTTAATAAACCTTGGTTTAAACCTGGACTATCAAGTCCAGGCTTATCTGCAGAACCATGGTTTAAATTTCTCTTTTTTGTATGTACAAAACTTAGATACAACGTGGACCTTAGTACCGTCATTTGAACCATTGTTTAAACAATTTAATACACCGTGTGTAATAACAATTAAATCTACCATTTTTAAATAATTTTTGGGTGAAAATAACACAAAAACAACAACACAATAAAAAAGTTAACATGAGAAACTTTGACACACCTTTGACAGCTACGACTGTTAGACCATGGTTTATTGCAAAACCATGATTTATAATAATGTTTGTGTAAACCGTAGTTTTTCGTGATTTAAACCTGGATTTTTTGTTAAACCCCATTTTGTAATAACACGGATAAAAAAGTTGTAATTAAAACTACTAGGAATATAAGAATGAATTCGTGGAATAATCATACTAGTGGTGTGAAAAATATTACCTTATGAAGGGCAGGAGTGATGAATGGTTGTTTTGGTAATGACCTATACAAATAACAGCTTAACATGGAACTAATTATTTTTCCTGGTCCTGTTATTATCAAAAGACAAGCAAAACTTTCAGGTACTGTATTCCCTTAAAATAAAGGCATGCATAATGTCTTAAGAGGTTACCGCGTTTCTGGAACACAATGGGTAGTTGAAAGTTTATACTCAGTACGAGTGTGACCTCCAAATGAGTCCTCCCACTTTGGAGGGGAGTCACACTGGAGTGGGAGTACTCATTTGATGACTATCCGCTTCACAAAAAGGCATGTAAATAAAATGTGATATCGTTAAGATTAAAATTTCAGAACGCAAGGACTCGTGAAAACCTTTGTGAAAGCGATGAAAAATTTATACGATTTTTTCAGCACAAAAATTGTAACGGACGTCAACGAATAATCTAGCGATCAAAGTGATGAATAAATTCATTGAAAGAGACGTCATAACCGATAAAAGCTGAAAGGCTGAAAGCCTGAAAGCTGCTAAAAAAACGAATGGTTATTGATTTTATTTCAATATTGTAGTACACTAGTAACCGAGGCTCGAGTACAACACAACAAGCTAGGCATTTTTTTATTTTCTAATGAGTTCTCTCAAATATCAAATTCATTTATTGCAAATATGGGTAAGTAATACAGGTGGATTTTTGAAAAAGAGGAAAATTGTTAGTGTCGCCATATTCTGCATATTCTCGCTCATGGTGCTGCGGAAACTATACCCACCCTGTTCCTAAATTCCAGGATCGCATTACCTGCAGGTCAGCCTAAAGTAAAATTGTTACCTGTGCAAATAAGGCTAGAAAGGAGGTGACTACTGAGATGATAAATAATATAGAAGTATGGAAGAAGTGCTGCGCCGTAACCAAAAGTATATATATAATCATAATGAAGATATTTGAGATACATTTGAAATTAAAATTCAGTGTGACTAACAATCACATAAATGAAAGAGACAGACACTGTGTTAAGCTTCATTAGTAAAGCAACAGTGACGAAGAAATTAATCCTGTACTCTGCATTAGCAACACAGTCACAAATAACACAAAAGAAGTTAGTCGCATCTTTGTCACACAGCCCCCATCTAATAATAGTCTAAAATTATAACAGGATACAACTAATATGAAATAAGGAAATGTTATATTGATGACGGTTGATTCGTATAAAATGGCTAAATCACATTATGGTGTCAATTTTAAAGATCACAATGGTTTTACGGGTAAACAGAGACTAGATAGAATTATTGAAATTTGAACCGTAGTGGTAACAATAATAATTACTATAATGTTTAATGGCTAAGTGCAGGATGTAATTGACATGAACAATAGAGCAGAATACAATAGATTTGTTTTCAGACTACTGGAAGATTTTCACAAAGATTCAAATAATGCATAACAACTTGTACAAAGACTACTTTGAAATTATAATACATCTTTATCCGGTTTCGTACAATTTTCCTTAAGAATAACAAGTTCTAGTGACAAACTCTAAAATAAATCACAAATATCCTCATATTTGACGTCATTTCATATTTGAACAAGTTGTAGCCGACGGCGTTAGACTATTTGCTTGATTAACGAGTCTATTCATTGAAATACATACAATTGAAGCTGTTTCATATAAAGCGAGGAACACAAGTGTCATAACATTTGTTTGCATCAGACATTTGTGATACTTTTAAATTGTCACAGACGGATACATTTTTTTATGAATTTAAAAATTCTACTTCGAGCGGTATTTGAAGTTCCTACCAAAGGTTTGATTATGTATGAATGAGGCTGTAAGAGAAGGGAAGAAATCATTTCAAGCATTACAATAGTCCTCCCAATGGGGAGGACTATTGTAATGCTTGAAAGGAGGTGAATTCAGCATACCACAACGATCGAGGTAGTTTGAAGTGGTCAGGGAAAAGAGTTCTTGGACAGATTTGGGAGATGCCTTTGCCTAGCAGTGGGACAGAACCGGCTAAAGATAAAAAAGGATAGGAGAATGATGATGGTGAAGATTGTATCTCAGTCACAATATGGGGTGAAACCTTGAAACACTTGAAACTAGAGCAGTAGAAAAACACGTGGGTGTCTAGACGGCTGCCAAAAATATAATAAGAGCTAATTAAGCCACTGAGGATTATAAAGAAAACCTTGGCATTCGACAAGGTTGAATGAAACTTGGAAGGCCTCGGATAGGCGCCTAGAATTATAAGTAAGGCTCATTAAACTGAAAATATTAAAGCTAGTAAGATTATAATTAATAATGTACAAGCAAAAACGCCTTTGTTGTGGATTAAATAAGTCCACTCTCATCAAAGGGAACTTTAAAGGCAGATTTTGAAATATTAAATGAACAACCTCATGAGTAAAATTGAAACCTTTTAGTATGAATGAACTAGGAGTATGTAATCACGAGGAAGGGGGAAACAAGCGCAATTTATGTGATCTTATCCATCAGGGATTTATCCATCATCTACAAACAACAATGAAACATAATACTGAACATATTTTTCATACTACAAGTACAGTGCATAGTAACGGTGACGTAAATGACGTATATAAAGACGATATCGTCCAAGCCGTTGATTCTATGACGGCTAACGTTGGTGGGCGCGGTAGCTCGTAAATATACGCAAATAGTAAAGGTGGTGTTATTTTTAAATGATAACGTCAAGCTTAGCGTACGTTTGAGTGGTTTGGTTAGGATATTTTTAGGACAGTTCAGATTTATCAGAGATGCGATACGAGTTCTAAAGCAAAGCGGGAGGGACTGTCAGACTCGTACTGATTAAAATCCACGGTGTCCTTCAATAGCCCTTTACATTCCGGGGTCACGTTAATTCGTGAGTCCCGCGAACGAAATGCAAATAAAGCCAAGGTCACGCAGTGTTCCCAGGCGGTCACCCATCCAAGTAATGACCGCGACCGATGTTGCTTGAATTCGGTGATCGGTCGAGAATTAGTGTATTCAACGTAATATGGACGTTGGCACGAATTCTATAGTTGGGCAATATTGGGCAGTTATAAATGATGAAGATGAAAAACAAAATGACAGCAAAGGGGCAGGAGAGAATTTTCAATATCCCAAAATACAGACCTCCACTATCGTTGCAGATAGTTCAGAAGATATTCTTTGCTTTTGAGATTATAATAAGAATGTCCACTAAGAGCTAACTACGTGATCCACCGAATAGTTACTTATGAATATCCTCCATTATGTCACAAAGTAACAAATACATTGTCTAGCGTGTCAGAAACACCTCAGCCATCTACCCACACTCCAATATTCAGACAGCGCCACAAACACATAACAATATTGCAGTAAAACAATAACATCATAACAGTTCATACATTTCCCACTGTGACGTCACAGGTCACAGTTCACACCGACACAAGATCGTGACTCACGCGCCTGATAATCAAGACGTAAAAGGGGAATTAAACTATCTAACAGATGGGAGATGTGTACAGATTTGTTCCTATGGAGTTATGTGGTGTTAAAACTTGGACTTTCACTCTTCATTATCTAGGGACTATGGTTTTGCAGTTATGAGATGCGGTTTTAAGTCGTAAAGTAGGCATTGGACTTGTTATTGATGATGATGAGGAGTAGGACTTGTTTGTATAATAATATGAATATTAAGCGTATACGCCGATCGAAATACTGGATTGTAAAAGGGATGAATGAAAGACGATTGCACGCAACTGAGATGAGAATACTAATAGTAATGTATGATGTAATAAGCATGTTAAAGAGACGAAGCTTGAAATAGAAACTTGTGATTAAAAAAGTCGAGATAACAGGTTATCATGGTGCAAGTTTTCGATGTTGTGAAGAAAGTTTTTCATTTCAAAGAGAAGAAGAAGATTATTTAAGGTAAAAGAAAACTAAAGAAATAAGGGATGATCGCCTTGAGAGATGATGCTGCTAGAAAGGGAGTGGCTACTGAGATGACGGGTGATCGATAATTATGGAAGAAGACAAATTTGTGCGTTGAGCGCAATAAATTGGAATAGGGCAGTAACACGTCGAACAGTAGACTTAACAAATGTAACTCATCAAGACAATGACGAGGAAATGTGAATAATACTAAACAGGAATTCATGCGTAAATTAGTCGGTCTCCACAAAGCTATTTAGTGCAAACTTTCACTCCTTATTACCCAGTAAGAATAAATCGTAGCCGTGTCAAAGAGCAGACCAGAATTAAAGCCTTACAATTAGATGTGGTGAACCGGGTAATAAATTAAAGCTTTATTGATTCAAAGCAGTAAAAGGTAATGTTTATAATACTAGTATTTATATCAACAAGAGTTAGCCGGATTATTCAGTCTGTTAGTGAGTTTACAACGACAGTTTAACTGAGTCCGATTTATAGGAAGACATTAAGTTCGAATAACACTCTAACAATATTGGCACTTAAGGCCGTAGTTACAAGACTAAAGATTCTAAACTATGGAATTTCGAAGCTAGCTGAGTACGAACTTTATCTAGACAAGGAAATGGGGATGCTTAGCATGATACTCAAAAAGTTACGACTAGTGCTATTCCCCTTTTAGGCCGCTAATACACGGACTGCTCGACCAGATAGCCAGTCATCAACATACACGAACGGCTCGAGCATTAAAATTCAACTGCTTGAACGCTGCCGCTAACTACTCTAGCAGTCGGCATTGACTGCTCCTGAAGCAGTTTCAACTGCTCGAGGAGTCCGTCTGTGACTCCATGGAGTTTTCTGCTCGTTCCTTTCCACAGATTTCTACGCTTTGGAATTGGCATCTACAGTTCTCTCACAGTTATTATGTCATGTGACTGGGACTGTACCACCATAATTTTGTACTACTTTATTTTCTATTTTTGAAAAGACTAAACTGCCTGTTATGCCGTAGATACTGACAGCTTCGAGCAGTCCGTGTGTGCCTGGCCATAAAGGACCAAGTCAAACAGCACCCACAATACAATAGTCCCATACTCCAAACACAATCCTCTTACGCCAAATAGAATACAAAATGAAGTCACATTAAAGGAAAAGCCACCAAGAATCAAGTATTGAGTGCTCAAAGTCAAACACAACGTACTTAGCCATTCCCGCGAAACCCACGTAAAACCAGATGAACTTAATTATGAATCATGTACTGCTTTCTAAGACGTGAATAACTTTATAAGGCGCGTATTTAGAATTAATTACGTGGAGACAATGGTTTACGTAAGTACGCGGTTAGAACATGACCCTAGGGCACAACACACGCTAGGGGCAAGTATTTATTTATTGTAGTTTATGGAACAATAGAACGTGAATTCGCAAAAAACTGTTTTAAATATTTTTTTTTTATATTTAAACACATTAACGCATGCGTCGCGATTTATAAAGCTTTTCTAGGGAAAGAAAAAATCGACCGAAACAGAGTTTGAACCTGCAACCTCCGGATTCAGCACATCAGACGTTGTTACTAATCGAGCCACCACGGTCTTGCCCACAAGCACTAAGTTTATTGAAAAATGTCCCTGCTTCTCTTAATCCTGCCCAGAAGTTTTTAAAAGATTAATTCCTGAATTTGCGAACGTGCTTTAGAATTCTCGTCTTTATTAAATTTCTTTTTCAAACTTCTTTGCGGATTGCTTTTATTAAAAGAGATTGAGGCAAAGAACTGCATCTTGGCTTACATTGTGTTAGAATATGTAAACTATTCCTACACCTTCATATAAATGCGACTATAAATTTTACTCCCAAGGCGCGGCCATCATTGATTAAATCATTCAAATGAAAACACCTATGATTTATTACATTATCAATTCCAGAACATTATGGCCTATCAGAAGACTTATTATATGCAAATGCAATCCCACGAATGCGTAGGCATATCATTGAGTGCATTTGAAATATGCAAGTCGGATACTCGCGCACATCAAAGCGAAGAAAGTTGGAAAGCCAATGTTTGGTGCAGGGTTTTGTGCGCGAAAGTACGTAAAACATTTTGTACAAATGTTTGGCTCGAAGGTCTGTAATTTTGTACATGCTCAGGATTGTTCACATTTGCATATTACGTTGAATGTGGCTGTAATGCAATTGTAAGTCCTGACTCTTGCGTGATGTGTAGCAGCACGTATTCATGACCAATTCTATCACTACTCTACCAAGAAACGACGAAGTTATTTCTATAAAATTCGACATTTTTAGCCCGAAAATGTCATGACCCGTCGAGCTAAAAGCAGCGAGCACTAAAAGCATAGAAAAAATCTGTTATTTTCAAATCGTCAGGACGATAGAAAACATTCTACATTCTGCTAAAACCCGCATCTACGATGCCATGCTACGCGTGAAGGAGGTTAAATAGATCAACTTATGAAGTAAAACCAGTGTAATAATAAATTTGACTAACAAATCATTTAACACCAATACAGAGACTCAAGCTAAATCAATTTGTTACCCCCCAAGTAGCAATAGCTCCAAGCTATGTAATTTAGTATTCCGATTTAGTACTACCCCGCCTCATAAAGGGGAAAATCGAGAGAAACAGACATAATTCACGAAACTAGGTTAGCTATAAATAAATATACTACATCAAACGGTGAAGGAAAACGTGACCTAACCCACGCCTTAATCTGGCTATACATATGTTTATCTAGAGCCTGCATTCACTCAGAATATGGGCTTTTGGCCGCGCCTAAAGTTTTGTACCTAACTAGAGATGTCCCGATTAGTCGCATACTAGACGGTAAAGCCGACTTTTCGGCAATAGTCGCCGATTGATAGTCGACTAGTCAGCCAAAATCGCCGAAACCTTACTTATTGATATTATATACTTATTATCAGCCCTAAACTTTATAACTAATATTAATTCAAGAAAAACATGACTTGCTTTTAACATACTTACATACTTATTTCTTTTTTATGCCCGCACAGTGAAATGTAAGCGGCTGAGCTGTACATGAAACGTCACTGTCATTTTCGATAGCCGATAACTCTACCGACTAGAATGATTCTTCGGCCTCAATAAGGCCGACCAGTCGGTTTTATGGAGGCCGAAGAGTCGACCAAACACCGAAATTCAGAGTCGGCTCATCTCTAGTAATAATCGACTTCTATCGATTTTCGTTGACCGTCTTGCAGACTAACTTTGCCCCTGAACAATACTGAAGAGAATGGTCAGCTTGGCCGAGCAGTTAGCTTTTTACAGTTGGCGAAACTCAGAGTCGTCCCATCTCTAAACCTTACCGACTTATACAGATTTCCGCTGGGCCGTCTTACAGACTAACTGAGGATTATCTGGATGAAGAGAATACGCTGCGTGGAATGGAAATTTATGCGGCCTGCCTAGGATTAGGTCTCAATAGTAGATAATGGAGCTGGAATGACTGTCCAATAAGAAATGGACACAAAAGCTAGTTATCATGAGCTACCGATACCAGTGAAGTTCAGTTCGGTGTTGCGGAAATGTTTTGAAGAGTTACTGCGGCCCTGGAAGGGAAATTGAAAGAACTGGGCGGGTTTAGGTTAGTACCAGTGTAATTGCTCAACCCAGAGGAGCAATTTGCTGACATACCAGTCAAAGAAAATACTTAAAAGTTTGGTCAAATCGTCGTGCATTTTGTTTGTGAACGTTTGATTGCTGCAAAAAAAGAAAACGACGGCATTTTTATATAAAATAACTATTCAACAATATACAGATTTATCATGTAAGTTGATGCAACAGAAATAAGTTCTAGTTACATAGCTACATTATCAAATGCAACTAGTACATTTGCTAATTCCCTCATGCATGATGCAAGCTAGATATCACGTATGGATCTTATCAGCGCAAGCATCTGGTCCCTCGTGTGGGAACCTGGTATTTGGTCCTGCCAACATGTTCGAGACCTTACATAATACTTTAGAACAATGTTTCCCAAACTTATGAGTTGGGATTATTGAGTGGGCAGAGTGGGTCCTGAAATGTAGGACGATACATCGAGAGCCAACGAACAAGCCTACAGTCGGAATTGAAATGAAAAAATACTATCTGATTCTGCTTGGTGAATCAGATAGTCGTGGTCGTGGCCAGCATGTCGCAGCGAGACGTCGTGCTGCCATAATTCGTCTCACAATACGACGTCATCCGTCTCTCTCTCTATCATTCGATATTTAAAATCTCCATCTAGTCTCTTTTACTTAAGAGCAAGACAGGTGAATTGAAGCAAATAGACCTTAAATGCAGAATACACATTTTAAACTTTGATTGAACGCGAGTGTAGAAGTATATTACTGTAAAGTATGTCCCTTCAACTTATTGACTAATGGAGCGATGCAATGTGTAACGATGCGCTAGAGCTGGCACTAAATGCAGGTGAGCGCATTTCAGGGCGTTTTCAGAGCACACACATTCTATCTATATATATCTATATATATATATATATAAAAGGAGAACTGACTGACTGACATATCAACGTACAGCCGAAACTACTGGGGCTAGGAATGTGAAATTTTGCACACGGCTTCCTATTATAATGTAGGGGAGCACTAAGAAGGGGTTTTTGGAAATTTAACCTTTAAGGGTGTGAAAAGAGGGGAATTAGGAAAGTACGTAACCCACGCGGACGAAGTCGCGGGCAAAGTGCTAGTGTTTTATAAAAATGAAAAAATTCTACATGGTTCAATGGTTTTAGCACTAGAGCTTATTGTTGTATATCAGAACCCTATTAATAGGTATATGCGAACATGGGTGAAAATGAGTCCGGGACACCCTCGGTGGACCGAAAGAGATTTTCAGACTTTAAGAAAACCCCGTGTCTCACATATTCCAACCCTGGGTTTTTAAATATCCAGTCAACATATTCTCCACTATCCAAAATCGCTTAAAATGCATTAAACCGTTATATACATATATCACATGTACAGTCGTCAAAGAGCCATTTACATAAACGAGTCAACGTTCGCGTCCTGTATACAGTTCGCGGGTTAACTGGGTTACCGGAGTCGGCCGCTGCACCCGATGGTACTTGCATATTTCAGGGATTACGAACGTGAAACGGAAGTTTTATACTGTGCTCGACTGTCCGTAACGGGTTATTTTCAGTGATAGTTTATTTTATGTACAGGGAAAATATCGTTTGGTTGATTTGTTCATAATATAGCGCCTGAAATCCTTGAAGTTTAGGCAGAGATGTACCTAATAGTACACCCATATTTCAGCAGTTATATTGTCATGTTACAGGGGTCAAACCCCGGGCACAAATCTATACACCGAGGCTGTTGCTGTAAAATACCTGATATATTTAACTCATGCGTCGCAATATTCAAAGATTTTCAATGGAAAGAAAAACTCAAACCGCGAGCAGGATTTCAACCTTCGGATTCAGTACATCCGACGCTCTTTCCAACCGAGCCAACGAGGTTCATGACTACTGTGTCAAAGGAGATTGCTCTGCGCCCATACATTGTTCGCCCTGGAACCAAGAGCATCGGAAAATTATATTTTGTGTTGTAGATCATGAGTAAACTCCTATAAGATCTTATTTTTATAGCGGACTAGCTGCAGAATAGATATATTCCAAGAAAAGAATCAGATTTTGAGGTTATAATCGAACCATAACAACGAATATTAGGTATAGTTTTTCATAGCTTAAAGTGATTTTTAAGAAACTGAAAAGCAATATCATAATATATTTAGCTATTTTAAGCACCTACCTAAATAATTGGGTAGGTACCTATGCCTAGGTTATCGTTTGAGCGGTACACAGTTCCGAAAATCACAGCCAAGTAAGTCGTTTTTAAAGCAATCAGAGTTCGTTAAAATAGCCAAGTCGTAATATGCAATTTAGTCCCAAAAGTCGCGAAAACACACCGATACAAACAATTACAAACAGCAAGCGACGCTATTGTAATCATCCGTAGACTGACAGTGACAAGTGACTAGGGATGACGATCTGAGATCGATTAATCGAAGAATCGATTTTTCAGGTCTAATAGATCGATTTTTTGATCGCAAAAAATCTGATTTTACTGATAAGAGATCATTTATTATCTTTCTTATTTTTCATAGAATGGATAATATTTACATTATAATGTAAACTTATAAAAGAAAATCGATTTTTTGGAAATCGATCTTTTAGACCACAATTTTTTTGTAAATCGATACATCGGCTTACGATTCGCATCAAATACAATCAATTGGGCATCCCTATTCTTTATCGACACGACATGACGTTTGATGAAGATGGCGGCCATTAATGTTATTAGTCGCGTTGAATACTTTTTCTTGTTCATTTTGGCATACAGTTAGTCCGTGTTACAAAAGTATTAGCAACTAATATAATAAAATAGACAGTAAATTATCGTGTATTTCAAAACATTTTGTTGCATAGGGCCATTTCGGACATTGTCCTTTCTCAATCCATTTCTAACGTCTCTCGGTGACGTTTAGCGCCATCTATTTGCGGAGTATTTCAACTATTACACCAACATGTTGACATTACAGTCAAATTAATGTTGTAACAGATGACGTCAACCATACCTGATATGTTAAAACCTAATAATGATGTTGCACGACCTGAGGATCAAAATTCAGTACTCGGGACCGTTAGGCCAACACCCCAGTCAATTTCAATTTCATAATATCACGTTCAATCTTTACTATCCATACTAATATTAATTTTTTTTCCTTTGCATTTGTTAATAGCTAATTTAATTGTTTGGTAAACAGAAGGAAAGAAAGAAAATACGAAAGGCACACAATGTTCTCACTAAAAATTTGAGGAAGAACACAAAAGGTACTGTGTGTCTCACGACTGTGCTAAATAGGCTCAGTTCAGCAGAAAAGATAGACCACTAGGTGCCTGACGCTGGTTTTCCACTGGGCCTTTTTGGATACGTTACAGCCGGTTTGTACATAAGATACTTTGGATTCCCATACTAAGTAACTGTACGATAACAACCGACGTTAAAGCAAGGTAAGCCACGGACAAAAGCTAGTATTTTAATAGCCTATTAATCGTTTTCACACCTTCAAGTGCCATTTGAAGCTGTCAGGCAGTTCTCGTGACAACCGGCGTCGACGGCATAACGTGCACTCCAAGACACGTCATAAACAATTAATTCGAATATTGAGAAATGACTGCATAACTGGGCTCGCTTGGTGAATAGGAGAAGGAGTGGGTCTTACTCACTCTGCAAAGGATCCTGTGTCCCTACAGTGGGAACGTTTTTGGCTGATAATATTGTGAGACACTTATTTTTATCTATCCCATGCTGTCCCACTCCTGAGCTAATGCCTCCAAGATCTTTCTAAGAGCTCTTGTCCTGCGCCACTTCGTGAGAAACCTCAAGGTATCCGTCCAGGTAGTCTAAAGATGAGGTACTTAGAACCAAAACAATTTTTCTTAATAATCTTTTAAATTAAAAAGTTTGGTACGCAATAATGCCAGAACAGCGGGAAAGATCTGAATGTTTGGAATAGAGATAGATTATAATCTGAAATACTACTTTTTTATCCCGATATTAAATTCCCATGGGATAATTTTCGACTACAATGCGGGCGGAGATGCTGGTTAAAACTAGTGTTGACATATTATTATCTCAATATCAGTCATTATTCACAGTAGTGTGTCACAGTATTGTGACATTTAAAGTTCAGACGGTATTCAGTTCACGGTATAATTAGTAGATAAATGCGCTTAGCGGATCATTAAGAACTAATATTTAATAACTAGGAGTCGGAGCAGATAACAATCGGAGATTGGTTAATTATAAACATCGAAGTCACCAGAACAGTACTAAAGTTACCAATATTGCGCTTAGAATCAGCATGAAGTAGAATGGGCTGGCTATGTCTCCAGACGGACAGAAGGTTGATGGAGCAGACATCTGCTAGAATGGACAGCGTATCATGTCATACAGTGTGGGACGCCCTACGAGACGATGGATTGATGATTTGAAGATGGCTATAGGCTGCGCAGGAGTGGGAGGTTTGGCGGTTTTTGGGAGAGGTTTTCATTCAGCAGTGGACGGCAATCCGCTGATATATAAATTGTATCTCTTTTTGTATTATAAGACAAAATATTCAAAGACAAATCTTCAGATTCCTCCTGTCAAAATGGTGATAGAAACCATCGTGAGTAAACTGGCGTGAGTACTATACTATGCAATACTTTTTTTCCTGATAAAGCTATAACTTTGGGATCTTCTAGTCAAGAGTAAATAGATTACTTATAGGCAAGCGTGCTTCACCATACGCCACATCATCGCCTATCAGGCGAGTCTTGAAATGCGCGCTTATCGTTAAAAAAAAATTCAACTTGCATTAATGTCGTGACCAATAGCTGGTTGGTTATAAGTCGTTGAAGTTATGTTCCAATAAGAATAAATACGTTCAACAAAATCCAGACCCCGGAAATTGGCAGTTTCCTTGCGAGCTCCGCAGCCCTAGATGTACGTGACTGGTGGATAGGCCACGGCCCTGACAGCCACGGGGCGAAGCCCGGGACGGAAGCACGTGTCTGAACTGATCCTATTATGATTTACGTCGAGGTACTAGAACTCGTGGAGATTATGTGCTGACGATTGGTAGTTGTTTTAACTTTGATTGGATGAGGAAACCTTGTTACAGTAAAATAAAATTTTAAGTTTGAAAAATCTTATCTTATTACTATTATAAATGCAAAGAATTGTGAGGATGAATGGGTGGATGTTTGTTAAACTTTCACGCAAAAACTACTGAATTAATTTGTATGAAATTTGGCAAATAGATAGTTTATAACCTAGATTAACACCTAGGAAAATATTAACCCGGTATGATGATCCTGTGGGATCCTTTTCGTGTTATACGCGGGTGAAACACAATTTATTCTAATAGGGCAATGTCCGAAACATCGTCGTCTGGGGAGAATAAAGGTCGCCAGTTCATAAAATTAAATGGAGTCATTGTTCGCAGGTTAGGTAGTTAAAGAAGCATAATGAGTTAAGTCTAGAACATTACAAAGAATAATTAAAAGGGTCTTAAACTTACACAAACAATACCGAGTCAACGACCTACCAACAAATCTAAAACATAATAATAAAAAAAAAAAACAGAAATTAAGCCTGGAACAGAGACCTATATAACACGCTACAATAATCGAGCACGCGTCTCCGTGCAATAGAGTAGCAAATGAGTTTCCAGCTTTAATCAAAGAACAATGGCACAAATGTTAATGTTATACTAACAAACAGGGTCCATTGATCCAGATCTTGTGCACTACATCACATATTTTTGTTCGTTAAAATGGTTCAACGCACCGCTTATCAACTTTTACAGGTCGTTAGCATTAACAGATGTTAAAACGAAAGTTCAGAGTAAAGAAGTCTGTCCACGAGCCAAAATGGCGTTTAACGCAGTGGTTTATTGCGCTTGATCACAGTCGATTGTAATCAAAGCTTTGTTGCTGGTCTGAAGGCAAAGTTAGAAAAATATTACGGATATATGCCATTAGGTTTAACTGCACTAAATGTATATTTAGTTTACTGTTGAAGGTTGCAATTTTATAAATAAATAGCACGTGCTTATCATTGATCAGTAAAATAATGTGTATGATTCATCATTCGTGACGGACGCCATTAATCGACAGTATAGCATGGCGTAGTTATTTACACATTTCTTTTCTGACATGTTTATAATTAAAATGCCAGTAAAACTGCATTGAAGTATGTTGGAAGGTCATATAGAATCATGTGATTAAGACCAAATTGCTATAAAAACAATTTAAAAGTAAGGGTCAGTTTTTTCATCAGTAGTTTGAAGCTATATTTTAAAATCCGTTTTGACAAATGGTTAAAAATTAAGGTCCGACCGAAACTGGTTTTTCGGCCGTAACCGAATCCGAAACCGAATATTCGGCAGTGGCTTCAGTTTCGGCCGAAACCGAAACCGAAACCGAAACTCACGTGGACAAGTAAAGAATTCCTTAAAATACTGAAATTTGGTGCATTGTACGGTAAAACTTGAAATAAGTTTACCCATACAACGTAATTTAACAAATTAAACACTTCACATTTTTCATTTAAACAAACTCTTTTTAATATGTAACTTGATTTGTTAATAACAACAAAACAAAGTTACTGACTCAATATTTATTTTATTTAATTAACTACGTAAATCATTCAAGTACAGAAACGAATCTCGATCGATCTGCGTCTCTTTAATACGAATCGTGTTAAAGAGACCATACAGCGAAACCAAGGCTCCAAAGTGTTCGCAAATTACAAGTCTATTAGGCAAAGCCAGATGACAAAGCTGAAACGGGAGGATGGCAGCATAGCGTCGACCAAAGCAGAGGTTTTAGGCGAGATCGAGAGGTTCTATGGACAGTTATACACTTCGGTCGCAAAGCCCGTTGACAGCTTGGTAGGAGATCCAAGAGCCAAGCTGTCCCGACATTATACCGAAGATATCCCGGACATCAGTCTGTACGAGATTAGGATGGCCCTGAAGCAGCTTAAGAACAACAAGGCGCCGGGCGAGGACGGAATCACTTCAGAGCTTCTGAGAGCGGGTGGAACACCGGTACTTAAAGTCCTCCAGAAACTCTTTAATTCCGTCCTGTCCGAGGGCAAAACGCCTGAAACGTGGAGCAGGGATGAGGTGGTGCTGTTCTTCAAAAAAGGTGATAACAGCCTATTGAAGAACTACAGACCCATCACGCTTCTGAGTCATGTTTATAAGCTGTTTTCAAGGGTTATCACGAACCGTCTCGAACACAGACTTGATGACTTCCAGCCTCCCGAACAAGCCGGTTTCCGAAGAGGCTATAGTACCATAGACCACATCCATACGCTGCGGCAAGTTATACAGAAGACCGAGGAATATAACTTGCCATTATGCTTAGCGTTTGTGGACTATGAGAAAGCCTTCGATTCGGTGGAAACATGGGCGGTGCTTGAGTCACTCCCGCGATGCCGTATTGACTATCGGTACATCGAGGTATTGAAGTGTTTGTATAATAACGCCACCATATCGATCCGAGTACAGGAGCATAGCACGAAGGCGATTCCATTGAGAAGAGGCGTAAGACAGGGGGACGTTATCTCCCCGAAACTGTTTACTGCCGCAATGGAAGACGCCTTCAAGCTCCTGGAATGGCAAGGACTTGGCATCAACATCAACGGCGAATACATCACTCACCTTCGGTTTGCCGACGACATCGTAGTCATGGCAAAGTCGATGGAGGAACTCAGCATGATGCTCGATGGCCTCGACCGAGTTTCACAACGGGTGGGCTTGAAAATGAACATGGACAAGACGAAAATTATGTCAAATGCCAATGTTGTGGCCACCCCAGTCTCTGTTGGAAACTCGGTACTCGAAGTTGTTGACTCATATATCTACTTAGGACAAGTAGTCCAATTAGGTAGGTCCAACTTCGAGAAAGAGGTCAACCGCCGAATCCAACTCGGTTGGGCAGCGTTCAGGAAACTACGCAATGGACATATTGCTCGCAGAGCAGATGGCCGATGGGGTCGAAAAGTACTAGAGTGGAGACCACGGACTAGCAAGCGCAGCGTAGGACGTCCACCAACAAGGTGGACAGACGACCTTATAAAGGTCGCCGGAAGACGCTGGATGCAGGTTGCTGCCAACCGGTATATGTGGAGATCTAAAGGGAAGGCCTATGTTCAGCAGTGGACGTCCTATGGCTGAGATGATGATGACAGAAACGAAACAAAAACTTACATTTAATAATCACTTCCATCAAAACATAACCTCTAAAGAATGTTTGAGTCGGGTGAAAAAGTTTTGTTGCTACGGAGCTATCCGAACGGCGCACGACAATTCCCGAAATCAGTTTCGGTTTCGGCAAAAGTTTCGGCCAATTTTGGCCGAATCCGAAACTGCCGCCGAAACTTGATTTTTGGCCGAAACTCGGCCGAAACCGAAACCGAAACCGAACCTTCGGTCGGACACTATTAAAAATGTATCGGATTTTAACAAATAGTTAGCTTAACTACAGATCAAAGTATCGCGCAAAGCCTTACTCAAAAATGTCTTGTTCGTCTCAATTGTCAATTTTGTTTTATTAAAATTCGTTCGCATTTGACCACTATTTCGCCTGATTGTAAGCGAAGATGTGGTCTATGATTTCCATAATATTTACTCCAAAGACAGACCACTTCCGACAAGACTACACTCTCCTCTAAACAGTTTACCTATTTGGCATGCCAGCCCACAGAGCGCACTTGGCACGGTTGCTAGACGCCACTCCACAAATGTTACGAATCCGGCAGATATGCCAGGTAGATACCAGATACCGGAGCGGTGTAAACAATGAACGATATATTATGTGTAACGTGGTCAGAAATGGAATAAGAGCCAAGATTTTGTTTCAAATAAAATATAGTAAGTTTTTTTTTTATTCGGTTTGAAGTTTGATCGGGAGTATTCGGGAGAATGTTTTCGTTTTTTGCCTTGCTTCTTTATAATTACAGAATTTTTCGCGTGGTATTTGTACCGCAAATATTAAATTTAAATGCCACTTACCTTTAGTACTATACCCTATAAGTAGATTCATGACTGAAACTTACCTGAAACAGAAAACAAAATATTATTAAATTTGTTTGTCTAAAAGCATTAAAAGCAACAATTTATGCTTCGAACAATTCAGTATGGATAAATTCTGGACCCTGCTAGATAATGTACAGACGGCAGCACATCAATCTACCTCAATCTGTCAAATTTCTTTAATAGATTTTGAATCTTATTACAATTTTTTTTTTTATCGTGGTAAAATCATCAAATGAGTCCTCCCACCCAGGGCAGGGCGGGAGGGACTGTCAGACTTGTACTGACTAAAATCCACGGTGTCCTTCACTAGCCCTTTACGTACCGGGGTCACGGTAATCCCTTGGTCCCGCGACCCCGGGAATCTTATTACAATAGGGAAGGTTAATATTCGATTGGTAAAATTTGACAGATTCGGGTAGGTGGTCAACCTGGCGTCAGTACTAAAGCATCCGTCAAAGTCCTGTGTCCTGTATCATTATCATTTCTTTGTGCAGCTATGGATTTTACTGCAATGTTATCGACTATGAACTAAGACTCTGATTTAACATAAATCCGTATCAGATTCCAAGAGACATAACAAGAGGGACAACAATAGAACTGTCAAACGTCTGAATAGATTTCAAATACAACAAAGTAAACGTACAAAGAGCAAACGGAAGCCAATTACCATACGCTTGTAAAGCTACAGACTTCAAGTAAATTGTATTTAATTCAAATGTACACAAATGTGTGAGCAATAAAATTCATAGAGGAGTTGATATTTTATGTTGTCTGGCTTGTGGATGACGCGACGTTTTAGGGTTGGCGAATTTTCAAGTTTTCAAAAATCATATTTATCTACTAGTTAGTGAAATTCACCACTTCATGATGATTATGTATCATCATGATCTTCCTGTCATTTTCCCATTTAACTTGGGATCGGCGAACACGTTTTCTAATTCCATTCTTCCCTCACAGACGTCACAGCATCATTTACTCCGTTTTCTTCCATATCATTCCTCACACAATTCATCCATCTTGTCTTTGGCCTTCTTCTTTCCAACATTTTCACTATACAATTATTACAATGCTCTGTTACCAGTTCGTTATTGGCTGCTATACACCTGGTCCTTTCAACTTTCTACATCAAGTCCTGCATTCCTGTCCCCCGCAATTCAAGGATATCTACATTCCTCGAACTCCAAATGAACTGGATACTTAGTATCTGGAGAATTTCAAACCGGACTCATGCAAATCACGAATCAACTGAGCACGATTTGCTTGCGTTGAGACAGCATGTCGGGAACTAAGGGTATACGTAGACGAACAACATTGGTCAACTTTCGAAGACAAAATTCCTTGCATATTGTTGACAATACTGTGTCCAGCTCATTTTCATCACCATCATTCAACATGGCTAAATGCCCTTTCTTCTGCAAGACTTCCCGATTTTAAGCGTCTCTCATCCAGAAACGAAATCATCTCGCGACGAAATGCATTTCTAATGTTATGTTTTCTTGCTCAAGCGTCATCTGGACGAAATTATCGCTTCTTTGCATTGTTGACCGCAGATTTTTTTTTTGTATTCGTTGGCTCCAGTCTATTGGTTACATCGGTCAGTCTATTCAGCAGTTTTAAGACCGACAAAACCCCCTCCTTTGTTCAAGCCTTAAGTATGACCATAAATATTTGAAAATATATGACAAGAAAGACTGACAACACTTAGTTCTGAAACGTCCGTAAATCCCTCGACTCCTGTGACTCATATCCGTAACTGATACGTTTATAGCTTACATTTGTACGTCAAACGATTCCTCTTTGTTTAAGGGGTGCTTCTGTTTTATGTTTACCTACTTTATTCTCTGTTTTGGTTATATCTTTGTGTAAATTGGCATCGCTGGAAACTTTGTGTTATAATATTGTTTGGATTTAAATTTTGTCTTTGTGAAGAAAGAAATGCAACCGTAAAACATTTACTCAATGTTGAGAACTAGTACTTTTCGACCGAAAAACAAATCCAGTAAGCCCCCCTAATCTTATGCATTTATAGGTATGTAGGCTAAGAATTAGTTCTTTTTCTAATATCAAAATTACTAATGTCCCCAATAACATAGCCCATCGCCACTTCTCAAGTGTTTTAGCTGAGAAAAAGCTTAGCCACATGTTATCTCTATCTCTCTAAGGGAATGAAAAATAAAGAGGTATCGAGGCACCATACATTTTTATGAAATGAGTCTTGTAGTACAGACAAAGAAACATCTATCGGCAGATTTTAGAAGTCCGTAAAATCCTCGACTGAATTTGTTATTGTATATAAGCATTTACCTATCATTTTCCAACACTCAGATTTAAATGTAATAGTAAATGGGTACTAAAATATGTGGTTCACACAGTATTTTGATAAGAAACAGGTGTAGTATGATCGCGATAGGCCCAATTAAAATAATTCGAAACGCATTAAAAAGATAACTGGATCATAATACAGATTAGATTTTTTATAATTATCAACGGGAAATACTTATTGCTGTCATTATCTTAGCATTTTTTTTTCTTCGTGGTAAAATCATTACATGAGTCCTCCCAGCCAGGACAGGGCGGGAGGGACTGTCAGACTCGTACAGACTAAAATCCACGGTGTCCTTCAGTAGCCCGTTACGTACCGGGGTCACGGTAATTCGTGGGTCCCGCGACCGTCATTATCTTAGCCTTGAATAAATTATGGATTGGAAAAAGAAAGATATGATAATATTACTTGACTAGTACTACTCTATATGCGAAAGTTAGTGAGAATGTATGGATGTTTGCTTGTCTCTCACACAAAAACTACAGAACGGATTTCGATCATATTTGGTACTCAGATAAATTATAACCTGAATTAATATATAGGAACTTTTGACTCGATATAATGTACCCTTGGTTGGGTTACCTAACTTAACAATTTTGCCGCGTCCATACGCTAACAGAAATTCACATGATAACAGTAACTGTTGATCTGATTAACTTTTTTTTTAGGGCGGCAAAATTATCAAATGAGTCCTCCCGCCCTGGGTGGGGTGGAAGGGACTGGCAGACTCTTACTGACTAAAATCCACCCCTGTTTCTTCGGATGTCCTTTACGTTCCGGGGCCGCGGTATCTTGGATTAAGAAAAAATCTGCGACCCCAGCAGGCATTTGGCCCCGTAAGAGACCCCGTCGGTGACGCGTGAAACACGACACGCCACCGACCCGGGCTTGGTCCTTGGTCGGACGGCGAGCTTACCCATTACTCACCGTCCGCAAGCCCGCTCCGCCGCTGTGCCCTCTGCTATTCAGAGGGACAGCGTCCACCCGACAGGCTATTCGCATACGGGCAAAGAGACCCCTTAGGCACACAGTGCCTAAGAATGAGTTTTTGCCCGCATCCCAGGGTGCACCGGCCCGAAAAACTGGTCTTCCCCCCGGACTTATCCGAGAGGGAACTCCAGTCTACGGGCGCACGTGGAGGTTTCTTGTCTTAGCACCCTTGATCTGATTAACTAGGTTATCTTAACCTAATTATATCTTAACTGCAATTACACTATTTACATTTCTAATTAACGCCAAACCTATAATGAGTAATACCTAATTAATGTGATTAGTACAGTTCAATGACAGGTGGCGCCAACCGCACCCAGGTCAATGCTCGTTTAGTACATAAAATATCATTAAATTGCCATTATGTATAGGCACCTAATGACATTGACGAGTTGTCATTACTTGCAGAAAACCGGTTAAGGCTTGACTGTACTCGCATTCACTGTGGTAAATAGGGGTTTGCCAACGGTGTCCAGCCACAGGGTGCAGAAACGAGAGGGGCGCAGAAATGGCCAGACCAGGGCGCGGAACCTAAGAGGCGCCGAAGTGTCCAGACACAGGAAGAAGAACCTAGAGGGGCGCAGAAATAGTCAGACCAGGGAGCCGAACCTAGACGGGCGCGTTTCAATCGCGATATAAAAAATACTCTAGATGTAATACTTACTGGGGTCGCGGGACCAAGGGATTACCGTGACCCTAGTACGTAAAGGGCTATTGAAGGACACCGTGGATTTTAGTCAGTACAAGTCTGACAGTCCCTGCCGCCCTGCCCTGGGCGGGAGGACTCATTTGATGATTTTACCACGATAAAAAAAAAAGATGTAATACTTCCACTATTATTCTTTAAATTTTTCCCTGAACTAGGAATTACTCTTGTATCGTGGGTGCGTGAGTCCAACTCATTAGATAACTAGCGATATTAATGAAGCAATTAAAAAGTAAAAATTCTACATCGCGAATCTATATTGTTTAACCTTTTGGAACTACGTTGATTATTGAAAATCCGACAATGACTGTCGATCAGAAAGCCTACCAACGAAACACAACACCCACCTGGTTGACGGGGCCTTCCTTTTAAATAGCGTATCGAGGTACTTTACACCCTGTTCCTCCCAAAGAAATACCAGGAACAATATACCTGAATGATGAACCAATGCTCACAAATACCATATTATCTCATGGTCTTTTAGTAAACCAGCGGTTCCTTCCTAGTATTTCTCAAGTTGTAAACAATACCTTACTTTCAAATTCTGACCCTAACTAATATGTTAAGCTACCGTAGTTTACCCTATTGGTATTTCTATTGTTTTGTAAGTAGGAAGGTTTTACAAGTAAATACTTTGAGGGCATGTTGTAATGGAAATTAAACAGGTAACTGTTCTTTGAAATACTCGTAACAGTTGGGATTGAGAGCTCTTGGCCGGTGAAGTTTTGAGCAAATAATTCATATGGAAAAACTAGACTTTAACAAATAGTGTCAGTCTTCTTGATCGACATTAAAACTGAGAAGCAGTGTAACATAGCATTTAATACCTGTTACTTTTACACCCATACCCCGTGTTCAGCGAAAGCCCTTTACGTACCGGGGTCACGGGAATTTGTGAGTTCCGCGACCAGGACCCGTTACTTAGGTCACAGAAGACTATTCGTCATTTGATAGACACGTGTCAGTGAAAATCTTAGGTGGCAAATGTCATCTCATCATCAAGATCGACACGTAATACCTACGTCATTCCTAAAGCTAATATCTCGGACTTGTGCACGCCTATCTGCGTGTGCGCATGGCATACACCGATGAAAGCATATTAATTTGTCGTCATTCATGCGTGTTGCGCTGGCACAGCCTTGTTTGGCTGCGTGCCTGAATGTTGGGTGCCGTAAGTGTTGTTGTCGTAAAGATAGTTTGACATTTTGAAAATTGACTAGTTGAATTTTTTTTTACTATCACGACTTTATCTGAACCACGTCGATGTTTATTATACCTTGTCTTATAAAACTATTATTAATTGATTGATGCGAGTGAAAAAGTGTATTTTTTTCGTAACAGTTAAAAAAACCGTTGTCAGGTTGAACTCGGAGTCTTGATTCTCAGTAGTAAGTAATTAGGAAGAGATGATAATGAGGCTTATAAAACTAGTACTGCTCATTACATTAATAAGCTATTGCTACGAGGGAATTACTGATATAAATAATTATTATCAGAAGATTTAATGGCACAATTATTGCGAGCTTAATTTATATATATTTTTTTAGGACTTTAGGTAGAGGGCCAGAGCCTGCCGGGGTCGCGGGACTTACCCATCACCGTAACCCCGGTACGTAAAGGGCTCGTGAAGGACACCGTGGATTTTAGTCAGTACAAGTCTGACAGTCCCTCCCGCCCTGCCCTGGGTGGGAGGACTCATTTGATGATTTTACCACGCAAAAAAAAAAAAAAGGACTTTAGGTATATAATTTATATGGAACAGTAACATAATATGACTGGATAAATTAAAAGTAATACTTATTCAATAAAAATAAGAAAGGTTTTCAAGTTTCCGTTTTACACATTAAAACAATACACTTTTTTGTTGAACTAAAAAATGTTATGAAAATGTCCATATTGTACCTATAATATGCATTTGAAAGTAAAGAAAAAGTTGTTTTACTAACTTTAACGCGTTTCTGCGATTCGACTCGGATTGCAGATAGAAAAACATGACACATTTATAAATATTACAATATTAAGTGATAACCGATAACTTTAATACAATTTAATATAAGTATAGTTCAAATCCGAGGCCATGCCAAATTAAATTTACTTGCGAACGTATGATAAACTGGTCTAAATAAATGATAACCTCTTGCAATGAAAGAATATCGCGACTGTTTTGTCATAAATATTATACTTATTGTGTTTTGTATACGTACAGATTCATAGTTATCATACAGATATTTTTAGAACCACGCGTTTCAGCTGCGTTTCAAATTGAATAAATACAGAATTGAATGAAGCGCAGCAGGGTAAATGAAAGACATACATTATTATAGCTATTAGGCTAAGCGCGCACTACGAAAATAAGTCGTTGCGAAGAAAAATTGTCAATCTGTGAACAACAGAATTGTACTACGATTCGCGCACTGCGAAAATAAATCGTTTGTGATTTCACGAACTAGTTTGCGTCATAATTTCGCAGTATAAAAATCGCAACGATTAAATTTCGTATTGCGCGCATAGCCTTAGTCCTTAATGTGCTTTTGCCTTGCAAACCCGGCTTGAAAACCTTCAAATATGTATGTATAACCATTAAAGGTCACCTTTTTTTTATGGAGTAAAAATCATCGTATGAGTTCTCCCTTCCTGGGTGCAAGGAACTGTCAGAATTCTACTGACCGGCCATTGTGCCTTTTCAAGAGAGTCCGGGGATCCCGGCAGTTTACTACCATCTCCTTGAGACATGCGTGGAACAGCACCATCAACTCGGGTCTGGTCCTTGATCGGACGACGAGCTACCCGATACTTGCCGTCCTTAAGCCAGAGTCTAACGTCACCATAAGATCACACAAAACGGTAATAATAATAACATGCAAAACATCTATAGGCATTGATTGATTTTTGAGAGTAATGCATAAACAATTGCAAATTAAAACAATTAAGATACAAGAAAAAAATAACCTGGCCGTTTACGAAAATTCTCAATCACAATAATTGACTGCTGCAAAGAATTTCTTGTTTACATTGTCTGACAGATAGCGCGAGTGGTATCGTGTGAGCTTCTTATTAATTTGGCAAAGAATGCGATTACTTGCGATCGCAATTATCTTTCAGATAAATAATTTATTCGCTTACCGTTGTCAGTTAATTATTCGAGACGGTTAGAACCGTCTCGAATAATTCTTTGCAGCAGTCAATTATTGTGATTGAGAATTTTCGTAAACGGCCAGGTTATTTTTTTCTTGTATCTTAATTGTTTTAATTTGCAATTGTTTATGCATTACTCTCAAAAATCAATCAATGCCTATAGATGTTTTGCATGTTATTATTATTACCGTTTTGTGACTATGATATCTCACGATTTTTGAAGTGAAAACTTCTTTAGCGGCGTTGAGCACTTTTTCTGTAATGGGTATAAAATCTTAAACTCGCGTCAGGACACGTGACCCTGACCGAAAAAGCGTAGGACGGCGCAGGGCGCTTGCGTGAATGTTCGTGTGACATTCGTTGCTAGGTAACATTGTTTATAAAAGATGTACGTCACATTGGAAAATTATTGAAATAAAAAGTCAACCATTTTTGCGAGTTTTACTAAAATCTGTTCACAAGATATTTCCAACAATTACTATTCAAGTTTTCACTTCTGCCGGCACTCCCAGAGTGCAACCCGTCGTTTTTTTTTTACCGGTTTTTCCTGTGTTTGCATGATAACTTCATCAAGGAAGGTAAGTATTTAAAATCGACTGTATATAAAAATCTTTTTGGATAATATTGACGTGAAGAATCTACAGAACATTTGAGATTTTTGTTTTAATACTAATACCAAGGATTTTATTTTTTGTGGGTGTATTGACAAACATTGAAAATCCCATACAAATACACATAATTATGTTACGTGCAGACATCGAACCCGTCATATGGAATTTATTTCAAAGATACGAACTACTTTTTTATAAAATAATACGGCTTTTAAAAAGTTTCGTATCTTTTTAAAATTTATATAACATCACCACGATTGTTTTCCTTGAAAGATAAGCAGAGGTTTCACCACTAATGTAGTAATAGGGGGGCGCATGAAATTAAAATCAATGTCACTCGTATGTTTTCAGCAGCAAGTTCATCAGTCGTTACCAAACAACCGGATGTCATAACAAATTGAGCGTAAGATGAATCAGATATTAATCACATTAGAATACATGATTGACTTTTTTTTTTTTTTTGCGTGGTAAAATCATCAAATGAGTCCTCCCACCCAGGGCAGGGCGGGAGGGACTGTCAGACTTGTACTGACTAAAATCCACGGTGTCCTTCACGAGCCCTTTACGTACCGGGGTTACGGTGATGGGTAAGACCCGCGACCCCGGCAGGCTCTGGCCCTCTACAGGCCCCGTCAGTTTGCTGACACTCCTTGAGGCGCGCGTAGAACACAACGCGCCGTCGACCCGGGCATGGTCCATGGTCGGGCAGCGAGTCGCCCATTACTCGCTGCCCGCATGCCCGCGCCTACGGTGGCCGGAGATCGTCTGGCGACGTCCGTCGCCGTGGGCGTCTACCACTGCGGGTGGGTCGGAGGGAGGACACTGTTCTCTCCCTCACGCGGCACGCCTCCTCCTTCGCGAGCATGACTGCTTCGCAGAAGGAGGCGACCGCTTCCCACTCCGTCTCGCCCCGCAGCATGGCCTCGACCAATGCCGGGCGCGAGAGGTCTCCGCCTATCGCCGTCGTGAGGACACGGCGGTGCTCTGCCCAAGCGGGGCAGTCCTGCACCGTATGCTCCACCGTGTCCTCAGGACGGTCCTCGCAGTGGTGACACCCAGGCGTTTCCTCCCTCCTTATCAGACACAGGAACCTCCCGAAACTTCCGTGTCCGGTGAGGACCTGCGTCATGCGGAAGGTAAGGACGCCGTGACGCCTATCCAGCCACTTCTCAAAGAGGGGTGATTGACTTGGAATGTCTTTACGATACAATATAATAATTAATTCGATGCCAAAACTATCAGACAAACATTTATGTAAACATTAAACGCCGATCTATCTTTCATCTATCTGTTTTATAGAAAGCTGTTTTAATTATGAAATATTATGATAAATTTAAGATTAATGAATATTTGTTTAATGCCCCTATTACTAACACTGGGAGACATAAAAAAACGTAAAGGAATTTCAACTTTCAGCAGTTAGCAAAAGGTAGAAACCTCAATAGGTAGCATGAGTTTGTGAAAACGGGGTTATAAAATTAGTTTACTCAACTTACTTTGTCGCGACTGATTTACATTGATCCAGTAGCTGGATCCAATGTCACTGGATTCCAGCGCTGGATAGGCACTGGAACTTAATGTAAACATATTTCAATCCAGTACAGGCGTCCAATATCCAGCACAGGATCGGAATAGAAAACGTTCTTATTTTCCAAATTCGTGACGCTGGATCCAGCCTTCAGAGTTTAAGTAAACACTGAAAAGGTCTGGTTTTATAAATAAAAAAGTCTTGTCAGAACAACAATAAAATACAGCACAACTGGAGGAAAATAATAACAATAGGTAAAGTTGAAGGAAAACTTTGAAAGGTCAATTATAAACAGTCTGTTTACTGATTTTGACGTAAAATCTCATAAAGAAAAGGTGACCTTGATTATCTTTACCTTGGCGTGAATTATGAGGTTTTTCCTTTAAAAAGCCATGAATGTTTGCTAATCCTATAGAGGTCCTATTTCCTTGTGTTGCAACATAAAAAAAGAAAAGAAAGGTCATCAGTAAACATTTCGTATTTCCTTACAATTTGCCAAATTTAAATTCAAGGCACTACTTTCGTTTATGTTAGTTATATTTGATGACATTTTGGGCTGTTATGAAAATTTACAGATTGTTAAAAACCAAAGAACGGAACCATAAAGAAAATTAGCTACTTATGGTTTTTCTTTTTCATTTTATCATAGCCTCAACAATGCGACATTAAAGTCTATGACTAGTGACTACATACTTGTCAATAATATCAAACGATCAATTCAAGCTATGAATGAAATGACGCCTATGGATTTTTTTTTTCTACATATCAATGCCTATGACTGTAATTTTCAGTAAATGCATACACAATTGACGTACGAAAAACGTGCAAAACGATTCTATCCAAGTCTAGAACATGTCATATTTAAGTCTAACAAATTGAGGGTAGGAAAATCGATAAAAGCCGACCACAGAGGCTGTTGGAGGCTCGCCAATCTGTGTGTATCGATCAGCTGATTTTATATAAGGCTTTCGTTTATACATACATAAACTATGACACGGTTGGAGCAATGTTTGAGCGATCAACTGCAGCGAGTTGCAGGTTCAATCCTTGCTCGGAATAAATATTTGTATGAACTGCAAGTAGTTGTTCCAGGTCTGGGTATTTCTGTATGTGAATTTCTATATTTGTAAACGCACCCACGATACAGGAAGAAATTCCTATTGCGGCGCAATGTTAAATGTTTAAAAAAAAAAACTTAAGTACGCCTTTTTGTAATAGCAGGCAGAATGTACAGAACTCCACCTAGGTTTCTTGCATGCTCCTTTCGCTTCGTCCTCGTTCATATATCTGGTCATAAAAGCACGAACGTAGAGAGCTACGCATTCGACCGGCAGACTTTAGTTCTTTATGAATACTGGCTATTTTGTTACCCATAACTCTTACGGACCAAGGAAAGTTCAAATTTCACACGCTTCATAGACTGCATAAGATTCATCCATATGAGAAGAGGATCCCGACGAACTTTTACTTGTGCAAACAAAACTAGATAGAATAGCTCTTTATTATGTAATATATTACATACAAATTACAGGTATTTATAAATTAGATCACATAAATAGGGTGACACTATCGGCGATCTTATTGCTAAAAGCGATCTTTCAAAATAATCTTTGGATTAATTCCTTTGAATTTTAATATAATTCCTTGAAAACCTCCCAGGGTTGCGGAACTGTCCAAACGGGAAACCGTGACATTGGAACGTAAAGGACTTCTGTAGAATCACAGTGGATTTTAGTGAGTAAGAGTCTGACAGTCCTTCCCGCTCCACCCAGGGCGGGAGGTGTCATTTGATGATTTTACTATCTAAAAACAAAGACAAGGACATTACAAGCGACCTTTTCAAGACAAGAACGATGGGTTTCAAGGAGAAACAATACAACCTACGGCCATCTTTTTTCCAGATCATGGAAAGCTCCCCAAGCCATATCAAGCATCGCCTCCTTGTGCAAAGCAGACATGCTCGCGAAGGAGGAGACGGGCCACGTTAGGGAGAGGAAAGCGTCGTCCCTCCACCCCAGCCGCAGTGATAGACGCCCACGGCGACGGACGTCGGCAGACGAACTCCGGCCACCGTAGACGCGGGCATGCGGGCAGCGAGTAATGGACAACTCGCTGTCCGACCATGGACCATGCCCGGGTCGATGGCGCGTTTTGTTCCATGCACGCCTCAAAGAGTGTCATCAAAATAACAGGCCTCCCTCTAGAGGGCCAAAGCCTGCCGGGGTCGCGGGACTTACGAATTATCGTGACCCCGGAACGTAAAGGGCTATTGAAGGACACCGTGGGTTTTAGTTACGAATCTGACAGCCCCTCGCGCGTCCCCTGGGTGGGACGACTCTTTTGATGATTTTACCACGTAAAAAAAAAAGATCATGGAAAGCTCCCCAAGCCATATAAAGCAACGCGAGTTTCCCGCGCCGCGCCACACAGACGCCTCACAAACCATAATATCTTTCAAGTGCGTGAAAGTATCAACACAAATACTCGGCTGAACTGCACTGCAATGTTGCGTGGCAGACATGTTTGTTTGTAGAACTTATGCGTGACTGCAGCCGACAAAATACTGCTAATAAAATAAATAAGTATTGGTAATACTTTCACTGGTAGATGGTGGTAGATAGGAGCAGTCTCTGAGCTATTGACTGCGTAACAAAACGCTGCGTGTCGGACTCGATTCACGCACGGAACAAATAGTTGTATGATCTACTGGTTCTAGATTTAGGTAGTGGCAATGATTGTAAACACACCCACGATGTAGGATAAATTCTTAGTGTGGAGCAACATTTAAAAAAGGCATCATATTAGGTTCCTCCTGGTTATGAACCGCAAGTTTATAATGCCCTGGTAATAGCATACACATCATGAGATATTAGTGGTGGGTGTGGAATGGATCCAAATGGGATTGTCGGCATTGTAGAGCGAGCAAACTGAAGTGGCAGTTGGTGGGCCGACTTCAGTCAATAAATGGATTGATACAGTTACTGTATTCAGGGTCAAAGGCGTTTCCTTAGTAAAATCAATTTAAATGATAGTTTATAACTGGGATAAGATAGTTCTGAATCGGGATTAACCCGATTTTATGTTCCCGTGGGATAACTTTTGAGTTGTCGCGGGTGAAACAGCAAGTTATTTATAAATGTAAGTTTCTGTTATTTTTGTAAATATTATTCTCATGATAACTTGCTTGCTAAAGTCAACGTCAAAAGCAGTGTTTCTTAATTATTTACCGCTGGCGTTATTTCTTACGTTTTGTTTGAACAGATGTTATTAATGCTGTGTGAAAAATGTGTTGGCTCGTCCTCAGAATGTACTCTGCGTTTATTACTCACCACAGATAAAATATGTGCATTGTTTGTTTTTCATTAGGGTTTCGTACCCAAACGGTAAAACGGGACCCTATTACTAAGACTCCGTTGTTCGCGATCCGTCTGCGATGATTCCCGATCTCCACCCCCAATTTGGCCACCACTGGTGGACTGCGAAACGTATATACAAAATGATCTCTCTGTCCACCCCGAGATGGACAAAAGGAAGATTTTATATTCCAAGTCTGTCCATCAGTGGTGGCCAAATACACGACTTTTTACCGATTTTATAGATAATGGTACGGAACCTTTCGTGCGTCAGTCCGACTCGCACTTGAGTGGTTTTTATTATTGAAGTGTAGGAGATTTATGATCAGTTTTTCGAGCTGAATTATTAATTTTCTCATTAACTTGTCTGATCAAGTCTATTGTGTCGAAATTCACCTTGCTTGTAGCAATTCAATGTCATTGTTGTAAAAAGTGCAACGATTATCTCTAGAGACAGGAATATTCAACCTTTCGTGATGAATCTAAAGTAGATTTTCCCGCGAAAAATCGAGATTCGAATCGAGGATACCCACTGCAAAATCTATCTATGGCAGTTCACTTCTGTATCAGAACATGTGGTAGCCCCAAAATAGGTACCTGTCCATCCAGGTAGGTGTACCTGTCCACCTAACTCAATGCAACGATTGGCTTTTGTCCGTTGTAGTACACAACACGGACTAGAAATGGAACAATAAAAAAGAATGAGCCGCACTAAGATTCCCCTGTATCGTGAGTTTACAAACATAGACACTCACATACACAAACACCCAGACCCGAATCAACTACTTCAAGGACATACAAATATTTGTTCCGTGTAGGGATTGAACTCGCGACACTCTACGCCATCCGTGATAATCTATTGAAGTTCACTTCTGAATCTGAACATTAGGTAGCTCTCTCCCAAGCTGGGTATTCATCTTACGAATTACCGTAACCCCGGAATGTAAAGGGCTATTGAAGGACACCGTGGATTTTAGTCAGTACGAGTCTGATAGTCCCTCCCGCTCTGCCCTGGGTGGGAGAACACATCTAGCTCAAAGCTTCACTAGAAACCAGCTTTTGCCCATCAGTAGGACAGACCAGAAAAAAAAAAACGGAAAATGATTTCGAAAAACACCAACTTATACTCTATTTTACAAACAAATGAAACTTGTTTTACATAACACGCTCTATACTATACGACATAACTCAATATAACACGGTTCATTGGTTGAGAACAATAGATAGGTATTTTTATTTAGTTTACCTTTGCCACCTGACTTGCCTCAATAGTTTATTGAATTGAGGAGTAATTAGTTTGATAAATTTTGATTCGTGTATTGATGAAGAGTTTACTCTGCCATTCCTTGTCTCGAATTAAAACTAGGAAGTGACATCTTGGAGGACCACATTTTTTAAGACGTCCTGGAACTTATTATTTTAGCCTAGCATAGCATAAATTGGTCGCGGGACTTACGAGTAACCGTGACCCCGGAACGTAAAGGGCAATAGCCCTTTAGCAAAATCCACGGTGTCCTTAAATAGAAGGCTACCGTGGATTTTAGTTAGTACGAGTCTGACAGTCCCTCCCGCTCCGCCCTGGGTGGGCTATGACTGTGACTCATTTGATGATTCTACCACGATAAAAAAAAGCATGGCATAAATAGACTTTTGGGAACATTAGTCTGGGACATAGGCCTTCTGTCTATGAGAGAGAATGGGCTGTTCATCCACCACGCGCGGACAGTGCGTGTTGGTAGATGTCACATGTCTTCGAAATTTTGCTTTCCTTGTTTCCTCCGTTTTGAAAGCAGTGGTGATGAAATAAATTAAGCAGTAGTTGAATTAAACCCACGACCCGTAAGTAGGGCCATTAGCATTGAGCCACTAATGCTCTAAATTAAAAGACTAATTAAAACAAATTAATTTTGTTTTTTTGCCCCACCACCAGATAAAGAAGACAATTGCACAAAATAACTAAAGCAAAAGAATCAGTATGTACTAAAACCCCCATAGAACTTATCAATCGTTTGAAAATCGCCGCTTCAAAATAGCGCGGCATGCTTTAGGCCTCATTTAGACTATGCAAGAAATTGCATGCAATTTTGACTACATTGCGGTATTTGTTTAACCAACTGAAGTTTTTGCCCCTCCATCGGAGTGTAACGCTGCTTGCATGCAATTTCTTGCATAGTCTAAATGAGGCCTTACAAATATCACTTGCACACAACAATAAAGTCAGCGGCATCACATCAATAAATAACCGTTTAATATCGTTTGCCAAGTGAAATTAACGAGGTGATAAAACTGCTGACGAATGGGGGAAGATACGATCGCTTTCTAACTGAACAGATTAATGCATAGACAGGTTTGTATAGAAGACTTATGTAATGATAAAAATAATCGTGTGAAGTGAGCACTTGCGCTTTCAATATTTACGATGGTAATGGCCCTTGAAGAGAATAATGATACAAGTGTGCACGTTATTTTATAAATTCAATAACGGAATTTGGTGAAGAGCCTAAGCGAAGCGAGCAACGAAATCGTAAGAAGAGGTTGTTGCAAAACAGTTTTTATTACAGATACTAAGGCGTAAGTTTACAAGAATATTAAGTCTATTAAAAGGAATATCGAACCAACATCAATAAAAGCGCCTAAAATACCTTAGTTCTTCTATTTCTTGATGTCGATAGTACAAGATGAGAACACCCTAGTCTCTTAGAAAAAATATAGGTAACCGAACGAATAAATTCCCTCTTATATAAATTGGAAGCCACTTGAAGCCACACGAAGTATAGTGTATCTATATTTATTTAAACAGACGGAACCATGTATAAAAAACAGCATGACGTATTGATTAGCGCGTCCGTGAATAGTGACGAATATGACAATTCAGAATTTAAAGAACGTCACCCATATTTATTTTAGTCTACCTATAATTAAGTACGTTCACGCCCATAAACTCTTGCCAGTCGTGTAAACTACCGTATGTCAGTCGTCATACGTCAGGAAGGTTAATGACTAGCCTAAATAAGAAAAATAATGAGAAACTAGTAACCTATTTACTTTCCGAGAATTTTACAACTTGTTGGACAAACATTGATATTTTATGGCTGTTCCAGGATACTATAAAACTGTTGCCGTAAAAAAATACATCACAATACAAAGAGAAGGGGTTTTTTTTTTGTTTGTGATGAATAAACTCGAAAATTACTGGACAGATTTTCAAAATTCTTTCAGTTTTAGTAAACTACGATATCAGGGAGTAACATAGGCTATATTATATTATGAAATTGAACCAGGGCAGGTCCCTTGTTATTATATACAAAGCAGGTAATAAAAGCAAAAAAATAAACTGATATGGTAACCTTAAAAAACGCAAAATAAAAAAAAAAGTTTTAAGATATCTAATTAAAAAGCAAAACTAGTATTTCTAGAAAAATAACTTGCTTTATAAAAAATAACGTCTGATGGGAAGATTCTTTGCAAACGACCTATTCTCCGATTCTACTTAAATTAGAACTTGTCTCGGTTTTAAATCTTAAGTACTGCGCTTCTATCAACAAACATTTATAAAGCCGTAAACTTTACAGCTGCAACGATTATTATCTATATATATAAAAGGAGAACTGACTGACTGACATATCAACGTACAGCCGAAACTACTGGGGCTAGGAATGTGAAATTTTGCACAAGACATTATAATGTAGGGGAGCACTAAGAAGGGGTTTTTGGAAATTTAACCTTTAAGGGGGTGAAAAGGTGGAATTAGGAAAGTTCGTAACCCACGCGGACGAAGTCGCGGGCAAAGTGCTAGTCTAAGATATAGCTAATGTAATGATCCTCTTCATAATTTCTGCAATTTGAACTGTTAACGTTACATGATATTAAATAACTAAAACAAGTGCAGTGAAAGTAATATTATGAAACTAGTAATTAATTACCGAGAAGTGCCAAACCAGATTGAACAATTCGAACACAAATTTAACAATATTTAACACGTATTTTTTCTTTTGTAACGTAAACTTAACAACAAAATTAACGAAGATACGACACTTTTAAAATTAGCAAAACGTCACAAGCATGTACAGTTTTTACTTGCTTTTGAAGTCATAAGCCCCCACTCTTGAATTTTGATGCTTTATCTTTTTGTAAATATGCATTGGTTTAACGAAAGAAAAAATCGTGACCATTATTTTTCAAAACTCTTGCTGACTGACTAATTAAATTTGCAACTTATTGATGCTGTCAAATTGGCTATTGTGAAGATAACGGATGATATGATCCAACTGATTTTGACCAAGGATTCACAGGTCGCTTATTTAACCAATCTTCTCTATGAAGATCCTCGCACATGCCAGGCATTTGAGCACACCATCGACGTAATTGTAGCTATAATTATATCAAATACACAGCGAAACGGACCGCTAATGTTAAAAGGTAATATTGCACTAAAAGCACATGACAAGATTCATATTATCCTGGCAGTGGATTTGTCAGTTCTAATGGAAACTATCATAAGTGGTAGTAGCGGCGAGGGCGAGGCACATGGAAAAGTCCAGGTTAATGAAATTTGACATACAATATTGGAAGCCATTGATATTTCGACCCTGGCATGAATAATATGGACATAGCTTTCTAACGCACCAGCTCAGGAGTTCAGGAGCCATGCAGAGATTAAGTTACACTAGGCGTGGAGCCTTTTAATCATGAAATGTCAATTCTAATTAAATGGCCGTGAGAACTTCGCTTCGAAAATGTCTGTGAATTTTCTAATGACAATGAAAAAGGACGTCTTGTATTAAAAACAATTTTGATGATAATGAAAAGTGACTAAATCCTCCAAACCATCATTATTCTCATATATTCTAAGTTTTGGAACTTTTATCATTTTTGTCTTTTACATCTTTAGTTTGTTCACAGTACTTTTCGCCTCATTAAGATGAATGGTTCGTACATTATTTTCATCTACAATTCATTCATCGTTTTTGAAAACTAAATTAATCAAATTATGTTGTAGTATTAAATATTTATATTAACAGTTGGTATAATTATAAACTGTGGACAGAACACATGGATGTGTTCAAACAACTCGTTTATTTATACACGTGCAAAGAAATCAAGGTATGGACAGGATCAACAAGTCAAACTATTTTTAGCATTTTGATACGTGCAAGACTAAATAAAGAATCCATTTTGTTTGTAAAACTGGTAACTTTTGTCGTTTGTTAGATTTGGACTAATTCGGATGAAAATGTAACGAAGCAAAAGTTCTGTAATGCACAAGCTACAGAAGAAATCGATATAATGAAAACATTGGCTAGACTATTAGGAGAAGTCAAATCTTCAAACGAAGAGATGCAGTTAAATGATGATTGGAAAGAACACAAACAGTACTTTGTGACAGACAATATTGACTGCAATAGAAAAATCTCAAAAAACTGTTAAGGAATCAACGATTGAGATCACAGAAATCCTAACACCAGACAAAATGCTGCAAATCCATCAACGTTCAAATCGAAACAAACAACAATCTATATTATTGCAAGAATCTTGTGTAAAGAAAGAGAAAGTCGTTCGGACTCGGGTGCATCCACTCCTCACGAAGATTGATTATTAGGAAGTACCTGATTGAAGACCACACTCGATTATTGTATAAAACCAACATAATTACTTGCAAGGGAGAGTTAATAGTTATTATAATTACTGGTTTTAGTCTACGAGAGTCTAGATATTAGTTATTTGTATAAGAGAGAGCTTTGAGAAGTCGACAGACCTATGTTTAAGCTGTATTTTTACTTTTTCGCCGTGTTCTAGTTTCCCTCAGTTGACTTTTACATCTCCAAGATGATAGGATGCTGACACGTTATCATTTTCTTTCTTGTAGTTATCAATATGGTAATATTTATTAGTTGTAACCTTAGGTTGTATGACAGCGTTGTGTCCTTCTGTACTTTTGATTGATTTGATTTTAATTCGAGCCTTGTCTTGTGGCGCACCCATCTCAACAGATCGCGTGTTCACAAATACGCTATTTAGATTAAGGTTATTTTTATCACAATCAGCGAGTTATAAAGGAAAGTCCAAAGCCAATTCCACAACAAATCTGTTAGATTGGAGGGTACTTAAATAAAGCTGTCGTGCAAATTGAATCGTCTGTCAGCCGGGTGCTGTTAATCTGTTCAGTTACCTACTCAATCGCACTATAAAATCGGTGTGAAATCAGGTCGTTCACAAGTACCTAATTGCGATATCGTTTGACGGCGAACTAGATTTATCAAACGTTTATGGCCTAACAAAAGTTGTAAAAGTCACCCATTAAGATTCTAAAGTGACGGATTTAGGCCCTTTCCCTTCTTAATGCGGTACAATGTTTATGGGGCCATTAATATCGTGGCCGATCAACCTATTGAGGGGCAAAATAAAATGGCATGTACACATTGTGATGGTAATGCTCGAAACAATATGGTTCGCGTTTCTATACTTTCTATTATTAATAATAATCAGAAGACTGCACTTCCACGGCTTTTCGCTTGCAAGTGCAAATTGTTGGGAGCATGGCTTCCTGTGTGAAAGTGTGCACTTTCTTCTTAAATCACCATATATCTGGCTGTATCATCAGAGTAACATACTATTATGGTAAACGGCCAACGTTTAGATACTGTTCTGTGTTATACGACTGTCTTGGAGCGTCGTAAATGAGTTTAAATACATTAAGCTTAGTTTCAGCATCTTTCTCTTCAATTAATTTAAATTATATGCACTTGTTTTAAATCTAATCAATATTTAAAGATAATTTAATGATATTACTAATTATAAGACAAAGTATTTTACTTTCAATGTAAACCTCTCTGTATGTGTAAAATTGCTCTTCGATTTAAGATCTAATTTTTGACCAATAGCTCCTATGACCACAAATGAGTTATATTTATTTTATTTTTACTTTCTTGCCCCGCCTTATGACGATGAAGGCCTCAATGAGAACTTAAACTAAAAACAGACTTTTTTAAATAATGATAGGGTCGACATTGGGCAGATTCGAATAGAATGTATCAGAGTCTTCTTTCTAGTATCGATTCTTACCAAGGGGTAAGACTAACTGTTGACTATGTTACTAATGGTAGCTCATCTACAGACCGACCTCGGCAAGCGTTAACCAAACAGATCGACTCGTGCAGCTGTAAATTATCTAGCTAAGAATTCCACTACTTGAAATAAGTAAGACGTAAGTGCATTAAATAATAGAATCATTAAAACGCATCAAGTAACCGTGCATGCGCGCGCTGGATAGCGGCCATGTCGCCACTTCCTCCCTATATATGGTATTGTTGATAATAAGCCCGCTTCCTATCAACTGTCCGCTGAGATTAACATTAGAAAGGTCCGGACTGATAACATCGAGAAATAAATTGATTTTCTATTAGGTTGGCACTTGTTTTTTCTCTTAATGAGGTGTTGAAACTTTACTGGTTTAGGTGGGAACCTGCCAGGAATATTATTGGAAGATTTCACGATAAGAAGTACTTTATGGGTAAGAATTTAGATAATAATGACATTTATTCATTTGTCGAAACTGTTTCTACCGCAGTCAACATAAAACACCATTATGAAGAGATTAATTAAAATAAACGAAGAACAATGCTATATAACACTTCAATGAATTAAATTAATACAATATCTGAGACAAGAAAACAAGAGCAAACAGACGAGTGCGTGCGATACGCAAATGAATCTTACCAGACAAGCTGACGCATGCGTAATGCAAATGTTTGATGTAGTGCAAATTGCGCTTTTAAATCCGGAGCGCCAAAGGGATAAACATTGAAAAACATCGCAATATACGGATCAAGAAGTAGAACATAAAACATTGACAAACACTCAAAGAGAGAGATCAATAACCCAAAAATAGAAATAGACAATGAAAGATATATGGTAATTAGAAAACGCCATTACAATATAGAAACTGATCAGGAATATTCTCAACGACCAATTAAAATTCAAAACATTAATGTTTTACTACGAAGCAATGAAGGAGAATATAATACTAGTATTGGTGATAAAAGCGGTGATCTAGGTGTGGAAGTGTCTTATTCTTAATGTCTACGGAGATATCAGCCGAGTTTTACGACGCAACTTACTGTTGGGTTCTGTATAATGACAGGTTATATAAATCCGAACTTTATTACTTCTTGTAAAGAACCTTTAATAATACAACGATATTGTAGGAAGAGTAATTACAACTGATGATGCCAGATATAGGAACAAGGTTCTCGTTAAGATACGAGCAAGAATAACTGATACTGGTGTTGTAAAGTAAAGCTTGTCGACAAATGATAATAAAGTAGGAAGTCTAACTCAACATAGTTGGGAAAAGGTAGATGATGATAACAATGATATAGCACATCCCAGAGGTTTCAATGAAGCTAACTCTGATATAATTTTAAGACAAAGTGAAGAGTAAAACGAATAAATGATAGCGTAAGTGGTGGTTGAAGGAAGTGAAGGAAATTTGAAGAAAAATACCGGTTGTCGATCCAAATAAAAATTAGGCAAATTGAGGAAGATGTTGATGAGTTATAGTGATATTTTACAACTGAAGCAATGATGAAAGTCAAAGGCTTATAAATAACAATTCTATTGCAAGTCACTGTAGAAAGAAATGGTGCGGTTGAGAACGCCACTTGTCTAGGACCGCCGATCAATACTAAGCTTGTGTTCTATTTCGTCTTATTTTGACAGCTACTGCGCCGCAATCAGCCGTATGCAAATCTTAGAACTGGTATTAACATGCGTATGTCATCATTAACAGCATAGTTTGAATTTCTAAACACTAGTGTATCCGGTTATTGAAAACTGGGCAATTTCTGGGTACAGTTATTAATAAATTTGGTAGAAAAATGTTATTATTAGATCTTTTTGGGACAAAATTTAATCCTTGGGGCCTAACAAGGCCATTAACAGAATCGGACCAGGGTAAACAAAAATCATCCCTGTTTAAAAGAGGAAAGATCCGTTTTTTTATTTGTAATAGATAAACTCAAAAACTACAGGAGTGTTTTTACATTTTTTTTTTCACCAATATAAAATTACATTAAAATCGGGAATATTCTTTTGAAATCCGCAAGGGTAAATCGTGATGAATAATATTATAAATTGTCGATTTGTGACCTTTTTGTGACCATTTCATTATAAATTTTATTTTAAAATATTTTAATTATTATACTATACAGTGGCTGATTCTGGGCCCCTATACTCTAGTACTGGAGAAATACACCGTATGAGTTTTAGAATCGATATCTAAATTTTATCAAATCACTAAAAAACAATGCTATAACAACCGGTCGAGTCTTCCGTGTGGCGTAATAACATCACACGTGTTTTGTTGATCAAAGTCATTATCATGAGAACCGACCATTCTACAATTTTGTAAACATTAGCTGCAGACAGTGTGTGGCCTTCCCGTTGACCGCTGGCGAAATCGCAATTGATTATTTCCAGGTAAAAATTGATAATATTACTAGAATGATAATAACAGTATTTTAGCTTATTAAAACAACACTCACTCATTCTCTTTGTGTTTCATAGATGGTGTGACAAAACAAAAGATTAATATGATCATGCCGTCAACCAGGCATAAATCCAATTCAATTCCGTGGCTGTGGAATGCGAAATGCGGAAAGGCTCAATAGCAGTTTGCTCGAACCTGGGAATCGGACCAAGGACTCCATGTTCATCATTTTACTGGTTGCAGTTATAGAGAAGAAACCAGAGATGTATGACTAGATCCTGACGACTAAGATGTCAGTAATAAAGCATTGAAAAGGATTAAATGCTATAACATTAAAATATATTGCTAATGTACCCAATCAACAGTAAAGAAGACAGGATAAAATGAAAATAAATAATGAAATTGCATAAATTAAACGATACAAAAGTACTTAGACAATATTATCGATTTCTAAAAGCAGGAGGCAATCCATTAGTTACTTAATCATTCTTGGACGTAAAATCGATCGACCAAGGTCTGCGAGTAAAGACTGATGTCGTAATAAAGTTTCGAACATTAAAAGTAATTTCACTTTAGTATAAATAATGTAGGGTAGATAGAAAATGACATGCTGCTCAGATCGTAAGCAAATTACAATAACAGCAAAGGGCAAGAAAATTATGAGGCAGAATAGTACTTAAAAGATGTGGTTATTTCCTTAAACCGGGTGGGTTTTATAAGAAACTCCAACATTACAAGGTGAAAGAATTATACCAGAGGAAAAGATATGATCGATAGAGAAGTATGGAAGAAAAAAACATGCTGCGTCGAGCCCAATTGATATTAGGACAGTACAGTGATGAGATAGAAGAAGTGCAGTTGGTATCACTGATAATTATAAATAGTGTTCAAATATATCTTTCATATCATAGAAGTAATGGCGACCTAAAATATACTTTTCGCACAAAAGGACCACCATTACCAAATAATCAGATTAACAAAGCAAATGATGACGTTGCAGCTGTCCGCAAGACAGCTTGCTTGAGAAGTAAAGATTCAATAGCATCTTCAAGATAATGTGATTACAGTACTTAAGCAGGAATTTATATTCTCACTATCTTAGTATCTTATGTTTTAAAGTTAACCTAATTTGCAATAGACGTCTTCGACCTGAATGTACGAAGTGCCATCGTGTCAGTAATAAAACCATTCGTTTCTGTTATGAACACTATTTTCCCGCAATAAATCATTCACTATTCACGATTAATTTCTGGGCAGTAAATTGTACACATGATTCAAAAACTCATCGGTACATGTCCGGGATCAAACTCGCAAAGTCAGTACATGGAGATGAGAACAAATGGAATGTATTTTTCTACGAGTCCATTCTTACAAGAAACAAATTGATTTTTTCCCAGTATAATTTCGCCAATTATTATTGGCACAAATGTATTAATTAGGCCATCTGTTTTTTTGTGATTAAAGTGAGTTATGATGGGGATCAGGGTCAAATTTCATAACGAAGAATGCAATGATTTGCGGTGGAAAACCATCAAATAAGTCCTCCCGCCCTGTGTGGAGCGGAAGGGACTTTCAGACTCGCAATAACTGAAAACCAACAGTTCCTTAAGTTCTCTTTACGTTCCAAGGTGATAATCGGGATTTTACACAGTCAAGTGACCCAGCTATACGACTCTGTTAAACTTTCTGGTTAAAAAGACTACGAAAAACCTTTTCAACGTACGACGTAACAGATGAAAAGATTTAGATTTTTGCGCACGGTTAGACCATTGATCTGGTTTAGGTCATGCATTTTTTTACATATTCTAGTAAAATGTATTAATGAGGTACTGTCCCATTTCTACGCGGATAAGCCGCAGGCAAACAGCAAAGGTATATCAATTACCAAAATCGTAAACTGCATGGCGTTTGCTGAATTATGATCATTGTCATGAGGCGTTGATTGACAGCTTCTCGTTGCGAGGATTTCTCTTGTGCAGTTCTATCAATCAATCAACTCAACCCAGTGCAGTTTACTACTGAAGTTACATCTCTCCCAATTAGCCCTGATCTTTCCTCTGCTAGCAGTCGTGGCTCAGTTGTAACGACTTACGAGTTTTTAAGTCGTGGTTTTCAACTTAGGCAAGTGCGTTATTATATCAATCCGTAGTGTCCCACTGGGCAAGGGCGTCGTTCCTTCCTACTTTCGAGACAGGTGCGTTACTTGTGTAATTTGTTCCATTATCAAAAATGAGACATTACCACCCGTACCGGGACCGTTTGATGGACTACAGCACATCTTTCTCACAGAGAAAAACAATGTGTTCAAGAAATGGGCTGTATAATATTCTTTCTGCTCCAGATAGAATCAGTTCATCTGTATTAGTTCCCATGTCTCTTTATTTTCTACTTACTCCATGGTCTGCCGGACCCCCCACCAACCGTAACCTATCGTTACTTGTTAACAAATGAGTGACGGCCTCAAGTTCCCATATTTCGTTCCTGACATTTCCACATTTTACGACAGCCATATGAAACACGTTAAAATTTATACACGTTACTTTTAGTGGTGTTACCTAGGTGTCAGATTTCTAAAGCGTGATTTGTGCTAAACCTTCCACGTCTGTAATAACGGCTCGAATAAATTATTTTAGCAATGTATAAATGTCTCTTGTCCATTGTAGTTACGCGGTATAGGTCGCAATTATTTATGTGGTGACCGTTAAGTTAGGTAGCGCAAATTTCAGTGTCCTCAATCTGTATCGATTCGAATATCGTTAGGTTTTATGTAACTGATTCTTTCATATATGTTGTTTACTTCTCGGATGTTGCTAAGACCTTGAACTTTACTAAAATAAAATACCATTAAAAGTCCAACCAAAACTTTTATTACTGTACCTTACTAAATCAAAATGTCGATCGGAAATACATTCTCACACCAGCACCAATTGAAAATAAACAAATCTAAGCCAAATCAATACCAAAGCACGCCACATCGCGTGAAAACTCAGTACAACCAAAAATGGTCACAGTCCAGCAAGACCACAGCCTTTCCAAACGATCTTAGGCCTTACAGATACGCAGCATTCAAACTGTCTGTAATTACATAGATTATATATATTTATATGCATTTGTCATTGGATGTGTAGGCGGGGAGAAAGCAACATTTATCTGACGGTTTATGGTACTGGTCTCAGTAATAATGCTTATAATTCACCCAATGCGTAATAGATTTCCTCTCGACTGTGTGCACAATGCGATCTGTCACTGTTGTTATATGGCAGCACTTACTGTACGAGATCAGAGATTTTGATGTGATACAAATTTTAGTGGACCTAGTAACCTTGCTTGTAAAATTAAGGATTGAGTTTCGAGAATTTACTAACTACCATTTTCATCCATACCATTTAATCCCAAATATCGGAATAACACGTGTTTTTCTTCCTTTTCAGACACCGCAGTATCATTTACTTCATTATCTTTCATATCATTCCTCACTAAATCCATCTTTACTTTCCCAGTCTGTCACAATTCAAGTGAAGTAATACTTCGATCAACCTTTTCTACTAATGAAACGTGTCTATCTTCGAGTGACTCCCATCAATAATTCAGCAGGGTAGAATTGAAGGTACGACCTTCGAAATGACCTGAACACACCCATGGACCGGTATCTTCATTTAGTTTGATTAAACTAGCCCCTGAGTGGTTTGGGCAAGGTTACAGATGTCATTTCATAAAAAGTTGTGACGTTTGCGTTTAAAGTTTCTAGACTTCTGTTTGACGATTTTTTCTTTAGTATTGTTTTATTTTTTCAATTTTGAACATGTGGATAGTGAGTTTTTAGTTTTACATGTGATATTTAGATAGACACAAGAGAATTGCGAGTGTAAATTTTCTGTCTGAAAAAAAAAATGATAAAACTTTAAAAGAATTCATAGATACAAACGTTTAATGAAATGGAATTAGCACAAACATCTCAAGAGCTCCGCAGCTGGAACACAATCCTAACCACAAGACAGTTGTATCGGCAAGCCTGGGCTATTTCAGCATATCTTCCACTTGGCACCGAACGAACGTGAGAATCAAACTAAACTCGCAATTACCTACTAAGAACTAAGAGATTTATTACATTAAACACGCTCATTTCACTTTCGGAATCGTGTACGAGAAAACGCAAACAAGTGGTAGACGGCCCTGTCTGTTAGCGATTCAACATTAAGCCGATCGGCTTTCCCTACAACAATCGTAAATAACGAATTCATTACGAATAACATAACCGTTTAGTTGTTTTATTGTGGTGTACGAGAGATTAGATTTTCATTGCCACTATAAAGCTGAAATGCGCCGTAAAGCCGAGATTGTTCTAGTTAGTAAGGGTAGGGAAAGACGGTCGCACTTTATGATATTGCATGTAATGGAACGTGTCACTTTGAATTGTTGGACAAATAATTGTTTTGGTCAAACGGCCGGATTAGAAATCGCTGGCTATCAAATAATCCGCATACCATATTTAGTCTTGGCTACAGAATACAGATTCGATCAAGTTTCTAAAACTGGCAATTACTCGGCTAAATGCAGTAGCTGAACTCTTGATAAGAAATTAAAGCCTCTCAATGAAATACGAGTAGCCACGAAACCACCATTTGATGGAATTACCAATTTCCATCTCTATAAAATGATAGGTATTAAGAGAAGCAAAAACCGCGGAACAGTTAACGAGCTTCTACTCAAACTTAGACTTCACTGGCAGCCAAATAAGAGTGATATTGGAGCGTGTGTCGAATACGGAGGTGCGGACACTAATGATGGCAAAAAGTCGGTGTTTGTATAACATTGAATTTATCACTTTTCCTGTATTGGACACCAGCTGAGCAGGACTAACGGGTGTTAATCGTGCGTCTGACATAACATTACTATGGCAACTAGAATGGAACTCGACAGTTAGCAAGACATGCAAGAATTATTTTATAAACTTTAAACTGAACATGATAACGAAACATTGACACTGGAAAAATAGCTTTTAAACAATACCGAATTTATTGAAAGAGATTAAGAGAGAAGAGAAGAAAACATTTTCCAATATGTAGTTAGATTATGAATTGATGATATTGAAAGCCCACGACCAATAGCCCACATTAACCTTGGATCCAAAACACTGGAAGTCAATAAATAGGATGAAGGAGGTTAACAAAATACAAATGTATTTATAGACGCGTTCTATTTTACCTACCGGTGTAAATTCCATAATATTACCAAACTTTACTCCCAGAGAGCCCAACCAAAAGCAATTGACAAATCCTAGTAACAAAATTATTAACCACTTAGCTTTAATGGGTCAAATAACTCGAATGGTACACGCGCAGTAATCTCGCATAATTTCCAATTAAGTAGCAACTGCGAAACAAGCATATGATGTCAATGAAACTGAATGACATTCAAGAGCTTTTACAGACCAGCATTACGGTTATGCAAATCATTTATGAACAAATATGGCAGGAGGTATTCTGTCTGTATTAATTTATGGAGGACTAGACGTTGCCCGCAGCTTCGACTGCGTAGAGATAACAAAATATTATTACAGGGGTAAAGAGAATCGAAAATCCTAACCAAGGTTATGGACTACTTGATCATCCAAAGACTCGTAGTTGTCTAAAGAACTGATGAATATGTCTGAAGGCCATACTCGTAGCCAAAATCTAGTCCGATTAAATTTAGATTGCCATCGTCACGCTAAGAGGGATCCAAAACCAGTTTAGCCGTTAAGGCGTAACAATGATAGATAGACAGGCAGACCGACATCGACATCGAATTCTTTTCGCATTTTTAATACAAATCTGATTAAATTTTAAATAACGGTATCGGTTACTATTTGGAGAATCGCCAAGACTCTTAGATTAACTTGTCAAAATTTGAAAGAGTTATATAGTAGGCGGTGATGGAACGCCGAGAATTTTTAAGTATTAGATTTTTTGGTTGATATTTTCGCTGTTTTTTTCAAATAGAAGCTCTCTTTTTTGCAATGGATCGTATAAAGCAAAAGACGTATTCGTGCTATCAGGATTATGTTTATCCATCATCATGAGCATATTTTGGCTTTTGATGCAGTTGTTACTGGGATTCATATTTCAATAATGTCACAAATCAAAAGCTCTACCACAATCGCTCCAGTTGCATTAAGTGCTATTTTGTGTTGTTCTGTCCTGATAAATTGCAGTTGCAATCTTAGGCTATTTTTTACTTCTCTGTTATGGTCACCTCCATTGGTAGGACCAGCAGTTTCCTCTTCAACCACTAAGTAGCCTTCAATAGAAATAATCTTAACAGATACCCGCCCCATAATAACGGCTATTAAATTATTAGTACCAGACGTTAATACGTTGGCTTTTTATCACTCTAGAAACGCCATTACTCTCCGTAATTGCGCGGGAAAATTACCATGGTAACCATACTTGTTAAACTATAATTTCGATTTATTGCACCCTATTAACAGATTCCATTGCTATTTTGTTGCTTTTAGTGTTGAAAATTAATTAGAAATTTGATTTTATTAAAGTTTTCTCTGACATTGGGTTTCTAATAAATACTTGAATTCATTATGTGTGAAAATAACCTTCCACGGTGTTAATGTGAAGCAACAAAGGTCAAGAATAGAATACAATGATATGTTACCTGAAATATTTTAAAAAGAATTTAAAATTCTATTCAATGTTACTAAATTGAAAGTATTAAAGATAAATGATGAAACAGCACTTCTGATACAAATAACACAAATCATAACTGCAACTAAGTCACCATTATTAATTCTACAAAACGAAAATCAATGGGCATTGCCCAAACCATTTTTGGAGTCAAACAAATAACCGGACTCGACAGAAACTCGAAAACTGCGCTTACGCACCAATAGTAGCATGTCTCACCTCTCAGACAGTTGAACGACCGATTGCAACGTCCGAGGCAATACCTTTTACAAGCCACGGAAAGCAACAACGAAACGCGGCGTACTTTCAAAACCTCTTTGAACAAGAATACGATACGCGAGAACTTGGCATAACTGAAACATGGTCCAAAGAGACGATTGCAAGGATAAGATCGCGAGATACATATTGATATAGAGAAACCAGATAGAAACTTTGAAAAATATGGCTGTTTCAAACTGGAGATATATGGATGACATGGTGATCGTTATCTTGTACTATATGGCAGAGTTGCAACACTTGGAGGATTCAATATTAGTAGACTGTGGGACTGTTTTCGTGAGATTCTATCGGGTGGATCTTTATTAATGCCTCATTGATTTAGAAGTACTTGTTCATCTTAAGGAAATATTTGGTGATACAGAACAGGAAAATTGTTGTGACATCATGGTATTACCGAATGCAATTTTCCTTATGTTTTACATTACCTAGCAGTTTGTACCTTCTCTTGCATTATGTTTGAGTCAGTAGTTACTTTTTATAAGAGCATTTTATGTTCAAAAAGTGCCTAGAAATGGACGACGCCGCAAAAACGAACGAAAGCATCGAAGAAGAGGTGGCGATACGACTTGCTACGCATATCATGAGGTCTGATTGGAAGTGTTGTGGGACAAGAGCTTTTGGGAATATTTAGGCGAGTTTTTTACCTAGCATTGAAATAGCATAAGCTAGATGAAAAGAAGAGTGGGCCGGCCATGTCTGCAGACAGACAGCCGGTCGATGGAGCAGACATGTGCAAGAGTGGAGACCGCAAATGGGCAAACGTAGTGTAGGCGCCCTGCGGCAAGATGGGACGATGATATGCAGAATGTAGCTGGCAGCGGATGGATGCGAACTGCCCAGGACGGGGAGGGTTGGCGCTCTTTAGCAGTAGTAGGCTTAAGTTCAGCAGTGGACAGAAAAAGGCTAATAATATAAGATGAAAAGAAGAAGTCATGTTCATTTATGTCAGCAATTTTACTTGCTTCTTTTTGCAGATTTTGGATCTGATCTGTGGGTCAATGCTTTGTTAGATAGAGCCAAGATCCACTCTTTCTCGGCCGGGAGTATTCTCTTTACCAGCTTTACCAATATTTACGACTATATTCTCTCCAATAAAGAACACACCTGTGATTTTATGACTGTGTGTTTTAACATAGGCTTTCACATTTATTATCAAACCATATTATTATTTTTATGGCGTAAGTTATATTACCATTTCATAGGCCATAATATTACTTGAAGCGAGAAATATTCCATGCAGTTGCAGTTGAAAATAAAATTAGATATATTTATTTGTTCACAATAAAACTTACCTAAACATGCAGATAAAACAGGACGTAAATAAATGACAAACAACGTGAAACTTTATTGGAGTGAAATTTCATCAAATCCTTTCGCCCTGGATGGAGTGGAAGGGACTGTCAGACTTGTACTGACTGAAACCACCCTGTTTCTTCAGCTACCGTTCCGTGACCCCTGATTTTATAACATTCATTGCAATGGCACTCATGTGACTAAGAGAGTGATGGGTATGTTGATGGATGGAAAGGAAGACGAAGGCCAAAGAAAAGATGGATGGATACACAATCCATCTATATTTTCTGGAAATAGGAATGATACGTAAGAAAAAGGAGTAAATGATACTGTGACGTCTGATAGGAGAGAATGGACGAAGAAAACGTGTTGCGCCAACCCCAAGAAAATGGTATAAGGGCAAGAAGATGCAATGGATTACGAATTTGATTGTGATTTAAAAGATTTTTAAATTTTTAAATTAACTTCTTTGTTCATTCAAAGAAGTTTCTTCTAAGCCTCCTTGCTCTCCTATTTGTAAAACAAATGCGTGTAAGCAGAAAATGGGATCATTAAACTATTGCCCCACATTTACAATCAGTGAACCACGACCATTTGCATTGCAAATGCAAGTAGTTACCAATTAGACTTTATTTAGATTAACTTTATTAAGTGTAGCTATTTAAATTAAACACGGTCCTGTAACTAATCTTTTATTCAGTTCAGTTTAATCTTTTGGTCAAGTACGTAGGTACTGCATTTGTATAAAATTATAATACGAGAATATTTTAGAAAAGAAATGAATATTCTATTCGTTTTTTCCTTCAACAACTTGTTGCTACGTAGTTCACGTTGATACAGCGTTCTTTTGAAAGTTCCTATCGCCTAAACCAAAGGTTTCATGGAGTCCTGTCCCCTTCACAAGACAAAATAAAAAATCCAACGCCTCTTTTACAATAAACTATAGTAAAGTTTTATTTTAATCTCTTTCTCAATGCTCTCTCGCCATAATTATAAGATAATCATTCAAGACGATTAGACGAAATAATAAATCATGAAAATAGAGACATGACAACCACCATTTCCCTTTGGACCCGCTACATCATCCACGAAAACCTCCAGCGCCTAATAGGGAGCAGCGCCCTCCCTATCAAGACCTATGATGACCTACAATGAAAACCAAAATTTACCTCCTCGCGCCGTTCATCATCAACCACATTCTCTCTAATTTCAAATCATACGGAGTCAGTGTTGTATATCTTCTTATTCCACACTTCTCTTCTCTCATCTTCTCTTCATCTCAGTAGTCCAGCCATTTATCATCTTTCAAACAAACTATCAATCGATTCCCACGCTAGAAATATAGTATCATAAACACTTCAATATATTTATTGCAAAAATATAAACAATCACGTTTCTAATATTATCTGAGTGGCCTCGTGGAGCGCATTGCCAAAGCCACAGTATCATAGCAGACATCTTAGTGAGAACAATAGTGAATACAGGTACAAGTGAGAAATAATGCACATCGACCTTTGGAAAGAGATAATCGGCTTGCAGTGTAGGCTTCGTTTAACGTCATCTCTGTCGCACGGAGCACTAACCAATCACAACGAACGACATACTAGCAACAAACATCAGACTAGAAGTGTGTGTCAGAGATAGCACTCTCCAAACATAACATAAGCAGACTATTCCTTTTCAAAAGTATTACACTTAAGTGTACGCGAACACTACGGTACAAGGGGCTTACCATTACGTCTAAAAGCGAGAGTAGTTCCACTGTAGGAAAGAGACCGAGCTATACAAGTCGTCTAGCGCCATCTCGTTCCCAGAGTGGAACGCTCTAAGACATCATGGCAGGCCACCAGTATTTTCAATTAAGATAGGGAGTTGACTCCAGTAGATCCAAGTCAATCCATCTCGTATTTAAAAAGAATGTGGAGCCCCAACAAAGGATTTGCCACAACTCTCCAGCATATAAGAGCTAAATATAAGAGCTGTTCAGGTCGGTACGTACTTGTCGGACAAAATCTGAATCATCGATTCGAGAAGAAGACAAGATTGAAAAGAAGAGGGAAAACAATAACATTTTTTTTTATATTTTCGTCCTTTTCTTCCGTCGATTAAAAAGGAGTGTCGTTGGCAGGGGCGGTCTCTCATAGTACTGATTTAGGCCAAGCCTACCCTACCACAAAATCGCATAAATAAAACAAACGCATTTATTGTAACCTTGTAATAAAATAAAACAAAAATATAAAACATAACGCCTCACATAATGCATTAGCAAATTTCCGCGCGGCCGCCGTGTGACGTCATCACGTCCAGATTACTATAACCGAAGGCAAGCGGTCCTGTGGTCTCAAAAATTCTAAAATTCATTCAATAATTCATGCATATGTATGCATCCGTGTTCATATTTTCGTGTATATGAAACCGCACACATGTATAAATTACTACGCAGCTCCTTACGCTGTAGCTGACGAGTACGCGTTTTATGAATGAAAACGCACGGGTAAAATAAACAGAGTTGCCAATTCGGGAAATAGATTACACACAGAAACGACAATTTCGTAAAAGACTAATAAAGACAATTAAAAAAACAGAGTAGTATTGTCAAATCTATATATTTCAAATTAAATGTTATATTTTAAGGAATAGCAAAGACCTATTATAATAATTAAAAACTGTAAGAATTTTATTTCGAATTTGGTTTTTGGGGAATTGTGTAAATTAATACTGGCAACTCCGTGTGCAAGTGTCAGTTTATGCCGGCTAAAATTAGTTATTGTTTTGCACTTTTGTTTTTATTTAATCATATTTAGCTATAAGTAATACATTTTGAAACAAAAAGTAGTGTAAATATTAAAGAAGATTCGTTTGTTTACTTAAAATGGTCCTAGTTTGTGTGACTTGTGCTGACAATGTGTGTTTATACTGATTACGATAGTTGTGAAAACTTATTTTTCACAACTCTTATGAAGAACTACTAATATTTTCGTTTAAATTTCAAGTTTTGTCTAAATGTTACGAGAATTAATCCAACAATTTCAATCTTCGAGAGTTATTCTTGCAAGTGACGTGTTTTGTAACTATCACCCACTTGGAAAGATATTTGAGGTGACAGATCTTCTATTTGAATCGTCAGAATATTGTGATTATTAATCTTACGTGAAGAATGTGGTGAGTGTTTTAAATTATAAGTTTTGAAATGGGCCGAAGCTTTCTTCCATTCGCATCGTCAGTATTGAGAATGTAGTTTTTTTTTTCCTGGCCTACCCTTAGTCTGGAACCACTGCACGCTACTGGTCGTTGGTAAACTGGTATAACCTTATACTGTGACGGTCCTGTCGGATATTAATGACACTGCGTACGCGTACATTTCGGTTACGCTAACTTACACCTGTTTACCTCGCGACATTGAATTATATTTTCGTTTGACCCTCAGTATCTAATTATTTCGAAGTTTATGTAATAAGTATGTTCGTAAAATGTTTACTACAGCTATGATGGTAATGAGTAACGCACTTTGGATTCGGACTATTTCGTTTTATTAGACAATGTTAATAATTCTGACCTTATTTTGCTGAATCGCAAAATTCTATCACTAACTGCTTATATCTATATGCTATATCTATACCTACTTTAATATTATTAAGCTGAAGAGTTTTTTTGTTTGTTCGAACACGCTTATCTCATGAAAAAAGGCTAAAGGCTTATATAACATCACGCTCCAACCCTTTTTTTGTTAACGTGGTAAAATCATCAAATGACTCCTCCCACCCAGGTCCGAGCGGGAGGGACTGTCAGACTCGTACTGACTAAAATCCACGGTGACTATTGAGCCCTTTACGTTCCAGGGTCACGGTAATTCGTGAGTCCCGCAATCACGCTTCAACTCTTAGGAGCCGAGCAGTGGGTAAAACGGCGGGGAATGTTTGAAATAAATGAATCAAAATCTCAAATCGAGTGCTAAATTAAATACGTTTTTTTAACTCACCTACGAGTGTGAGTTTGAAAACATTTAAACTCACAGAAACGGTAAGATTGATTTGTCGTGCTAGCGAATCTCACTGAGTAATTATTAAATCCAACAACTCAATTTAATTAATAATGATTTGATACACTTAACAAATTCAATCAAAGAAAACGATATAATTTTCAATTATTGATAGTTTTGATTACTACTTTCACTGCATACTGAAGAAAGTCATTAGAAAATAAAAAGCCGTTAAATTGATAGACTTGTTATAATCTATACTAATATTATAAAGAGGTAAATTTGTTTGTATGTAGAGGGTTATCTCAGGAACTGCTCAACCGATTTTGAAAATTCTTTCACCAGTAGAAAGCTGTATTGGTCCTGAGCGACATAGGCTATAAGGGGGGAGGGGGGGGGGGGTTTAGGAGCGGGCGGAGCCGCTGGTAAAGGCTAGTAATAAATAAAGCAATACTCTAACTACTGGCAGATTGGACCCTGTTCCCGTTGCTGGAGGGCAGTATTTTTTAGTTTTTAAAATACAAATATGTGAAATCGCCTCTTTACTATTTTCAAAGATGTTCTACATTGGCACATCTACAATTCGCCAGTTACGAGAAAGTTTATATAGTATAGGATGATCCTATTGCCATCAAATAAGCATAAATACCGACTTTAGGATACTACTAAAAAAATCCCAATGAAAAACCTGCAAACATTTTCCTACGACTTGCGCAGGAGCATTACCTACAACAGCCACAACTAATTATGAAATACAAAAAACAATTAAGGAACTACATGGTCTATCAAAAAATAAGTCAATATTTTATCTGAATAAACCATTATGTCAGCTGACATTATATAATAGTATTACATAACTACTTTTACAGACTACAATAACAAATTATATTACTGTTCAACAATTCATCGATCTAGTGCCCTGAGCTATTGAATCGAGGGTTCGATTAAGAAGGCCTGTTATCTAATAATCTTTTGAGCCAATAAACTTATGTAAGTAGGCAATTTGTTTGTATAACTATCTTATAGTAATCTATAAACAACTAGCTGTACCCTGCCCCGCTTCGCTGTGGCACAAAAAACTGTTTTTTCAACAAAAAAAAATTAGATAAAAATAATCCTTGATGCGGATTATTTAACATGCTAAAATTTCTTCTCATGTGACTGCGTCACTACGACTGCGGTTGTCAGCGGTAGATGGCGCGGTCACTGGTACAGAGCTGATCGTTAAAAAAAACTGTTTTTTAGTGGTTGCGGATATGTGACTGATGCAAAAAATAGATAAAAGCAATCCTTGATGCGGATTACATATCATGCTAAAGTTTCAGCTCAATCAGTGCAGTAGTTTTTGAGTTTTTAAAGCATACACAAACCAACATAAAATTTTTATATATATAGATGGAAGTTGTCTTTAAGTGTGGCATGTGATCGAGAATAGACACGTGTCTTTTTAAATGTGATGACTGGCTAACATTCTTATCTGTCTAGCTGGATGCAGCTGGATAACTGTATTTTTACATGGAGCTACTTATCTGACCTCTACATCCACAACACAGTAACCAGGTGATACGCTATCTCTTAGTAAGACTGGTTTTTTGACATCACCACTCTAAGCGTAATATATTAGGAAAGCACCAAAGAGTTTTTTCGTTCAGTTTAGGCACAGTTAAAAAGGTCTTTTTGGCCAGCAGCCTATGTTTCACAGGCACACTGGCCTCCACAGGCTTCTTTGAGAGGGCTGTCGACGTGAATTGGTGGAGAACACATTCATATCTTGAAATTTCTGTTCTGAAAGCAGTGGGTTAGTGATAAAGAAAACATCACTACATAGTACAAAACAAAGTCGCTTCCCGCTGTCTGTCTGTCCCTATGCATACTTAGATCTTTGAAACTACGCGACATATTTTGATGCGATTTTTAATAGATAGATTGGTTTTAGAGGAAGGTTTATATGTATATAACATGCATTATATAGTAGAGATTTTACCACGCAAAAAATGCATACGTACTGTATCTAGTGCCGGGAACAATTTGTTTCATTAAACTCCAAATGAACAATGTTTTTCCTGAATGGTGTTTAGAACAATGGCCAGCAAGTTACAAAACTGAATTCCAAGTTTAAAAATATCCCAATCGAACCCCGCACGGAACAAATATTTGTATTTTCTACAAGCAGTTGTTCCGGGTCTGGGTGTTTGCGTATGTGAGTTTCTATGTTTGTAAACGCACCCACGATACAGGAAGAAATTCCAAGTGTGGGGCAACGTTTTTAAAAGTAGATTAGCATACTGGCTGAACAAATTGACTGTTTTGCGTGTAACGGGTTCGATTCCCGATTCCCTAGTTGTTCCAGGTTCAAGTAGATGTGAGTTTAAATATAAACGCACCCACGAAACAAGAGAAACCAGTGTCAATAATGCATAAAAAATAAAAAAAATAAAAAAATCTGGTCTCCCAATATCTTTCGGATGAAATACAGTACTGCAATCTTTGAAACCAATCAGAAATAATTAGTTAACCAACGCTAAACTATCAATTAACGGTTCATAACAAGCCCCATTCTGATAGCAATTAACAGATTTAAATTGCAAAGCGATCATTTATCACCTACATTAACACTAGCTCATTTACTTAGGCTGTGATCTATAAAATGAACTTCTGACTTAAGTCAAGCTAACTAAAGTAGCGTTTTAAGTTTTGGCCCAGATATAAAACAGACAGGCGAAAGCGAAGCGTTTCCGAACCGATACCGAACCGAAGCGAGAAGTCAGTCCGATAGTTCTGACACGCTATCGGATCGCTTTCGCTTTTCTATGTGACTGGATTCAAACAATTCCATACATTACAAATAAAAACGTCACGCTTCGCATTCGTCACGCCTGTCTGTTTGACAAAGGCTTAAATTATAACTCATTGCGAAGATTATTATTGGCTGGAAATACTTGTTTGCATATCATATCATGCGTTACTTTTGGCATTGCGCCTCACAGATAATTTTGAGTAACTGCGTTTCATTACTCAACTTATTGAAGAGATTAGATTAGTTAACTCGCGTGATGAATTGGAAACTTGTCGGATCATTAAATATGGAATTGGTTGAGTTATGACCACTACATAGCATTACGGCTGTAACCACAAAGGGTTTAGCAGAGATATGCATTACATTTCTCCAGCTATATTTAAGTCACTTTATTATAGGCTAGCCTAATACCATCAACCCGAGATAAAAGCATATTCTGTCTTGTCCGTCCCTTTTATGTGTCCGTGGGAAACCCAAAAACACCTCACCCTATCTAGGACCCGAATCCAGGACGTCATGTGCAGCAGTCGAGCTTTCGACGACTACACAAAACAGGCAGTCATCGACGTAACAATTGGTTAAGTCTTTATTACTTTTGAACATTATAAGAATACTGTTATTACTTATTTGCTTGTTTTATCAATTGCCATTTGCATACCAGAGACGAGGCGAGCATAATTACGCTAGGTACCGGAAAATTCTGAAAGAAAACCCCAAAAGAAGAGAACCCTATCTAGAGATCAAAGCGAGGGCTTCATGCTCAAGGGCTCAGTCGTACAAGACCAACAAAACCAGACATTGGCGAAGAAATTAGTTGAGTCATTACTACTACAGATGATACTAAAAATACTGATGTAACTAAAGGTAGAAAGAACAATAAGGAGGACAAAAAAGATACCAGGATAACAGACAACGATAAGATAGCAAAACGTATACAATGTCAATGGTTGAGCAATACAATAAAGACAGGAATTTGTATGAGAATGACGAGGTTTATCAGATACGCACGTGGAACAATATTTGCCAAACGTGATGCTGAAATACAAATAGTTACAGATGTTATCAAAGAATAAAGTATAAAGCTACCCTTGTCTAGACGGAAAAATCTGTTGAATGATATAAATAACCAAGTCCATGGATACTGGACAGGGTATTTGAGCAGATAATGAAGTCGAAGCAAAAGAGCAAGTAGATACCGAAGCAAGTGAGAAAATACAGTAAACTTAAAAAACTATAATTACAAACAAACTCAGGCTCTCCCCACAAGGTAGACGCTTGTGGGGAGAGCCTGAGTTTGTTTGTAATTATAGTTTTTTTTATATAGATAAATTCGGAATGGATAAATAATGACTAACTTAAGTGTATAGGATGCATTTGATCTCACAACCGATTTGATATTGCCAAAACGGAGTTTGTGCATGTATTTAAGTACAGCATTTGAAGCAGATATTTTATGATGATTTCACAGTAACTGAATGCAATAGAAACATTTCCAGTCACAACTAATTTGATATGTTTGATTGTCAAAGTGTCTCGATATATTCATGTCTGCCAATGGACATTAGTTGTACCGTATAAATTGAACGGGACTAAACACCTGGCCATGGTCTGTACGATCTTTTGCCAGAAATTCCAGCAGTTGATTAATTACCAGTGTATATGAAACTGCTAAGATTTCTCATAAAGCTGGGTTCACATGGTGCGTGAAATTGCGGACGGGCTCCGACCAGCCCGTGAGCTTCCGTCCGCAATATCACGGAGTGTGACAATCCAGCATAAGAGGATTTTTTTTGCGTAGTAAAATCATCAAATGAGTCCTCCCACCCAGGACAGGAGGGACTGTCAGACTCGTACTGACTACAATCCACGGTGTCCTTCAATAGCCCAGACAGTCGCTCCCACCATAGTGCCCTGAGATCGCGCCGGAGCTCTTTCCGCCGCGCCTCGACTTGTCGAGGCAGCGGGGTTTCGCCCCGGCACTGCGCCTCCATACGCCACTCATAGACGCGCTGGAGGGCAGTCGCCTCCAGATCCCAGGGCAGCGAGCTCAAGAGGATTAAAGGAATTTGTTGCAGAACTTGAGGGCCAAACTTTTAGACAGTATATTATTTAATGTTAGTAGGGATTAGAATAACATGATAATCATTTCTTGAATAATATTAAAGAATAAGTAACAAACTGCCAAATCACGCAATACGTTTAGATATTAATTTTACTTATTCACGTTCGCAAATTCCAACAGAGATTATAGTGATAATTGATAAGACACGTTTATTAAGTAATCATAATTTAGTAGCATATCACTGAGAGTTTGAGATTGCAACTAACTGATTAGAAATTGAATAAAATTTAAAAATGCTGATTAAATTTTAACGTAGCCTAGACGTTCAAATAATGCAGTTAAATTGTGTTCCAGTGATGACCGCGGCTGGTGGAGTCATATGAATAAAAATATCATCATCTACTCAACCTTTTCCCAACTATGTTGGCGTGGAGTTCCAGTCGAATTAGATGCAACTGACGTCAGTATTTTACATGGAGTTACTGCCTATCTGTCTTTTACAACCCAGAAACTTGGTAATACGGTACCCCTGGGGAGGACTGGTTATCAGTAATAACACAAATAAATAAAATGTAATTATCATATTCTCAGAATATGGTAGAAAATTAATATCTTGATAAAGCCACAAGCAATTAAAACTACTAAATGAACTATAAGCATAAATTATAACATAGTAACTATCTGAAGAAGTGGATCTAATCGTGGTGTACTATCATATCGAGAAAATCTTAATTTCCGCTCATTCTCGTTTCCAATCAGCAATGTTTTCTATTAGAACATTAATTTAGTTATTCTATCTTCAGGGCCTTAATGATCGTTAACGAAGGTCATAACATTATTGATACTATGTGAAGAGAAAACAGATATTTCTGATTGTAATACGCTTTATGTTTTTTACTTAAGATCAGAAAAAATGAAAATCGAAAAAAAATCAAAGCTGTCAAAATAGAGTTCAATGACACAAGAAAACAGAGCAGAGTTACTGATTTTGAAATGTGCATATTCATGGAAATGTTGTAGTAATGCGATACATTGTCAAGGCCATTTTTATAACTGGAATAATAAGAAGAGCAGAGCTATGATTTATTTATTGAACTATAAGCAAGAAAATAGTCTGACATAAGTGAAATAGAAGTTTGGTCCACAGCAAAATAATTTACCTATGTTCAAAAATGCATATCATTATCTAACTACTGACCAAATAACAGGTCCTTAGAATCAAACGCGAAGACTAAAACAAAGAATAACAAAGCACGTACGACAATGAACTCCACTCACTATCAAAGTCAGTCATCTCCCCAAAGCGAATGAAATCCGGAAGCAAAACCATTCACATTCATCTCACAAAGATCGAAAGCACGAGTCGGTTAAACATTCTTAAGGTCATTGCCGCTCTACTTCAACAGTTCAACCAACATTGTTCCTCGATAATGCAAGGCACTCGGACGGCTATTTTTAGGAAAAACTCTCGCTTTCTGTGTATCCGATCGTTGAAGTACAGTTATCTTGACGGGTAAGCGATTAGTTTAAGTGTGCAAGTGATTAGTGCGTTGGCATAAGATGTGGAGAGATGAATCAGGTGTGACTGAGAGTGAGGGATATAAATGGATGTGGAGTTGTGAATCCAAACATCAGACGAAGCGGAAGACGAGTGGGTGAAAGTATTCAACAAATGAAAAGAACGGGAGCTCATGAAAATGGAAGAAGATGGCGATTGTGATTACAGAAAAGAACTGTCTCGTTATAAATTCTGAATTTGATAAAATTGCAAAGATTTTTAAAACAGTTTGTATTCAAGGAGTGTAGATACATATAGATCGAGACTTCTGGGATATGTAGATACATATCCCTTACATATTGGAGATCAAAAACAAAACAGATATGTAAGGATTCAAATTAAATGAGGTGTTTTCATATGAATGAAAAGGAAGTGAAGGTGAGGATCAGCGTTATAAAAGAGAACAATAATAATAAATGTGCATGGATGTAGACATGTAGATATACCAACAACAGATTAATAAATTCAGTGAGAAATGATATGAATGAAAAGGAAGTAAAGATATGGTGGAGAATAGAAGAGAAAACATTACGTCGATGACCGTGACCCCAAGTGACTTGGGTCCAAGAGAAACAACAAACGGTTACGTCTATAAAAAATCTAAATAAAGAGACTTTGACGATCGTATATTTATACAGAAGAGTGTAGTAATTGATGTTCTGATGAGCACGTGTGTGGGACTAAAAACACATAATTTCTTCAAATCGCCGCCCGTGCAAAAACGTTATAATAGAAATAATAGTCTAGTGGAAAATTTTCGAGGTTTTCAAATTGATTGTCATAGACGTCACGTATGCATGTTAAATTAAGTTTCTCATACAGTTTTTGTCTTTGTATTGTTCAAATTACAATTTAGCTGTCTGACTAATAAATAAAAGATGTCAGTGAATTCCAAATTAGTGACATTTTCTTGAGCATTTTACGAAAATGTTCTGTTAGTCATGTAGAATATTTTAACGAGAATAGTACCTCTTTAAGTTAAAAGGCAGAAATGATATTCAGGTTAAGTGTCATGCCGTGCAGCATAAAAATTACTTTAACGATTGAGACGTAAAATATTTATACTATGAAAACTCTAAAAAAAGAACTGAAACTAGTCACCATATTGTTTTCTCTTTCGCAACTGAACGCAACTCGTGAAGAAGCTGTCAGAATTGAGCACTAAAAGTTCATCAACTGCATTCGGCTTAACCTAATGGAAACCAACACCGTGGTTAAAAGGCTCAATGAAGATGAGGAGGAATATGGGATTAAGTTTTGAGGAAACTTTTGAATATGAATTTTAGTATGAGTAAAAAGCCAAAGAGTCTCATTATAATAGGTGCTAACAATGGTAACGTTTGTATTGGATAAATACCGAGATGGTGGTTAATTTTATCTATACATTATAATAAATCTGTAGAAGGGTCAATTCTGTACATTAAAAAAATAAATAGCGGGGGGTGTTGCTGGATCGATACCAAACCCAAATAAATGACTAAAAAAATTTTTGTCTGTCTGTTTTTGCAGGCATCACGTGAAACCTAACGGTTCGATTTCGATGAAACTTGGTATAATTATTCCTTATTATCCTGGGCATAACATAGGATACTTTTTATCCTGGAAAAATACGTAGAAAAAAAAAACTTATTTTTCAGTTTTATTCATAGACGTTGTTCTGTAGAACCGCGAACTCACGTTGCATTACCCGCAGTGGATTCAGCGCCGTAATATTTATAAGATGTCATTGTCAGAGTTACTCAAAATGGAGAAATAAACCATCCACGCGAAGACCGACATCCGCGCGGACGGAGTCGCGGGCGGAAGCTAGTAAAACATAAAATATATTGACAACGGACAAAAGCACAAAGATGACACAGTTAAAAACCCAACAATATTTGAACAAGACTATAATCAAAATAAATGCAGAATCGTCGAAACCACAGTAAAATATGGTATTAACACACCACAATACAAGGTTACTACGTCGTGTTTCGTGTTATTATCTGAAATAATATAAATGGAGTTATTGATCGCTATCGCAAAGTTATCTTACATCAGGAGAGGAGCAGCCTTGCGAGATCATCAGACGATATGCTCTAGATACTACAGGTAGAAGGATACGCTAAGGTTTTACATATGATATGTTACCACGACTATACCTCTTGGAAAAACTCTTTTGTCGGACTGTCCAAGTTTTTGTTTTAAATCTATTACTGTTAGGTTGGCAATAAGAGACGCATGGATTCTTTAAAATTCAAACACAGAACAATAAAAGCCATGCTGTGATTGGATCGATGAGCCCAATTTAAATAACAGGCGATGTGGTAGCTTCATAATTTTTATTGGCTTCTGTTTCACATTTGAATTTGAAGCAGGCCATTAATAAATTATAAGTTTCTATTTAACTGTTACTTTTGCGCCCACTTATTTTTTCGAGGGGAGATGTGATCATTCTCTGGAACCTCTGCTATCAGAATGAATGAATATCTATGAACCACGAGGTCTAGTGGTCACTAAATTTTGATTGATAATAAAGTCATTTCCTGGGTTAGACAAGGTTCTATTGGGTTTTTCCATCGACCTATTTCGCAGTTTCAGCAATCCGAACATTGGATTTGTATCTGGTTTATGACTGTACCATAACTGTAACATAATTGGCGAAACGTGGGTGTACTTTGAAGACTATAGAATGCACCTCTCAACCTCTGCTCCCCTTCGGAGATTACAGAGATGATTTTATGACTTCATTTGAAATCATATTTCGACGATGAAGAGTCAATAAATAATAACTACAAAAACGCAACTTTACAGGAGGCGTAAAAAACGTTTCAAGTCCGTTTAATTATTTTTTTAGTATATTTGATTTTTTAAATGTTTTATGTAAACTGACTACAACATTATGCTTATGACTACAATATTAATATATTAATCAATGATTTTATTAGTTTTTAGATATATTTTAGATAGATTTTATTAGTATTTGTTGCCATCGTAAATGACGTAACACCACTTAGTATATATTGCAATAATTGTTTATCTTGCAAAATTAATAAGAAACAGACCTAAGATCTTTGCCAGCATGTGCATTACTCTATTCTACAATAAATAATGCAATAAAACAAAAATGGCCAAAATGTTAGATATTATATATTGACTCTTCATCGTCGATTTATGTCCTTATCTTCTAAGAGTGATCTTATTGACTGGCGTAACTATATTTATACCAAGAAGACCATCAATGAACGTGAATACAGCTGCTATTTACAGTATCAATAAGCAGAATGGAATATGCCTATCAGTTATCACGCCATCAGATCGGAGTGTCAGTCACGCGCAATACATAATAATATATTGGATAAACATGTCATACATGATGGACAGAAAATTGTTCGGTGGAAACTTATTTGTTCATGAATTTACTAAATTACTGACAGTAGAAACAGTAATTTGGTAAACGGAGGAATAAATACAATTGTACTCAACGCGGAAATTCGAAATAGTTTCAAGATGGTCATGATGGTGGACCCAGGGAATATACTGAATGGAAACCCCAGTAATAGATGGTTTTCGGCTGATATCATGTTGAAAAAAATGCTAAAACTCCAAGCTATTTGTCGTCAGTAAAATATGATAGAATAATTATGCTTGATGTTTATGATTGAGATACAGAATCCAAGAAAAAGAGAGATTTGTTAAGCGTCTTCCAAGATCTGGAAATAGACACATTTACTACCGATGTTTGTCTAAATTAGGAATTCGGTCGGGAAGGAAATCGGATGAAAGGGGAAGAAATCTTTTAACACCGTAGTATTAATGTGTTACAAGAAATATGTTATTTTAAGGCCTTCTTTAACTTCAAAGATTTGGTATATTTTTAGCTCACCAATACGGTTCTTTTATCGGATTTCAAGAAAATATTAGACGGTTGCGATACGAATTTTATACTTATACAATATATTACAACTTTCAGTTTCATATATAGATTAATACAAAGTCCTAGGTAATGAAGCACAGGGTGTCATTTCCTCAGACTCATTAGAACAAGGAGTATCATGCGACCTGACTGGTATATTATCTGGTGGAAAACTTCCCTAATGTTTCGATTTATGCTAACCGCACGGACAGTTTTAATACCGCGACGTAGGATTTACGTCAATTTAGTTCATATGTGTTATCTCATTTCATTTTTTTCTGCTTTCATTGAAAATGAAACAAACATGACAATTGACTGGAAGCGGCGTGCAATAAACTTGATGGTGTATGACTATCAGAGTTAGACTTGCCATGCACAATTGCACACAGATAGCTATTCTGCATGCCGCTTCCAGTGCGCTATAACTTTGACGGTAAACTGGAGTATTTATGGCTAGAATTAAGGTGGATTACCACGGTTCGTGACATTGCGGACGAACGCCTCTGCTTATCCGCTTATTCGTCCGTCTATTAATTTTTTACACCTTAAAGGATTCCAAACTTTGGCACACAGGTAGACCAAGGTCTGGGATGTAGGACACTTTTTATCCCAGTAGTCTGTTCCTGTGGGACAATTAACACCTGCACGTCAAAGGCAGGCTAGTTAGTTCATATTTTTAAAAGATAAATCAGTTCGGGTAACGGTTATAGGCATACGCGACATCTCGTCGACCCCGATAAGCGATTTAACGACAAAACGCCTGAGCAAGGTCAATGCCCGGTGATTACAATCTTCGTCTAAAACTATGCGGGTTCCGGTACACTCCTTTGTATTCAAACGTCATGAATTAATAACTAGAACAGTTTACCTATCTTAGAATTCAACTGTGACTATTTGTTTCCCGCGTTGTGAGTGGAAATTATACCACGTTTAAAATATGACATAAGGAGATGATGTAGTTTTCCCATTTGTGAAAGAATTTTGGGAAGAGAACAGTAGTTCCGAAGTTTACCCCTTTTTTTTGGGGTAGTACCTACGTCGTCATATGATTTGTCGCACTCTGAGTGAAGCGGACAGGACTGTCAGACTCGTACTGACTCAAGATCACCTTGTTTCTTCAATTGACGTTTGCATCCAGGGCCGCGATACTCTCTCAAGACAATCCCGCGACCCTGAATGGCCCTTATATTCAATCTTAACTTTTACAATAATAATTTAGTAGCTTCTGCTCCCGTGAAGTTCCGTAATTATACCTCGTGATTTTACTACCGGGATTAAAGTGTCCTTTATTTTGGGATTCAAAAGATATTAGTCATGTTATAAAATATCTATGTAACTTTCATCCAAATCAATCCAGCCGTGACGCATGATTACAGTATCAAACATTCAAACATACCATACTTTCACTACTATCACGGAATTATTCTTAGATAAGAGCCAAAACAGCAGATGTTCAGAAGTGTGAAAAAAGCCCATTGTGTCTTGCAGTTTGCAATACAGTAACAAGGCAAAATTCTCAATGCATGTCTACAAAAGGGCCGGTGTACATGAACTGGGGGCAGATGTCTTAAACAAACAATGGGTTGCGTTATATCTCACATTGCCCTGCCCCACTTTCGTGTCATAGGCACCCTATTTATGTGACACATCTCGCTGTCTCGCATACTTTAAAATTCCCGACTAATGAGTAACTGTCGCGGAACTATATAAGCAGGAACGGTAAAGTAACAAGGCGGTTTTTTAGTCAGTAAAGGCTCGATGCCATACTGCAAAAAATTGCATGCGATCGTTGCATGCAAGTTTGAATACACTGCGGATTCTTAATGAATAATGAATTCTTTTGATCAAACGAATACCGCAATGTAGTCAACCTTGCATGCAAGTTGCAACTCGCATGCAGTTCCTAGCATCGTCTAAACGAGGCTTAATAGTCTGATAAATTCTTCCGCCGCATCCAGTGCGAAAGGACTCATTTGATTTTACAGCAGCAAAAAGGTGGTAACTCAGGAATTTGTGCGGAAATTGGCTTCCGAGTTGCTTTTGGTAGGCTGACATTAAATTGACACACTTTATTTTGTGACAAGTCAAGAGACTTTCTCTTTTTTTTCTCTCTCTCTAAAGTTTTACAGCTTCGAAGTTGAATGAATGGAACATTTGAATATTCGGCCGCGACTTTGACCTCTAAAGACACTATGATCAGAGTTCATTTTAAAGGTGACTCAGATTCATTTCCCGATTGTTAGAGCTTTAAAAAACGGTGTGCACAAGCGTGTTTGAACTACATACACAACACGTGGCTACATTGATAAGGAATAGATGAAGAACAAATATTAGTTTCCCAGTAAGCCAAAATGATAACAGCTGATACTTGGCTGTTATCAGCAAGTCATCATTCACATATTAGCCATATAAGATAATGCAGTGGATTATGGGTGTTTCCAATAAATAAGGTCAATATTCGGGTAAGTCCCGATAATCCTGATTGATAGATATTTTTAGATAATAAAAATACTAAGTTACGCGGCATTGCCTGTGATAGAAAATTTTCAAAAGATATTTGACTCGTATTTTTCTTTTCTTACGTAAACCAAACTTGACTAAGATACAATGCTTCTAAAAATCACAAAACATCACTCGGTCGGTATAATTTTACAGGCATTATGACTATCGCATATGATATGATGATATCGCATATCGAAGCGTTTTATCTTTGTCAATATTCACTGATTTAAAAAAAAACTAAAAACACGTGTTCATTATTTTTCAATACTCCAACTGACAGACTAGACAGATTTTCAATTTATTTATGCAGTAAACTACCCTACTGCAGACCTTGGGGTCTTGTAAGACCTTAGTAATATGTCTGATAAATGTTACTTGTTTAGGTAAAAGTTGAAGCAAGAATAAGGCAGTCCCTGAGCCTCTGTCAGATCCTCACACCTTTGCCAGGTCACAGTAATAAATGAATTGAGATCAATCTCATGATATTAATAAAACCTAACTCGAAGTTAGCATACATTGCAACTAGCAGAATGTAATAACATTGTCTCACGAAATGAGGGCACACCCACATGTAACTACATAACCAGATTACAATGTGGGTACTACAGTACTGTCATGTCTAACAATGATTATCATTATTAAAGTAGATTTTTATAAAATGATAATTCATAGTATTCATAGTTTTTCCTGTTATATTGGTGATGAAATCAAAGAAAAATATTTTATTTCATGTAAATGTCTTCATAGGTACTTTAAAAATGAAAAATAGGTTCATTGGAATGAAATATGGTATTGGCTTCCAGTCTGATCAGATACAGCTGAATACCAGACCTATTCATGGAGCAAATGCCCACAAAAATGAAAAATTATTTCATTAAACGAAATATGAGCTAGCTTCAAGTCTCAACACATGTAGCTTTATTTCACTTAGAGCAAATGCTCATATGGCTTCCACAACATAGGAAACTAGGTCAAATTATTTATCAAAATGATTTTTTTTAGAAGGCTTTGCTCTTTACTCTGTTCTAGGTCAAAGATGACTGAGACAGAACCTATGATGTATGAAATAAGGACTTTTATGAGTTAAGAATACACAATTTAATTGCTAACTTTGGTTTTCATGTTACAATAAGATGAACACCACATAAGTATCAAATATTTTTGTAAACAATTCATTCTTCCTTTTACTTTCATTGAATATGTAAGTACCGGTTGCTTTTTTAGAAGTGTTTAAATGGTTAATTCATTCATTTAACCTACTTATTAAATGAATGAAGTAGTAATTTAATAGATAACAGGCATATAGTAAATAGAAGATAACAGTGTTTCTACTGCGGAACAAGTTTTATTAATATTTAGTTAAAATTAAGTCTTTTCACTGAATTAATATCTTAATCTCTACTTATCTATTGGTATGATTATTGATTCAAAAAATTCATTCAAGCTCAATATGATTGAGTTTATACATTGAAAGCATGATGAAATATTTAAGTGACTTGCAAGTTGATGTACAAATTTTTACTTTAATAAGCAACAGCTGGCACAATACTTTATAATGCAAGTTTATCTCTCTCTTCAATAATTAACTGAGCCAAAGATAGGACACCAAAATCTTCCTACTTCAGTTATGGTCACTCAATAGGACATTAATCAAAAACTGCTTTAGCTTAACATAAAAACTTCATGTATAATAAATCAACAATAACAACTGGAATGATAATGAGTAAAAAAAACATTGAAGGCCAGTGGAATCATTGAACAGAACCACTCACTTTCACTACTTCACTATTGAAATGTTAAGTTTCACTCACCCCTCAGTCGTCACAGAGTTCAGTGACAGTGTCTCCGCGAATATCATCTCATGCTCCTCGTTCGTCTTCGGGTCTTCAGCCAACTGACCCTCAGGGGGCACCTGGGGCCCTGGCACATCATGCTCACCAACCGCCACTTTCTGACTGACATTATGAAGTCCCGATAAATCAACATTCGATTCTACGCCACCCTCGCCCTGGAGAGCCTCCGAAACCACCAAAATGAAGAGAGCACAACTGTGGAAAACCATACTAATTAGAATCAACCCATTGCACGCATAAATATGTTACTGTCATCAAATTATATTATTTTCTGTACCTGGATAGCACTGAAATTGTCAGCAAAGACGTGTAGATCACACATAAACCACCCTTCATCGTAATATCAGTGAAATATCCACAGTCCATATCATTTTGTGCGTAAAATTAACACATATTCGCGACGCCTTCAAACTTCACAATTATAATCGAATAATATTACTAAACACACATCACACAAACACAATTAACACATTTTGAGGGGTTGAATAATAATAAAAATTTGCTGCCGTCGCCAAACGGATAAAAATGTAGGAACGAACTTTTGCTCAATTTTACTAAAATCGAATCGTGTAATTTGACAATTGCCAAAATTTTTGTTCCCATTGTAGTTGAAATATTGCTAAAAATAGAGGGTTCTTATTGGTAGAAAACATACATTGTGATCGATTGCGGATTTTGAACCAATGGGAGTTAAACATTTAATACTCTATCTACGTTTTTATTGGCGTAACGTTGATCCCTGTTGATTACGTTTCGTTACACGGTGTTGAAAATTAACACTTTTGTTTTTATTCAATAAAGACTTTGACTTTCCTGAGTTTTTAAACTAGTGAAACACGAATAAAAGGGCATTAAATTGTATAACAACTTGACTTAGCTGAAATAAAATGATTTTATGTCACTGTAAGATAAATTGGTGTTTATGAGAATTTTATTCGGAAATTTAAAAAAATATTTTCATCTGCTTAAATCATGTAAAATGGAGTGTCAGAACATCTGTTCTAGTGTTGTCAAGCTTAAGTATTTTATATCGACTAAATTTTATTCAAAAACTGGTTAAAGTGTAATAAAATATGGTTGAATTTATTACAAATATATTTCGTTCAATCTAGTAATATATTTCTGTAACTAAATGAATAATCAAACTGTTTAGAAGAGTTAGTCATTTATTCTGATAGTTTAACGATCTATCAGGAATCAACTACGAATTTGTGCTCCATAGTCTATTAGAATTAGTTCAACAACTCACCATAGATTAATATACTATTATAGATGGGTAACTTCGGCTTCGCTCGAGGTCGCGAAAGTGCTGCCGTGTAGTGGTTGCTTCATGAACTAAAGCCACTGCACTACATAGATACATATAAGTATAGTGCAGCCTTACTAGGGTACCCAGCTTTTATAGATATTATTGTTATTGCATTGTTTTCATAAATTTGTGATTTCAGGGTAACACAAATCATGAAAACAGTGCATGACATTTTTCTTAAAGGGAAAAAAAAAAGAAACAATATGATAGGTTATTAGTTTTTATTTCTGGTTTTATGTGTTACATAATAATTATGAGCTGCCACTTTCATCTCATCACTTTCATCAAAAAACGTGGTTTTTCCAGATATTATCTGGTTCATATCCTTGCACCAATTATTTAGGAAGAACAAAATTAGTTTTTTTATCATAAATTTTATAGATAAATTTCTATGATTGTTGCATGTTATAAAATTGTAGTTGATATTTATTGTTAACACAAGTTCTAAATAAGCTTTTATATTTTTGCTATGACATTTTGTCTTTAGGACTTCTGTAACAATATTTTCTGAATTAAAAAAAAATGAAAATGCTTCACGACTTGGGTAAGAAAGCCAAGTTTTTGTGCTATCATATTCTTTAATTTTAATATATTTATGATAGTCTTGGATTTCTTCAGACTCGAAATCATGTCTGCAGGTTTGACAATCCATAAAAATATTTTTTTTTAAAAGATAGATGAGCCACCCGCTACATTATGCTACTGCTGCACATTTTTCTTTGTTTTCGGGATTTGATAATAAATTTTCTACATCTGCGTCCCCTATGCATAAGTGCTCCTCCGCTATTTCATAGTTAACATTAATTTTATCTGGTTGAGGCTGGTTTTCAGTTAAAATTTTCTTTAATGAATGTAACAATTCAAAATTGTCTTCTTCACAATTTGCCCCAACCGATTTGTATGATGTAATATTACATATCAGTAACGATTTATAAGCGTTAATAAAAGCGTGAGCACTTGGCATATTATTGCGGAGACCATGTGCTCTTATTGCCCCAAAGAAATTTTCTAAGGGGTCTTGATTAATATGGCGCAGCAGTATCGATTTCAAACCTGCAGAATGCAAATCCTTTGTCAAGGCGAGAAAAGCTTCGATAGTTTTTACCCAACTCGTTAAAGACGGCACAGTTGCTCTGTGACCAGTTTTTGTGATGAACGTCATGGATTTCAATATTGGTAAACTTCTATACCACAATCTGTGATGTGGAGATTGCCGAGTTACAGCACATCTATAAATTTTTCCTATGTCAGGTCTATGGAAATTGCCATTGACAGAATCGAACAATTTATCAAAAAATAGGATGAGATCGGCTGTGTCCATACTTTTTTTTGGGAGTCTCCCTTCATCTGAAAAGAAAAAGTTTTTAATTAACTTTGATTTTTTCCATCAATAATCAAAGATTCACTAACGATTTGGCCAGACTAAGGTTTAACATACATACATAAACTCACACCTATTTCCCGTAGGGATAGGCAGAAACCACAGAGCGCCACCTAAACCAGTATGGTTTAATTAACGTATCACTAACGCAGAGCCTACTACTGAAGCTACAAATGATTATATTTTTTTTACAGGAAGTTCCTTTACTATCAAAGCAGACACTAAAAATATTTTTTGGAAATTCCACCTCCCAAAACCTATGTTTAGTATTCTCACTTAAAACACCAATAAAGCTTGATAAAATTATCACAGAATTTAAGTCAAATACTGTTCGTAAAAATGTTCAATGTTACAAACCTGCCATGTACCCCATAGTCAGGCCAACTGTATTGCTAAACACTTGTGTGCAGTGTTTGACTCTCATTTTTGGTATTAGCTGTGGATATACATGCTGAGCTGTTAACTTTTGCATAAGCTTGACTCCTCTGTATCTTGGTCCTCGTTTATATAAAGCTTCTATGTGTGACCAGGAAGCTAACTTTATTTTACCATCTTCTTTGAATTTTAAATCTTTGGTAAGCAGGTTATTTCTAACGCCCTTCATGAGATGAGGTGGGTCATAAATTGGGTATATTTTTTTTGAATCTATCTCAAAAAAGCCTCCAGGATAATTTTTGCCACACCTTAAATAGTCTCCTTCAGTTGCCTTCATCAAAAGGTTAAGTGCAGCCATATTGGTGGCTCCTTGGTCACACACTGTAGCAACCACATTTAACCCAATTTCATTTAAAGAATGAATAATATGTTTAATTTGCTTGCATAAATCTGCCGTTTTAGTGCTTCCTTTGCAGAATGAAAATGATATGGGTTGTTTGTATTTTTTACAAATACCCCTTATCATGAAAACACACACATGGTCACAGAATGTCTTTGATCTCTCTTCACCATTATCAAGAAAACCGTGGATAATATCAGTGGTCTTGTCATAGTATAAATTAGGTGCTATGGCCATTTCGTCAAAAATCAGGCAGCAATACTTGTGACGGGCGGGCATTTTTTCTACTTTTTTTTTTAAATGTTGATATATTATTTTGTTGAATCCTGGCTCTAGATTTATTTTGCAAAGCAATTTCTCCAAAGTTTTTCGCTTGGGAAGTATGCACATTTGACTTAGTATTCGGTATGCTCTAGGGGAAGGCTTGTTTAAAGATAAACAGAGAACTTTCTCATCTAGAGTAAAACGCCTCCCTGCAGGTTTCTTTGCAAACTGCTTGATCTGCATTGCGAAAAATGTCTGAGCTGCTGGTGTCATTTTTTCTTTCACCATTTGATAGGCAGATGATTTCATAATTTTTTCTGCCATCATTATTTCCATTTTTAGCTTTTTGTTTGTATTGCGAGCTTTGCGCAATTTTGATTTGACTTCAGATATTATTTCTTTCAGCTTCTTTTCTGTTGCAGTCAAAGGTATGGAAATCTTATAACGACCTGAAAAATAAAAACAAAGTTATGCATTGGGTATTAACTATAATACCTATTATAATGGTAAAATTTGCTTGTTTGTTTGTATGTAGGGGTAATCTCTGGAACAAATTATTCTATTCCAAATATGTTTTCTTCTGGTAGGAAGCTACAATATTCCTGACTGCTATAGGCTATAAATTAAATTTATTACATCATGTTTATTAACTGAGCTATCACATTTTTGTCCGGGCGGTGGGATGCGACGCGGTTGGTCGGGGCCTAAACATCACGCAAACGAGAACGAAAAATTTGCGGGTAGAAGCTAGTTTAAAATATTATTATACAGTATGTATAGAATATTTATTTTGAACATCATTATTTGTTTACAAGTGTTACATCAATATTCATTACTCATAGTACATAACATCACGCCTGTAATCCCCGGAGGGTTAGGCAGAGGTGTAAGTACCTAATAGTACACCCACATTTCGCGAGTTATGTTTATGTCCCATGTATTAGGAGGCGAACCTATTGCCATCAACTGGGCACAAATCCAGACGCCGTGGCTGCTACTGAGAAATTCCTTTAGAAAAACCCAATAACACTTTGCCCGATCTGGGAATCGAACCTGGGACCTAATGCTCAGCAGTCGCGCTTGCTACTAGATAAATGAGGCATTCTACTTATAGTATTTTAATAATTATTTTGTTTTTTATTTACCTGGATTTGAAGATACTTCTGTGTCCATTTGAACTGGTCTGGTAGAGGCCATCTCCATTTGAAGTAAAGCAGATGGCATTTCAATATTCATTACTGTAATCACAATAGCAAAACCAAATTAAAAAATTGTATTTTTTATCAATTACCAACTGCAAAAAATCTATCAGCAAAATTGGTCGACACTATCTTTGGACTACTGTATAATATTTACCTGGCCTCGAAGATATATCTGTGTCCATTTGAACTGGTCTGGCTCCGGCTGTCTTTATTTGAACTGAAGTAGATGGTAGTTCAATATTCATGACTGTAAGAACATAATAAACATAAATTAACATTGGGTTGTTTATTAATTATTAAAGAAAAGTGCGAGTCGGAGTCAGACACGAAGGGTTCTGTACCACTGTAAAATATTTAACTAATTATTTATATATTTAACTAGCTGTTCCCCGCGGTGTCACCCGCTGCTCAGCCCCTAACCCCTTACCGCATGAGTTTTTATTTTTTTCTGGACAAAATATATTTGATAGTTCTTGACATGTACTATTAAGTTAGTTCAAGCAGTTTTCCAAAATCCGATTACTTTTCGAAATATGATAAAAAACTCATTTTTCCCATATATGGCATATTATGCAGTAAAGGCAACTAAAACCAATTGGACATAAATGGCATACTATGCATTGCAGTAAAAGCATCTGAAACTAATTGCCATATTTGGCATCGTATGCTATAAAGGTAATTTTAAGTCAATCTTCAGTTTGTAAATTAGAAGGTTTGAAAAATAAAAGTCATTATTTAATGAAAATATAAGATAATTTTAATGAGATCTGTTGCACTTAGGAACTTCACATTTTACACAAAACTTTGCCGCAGCGTAGATTCGCCTCTCGTCTCTTCATTCCGTAAGATGAAACGATTTAAAGCAATTCCTGTCTTTATTTAAACAAAGGTGTATGTTACATTTCTCACATTTTATGTAAGATTTACCTGAGCAACCATACATCTTACAAATTTGGCGTTCCTGTGTGTATGCAGGCAAATGATCTAAACCGTCATGGGCAATTTCGGGTAGAGGTAAATCGATTCGTCGTTTTCTTTTTCTTTTAGGTTCTTCGGCAGCAGGTCTTCCGCGATTTCGTGTCGGCGTATAAAATGCTTGGTTAGCTCTTGTTAGCGCTTCGGCCAATAGTAATTTATAATCCAGCAATGGCATGTATTGTTCATGCGTTTTACGCCACAAAATCCAACTATTTACGCATGTTAGATCGATCATGTGGAAAAATATTTTATGATACCACTTCTTGCTCCTCACTTTTATACGATAATAACCAAGCATGGAATCTAGAAGGTCAACACCTCCCATATATCGATTATATATAAGCACAGCTTTTGGGCAAGGCACAGTCTCAAAAACTTTTTTCTTTCTGTTAAACCTTTGAACCTCTCCCTCGGGATATTTTCCAACATAGGTTGATGCCAAGTTGACAACTTTGTTATCCAACCAGGTTACCACGGATATATCCACGTCTTCTACCTCTACGACCTTTTCAACGCTGAAACCTCTACCTTTTTTTGTCATTTGTCCAGCATTTGGTAGGTCATGGTTAGGGAGGCGTTTCCGATTTACAGTACCTAACGGAAGTATACCTTTTTTATGTAATTCAGCCATAAGCTGCAAACTTGTGTACCAATTGTCAAAGAACAATTTATAATTCATGTTTTGTGGAATACTGCTTGATAAGCGCATGGCTACATTACTGCTTACTCCCAAGTCAGTTTGGCCTTCCAAAACAACATTCGACTGTGCACCTGCATAGAGCTCAAAATCATATGTCAGCCCTGACGCACCACTCAAAACAAAAGCCTTATAACCCCATTTGTGTGGTTTTTTAGGGTTGTAGTTTTTTAAAGTAGTCCTAGCTTTTGTTGGTATTACTTGCTCGTCAATTGCCAAGTATTCTTCTTTAGGTAAAAGCAACAATCTCTCGCGAATTTTGTTTATAAGCGGTCTTATTCTTTGCAGCTTGTCATAATTGGGGTCATTAATAGGAACAGTGTCGTCATTGTTAGTAAAATGAAGAAACCTCTTCAGTTCTTCAAACCGATTGCAAGTCATTGCATTACTTATAGGTGTGAAGCTAGAACAGCTATTCCAGTAATGACGAGTAGTAGGGAAATGCATGATAGACATGTATATTAGTACACCTATAAACTTTTCAAGCTCTTTGCCTGTCATTCCTAATGCCGACCCTCGCGTTTGTTCCGAGTAACGACACATTTCTTGCGTTATATATTCAATCGTGTCTGGAGTGAATAAATATAAGAAGAACTGAAGAGGCGTATCCAAATCTTTAATTTCTTGAGGAATATTTTGATCTCCCAAAAAGGCGCAATCAGCTTCATTATAATCTAGAGATTTGTCTTGCCAGTTTAAACGGACAGGTATATTTTTGCGTTTGGTTTGCGAACGCGATGGACCAGCAGCTAAGGGATCAACAGAAGCCTGCTCACCTTCATCTGAAGAATCCTCATCAGAATCTGAGGGGTAAATAATTACGTTTCTTCGTCTCGTAGAATTCCCACAGGGTTCATAGTCTTGATCATCCGGATCATCCCCCGCTAGTTCATCATCATCATCTTCGCTTTCATTTGGTATATCAAGACCGTAGAATCGTATTGGGTCCATTTTTCTGAAAAAATATCAAATAATGCTTCACTGCATATATTCCCAGATCAGGCCGAATGCAAAAATAGCTACTAATGCATACAATGCCAAATATGGAAAACTAACTTTCACGTTACTTCATAGTATTCCACATTTGTCATGCTAAGGTTTGGCATGATTTTCGCTAAACTATAACTTTTTACTTACATGTTTTCCGTGTTTTCAGACCTTTGATAGATCTTCTTAGCACCACGATATGAAGCTCGAACGAAAACTCGACACACAATCACAAAATGAATTTTAAAAACTTGCAAATACCAACGACAAATTTCAACTGCCACCGACTGACTTTGACACGTTATAGTTTCGTTACGCGGTACACTAGATGGCAGCACATGTATGTTTATTGAAGCTTAGTAGTTGCCTGATCTGTCCTAATATGCCGTTAAGGGTAAAATAACGTCATTTTTTATTTCTGAACGTTTGAAAATAAGTATCCATATTTGGGTAGCTATGCGGTAAGGGGCTAAAGGTCGTACCGTGATGTTATATAGCCTATAGCCTTCCTCGATAAATGGACTATCCAGGATAAAAATAATTTTTCATTTCGATCCAGTAGTTCCTGAGATTAGCGTGTTCAACCAAACAAACAAACTCTTCAGCTTTTAATATAAGTATAATTTAAAGAAAAAAACCGGCAAGTGCGTATTAGACAATGCATAATGAAGGGTTCCATAGTTGGGGTGAATTTATTTCAAGAACAAACATAACATAGTAGTCGATGAAAACATGTTGATTGGAGATTTACCATGTTATTTTAAGACCATAGATTTGTTATAAATTTACCTGTAATCTATAGGTATAGAACTATTTTTGTATTGTTTTCTTTTTGACTGCTCTAGCCAAGCGCAACATTTCATACTCACAGATACAGTCAACATTAGCATGTCAGTGGCAGTGAAGCAAATATAATATAATAGGTAAGATTTACCCCTGCCAAAAATCGCTAAACTCGCCTAAACCTTTATATTTCACAAATAATATTAAGTATTCTATTAAAATTATAAAAACCCTCACAATAATTTCACTTAGGAGGCCTTGATGCTTTTTGTTATTATAAATTTCCATTAAAAGTTTACGTAGTGAATCATTTACCTGGCCTCGAAGATAAATCTGTGTTGATGGGAATGGGTCTGGAAGAGGAGGTTGTCGTCATTTGAATTGCCGTAGATGGCAGTTCAATATGCCTGTGCTCACCAACATGTACACCTGAAATTTATAGAGTTATTATTAATAGGGATGAACACAACCTTTTGGGATAAAAGGATTTATTCATAGAAAACCGTTATCATCATCAATCAAAATTTAAAGACCATACATCTACTTTTATGAAAATTTAATATTTTCAGACACAATTTCTAATAATAAGACTGCGTAATATTAATCTGCTTAAAAAACTTCTTCATGAAGTAAGTTTCAATTTTTAAATTGCTTAGTATTTCACAAAACAAGACATTGTTACATTATTTACCTTTACTTTTTTCCATCAATAAAAAGAGTAGGTATAGTGTTTTAAAAATTAACAAATTTTACCTGGAATTTCAAGTGTTGGAATTGCCAGTGCAGTTAGTTTCATATTTGGAAATGTGTAAACTTCTTCAAAATGTTTATGACACACTTTTCTGTTCTTATATATAAATTCATTATTTTCTCCAATAATATCTCCTCCAATTTTCATTACCCAAGTGCGAAAACGTTCTATTTGAGCAGGATTATTTGGATTTGGAAACCGATGCAACGGCATTCCTAAAACATGATAATTAAGAACTTGTTACAAGATGTTCATCAAACATAAAATGAAAAGAAAATGTAACATAACACTCAAATTATAATTTTAAACTTGAACATTTAACTGTTTTTTGTTCCATTATAAAATAAACTTGTATCTTGGTTTAGTAAAAATAATGAGTGGTCTGGAATCAAACACATAATACTACTGACATAATTATATTATGTTTAGATATTTGTTACTCAACCACACTTCAACAGCTGAATAGGTTCGGGCGAACACAGGTACACCATGACCTGGATTAACTTAAAGGACATTTTTAATCCAGGAAACAGGTTTCCATGGAGTAATCTCCCATCACTAAGCAGACGAAGAATAATAAGAATGTGAGAATTGGCTAAGTAGTATGTTTGTTGTTCAATTACATACTAGCTTATGCCCGTGTGAAGTTGGGTAATTATCCCACGGGAACGTCATACTGGGATAAAAAGTATCCTGTTTTAATCACGGTTATAAACTATCTGGGTACCAAATTACATCCAAATCCGTTCAGCAGTTTTTGCTTGATTGAGTAACAAACATCCAAAAATCCAAACACCCACACTTTCACATTTATAATAATAATAGTAGGAATAAATCGGTAAGAATTACAAGTACATAGGTGGGTAATTTCAGCAATAAAAGTAGTAACTTTGAACTAATACAACTTTTAAGTAGGTACCAGTTACTTAATACGTAAGGAATAATGTTATTCTAAGCCGGAAAACGGGAATTCTATAAAATGTCGAAATTCTACACATTGCCGGTGATACGAATAAAAAATATACTCAGACTGAGACAACTTACCGCCTCCAAGTTTCATGGAACAGCCGGGAACACAACAGGACCTTTGAGCCATCTTAAACTTATCGGGTAAAGTAAAGCCGGAGGAACAAAGTTCAACTACACGTACTCTAGGAAAACAAAAGCGAGAAAACACGAAAATACAAGAAAATTAACAGCATAGGCGCATACACACCAACCGAAAAAAATCTTGTGAAAAATTCAAAACAGTGTCAATGTCAAATCAAGTCAAATGTCAACGTCCTTATAGTGTCATCGTTATTTCATAGTGCCATCTAGTAATAATCCTTCTATAAAATTACAAGCAGCCTTTCTTTTCTTGAAGCGGCTAATAGATGGCAGTGCTTACAGCGTACCGTGCCGTTTGTTCTAAGATACCACGGCAGACTCACTACTCATACTACACAAGTGCTGTCATCGACGTCAACAGGCGTTTAGCGATTTGTCGGTTCTTGCTATATTAAATTCGAAAAATGGAAGCTTTATTTGCAATACCTTTCACGGTTCTCGAAATACCTAACATTAAGATTAAAAAGCCGACATGGCTACAAGCTCCGTCTGCCATGACAACATTTTCTTTGGTACTGCTTTCATACTTCTTAGTGACCGGAGGTTAGAAGATTGTTTTGTAAGATTGACAATAAATTTCTTATTGGATTCGTTTCAGATTGATAATAATACGTGTTTTTGCTTGTAGGGATTATATATGACGTGATTGTGGAGCCGCCAAGCGTGGGTTCAACGACCGATGAGCATGGGCACAGTCGGCCGGTCGCCTTTATGCCAAATCGTGTAAATGGACAATACATCATGGAAGGACTGGCGTCCAGTTTTCTCTTTTCCCTTGGTGGTCTTGGTTTCATCATCCTCGACCGCACACACAACCCATCCACCCCTAAATTGAACAGAATTTTGTTAATTTCCGTAGCTTTCCTGTGTATTCTTGTATCTTTCTTCACAACTTGGATATTCATGAGGATGAAGCTGCCGGGATACCTACAAAACTGATTGTTTACTGAAGTAGAGTAAGCAAAGTCATAAAATGTTTTTAATAAGTTTATTAAATATTTTTTATATTCCATCAAGTGTTATTTATTGTTGGCATCTGCTTTCATTATGTCCTCCTACCATTTTAATATTCCATTTCCTTAGCTTCACTGTCAGTAGGCAGTATTTATAACATTCTAACACACCATTGTTCTTATCATTGTCACGCTTCATTCCGTTCTTATCACTTATGCCACGGTTAGTGTGACATGTTTTTAAGATTACACATTAAAATATTGTCATGCCTGTTATCCATGAAAAAGGTAGGCAGTGGTGTATACTACCATCTTACAACCATGTCTTGAAAGATAGATAGAATACACTTTATTGTACACCAAAATTCAGGTGTACAATAAAGTGAAAAACAACAACAAAATTCATTCATACAAAAAACAGTTTTACAATATTTCTAATTCTATGGTTACAACGGCTGTCTTATCGCTAACAGCAAGTACTTCCAGACACTATTTAGGGGAGGGTTCAAAATCAATTTGTATTTTACTAGCTTTTGCCTTCATGTAAAACATAAATTAACCCACAGGAAAATAATACTGCAAGAAAAGGTATCCTATAATAATCAAACCAGATTATAAACTGTGCTTAATTTCATCTTAATTGGTTTAGTCAGTTTTGAGTAAAAATGTAGAATAGAACAACTTTACACAAAAAAATTATCAAGTTATGTACTTTATTAAATATTACTAGAATTAATAAAACAATAAAAGCCTCACGAGTAATATAATTTAATACTTAAATATTTGGCATTTCATTACAAAATTTGTCCTGAAAAAAGAACACAAAAACATCAAAATTATTACTTAAGATACCTATATTACAACAAAACATTTGAATGTAAATTGAGAGATTCACAATATATGTATATAATTGCAATTAAACTTATTATTATTAAAATAGGGAAGACAAATGCATTTTTAATTATATAAATATCTTATCTAATCTATAGCTCTATCTTAGACAGACATGTTGATGCAGCCTGAGTAAAGTTTTTTTTGGGATGGCAAAATCATCAAATGAATCTTCTCGCCCTGGGTGGAGCAGATGGGTCTGGCAGTCTCTTATTATCATAAAATCCTCCCTGTTACTTTAGTTGCCCTTTGCGTTCCAGGGCCACTATATAAATAGGTTTCTTACATAAATATTTACTAGAAATGGTACAGCTGTATGTTGCAACTACGTAAATATAAAACAAACAACGAAAGCTATTGAAATTGTATGGTATAGAATGATTGACCCATGCTTGGATTTCAAAGTTACAATTGTTATTTCCCGCAATAAATACATATTACACAATTTAAAAAAAACTCCCGGCTCATTCACTATTGATAGTCAAAGACCTGAACAGATCTTCATAAATTATAGCTTAATGCATCTTGTTCACAACATCTTTTAAACAAAAAGACTATATCAAAATCGGTTCATTAGTTTAGGAGCTAGATGCTAATACACATACTTATTAATAAAATATTTGTAGAAACGGAATACTAAGATTATTTTGAGACACACAACATAAGAGTTATATTGAGAATGTTTGAGTATGTAGTGGCAAAATGTTGAGTATATCACTGGTGCTTCACAGTCTTATTCTAAATGCACTGAAAAAAGAGAGAAAACCAGAATTAGCAAAAGGATCATCATACAACTCAACCATGACACCATATCATAAACACTGAATACTGGCGAAATGTAGTTAAATTAAATAGGATTTTGTTGCTAATTCCATTAAGTATTTTTTTTTAATTTTTATCCTTTTGCAATTGGTCATCAGACCATAACCAAGTTCGTTCCTAACAAATGGCCATTTATCAAGGAACAATAGTAAATATTATTTATTCTGTATTGTGGGTGCGTTTCAAACGTCTCACATTAATACGAACAGCCAAACCCAGAATTACTATACTTGACAGAACAGTTAGCACAGTGGCTGATATTGGACTGCTGCGCTGCGTCGTGTCGCGGGTTCGATTCCCGCACGGAGCTAATATTTGTATGATCTACAAGTAGTTGTTCTGGGTCTGGGTGTTTGTGTATGTGAGTTTATATGTTTGTAAACGCAGTCATGGCTGGCAATGTTTTTTTTTTAAAAAACATTTTTTTGTTAATTTTTTTTTATTTGTTCTTTGCGCGAACAAAACTCATGACATGCAGAGCAGCAGACAATTTTTTAAATACTGCGCCAAGAGATAGAATAAATACACAATTATGTGTAAAAAAATAGTGGATGCTACAATGCACAAATATTCAATAAACTTACTGGCAGAAATCAGAGCTCTTATCGATGATATGTTCAAACTCTGCAAATGATAATGCTCCATCGTCATCTAAGTCAGCTTCTTCTAGAACATTCTGGACTAACTGTTGGATCTCTGAGTCACCGAGTTTGAGCTCAGGGCCACATAACCTTTCAATCACTTCGCGCAAGTCTGATACACCAATCATGTCATCACCATCAAAATCTGGAAAAAGAGAGAGGTTTCTTTATTTCTGCATCATTGATTGTAAATTGCACACAGGAAAGATTTGTGTAAAAAAAGTTGTCTGATAATCAAAAGCTTATGTAAAAGTAATACGGTTCAGTTTGACTTGATTGGACTGTAATATAGACATTTAATTTTGCTCCCAATGCATAAATTGCATGCTGTTTCAGACGGACCCATATATGGCTGTGTATGGCCCACTGTACATGTATCAGATTGATATCCTATCAGAATATGAGAGGAAGGGTGGTGAGAATGCATCTTTGTTTGCAACTCTCACTTGTACACTATAATTTCTTCTATGTCTGTGGTAGCTCTGTTGAGATTGACAGTTGTGATTATAAACACTCAAGAGGGAGTTTAAAATTATTATAGCCTCAAGATCTTACCAAATATTCTAAAAGCATGCTCGGCCTTCACTGCCTTCGGAGCCATCTCACTGAACACGGACATCATATCAAGGAAGTCTTCAAAGGTGCAGTCCCCATCATTACTGGAGCTAAAGACCTTGCATATCCGGTCTCTGAATGGGTTCACACGTAATTCAGGATATTGCAGTATCTTAGTCATCGGGAGCTTTGCATTCTTATTGTGACCCACTTTTTCAGGCGCTAGGGCTTTGAACTTTTGGTGAGCACTGGAAATGTAAGATAGTATTGGTTCAGTTAATGAAAAGAAATTTTAGTATCACTGGAGTTAATGGAAACTTGAAATGTTTTTATTAACTCCTCCTAAATGTTACTGGTTTTCGATGCCGGGGTCGCGGGACTCAAGAATTACTGTGACCCCGGTACGTAAAGGGCTATTAAAGAACACCGTGGATTTTAGTCAGTCAACTCTGACAGTCCCATCCGCCCTGCCCTGGGTGGGAGGACTCATTTGATGATTTTACCACGATAAAAAAAAAGAAAAAAGGTTACTGGTTTTCGGTGGGAAGCTGACCCCAACATAACTGAGAAAAGACTAGGCAGATGACAATGATTTTATGTCCATGTACAGGGAAACCTAATTTTAGCTTAACTATTGAGTGTAATGACATATCACAGTCTGAAAATATTCTGTGATATTTCATTTTGAGCTAGTGAATACATACTATTATCATCATCACATATTATGAGCGTAATTTAGGTTAGCAACGAAAAAATTATTATGAAAAATACAAGTTCAGTTGACATCATTTACCAGAAGTCATATTCTTAGAATTAGTTAATACTTCCAAGTGAAGAGATGTAAAGAGTGTATAACAAAAGGTTTGTACTCACTATAAGACTTCTTTCTTGGTAAAGTAAGTGAGATCCTGTAAGAAATTACGAAATTATTAGTCATCTTACAAAAATCCACTTTATCCACACTTGGTTATACTATCACAAACGATAAATATAATTTACCTCGTAGTCCTGAAGTTCTTCTTCAGTGAACTGGCTTTTTCCTTGGCCCATTTTATAAAAACAAACTTGATTAAATTATTCAGAAACTAATTATTTTTAATTTAATGAGATACTTGTAAACAACAACACGAAGATCTGAGATTCACGGTGGGGAATAAGTGGTTGGGGAGGGAGGTATGTCAGCTGTCAATGTCAATTTGATTTACGCGTTTAGTTAGTTCAGTCATGAATAGTAAAAAAGGGGAAACGTATTGCAATAAAAATAAATACAAATAGATTTCTATGAACTTTATTTTAATACAGCAAAATATTTACAGACTAGTTGAGCCGTCTTCCTCAAAATTTATTACTCATCATCGCTTTTATTATCCACAGTCTCTGAAAAAATATAGATATAGTAACGATATTTGATTTAAGTACTTTTTATTAATTTGACTCAACCAGGATATAAGTACCGTTAGCTTTTATTCTGGAAGCAAACAATGAGCCTCTCTTATAAGGCCCACCTGGAACAAGCTCACAGAGCATAGGATAGTTCTTCTTACATGGCGTCGATACCCAAGTCCTGGATCTCGTGAGAAGTACACAGTCAAAGTTTTTGCGGGCCCTACGCGGACTGCCAGGTGCCCAAGCACGGTATGTGGAGCAGTCTAAGGCGTCACCTGATAAAATCAAATCAGAGATTATAATAACTACAATGTTGATTACTTACTTCAGTTGTAAAACGTGTAAATGGCAGTAGATCCTCACCTCGAAATTACCCACCAAGGTAACCTTTTTCAGTTTAGTTCAGCGAAGTTGGCAATCAATTGACTGCGGAAAACTGTACGACAAAGCTGGTGCTTCGAGAGGCGACAATCAGTGATGGCATTGATATTTAGGGTATATATTATTATATTTGATCTTAGCTTACCACTAACAGTAATAAAGGCACTTCCATTCTTGCTTCTCATTCCAACAAAAGCCATCTCTATACTATTGCCGGCCAGCAACTGCGCCAGCGCATCAGTTCGCTGCTCGCTCGTGACGTCAGCGGGCAAACTGCTCAGGTTCTTGCACTCACGGAACCCTAGAGTGTAGTTCATCTTCTTTGTGATGATGAAGAACATGCCCAAAGCTGGGACGCAGGATGAGTTTACGTGGGCTGGAAATGCCGAGACTATGTTCTTAATAAGCTCAAATATGAGGGTTTTTTTGATTCTTAAGTAAATCAAAGGTTATATTAGCTGGTGAAACTTCACAGACGGTAGACGCAAGATATTTTTTTAACTTTTGCCCCGCACTTAAAAGTTGCTCCGGTGTCGTGAGTGCGTTTACAAACATAGAAGCTCACATGTTACACAAACACCCGACAACTACTTGTAGGTCATACAACAACAAATATTTGTTCCGTACGGGGATTGAATTCGCGACACGCTTTTGGGGAAAGATTTTGACGGTCTCTTTCTGTCTCGGTCTACCATGTCAAGCATTGTATCCTCGATCAAATGTCTGTTATAGAGCTTCAAATATTTATCAAAGTTAAACTTACGAATAGGCCTCGCATAAATACTGTAATAGTCATATCTTGAATCATTCACCATGGAGAGTCCCCCATCGGCCTCAGCGCACTTTAAAACTTCACAGGTATAGTTGGCAGTCAAATTACTCCCACTCCAGGCTTCTGGAGGACTAAAGTTGATGGCTAGGCCCTTCTTCTCAATCCCTAGCCTTTGGCAAGAGGTCAGGGAGGTATAGTTAGCCTTGGCGACCATGCCAAGTTTGGATCTATAACATTTCTCCATAAGGTGGTATTTTGGAGTTTTCAATTGAGAATCGGAGGAGCATTTAGGTTCGGCTTTGACTGTTGTGTGCGTAGTTGATAATATTACTAGCAGGATAATTAACATTTTGGATGGTCACTGTTTTATCTACTTACTACACCTTCTAAAAACTTTTACCATCGATGAAATCACATTAATTTATTAATACCTTGACTGAACCGTTTGTTGGATTATAGCCAACTCATAGCGAAAAGAAGTGTGTCCCAGCAGTGGGAACCTCAGGTTAATAACGTTTCTGCACTGCAACGGTAAATAGTGTTATGCTTATTAAACTTATAACTTTAGCACTACTTTTAGGAACGCGAATTTAAAAACGCCTGTAGTATTTGACATAGCAACATTCACACCTGTGCAACAATAACGCAGATCTTAATTATTGTTGTATTTCTCTGCAGGCGTTGTTAATTTTGGAGAAAATCCACAATACACAATTCTTTACGGCACTACTTTTTAACAATATCACTATTCAGTTACTAACTTTTTCACGGGGTTCCGCTGAAAGTGAACCTAGTACTACTTGTTCCGTGTTCGAAATAGGACCGATTAACGTCAACTTCCGTCATGGCTGACGTGATGATAATATAATAAGATGGTATGACATTGATATTCACATTGTGATGTGACCTTCAGTGACTGGTTAAACTTAGGGCATTTTACAGATCCTCATTTCGATGAATCGAGTCAGGTGGCACATAGAACAAACAGCAACGCTACATAGTAGGTCCTAGGACAGGATATAAATTAAATCTGCCTGTGCCTAAAAACCACACAAAACACCAAATTAAATCAGAGCAAAACAGCTGTGTGTCAATTTAAAAAATAAATCGAGGGACATACACGCTTTTTAGTAATCACGTCTTAGCCAACAGGTTTTATTCAAAAAAGTTGATACTGTCCGAAAACAACAAAAAGCTATTTCAAAAAGCGTCAAAAATCTAGTTGTCCCATTCAAACGACTGTCATCGATTTGGAAATGTCATTTTACTCAAATTTTATTGAGGCTTATAATTTAATTAATTAATTTACAAAGAAATAAGCTTGGTGATAGTGCGTGTGAAAAAACAAAATGGGTTGTTTTTACTCTAAGAATATGGAGGAGGTGAGTGCCATCAAAAATTGTGTGTGGTCTGCTGCTACGAAGGGGTGACGTAAGTCAGCCAGACTTGTCGAGGTCCCTCGGTTTATAATCAAGCAATCTAGAATGTCCATAGCGTTTATACGTTCATACTTTACGATAATTAAAGCTACAATTAATGATTTCCAGGGTAACGCCAGAATTAACGCTGAAAAATTCAATCAAATGCAGTATTAGACCTAATGTGTGAAAAGTATCGGTTTAGTGAATTGTAAGGGGTGTACTCTAGGACTGCGGTTACTTCATAACGACTAGTTCACGAACACGATATCAATCAGTCGCAATTCTATTTCAATAATTTCAGTCTGAGCAGATAAAATGCTGTCCTCTAACACTTTAATCAAATTGACTTCTCAATTTCCTTTTCCTTCTTTATTACTTACTCAATTATGCAGGACATGGTCTACGATATGACTCCAATCCGGCATTTGCCCGTGATCTTCGTGAACGGAGTCCCGGGTGCCGGCAACCAAACTGTGGCGCAGACCATTTCAAATATAACGGGATATACAATGATAAGACCCGGAGAGTTGGTGAGAACTGAAGCGGGTAAGGACACAGCGAGAGGACGTCTGATTGCTGATAAGTTACAGGCACAGGACACTATACCAGAGGTAAGCCCGATTCTTAAAGAAACTATCATGAAATCTATCAGGATAGTCTTTTGTTTTTGGAGAAATCTGAGTGAATCCATTTTCTAAGCGTCATCGTGATTCATTAGGGATAATGGTAGGGTAAGTAATCTTGGGAATAAAAGTAATCGCAAAGTTTGACCACAGTCACTAAATGAAACTTGTTGCGAGCCAACTGCAAAACTTATTTCGTAATGATAGAGTCCGTAGTGAGGGTTATAGAAAGCCACAGTCAACTATCAACCACAAAGGCAGCGTATATTCCTTTCCTCATTGCAGCAATTGACAGTGGATTTGATAAAGGAGTCGATGCTAATGCAGCATGATGCAAAAGGCTTCATCCTCGTTGGCTTCCCCAAGAACCCACGTATGTCGAGCATCTTCAACAGGCAGGTGAAGTGGCCAGAAAAGATTGTGGCACTTGAAGTTGATAACGAGGTAAGGATTTATTTTAAATTTACTTTTGATAGGGTGAAAGAGGAGACCTTCCTTCCCCATACAAGTTTTTATTTTGAAAATCCATTCTTCATCATCATATATGATCTTGTTCCACCCTTTACTAACTACAAACCAATATGTTTGCGCCTGCGTTATTTATGCGAGTTCCACTAGGTAACTCGAGATATTGAAGATTTAGGGCGTCTGTCACGGCCGGTTTTTTCAAGGGGATATTCTTATTGTATCCCACGCCACTCGTATGTCCAGCTTCGTGAACTATTTATAAATTTTCAAATTAGTCGTTGCGCCAGGTTCACCTCCGCGGCGTGTCATGACAGCGGCTATTGCGTGACACGCTGCGAAGGTGAGCCGAGACTAACATCCGAATTGTGATTAATCCTCTATTACTAAGGGCTATATACAAAATTGTCGACAGGGTCATGGCCTGCCCTGCGCCCGGTAGTTTTAAATCCGGTCGTGAACAAAATCACATACGCTGCTCCGTTGTTTTGATTCGCAGGTGGCAGCGACGAGGCTACAAAGCAAACTATCAGAATTGGGCAGACCAGAATCGGAGATCAACGCAGCCAGACAGATCGTCAAGGAGGCTGCACACAAAGTCAAAAATGTACACAAACGGTTTGGAGGACATGTTATAACGGTAAGCATTCTGATTTCGGTTAAAGTTGGAAGGAGTAAAAGATTTTAGACATAAACTGCACTAACAGCAGTTATGTCAGCTGATCAAGTTCAGTTACCTTGGAAAATCGGTCCAACATTGAGTTATCTTCAAAATTTCAAAGGTGTAAGTTGATTATGATAGTTTTTCAATTTCATGTACAAAGATCGGCGATCTACTGGAATCTAGTTTTCCACCAATTCAAATGATTTCACAAGATCATAGCTTTAGACATAAATCTTTCACACGGTCTCCAGGATCTGATATTGTAATCCTAACAGTGACTTCCTAAATCTTTTACAGTTGGACAGTAGCGGTAACCCAAAAGCCCTAGCAACCACACTCAAGGAGATTCTATCAGATACCATCGAGAAGTGCCAGATGCGGCCAGAGTCCCCCGAACTCCGGCCTCCCACCGCAGTGTCAGCACCTGCAGTGGCACAGATGTCAGTGCTGCAACCACTGTCACCGGAGGTCGCCCCCATAGAGGTTATGGCTGACGGGGAAAAGTGTTAGGTTTTAACATTTAATTTTATTGTGACTTGTTTTAAATTTTGCTATATTACATGTAATTTTTCTAATTTGGGTTTTATTAGGTAGCTAGAAAATATGCGGGTTTGATGTAACTGTAACTAAACGTATCTACTCACAATTCATGGCACGGTTGGTGCAGCGGCTGAGCGTGTTATTCTCTATTAACACAGCCTTGTGACCTCGCGGCTGCGGCCGCAGCGCTGACGCCACTCTGGGACTAAAGTTTACTACGATCTAATCTACTGACAGCGACACTTAACCAATCGTGAGGCGCGAACGGTTAGCGCTCGAGCTTCGTGATTGGACGATCGAAAATAGCATACCTAACGGGTTCGATCCCCGCACGGAATAAATATTTAAATGACCTACAAGTAGGTGTTCTGGGTCTGGGTGTTTTATATGTGTTTCTATGTTTCTAAACGGCACCCACGCCATAGGAGAAATTCCAAAGGTTTTTTTTTCCGAGGCCAAGATTTCACCCGCGTGATGCTTACCGGAATCTAAGTATTAGTATCCTGTTAATCCTGGATATCTATACATATAATAAATCTGTAGAAGGGTCAATTGTGTTCATTGAAAATATTGAAAAAATAAATAGCGGGGGGTGTTGCTGGATCGATACCAAACCCAAATATGTGATTAAAAATAAATTTGTCTGTCTGTCTCACTGTCTGTATATGCAGGTATCACGTGAAAACTAACGGTTCGATTTCGATGAAACTTGGTATAATTATACCTTATTATCCTGGGCATAAAATGAGATACTTTTTTATCCTGGAAAAATTCGTAGAAAAAAAAATATTTTTCAGTTTTATTCATAGACGTTGTTCTGTAGAACCGCGAACACACGTTGCATCGCACTGTCACGATCACTTTTTTATTATTGCAAACTTTTTGGCACTGTCAGTAATTTACTACTGCTACTTATCAAGGTCGGAATTACTATGAAAAAAATACTTACTACAGAACGCGAGCTCAACAGCAGTAGCTCAATAGAGGGATCTCCTTAATTATTATAGGCTTAGCCGTATTTGGGTCCAATAGATATTTATAAGATGTCATTGTCAGAGTTACTCAAAATGGAGAAATAAACCATCCACGCGAAGACAGACATCCGCGCGGACGGAGTCACGGGTTGAAACTAGTATTAACTAAAGTATCTTTGTAGGTAATAATTTTTATCCCAGTTTTAGTTTAAAAAAACAAAAGGTTGTTTTGTTTTTTTGTTTTAGGTGAACAGATATTTGGTAACGCTGTTGACAATTCATCAGCGGATGCCTCCCCTGGGGGTCTTCGCCTTCCAAGCGCGATGCCGCACGTGGGGGTACACTCGTGGTGAAGCTAGCCCCCGCGGCTGCGGCACTGCGGGCTTGTTAAGCCCCCAACCAGCCACCTAACAGCCCCCGTCAAGCGGGAGACCGAGAAGCGCCTCGGATGTTTTACTATAACCCAGAGAGAGGACGATATTGAGCTGTTTGAACGTCTTTCATTTATTTATCTAGAAATATTTCATAGATATAGAAAGACATCCGAAGCCAACCCGGTAATACCACAGCAGGAGCATATGGCTGGTGGGTCGGTCGATGAAGCGACCCCAGGGGAAGACCGAAAGTTAGTCATCGTCTGTCGTATACATGCTACAAGCCGATGAAAACTTCACTTGCGCGATGCAGGACATGATGACTTTTCTCATAAACAACAAACTTTGCAAAACACCATTTTTTTTCAAAATCTGCAGGTTTATGTTAACTATTATTTGGTAAAGTCGTTTATTAAGATTTATGTCAGAAAATAGGAGATTTTTGCATTAAATTCATTTTTAACTTCGTATTTATTCCGACCAATGGCGTCGCGTTATTGCAAGGGAAGTACTTTTATACAAGTTGTAAAGCCGAACTCTAATGACGTTCTTTCAATTCTCACTCTTATTTTGAAGTAATTAGGAGTGTTTTTTCTTCTGTAGTTCGATATCAGTTAATTTGTTGCACAATAATCTGTTGTTTGACGACTGACCCAGCGTAGATTATTTTTGGACATGGTCCTGACTCATAACCGACACAGAAGTTGATATACGAGTACAGTAGATCGTTCGTTGTTTAAAGCGTATGGTATAAGTACATAGCTTTTGCCCGCGACTTAGTTCGCGTGGCAGGACCTGCATAGTGACTTCCGGCAGATTTTTGTTTTTTTTTTTGTAATAAAAACTATCCTATGTCCTTTCTCAAGTTCCAAACTATGTCTGTACCAAATTTCACACAAATCGGTTCAGTAGTTTAGGCGTGAAGAAAAGACAGACAGACAGACAGACAGACAGAGTTACTTTCGCATTTATAATATTAGTTTGGATCTGTAGAAGGGTCAATTCTGTACAAAGTGTGAAAATATTGAAAAAATAAATAGCGGGGGGTGTTGCTGGATCGATGTGATTAAAAAAATTATTGTCTGTCTGTCTGTCTGTCTGTCTGTCTGTCTGTATATGCAGGCATTACGTGAAAACTAACGGTTCGATTTCGATGAAACTTGGTATAATTATACCTTATTATCCTGGGCATAAAATGGGATACTTTTTATCCTGGAAAAATACGTAGAAAAAAAATCCTATTTTTCAGTTTTATTCATAGACGTTGTTCTGTAGAACCGCGAACACACGTTTTTTTTTTTTTTTTTTTTTTTTTTTTTTTTTTTTTTTTTCTCTTGCTCCACCAACGTTATTGGCGCCTAGGCTCTCTATTCCATTCATACCAGTTCTCGCGTTTATGCCTCTCGTACTTTCATTCTACATACTGGATCTTTCTTTCATACATCGCTCTCATTTCAATGGGTGGGATTCCCATTTTCTTAAACTATTCTCTTTATCATAAGTTTTATTATTCCATTAAGAATATCGGGAAAATAAGACCTATCCGACACATATTTCATTTTTGTTTTTTTTTGTCTCTTACATTTTCGTACTTATACTCTAAACATATTTTTCTTACAATATTAAGTTTTAAAAGTTAAATACAATTTCTTACACTATACTTATGTTTACGTTTCTAATTCTATTACATTCCTTACAACTATTCCTTATTCTACATTACCGCTATCTTACTTACTGTACTTACTTCTATGTTAACATATAAATATATCCTATATTTTATGAAACATAGTTTTTATGCCGTTTTGTTTCTCTCTACGACCGTTGATGCGATATTTAGACAGTAACATATAAATTTATTTCTGTGTCTTCCACTAAAGATTTTCCCTATGCTTTCCTTGTTAAGCTTTAGGCCTATCTCCTGCTCCAAGTTATACCGATCTACGGCATGCACGGGGCAATCCAATAGCAGATGCTGGATGGTCTCATCCACATTTGGATCGCAGACGCACGATGGGCTCGTCTTACACCTGAAACGGTGTAGGTATTCAGAGAACCCACCGTGCCCCGTCAGTACTTGCGTCAGTACACCCGTTGGCTGCACCTGTTTTACAATACGGAATGCTGCTTTTGCGTCCGGAAGAAACATTTTCGTCACGGAGGCCGTCTCGCCAGACACGTATCTCCGATTCCATTCATCGAGGGATCCCATACGGATCAGGCTTCTGATGAATGAAATCGGACACAGGTCATAGTCCGGCTTCCTCCGTAACGACAATGCTGCCTTCTTCGCCAGCTCGTCCGCGCGCTCATTCCCCGGCAGGTTCGCGTGTGCCTTGATCCAAAATAAGGAGACATCTTTATTTTGGTCCAACGCCTGAGCCAGATTGGCTCTAGCGCGGACTGCCAGGGGATGGAGGGAGCCATGGCTTGCAAGCGTCTGCAATGCTGACATTGAGTCGCTATACAAACCATAGCTCCTCTCTTTGCGCTTGAGGACCACGTCCGTCGCTCTGCAAATGGCCAAGAGTTCCGCCTCGTAGACTGTGCAGTACGCGGCGAGGCTAAGTTTGAGGTTCTGGATTTCGCCTTCATTATTCCATAAGGATAATGCGGCTCCGACCTTCCCCTCAATCTTGCTGCCGTCAGTGAAAATTCGCACTGCCTGCACATTGTTTTCGTCTACCTGCTGTTGATCAGCTAGGCACACGAACTCCAGGGGCATTTGCTTCGCTGGATGAGGGGCTTCTGCAAATCTTACCATACACTCGATCTCCCGGTCTCCTGGCACGAACTGCGACGACCCTCTCCTTGCTTCATACAGGGCGGCTGCCTCTTGTATGCGCAGGTCTAGAGGTAGTATCCCAGACAGTACCAGTGCCGAGTTTAGAGAGACAGTACGGTAAGACTTGCAGAGCTTCTGGACGAGGCCTCTCTGGACGGAGCTAAGCTTCTTCCGTATTCCCAGCTTCTTCGTAGCGGGAGCCCAGGCGGCAGCCGCGTAGGTGACTATCGGCTCTACTGTAGCAACATAAATCGTGCGGATAACCTCCCGATTTAACCCCCAACTAGCCTTGGCCGCTCGAGAGAGCTGCTTGTAAATGTCGGTAGCTTTCTTACAGATATTCGCCGTGTGCTCGTTGAAAGTCAATCTATTGTCGATGGTGAGCCCTAGCAGTTTCATGCTGTTGACTAACCCAATGTCGACCCCGGCCATGCTCAGGGCTGGAGAGTCGTACTTAAGCTTATTGGTTATGACCATCGCACAGGTTTTGTGCGGTGCAAACCTCAGCTTATTTCGGACTCCCCAGCTCTGAACATGGGCGAGGGCTGCATTGGCTACCCTATTAACTTCGCTTGCCGCATCGCCGTCCACCACGAGCACAATGTCATCCGCAAAGGCTTGCACGAACACACGTTGCATTACTCGCAGTGGATTCAGCGCCGTAATATTTATAAGATGTCATCGTCAGAGTTACTCAAAATGGAGAAATAAACCATCCATGCGAAGACCGACATCCGCGCGGACGGAGTCGCAGGCGGAAGCTAGTTTATAATATTAGTTTGGATATAATTCTTGAAATGGGCAGAAATTGTTACTTGATGTAACTCAAAGTCGATTTTTTTAAATAAACTTTTTATTTTAATTGTTACAATATTTATCATTTAAAAACTAGGCGAAATAGAATAAGAATTTGTTAGAAAGGTTGTATATGGAGGACATAAATACGGGGCAGTATAATTCAATATAGTGAGTGAGTGATTTGTAATTGGGTGCATTCCTTAAAATGGCTGAGACTAGATCTTATCCAACAATTTTAACCCCGAGTACATACGGTCCAAGTTAACGGACTGGTTTTGGTGATATAGAATATTTTTCTAAAAATTTCCACCTCGTCATTATCATCTGCCTAGCCTTTTCCCAACTATATTGAGGTCGGTCCCCAGTCAAACCAGGTGCAGCTGGATATCAGTATTTTACATGGAGCGACTGCCTGTCGGACCTCCACAACCCAGTAACTGGGTAACACGGTACCCTATGGTAAGACTGGTTGTCAGACTAGAGCTTCTGACTAAAAGTAACAACTGGCAAAGATCTACAAATGACAGCCGGGACCAACGGCTTTACGTGCTTTCCGAGGCACGGAAGAAACTCGCTATGACAGATGGTCACCCATTCACAGACCAACCTCGGCAAGCGCGGCTTAGCCCGGAAGATCGACGAGCTCGAGCTCGAGCACGAGCTCCTCTCTGAAAAATTTCCAAAACGGTGTACGAAAATAATTCTATAATTATTTCGTACAATTGTTTCGCGTCCACCACTGGTGGACATTGGGAATCATCATAATCTTCACTCTATCAAAATTCTCAAGATTTAAAAATCCTCGATCCTCAGGCTGCTTGTACAGGACCTACAATTTAACTAGGATTTATTTCCTATGTCAAGGGTTGCAAACATTTAAAATCGCATACACAGCCAGACTCGGAACAACTATCTATAGCCTATTGGTCATTAAAATGTTGTATTAAAATGTAAAATGTTTGATGCATGCGTGAATCGAGACCGTGTCACGTGTCGATTTCCGACCTCTGAGTATGTCTCGGCTATTTTTTCTCAGAGTGGGTAGTTGCATAGGAAACAACGACTCTACCTCGATTTGAAATATAAGTAACTAGCACTTTTCCCGCGACTTCGTCCGCGTGGGTTACGTACTTTCCTAATTCCCCCTTTTCACCCCCTTAAAGGTTAAATTTCCAAAAACCCCTTCTTAGTGCTCCCCTACATTATAATAGGAAGCCGTGTGCAAAATTTCACATTCCTAGCCCTAGTAGTTTCGGCTGTACGTTGATATGTCAGTCAGTCAGTTCTCCTTTTATATATATAGATGTATTAGCTAGGTATTGCCAGTGGCGTCGCCCACGTGTATTTTTTAATTTGAGATGGGTTTGCTCTGGACAAAACAATTGCTTGACATTTGCTTCTGCTCAATCACATTTGTCCAGGTCTACAGAGGAGAGAGTTTACGCAGAAGAAGCCTGTTCACTTTAACTATGAAAAGATTCGGGTTGTATACGGAACACCGATGCAGGAAGTTAGTTCCACTCCTTTGCTATGCGCATTATGAAAGAAAATTGAAAGCGCTTAGTGCTAATAATGGTATCTTGAAGATTATCCTACGACAGTGTAGTACGGTTTAAAGTATTAAAAAAAAGACAATATGTGTACTTATTTAAACCATAAAATTCACATTATGTACTATTTAAATGAACGAAAGAGTCTGCATACCCCTGGTACTGGCCGTTAATAAATTCTTTTTTTGCAAAAAATTCAAATGACAAGCGACAGTGCACGTCGTTGTCAATTGTCACAAAAGCGCATCGATTTTCGAAACAAAATATAATTTTAACGAATTCATTCCCTACAGAGCGGTCTTTGGCTACTCATCTTGTATCCATTTTGTTTATTTCATTATCAATTTTCACAAGTTACTTTTGTGATGTCAATGGTAAATATCATAATTTATTGGCAGCTCATGTCAAAAGCGTGAAGTTTGGTGGCGGGAATTAAACTTTGTTGATTATTTGGTAAAGTCGCCACGCTGCCTAGGTCCGTGATCAAAGTTATGAAGATCAAACTGCGTAAGTATTGAAAACTTATTGTTTAACGTACCATGGAAGTGCCTTATCTGTTACAATGAGTATAGGATTTCGTTGCGAAAGTTTTACACCAAAAATGTTGGTTAGCTACGTTCTGCAAAAATAATTTGTTTTGCAAATTTTAGGAAAATATATGACTAAATTTTAAATATAGGCACACAATAACATAAAATTATTCTAAGAATTTAACGTTTAATCTTTTTTCCATTTCACAAAAATAATTTTTCAAAGATTTTTGTAGTCAAATCAGCCATTTTGTAAAGTTATAATACTCGTTTGAAAATAACAATAGTGATTTTTTTCATTTAAAATTAGTTTAGTCTATTTCAGCAAAAAGTTGATAACGAGTATTTTTGTTCATCATTTTTAAATGTTGACTTATTTAATTCTCAATTTAAAAATTTAATTTTAATCAATAGTTCTACTTAAAAAAAGATAAATAAAATAAATAAACGTTCAGAAATGCCTGATGTAATGTTTTGTTGTTCAGCGCGAGACCGTTTCCCGTCGACGTCTTCGACAGAGGATAACGAGAGCGGCACGGACTGGGATGCTGAGCGCCATCACTCGATGACACACCCACGCCATCCACCGCCGCCTCAGGTAAGCACCCATTTGCACGAGCGCTTTTTTGGACGTTAAATCATAACCTTATCTTTATTGGATTTTCAACTTTATACTTCGAAGTATAAAGTTGAAGATTTACTGGGAACAGGCAGTGTCCTTAGAGAATAGCAAACTGCTAGCTTACCAAAATCGTTTTTATCTTAATCATCAGAGAATGGACAGTTCGGACTGGAATACGGATGCCCGCCATCTCGCCATGACACATCAGCGACACCCTCCACCGGCACAGGTAACTTTAGGGTTAACAGTACATTTTTCAATCAGGATAAATAATAAAATTACCCTTGAAACAAGAGCTAATGATAATTTAATCAAACGCCTGAACAGATCTTTATACATCTTAGCTATTACTATTTCCTGTCAAGACAGTTTTCAAACAAAAAACATCCATAAATTCATTCGTCCAATTCTACTTTTTTTCACTTTATAATACGCCCATTTGGACTCCAGTGCCTTTAGTCACATTCACCTAGCACTAGTTAACCAAACAAATTGTTCCTTCTTGTGCAACATTGGGCTGGTCATCAAATAGACACTTCATTCTTCTGCTTCAGGCAGTCATAGTGGGTTCCGTGCGCAAGCGTCGAGGGAACCTACCCAAACACTCTGTGAAGATCTTGAAGAGATGGTTGTATGATCACCGGTACAACGCGTATCCAAGCGATGCGGAGAAACTTGCGCTAAGTCAGGAGGCTAACCTCACCGTTCTGCAGGTGAGAAGCATCAGGGGTTCACGTTATGATACAGTAAAGCACGAAATATATTGGAGTTTTTAATTCTTCTTTCCACAAACTGACTCTCTTTTCACCTATTGTTTTCATTTTTTTTTGCTACCCGCCTATTTGCAAGTTCACTTTCCTCAATTATTATACTTGTAAGTCATTTTGTATTCTATAACAGTTGGTAAAGAACACAAAATGATGCTCGGCAACGCGCGCTGCTTTCAGCGCGCGTACTAGCCAACGTACACACAGCGCGACATTGCGCTTTGCATTAGCACACCTCAATATTCTCCCCTTGGTTCTCAAAACGCGCGTTAACCGCCTTATGTGAAAAAACCGGCCAAGTGCGAATCGGACTCGCCCATAAAGGGTTCCGTAGGAGCAAGTCACATAATATAAAAGTTCTTGTAGTTGGCTAAACTTGCTGCTAAGTTACAACCAATTGTAACTTTGAAAGGTAAATTGCGGTTTACGGTTTATGACGTATGATAAAAAACTACTTAATCTCGTTGAAACCAATCTTCACTGGTAGTTTGCATGGAAATGTACATCATATATTTTTTTTAGTTTTATCATTCTCTTATTTTAGAAATTACCAAGGGGGGGGGGGACACATTTTAGCACTTTGGAAGTGTCTCTCGCGCTAATTGTTCATTTTAGAAAGAAAATATGGGCAATAAGGAACCTCAATATCATTTTTAAAGACCTATCCATAGATACCCCACACGTATTTTTGATTGAGAATCCTAATGCGGTTCACTTAATACATTTATTTACCAAGTTTCAACAGGATAGCTCTTATACTTTCGAAGCAAAGAGGCTGTACATACGGACGGACAGACAGACAGACAGACATGTCGAATCTATAACGGTTCCGTTTTTTGCCATTTGGATACGGAACTCTAATAAGGAGTTTCTTTAACGCCAGGTCTGCAATTGGTTCATAAACGCCCGCCGCCGTATTCTCCCCGAGATGATCAGACGTGAGGGTCACGATCCCCTTCACTACACCATTTCCCGCCGTGGTCGCAAGCAACCAGGGGCCATGGCAGGAGTGGGGCCCATGGTAGGTCTAGCTGGTGCTTCCACTTCGGGGCTTGGAGTCGCTGGTGGGGATGGCGTTAACGTAGCGGCCTGGGACGGCATTGTTGTAGAGGTTTGTGCAGATTTTTTTCTGAATCTCCCTCTTTTAATGTAAGAAATGTTAACTGAAAACATGGTATTTGCAACAGAAGCCCCTAAAACTAACATTTTACTTTGACCACTAAATAAAAGACCGTCAGTCAATGAACCAAGTCAGTCTACCACAGTCTTCTTTTAGGCCTACAAAACGAGATCCCAGGCTTCGCCTCAATACCTGGTTCTCTTTTTTTTTGCAACTAGTCTCCTTCCAGTTATTCCCTGAAAAAAACCAAAAGAATCCATAGGTTATTAAAGTAGTACCCACAGAACGGTCCAGACGGCCGTGCCCACGACTACGGTGATGGTCTGTTGGTCTACCGGAGTGATGGCGACGAGCTGGGTGACGGTGAGGAAGGCTACTCCAGCACCATCAGCGAGGAGGAGGTCAAGTACGATCCCTCCGTATGGCAGTCCGTCATACGCTACGGACCGGAGGACCACGATCTGCATCCAGCTGCAAGGGAGTAAGTCTATTGTGTCAGTCTCATTACAGGTCCCAAATGTTCGCCGAGTAACTCGTCTTTAGAACGTTTCATAGTTAGAAAAATTGTACTGACTCACAAAAGTAATCGAGTAATTTCGTAGCATTACTGCTACTTGGAGATCTACATATTCGAGTTCAACAAAATTGTCCAATACAGCAGTTATTGCTTGTATCAAAAGAAGTTCCTGACCAAAAATTTGTCTTGAATTTTGGCGCTAGTCATAAAACCACTTTACCAAAATTCCTAATGTCGAAAGTCACTGCGACGATTCCTTTTCCCTCCCACAGTACGGCCACGACCAAAGACTTGGTAGAGCAAATCAACGAGCCGCAGGAGACTAATTCAGAGCAGTTCTGCTCGAGAGCAGCGCGGGCTATAGTCGAACGCTGGTACAACACTCTATTATATCAATTCTATGCAATGTCTAACATCCCAAAAGCCCATAGTGTCTTCATTCCTTCCTTCCAGAAGTAATCATCATCATAATCATTGGCAATCGTATTTCACACACTACTAAGCACAGGCTCTCTCTTCGCTGGTCTGTGTGGGGGTCTCAACCTAGTCTTGTCATCCAACTCTAATGGCTTGTGGTTTTCCAAAATTAATTCATCTAATCGTAAGTCATGGGACAATGACTTATGCGGCGCAGAAATAAATCTAAATTAAAGAAAGTGAACATTAGCCGTCTTAACACAAATGAGTTAAACATCTATTGAACACGTGTCTAAAAAAAATGACAACGTCAAAACGATATGTCACGTTGATTTAAGTTTCGTTTTGCAGTTATACTAATAGAGACAAGCGTTCAAAGATGTTTATGTTTTGTGGTAAGACGGTCAGGGTTTTCGTTCTTCAATCCGTATTCTTTATCCTGCCAGCAGCACGGGATCAGTGGTGACCGTATCTACTACAGAAGGGATGGTGGGACAGGGTCAGGAGCCTGTGTCGAGCAGCGAGGACTGGCAGTCACTGGCGCACCCGCAGCTGGCGCACCTGCCGCAGTTGCCACACCCGCTGCGCGCGCGCCGCATGCAGGTGAGCCCGCCTCCGCAGCCGCCGCCGCCCGTCGCCGTGGAGCTTGAAGTAGCCACCACCGACATGTGGTGCCATACCTAGACACGTGTCTCACACAGAACCCTATTACGTGACCCGTATTCTCATATACACGCTTCCGTTTACCCCATCAGTTATGCCTAAGAAAAAAGGTTTCTTTTCACAAAAAAATCCTTTGCTTATTTGTTTCAAAATAGAAATAATTAATCTGTTTGGAATTTTTAATTTGGCTCTGCAAGGATGTCATAGCCCCGATTTACTATTTTTTTTATGTACATATCTAACTGTAGGCGACGTCGGTGTTAAAACACTATAGTTTTCCCTTTACAATCAAGTTTTCCATTTATAAGAGAACGACCTAAGTGATGTTAGTGTTTTTGTTTTGTTTTTAACCTAGAGACGAGTTTCTGTTTGTTTTGTGAATAAACTTTCCTACTAAACAAATGATTTTCATTCAAGTAGAGAGCTGTAGTTACGTTTTGGGCGCGGGGTGTTTTAATACCGGCATCACCTGACAGTTATTGCATTTGAAAAGTCCCTTTGTCTGTGTTTCTGTATCTTTTAATTTATGATTTTCAAAATGTAGGACAAGCCTCCGGCTCTTAATTTTTACCGTTTGTCAAGATTGAACCTTAGACTAATCTAAGGTCGAATTAAATTTGATAAGAATGATATCTTTCCAAAATAACTTGGGGCCATAACTGCAGGTGGTGCCGCGTCCGCGCAAGTCTGAGGGTGAACAAGACAAGTTCAAGTGTCTGTACCTCCTGGTGGAAACTGCTGTAGCTGTGAGACAGAGAGAGAAAGAGCAAGAAGAAGCTATGCTACCTATTTAATCCAGTTCTGGCGAACGAATCTTTTCTCATCTAACTTTAAGATTAAGTAAAACGTCGTATATCCGTAGGAAAATGACAAGCATGTAGATTAGAAACTGCTAGTTTTGATTATTTCGTTTATGAATTCAAACTTTATTTGTATAGGTAAGTATGGGGCAATGTTTGAATGTTTGCATCCATAAAATCACATCAGATCATTCTGAAATTCATAATAAATGAGGGTCAGTCTTCTGATAGATCTTAGGCAGATGTCCCACAGTAGTCGGTGAGGAAGCGACTTATTACGGTTTTTTTTTCTCGTTCATGAAACGTACAACAAGATAAAATATACATTTTAAAGCTTCAAAGATATACTCGCTCAGCGAGGTTTGCTTGCTTGGCGGTCAGAACAAGAGACTTGCTTCCCGCAGCAGGCAAGCGAGTAGTACGAGTAATCGCCCGTTGCACTTACAGCCCGTTCACAATTGATCTAAGCGTACCCACAGTAGCGGTTGGCGGTGGCTGCCGAACTCTCCACTCCCGCACCGCTGTCTGAATACCGTTTATAATTGTGTTCCCACCGCGCCCCTCCGAAAACCGCAACGCCGCTGTAGCGTTTCATTTGAAAAAAAAAACCGCGCGCGTTTTCGACGCTGGCGGCGCCTCGTGTCGTGCTTCTAACATTTCAATACCTTTGATCTTACCGCTCCCCGCCCCGCGCTAAGACACCGCTTACAGCGACAAGATCGTGAGCGGGTCATAACGGCCACAAAACTATCGGAAGTACACTAAACTTGTTGCTCGCTGCTCGCTAACTCGTTTTCAGTCGCTTTCTCTTCCCGCTCATCGTCAACGGTGGGACTATCGCCTTATACCTGTACTAAACAGATATCTTTATCATAAGTGATGTTTTTGTTTAAGCCTACGTAGAAGTTAAGCATATTACGAGGATTTTGTTATTTGGAATATTAAACAGTCTTGCGCAATGACCAACACTGATACAGCTTCTGATAGCAACCCGTGCATCAGAAACTATAATCTTAAGTTATAGTCTATCATTTTGTGATAGTTTTGTATAGCGTTTGTCAGAGAAAAGGTCAATTTACACGCTGCAAGAGTTGCATGCGAGTTGCATGCAAGTTTGACTAGGTGGCGGGCTACTTATGGAAAATGATATCAGTTGATCAAACAAACCCCGCAATGTAGTAAAACTTGCATGTAACACTTGCATCGTCTAAAGGAGGTTTACTGTAGTCGTTGGTCCTCAATGCGCGAGAAGGCTTAATAATTTCTTCTAGAGTAAGATCGAATATTTTGTTAAGAGTTAATAAATTAATGATTAAACGAGTTGGTTAAAACCCTTTATTTTGACGTTCACTGTTGAAGACAACAGAAGTTCTTTAGCATTTTTTTTTGGAGTAGCTTTGATCTACACCGTAGCGGTCCACCCCGGGCAACAGCACTACAGGTTACCTGTATCTGCGTTGACCACCCCTTGGTGGTCAACGAAAAATATAAGCAGTAAGGAAAATCAAATTTATTGATTTCAGTTCTTTCCTGAAATAATACGAGTATGTTAGAAAATATGAGTAAAATAACACCATAGGAAGCTTTATCTACAACCTTTTCCGTCTTACCACAAAAAGATAAATAAATATCTGTTGAAAGCTTGTCTAAAAAAGTGTAACTGCATAACGACCCCTAATCCATGTGAAATGTCTGTTTTGATGTTGACAGTTTTTTAGACAAGTATTCAAAAGATGTTTAACTTTTTTTGGTACGTTGGTTTTCGTTTAGCTTGTACAGATTTTTCTTTTAAGTTTCAACTTGTCTAAAGTTTTTCGTCAAAATGCGAACCTGTACAGTTTTACGTTCGAATATTTGCATATACAGGGTTTTTTAAGCCAACAGGTTAATTTCTTCAGCGGCTTATAATCCAGATATTTCGTTCATAGTCTCACTTTACGGTCTTGAAACAGGTTTTGAGGGTGCAGGTATAGGTTGGCCCCGTTTTACTTTTTCTTTAGCCTTTTTGATGTCTTCGACTCTTTTTAACATTTGGTTTATTGAATTCGATACTTCTGCAAACACTGCTTGAGGTGATTCGTTCCCGTTGACCTGGAATGGAGACAATAATTAACCGTCAACCAGGTTTTGTTTTGTACTTATTTATCAGCATTTTGCCGTCACAGGCATGTCGGGGGAGCAGTGGTCTAAACCAGTATATGTAGCCCAACTGGCAGGAAACGACAACGCGGTAGGTCCAGAACGATATTGTGGGATGAGCTGGAGTATTTTTTAATGGATTGGCCTGCAATCGCATTACATCGCGGAAAGTGGAAGGAAGGGAGGCCTTTGCATTGAACGGAGACAACGTAGGCTCATAATAACAATAATTAGCGTGGTTACCGTGATGCGGTGGAAGCATTTGCAGAAGTGTTGGCAGACCAAAAGCTCGGTGGCAGCTCAGGGAAGCATGGCACAAAAGAGAGGAGGCATATAACTCAGCTATAGGTAGAATGATGGTGTTGATGACTTTGATTTATCGGCAGCAATATTGTCACAGTTTATTTTTAATTATCCATTGACATCCCTCGAAAACAATTTAAAGGTTTTCAGGTGTGTGCAAATGTAGTTTCATCACATGCACTAGGTAGCGAGAACGTAATACCATAATCAAAGGTATCCTATATATGTTTTTTCAGACTATAAACTACATCTGTACCAATATTCATCACGATCCGTTCGGCTATTCTGACCTTTTTGAGTTACAAACATCCATCCATTCATTCAAACTGTTGCATTTATAATAATAATACATTATAGTAGTAAGATGAAAGCAGTTTCAGACCTTCACAAGAGTGTATTTGTAGAGTTCGATAATGTTCACGTTGTGCTTCATAAAGGTTTCCAGACGGAGTCTCATGGCTATTGGGGTCTCATCTAAACGCTGCGGATTCTTGGGCCGAGTTTTCATCGTATTGAACAACTTTTCTGTCGTAGTCTCGAGGTATACTATGAGCTGTAAAACGGTGTTACAGATTTTATTATGTTAGCTTATATTGTTCTATATCCCGTTCCAGAGTTTTGTCTCAGCGGTGAGCGCGGCGGCAGGGGGCACAAATAAGACATTCATTACTTTGTAATAACACGAATTCGCCACTGGCGGCGCCTTGTGGCGTGTGTCAAACATTTCTATACATTTGATCTTACGGCTGACCTCCCCGCGCTGAGGCATCGTTTACAGTGGGAAGGTCGTAAACGGGTCGTTAAAGTCGATTATTCAACTTCAAGTGACTTACAGAAGGACGTCCTAAAGCACGTTCAAACAAAGCGCCCTGTGACTTTTCGCGAGGGAATCCATTAATGACAAAGCCTATAGCGCCTTTCGCAGCATTTTCTTCGACCGCCTTTATTATTAGCTCCAATACTAAGTCGTTCGGGGGGAAGCCACCTGTACAATAAAATTTAATGAACTTACACAGTGTGCCTTATTAACACAGACTGGCGTGTGTGGACAACCCATATTGATCTAAACAAAGTTCCCAACAGCATTCTCGCCATTCATCACCAACGTTATTCAACTGTTGCTTAACAAATTTTTACCATGAATACGAGGCTTAGCCTGAGGAGAGAGGACAGCGTCCTCCCTCCACCCCAGCCGCAGTGGTAGACGCCCACGGCGACGGGCGTCGCAAGACGATCTCCGGCCACCGTAGGCGCGGGCATGCGGGCGGAGAGTAATGGGCGACTCGCTGTCCGACCATGGACCATGCCCGGGTCGACGTCGCGTTGTGTTCCACGCGCGCCTCAAGGAGTGTCAGCATAGTGACGGGTCCTGTAGAGGGCCAAAGCCTGCCGGGGTCGCGAGACTCACAAATTACCGTAACCCCGAAACGTAAAGGGCTACTGAAAGACACCGTAGATTTTAGTCAGTACAAGTCTGACAGTCCCTCCCGCCCTGCCCTGGGTGGGAGGACACATTTGATGTTTTTGCCACGAAAAAAAAAGGTATTGATAAATAAAATGTTCACTTACTAAAGATTATAAAAGTTACGTGTTCAAAACAAAACATAACGTTTTTCATGAGGCAATTTTTATAAATGTGTGAGTGAGTTCCACGCTCACATTTAAATGTTATTCCTTGGCGTGTGACATAGGGATCGGGAGGTAATTTTTCTAAATATAAAAGAAGAGTTTGTACCTCGGGCCATAACAGACTTGAGACACTTGGTTCTGTCGGTGCCCGCTTCCACCTCGGCCCGTAACATTGCTCCAACGGATATGACAGCAAATTGATACGTAGCAGAGATGTCATTGCATAGGTTTTCCTTGCAACTACCTGGTCCTCCTATTACCCATATAATGGGTAATATTTCGAAGTCATATACTGGCTGGAATGATTTAACGATTTTCAAAAACTGTTTTTTATGCAGGCATTAATTTTATAGACATTTAAATGTTATGAAAAATTAGGCTTTAAAATTCCGCGAGATAACCGCGCGGTTGTCGAGTCAAAATCTCCTGAGGATGCCCCGTGGAGGGGCGAAATACGTGTCCAATATAGGTTCGGTTGCATGGGATTGTAACCTTTCTCGCTTTTCCTGCATGTGTGCATATGTATGAGAGTTAGTGGCATCTTTCCGCATATGCATGATACTGCGTCCCCGGAATCACGCGGGATTAAAGCTAAATATTTTTGATTACATTATTATTCGTTTATTCATTTAACATACATATTTTTAAATATTTTAAATAAAAAAACAAAACAATATAAAACATTTAAAAATAGAGGTCCGGTATGGGAGCAGGGTCCAAGCTAACGGTGGTTAGGGCTCCAGAGACAGGAACCTCCTCACAATGCGAGCCGTATCGAGGAGCACTGCCTTCTGAATCAGGCCTTTGATCCAACCACCTAGGGAGAGCCTCGACAAGAGTTCGTCGAGGCTCTTGGCTACATTTATTGTTAAGTTATAATTATGAACTTGTTGCTTGCATAGATATATTTTTTATTGACTGTAGATGCTAAGAGCCTTATGCTTACTGTTGAGTAAAGTCGGGCTTTGAATGATGACGATGACAGCTACTTTTACTTCTACTAACCTTCTTCTTGTAAGCCTGGCATTGCACAGTTCTGCATTGTAATGGGCATCCTGGCAGCTTGTCTATAACTGGCTCCTCGCACCCCGGACAACATTTGTGCTCCATTTTGATGTATTTCCTTGATTCTATTTCTTTTAATTGATGGAGTCTGATTTTACATGGATGATAAGAAGGAGACTGGATGTGTCAGTATTTTCTTGTGGGTCCCATTTTTGTGTGTGTTACTTTCAACTTCGAAACTTCATATTACTGGATTTTAAGCCGTTTGAAGAAGAGGCCAAAAAAAGGAGTGAGATAGGAATTACTTGATTATGACCTGTTATTATGACAGCTTTGACAATTTTTCCTCAAACGTGATTCATGCTTTTTGGAGTGGTCAGAGAGATCTACCAAGAAGGTGATATATTTTTGGTCAAACTCTTTGATAAGTCGAGATATGAATAGGGAGTTTCACTGCGAGTTTTAGCCGCTAGTGGCGTACAAGCGCATAACGTAAACAACGTCAAGTGTGTAGTGTATGTCTAGTTAATCATACAGTTAATTGACATTATGCGCTGGTACCGCCATCTGAGCCAAGCTTGGCGTGAAACTTCCCATTGCTTCTACGTTAAGCCAGAGTTTAGACGCCCGCCTTCAATTTTAGACGATGCAAGAAATTGATACGAAAGAAGAAAGAAATTGCAAATGCAACTCGCGTGTAAGTCTGAATACATTGCAGACCATTAATACACAATTGATTCAGTGGACAAAACAGATACCGCAATGTGATCAAACCTGCATGCCAATTCTTGCAGCGTATAAATGGGCCTTTAGTCTACTGGTCTAAGTGCGAGTGCTGAGCAAGAACTCCCAAAGTCAATTTACGGATCGACAGTTTTATTGGGTTTTCAATCAAGAATTTCAGAAGCAACTACGGTATCTGTGCTTAAACCTCGTTGGTGGCAACATATGTGACCTAACTGACAAAAAGTGAGCGAACGAAAAGTAAATCTTTGCCTAACCCTTCGGTTAGGTTAGGTTATGATATATTGATTTACGGTTAGGTTAGCTTATTATGATTAGATTACAGGCGTGTGGTACTTTCAATAAAATAAAATAAAAGATATAAAAACATAATTTAATCAACGATCTTTAAAATTATTGTAGAACATAGGCGTATGTACAGAGCGTATAAAATGTTGAGTTGTGCATTAGTTGGCGGCAGCGGCGGCGGCTACCACAGGGTCCAGGATTTTCTGGACCTCATTGAAGATTTCGTCTACAGAGGTCTCCGCGTTTATCTGGAACAATAATAAACAACTATTATTATTCGTGTCCATTCCAGGAAAGAAACCAGGGAAACGGTCCATTTCTGCGCAACAGAAGACAGTGCTGCAGTATTTGTTGTGGGCCTACATTAGGAGTTTATCCTATATTGTGAATGCTTTTACAAATATTTACATACAACACTCACACACATAAACAGCGAGACCCACTTACAGACGACATTCCAATTGTAATAAGATAGTGGGTCTATTATAAAAACCAAAATATAAATGTCGTCAATTGAACCGAAAGATCCTGATTGATGTTGGCAATCACTGTAATAAGGTGTTCGTAGGTGAGTTGCACAACGAAAGTGAAAAATAATTTTTGGCCCAGTTGGCCGCTGTAAAATTAATTTGGCCAAATGGGGTGCTCTAGAAGACCATCCAAGATACAGTGTCCATACTGACACTGCTGGTCATGCCAACATTCTTTCCTGTGCTATCTGCTCAACCTCCTGCACCTCCGAGGGTTTTAATGAAACAACCGATAAAGCTGTGCATGTGGTCACATATTGGTTAGATATAATTTGAGTCCTTTTATCACGCAAAGAAGAAAAAGAAAAAGATGTAAATCTCTTCGATATGTGTGTTCACTTACCTATTGTCAAAGCAACTCACCTTTTTGATTTTATCAGGGTATTGGTCCAGGACTTGTTGGTTGTTTTCTAAGAAGGTCTTGAGACGCAGCTTGATGGTCTCCTCGTTGTCATCAGCGCGGCCCGAGCTCGCCGCGCGGCCTAGTAACCTCTTGGTTAGGGTTTCTGCTGACGCTTCGAAGTAGATAATTACCTGGAATGACAGTAAGCCTCAATCAGCTATAATTCAAGTGAAGGCAGTTTTTGACACCGACAGAACACAAAGTATTCGGCATCAGACTCCCGACTGGTTAGTAGTTGCTAGTCTGGGGTGCCATTTCCCGGGGTGCTAGGGTTTCAGGATTTTGTATAAGTACAACGGAACCTCGCCCCCATTTCAAATTTTCTTACATTTTTTTTTTGTTATTTCAATGGGTTTAAGGTCAAGAGACCTTAGTCTAGGAGTGACTAAGACAAGGGCAATCTAGCCTGAAAAGGCTAATAAGCAATTTATATCTAACTTAATTTGCTAACAGTAAAATTATATTTCAGAACACGTCCATTGGGCATGCGGGCGGCGAGTAATGGGCGACTCGCTGTCCGACCATGGACCATGCCCGGGTCGACGGCGCGTTGTATTTCACGCGCGCCTCAAGGAGTGTCAGCATAGTGACGGAGCCCACTGTAGAAGGCCAAAGCCTGCCCGGGTCGCGGGACTCACGAATTACCGTGACCCCGGTACGTAAAGGGCTATTGAAGGACACCGTGGATTTGAGTCAGTCAAGTCTGACAGTCCCTCCCGCTCTGCCCTGGGTGGGAGGACTCATTTGATGATTTTACCACGCTAAAAAAAAAGGGCCACACTAACATTTAAAGACTATTATCGCGAAAATCTACGGGAAATGCCGTTACTGTGGCCCGACTATTAATGTTAGTCAAAAGCTCGAAAGTCTAACAACCAGTCTCACTATGTACCCAGTTACTGGGTTACGGAGGTCAGTTAGGCAGTCACTGGGTACACATGAGTCCCTCATTTGATGATTTTACCATGATAAAAAAAAGAGCACGTCCATTGCGTTTATTTAGCGTCTGTTAAGGGGAAGTCACTTTGTTGTTATGTCCATACAAATAGTTAGGCACTAAATGGCAGTCACCACTTAAAATTTACTACGTAATTAACATCAAATGGGACTACATACTGAAATCGGACTAATATGTCGGCATCCGATTTCTCGATGTTTTTAATAGAGTTCGATGTTTTTAATAGAATTGTTACTGACATCTTGCAAGCTAAGATGCTCCCTTTATCATGTAGATTTGAATTGTGTTGATTCCTCATGTCTCCTGGGGACAGTCTTGGTACTCACAGATACAGGTCCGATTTCCTGCTCGAAGGCGATGCCCTGAGACTTCTCGCGAGGGTAGCCGTCCACAAGGAAACCTTTGGACTCGGCTGCCTTGGCTATCATGGCTTCTTTCAGCAACTCTAAGACAACATCATTCGGGACCAGGCCACCTGAAAATTAAAGAAAACTGTGTGAATTACTGGAAATTACTATTTAATTATGATTTGATGCCTGGTTATTTTCTGATTAATTTCGTTGCAGGGTTCAAGACAGGTACTTCGGGACACGTCGAGCTTCATTGTCCCGGTGCTTTTCTGATGGTTGCCACGGTTGATTCTGGCTTTCAGCAGTTGCAGTGGTTTGGGAATAGTGTCACCTCCAATTTTTTTTTTCTTTAAAAAAGAAAACGTTGCTCCACTCTAGGAATTTCTTCACTCTGAAACTCACATACAAAAACACACAGACCCGGAACAACTACTTAATTAGATCATACAAATATTTGTTCCGTGTGGGGATCGAACCCGCGACACGCTGCGTAGCAGTCGATCACTCAGCCACTGCATCAACTGTATCGTCAATTTGATCTAATTTTCAGACATAAATAATCCTTTGTGTTCTTAAGGCACGGTGTAAAATTACTTTTCGGATGTCGATGGCTTCTTTTATTTCATTGACTTTTTTGCCACCGACTTCCGAAAGAAAAAATAAGAAATACTGACCGAGAGATATTCTCCTTTTTGAAGTCGGTTAAAAAAATCCTAGTTCAAATAAGAGCAAATACACGATCAGATGGGCTTACCTTGTTCCATAATACTGGTAAGAGTCTTCGCCCTCTCGGAGCCGCTGTTGACTTCGGCTCTCAGCAGGTCTCCAGTGGACAGATGTGTAAATCCATATTTGGCGATGATCTTGTCGCATTGGGTACCCTTGCCGGATCCAGGGCCACCCAGCACCCACACGATGGGTTTTTTTGTGGAGTCGATAGGGGCCTGTCGAAGTGGATAGATAATTAATATTAATGGTGATTAGGGATTTATAAAAGAGTGAAATTAACGATGGAGTCAAACAATTTCATAAAAGTATGGAGTAATTTCTGTTTTCGACGCTCAGCTGGTCGTTGTAAATCCAATTATTTAGTTTATGGTATTTTAGTAGTTTATGATCAGATCAGGCTACAAACAGTCAGCAATTGTCGTGACTTCAGGCAATGTTGAGGTATCAAAGATGTATTTGAACTACAAAAAGATATTACAATAAGACTGTTAACACCATATCCACTTTTGAACCCGTACTGTACACATAATTTTCAAATTCAGATTTGAGTTGAGAATGCTAAACTGTACTGCACCTAAACTTGATTATCATAATTATATAAACTTTAACCTCTAGGCCACTCACTTGCAATAAAAGAATTAAAGCTTAACATTACGCCATCGATCGACAATTACAAATAATGACTAAAGAGAAGGACATACGCCATACTGATATTAAGTATTCATTTACGACCGTCCTTGGAAAAAGTCAGGTGCTTTCAAGGGCGTCTATCTAAAGGGAAAACCCTCGACCTTGAGCATGAGGAGTATACGACCGGGTCATGGACGCAGTAAATGAATACAGATTGAATACGACTCAACATGCAATGCAATATTTTCCATGCATTTTTGCAAGTACCTTGATCATTGATAATAATATAACCGTGATAAACTTGCAACAGTGCCTAAATATCGAAAATTGAACTCAAATAATCATCATTATCATCATGCGTGATAAGTGACTGCCTAACTGACCTCCGTAACCCAGTAACTGGGTACATAGTGAGACTGGTTGTTAGACTTTCGAGCTTTTGACTAACATTAATAGTCGGGCCACAGTAACGGCATTTCCCGTAGATTTTCGCGATAATAGTCTTTAAATGTTAGTGTGGCCCTTTTTTTTTAGCGTGGTAAAATCATCAAATGAGTCCTCCCACCCAGGGCAGGGCGGGAGAGACTTGAACTGACTAAAATCCACGGTGTCCTTCAATAGCCCTTTACGTACCGGGGTCACGGTAATTCGTTAGTACCGCGACCCCGACAGGCTTTGGCCCTTTACAGGCTCCGTCACTATGCTGACACTCCTTGAGGCGCGCGTGTAACACAACGCGCTGTCGACCCGGGCATGGTCCATGGTCGGACAGCGAGTCGCCCATTACTCGCCGCCCGCATGCCCGCGCCTACGGTGGCCGGAGATCGTCTTGCGACGTCCGACACCGTAGGCGAACGTGTGTGTTAGTGTGGCCCTAGTGTAAAAGTATTGCAGTACCTTTGACTTAAACGGACAGTTAGATTTGTGGCAATTCTGGCGTTGAGTGACTTTTTCGGTTGCCATATATTTCGCTCAAATAAGATCGTCAGAGATCCAGTACATATTTACACTCATTTATTAATTTTCTATACGTAACATTTTTCTTGTTTTCTTAAAAAATAAAGCCGTAATCGGCCTACGCGATCTGTTTATTTTCCTGACATTTGTGACACTGACGTTTTGAGCTGTCAAATCAATTGTATTGAAAAAAAAGGTAATGTTAGCTTTCAACGCATATGACCTTATTTGTGTACTGCTGTTCTCTTGGTTGAAAAACCCACCTTGTACTAACTTTATGGAGTTCGGACAGGCAGTCGTATTCAGCTGCATCCAGTTTGACTATATGACGACCCCAATTGTCCCTAATTAAAATGGGAATCAAATTATCTAGCGCGTGACCATGTCGAAACAAAATGCCGCCATTATGGTTTTTTTTTTCACTACATCTGCACAAACGGTCTCCAACAGAATGTGCGTGTGGTGTGAGAGCCAGTTTCATAAAATTCTTCGATAATATCCTTAGGTTTTAGTGAACTTTCCCAAAAAAGACATTGTTATAAAAGCACCTTGTAACCATAGTGCAACATAACTGCGATAGTCGACCTTCGAAGTTTCATCATCATCACAATTTGCAGCCTTATTCTAGCTACATCTGAGTATAGGTTCCCTCGTGAACCTCAATTTATTGACCGATGCGAATCTTAACTCAGATTTACTGCATAGGCTCGCGTTTGACCACTATCTCGTCTGATGGTGATGATGACCCATGATGTGGTCGATGGTGAAGCAAACTTGCCTATAGAAGTAACCTATTCACTCTTGACTTAAAGATCCCAGCTGGTGGTTGGTTCGCCAACACTCTTTCAATGATTGCTGTTCGTAATTCAGACTAGAATGCTTTATTAACTGTTTGATTCGAAGCCTATGCAGTACTCGTATTGATTCTATTAAGCCAATAACTTTGTGTGTACGTATGCAAATGATCCGATCAATACTTTATAGAACGACTTTTATTGAATTTACTGTTAAAGATATATTGTATGGCTTTATATAGTCACGGTCCATGAATGTTTTTTTCTTACGCGGTAAAATCATCACATGAGTCCTCCCACCCAGGGCGGGACGGGAGTGACTGTCAGACTTGTACTGTCTAAATTCCCCCGGGCCTTTCAATTGCCCTTTACGTTCCAGGGTCACGGTTACCTGATAAGACATTCCCGCCACCCCGGAATTTAATTTGCTCGTAAAACAAGTGATAGGCAACTGCTAGGCATGAGATGGTGAGTTAATTTTAATGTCACCACCAATAAATTTCTATAACCTTCATTATCTAGGGATATTCCAATCCAATGAGAGTTGAGCCGCTCCACACTTAGGTTTGTGTTTTTAACGCTATTATTTAGTCCACAAACGATAAGACACTTAATATCATGGCTTGCGTACCCTCCCGATTGTTCGTTACAGAAGTTGGTGGACGTTTCTGAGGGCGCTCAACTCACGGCACAAATCTGCTCAATTTACCCAATTCAGTAGAAATAATAAGAGGAAAAAAGCTGACCAAATGAATAAAATAATGGACTCGGAGCTAGCGTAAACGTAGATAATTTAATATAGGTAAGCACAAAAATACTACAGAAAAACAACGGCAATTGTTAAAAAGTTTGAAAACTTTTCTCGCTCCTCTGCGTCAGTCACTTCAGACGACAAAGGTCACTCACCGTCAGTACTCCATTTGACCTTGTTATAAGGTCAAGAATGACGTCATAGTATTTTTATAATCCATCCCGTCCAATTCCTGCCAAATCCTTGATGTCAAGCGGAACCCATTATCTAAAGTGGTGATGAAACACAAATAAACACGGCAATTTCCTGGTTCAGCGTATTGGAGACTGTGCCGGGACTGTTAAAAGGGCATTGCGGCCTTGGAACGCAAAGGGCAACTGAAGGCCTGCCTTTTTATGTTTTACTAGCTTCCGCACGCGACTCCGTCCGCGCGGATGTCGGTCTTCGCGTGGATGGTTTATTTCTCCATTTTGAGTAATGTCAGAGTTACATGATGACATCTTATAAATATCTATTGGACCCAAATACGGCTAAGCCTATAATAATTAAGGAGATCGTGGTTCTACAGAACAACGTCTATGAATAAAACTGAAAAATAAGATTTTTTTTTCTACGTATTTTTCCAGGATAAAAAGTATCCCATTTTATGCCCAGGATAATAAGGTATAATTATACCAAGTTTCATCGAAATCGAACCGTTAGTTTTCACGTGATGCCTGCATATACAGACAGACAGACAGACAGACAAAAATTTTTTTAATCACATATTTGGGTTTGATATCGATCCAGAAACACCCCCCGCTATTTATTTTTTCAATATTTTCAATGTACAGAATTGACCCTTCTACAGATTTATTATATGTATAGAATAGATTGGAAAATGTAGTTTTCATTAAAATGTTAATAAATAATTCTTCCATAGGTTTCGCATAAACTAATACCTAAGGCACTCATTTTTGTCTCAACTAAATAATATGGTGGAACAGTGCAAGCTTATACAAAACTCAACAACAATTACTTTCACCGTAAAGTCTTTCGCCACAAGATTTTTCGCACAAACGTAACATCGCACCAATAAAGAATCGATATAATAAAATATCGTACAACTCAATTTCGATATAACGAGTTTCGTACTATAAATATCGAACCAACAACTTTCGAAAGCACGTAGGGATCCCCTTTGTAGCCACTGAATCATAATAAAGATCTTTGAGTTTGAAGGAATAGGGTCCTTTTTAGTAGCCTGCTAGGAATCTTTGTCCAAGAGTACGACAATACGGGCTATAAAAATAAAATTTCAGAGTTAAATACTTTATCATAGACAACTAGATCCAGTTAGATTAGATCCCAAACTCAATAGATCTTTTTCTATCGTGGTAAAATCAGCAAATGAGTTTTTCCACCCAGGTCGGGACTGTCAGACTCTTACTGATTAAAATACTACTATGTTTTTTCAATAGCTCTTTACGTTCCAGGATCACGGTTACCTGATAAGCAAAACATAAGACAGCCAGCCCGGGGCGCGGGGACCCTGGCAGGCTTTTGGTAAGTAGTTTGAACTTTTAGATATTGTGTTTTTCCAATTCATTCAATTTGTATACAAATGTGATGTCATACTTGTATGTAAGACTTGTCTAATGGAAAACAATAACGGGGTCGCGGGACTAACGGATTACCGTGACCCCGGTACGTAAATCGCTATTGAAGGACACCGTGGATTTTAGTCAGTACAAGTCTGACAGTCCCTCCCGCTCTACCCTGGGTGGGAGGACTCATTTGATGATTTTACCACGATAAAAAAAAATGGAAAACAATAAAGGTTTCCACTCTTGCACGGAACGAGCTCGAAACTTGACACACTTGCTCACTTTGTGTTGACGGTTTCTGATTTCCAATTTTCCATTTTCTTTCTTTGATATTAAAGCAGAAGTAATGGGACCTCTGCTGTATTAACCTTTAAAGGTCAAAGTGTGGGAAGACGGGTAGAAATTAATACGAACCCACCCACGCTACATAGATTTGTACATTCACATTTTGATTCGTTCAAAAACTATCAATCACAAGACGGTGAACCTAAAAAATATACTTATTCATTATATGATCATTATTATAGAAAAATCACTGCTGCAGCGAATGTGTTAAAAGAAAACTGGCACATGTTTACCAACTACCCACATAAATAGATCAACTTCCTTATCGACAGCATCACAGTCTGACGGGACAGCTCTATTTTCATCTATAGCATTGACAGTGACCGTTTCGTAGCTACGTCGGGACAGGCATGCAGACAATGTCGCGCCTAATGAGCGGAACTCTGCCGATGTCATTAGTGATGACAGGTCGTTACGCTCAAATTATTTGTCTTTATTTTTTGAACTATCTTTTGTTTCTTTTTGGATTATTGTTGGGCGTATTTGATTCCAAGGGGATAGACTACCGGGATAAAATTGATATCTTGCACTCAGCGCTGGGTGAAGTCAGATTGGAGAGCCAAGTTATGTTCTGCCTTGGTCGCGGGCTGTGTAAACAGGGTACTGAAACACAAAGAACAACCGTAGGAACAAGGTGGTTTTTAGTCAAGAAGAGCCTAAAAGTCTGTCCCTAACGCCCATTAAGGACGGGGAGACTTATTGGATGATGTTACACCACATAAAAGAAATGCTTTATCTGTATTTGAAATATCATTAAAATCCGATCAACTATAAAGTCGTAAAAAAGTAAAAGACAAAACACGTACAGAGTTCCATAAAATTAGTACATCTTGCATTTATAAAATTAGTACAGATATTTTTGGTTTTTGAGCTTGTATGAGGTATAAAAAAATATTTTTCGTGCGTATCTTTGGCATTGATTTTCTTGTCATTCTGGCTTGCGACATCAATGAATGATCGTAAGAAAGGAAAAAACAACGTTTGAACGATAATAGCAACTGTAGATAGAAACAAAAATAAGCAAGCAGTTAAAATAACTGGAGATCGATTGAATTTTACGCACGAGCGTATATTATTCTGATAAATTTGTTGAAGCATGGATTATTATGAAAAGCAATAACTAACAATTCAATTTAAAATTACATAAGCCAATAAGATAAATAGAGTGATAATCAATAACAGATTAAATATGATTGATAGAAATATAAGATAGGTAGAGTAAAGAAAATGCCAAGTGAAGCCACATACATACCTTGGCAAAAACAACAGTCCAATTTTGGACTTCAAGGATCAATGAACTAGGAACCGCAAATAAGAGTTTTCTACATATTCTACACCACATACATTTATACATGTTTTACTATCAAACGGGATATTGGAAATGTTGTTCAATTGGTAGATGAAGTTACAACCAGGTATGGAAATAAACGAGTATGGAAGCATGCAGGTGTTTGGTTAATAACGAATGATATAAAAGAAAAAGAGTGAATGAGATTGATGTACAGGGGAGTATACAAGGAGGAAGCTCTTTGCTCAGACTCCAAGTAAAATGGATCAAAAGCAGGAAAACGATGATGATTATGCTTGTGAAGAAATCTATCAAGGAAATGACAAAGCAGTACTTAAAATAATCGCAATACCTGAGGCCCGATATAGAAATCTCTCTCCTTATAATCAAATCTCTTCACATCCACCCAAAAAGCGAACACCACTACAAATACAAATCGTAACTTCGAATCGTAACTCTCTTTCAAATGGATTTTCATTCCAAAGCTTCAGATATTTTCCCACAATTCACTGTAATCACTAAATCTATCTTTCCAACAGTTTTGTTTATTCAAAGCCGTTAAAGAATTATGCTTTTCTACTATCTGCTCCGTATTAAAATCTTTCGGCCTTCAAATATTCTGTCGTATCGTAAGACACTTTCCCGTTTTCCTTTAAATAAACAAGGTTGTTGTATAGGTTGCCAAAAACCCGCCAACCGGCGTCGACTACGGGTTCTCTCTCACTGAATTATATTATTTTGGAGAAATGCGTCTTAGAGCAATGGTTTGCTATAGAACATGTGTTTTTACACCCACACTTGGCTTCAGATAGTTTCACGTGTTGTATCGACGCTCGAGAATGTTTATTAGTGATATTAAGTGGATTGGATTACTCGACAGAAACTATATAGCTAGCCATAGAATATTAGAAACTGTTCCTATTTCTTCGACAGCAGCTCAGGTCTCCTCTCTGTGAGTACGAGTAAGCTGTAATGTATCACGAGGGTCTAGTGCAGTTGATCGCAAAGGGCAACCGGAGGAACAGAGTGGTTCTTGTTCAGTAAGAGTCGGACAGTCCTTTCCGCTACGCCTAAAGCTTCCAGATCTCATTTGAAGATTTTAATCCCCAATAAAAGTGCAGATTGGTAAATGTCACAAGTATTCTAATGTTTGATTCTGAGGTATGAATATGCTTTGTTCAGCTAGCTAGAATTACCACGTAGAATTCCTGATCATTCCTATGGCAAATGTATTGAGGAAGCATTATGTGTGAGTGCATTATGCCAATGATATTATAGGAAGTAAACAATTTAGATCTATTGAAACTCAGGCACGACTTGGCAATGGTTATGAAGATAGAAATCTAGTGAATGCAATCTATGTACATAGTAATCTAAGTAGATCAAGCTGAGAGAATGTATTTTCTACAATAAATGAAACGGTCATTAATTTAAAAATGGCCAACGCATATCCTACATCTAGAAGCATGTAATTTAGCTAAAAAGGAAAATTTATTATTTAATAAGGTAATGGTTTCTGAACATACAATTTCAATTAAAAATTCATTCTCTACTTCCGAGATACATAACGGATGAATTTTCATAAATCCTGAAAGAAATTCCGTCAATATAAAACTTGCTTTATAAATATTTCTACACACAAACTTCATCTGCATTGTTTATTAATAAAAGATCCATAAGACATCTTGTTTATTTTCTTATTCAACATTTGGAACGTCTAACAATTTATTTAGTTCAATATTTCTTCGTTCATTCAAACATCACAGGTGAGGTTTGTTATTTAGTTGGAGTAACCTTGGTTATCTAAATAACTCCGTCTCCGATTTTACGTTACGTTCTATTTGTAAATGCTTTTACATAACATTGTGGATCGAAGATATGTCCAATGACTGTTAGATTAGCTGCGGATTATCCAACACAATCACATGTTCTTGGTGCTCTGAAGTACTGATCAACCGTATCATCTTGACTCAGCTGTGAATTGTGGTGCGGCTATTGACATGGCGCAATCTCACAGCAATCTACTATTAATGAGGAAGATGATTTGGTTGCCACATGCACAAGCAGCCAGTGCATCGTCCGATTGAGAAGCGCATTGGACTCTGCGAATTTACTTGTAAATCCACTCCCGCCATCTTGGCCCTAATTACAAAGGTTAAGAAAAATATTAATGGTAGATATTATTATCATTAAATGGATAGTTTTGATTATTTTTTCAATGAACACGAGATGTAATAGGACAAAGGTCCGATCTACACCAAATCGGAGACCCCGAAAAAAGACATACAGATACCTAAAGCGGTGATTGGTTGAAATCTACATAGTATTTTTTGTCCTCCTGTGATTTGTCGAATCTTGCTCATTTCTCCTCGGCTATGTCACTGACAAAAGGGTAGTCGGTAGTGCTTTAGTGCGAAGAATAGCTAGGTAGGGATAAACTATTGCCTGTTATGTATGGATAGATAATGGGCATATTAATCGTCATCATCTTCTACAATGACAATGGGCATATTATCTATTTCATTATTATCATCTCATTCTTCTATTTCAACAACATCACTAATTGAGCGTCCTCTTCCATAGATCAAAGTCATTGAAGCGTTGACCTCGACAAAGTTTGACTGTTTGCCAAATGTATGTACCAATATGAGCAAAGGTATTGGTTCCATCGTCGCAAGGAAGCGTGGAGATGTTGACGACAAGAAACGAATCAACAAAACATAATGTCATCCCGTGTGATAAAAGGGCTATTAATAGTCGATTGCTTATTGCTGACATTTCTGGTTTAGTGACTAATTAAATCCAAGGCTAAATGAGGGATCCTTGGCCTATCTTAAACAAACCTACTTATGCTGTCAGTGACATGTGAGCTACCGTATAGTATTCTTTACTTACACTTAGGTTTTTAACAATTTTACTAACACTTAGTCATGATTCTGGACTTTGTCTTTTAGCTTGGAAATCACTGACATCGGTGAAGGAATAAATCGTTTCTCAAAGAATTTCCAAACATTAGAGAATGGCTAGATTTTTACAAAAAAAATCAAATCTTTGCTCGAAATAGAGGTTTTTTATTCTAGTATTATAGTTAAGGAATAGTTGTTACTTTTACGATTTTACAAAGCTGCACACTATGCTTCTGGCTACATATTTGTCAGATATAACACGAAAAGAAATTGCCAGTTTAACGAGTTCTACTCACTAATCGCTGACATTAGGACACTAGCCTTAATCGAGTTGTTGCTCTCTTGAGTTGATAAACATTCGTCACTCATTAAGACCTAGATTTTAATGACCCGCGGCGTCTGTGATACAATTGTTATTGTTTATTGTTGTGTTGGCATTGTCATCATTATGATTTCCTCTAGATGTATTTGTATGGCGACAGCTTCCTCTAATAGTCTTCTTATAGTTTTAATGTCGGATATATTATTTAATACGCTCATGTCACTACTCGCAGAGCAGATGGCCGATGGGGTCGAAAAGTACTAGAGTGGAGACCACGGACTAGCAAGCGCAGCGTAGGACGTCCACCAACAAGATGGACAGACGAATTTATAAAGGTCGCCGGAAGACGCTGGATGCAGGTCGCTTCCAACCGGTACATGTGGAGATCTAAAGGGGAGGCCTATGTTCAGCAGTGGACGTCCTATGGCTGAGATAATGATGATGATGTCGCTGCGAATTATAAGGCATAAAGTCCGGCTCTGTACTGTTTTGAAAATGGCAAGAAGTATTTAATAAAATAAAAATAAATAAAAGACCATCAACTACTATTGTATGATGACCAGTCTCAGTGAAGCTACGGTCTTCGCAAGATGACCGGTAACAGCTGGATGAGAGGAGCCGGTGACTGAGTGAAATAGCGTGGGATTGGAGCAGCTTATGTCCAGCACTGGAGTGCTGATGATAATGATTTATTCTGAATGTTACTATAATATGTTAATGGACGCGCAAGTTGTGCAATAGCGCAGATTTTAACTGTGAAGAGCGGCTTCGCTGGACTTCCTCACCCCTACTCTATAAAGCCCGTAACCTTCTCTAGGGCGTAACTCTGGGTCGCGGGACTAACGAGCTACCGTGACCCCGGAACGTAAAGGGCTATTGAAGGACACCGTGGATTTTAGTCAGTACATGTTTTATAGGCCCTCCTGCCCTGCCCTGCCCTGGGTAGGAGTACTCATTTGAAGATTTAACCACACTAAAAAAAAGTAACCAAAATTCTCAAAATAGGGTTAAGCAAAGTGGTTTAAGTACAAGTATGCCATGGCGTCGTGCATACTATTGTATGCACGACGCCATGTAGAATGTAGGCATGACGCTATTGTATATATTCCACATTTCTCCTTGGCGGAGATTATCAAGTTCTGCTCTAATAGTTGCATCGATCTTATCGTCATACGTATGCGTGTTTACAATGTATAAATATCAACTATAATCGTGTAAAACAATTGGCGAGACGGTCAATCTGTAACTCCTGAGTTTGGGATAGATTTAAATATAATGTAGAATTTCTTAAAGTGACTATTAAGACCTCCTATATATTTTGCGAATAAAGATTCATTCAATAAATAAAATAATATTTGGTATTTCTACGACTTTCATTCAACATTACCTATTAAGAATCTTGGCCTTTTGACTATGTTTTTTATATAGTGTTGTTTGCTGATGATACTTTTTTTTTACGTGGTAAAATCATCACATGAGTCCTCCCACCCAGGGCAGGGCGGGAGGGACTGTCAGACTTGACTGACTAAAGTCCACGGTGACCTTCAATAGCCCTTTACGTACCAGAGTCACGGTAACTCGTGAGTCCCGCGACCCCGGCAGTCCCGCGACCCGGATGTAATAAATTATAATATTAGAGACCATAAATGCTTTGGGGTTCGTAATATACCATCTGCCGGGGTCATGGGATTGTCTTATCAGGTAACTGTGATCCTGGAACGTAAAGGTCTATTGAAAAAACCGTGGATTTTAGTCAATATGAGTCTGACAGTCCCTTACGTTCCACATAGGGTGGGAGGTAACGTCAGATGATTTTACCACGTTAAAAAAGGGGGGAGCTGGGATGCAGTAAGTAAATCATAATAGATACTATAAATGCTTTGAGATTCGATATATGTACTTCCAACATTGAATAAATAAAACAATGTCAAGAACGAGTTATGCGAAAACTGTAACATTAACGCTACATGGTTATCATCAAAGAAAATCAACGTTTACCTACTGATAAAGTAAAACGTGTTATTAAATAAATTCAATTTTTTCTAATAATTTTATGACCTAAGTAGTAACCAAGACATCTCGGTCAAGAATTTGTGTTTTCACTTTTATTTTTTTAAAGACTAGAAATAACATTAGCCTCGTTCTGCCGTAATCGGGTAATTAAAGAAAAACTGTCAGACATTTAACAGAAGTGATGTGCTTAAACTGTGAAAATATATAAACAATATTGGTTACATAAGTTCAAAAGCTACTGTTTTTAGTTTTGTTTTTGTCACAACCAGCATTAGAATTAAAGAGTACGGTCATTGTGAGAAGTCTCCAAAACAATTTTTGACGATTAAAAAGACAAGAGGATTACTATATGAAAAAAATACGGTTGTGTTTGTAACAAAACGCAAGAAAGAATTTGTTGTAGTATCTGTACCAATTTCAAAGCAATTACTATAATGACAGCATTTATGAGATAATGAGAAAACATGTAGACAAATAGGTCAACATACTTTACAGTAACAGTAACTCAGAAACAAGCAATTTAAATTATATTCAGCTAGCAACATTGAAAAAAAAGTACTTTTCTTCGACCGAGTAATAAAATTATAAAACACGAGAGCGTGTTTCTAGTATAATTTTATTCATTTTTAAATGTCGCATGACAACGTTTATTTATGTAACACATTACATTGCAGTAGCACAATGCTGTATTTGCCAGGGACATTCAGTGGTTATGTACGTTCAATATCAGAGGCAGTAGCATAACCGTGGTTTAAACGATACAATATCAAATAATCTCATATTTATGGATAAATTTTATTCCACAAATAACTTTATAATTCATGACGCAAGCATTACGGCAGTAAATATTCTAAATTTAAATTATTTATTTCAATGAAAATTCACTTTTACAAGTTTTTTAGAAAAAAAGGAATAGAATTTATTGTACACTAAGAATAAAAGAATTGTAATTGCTTGTAAACCCACTCGCAATAGTAGTTTCGTTAGGACAATATAAAAATTGAACCTTCTTTAACTCTCAAATATAACACTTTAATAGCACTTTTTTGCGACGACCTCGGCCATTGCCAATGTATTTCATATATTTGATACAAAACCACAATTTGTTATTCATTTGTGTCCCATTCCCACAAACAAAGCATAAAACGGTTTTTTTGGGGCATTCATAAAGTAAATGTAACGAATAAATAAAAGTTATTGTAAATATTACAATTCAGTGAAATGGAATAATTTCAAAATTAAATTGCTCGCTCGTGCTCTATTCTCAGATGTCACTGCCTACTTTATATGCTCTAGTATTTATCGAGTTTAATGGCTTATATCACAGTACCTTTATCTTTATCGAATTTATTAGAAAACTATGCAATACTGCTAGTAGGTATAACCGTATTCATGTAAACAAAGATACGAGTAACATTGATTATTAATTTGTAAACTTGATTTGAAGGGTTATGTTTTTTTTCATATAATTGCTTAATAGAATGCATAATGCATATTCTAATATATTGCTTGAGCAGTAGAATAAAAGTTATAGTAATTTTATCGCTTTCATTATGGACCCTGATAGGATTATTGTTTTATGCACAATATCGTCATCAAAATGACTAATGTGGTATTCCTAATTTAGTATCGTTTTCCTTATATTATTGCAATGATGACAAAAAGTAGGGTTAAGCTTTTTATAACTTAATCCAGATGTTTACTAAAATAAAATCAGTCTATTTTTGATTACATCTTCTGGTGTTATTTTAATAATTTGGTACTGATCGTAACGAACTATTTCTGCAAACAAACATCTCGTGATAACCGCTTTCTATTCTTATGCTGATTGTGACGTAACAGTCACTGAAAACCAGCTGAAATCTCTGAAAAACATCCTCAGATTACACAATAGTAACCTCTTAAAACCCAACCGCACACAAGAACATCCTAAATAGTCGCTATCAACTATATTAATTACGACTAAAGTAATAAAACTTACCATTTTAATTTAAAAGCGCCGCGTAATCCAAAGGATTTATAAATAAAGTGCTGGCACGTCCGTCCGCCGCGAGCAATGCGGAGCAACTGCGGGCTCGTGGCCGGTCAAGGGCATGGAAACTGTGCCAAATGCTAATAATCGACTTCTGACAGCGCGGGAAACTTCAGCGATGGCGGGAAATGCTTTCAATATGGCGGCCGCCCTAACCTAGGAATGTCGGCCTTCTAAACTTTGGTATTCATTATTTAGGCTTTTTTTTCGGTAATATCGACCGGTGGTACCGTGTGGTATCAGTGGGTACTGAAACTTGGATACTTTACAAATCAATAGCGAACATTATTATTATCTTTATATTGCGTCCTTCATGTGGTCTTCGTCATTGCAGGTCATTACGGAGCCAAATACTTCATTTTGTTTTTTATTTTTAAGAAAATGATTGTAGTTATTAAGTTGTTTATGGCATGAATACTTTAAGAACATAATTTGCGTTAGGACTTCGTAAATCGGCCAACCTCGATGTGAGCGAAGTATTTGAAAGTTAAATTGTATTCATTTATAATTCTATATTATGTTACAAATCACATAATAACTATTAAGTTAATTATTCGCACTGCCATCACTGTTCGTCACTGGCAGAATAATAACAAAAAAAGTTTATTTGTAAATAGGGACACTGTTGCCATAAAAATATTCATACATTTAAAATAGAAAACAGCTGCTTATTTGGAATTGCCAACAGCTATAGAGGAATAAAGAAAAAAAAAAACCGCAGGAAGTGGCCTACAACAAAAGACGGGTTAAAAAGTAAACAATCCATTTCTTAAAATATTTTTTAAGAAACGTAAGTCTTGATTTGTTTTGAAGTTATATCTTTACTATTATAATTTAGCAAATGCTTATTCTTGACCTTAGGTATTTTTAAATTAAAATAAAACACATTAATTACAAAAGTGTGCTCCTTTATTTGTTGTTGGTAAATAATACCTCTACTAACACATATATGTTGAGTTTTTAAAATAAATTAACCTTTGTAATGTTCCAGGGTTGTGGGAATGCAAAAATAAATAATAATAATGCTTTAATTAAATATAACAATAATTATTCTTGTAATTTTAGACTTGAAAAAAATAGTGATAGGTTCTTCTCCGCGTGAGTCATGGTGAGATTCGTCTCCACCCCTCAGCGTAATAATTAGAACTCTACCATATGATAGGGTAATTTATTGTATAAATAAATTGAAAATCTGTAGAGTCCGTCAGCATTATTTTTCAGAGTATTAAAAAAGAATGAACGTATTTTTTGTATTTTTTTTTAAATCAATGAATATTGACAAAGTTAAAACGTTCTGAAATTCGGGAGTGGACGCTTGTGACGCCATAACGTCTGTAACGACGTTTTGTGATTTTTAGAAGCGTCGTTTATTCATCAATTTTCGTTTACGCAACAAAAGCAAAAATACGAGTCAAATATTTTTTGATAATCTATTTTTCGGACTAATAAAATGATTTGAGTGAAATAGCCTTATAATAGGCTTAATAAAAACAAATAAAATGTATTAAATAAATGAAATATAACTTTAACACAGTGTATGATTAAAATTAAACTTTTTTTTTGCTTCCAGTTTGCGTGCAATAAACAATAATCATGGCAAAATAACATTAGCAAGGTACCATAAAAAGATTTAAAAAAATATGAATAAACTTGCTAAAAGTTTTTTTTTTAAACTTAATATTGTCGTCACAATATGGCGTCACCTTCTGTAAATTACCTACACGTATTTTTAATGCAGCCGTTAAACTGTTACTAGATCCCAACATAAAAAATCCCTGAACTAAATAAAAAACTAATTTTAATTTATGATTTTTTTAAGGGCCTGTGTGTGTAATCGAGAGTATTCTTTAAAAATCATGTTTATATCATTCACGATAATTTCATATAAAAGTGCATGATAAGATTTTTAAGTGAAAATATTAACTATCTACAATAAATATTTATATACTAAATATGTTTCTAGTTGACTAAATCTAAGTTGGCCCCTTTGGTGATAAATCTACGTGACTTACTCCAGCTAATTTTATGACTAACAAATTTTTGTACGTGTGTGTGTGTGTGTTGCACGCTAAATTAAAAAATAAGCAAACCCACTTCTGACACTTTCCAAGAATAATTCGAATGGTATTTGATATAATTAGTCTTTATTTTATATCAAATACGATTCCGTTCAAATCTTGGAAACATCGGGAATGAGCCTGCTGATTTTGAGATCAAAATCTTAAAAATATAATTGAAGATAAAACTTACAATTAAAATAAACTAAATGTGATATAATTTATATTAAATTATTATATAAAGCCCTTTCACAGTTATTTTACCTATGATGTTGCATCATTATCGACATTGGAGCGATCTTTATTCCCGTTTTATAAGGTTTCAAATTAATTGTATATATACAATTATACATACTTATACTGTTCGCCAATTCCGTATAGGAATGCTATTGAAATTGACAAACGTTTCACTAAGTTCTGAGCCTTTTAAAAATATTGAAACGGATTTGCGAAAAAGAAGGCTTGTTGCTGTCAAAGGTAAAATAATTGTGAAAGTACTGTATGTCTACGTCTTATTTGACTTTGACAACTAAATAGTAGTTATTCTGTAAAGTTTTTAACTTAAAACTATTCCATTTATTTTAAGTCACTACAGTAAGATTTTTTTTAAATACCTCTAAAAATAGCTACACGTCTTAAACCAAGGCACTTCTTACAATATTCGTGTGTGCGTCGTTTTTACAAAATATTAGATATAAAATATGTTATAGTATATCGTGTTTTTATATCTTATAATTGTGCCGACTACGACTTTATTTGATTTGTCGACCTTTGTTTTTGTTGTCTGTTGGAAAAATTTACAAAATATTAAATTAAAGAACTAATTGTTTAGTCCGTCTTCAGTTTCATAAAATATAGCTTTACACCAAGAAACATTTTATTAATACAATCATTTATTTTTAGCTATGGTAATATATCTGTTGAAGCGAAATTATATTATGTTTTTACATAAAAATATGCATTTTGACATGCTCAAGCGCACCTTACTCGTCGGTTTTTTTTTTAAATTAGTCAGTCGACTAAATCAAACATAGTCGAGTCACTTAAATATTTAATTCGATTTTAATTTTGCTTACAATAATTCTACAATTTCTTAATTAATTCTAAACAAGTAATTATATCCCAGTTTTTTGTATGATATAATTTTAGTATCTAAATCTATCATTTTCGGCACTTTCACTGCTCTTAGAGAGTCCATCAATATAATATTGATATTATATACCAATAGTTAGCACTATTTGCAGTTACTAAGTAGTTATATTTTCTGTACTTGGTCGATTTTACTATTCGTAGTTATAACTTATAAATAAACCTTATATTTTAAAGTAATTTAAGGTTATTTTGTTTTTATTTTCTAATTTTTTATTTGAAAAATTTAAATTTAATCGTTTAAAGATGCAACTCAATTAATTGTGCTTTGGCTTTTTATAATTAACTCACCCTTTACTAATAATTGTGGAGTAAAGTTAATAAAACATTTCCAAATTTCTATTTACTTTCATTTTTCGCGTTTTAGGTTAGGTATGTATAACCTTTCTCCACGTTTATTCAGATTTTGAGTATTTTATCAATTGTATGGACGCGGCTTCAATGCTAGGTCAACTGCAACGCGATAGCAAAATACGTATAGCAGAAACGCTGAAGAGATCAGCGAAATCTCTGTTCGTTCTTCAAAAATCTTAAAACATGACGAAAACCACCTGTCCCCATTTTTTTAATTTGATGGAATACTCGTATTAACTGCCAAAAATAAATGCTTTGTTTGCAATAGTTCACAATTATTGCACAGATTAAAATTTTGATAGACTAGGTCCTAGTCACTAGGATCAATACCTATTGGTCCTAGTGACTAGGACCTAGTCTATCAAACCATCCGGGTACGGTCGGTTCCGTATTTTAGTGAGAAAAGCAACGTACTTTCACGCGCCGCTGACGTCAGCGTCACAGTATGGTGAAGAACACAATGTATATTGGTACGCGCGACCGACGTATACGACCGACACTAGTGTTATAGGAATTCAGGCCTTACGGTCGCATAATATGTACCTCTCAAAAACCGACGCAGTGTTGCCATCTATATTTTCACGTCACCGTCACGTTGCAGGCGCCTTACCTTAACAGCGACCATAGCGTTACAGTAATCCTATTTTCAGACGCCATGATTATCTCTTTTAAAAGAAACATAACTATTTATGTCAGGCCTCCTGTATATATAGCACGCTCCACCATCACACGTTGCATTGATTGATTTTTATAAGTGACATAGTAGGGCTCCCGGGCTGGCCTAACATAAATGTTGAATCGGGCCTAAATGTGCGTGTTCAAATGTATCTCGCCCGAGCTCTGTTCATAGAGGGCGCGCACGTCGTCGTGTGTCATCTGAGACACTGTCGGGATCTTTGAGACGTTGTTCAGGATTGGGTTCACCTGGAACAAACATTATATGGATGATAATCTCCTCCTTAGTCTAGTGGTCCACTGATCAACAGGTCTGTGGCTTCGTTTCTTAGGTCGGGCAAACTGTTATAGAGTTTTTTATATTAGGAATTATTGAGTTGTAACCACAGAGTCTGGGTTTGTGAACCGCATGCTGGCAAAAGGCTCGCCCCCAATTTATAAATAAAATAAATAAATATTACACAACTATCACACAACGCCATCTAGTCCCAAGCTAAGCAGAACTTGTGTTATGGGTACTAGACAACTGATAAACATACTTATATATTTCTAAATACATACATATTATAGATAAATTACACCCAGACACAGAACAAATGATCGTGCTCATGACACAAACATTTGTGCTGGGTGGGAATCGAACCCACGACCTCCGGCATAGCAGTCAGGGTCACTAACCACTAGACCAACAGGCCTGGGACTCTAACAAAACTGGCGAAACTTGTACCTTATGTTAAGTACCTACACGTCTTCTTAACCCTTCAGGGTTATAGGCGTGATGTGCATATGAAATATGATCGTTACATAGAAATGCAAAGAAAGATATAGCCAAGTGGGACTAGCTATAAAATATTCGTTAGAATAAGATAAAACTCAGATAAAAGATCAAGATGCCAAGTGGGACTAGCCATAAAATATTCGTGACAATAAACTCAGATAGAAGTCCACTATTAAATTTGTGTAAAACTGTATAACATATAATACATATTCTACTTTTATGCCTAATTATACTAGCTGCCTACTAATTCATTTGTAGCTTAGATAGTAATATTAATGATGTAATCTTTAGGGGACAAAGAACGCCAACCTTCCTGCATCCTAGTCTTGGACAGTCCGCATTCATGCGCTGCCACACACTTTCTTCAAATCACGAGAGATTCACCAAGCCAATTAAAACATCGTCGTGAGCTACAAGAAGTCCTCACCTTATTGCCAGCCATGCCAATGAACCCGTTGCTGACGCCTCCATTCCGCACGCCCCCGTTGGGCACGGAGCCGTTCGCGTGTCCGTTAGCGAGCCCGCCACCCATACGAGTCACGGCTGTGACGAACTGCTGCATGCTGGGGTTGTCTGCAATGAACCAGGGGGTTACTAACACGTCACACTCTTTCCAAATCTTTACTATTTAAGGCAATGGCACGTTAAATATATTTCGGAGAGGCAACCGACTGACTGACCGAATGACACCCTATTTCAAAAAAAACGACGGGTTGCACTCTGGGAGTGCCGGCAGAAGTGAAAACTTCAATAGTAATAAACACACACGAAGATTCGCGCAAGCGCCCTGCGCCGTCTTACGAATTTTCGATCAGGTCACGTGTCCTGACGCGAGTTTAACATTTTTTACCCATTCCAAAAAAAGCGCCGCTAAAGAAGTTTTCACTTCAAAAATCTAGACCCTTACCTCTGGGAACTGCTGGCTGTTCCTGTGGCATGGCGGCCAGGGCCTCTGCCTTGTCCATCTCATCCAGCAGCACCCGAGTGAACTCCTCTTGCACCTCTGGAGTGTCCGTGTCGCCATCAACCTGAGAGTGAGGAGGGGCTAATATTTAGATACTTACATTGACTTGATTTCTAAAAACGGTAAAAAAGTGTAAAATTGCTTTATCCCTCGGAAGACGGTTGTAAAAATAATAAAAAAACAAGACCACCGACTTTCGAAAGATAAGTTCTTTTACACTTTTTTTGTGGTGGTTTCTGAACGCAGGTTTTTTTTTCTTTGAAAAGGTATTTTATTTTACCCTTTCTATTCGTAAACGTAGGGTATTATATACTTGTACGATTTTATTACCGGTAGGTAATATCATCGTAGAAGTACACGGTGATTTTGTCAAAAAATTTAAATCAAGTTTGCCTTTTTTTTGCGTGGAAAAATCATCAAATGAGTCCTCCCACCCAGGGCAGGGCGGGAGGGACTGTCAGACTTGTACTGACTAAAATCCACGGTATCCTTCAATAGCCCTTTACGTACCGGGGTCACGGTAATTCGTTAGTCCCGCAACCCCGAAGAAAACTTACCTTGGTAAAACAATAAGAACCATTGTCTATGCTTCTATAAGATCTCATTAAAGTTACTTGTAGTCAACAACCAGAATGCTAACCGTCTTACCACAAAAAGATAAATATCTTATGAAAGCTTGTCTAAAAAAAAGTATAACTGAAAAACGACCCCTAAACCCACGTTAAATGTCGTTTTGACGTTGACAATTTTTTCGACAAGTCTTCAACAGATGTTTAACTTGTACGGTACGACGGTAAAAGTCTAAATCGAAACTCACAATGACCAGCCGATGGTCCTGGTCCAAAATCTTGAGCATGTACAGGCTGAGCTCGCGGAACACCTCCAGTCTGCGTCGGAAGGCTGCCACGGAGTCATCACGCCTGCCCCGACCCAGCTGTAGCTTGGAGCAGTCCAGCAGCACCATGCGAGGAGACACGTGGAACTGGAAAGGCAGAGAAGAAGGTGAATCACCGATTCGTGGGCATGAGGATGGCTAGTAATGTAGCTCGCCGTCTGATCAGGGACTATGCCCGGGTAGATAGTTGTGTTTCACGCGCGCCTCAATGAGCTCTTAGCACTCTGACAGGGAGAAGTCAAACGCTTGGGGTCGAGAAACTGTCCAAACGGGTAATAGTGACCCTGGAACGTAAAGGGCTATTGAAGGAATACGGTGGATTTTAGTCAATACGTGTTTGACAATCCCTTCTGGAGTGGAACCAGGGCAGATGGACTTATATGATGATTTTTGCACGTAAAAGAAAAGTTAAGGTGTACTAAACGAAAAAACCTTATGGGCAAGCCATCATGACGCCATTAAAACGACAGTTACTTTTAAAATTAAAAAGCATTGCAAATTATTTTTTTTGTAACATATTCACTACATTTATTATCTTGTTAATGTTATATTCACATGACTATTGTTTATCTATGAGCGTGTAATTGTTAGAAAAGGATGCACGACGTCATAACACCTTTACCATTTAAATTATGTTGAATAGTTCCTAATAGTTCCCACCCACAATTCGTCATTTGTTTCAGTCCAATGTAATTAGTACCCTTTTACCAGCAACTCTGCATGAATTCAAATGCCATGACTGCTACTGAGTAATTCCATAAAATATGTAAAAACCCAATAACACCATGCTTAACCTGTTTATCAAATCCAGGACCTTATACCCTGCAGTCCACAAGAACTGCTTAAAACCCTTACCTCATTCTGAAATTGTTCCATCTGCTCCACATCCCGAGGATACCCGTCCAGCACGAGTCCCCCGCCCGTCCTGCTGGCCTCTTGCACAGCTGCCCTCACCAACCTGGTGACCAGCTCTTTAGGCACCAGTTCCCCCCCACTGATGGCTGTGCGGGCGAGAGCGCCGTCTGATGCTGGACGGCCTCCGGCGTCTGCGAGGCTGCGGAGACGCTGGCCCAGGCTGGAGGGGGAACAAGAGAACGGATTATTGAAGTCGCTTCATTTGATCATGAGTGAGATATCAAAGAGAGATTAGAGAATCAAAGCCTGCTGGGGTCGCAGGACTGTCTCATCAGAAAATCATCATCAGTCCCTTCTGTCCTGTCCTGGGTGGGAGGATTCAATCGATGTTTTTACCACGCTAAAAAGTGGTGACATAAGCCTCTTTCTGCAAGAACTGCCCCGTTCTCGCTATTATGTTCCAAGAAGAATTAAGTGAAACTATTTCACGGTTGTTCCAACTCTTTACTTTAAATAGTATCATCGTAATTTTTCTTTTATCTCCATCAATTGAAATGGCAGTAATTTGTTCTTCACTTCTTTTTTCAGACTTCATTAATTGCTTTTGCTATTTACACTGTCAGTTACCCAGAGGTTTATTAAAGCTTAATAGTACTCTTCGGGCGATATCACTCGTGACAAGGCTTGGGTAAACGAACAAGCGAGAATTTAAAGGCAGAGCTATTCCTAAACTCCACGTTCAATTCGTGCGTCTTCATTAAGTAATTTGTATATCGTCTCAAACAAGTTTTTTTTTTATTTTCTTCATCACCTCAGTTGCTATGAAGACGATCCTTACCTGTAATGCGTCCAGCCTGGTCTCTGCGCCACCGCTCGTTGGCACAGAGCAGCCTTGTTGCTGCCGGGACCACCCACCACCCACAGGAGCGCTGGTGTCGTCGTCTCACCACGTACCCTGATCATTTCAGGCTGAGGAAATGTAGAAAGCATTTAGACATATCGCTTGGATTTCTAAAATCACCAGTTAGTTTTCTATCAAATACTTACTAGCTGTTAACAGCAGCCCGCATGTACTCGTAACTCGAAAATTATCCCACGGGAACATAATTCCAAAAACCGGGCCTGAGCCTTTCATTTCCTTTTGACATGACTTAGCAACAAACATCCATCCATCTAGCCAAACCTACGTATTTATAAAATTAGATTATAGACATTCTCTTACCACAAAAAAAAAGATAAAAATTCCACGTTTCACGTTGATATAAAGTTCGTTTTGCAGTTACACTTTTTTTAGACAAGCGTTTGACACATGTTTATCTTCTTGTGGTAAGGCGGTTCGAGATTTTGTCTTCCTTCCGTGGCAGAACACAACACAACTCATACTCTTTTTGCTTCTTCCATGTTCATACATCTAGTCATAGACGCCGGTTTAAAAATGTTTATAATTTTTATTTTTCGTAGCTTGATAAACTCGGGCACGCCGCAATCGCGGCGGTAAGACCCCTCTTTGAGGAGTGGCTGGATAGGCGTCACGGCGTCCTTACCTTCCGCATGACGCAGGTCCTCACCGGACACGGAAGTTTCGGGAGGTTCCTGTGTCTGATAGGGAGGGAAGAAACGCCTGGGTGTCACCACTGCGAGGATCGTCCGGAGGACACGGTGGAGCATACGGTGCAGGACTGCCCCGCTTGGGCAGAGCACCGCCGTGTCCTCACGACGGCGATAGGCGGAGACCTCTCGCGCCCGGCATTGGTCGAGGCCATGCTGCGGGGCGAGACGGAGTGGGAAGCGGTCGCCTCCTTCTGCGAAGCAGTCATGCTCGTGAAGGAAGAGGCGGGCCGCCTGAGGGAGAGGACAGCGTCCTCCCTCCATCCCAGCCGCAGTGGTAGACGCCCACGGCGTCGGACGTCACAGGACGATCTCCGGCCACCGTAGGCGCGGGCATGCGGGCAGCGAGTAATGGGCGACTTGCTGTCCGACCATGGACCATGCCCGGGTCGACGGCGCGTTGTGTTCCACGCGCGCCTCAAGGAGTGTCAGCACATTGACGGGGCCTGTAGAGGGCCAGAGCCTGCCGGGGTCGCGGGACTTACCCATCACCGTAACCCCGGTACGTAAAGGGCTCGTGAAGGACACCGTGGATTTTAGTCAGTACAAGTCTGACAGTCCCTCCCGCCCTGCCCTGGGTGGGAGGACTCATTTGATGATTTTACCACGCAAAAAAAAAAAAAAAAAGCTTGATAAACTGCTCGATAAACGTCTTGTACTAGTTTAAAAACTAATAAAATTGTACTAGTTTCTAAATTAGGGCCTTTCGGTGGGAATTGACACCTGCGCCTCCAAATTCTACAAAAGAATACCTTTCAAAGTACATAAAGAAAAATCTACGAAACATTCTCATTGGGTCAAGGCAGTGCCTTTCGTCCTGACCTCTCCCATTCTTTGAAAAACATGATACATTCACAAAACAACATTATTGTCTAGTCACTGCCTTTTAGCAAGTGTCTAAGGCGACTTTGTTTAACCTAGACATTAAAATTGGCAGTTTATCCACCTTTTTATTAATAGTTAATTTCGGAGAAAAATTCTTTATAATATTATCAACACTTATTTCGTCGTTATAAAATGTGTGAAGTATTTATGCAGAGTGGCCGATTGACGTCCAAAAAAGAAAGGGCCCGCATGCGGTGGGTTATCCGAATCATTTCCATGCATGTTCCGCGACTTACATAGTTTTCGAGCTATTCAAAACCTATTTTAGTTTTCAAATTCAAAGATTTCAAATCATAATTACCGGGATGTTATTTTTCTAATAACTTTCATCAAATTATCGAAGCTGACAACTCAAAAACTACAAAAAATCTCGGAACATGAATGAGGGTAATTCAGATACCCTACACCACAAGGGACCTTAATTCTTTTGGACGTCAATGGCCACCCTGTAAAAAATCCAGAAAAACAGAAAAAAAACTGTGTTTAAAAACTAACCTTCGGCGTAGAAACCCTCTCCGTCCCCGTTTCTTTTACTGCCAACGGCAATGGCTTGGCTACTGGCAGAGGTATTGCCACTGGCGCTGGCATCGCTGGCGCTGGCATCGCTGGCACTGGCATCGTCGGCAACACAGCTGGCAAGACTGTCTCATCTCTCCTCTCTCTCGTATCCTGGGCTGGTGCTGGCTCCACCCCAACAATTTCTCCTGGTATACCACCAGCGCCTACTCCTACGCCGCTGACGCCGTTCATGGTCGATTGGTCTTCTGTTGCGCCTAAAATCTGGAGGACAGCTGCCCTGAAGTCTTTGTAGACTTCGTCTGGATTGCGTTCGCCGTTGACCTGTGGGCAAAGTCAACTTTGTAACCGTATGTTCGTCACCATCATCTCCGTGGTGATGTCCCAAGTTCTTCAGGAACAGCATAATCTAAACTATACTGCTTTTTGGGAAGAACGAGTGACATAAGAATAACAGTTTCTAATAATAAGTCCTCCCGCCCTGGGTGGAGTGGGAGGGACTGTTGGACTTCACTGACTAAAAACCAACCTGTTACTTCAGCTACCCTTTTCATTCGAGGGTTCAACCCTTTCAAGACAGTTTCGAGACTCCTGTTTGGCCCTACAGTCCGATTAGCTCACAGAGATCATCAAATCGACGTGTAACAACGATATTCTATTCTTTCTTAGGTTTTCTGGAAGATATTGCTATCAGCAATAAAACCTCCGTTGTACCCTTTTTTTTATCGTTGTAAAATCATCAAATGAGTCCTCCCACCCAGGGCCGGGCGGGAGGGACTGTCAGACTTGTACTGACTAAAATCCACGGTGTCCTTCAATAGCCCTTTACGAACCGGGGTCACGGTAATCCGTTAGTCCCGCGACCCCGGCAGGCTCCGTTGTACCCTTACAATTAATAATATTGTGAAATGCTGTTTATTAATTTCGTTGTACAATAGAAGTATATTGGTTCAATTCCATTATATTTTTGTCATATGCGAGAAACTTCGCTTCTCCTCGACACCAAAAAAACAAGTTACATGGAAAACTACTACATTAATAATAATTCTCACAACAAACACAACTCCAGAACAAAATAACCGATATTAAATAATAAATACTTGATAGGCCGGCCCAATGGTATTAGTTAGCTGTAATTAAAGACACATTTGAGTTGCACGCCCATTGACACAGATATCCGGGCCGCGGGTCATGCATCATAAATGTGACCCAGTCTTTGATATCATAACCCAAGGCGTACCTTGGGTTATGATATCAAAGACTGGGTAGACAGGCACGTATGCCTGTCGGGCATGCGGGCAGCGAGTAATGGGCAACTCGCTGTCCGACCATGGACCATGTCCGGGTCGACGGCGCGTTGTGATGCACGCGCGCCTCAAAGAGTGTCAGCAAAAATGACGGGGACTCTAGAGGGCCAAAGTCTTTCGGGGTCGCGGGACTTATGATTTACTGTGACCGTGGAACGTAAAGGGCTATTGAAGGACACCGTGGATTTTAGTCAGTACGAGTCTGACAGTGCCTCCCGCTCTGCCCTGGGTGGGAGGACTCATTTGACTATTTTACCACGATAAAAAAAGGTATGCCTGTTTTAAAATATATGGACGCATTTTTTTGAGCGGAAGTCTTCGTCCCTATAATTTCCTAAATATATAAAAAAATCTGGTTATCGTCAGCTTTATTCATTTACTGTAATACGAATAAAAACTGTTACATTTTGATAATTTGTGTCTTTTTAACAGAATTAGGAGACAGACAGAGGAGGGTCTCAATCAACTGTATTTTTTTATAAGATCTGTGCCATAAATGAATTAAAAAAAAAACAAAGCCATCGACTTCCGAAAGATAAGTTATTTTCACTTCTTTTGTGGTGATTTTAGAAGGCGGTTCTTGTTTTTTCCCCACCTATGCCCGCGCCTATTCTGCACGTTGGCCGGAAACGCCTCGCGACTTCCGTAGCCATGAGCGTCTCCCGTGGGTGCAGATAGTGTATGGCCTGAATTATTTTAGGATACCTTTTATCCCGGTTTACTAGGTTCCTTTCAGATAATTTTTAAGTTACACACAAGCGTTCAGAATTTTCGAGTCACGGGTAATTCATTCAGGTCACGACGCTGAAATATTTAAGAAAGATAACCGGGATCAGCAGCTTTGTATATGTTTCAGGACATTGAGAGGTCTAGGCCTTCATTTGTTAATCTATGACAGTCGTTATAAGCCATAAGCTAGTTAGTCAGAAGCTTAAAAGTCTGACAGGCAGTATCACCAAGAGTACAAGCCGTATTACACAGTTCCTGGTTTGTGAAGGTCAGAGAGGCAGGTGCTCCATGCATAATATTATAATACTGATGTTCGATATGATGATGACGAGGTCTAAGAATGTTAAGTTTACTTTTACAAACTTTCAAGTTTTTTTTATTTTTTATTTCTATATTTGTAAAAGCACCCGCGATAAAGTAAGGAATGAGTTTATAAGGGGAAGTTTGAAAGTGGCGCCTGTTACAGAAAAAATGAAAGGGAATCGTCTGTCTTGGTATGGACATGTGATGAGGAGGGATGACACTCATGTGACTAAGAGAGTGATGAGTATGAATGTTGATACATGTCTCCATCTCACGGAAAAGGAAGGCCAAAGATGTATGGATTGTCTAAGGAATGATATGGAAGAAAAAGGAGTAAATGATACTGAGACGTTTGATAGAGGACAATTGAAGAAAAAAACGCGTTGCGCCGATCCCAAGTAAAATGGGATAGGGGCAGGAAGATGATGATTTGTAAACGCACCCACGATACAGGAAAAAAAATGTGTGTAGGGCAAAAGTTTTTGTTTTTAAAAATGTGTTTTTTATAATGACGCTGTCATTCAAAAACACAACGCATACATAAACCATTTCTTAAACTACAACAGTGTCATAAGTAACCTTCTACTGCATCACAAAAAATTCATGGACCGCTCATGGCAACTACAGTTACCGAGCCAAACCTTTTTATTTATTAACCAATTGATTGCCACCTTCGGCTGTTATGAAAAAGAATAATGTCCCACCCCACAAGGCTGCTGTCAATTACTGCACTATTCAGTTTTATAAACAACGAGAAATAGAGTCAATTATGCCATATAATACAAATCGAATTATCAACTTTTGAAAGCACATAGGGAATCCATTCACACTTAGTTGTTCTTTTAGGTACGCCTTAACACGAGATTTTCGGATTTTACTGTACAGCCTACTTTAAGTATTAATGGAAAACGAAAAAGCGCCACTAGTGTAAGTACGAGGAACTTATTTTTTTGCCATCAAATTAGGCGGCGAGTAATGGGTGACCCGCTGTCCGACCATGGACCATGCCCGGGTCGACGGCGCATTCTGTTCCACGGCCGCCTCAAAGAGTGTCAGCATAATGACGGACCCCCCTCTAGAGGGCTAAATCCTGCTGGGGTCGTGGGACTTACGAATTAACGTGACCCCGGAATTTAAAGGGCTATTGAAGGACACCGTGGATTTTAGTCAGTATAAGTCTGACAGTCCCTCCCGCTCTGCCCTGGGTGGGAGGGCTCATTTGATGATTTTACAACGATAAAAAAAGGTCGCCGTTTACTTTACGTTACAAAAACGTGAAAACTCGTGATAAAGCGTCCATGGACAGAAAAGAGGTTCCATTAATGTTTAATTTGTACTACAATTTTTTATTTAACTCGGCTTGTTATTTTAATAAAAGCTGTACTTAAGACGGCATGGTTGGCGCAGTATCTGAGCGATCAACTGTCGCGCTGGGTTTCGCGGGTTCGATTGTATGATCTAGAATACTACAGGTAGTAATTCTGAACACAAAAATTGAGTTGTGTATTTGTGAAAAATTAGTAACATTTTTCAAACAAATCTATCACAAACCGCATCTATAAATGCTTTGCAAATAAAACTGGCGTACACCAATACTGGATTATGCTACCATGCAGACCTGCCTTCAAGGAACCCTCGAGCCATCAAATAACGCCTATTTATGAAGAAAAATATGAAATTTCAGAGCCCTATCATAAACATACGGTCAGTCCCACGGTACTGTAAAACCAAGCATTGCATTACTTATGCATAAGAACAGACATCAATTTGTATTTTGTAGACAAGGTAATATAAAGCAACGATTAAATTGATGTTTATAATTTGTTGTTCATTACTTTTCGCTTCGGGGTTTCTTTGGACCTAAACTGGCGAAGAAATCCTACAGATTGTGCGGCGGCTGGGTCGTGAGGTTGAGGCTGTCCTCGCTCTCATGCGTCCCGCCTCCTGCTTCGCTAGTATAACTGCTTCGCAGAAGGAGGTGACTGCTTCCCATTCCATCTCGCCCTGCAGCATGGCCTCGACCAATTCCTCCGTGCCTCCGTGAGAACACGGCGGTGCTCTACCCAAGCGGAGCAGACCTGCACCGTATGCTCCACCGTGTCCTCCGGGCGATACGCACGACAGTGACACCCAGGATACTCGACATGCCACCGATATTTCGGCGGCCGTAGTCGGTATATACCATTATTTATGTATAAGAATAGACATCGAATTGTATTTTGTAGACGACATAAAATATAGTGACGATTAAATATTCGTGATATACAATTATAAATGTGTTGTTCAATATTAATTGTGATATGATGTTACTAGTAAATGTTTCAATAATTACAGCTTCTAGATTATTCTAGATGTCCGCGTTCTGTTTTTATGTGTAAAAACTTTACTATCGCTTATTTGGGTGTGATTTCAAATGTAACGGAGGCGTGTAAACGAAAGATGAAGGTAAAAGCGCGCGCTATTTGATTTGACCAATAAGCGTGCACGGTGGTAAAATGAGCCTTCGGATGGTAGCAACTCTTGCTTACGTCTGCCTTTGGATGGGTTGTCAATGTAAAGTAACTCTTTCTGTGGATAAGTCTAAATTGTCTCAAAGTCGAATTTGTATTGCTTTTGAATTGAGCCTGAAAAAAAACTCATAAATAAAGTCTTTATACGAACTTCTGAAAAGAACTACTATCTGAAGACAAACTCGTCAAGACGAATTAATTAAACGAGGCCTAACGATAGGGAATCGATGGGGTCACTTCGTTTCATTATAGAGTTCCTATGGCCATTCCAGCTTCATCATCAGATTCCATATCAAGGCAATATTGAGTTGTCACGCGATATACATAGGGGAACAGTGTATAAGACGGGGACGCGAAGTCGCGATAATGGGGACATTCACTCTTTAGGCATACTTAACACAACACTAACGCAGCGCAAACGCCATCAGGACGTCATTTGCATGCGGCCATTAACAAAAATGGCGTTCTATTGGCGCTTGCACGCTTGCTTGGCGCTTATATTTGCAAAACTCCAACTCAATCGGAAACCGGGAAGTGTTTCTAATTAAACTTGCACGATTTGATTACAGACAGACAACGGGACAATTGAAACTAAATACAAAAAGTTTTTAAAACGGGACCTACAACAATGGGGTCTTCAAGTCAAGAGTGAATAGGTTAATTCTAGGCGAGCGTGCGTCACATCAAACAGTTGTTATTTGTCCAAAAATTTTGAAATGTCACACTAATTTTAGAAAAGGATAAGAAATCTGTTTATTGTTTTTATTTGTGTGATTTAATAGCTACAACGCAACGTACGGACTTTTTTGGCAAATCTCCGGTTTTTCGTCAGGACTTTTTCTTTCAAGATAGGAGCCCTACTATCAAAAGGCTGTCGTTCGTTGCAGAGTGTTGTTACACTGGCTTTGTTTGACGTTACACTGTGTGTTACATCACGTCACATCTTCGCGTACCATCAAACGAGATAATGGCGTAACGAGAGCCTATCACAAAAAAAATGTATGAGCGAAACATTCGGTTGTATTTTATTAGAAGCTTTTATTTACTTTCACCTGTCCCGATGTCTGTAATCAAATCTTGCAAGTTAAAGATCCACTTCCCAGTTTCCGAATGAGCTGAAATTTTGCTCGTATATGTATACCTATCGTGTGACAATGCTATATTATGATGACATGGAGCTAATCTGATTATGGAGCGGCAAGTGAACGGAGAGGAAGGTTTCAATAGGAACTGTGTAATGAAACGCCGCAAACCCATCGAGTTTAGACTCGTTTGATTCGCCTTGACGAGTACTTTGTCTATCGTAAGTATTTTTTTAACAGTAAAAGCTTGTTTTTAAAAAGAACATAGTTTGTAAAATGACTAGTGTAGTTGTTTTCACACTATAACCCTTTGTCTGGTTCAGTTATTTATTTACACACAACAAAGTGTATAAATAAATAGAGTTTCTGAAAAAACTGGCTACTGCAAATAAAGGATTTTAATAATTAATTTATTTACCACTACGTGTTGTATGTTATGTTCTGACCTTGAGGTTTTCATGCCTACCTTTATGAATTTAAATATGAGCTCTAGGTAAGTGCTATGGTTTTGTCTTGTGTTCATTTTTTAATCATTCATAGGGCAACTGCACCACTGTCTACCTATAACCTACGGTGACGGCTGACCTTCCTGGCGGTGGTAGGCTTCAACAGGACCGCTTGCCTCGCAACCACCATCCTGTCGGGGTTCGGCGCCAAACAGGTTTTTCTGTGACCGGCGGTGCGCAGGAGCTTCAGTTTTTTCTGGGTTTCGTTGTGGGATTCGTTCCATTGTAGGTCTAATCTTTTCTTCTGGTCTGGATTGAGTCCAAGAGCAATCCATAGTAAATAAAAAAGAGCCTATTGGAGTCACTTTTCTTCTAAGGACCATTGAATTCTCTCTTCTACGAGTACCCAACTGCGAGACCCATCATTTGCCTAGCCTTTTACCAGCTATATTGGGGTCAGCTTCTATTCTAATCGGATGCAGCTGAATACCATTAAGTAGTATTTTACATGGAGCTACCTATCTGACCGCCCAAACTAGTCAGTAGGTACTGGGTAATACGATACCCCTTGATAAGTGTGTGTAAGACCTAACATTATTTGTAATCAAATTCATCTAATTAATAGACGTAATGTATGTGTTACTAGAGAATTTGTAACACCACTTCTTCCAAGCCCAACCTACAAAGAAAATGGTGAAATTCGGGTATTTTGGGAACCTTTGTTATCTGGAATGGCTATAGTCGTAAGATAGATAATTTTTACAGTCTGAGGTCCTACGGAACAAATACCGGTAAGCGTAACGCGAGATGCCCCCAGAAAGATAGACCTACAACCTTAAAAAGTTGCCAAAGTCAGATTAGAGAAAATTGGAGGACTGAGTGCTTGAACCCTAATTGAGAGACCTTGATCCAGCATTGTTAGAAACTGCAGTTTGTATTTATTGGTTTTTTAACTTTATGCACTGATCATAAATTTTGAAAATCGAATGGGAACAGTCTGCATATTAGGCGGGCGCGGGGCTGGTTCCTCAGGGCCATAGAGAATAGTATTGCATTGGTGGATAGTAAAGCCACAGGGTAAGTTGATTGATCCATATAATTCTGACGTCCAAAAACTGCTGAATCCCATACATATTTTAATAGAACACATTTGATTTTTAATGCCTATGCCATTGACCTGCCACAAAAAGTTTGACACCCACGCGTTTTCTACGCAGTATACTGATAGATTCTAAGTCAATATACACGGCCTAAGACCTGTACTCATAAAATCAATGGAAACATTGAAAGCTTGATGATTCACCATTTAATTGTTGAAAGTATAGTGACAGAAACACCTGGTGTGTTCCCATGGATCCTACCATCATAGTTTTAAGGTTCTAGAGACGTCGTCGCGACGAATACTTGGAAATACTCGTAAGTAGGTTATTTTGTAAATATTTTATGGGACATGTCTGTTAATAAATAAAATTTGTTATATAGGCTGCAATAAAAATGTTAAGTGGTATATGGTGGCAACCGACGGCGAGTAATGGGTGACTCACTGCCCGATCATGGACCATGCCCGGGTCGACGGCGCGACGTGTTCCACGCGTGATTCAAAGAGTGTCAGCACAATGACGGGACTTAGAGGGCCAAAGCCTGCCGGGGTCGCTGGACTAACGAGCTACCGTGACCTCGGAACGCAAAAGGCTATTGAAGGACACCGTGGATTTTAGTCAGTACAAGTCTGACAGTCCCTCCTGCCCTGCCCTGGGTGGGAGGACTTATTTGACGTTGTTATCACTTTAAAAGAAATGGTGGTAATAAGGTAAGGTGGGTTTGAGTATTGTGGTCTCTCCTATCATGTTTATGTAACCATCTTTTATTGCGAGCGACTTGACTTTAAATCCAAGGAGAACTATTTTTTTGATGATATGTATAGCCTATCTAGGATACCCATATGTCTGGGTATGTACAGACAGCATATCAACCTACTACAATCAGTCAAAGGGGTTTGAAGGTTTTGTCCCTACCAGTAGCACGCCATTTTGTTTTTTTTTTTTTTATATTTAGATAGAAACACTTAGACAAACAAAAAATATAAAGATATAATATCCTAAAGCGTCATCTTTCAGAGTTATTCGTCAAAATATAAGTCAAAAACTGAACCTCGGAAAAACAACTTTTTTATCATTTTCTCCCTGCAGCTATGTATTGAATGCGACAATATAATTACATCATGTAGGATGAAATTATAAACAACATATTCCCTAAAAACTACCCGATTCCCTCAGTTGCATTCTTTTGTCGTAATTATGTTGACAATGTTGGACGCGGCTTACGCGACAATGCATTATTGAGTTTGCCACCCTGAGACAAAGTTATAAATTGGCATGTGTTTGTAACCACATGCCACATTTCCTCAATAGCAGTAGAATTAAATTACCGGAGTTGGTATAAAGATGTGTGCAAAAGAACAGTGCACACTTTATTTTTTTTTTTTTTTTGCGTGGTAAAATCATCAAATGAGTCCTCCCACCCAGGGCAGGGCGGGAGGGACTGTCAGACTTGTACTGACTAAAATCCACGGTGTCCTTCACTAGCCCTTTACGTACCGGGGTCACGGTAATCCCTTGGTCCCGCGACCCCGGCAAGCTTAGGTTTATTAACACGGGATCCGTGATTGACGATTGGTCTAAAACACGATATTATTATGACGAATAGATGATCATTTTGCACACGGAATCGTGTAATTTTCACTGATACTAATCCGTCACAAAAATTCGATGACACAATTGCAAGATGACTGAAGAAATCTCATTATTCCGTCAATTAAGTTATTAAACATGATCTGACCGGTAGCTACTTTTTTTCTTTTGTTAAGCAAGCAATAATTGGTCGCGGGACTCACGAATTACCGTGACCCCCGGTACGTAAAGGGCTATTGAAGGACACGTGGAATTTAGTCAGTACGAGTCTGACAGTCCCCTCCCGCTCTGCCCTGGGTGGGAGGACTCATGTGATGATTTTAAAACAAGCATACATTGACGAAGATATGACTCTATTTAAATTCATCACTTCTAGGTGTAATTTTTCATGGCTCTGAAGTCACGGGTCACGAGCCCCAACTTCTAAGTCTTTTAAATATTCAAAGATTTAAAAAGAAATAGTGAATGTTTATTATTTAATTTTTCAAAACTATTTTATTTATTAATGCTGTGATTTGTGATGCGTGTAAGTATCATCAAAAAAGTACTGTACACAAAACAAAACGTGTCCTGAATGCCGCCTTATTTAACTTGGGGTGGCGTAAAATATTTTCTTCTTGCATTTTCCGCTGTCACAGCATCATGTTAGTCATGTACTCCTTTTTTCGTTCCAGAAGAAATACAACTTTGAATCACCCAAAATAGAGAATTACTCAACAGTCAGAAGTGCGTTGGCCAGAAAAAAAAAATATGTTTCGAAAAATAACAAAATGTCGTCAAGTTCATAATAGAAAACTATTAGAACTGTCATTAATCATTGAATATTATCGATAATCTTAACGCTTAACGCTGTTAGCGTTGTCAAGCTTTTCCGATTGGTAAAACACGTCGATAATGTAGAAAATATTGGAATCTCTTCATTGTTTTCGATGACAGTAGACTGGCCATAAATGAATCGCATTTCTCGCGTTTTTCATTCTTAATTAGTTGAAGTGCCAATGTCCAGTTTTAATAACTTTAATTTCTAGATATTGTTGCATGGACTATCATTATTTTTAAAGCATTTTACGAACGACGCAATTTTTCAATGGCGGTAGTAAAACTTTCAACAAGATCTACAGAACGAAACATTTATGATGCCTATAATCTTTTTATCTGCGACGTACAATAATTATTATGCCCGTCAAATCTAAAACAAAAGTGTAAAGCTGTAGAGATGGGCAGACTGCGACTTTGGCCAGTTAGCCGACTAGTTCGCATAAAGCCGACCAGTTCGACAAAATTCTTGTCGGTTTTCTTAGTCGTCACATCTCAATTAAAAAAAGACTTCAAAATTCTAAGTAACCCTTATGAATGCATAAACCGTATTTTTAAGTTTTCAAACAAAAATGGTATCTCTTAAAGTAGTCGCGGAACTATCTACACAGGCAACCGTGACCCTGGAACCTAAAGGGCAATTGAAGTAACACGGTCAATGTTAGTCAGTACGATTCTGACAGTCTCTTCTGCTCCAACCAGGGCGGGAGGGACTCTTTTTTTGCTGAATTAACACCTTCATTAAAACCCAGCCATGCAATTCATGTTTAAAATGGCGTGTTATAAGTGCCCACACAGCCATTAGCTTAACAAGCTGCATAGACACGCGTTAAATGACCATAGACAATGCCAACCAACTACCAACTTTATTTTTTTTTATTAACCTACATTGTACCACTGCTGGGCAAAGGTCTCCTCCATAATCTCCCACTCTTCCCTTTGTGCGGTTTCCTCCGGCCAATCTCTCATGAATGCGTCTAGATTGTCACGCCAGCGTTGTCTAGGCCTCCCTCGACAACGACGCCCATCCAGCACCCACTGCGTAACGACTCTGGCCCACCGATCCCTATGCATCATCAACCTGGCAGTCTTAGTGCCCACATCAGCAATTCCAGATTTCGAGCGTGTTGTGGTATTTCGAATTCGATCGCCGAGCTTAATACCCAATATGCTACGCTCGATCGCTTTTGGCAAACCTTGAGTTTGGACTTTTGCGACTCGGTCAGGAACCAACTACCAACATGAAAAAAAAACAAACAGACATTTCAGTCTCTATATCGATGATGTCGTCATACTTAGTCCAAGAATTATTAAAATATGCATGAAGGTAGACTGTAATTGGACAACAGAGTTGACTTAACTAACATTCAACCTTAAACTCTTGATATAAGGGTCAATATTGAACGTTTAACGGCTAGGTGATACGACCTTTTGTAAATAGATGATTTAGGTTAATTCATTTAGTGGTTTTTGTAGTGGAATGGAAGGACACAATTTTTTTGATATTGTTTTATGATTGAAAATCTTTGGGTAAACAAGTTCAGCTAAGAAAACATAGAAGTTATTATGTCTTGGCATATTAATTGGCGCAAAAAAAAAACACTTCATGGCTTATTTTTCGACTACGATAAGAATGAAAACGTCAGTGACCTCTATTTGTCACTTGAAAATTACGTATAGCAAGATTTTTATATAGAAACTCATTTTTAATTCTTCGGTTGAATAAATATACATACATGCATTTCCATTCCATTTCCATATCCTCATCTCTGTCTCCTTTTCCCCTTCTTCGTGAGCTAGTTGTCATTTTTATAGTTGATTTATTTTGGCAAGAATATTAAAATTGTCCGAGTTTCAGGCCTTTGACTAGAGTACGCGCAACAAAAGTAGGCCTGAGAAAAATTCGAGGTACAATAGCGCCGCGTCAAAGCTCTACAAATGACAGCCGGGACCTACGGCTTAACGCGCTTTCAGTGCCACGCAGAAAACTTCATGTTATGGGAGCCCCATCCATATATCAACCTTGGTCAAAGTGCTCGACTTGTATCACTGGTATATTGAACCACGAACTCCCGAGCTATTCATCTCATAACATTTTTACAACGGAAAAAACCTTTACAAAAAATAGTCAAGAGTGAATAGGTTAGTCGCGGGACTTACGAATTACCGTGACCCAAAGGGCTAGTGAAGGACACCGTGGATTTTAGTCAGTACAAGTCTGACAGTCCCGTCTGCCCTGCCCTGTGTGGGAGGACTCATTTAATGATTTTACCACGAAAAAAAAAGAAAAATAGTGAATAGGTTTTTTTATCGTGGTAAAATGATCAAACGTGTCCTCTCACCCAGGGCGGGACAAAAGGCTGTCAGACTTGTCCTTCCAGGGTCACGGTTACCTGATGATATAGTACCGCGAAGAGTGAATATGTTACTTCTAGGCAAGCGTGCTTCACCGTCGACCACATCATCGCTCACCATCAGGCGTGATAGTGGTCCTATCTTATCGCTAAACAAAAAAAAGCCCTTTTAACATTGTATTGTCTCCAACAATAAATATTCCACAACTATCACGCAACACCATCTAGTCCCAAACTAAGCAGAGCTTGTGTTATGGGTACTAGACAACTGATAAACATACTTATGTATTTCTAAATACATACATATTATAGATAAATTACACCCAAACACAGAACAAATGATCGTGCTTATCACACAAACATTTGTCCTGGGTGGTAATCGAACCCTGCATAAATAAACATGGAGTTACTGCAGGAATGTCACTACTGTTGAACAAGTAACTTATTGGTAGGTGATTGGAAGTTTAAGAACGAATAGGAAGTCTAGACGAATCAGTATGCTGAAGTGGAAGTGGGCCGGCCATGTCTGCAGATGGACAGACGGTCGATGGAGCAGACATGTGCAAGAGTGGAAACCGCGAATGGGTAAACGTAGTGTAGCAGCGCTGCGGCAAGATGGGTCGATGATTTGAAGAATGTGGCTGGCTGTGGATGGATACGGACTGCCCAGGACCGGGAGGATTGGCACTCTTTGGAATTGGCTGACAATACAAGAAGTCTATAAGGTGGAGACGATACCGGGTTTGAGAGAAATAAAGGCGAAGATGAAGATTTCTTGAGTTGTTGTTACATTTGCCACAAAGTTAATTCGCCCAATTTTTTTAAACCTCATAGATTGAAAGTTAATTCGCGCTAGATTTCGTTGTTGTAAATTTGCGACATATCCTCATTTCACATAATTTAGAGGGGCCGGGCTGAGTTGAACTCATGGCTTACATTACTAGTAAGCTAGGCCGTTACCACAGTCCTCCCGCCCTGGGTAGGATGCAAGGGACTGTCAGATTTGTACTGACTAAAATCCACCGTGTTCTTTGGCCACCGTGTGTCTTTAGCCTGTTATCTTCTTAGACAGACACAATCTGCGTCTCTGAAGGCATGAATTAGAGGAATTTTGTCTCATGTATACTCCCGATAGCCAACTTCTACGCCACCCTTCACCATAACAGTCGTGAAAGTTAAATCATGTCCAGTATCTGACATTGTACATTGACCGTCACAGACCGGATCGATAGCAAGCGACAACGGTCGTGTGTTTTATTCAGAGCCATCGATTGTCAATGTCCCGGCTAATGCGGATAATGATGCCATTTTATCTTTAGGTTTGAAATGTCTTGGAGAATTTAGGGAATGTTCTTTGAAATGTTTTTGGAGGTTAAGACTTTAGGATGCTGTCCAAACGGGTAACCGTGACCCTAGAACGTAAAGGACGGTCGAAGGAACACGGTGGATTTTAGTCGGAATGAGTCTGACAGTTCCTTCTGCTCCACCCAGGCCGGAGGTCTTATTTGATGATTTTCTCCATCTAAAAAAATCATAAGCAAGATCAGCGGCCTCGAACGAAATCTTCACTTTTCCAGTTCTATCTGACCGTTGAACAATTGGGAAATATAGCCAATTACACCAATAAATTCGATCAGCACCTGTCCAAAATATGCATGCAAATACTGCGATCAGTATCATCGTTGCTATGGAATAGAAACTGTGAAAATGATAGGTAGCTACTAAACTTGATGAAAAATATTGTGATCGAGTTTACTTTGAGAAATTCGCAATAAAAAAAATAGAAATTAGCTGCTATAACAGTTGAGTTTCAGCAGACAAACCGCACTTGCCGAGGTTGGTCTGTGGACAGCTGTTTCTTCCGAGTTTCCTCCGTATCTTGGAAAGTATGTAGAGCCGTTGATCCAGGCAGTCATTTGTAGATCTTTGACAGTTGATACTGTTATTCAGAAGCTCGAAAGTCTGGCAACCAAGGAGGTCAGATACCCAGTCGCTCCATGTAAAATACTGATATTCAGCTGCTTGCTGATCGACTGGAAGCCAACCTCAAAATGGTTGGGAAAAGGCTAGGCAGGTAAGTACGATGCACATAAGTAAACATACCATCGATTGGCCCAGTAGCTGAGTCATCGACTGCTGCGTAGCGTGTCGCGGGTTCGATCTCCGCACGGAACAAGTTTTTGTTCGACCTACAAGTATCTAGTTGTTCCGGGTGGGTGTTTGTGTATGCCAGTTTCTATGTTTGTAAATGCACCCACGACATAGGGGAGTTTCTTAATGTAGAGAATGTTATTAAAAAATAAAGGTATTGTTGCTAATGGCTCACTTTAAATGTAAACAAGAGGGGTTAAATTCAAGGGTGCATGTTTTCGCAAATATTTTATAAGCGCCGGATGACTGGCACAGAATAAATGATCGGCCATTAGGTCGCAGTCATATAACGTTTGATGCATTATTAATTCATTAACTGTTTTGTGCTCGCGTTCACCTCAATTCCGAAAACGACCACTTATATGAGTCACTAGCACTTTGCCCGCGACTTCGTCCGCGTGGGTTTCGTACTTTCCTAATTCCCCCTTTTCACCCCCTTAAAGGTTAAATTTCCAAAAACCCCTTCTTAGTGCTCCCCTACATTATAATAGGAAGCCGTGTGCAAAATTTCACATTCTTAGCCCCAGTAGTTTCGGCTGTACGTTGATATGTCAGTCAGTCAGTTCTCCTTTTATATTTATAGACTAGTGGGCGCCCGCGGCTCCGCCCGCGTGAATGTCGGTTACCGTTGCAAAAAGCCTACTCAGGAAAGACACGGTCAGCAACATGATTCCCAGGTCTATTCACAGACACCAACACTAACATCGACGACGCAGTCATCGCAAACAATCGACATAGATAGATATTGTGTGTCGCGGACTTTTTTGTAGGTATTTATAAGATCAACAATTAATTCGAACATTTTATGGTTCTATCTTTTATAGTTTAGGCAGCAAAATAATTAACTTTTCTGGATGATTTTTTACACCCTGTGGCCGAAAAACCCAAATATCTTACGGAACCCTATTTTTCTCCAAAATAAAATATACCCTATGTTACTCGTGGATAATGTAGATTTCGAATGGTGAAAGAATTAAAATTTTTAAAATCGGTCCAGTAGGTTTTGAGCCTATTCATTACAAACAATCAAACAAAGTTTTCCTCTTTATAATATTAGTGTTGACTACCAAAATAACTAATTTCGTACCTACTATTGCTTCAACTGTAAAGAAATTAAATGTAAACTATTAATATAATTAAACACTACCAAAATAACTGATATTCGTACCTACTATTGCTTCAACTATAAAGAAATAAAATGTAAACTAATAATATATTTAAACACTACCAAAACCTCTTATACCTATTTCATAAATAACAACAAAACAAATCTAAAAATAAACTATTTAAAGAATAAAAGTAAAAAAGGGCCCGCCGCAATCGCGGCGATAAGACCCCTCTTTGAGGAGTGGCTGGATAGGCGTCACGGCATCCTGACCTACCGCATGACGCAGGTCTTCACCGGACACGGAAGTTTCGGGAGGTACCTGTGTCTGATAGGGAGGAAAGATACTCCTGGGTGTCACCACTGCGAGGATCGTCCGGAGGACACGGTGGAGCATACGGTGCAGGACTGTCCCGCTTGGGCAGAGCACCGCCGTGTCCTCACGACGGCGATAGGCGGAGACCTCTCGCGCCCGGCATTGGTTGAGGCGATGCTGCAGGGCGAGACGGAGTGGGAAGCGATTGCCTTCTTCTGCGAAGCAGTCATGCTCGCGAAGGAGGAGGCGGGCCGCGTGAGGGAGAGGACAGCGTCCTCCCTCCACCCCAGCCGCAGTGGTAAACGCCCACGTCAACCGACGTCGGCAGACTATCTACGGCCACCGTAGGCGCGGGCATGCGGGCGGCGAGTAATGGGCGACTTGCTGTCCGCCCATGGACCATGCCCGGGTCGACGGCGCGTTGTGTTCCACGCGCGCCTTAAGGAGTGTCAGCATAATGACGGAGCCTGTGGAGGGCCAAAGCTTGCCGGGGTTGAGGGGCTCACAAATTACCGTGACCCCGGTACATAAAGGGCTATTGAAGGACACCGTGGATTTTAGTCAGTCAAGTCTGACAGTCCCTCCCGCCCTGCCCTGGGTGGGAGGACTCATTTGATGATTTTACCACGCCAAAAAAAAAATGCGCTGATAAGCACGGTTTGTAAATAACAATTATTGTTTGTCAATAAGGTCGAACAGTCTAAACGTCTATTCGCATCAACAGCCAAATATTGTATGAAGCACGCGCGCTTTTTTCCAAAATAACCCTTATAGCATGATTCTGTATTCACGCGCGATGACTGATTAGCGTATTTCATGTATAGCTTTGGTGTTTCTACACCGATTTAAATGATTCTTTTTTTATTGAATAGGTAATAATGTTATTTTTTTTAAATTAGGGATGAGTGAGAGTGTTGTAAACGTAACAGTAGACAAATATAATCAGAAAGCTCCGAATTGCTAAGCTATCGGGAGTTTCACGTGTTATTGTGAGTCAACCATAAAAGATAGACATATGCTGTCAAGGAATATTTTTATATAATTTTAAGGAAAATATTTCCGTCATACATGATTTCTATGTAGCTTTAACCATTAAAGGTGCACACGCGACGGAAGCTTAAAAATGGAGTAACTTCTCCCGTTTTCCCAATATTTCCCTTCACTGCTCTGCTCCTATTGATCGTAGCGTAATGAAAAGTATACTATAACCTGCCCAGGAGTATGAAGAATAATCGTGCCAAATTTCGTTAAAATCCGTCGAGTAGTTTTTGTTTCTATAACGAACATACAGACAGACAGACAGACAGAGAGACAGACAGACAGACAAAAATTTTACTGATTTCATTTTTGGCATCAGTAGCAATCCCTTATCACATCTTGATAGTTATTTTTCTTAAATATTTCATGTACAGAATTGGCCTCTCTACAGATTTATTATAAGTATAGATAACATCTGACATGTTATGCATAGATACTGCTAAAAAACACTAAACCACACTTTATTTTACACTAAACAGCAAATTAAGAAAGTTTTTTTAAGCTATTGCATAGCTGGTCTCGGGACCAAGGGATTACCGTGACCCCGGTACGTAAAGGGCTAGTGAAGGACACCGTGGATTTTAGTCAGTACAAGTCTGACAGTAACTCCCGCCCTGCCCTGGGTGGGAGGACTCATTTGATGATTTTACCACGATAAAAAAAAAGCTATTGCATAGCTTTTATCGCGGGCTTTGAGCGCGGTGACCTAATCAAGAAATTCCGTAACGAAAATAAACTTAACACTGTCACTGTCGCATCTGTCATGTCAACGTGAATGAATAAAATTTGAATGAATGATTTTTTTTCTTGACGTTTCACTTGATTGACGTGGCTGACCATAGCCTAACTAGTAGAGTTACTTCCCATAGAGCAACGATGAGATGATATTCTCGTTAAATATTCGCGCTAGGCGATATTTTTTTCTCTTTTTTTCATAAATGAAATAAATAAATAATTATAATTGCCTAATTTGATAAAAAAAATGCTGTGCAATAGCTTTACCGCGACAGTCCCCGAGTGCAACACGTATTTTTTTTTAACAAAAGAACCGACTTCAAAAACAAACACAAAAATATAAAACAAGAAGATTTCTTTCGGAAGTTGACTTCTGCCACCGAATCCAAAAAACATTGTAGTAAAATGTAAAAAAATTGTAGGTATAGATATAATACAGATATTCAACAAAAATTGGCTAATAGGTCTTTGTATATCGGCTTCTTTGAAAATCCGCAAAGCAAAATCAGATCCAGGTAGACAACATCACGGGATATACATTATTGCTGTATGTTGTATTCTATGTCGCGAGTCTGACAACCAGTCTTGCCATGGGGTATCGTACTACCCAGTAGTTCCCAGTTACTGGGTTGTGAAGGTCCGACAGGCAGTCACTCCATGTAAAATACTGATATTCAGCTGCATACAGTTCGACTGGAAGCCGACCCTAATATAGTTGGGAAAAGGCAGGCAGTTGTTGTACTCTATATTCGTCTCTGTACATCTGACAACTCTATTCACCAAATCCAATATGGCGTCCTCTAGGACTATGAAAAGTAGTATCCGAAAAGAATAAAATCCCACAGTATCGACATTGGTATCAAATTAAAGGGCTTGATGAGCACATTTGTAATATATATACAGCTCTAGCTCAGCCCATTATATAGCCTTTAATAGCTAATTTGTAGTAAAAATATTTTTCCAACTGGAGCAAGACTTGATGGTAGCGCTCCCGTTCCAACCTTTCAAACTGTCATAAATCTCAAAAATAAAAAAAATTACTGTCCAATCAATTTTTGTTCTATTTTACTTGTGAACGAGGCTGATACTACATTTTCGGCCGATTTGCCGCCTTCTGGCAATACTGCCCAGCTCACCCTAGCTGCTGTTCCGCCCCTGCCGGGGTCGCGGGACTATCGGGTAACGGTAGCCCAGGAACGTTAAGGGCTACTGAAGAATACCGTGGATTTTAGTCAGTACAAGTCTGACAGTCCCTTCCGCTCTGCCCTGGGTAGGAGGACTCACTTGATGATTTTCCCACATTAAAAAAAAGCTACTTTTCCGTTCAGGTCATGTAGTCCCTAGTTTTTAGAAAGATAGCACATTATTTTCTTCATAAATTAATTTAGGATTTGTTCAAAAAAACAACTGGATGTTACAACAACGTGCAACGCGATTCTTTTATTTTCTGGCATCTGCACCAAGCAAGCATGTGTATGATTTTGGCGCCCCCAGAAGTTGGCGCCCGGGACTCGGGCCCCGCCTGCCCCTCCCCTAGATGCGGCACTGTTACGTAACTCTGTTTTATCAAAATCAATAATGATAATTGTCAAATATTCAAAAGAAAAGTAAATACAAACTACTGCAGGTTTGTTGTTTGAACCACAAGGGGCAGGCAACTGGTAATTTTCTCATTATAAATGCAAATAGCCACATCGGCTTATTTAATAACCTATAATTTGGATAATACCCCCTCTTAAAGGATACCTACAAGACTGAAATACTGTTTAGTTAACAAAATAGCCGATATACTGGATACTAGTTTTCGGCCGCGGCTTCGTCCGCTTGGAGATAGTCCTTATAGCCAATTATGCCCTATTTTGGGCGGAAATTCATCAAGTGAGTCGTCCCGTTCTGAGGCCTTAGCACAAGATTTCTTTGAAGTATTTATACCATCTATTGTTTGGTAAATGAAAAAGCGCCTCAAGTGTATGACGGAGGAACTATTTTTTACCACCAAACTATCGACAAAGTTCTCTGGGCGGTAGGGACTGTCAGACTTTGACTAAGGGACTTAAGCTCCCTAATGCAGTTTTTTACTTGTGAAAGAATTTTCAAAATCGGTTCAATAATTCCAGAGATTACATCTTAACAACAAACTCATAAACTTAACTAACAAAATAATCAAGACTTTCCTCTTTATAAAATTAGTATAAAAATGTTGCATAAAAAAAGGGAATGCAAATAAATACTTCAAACAAAAAAACATAATGCAAAAAGAGATTTGTGGCCCATGAGGGGATCGAACCCGCGACCTTCGCGTTATTAGCACGACGCTCTAACCAACTGAGCTAATGGGCCGATGATAAAGACGTCGAAATATCCGTTCACACGCCAAATTCAACATACGTTAATGCATAATCTGCAGGCTTACGTCATTTGTTTATTTAAAAAGACGATACGCGCTGTTGAAGATATCGTTGGACATAATCCAAGATTTATACTTATTATATCCGTTGTTTATAGATTTAGTCAACTAGGTCTATTTAATTCAAGATTATAATTATTCTTCTTGCTTAATTAATATTTTTATAAGCTTTTATTTAGTTTAATTTGTTTAGATATCCTAGCGTGAATTCTACGTATTTGATCGTACATCGTAGGACCTACTTGAAGTCTTACGACGCAACGTAAATTCAATGGAAAATGAAAAAGCTAATTTTATCCATCAAATTTAAATCAAAGTCGCCGTTCACTTGTCAGTCTTTCATCAAATATTGCAAGTTTTTGACATACATACTTCCCGTCACTACGATTGCATTGCATTGCATTGACCTGTTGATCTAGTGGTTCGTGACCCTGACTGCTATGCCGGAGGTCGTGGGTTCGATTCCCACTCAGGACAAATGTTTGTGTGATGAGCACGATCATTTGTTCTGTATCTGTGTGTAATTTATCTATAATATGTATGTATTTAGAAATATATAAGTATGTTTATCAGCTGTCTAGTACCCATAACACAAGCTCTGCTTAGCTTAGGACTAGATGGCGTTGTGTGATAGTTGTGGAATATCTATTTATTTATTACGATGATATATTGTGTATGTGGGCACTAGGCAGCTCCAGCTGGAAGGTGGTAAAGAAACTCTGTAATGAAACGATGCAAACCCATCGAGTTTAATAAAATTAGTTCCTCGTTCGTCCGCTAGATGCGCTTTTTCATTTTCTGTACAATACTTACGTCGTACAGTCAAGAGCAATAACATGTATACACTTAACAAAATTCAAACGCAATTTACCCGTGAAATACTGGTTTCCACTTTGGAATAAGAACTATTTCGTAATAGTATGGCTTCTAAAATCTCTCTAAGTCTCATGAAAAGGCAAAAGTTTAATAAATATGGTAGCATAACATCGGTTTTGAATACAGCTTAGTGTATACATACTATTGCTCGTGACTGTACATACTTCAATTACGAAGAACGGTCTAATACATGCAATTCGTGCCTCAGGGTCCCCCTCTAGAGGGCCAAAGCCTGCCGGGGTCGCGGGACTCACGAATTACAGTGACCCCGGTACGTAAAGGGCTGTTGAAGGACACCGTGGATTTTAATCAGTACGAGTCTGACAGTCCCTCCCGCTCTGCCCAGTGTGGGAGAACTCATTTGATGATATTACCTCAAAAAAGTTCCTCAGTTCACAACCTACGCAATTTTTAAAACAAGTGGGTTGTAACATTATATTTTGTACTAATATGTATAATTTCCCAGATAATACGACAGCGTATCTTGTAACCGGTGTCATAATCTAGACATTATCATACTATTATTCTATGATTTTATATTCACATTTGAAGGATTATACATACACACTTTGATAACGCGTAATTATCTGTCCTACTCTTACAAGGTATTATTGGGTAAGGTCAGACTCCCGTACTATGTATGTTGCGTATAAATTTTTGTTCGTTAGTCAGGAGTATTCTCTAGAAATGCTGATCTGATTATAAAACTCGTTTAAGCCTTTGTCAAACAGACAGGCGATAGCGAACCGGACCGAGTCCGCAGCGATAACGAAACGATACGACACGTCAAACTGGGTGCAGCGAACCGAGGCGTGGCAGTTGTATTAGCTGGCTTTTTATGAACGACGTCAAACAGATAAATACGCCGTCGCCACGTCTTTGCATCGGTTCGGTCACGCTATCGGATCGCTTTCGCTTTTCTATGTGACTGGATTCAAACAATTCCATACATTACAAATAAAAACGCCTCGCTTCGCATTCGCCACGCCTGTCTGTTTGACAAAGGCTTTTTTCTGATAGACTGCACTATCCTCGAGTATACGGGTTGTTGTTGCCACAAAGTTAATTCCCCACGAAAGAAGTATGTATAAATTAGCTAAAGGTTTTAGTTTTTTTATAATTTTTATTATTGTAGATTCTCCCCCGTTTCTTTATTCCGCACGGATTAAATCTATATATATAAAAGAAAGTCGTGTTAGTTACTCCACTTATAATTCAAGAACGGCTGAACCGATTTAGCTGAAAATTGGCAGGGAGGTAGTTTAGAGCCAGAAGAAGGACATAGGATTTTTATCCTGATTCCATTTTTTTTTGTGGCATCTCGCAGGTCAACCTCTAGTAGGTTGTGTACTGCTTAACCGGACTTTTCTGTGGATGCCTTAAGTTTTAAGGCCTCCAGCCAGGGCAACTTTGTGGCAAATTTACAACAACCCAAATATACCCGCGGTCATGTTTGGAACACGTTACCTCGACCTTCGGAAAAGCTTAAGCGCCTTGACCGGCAAACGTCTAACGTTGAGTAAATAAGACAATCGTTTTTATTAAGGATAAGGAACCTTGAAGGCACGAAGAGGCACGGTTGGCGCAGTGGCTTAACGATCAACTGCTGCGCTGCGTGTGGCAGGGTCGATTCCTGCATGGAACAAATATTTGTATGCCCTATAAGTAGGTAGTTGTTCCGAGTCTGGCTGTTTGTGTGTATGAATTTAAATGTTTGTAAATGCACATAAGATACAGAAGATGTTTCTTAGTTTAAGGTAAAATATTTTAATTTCTTCAAAAAAAGAAAAAAAAAACGTAATAAATAGCAAATCGCGATGAGACATTTTTCTGTCTTCTTATTTTATCCTTTTTCAAATTCAACATAATTGCGACAGAGTATATTTTTGGATCGTATTTTCTAAGGATACAGCCTCGTGTAAACAACAACATTTCCAACTTTATATTCTAAACTTCTAAAGCATAAAGTCGAAAATCTATTAAAGACAAACTCTAATTTCCCCGACGAGCTCGTCAGCGAGGCTAACCTCTTCCTGGTACATAAATAGACACAAAAACAAAGTCTCCACTCACCGCAATCAACATATTGGTCTGGTCAAAGTAATCAGCTACCGGCATCACGTTCTTGTAGAAGTTGTTGAGCTCCATGCGGGCGAGGCTCAGCACCACGTGTCCTAAGCGAGCTCCATACTCGATCTGACGCTCTAGTACCCGCTGTCGCCAGCTGACGAGGACTACGCCGTTTATCGTCTGGATCTAGGGAGGAAAGAAGGTAAAAATGAGTGGTGTAGGTAGTATTGTTTGAGTTGGTAAAGCTGGTGACGTTCTGGTGGGGATAAAATGATGATTGATACACAGATATGAAGTGGAAACGTATTTCTTTCTACTATTCTTTTCTGATTCAATTCGTTGCAGGATCCAAGACAGGTTCTAGAGGGCCAAAGCCTGTCGAGGTCGCGGGACTTATGATTTACCGTGACCCCGGTACGTAAAGGGCTATTGAAGGACACCGTGAATTTTAGTCAGTACGAGTCTGACAGTTCCTCCCGCTCTGCCCTGGGTGGGAGGACTCATTTGATGATTTTAGCAAATTACAAAATGGAAAATAAGAATCCAAGACCGGTCAGTTCATTCTCCGGGACACGTCGAGCTTCATTGTTTCGGCGCTTTTCTGGTGGTTGCCACTGTTGATTCTGCCTTTCAGCAGTGGCAGTGGTTTGGGAATAGTGGGGTGGGTTTGATGCACAGATATGTCTAATGTGAAAAGATTTAAAATAATATTTCTGAATTAAGTGGCACAAGAACAAGATAATAAAATTAAAATATCCTACACACATGAACTGATTAGGTATCATTAAAGGTCTGGACAGAACCAGCTGAAACACATCAACTTTCAATCAACCGCATCAAAATCGGTCCTTCATTAATTAATTCGTTATGATGACACGTCAAACTTGTATTATCTGTCTTTTTGTGTTGGGGGTTTGAAATATCTTTACCGTACCTTTTGAAATGGTTAGTTAAAATTGGATACCCAGTTATTTTGTGAAAATAAAACCCACAATGAATTCGCATTCATCTTTTCATTAGTACCTATTGAAAACAGTTATTTCGTCTGAATTCCTTAGACAAAATAAGGTGGGTGGACCATAGAAGGCCACTCTAACGAGTAAACGCTTTTTATTCGTTTATTAACTGGATAAATGAAAAAAAACAAATTTTCAAATAATACTTTGTTTTATTGTGTACCATATAAATCACTTTTTTTTTAACCTAGCGTTAATCAGTATTCATTAAACTTAAGTTTTGTTAAGCTCTTCCAAATGGCCTAGCTAGGAACAAGGCTCCTTAGAAGGCCATTATAATAAATCAGTCATTTAACACTAAAAGTTAATATATAGCGATTAAATCTACAATAAAAAGAAGTGGTTTATATATTACGGAATAAAACAAAGTATTACTTAAATATTTGTTAGTTTCATTTATCCAGTAAATAAACGAATAATAACTGTTTATTTGTTAGAGTGGCCTTCTATGGTACACCACCTTATTTTAACGTCGCCGATTTCCGATATCAATGAAGCGAGGGACCGTACTGCCAAAATAGTGGCGCGAGCGATTCGCCGCCGCGTCTGTGATTTCTAGTTCGATGGATGTTTATGTAGATAGAAGGAATTTGTCATCACATGGCAATAACTACGAAATTTTAATAATTGGCCTTCGAAGGAGCATGGCCTTTCATGGTCCACCCACCTTACTTCTTCAAAAGGGTCATGCCATCAGAAGATAAATTAGGTACTCCCTAACAAAAGGCAAGGAACTTATTTATAGATAAAGGCATTAGCTTCTATAGAAAGCCAAAATCATCGTATTCACACGGTCATGTTTCGCAGTATAATTATAATACTCTTGCCTATTTATATGACTCATCGATATCGTCATAGCTAATATCAAGAAAACATTGACCTCTCTTACCCTTAAAAATCGCTAAAATAGATATTGACTCTGACTAAAAGCAGTTCAGCGGTGGTAGAGTATTAGTTGAAGTAGAAAACGCAGGAGAAATTTAATGACTGCATATTCGACTATACGTCGTTAATTTGAAACTCAATCCGTGTGTGCCTATTTCGACGCACTCTTTTTTCCCCATCTTGGGTCGCGGGTCTGTCTTATATCAGGTAAACGTGAAAGAAAAGGGCTATTGAAGGATCACCGTAGATTTTAGTCAGTACCTCCCGTCCCGCTCTGGGTGGGAGGACTCATTGGATGATTTTACCACGATTTAAAAAAAACACTGCGTCGACGAACTCTTTTTTTCCCATTTTATTTTCGCCGCAAATACTGACGCAACCGGCTTCGTGAACGTAGCCAACAGGTTACGGAAAAATTTCCTTTTTCCAGCCACACAATGAGTGTTAGTAAATAAATACATCGGACCACGTTATTATGGAGCCCGCGTATATTATCAGTCGATAACTATTACCTGTGAATCACGCCGGTATCACGCGACTAGCGAATAGGGGTGACAAATTAATATATAATTAGGGTTTGCGTTCCCCCGGCCATTTATGTGCTGAACCGTTTTAATTTTTGATAAGTTATACTGTCTCATGGTTTCCCGAAACTTCAATGAAAGGGGTTGCTCGAAACCCATAGGTATACGAGAGATAATTCCTCATCGTGGGTGCGTTTGTTAACATTAAAATTGACATACACATATAACCCAGACCCAAAACTACCTGTATGAACACCATCAAATATACCTATATTCCGTGGGAGAATAGAACCCACGACAAACAGCGCAGAGTCAATCGCTCAGTCACTGAGCTAACTGTGCCGTCACTTTGCTTTCCATTTCGATGTACTTACGACTACCGCGTTAATTTCCCTATGACATATATTATTGGGTCGCGGGAATCACGATTTACCGCGACCCCGGAACGTAAAGAGCTATTATACAATATCGCTTGGTTAAACTAGTTCTCAGAATACAGACTTGATTGTCCGCTGGTTATAGGCTATGTGAATGTTATACACAGTTCAGAAGTCGGCTCAGGGTCCGTATTATGACTTCTTAAAACCAGGTTTGTTCCAGTGAGTGAAAGATACAGAGCTATAGAAGTCGTCTAGCGCCACCTCGTTCACTCACTGGAACAAGCCTGGTTTTAAGACGTCATTATACGGACCCTGAGCCGACTTCTGAACTGTGTATAACATTCACATACCCTATAACCAGCGGACAATCAAGACGATTCCAACGATACCACAAATGTCATATTATGTTCAGTAATTCAGGTTTGAGGGAACAGATGCACACACATACATATCGGTCAAAATCATAACCTTACCGTAGTCGGGTAATAAAGACATGCAACACCGTCTATAACAAAGGACATTGACCTTTTATTGGCTCCCATATTGTAGTACTATTGTCACTATAACTCTGAATGAGGGGGTAGTAAGTAAAGCCTTCAAAGGGAGCGGTTCAATTAGCGATGGGATCTAATGTTGCGACATGGTGACTGCATTGAACAGTATGATAATTGGTAAGGATTATGTTAATTAAGTGTTAGTAAATAATTTTGTAATCAACAGGGGATTTTTTTTTTTAACGTGGTGAAATCAAATGTGTCCTCCCACCCAGGGCAGAGCAGGGCAGGAGGGACTATCAGACTTGTACTGACTAAAACCCACGGTGTCCTACAATAGCCCTTTACGTATCGGGGCTATGGTTACTCGTTAGTCCCGCGACCTCAAATAACAGGGGATAAGTTAGCAATTATTGGGTTGAAAACGGTGAGTGAGCTTGCAGAGGGCGAGCAATGGGTAACTTGCCGTCCAATCGAGGACCACGCTTGTTCCACGGAAGCTTCAAATTTGCTGTCAGGAAACTGACGGAGTTTCCATAGGGATAAACGCCTGCCGGGGTCGCGGGACCGTCTTAACAGATAACCGTGACCCTGGAATTCAAAGCGCAATGGACCTCAAATAACGGAGTGCCGATATTCTCTTTCTAAAAATCTTTAACCATATGAAAATCAAAAACATATCAGAATGGTCGACGAAATAATTATCGATACAAAACATATGTATAGCAGCTGTCGATTTTATAAATTGTTACTTTGGCCGTTCGGTCGTCCTTGACATAAATATACCGATTTTTATCCTGGCTGTCTTCACTCCATCGATCCACTATACAGTTTAAATAAGCGTCTCTATCAAGATGGTAAACTGATTTGTGATTTTTTGTTTATTAAACGGTTTAAAAGTTTTTCATGGGTAAACGTAGGTAGATAGTTCATCCATGAATGTGCTCATGGAACTTGCTAAGGTGCTGTAATATCGGGGACCCAAAACTAATAATAATCATAGTAAATATCTCGTTTTAAATTGTAAAGTTTTGAAGTTGTAGTATTTGTACATTTTTAAATAGACATCGGTAAAGGAAACCTGAACTGTTATAATCAATATCAATTTAATTACAAAAACTAAATAAAACTTCGTTTAAACCTGGACTATCAAGTCCAAGCTTATCTGCAGAACCATTTTCTCCGTATTACAAAACTTAGTTAAAACGTAGGCAGGATGTATGCGGGAGATTGACGGGAGCCCAAAATTTGACGTCCGACGTATGGACTGGCCGAACGCGATTCTATATTGTGCAAAACAATACTAAAGCCTTAATACCGTCATTTGAACGATTGTCTAAACAATTAAATCCGCCATGTGTATAACAGTTAAATCTACCATGTTTAAATGCATTTTGGGTGAAAATAACACAAACACTAATAATTTTTTTCTCAGAGCAACATTTTACTTGTGTGTTACAAGAAAGTGTTGCTCTGAGAAAAAATTTACACACGTTTGACAGCTACGACTGTTAGACCATGCTGGTTTATCGCAAAACCACCATTTGTAGTAACGTTTGTGTAAACCGTAGTATTACGAGAACTGGTTTTTTTTTTAAACATTTTGTAATAAGACGTGTATAATTCCAAAGTTATTTCAGAGTTGTGTTGAGTTCACAGATGGCTTAATCAACACTGGCACTAGAGGCCAAAGACTTTTTTTCAGTGGTAAAATCATCAAATGAGTCCCCCCCGCCCTGGATAGAGCGGAAGGGACAGACTATTACTGACTAAAAATTCACCCAGCGGCCGTATTATGACATCTTAAAAACTGGCTTGTTCCAGTGAGTGAAAGAGACAGAGCTATACAAGTCGTCTAGCGCCATCTCGTTCACTCACTGGAACAAGCCTGGTTTTAAGACGTTATAATACGAACTACGTTCAATCTGTCTTTGCGTTCCAGGTCACGGTTAACTTAACAGACAGTTCCGCGACACACACGAAAAAGGAGAAGCGTTACTATTAATTCAGAAAAAAAAAATTACATTAAAAATAAATCTACTTTGTATATAAAAATACATCGGTAATCTATACGTTGAAGATAACTGTAATGACAAGCAATTCTAAAAGATTGTTTTAAAGCTGTGTAGGTGTTGTCATAAATCGATTTATTGTTTTTGAAGTGAAAACTTCTTTAGCGGCGTTGAGCACTTTTTCTGTAATGGGTATAAAATCTTAAACTCGCGTCAGGACACGTGACCCTGACCGAAAAAGCGTAGGACGGCGCAGGGCGCTTGCGTGAATGTTCGTGTGACTTTATTACTTTTAAAGAAGTTTGTATGCTGGATACATTCGTTGCTAGGTAACATTGTTTATAAAAGATGTACATCACATTGGAAAATTATTGAAATAAAAAGTCAACCATTTTTGCGAGTTTTACTAAAATCTGTTCACAAGATATTTCCAACAATTACTATTCAAGTTTTCACTTCTGCCGGCACTCCCAGAGTGCAACCCGTCGTTTTTTTTTATAATTATTATCGGTCTCTGATAAATCCTTGTTCTACATTGTAAGGTTAAAAATATCCTCGTCAACATACCCTAATCTGTAAAATTTTACCAGTCGAACATATACCACCTTCCACTATTGTGATAAGGTTGAAAATCTATTAAAGATATTTGACAGATTGAGGTAGGTTGATTTGCTGGCGTATGAGAGAAGTGCAGGTTGCACAATCAGCCTATGTTCACTGCCGGGACACATGTTTACTCTCTCTGAGAGGGAGTGGACCTGTCCTCTTGCATATGCTGATGATGGCCGCCGGAGTGATTAATTGAGGTAAGAATCCCCACTTCCTATCCCCAATAACTGGGCACTTTTTAGAGGACCGCCCATTAAAAAAAAATACTGGCGCCAAGTGCATTTTGGACGACGCACAATCATTTATCCCAAAAACATATTCTATATTTTTTTTATGGATAAAATAGTTAAGCCGTTCATAGATTATTTACCTAAAAAGTTTGAATGCCTTTGTCAAACAGACAGGCAAGTCCGAAGCGATAACGAACCGATACAAGACGTCAGTCTGATAGTTCTGTCACGCTATCGGATCGCTTTCGCTTTTCTATGCGACTGGATTCAAACAATTCCATACATATAAAAAACGCCTCGCTTCGCATTCGTCACGTCTGTCTGTTTGACAAAGGCTTAAGTGTGAGGTCTTATAAAAAATAAAATAGTACTTATATAATACAATAGTTTCGGGAAAAGTAACTTTGACATATAGACAGACATACAAGAGTATGTATAATGGTTCAGTTTTTGCCATTTGGCTACGGAACCCTGATCAGGTGCTCACCTTATCGGAGTACTCAGCGACATCCCTCATGGAGCGCGGGTATCCCGACACCAGGTATGTCTTAGCTGTGGGCGCCATCTTCATCTCCAGCATCAGGACCTCAGTCACCGTGGTGCTGGATAGTGTGCCGAAGTCTTGCATATCTGTTGGAGAGGTGGGTAGTCAGTATTTTGTAAATGTGGAAGGAAAAATGGAACCGTTTTCAAAGGAGTTAAAGAAAGGAATTATGTAACGAAGTAAACAATGCGCGCACGACTAATGCGATCGCCCACCCGAATACATTCGTAAGGTCTCATCGTATACGCACACATACGCGCCCCGCGCGGATATAAAAGACGCGTCCTGCTTGCCTAGCGCAGTTCGACTCTGCGAGGGCTTTGTATCCGACGATTCGGAACGACTTCCTAGCAAGTTGAGCGCTCTGCTTATAATACGTCACGCTGGTGGTACTTTCGTAACACGGAATATTACCGGTGTGCCATATTATTCGTGGAGTTATTTTGTTTTTAGCGCTTCCCGCTTTTGTTCATTTCCGTATTATTTTATTAGTTTGCTTTGTTTTCTTTCTAAATCCCTGCTGATCATTCTGTTTTTTTTTATATTTCATTCGCTTCAATATTTTCTTTGCACAAGAAATATAGCATTGTATAGTTTTTTATATATTTTCTATATCGCCTAGCTTTTACTGGTTGATTAGCTTCTTAGTTATTTTTTATGTATTACCTTCATAGTGTAATATTGGCTTAGCAATATTTTTTCAAAATCACCATCATTTTTTTTTACTTTGTATAACATTCCTGTGTTTCGTATGTTATTTTGAATATAGGTCTTAAGTATTTCTTCCTGGAGTATTATTTACAAAGAACCCCACTACAAATTGGCGCCCAACGTGGGGCCTCCAAAGAAAAACCTTAGACCTAGACCAACAGTACAGACACAGAGGTTTACAATACAGAACTACCCGCAGAAAGGGAAGAAAACTGATATGATGGATAGTAAGAGTGGTTGTGCTTCAACTTCGTCATCAATAAATATGTCGACTGATCAATTTCAACAACTACTCTCAGCAGTTGCTTCAGGGTCAAAGCATAGGAGTTCCATGGTAAGATGTCCAGTGAAATTTAATGGCAATAAGAGCGCTTCCGAGGTCGAGTCTTTTCTAGCAGCGGTGCGTGTGTTCAAGAAGGTTGAATGTATAGAAGACGAAGACGTATTAACAGGGCTGCCATTAATTTTAACAAATGATGCTGCTACTTGGTGGCAAGGCATTAAAAACCAAGTGAAAACTTGGAGCCAGTTCGAAGAACGCTTGCAGCACGCATTTGCGCCCAAGAAGTTGGCTTTCAAAATATATCAGGACATAGTGGAAAGAAAGCAAAAGAAGGATACATTAACGGAAATATTTATAGCAGAAAAACGTGCCCTCATAGCCGAATTACCTGCACCAGGTCATACTGAACAGCAAGAGATTGATTTAGTATTCGGCCAAATTCGTTTTGAGATCAGAGAAAGAATATCTAGAGAAGCTATAGAAAGTTTCGATGATTTATTGGAGAAGGCTAGAGAGATCGAAAGAAATTTAGGCGAAAGAGCTGAAGTAAAACAGATCTCTAAACAAACAGAAAGCATTCCCAAAGGTAAGATTAGATGCAATTACTGCAGACTTCCAGGACACACTTCGGATGTCTGTAGAAAACGTCTGAAGGTTGAGCAGCAGAAACCTGCAGAGAAGCCAGGGGAAACTAAGTCTGAAGGTAAAGTGAAGCCAAAATTTTCATGCTACGGATGCGGCGAACCAGGTGTCGTGCGAAGTCGTTGTCCGAAGTGCAATGTTCAGCGCATAGGAACGGAAGACATCAATTTCTGTTCCCTAAACACTGCGAGCACTAAATGTCTCAGACCAATAGTGCCAATTAGTATTGGAGATATAAAAGGTACTGGGTTCGTAGACACGTGTGCTAGATCAAGTGTAGCCTCGTATCAGCTTTTCGTTTGTTTGAAGCAAGAAGGATATGACTTCAAAAAGGAGACTATGAACATAACGTTAGCCGATGGTATACCCAAAATGCAGATTGTCTTGACTGTTACAGCGCCTGTTAATATTTATGGAAAAGTTATAAATACTTCTTTCATTGTTATGCCTCATGCCAAAAGTAACAAGACATTACTGGGAGTTGGTTTTATCGAAGATGCCATGATGGTTCTGAACCTACCTCAGCTAACATGTCGGTTCCTTGATGATCCTGTGAAAGTTTATGACTTGAAACAAGAAGACACTTGCGAGACAATGATCGCCGATTTGATTTGCATTAGTAGGTTACCAGAGATAATTTCTCCAATGGGTAGTACACCAGAAAATGCTGTTACTCCGAAATCGATATCATTGAGTCATGTCGAACAAAATTGGATCCGACCTTATGGTCCCGCGATGAGAGTGTCTTTTCCTGACGTATTAGGAAACGCAACAGTACAATCTCAAATTGAGCCGTTAGCTGCTAATGACGCACCCACAAGTATGGATATTTGTCAAGCAAGCGCAGCACGTCCACAGACACCTACGTATGGACCACTAGTGCCAATTGTGTTTTCTACTCCGCCGAACAAGCGCCAACGACTGTTTGATGGACATTCTCCAGTAGTGGATGCATTGTATCGAGATGCCAAAAGGACGATAGATGAAAGCACCATAGAATTGTCGCCAGATTCCAGAGCTTTGTTCAATTCACCTAGTACGGATATTTCAGCGATAGATGCCGAAAAGTTTGACTGTGTTCTAAGTAGCGAGGAGTTTATACGTTTGCAAAATCTTTTAGAGAGGAATGCAAGTACATTTGTGTCCAATGGAAAACCTACAACTCAAACGGAGCACTTCATTGACACAGGAGATCACAGACCAATTTCTGTCCCACCATATCGCTTACCGCCTGCGAAAACCCAAATCCTGAAAGATGAAGTAAGCAAGATGCTTGCAGAAGGGATAATAGAACCATGCAACTCTCCGTGGTCTGCACCTGTAGTTATGGTTCCTAAAAAAAATGGAGGAACACGAGTTTGCATTGACTATCGCCGACTCAATGCAGTTACTACACCAGATGTGTACCCATTACCTCGTATAGATGATTTGCTACACGATGCTAAACCTACGCCATATATGTCTACCATAGACCTCCGCGCAGGTTACTGGCAGATTAGAGTTAAGCAGGAGGACCAATGCAAAACTGCTTTTGTTACACCATTTGGCATGTACAAGTTTTTAAGGATGCCCTTTGGTTTGCGTAATGCACCAGCCACCTTTCAACGATTGATGGATCGTTTCCGCGTGTCCTTGAGTCACGTTAAGCTCTGCGTCTATATCGATGATCTCATCGTCCTGTCTCCAACATTTGAGCAACACTTATGCGATCTTCGAGATGTCTTCTCCCGACTTCAAGAATATAACTTAACAGCCAATAAGGAAAAGTGCAAATTCTGTTGTTCGAGGGTTAAATATCTGGGACATTTTATTACTTCAAAAGGACTACAAATGGATCCTAACAAAGTCAGTGCGATTGTAAACATGACTGCACCTACTAACATAAAACATTTACTTTCATTCTTACAAATGTGTTCTTGGTACAGAAGATTTATTCCTGAATTTGCAAAAGTTGCTGAACCCCTAACCCGTCTTACCAAGAAACAAGCTAAATGGCTGTGGGAGGAAGAACAAGAAGGTGCCTATAAAAAACTTAAAGAACTTCTCACGACTAGTCCCATATTAGCTCAAGCAGATGATTCAAAACCCTATATAATTAAAACCGATGCCAGCAACTATGCTATCGGTGCTGTTCTCGTGCAGGGGGAGGGAGAACAAGAACACCCCGTAGAATACGCCAGTCGATTGCTAAATCAAGCCGAAAGAAATTATTCTACGACTGAACGCGAGGCACTTGCAGTTGTATGGGCACTTAATAAGTTTAGAGGATATATAGAGGGGACGCCAATTACAATCCTGACAGATCATCAGGCTCTCAAGTGGCTTATGACATTAAAATCCCCAACTGGGCGATTAGCAAGATGGGCCCTTCAGTTGCAACCGTATGATATCACAGTAAAATACATCACTGGGAAGACGAACGTCGTAGCAGATGCGTTATCTCGTCCTAATTGTGACGATGACACTAAAGAAAGCTGTGGAATATGTAGTATTGTGATAGATACGCCAAGGAAGAATCCTAAAGAAATAAGAGAGGCACAAATTAAGGACAAAAACATAGAGAAAATAGTAAAGGCATTTGAAAGTAATAATGAAGAAGAAGCACGATACTGGAGTCAAAAGGGCTACATTATGAATAACGGTTTACTATACCGCTACAACCCTGATGGTGATAGTGATAATAGTCAGATTCTTGTGCCGGAACAAGAACAAACCACTGTTATATCAGCATATCATGATGACCCTACTGCCGGTCATTATGGTTCAGACAAAACGTTTGCTAGAATAGCTCAACGTTATTATTGGAAAGGCATGAGGAAAGACATCGAAAACTACGTTCGAAACTGTTTGTCATGCCAGAGATACAAACCGTCAAATATGAAACCAGCTGGACTTCTTCAAACAACAGCAATGAATAAAAGGTTTGAAGTAGTCGCTTTTGATCTATTTGGCCCATTGCCTGCGTCATACAATGGAATGACCTGGATTCTAATCGTTGAGGATCTTGCATCTAGATGGGTAGAACTTTTCGCGCTAGAACAGGCAACTGCAACTAATTGCGCGATGACTCTCATTAATGAGGTATTTTTAAGATACGGAATGCCACGAAGAATAATCAGTGACAATGGCACTCAGTTTGTTAGCGCTGTTATGCAACAAGTAGCCTATTGTCTTGACATCAAGCATGCATTTACACCCGTCTATCATCCTGAAACGAATTCAGTGGAACGTCGCAACCGGGATCTTAAAACTCAGCTTGCGATTCTTGTAGGAGATGATCATCGGACCTGGTCGGAGAAACTACCAAGCATCCGATTTGCGATGAATACTGCAGTTTGTTCATCGACTGAGCATACTCCAGCATACCTCACATTCGGTCGAGAGTTAAGAACGCCCGATGATAATGAACATGATCTACGTGAAATAATCTCGTCTGAAAATTTCATTCCTGAAATTACACCCAAACTGTTGGCATTAGCAGAAACATTAAAAAGAGTTAAAGAAGTACAAGAAGGAAAAGAAGAAAAACGAAAGGAATATGTAGATAAAAGTAGAAGACCTAGCCCTAAATATAAACCTGGAGATCAGGTTCTCGTTGATACACACACCCTCAGTAAGACCGTCCAAGGATTCAGCTCAAAACTTGCCCCACGACGAGATGGCCCTTATATAATCTTGAAGAATCACGGACCAAGCTCTTACCATGTCGCAGACCCTAAAACACCAAACCAGAGTGTAGGGCTATACCATACATCTGCATTACGCCCTTTCCAAAGTGACACTGGAAGTCCACTACCAACACCAGCGCGGCCAATTCGGAAGCGTGGACGACCACCTAAAACAGCTGACTTACTTACCTCTGAAAGACCCATTAACCCTGTGAAGGTCACATTGGCACAACTACCGAAACCCACTCGAGGACGACCACGAAAGGAATCTGCGAGTCTGTCTTCCTCGTCGAGACGTCTTCGGAGCCAGAGGGGGAGACTGTAACGAAGTAAACAATGCGCGCACGACTAATGCGATCGCCCACCCGAATACATTCGTAAGGTCTCATCGTATACGCACACATACGCGCCCCGCGCGGATATAAAAGACGCGTCCTGCTTGCCTAGCGCAGTTCGACTCTGCGAGGGCTTTGTATCCGACGATTCGGAACGACTTCCTAGCAAGTTGAGCGCTCTGCTTATAATACGTCACGCTGGTGGTACTTTCGTAACACGGAATATTACCGGTGTGCCATATTATTCGTGGAGTTATTTTGTTTTTAGCGCTTCCCGCTTTTGTTCATTTCCGTATTATTTTATTAGTTTGCTTTGTTTTCTTTCTAAATCCCTGCTGATCATTCTGTTTTTTTTTATATTTCATTCGCTTCAATATTTTCTTTGCACAAGAAATATAGCATTGTATAGTTTTTTATATATTTTCTATATCGCCTAGCTTTTACTGGTTGATTAGCTTCTTAGTTATTTTTTATGTATTACCTTCATAGTGTAATATTGGCTTAGCAATATTTTTTCAAAATCACCATCATTTTTTTTTACTTTGTATAACATTCCTGTGTTTCGTATGTTATTTTGAATATAGGTCTTAAGTATTTCTTCCTGGAGTATTATTTACAAAGAACCCCACTACAATTATTCTTTCTTTTTTTTAATGTTCCGTCACCCTCGTAATCCCTCCTGTATCGTAGGTGCGTTAGCAAACATTTAAACTAACATTCACATATACCCAGACCTGGAACAACTGCTTGTAAATCATACAAATATTTGTCTCCTGCAGGAATGAAACAATATGGAAAATAAAATCGTAAATAGTTTTACCCTTCTCTACTAAACAGTAGTTAAGTAAATTAAATATCGTTTATTTCAAGCATTCTAAACCCACAGCATACAGAAGCAATAAAACATACGATATAAAATAAACTTTATAATTTCAATAAACATATTCATAATTTTCAACTGAATAAATTAAATTGTTGGAATAATCACTTGTTAAAATGATTGTCCAAAGTCTTTTTGTCTCTTCTGAAAGATGAACAACGGTAGCCTAGGCAGCGGTCAAAATTAAAAAAAACGGCTATTGAAGGACACCGTGGATTTTAGACAGTACAAGTCTGACAATCCCTCCCGTCCTGCCCTGGGTGGGAGGACTCATTTGATGATTTTACCACGTAAAAAAAAACCAGGCAAGAGCGAGTCGGACTCGCCCATAAAGGGTTCCGTAGTAGCAAGTAACATAATATAAAAGTTCTTGTAGTTGGTTGTAATTTTCACTGGTAGTTTGCATGGTAGTGTACATCATATAGTTTTTAGTTTTATTATTCTCTTATTTTAAAAGTTACAGGAGGGGGAAACACATTTTATCACTCGCGCGGAAATGTACAGTAAAAAAAAAATATTAAGTAAGGAACCCCAATATCAGTTTTTAAGACTTATCCATAGATACCCCACAAGTAGGGGCCTGGTGAAAAAAAAATGTTGAATTTCAAATCTAGATATGAGGAACCCCCAGTTTTATTTTTATTTTTGTGTGAGAATCCTAATGCGATTCACATAATACATCTACTTACCAAGTTTCAACAGGATAGCTCTTATACTTTCGAAGAAAAGTGACTGTGACATACGGACGGACAGACAGACAGACATGACGAATCTATAAGGGTTCCGTTTTTTGCCATTTGGCTACGGAATCCTAAAAAGGCCACTCTTGTGTCAAATTATCTAGCGATAAAAAAACACCACAGCACATACCACGTACCTAGATCAGGTAAACATTGCCACTATAATGTGTCTACTTGCAAAGCCAATAGGCTTCGGTCAGCTTCGACAGACCAACAATATCCATGAAGTTGTCAAACAGACGGATTTCATAACATTTGGCGCAACGAACATTGTTGAATCGTCTACGTCCGAGTTAGTGCGATTTTCAGCGTAAAGCAATATTTTCGTTTGGACTTTATTGACAGTCGTCTCCTGAAATTACCTTATTATCTGCCTAGCCTTTTCCCAACTATATTGGGGTCGGCTTCCTGTCAAACCAGATGCAGCTCAATATCATTATTTCCATGGAGCGACTGCCTTTCGGACCTCTACAACCCAGTATCTGGGTAATACTATACCCCATGGTAAGACTGGTTGTCAGACTTTTAGAGCTTCTGACTAATAGTAACGACTGTCAAAGATCTACAAACGACACCCGGGACCAACGGCTTTACGTGCTTTCCGAAGCACGGAGGAAACTCGCTATGACAGATGGTCACCCATCACAGACCAACCTCAGCAAACGCGGCTTAACGCGGAAGGTCTCCTAAAATTACCTACATTATCTAAATGTCTAGAATAGGTCCGCAGAATCGACAATTCCAGATAAACGGTCTTTTACTGGTATCTGGGTTTTCAAATGAGTCCTCCCACCCAGGGCAGAGCGGGAGGGACTGTCAGACTCGTACTGACTAAAATCCACGGTGTCCTTCAATAGTTTTTTACGTTCCGGGGTCATTGTAATTCGTGAGTCCCGCGACCCCGGCAGACTTTGGCCCTTTAGTTCCTTAGGCCCTGTAATTTTTTGCTGTCACTCTTTGAGGCGCGCGTGGAACACAACACGGGCATGGCCCATGGTCGAGTTGCACATCATGTATGGTAGAGTGATGTTAATTAATAAATTTATCACATATTAATGTGAAATGAAGATTTAAATAACAATGATAATAATTATACTTCGAGGTTAAAAAAAAACTCGTGGATCGTCACAAATTACACCACACTAGGAATTTCCACTGTGTCGTGTTCGCGTTTACGAACATAGAAACTTACATACACAAACCAATTATTATAGAAGTGACCGATTATTACCAATGAATTGTGTTTTTACCCAAAGAAACACATATTGCAGTCGAAGTTAATAGCTTCAAAAGTATGAATAAATGATGGGAAACTCCTCAACTTCGAACAAACACATAGCAAAGGTAACTGCGCCTGATTGCTATCTGAGTCACCTTTTCACAAACAAAATACTGCCATACAATCGTAATGTTTAATATTTCTCAGAAAACAAACATACGAGTCATTATTTCAAACAACCTACCAGTAAACAACTTTCAATAAAAAAACAATTGATTTTGAGTGTTATTACAATGTTATAGGATTCGTTTTCGGTGAATTGATTACCACTTTTGGGTTCTTTGACCGGAACCAGTTGGATATTTTTCTCGGTAAAACGTATTGTTTAGAAACAGATTAATTATTAGAGAAAAATGTCCTTTTTTTACATGGTGAAATCATCACATGAGTCCTCCCACCCAGGGCAGAGCAGAAGGGTCTGTCAGACTCGTACTGACTAAAATCCACGGTGTCCTTCAATAGCCCTTTATTTCGTGAGTCCCGCGACCGAGAAAAATGATGCAAATGATTACATAGGGGCAATATTCCCACTAAAGTTGATAGCCTTCATTACAATTTTTCATACATATAAACCTTTTTCCATTATAATTGTATTAATCCATAAAAACAAAATTAGAGACAAAAACATTACTAATACACTGGATATTATAGTATTCCGTACCTCGTAGCCCGTAGTCGCTGGCTACGAGTCGTAGCACGAAGGCTACGCACCGTAGCCCTCTACGCGACGTAGCACTTTTGTTGAAGAGTTTTTCGTAGCATGCCATAAAAATAAGTAGTTTATCACTCTATTTCATTGTAATGGATATGACAGTAAGTTCTGGATGAGTGATTTATGTAGTTTATTTTTGCCTTTTAAACAAAATTAACAAGGCAAAGGAACATAAAATAAAACCAAAATAAACTAAAACTTAATGTATCGAAAAAAATTTCCTTATTGCTGTCAGCTGGTAATGTGCCTAAAGCTGGGTACTCACTTAGCAGTGTTGCATGTAACGTATCAGATACTATATCAACCTGCAAGTGGGTACGGCTCGTCCGAGCACACTGCGAGCGGCCTTTGTGCAGTGATACCGCTACTCGGCGGGTCACTGCGAGCTTACAGCGCTCCACACGCGAGCGGTTCGCAGCAGGCTCGTGCCTACATACTCACTTGATACAGTATCTGATACGTTACATGCAACACCGCTAAGTGAGTACCCAGCTCAAGAGACTGACGACGTTGCCTCTTTATTTGGCAATGTTTAGCCTTCAGCCAAGGTAAAAGCCAGCTCTTGCCTCACGGGAAGAGTCAAAAAATCGTTTAGATATATCTATAGAGCAGGGGTGGCCAACTTGATTAGACATAAGATCTACTGTTTGCTTACGGAACCCTGTGCGATCTACCAATTACATTCTTCTTGAAATTTTAAATGAAACAGCATAGTTTAGTACACAATCATGTAGTATTTTTTATAGATCAGTCTTAGGAGTTTTTCATATCACATGTGAGATTGATTACTTAAATTTACTTAATACTTGGGAATGGAAATCTGAGTTGATGATGTTAATCAACATAAATATAGGTCTACGATCGACTGGACTAATAAGCGCGATCGACCGGTCGATCTCTATCGACCGGTTGGCCACCCTTGCTATGTGTGAGCATGTGTGCACTCGGACCCGGCGGCGGCGCTAGAGTTTCAACCCCAAACGGCCGTAGCCCCTAAACCCGTGTGAAACTTTTGCTGGTCAGCGATCAAATTCGAAATACCACAATACGATCCAAAACTGGAATTGCTGATGAGGGCACTAAGACTGCCAGGTTGAAGTGGGATTGGGCGGGCCATGTGTTTAGAATGCATAGGGATCGGTGGGCCAGAGTCGTTACGCAGTTATAAATTAGAAGATTATATTCAAGATAAAAATGTTTGGAAACATGCTGGTCCTGCTCCATAGTACAATGTCGGGATTAAACGAAATCAATGTGGTTGAAATTTGAATGCTCACACACTTATATTGTATTTGTATAATAGATGTAGGTATTTGCAATATTTTGTTAAAATGTGAACACCACCTATTTGCTATTTTTTTTTAATAATCTTTAGTCTAGATTTAAAGTACATTGCTTTCACATAATTGATGTCAAATGATGTATATAAAATATTGTAAAACATTTTTAAAAAGAGTAAGTATGGAGGTTCTTGGTGTAGAATCAATCCCAACCCATCCCATTTCCTTTAATGTTAATATTCGACGTTTGAAAGTGCCTCTTTGATGGCCTAATTGAAATAAATGATTTGACTTTGACTTTGCAGTGGGAGCTGGATGGGCGTCGTTGTCGAGGGAGGCCTAGACAACGCTGGCGTGACGATCTAGACGCATTCATGAGAGATTGGCCGGAGAAAGCCGCACAAAGGGAAGAGTCGAAGCTTATGGGGGAGATTTTTGCCCATCAGTGGGACAATATAGGTTAATAATAAAATATTTTTGCTTGTATTTAATTATTGGTGTTAACAAAGGCATATGCAGTTCATTTACATAAACTTAATGTCACAAGCGTTTTCATTGCCAATTTAAAGAAAAAAACTTAGTTGAGTAGACTGTTATATATAGCCAAGCTTTACTTGGCTATTTCGTAAATTTTTTATAACTCTTATCTTTATAACGAAAAAAGTTGCCCCATACTAGCAATATCTTCTGTATTGTGGGTGCGTTAACACAAAAACTCAGTCCCGAAATAACTAAGTACTTTTAGATCATATATTTATTCCGTGTGGACATCGAATCCGCATCACGCAGCGAAACAGTCAATCGTTCCACCTCTGCGCCAATGAGTTATATCTACTTAACGTATCTTGTTGTATAGTGTTTTTTAGTTATATTTCATCATAAACTGTGTATTTAACACATAATTATAACATTTTAACACAACAATACCTACTGGCATCAGTTTCGTTATTTCATTATATTATGTAATACTGCATTATGCTTTTATATATAAATGTTTACAGTCACGACATCCATGAAGTTACAGCTCATTAACTAGTTACCTACCTTCGTAATTACTATACCGTACTAATTGTTAAATACCCATAACCACAATAAAATTGTATATATAATATATCCTCTCCGAATATCTGTCCTCGCTAAAATAATAATATTTCTATCGCTCTAAGGTTTGCTGTTAGAAAACCCAGCTCGCCTTTGTACATAACTTACCCTTTTGTGTAGTGTTATTTTTTATATGTGTATACAATTAAGAATAAGGATAAGAAAAAATGGTTATAGTTTGATAACACAATAACTAGAACAACAGCAGATACAAGAACAGATTGAAATGAACACCAAAAAAATAAATAAGATTCTAATTATAAAATTGGGAGAATATTGCACAGCAGTAGGCCGTTATCGGCGATATGAAATATTGTTGTTTTATTTAGATAAACGTTGCCCCACAATAGGATTTTTTCCTGTATCGTGGGTGCGTTTACAAACATAGAAAGTCACATACACAAACACCTAGGCCCGGAACAACTACTTGCAGATCATACAAATATTTGTTCCGTACGGGAATCGAACCCGCGACACATAGCGCAGGAGTTCAATGTCTCAGCCACTACGCCAAACGTGCCGTCTATAATAAAATATTGTTTGAAGTTCCTAATTATGACAGTTCATTGAATGTTAATAACATAAACTAAGCAGCTCATAAAGCACATTCATATCATAAACACACATAAACAAACCCACCACCCTACACATACATCGACATACACAAGACACATGCAAGTACCTACCATAACAATAGTAATTAGTTAAGCACTGGAGTTACCAATTCAAGATAATTGTTCAGTTCTCTCAAAGATCTGGTGGGCATTTGTTGTTCTGGGGGCTGGGGAGACTATCCGCTCGTGATACAGTTTATACTAGTACGAGTGGATAGGGCGACGTAGTCTAACGGCAACCAATACTCACTATGATATCATATTTATGTAAAGGAAAGATGCACAATAAAAAATAAGAAATGATTGTCTCTACTAACTGTAGTTATAAGTTATCCTTTACTAACATGATGGATTTTGTTGTCAGATACTTAATTAATTAATCAAATAAATTAAAAATTAAAAAATAAAACTAATCGTCATTAACGTTAACAAAATACTACGAACATGACACAGATAGAAAGGTAAACATTTCTTTAAACCTACCTGACTGATTACAGTTTCACGGAAGCACTGTCAAGTCACTTCAATAATGCATGTCATGATACCAATAGTTAAATTGTTTTAATGATTTCACTAAAGCGCATACTTGGCCAGTATCGGCCGGAATGGACAGGCTTTCGACCCGGGCATAGTCCATGATCGGACGGCAAGTCACCCATTACCGCCCGCTCCTACAGTGGCAGAAAATCGCTTTACGAATGTCTGATGCCGTGGGCGTCTCCCGCGGCGGCTGGATTGTGAGGTGGAGGCTGTCCTCTCCCTCACGGCGCCCTCCTTACAGGTAATCTACTAGGTTACTAGACTAGTTCTAATAACTACATTCTATATACAGTGTAATCTAATTCTAAACTACATAAAGTGTAAACCGGGTGTGGCAGTACCGTTGCCGATGGCGTACTGTTGCAGGAGGTCGGTCATGTTGATGTGGACCACCCCGCGTCGCTCCTGCATCAGGTTGTCGCAGTGGGTCACCTTGCCGCTGCCTGGACCACCTGGTTGAGATGGAAGCGGATTAGTGAGCTGTTCTCACTGTTTAAGTAAAAACCGGCGTAGGACTAGGAGAGTAGTTCCACTGTGAGAACGAGATGGCGCTAGACGACTTCTCTGTGTGACGTATATCTCTGTCTCTTTCCCACAGTGGAACTACTCTCGCTTTAAGACGTAATGTTAGGCCCCCTGGAATGAATGAAAAAAGTAGACATTTGAATGAATTGAGATATCTGTTTATTTTTTTTGCATTCTTCACTAATTTTATAAAGCTAAAACATAAGTTGATGTCGTTGCCGAGGGAGGCACAGAATCAGGCCCACACTGGCGTGACGATTTAGACGCGTTTCTGAGAGATTGGCCGGAGAGAGCCGCACAAAGGGAAGAGTGGAGAGTTATGGGGAGACCTTTATAGCAGTGGGACGAAAAACAAAAACTAATAAGTTTATTTAGTTTATTGTTAGCTGGTGTTATATAGCCTATGTCCATCCTTGATCCGCAGTGGTAGACGCCCACGGCGGCCGACGTCGCCAGACGATCTCCGGCCACTGTAGGCGCGGGTATGCGGGCAGCGAGTAATGGGCAACTCGCTGTGCTATCATGGACGGGTCGACGGCGCGTTGTGTTCCACGCGCGCCTCAAAGAGTGTCAGAATAATGACGGGCTGCCCTCTAGAGTGCCAAAGCCTGCCGGGGCCGCGGGACTCACGAATTAACGTGACCCCGGAACGTAAAGGGCTATTGAAGGACACCGTGGATTTTAGTCAGTACGAGTCTGACAGTCCCTGCCACTCTGCCCTGGGTGGGAGGACTCATTTGATGATTTTACCACGTAAAAAAAAAATGTCCATCCTCAATAAATGGACTATCCAACACAAAATAACTATTCCATCTGAACCAGTAGTTCATAACCAAACAATCAGCGTTATGTTTTTCCAAAACATTAAGACTATTATAAATATTTACATAAAAAGTGATGTTAGTAGAATTCTAATACTCGTAAATATATTTCTGTACATTAATGGTCAAACACGGAAGAATAAATTCATGAAATCATTATGCCTATTATCGCAAGTGTTTATAAAAGTAATGTGTTAAAACAATCCAAATGACGCGGACGTAAGGAACCTTGACCGTCATAATTTATACTAATTGTTTCGTTATTCTAATTTGCATAATTGTCCTCAAATTGTTGTAATTGGTTGTTCACACAGCCGTTGTAATTTGGTAAATAAATAAAAAACTGTTTATATAAATAATATTTACAAAGTGTGTTTAGTTGAAATGTTATTATGTTATTAAGAAATTGAAATGTTACTTCGGTTAGTAGAAACTGTCTATTACGTGATATAAAATTTAATGATAATAATTTTAATCGGTTTATTTGAATGCATGCATGTACCTAATCATGACCGCAGTTTTATACTTTATTTTTTAAAACTTTGCCCCACAATATATATGAATTCTCCTGTATCATGAGTGCGATTGCAAACATAGAAACTCACATACTTACACAAAAAACATTTTCTTGTTTCTACCTATAAAGACCCCATTTTTTTTACAAATATTTGTAAGTGTTCAATTAGTGGTCGCGGGACTCACGAATTAACGTGACCCCGGTACGTAAAGGGCTATTGAAGGACATCGTGGATTTGAGTCAGTACGAGTCTGACAGTCCCTCCCGCTCTGCCCTGGTTGGCAGGACACATGTGATGATTTTACCATGTAAAAAAAAGTGTTCATGTAGTCAAATTTTAACTTACCCAAAACGAATATAACAGGCACACTAGGCGGCTCGAACTTGACGTGGCTCGAGTTCTGCATGGGGAAGGCGGCGGCCGGAGGCGTCGCTCGACCTGCCCACGCGCTCTCGCCACGGCTTCGCTCTCCGCCCGTCGTCTCCAGCTCTTCATTTTTTTGTTCTGGATGTTGGATAACCAGTCAGAATACTTTTTTATGTAAAATATTTGAGCATAAAGCTGTTCCTGGGACTTTTAATGCGTGGTCATAATCAAATTGAATGCCGCCATTTTGATAACACATTCTGTTATTTTGGCAGCAACTGCACTAAAATAACCAGCCAGACTAGGCTGAAACTATCTATCGTGGTAATGTCCGCAGGTGAAAGACTGTTTGAGATAGGGAAATAAATTGATCGTCCTGTGTAACAGTCCAATTATGTATCGGTCATAGAAAAACGGTTGCGTATTTAACGTGGATCCCCAGAATTCTAACAATATTGATTGAAAAGAGTGTCCATGTAGGTTCTTACCTATTCTCCTCCATCTACGCTTTGGAACGTGCAACTAGTACTTTCACAAGTTATTGTCTTGTCTAGTACTGTAGCCTAGCTTCGTTTTGTTTTAAGTCGTAAGCGCTTATAAGTTTTCAGCTTTCTTTCTGTACACGGCCTAAGAAACGCGCCCGCGAATCGAAAAATAGTTTGAGCTGCGCTTGGAGATCTAGCAGACGTTCTAAAAATGCATCATCTTTTTGTGGTGCTAAATCTTTTTAAACGTCTTCTAACATTTTTTTGTCACTAATTAGAACAAATATTAGCTGTATCGATGTCGCTTGAAGAGTCCAACAAAACCCTCCGGGGGTTTTCCTCCGGGGGTTTTCGGGGGGGTTCTTTAAGACATTTAAAAGACCTCATTAAATGTCTTAAGGAACCCTGCACTCAGATTTTATTGACAAAAAATATTGGCTCTCCTGTAAAATTGTATAATTTCGTTTAGTAACGGTTTTACTTTAAAGGTGCGATTTGTCGAGGGCCCGGGAGATATATTTTTTTAAGTATATTTGCGCTCACGCCCAGTTGGAATCGCCATTACCGGCGGGCGATTTTCTAAAGTACCGGCTATCCAAGAATCGCACGTACTCCGCGCGCAGGAAATACGGCGCGCTACCTCTTTGCGTCTGCCTGGTCGGGCAACGATTAATTAAATGCGTGTAATTTAGGGGAGTGCTTCAAGTCAAGCTTGAGCATTGCACACAACGCTACCGAGGTCAATGAACTTTCGCTTCTATCATCGCTACTCGAAACTGAAGTTCAGCTTCAATGAAAATTAAATAATACTATGTTGGGTTATATTGAAAGTTTGTTCAAATCAGAAAAAAAACAAAATCAGAAACCCTAGCATGACTTCTTACGTTTTTGTGACGTAAACTGGAACATTGACGTTAATTTGATGGAAAAAAATAGTTCCTCTTTCGTAAACTAGAGGCACTATTTCAATTTTCCATACAATAAATGAATAAACGCAGCGAATACTTCAAGTGCGCTGTACATAAATACAAAATCTTGTGATAAGGCCTCGGTTCTTCGATTTGACCCGTGATTATCTGGCAAATGCTTGTGACAGGAATCACGTCTTTTTTCTAGGTAGCGGTTTAGCGAAAAACTTTAGAGGTGCCTTTTGTGGGAAGATAATATCTACCTATTCGCAGCGCAAAATCTCAGCCTAATTCAAATTACAAACAAACAGCTCAATAAAAGCTTAACTAAGCACTTTATTAGATTTGGACGCGACTCAATGCCTTGTAATAAAATTGCAACTGTGCTTATAGTAGTATTAATTTAAGTGCCACGTAGTATTCATGAAAACCGGCGTTACAATGTTTGAATTGTACGGTACTTCATATTATGAATAGGTGGATTAGTAATGAGTAATGAAACTAAAGTGTTTTTACAACCTAACGATGATATAATGAGCGTGGAATAATAATACTTTGTAGGTATAGATAAGATCTACGCAAGCGCGTTTGGTCTACAATGAAAGACGCACTCTTAACTTCGTGATTAAGAGATTGTTATTGACAGCCGTATATTGCCACTAATAACTTCTAAGTAACCAAGGAAAGGGTCGCAGACGCCAAATTATCGTTGTTTTTTTATTATTTCATCTCCTATTTTTCTGATTAAATCAAGTCTATGCAATAAGGTAAGTGTTAACTACAATTTTATTAATGTAATAAGGGTAAACCAAAACATAAGTTCGACGCATTTCAAATGTTTACAATGGCGCCCAAATGGGACAACACGGCACTCGTGTTGATAAACAAATATTAAACATAATAACGCGGCATAATATCTGTGACTGTTCATAATGATGATTAAATTGGTTTGTTTCCTTTATTTCACATGCATTTTGATCTTATCGCATTAATTTGAAGTAGATACTTATTGGCGCCCAGCATGGTACTTATTTGGAATAGACTTGCAGACGCAGTCTTATAGGTAAACCCTCTTGGTTATTAAGTTAAAATTAGTTTTAAAAATAGACTTACTTACCAGTGTCTAAACAGATGCCCATATTCCATGAAGATGCGAATTAAATTCAAAGTCTTTCCACCAACAAACTTTAAGGCGCAAGGTCCGCTATAAAAAAATATACTTAACTAACGTTTTTAATTGGCACTTTACAAATAAAATATACATCCAAAACACGCGTGTAGTTCCGTTGTCTACCGGCCACGGGCAATCACACGCGGCAATTAATAGTTTATCGATTGAAGGACGCGACCTTCGTGGACGAACCTCAAAACGAAACTAAACATAAAACTGTTTAACTTGAAAATTATCTCATCTTACAAAACTTTTAACTGATCGACTTGCTTTGAGTTATTCTGAAGTTGTGCCTTCGTGATAGCATTTCTGCGAGCGGTTTGAATCTTAATGGCATCGCGGGCCAACCGCTCCGTCGCAGCTCTCACACACTACTGAAAGAAACTCCTTCCCTCGCCGGTGCGGCCGACGAAACACTGTCTGTCTCTGTCTACCACATCATAATACCTGCGTGTGACGGGGACAGGTCATCAGTTGAATAATTAAAACTGCGTCCCCCTCAATGAAACAAGATAATTACAGTATAAACTGCAAGACTTGCTCCTGCAGGTGACTGATGACGTTGTTTGCCGAGTAAGAAACGCGATCAATTAGGGTCATGATAATTTTTCAGATCGACAGCCCCCAAGGCGATGCTATTTTATTCATGAACGTTACATTTACGATAATTGTCACGTTCAAAACTTTTGAATTCTATGAAAAGTATGTTCTCAATAACTGGGTACGATCGGTAAATATTCGATACATTGGAAGTTTGTGCTGGACTGTAATTATCTTATTAAATTTTTATTGGGAATGATTCATCGACTGGTTTGCGGGTTTCAGTTTGTTGGGAAAGTTTTTGAAGAGTTCTTTTCTTGTTTATACGGTGTGTCAGGCGGGCTACCGTTTATTTTTTTTTTTCAAGGGACATTTTTTCTTCGAACAAGGGACGAGTGGAATACTTTAAATAATAATATCAAAGTAACTCGAATAATAGCAAGTAATTGAATAACCATTTCGAAATAATGATGATATGATGCAATAATAGTTATTTATGCAACTGTTGTATAATCAGGGGTATTAAAACACGAATGTGGGTTTATCACACGAGGCGTAGCCGAGTGTGATAATAGTATCACATGAGTGTTTTAATACCTAATTATAACGGTTGCATACAAGACTTTATCTACAATCATGCTGTGAATCCTCTATAAAAGATTCTCATAACATACCATATTCGCATACCATATTCGAGTGAAAAAATGGCGGGATATAACACGATAAGACGAGTCGTTCTTTTTTCAAAATTTTAGCGATCTGGTAGTGAAAATGTCATTGCATGAGAATGTTCTTTTTTTGAAATTCATTATAACACGCGTTTGGATGATATAATGATCATTATATCATTGAGTGTTTTAATGTTGGCAATAAGCTAATTGTTATAGGTTCTTTTATAGAGGATTAATAGCATGATAGTAGATAAACATTTTTTCAAGGAGTTAATCTTTATTGGTAGTTCAGAAATAAGTAATAATTAAAAATAAATAAAAAAACATTTTTATGAAACATTAAGTTTTATTTCGTTCGAAACACCTTTGCACGGTAAACTAATGAGTGCAGAGATTCGGAACAGTATGAAATTAAAAATAACAGATTCTCTATAATCACAATTTCTTTATAAATTATATAAATATCAACCTTAAAATTAAGTAAGTAGGGTAGACCTACTATTACTAGAACTAGTTGTGTGACAGATTAAGTACATTTTTGTACTATTAAGAATTTTAGATTTTTATTATTATTTACAGTTTTAGAAGTCAAACATAGTGCTCATTGTTTAGCTCTGGCAAGAGACGGTGTGGAAATCTTAGAAAAAGTTTAGTAATATTACTTACTTACTTTAAATATTTAGGTATATTTTCTATATCTTGGTTTGGGTTTTATAGATGTAAGCAAACAATTTTTTTTTTATTGATGGCCAGACTTTTACCAATTTTTTCTTGTCTCATTTTTTATGCTCATGCATTTATTAGCATCTTATATAATCATTTAAAGTAAATTATTACCAAGAAGTACTGTAAAACCCAAAAGTTATGAATTAAATTTCATTTTATTTAATTATGAAATTCAAATATAATGACAAATAAAAATAATGAAACAGGTTTTACGTTATAATAGCTCGAAAGCTCCGTGAATTTTAGCGACAGTGCTTGATCCACGCTGGAAACTTGCTCAATACTTTTTCAATTGGCTATTTGACTGGAAAATTCTTATTAGTCCGTCAATTAGATTATCAAAAAATATACGACCCGTATTTTTTATTTTGTTTCGTAAACCAAAATTGACGGAGATACGATACTTTCAAAATTGGAAAAACGTCACAATTTAGTACAATTTTTATTGAATTCTGACGTCACGAGCCCCCACTCTCGAGTTTCGATGCGTTATATTTTGGTAAATATTCATTGATTATACAAAAGAAAAGATACGTGTCCGTTATTTTTTTAAACTCTAAATGACGGACTAATTATATTTGTAATTTATAGCTCTTTTTTTTTCGTGGTAAAATCATCAAATGAGTCCTCTCACCTAGGGCAGAGCGGGAGAGACTGTCAGACTCGTACTGACTAAAATCCACGGTGTCCTTCAATAGCCCTTTACGTTCCGGGGTCACGGTAATTCGTACAGTCCCGCGACCGTAATTTATAGCTACTGTCAAATAGCCAATTATCCCTAAACACAGAAATACAGACCTGGCTGAGAAAAAACTGGTATTGATCGAACTTTAGCAAGTTTTCAGCGTTCCTCAAGCACTTCTAAAATTTCAATTAGTTTTTAGGCTACTAAGAGATAAAAATAGAACGATGTAGATATAGTAAAAATAAAAAATAAACAGATTTTACAATACTTCTAGTGACCACAATATGCTATTAGATGTTTTAAAAAAGTCGTGCTACTTCTAAGTAAGCAGTGAATAATTAAAATGAAGACTTTCTGTGAGAATTTCAACCGTCCACCATCTTCTTAATGAATCGACCGTTGTTTTTCAAACTTTGTTAGCTCAGATATAAAGAATATAACGCTTTAGTCGTTTATAATATGTTGTTTCAAAAATACTTGTTCCTATTTGTTGCCAGCTTTCGTGGATGCTATAATAATTAATTTAAAAAAAAATGGCGGACGATTAGGCAGGCTCCCATACTATAATCGATCGATATTTCACAGAGAAATAGTTACAATTGTATTTCTAATATAAAATATTACATAAAAGATTATATACATCGCAAGATTAGCTAACTAACATAATTCGAATGGAAGAACATGTTTACTTATACTAAATAAATGCGCATTTCTGTATACAATTATATTTTACATAATATACTACCGTGTCAGTATACAAATTCTTATAATATTGTCTATTATGACTACGTCTTTAATTAAAATTCTTGTAACAAATAAGCTATTTATATTATAAATAAAAAAAAAGATTATAAAAATAATAAATGTTAGTATAATTAAATAAAAAATAATGTCGATGATATGGATTCTATTTTGAAAAATTGACATACATACAGGGTGTCCCAAAACTCAACGTCAAGCCGAAACGGGGTGACAGGATTGATCATAACCATCACGAGAAAAATCTGAAAAAAAATCTATCCCATGCAGTTTGAAAATTATGGGCATTTTAAGAAAAACCTAGAAATTTGATCAAACTGTACCATTTTTCGGTTATTGTGGTTATTCTTTTTTATTTTTGTTCATTTGAACTTTGGAAACGTAATCCTAAATAACATTTCTAGAATCCCAATAAAAAATAATGACACAATTGCCTCAAGTTTCCGAGAATTGAGACTATTTGTTAAACTACGAATTTAAAATTTTCAAGATTCGTCGACTTTGACAGGCCCTCCTATAAAAAAAATGTACTAGAGTGCCTTGGCAAGTGGCATTAAAAGTTGGCGCATTTAATCAGAATTCTAAAATGGTACAATACTTGTTAGTTCCATACAATAGAAAAGAGTAAAAAAATTAAAACCTCAAGTAACCCGATTTTTGCTATCACGTTTTACTCAGTTAAAATGTTTTTAATTCGCACAAGCTCTAGGTAGGTTCTTAATTTTAAGACAAAATGATGAGAGAGATGGATAATGGGTATGGGTACGCATTTCGCAGTGCAAGTAAGAGATTTCCTTGACCAGGAATATCCGGGAAGGTGGATTGGACGTTCAGGCACTATCTTGTGGCCCGCCCGTTCACCAGATTTAAATCCCCTGGATTTTTTCTATTGGGGAGTTCTCAAAGAAAAAGTTTACTCAAAGCCCATTGATCACGTAGCCGACCTGCGTGAACGCATTTCTCAAGCAGCTGAGGCGATCAACTCTCGAAGATATGCCCGACTTATAAGTAGATCTTTTTTAAGAAGATGTAGGGCTTGTATTGAGGCTGATGGTAAACAATTTGAACATTTATTATTTATTATTGTAATAAAAATGTTTTTTCTCTATCTGACTTTTAGTCCAACAAACCTAATTATTTTACTAACTTTTTTTCACTTTGGTAAAAGTGGCGTCACTATCTGTCTCGCTCACTCATGACAAACATACCCATTATCCATCTCTCTCATCATTTTGTCTTAAAATTAAGAACCTACCTACAGCTTGTGCGAATTAAAAACATTTTAACTGAGTAAAATGTGATAGCAAAATTCGGGTTACTTGAGGTTTTAATTTTTTTACTCTTTTCTATTGTATGGAACTAACAAGTATTGTACCATTTTAGAATTCTGATTAAATGCGCCAACTTTTAATGCCACTTGCCAAGGCACTCTAGTACATTTTTTTTATAGGAGGGCCTGTCAAAGTCGACGAATCTAGAAAATTTTAAATTCGTAGTTTAACAAATAGTCTCAATTCTCGGAAACTTGAGGCAATTGTGTCATTATTTTTTATTGGGATTCTAGAAATGTTATTAAGGATTACGTTTCCAAAGTTCAAATGAACAAAAATAAAAAAGAATAACCACAATAACCGAAAAATGGTACAGTTTGATCACATTTCTAGGTTTTTCTTAAAATGCCCATAATTTTCAAACTGCATGGGATAGATTTTTTTTCAGATTTTTCTCGTGATGGTTATGATCAATCCTGTCACCCCGTTTCGGCTTGACGTTGAGTTTTGGGACACCCTGTATAATATTTTAGGACCTTACTTTTAATCGCTTTCTAGTCTAGTAGCTGTGAAGGGTTCGGGTGTAGGCTGTGACCTCTGAGTATATTTTGATTTTATCTTTCGAACGGTCTACACCGTACTCTATGTAATTTTCTTTTTTTTAAAACGTTGCCCCACCCTAGGAATTTCTTCCTGTATCGTGGGTGCGTTTACAAACATAGAAACTTACATACACAAACACCCAGACCCGGAACATCAAATTACAGATCATACAAATATTTGTTCCGTGCGGAGATCGAAACCGCGACACGCTACACGGTAGTCGATCGCTCAACCACTGCGCCAACTATGTTGTATGTAAATTACTATGCATTTCTACGATAGAACATAAACTTCAACGACAGTCACTTGAAAATAACGTTTAGCTAAACAATATTTTGCGCAATCGTTATTATCGTGTAAGTAAATATTATTTTCATATTAATTATGATGAATTTATTTAAGAGCTGGCAAGTGCTAGATGAAAAGCGTACATGACGTCACTATATGTCGCCATCATAGATTTGTTCATACCATAGTTGCGTAGTATGTTTACTTTTTTTTGAAGTGAAAACTTCTTTAGCGGCGTTGTGCACTTTTTTGGAATGGGTAAAAAATGTTAAACTCGCGTCAGGACACGTGACCTGATCGAAAATTCGTAAGACGGCGCATTACTATTGAAGTTTTCACTTCTGCCGGCACTCCTAGAGTGCAACCCGTCGTTTTTTTTTATCATGGTAATATCATCAAATGAGTCCCTCCGCCCTGCCCTGGGTGGGAGGACTTGACTGACTAAAATCCGCGGTGTCCTTCAATAGCCCTTTACGTACCGGGGTCACGGTTATTCGTGAGTCCCGCAGCCCCGGCAGGCGTAGTATGTTTACTACAAAATATTCTTGCTTCTTCATCTGCCTAGCTTTTTTCCAACTTTATTGGGGTCTACTTTCAGTCGAACCAGATACAGCTGAATATCAGTATTTTACATGAAACGACTGCCTATCGGACCTCCACAACCCAGTAACTGGGTAATACGAAACCCTATGGTAAGACTGGTTGTCAGACTTTTAGAGCTTCTGACTAATAATAACGACTGTCAGAATTCTACAAATGACAGCCGGGACTAACAGCTTTACGTGCTTTCCGAGGCACGGAGGAAACTGGCTATGGCAGATGGTCACCCATCCACAAACCAACCTTGGCCAGCACGGCTTAACACGGAAGATCGGCTTGTGCAGCTGTAATTATTTAGCCACGAGCTCCCTTCTTCACCCCTTCAAAATAGGAACATGCTTCATCGGCTCAGTTTCATCATTATTAACTTAACGAGTTAGATAGGCAGTAACTAAGTGTCAACTATACTGCTGGCCACGACCTTTTGTATAACGACTTAACTATGATACGGGTAATCGATTAATAATCGGTTCGTTATTGAATTTTATTTTGTAGTGCAACTTGAGTAAACATTAGTTAAGGGCATCGTCGATAAAAGCAGTTTTTGTTTTGTTTGTTTTGCGTTATATCCATTTCCGTATTGTTAAGTGTTTTTAATTGTTTAGTTAAATAAAAGAACTATTTTACATAAATTAATATAAAAATACAAAATATTACTTTTAGCAGTTCAACAAATAACATATGAATTCCGAAAGCTGACTTTTTAACTTTAAGCGCGGTGTATTACAAGCATTATTTTGATATTTTTTACAACAGTTCAGTTAGGTCCCTGGCGCAGGGCCTGGTCATCGAGAACCAGGGTTCTGTCCCCACGTGCGTGCGGTGGAGGGGCGAGTCGGTGGTGGACGTTACGTTCGCCAGCGCCGCCCTATCGCCGCGCGTCACCGACTGGCGCGTTGTAGAGGAGGTGGAGACCTACTCCGATCACCGGTATATCCGGTTCGACGTCTCCGCCCAGACCTCAGACGCGCCGGTCCGACGGAACCCAAGTGGTCCGCGATGGGCGCTGAAGCAGCTGGACCGGGAGCTATTCCTGGAAGCCTCGATCGTGCAGGCCTGGGTGTCACCACCGGACAGGCCTGCCGACATCAACGACGAGGCGGAGTGGTTCCGGGAGGCCATGTCGGAGATCTGTGACATGGCCATGCCCCGGGTCCGTCAAGGACTTGCCCGGCGTCAGCTGTACTGGTGGTCGCGCGAGCTTACATCGCTGCGCGAGGCGTGCGTGGCCGCGCGACGCCGGTACACCAGATTCCGCAGGCGCCGCACCCGACCTCCGGATGCGGCGACCGTAGAGGCGGAGCTGTACGAGGGCTACAGGGCAGCGAAGACCGCCCTCCGCGACGAGATCTGGCGGGCCAAGGAATTGGCCCGCAAGGAGATGCTGGAGACCCTGGACGGGGACCCATGGGGCCGACCCTATAAGTGGGTGAGACAAAAGCTCCGCCCCTGGGCTCCCCCGTTGACGCAGAGTCTCCAGCCTCAGTTCGCGGAGGACGTGGTGAGCGCCCTGTTCCCATCGCGGGGAGAGCATACTCCCCCGCCCATGGCTCCGTCTCCGACGGAATCCGACGGTGAAGCTGACGCAAACGCGGACCACAGTGACGACGATGTCTACGACGCTCCAGAGGTGACCGAGGTAGACCTGAGAGTGGCGGTACAACGGCTCAAGGCCAAAAATACCGCCCCAGGACCCGACGGCCTGCCAGGAAAAGCCTGGGTCCTGCCCTCGGGGACTCTCGGGCCTCGACTGGGGGGGCTCTTTAGCGCATGCCTGGAGAGGGGCCGGTTCCCGCTTCGTTGGAAGACGGGGAAACTGGTCCTGATCCAGAAGCCCGGGCGCCCTGCGGACTCTCCGTCCGCATTCCGGCCCATCGTGCTGCTCGACGAGGTGGGCAAGCTCTTTGAAAGAGTAATTGCAGACCGCCTCGTCGGGCACCTGAATCGGGTGGGCCCGGACCTCTCGGAGAGCCAGTTTGGCTTCCGGAGGGGGCGCTCGACGGTGGACGCCATCATGCGCGTGAGAGCCCTCACGACGGGGGATGCGGTATCCCGGGGCAGGGTCGTCTTGGCGGTGTCCTTGGACATCACCAACGCCTTCAACACCCTGCCCTGGAGTTGCATCAGGGAGGCACTCCGGTATCACCGGGTGCCGACCTACCTCCGTCGCACAGTCGAGGACTACCTGACGGACAGGGCCGTCATCTACCCCGGTCACCGGGGAGAGTGGAACCGGCGAGAGATGTCGTGCGGTGTTCCACAGGGATCGGTCTTGGGGCCGCTCCTGTGGAACATCGGCTACGACTGGGTGCTGCGCGGCGGCCTCCCTGACGGCGTCGGCGTAATATGTTACGCCGACGACACGCTCGTCCTGGCGGAGGGAGAGTCGCACCAGGCGGCGGCCGACCTGGCGACGCAAGCGGTGGCGACAGTCGCTCAGAGGATCCGGCAGTTGGGACTCGACGTGGCGCTGCATAAAACAGAGGCCATGTGCTTTCATGGCCGTCTGAACGCGCCACGTTCAGAGTCCCACATTACGGTGGAGGGGGTTCGCATCGGCGTCGGGAGGACGATGAAGTACCTGGGACTCGTCCTCGACAGCCGGTGGAACTTTAGGGAGCACTTCCTACGTTTGGCCCCAAAGCTGAACCGGGCAGTAGGCGCCCTCAGGCGACTCCTGCCCAATCTCGGCGGGCCAAACGCCTCCTGCCGGAGGCTGTACGCCGGTGTCGTGCGGTCCATGGCCCTCTACGGGGCCCCTGTGTGGGCCCTAAGCATCCGGACGCGACCACTCAAGCTGGTCGCATGCCAGAGGGTCATGGCTATCCGGATGATCCGGGGATACCGCACGATCGCCGGCGAATCAGCCAACCTCCTAGCAGGATTGCTGCCCTGGGATCTGGAGGCGACTGCCCTCCAGCGCGTCTACGAATGGCGCGTGGAGGCGCAGCGCCGGGGCGAATCCCCGCTGCCTCGACAGGTCGAGGCGCGGCGGGAAGAGCTCCGGCGCGATCTCAGGGCAGTATGGAGGGAGCGACTGTCGCAACCGAGGTCCGGGCACGCCGCAATCGCGGCGGTAAGACCCCTCTTTGAGGAGTGGCTGGATAGGCGTCACGGCGTCCTTACCTTCCGCATGACGCAGGTCCTCACCGGACACGGAAGTTTCGGGAGGTTCCTGTGTCTGATAGGGAGGGAAGAAACGCCTGGGTGTCACCACTGCGAGGATCGTCCGGAGGACACGGTGGAGCATACGGTGCAGGACTGCTCCGCTTGGGCAGAGCACCGCCGTGTCCTCACGACGGCGATAGGCGGAGACCTCTCGCGCCCGGCATTGGTCGAGGCCATGCTGCGGGGCGAGACGGAGTGGGAAGCGGTCGCCTCCTTCTGCGAAGCAGTCATGCTCGTGAAGGAGGAGGCGGGCCGCCTGAGGGAGAGGACAGCGTCCTCCCTCCATCCCAGCCGCAGTGGTAGGCGCCCACGGCGTCGGACGTCACAGGACGATCTCCGGCCACCGTAGGCGCGGGCATGCGGGCAGCGAGTAATGGGCGACTTGCTGTCCGACCATGGACCATGCCCGGGTCGACGGCGCGTTGTGTTCCACGCGCGCCTCAAAGAGTGTCAGCATATTGACGGGGCCTGTAGAGGGCCAAAGCCTGCCGGGGTCGCGGGACTTACCCATTACCGTGACCCCGGTACGTAAAGGGCTTGTGAAGGACACCGTGGATTTTAGTCAGTACAAGTCTGACAGTCCCTGCCGCCCTGCCCTGGGTGGGAGGACTCATTTGATGATTTTACCACGGATAAAAAAAAAAAAAAAAAAAAAACAGTTCAGTTAGGTATATTACATTATTAATTAAAATACTAACTTAACCATTTCTATGACATAGTTAGATTATATTTGTGTATGGAATTATATATACTATTTCGAGAATAAAAAAATATGTTATAAATATTAATAAAAAATATAAGTTGCCAGCATCTAATATAAGTATACAAATAAATATAAAGCAAGAATAAAAATAGTCATACGGTGTCATAACACACATGTACACTGTGTTCAGTTGTACACCTTAAAATATGGCTGTGATCCTGACCACTGTTTTGAAAACCAGTTAAAAAAAAAACATACTAAAACATAGAGACATTGAAAGGAGACATTAAAGCCACTCAATAAGTAGCGTACTCAGGTAAAATTATTTAATTTTAAAAAACTCATCCGGCATCAACTGAGAGTATGAGAAATATTATGGTACTAATATTTATACAAGTATGTTTTTCAGAAGTTTTCATATTCAGTGATCAGAAATATTTCTAATAGGTAGGTAAGTAGGTATTTACTTACATTGGTCCAATAACCAGTAGCTCCACCTAGCGTACAAAGTCTGTCACTTCCGTTACACTTTACTGCGCCTATACATTGGATGCATTCAAACGCGCGCTTTTGTAACGCGCGCTTTGAGAACCAAGAGGTGATATTAACGTATCTGTAAATGTATGTTTGAATATCACACCGATCAGTGTGTAGCTTTAACACACACAATAAAATAACATATTAAAACAATTACGCAACTTGGATAACATTATAAAATTCCAGCATTAAATTGAGATAACGAAGTCGTTGGATGGACTTAAAAATATCACAATGTTCATTAAGTAATATAATAATTGAAATATTTTAGGACCTAATTTCGTCACTAACAGAACTACAAAATATTTAGAAAATCGTAGTCTCTCAGTGACGAAAATAGCTACAAGTATTTTAAAATAAATGGTTTACTGAAGTAAAAACATAAAATGATAACACTACTGTTCACGTTCCATATAAAATACTATGTATTTTGTGCAATTACTGTGGCTGGTTAAGATTTGTAATAAGAACCTATCTTAACAAAAACAAAATAAAACTACCCTCCTTCTGAAGATGAGATTATTATGCTCGCGTTTGACCTCTATCTCGCCTGATATCGTAGTAAGCAACGATTTGGTCGACGGTGATGCACGCTTCCCTAGAAGTAACCTTCATTCATTCATTCACTCCTGTCTTAAATAGCTCATCAGAGAACTTGATTTCAGAATAACCTCTGTATTTGATAAAATTATGTTTTTACTTCTGCTCTGAATATACAATTGATTATGGTAATATAATTATTATAACTTATATGTTAAATAAAAATAAACAATATTTAATATCATCTGTATACAAATAAACGTGAATGTTAAATTTTAATTATAATAATTGATTAATTGACATAAAAAATATTTCACATCTAAACATATACAAATTGTCAATTTATTTACATATACCTATATTTTATATTAACTACGGGGTTTTTAAACACTGAGTTTTCTTACGAATCGTTTAAATTATAAGATTTAAATATCATTGCAATTCAATGCAAAAAAATCTTAATGAAAATGTCTTTTCATATACAATATTTTTAGTGTGAGCAATACAACAAACAGTGTCATTGGAAATTAAACCTAAATTCGATTAGTCAAGGAACTGAATCCTATGATTGTCTATTAAGTATTAAGGCCTACTTTTCTACTTTTTTAAATTTCGTTATCTAAAATTAGAAGGCCTACGTTTAAGTACCTATATATAATAGTATCTATCTAGAACACAACGTTTATTGTAGTAGCATTTGAGCGTGGTTGAAATTTTGGGTCATGATTTGACATATTATTTTCTTATGGCAATTTTGTAGGCAACAATGATAAAGGTTTTGCCAAACAACGAAATCGGCGTGGCGCGACGGTGGCGTGCCGCGGCGGTGGCGTGGCGCGACGGTGGCGTAGCGTGTCCTTGACGTGCTTACTTACTATTAAAATATATGTAAGTCGTTACACAAATCACGGCACGGTAGCACCGGCTCACGCCAGAGACAAGCCGCGCTAGCGTCGCGCCACTGTGAGCTCGCTGTTTGGCGAAACCTTTTACCATAAACAAATATTTTTTTTAAATAAGCATGTAAACGAAATAAAACTATGGTTGCCATTTTCAAAAAATCATTCAAGATTTAAGAATTTGTTTTAAAATCATTTTCGTCAATATTTCATAACAAAAACATAGTAGACAAACAAATTTAACACTGGTAATTACTACGATTTGTACATTGCCCTGTTTTAAAATAAACTCTATTTTTTAATGCCACGCTCAGATACAACTACAAAATTAATAATTGTCCTACACTCCCTGTGAGTAAAAATTATAAACAATGTCTTTACAAATATACTCTTACTCTGGAATGATAATTATAACAGAATTTCATCAAAAAGAGTACAGACATAATATCGTCATAAAACTTAATTACTAATTAACAAAAAAATAGTACACAAAATATAATTATTCATTTAAGTAGACACAATATTTCCTGCCGACTGATTTCGGAAACAAAAAAAAAAGTCAATATAATTAGAATTTAAAACAGGATATTTATAATTTTGGAGTGTTAACTCCTTTATTTTCGTATTATAGAACACGTATAATACGTGTGTCGAAACAGAATATTGAATTCGAGTTACGAAGCTCGTTTTTCCGTACCGACACTATTCTGAACTTAGGCATGCTACACCGCTCTACAGAAGGAGACAGCAAATAGATAAACTGGTGTGTATGTATTGCTATAGAAAGAGATAGAAGAAAACTCAGAGTTAAAATTCCATCTGGGCGTCTCTGGGTCGTTGCATACACGATTTTTTATTTGATCGTTGGGTCATGATCACGGATAAATCCCGTTTTAAATTCTAAATTATTGACCATGTCAGTTTAAAAACTCAAATTGAATACCTCAAAAAGGTATTAATTACTACATTGCAACCATAGACTAACATTAACAAAAACATCTCTAAAGCTCACTTAGGCCGTATTTTCTCATAGAAATATATTTGCGCGACATTATTCGCTTCTTTAGCTAGCAACTTCCTCTTAACAAAATTAAAGTGTTCTAACGCAAACTCATAGAGTTCATTTTCCATCTTCCAGATGGTGGATTGTTGTATTTTATCTATGGTTAGTAAATTAGGTTCTATTTTAGCGCTGGTCTGTCTTAAATGCGACTTGTTGCTGTTTATGTAGTATTCTGTAGCTCCCTTGAAGAAGCGAGGTAGGGTAGCTTCTAGTACTGTTATGAAGTCTAGCATTTGTTCTGTAACGCCAACTAGTAGGTAGTGGTTGACTAGGTTGTGTTTCGCTTGGTCTAAGGCCCATTGGTTGCCAGGTTTCCTAGAATAGAATGTTTGGTGTCAATATGTGAAGAAGGGTTTTTTTTACGTGCTTAAATCATCAAAGGTGTCCTCCCACCCAGGGCAGGGCTCGGACTGTCAGACTTGTACTGACTAAAATCCATGGTGTCCTTCGATAGACTTCTACGTTCTGGTGCCACGCTTACTCGTTAGTCCCGGGACCCCGGCAGGCTTTGGCCCTCTAAGGGGGCCCCGTCATAAGTAGGGTGCCTCTAAATTTGCCATGTGGAGACAACGCTGCTTTGTACATCAGTATAAAATAAAATGCGCGGCTGTAGCGCTGCGACTGCGCACCAGTTAATTTATATTTAAAAGCCCGGTGGCAGCACTGCAGTCGCATTGCCTCCGCGAGGCATTAGATGGCAATTTTGATGGTGCTTGCAGCAGTTTAATTGAACGAATTGAGAGTATCTTCCTTTCTGAAGTCGGTTAATGCATGTTCTTAAGGCTGCGGTTCCACTGAGGCGTATTCCACATCTCCACTCAAGCCATGTAATTGGTGAATTTCTCTCCACTCAATAGAACCACAGCGTTAAAAAACCGTTAATTGTTACTGAGAAAAAGCAGTTTTTAAATATACGCCTTTTAGGGCTTTAAGTGAGTTTGTCTGTCGCTTAAGTCCCATCTGGAGACTAATTTTCACACTTATGGCGTTGTTTTTTGTATTTTCCCGCCCGCTACTTCGCTCAGAGGAAAGGACTAAAATTAACCTGTTCCTGCAGTTGCGTCCTTTGCGTTCAAAAGCCGCGGTGACTTTTAAAGACACGCAAATTCCGTTTTAACCTTGTAGTTTGTTTTATACAATCATTTCCGCTATTACATCAGTCATGGTGACTTGGATACACCATAAAAAAGAGACAAAAAAACTCTGTTGTCTTTGTAATTAGTAAAACTAATTTGACACACTGCGCAGTAATCTGTGGCGTTGTTTAATTATCTCAATAAAAGGATTGTTTTAGAAGTTAAGATTACATAAGTACAAAGTTAATATTTTACTCTTTTTTGTAATCTCGTAAATAACATTTTGTAGATTAACCTTTTTTCTTGGTCCTCATTTTTTTTTTTCGTGGTAGAATCATCAAATGAGTCAGGGCAGGGCGGGAGGGACTGTCAGACTTGTACTGACTAAAATCCACGGTGTCCTTCAGTAGCCCTTAAGGTACCGGGGTCGCGGGACTCTCGTATTAGCGTGACCCCGGTACGTAAAGGGCTATTGAAGGACACCGTGGATTTTAGTCAGTACGAGTCTGACAGTTCCTCCCGCTCTGCCCTGGGTGGGAGGACTCATGTGATGAAGTAAAATCATCACATGAGACATCACGTAAAAAAAAAAAGTGCGTACTAGGGCCAAAAGACTTGTGGCCCACTTCTCATTAGAGTTGCCGCAAATATATTCAGATTACTCTTGCTTTAAAATTTAAACACCATAGAATATTAATCTTTATAACAGTAACCTCAAGAGCACAAATGCTTCTTCATTAGAAGCGCAGTCAAAGACATCATTGAAGCCTTTTGTCTCTCTACAACACTGATCATGTAATTTTTACTTTACGACACTTACAATAAGGTTAAAAGTTACATACCAGCACTCGGCAGCATGTCCACAGAAGAAAGGTACTTGCAGCCACATATTGTTGGGGTCGCAGTCTGCTTGACCCCTCTCCACGCATTCGTCGAATGTCTGAGAATTAATAACATAACTTTATTATCATGGACTTACCTTTAAACGCGGTTTTACTCGCGTGTACTTAGTACTAGGGTAAAAATAATCTGGGGTCGGGGCACTGTCTTGTCAGGTAACCGTGGCCCCGGAACGTAAAGGGCTATAAAAGACACCGTGGATTTTAGTCAGTACGAGTCTGACAGTCCCTCCCGTCCTGCCCTGGGTGGGAGGACACATATGATGATTTTACCACGATAAAAAAAAATGGTCTCATGTAATTCGTGGCATCTTTTTTGATATTTTTTTTCCTTTCAAAATACATAGAAAATCCCTTGTTTACGAGGAACGTAATTATGTCCAGACAGACAGCACTTGGCGTATATTCCTTGAATAACACATTATTATCTTCGCAATTACCTATGCGGAATGACGTAATTCCTAATACAGTACCTAGGTTATACATGACTAGCCTTTGCCAGCGGCTTCGCCCGCTCCTACCCCCCCCCCCCCTTATAGCCTATGTCACTCAGGACCAATACAGCTTTCTACTGGTGAAAGACGCCTCGTACCGAGGTCAGGTACAAAGATCATTAGCGCAAAAAATACGGGTGTATTTTGGCCCAGTGGTGTCCGCTCCGATTTACGAGATGTAAGTCATGGGTTCGAACCCAGCCAGGTGCATTACTTTGTGTAATTTACTTCATCACCACTATTCTCAAAACGGTGAAGGAAACTATTGGGAGGAAACCGGCATGTCCTAGAACCAAAAATTCAAGACATGTGACATCTACCAACCCTCACTGGGCCTGCGTGGTGGATTATGGCCCACTCCCTCTCACAGAGAGGAGGCCAGTGTCCCAACAGTGGGAACATCATAGGCTGATGATGATGATGACCAATAATTCCAAAATACTTTATCACACTTTATTAACTTTAAAAAACTGTTAACCTCTCGGGCGCGTTACGTACACCCGGGTGTACATAAGCGAAAACGCCCCAGCGCCTCACGTACACACGTCTGTACATAACAGACAGTCGCTCATTAGACGTTGATTTTATAAAAAAATTCAATTATAAATCGCCCGAGAGGTTAAATTGGATTTTTGTAGGTCTACAGTCAATAAATAGTAAGATCGTTGACTTAAGTAATTAGTGACGTCATAGTTTACTTTGCCACACCAAATCTATGGGAGTATCACGTTTTGACAGCTCATAAAGTGAGTAAATCCAATATACTATTATGATTATAAATGTATGATTTAGGCCTATAAACTCATGATAAAGTTTGTTACAACATTCGTTAGATTTTAATTAGTCATCTCATTAGTTTCAAGGCTGGGTATAGTAAAAAACTATGATATGGCAGCTACACTACTACATATGTATATTTTTAATGTTGAATATTATAAAAAAAAAACTATTTAATGAATAGTTTTAGTGTACAGGAGTCGACAACAGGCCCCCCCTGTTTAATTTTAGGGGTGTAAAAAATCATCAAATAAGTCCTCCCACCCTGAGTGCAGGGGAACGCTTTGTGTTCTTGCCACAGGGCCACATTGCCCTTTGAAGATGGTCCCACAAGGGTTTGTACCTGTGACATGAGACTTAAACATATGGGTTTACCAAAAGGCACACAATTGCCTAAACCTATGTATGAAGAAACTTACCATTTTGTCACCATGTTTTTTCCTGACCAAATGTGGTCTGTAATTATCACCGTTTCTTAAGAAGTAATAGTATGATACTAGTCTATCAAGGGGTTTCCTTACTAAGTTTATAAATATAGGCTTTGTTGTGGCTCCCAACCTGCAAAGAGAAAGAGTTTTCATAATATTAATACTTGGTTATCTTATAAAGAAATATAACTAAAATTAGACCAAATAGCTTCTAAAGAAAATTCAGTTTAAGTGATGAATTGTCAAAGGTTAAACAAGATTAGCATTAACACTTTTAAATGGATGATATTGAATAAATCAACAATTTAATTTTTTTGAAAGAGGTATTATATCTGTGCTCCTGTGCCCAATTAAAAGTTATGCTTCATCTTTCTGCCCATATCCCAATCTATTAGACGTAGGGGAAACATATTTTCTTCTGTAGCTCTCTCCTGATAGATGACATAGAGTTATTTACTCATTTTAGATAAAATTAATACAACTCAACCTCAACTCAACCGGTTGGTTGAGAAACTTTACACCAGCATTCTTTTTTACGTGGTAAGATCATCCCATGAGTCCTCCCACCCAGGGCAGAGTGGGACTGACTGTCAGACTCGTACTGACTAAAATCCATGGTGTCCTTCAATAGCCCTTTACGTACCAGGGTCACGGTAATTTGTGAGTCCCGCGACCCCGGCCAGCAACTTTATACCAGCTCAATGATTAATTGGCACAGCACAGAATAACTAGCTCATTAAAGCAGGCAATGAGTCAATTAAAAGTGTGCTACTTATATCAAGGATATTTACTGAGTTCTACAGCATAATTATATGAATAAGGATTGTATTGGTGTGGTGGCGTACCTTATATGGAATTCTAAACAAGTTATATAAATCTAATTAATGTTCTTACATGGAACTCATATGACTTGAATACAAAATAAATCTGGCTTGAGTGGTTAAAGTTTTACTTATTTTATTACATTGTTTATTATAAAATAACATAAAATTTGAGTATCATGAAGAAGAACAAGTGAAAGATACATTATTATAATTCATATTATAGTACCTATAGTATCATAATAATGACAAGTGTGTCCTCATCTTTTAAGAGTAATTTGTATTGAGAACAATAGATTTGAATTAAAAAGAAGTGATATGTGTAAGGAAGGAATTTTCAATTTTCTTAAATTGATTTTCACTTACCGATCAAAGTTAAGGAATGCCATATGGCCATGATACAGTGCGGGCTTTACTTCATCCCATTTGGACACGTTCTGAGCAAACTTATACTGATTGTTCAGCGACATGATATGTCTATTAGCAGTAATGTTGATATGTAACACTTTGAAGTTGTTCTTCTTACATAAATCGTACGCTACTCCCACGAAACTCGTCGATCCCGTCTTCGGGACCCTGTTGTATATCACCACAGTATCATCGTCACTTCTTTCATAACTTTTCGGGAAAAACTGGCGAGATTCTGTGTGACTTTGCACCAACCTAAATTCTGGAAATTGAGCACAAATTCGTGAAAAAAATTCCACTAGAACCTCAATAAACAAAACACAGATATCTCAGCTTACCTAGTTTTCGATAATTATCGTCTATTCTAGCGATTTCTGTTTGAAAATACAGGACAATAACAACAATAGTGCAGAGGCAAGAAAACAGACATAGTTTATTTACGTTGAACATATCGGTATACGCCCCAGACCGAGCTAGTTCACGCCGAAATCAGCACTGGCATAATTAACTCGCGTACATTATAAATAAACATTATTTGGGACACACAGAAATGAAAAATAGTTCCGCAGACGACAAACGCCATGTAATAACATTCCATAACTCCATTAGAAACTTGTTATTATTAAACATTCCTTATAGTGCTCTCTTTCTTTTTCTATGAGAGAAAAAAGGACAACACATATTTGACGCTAGTGATTGTGTGCGCAAGAAGATGCAACTCAGGCGTATTATGTCAACACTGGTATGTCACAAATACAAAGTTTAATTTGCAGCTGTGTAAATTATTATTTGATGCAATTATCCCGCTTTTTTTCATTTTTCAAACGCAAAATAAAACTAGTGGGATCCGACATTGACAGGAGAAGCGTTTTATTTCGTGTTCTAAAAACATTAGCGTGTGATTTATGATGACTCGAAGTCATTGCTCTGCATGAATTTATTAATATTCATTGTGTTATTGAATTAATGAATAAATACAAAAAAGGAAAATAAGGAGAAACAAAAACCCATTAATAAAAAAAATACTCGGTAGTGGTCCGCACCACTACCGAGTATTTTTTTAAATCATTGTTAATCATCAATAATTATATTTTGTTAATCATTTAATCACTGAGGGAACTTCGTTCTCCTGCAATTAAGTGTGTACTTTCTGCAATTAACTTCTTTCTCTATTACCACAGCTATTACTAAGTAATCGAAGCATCTCAACAGTGTTTATTCATAGAGGGAAAAGCAGATACCTATTATTAGGTACTCAGGTATTGCACTGACCGATCGCGGCTATTGGATGCCACGCCGCCGTGTAACGCGGGTTCGACCCCTAACGGAATTAATATTTGTATCGTATTGCATACCAGTAACAGATTCGGGTTTGGCATTGTCTTTCAATTATTGAGTTTGATGCACCTATACATATACAGCAGTAGCTGTCCTGTGAGAACCAACAACGTACAGGCGCCAGCACATCAAACTACCACAATCTGTCAAACTTCTTTAATAAATTTTCAACCTTACCACAATAGTGGAAGGTTAATGTTCGATTGGTAAAATTTGACAGATTTGGGTAGGTTGACCTGCGGGCATCTGTACCAAGTTGTTTCAATATCAACATGAAAGAAGAGGTGACCACCACGATGATGAAGCAACCCAAAGCGTATAGAGTCTATTTATTGGTATTGGCGTAAACCGCAGTTCCGTGCGAGTTCCGAGCCAATATTCAGTCAATAATGCAGCCGACATACGGCATGACAATCAATGTGTCATGGTAAGCGAGTCTAATTAAAATTGAACCAATATTGAAGCCAATATCACCATACTGTGCTATTTCTAGGATAGTGGGGTTTTTATCGTGCTAAAATCATCTAAAATGAGTCCTCTCACTAAGGGCTGGACGAGAGGTACTGTCAGACTCGTACTGACTAAATTCCACTGTGCCCTTCAATAGCCCTTTACGTTCCAGGGTCACGGTTACTTGTTGAGAAAGGAACGCGACCCTAAAAAGGTGGTTTAAGGCCTTTTTCAGCTCCATTCGCGTTTCGCTGGACTATTTTGGTCACACGAAGGCAGTTCCTTTCTAGGGTTACTGGGCAGTGGGGAAAGACCAACAGCGGAATGCGACCGAGGTCGCGATGCTGTCTAAGCAAGAAGGCCCTTGAATACAAAAGGCAACTTTAGAAACAGGGTGGAGTTTTATTTCAGAAAGAGTCTAACAGCTTCCTCTCCACCCAGAGCATTTTAATAAGCTTTTTTGATGATATGGAGCTGATCTGATGATGGAGCTGGCTGGAAGGTGGCCATAGGAACTCTGTAATGAAACGCCGCAAACCTCTCGAGTTTAGCCTCGTTTGTTTCGACTTGACGAGTACTTTGTTTATTAAGTATTTTGTTAACAATAAAAGCTTGTTTTTAAAAAGAACATGGTTTTTTAAATAACCGACTTGTTACATGGGCATTTTTACCACCTCAAAAATAAAGTCAGACCGATACACTTATTGCGACTACGAGAGATTTCAATTTTGATGTCTCAAGAAGTAGATCTGGATTTTAAGATCTAAATTTAAGGAGTAGATCCAATACTCATACTCTCCTAAGTAATAATTTTGACCGCAGTGGTAGACGCCCACGGCGACCGACGTCGGCAGACGATCTCCGGCTACCGTAGGCGCGGGCATGTGGGCACCGAGTAATTGGCAACTCCTGTCCGACGGCGACGGCGCGTTGTGTTCCACGCGCGCCTCAAAGAGTGTCAGCAAAACGACGGGGCCCCCCTGTAGTGGGCCAAAGCCTGCCGGGGTCGCAGGACTAACGAATTACCGTGACTCCGGAACGTAAAGGGCTATTGAAAGACACCGTGGATTTGATGATTTTACCACGCAAAAAAAAAAACAAAAAAAAGTAATAATTTCGACGAAATTCTATAGATTTGAAAGTCTTAAGAAAAAAAATATTATGAAAAACAATCAGCAGGAACTAGGAGGGCTTAAACGTAATAAGTAGGTAGGTCTACTTTACCGACTTTCATTAATTTTATTTATAAAAAAAATAATTGTACAGAATATTACAACAGTTGTGCTATTGACAATTTTATATGCACAGGAAATCCGGATGGTATCGAGATACACCAAGGTGATTCCTATAAAATACCCACCTCACCTCAATCAGTTTCCAATGGCGCTTCGCCCCACGCAGCCGGGTGCGCGCGCAAAATAGCGCTGACATTAGTTTTCCCGCCAAATGTGGGTCGCCAAACGGTCGCGTTCCAATTATTACGCAAAATAATGATAACGTTCAAAGTTTTATTAAACTGTTTGTTATTTTTATTGTATTTGAATGTATGTCGCGATGTCGCATCTTTGGTAATTTACGATTTGATAAGTTATTTGTTTTTTTTTTTTGAAATCTTAAAATCAAGACGAACGGTCTTGATTTTTATAATTTAACGGGATGAATAAAATAAAGATATGGTAATCTTATTTTTCGAATAAAATTTTAAATCATACACACAAATTGTTAAAAAAGACGTGAAAAATTGTATTTCTGGCAGTTTCATAGTAACTAGGTAATCAAACAAAATCTCAGTTCGCGCATACTCATCATAACTTTAATTTAATTAGGCCGGAAAGAGGTCAACCAGTATCCTCAATGAAAATTAGACCTTGCATCATTCAAATAAGGTTTTTATACCAAAAACAGTATTAAGTGTGTATTTGGTCATACAAATGAACAGTTTATCGTATCCTTTTCCGGTCGTAATGGGATCTCGATTGAGTTTGCACGTGCTCTATGCAATATCGATTGGGCTATAAATGATTCAGTGTTATATTTCGAAAGTAAATCCGGTGCTGATCTGAAAAAGGGGTTGAATATTAATTTCACTTTCAAGTGTAGGATTTGTTTGTTTCTGCTGATTATCTTAATTTAATCAAAATTAAAACAGTTACTTACATACCTACTCCAGGTAAGGCCGTATCATCGCATCTAAAGGCGAGATTTTGGCAAAAGGAAACCTGATATATCGCGTAAAAAAAAACACTCACTTCACCGACTAAGATATATCTATCAGGTGTATATACCCAAGAGCTGGCTTTTACCTTGGCCAGAGGCTAAGTATTGCCATACAGAGAGGCAACGCCGCCAGTCTCTTGGGCGCATTACCAGCTGACAGCGTTGACGATGAATTTTTCGATACTCTATAATATTTAGTTTAGTTTAGTTTTATTTTAATTTTGTATTTTTATATTTATGTATATTTAGACAACATTCAAAGAACCATCAGGTGTATTAGGTTCAATTCAATACAAAAACAGAAGAATTTTCTTTACTGATGCGCAATTGGACAAAATCTGATAAGTCTAACAATAGTTGAGCAGTTTAATCTGTGGTGCTACACTCACTTAGGTAGATTCAAGTAATTTACGTAGGTACTTTACAAACCATCTTATCTTAAAAACTCGTAAAAATCAATCAAACCCCATAGGAAATGAGAAATGGCAGGGGTGCTTAAACAGAAATAACTCAAAGACACGAGGCTAATCCCTCAACGAGGATTTAGGACGGAGCATGCATCACGCGTGATTGCAAATGTCAGTTATGAAGGGAAGCCAAGGGTGTTATTTGTGTTAATTATAGATTTCAGTTAATGGAATATGATATTGGAAGTAATTTTAGTTTGCGAGGCAATGCTATGGGCAGGAAGCGGGTATGTCCAAAACAATTGAAAATTTGAATTATTTTATAACAAACTACAGACCAGTAAAAGGTTTACTTTGAATTATTGCCTACTAGCGACCCGCCCCGGCTAAGCACGGGTGCAATCTCTACTAAGTATATTATGCATGTTTTATATATAATTATAATATAAGTATATAAATCCGTAGCGTAGCTTTAAAGATCTAAGTATATATGGACAGACAGACAGACAGCGGGAAGCGACTTTGTTTTATACTATGTTGAGATTTTGACTAACACTAGGCGACACTTAAATGAATGCACAAATACAAGCGCGCCTCACCAATTGACTCGGCAAATAATGTTGAGGACAAATGATTAGGTACACTTTATTAGTAATTGATGTATTGTCAAAATGGGCTTATGGGTGCCTTAAACATAAGGACTAAAGACACTCGTACAAATAATAAAGGACTAAAAACACTCGTACAAATAACAGCAATCTAGGTACCTAATTCAGTGTTAAGTCAAAATAAGGACAAGAGACACACACTGTCAAAGCAAATATGGCCATAATAATAACACTTAATGACCCTTTCGGATTTAGAAGGAACTTAGGTGTTGGGTATAATCCCTAGATCAACATAATCCTTTTACACTCCTCGGTGTAACCGCATTCTGCAATAATTTTGGACTTTTAATTGCAATTGCAACCGCCTAATCTCTATTTAATACGTAGTAGGACGTTTATCGGTAGTATATTGAAGATTTTGTTAGCTAATCTACCAGGACAGCAGGACTCAGCAAGGATTAGTCGCATTACCATTACCCATGTTAAGTTGGTTATACATGCCATGCCAGTCGGATACCGCACGTCTTGCCGGGCGCACGTTTATTTATAACAACGCCCTTCACGATCGGGACGCTTTCGAAATATAGATCAAGTTTACAATCACTGTTATTCTTAATACAAAATTTTGAGAAAACAATTGCGGCAAAATTTAGCGGATTAATATTTTTTCAATTTACGTTCGAATTGTAAAATTAAAGTCGCGTTCAAATTAATACATTCAATTCAATTAGAAAAAAAAACTTTTTTTTGTCGTTTAAAAAAAATGGAAGTGGACCGTATTCTATACATTTTTGGCAGCTTTACTCGCAAGAAGCAAGACAAGAGGAAATCATTGGAACAGCTTTCCCTAAGTGCTGGGAGCAGTCCTCTTCATGCCAAAGAATCCCGTCGTCCCGTCAGCCAGAACCTGAATGTGGCTCCAAGGACTTCAGCTTACAGTGATGGCAGAAAGACTAAAGTGAAGGAATGGGATTGCGGGATTTGTAAGAAGGAGTTAGTGGAGCCCAGACTTCTGGGGTGCCTGCATAACTTCTGCACCAGGTGTCTCCAGGGTCTACATCAGGAAGGTGAAGCGGAGGTGTGGAGCGAAATTGATGGTGGTAAGATTAATTCAAGTTTCTTTTTCTTTATCAATTTATGGGAGGAACCTCCCCTTCTCCTAATATTAAATGTATCTTTTTGCTCTCTTCGTATAAAATGACACTAGTTTTTATTACATTTGTGGTAAAAAGTTTTGCCTGTAAACAAGGTTGTCAATCAAAAAGGTTGTTGGTGGGCCAAGAGCCTGCCTGGGGTCGCAAGTCGTCAAAATCAAAGCATTAATTTTCAATAGGCCGTTTACAGGCAAAAAGGCGTAAAGGGCCATTGAAAAAACACGGTGGGATTTAGTGAGTACGAGTTTAACAGCCTCAATCGCTCCCTCCCTCTCATCACCCAGGATGGGAGGACTCTTATGATGAATTTACCACAAAAAAAAGACATCCTACTATGCGTTGCGAGGTCCGTAAAAGAAGTTCTATGTTTATGGTTGTATCTGGTCGTTTTCCATACTAATGCCTCTAAGACCATCAGCATCATTATTCTCCTGCTCATATCATAATTTGACATGCATGACCTCTTCTTCCATACTTCTCTAATACCGACATCACAATGCAAAGGCTTTAAGTAAAATAACCAGAAGTTCAATCAAATATCGCAAGTTTGGCACACATGCCAAAGCTGTTCGCAAACTTGATTGATCTTTACCAACCAACAAACGAACGAGGAATGTGTTTGTTGTGTGGTGTGGACACAGGTTTTCAACCTTTCACCCAATTAAACAACTCATTAATGTCATCCTGAAATAGAATTATTCAGTGTCTGATCCATTTTCTACAGTCCATATGATTTGCGATCTGTTGAACTTTATTTAGAACATTAACAGTAATAAAGTCGCTATGTTAAAAAGTAATTGCCAGGTCCGTATCTAGGGATCTAGGGCAGGTTCCAAAAAATAACATACATTACATAAAAAATATGATGTTGTATACATACATCACAAAACTGATAAATAAAACATATGTGGAAGTATACTCACGGCTTATTCAGTTATTAGGCAGAAACAACAGAACACCACCTGCTAAGATCCTTTACATATTCTTTTCGCCTCGTCCACTTTTATACTATGGTGTTGTTTATAAAAGTGAATAAGAGATACCTAATACCTACTTATGTTTACTAAACGCGATTAACTACAGGGATTCACAATGTGTTGGCCGAAGCCGAAGTTGCAATAGACTAGACCACCACAATGTTAAACAACGTTTACAGGTGCCAGATCAGAATAGTTCATTTGTCATAAAAAAGCAACGTTCATCCATTTCTTAATCATAAATAACCCTCTGAATAAATAAAGGTTTGTTATTCCTTCACAGTTTTACCTTTTCATAAACAATGGCGCTCGTTAATATCTCTACATACCTTTCTATTTCGACGATCGTATTCTTTTCAAGAACCGTATTGCATTTTAATCTCACTTAACTATAGTCTATTAAATTATCGTTATTTTAAGTATGTCTATTTCACTGACCAGTTTTAAAGAAACGTCTTACGAGAAGGGCCCTCTATACTTTGACGGTCCTTCTTGCAAGAAGTTTCTTTAAATTTCTTTTGGGAGGTCAGTTTGTGCTGGTTTATAGTATTTACGTTAATAAACCGATCTTTTAACGATTCATCTATAAGTTAAGAGCGAGTGATGCATCTGAAGAAGTCATCAAAGCTGGTTTATGATCCATTAATGGATCAATACTGATGGGGCAGTCAGTTAGCCCATTTGATAGTAAATGCCTATTTGTGTTCTGTTTGGTGAGTTACGAGCCGGTTAAATAGGTTTATCACGCTTACGTTTTGCCAACAATGAAAATGTATCTACTCGAAGACACCTTTTATGCAGACCTAAGCTTTATTTTTCTCTCTATTGGCATTGATCATTAATAAAGACTATTGATTTCATATTTATGAAATTAGGACGCTAAGCGAATAAGATAATTAATTCTACCAACAATGAAGCGAAGTTACCCGAATACTATGTGCTATCTATGTGATATAAATTTGCAAATATTGGCAAAAAATTTTGCGTTTGTGTCCATTAAACATTTTTCAGCAGACAGACAGACTATGAGCCTATGCCTGTTGGTCTAGTGGTTAGTGACCCTGACTGCTATACCGGAGGTCGTGGGTTCGATTCAGTGGCGGATTTACCAATAGGCTAAGTAGGCTGGAGCCTAGGGCGGCAGATTTAGAGGGGCGGCAAATTAAGCCCAAATAATAAAAAGAAGTATAATTATATGTAGACACATGATGTTCGTAATCCGTATATTACTAAACGCACTGTAAAATATAGGTACTAATGCGATCATGAATTTAAAAAATATTCCAATAGCGTTTCAATATTAATTTTAAATTTAGTAAATTTTAGTAAAAGATACTAAATTAAAAATAAAGGGCGGCAAAAATTGAATAGCCTACTAGCGGCAAATTTTTAAATCCGCCACTGGTTCGATTCCCACCCAGGACCAATGTTTGTGTGATGAGCACGATCATTTGTTCTGTGTCTGGGTGTAATTTATCTATAATATGTATGTATTTAGAAATATATAAGTATGTTTATCAGTCGTCTAGTACCCATAACACAAGCTCTGCTTAGCTTGGGACTAGATGGCGTTGTGTGATAGTTGTGGAATATTTATTTATTATTATTTATTAATTATGTTTAATGTTCATATTATATTCCAAAACAGAAATACTATCAAACACAACATACCAATTCCACACACATGATGACATACAACTTGTATTAAAAATACACCGTAAAAAAATCTCATTCAAAAATTTTACATGCTATGCCAAAATTCGTCATTGTTGCCCCATTTGCCACACATACACAGCCACAATGTATTTATATACAATGTATTAAAGACCACTCATGCTTGAAGTACGTTCGCGATGGGAAGCCGTACAATGGTCAGACTCCTGGCCTTCTGACCTGGCTACGTAATCCCATCATTGTGATCGAATGACAGGCTTTCATGTGAGGTAGAATTTGTCTGTTTGTAGTTTTTGGCAGTCAGTATAAAGGCAACTGTTTAATTGAAGCTTCAAATTTTGACCTCCTTTTCTAGTTTAATAACTGTATAAAAGCAAGCATGATATTGCCGTAAGGCTAGGCAGAGGTGGGTTTTAAGCACGCCAGAGGCACGGCAGTAAGTGGAATCTTCGAGAGGTGCCTGGAAATACGGCACAGTGTTCTCATCTTCCGCCTGCAGGTCCTCATTGGACACGGTTGCATTGTTTCGGGAGATGCCTGTTTCAGATTCGAAGGGCTTCAAAGCTCGAAGGACACGGTGGATCGAAAGAGCATTATCACGAAGTTTTGATCAATTTAAAAAAAAAACGTGTAATCCATATTCAGCGTTGAAAAACATCATAAAAACAAAAGAAAATCACCTTTCCACAGCACAAACAAGCGAACAACGCGGGAACAAGTAACCATAATGTATCTTGGCTATGTCTCATTGATTCAAACAGGAACTAAGCTAATGTGTTTCTAAATATAGGGCTGCCACCCGGCGTGCTATGACAGGACTCACAAACAAACATACGAGAACTCCTACAATAGTTATGTTATCTATACTTTCAGTTTACGTGGCAATGTGTTTTTTATATATATTTTTTATTTATGATCTGTTTTCTCTGGATCTCAATCTAGCCCTAAAGCTAAGACTGAGACCTAAGATGGAACGATCGCACCCAGAACATCTAGGTACCTGTAGACGACACAAATATTTGCTCGGTTTGGTAACTGATCTTGCGACACGCACCGTAGCAAACTATTAGCGATAGTTTGCTACGCTGCGCCAACCGTGCCTTCAAAATCCTTTCTGCTACAAAATAAACTCACAATCACCTAAATATCAATGACAATCAGATCATCACACGGTATTGATTCAAGATCTACCTACTTCAAACGAAGACGAAGCTTTTATACCTCTACAACCAACAGCTCAAGTGTTCGTCGAATCATTACTTATTATTATACAATGGCTACAAATATTCCTCTTGACTTACTTATATCAAACGTTTGAACTTTCATGATTAATCCCAAGGATTTAAATCGGAAGATACACTCTCTCGACATGTTTCTGCACATTTGAACTACTGTTAGGTACTGTACTTTCTTGAAAATCGTATTAATATCGATGTTTTGTTTAGCAACTAACATCACACTTATATATCTTATTATCGTGGTTTTTTTATTCAAATTGAGATCTAAATGTCAACTCTAGTGCTACCTACGCAATATTCTGTCACGAATAGCATATGTTTTAAAAGTCTAAAATGAATCGCATCATTGAGCACTGAAGACAGCAATCGCATCACAGTGAAGGCACATCTAACGATTTAAACATTTGATTCATCCTGAAGCATTGAAAATCATAACAATGCGAAAGAAGAAATTAAACAGACACCTTTTAATAATAAACAGTAAGTTTATTAATGTTTTATTCACAGAATCATCTTTTATTAAGGCAGTGTATAAAATCAAAGTTGCGGTTTATATTTGTAACGACCCAGATACACTGTTTTAAGTTTTAGAGTTTGATGCTTCATGTTCTTTGCTACATTGTTTACGATTTATATTTTTAGTGATCTGTTATGTAATGAAAACAAAGGTTATGCTTTCTAGCACCAGTGTAGTTATTTTTTAAACTGGATATTTTCATCGCTGAATTTTTAATAACTTATTACTTATGCACTTATTTGGTTAGGTAAGTTTAAAAGTTACTTAAAAAAACAAGTGCCTGAGTCGATTTGAAAAAAAAATGCAATTTTAATTCTGGTATAATTATCACAAGATAGTTTATTGCTCACGACAAACAATCATAAATAAATAAATATAAAATTCAAAGAATTACTTAGAAATGGGAAAAGGATAAATACTCGTTTGGTAGTTTTGGCCAATATTGGGGCAAGACCGTAATTAAGGAGTGTCAGCATAGTGACGGGGCCTGTACAGGGCCAAAGCCTGGCGGGGTCGCGGGACTAACGAATTGCCGTGACCCCGGTACGTAAAGGGCTATTGAAGGACACCGTGGATTTAACTCAGTAAAAGTCTGATAGTGGGTGGGAGGACTCATTTGATGATTAAACCACGATAAAAAAAAGACCGTAACTAAACAAGATTTCAGAACCATTTTAACAGACTGCATCTACCAAGGGGCCCAATATTCTTTTGCTCCCATGTTAAATACCCCAGTTCGTCCCTGCAAGACTAGTTCATCGACACATTTCGCCTAACATTAATAACCTAATTTATTAATAGTAAATGATTCACGCTACTCAATGTCAGAAGCATTACACTATCATCCGGCATAAAAAAATATTTCTTTGCCAAAATCTTTGACTCATCAAATTCTAAATGCTTGGCCACACTACAGGCTCAAACGACAACCACTGCGACAAGGACTGCGGATAAAATTTAATAAAGATGTTGCTTTGATAGAGCATACTACCCGATACGACGATACTCACGTTGTAATGTAGCTGCACAATAACTAGCCATACACACGGATTTACCCGACAGATCTTGCCAGTCATGACTGACGGGCAAAACAGATAATGTGTGGCAAGAATAGGCAGATCAGCCGTATTTATGTAATGCATGGCTAGCTAATTTCGTGCTGTAACATAGCGTCGCACAAGTCGTATCGCATGTTGTGTGTAAAGTCGAAACAGAAGTCGTGTCGCAAACATCGCGTCATAAGTCGCATGACCTGATTTCGTGGGCCGGGGAATGAGATTGGTAATTTTCAAGCCGACTGTTTGTCTATGTTACTCGTGTTTACGCGGCGTAAAATGTTATTTCACCTGAGGCAAACTGTCTTTCTTCTTTTAATTTCATTGTCATGTATTTTTGGATTTATAATTAGCTGTATTCGTTCGTATCTTTGGCCGCAAGAGCTTTTTACGTGTTCATTTTTTAGGGTTCCGTAGTTAACTAGGAACCCTTATAGTTTCGCCATGTCTGTCTGTCTGTCTGTCTGTCCGTCCTCGCTTAATCTCTGTGACCGTTAGCACTAGAAAGCTGAAATTTGGTACCAATATGTATATCAATCACGCCGACAAAGTGCAAAAATAAAAATTGGAAAAAAATGTTTTTTTAGGGTAGCCCCCCTATATGTAAAATAGAAAGTGATTTTTTTTTTAATTTCAACCCTAACGTGTGATATATCGTTGGATAGGTATTTAAAAATGAATAGGGGTTTACTAAGATCATTTTTTGATGATGTCAATAGTTTCGGAAATAATCGCTCCTAAAGTCAAAAACAATGTGTCCCCCCCCCTCTAACTTTTGAACCATAAGTTTAGAAAATATGAAAAAAATCTGGAAAGTAGAACTTTATAAGGACTTTCTAGGAAAATTATTTTGAACTTGATGGAAAGAACAGTTTTTGTGCAAAAAAAAAACAAGAAGGTGGTACAAAATTCCTGGACTAAGTTTGTAGTATAATCAATTATTTAAGTTTAAAAAAAGGCTATTTGTTAACACTTATTGTAACGGACGGGAAACTACGGAACCCTACACTGAGCGTGGCCTGACACGCTCTTGGCCGGTTTTTTTATATACAAACAGTTATGTCGTCATCGTCTTCGAATCGTTTCAAAGATTCATATTGGTGTTTAGTTTTAGTACTAGCTGTACAGTTGCAGTTAGGTTACTCTCAAACAGCAACAGAAGTAAAATGAATAAGAATGTGTCCGGTTTCAGTCTGAAAAACTCAAAGGGGAGGTAGCTTGCTCAATTCTGTCAACAAAATTATTCTTCATATGGGGTCGGAACCTAGACCCTCCTGAATGGATGTATACCAGTGCTGCAGTGCTATTCCCTAAGAAGACAGTCTTGTACGCAGTTTGCGCTATTCACTAAAGCCTTTATCAAATAGACAGGCGTGACGAATGCGAAGCGTGACGTTTTTATTTGTAATGTATGGAATTGTTTGAATCCAGTCACATAGAAAAGCGAAAGCGATCCGATAGCGTGACAGAACTATCGGACTGACGTCTCGCTTCGGTTCGGTATTGCTTCGGAAACGCTTCGCTCTCGCCTGTCTGTTTGACAAAGGCATAAGCTACTGACAGCGAATTATCATGACTCCATCTCTAGGTTCTGTCTTTCTCAACGACGAGTTCGTTTTAGCCAACAGCCTAGAATTATACTTTTTTAGAGAATAGCATACTGCAAAGCTAATTTGACTTCTCCTTAGCCCTGAATACTAAATTAAAGATTTTTTTCTTTGTTCCAGGTTCTATCCAGCTGGATCCAGGTGGTTCGCGATCAGGCTCTGGTGCCGGGTCCGCAGGCTCTGGCTATGAGAGCGACCTCCGGCACTCGGGGTCAGAGGGCAGCTGGGAGCAGAAACAACAACAGCATAAATATGGAATATTAACTAGAAAGGTAACTAGGGCTCCAATGCTTGTCTTCCATCTGCTTAAATAGGTTGCCAATGTCCCAGCCCAGTGTTGATTTAATCAAAATAACATCATAAAATGTTAAGGGAAGAATAATGCATTTTTCTGCATCGTGGTAAAATCATCAAATGAGTCCTCCCACCCAGGGCAGGGCGGGAGGGACTGTCAGACTTGTACTGACTAAAATCCACGGTGTCCTTCACTAGCCCTTTACGTACCGGTGTCACGGTAATGGGAAAGTCCCGCGACCCCGGCAGGCTATGGCCCTCTACAGGCCCCGTCACTATGCTGACACTCCTTGAGGCGCGCGTTCAGCCATCACAGTAGTTTACAGGTAGCCTCTGGTGCGTTTACCCGGTGTTGACCGCTAAGAGGTGGATCCCAACCCCCCCAAATCTTCACCAGACAACAAAAATCTATAAAAACGTATAACTATTTCCTACGTTCATTGGCATTCTTCTCTTTGTAATTAGCTCTTACGTCTGCAGGTATCAGGCAAAAGCGTCCAGTTCCTCCTCTGCCCAACCTGTGGGTTTGAGACACAACTACCATTGGGAGGAATATCAGCTCTGCCTCTCAACTATGTGCTGCTACGGAAGATGGCGGCCATTCAGGACAGCGAGGGGGTTAACGTGCTCTGTGATCTCTGTAGCAGTGATAATAAGGTAAGAATTGCTGTGACAGCAGATATGAGATTCCAGAAGTTAGCAACTCGCCTTTCATACACGAGACGTTAGAAACCCGGGGAAGGACTCTGCAGTGTATCTTTTTGAATGGCATTTTTTGACAACACGCTAAGAGCAGTGGTCGAACAATTGCCTGCTGCGCTACTTGTCGAGGGTTCAATTCCCACACGGGACAAATGTTTACGATCTGGAAGTAATTGTTCCGGGTCTGGCTTTTTATGTACTTATGTGAGTTTAAATGTTAAACGAAACTCACGATACAGGAGAAATTCGTTCAGTTGGGAAACGGTACAGAAAATTACAAATTGATTTATATGACCGTTACCATTTGACGTTATAGTTTAAGGTGTCCCAGAACTAGGCTGAGTTTAACCCCCTCAGAAGCGTCCATCAGTTTCGAGAATGGGCAAACAGCTGTGAACCAGTAACTGGTCGACTTTACCCTGGTTGAAAGAAGTGGAACTTAGGAGAATATTTTTGCAGCATAAAAAAACACATTGTCTTATTCAGGTGAAAAACGAGTATGGGTGGTCCTACTGTAAGGTAGGTCTCTGCTTACCTCCTTCGGAGAACCGTTGTTGTATATTAATGCTCTTAATTGCATCTTGGATTCTGGCAGCGCCGATATATTGCATGTTCGTTTGAGTAGCGTGAAACAATGTTCTTGAGAATCGTTAATTGCCTCGTGAAGGTGCGTACTAATGGTGTTCTAGCAAAGAATAATTGCTTAGTGTTTCCGAGTTTCTTAACTTATATTTGTTCCACGTGCTGCGGTTATATTGCTCAGCTACCTTAGAGCGGTATTACCAATTTTTTAATCCAAGAACAGGGGAGCGAGGACCGTGAATTTGTAGGGCCCTGGCTAATACTAATTTAGGGCCTACTATTGCCAAAATAAACTGCTTTTAATAATGATTTACTAGGCACCACATGCGCAGGTTATACGAAAAAACAAAGTATTGTCAATGGTTTAAAGGTGTGAGAGCTTGGCCCTTCTATACATATCTATGGAGCTCTGGTTTACAGCTCAAAAAGTTTTTATAAGTAGATCTACTCCTGTCCGAACGAACCGCCAAAACTTAGAAAGAAGACAGTAACTGAAACTTCTTTTTAGTTGGCGTAGGCCTTCTTCAATAATTTCTACTCTTCACAACACTGAGCTTTGTTGTCTGCTTGTCTTAAAATCTCATAAAAAATACCAAATAACTTTCTTTCTTAAAGTATTTTAAGATATTGAAACACACGTGAAGCAATTCAACCGTGAGTCGAACGCTTCTAATGTGGGGATTTCAACAAATTACCATTCGTTCCGTTCAGCTACATTTGACTTACAGAATGTACGGGTATTATTGTATTTGAACTTACGCTGGGGTCTTTAAAGTCGTTTCGTTTCATTAAAATTGATGAGAGACAAAGGATATTTTAGCTATTTCAGTACGTACCTTGGTTAGGTGGCATAGGAGAGTATTTACGTTTTTGTAACATTTATTAAACGTCAACTTTGTGCCCTTAGGTTTGTCTTTGTGCTTTTGTACATTTTCACTAACACTAAACGACAATTTGGGCAGGACTTATCACTCGTAGAAACGACAACAGATGGGATAGAAAAATCTTGACTGGCGACCACGAACCGGAAGATCAACCGTAGGTAGGCCTCCCACTAGGTTAACCCACAACATCGTGGGAGTCGCGGACAGCCGATGGATGATGAAGCCGAAAAGCCAAATAGAACCAATGCCATTTCTGATTACATGAAACCTTCGTCAGACTATGACCTAAATAAAAGTTGCCTTACAGGCTGAATCCCGCTGCAGTCAGTGTCTCGTCAGCATCTGTACATCTTGCGGGGAGCAGCACGGCCGACAGAAGGCGACTGCTCGCCACTCGCTGCACCCCCTGGACCCGGCGCCCGTGAAATATTGCAGCCAGCATCCTAAATCTGATCTTAGTGTCTACTGCGCTACTTGTCAGCAGGTAGTGGTTATTTAGAACTGAGAAGAAATCACACTGTCTCCCAAAGTTCTTTTAGTTAGAGTGATCATTTGAAATGGCAAGTTTAACTGAACGAAAACAAACAAGCAGTGATAGCCGAGTGGTACGACCGTTGGACTGCCAAGTCAAAGGTTGCAGGTTCGAACCCCGGCACGCACCAATGTCTTTTAGAATTCATGTGCGTATTATAAATTAATTATCACTTGCTAAAAACGGTGAAGGAAAACATCGTGAGGAAACCAGCACACCTGAGAGTTTTTTCAACGGTGTGTGAAGCCATGTCAGAGGCCTACGGGCGGTTTAAACTCTGACACCAGGTTGTTCATCAACCATACGATAAGAAGAAGAAGAAGAAGACTGAACGAAAACTTACATGTGGTTGCTTTCTTGATTAATGCTTCAGGCCGGCTACTAACCTTGGAGTCTTCGTGTCGATTTCTGGATCAGGTGGTGGTTTTCCACTAGGATGCCTTTATGCACCTATCAGAGCCTCTACGATAGTCGACTCACATTAGATAGTGCAACTATCAACACTCGTAGAGACTCTTTTACTGCCTGGACGTCTTCACGAATACGTGTTACAAATCTTACTTGCTCTATCACTCATTTTAGTTTCAAGAACTGAAGAAATGAAGTCAAAGGAAGGTAAAAAAACAACTAATCAACCATTTTCCTCTTTCAGGTGATTTGTCGCGACTGCTGCCTCGTCTCCCACAGCGGGCACGCTCTCGCCAATGCGTCGCGCGCCGCCGCTGAGCGTGCTCGGCTGCTGCGCGACGCGGCTGAGCGCGCTAAGCTCGTGCCGGAGAATGTGGAGCGTGCGAGCAGAAACCTTAGCGCGCATGCCTATGAGATTGATGTGAGTAGACCAGGGGTTCCCTTTATTTCAGATTCAAGTATCAGCATTCCATAGCCATTTTTTCTCGATCTTTTTTATACGGTCTACCTGTTTGACTCTGGCGGAGGAAGTTTCCAATGTTCTTTAAATATTCCTTGTTGTTTTACATTTCTTTGTGAATATCCCTGTGCAAGAACATTTGTAGGTCCAAGTTTATAATAATTGGGGAATGAAATGGCGAGGAGCATTTGCAATGTCATGACAACGTTTCCATCAATGGAACTGCATCTGACTTCTCCCGTCACGAATATGACTCTACTTTCTGAAAAGTTCCCTCAAATGTCTTGGTAAGGTGAAATCAGAATCAATTCATTAAGCCTTATCTTTTACCCACTTCTAGTGCCAAGCAGCCCGCGTAGAAAGCGAAGTCCAAGAGTGGGCGGTCCAGTACCGCCGTGCAGTTGACGCACACACACGCACGCTGTGCGCCAGCGCCGCCCGTGCGAGGGAGAGGCACCAGCAGCGACTGGATCAGAAGAGTCGCGCGCTAGATGACAGGGCACGGCATGCGGTTGATGCTGTGAGATTCGCTGAGGAGGTGAGTGTGAATATTGACTTAATCAATTCGTTGTGGGCCAATCCAGAGCTAAAACTGATCAATTACAATAAAAACTTCTAATCATCATCAGCGTATGTTCCCACAGCTGACACAGACCGGACCTCCTCCCTCTAAATGGGCCATACGTCCTAGGTTACGGTAAACACGATACGACATTGCGATTTACCTTTGCAGGCACAACTGCGCGGGTCGGCCTTTCCGGTAAAATGTCTATTAAAGCCTCTATTGAATAATGTCACAGTAAACATATGAACAGTACGGAAACTACGTACTGAACGTTCAAAACGGCTCACTCACACAAACACGCGACTCGACGAGACCTCTAAGCGGACATCGCGGTGCTGTCAGCCGTGAGTGCAGCGTCAAGACGAGTGATTGCGTTTATTTCCACAAAATGCTACGAGTGTATTGCGTAGTATACAGCTGTTTGAATTCGGCTTCATCAAAACCGAACCGCTTTCGTTTTTTAAACTCTCTGCTGATTTTGAAACGTAAGAATGATTTATCGATATTGAGTAATGATTGTAAGTGCGCGTGATCGATCAATAAATTCGTACATTAATTTGTAAAACCAACATGGTGGCTGCTAAATATTTCTCGTTGGGTATCTTTTCATGGTTTTCGTCTTCGAGGGTGTTGAAGCCGATTATTGCTGCCAAAATGTAAATCCAAGATGGCGGCTGCCAAAAATATTAAGGTTTTCGTTATGGGTGTCGTTTTCATGGTTTTCGAGGGTGTTGAAGCCGATACTGCTGTCAAAATGTAAATTCAAGATGGCGGCTGCCAAAAATATTAAGGTTTTCGTTATGGGTGTCGTTTTCATGGTTTTCGAGGGTGTTGAAGCCGATACTGCTGTCAAAATGTAAATTCAAGATGGCGGCTGCAAAAAATATCAAGGTTTTCGTCATGGGTGTCGTTTTCATGGTTTTTGAGGGTGTTGAAGCCGATACTGCTGTCAAAATGTAAATTCAAGATGGCGGCTGCAAAAAATATCAAGGTTATTGTCATGGGTGTCGTTTTCATGGTTTTCAAGGGTGTTAAAGCTGATAGTGCCGTCAAAATGGAAATCCACGATGGCAGCTGCAAAAAATATCGAATTTTTCGTCATGGGTGTCATTTTCATGGTTTTCGATGGTGTTGAAATCGATAGTACTGTCAAAATGTAAATCCAAGATGGCGGCTGCAAAAAATATCAAGGTTTTCGTCATGGGTGTCATTTTCATGGTTTTCGATGGTGTTGAAATCGATAGTACTGTCAAAATGTAAATCCAAGATGGCGGCTGCAAAAAATATCAAGGTTTTCGTCATGGGTGTCGTTTTCATGATTTTCGAGGGTGTTGAAGCCGATAGTGCTGTCAAAATGTAAATCCAAGATGGCGGCTGCAAAAAATATCAAGGTTTGCGTCACGGGTGTCGTTTTCATGATTTTCAAGGGTGTAAGAAGTTACGCGATATTGACAAAGCTCACAAGTTGTTGTGTATTAATATTAAACTGTTCCGTATTATATAAACGATCTTCTTTTACTAGTACTTACCGAAGCCATGAGATTACCTATTTAAATTTTATTTGTAAACTTGTTATTTAAACTCGATTGTTTGATCACTACAGAACACAGAATCAGATGTTTTAATAAATACAGTTCAGTTTCAAAAACATTAAGAGTGACAACCCTAATGCTGTAGTGGAGCGTAGGTATTTATTTCTACAAATAGGCCTAGTTTCCATACTGTTCATATGTTTACTGTGATAATGTGTTCAAATGAAAAGACATATAAGTCGTGAGTGATGTTATCAGTTTGTGACAGCAAAAAGTTAGCTGTCAGTTTTTATCTATCCACTGTCAAAGTTTCTAATGGGTTGTAGGGTTTCTAGTTGGGGTTTGGGGTCACAGAATACTTTTTATATAGCTTGGGGCGGCAAACTAAGAAATATGAGCATATTATGTGTTTAAACCAGTTCCAAATCAACATTGTTCGTGCTATAGCTTCATTTCTCTCTCTGTCCTTAAAACAGTAGGTACATTACCCCGGAGTATGTATTAGAAACTTGTGCTAGATAACCTAAGAGCCTGTTGAAACCAAATCAGTGCTATTCTTCATAAACACAGCGTTGTGACAGCGCGGCCGCGGCGCTCACCCCACCTGACTCAAAAGTTTGTTATTCACTAAGCTACTGACAGCAACACTAGCATCGTCGAATAGCTTTCGTAGAGTCCAGCGATGAGCATAGCAAATCTTCTCCAAATAAGGCAATTCTTCTTCTTCGTATCGCTGGCACGACGGTATTTATATTTTATTGGCCCAAAACTCCGCCATTTCCAATGCGTTGTCGGTAGCAGCGAAAAGATCTATTTGGCTGCATGTTTTTGGGCTAAGAGGGCAAGATAGGAGGTGAAGCATGGTTTGTGACAAGGCAATGAAAATTAAAGAATGACAGCGAGATTAGCACTCACTGCTCGAGCTGCTTGATAGGACGATCTCAAAGCCGCATAGTAGAAAAGCACATGGTAGCAGACAGCATTAGCATTCTGGCATAGCAGATCTTTTCCAAATAAGGTAAAGAAAATTGAATAAACCTACTTGTCTCCTCAGCTGCTATCAGAAGGTAAAGAAGACGAGCTCCTCTCCCTCTCCGGCCCAGTATTGCGTCGCCTGGAGCGTCTGACGGAGCTACAGCCTCTGTCGGAGGCCCCTCGCCTGGAGCTGCGCTTTGCCCCCCGCGCTCCCGCTACCCACGACCCCACGATCTTCGGAAGGCTGTTGGCACATGCGCCTGATCCGGAAATGTGTGTGGTTAATACTGAAGGTAAGGGAGTTAAAGAAACCTTCCCAATTCTTTCGGTCGGTGTAAATCGTTATTTAATTAGTTTCGAGCCTTCAATTCCTGTATTTAAAAACACTATTTAGCAATTCTGTATTCGAATGTGGTCTTCCTAATCATTTATGGTCACGGCGGCCAATCTCGACAGGAATTAACCATCGGCGCGAGACATACTAGGTATATAGTAACACATGTGTGCAGAAGCACAGATTCTCAGTTCCTTTACTCTTATATTCAAAGGGGACGGCAATCCGACATGATCCGAACGGATCAGGCGAAGAACCAACGGATTAACGTTAATTCCGGGGTACGAGGGAGTCATACCACCAACTTCCAAACCCCGGATTACTACTGAGTTTCTCATAGAAAAACCTTATAGCTAGTAAGTAACTTGTGCTCAAAAGATAAACCTTTATGTCTTACGTCAAACTGGTTGAAATTTGAATGCTCACACACTGCCAATATTGTATTTGTATAATAGCTATAATTGCAATATATTGTGAAAATGTGAACGCCGTGTACCTTTTAGCTGTGTAATTTTTTTTTGTTTTGTATTTTATCCTATAAATGGTCTAGATTTTATGGGTACATCGCATTTACATTTATTTTTAAATTTGTGATATCAAAACATTGTAAAACATTTTTGAAAAAGAGTAAGTATGGAGTTTGTTGCCCATTCTTCTCCATACAAACCTACCCTTGCGAATGGGTGTAGAATCAATCCCTTCCCATCCCATTTCCTTTAATTTTAATAATCGACGTTCAAAAGTGCCTCTGTTGGTCTAATTGGAATAAATGATTTGACTTTGACTTTGACTTCTTGTTTGGTCCTCAGAAGATACTCGTATGACGGCAGATACTAAGTTTTGCTGTTGTTCATATTCCCTTTTTTATTTGCAGGTCTTCAAGACCTCAGAGTGGACTGTGAGCATGAAGTGATATTGGAACTGCGTGACTGCAACGGTGAACGTATCTGGTGTGGTGGAGAACAGGTAAGACCGGTTAGGTTAAAGAAATATGCCGTCTCTACGACATAACTAATAACATAAAAAGTGATGTTTTAAAAACTAATAGTATTATGTTCTTCTTAGAGTGGCGGCCGGAGAAGCTCGTGTCCTAATAGTTACAGCCGCACAGGCCGATCTTCCAGGTTAAGCCGAGCTATCCGAGGTCGGTCGGTGAATGGGTGACCATCTGTCATAGGCGTTTCCTCCGTGCCTCGTACGTAAAGCCGTTGGTCCCGGCTGTCATTTGTAGAACTTTAACAGTCGTTACTGTTTTTCAGCTCTAAAGTCTGACAACTAGTATTACTAAGGGGTATCATATTACCCAGTTTCTGGGTTGTGGAGGTCAGATAGGCAGTAGCTCCATGTTAAATATTGATATTCAGCTGCATGTGGTTTGACTGGACCCCAATATAGTTGGGAAAAGGCTCGGCAGGCAGATGATTAGCGTGGCCTTAGAACTGGGCCACGAGTAGGCGTCAGAAGCATTGTATTAATTTCTGTCATATTTTTATTCTTCTTAGGTGGCTGGTTACTTCAGACGTCGCGATTCAAGCGCCAGGCCCAGTCTGGCCCGCGTCGAGGATCGTACTGATGGAAGCTACACGCTGAGCATCACTCCAAAATCTCCCGGAGCATATCTATTAGCTGTCACTATCAATAACAAGCCGATAAAAGTTTGTATATCATCCAGTCGCTGGTGTTCTTTAGCCTTGCATTTTCTCTTTTCATAATTCTCGATCTAAAAATGTCTAGACACTTAAGAAAAGTGATTTAATCGATGTGCGACTTTTCCAAACTTGTGTGTGTGTGTGTTTGGTCGCGGGACTTTCCCATTACCGTGACCCCGGTACGTAAAGGGCTAGTGAAGGACACCGTGGATTTTACCCAGGTAGGAATTTTCCGTCATTAAGACGTTACATCAAGGTCGGTCACTGACGTAACAGACGTCCTGGGATGACGTCTGTGGGCCCTCGTTGTGACGTTAAAATGTCACGGGCACACGACGTCATATTTGACGTCGTGTGGTCGTCTCCCACTTACGTCAGTGTGACTTATGATAAGACGTATGAACGACCAACTTGTTACCGAGCATGCGACGTCCTGATGACGTCTTATAAGCTAAAATATCACCTATTTACGACTTTAAAATAACCTATAAAAGACGGTAAATTTTCGTGCGTACCAGGGGTCTTAAAAGTGTCAGTGTTATGCTAACTCCAGAAATTGAAACAACAAATAATGTTTAGGTAAGGTTGGCACAACTTGTAGAGTAAACATCACACTATCATGTTCATGTAGGTAAATGATAAGTACCATGTTTTTGACAGTTAACAATTTATTAGATTTTTCAAATGAGTGTGCTTATTAGAGATACATCTATGTTATATATATACCTATGTCACAGTCAAAACCGTTAATCAGTCAAAACTACTTTTCACTGGTGAAAACTAGTCAAAAATACTTTTGACTAGTCAAAACTAATTTAACAATAACTAACATTTCCATATACATATTAGGTTATGGTTTTTTTTTTGTGACCTTCCAAAAAAAGCATGTAATTCTAGGACTAGGTAATTACAACTGAGGCGTTCTAAAACAACATAATATTTTTAATGCAGAAAACGCATTTTAACTTAATAAGAGTTTTGACTGACAACAAACAACTTGATCGTTACTTGCGTCCGCAGTCGCCTGTATTTCCTTTACAATCTCAAGTTTTATGGCCCTTGTCCGTCTTTGCATCTGCCGGTGACCTACATCTGCCTTATGTTTGTAAGGAATTTATGTAATTTTTTCACTCATTGCCTCTTAGCCGCCTTCGTGCATGCAGTCTTCAATATCATTATTAAATCCTAGTCCTGGTAAACAATTTATTTATTTGTGATTAATTTTATAAATGCTGTCTGAAATTAAAATTATTTTAATATTAATTCTAATGCTAATTTAAATTTTACTGTCTAAATAATGATATCAATGAAAGTGCCAACTTAGTATCTGACTGAGCTTGCTTTTTTGCAATGAAATTACACACATTATAATATTGTGTACAAGGTCAATATTACCACAAAGAAAACAATACTTAAATACCTTATTTCTCACTTATTATGCTGTGCCTCTTCCGCCGTTCCGGTGCATGTTTTAACCAAACTTTTATGCAATCTTCTATATCTTTATCATTTGATCCTGGTGATGACCATTTGATGCTCTCTGAAAATAAAATTATTTTTGTATCAATTTCAAAAGATTTAACTGCATAGTAATTAATGCATGCAAAACACTTGTGAAGTTGCACAAAACCAACATTAGTTTAACAGAGACTATAAATTCATGCACCTACATTTTGTATCAAAAAGAAAGTGACAGCAGAAGTTAAATTGTGAAGCAAGCCAGTCAATCATTACATGCTTCAACACTCTGTACACTTTTGTTGCAACATTTCGTCCTCCTAGGGAGCCTAAGTATCGAATCTGAAAAAAATATTTAATTTTATTATGTATTCATCTTATAGCTAATATAATCAGTAGCCTATTGTATGTGTCCACTGTTGGAGCAAATGCCAAAATTCGGGATGGTAAGAAACTGGAATAACCAACACATAGTGTAGACACCAAAGGTTTAAAACGAAGCCCCACCGCACACAACAAACTACTTAACCACATATTGCATTGAAGGTAATGTAAGTAGAAATACTAAACATGTAGCAGACGCAAAATTGCAGGCCAAACTGAACATACCGTGGAGTGCAGGAATAATCAATAGCTCTCAGGCCCAAGACAACCACAGATCGAGTCACCTGCAAGCAGTACTTAACCTGAAAATTAGCGAACGAGGCTCTGGTGAACCATCTGCCAACACTCCCTCGACCAGCGCGCCGCTTTACGATCCAAATCCTCCCTTTTATTGGGAGACTTATCTTCAGCAGTAGACTTCTGTGGGTTTTTGATGATGATGAGATTATGGACCTCATAATTAAGTACTTATGTTCATCTTTATCACTTACCAGTTTCCGCAAAGATGCGCTTTACACCATATAACTTACAGTTATCATCAGGGGAATTGTCGTTACTTTGGGTAAGCAGCCGACTAAAGGCTTTTCCATCTTTAATCGGCGGCCAATGTTCTTCGCGGCGCCGTGGCGTAAGCCAAGAGCTAAGTACAATGGATACACTGCCACCGTCAGATCGTTGAATTGAATAGCCGAAAACATACCTAGAATTGGATATCACTGTAAGTATTTCAATATGTAAGTAAACGTTCAGAGTCAACCAGCAGACACCGACGATTTTGGCTAAAGACCGTAAGAGAATTGGCGCGAAATAATCACAGAGAAAAGAGCGGGAAACTTCGAACCGGACAGACGCGTCTTTTTGATAATTATTTTATAAAAATTCAATTACTGTAATTTTGGATCAATAGTTGTAGTTTTAGTGTTGTAGTGTAAATATTTATGTTTAGTATTAGTGTTTCTAATCTTCTTTAGTGGTAAGTGTTTTTATTTTTATTTATATATAGGGTAAAATGAATGACCCGCCTGACCCGGGGGGCGTAGTCCCCCCGGCAGGCTGTTATGTTACTGTTATATCGAATGAATCGGGTATGGAAACAGATGGGTCATCTACGACCAGATCTTTAAAAAGAAGCCGTGTACACATTTGCAAACACTGCAACAAACGCCGACGTACTCGCAAGGGCCACGGATCCGAAACTTCGGGTTGTGGTTGTACAGACACAAGTGTGATCGAACAAGAACTAAATACCCGGAATGAACTTTCGACCTCATTGCCAGTTACTGTGACCTCGCCATCTCAGACTCCAGTTCCCGCTCAAATTGGGAGAAACATGTACAGCAAAACGGACAATGCGCCTTTTGTCGTACATGTACAAAAGAATATTATAAGTTCTAATGATGGAACCATACTGCACCCCATTACATTTGGCAGGTTTTTAAAACATAATAATTTCCAAAATGTAATTAATGGCAGTGTCAAAAAAATTGGGAGAAATAAGATAAGCCTTTCTTTTTCTGATTTTGTAAACGCAAATTCTTTTATTGACCATGATAGCCTTGAAAAACATAATTTTAAAGCATTTATTCCCACATTCAATGTCACTCGAATGGGCTTAGTACGCGGAGTTCCCACGGAATGGTCTCCGGAGGAAGTCATCAGTAACATATCAGTTCCAATTGGATGCGGACCCATTTTAAAAATCAGGCGCTTAAATTTTAAATCTATTGTTGAAGGCAGCACCACATGGAAACCATCTCAGTCCATAGTGGTAACTTTTGATGGACAGATCTTACCAAAGAGAATTTTTATGTGTTACAATGCTCTGCCTGTAGAGCTATATATATTCCCTACAGTAGTGTTTTAATTGCTGCCGTTTTGGACACACAAAACTGCAATGTAGGTCCAAACCCAGATGCTTCAGATGTGGCCAGGGACACACTGGGGATAGTTGCGAAACGGATCAAGACAATGCTTCTTGTTGTCTTTGTGATGGATATCATTTTGCTACCAATAAATCTTGCCCTGAATTTTCAAGACAAAAACTAATAAAAACATACATGGCTCAAAATTCCATCTCATATGCTGAAGCAGCAAAACTTCATCCTGCTGTTACAAAATCGTATGCTGACACACTTTTATCTTCTCCTAAAAACATTCCTTCCATTTCTTCATCTATCAAAATCCCTTCTACTACAAGCTATTGTATTGTATTGTATAACGGGCTGGTATCCGCAACTCCACGTCAAATGCGCGTATTTTGCGTGCGGGTGGGAAAGAAGTTATTCGATCCACCCCAGCTCCCCGAGGAAAGCCAGCAGCGCCTTCGTGTTGCCGACGATCTCGTGGAGAGTACCTGGGTTACCGAAGTACTTTGCCCTGTATGAAGCAATTTCAGGGCAGTGTAGGAGCACATGACCTGCTGTCTCGTCCGCCGCCATACAGGCTCTGCACAGGGGGCTGTCTGTGATACCTAGGACAAAGAGGTGTTTATTAAAGGAGCCGTGTCCTGTCAGGACGGCTGTGATTGTTCGTATCTGCTGTTTGGTTAACCTGAGCACGAGTTTGGTGAAGCGGCCATTGATGGCGGGTAGCGCCTCCTTGGCCTGTCTGCACTCCGCCTGATCCTGCCACAGGCAACGATGTAAGTTACCTGTGCGTTCCCTGACTAGAGTACGTATGTAGCCGAAGGGGAGTGGCACTATTGGTTCGGGTCCCACCGCCGTCAAGCCAGATCCCCTTCGAGCGAGTTCATCCGCTGCATCGTTGCCTCGGGAGTCGCTGTGTCCTTTGATCCACTGAATAGTTATGTTGTTATGCTCACCTACCTGGTTTAGGTTCTGGTGGCACTCGTATATTAGACCAGAGTTAACCGTGTGGCTGTCAAGTGCCAGCAAAACGGCCATGCTGTCTGATAGTATACGAATTGAGTGGTCCTTCACCCCTCTGGCTGCAATCGCTGCCGCCGCCAGGATAATGCCCATGCATTCTGCCTGGAAGACTGTGTTGTGGACCCCCAGTGATCTGGCAATGCGGATGTTGAGGTCTTCTGAGAAGACTCCAGCACCAGTGCCGCTACCTGTTTTAGATCCGTCCGTGAAGATCCGTAGCTCCGCCGGGGTCAGCCCCTCGCATCGGTGGTCCTCATGGAGCTGGATTTTGTATTTCTTATCAAAGATAAATTGTTTGGGTACCCGGTCTTTTATGGCCTTTGCCATGGGAAATTCCTCATAAAGTCCCTGTAATACCGAGGTGTGTTGTGACTCTCTCTTACCCCAGAGTTGTATTGTTTCGAGACGGACCGCCGCCAATGTCGCTTCTTGCTGTATGAACAGGTGGAGAGGAGGGAGGCCCAGCATTGCTTCCAGAGCTGCAGTAGGCGTAGTCCTCATACATCCTGTTGTCGCCATGCAGGCCAGTCTTTGTATTCTTTGTAGCTTGTTAGAAGCGGTGGCTAACCTGGTGCGAGGCCACCATACCACGGCTCCGTAGGTGATCATGGGTCTAATGACTGTACAGTAGATCCATAGTATGATTTTGGGGGATAGACCCCATTTCTTACCTATCATCCTCCTGCATTGCCAGAAGGTGATGCAGGCTCTGTTTAACTTGTTGTCTAGATGGCTGCTCCAGTTTAGCTTGTTGTCCAGGATGACCCCTAGATATTTGACCTCATTGGCTAACTGGAGTTCTGTATCAAATAGTTTAGGTAGGCGAAAAGGTCCAAGCGATCGTTTCTGAGTGAACATAACCAAAATGGTCTTTGTGGGGTTCACTGAAAGGTCGAAGTCCCTGCACCACCGCTCTACTATCCTTAGCGCTTGTTGCGTTAGATTGCAGATAGTCCCGGTGACCTTCCCCGAGATGAGGATGGCGAGGTCGTCTGCGTACCCAATTGTATAGAAGTGGCATGCGTTGAGCTTGGTGATGAGGTCGTTGATCACCAGGTTCCAGAGGAGTGGAGAGAGTACCCCTCCTTGGGGGCATCCTCTGGCTAACATGGCTACCTGCCTGTCTTCTTCAAGGCGAACCACTCGTTTACTTAACATATTAGTAATCCAGTCTACTAGTACCTGTTCAACTCCGTGTCTGCGGAGGGCGGCGCTAATGCTGGAGAAGTTTGTTTTGTCGAAGGCTCCTTCGATATCGATGAAGGTGCCCAGGCAAGTGGCTTTTTGATGAATCGCTTCCTCGATCCGGCCGACCACCAGGTGGAGAGCGGATTCAGTCGACTTACCCGAGCTGTATGCATGTTGGTTTGCATGGAGTGGAATTGTTTTTAGGGCCCCATCCCTCAGCTCTCTCTCGCATATCTTCTCCATGGTTTTCAGCAGAAAGGAGGTTAGGCTGATAGGTCGGTGAGATTTGGCGTTGGTGTAGTCACTCTTACCTGGCTTGGGTATGAATATGACTTTCACTTCCCTCCATCCTTTAGGAATGTATCTGAATGCCAGACATGCTCTCATAATGGGTACTAGCCTTTGAGCGACGGCAATTCCTCCCCACTGCAGTAGTGCTGGGAAGATGCCGTCCGGGCCAGCTGCTTTGAAAGGATGGAAGCACCGGATCGCCCATTGGATTTTCTCCAAGGTGATGACGGTGTGGGTGTAGCGCCAGTCATTGTCTGATGGTGTTTGGTTGATATCGGTCCAGTTGATTACCTGTGCGAAGGCGCATCCCGGGAAGTGAGTTTCTATAAGGACGCGCCTCGCTTCTTCAGGTGAGGTAGTGAGTGTTTGATCGGGCTTCCGGAGAGTGACGGTAGCAGGAGCTTCCTGCTGCGCCAGTATTTTCCTTACCCTGTTTGCTTGTTGACAAGATTCAATGCTTCCGCAGAATTTACGCCATCCCATGGAGCTTCTGAATCTGATGCATTTTTTGTAGCTGGATTTGGCTGCGTAGTACGCATCCCAATCCTCATCAGCACAAGTATTCATGGCTCTATTGAGCGCTTTCCTTACCTTACCGCGTTTGCGGTCCAGCTCTGCGCCCCACCATGGTTGTTTGCCCGGTGTTTTTGGCGGAGTGGTTTCCGGGCATGCGGCTTGGTAGCTGTTTAGTATTGCTGATGTGAGGCCGTTGATGTTCTCCTCAATCTGTGTTGGCCCCTCATACGTCCTCAAAACGCTACAGGGTGCGAGTATGGCCGTGAGGTGCCGTGTGTAGGCAGCGCGGTCTGTTTTCCGCGGATTGCGTCTTGGTAGCACTGGTGATGCACAGGTCTGGATATCAAAACGTATCCACCTGTGATCTGAGCAGGAGGCCTCTTTGGAGACCTGCCAGCCCGAGACGAGGGTCGCTGCACCCTCTGTGGCTAGAGGCTAGAAAAAGTACTACAAGCTATAAAAAGACTGTATTTCTTAAACCACGCTCCCCGCCCAAATTTGAACAAGGATATAATAAACAAGCTCATAATTCCATAATTCAAGATTTCAATTCTCACCAACCATCAAATGGTTGTGCCTTTATAAACCAAAATATTGAAGAAAAAAATACAGTTTTTTCCCTTAATGATTTTCTTTCAGCATTAAATAGTCTTCTTTCTCAGTTCAACATTTCACCGTCCAACGCTGCTTCTTCTTTTAATGTACCCCAGTTTATTCATAATGGACAGCACATCCAAAATAATCCAATGGAACTGTCGCAGTCTAGTAAACAAAAAAAGTGATGTCATATATTTATTAAACAAATATGAACCATTTGTCTTTGCTCTAGCAGAGACTTGGCTCAAATCCTATCACATTTTTAAATTAAATGGTTATTTAACCATCAGAGAAGATAGATCTGATGGGTATGGCGGTGTAGCCATACTTATCAAGAATTCTATCCCTTTTTCATTAGTTACACTACCTCCTCACAGTGAGGAAATATCTATTGTAGCTATACAAGTATATAATACTTGCCTTGTATCTATTTACATTCCTCACCCTTCTTCTTCTGTACTTCAAGAGATGAATAATCTCTTTTCGTTTCTTCCAAAACCATTCTTAATACTGGGAGACTTTAATTGTCATCACCAATCATGGGGCTGTTCAATATCTAATTCTTATGGAGATGAATTACTTGATATTATAGACATTCATAACTTATGTATCTTGAATTCAGGAGCACCCACTCGTCGTTCAGATCCTAATCAGAACCAAAGCGCAATAGATCTTTCTATCTGTTCACCAAACCTAGCTTCTTCATTAACTTGGCATACCCTGGCCTCTACTTTTGGCAGTGATCATTTTCCAATAGTAATTTCTTATCCTCTTTTTAAATCAAATGGTCCAAAAAGGAAATCAAATCTCAAACATAAATTACCCAATAGAAATAGTAATGACTGGGAGAAATATAAGGATATTGTTGACAGAAAGGCTTGTTCATTGCCTGTTATTTCTGATGATAACCAAAATAGTTGTGCTGAAGCTTTGGCATGCATATTGATTGAAGCGGCGAATGAAGTATTTCCTATAAAAAATAATAATGTTAGTTCAATTCCATCACCTCCTTGGTGGGACTCAGAATGTAGTGAAGTAATTAAAAAACGCAAAAAGGCGGAATACAATTATAACCATGATATGTCAGATATTAACTTTGAAATTCTTACTAACATAATTGCAGAAACTCGCAAACTAATTAAGAAAAAAAAATTTGAATCTTGGCGTAACTTTTGTTTATCTATTTCACCGAATACACACCCTTCAATTGTCTGGCAACATATTCGTAGATTTAGATCCATTTACAAAAACCATTCTCCTATCCCTGATTCTTTAGCCAGCGACTTTTTAGATAAGTTAGCTCCTCCTTGGGTTCCTGAGAATAACCTGTCTCTCATACCCAATAACCAAAATAGTAATTCGACGCTAGATTCTTTGTTCACTCTGACTGAATTAAAGGCTGTTATTAATAAAACTAATGATTCAGCCCCTGGCATTGATGGAATACCTTATTCCTTTTTTTCTCATTTAAATGATAATGTTCTCAGTTATTATTTAAAACTCATTAACTCTGTAATGAAAACAGGAAACGTCCCTAGTGAATGGAAACGTCAAATAGTGTTGCCATTCCTTAAACCAAATAAAACGCCTTCTGATGTTTCATCATATCGTCCTATAGTTTTGTCTTCAATTCTCATAAAATTAGCGGAACATTTAATTAAAAATCGACTGGAATGGTTTGTGGAAAGTAAAGGCCTTCTGGCAGAATCACAATATGGCTTTCGGAAAGGAAAAAGTACCACAGACTGTTTAAGCATATTTACATCTGATATTAGAATATCATTTTCTAATAATCAAGCTACCGTGGCGGTCTTTCTCGACATAAATGCAGCGTACGATAATGTGATTTTGTCAGTCTTACAACATAAATTAAAGATCTTGCAGGTTCCAGTAATCTTGACTAATTTCATTATTAATATTCTGGCTGAACGGTCTGTCACCATGTCAATAGGGACTCGAGAGGTTTCTCAAATTGTATGGAGAGGTCTCCCACAAGGTTCTGTACTCAGTCCGCTTTTATATAACATATACACATTTGATTTAGATTCAACATTATCTAATTATGTTAGTGTCCTTCAATATGCCGATGATTTGCTGTTATATACTACAAACCAATCTATTGAACAAGCTAGTTTTGCCATGAATTCCGCACTATCCGCTTTGTGTTCTTGGTTACATCTTAATGGTTTAGAGTTATCAACATCTAAAAGCGCAGCTGTGCTATTCACCCGAAAACGAAACATTCCCCATATTAATATTCTCTTCAACAATACACCTATTCCAGTTACAGAAAATTTCAGATATTTGGGTGTAATTTTAGATTCAAAACTAAGTAGTGTTCCCCATTGCGAGTTTATCACTAATAAATGCGAAAAGCATCTAAACATGCTGAGATGCCTTTCTGGAGTGTGGTGGGGTGCACATCCTTTCTCACTCAAGCTAATTTATAATGCCATAATTAGAAGTTCATTAGATTATGCATCATATGTTCTTGAACCAGGGAGCGTTTTGGCTTTTAAAAAATGGGACCGTATCCAGTATAAAGCATTAAGAGTCATTTCAGGTGCGATGAAATCTAGTCCCACAAATGCTTTGCAAGTGGAATGTGGTGAAGCCCCTTTACAAATTAGAAGACAATTTCTTTCTGATAAATATTTGTTTCGGATTATGCAGTTCGCTGCTCACCCTCTCATTCCTAAACTGCACCTTTTAGTAACGCTGATAGAATCTTCAGATTACTGGTCACATAAACGTGCTCCTTGTTTAGTTATAAGCTACAAAAAATATCTTTCTCTATCTTCTCCAATTCATCGTTCTAACAAACTCCCCATATTTAGCTGTAGTTACGATAGTTTACTGTTCAGCCCTAATATTATTTTCGACTGCTTTAGTAAATCCGACCCGGACGTTTGTTTAAAATTTGATCATTTTCTTACTGAACATTCGGACTATCATAATATTTTTACTGATGCTTCCAAGCTTTCTCTAACGAGTTGTGTTGGAGTAAGCACTTTCCATTCCCAGTACAACATCGTTCAAAAAATAAAACTTCCTCCGGAGACTTCCGTTTTTACGGGAGAATGTTTTGGGATTCTAAAGGCTATTCAATACATTCGAGTTTATCAGCTTAAAAAGGTTATAATTTTTTCAGACTCCCAAAGTGCTCTTTTAGCAATTAACAAATGCCTGTTGGGAAATAAATCCCATTTTCCCATCATTTACTCAATAAGAGAATTGGCGTACAATTTTTTTTCAGAGGGATATGACTTACTTTTTGTGTGGGTTCCAGCCCACACTGGCATTAAAGGTAACGAAGTGGCGAACGTTCTTGCAGGTGATGCAGTGCAGTGTGGGGACATTGTTCCATATAAAAATTTTTGCGATGATATTTTAGAATTACCTAAAACTTTTCTTCGGGACACCTGGAAGGTGGCTTGGGAAACGAGCAGTGCACTGAAAGGTCATTATTTTCATTTGATTCAACCCGATGTTTCGGATAAACCGTGGTTTGGCAGGGCTAAGTTTGGCAAGATGGAGACGTCCACTCTCATACGTATGAGGCTTGGTCACGTTTGCTCTCCAGCTCATCTTGCCAGACTTAAAATTATAAACGATCCCAGTTGCTCTTGTGGTATGGATGTGGGTGACATAAACCACATTTTTTTCTCTTGTCCTCAATATGACCGATCTTCCTTTCTTAGTGACCTTATATCTCTCCGTATTCCTTTTCCTACCTCAATATTTTCTCTACTTTGTACAAATAGTTTACCTGTATATAAATGTATAGTATCATTCATTATCTTTAATAACATTAAATTGTAATTTTTGTTGTTTTGTAAATACGTCTGTCTTTTTTAGTTCTTCACTCATTATCTTCATCGTTGATTGTATCCCTATTGATCCTATATCCTAAATTCCGTGATTTCCGTTTTTTATAATAATACTGTTTCCCTATCTTTAGTGAATAATGTTAAAAAAACATGACATTGGTTTAATGCACAAATCGTGCGAGCCAAAGGGAAGAAAAAAAAAAAAAAAAAAAAAAAAAATAATCACAGATTTTTCAACACTGCATCACAGATTCACAATCACCAAACGTTCAACTTACGTTTCGTTTCACTGGTTTCACTACAACTTCGACTTCGAATTACGTTTCGTTTTAATTTAGCCATGAAAAATATGGCAAAAGCCAAATACAAGTTGAATGAAACAAGTTTGTTATTTTTTACTGTTTACGAAGTTATTTTCAATCACATATAGATTTCGATCAATTAAGAAGATAGAAAAGGTAAGCTACATTAGAGTGAATGCTCCAACCAGCCCGCGAAATTCAAATTTTCTTACGTTTTTTTTGCAATTTGCAGGCCAGTGCTAGGTTATATGTTGATTAAAATATTAATCGCGGCTATAAGATGTATGTAGTTACAGATTTATAACTATCAAAATCATCATTATAAGCCTCCAAGTTCATAAAGGTGTAAAAATAACTTTTACAAGGTCAGTCATTCCTGCACCTTTATGAACTTGGAGGGTTGTATTGATGATTTTGATAATTATAATTCTGTAACAACACACGTCTTCAGTAACCTACTCATGTGGACCTACAACATGAGTAGGTTACTGCAGTCATCACGATAACATGGTATCTAAGTTAGTGACGTAAAATAGACGCCATTCAAACGTATACGATGTGAACCAATATGACTTCTTTTAATCTTTAAACGAAGACGTCTCTATCACGTTTTTTATTGGACCGCTACGTCTGTGAAGTTAAAAGTGACGTCTATTTAAGGGCCTTTCTGTAACGTTTATAATACGTCGTAAAACTAACGTCATTTAGACGTGTCATATTGGTCTGTAACGTATGTGACGTACAAATGACGTTAATATGAAAGTTCGCATTAAGGTCACTGACGTCTCCTTCCTACCTGGGTAGTCAGTACAAGTCTGACAGTCCCTCCCGCCCTGCCCTGGGTGGGAGGACTCATTTGATGATTGTACCACGATAAAAAAAGGGGTTTGTGTGGCTCTCACTATGACATCAGACCTTGCCTTGCCTGGCGTTTGCTGGGGCTCCCAAGCGGATTAATTTTCAAACGGCAGGGGCTATTTTGGTACTGAAGGTATCATTAACCCTCAGAAGCATGTCTGTCGAACCATTTACCAACAACTATCGTTACCTATCTCAATCATGAATGGATAAGGGATATCACATAACTATCCTTCATCGTTGAAACCCACTAAACCCTCTCCATGTCCTCCCCAGGGCAGTCCATTCTCGTGCTGCGCGCGCGCCGGCGCGGCCCACTGGGGCATGTTCCACTGCTGCGCGTTCTGTTCGTCGGGCGGCCGGCGGGAGGCCACGTGCGGCTGCGGGGCACGCATGCCGGGAGGATATAAAGGTTGGTTTTGCTTCTCAAAGATATAGAAGAGATACAAACGTCTATTCTTAAATTTATTGGTTTTACAAACTATGGTACTTTATATGTATAGGCTCTTGGCTATGTTTTTCTTTGACGCCTACATGCCTTGATACTTGGTCACTAGAACAGAATTGGTGTTAATGATAGCTCCAAACTCATTACTATGTCCTCGGTTAACTCATAATTGAACATGCTGAAGGGTTGAGCAGATGATGGCAGATATCTCCGTGGAAATTTTGCTAAAACCAACGACTGGAGCGATAAAATTGACAATGATGTCCTCAACACTAATGGGGCATTTAACCAGCTTGATTTTTCGGTCGATTTCACGGCACAGGTAAACTCGACCGTCTAAATAGTAAATCAGATGGTCGATTGACTCGTGTCAATGCCCCATAACATGAAATACGTGATGCTAAATGACTTATGTCTTTCAGGCTGCGGGCACGGTCACCAGGGCTGGCCGGGCACGCGACACTGGTCGTGCTGCGGCGCCACCCGGCGCGAGGCCGCGTGCACGCGCGCGCGCCGCCCGCAGACACAACTGTACCAGTTCTCCTTGTAATGTTGTACACGTTGGTAGGCAATTAAATTGTATCAAGTGTTTGGTGTAGTTTTATTTAGCTGTAGCGACTGATTTAATCGGTTCTTCCACTCAGTAAAGCGATTGTATAAAAATCTAAGGAGGGAGAGAAAACGAGAGAAAAACGAGTTTTCAAGTTTCAAACGATAAACGAAAACGCTCTGTAGTGTTTAATAGATTTTCAACTTTATTAATTAGAGCATAGAGTTGAAAATCGGACGATCGGATAGTTACGGCTTCGATCGCTGATCTCTGTCAAACCAACTAGGACGCAGGATAATCCAGAGACAAGCGTCACATAAGAAATGTGTGACAGTGATAACTATCTACGAATGTGCATTTATATAGAGTGAAGCCAAAACTAGTCGTTATTCCTTTTTAAAGATCAATGTGCAATATTTTTGCGCGTGATTTATTATTTTGACTTAGGATCTATTCTTGACAACTAGATTATTATTTTGATATAACATTTTCGATATGTCTTTCATTAATAGATAAATAAAAAAATACTTAAAATGGGGTGCATATTAAACTTGACACACTTCGCTCTCCCAAGAGTTCAGATTAAGGCCCACTTGCACTACGAACCACTAAACAGGTTTAGCGCTAAACTGATTTAAAACATCGTTCTGTCTCTGTCAACTTCAAACAATTTGACAGGGATGCAGTGATATTCTAAGGCAGTTTAGCGCTAAACCCATTTAGTGATGTGTGGCGCAAGTGGGCCTTAATTTACGTCTGTCAAGTCACGCATTGCGATTGATTAGACGTTTTTTGCCTTGTCGATGATTGGCCAAAACAATGTCCGCTTCAGAATAGAATGAAACAAAATATAAAGTTAAATTACATTTTATTTTAAAATTACAAACAAGAAAATTATTGCTTATCTCATTACACTTTTACAACAATTATATCGATAAAACTCCATCAAAAAGGGACCTCCGTGACAAACATATAAAAATATCAACATTTTACGGCTCATTTCACCACCTCCAGATAAGGGGGCCTAACATGACATCTTAAAGCGAAAATAGTTCTACTGTGAGAAAGAGACAGAGCTATACAAGTAGTCTAGCGCCATCTCGTTCTTACAGTGGAACTACTCTCGCTTTAAGAGGCCTCTTACAGTCCACTAGCGCCGCCAATCGAAAAAATGTCATAACTCGTAAATAGAATCAAAAATTCAAAATGTGGTCTGTAATTACTGTAGAAAAGGCAATAACGTAATTTTATAACACATTGTCAACACTTGAAATATAGCTGTTTAGTTAAAGCGTGCATTTGTAACAAAAACGGCCGTTTATGTTTAGAATGCCTGAATGTTTATGTGATGACATTTTTTCGATAGGCGGCGCTAGTGGACTGTAAGAGGCCTCTTTATACGTCATGGTAAGCCACCTGGGGTCGTATTATGACGTCTTAAAACCAGGTTTGTTCCAGTGAGTGAACGAAGTAGCGCTAGACGACTTGTATAGCTCTGTCTCTTTCACTCACTGGAACAAGCCTGGTTTTAAGACGTCATAATACGGCAGCTGGTTAAGTAATCTGACAGATAACTTCATGCAAGTATATATTATCTGATAGATATCCGGAGATTGTAAAAGTGGCCCTTAAGGTCTATATTGTGTTGCATTTTTGATTAAATATAATTAAAAATTGATCCCATATATTTCGAAAGTAAGGATGAAATTTAATTTACAATATGGGAACTTTTTGTATTGTCTTTTTCTATAAATTCATCAATTTAGTATTTAGATTAAGAATAGGAGCAGAGAAATTTGTTCACAAGAAAGTGCTTCTAAAAAGTATTGATAATTAAAAATGAACTTAGGAAACATGTTTTTAAAGGTAAAAATGAGTATTAATGATATATTTTAATGAAATTGGTTTTTATAAACAGAGAAGATGGTTAATAAACAAGGTTATGACAACAATATTTTGAAGAAACAAGTATTTTAGCACTATAAAGTACTATTTTGTTTAGTTCAATTACATACTGTATTTTTCAAATTATCACAGACAAATATCACATCTGCAAAATATATGTTTTTAAAATTAGAAGATCCCTCGATTACATTTAAAATTAATTTATACTTAATACTATTTCACGTAGAGTTAATATTCATAGAAACGGATTAACGATTTAAATGTGCTTATACAATATTGTACCTTACTTCTGCGGCACACAGTTCAAAATACTATAAATAATTTGCTAGTAAATTGATTTTCATACAATTGTAAACTGTATACAAATGATATAAGGTACAATATTGTATGAACAGCCTAAAACATATTTGGTTTTCATATTTTGTTCAAGAAAAACAAAAATCATTGAAAACTAAAAAATATATATAACATATTGTCTTAGCTACCTCCAATTCACTTACTAAATATTCTCTATTAAAGACCTGAGGGTTCAAAAGCCACTTTGTAGAATCATAATACGAATGACGATAAAATTAAAAAATAAACCTTTTTTTAATTATTTTTTTTACATAAAAATCCATATTTCGTGGGTGCTTTTACAAAAATATAAACTCACATACACAAACAGCCAGACCCGGAAACTACTACTTGTAGATCGTATAAATATTTGTTCCGTTAGGGAATCGAACCCGCGACACGTTGCCCAGCAGTTGATCATTCAGCCACTGCGCAAGCAATAGAATATGAATGGATATAAAATAATTTGATCGCAATTCATATTATGATTCTGCCAAAGTGACCTTTCAGACCTTCAGCGCATCATAGAGTCGAATTAATTTAACTACGTAACATCACGGCCGGTTCTTCACAATTACGGAGAGCCATACTACAATACAAACCAGTAAAATATTTGTTTTGTAAATTCATTTAACAACTCTTTCATCAAACACATAGAGTTGCTTTTCGCATAGCTACTCGCCCACCACAATTTACGAAACCGAAGAGATCAGATGATTTGAGCCATGAACATAAATAAATAAATAACTCATTTATAATTCGATTTTAGGTAGGAACTCGCGGCACAATATTACAATTTTCTTACACCTCACATACTTTTCCATCGGTAATAATAACAATTAAATAGATATGTGTAACGTTGTAAAGACGGTTGTCTACAATCCAAGTGCGGGCACCGGTGTGTATGAGACCGGAGTGGGTGCGCAGGCTTGTCTGACACTCATCTCCCACGCGTCCAGGAGTTGACCTACTGAGCAGCTTTTTGGTAACCTGAGGGAAAACGTGTGATTGAATGTTACGGCTAGAAATGTTTGAAGCACGACACGAGATGTCGCTCGTAGCGAAGACGAGCGCGGTTTACCGAGCGAATCGCTACAGCGGCGAGCAGTACTAAGAGTGGTGGGGACAAACGTTCAATTGAATGGGTGCGGCGCTTTGAAACAGAGCGATACGGACATGATGGGAGTGGGGAGTTCGTCGGCTTCTACCAACAGCTACTGATGCACTGATAGTATAGTAGATACCGTGTATAGTGTTAGCTAGCAGTTCGTAATCATGGACTTACTAAGTCCATGCTTGGTTGTCATTCATGCGATCATTCGTTCATTAGGACATTAGCGGGCTATTTTAAAATACGGGTCGTCTTTCTCATTCGAGACGCCGAGCAGAAACCACGTCTACGGTGACATAGCAAAGTGGTGTGATTTAGATTGTAATCAACTACAGGACTTATTTTTTGGTGATATTGAAGTGTTTTGCAAAAGAGAATAAATATGTTTGAATTATGATAATACTAGCACTTTGTCCGCGACTTCGTCCGCGTGGGTTACGTACTTTCCTAATTCCCCCTTTTCATCCCCTTAAAGTTTAAATTTCCAAAAACCCCTTCTTAGTGCTCCCCTACATTATAATAGGAAGCCGTGTGCAAAATTTCACATTCCTAGCCCCAGTAGTTTCGGCTGTACGTTGATATGTCAGTCAGTCAGTTCTCCTTTTATATATATAGATAGATGTTTGGTTTTGTTCTTGCAAAGTCTTTTTTTCTGAGATTTAGCTTACAATAGGTTGTCATGTGTGCGGAATTTAGAGGTTTTCTGTATCTCTGGCACATGGTCCTTAAGTATCGTCCTCACCTGGCACACCGGGCGTCCATGGCCCTCTCCAGGCGCGCGAGGAAGGAGTCGGGCGCGTGCTGGCGGGCGTGGCGCGGCTTGAGGCGCACGGGCGGGCGGCGCGGGTAGTCGCGCGGCACGGCCACGTGCACGCCCGCCACGCACGGCAGGCGCGGCTCGTCCAGCGCGGCCACCAGCGTGATGGCGCCGCCGCCGCCGCCGCACCACGACATCGGCTCCAGGGACACCTGGGGAACATAGCCAACTCTTCATTCAGCTATCGAAGTCACGATCTCCGGCCACCGTAGGCGCGGGCATGCGGGCAGCGAGTAATGGGCGACTTGCTGTCCGACCATGGACCATGCCCAGGTCGACGGCGCGTTGTGTTCTACGCGCGCCTCAAAGAGTGTCAGCATAGTGACGGGGCCTGTAGAGGGCCAAACCCTGCTGGGGTCGCGGGACCAAGGGATTACCGTGACCCCGGTACGTAAAGGGCTAGTGAAGGACACCGTGGATTTTAGTCAGTACAAGTCTGACAGTCCCTCCCGCCCTGCCCTGGGTGGGAGGACTCATTTGATGATTTTACCACGATAAAAAAAAAAAGCTATCGAAGTCATGACAACTGTCTACCACCAGTCTTGCCATGGGGTATCATATGACAGTCACTGGGTTGCGGAACTTCGATAGTTTTTTTTTTTGTATGGCATCTCGCAGGTCAACCTCTAGTAGGTTGTGTAGTGCTCAACCGGACTTTAAAACTTCGATAGCCCATCGCTCCATGTAAAATACTGACATTAAGCTGCATCTGGTTCGACTGGAAGCCGACCCCAATAAAGTTGGGTAAAGACTAGTCAGATGATGAGTCATGCTCAACAGAGTCCAATTGTTCATTTCATTATTAACATTAAGCCTGTTGGGCATGACCGTCATAGCTTGGTTAAATCTCTGCTCGCAGTTGAATTTTTTTTTCCACAAAAAAAGGTTTACATTCGCAGCTCACTCTAGGGCTCTAATGCATATAAGTGCATATAAAATATTAAAAAAATCGATTTGTTTTCGATATATTTCGACTGTAAAAAAAGGTGCACAACAGATATTCAATAACAAACGCAACCATTTACACACAACTGACAAAAATTACAAAATAAGAGTAATCATTAATAATCTTATGATAGACTTACCTTAAACCTTGAATCTAATCTGGCAATCTCTCCCTGTAAAACATCTGGAATTTCCAGCGGTGGCTCCTCCAATTTGGGTATCTTTTGCGGTGTCGGTAAATTCCTATAAAAATACAAACTTTTCGTTACAAAACACCCAAAGAGGGTCGTTTCCTTCATACAATCCATGTTTTTTTTTTTAATAGAGTTCTGCCATTATCAACTGGAACAAAAGCCTCGCTTTCACCACCAAGTCGAACGACAATTCGTCACTTGCATCCATCGATTGCCCGCGACTCTTACTATGTCGTCGGTCCACCTAGTGAGAGGCCTGCCTACGCTCCTATAGGGACCTTTTAGTTCTAAGAATTGGAAACAATGAAACTGTTATCTCACCTCATTTCTGGTCCATTGAGTTGATCGAGTGCAGATCCAAATGTGCGCTTGAGTGTGTGGTTAGCTAATGGTGATTGCAAGCAGTTGTTCACAACTTCCAGAAGAGGATTGAAGATTTGTTCCTGTACATAAATACATAATATTTCATATTTTGAATATAATGATAATGACAGTTAGCACAAAAATTTTGCTCTTGTGTCAAGTCTAGGTATGAGGTGACAGAAACAAAGTACACTCTTAGGGCCTATGCATACCACGTTTTTTAAACGCGCCGTCAACGCTTGTTTTAGAAACACGCATCGACGGCGCGCTTTTATCAAACAGAGCAGTCTGTTGTTTGCAAACGCTCGTCAACGGCGCGTTTAAAAAACGTGGTGTGCATAGGCCCTAAGGGTGCCTTTCCAACAGAGATGTGCTATGTAGCTATGCTGCGAGAATGTAAAAGCTGAGCTAGGAAACTGTGTGACTGTTTCTACTGATACTACGCTATGTAGCGATGCGAGTAAGATGTGCTATGAAGATGCGCCACCGCAAAGTAGCTGCGCTAGGAAGATGCGCAGCTCGAGCTATGCGATGTATCGATAGTAGGCAAGACGACCCATGACACGCCTCCATAGCACGCAGCGATAGCATACAGCCATACCAGGCATCCTTCCACTTAAAAAACACATCTTTGTTGCATCCGTTTCCACCAGTACTTTGAGTGTGTGCTTATAAAGCAATGAATATGATTGGTGGATATCAAACGCATCCGCAGCAACGTAGCATAGCACATCTCTGGTGGAAAAGCAGCCTTACGCTGCGCGCACTATGAAGGATAATTGGAAGAGTTAGTATGAATTAGTGAAATTACTAAGGAGCCGTTCAAGTATTACGTAAGCACTATGGGGGGCGGGGGGGTCTTTGGTTTGCTTATTTTGGATGACATGGGGGGTAGGGAAGTCTAGGTGATGATTACGTCATCGGTAGTTATTTACTTTTTAACACGAATGGCAACCCTCACATTGTCTTTGCTTGAAAACAAAACGCATTTTCGGGGATTCCCGCAAATAATGCATACGTTTAGGCAAAACTAATACATTAATAGAAAAATGTTTACGTAAGCATGGAGGAGGGGGTAAGAGCTTTGCTTACTTTTGCTGACAAGGGGGATGGGGGGGTAAATAATTGTAATAAATCTGCTTACGTAATATTTGAACGTCCCCTAATTAATAGATTTGCCAGACTATTTACCTTGCCAGAGCTGGGCACGACCACTCCCTCACTCCTCTTGAAGTCCAGTTTCTCCAGCACCACCTCACATTTGATGAGCGTCTCCAAAGGCATGCGTTTATTCGGGTTTGATAGTATGTCCAGTAGGTTCTTCATCTTTGTCAGTTTTTCAACATCTGTGGAGAGAGGAATTATTGAATTATTAAGTTTTGGCAGTCGCTCCATGTAAAATACTGATATTAAGATGCATCTGGTTCGACTGGAAGCTGATACCAATATAGTTGAGAAAAGGCTAGGCAGATTATGATTGAATTATTGGTTTTATGTGAGTTGGCTTTTTTATTTATGGTTTAGAAATTATTTATCGGTATTAAAACAAAACAAATTACGAAATGAGTAAGCGCATCACTTCACCAATGCTATTATCTGAGCAGGCAGCAATGAAATAACAGATTAATTAATTCCCAACAGAACTTTTCGAATTTCATAGAATTTTCAACTTAAAACTTAAAGCATAATCCACTAAAGACACACTGCAGTTACGACGCTGCGTCTGCGCATGCTTAGATAAATAGCACCTAATTGGCAAGTATTTTTAAGTTGTTAGTAAATAATATTTCATACTCACTTTCACCCTCACTGACCATCCGATGCACCATCCGTCTCAAAGGCTCGATGTACTTCGAGAGCTGCCGCACCTTCTCCCTGTAAGCTGCCTCCTCTCCCCCCGGAGAGGCCACGCTGGACCCCACAGGGGTGTTGAGTGACGAGGATGGCGACGCCACCATACCCATACCGACGCCCCTAGGCGACCAGTATTCAGACAATAATAGGCGGAATTGTTATAACTTGTAATGAAAGAGGACCTCCATTTTTGTAAATGAGGGACTGACCATGGAACTAGAGGAGGAACTGCGCATCATCTACCTAAAATTGACAATAATCACTAGAAAGAGAGAACTCTAATTGTATGACTATCTATTTCTTGTAAGTCATGTAGATAATGTCTATGGTTCTGTAAAGTAAAGAGATAAATGATCATAAAATTGTTTTTCTCTTTCTCTAGAGTATGGCCAAATTTGCCATTTGGCTAGAGAAGGCGTAATCCACCCTTAAATCTATGGAACTGAACACGCATATCGACTTTTTTTTTTTTTTTTTGCGTGGTAAAATCATCAAATGAGTCCTCCCACCCAGGGCAGGGCGGGAGGGACTGTCAGACTTGTACTGACTAAAATCCACGGTGTCCTTCACGAGCCCTTTACGTACCGGGGTTACGGTGATGGGTAAGTCCCGCGACCCCGGCAGGCTCTGGCCCTCTACAGGCCCCGTCAATGTGCTGACACTCCTTGAGGCGCGCGTGGAACACAACGCGCCGTCGACCCGGGCATGGTCCATGGTCGGACAGCAAGTCGCCCATTACTCGCTGCCCGCATGCCCGCGCCTACGGTGGCCGGAGATCGTCCTGTGACGTCCGACGCCGTGGGCGTCTACCACTGCGGCTGGGATGGAGGGAGGACGCTGTCCTCTCCCTCAGGCGGCCCGCCTCCTCCTTCACGAGCATGACTGCTTCGCAGAAGGAGGCGACCGCTTCCCACTCCGTCTCGCCCCGCAGCATGGCCTCGACCAATGCCGGGCGCGAGAGGTCTCCGCCTATCGCCGTCGTGAGGACACGGCGGTGCTCTGCCCAAGCGGGGCAGTCCTGCACCGTATGCTCCACCGTGTCCTCCGGACGATCCTCGCAGTGGTGACACCCAGGCGTTTCTTCCCTCCCTATCAGACACAGGAACCTCCCGAAACTTCCGTGTCCGGTGAGGACCTGCGTCATGCGGAAGGTAAGGACGCCGTGACGCCTATCCAGCCACTCCTCAAAGAGGGGTCTTACCGCCGCGATTGCGGCGTGCCCGACGCATATCGACTTGAGAAAACAAACTGAAAATCAAAGTTTTGTCTTTGGAATAAAAAACATAGACTGAAGTAACTGACAGTCCCAGCCACAAGGCATAATAAATGAATTGTAAAGTACTGAAGTTGCCTGTTTTAAATAGTCTGAAAATGTTAAGACACACCGGTTGAAGTCGATTCCTCGTCGTTATGTGTGATCATTTCTGTGTTCCAGTTGTCTAGGTTTATGCGCTGGTGTAATGAGAACCTAAACCATACTCTAGAGCCAATTTAGAGTATGGTATAGGTTCTTCCAACAACCTATACCAACATCTTAACTCCATACACGTAATATGTATAGGTTCTATGATGGTATTCCAAAGTGGACAAAATTCTCACGAAATTATAGATTTATTTTTCTGTCATTGTAGATTTGTTTGTTAACTTTTTATTAGGTTTCTTAAAAGATTCAACATTATTCTTAAATATATCTCACAAACAGTACCACAGATTAATCGTAAAATCCTCATTCGACAAGTGAAATTAATGGCGCTAATCTTCAAATGCCATTTTTTTTTGTTTATAATTTCTAGAATACCTAGCTTCTGGATGTTTGACCTCATTGGAACATAGATCAGGTGATTCTTTTTAACAGCCTTTTTATTTATACAGTTATTTTCTATCCAACCAGTCCTCACTTTCTATCATACATACCTCTGTGGTTGTTGCACGTGATGCTGCAAATGCTGCGGGTTGGAGGGCGAAGGACTGCCGACGCTGCCGCAGGCGCCCAGGCCTCCTAGTGACGACATCGGAGACGTCATTGTAGCTCCCATTACACCTGGCAGGGGCAATAGTCGGGATATCATGGTTATCGGGTGTGTAACGTTTTATGTGGAGAGAAGGGCGAGAACTATTGCAAGTCATGGCAAGAGGTTTTTGACCTGCATAATTTCTCTATCTCTAATATAATTAAATTACCTAAACAGTGTGTCCGGTTTCGGTATGTACAAACTAAAAGGGGAGGTAGCTTGATCAATTCTGTCATGAAATTATTTTACATGTGGGGTCGGAAACCACCCCCTACTGAATGTTTCCTAAACTTTTTCGGTTCTCAGCGCTATTTACAAATTTACTTTGTCTCGGCGCTCTCACTGGTCGATACCACAATTATAATTGGTTGAAAGCTCCACCAAATCGAAATACGTGAATCTGATTTTAGGGCCACAGAAAAATTCACGCAATTTCGATCCGGAGAATGCTGAATACTCGCGACTCACGCACAATTTGGGTAACCCTGTGGATTTCAGACAGATTAGGAACTTCTTCGTTTTTTTTTCATGAGTTCTATGTATAGGCCAGGATTAATGGGGCTTTTTGAGAAAGCACAATTAATCCAATGTGGCAATGTTTATGTATTTAACTTTAATAGTTTCTTTTTTTAATATCTACATAATATACACTATACTATACTTTTTTATGAATGATAAAAAAAGATCAAAAAAAGTAAGTGATGTATTTCAATATACTTAATTCTGTAGTACAATTATATTTTATTTTGGTTGTAAGGAAAATAAAAATAATAAAAATGTAATAAAAAGGTTTTAATATCTATGGATTATCAATATTTACAAGAACTAAAATCATCAAGAACAAATAAAAAAATATGATTTATCTTCTACACATGGTAGCGCACCAAACTTACAAAAGAATTCACCTATTGTGATTTGTGAAAAAACATGTAATAAATAAAATTAAGAAAAAAGAATCTCAAAGTTTTTGTTTCACGATTATTTTTTATCACAAATTCTGATTCACATTTGTGATGTATAAAAAGTTTATATTTTATAAAAATAATTATAATTATAATAACCCAGTCACTTTGCGTTATACGCTACTCCGGACATTACATATTTTTAATATTTCAACATTTATAAAGACTTTTTTCACTAATTTAGGCTCACGAACTCGTATGTCATTTTTGGATTTTCGACACAGGCCAAAATATCTTTGTACATCTAAAAATCCCAATTTTAATTAAGGGTCAATTCACACCGAGCCGCGACGCGACGCTGCACATTTCAATAGAGCGCCTCAAAATGTAACTTTATTTATTGCACGAAAAGACACATTTTAGCGAACGCAACACCACGTAATGCTGCGCTCACATTTCAATAGAGCGACTCAAATTAATTTATTGACTACACGAAAAGATACACATTTTCAGTATCATCGCGTCGCGTCAGATAGAGTCGCGTCTCGATGTGAACTGACCCTAAGGGTTCAATTTGACAGGCGTGTACAGTTTGACCATAAACTCGACCTGCTTCCACAAAGCCTTTAGCTTTTCATCAGGGACATCATTGACTAGCTTCCTAAATCGATACGTCATTGCATTGCGGGTGCGATCCGACAGGTCTGAAAACATTTTAATAGCATCAATGATTTCTTGTTTTTGATTTTTAAAGTAGTTCTATTATTGAATGAGGTTTATGAAAATTGTTTTTTTTTTACGTGTAACATCTTTACTATTACTTTGTTTTTTTTTTTTTTTTTAATCGTGGTAATGTCATCAAATGAGTCCTCCCACCCAGGGCAGGGCGGGAGGGACTGTCAGACTTGTACTGACTAAAATCCACGGTGTCCTTCACTAGCCCTTTACGTACCGGGGTTACGGTAATGGGAAAGTCCCGCGACCCCGGCAGGCTATGGCCCTCTACAGGCCCCGTCATACTATTGCTTTGATGCGAGTGATTTTGTGAAAAAAGTATATGAAATGAAGTGCCTAAGTCATACCATATTTACAACCTAGGGGCCATGAAAGATAGTCGGGAATGACTTAAAAAGGCACACCGGCTAGAACGCAAAGGGAAAATGGAGGAAAACCCAGGGTTTTAGTCAGTTAAGTCTGACAGTCTCTTTCGCGCCACACGAGCGGGACTTAATTAACGATTATCCACAAAAAAAGGAGGACTCCTACCATTATTTGACACTGTAAAACATCAGTGGAGCCACTCGATCGCCACCGTAATGCAACGAAGTAAAATTACCGAAAATAAACCGTTAATTAATTGTTGGTTATAATAAACAAATATGTATATAAAAATAAATTACCTATATAAATCACGGAAGAGTGTATACCTCGTATTTAAATGTTTTTGCCCACCACAGAGCAGAGTCACCAAGACCAGTCCACCTTTCCATTACTATTAATAAATTTTGAGAAATAATAGTAATACTTACTCATAGGACTGGGGCCACCCATGTTAGGCGACGGCGCTGAAGGCGAGGGACTCTGACGCAGGAACTGAGTGGGAGGCGGCGCGCGCGCAGCTTGGTAAGCCCCGCCCAGCATGCCGCCCACTTCTTGCTTGTTGCCCACGCCCACGCGACCCATGTGCAGCATGTTCAACCCCACTATCTGGCTATTGCCCATGCCTCCTACTGCAAAAAGATGAGATGAGTTGAATTTGAGGATTCAGATCCATAGTTTAAGATTATAATGTTTAGGGTAGCTGTGCCTTGACAAAACTCAATACTTATAAAAACAGATCCAGCTCGCACCAGTTTGAATAGTGCCATCCATACACAATCCAGTTGCACACAGAATGCTTGAAGCAACGTCTGGTAAACGGTGTAAGGCTATCAGAAGTAGACTCGTCATGCACACTGATAGCCGAAACCACATGGCGAGGCCGCAACGATGGGTTGGGTCGCATTGTAAAAATCAGTCAAAGATCTTTACGTGGTTTTTGTGATACGACGCCGCAACGCATTATTATGACCTCGCTTATATACCAGCGTCAAATTTATCAGAAGCCGTTCCACCATTTCCAGCGCGCTGCAAACTGGACGGTAAACTGAATCGTGTTGATAGCATAGACACAATTATAGTAGTCAGTTCGTGAAGCTAACATTGTTTTTTTATTTTCACACATTGCAAATGCTTACTGTCTAAATAATTGAACATACTTTCATTTTGATAAAGAATTTAAAATTATAATTCTACTTCTTTGTGTCCTGTTTATATGTATAAATTCTTGTGATTGACCCTTGAAATGTATACAAAGCGGTTAAGTATTATGAATATTATATGTATGTATATTACCAGTAAGGAATTGTATGACAATGAGTCATATATTAGGTACCAATACAGTTAGCCATAAATATCAGATTACAACAGGAAAATGAACACAAAACATTGTATATAGTTTAAAACTTACCCATTTGCCCCTGCATATTATTCGGTGCCATCTGTCCCCCCATCCCGACTTGGTTACACGGCATCTGCCCCATAGTGTTCGACCCGGTCATAGGAACTTGCATAGAATTTGGCATGGACATATTAGGCATCATCTGTCCTTGCATGCCACCAGCTAGCTGGCTCTGTAGCTGGCTGCCCATAGGATTACCCATTCCTCCCATGCCGCCAACCATGTTGTTCCCCATTTGGCCTTGGTTTCCGACCATTCCCATTGGCCCTCCTAATTTGTTCTGCAACTGCATGTTCATTTGTGGTCTCTGATTTAATGTTTGCAGCAGATTTGTGGCTGTCTGAGCTTGTGGTCCCTGTGAGACAATAGGTCCCTGTTGCCCCATTTGACCCTGCATCCCCCCCATTCCAGGATTTGGGCCCATGACTCCCTGCTGTTGCATTTGTCCTTGGGGGCCCATATTCATCATCTGATTCCTAGATCCTTGTGAAGCCAAGTTTTGGAGAGCATTGATAGGGTCTGGCGTGAGGCCCCCCTGGCTGTTAGGCCCCTGTTGCTGTTGGCCCTGTGGGGTCTGGACTTGAGGACTAGGGCCAGGCTGACCTTGATTTGGGCCCTGCATTTGCTGTTGGCCCTGGTTTTGTTTGGATTGAGCTGAAATGTAAAGTAAGTATTAAAATATTTTATCATTATTACTTCATTAATTTAAAATGTTACAGTTTAGAACAAATTTTGTAGTATTCATTTTTTACAAAGATAGTAAAAATGTCAACTTCTCAAGATAAATAGATAGGACCTAGCAAGTTGAGGCTTATTTGTATTATATACTTCAAAAAAGAGGTTTTCTGTTCGATAGTTATTTTTAATGCAGTATACACAGTTTTTCTTTCCTGTCTAATTTATATTACATTGTCAATTTTATTTACCCAATCTGACTTATTTTACTTACACATTTCTCTCACATGGAGTATAAGCTTAGCAACCATGTTCATGTACTCCTCCCGAGTCTTGGCCTTCATGAACACATGGTTTTCCATCTCGCTGCTGTTCCTCGCCACTTGGACTCCAGAGCGCTGTATCACCTCCTCACTACATAAATGGAGTATGGTTTATTACATGAACATAGCACTTGTAATCTCTGCAGCTCTAAAATGGCCTCTTTAGCAGTTGCTAATGACAATGTTGCTAAAATTGTTCTTTGTCAATTATCTACTCTATTGCTTGAGCAATAAAATAGAATATTCCATGTTAGGAATATTGCATAAAAGTTATTGCGCTAAAATTCGTAACATGAAATACCTATTCTATTATATTGCCCAAGCAATAGTTTTAGATAATTAATAAAGAACAATTTTAGCGACATTGATATAAGCAATGCTGCTAAAATGGCCATTTTAGATTTTTAGGCTGAGCTAAACCCTTTAGGGCCTATGCACCCCACGTTTTTTAAACGCGCCGTTGACGCTCGGGATACAGACGTGATACGCACGCAAGTCAGACGCAGCCCTTATACCTTTAGCCCCTCGCCCACGGCTACTTCTTGTAGCGATGCCGTCGCACGTTATATAAACGCGCGATAGCATCCCTACCAACGCGATTTGGTCGCATTTGCAACGTGCTACAAACGCTTCAGCATCGCGTTTGTATCAATGCGAACGCGCGACCATATCGGACGACATTGGGGAGAGAAGGGAGGGAGGGTGGCGCGTGAGTTGAAAACGAGTTACTGAATCACGTTTGTATCACGATAGAAGCGCGACATTACTGCGTTTGCGTCGCGATTGAAAATCGTTGTTCGGGCGAGGGCAAACAGGTACCAACCGCGTCGCGACTGTATCGATGAGAACGCAGGACGCCATCCCTACAGCATCGCTACTGAAAGTCGCCGTAGGCCTGGGGCTTTTGCACACCTTTATAAATTCAAAAGACCGTTTGAGTCGATGCAAACGCGCGTGTGTAACGATACAGACGCCGGCGCGACTGTATCGTTACACACGCGCGTTTGCCGCTTGTTTGTCGCGATACACACGTGCGTTTTCAGACAAAAGACTGCTGTGTTCGATAAAGGCGCGACGTAGACGCGTTTTAGAAACGCGCGTTTAAAAAACGTAGTGTGCATAGGCCCTTACAGTTACATTTTATTTTAAGAAGTAATATAAGATATTGTAGGACCATCTGTAAAGCTGTGATGCTGGAACACAAAAGGCAACTGAAGGAATAGGGTGGATTGTTAGTCAATAAGAGTCCGACAGTCCCTAGTTGCCAGTATTTTTTACTTGTAGATATTCGCTTTATTATGTGGTGAAACACTATGTTACATTGACGGTCCCTACATACAAATGGACATTACAAAAACAGCTCTAGAAATAATTCTATGTGTACATAGAATTGAATCAAACCTCTGTAGAAATAATTCTGTGTACATAGAATTATTTCTAGAGCGGTTTGAACATTAAAAACTCTCTCCTGTAAACCTCAGTTTTTAACATGTCCATTTGTACATAGGGACCGTCGATATAGATACATGATATTTAAGGATAGTGCAAGATAGACAACAGCTAGGAAGACTAGCTGTAGATTGTATTCTCATACAAAAAAAAAAACTTTCTATACCAAAAACAGAATTCAATTGAGCCTAATAAACTGAAATTAGTGTGAATTTGGGGTCACAGACTAGTGTCTGGGTATATCCATGGGGATTCCAAATGTGAAATGTGAGTCATACAACAAAAAGCTAGATTTTCCTTACAACCATTTATCACAATAGATACCTAGTTTATATTTGCACTGTTAACCTTTTCAGTATTTTGTAAGAATTATAAATGCCTCAGAGATAAATAAAAATCCTTATCTCACAACAGTGTTTAAATATTAGGAGGTGCTGAGATATGAGTTAAGATGGTACCAAATTTAGAAAACTTTTTTTTTTTTTTTTTTTTTATCGTGGTAAAATCATCAAATGAGTCCTCCCACCCAGGGCAGGGCGGCAGGGACTGTCAGACTTGTACTGACTAAAATCCACGGTGTCCTTCACGAGCCCTTTACGTACCGGGGTTACGGTGATGGGTAAGTCCCGCGACCCCGGCAGGCTCTGGCCCTCTACAGGCCCCGTCAATTTGCTGACACTCTTTGAGGCGCGCGTGGAACACAACGCGCCGTCGACCCGGGCATGGTCCATGGTCGGACAGCAAGTCGCCCATTACTCGCTGCCCGCATGCCCGCGCCTACGGTGGCCGGAGATCGTCCCGTGACGTCCGACGCCGTGGGCGTCTACCACTGCGGCTGGGATGGAGGGAGGACGCTGTCCTCTCCCTCAGGCGGCCCGCCTCCTCCTTCACGAGCATGACTGCTTCGCAGAAGGAGGCGACCGCTTCCCACTCCGTCTCGCCCCGCAGCATGGCCTCGACCAATGCCGGGCGCGAGAGGTCTCCGCCTATCGCCGTCGTGAGGACACGGCGGTGCTCTGCCCAAGCGGGGCAGTCCTGCACCGTATGCTCCACCGTGTCCTCCGGACGATCCTCGCAGTGGTGACACCCAGGCGTTTCTTCCCTCCCTATCAGACACAGGAACCTCCCGAAACTTCCGTGTCCGGTGAGGACCTGCGTCATGCGGAAGGTAAGGACGCCGTGACGCCTATCCAGCCACTCCTCAAAGAGGGGTCTTACCGCCGCGAAAATTTAGAACACTGGATAAAGATTCCATACTTTCTACTACAGATTGCTTCACGAAGCGCCGTTAGCATGAACAATGCTGAATATGATGCACAATACACTAAAATATAGTAAAACTTACATCTTTGACACCACACTCTGCCGGAAGGCTTGAGTCCTCCAATTATCGTCGGAAGCCATTGTGTTGGATTGTTTGAAGTTTTCCAAACACTGTTTAATATCTTGCAGTGAATGATGTCTCTTCTATCGACACATTTAGGATATAATTGGAAAATGATTTAATAAATACAAAGCGCTCAATAATCACCTCAATGACGCGAGCCACAATGCGAGCGAGCGAAAGCTTTGTTTTTTTCCAAAAGAAGAAAGAAGACGCACAGATTACAAATCTTTCACACACTTTGACGTTTTCAGAAGCACAGCGCGCAATAGTGCAGTGTTGCTACCCTCACAGGTCTTCTAGGTCTTCTGAAAGCGAAAATCATCTAGTAACAGTTTCTACTTTTTTGACGGCACGGTTAGCGCAGGGGTTAAGCGAGTAGACTGCAGCGCTGCGTGTCGTGGGTACGATTCCCGCACGGAACAATGATTTTTATGACCTACATGTAGTTGTTTAGGGTCTTGGGTGTTTGTATATGTGAGTTTCTATGTTTGTAAACGCACCCACGACACAAGTGAAATTCCTAGTGTAGGAAAGCGTTTCAAAGAAAACAAAATTCCTTAAATATACAGTGTGTTTCATACTTAAACAAGATCATGTGTGCAGGAAATTTTGATAAGATTGTCGTTGATCGAACCATATTTATTTGGGGTTTTTTTCTACATTTACGACGCCTGGCGTTGGTTCTTAGTTCCACTAATTTTTTATTTTTATTAGAAATCCAAAACTGTGACAAAAATAAAAGCATTTAGGTACGTCATTCATTTGTACATACATACAAAAAAAGTTTAACATAACTCTTGATAACCTTCTTTTTTTATATATTTTTTACAAATATTCTTCAATCGATGATTTCGATTAGGTAAATCATGGTTGGTCTAACAAAAAAATAATTTTTCAAATCAGTTGGTAAACGTCTACTTAACAAAGAACAAAGAAATGAAAAAGAAATTAAAAGAGAAGGTCATCAAAGAAATTAAAAAGAAATTAAAAGAAAAGGTTATGTAGGTATGTATCTATGTACAAATGAATAATACTTTAATACTTTCTTTGAGTTATGAATGACGTAAATGCTTTTATTTTTTTCCTCAAAAATACCATTAATCTTAAATCCAGAATCTTAGGGGAGTAAGTACGTTAGTGGATACACTGCTGACAAGTGACAAGGTGCGAAAAAAGGACGATTTTTCAATAATTAAGTCCATTATTATTTACTGTAAGCTGGCAACATTGAATGTCAGTGTTCTAGATTCCAGCTAATCTATCTTCGTAAGCTCAACTTTCAACATGAAAAATGAATAAAATCAACGACAGCACCTTTAGAAAAAATCAAAATTGAGATAGAAACAAATGTAATGCTATAGATAGGTACCTGATTCCCTAACCATAAACATTTTTTTTTGGTTCATAAAACCATTGACAAGATTTGTGATTTGAATGAAATGTCAAATTGTTAATGTCATTATTGTCAATGTCAAGTCAACTGCTTGCAAAATATCGCGCGCGCGGTAAGGGAGGACAAGAGACTATCTTAAAATATTAATAAACAGAATTCCAAACAGAATGGCTTCATCAACAGTGCTAAGAGTAAAACGGAGGCTCGAAGAGAATCCGCAAGATACACTAGTGCTTATGTGCAAACGAATTAAAACCGACAAAGAAGAAATATCACCTTCACTGTTCGTGTTTCGGGGAACCGTTGATGATCAGGTAAACAATTATCTATTTTGGAATACTATTAGACTTGAATTGGAATGTCTATTACTGTTATGATCATCTTAGAATAGCTTTAAATTATTTACTATGACCGTTTTGCAATGACTATTTTTTTGACTGTAGTTTGGTTATTTTTCGTATAAAGGATTCAATCAGCGAGTCTTCAGGTAATTTCACCTTCAGTTATCATGACAAATGCGTTTCGCCGGTTTTTACTTCAAATTTATTATGTTTATGTTATTGTTTTCCTTAGCAGTACAGATGCCTGCACATGAACCAATCTGTCAAAATTGTTTAATAGATTTTCAACTTTATTACGAAACTGGAAGGTTTTTGATCGATTGGGAACATTTCAAAGTGTGGGGAATAGGTCAATCTGCTGGCGTTTGTACAAACTGATGTGGAGAGTTCCCATTACATTACTTACAGTTTAATTTTGTGATTAATTCAATTGTCTATTCAGTAATATAATGTTTATCATTTTCTGCACCATGTATTAGTATAGAATAGTTAAAAGTATCCTTATTTGTTTTGTAATAAGGCACAGATCACTATGAGCATCACATTGTATACTTTTTGTAGAATCATCTTGTGCATTGTTTGAAGACAGAACAATTTACCCCTTCATTTTATTACTGTACTAGACTAGCAGCCTGCCCTGGGATTGAATGCTTTCAAATTTTGTATCTATATTGTGGATATGTGGAGCCAGACATATAATGACTTTGTTTTATACCTTTTGTTAGGTATATATGAGGGCAGTAGATCAATAAATATAACACTTTTGTAGTAATTAATATTTTAATTATCAGCTTACACACATAATCAGTACGAGGTAGCGGCAGAGAGAAGGAGGAGACCATAGATCACAAATCACATATAATAACAAGTTTTGGGTAGTGGGCAATTTATCCCCAACACCTTTTAAAATATCTTACCATCAAATCTTCACATTTACAGGAAACCACTCATGTCAAAAACTTACTTCCAAAGACAGACTTGAAACAGCAGTCTATTCCAAATGTAGACACAATAATAGAAAAATTAAGGAAAGAACGCAAAGAGGTTGCATCAAAGAGTCGTTATGAAATTGTCAATTGTTGCCGAGGTTTAAAAGATGCAGAAGACGATGAGGGTAATGAAGATGTATTGAATTTGATAGACCTACAGAAAACTGAGGATAAAGATGGTGATGTACAGTATGCCTATGATCTTTATACTAGCTTGAAGCAAGAATTTGATATCAACATGATTGATAACTTTGTTGGGTAAGCATGTTTCATTGGTAAATAAAATTTTGTTAAAATAACTGCCACACATACAATTATAATTAGCAGAAGATCCCGAAATACTGACAGCGCAATGCTCAGTATTTCTTACACTGCATTGCAAATTACAAGTCTCTGCACCGGAAACAATATGGCGCGATGGTCCAAATCACTGGTCCTGTGTTGTTAAGTTTTATCAAAGGATAGGATAGGCATGTTTTCATTGTTAAAAAATATTTAAGGCAGTTCGCCAAATAGTTGCTCTTCACTTTTTACAAGTACACACATCAAAAGTGTCTAGGGATCAACATATATTTTTGCAATAACTTTTCTCCTGATTGATATTAATTAAAAAATTTTTTTAAGGATTCATCAAATAAAGTGTTTTCGTTTGTCACAGTAACGATAAACCAAGTCACCTTTGCATTAATAAAGAAATTTGCCATTTTCCTAATAAAGGGATTTTTGACATTTGAACCACTAACACAAAAGTTCGAAAAAAAGGCTGAAATAACAGTTTTCTTTAAAATTTTATTGGGTAACTTAAACAATTAATAATCCGTGTTTCTACCGCGAACACTAACAACACAAGAACATCGGTTTGGCATACTCAAAATGAGTTCATCCAAATCACGCTGTGGAATGGCCGCCCATGTTCGTTGCAACAACAAAAAAAGGTCTTCTTGCGACTGGATACCCTCCATATTCGGCAGAGCTCTTCTCTGTAGCATATCCCATGCATGCTCAATCGGATTCAAGTCTGGCGACTGAGCAGGCCAGGGCAGGACATTGATGTTAGCTGCGGCGAGAGTCTGTCTTACAACTCTTGCGGTGTGCGGTCGTGCATTATCATGCATTAACTGAAATAAGGGACCGATTTGCACTTGTAGAGGAACGATGACGTCTGATACAATCGTCTCAGCATAAATTTGAGCGTTGAGGTTGCCTCTGATCCAAATCAACTCAGTTCTTCCGCCGATCCAAATACCCGCCCATACCATGATGGTTCCACCACTATAAGGATGGACTTCCTGGCAGGATTTTAATCGCTGTTGGCGTCCAGGGCTTCTCCAGTGTCGTATACGTCTTGTATCCGGTCTCATACCAAAACGAGACTCATCAGAAAAGCACACGAAACGCCATTGTTCTTCTGCCCAATTTCTGTGTTCAAGAGCCCATTGATATCGAATCCTACGATTGTGCATTGCTATAGGTGGTACCCGTAGCGGTCTTCGGGAATGAAGGTTCACTTCATGCAAGCGGTTTCTGACTGTTTGGTCGCTAATTAAGTTCCCTGAAGAGTGATGAAGCCTCACGGCTAACATCATGGCGGTTATTGTTGGAGCTCTTCGAGTTAAGATTTGAATGTATCGGTCTTGTCTCCGTGTGGTGCAGCGATACCGTCCTCCATGGCGCTCAGCCACGGTACCAGTGCTTCGGTAACGTGTCCAAAGTCGACTGATAATACTCTGACTTGTATTCAGAGCTAAAGCCACAGTACGTTGCCGGGAACCAGCTTCTATCATTCCCACGGCTCTGAGCATTTCTTCCCTGCTTAAATGACGTCGCCGCTCCATAATAACGTTGGTTTTAATCAGTAGTAGGGAAACAGTAGCACTAATAATGTCTTCAATGCGTTGTATGTTTTTATAGGGAAAATATTGACAGCTGATTTTCATCTTTTACTCGAATTTGATTCACAGTTCCTGATTCAAATTATGAAATGCACCAAAAAGGATCCATATAAATTTATAAAATCATAAATTTATTACAAAGCCACATCTCAATCTTAAGAAATCCGCATAAAAATGCTTGATCCCTAGACACTTTTGATGTGTGTATTTAAACTCGGAAGGAGTAGTGGAACAGTCAGGAAAATGAATGATTGACCATGTGATTGGCATTTACCCATTTGCATATGATTTATCACGAATTATTTATAATAATTATAAATAATTATATTATATTATTATATTGTATTTATTTTTATTTTTTTTAATTATTTATTTATTTATTTGTTCTATTCTTATTCAATAATTTATATTACAGTGTAGAAACTGGCCTAGTCCTAGATTCCTATGACCCGTCCCAAGATTCAGATGTTGAAGCTGATGATGATGACGATTCTAATGATGAGAACAACTGGAGGAATGAATACCCTGACTCGGAACCCAGCAGTATAGAACTAGAAGACATGGTGAAGGCCATGGAGAGAGTGGATATTGGTGAGTAGAAAATATATCTTTTTTAGCAATAAGTTTACGGTGAAGCACGCTTGTTTAGAAGTAAATGATTGACTCTTATTTTAGAGACCCCAATTTCTTTAATTATAATTCAGCCTTTAGCCTTTTCCCGATTATATTAGAGTTTGGCTTCCAGTCTTAACAGATGCAGTTGAATGCCATTATTTTACATGGAGAAACTGCCTATCGGACTTCCACAATCTAGTTGGAAGTGAATATTAAATTCTCCTTGGTAATTAATGCTCTATCTTCCATTAGTGAACCAGAATTTGTGACTTGATGCCAAGTCTGTGCAGTTTCCTTAGCAGTCACCCTGTATAAATTTTTATTAAATAATTGTTTGCTAAAATGATCTGATGAATGAAACCACATAGAATCTTTCCATGTTATTTAAAAAACATGTATTTGCATGGTTAGCCCCAAGAGTATAAATAATAATATCGGAATTTATCTTCATAAGACAAGTATGTAAGATAAGTACTCATACTTTTTAGAATCTATCTAATTTACTTGATTGTAGACTGCTAACATTAGATCATGAAACTTATTTACGTTCCTGTCTATAGTTACGCTTTATACTAATTCTATTATGTATATTTTCAGAAGACGACTTATCCAGCGATACAGGGGAAGACAAAATCTATGATGACCCACCAGACTTATTCAACGAAGATGTCCAGAGATACGGAGAGGCATATGCTAAATACAAAGCCAGAGTGCTTTCAGAAAACCCTGATTTATCTAACAGCAAAAGCCTGGTACATTGCACGAAGGTTGATGATGATCCAGGCTATAAAAATGACAGTGACGATGATGGCTTTTATTACGGAGAAGATGAGGATACGGAACAGTTTAAGGAGCAGTATAGAGAGAAAGAATCTTCAGATGATGATCATAGTGTGGATTGAACTGCTGAAAGCTGGTTTCCTAGTCATGTGGTCATGTGAATTCATACTCAAGTTTAAATTGAAGTTGCATCTGTGATTTGAAGTTACAGATATTGGCCATAAAGAATGCTCATAGATACTTATAAAGTGACTAGCTGACCAATGTCCACTTCGCTTAGCGTCATTTTTTTTAATAGTTATGACTATAGGGGGGTGAAAAATACTTTGTGATCATACATATCATACGCAAAACATGTCCGGTTCGCTCGACATTTTTTTTAACAGTTTTTTCAGTGTAGGAGAGTTAAAAATACTTTATGATCATACATACAAACATATCATTCTTACCAAATAAAAAAAAACGGAAAAAACAACAAAGGTTTCCGAGGAGTGTAACAAGTCAGTTTTACAGAGTTAACTTTGTCGCAAGAAGCCCACACTAACTACAAGAAGTCACACAGGTAGTGTGTGACAGAGATAAAAAACTAGCTTCTTTTTTCAAAGTTCGATGTGCATTCTGTATGGCCAGTATCTGTAAATATTTTTATGAACCTAGGGTTAAACAAAATAAAAACATTTTTACATTTTATGCCGATTTTTATTGTTGTAAAGTAATTACATTAATTGGTTATACAAATTGGATGTGATCAGAAATTTTGAATTTCGATTTTCATTTTTTAAATATCTATTCTACATAATAATGAGTATATGAATACGGAAATCTGCATCAATTAGTTATTTTCCATAATAAACATTCTTAGAAAATATACATCACACTATTCCCTTTTGATGGGTAAGCAGGGGTTCACACCTCCCCTATTAAATTCCTATTTAATAGGCGCAAAATCTTTAGAAAAATTTTGAATAACTACTAATGCAGGATTCCTAGTAAGTATGATTGAACAAAATGATGGATGATGGGAACTTCTTCCTTCCTGAGTTAGTACAGGAGCAGGTGTTCAAGTTCGCTCATATTTTCACCATGGGCGTGGTTGGGAATGATCAGTCCCAGGCCTGGGGGCTTGGTGTCGTCAGCTGAAATCATAAAAATAAATGATTGAGTAAATAAAAACGAATAGTGAAATATTGGTTGTGTTCTGGATGATTATATTTTGCTCTTCCACTTTCTCCCGTTTGTGGGGTAAATTTTAAAATTTCTGATGTCCATTTTGTTGTAACGACTGTTTGTGCAAAAAATATTTTAGTACTGGTTTGTAGTTTCATAATTGTATTTGTTGAGTTTGACGATAGCACAACTTCATTTCGTGGCATTAAGAGTGGTTTTCGTAAATCATTTGTTACTTGACTCGTAGTTTCACGCAAACTTGACAAAATTAGCAGTTGATCAATTTTCAATTTCATTTATGAAACTATAAGGTGGTAAATTGATGTAGGTACAGAAAAGTATTCTGGTATTAGTTGGTAGTATTTGTATTTGAGGTGAGGGTAGGTGAGGGATTGACGGAAGCACATCTTTATTTCATGGTAGTAACGGTTATTTTTGCAATTGTTTCACGTAAGATTTACCAAGTTAGCGATTGCATTTTAAAGCTATAAGGATGATAATTGATCAACAGCGAATATAGAAATTATGGAAAGGCTTACCCATCTCCTTGATGTTCTCAATGATGCAAATGATCAGGATCATGTACATCGGCTTGCTGTTCACCTTCTGGAACACTCCGTTCTCCAGCTCAACACCGGTGCACTGCAGCTGGACTCCTGTCTCCTCAATCACTTTGTTCCTGTAAAGGGAAAAGGAAATATTGTTGGTAACTCTGGAAGGCATACATAATAATAATCCCACCATGTCGTTTTCGGCTACGGCGACCGTTTCATCACTAACCTACTGGCGTCTGTCATGGGCTCTCATGTGAAATGTCTGGGATAAGTTTGGTTTCTTCAAGCCATTATAGTTATTTGAACTCGGTAAGTGGGGTCCATTCATAGATTACTACAGTAATGAGGGTGCTGCTTCCAAGGGAGGTAGCCACATCGTGACGCGTCTCTGTTGGCTTGAGTCCTGAGGCTCCGGGTTCTTACCTATCAACTTAAATAGCCTATAATGTTATTCCCACTTCTGGGACATATCTGTGAGTGCAAAATGGGCTGTGATCCTCCACACGGGCCACGCAAACGGCAACAGAAAGGAGAAGCTGTTTTTACTCAGTATGTGTCTGACAGTCCCTTCTGGTCACGAGGGCGGCGAGAAGGGTGGGAGGACTTATTTGGTGGCATTCCAAAAAAAAAAAAAAACAATTGTCCCTGGCTGCCTTGCACAGCTAGTCTTATTGAAGACCTCTTTAAAGTCTCTTCAGGTATAAGTCCTTAATGGGCGACTCGCTGTCCGACCATGCCCGGGTCGACGGCGCGTTGTGTTCCACGCGCGCCTCAAAGAGTGTCAGCATAGTGACGGGGCCTGTAGAGGGCCAAAGCCTGCTGGGGTCGCGGGACCAAGGGATTACCGTGACCCCGGTACGTAAAGGGCTAGTGAAGGACACCGTGGATTTTAGTCAGTACAAGTCTGACAGTATGGGTGGGAGGACTCATTTGATGATTTTACCACGATAAAAAAAAAAAGGTATACGTCCTAACAGACACCCTGCTTTGTGCCCCTTATGGTGACCACTGGGGTAGTTTTGGTGAGATAAGAATCCCACGATCCCAGGTCTGATTTCCGAAGGCCTTAAAAAAATTCGTTCTTCAAAAGAAAACAGTACCTAATTCTGGGCCCTATTGTACTATTATAACTTAAATGAACCAACTACTTCAGTAATACAACACAAGATCAGTTTGTAAACAATAGTTTTTACGCATTTTCGCATGTAAGTATTAATTTCCATCGCATTTGCCTATTCCTACAATTTACAAATCCCTTTTTCGCATAAATACTAGATAAATCATAAAAAAAACTAGGTACCAATTTCTAGATATTATTAACTAATTAAAAAAAGTCAGCAAATACTTACAATTTATCCACCATGGTCTGCCTAAAAGCAGGCGTCTTCCAATTAGTATGCTCGTAGTACGACGTTGCAGCCGCCGAAGACGTAGACTTGACCTTTTCAATCGCCATTTTTCTCATGAACACTAGCTCAAAGAATATGGACAAGGTGCTCAATAAACGATGAATGTATCCAGTCTATGGACTGTGCCTTGTGCGACCCTCGACGACACGTGACTTGGGGCGAACTGAAGAACCATTAATCAATGATTCGCGCTTGCGCGGTAACTGGGCCGCACGGTGCAAGGAGTTCAGAAGTGCAGTGCAGCATAGTTTTGTAAACAATATTAAGAACTTACTTGTGTAATCTTGGAAATAAATTGTAAAGAAATAAAAATAACTTGAATAGGTATATCTAACGGTGTTCGCATAGATAGTTTGAGTTTTGGGATTAATTTCTGAGTTTATTTCAAGTTGTTGAAATTATTTTTAATAGTGTTGAACTGCAGTACTGCACTTCGCTTCGTGATGGCCCCTCCAACACCCACGCCACGCCTTGGTGTTCTTAAAAAAAAAAGATTCTCGCGTTTTTTTCCTTTTTGGTATCTATTTTTACATCGGCTAATTAAACTCGGTAGAATTTACTTTTTAATTTATGGTGTCGGTAGGACCCGGCAAAACTGAGGAATGCTGACTTCACGTTTTTTTCCTAGAGAGAGTTGGGCAGAGGTGTGCATATTTACATCGGCACACTTTTTTTTTTTTCGTGGTAAAATCGTCAAATGAGTCCTCCCACCCAGGGCAGGGCGGGAGGGACTGTCAAACTTGTACTGACTAAAAGCCACGGTGTCCTTCAGTAGCCCTTTACGTACCGGGGTTACGGTAATTTGTGAGTCCCGCGACCCCGGCAGGCTTTGGCCCTCTAAAGGCCCCGTCACTATGCTGACACTCCTTGAGGCGCGCGTGGAACACAACGCGCCGTCGACCCGGGCATGGTCCATGGTCGGACAGCGAGTCACCCATTACTCGCCGCCCGCATGCCCGCGCCTACGGTGGCCGGAGATCGTCTTGCGACGTCCGTCGCCGTGGGCGTCTACCACTGCGGCTGGGGTGGAGGGAGGACGCTGTCCTCTGCCTCACGCAGCCCGCCTCCTCCTTCGCGAGGATGACTGCTTCGCAGAAGGAGGCGACCGCTTCCCACTCCGTCTCGCCCTGCAGCACATCGGCACACTTAGGTATCTACTTTATATTTCACCACTCTGTTTCAGTATTTTTTTCAAATTGCCGCGTTCTAGTATTTTATCCTGTACAGGTATGTTGACAGTATAAATAAATTGCAAATCTAATAAATCCGTCGTTTTTAAAAATAATGGATACATATTTTTTCTTTTGTGAAATCAATGCATATTTACGACGATATAACGTATCAAAATTCGAGAGCGGGGGCTTTTTTTTTGTTTTTTTTTTTATCGAGGTAAAATTATCAAATGATTCTTCCCACCCAGGGCAGAGCGGGAAGGACTGTCAGACTCGTACCGACTAAAATCCACGGTGTCCTTCAATAGCTCTTTACGATCCGGGGTCACGGTAATTCGTGAATCTCGCGACTCCGGCAAGCTTTGGCCCTTTAGAGGGGGGCCCCGTCATTTTGCTCACACTCTTTGAGGCGCGCGTGGAACTCAACGCGCCGTGGACTAGTGTCAGTTTTAAAAGTGTTGTACCTATCTTCGTAAATTTTGTTGTACAGACGCCAGAACATCAACCTTTGACGTAGGTTGACAGATTTCTTTACTAGATTTTCAACCTTATCAGAATATAGGAAGGTTAATGTTCGATCGGTAAAATTTTACAGATTCGGGTAGCCTGCTGGTGTCTGTACTTTACAAAAGAAAAAACATGTGTTCATTTTTTTTTCTAAATCTAACTGAGCACATACACAAACACCGAGACTCGGAACAATTGCTTGTAGTCATACAAATCCCACCAAAAACATTAAATGTAAAAAAATGCCAAGTCTCTCGATGCAGCAGTATGGAGGGAGCGACTGTCGCAACCGAGGTCCGGGCACGCCGCAATCGCGGCGGTAAGACCCCTCTTTGAGGAGTGGCTGGATAGGCGTCACGGCGTCCTTACCTTCCGCATGACGCAGGTCCTCACCGGACACGGAAGTTTCGGGAGGTTCCTGTGTCTGATAGGGAGGGAAGAAACGCCTGGGTGTCACCACTGCAAGGATCGTCCGGAGGACACGGTGGAGCATACGGTGCAGGACTGCCCCGCTTGGGCAGAGCACCGCCGTGTCCTCACGACGGCGATAGGCGGAGACCTCTCGCGCCCGGCATTGGTCGAGGCCATGCTGCGGGGCGAGACGGAGTGGGAAGCGGTCGCCTCCTTCTGCGAAGCAGTAATGCTCGTGAAGGAGGAGGCGGGCCGCCTGAGGGAGAGGACAGCGTCCTCCCTCCATCCCAGCCGCAGTGGTAGACGCCCACGGCGTCGGACGTCACAGGACGATCTCCGGCCACCGTAGGCGCGGGCATGCGGGCAGCGAGTAATGGGCGACTTGCTGTCCGACCATGGACCATGCCCGGGTCGACGGCGCGTTGTGTTCCACGCGCGCCTCAAAGAGTGTCAGCAAATTGACGGGGCCTGTAGAGGGTCAGAGCCTGCCGGGGTCGCGGGACTTACCCATCACCGTAACCCCGGTACGTAAAGGGCTCGTGAAGGACACCGTGGATTTTAGTCAGTACAAGTCTGACAGTCCCTCCCGCCCTGCCCTGGGTGGGAGGACTCATTTGATGATTTTACCACGCAAAAAAAAAAAAAAAAGTCTCTCGATGCAGTCTTTCCATCGTAAAAAGTTTTGAGATCTCATAGAAGCCAAGTCCTATTCAAATTATTTTGTAGTTATAAATCAACATTTAGTAATTGTATCAATAGTTTTCTTTATATTATAATTATAGTGACTTGGCAATGAGCACAAGAAGAAACAAAACGGCATATTTGGAGTTGAAAGTCACACACCGCATGCGTAAACATTAATATCACAAAATTAATTTTCTTTTGGTTTATCCGTGTCGTCCCAACCGAATTTCGGCAACGGCAGTCAGTCTCATCCAAGACTAGTAAACTGCGCAGGACATAAATTATAATGCACAAGTGTGTACGCAAACACTAGTGTTAGTGTACTCTCGGTTCATTTACTTTCATAAAGCGATGGCCCGTAAGGTATTATTTATTATTGTATTGGAGCATGTAGTCGGTAGTGGCCATCATGATCCACACGTAACAAATAATCTGATCACAGGTCTCGTCAGTAACATTTGCACATAATTCCAGGCAGCAAGCAGCTTTTAATTGGTGCTCATTGCCAAGTCACTATAATTATAATATAAAGAAAACTATTGATACAATTACTAAATGTTTATTTATAACTACAAAATAATTTGAATAGGACTTGGCTTCTATGAGATCTCAAAACTTTTTACGATGGAAAGACTGCATCGAGAGACTTGGCATTTTTTTACATTTAATGTTTTTGGTGGGATCTCATTTATTTTTTGTAAGTGTATTTCTTTCTTTTTTTTTAGGTGACCTCATAATTTCTTGGACTTCAGCTACTGCTTTGCTTAGAACCCATTCTCTATCTCTATCTATTTTGTTTCTTTTCAACGAACTAAATAAACATAAATCTACTAACTTACAAACTAAATAACACGTAAACAACTAGATATTGTAACTATGTCTATGTTATATTAATAAACTATTTGCCTAAATAACTGTTTCAGTAACAATAATAAATCTACTATCTAATCCGGCTAACTTAAATTCTCCGAATATAGCTCTTTTTTTTTATCGTGGTAAAATCATCAAATGAGTCCTCCCACCCAGGGCAGGGCGCACACAGGCGAAAAATCAATAAAAGTCGGACAAAACCTAAAAAATTAAAAGTACTCCAAACAATTAAAACCCTGTTTTACCGACAAGTCTGATAAACAATACACGCTACCTGCGCACGCGGCGCGACCCTTTTCTCGTCTACGCGCCTGGATCTCAGTCCAAAGTTCGACTTGACAACAGCGGATGTGTTTAAGAGTGAAAGTGTTGCTTTTAATTATTACGATTTCTATAGTTTGCTTCGTGAACGTCTTTGTTTTTTCGATGGATTCACTTCCAGGATAAACTACTTTTTAAGAACTACTTTTGACAGTAATGTTTGATATTTTAAATTAAAAAAAATAATGACTCTGACATTGTATTGTTTTGCATATTTTTAAACTTCACAAAAGGGTATAGTGTAACTTCCCGAGAGATCCGGCTTTGATATTAGTATTTTAATAGAGTATAGACTTTGTTCTTCAATATACAATCACAGTTTTATGCGACCGTAAGCGTCCGCTTAAACAAAATTGTCTTTTTGTCGACCACTTCTGTATTGGACTTAGTCTACGTAAAACAAAACAATGTCTTGCCTAGAATCGATTACTTAATTGGTGCTAAATATTGGTTTCATATTGTTTTAGGATCAACTGACGAGGAAGTGAGCTTTAGCAGAAAGACTCTAATTGCCTACTATAGGGAGGAAACTTCCAAAAAGGAGCAAGATAAAATGTCTTATTTGGAAAAAAAAAGTACAATATGCTCTGAAAGTGAATGAACTTAAAGATGAAATAAAGGGGTCCCTAAGAAGATTGGTGAGTGATTATAAGACAAAACTTCTTCAAGCACACAGAAATTTTTCTCGGTGTGTTAACGCCAATAAAGACTGGTTCAATACCTACATTACATTTCCTGTTGCGACTCATACTCGAAAGATTAGTGGCAGCCTTGGTGGCCGACCTTATAAGAGCTTTGAAGAATGTACCGAACGCACAAAACGTAGAAAGACAGAAGATGTTCGAAAACAATTAGAACCTGAAGAACTGGCTTTTGCAGCCCAGGTAGAATATCGTGCACGTGGTGATATCCAGACATCAAAGATAATCAAGCAAGTTTCTCTGGCTGGTGCAAGTAGCAGTTTTAACGTTCCCAAAACACACGCAAGCCTTTCGTCAGACAAAGCGTTATCCTTGGTAATTGAAGGACAATTGTCTAAATTTCAGTACAACACTTTGCGAACTTCGGCAATGGAGATGAACTGCAGTCTGTATCCTAATTATGAGACTGTAACTGAAGCAAAAAAAAGGTGTTACCCTGAAGGTATTTTTTGCACCGAAACTAGTGCTAAAGTTCCTCTGCAGAATTTAATGGACCACACTGCACAAAGGTTATTTTTGTCTCTTAATGAAGTCATACAATCGCTTACAAAGGATCAGTTACAAAATCTTCGCCTGATATCAAAATGGGGGTGTGATGGATCGGGCTGCCATTCCGAGTATAAACAGAGATTTGAAAATGTCGAACAGTCTGATGCAAATATGCTTATTACTTCTATTGTGCCAGTTCAACTCGTGTGTGATCATGGCAAAACTGTGCTCATCTGGCAAAATCCTCGCCCCTCCTCACCAAGGTATTGTCGTCCGCTGAAATTAGAGATGGCACATGAAACTGCAGAACTATCAAGATTAGTAGCTCAAAGTGTTCAATCCGAGATTGACGTTTTATCACCAACAATAGTTTTAATGGAGGAAGAATGTGTAGTTAAACACAAGTTGATAATGACCATGGTTGATGGGAAGATGATAAACGCCTTAACTGACACGAAATCTGCCATGCGTTGCTACATTTGTAAAGTCACCTCGAAAGACTTCAACAGGATAAAATTCTGCATGTCAAAGCCGATCCCTGAAGAAAACCTTAATTATGGTGTTTCATCGCTACATGCATGGATAAGGTTTGCGGAGTTCATATTGCATCTAGGCTACAAATTAAATGTTGCGAAATGGCAAGCAAGAGACGCACACAGTCAATCCTTGGTAGTAGCTGAAAAGCGCCGCATACAAACAGAATTTTGGCAAAAACTTGGGTTACATGTTGACAAACCAAGACAAGGTGGAGGTACATCGACTGATGGTAATACTGCACGTGCCATTTTTCAGCATGCAGAAGAAGTTGCTGAAATAACAGGTGTAAATCATCGGCTCATAAATCGACTGCATACCATTTTAAAAGTAATGTCTAGTGGTTACAAAATCAATGCGGTCAAATTCAAGGCGTTTTGCACCAAAACAGCTTCTTTTTTTGTGATGAATTACCCATGGTATTATATGTCAACAACACTACACAAGGTACTTATCCATGGATCAAATATATTAGAGAATTCTGAAATAGCCATAGGGTTAATGAGCGAAGATGCACAAGAAAGTCGAAACAAAGATGTGCGAAAGTACAGAGAGCGCTTTACAAGAAAATTTTCAAGACAATTAGCCATGGAAGACACTTTTAACAGACTTATGGTGTCTTCCGATCCCTTTATAACAGGACTAAGGAAACTAATCGCAAAAAAATCTGTTTCCATGTGCCCAGACGTTTTAAATCTATTGGATGAACCAAATATTACTGAAGATGTATAATAAATGTGTCAAAAATGATATATATTTGTTTTTCATCACATACCAACCCTTATGTGCCCATTTTCTAGAATAATAATGAATGTTTAGGTTTTGTCCGACTTTTATTGATTTTTCGCCTGTGTGGGGCGGGAGGGACTGTCAGACTTGTACTGACTAAAATCCACGGTGTCCTTCAATAGCCCTTTACGTACCGGGGTCACGGTAATCCCTTGGTCCCGCGACCCTCCGAATATAGCTACAATATTTTTTTGGTTTCGAAATGGTTTTTCATAGGTAGATGGCGCTATCAAATGAAAATTATCGAATTATTTTAAAGTACTACTTATACTGCGCTCGGTAACGAAACCATAGCGCGATTCAGACAGGTACAACGCCATCTATCGAGCGCGCATACAATCGAAATTTATCGCAATACAATGGAGTCTTAGCTTTATTAATTTAATGAATTATGAACTTTATGTATTAATTAATTATAGTCTATGTATTACATTTATATTATTCTTTTCCATTCTATGTATTTATTCATCCAATTGAATACTTAAACAACGAACAAAGTTAACAATGCAGTCAAAATCCATACATAATGTTCTTGCCAAACCGCAAATATAAAATTGTTTTCTATGGTATATTATTTTTAATGTTTTTATAATTTTTCCTTTATATGTGGCTAATGACCTATCTTGGTGCAAAATTTGAAGTTTCTAAGTCTGCTAGAAGTACCTTAGATTTTTGATGATCGGTCAGTGAGTCAGTGAGTCAGTGAGTCAGTGAGTCAGTGAGTGACAAAATGGTGTAACTTTGATCGACCGTAACTCCTAAACTATTAATTCAATTGGCATGTAATTTCGAACTTAAGCTTGTTCTAATGCCTACTATTGATCACCGAAAACCTAAACTCCTAGCTTTGTCCACGTCGAAGATATAGGGGGGGCGAAACAGCCGCGAATCGCATCGAGAAAAGATGGTACGGCCGTGCCCGTTTTGTTCGAGACTTGGCTGGGGCACTGCCGTGCCCCCAGATATTTGTTCCGTGGGGGAATCGAACCCACGATACGCAGTGCAGCATTCAATCACTCAGCCACTTTACAGTTTGCCATTAAATATTCCACAACAAATATTCCACAACAATCACACAACGCCATCTAGTCCCAAGCTAAGCAGAGCTTGTGTTATGGGTACTAGACAACTGATAAACATACTTATATATTTCTAAATACATACATATGTATTATAGATAAATTACACCCAGACACAGAACAAATGATCGTGCTCATCACACAAGCATTTGTCCTGGGTGGGAATCGAACCCACGACCTCCGGCATAGCAGTTAGGGTCACTAACCACTAGACCAACAGGCCTGTCAAAATATTAACGCAATAGTTTTAATGAAATATTCTATTCTATGTACTACTAGTCAAATCTCTAAGCAGTCGTTGTAGAAAGTTTTTGAAAAAAAAAGACTTGTAGATTATCTGAGACGATGACTTAGTATAGAATACATTGGACACAAATGACTCCTGTCAACTTGACATTTAATAGGTTTGTTCCCACTTGCATCGTTCTACTGTTGTTGCAGTCAACCAGCTGTGCTCAAACTTTTTTGGAAAGCGAATTTTTTGAGAAAAATCATGTGCATTCTTTAATCATAGGTAGGATTGCCATCACCTAAATTGTCGGCCCCGGACAAAGACTTCAAAAACCCCGGACATTTGGGTAAAATCATATTTTTTCCCCGGACGCCCTAGAAAAATATATTATTGAAGTTGAAAGTTAAAACAAGGATGTTTAATTATGGTTTTAATTTACTGATAACATTATGGAGCTTTATAACTAACTGTTTAATAGAATAGTCTTTTTCTATATATTTAATCAACATAACAAAAACAATAAAAAGAAATACTTATCCATAGGAGAATAGAGATCGTGCTTTTTAGCACTCAATTAAAAAAATTAAAAGTCCGGGTTTTACCCGGACATTTATTGGGTAAATCCCCCCGGACGCCCTCCAAACTAGGAGAAATCCGGGGAAACCCGGACGGATGGCAGCCCTAATCATAGGTAATCATGTTACAATGTAAGTGTATACTGTGACAAAAGAAAAAAAAAATGTATGAAACTACTTCTTATTTTTCATCAATATAAGATCATTTTCGGCGTCCGTGTACGGTAATTTCGGTACGGTAACTAACGTAATTTAAACTAATTGTAACTAATTTTAATTAAAAACTACTACGGTAAATAACGGTAATTTATTTTGGTAGTACACATAATTGGTCTTAGAAGAGGTGTATTTTGTCTCAATATTACTAGTATTCTCGTGGAATCAATCCAAAGGCTTTATGGAGTCCCAGGGCTCCGCGGAGGATACTTTGAGAATCGCTGTACTAAACAGTTCTACAACAAATGGGATTTTTTTCTATCAATGGTCCTACGGCTAGGTGTGACAAAATAGTAGAATTAATGGGCCTCTTTATTCCCACTTGTTGCAAATTTGGCCACCGAAAAAATTGTCCTTCGTTGGCTCTGTAGCGTACATACCCGTCAACAAAAACTACACTAGCGCCATCTATGCAACGACGGAAGAACTAAGATGTCTACATCGCGCAATTGAAGTTATCCGCGAGTTTAGAAGACACAGAACATTCCGACAATAAATGTCGGGCAGAAAGCCGACCAGACACAACACCCGTCTGGTCGGAAGATACCTTCCTTTTCACCGTGGTAGTGAGGAATTTTCCACTCTGTTCCTCCTACCCCAAAGCTCAAATCCCGTTCACATTTCACGGGTCAAGTCAAGGGAAAAGATGCTGCGTTTTAATAGCGACTCAAAATCTAATTTTATTACACGAAAATATACACATTTGCGGTATCATTGTATCACGTCGCCGTCGCGTTGCGTCGCGTCTCGGTGTGAACTGATCGTATGACTTGAATTCGCGACCAATAAGTATTTAGTTCTTATTCTACAACAGAGATGGCTCTAGTAGTTTCATTTTAAAGATTTGTTTCTTTGGTCTTCGTAAAGTAGTTGTCGATGGGCTGGTACAGTTGTGTGTGATTTTATTTATGGATATGTTGACATCATCAAATCCAATTAGTCTGTCAGCTAGAGTTTAGAAAAATAATGCACATTTTTGTTAAATCGATGCAAGTTTGTTTACAAGTATCAACTGTACTTGCTTGTGACGTATTGGCAATTTTAAAGTGTCGTATCTTCGTCAATTTTGGTTTACGTTAAAAGAAAAATACCTACGTGTCAAATATTTTTCATAATTAAATGACGGACTACCTAAATAGATTTTTTCAGTCAAGTACAATACTTAGTTGGCATTTACTATAGCCTTTTTTTGTCGACTTCACGAGTATGTTCTTATTTCACAAGAGAGATGGCGCTAGTAGTTTCATTTCAAGGGTTCGCTTTTTTTAGTTGTTTTAAAGCGAATGCGAATGTGCTGTATTTTCGAGCGCTTTAATTAATGCTTTGTGTTTAATGTAGAAATAATTGGTAACTGGTTTTTTTAAACCTATACAATAAGCTATTTTACTAAAAAGGAAATATTCGTCGGAAAGATTGATCATCAAAAAATTGGACACGTATTTTTTCTTTTGCTACATGAACCAAAGTTGACGAAGATACAACGCTTCTAAAATTCACAAAACGTCACTCGGTCGGTACAATTTTACAAGCGTTATGACGTCTCAAGCCCCCCTCTCCCGAATTTGGAAGCGTTTTATCTTTGTCAATATTAACTGACTTAAAACAAAAAATACGTGTCCATTATTTTTCAATATTCTAACTGACGGACTCTACAGATTCTCAATTTATTTATACAGTAAAATACTCTATTGAAAGCGTGTCTTTTGTCATCACCGTCAACAATTTTAGCCTAGGAATCGAACCCAGGACTTAGCAGTGATTACAATCAGTGAGGCAATTCACGTTTGCTCTCTATAGTTCTGTTGAGATTGTGGAGTTGAGAAACGGAGAAATATTATACATAATATTATAAGATTGCATCACTGAATAGGAGTAGAGATTTGGGCGATTATTTCTCCGTTTTTTTACTCCGTACCATATCCCACTAGTTATAGTTTTTTTTTTAATTTCGATGTGTTTCTGCACAGGGGATAAATAAAAAAGAATAATTAATATGTGATAAATAATTTATTGTCTGGCGGTATTTTTACAATATCATTGTATGCCTACATCAGTTTACTTTTCATTAATTGTTATTATCACTTTAATTCAACGTCTTAATATAATAATGTTGCATTTTAAACATTGGTAGGTACAAAATGGATGCCTTAAATGATTTTTTTGTTGAACGTTGCGAAATATACAATTATACATAGTTGAAACTATTTAAAAAGTCGCGTAGCTTTAATTATTTTTCTTTCTCAATGAATACAAGCATTATATTTTGATTATAATTATGTATAAAAATTAGAAAAAAAAAGTGATTTGGCAGAAACATTTTTTTTTAATCCAACAAGTTTTAAATTTAAATAAAATAATTTAAGACACCCACTAAACACACGAAACAAATAAGGATTCTATTCGAGATGACGCCCCTACATTAAAAACTATGTTTTTACTGAGAACACAGTTATGGCACATAACATCAGATGCTGTGTTTCGTTATTTATTTTTTACATAATATGTCATGATTTTTTTTTACGTTTATTCTACTGATTGTAATGTCATCTGCAGAAGTGACTTTTATGTAAAAAATAATCATCAGAAGCAAATTAAAATGAATAACAAAAATTATATGCGTTACAAAATCTCAAGTTTTTTTGTTTTTTAATGCTGTTCAGCATTGCATTTTTGTGAGACTTGGTTTAAAGTTATTTTTGCGAGAGATAGATTCGAGCAGTATTACCAACATAATATTATTATATATTTTTTTATCATTTCACATGTCAAAATACTCAGAGAAAAGTACGAGTCTTATTTTAAAGTCACTTCTGCCAACGACTGTCCACTAAATACGTTATAATGGAAGATCGACAACATTTTTGTTTTGTACCTATATTTTTAATCGCAACACTGATTCGAGACTCATTCCTTTACAGACAGACAAAACATAAAAGTTACACAAATTACAATAATTATACGTAGGGAACAAGTCTTGTAGTCACTTAATCTACAACTATATTTAATGAGATAACTATAAATGCAAATTACGATTAATCTAGCGATGCTTTGGCATTGACAAAACATGGTATTTTACTCTGTGTCCAGTATATTTTGACATTCCAAGGTGGCGTTACTTTGACAGCTAATGTCAAAATTCTGTTTGTTTGTTTTTTCGCCATGTCTCAAAATATACTGGGCACTCAGTATTTTTTTTTATTAACACTTACGTTTTGATACTTTTAGTTCGGGGAATGATAAATACTGTGGTTAGCCAGTTTAACACTGTTTAAGAAAAAGAAAAAAATACCATTCTAAATGTGTTTGCGTTGTTGTAAATGATAAGATGATAATTATTGTAAACTTTACATAATTTTGAAAACTGAAAATATTTAGTTTGGATGGAAGTTTTACTGGAGAAGATTTTCGTGATAATTGTTATTTTGTTTTGTTGATTAAAATGATGTAGACAAAAGTAACTTTTTTTCAGATATGAAATTCGCTCCATTTTACAGCGATTATTGTTAAATAAAAAGGTAATATTTCCTCGTGTCATGAGCACGCTGAAGAAACCAGAAAATGGCAAAAATGTTCGTTAAAAAAATGTTTGTAAAAATGACACTGGTAAATTAAATGGAATCAGCACCTGCTTTAGGGAGTAGATAAATTCGCCTAATAATTAATTAATATTAAACAAAAATTAACAACAAAAATCGAACAATCACTTAGAACGAATGGTAATAATATTTAGTAATATCTTTACATATATTTACAATTTTGGTAATATTTTTTAACCGTATACTAATACAAAGACGAAGTTTAACTTTTAACTAGAGAATTTACAATAACAGAGTAACAAAAATCTTATAATATTGAGGGCTTGTATTTACATGAGCCAATATATTAAGAATTTTTAAACTTTTTGTACTCATATAAGCCCATACTCATTTGAGTACAAAAAGTTTTGAAGGAATAGTAAAAACACATAATTAGCTTTAGTTACACCTTTTATGTATGATATACATTGAGACATACATAGTCCTTATTATTTTACAAGACAGATTACATTGGCGTAACGCAAGCTAACATTATATTCTTGCTTTTTATAGTTTTTATAATATAACATTGAATCGAAAATTTCAAACATCGATTTGGCATTGATATGCAGTACAAGTTTAATTTTAATAATTATTAATTTATTGCACATTTAATTTTATTTTTATTTCAAAACGAGAGGATACATTCTTATTCTAGGATAATTACAAGAAATTCCGGTGAAGCAACTTAAGCATTTATGTTTTTGCGAGCAATATTTTGAAAGTACAATAATTTGTTATTAGCAGGACTTTCAATCAATAACTATGACTTGACATTTCATCAAAAAATAAACTGTGTTATAATATCTATGGTCCTTTACAAACTTTTGGGGATGAACTTTTGATATCAGAATAACAGATGGCGCTAGCAGTAGCCAAGTCATAGAAGTTATGTCAAGATTTTTGATGAAATATTAGCGTGTTTCCTGCATCACTTGTAACAGATCTGTACGCCAAGAACCCTAGAAACAAATTCATAGCACAGGCGTGTCAGTGACCCTCGCAGGAGTAGGCACGTTATTATTGGCCGTCGCATCCTGGTTATTGGCAGTACAATAGAACTGCTTGTGCGCCTTATAAGTGTTCACATACTTGAAGGAAATGTCGCAAGACTTGCAATAGTTCGGAGTCTCCTCTAGTTCCGTATCTGGTTCCTTTTTGATGTCAACTGTGGTGGGGGGAGGGACGGGGGAAGTCTGTTCCTCTTCCGGTTCATCGGTAGCATGGACCAGGCGGGCGTGTCTGACCACGTTGCCCCGATATGTGGAGGTGTATGCGCAGCTACCGCAGCGATGGACGCGCTCGCCGCCCACTGCTGGGCTTGGGGAAGTCGCCTCACGACTGTCCTCTTCTAGAACGCAGGAGATGTAGCTCTCTTCCTGGGGACAAAGGGTTTCTAGGTTAATATGATTCACGGATGCTGGTAATTAGACACTTACGTGTCAAAATAATTGCATATTAGAAATCTTTGGAAGCTATCAAATTTGTATAAAATACTGCTGCGGAAGATGTTAATCAGTATAGAGAATACTTTAATGTTCTAAAACTTTTCTAGTAGGTAAGTTATTTTGTGATACAAACTTACCTGTAAATCAGCCGGCTTCTTGTTGTTAAAGTGCATGCGTATATGAGTCCGCATGCCTCTCAGCGTGTTGCCTCTATACCGGCAGATGGTGCAGCGAAAGGCCTTGACTCCAGCGTGCGCGTCCATATGACGCTGTGCAGCCGCCGCCGTCGGCGACACCACATCGCAGCACGGGCACTTCCAACCACCCTCAGACCCTGAAGTAGGTCGAGGAGCCTCAGGAACACTTCGAGGAGACCGCGTCTCCCGCTTTGTGCAGTAGAAAGATTGATGAGTCGTCAAGTTGTCCAGCGAACTGAAGTGGATTCCACACGCTAGACAGATCAGCTGACGGTACTGTGGTGGCGGACCAGGTTCCGGAGGTGCAGGACTCGCGCGCTCTTCGCCACCACCCGCTGAACAGTAGTGTCGCTTGTGGATCCGATAGTTCTCGTACTTACAGAAAACAATGTTGCACTCTTTGCATTTTGACACTCCCTGCTTCACAAGCACTTGGGGAGATGCCGCGGTAACTGGTAGTTCAGACGCGAGTCGCAATGCTAGAGCCGGAGGAAGAATCGCAGGAGGAATGATTGGAGTGAATTTCTCTTCAGGAGGCGATGGCACACTCGGAGGCTTTGGAGTTGGCCCTCGAGAGTTTAATCTCCTTCGCTTTGGTGAGCTTTCTTGGCTTGGCGATGAAGAACGTCGAGAAGGAGATGGCGTTCCTGGAGATCCTGGAAGCGAAGGAGCGCATACGATCTGCTCGGGAGTCGTTGATCGGAGTCTATTCTCTTTTTCATGCTCATCAGTTACCACTGATTCTGGTGACCGTCGCACACTAAGATCCAAAGGGGTTGCGCCATCTCTTGATGACTCTCGAGGCCGGTTGGCTGATTTTAAAACCTCATTTTCTTTTCCTTCCGCGTTTATGTTTGCCAGTGCCCGACTGATGGGTTGAAATGTACCATTTGGTAACAGAAAGCATGGCGTATCTGGGTCAGGTAATGTCGTGCCGGGTAGAGTGCTGGCGCCCCGTAATAACGAGTAGGGCACTATGAGAATGGGATTCGTGGGTAACGCTAATGCGTACTGGTTCTGGTTTTGTGCTGGAGGCGTGGCTCCTGGCGACGGCGGCGCAGACCCTGACGTGGCGGAGCCGCCTCGAGCCGCAGCTAAGGCTTGTTTCACAACTTGTCTTGTGCTGCAGTAGTGTTGTTTATGAGCTCGGTAAGTTTTGATAGAGCTAAAGCGAATATCACAATCGGCACAGTAGCGATCCTGTACCGGTGGACCCTCCGTCACTTCACCGTTAGAGGTCGGCGTCGGAGCGGGGGTACCACTGCTGACTGGAGATGAGGAGTGCATCCTCATGTGGCGGTTCAAACTCACTTTCTTATCTGCACTATACGAGCAATAAGTGCAAGCATATTGCTTGCCTGCTGGGCGGGGAGTCTTTGCTTCACTGCTAGACTCATCTACAGCTGGATCGGCTGTGGCGTTCGGCTCTGCAGGCTTCGGCAGTCTGTTCGAACAGTAATGTTCTTGATGAGCTTGCAGTGTACTGAGAGATGAGTAGCGAATGCCGCATGGCTTGCAAATGTAACTGGGTGGACCAGTCGCAGGAAACAGCCCTGGGAAGGCAGCCGCCGTTATGGCGAGGTAGTCTCTTGCTTGCGGCGCAGGTGGCGGCGGCGGAGATGGCGAGGGTGGCTCATGTTTGAGCGTGGTCGCCTGCGGTGCCAGCGCGGGGTCTGTGGCAAGACTTGTGTTGAGGCGCAGGCGAGGCGGCGAGGCTGCAGGCGATCCCCCCGACGCAGGCGACACGCCTCCACTGGAGGCAGCCCGTTCACCCTCTGAGCTCGGTGTGCGAGGTTCTCCCGGCATCGCCTCGCTCTCGTTTCCCCATTCCTCGTCCTCACCTGAAAACAAAAAGAACACAAGTCAGAATCTATTTACTGTGCAAGTGCGCACCTAAATGTAAAATGTGGGAGCAAAAAGAACGCATGCCATATCGGCTCCTATTAGTGTTGTTAATAGCTGTGCGATGGTGAGTTGGCAGCGACGTCCCGCGATAGTCGTCACTCGTCACGTTTCGTCCCGTATCTGTCGACGTCAGTCAGATGGAGCCTCGCGAGTCGAGGCATACATTAGCGCTCCTAATTGAGACGTGGCCGCGCTATGTAAATGTCGCCGCGTGGGTGGGGCGCGCGCACCGGCCACTCGTCTTAACAAATGCGAGAAATGTGAACGAGATTAAGTTCGCGCACCCGGGACGGTTGATCCGTCATTACGGCCGATGCTCGTCCATCAATATCGTGAGCGGGCCCGCGGCCAAACAGAACAAAAACTTAACGGACCCCGTTGTAATTGGATCTGATTTCCAGAAAACGCTCGCTCACCTTCCTTTTTGAGCGACAAAGATCTCTACCGAGCGAGGAATTAACCTATCTTTCGCGCAGCGATCTCGACTCAAAACGCCAATTAATGAGAGGCTCAACTTCATTCTCCTGGCCCTGTGAAGATCATTATATGGGCACGACAGCGAGATGGACGCGACGATTGGTGCGGCCGCGCACCGACCGCCATCTCGCGGTAACGAACACTGCTCGGATCGGATTGCGTTCGGGTCACGCTATCCTAGTGTGCGCGCGTTCCGATTGGTCATTACGATTGCTCGGTGACGCGCGATTGGCCGACTAATGCTGCTTTTATCTGGCAGCTTAATGTTAGCGTCATACCGAACGCGAGCTTATCGAGCTTCGTTAGTCGCGCTCCAGCTTCTGTTTTTCGCTAAATAAGTTATAAGCTTGTGATTGTTGGCTTGGCGAAAGGTTGTCCGGACAATCAGATAGATGGCGTGACTTGGTGTCGTTTATGCAGCGCTCGCGAACTGAACGTCGATTCGTTAAATGATATACATCTGTGCCCTTTGTCTTTATAAACATGTCATTGCGTCCGTACAAGAGAGAAACATGCGACTCATGTATTCGTTGAAAGCTAACCCGCATAGTTTTGACTAGAACTTCACAATGAGCTGGTAAGATTAGGTGTACCCTTTGACTGCGAAGTTGCCTCACGAATGCAGGAGAACAATGCATGTTGTATGAAAATTCATAGAATTAAATTAATGTTAAATGTTTGGTTGCAACAAGGCCGACAAGCGTCATACACGTGCCTACACATGTAGGAAAAAAAAGCGGCCATCTTGTTGAGGTTTTATCTGGTTTGAGATCAGGGTCCAATTAAAATAGTCGTGCATCAGTGGCGTCACAATCTTGTTGATATAAATCTGTGATTGTGACACCTGTGAGCGATCACCTAGCTCCCCGCTGCCACTACCACGGACCACGAATAATATCTCGATTGATAAGTCACCGTAATCACTGTACACACAAAACTATCTCCAGATAATAAAATAAATAAATATGGACGTTCATTAAATATTTGTTTAGGTACTTGTGTAAATATAGCGTAAGTGAACGGTAGAATAATTTACGTCCTGACTTTGTCGAGTCCTTCATGTGTCTGCTTTAATCTTCACATTGAAAAGTTCATCAAGTAACCCTGCATAAGTTATTAGTTACCTACTTTTATTAACTACCTATAGAATAGATCCGTCATGTTGTATACGAAATGTGTTTTAAACCGGCCAACAATGTGAGAAATCCAACCAATTGACACATTTACAGCGTGTTGAAACCGATCCTGTGCCAGATACCAACCATCGCATTTTCCACATCTTTTCTTATGCTTCCTAATTCATGGAAGAATTGCATGCATATGTCATTTAGACTACTGTAAGTAATTCAAACCACCATACGCCCGATATTGCTAAAATGGTGACTCGTTTGAGTCTATACGAATTTTCTAGGCATTTTTATAAGCCTGACTTCCTAGAGCATTCTTTACCTTTACGAATTAATATTGAAGCCTACATTTCCACTTAATACATTACCTAGTGACCTACAAAATGTGTGTATGAACGTGGACAAGTTGAAAGTAGTATGTAAGGATTGGAGCAGGTGGCGTTCTGTAGTTTCTACCTAATCTGATGGCAAAAAGTTGTAACCCACAAAATGTAGATGCCGCTGTGTGATGACGGTGGTGGGGACTATCAAATCGATCGCAGCGCGCCATGTGAATGAAGGGGGGCGAGTGTCCTGCGAAGTTAAGTACTTTTTAGGTTTTATTTAGCTTTTAATGAAAATCAAACCGAAAATGTTTATCACATTATCTACTTGGTAGGTCTTAAGCCCCCAAATAATGTAGTAGGAGACGCAGTCACGCGCACACACCTTCTTCAGTCACCATCAAAACTCACGCGTCAACCGATGGTAGTGGTCATCATATGGTATGCGACTTACACCTTGAAATGAGCCGATTGTCTGATAACATGAGATAAAAACTGATTCATTGAATATTAATGTACGTCTAAGTATTATTATTATCTTGCTCTGCACTGAGACACTGTTCGTTTCCTTGGTATCTTTAATGAGACGGTTAGTGTGTTTTGGCTCACTAGATGGCGGTAGTAGTAGTGACCGTGCGTCGATTGAATGAAGTTTTATTTTAAATTGTAAATGGACGAGGCGAAAGGAACGTAGATGTATGAAAATGGACAGCAGCTTTTCGCTACTATCTGTCACATAATTTCAGATTACTCACTAAACTTACTGAAAAAACTAAAATGATCAGAGGCTTTATCACGTTTTTTTTGTGAGAAAACGAGGATTCTGCTGTTAATTTGATGGATATAATTAGTTCCTCGTTCGTATACTACAGGCGCTTATACATTTTCCATACCATAATACTTCGATCGCGGGACCAAGGGATTACCGTGACCCCGGTACGTAAAGGGCTATTGAAGGACACCGTGGATTTTAGTCAGTACAAGTCTGACAGTCCCTCCCGCCCTGCCCTGGGTGGGAGGACTCATTTGATGATTTTACCACGATAAAAAAAAGATACCATAATACTTCAATTACGCTGTACGGCCAATTACTTACAATTCATGCTAAGGTCTCACTCAGTTATGACCTATATCAAGATACGGGAACATAGTTTTGTATTTCTAATTAGAGCTTCCTGCAAATCAAAGCTTGCTAGTTGAAGGCATAGTTGTAAATGTATGAGTACCCCCCTTGAAAGCACATATACGTTCATAACTGGGGTACCAACCCGGCTACCCAATTGATGAGACCTACTGAACAACATTTTATGAATTTCTATCTGTGTTTCAAATCCAACGTAAATAAATGATAAAGATTAATGCATATGAGTAACAAAAATAATTAAGTAAGTAGAAGTAACTTGAATTAAACCCAAAATTGATTAAAATGTCAATCATCCTAGACAAAAATCTAAACAAAACCATTTTTTTTATCTAAACCAAAACAAAATCTATGACCATTTTCTTTTTTTAAACATGTCGTCTTAACGTCACTACACAACATTATGGCCGCCATTACCAGTGTTGCCAGATTGAAGAAAAAAAAAGCTACTAAAAAAGGTTACTAACAAAGAGTTGAGTGACAAAGTCGGACGAGATTATCGTTGCATACATCTTGATTTATTTGTGTTTGTTGTGCTAGGGAGTGTGTACATCTATCATGCGTGTGGACTGTGCGATAATATCATAGGTGTTTAATACTAGCAGTGGGAATGAATGGAGTTGATGTGCTGTAAGTAACTCGTTTCGCGATACCTAAAGATAAGTTCCCAAACTATGTATTGTTGTCAAGTTTTTGCTTGATTACGAACTGAAATCTGATATTGGAAGAGAAGTCTTATGTGTTTAAAATTTCATTAAACTAACAGTTATGTCTGTCTGATTGCTTTACTCAATTGATAATTGTAATGCCAGTATGTAAGTAATGAATTAATTATTACTATTAACATGAATTACTTGAAAACGGAAGTTAGTTCGGAAAACAGTACAACGTGACCAGATTACAAATAGAGCAGTTATACAAAGTCATTGCAAAGAAACGAAACGCTTTGAAAAAGTTCATTTTTTAAATTTTGTTAAAATTTAATTTTTCGTAAACTAGAAGAGGAAAACTTATCTACGAGTATGTGACAACTCAGAGAAAATTCTATCTAGTAAGAACCCCGGTACGTAAAGGGCTAGTGAAGGACACCGTGGATTTTAGTCAGTACAAGTCTGACAGTCCCTCCCGCCCTGCCCTGGGTGGGAGGACTCATTTGATGATTTTACCACGACAAATAAACAAAAAAAATTAAGACCTTATTATGACCAACAAAGCATCTAACCCTGATTCCAACTCATTACTTCAAAAACCATATCAAAATTTCCAACGACTCCCAGCCACGCTATATACACATAAAAAATATTCTTGAGTACGTATCAAGGTGGTGATCTCTCGCAAGTGTCCGCGACTGTCCGGCAGGATGAACGTCGTGCGTCACGATCGGACGCGCATTAACATATCGCCGGTTCGATTCCGCTATCGTTACGCCCTATGCTGGGTCCGACTGTGGGACTAGTGTCCGTTTTGGTACGGTACGTTATTTCTGCTTGATTTGTGGATGGGTAATGGTGATATTAGAGCCTATACGCTTTAATATAGAGCTGAATCTGGTTTTTTGTGTACCAATAAGCTCTGGATCTCGTGGTGGATTACGCCTTACTCCTCACAGAGAAAACCTTCACTCCAGTATTAGGAACATAGACTGATCATCCATATGTTGGATTGAGACCACAAGTGATTTTCTTTTAATGTACAATAGTCAGCTAACTTTTAAGCTAGATAGGTCTCACTTAAATTCCTAAACATAATATTATGGGATATAGGGTTTTGCAAAAAAAAAAGAGAATTGAAAAAAATCATTAACATAAATCATTGACTCTATTCTCAATATCAAATTAATTGATTTTACTAATGCAAAAAATCAAGTCAAATTCGTCAAGCACAATCTTCACTATCAATCAATTACCATTACAAGTACAGAATGTAACAAAAAAATCACTCAACATTGCAATGGAGACGGTGTCGAGCAAAAACGTTAGTAAGTAAGCGTAGTACGTAGTAGATAAACATTTCCTTGTGGTGTCCACGTCCTGTCTCATGACGAATAAATCTAGATGTCCACGCGGCCTGCGATAACAGTAACGTACAGCCGCGATGTCGGTATGAGACCGCGATAAATGTTGCCACGCTTAGTTCGTTATCTTTGGTGTTGCTTGAGGAAAAAATTGCAAGTTCTACCGTAGAAATTTTGTTAATGGTTTCTTGGAGAATGTGCGAAGCTCGGAAGTTTACAGGTTTCAGAAAAGTTGGTACCTATCCAATATCTTTTATTGATACTTGAATAAGAACATCAGTGACGATCATAACTACATCATCGTTAAAATAATTTAAGCAAAATACTTCTACTACTTAGGAGATAGGAGCAACATACAGATATTTGCAAATAGATTTTATAATGTTATTAATTTTTGATCGTGGTAAAATCATCAAAGGAGTCCTCCCACCCAAGGCAGAGCGGGAGGGACTGTCAGACTCGTAAATTCTGACGCCATGAGCAGTCCATTGATTACTAAAGAGGTCAAAGTACCTTCCTCATAAAAATCCTACTAGCAATTACACACACAAGTCTTCCGTTAAAAAAATATTATTAACACTCGGAATCCAAGTACGTAAAGTACACGTTTATACAATATTAATTACACACTTTAATTAACCCAGTTTTACGTGCTAACTAAATATCGTCAAAGCAACCCCTTGCCGGCAAACGAGTGGCTGTAATCGTATAGCGAAATCTCAACCTCCATGTATGATTGATGTGGGATTTAATATTCATGAGGTGTTGCCACATGTGTGAGGAAGTAGGTTTGGTAGATTTTGATATGGTATTTTTGGCAACACTGTCCGTGTGCAGTCTTTCAGAAGCTGCAATTTCTTCTTTAGAAAATTAGCAGATGCTTTTACTAAGTACAATATAAATCATTTTGTTACAATCTACGCATAATCTTCTAACAATACCTATGGTTATTCTTTATGAACGTTAAATCGTTAACCGATGATAAACGATAAAAAATATTTAATAACACCGTATCATAAAGATCAACATTGTTTCGACACGTATCCGAGTCATTAAAGTTTAACATAAATTAACAATCTTGTACTCACGGCTACCCACATCAAGGTATACATAACTAGTTTAACTTGGCCTTCCTTTATATGACCTTACTGCACAATAAACAGCCAGCTTATACTGGTTTTGAATAGCTTGGTGTTGCCATGTGTACAAGAGATTCAGAACGAACACATTTTATCGCCGAATGATCACTTCATCTCACTTTCACATCTCAAGTCTTTGGGATGTGTTAACATTAAATGTTTAATTCAGTGATGTTCTATCGCATTTACACTTAATTAGTGAGCTCATCACTAGTGATTTGAACGCATATTGTAACTGGAATCCAAAAGCCCACGACAAAAAGACAAATTTGCGTGCAGCCACTATTGCTCTAAAAACAGTGAAAAAAAATCATTGGGAAGATCAAAAATAAAATTGCTAGATAAGTGGCAACGGTCGCGGGACCAAGGGATTACCGTGACCCCGGTACGTAAAGGGCTATTGAAGGACACCGTGGATTTTAGTCAGTACAAGTCTGACAGTCCCTCCCGCCCTGCCCTGGGTGGGAGGACTCATTTGATGATTTTACCACGATAAAAAAAAAGAAAAGATAAGTGGCAACACTAGAAAGCATGATTGGGCCAGTGGGTGAGCGATTGGTTGCTGTCGCTGATTCGATTTTCGGACGGAACAAGTATTCGAATGAACTCGGGCCTGGCAGTTTGTGTGTGTGTGTTTAAATGCTTATAAACTCACTCTCTTTGAAGAGAAGAGAATTTCCCTTGTATCGCGGGTGCGCTTAACAAATTTTTTTAAGAGAAAAATTGGAATGAATGGCGGCAACGTAAAAGGCTGATTTTTGAAGTTACGTGACACAAAATCACGATTTCGAAACATCATTATTTAATTAGAAAAAAGTACCACCTTAGGGGTTATAATATGAGGCCTAATTGCCAGTCAATTTAAAAGTCGGTAGCAGTAACTTTACATACAAAATTATAGCTGACCGACTTAAGTGCCTTGCATTTAGAGCTTATATTAAGCCCTTAGGGGTCTTTTTAACGCTCTGACTTGAGTTACGGTGTCGATGTTCGCTGATGTGTAGTTTCCTTTCTAATTTTGAATTTAAAAGTCGTTATTGATTCTCGAACACGAATTTTGTTTGATAATACCGCCTTTGGAAGCCAAGCTTTGCCCATCAACGTCTGTAATGTAACATAGGCAACTTTTTAAATTGCTGACAAGATTTCTTTTCTTTTTTTTTTTTAATTTTTCTTACCTATTGTTTTTTTGTTTGGTGTGGATATATCGGCCAATGAATTCTCCGGATGGTTGGAGTGGAAGGGATTGTCCGACACTTACTGACTAAAAGTTCATCCTGATCCTTCGGTGGCCCTTTGTGATCTAGGGTCACGCTATTCAGCTTAGACAGTCCAGCGAGATGTTTTTGAGATCTAATATAAACAGAAGTTAGGTAGCTCCACTCTGTTTGTACTCCTGCGCACCCCTAGGCTTCTATCCATCTTTACACTATCACGCCAGTACCGCAACTTTACCCGATCTTACCTTGAATGTTTTACATTTCCTGTGTGGTGCACTTTCTTGTACTTCAAGACTTCAAAGCTCTATGGAAAAATAATGTCATTCAGTTATATTTGTTAGGCCTGTTGGTCTAGTGGTTAGTGACCCTGACTGCTATGCCGGATTCGATTCCCACCCAGGACAAATGTTTGTGTGATGAGCACGATCATTTGTTCTGTGTCTGGGTGTAATTTATCTATAATATGTATGTATTTAGAAATATATAAGTATGTTTATCAGTTGTCTAGTACCCATCACACAAGCTCTGCTTAGCTTGGGACTAGATGGCGTTGTGTGATAGTTGTGGAATATTTATTTTTATTTATTTATTTATTTATTGATGTATTGAGACTAACTTAACAGTCGACTCAATCTCTTAAATAGTTGGGAAAAGACTAAGCACAAAATATATAAACCCAGTTCAAAATAATTGTGATAAAAATGCCGTATCCATTAATTCCCTACTCCAAAGCCATGCGTATTTAAAAACACAAGTAAGTACCTCGATCGAATGTAGATACGGCTGAGGAAATTAAACATTTTACAAGTAATTGCTTTCTTTGTTATTATCCGGGCTTCTTTTTGACATTCAGATTGTAATTGTGTCTTTCTTTTTTGTAACATTGCAGTATGGTCTTGCTTGGTCGCGGGACTCACGAATTACCGTGACCCAAGTACATAAAGGGCTATTGAAGAACACCGTGGATTTTAGTCAGTACGAGTCTGACAGTCCCTCCCGCTCTGCCCTAGGTGGGAGGACTCATGTGATGATTTTACCACGAAAAAAAAAATGGTCTTGCTTGAGTCTTGGGTGCCTCATTTCAAGGAAGAGGTGTAGCTGCTCTGGTTACAGTCAGATTATGGATGGGTGACCGTTTGAGAACATGCATTGATTTTACTCTCATCTTGAAAGTCAGGAAGATCCTGACTTTTAGTAAAGGTTGTAAAAAATAATTTTCTAGATCAAAAACACTTGTCATCGGTACAAATAAACTTGATCCTAGAATTTGTAGACTTTTTCTGACAACATTGTTATCAGGCGTGTTTTTTCCCGCCTTAGATATTAGCGAGACTTAAAAGGTCACATTAGCAACATCGTAAAATTAAATACTCTGTTCTGTTGCTCCAGCAATAGAGTACCTAGAAAATTACAAATAGAAAAGAACAATTTTAACGCAATTCCATTACTTAGCAACATTGCTGAACTGGTGTTTTAGATCCTCTGAGGATCTAGCCGCCAATCATCTTCAAAACTATAGAAGTTATAGTTATATATAAATTCTAGAAATCCTACAACGACTTTGACTGAAACTATTTTATCTTCGCATAGGTGATAAAATTCACATTATCAAGGTTGCAACCCCGGTTGCATTATTAAAAAAATAAAACGTTGAAAATGCCTGGCCGATAAGAAAATGTTAATTGTTTTTTAAATATTACGTTCGAATGACATTAATAATCCGCATGACATTTCCGTAACGTAAAAATGATTGCCAGCACAAAAATAAAAATGGCAGTTATACTAATTATTAATATAAGGGTAGTGCACTGATTACCTATTATTAATTTATTAACGAGTAGGTATTTTTTAAATCGTTGTATCGGTGCATCAAATGAGTTCTTCCACCCAGATCGGGACAGGAGGGACTGTCAGACTCGTACTGACTAAAATCCACGGTGTCCTTCAATAGCCCTTTACGTTCCGGGGTCACGGTTATCCTGTTGAGATAGTCCCGCAACCAATGAGCAGGTATTAGCCATTACAATGAATGACATACATACTCAAAGGTATGTTGTTTAACTTATTTCAAAATCTTTAATAACAACATAATCTCATAAGAACTTAATTTTTAATGAGACGTTCATAGCATGCTCCCTTCGATTGCTCCGATCCCAATTACTTGAGGAAAACAACATAATGCAAGTAGGAAACAAAACAACGCAAAAAATGTTTCTATCAACATTCTTGAAAAATCTTTCGCCGTCAAGCATTCTAACAATTTCAATTTTCCTATATAACAGTAGTACGTCCTCTCGACATGCAATCAGCATTCGCAGTCGTAGAAACATTAAAAAACTCTTTAACACACAAAAAAGTCTAATTCTGATAGGCGCGGGTCTATTACCGTGGCACGCCGTAACTCAGAAACAAGTAAACACGGCAGTCTCGACATTTGCATTACTATCGAGTTTTTAAATCTATGCAAAACGCGACGATACGTTGCACGGGCTCACGAGTCAACCCCCCCACCGCGCCTTCAGTAAAAACACATGCGATTTCATAATACGTCTCCCCATAACTCCACCTGTGCCACGTTTTGATTAATAACCCAGGATTACAGCACAACAGATTATAATACAATTTGAATACACACTTTTTAATAACAATCCTCGTAATACACCGCGAAATTGATGATAAAGTGATAATACACATAAATAAACAGCTTAAAAGTTGCGTCCACGCATCGCTGGAGGCGTCAAAAGTAGGCGGTACCTAAGATGAATAACGTGACGGAATCCGACGTCCAATCGGATCGATCTCGATTTTAATTATACGAATCGAGAACATCGAGACGTCTATAGATCGAATATTAATATGTCGATTGCGCACGCGGCGATATCAACAGCCTGGCCTTTGATTCCGCCGTTCGAATTTCGAATGCGTAATTTGATTTGAGTCCGCGACATTCCGCGAAACAGATGCACATGATAACGGTCTTCCGCAAAAGATTCAAGATAGTTATTGCCAACTAAGAAAAATAAAAGCACAATTTATAACTGCTAGCATCGAGTGATCTTGATTTTAGTTTATTTGCATTCCGTGGACGTACTGTCTGTATTTTATTCATGTTAACATGACAGTGCGATGGGCCTACCTGTACGCAATAAAAGAAAACGAATTGTATTAAAACTAACAAAGCATTGTTACAGTGAAACGGTCACGTCAAACCGATCCATTTCCTTTTTGTATTACAGCACAATCTCGATGTCGATTGCATCTAGCAGTCGCAGCACGCCTACGACACGAAAATAATTAACTCGGTCCACCGTCAAACATCATGTTTAACATCGGCTACTCCCATACCAATTACTACCGACAATCGATCCACTCACAAAAACAGGCGCCCAACACTAGCCCCGACGGGTTTGAAAAAAAAAAGCTCGGCTTCGGCTCGTCGCTCGAGAACGTGTTAACGAGCGTTTGATGGATCGCGCTACAATCTAATACCGATGTTCTTAGCACTACTACAATTTTCATGAACCTATACATGTTTTTATGACTCTTTATTACCCGACACCCTTCATAATATACAACTGTGTATCCAAGCGCAACCGGACAATAACAGATCCCAGATAAATCGAAAGAAATCAATTGAATTCATGAATAAATCGCATAAACTTGTCCCGCACTGTTATCAACGCGACATAATATTTTTTACAGCTGTTTCATAAATGCGAGAAAGCGACGCACGAGGACGCGCCGGTATTTATTTTTTTAATAAATTCACGTTTAATCGGTATCCGGTATCTTTGAAATTGCTAGCGAGGTCCGAGAGATGGAATCGATACTGGCCCCACAATGTAAATTATATAATTAAAGAAAACTCACGATTGCGATCGAATACTTATACGATGTTAATCGAATAACGTGACTTTTTATCGTCGATTGCGTCAAATTACTCTTCAAATTGCCGTTTAAAAAAATAAGAGTGGTGTTGCAAGCGTAAAGGGGTAAAGGGATAAAAATCGGTTTGTTTCTTAAAATAAAAAGTGTGCGGTGTCGTTTGGATCGCGGGCGGGCGAACGCGTTGGAGATTTGAAAATTAGCATTTTTGTCGAATAACTCTGTGGCGGTGTCTCGCTGAGCACAGTGAGCCCCGATACCGACGAGCTGGCCGAATCTCCGCGTTTTTTATACTTTTTAACAGGATTGGACTTTAAAATATTTCTTTACTCTTTGGCAATCAATTGGTTTGTGAGCTAGGAATAGAACTGCGCACAATAGAACTTTATTGGTGTTACTCAGGCCGAATTTGTTTTGGGCACTGTGACAACTATTAAGTCCGTTTGCTTTGATACCTACCGATTATTTTACCTATGTTCGGACTGTTATTGAACAATCTAATGATGTTAATTAAGTGAAACTTTTGATTACAAATTGGTTGAATTTAATTGGATTTACCAAACAAAATGATATAAATTGTGGCGAAGCTGAAAGCAATAACGATTTTAAAATAGAATTTATATCATTGTGCTTTGATTTAATTTAACATCGTGGTTGTCTCATCTAACCTACAAAACTATGGTCCTCAACCTGTTTAGTCCATTCCACACCAACATATTATAAAAGAGAATAACCAATCTACTTTAAAAATGAAGCAAAACACAGCTCTAAAAATCGTTGACCCTTTATCTTTTGTACCAGCTCTCATTGGGCGAGTAGAAATTTATGTCGCCAAGTAATCCGGACCCATTTGTATAGATAATTTTTATTATTGCCATCTCCCCAAGCCGGCCGCGCCCGATAAATGCCGAAACTGAACGAAAGAGTTCGTAATGACAATTTAAATAAGGAAGACGTATTCGTTTCGAACGATAAGCGGGATTCGAATTTTAGAAAATTTGTAAGTGGTAACTCTGGGATAGGGCTGCTTGTAGTTTGGTATAATTGGTATAAAATATCGATAATTGGGTAATAGTCTGTGTCAGATTGTGCAAGATTTCTGTGAAAGTGTTTTGATGGAATCTTAAAATTATCTGTTAGTCCCATTAATCGTCAGCCGTAATTATTCCTGATAATATGTAACTTCTTCTTTCTGTTACGTATAATAATGATATTGTTTTTTCACTTAGACATTTCCATATACAATTTATAGTAACAACAACCCAAGAATCCATTACAATACTAAACCAATAACCCTACCAGACAACAAACTAAGCGTGTAAACTATTTTTAACATGGCCACACCGAGTTTATCGGCTCCCGCTCTTATGTCCGTGTTATCTCGGCCAGTGCATTAGTCTTCGATAATACAACGATAAAAACAGATCGGCCGGCGCCATGCTCGATACAGATTGTATTTAGTCGATTTAAAAGAAAAAAAGAATCGATTCCACCCCGATAAAGATGTTATGGCGTGTTTTCGTAGTCGAGTGACTTAATTGTGGATTCCTTTGCTATGTTTACGTGGGATAATAAATTTTGTGATTAAAAATGTTTTAAGCAGATGTTCGGTTTTATGTTTGGGTTTACTATATTTAGATAATGGAGGTTAAGTGGGACTCGGAGGAATGATCGGTATTCTGTGTCTGAGTACTGAAATAGTTTTACGTTATACAAATTTTTATACGTATGATATCGGCTCATTATGGATGTAATTAAAAATGACAGCAGCATAATGACTTTTACTTTTGGCTTTTAAATCAACAAAACGTTATTTGAATCTAATTAAGATAATGATTATTACGTATGACAGGGAGTCCCCAGAAGTAGTATACTTCAGATATAGACGCTAATTAAATTCTGTTTTTAACGCAATTTCAAGGTTTATTATAAGCTGATTGTGCCTACCTGAAAAGTATTTCACAATCTAACGGTTATCGGAAGTTCGCCAGTGGTATAATGAATGAGGCATTTTAACAATTTCAGTGCCGAGTGCTAAGGACTGTAAAACTGTTAATATCTAGAATAAATTAACTGCGCCTACGACAAGGTGGATACTCGGCGCTCTTAGCGTATTAAAGATAAAACGAATCCAGCGAGACAAAAAATAATTAAGTATAATGGTGTTATCCTTTATAACGATTTGTTTCTAAATCGGTCGACTTAACATTACCCTATTAGGTCACAACACTACCCTAACAAAATGGCGGTCTAATTTCCCTCCAAAATTAATAACCCGCATCGCTCGTGTCGTTTTTCATCAACCTCATTTTAGTGGGTTTATTATTTATCGTGTTTTCCTCAAAACATCATTTACATCGCTTTCATAACGCCGACGCACGTTGAAAGACTGAAAATTTTGTCTATTCGACAAAATAGTGCGATAACTGTGCTAATGACGCCATCATGGTCGCCATTTTCCCGCAGCCATTTTGAATTTGTAACGTTTTGTTTGTTAAGTTGTGTTGTGTGTAATAGTATGAAAAGGTTTAGGGTCCTAGATAATAGGGTGTTCACAATCACATCAGTTTTTGTTGAACGGTCCAAGTATTTTATACCCCTTTTATTAAAACCTATAAATACAAGGTTAGTTGGCATTTTCTTTCACGTTCAAATAAGTCCAAAGCAAAACGATCGAAACATCGATATAGTTTATGATTTACAAGACAGTGGACATTAAAAAAACAAAGCTTATTCAACATTCGAAAAAAATAAAACAACAGTGAGATCGCACGGGCTGAGTTTGAGCGCCGAAAGTTGAATACAATCCCTTGCACAGTGGGCCGAAAGCGATCCAGATCTGGCTATCGGGATCTCAGTTTGTTCTCACATCATTACCCGCGCCGACGGCTACAAATTTACATCCAACACAATGGCTATCCACCATCGAGACATCATTAAGGTGATGCCGATAGCGCCAGCATACCCAAGGAACAAATGCCTTGTAGGACCTCAACCTTCTACTCAAATAAGAACCTTATGAAAAAGGCACATAAAATCCGGTTTAGCACTGGTCAAACTGGCGGTTACGCGGGAAAAGCTGGCTCGCCGTAATGACGGAACGTCATATAAGTTAGAATGGAGCGAGCGATTATGAGCACAAGTATGAACGCTTGTAGAGTCGAATTTAAATTGTTAGCAAGGGATTACAAGGCTGGAGGGACGGTTTAGGAAAGGATCAGTTTGAGCCGAAGCCTGGGGCTATCGCGGCCGCACAATGGAACTTATAATATGGGTGATTGCGGAAAAATTGATAATAAGAATTTTGTACGCAAATCGTGGATTTTGTATGACTTTTTTCTTTCTTTTTGTATTGTGTTTTGACGCTCCCGCTGATATTTTATCATTTTATGCCATAAAATTCTTCTGAATCAACAAGTGGTACACGTATTTAATTCTGAAAATAAAGCCCAAAAAATCGGCACTGAAAATTCTATACAATGCAAGTAAATAAAGGTTACATTATTATCGTATGTAAAAGATTCTATATCTGAGTTAGGACATATCAACGCTGGCGTTTGCATACAATACTCAGTTCGTTACGCGACACGATTGACGCGCGATCGACGCGCGATTTGTGTCGCCGCTGTGACGCGTGACCGACGCCTTATCGCGTCATCTCGACCGTCCTAATTTGCTTCGTGCTTTATTCAGCACCTGTTTAGTTATTGTCTGCATTTTAAAATTTACGGTTTTATTATAACTGTGTTTTTGTGTGGATGGAATAAGAAATTGAGTGCGTGTGTTGACATTATTGACAGGTTGGATATTTTAACTAGAAGGATGTTTGATTAACAGTGAAACAGACATACTAACAGTTATTAAATATTAACCTACATAATTATACAATAATAAATCACTCAAATGAAAGTTTTAATTATGTCAGTTCAACGCTATTGTAATAGTAGACGCACCGTCACGCCATATTTATTATGCTAACGATCATTTGTTCATAATCTCATATCGCGATCATACGTATTAAAACAATCCAAATAATTACACAGCCCTCCAAATCCTACATTGATTAATATCAAAGAATCGCGAAACAATAACGAGATTCTGCTGACGAAAAACAGGGGAACAATCGACGAACATCGTATACGAATGTATACGAGATAAGTAAAACATGGCTACCGTACAAAAATAGCTGAGATAACACCGCGATCGCATCTGTAAACAATGGTACTGGTATCCACGCTCTCATTAGCCAGCCTTGTCGACTCGACGCGGGAAATTGTGCAATTCCGCGGGAATCCGCCGTATCGATACTCGATAGGCGATTTGTAATCGATCGATTCTTGTGCGATCGCCCATCACTAGTGGTTGCTTTTTTAATGGTCTGTTTTTGAGTCTGCTTCAAGGCTTACTGTTTCTATTTATCATTTAAATATTTTTCTTTACAAGTTAGTAATTCAATTACAGCCTTTAATAAAATATTCGAAACTAGATAAAATCTGCTTGATAATAAAACCATTGGCCATATCTTTATAGGCTCTCTTAAGTTAAATAATTAAACGAAGCCGCTAATAAACATGAAAAACTTCGACACATCATTATTATAAGCAAATAATGAATACAAATGTCCTAAGTTAATTCTAAAAATACCGATTTTATTATGATCTTAACATTTGATACGTCAATAATTTTAGTCTATGGTTTACAAATAAGTCTGTGGACTGGCTCCGCTGTGGGGTTTCACACTTATCTATTTAGATTAATATTAAGATAAGATAATTTATGTATAATTAAATAATTGTTGTTTATTCCACTTTTAATTATTTACTGTTAGAATTTTAAATATATTAACATAGCCACTTAGAATTATTTTAACAGTTCACGACGTCGACGGCTATGGCGCGCGCTAAAATGAAGAATGGCATTGGTTTAAAAATCATTTAATTCGCTTTATCTATTTTTTCTGTTCAATATGACATTGGGTATAATTTATTGATTAAGTCTTGTCACGAGCTATGAGAGTAGACTTTTAAAAAAACATAAGTGCAATTTGTATTTGCAAAATGTAACGTATGACGTCCAAAGTTTATGACAAGTACAATTTTTTTTTTATCGTAGTAAAATCATCAAATGAGTCCTCCCACCCAGGGTAAGGCGGGAGGGACTGTCAGACTTGTACTGACTAAAATCCACGGTGTCCTTCACCAGCTCTTTACGTACCAGGGTCACGGTAATGGGAAAGTCCCGCGACCCCGGCAGGCTATGGCCCTGCACCGTATGCTCCACCGTGTCCTCCGGACGATTCTCGCAATGACAAGTACAATAGGTATATTTAATTAAAAAAGAAAAAGGAGTGAATGTTGCTGTGACGTCTTATAGGGGAGAATGGAAGACAAAAACGTGTTGCGCCGACCATAAGTAAAATGGGATAAGGACAGGAAGATGATGATGATTAATTTAAATGTCTAAGGTCAGTAAGTCTAGTAATATAGAAAAGACTAAAGATATTTCGATATAATTAGTCTAGACATTGAAGGTATAAGTCTAAAGGCAGCGGCAGCCGAAGACCGCAGCGGTTAAAACAAGTCCTGCCGGGGTTGCGGGAATGTCTAAGACTGCCCTGGAACGTATTAGACATTTTAGGGAACAGGGTGGGTTTCTAGTCAGAGCTTGCCTGACTGTCCCTTCCGCTCACCCCAAGGCGGGAGGACTCATTTGATGATTTTATCAAACCAAAAAATGCGGTTATCAGTGTCCATCGCATAGCACCTATGAAAACAGTAATAATAATAATAATTTTGACGTGTGGAACGTGAATACAGCAGTCATTGTACCGAAAGTCGTGTCTGCCAATGGCATAATTGCCAAGAGCCACGAACAACATCTGAGGAGGCTCCCGCTTGGCAGTTATATCAAGCGCCTGATTCAGAAGGCAGTACTTCTGGACACGGCGCGTATTGTTAGGACGATCCTCTCTAGGGAGCCCTGACCACCGGTAGTCCGGACCCTGTTCCTGATGCTGGAGGACTGTGTTTTTTATATTTTTAATGTTTTTGTAAAAAGATTTAAAAATATATAAAATAAGTGTGTAATTTATCTATAATATGTATGTATTTAGAAATATATAAGTATGTTTATCAGTTGTCTAGTACCCATAACACAAGCTCTGCTTAGCTTGGGACTAGATGGCGTTGTGTGATAGTTGTGGAATATTTAATATTTAAGTGTATAATATAAATAAAAAGAGTGATAAAAAAAACCCTGGCAGCTAAGAGATGAGCAGTCCCAACTGACAGTGTGGGTTCGTGACACGACGCATGGAATTAGAACCATTTGTTCAAACATATTCTCATCTGCTTCTAATTAAATTTCATTTTCTGCATCTTTGCATATTTTTGGTAAATAAAATATTTATTTTGCATAAGATAACTATCAGGAATTTTGCATTTCCAAATTATCTTAGATACGAAATATCTACTGGAGATAAGATGCATAATGTAATTGTAGTCGCAATTTTGATTCATATCGAAATACGCGACGACTGAATAACTAATGAAACACACATTGTTGTTGAGAAATTCGAAAAACCTTTGCCTGGTTTTGTCAAGACAAAATAATAATCTGATAAATAGGTACCGTAATTTGGTCCTACTTTGCTCCGATATTTGCTCCAAATGTTAAAAACTAAGAATATTTTAAAACAATCAACTGTAAAAAAATTATATGTTATTTTAAAGAAATGAGACTTAATTGACAGGTACTTATTTATAGAGAATTGGATATTATGAAGTATATTAGTAATTTATTTTTGATTAAATAATAATGAGCAAAATTACCCATGTTGTCGGGTATCTTTGCTCCTAGAAATAGTTTCTATGTAATCTCCATTGTTAAAGCTGTTGGAGCAAATTAATGTCAATCTGCTCCAGTTACAATAAGTTCTGTTAATATTGATGTTTCTGAAGCCTTCGGATGTGAAATTCGGTGAAATGTTTCAGATGCATTCATAATTTATTGAATTATTGCAAAATTTTCAACGTAGAATATTCGACAACATTTTACAGAACATGAGCATAATTACCCGTAAGGAGCAAAGTAGGACCAAATTACGGTACTTACAAGAGATTCTCGCAAAAACCGATACGAAGGTTGACTCTTTACCACCAAAAAATTATTCTTCTTCTTTTTTGATTTTGACAATCGGCAAGAACCATTGTTGCCAGCGTCGAAAATAATCATAGAGAAACAATCATCAAAATATGTCAAAGTTTTGGCGCTAAAACAAAGCCTTATTTTACAGTCTCGATCGACATATGAAATGAAGCTCAAATATTCCTAAATAAAATAACATTGCGTCTGTTCCTTCGAAGATTTAAATATGTGTTAATAGTACGAACTTTCATATATGTTTATTCCCATACAAATTCGTACCAAACATTAAACAGCCCGCACCACACACAAACACGTTAAAAACCGCGCCATCAAATAATTCCGCAACGAATGGCGTTTAAAAACGCACGAAGGTAGCAAATCGACTACAAATCTGCACAATTCCACCTCTCTATAAATATCTTAGGCTGTACAACGGATAAATCTTCAGAAAGACCTGTGGACACACTTTGAAGTTTTGCAAAACTCTATCTCAATCACATAAGGTTTAAATTCCTTTGCCTACACCAATATAGGGATGTCAACGTAAAATATTTTGCGAGCAATTAGGGCTGTCCATACTGAGTTGTGGCGAAGAGATTGTTTGCAGAATGTATTGGGCAATGCGTGTGAGAGTTTAAGTGTTAGTATAAAAACTGCTCGGTTGGGACCTATGTTTTGAAGTCCGGTTGAGCAGTACACAACCTACTAGAGGTTGACCTGCGAGATGCCATACACAAAAAAAAAAACTATGTTTTGATTTTGAAGAATTGTAAAGGTCATTTTCACTGACATGGAAAAGTTGTGCATCGAAGTAAACTTTCATAGATTTTTTTTTCATATTGTTTTTACAGACTTTTACTGACCAAAAATCCACCCAGGTGGCTTTTCATGACGTCTTTCTTAAAGCGTGTGGGAACGAGGTGGCGCTAGACGACTTGTACAGCTCTGTCTCTTTTCCATACTGGAATTACTCTTGCTCTAATACGTCATAGTAACCCTTCTATGCTGTTGCCCCCTTGCATTCTAGGGTCACAAATTTCTGCTAAGACACTCTCGCAACAACGCCAACAACATTCAAGACCTCAAAGAAAAAAAAACGAAGGGTTGCACTCTGGGAGTGCCGGCAGAAGTGAAAACTTCAATAGTAATAAACACACACGAACATTCGCGCAAGCGCCCTGTGTCGTCTTACGAATTTTCGATCAGGTCACGTGTCCTGACGCGAGTTTAACATTTTTTACCCATTCCAAAAAAAGTGCACAACGCCGCTAAAGAAGTTTTCACTTCAAAAATGATTTTGTGAAAAAGCTTAATTTAACCGTGACAATGCCTTTAAGCTTCAAATAAACTGCTTCAAATTCTTAGTTAAAGCTCATAAATCCGACAAAGTTTTTTACCAAACTTTATTCACATTTCATTGTCACTATAACATTTAATTACTTACGTATTTATTTACTTCTATAAATATTAATATAAAACCGCTATTTATTATCTAGATCGTATCGCACATAGGAGATGATTTAATTTAAATTATATGTACATAATTTAAACATAAGGAATTAAGGTTAAATTTGAAACGACTTGACTTTTTATAGCATTGTTTAATATGGACGAAAAGATTGTTCCTTCGATTTGACATGAAGCAGTGGTTTCCAAACTTTTTTTTGAACAGTTCATTTTAAGAGCGCCAATTAACATAATATACAAAGCGTGCCTTCCGAACTACGCAATATAAGCGATTAAGGTAATAAGAAAAATCAACAGAAATTCTAAGTAATAATGAATTTACAACTATTAGCTTTGGAGCTACTTAAAAAGTGATGAATGATTCCAATATTCAATTTATAACACGAGTGTTTATCAAGTAAAGTCAGTTTCATACATACAAAGAGGTTTTAAAAAAAGATTTTAATTCAATCAGAGTTAAATACCGACACGCATTTACCATCACTCTGAAACAATATGGAAAATATCGTGTAATCTTTTGGAAGATTGAGACCACAGTTGGTCCACAAACCACTATTTGAGAACCAATGATTTAAAGTAATTGATTGGTGATGAATGTATAATATATTGATTTGTGTCTAAGGCCATATAATCGCGTTAACGCGTTTGACTCTAATTGATTGATGGTCGAGACATTATTACACCTATAAAATTATAGGCAATATATTAACGAATTAATAGCATATGCTAAGTTGTTTTCAATATTTTGAAATCGGAAAAATGTATATTTTTTTTCCTTTTAAGGTCGGACATATTTGTTGGGAAATAATTTGAGCACGAGCTATGAATCGCATTAGCATTCAAATAGGTCGGTTTCTTCAGTTTTCAATTAAATATTTATTTCTACGTATGTTATTTTTAGTATATACGTTTTTAAACCTAATACTTTGGTATATCGGCAAATATATATGTGTCACATTGCTGTGCTTGCGGACGGTAATGGGTAGCTCGCTGTCCGACTAAGAACTAAGCCCAATTCGCTAGCGCGTCATGTTCCATGCGTGTCTCGTAAGAGTTTTCAGCAAACTGGCCCTATGGGGCCAAACGCCTTCCAGAGACGCTTTTACACTCCAAAATACAAAGTCAAATATAATTTGGATATGTGTAAAAAAATCTTAAGAAAAAAGTTTCCCGACAATTTTTTCAACTTTTCGATAGCTAGATTCAAAAAGAAAACTACTTAATATTTCTGCGTTAAGTTCTTACACTATACAATAAATACGACAGCTTATTCCAGCTTATTCCTTATTCCGTCTGTTATAAAGGCAAGTTTTGACTGATGGTATCATTACATCGCGTTGACCTGTCTTCGCTTACGAATCGAAATTCGCGATCGTTGCCGCGATATCGCGAATGACAATAAACGGACAGCCGCGCGATATTCAGCCGAGATACACGATGTGTGGTCACCCTTACTTTTTACTCGATTCCTGATTGTATTGTGTTATGGATAGGGTTTACGATTATTTATTTTATTATTGATTTATTAGATTTTGATGAAATAACCTAAAAAAAAACTGGCGAATAATAATGGGTCGGAAGAGTTGGAAGTCATGAGAAAGGATCTTTGCCCAGAAGTGGGATGACACAAGCTTAGTAAATTATCATAATTTAACCGATTTATTAAATACAATTTCCTAAAAAAACTCTTTTTATGGAATAATTTAAATAAATATTTTTGAAATAAAAAAAAATCTATTCCATACTTAATATTACCTATGTCTCTATTTTTTTAAATCTGGTAACCCTAATTATGAGAATCGATATTTATTTCGGTTTTCGAACTTGCGTTTTTATGCGTCTGTTATACCGTTGAATGGACTAAAAGGATTAATGTTACATTATGCTGTAAGGTGTATGCACAGACTATTGGCCGAGGTGAATTTAAAACGCATTTTGTGGTCGTTAGGCAGTTGTCCAGTTGGGTTGCATTATGCATTGGACAGTTAATATGCACGTTACCTTACATGGCGTAGTTTATCTCGTCCGCTTGTGTGTACTTACCTGAAAACAAAATGGATGGTCAGTTTGATGGTTGTCAACTTTAGATTTAATGTTTACTGTGTTATAGTAGTTTTGCTAAAGAAATAAAGATTGAATGTGTTTATCGTTACTTGCTACAAGTACACACAATGTAAAAAAGTTGTTTAAAAACATAATTATAAATTTTAAGTAAAGTCTGTGTGCTTTTCAAGCTGCGCTAATAGAATCAGCTGCGTCAGCTTGCAAAGTAAAAAAAAATCTTTATCACAGTAAAAAAATACTCTAAAATTACGCCTTTAATTGGTGTAAAATCACTTTATCCCTGCAACTCAACAAGTTTTTGGTGTAAATAAAAATCTTCTTTTGGTTTCATCATATTTTCTAATTGATTAACATCATTTTAATTAAGCTACTTTCTTGATTCAGGGCTGGGATACCTCACAATTTACATAAATAATCTAATTACATCAAAATTACCAACAACGACAATAACTAGGTGCAGCAATAATATAACTACCGAAACTCATGACCCACTTCTGAACTTTATACTACCGTCGAAAAAAACCAGCACGACACACAAATACTTCAAAGTTTGCACCCTGTCACATAATGTCGCCTTATACGAATAAGGCCATGTCTCACTGCAGAGTGGTAGCGAGGGATGTAACGGGCGCGTTTTATGTATTTGTATGTGTCGAGGTGTCGAGCAATTCAAATGCATCGAGTCATATCGGCGAACACCGGTCGCGATATCGCTGCAATGGTCAATCGCGGTTTAAAATATGGTGCTACAAATATCTTTTTTCGCTCAAATGACATTGACAGTGAAAGCGTGTCATATTTTGCTATATTGAAAATTGCAATAAAGAAGCGAATTATATTCAATATATCCGAAGAACTTATTTGCCGTAAGACCGAATAAGACTATATAAACCGTCACATTCTTAATTCCACCTGGCCCATCACTATTGACTGTGCTTTCACCCTGATATTCCATTCAAGTTTTGCTTGTAGTTTTCGCTACCGCATCCGCTTCCGCATAAGCGTCCGCTAAAGCTCCTCACTTCTACCACATCCTCAGGCATGAGGAAGTGGAAACCGATCTTTATCGTCACGCACTGCGCCCTCAGTGTGTCAATAAAAGTACCTGCGTTTGTCAACGCACACTATTCGTGACACTTTATTGGTAGTTACGTGGAATATTCAGCCGTATGGGCGGGGTAAGTATGAAAATTGCGGCCATTTTAACTTCAAGCATATTGTTTGTCTGTTGAGAGATTTGTTGATGGGAAGGCATCGATGTGTTTTCTGTTTAGGACTGACACAGTCTTACTACAAAGAGGTTGAGTATCTGTTGAACTCTTGTCTAAAAAAAGTGTAACTACAAAACGGCATTTGACGTGGATATAGGGTCCGTTATGCACTTACACTTTTTGTTTGTCAAGTGTTTAACAGATGTTTAAGTTTTTGTAGTAAGGCTGTTAAAGTCTTATGTGTTTTGTTAAAGATACCGCATTGAAGGATGTTTAGTGTCTTCTTAGGAATGGTTTAATGTTGATGGATGGAGAGGAACAGAAAGACCAAAGAAAATATGAATGGATTGTGTGTGAAATGATATGAATGCAGAAGTCGGTTAAAAAGGTAAAATATTGTGATGTTTGACATGGAAGAATGGATGAAAAAACGTGTTGCGCTGACCACAAGTTGAATGGGATAGGGACAGGAAAAAGGTGATGATGATGTTTTCCACCCAGGGCAGAGCGGGAGGGACTGTCCGACTCGTACTGACTAAAATCCACGGTGTCCTTCAATAGCCCTTTACGTTCCGGGGTCACGGTAATTCGTGAGTCCCGCGATCGTGATGATGGTGTTAGGAATAATTTGGTATAGTACTACTAGCTACTGAAGATTTTGCAACCAGTCGCTAGAATATTTTGTCTTCGAACCTATACGTCAACCGAGAAACAACAGATCAATGATGCAATCGCTCTACTAAGCAGAAAAAAATCTAAAATATGATCTACAAATTGGTCCAAACTAGACAGTTAATGAGAAGGTGTCAAGTATCAATACAGTTTACAGCGTATAAATCAAACTTCAAATTAATTTATAACTCTCTGACCTCCATAAAAATGATTCGAACCTAATATTAAATATTAACAAAACGATAAAATGAATCTTATTACCTAATTAAGCTGTCATCAAAATATATCAGATATTGGGTAATATATTACAGCTGATGCCGTTGCTAAACTAATGTTATAGCGTGATGAAACTAAAAACTATTCGTATTTACATCTGAAACTCGTTTAATAAGATTTCTTTGATGACGGAGAAATATGAGCGGTTTTCCGAATGGTCCAAGTTAGAGGAAGAAGCGCTTTAAAGCTTAGACGCGGTTAGATTTTTCCTGCACTTTGCCTTTTTTACTAAGGCTGCGGGACTGTTTAAACAAAGGAACAGGGTGTTTTTTAGTCTGTACTGTCTGACTGTGATTTTGCACCAAAAAAGGGTTTTAAATATTAAACATACTTATTAGATTACTAGCTTTTGCCCGCGGCTTCGCTCGCGTAGAATTTGGTCTGCCTCATTAAGTTACGTGACATTTTTTTAAATATTTATATTTTTGAAGTGAAAACTTCTTTAGCGGCGTTGAGCACTTTTTCTGTAATGGGTATAAAATCTTAAACTCGCGTCAGGACACGTGACCCTGATCGAAAAAGTGTAGGACGGATGGAGAGTAGACAGCTATCCCCTCTCTACGGCGCGGTGAAAATGTATGCCTGGGCCTACTGTTTCGTTTAGGCGGCGCAGGGCGCTTGCGCGAATGTTCGTCTATGTTACAGCGTGCCACGAATCGAGGTCGAGGTCAAGGTCGAGGTCGAGGTCGAGGTCGAGGTCGACCTCGACCGTGTACGATAGCGCAATAAATGAATATTGTATTCTACCACATAAATGATAGTACTTTTATACTGATAAAGCAATTGGTGCAAAATTATTCCCTAACCATTCCAAAATATCAAACATACTCAACGTTAATAATCAAGTTTTCACTTCTGCGTGTTTTTTTAATGTATCTTCACATCGTACATCCCAGATTTCTAACTTCAAAATTAGTTTCCATACAATCTTTGAACACCTATACCTAATATTTAGAGGGAATCTCTTGAGAGTGGAATTATCTGAATTCCTTTCTAAGTGCTCATTATTTTAGAAGGCCAAAGCCTGCCGGGGTCGCGGGACTAACGAATTACCGTGACCCCGGTACGTAAAGGGCTATTGAAGGACACCGTAGATTTTAGTCAGTCAAGTCTGACAGTCCTTCCCGCTCTACCCTGGGTGGGAGGACTCATTTGATGATTTTACCAACATAAAAAAAAAAAAAATAGAACTCTGCAAATTTCAAAATTCTACCAGTGGTTTCTTCATCAATCTTTACCTGTATGATGTGTTTATAAAAAGTAGCCCTATGTCCTTCCCCGGGCTTGAGATTATCCTATCCAGCACAAACGGATTACTAAACACTGACTAATAAACAGGTCGGACCAATGTTACTTGCATTTAATCACTACATAGTATAAAACAAAGTAGCTTTCTTTGTCCCTATGTATGCTTCAATTTTTAAAACTACGCTCGGCGATGAGGTGATTGCGAGCAATAGCGAATTGCTTGGATTGCATTGTTCGCCGCAGCGCCGTTTCGCGCTCCGCCCGTGCTGCCGCCGCCGTTAGGCGCTCCGTTCAAGTCAATCATATTATCGTGATAACTTTTTAACTGTTCGGCCAAATTACTTAGTGTGAAAGACAAAGCTTATCTAAATTAAATACTTCATGCGAGAAATGTATTCATTTTAATGTATTCAAGCATAGTGACAACTCGGATTATATACCTATACTGCGTTCGGGCATTTTCTTTGCACTAAAAGTTTTATTATATTGATATTATTTTTTTCATACCTTTTTACTATTTGTTTACATTTTTTCCGATGAATAAAAACAATAACATGAACCGAACTCGTGTAAGGATCGACATCATTGCGCGATCACCGCCATCTATCGAGCATAAGGACCACTCGACATATAGTACTAATAGAATTATGTATACTCCGTTCATCATTTGCCTAGCCTTTTTCCCAACTATATTGAGGTCGGCTTCCAGTCAAACCAGATGCAGCTGGATAGCAGTATTTTACATGGAGCGACTGCCTGTCGGACCTCCACAACCCAGTAACTGGGTAATACGATACCCCATGGTAAGACAACCAGTCTTACCATGGGGTATCGTATTACCCAGTCAGACTTTAGAGCTTCTGACAGTAACGTCTGTCAAAGATCTTCAAATGACAGCCGAGACCAACGGCTTTACGTGCTTTCCGAGTGCTTTTTACCCATCCACAGACTAACCTCGGCAAGCGCGGCTTAACCCGTAAAAATATATATAATTAAAAACTTTTTCAAAAAAAAAATGTAACCGCCTTCAAAAAGAACCACAAAAAAGGGTAAAATAATCTACAAAATAACTTTTATTTCGGAAGTCGATGGCTTTGTTGTTCTCAAAAACTACTGAACCCATTTTGATGAAACTTGCAGTATTCCCTAGCACAAAAAAAAAGAATTATTTAAATCGGACGTGAAGTTCCGGAGATATGCGACAATGAATCTGTCGATGCCTACTCCTTACTGTTAAGGAGTTGTAGTGTAGCTACATAAGATGATGATTACCAAACGCAAGTACTTAAATTACTTCATAAGATTTACGAAAAACGATGCGTGGGCCTATAAAATTTGAGGGTTGCCCTCGATTTCTCCAAGATCCAATCATCAAATACTGATTTGGTGACAATGGGACCAAAAGGGAAGCACCAGCTCACAAACAAAAAAAGAATCATGAAAATCGGTTCACCCAGTCGGTCGTAATGCGGTAACAAACATACCACCTTTTACCACATAACACCTTTTTTTGAAGTCGGTTAAAAACTATCCTATGTCCTTTCTCAAGTTCCAAACTATGTCTGTACTAAATTTCACACAAATCGGTTCAGTAGTTTAGGCGTGAAGAAAAGACAGACAGACAGACAGACAGACAGACAGACAGACAGACAGACAGACAGACAGACAGAGTTACTTTCGCATTTATAATATTAGTTAGGATATGGGTTCAAGCACGTGACCAATCGCGGTGTAACATGATGTATGAGAGCTTTGTGGCTAAGTTATTAAATTGTTTATTAACTCAAATATATATATCGTCTTTTTGCATAGATAGATAGAATATTCTTTATTATGCACACCATACATATAACAGATACATATCTAATTTTTGGTAGATATACCTGAAATCAGCACCATTTACTTTTGCCTCCTGTTATCATTTTCATAGCATTACTTAGGACCAGTATTGTCGTTGTTGCCCGATAAACCCCTCGACATTGCGTTTGCAATTGCTTCAAGATTTGTATTTCCGCTCTCCCTTATCTCATGCCATGCACCACTCCAAAAGCTCCACTATCACTTTCTCAGCAAGGCTGTACGTCGCGTGTTCCCTATCACGCTTATCACGCCATCAGAGCACGCAACTGACACACGTTGTCATGCGCGACGCGTGACGCCAGTGGCGTGTCAACGCACCTTAGTTTCAGGCTTTTTACATACTTGATGCGTATGTGTGACGATCAATCAGACTGGAGTTGAGTTGTCAGAGCCTCTGTGTTTTTTTTTGGGATTTTGGGGTTGAAAACTAGGATAGTTTTGGGCAAAAGCAACTATGTAACGTATCTGTAGTCTTTGAAAATCCTACATAGTGCAAACTGAGTTGATTGGGGGATCCGGGATCGGGTCCTGTAGGAATAATCCGGAGACTTCAGGGGATAGATCTACAAAACCTGAAGAGCAATAGTCTACCAGATGCTACAAGGTCTGGTTCAAAGACCCTTATGTTTAATGGTTAATGAGATACCTCACGCCTTCTTAGCAGTACCTCTTCAGTGTTTCTAAACGATTACGATAATGTAATAATGAACGAGATATATCAACAAGATATTTCTTTTCTGCATTTGTTTTATTTTGCAAGAACTGAACTGTCCAACATCTGAAGGAAAAAGAGCTGAATTTTCGTGTCTGCTTATTTTATATGCATTTGTATTTTTAATTTTTTCAGTTAAAAAGAAAAGGCACTTTCTTAAACAAATTCACTTAAACATAACATAATATCATGTATATTTCCTAAGGATTACATAGGGCACCTAATCATACCATAAATCGAATTTCGCCAGTTACATTTGTTCACTTAAACATGCTCGTATTTAGAAATATAGGTCCAAATAGTAAAATGAAATTGTAGAGTCATCTCCGCAACATACCCTTTAAAATCTTTTAACTACTAAAACTGATGGTATACCAAGGCATGGTACACACTAACGGAATACTTTGACGTACCCACATATGTCTCAACATTCTCCACAATATTTAGTATCTGCAAACGTATTAAAGCTCAGAGGGTGGTTACAAAGCCACGCGTGGGTGCTAGATACACATCTAGGCATTGTCCACGTCGCAGACCAGGGTCTCAGTTAATAGATTTGCGTATCAAGCTGGCCTGGCCAGCCAATTTATATGTACGTACGAGAGCTTTGGCCGAATTCAATGATGTTTTGGCTGTCTATATGCACTCTGGTCTATGTTGAGGTTAGGGTGATCTACTTGATAAAAGTCCTGCAATTTATTATTTTACTGACAGCTAATGCACTGCGATCAAAATTTTGTGAGGAATTTTACGAATTTATGAAATGCATAAATGTTTTTATTTTGAGAAACTAAGCAAGCTATGCAGAATTTTTGAAAGTTCATGCATTGAATAGGGAATGAAAGTTAAGAAACACGTTTGAAAGTTCATATGTTCTCTGAATGGGTATAATCATCAAGTGTGTGAGTCCTTCCACCCAGGGTAGAGCGGGAGGGACTGTCAGACTCGTACTGACTAAAATCCACGGTGTCCTTCAATAGCCCATTACGTTCCAGGGTCACGGTAATTCGTGAGTCCCGCGACCGGGACTTTTGAAAGAAATAATGTTTTGTATGGTTATGTATAATCTTCTTAAACCCACAAATCGCGTAAAATTGACTTAAGCACACTTTAATTGACAGAGCCAAACGCCTGCCGGTATCTGAGGAGGTTACCGTTGCCCTGGAACGTAAAACGTAGGAAACATGTTACACATAACAAAAGCATGTGCCCTAATTTATCAAGTGGGTTACGTCACATTATCAAAAACCTCATTTTTCAACGACTTACTCAGCTGAAAATGTCCCAGTATAATATGGTAATTCAGTCACCATAGTTTATTATCAAAACAGATAAGTTTGGGTGTGTCTGCCAAGCCCGGTTATATCGTGTCACGATATGGATGCATGTTTAATTAATATATACAGGCCTACTTTGTTTACCTTCTAATTATCGTTGAGCACTGTAGTGGGTTAAAAAGGGTAGTGAAATTGTAATAATTTTGACTTGAATTACGTGTTATTTAATGATCTTCCCGATCTAAGTATGTAAGTTTCTCTGGTGGTAAAATCATTAAATAAGTCCTCCTGACCTGGGTGGAGTGTAAAGACCTGGACTTGCACTGACTAAAACCCACCTTGGTTTCTTCTGTGGGAAAGAGAGAGCTATATAAGTCGTCTAGCGCCATCTCGTTCCCACAGTGTAACTCTCGCTAGGTGGACGTTATGGTAGGACACCAGTTCTTTCAATTAGAGTATTCAATTGAGAATCTCTCAAGGTATTACCGCAACAATAAGGACACATCCCGTAGTCGTGTTTTAAGTTGTGGTAATTAGATAATGTTTTGAAGAACCTAAAAATACATGAGTTTCGAGTTGTTTTAATTAATGTTTTATTTTGATTATCGGGAATTGAATATGTATTATTCAATGATGAAATAGTTAGAAAGATAACTGTTTAATTTGGTGAAGCTTAGTTACTTATTTTATTTTTTGGAGTCTTTTATGTTATTTACTATGTGATCACGATAAGGGTTGAGCTGTAAAGACTCCATATTGTAACGTCACGCAAATTAACATAAAGCAAATGATTATAAAGATTGATAATTATTATTCCATTAGTATTTATATATTACTAGCTTTTGTCCGCGACTTCGTTCGCGTGGAATAGTGACTTCCGGCAGATTTTTGTTTTATTTTTATTTTGTAATAAAAAATATCCCATGTCCTTTCTCAAGTTCCAAACTATGTCTTTACCAAATTTCACACAAATCGGTTCAGTAGTTTAGGCGTGAAGAAAAGACAGACAGACAGACAGACAGACAGAGTTACTTTCGCATTTATAATATTAGTTTGGACATTAGTTTTTTTTTTAAACTTTATTATCAAGTGACGGGCAGGCCACATCGCTGGTAGAACTGACAACCGTTGCGGAAGAAAAGTTCTCGAGTGGCGACTACGGACCAGAAGACGCAGCGTAGGCAGGCCTCCGACTAGGTGGACCGACGATATCGTGAAAGTCGCGAGCAACCGATGGATGCAAGTGGCTAATTGTTGTTCGGCTGGCGGTCTAAGGGGGAGGCCTATGTTCAGCAGTGGACGTCTTCCGGCTGATGATGATGATGATGATCAAGTGACGGTTAATAGAAGGCGCCGAATGGCGGTAATTAACGAGTTCCACTTTAAGAAGAGTCGCATAGAACAATCTCTTTATATTTAACTAGCTTTTGCTCGCGACTTCGTTCGCGTGGAATAGTGACTTCCGGCAGATTTTTTTTTTTTGTAATAAAAACTATCCTATGTCCTTTCTCAAGTTCCAAACTATGTCTGTACCAAATATCACACAAATCGGTTCAGTAGTTTAGGCATGAAGAAAAGACAGACAGGCAGAAAGACAGACAGAGTTAATTTCGCATTTATAATATTAGTTTGGATTAGAAATTTTACTAACTTTGACACAGAATCAACATAATTATGTAGATACCTACATATCGGGAATGTTTCAATTAAAAGGACCTATCTACAAACTGCTAAAGAATGAATGCATCTAATCAATTCAAGAATCCGACCAGAAAATCTCGATTCAGCCATTTCCCTGCTACTTAGTTTATCATTAAATATGTATCAAGCGTATCGATAAAATATGGATTTAAAAGATGGCAGATCGCAATAAATTATCAAGTTTAAATGTAGCAAGAGTGCATAATAGGTACGCGTTATCGTGAAGATCGTAGCCGATTTCCCCGTAAAAGTAGAGGCTTTGAAACATCATGGTGGGTTGAGCAACAGATTTCATTTAACGTCTTAATGAATTAAAATACGATTTTTATACAGTTTGAAGATTGATTTAAATCTGCCTTAGATGTAGAGCAAGTTAAACATATTTATTTAAATGTGAGGCCAGCTTACACAGGTTTTGAAACATTCCAGAAGATTTTATCCCGACAAACCGATAGGCATGAATCTTTTGGCGATTAATAAACATTTCCCCCGGCCAATCACCATACGGGTCGCAGCCAATCACCAAGCAAGCCCATTCATAGCTTTTAACCAGCTTCATATCTCCCACTCGCGTTTATTTTTAACGAGAACAAGATGGAGTGTGATGGCTGCCGAGTGCCTCCTATCTCGGGCTAAAAGCCGGGTATCTAAGGCATCTGGAATGGCCAACACGTGTTCAGATAAGACTGGGTCTAGATGTCTAGACTGCTCCGATGTCTAGGTTATGTTTGATTTATTTGGCGAGTAAGGATGGGATGAGAGAATCGATTTTGGTGTGGTTGTTATAAATGTTTTGTGCTGTGAAATTGTTTTGAGATATTCTGGGGTATATAGTTCTACTTTGGACTTCGGGGGATTTTTCTGGATCTTGATGTAATATAAAATCATTGCCTGTAACTTGTATGGCAATGTCAGGAAACGGGCATGTTTTGAAACCAAAAATTTGTAGGCATCGCATCCATCCATCCAACCCCGTCCCCCATCCCCCATCCCCCATCCCCTCTCATAGAGAAGCCTGTCGCCCAGCAATGGGAATATTGTAGGTTAATTGTGCCATGTATACAACATTATTTTTAGTATATGCGAAACCTGAATATAGTTTGTTCAGAATCAGTAACTGATTCGATTGCAATATTTTTTACACCATGTTATATTTTTTTTTCAAAAATATTTTAATTAAATTTTATTACCAGTTAATAACAATACAATCACCGTACGTTTAGGTACCTATTGCCAAGCTATTATCACGAGTGTATAACACAGGAGACGCAGTTTACGCGGGTGTACCGCGAAATGAGCATGTTTTTGAACGGACAACCAGGTAATATACATACTTATAACCTTGTGATTTTTTATGATACGGTTTTAAAATTTCGTACATAGATTCTTTACACAAAAATACTAGACAGGTGTATCGGGTTTCGCATTAACAAAAAATAATGTTGTATATATTTTTTCTTATTTTTTTAAGTTTTTTAAATCAGTCCTTGTAAAAATGAATACGCTACGAAAGACGAAACCAACATTTTTCCAGCCACTTTTTTCCGAAAGTTATGATCCAGGCACAATCCAGCCGTAAATTAAGACAGTGCAGATAGACCGCATAAATCTGGTGTATCGGCCAATAGGCGATCGCTATCACCCCCTTAGACCCCTCTTCCACCCCCATGGGGGCGCACTTTCGTTATCCTGCACACGTAGTGCAGCTGAGAATTAATATCTAGATATTTTGGGCACTGGTAATGTTCTTGTGTGTTTTAGAGATTAATGGAGTGCAGGTATTGCATGTTTAAGTGGAGAATACCAGTTTTTTGATGAAAAGGAGGCATTTTCCAGTTTAGAAGAGTATGTAGAAAGAATAGGAAAGAAAGAAAACAATACCTTCGCATGTTTTCGTAGATGTGTGTAGAGCTAGAAAAGTGGCAACAACTGAATAAACTAAGTTAATTACGTTTGCGCTTAATCTCAGTCTAGCAAAAACTGTGACGTATGATGGAGTGAGTTCATCCAGAAGAAACTAGAACTCCTGCGCTATGCTAGGACGATGGTTGAAAGCGGAGTGGACTTGGTGAGGCTTACCACCAGAGGACCATTCTTGAGAAATATAAGCTTTACAGCAGGCAAAACCCGGGCCACGGCTAGTCCTTATTCTAAAATCTAGGTGGACAGTATATCTCAGCAATTATATCTTATAGCCTTTTATAGCTAGTCGAAATCAATTTGTAGTTGACTTATGTTACCGCACAGCCAGATAGGTACCGCAGTTCATTTCAAGAAACATTGTCTCTATTAATATTATCTCTAAAACAATATTCGCAAACAATTCGCTATAACTTGTCCGTATCGAGTATCTAAATCTCTGAATATGACAAAGCAACAAATTTCCACACTTCAATCTGCGTGCGCGTGGGCATAATCGCGAACATCTACGAGCGGGGCCGAAGCCGCCCGACGCGACCCGAGCGCGCCCGAACCTATCGCCGAGTGTGTCCTGTGCTATCTGACGGACGTGGGTGGCCGATCTATCTGAAATGCCAAGTTGAAGGGAATGTGAATTTGACGGTCAAATGGCCGGCTTGATAACTTGCGGCTATTTATTTAAGGCTAGCAACCCGCGAGCCACTTAACTTGAGGACGTGTACTAAGGAAAACTTGAGAAGTGCTGTAAAACTGGTGAAAAAATTGGCTTAAACAAATACAAATTCTGCCTAAAAATAAACCAACCAAACTTACAATTATAGTTAGTAAAAAGAAGAATATTCTAATGAACAATTTCAGAAGAAAATAAGGAAAATTATTTACATTTAGAGAATGCAAGCTTATTCTGACCATAGCGAACAAGACATTTTTGCTTAAACCTACCGTAGTAACTAATAATGCTTCTAAAGAGACAGCTTTGCCATTCACTGCAAATGTAAAGAAAATTATCCCACAAGATTATGATGCTGGTTATTTTTAACGCTAAGCGGATGACCAGACAGACAGATAGGCATCGTTTGTTAGAGTGAGCTAATCGATTCGCAGGCAGGCCCTTATCTCAACGTAAATATAAAACTGAATGCGGCCTTATCGCAAGATTTCGGGATGGAATGTACATTGTGAGATACGATACGGTTTTTATTAGAAGCTTCTATGTAGTTCAGAGGATCCCAAACTTTTTCAACTTACAGTTTTAGTATTCAGTGTCGAGCTTTGGCAGGTCGAGGTGACAATTATACCTGGTTGAAAACTCCACTAATCGGGAAAGGTGACTCTGATTTAAAGCTGTCAAAGAGTTCTATGAACCCTCTTCTTTTTGGTGAAACTTGGGCATATCTTAGCCTCTGGAGACTTGTCAACGGTCGTCTCACGGCGCTTCTCTGTATTCTCTATGGCGCATAGTTTGAGAATCCCTGATATGTAGTTTTTTGAGAATTTGGTGACATTTTATAAAATGTAAAGCTGTTCTGGTTTCACGTAGACGCAAGCTTTAACAGAATTAACTCATGTCGTAAGAAAGAGTTAAGCCATAGCCAGATTGATAGCTAGAAATTGATAATGATGTTGCAGTTGTAGATGTCGACATAACTCGATTGAATTTCGAGAAATTAAGGGTAAATATTATTATTATTGTTATATTACCCCATAGTGTCCCACTGCTGGGCAAAGGCCTCCCTCCACTCTTTCCACTTCTCACAACTTTCTGCGACCGTGGTCCATTCCTTCATGAAGCGGTCCAAATCATCTCGCCATCTTCGTTTAAAGGTAAATATTAGTGTGTAATAATTATTAATAGGATATTTAAACACAGATAAATAGTTATTTAAGCAAGTTTGCTTGCTCAATGCTCAAACATCCACTGACGTCAAAATACCGTATCGCACCAAAAAACGGACACGCACATCACATAGTCCGCCACAAACAAATCAAACGTTGCCTTTTTCTTAATATCTCTCATATCTGCTTGAAGAATTTATTGCCTAATTACCAACCGTTATTGTTCTGTATATTATTTATATATAAGACCGGTTCACGTTTTTATTGAGCGAGATAAGTTCAGATTTTAATGGTAATGGGAGACACGTAAATGGGATAAGGATTGCCTTAAGAGCGCCGATTACAGAGATATGGCGAGTTCTCGTGAAAAACGTATTCGTTTCTTTTTTTGGACATAGCGTCTGGCTTTTGTCATGTAATGTATTGTAGGCAGGGAATTTAAAACCTTGTGATTAATCAATTTACAAAGACATTAGTAAATATATATTGGTGAAGTCATGAAATTTGAACTAGCTGTGCGTGGTTTTTTGACTAATAAAGACAGAATTACGATTTAAAATAAATATTAAACAAATAATTCTATCTAGATGACATTTCGTTTGTTTTTTTTTATTGAGTTACAAAAACGTTCAAAATAATAAAAAGCAATACTAAAATTTATCTGTTATAAAATATTGGAAAGGGTTCGCTAGATAAGACTAAATTAATAAGCTAATTACGACGTACCATAGTCTATGATTATTTTTCTTTAATGGGAGAGATGTGCACGCAGATTGTGTTAGTTTCTTTTTGTCATAACGATAGATAGTGCTAAACGTCGTCTCGTATTTCCAAGATAAGACTACTTACTGTTTAATTAGGGTCCCTATCATGCCATAAGTGGCGTTTTATATAGCAATTTGCTGTCACATGACAGAATCCTATTTTTAATCTGTGGTCGTATAAAAGGCGGGATTATTGCGGGATGACGTGTCTATGGTTGCATATGTAATCTGTGTGATCGGTGTTTTGATTTGAATATGAAACTTATGAAGGTTTTTAGATTAAATAAATGGGTCTGGTCTGGTTGGTTTATTTAAATATAAGTTTGTGAAGTTATCGTAATAAATTATCTTGATGGACAGAAAAATAATACAAAGGTACCGTTGTGTCTAATCTCAAAATGACAGTTTTAATTTAGCAAATAAAGCTTGCGTGCCTATTATTTTTACTAGCTTATAGTGTGTTGAACTGCTGGGCATAACTTCCCCTATCTTTTTACAAACTACTCTGTTGACAGACAATTTCTGCATTCGTATTTTAAAAAAAAACCTAATAAAACGACACACGTGTAAAAAACAAACTTATAAATTAAATAAAAATCCGAATATTTCTTTATTGTAAAATATTTGCCTGCCGGGGTCGCAGAACTAACGAATTACCGTGACCCCGGTACGTAAAGGGCTATTGAAGGACACCGTGGATTTTAGTCAGTACAATTCTGACAGTCCCTCCCGCCCTGCCCTGGGTGGGAGGACTCATTTGATGATTTTACCACGCAAAAAAAAAACATTGTAAAATATTTTTATGTTCAAGTGTTCATGCCGATGTCAGTGTATGTACTCGTAATACTATATTTAACTGTAATGTCACACTAGAATTGAGACAGGCACTTAGCAAATGTAACATTTCTATCTTTGCGATACCTTTACGTTGAGCGGCCTTTAGGCCTCAACTTTAAAAGTGGCCTGAGACCATTAGGTTCCACTCTAGTTTTAAAAAATATGTGTAATCATGTAAAGTGTATTATTACATCAAAAACATTTAACGTACCTATCTTCTATTAGGCGGTACGCGATAACATCTTAAAAAAATCTTTTTGACTATTCAATCAACTTATTCTAGCGCAGTCCAGATCAAGCTGTGCACACCCTGTCCTTCTATAAGAATCCAGATTGACCTCGTCACTTTTTTGACGATTACTAATTTGTTACTTAAATAAGTTATTAGTATTAAATTTTACATCAAAAGTCAAAAGCATAAGATTGTCACAAACATTCAATCTTCCAAACACTATGAACGTCAAATTCAAAAACAGAACACCACTAAACCGCCCCAGGCCACAGATAAGCCAAAAATCGCGCCATAAAACATGCGAAACGCGTCACTTTCCAAAAACACGTTACAAAGCATGTTGACTTGACCTCAAGCATTAAAAGGCTTGGGAGTGTGAAGTTTAAACAGGCTATAGGTAGTCTGAAATAAAACGCGACAACCACCGGGTGGTGGGTGCTGATAACGGTAGGCGAGCGTCGAGCCGCGTCGCGTCGCCGTGCCGCGTCGCGTAGTGTTGCCACATTCAACGTTTTTATGTTGTCTATGGATTTTAGTTTGGGTTTAGAATGTTTTTGCTGTTTGTTTATTGGTGGATGTTTGTTTATTGAACGGGGGGTTGTGTAAATGTTTAGGTATGGCAGTGTTTAGAAGTTTTCACTGTTATTTTAGCAGTAAGTTGCGTGTTAGAAAGTAGTTATTTCTAAGTTTTATTCATATTTTTTATTTTACCACTATTACTAAAAAAGGCCGACTGCATACGATAAGAAATTAAAAAGCCAAAAAAACACAGTTACGTTTTCTATCTAACACTGTTACACTCAATTACTAACCAGTTCATAAAAAAAGAAAACTCAACAAATAAATTTTATTTTCTACACTGGCAACCCGTTCGTCGAGTGATGGATGCACCACACTGATAACACCCTTTTGACTTAAACGCGCGGCCAAAAGGTAAACACACCTTGAAATAACTCCGCATTGTAATAATCTGTCGTTCTTATAAATAAAACTCAAGATTGTGAACGTTTTAACTTATCTATACATGGAGATATTAATGAAGGTTTTGTAATTAAAAAACTAAAATGGATTGTCTATACTTCTTATGTGGGATATTGTATTCCTCGAAATACGGTATGGCCCTGTTTTTTATTAACAAAATTAGTTTTTTTTAAATATTTGTATGTTTTTCTCTGTTTTTAGCGTGGTAAAATCATCAAATGAGTCCTCCCACCCAGGGCAGAGCGGGAGGGACTATCAGATTAGTACTGACTAAAATCCACGGTTTTCTTTAATAGCCCTTTACGTTCCGGGTTCACGGTAATTCGTGAGTCCCGCGACCCCGGCTGGCTTTGGCCCTCTAAAGGGGGACCCCGTCATTATGCTAACACTCTTTGAGGCGCGCGTGGCACACAAAGCGCCGTCGACCCGGAAAAAAATTATGATAGAATATGTTTGATATTATATGAGTATTATTTAAGCCTATTTTTTATAGGGTCTTCCTTACCTCTTTCTACTTTTCTCGATCTAGTACAATTGAAACGATTCGAATCGTCAAAATAAAAGCTTTTTGTTTTACATTGATTGACCCAAATAAATCAGTTAAAACGTGCCAAAAAAAAACGTTATCACAAAAAAAAAACAAAACACACACTTCAACTCTAACAAACACACACAGTTTAACAAGAACACACACATAAAATTTTACACAACTTGATATTTGCACAAGTTCATGTGGTGTGTAGTAAAATAACGAGTTGGGCGTGCGGCGCTGTGATAAGGGCGGGCGGCGCCCAAGTGATGTATAGAGCGATAGACTGGTGCTGGGCGGCAAGATAACCTGCCATTGACGCAGTGCGTGATTGACTGCTGCCTCCAGAAATTATACTAGGATTTATGGGTGTCGGGGTAGATTGGGGACTGAAGGATTGGGCGAGGGAGCCAGGTACTTTTGTATGGTTTTTCTAAAATCAAATGAATGTCGGTTTTATATGTTGCGAAAATATCCCATTAGGCAATTCGTTTTCGTTATAATTTAATTAATTAAATTAGGAATTTTTGGTATTTTACAAAAAACATGAGCACCTGACGGGGGCTCAGAACGTATAATTAAAAACCTGTGTTATTCGCTGATTATTTAGCTTTTTATAGTATAAGGATAAATTAAATCGATAAAGTTTAAGATAAAAAACATACTAAAAAGTAGTTGAGATAGTTAATAGTTCACGAAACTCAAAATTCTAATTCGCCGAAATGACCCTCTAATCAGTTGAAATGACAGATTTTGATTTAGGTATTAATTTCTAATTAAAACTGGCTTGTAGAAAGTAAACATTAATTTCTAAACGTCAGAATACAAAAAAAAACAAATTCACTCCTAAACTAAACGGTCCAAATGCAGACACACAATTAGGGTAGACAATCAGTTTTTATGACGTAAACATTGACGTTAATTTGATGGAAAAGTGAAATAGTTTCTCGTTCGTACATTAGAGGCGCTTTTTTATTTTCCATGCAAAAGCGCCGTAAATACTTCAAATAGTACGCTGTATGGCCGGTCGCAGGACTTACGAGCTACCGTGACTCCTGACCGTAAAGGACTTTTGAAGGACGCCGTGGATTTTAGTCAGTACAAGTCTGACAGTCCTTCTTGCCCTGCCCTGGGTCTGAGAGGTCTCATTTGATGATTTTGCCACGCTGAAAAAAAAACGGGCCTCCGGTCATAAGGCTAACTTTTAACCAAATATCCTTGTCAATACACGTGTCAGATCATCTAAACTTGTTTAAAATTAAACAGCCTTTACTTATCAAAAGATATATCTAACTTTTAATTCCAAATCGTTTATATTAACATTAATTCGGCCATAATTTAGATGGGGCGATACCGTGATCGTCTTTTTATGGCACTTGCCTATAAAAAATCGCGGCTTTAATAACTAGTAAAGTGATTGTTATCTAAAAGTTATTAATTCATTCCTTGTGGCGAAAATCTGAACTGTCCATTGGGCCAAATGTCGTAAGAAAATTCATTCAATCACACTTTAACTTAGTTCATAGTTCCATACCAGTCCGACAGTCCCTTTCGTTCCGTCCTGGGCGGGAGGCCTTTTTTGATGATTTTGTCACACCGAAACAATGGTCCTCAGCATTTAATAATGATTAAGCTGTAGAGTTAATTAAGCAAAAAAAGAATGTCCATACTTCTGTTTGAAAAATCGTCTGCTGTACCAGTATTTATTTCGCCTGTATTACTTAATTTAGCAATAATGTTTCCTAAAATTACAAAATCCATACACTTCTCCAAAAATACAGAAGAACTTGTAATATGCGTATAAGTGATTAACACCATAAGGGTGCCAATTGGTCGAGGGACTTACGAGGTCGCGGGACTTACGAATTACCGTGACCCCGGAAGGTAAAGGGCTATTGAAGGATACCGTGGATTTTAGTCAGTACGAGTCTGAGAGTGCCTCCCGCTCTGCCCTGGGTGGGGGGACTCGTTTGATGATTTTACCACGATAAATAAAAAAAGGGGTGCCAATTATTTAAAAAAAAATCAGCAGCCCACTGCCCGAATATCCGACCTGCTTTTTCGATCAATAAAGTCAAACAGCTGATCATGAGATCAAAAAACTAATAACGATTTTACAAAAATTAGATATACAAATTCACACGAATCTATTCATCTTATCTACTAAGTCTTATCTTGGAGATATCCTCCGGAAATTAACCGGCCCTATAAACTCTAAACGTTATCTTTTAAAAATTAAAAAGATTAATATTTGATTGGCACACTTTCACTTAGAAGCAGTTATTGGTTAATTATTTAAATGTTTCATTAATACAGTTTATTTAATGGGAATTCGGTAGTTTTATTTAATTTTCCAATTAACACTTTCGATTGAAAATTGTCTGAGCACTAACTGTTGCCAGCGGTTTCACCCGCTGCAACTCGAAAATTATCCCACAGAGAGTTAAAATCGGGATATAAACTAATCTATGTGTTAATCCAGGTTACAAACTATCTGTGTACCAAATTATATTCAAATGTATTCAGTAGTTTTTGCGTGAAAGATTAACAAACATCATCCATCCAAACAAACTTAAGTTTATAATATTAGTAGGAAGTAGGATATGTATATAATACGCAGCTTTCCCGTGTGGAGTTAAATTATTGTCCCATGGGATAAAACTTCACGGATGAAAAAATAACCTAATAACGAAGTAGTAATAATGACTAAGAATATGGGAAGGGTTTCAATAACACAATCGATATGACCCCAACTTGCATTCTTAACTCAATTCTTATTTTCTTCAGATACTAAAAATTCCACTTCAAAATTTGACAGCCAGCATAATACTCGTAAATCTGGAACTGACTATGAACTCATAAAATGTTTTATGAACAGCAAAGCTAAAGAAAAATTAACTCAAAGAGACAGTATTTGTAATCAACCAAAATTGCGAGTAGAGGGAAGATTATGGCAAATCCCTTGACGAGTTTAGGGCGCAAAGAACCTATAAACTATTTCAACTCGAGCATATCAATTAATAACACTACCCACATTGCTTTTCTTTTTTTTATCGTGGTAAAAGCATCAAATGAGTCCTCCCACCCTTACTGTCAGACTAGTGCTGACTAAAATCCACGGTGTCCTTCAATAGCCCTTTACGTACCGGAGTCACGGTAATCCCGCGACCAACCCACATTGCTAGCAATAAAAACAATCCCTCACAAAGAATACCACCACTCCCTCTGAGTCATCGACCGTCAATTAGCAACAATATGTTAATAACATTTCGCACACGCGCCTAACATAATCTTATAATAAACCATTGACATTTTGCGCCAGATAAAGCCTAAGGAGTCATCACAGATATGTATTTAAATCATACTTGGATTTCGTCTCTCACGAAGGGCTGTTATCTTAAAAAGCACTCTCCACTATCTGGTCAGACGCAATCTCACATATTATGTGCCTATATCCTTTTCTAAAGGGGCATGCAAGCTGGGGACTTGGATTTGTAAGACGGTATTTTTTACAGTATGATACTGGTCTAGTAAAGTTTTAGGTTTAGAAATTATCGGCGGTCAGATGGATAATTTGGGCCTGATTTATAGTAGTCATATAATTTTTATTTGAAGAATAAATAAGGTTCGATATAAGTAAGAAAAAAAAAATTGTGTAAACAGTGAATTAAAAAAATGTTATTAGCATTAACGCATGCGTTGAAAATGTCAAAGAAAACAGTAACTAAATTAAAACTATTGCATTTACGAACATTTTAAATAATTTATTCTGGTATGGCAATCCTGCGGCGCATCAGTCACGGTACTCTTTAAACATTTGCAATATTAGAGATTTACCCAAAACGTTTTTTTTAAAGGTATAAAAGTGCAAAATAATTCCATCACCAGAAGTCGGTGACAAAAGAAGTGGATCAAATAAACAAAGGCCACACCGAATCATACACACCAACATAGTACACCCTCCTTTTTGGAAGTCGATAAAGACTATAAAGTACAACTGTTTACATCAACACCTATTAAAAACCAACTTAGTCTTTTCAAAGTCACAAAGGCTTCCCACTGTACACTGGACTCTAAAATCGCGGAGTGATTCATTTGTCTCACAGCTATCCAAATGTTTTAAGTTTTCACAGATAACCGTGGATGGGGGCACTAAATTAATGCTTCGGCGTTACTTGCCTATCACATAGATAAAGTATGTGTCGCTTAGGCGCGGTGGAATGTGAGTAATTAAGTTACGGGTATGTAAAATGGGAATTTGTTTAAGTTAAGATTGGATTTCTTAGGTCTACTGGCTGGGCTTTAACTGATGTACTTGCGAGGTAATTTTTATAGTTATTGTTCGGAATTTGCTTTTCATACTCGTGGTCTTTAAAAAAATTAATCAATAAATAACTGCTTTTTTTATTCGGTACCTTTTCTTTAACATCACAACCGTCATTGTTATTTTGACAATAATAATCAATATCAACGATTTTTCAAAGTGAAATGACGCTTTCAATATCAGTTCAAACCGTGTAGAGTCCAAGAGAGATTCAAGTCCTGCGAAAAAATCATGGTTCTGCATGTTTTAATGCAATTTGATGTAATGACAAATACACTAGCGCGGCGTTAAAAAAACTTCAGTCGAGACGCGGACTCTATCTTTTAACGTTCCGTAAGTGTGTTTGACAGTTGTAATTATTATTGAGTCTACTTTCGATTGTCAGTGCGCTGCATAATATGGTACAAGATGGCAAATGTAACAGTTTTAAAACTACCTAGATATACTGCTGTCCGATTCTTCCGAAATTTATTATATACTATTTCCCGAAAGATATCATTCACGAGGCTTTTAAGAAATATCGCCCACATGTAACCTTCAGGAAATGTTAATATTAAAATCAGCTGCTCAAGATGTTGTAACGAAAAAATGGAAAGAAATCGAGAGTGGACCAATTAGGTTTTATCAAATTAAAACATCGCGACGTGGGATACATTCGTTTTGACATAACAGTATGTTAAACATAGTTTCTCTTAACATGGTATCTCGGAAAAATCGTTTAAATTTTAATGAGAAACCCAGGAAGTTTTTAATTAAAGATTCTAAACGTGAGTTTCCAGAATTAAAAAATATAAGAAAAACAGATGACAGTAAAATGAGGAATGCAGTTACATTGCGGAGATACTTTATCAATTGAAATTAGGATAAGTACAAAATATTAGGCATTGAAGAATTAAAAAAAAAACAACTGTCAGCAGTTTAAAATAATTTTGGCAAGGAGAAGACGGTCATTTTGGGTGTCATCTTTGCCTGAAAAGCTTCGAAAAGTTACAGCAACATAGGCTAACATTATGATCGGGTTTTTAAAAGCAAATTCGTATTGACCAGTTACATTAGACTACACGCTAGAAAATAGCGTCAAAGAGTCCTCATTACTGAAATCAGTAAGGAAGACTTTATAAATATTAGCCAACACCAAGCGTCGCTTTCACAAATGAAAAAAAAAATGCTTATCTACGTCCGAAATTTTACGTCTGACTGACCAAAACACAAGATGACACAAAACTAGACACTCTACACAGATAACATGAACTAGAATTTCATTTAAAAGAAGCCAAGAGCACCATCTACGATACGATAAGCATCCCACAACATTGACACCCAACCACGAATGCAAATGGCCCAGAATCCTACGTAAAACAATGTTATCGCACGTTTCTAACGTTAGCGGAACAGTACGCGACGTCCCCGCCACATTAGACACAAACTAACATAACAGTTTAATTACAAGTGCATCTAAACCGTATTAGTTGCAATGTAGGCGGGGTTCGGGGTAAGACATAAGCGAGGAGAGATTTAATAAGAGGTAAAAACTAACATCGCAATGGCTGCCGAAGGAAAAAGTCGATGTCTCTTGTGGCAAACCCGAAGAAAGACTGGACCCCTACCGCATATGTGGAAGGAGTGGAGGTAGACTTTTGCTCGGAAATTACGAGCTGAAATTTAAAAAATATTTTGATAAATAATGTTCCTGTCATTTCTTACCAGGTTTGGCCATCTTTTTAGAATCAAATACCGAAATGATTCGGTACGGTACAGTTAGGAAAGTTTTGATTTAATCGCTTATCAAAAATGTGTTGACGGTATTGTGATGCCGATTATACGATGCATTAAAATTGTTAGAATCATGGCTATCATAATCTTTTGCGAGAACACACTTGAATATCTTTTGGAATCTCTCGACTTTTATGGATGCTAGTTTTGTCCTGTGTCATCTTATTGCTGGATAGAGGCCTCTAGTAATGCTAGTTTACCGTAATAGTAAAGCTTTATCCTTTTTTTAACGTGGTAAAATCATCTTATAAGTCCTCCCACCCAGGGCAGAGCGGGAGGGACTGTCAGACTCGTACCTACTGACTAAAATCCACGGTGTCCTTCAATAGCCCTTTACGTTCCGGGGTCACGGTAATTCGTACAGTCCCGTGACCGGCTTTATCTTATCTTTATAAGCTTCATCTTTTAAAGCTTTATCCTAGTAAAAATGAACTACCTACACCCGTTACCGCTTAATACTTGCACCACACAAGTTAGAACAACTTTTGGTGTTTCGTATTGGATCTTGCGAAGTTGGTCGTATCGGCAAACGTATCGTTGTCGATGTCTTGAGTACTGTAAACGGTTGCAAATACAATGTACCACGTTTTGGTTCTTAGTGCATTTGTTTGTGTCTGGAATCTAGATTATCATAATGATCTAGTTCATAGGGAGCGAAAATGTTTATTGATAAAAGACTGTGACTATCAAATGAAAGAACATCTATATATAAAAAGGAGAACTGACTGACTGACATATCAACGTACAGCCGAAACTACTGGGGCTAGGAATGTGAAATTTTGCACACGGCTTCCTATTATAATGTAGGGGAGCACTAAGAAGGGGTTTCTGGAAATTTAACCTTTAAGGGGGTGAAAAGGGGGAATTAGGAAAGTACGTAACCCACGCGGACGAAGTCGCGGGCAAAGTGCTAGTTACACATATGAAAGTTTTTGAGGGTGTATACCTAGATGGATGGATGTTTGTTACTCTTTTACACAAAAACTACTGAACGACTTTGAGTGACATTTGGTACACAGATAGTTTACAACCTGAATTAACACATAGGATAGATTTCGATCCGATTTTATCTTCCCATGGGATAATTATCGAGTTGTAGCGGGCGAAACCGCTGGCAACAGTTAGCATGTTTACAGAAAAGATTTAAATATAGCCATTTTTTTTTACGTGGTAAAATCATCAAATAAGTCCTCCCACCCAGGGCAGAGCGGGAGGATCTGTCAGACTCGTACTGACTAAAATCCACGGTGTACTTCAATAGCCCTTTATTTTTTTATTTTATTTTATTAAACTTTATGCACAACACTGTACAACGGCGGACTTAATGCCATAGGCATTTTCTGCCAGTCTACCTTGGGGTGATGCAGAGAAAAAACATAGCAGGTGCAATAAAAAAATAAATAAAAAAAGAGAACTAGTTACTAAATATAAAATTATACAATACATATATAAAAATAAATATAAATAAATACATACATATATACATACATACATACACTCACTTTGTGCAGAGAAAAGAAAAATAAATGGAAAATTTGTCAACCAATTAATTTTGAATCGAATCTGCCAGCTTCTTAAGTAAAAATTCTCGAGCTTTTACCTTAAACGAGAAACGATTGGTTGCCGTCCTGATATTCAGGGGGAGTTCATTCCAGAGAAAAACCGCCTGAACAAAAAAGGAATATTTCTGGAGGCTAGAGCGGTGAGAGGGACATCGCAGAAGGCGATTACTAGTGGAACGGAGATTCTTGCTATGTGCTGAGCATAAAAATTGGAAATGTGAAGTAAGATAAGAAGGAGAAGTGGGTTTGTGTAGAAGAGAAAATAGGGTCGTCAACGCCCTCAACGCTCTACGCTGCCGAATGGGCAACCACTGTAAAAGTGACCGTTGTGCGGAGACATGATCATATTTGCGGAGATTGAATACGAATCGAATGCAGTTATTCAGAAGTCGGTCAAGTTTGTTGAGTAGATCTGCATTCAGGTCATAGCAGCACACATCACCATAATCAATTATGGGGAAAATAAGAGACTGAACAAGCAATGCCTTTATGGTAGAAGGGAGAACATTCTTCAAGCGATAAAGCGACCGCAACGTTCCCGTGACTTTACTGCTCACAGTCGCGACCTGCTTACGCCAGTCGAGGCAAGTGTCGACATACAAACCCAAATCCTTGACGTCAGAGCTGAACGGAATGATAGCGCCGTCAAAGATAACTGGAGGTACTGCTAACCCATTCAGCCTACGCAAACTATGGGGACTCCCTACTATAATAGCCTGACATTTAGCTGGGTTTACCGCCACACCAAAACGATCAGACCAGTTTTTTACTGCGCTTAAATCCCGATTCAGCTCGTCGATCGCAACTGAGACGTTGTCAACACCCGCCTGACAATAAAGCTGCAAGTCGTCAGCGTAAAGATGATACGCACATTGAAACTCAGTGGTAATGAAGTCTATAAAAATAGAGAAGAGAAGTGGAGATAAGATACCGCCTTGAGGGACGCCAGCTTCAAGATCACACCAGGTGGACGAAGTATCTCCAGCAAGAACTGACTGCTGACGCCCCTGAAGATAGGAAGAAAACCAATTTAACACCTCAGGAGAGACCATGAGATGGGAGAGGATGGACAATAGGACTTCGTGACTGACGGTATTAAACGCATTCGAAAAATCAATAAGCACTAAGACGGTAACTTTAGTATTTTCCATACCCTGTTTTATATCGTCAGTCACTTTAAGAAGGGCTGAGACAGTACTATGCCCGGGCCTGAACCCTGATTGGAGGGGACTGATTAGGGAATTTTGGAAAATAAAGTGGGAGAACTGCTTATGTACACAGGCCTCAAGCACTTTTGACAAAAATGGGAGGATAGAAATTGGACGAAATTGATTGGGAAGAGTAGGATTAGGAATTTTTGGCAGTGGACGAACATGAGCTCTCCGCCACAAGGAAGGGAAGACACAGGAATACATGGAATAATTAATGATGTGGGAAATTGCAGGAAGGAGATGTTCAAGAGCCGTAACAATCATGTGCCGGCTGATGTTATCACAACCTACCGCTTTGGATTTTATGGAAAGGATAATCTTTTTGATCTCTTCTGAGTCAACTGGGGTAAAAACGAATGGAGTAATATTAGGACGCGTCAGACCATTAAGGAAATCTAAGGTTCGAAATTTCGTTGGGCTATCAAGAGTAGAAACGGTGCAGAAATGACGATTTAGATCGTCCAAGTCAAGTGTGTCAGGAAGGTCTGAATGTCGCGACCTGCCAATACCTAGAGTTCCAAGGAACTTCCAAATATCAGCAGGAGAAGCAGAAGTTATATTATCAAGAACATGGCGGCGTTTAGCGTTGCGTATCATCTGATTACACCGATTACGAGCTGATTTGAAAAGCCCTTTACGTTCCGAGGTCACGGTAATTCGTAAAGACACGCGACCAGAAAAGATAGCCTAAAAGAAAATTGTTTAAAAAGTGGCTTGTAAAACAAGCCTGTAAAATTCGTATTGCTAGAACACAAGTTTTCTTTTTATAGAGGGGTCTGTAACGTGACTAATCGTGATAAGGTTTACTTAATTTAACTATGAAACTGAAACACCCCATTACAAAAGAAGTATTTCCTAACGCTACTGTTCATCATAGAAAAGAAAAACTTCGAACCGCCATTCCCGTTACAGCAAGAGCAAAAAGCTAAAATTACTGATCAGAATCTTCGCACAGCCCAATGTATCATAGGCCAGCGTTATCTCCAGGACTTATCCGGCTACATTGTGGATGAAAAATGTTTAGCAGCTCAGAGTGCAGTTTGAAATTTTATACGTCCGAGATCTGGGCTGTATCTCGATGCACTGCACTTCCCTCTGAAACTTTTACTTTGCCAGCCAGTGTTGCTAGTCGTTGGGGTTTGTGTGGTCCCAAAAAAAGGGTATTTTTTTTTGGTAAATTAATAAATAGAAAGCTAGGTATGTTGTGATTAATTCAATTTCTTTTGTACGTTAATAATATGATCAAGAGGAAAGATTTGTATTTTTGTGTGTGTGTGTTTGTTTATGATGGATAAACTCAAAAACTACTGAACCGATTTCAAAATTTTTTTCACCATTGGAAAGCTACATTCACCCTGAGTAACAGCTATTTATCATGTCTACGGGTGGGAAACCGGGACGGGCCGCTAGTAGTTAATATTTCAAGTTTTTAAACGTCACCCCACTTTTTCGTTGAAACGTAAGACGGAGATTTAATATACCCACGTTATTACCTACCTAAATAGGTTCATAATATCTAATACTGTATGTACAGATCGTAGCAGGTGGCGCTCTGTAGTATCTGCAATGGGGGTAATGGGAAAAGGGCGTGCGTTTATATATATATATAATACATATGTAATATCTTACACATATACAGTACATAAACAAAAAATAATTAAAAATAACAACAATCTAACCAATTTTTGTGTCTGAATCGTGTCCTAATTCCTAAATACAGAAATTATAAACTTATACGGCCTTATTACAAAAACTAAATAAACCTTGGTTTAAACCTGGTCTATCAAGTCCAGGCTTATCTGCAGAGCCATGGTTTAAATTTGTCCGTATTACAAAACTAAGATAAAACGTCGACTTTAGTACCGCCATTTGAACGATTGTCTATACAATTAAATCCACAATGAGTAATAACAATTAAATCTACCTTGTTTCAATCCATTTTGGGTGAAAATAACACAAAAACTACAACACAATAAAAAATTTGCTATGAGAAACTTTGACATACCTTTGACAGCTACTACTGTTAGACCATGGTTCATCGCAAAACCACGATTTGTAATAATCTTTGTTTAAACCGTAGTTTTACAAGATTAAACCTGGGTTTTTAGTTAAACCCCTTTTTGTAATAAGGCGGATAATATTTTAACATGGCAATCCCGGTACTCTCTCCCTTACAGCTGGCAACACAGCTCTAAGATACAGCGCCCTGATATATTCCAACGCGATACGAACTTCTGAACGCGGATGCTTCAGATTTCGCCGAATTGTTCTGAATTTTAAAGTAAATAAGCTAGTTTGATAGATAACGATGTAAGATTGTAGATTGTTTGTCGAGATTAAACTCTGGTTTTACAAAGTTTCGGAATTGTTGTAGCATTTTTAGTTTTAGTTAGGTTTTAGTTTAGATAGGACTTGTACCTGCAGTTTATTGTACGAAGAATATTTAAGTAGGAACATGTATTAATGCTTAAGATAGGTAGTCGGTTCATGTGTAAAATACGGGTGTTCATCTGCATTTGATTAGACTGAAAGCTAACCTCAATATAGTCTGGAAATAAGCAATATTTTGTGTTTTTTATAGATTTCTGAGATATTCTGTTGGGCTTGAAAATTAACGAACCTGCTCATATTTCATTTTTAATTATTTGTAACTAAAATTGAGGAAAAAATTAAAAGCCTTACCTCACTTCGCGGGACCCTGTAAGCAGGTCTTGAAACGCAAAACGCAACCGAAGGAAAAAGTGGACCTTTGATAATTAAGAGTCTGTTATTCCCTTCTAGTCCACTCAGGACGGAAGAAGTCATCCGATGATTTAACGATCATAAAAAAACCCACTTGAGAAATCACTTTCTTCTTCTTTTGGGTGCTTTTACGGCCTTTTTTTGACAGACCTATCTTTAGGACTGTCAGACTCGTACTGACTAAAATTCACGGTGTCCTTCAATAGCCCTTTTTGTTCCGGGGTCGCGGTAATTCGTGAGACCCGCGACTGCGTTTACGGCCTAACTTAGTTTTTTTTTAATAAATAAATAATTTGCACAGCTACGACTCAAAGGTTGGTCGGTCAATAGACTTTATAGCCTTTAAAGGTGCTGAGATATCACTAAAACCATCTTTCTTTATAGGAATAAAAACACTAAAACTATTAACAACTATTTTATTACATAGAACATGGAGTACGTTTTAAGTAATAAGACTAATCGAATAGAATAACAAAAAGAAAAAATGGTAATGGATGGAATTTTAACTCGGAGTTGTCAATTTATATAAACTAGCTGGTCGACTGAGCTTTGCTCACCTGAAAATTAAAAAAAGGCCCTAAAATACGGAATAAAAAAAAACTCCAAAAAAAACCTGTTTATCACTGGCATTCAAAACCGCAGTCTGTCTTCAGACAGCGAAAACTGCGGCGAAATTATGAAACATGCGTTGCGTACGGAAAAATCTTTTTGAAGATTGGAAGACGGATACGGAAAAACGTCAGCTATGAGCTGTCTCACGTCGTCGGCTTCCAGTCAAACCAGATGCAGCTGGATATCAGTATTTTACATGGAGCGACTCCCTATTGGACCTCCACAACCTAGTAACTGGGTAATACATGGTAAGACTGGTTGTCAGACTTTAGAGCTTCTGACTGTCTGTTAAACGACAGTCAAAGATCTACAAACGACAGCTGAGCCCAACGGCTTTACGTGCTTTCTGAGGGGAGGAAACTCGCTATGACAGATTGTCACCCATCCATAGACCAACCTCGGCAAGTGCGGCTTAACCCGGAAGATCGGCCTGTGCGGCTGTATTTATTTAGCCACGAGCTCCTCGTATAATAAGACACGAATTAAAACTCCAATAAAGTGCTAATACATTCCTTTACATCGTAAAAGCTATGTATATCGTACAATTTATGGTCTATGTCAAACAAGTTTTTAATGCACACAATAGTTGTTAAGTTCATGATGGTTGTATGGCCAATAACTTAAGTTTTACTTAAGTTTTATCCGCTCGTAAAACGGGATACGGGCATCTTCATTTAAGTGATGACGGTGTAGAAAAAGTCTGTTTTGTTTTAAAGTCGAGTTTATGTTAATTTCATGTGAATCAATTACTGGGTTTTCAATTTGGAGTTGTAAAATAAATAAATTTGTCAAAGTATCTGAATGAAGATGGGACGATTAAAGAGATTAAAGATGTTAGTTTGAATCGTGTATTCATTAAAAAAATATATGTTTATTGTTATTAATGTGGAACTTTGTAAGTTTGATTGTTATGTTTTCACGCTTTTAATTTTGGTACAGGTATAGATGGGAAATTCACATGTACCAAAATAAATAAGGCGATAATAGAATATAGAAATGGGGAGGGAAAGGGAAGCGACACTGCGAGCAAATACTAGTTTTTTTTTAATAAAAATAATTGTTTTTTTTTAATAAATTCTCTCAATTTCTTCAAGATCTCATCATCAGATCCTGACCTGATGATCATGGGACCACCTTTCAAACAAAGAAGATTTATTTCGAATCTGTCCAGGCGTGTTTCATAGGTCGGGGAACACGCCATACAAAAATCAGAAAAAAAAATTCGTCATTTTTAAGTCAGATATAAATAATATTTGAACCATTCATTATGTGATAAGATTTTAGTACCAGTTTAGACTAATTCAAAATCGAATGGCAACATAATAACTATTTTGGAGTAAGTAAAAGAAAACATTAAATAATATTATGATCAGCCAAAAATATAGTCACAAACAGCAATAAAGACAAAATAAATCCCCTAAAAATGCACCTCACGTTGCCAGCTCATAAAAATAATTTAAGTTATAGTCTTCGAATAATAAAGACGTGTAATAAATAACAAAACGTACGGACAAATCGTTGAAATGTATCATTTTAATGGACATTGTCTCGTATTAATATGTAGATACGATCTAAATCACAATATCAAGCTAGTTTCAAACTAGCTTGTAAAATTATCTGGGTGACATTGAGTATTCCCAATTGAAGGACACTGGGTTAGTCATGATTGAGTTATGACTCTGTTTTGGGCACCCTGTATTGTATATTTATAGGCTGAAAGCAACATCCTGTACTGTATATAGGGTGAAAAATAATTATATTTATAATTTGTTAAGTCTATTCGTCAGGTCGCGATACTGTCTTTAAAGGTCCTGAAACTATATAATAGGGCAACCCTAGGAACATGGTAGATTTTTGGTTAGTAAGAGTCTGGTCAGTCCATTCCGATCCGCAAAGGGCGGGAGGACTCATTTGATCATGTGACACCAAAAAAGTATATTTGTCGAATATTTACAAAAATAAAATCGAGGCCATAGAGACATTCTGCCAGCGTTTCTAATGACCGAAAAGTAGTAACAATGGAATTTATATGAGCAGCCAAAAAGCTTTTCTTTCTCTAAAATTTCGCTCTACTTGGCAACTTGAAAGTTTGTATCTACTGCCGTTAGGCGTAGACGCTCTTAAGAGCACAGAAAAGAGCAACAGCATCAAAGATAACAAATTTAACATAGTCGCCGATCGCTGAACAAATTTACGAGGAGCACACCGCGGCCATTTTAGAAAGTTCGACCACTTCATACAATGGCGAAGGAAGTAACCTCTACTAACGGCGTCGTTACGCCCGCTAACGCCCGTTAACAGCCGTTAACGTACGTTATCAGCGATACAGGGCGGGCGGAAGATCACCTGAGGCTAACGCCCCGCCCGCCCTAATGCATCCGCACTTATTTATTCCCCTGTTAGGCGGACCGATATGTTTCCTGAGATTTTTATCTACATAACCCAGGTAGGGTCAGTAAGAGTTCCGTAATATTGTTTTTCTGGATTTTAAATGTTGTTGTTAATGTTTATTGTGTGCGCTTCCGTGGTTAAGCGTCTTCAATTAAATTTTATAACGCATGTCAGCCTTTTTTGTTTGTGGTTCAGAGAAAAAGTTAGCAAGTGTAATTCTCATAAGGGTAAATGGGTATCGTGGCTATTATTACCCCAGATTGCAATGGTCAAAGCTGTTTTATCAATTTTAATGAACCCACACGCAACTACTCAAACCAAACGTCTTTCATAATGCGCTCAGCAAAAGAGAGGAACTTACTACCTGCGTCAGTGTTTCCGAACGCATACAATCCAAATCTCTTCATAGAGTGACCAAGCTCCTTCTAGATAATCTCATTCCGTTGTCGACTTTGTCAAGAACTAGATTTAAGAGCAAACATCTCAAACAAAACGTAAAAAACAATTAATCATATATTTTTTTTTATAATATTACAGCAACATGCTGAGATAGGAACCTTTTGGCCTCGTACAGGACTCATTTCACGGATTTTGTATCATGTTGTTATTATCCTGTATGGACTCATTTAATATTTAGAGAAACTAAAATCTTAGTAATCATGGACGCCATTACACACAGTTGGGTAGTAAGAGCTACTTAGAAACATGACTCTTATTAGTTTAAGAACTCACAAGAAAACTACAAAACTACCTTCCATAATTTAACTACACATAAGATAAAGCGCGCACTATCAGAACATTAGCAAGCGTACCTGAGTCGATATATATTCAATTAGAGCTGGGCGGGCGGCGATACCATCAGGGCGGGCGGATGCTAACACCTTTTAATTTCGTGGTAACTCGTTGAGGAGGCTTTGTTTGGTTTTGAGTTATGGTTTAGAAAGGTTTGTTTGTGGTTTTAGAATATTATTTAATGGATTTGAATTTTAGATCGAAATTTAAAAAAGTTGGAAACTTTAAAAAGCCGCTATTTTAACTTTTAGGGAATGAAAGTGTGAATGTTCTCATCATCTGTCTGCCTTTTTCCACCTATATTGGGGTCAGTCGCGGGACTTATGAATTACCGTGACCCCGGAACGTAAAGGGCTATTGAAGGACACCGTGGATTTTAGTCAGTACGAGTCTGACAGTCCCTCCCGCTCTGCCCTGGGCGGGAGGACTCATTTGATGATTTTACCTCGCTTTTTTTTTTTTTTTTTTTTATCGTGGTAAAATCATCAAATGAGTCCTCCCACCCAGGGCAGGGCGGGAGGGACTGTCAGACTTGTACTGACTAAAATCCACGGTGTCCTTCACTAGCCCTTTACGTACCGGGGTCACGGTAATCCCTTGGTCCCGCGACCCCAGCAGGCTTTGGCCCTCTACAGGCCCCGTCACTATGCTGACACTCTTTGAGGCGCGCGTGGAACACAACGCGCCGTCGACCCGGGCATGGTCCATGGTCGGACAGCGAGTCGCCCATTACTCGCCGCCCGCATGCCCGCGCCTACGGTGGCCGGAGATCGTCTTGCGACGTCCGACGCCGTGGGCGTCTACCACTGCGGCTGGGGTGGAGGGAGGACGCTGTCCTCTCCCTCAGGCGGCCCGCCTTCTCCTTCACGAGCATGACTGCTTCGCAGAAGGAGGCGACCGCTTCCCACTCCGTCTCGCCCCGCAGCATGGCCTCGACCAATGCCGGGCGCGAGAGGTCTCCGCCTATCGCCGTCGTGAGGACACGGCGGTGCTCTGCCCAAGCGGGGCAGTCCTGCACCGTATGCTCCACCGTGTCCTCCGGACGATCCTTGCAGTGGTGACACCCAGGCGTTTCTTCCCTCCCTATCAGACACAGGAACCTCCCGAAACTTCCGTGTCCGGTGAGGACCTGCGTCATGCGGTAGGTCAGGACGCCGTGACGCCTATCCAGCCACTCCTCAAAGAGGGGTCTTACCGCCGCGATTGCGGCGTGCCCGGACCTCGGTTGCGACAGTCGCTCCCTCCATACTGCCCTGAGATCGCGCCGGAGCTCTTCCCGCCGCGCCTCGACTTGTCGAGGCAGCGGGGATTCGCCCCGACGCTGCGCCTCCACGCGCCATTCATAGACGCGCTGGAGGGCAGTCGCCTCCAGATCCCAGGGCAGCAATCCCGCTAGGAGGTTGGCTGATTCGCCGGCGATCGTGCGGTATCCCCGGATCATCCGGATAGCCATGACCCTCTGGCATGCAACCAGCTTTAGTGGTCGCGTCCGGATGCTTAGGGCCCACACAGGGGCCCCGTAGAGGGCCATGGACCGCACGACACCGGCGTACAGCCTCCGGCAGGAGGCATTTGGCCCGCCGAGATTGGGCAGGAGCCGCTTGAGAGCGGCTGCTGCCCGGTTCAGCCTTGGGGCCAAATGCAGGAAATGCTCCCTGAAGTTCCACCGGCTGTCGAGGACGAGTCCCAGGTACTTCATCGTCCTCCCGACGCCGATGCGAACCCCCTCCACCGTAATGTGGGACTCTGAACGTGGCGCGTTCAGACGGCCATGAAAACACATGGCCTCTGTTTTGTGCAGCGCCACGTCGAGTCCCAACTGCCGGATCCTATCAGCGACTGTCGCTACCGCCTGCGTCGCCACGTCGGCCGCCGCCTGGTGCGACTCTCCCTTCGCCAGGACGAGCGTGTCGTCGGCGTAACAAATTACGCCGACGCCGTCAGGGAGGTCGCCGCGCAGCACCCAGTCGTAACCGATGTTCCACAGGAGCGGCCCCAAGACCGATCCCTGTGGAACACCGCACGACATCTCTCGCCGGTTCCACTCTCCCCGGTGACCGGGGTAGATGACGGCTCTGTCCGTCAGGTAGTCCTCGACTATACGACGGAGGTAGGTCGGCACCCGGTGATACCGGAGTGCCTCCCTGATGCAACTCCAGGGCAGGGTGTTGAAGGCATTGGAGATGTCTAAAGACACCCCCAAGACGACCCCGCCCCGGGAAACCGCATCCCCCGTCGTGAGGGCTCTCACGCGCGTGATCGCATCCACCGTCGAGCGCCCCCTGCGGAAGCCATACTGGCTCTCCGCAAGGTCCGGGCCCACCCGATTCAGGTGCCCGACGAGGCGGTCTGCAATTACTCTTTCAAAGAGCTTGCCCACCTCGTCGAGCAGCACGATGGGCCGGAATGCGGACGGAGAGTCCGCAGGGCGCCCGGGCTTCTGGATCAGGACCAGTTTCCCCGTCTTCCAACGAAGCGGGAACTGGCCCCTCTCCAGGCACGCGCTAAAGAGCCCCCCCAGTCGAGGCCCGAGAGTCCCCGAGGCCAGGACCCAGGCTTTTCCTGGCAAGCCGTCGGGTCCTGGGGCGGTATTTTTGGCTTTGAGCCGTTGTACCGCCACTCTCAGGTCTACCTCGGTCACCTCCGGAGCGTCGTAGACGTCGTCGTCGCTGTGGTCCGCGTTTGCGCCAGCGTCAGGCACCGCCGGAGACGGAGCCATGGGCGGGGGAGTGTGCTCCTCCCGCGAGGGGAACAGGGCGCTCACCACGTCCTCCACGAACTGAGGCTGGAGACTCTGCGTCAACGGGGGAGCCCAGGGGCGGAGCTTCTCTCTCACCCACTTATAGGGCCGGCCCCATGGGTCCCTGTCCAGAGCCTCCAGCATCTCCTTGCGGGCCAATTCCTTGGCCCGCCAGATCTCGTCGCGGAGGGCGGTCTTCGCTGCCCTGTAGCCATCCTGCAGCTCCATCTCTGCAGCCACCGCATCCGGAGGTCGGGTGCGGCGCCTGCGGAACCTGGTGTACCGGCGTCGCGCGGCAACGCACGCCTCGCGCAGCGCTGCTAGCTCGCGCGACCACCAGTACAACTGACGCCGGGCGCGTCCCAGCCGGACCCGGGGCATGGCCACGTCGCAGATCTCCGACATGGCCTCCTGGAACCACCCCGCCTCGTCGTTGATGTCAGCAGGCCTGTCCGGTGGTGACACCCAGGCCTGCACGATCGCTAAAATAAAATAGCTATATTAAAACCAGATGCAGCTGAATATCAGTATTTTACATGAAGCGACCAGTGTCCGGTGTGTGTGTAAATGTTAATGTTCTAATGTAATTATTATTTACATTCCTCTAGCCTCTGGCTTTGACCTTGTCCAGTGGCTCGTTGCCATAAACTGTGGCAACGCCGTAATTCCCTAGGGCGCAGAGTTTTTGATGCAACTCTTTTAATTTTGTTATTCTTTTATTGTTATTAATGTGTACTGTGTATATTCTCTCTGTATAAAAAAAAAATACAGTTTTCACAATTTTTTAAGCTTATGAAATAAAGGTTCATTTTATTTTATCATAGAAAATAAAAACCTCACGTTTTCAGTTTCGTTTTCTTTTGATTTTGACACTTTGATTGTTGCACTTACCTGAAAAGAAAAAAAAATAGGTTAGTATAATAATAATAATAATAAAAAAAAATTAACAGAAATAATACTAGGGAAACAAAATATTCCTGAATTCATTGCCACAGGAATAACGTACATGCTGCCAAAAACTCACTACTCACCACAGCCCTCTCAATACAGACCCATCACATGCCTGCCGACTATATATAAGATCCTAACATCCGCAATCACTACTAAAATAAATAAACACATAGAGCATCATAATATCATAGCAGAAGAACAAAAAGGGTGTAGAAGGGGCCATATGGGATGCAAGGAACAACTAGTTATAGATTCAGTCATCCACAAACACGCAGCTACGAAAAATAGAAACCTACATTGCACATACATAGATTATAAAAAAGCATTCGATAGTATTCCACACTCTTGGCTGATTAAAATCTTACAAATCTACAAAATAAACTCTAAATTAATAGAATTCCTACAAAATATCATGCCCTACTGGAAAACATCACTACAATTAAATTACCGACAAAATGCTATAACAACTCGACAAATATGCATAAAGAAGGGTATTTATCAGGGAGATTCACTAAGCCCTTTATGGTTCTGTCTCGCACTGAATCCATTATCTTATTTACTTAATCGCTGCCGGGCTGGGTACACCTTTAAAAATGCCACTGAAGAAGCTGTTATCTCACATTTGATCTATATGGACGACATAAAACTATATGCAAGGTCGGAAAAAGACATGAAAAAGTTAATAGATACCACGACAGAATTTAGCAAAGACATTAACATGCAATTTGGTCTAGAAAAATGCAAAACTGTTCATATAATAAGAGGCAAAATAAAACCGGGCGACTATCCTATCAATAACACAGACACAATCACAGCTTTAGAAGCAACAGAATTATATAAGTACTTAGGATACAGACAATTAAAAGGAATAGACCATACAGCAATTAAAGACACGTTAAACTCAGAATACAAGAGAAGAGTGATCACAGTATGTAAAACTCAACTCTCCGGCAAACATTTAATAAAAGCATTGAATACCTACGCAATTCCAATCTTAACATACTCTTTTGGGGTTATCAAATGGTCAAGAACTGATATACAACAAATAGAAAGAACAACACGCACCATACTCACTAAACACAACAACCTACACCCTAAATCTGCAATAGAGAGGCTCACCATCAAACGCCAACATGGAGGGAGAGGCCTAATTGACGTCCATCACCTTTGGCAGAAACAAATAACAAAACTAAAAACATTCTTTAACTCTAAATCACACACAAGTAGCATCCATAAAACCATAGTTATTAACGATACGAATTTTACCCCACTTAATCTAAACGAACGAACAGATATTGAACAAATTAGCAACGACCCGCTGAAGGAAAAGTTAGAAGATTGGAAGAAAAAAGTTTTGCACGGACGGCATCCCCATGATCTTGAACAGCCACATATAGACACCCTAGCATCAAACAAATGGCTTAAAATAGGAACTCTATTCCCGGAAACCGAGGGTTTTATTATCGCAATACAGGATCAGATCATAAATACCAAAAATTATAGAAAATATATTATAAAAGACCCTACCCTAACGAACGATAAATGTCGCAAATGTCACAGCCAGCCAGAGACAATACAACACATCACAGGGGCATGCACAACACTTACACAAACCGATTACACTCACAGACACAATCAGCTAGCAAATATCATACACCAAAATCTCGCACTCAAACATAAGCTCATTCAGGATACTAACACCCCGTACTACAAATATCAACCGAGAACATCTCTGGAGAATAATACACACAGACTGTTTTACGACCGCGCTGTTCTGACCGATAGGACCATTCACTACAATAGACCAGATATAATCCTAACGGATAAAATTAATAAAGTCACATACCTTATAGACATAGCAGTCCCTAATACGCACAATTTACTAAAGACAATAGGTGAAAAAATCAGTAAATACGCGGAACTAAAAGAGGAAGTGACCAGAATTTGGAGACAGGAAAAGGTGTATGTAGTACCCATTGTTGTCTCAAGTACAGGGGTCATACCCAACCACCTCCACAATAGCCTTAAATTAATAGATCTGAAAGACTCAACCTACGTAACACTTCAAAAAGCTGCAATACTAAACACATGCAGAATAGTGAGAAAGTTCTTGCAAATTGAGGATAACATGTCCCCTCACAACATTCATTCCTCATCACACACACACACGCTACATTGACCTGGCTATAATGGCTCGTTAATGTAGCTAAAACTAGCCTATGAGCTAAGAAAAACTAGATGTTCACAAAAATAATAATAATAATGACGCTGCATTTGCTTTGGTTTCGGCCCGTAAATGTAGTAAAAAGCCAGCCTAAAGGCTGAGAAATGAAATAGATTTCCGAAAATAATAATAAATTTATTCATCAAAAAGTAAAGTTACAGTGTGATTTATGTTTAGTGAGCCACAAACTAAGCATCGCTTGTATCTTGTGGCTCTGGAGTGCAAAATATTCCAAAGTTACTTTACAGTTGGAGAATGTAAAACAAAAAGAAAAATAGTCTTAACATAATTAAGATGGTTGACGATAAAATTAAGAATTTGTACAGTTGTAAACACAAAATAAAGTAACATTTATAGGTTATCGTTGGGCTTGATTGTTAGTGTATGTGCGAGCGTATATGAGTGTGTGCGTGTGTGTGTATGTATGTGTGTACGTCAGTGTATGTATGTGTAGGTGCTATATCAAGGCTTCGGTGTCGTCGTATGATAATTTTAATTTTACAATACACTTCATCACCAATTAGCATTTGAAGAACTAAATCATCAGAAGACATCGTCACCTCTGACTTATATTTTTGTAACAAGTATGTTCGTATGCTATGTTATATTTATTGTTTAAAAATATAAACCAGATAAAAACTGGAATAAAAAATTCCAAAAACAAATCAACCTCCCCTTAACAGCTGCCACTACAAAACGAAAGAATGAAAGAAAGAAAGTGCGACTGAACAAATTGCGATGAGTCCGTCACGACACTCGCACCAATTAGCATTAAGTGTTGATTACAACTGGATTCTTATGTTAATTCTGATAACGTGTCGACTGGTCAATATGTTGCTTGTGAAACTAAGTGGGCTTACGGTTAGTTATTTGATATGTGGAGAGGAAATTATAAGGTCGAAAGGAGACGAATACCAGTATTAGTTTTATGTAGAGATCATTTTTGACCATGGTTTTTAAAAGTAAGTTTTAAGCCCAACCAATAAGAAAAAAGGTTCCGCACGGAAAAAAAAACATCGGGATATGACCTAACAATGTGCTTGTGAGTTCAAATGTTTGTAAACGGACCCACGATTGGTCGCGGGACTGTACGAATTACCATGACCCCGGAACGTAAAGGGCTATTGAAGGACACCGTGGATTTTAGTCAGTACGAGTCTGACAGTCCCTTCCGCTCCGCCCTGTGTGGGAGGACTTATTTGATGATTTTACCACGATAAAAAAATAAACGGACCCACGATACAATAAAAATGTCTTGCGTGGGGCAATTTGTATAAAAAAGGCTTTATGATGGTTAAGTATAAAACTCTTCTTCAGGCATACAAAATTTGCAAGTAAGTGATCAGTGCTCGTTCTTTTGGAGCAAATATGGTGATGAAGTGTCGACCACATCCCAGAAAACGCAGCGTAGGCTCCCACTAGGTGGACCGACGACATCGTGAGTAGATTGTCAATCGGCGTGATGGTGTAAGGTAGGGCTCTTTTCAACAATGGACGTCTTCCAGCTGATGATGATAAATAAATTAAATGATATGATGATGAAATGACATTTATTTTTGCAAGTAGGTTATTATCAACACTTTTACATGTCGTCTTTTTACAAAGTAGCTGAGGCCGGTGTTTCGTACCTGACTACTCTGAGAAGACACAGAAGAAACAAACTCAGAGGTCACTATCTCATTTTAAAGTCCAGATATTATATTGGTAATTTCATACGAGGACTGTGTAGGTATTAATCTATTATTTCTTCAAAAGACCATATCTGACACAGATATGAGTGGACCTGTCCAGTCAGTGCATGCAGGTGTCAGTTATCGTGTAGCTCGACTTATAAACTCAAGCCGTCTTATTACAAAAAGGGGTTTAACTAAAAACCCAGGTTTTATCTTGTAAAACTACGGTTTACACAAACATTATTACAAATCGTGGTTTTGCGTTAATCCATGGTCTAACAGTAGTAGCTGTCAAAGGTATGTCAAAGTTTCTCATAGCAACTCTTTCATTGTGTTGTAGTTTTTGTGTTATTTTCACCTAAAATGGATTGAAACAAGGTAGATTTAATTGTAATTACTCATTTTGGATTTAATAGTTTAGACAATCGTTCAAATGGCGGTACTAAAGTCGACGTTTTATCTTAGTTTTGTAATACGGTCAAATTTAAACCATGGCTCTGCAGATAAGCCTGGACTTGATAGACCAGGTTTAAACCAAGGTTTACTTAGTTTTTGTAATAAGGCCGAAGGAGCTCAACGAAAGTAGTTTTTCTTTAGTACATTGTTTGCACTTGCAGTAGTTTTTTAAATCTAATATTCCGTCAACAATCTCCGTGAAAAATATTCAATTTACTTTTATTCAATAATTTTATTTTAGTTTTAATTAAAATTTTGTATTTAGTCGTAAATATTTAGTTTTAGTCTTAAATTTTTAGTTTTAGTTATGTAAATACTTTTAATTAGTACTATTTTATATTGTTTAAATATTTATAAACCTAATTTACTTTTCAAAACGACTTTATTTAAAAGCTGCGTGTCTTTAACTGAAAGTTTGTCTTTTCAAAGCCTTCAGAGTCGACGCCGTGACTTCAAGCCCAACTCGAAGATTACACCAACTCATTTATTTTTTAACACCCTCTAAAAATGATATTACTTACTAATATATTTTATAGAGGTAAGTAGATTGGCTATTATAGATGAATACATTATGGCTTCATTTAAAATTTACAGGTTGGTTTTAAATAGTTATTTTGTGATAATATTAATAGGATTTTTCATAGCTTTATTAATGAATTTCATGAATATTTCTCTGTCTTGAAATCTTGAATCTTTGAACCGTTTTGAACACATGTGTTTAATATATATATTATATTTGTCTTAATCATCTGTATGTATTGTTTATGTCATATCACACTATAAAAAACACAACAAAAATTGATACAGACGCCAGCACATCAAATTACCACATTCTGTCAAACTTTAATACATTTTCAACCTTATCACAATAATGGAATGTTTATGTTCGATTGGTAAAATTTGCTAGATTCGGGTAGGTTGAACTACTGGCGTCTGTACCCACAACACCAGCATTGGGAACAGGGTCCAAGTTGCCAGTGGTTACGAACTCAGAAACTCCTGACAATACACGCCATGTCCACAAACAAGAACACACTGCTTTTTGAATCAAACGCTGGATCTTTTTTTTACGTTTTAAAATCATCAAATGAGTCCTCCCACCCAGGGCAGAGCGGGAGGGACTGTCAACTCGTACTGAAATCCACGGTGTACTTCAATAGCCCTTTACGTTCCGGGGTCACGGTAATTCGCAGTCCCGCGACCAAGCGCTGGATCTAGCAATTATATTTATTATTATATTGCTTATGGTGTCCAACAGCAGGGCAAGGGAAAACTCCACTCCGTTCACGTATCTCTGACCGCAGCCTAGACTAAGGCTAGATAGATCCTTTAAAAAAGGTAAATTTTTGAAGTCTCACATACTTTAACTATGTAGGTACAGCTGAGCCTCGAAATGAGCCTTCAAAAAAGCCTGACATACTATTCCCATCTCATGTTATCTCGCGATAAAAACGCAAGTAAGCTGTGACGTGTGGCGTTGCTGAACAAACGTCGTTACTGCGTCACTAAATAAATCGTTAGCGGCGCGTGAGCCGGCCCCGAGATACGGCACGTAGGGAGCTGGAGGTAGGGCGCTGGATGTGCCAAGGGATGATAATGGAAAGGCATTTTATAAAAATCTTGAAAGTCGGCAAGAGTGGGAAGCGGTCGCCTCCTTCTGCGAAGCAGTCATGCTCGCGAAGGAAGAGGCGTGTCGCGTGAGGGAGAAGACAGCGTCCTCCCTCCACCCCAGCCGCAGTGGTAGACGCCCACGGCGACAGACGTCGGCAGACGATCTCCGGCCACCGTAGGCGCGGGCATGCGGGCGTCGAGTAATGGGCGACTCGCTGTCCGACCATGGACCGTGTCCGGGTCGACGGCGCGTTATGTTCCACGCGCGCCTCAAAGAGTGTCAGCATAATGATGGGGCCTGTAGAGGGCCAAAGCCTGCCGGGGTTGCGGGACTCACAAATTACCGTGACCCCGGTACATAAAGGGCTATTGAAGGATACCGTGGATTTTAGTCAGTCAAGTCACACACACGTTTTTATTTTAATTTTGTTTTTATTTTTACTATTCTAATTTTGTTTTGTTTTTTATTTTTTATTTTTACTATTTTATATATGTTTTTACTTGCTGTATAAGAGCGGAGTCTCCTAATACAGGCATTTTTTGCTTACAAGGAGGCTCCAATCACTAAAGTGTTAAAAAAACACGTCGATAGAAGGAAAATAGTTTATAATAAAGATTTAATAGCAAAAAAAAAAAAAGACCCTCCCGCCATGCCCTGGGTGGGAGGACTCATTTGATGATTTTACCACGCTAAAAAAAAGTCAGCAAGAGTATTTTAGAACAATCAGCCATCTGTAGATGGCTGATTGTTCTAAAATACTCTTCTCTGATCTGTAGATCAGACCAGACCTTGACAGACCCTGGTTTCTTATATTGCTGATACATGTGTCTTATGGTCGCGGGACTGTTTCATAAGGTAACCGTGACCCCGGAACGTAAAATGCTATCGAGGGATCACCGTGGATTTTAGTTCGTACAAGTCCGACAGTGGGTTTGGGAACACTTGGGTGGGAGGCCTTACTTGATGATTTTACCAAGATTAAAAAAAATGTGTCTTATGGTTTGATTGGTCAGCGTTTACCATCATTCATAGCATGTTGTATTGATCACCATATGGTTTAAAAAGTACAACACAAGATTATACTAATTTAATTGATGTATTGTCATTCAATTAGATTTCAGAGGTAGAACTCGGTTATAAACATAAACTGAACTAAATAAAAGTTTCACTGTTCAATTTAATTTTGGCATTGCAACAGAGTTACTTATCAATCCTATTTGCCAATATCAAGCTCATAGTATTTTGCCTTTTTATTCCATTTTACTAATTTTCAGAAAATAAACATAATTTTAGTATACCTTATTAGGCTCGCTGGCATGCGGGCAGTGAGTAATGGGCGACTCGCTGTCCGACCATGGACCAAGCCCGGGTCGACGGCGCGTTGTGTTCCACGCGCGCCGCAAAGAGTGTCAGCGAAATGACGGGGCCCTATCTAGAGGGCCAAAGCCTGCCGGTGTCGCGGGACTGTACGAATTACCGTGACCGCGGGACGTAAAGGGCTGTTGAAGGACACCGTGGATTTTAGTCAGTACAAGTCTGACAGTCCTTCCCGCTCTGCCCTGGGTGGGAGGACTCATTTGATCATTTTACCACGATACAAAAAAAAATACCTTATTAGGCTAACCGCTGACGATCTAAGCGTACGTAAACCACACTGCCACTTCCAGTCCCCCAAACTCCGCGTTCACCTAAAACCGTGTCGGTTACCAAACAAACTAAAACTCGGAATTATTAGTGTTTTTCGTATTGTAGATTGTCTAACGTTGTGCTACTGTGTACTTGTACACTGTGTACACTTGTTGAATTACTGCCGTTTAATGTATCGCTGCCATTTGTACTGTGGTACGAGGTATTGTATTGTGCCGAGTAGTCTCTTTTGTAAATTTTAGAAGAATGAAGTTTTTTTGATCTTCTTCTGTGGAGGCAAGGTTTAAAAAAAACCGTCGGTGCACAAGAGTTAAGCCTTTGTCAAACACACTGGTGTGGCGAATACGAAGCGTGACGTTTTTTGTTTGAATCCAGTCACATAGAACAGCGAAAGCGATCCAATAGCGTGACAGAACTATCGGTATCGCCTCGGACTCGCTTCGCTTTCGCCTGTCTGTTTGACAAGGGCATTAAAGTTCCTTCTGGGTGAGCTCGCTACATTTTAGGCCAGGGCTTACCATGACGTCTAAAATTGAGTAATTCCACTGTGGGAACGAGACAGAGCTATACAAGTTGTCTAGCGCCATCTCGTTCCCACAGTGGACTACTCTCGCTTTAATACGTTATTATAGTAGGCCACCTGATCTTTGCTTCTGAGCTATATTAAGGCTAGGATCAAATTCATTTTAAAAGGAATAGACGTGATACTACCACTGTTATCTTAGTAAAGAATAGAGCACACAGTATCGCCATATCGTTGTGTGCCCGCGGGTGCATTGCTGCGAAACTTAATTACAATTAACATATAGATAAGGACAAGAAGCGATGTAGTTTGTGCTATCAAATTGTATCTTTTCTTATAACTTGTGTTAGTACCCGACGAGGGTGTCTTAAATGTTTTAAAGTTGCTATAGCGAATTGATTAGTGACTGTACTGTTGAGACAGAGGTCATGAGTTTGATTTCCAGTCGTTGTTTTGTTGACGCCCCGAAGCCCCGCCCCGAAGGTATTTTTTATTTATTATTACCAACAACCAATTTACTAGTTACATGAAATCAAAGAATTTTGTAATCATTGCAAATTAAAGACTACAAAGATGACTTATATGTGCAAACTTATCATTTCAAATCAAAACTTCAAGGTTTTTTACACATGAACTGTCCTTACGAAAATTAGAATCAGTATAATCATAACACTGCAATTTTTCAACAATACAACTTGCAATCACTTCTCATTCACATCAACCGAAGAGGAAATTCCAAAAAAAAAAGAAAAAATATTCAAAAATAAACATTGAACATTCACACATCGTGTTAGAAAAGTTAAAGCGGCTGGGGCGGGCTGATAGGCGGCGATACCGGCTGGGCGCGAGCGATAACTCCCGCCCGCCCTGCGACGACGCAAGACACTGCATCTGTTAGACGCAGCGGCCCGGAGGCTGTGGCTACGATTTGGGCAGTTTGACGGGACAAAGAAAATTATTTGCAATTATCATTTAGGGAAATGAGAAGAGGGTAAACATACTCGCGCTAACATAATTTTAAGAATTGTTTCGTTACTAACACTATGGTTTTTAGCGGAAATAAATAATGAACAAAAAAAAAATATCTGTATGTGTAAAACTGGTTTACAAAGATTAAATAAAATATTTATCTGTGGCTTCGCCCGTGTGGTAGTCTAAATGTGTCATTGGAAACTTCAGCATAAAGAACGAAAGAAAAAACATTTATTGGGACACGCCACAAGTGCACACAGCTATAAAAGGTATCATAGAATACTTAACACAGCTGTTGATCTGGGTTATGAACTTTATATGTGCCCAATATCCTAGTCAATTCAGCTGTTTTTGAGAATGATTTGAAATTGAATGAATGTTTCTGAAATATTAATAGATATGCGATTTTGTAACTAGTAAGGCGGGCTGATGGGTCGCGATATCTCCCGCCCGCCCTGCGACGACGCAAGACGGTGCAACTGTTAGATGCAGTGAGCCGGAGGCAGTGACTACAATTTGAAGTGTTTAACGGATATTCCGCTAATCATGTCACATTTGAGAAAAAGCCAGTGATCAAAATTCGTGAAAGATATTTTTTTAGTATACTTAACAAACATGTAGTTTGAGTAATAAATTGTAAACCCACTTTATAAAGGACCTTTTCAATTCGACTAAATGTAATATAAAGCTTAAATTTTGTGTGTTACTCGTTTTTCCGTCAACAGCACTTTCATTAATTCTTTCATAAATTATTAGTCTAAAACCTGATTTGCGTTTTCCGTCTAAACCGCAAACACACATTATCAAATTTTGTGTCTCCTCAAAATACCGTCCCTGACCTGTAGGTAAGGTCTTCGCATGACCTGGCAAAGATAGACTATGATGAATGCAGAGTAAGAAATCAGGATTAAAAAACTAATATCATATGCACATGTCCCAGCTTTCCCTACAACATGGCAATACTACGCGGGGTGTGAGGCGTCCAAGCGGGGCGCGGGGCAGGCGACCCGTTATCGCCTTCAAACACCCGCCGTATCGCCGGCGAACATTGTATCTCCTGGGTTTTGTGATTCCCTGGTCTCTGCACTAGTCTATGAATTTTGATAAAGATTTGTGGCTACCTAAGATACTGTTTGTTTTGTGAACGAAGGTGATGTTTGAAATGCATCTTATTAATAATACATGAAGAGGTAAATTAGGTTGCAGTTGCTCTAGTTTTACATAAATACACATAGTTAAGTGAACTGACGCCTTTCTCGCACAGAGCATAGAGTAAAGAAAAATATCACAACATGGTGTGATCGTTACATGTCCATTTTCAGTTCAATCTTTAAATAGTTACAATGCGATAGATAAATTAATAGAAGAGTTATAAGTAGTGTCGTTTTGTATTGCACAATGGTGTGACCTTATCCACACTTTTTTCGCCGCATTAGCTGTAAAGGACTCGTGACCCTGGAGTTCAAAAGGCAACTGATCGAACAGGTCAAACTTTTGGTCAGTAGGAGACTGAATCTCTGAGATACCCAGAGTGGGAGAACTCATTTTTTTTTTTATTGCGTGGTAAAATCATCAAATGAGTCCTCCCACCCAGGGCAGGGCGGGAGGGACTGTCAGACTTGTACTGACTAAAATCCACGGTGTCCTTCACGAGCCCTTTACGTACCGGGGTTACGGTGATGGGTAAGTCCCGCGACCCCGGCAGGCGTGGGAGAACTCATTTGAAAACTTTACCACCACAAAAACCATATTTTGATCTCGGGCTTGCCTGATCAAAAATAATGGATGGAGTGATCGCTACATAAACATTGAACATGATATTACATCTATCAATCAACTTACAACAGATATATCTGTATTAACCTAACCCCTACGAATTTAGACCACCCCAAACCACATAAAGCCACAAACATTCACGAATCAAGAACATTTATTTAGTTTATTTTCACGTGGCAACCCTATTTGCGCGGTATCGGGAGTGCAACCGCGCGATAACGTGCGACGCCGCGCGATATCGGGCGACACCGCGCTATATGTCGCAACGCGCCGGTCCGATTCACGCAGATAATGTACGAGCCGTAAACGGATCGGAGCGTTTGAAAGAAATTGATATGAAGTGCATGTTTTAAAGTCTGGAGAAGTTTATTGCTGATTGCTGGGTTTGTGTTTTATCGTTATTGAATGGACGGGATTGTGAGAAGGAATTGTCGATGAAATGTGATAGTTGGCACTCTGATCTGTTCATCGAATTTGATACAGAAGTTCTAACAATTCCTATATAGTTAGACTATGTTGCAGTTTACGTTCCTATAGTTTTGAGCTACGTTCTGAGGTTTTGTACAAAGTTGCAATTTTAAGTATTGTTGTAAAGCTCAACTGAATGATTCAGTCGATTTTTTCAGGAAGCTTACAAATTTTATTTCTCAAAGGGATAACTTTTAGATATCACTCATCTGCAGAAATTTCCCCAAAAATCTAAAAACACCTTTTTGTTTTAAAGTGTTGTATCATGGCCTCCATCTAGCCCAGAAGCAAAGATGAGGCTTAAGTTGAAGCTCACTCTGAAATAATTGAAACTTCTACTTTGGTGTGCGGAACATAGTATAGTAAAAATTATTTCGCGCCTGATTCCAACAGTATAGCGGTTGGTAGTCAGCCCTGGTGAGGCTAACCACCGCCAGCAGAATCTCTCAGCCGTCACCTCAGGTTACAGGAAGCACACGGTGCCAGGGGTGGTTCTCTAGGAGGTGGATCCGACTCACCCCAAATAATTGCTTCTTCCATTCTACCCCACCAGACACGTGTAGCCGTGGATCCCCAGAAGTTCACTCTGAACACCTTTCCTTCAAATATAACCTTTATAACATACACACACGATCTAAAATGGTTATTTAAATGTGGTTATTAATTTTATAACCTAAGTAGTGGACCGTTAGGTTTACGAGGCGGGGTGCACAGAGCGTTCGGAAGTGGATATTAAATCGTTTTATTAGTCGTCGCCGTCGCGTTGCGGGGTTCAAGTTGGGGGCGCACAGCGGGGAGATTCGCAATGATGCTGTGGAATTGAAGTGGGTAGAATAAGGACAAAAATTGAAGATATTTTTGAGGTTTTGCTTGTTAATCATGTGCAGATTTTTTAGTATTTGACATAAGAGGACCATCTTGTTTCAATTAACAATACTTACAACATAATTTGACATTTTAAGTTTAATTTTTTAGCTAAGTATTTATATTTATTTTAATTGAATTTTGAAATAGTGTATATGATCTGATGGAAATAAATTAAATTGAATTGAATTGACCCATTTTCACAATGGATGTTTTCTACTATGGGGTCTGTCAGACTTGAATCACAGTTTTTCTTTTCATCACTTTTGTCTGGGATGTGGGAACACGTGTGCATGCGCAATCAGTCCAGTGGATTTGACGGTAAGTTCAAAATTACATAATTTGCAGCATTTGGACTTTAAAGGGAGAAAGAAAATAAAAGGAGGAAGAAAATAAAGATAAATCTTTATACCTAACTGATTTCAAAGCACTTTCTACTCCACATCCCATCCAACTTGGACCAATCAACCAGTGTGGTGTGAAATATAGGCGAGTCGAGCGAGCCTTATCGTTCGAGCGCACGCCGCGCTATCGGTGCAGCCGCCGATAACTACTCGATCTATGTGCGTGATGCATGTGGCTGTGCATTACTTACTACTCTGTACTCCTGCAGTCCTGGTAGCGCTGATACAAATTGCTGCGGGTATTGGAGCAAAATCTGCGTTGTAAGCTTTGAAAGAGAGCCAGGAAAATAATGTTTTCCGGATCTAGTCAATCACAGTTATCAGTGGGATGCATGTAGCTGTGCATTACTTACTACTCTCTACTTCTGCAACCCTGGTACCTCGACTACAAATTGCTGGCCGGTATTGGAGCAAAATCTGCGTTCTATATAAATACTAGCTGACCCGGCGAACTTTGTTCCGCCTTCGAGACAAAGATATTTTTTTAAAAATCAATCAAAAATGAACGATTCTTTATTGGCCATGTATTTTGGTGCATGGGTTGCACTGTTCAGTGAAGCACGTTGTGATAGTCGACATTTTTCGTTTTATTATCAGGCTCAAAATCAAATAACGCAGATGGTCTTCCGACCTGTGAACATGCCACATATAACTTATTGACCATGTAAAAAACATGGAGTTTCTATATTCAGACCACAAACTTTCAAGGATTGGCCTTTTTTTTAGCATGGTAAAATCATCAAATGAATCCTCCCAGGCCAGGAGGGACTGTCAGACTTGTATTGACTAAAGTCCACGGTGTCCTTCAATAGCCCTTTACGTTCTGGAGTCACGGTATTCGTTAGTCCCATGACCCCGGCAGGCTTCGGCCCCCTAAAAACCCGTGAGCGCCGAGCGGCATGTTATTTATGTTCTCCTAGTACTCTTTGTTCAGATCCCTCATTCAATTTCGACACCAACAATTTTTTCGTGATCATGGATAGTACCACGCTTGATGTTACGTCACATAGAATCAGGATAAAAAGTATTCTATGTCCTTCTCCTGGCTCTAACCTACCTCCCTGCCAATTTTCAGCTAAATCGGTTCAGCCGTTCTTAAGTTATAAGTGGAGTAACTAACACGACTTTCTTTTATATATATAGATAATAAAGATTTGAAAGAACCCGGAATATATTGTTTTCCGGATCTAGTCAACCCCAGTTATCACTGAGTCGCAAGTGGCTCTAAGCATTACTTACTACTCCCTATTTCTGCATTCCTGGTAGCTGTGCCACAAATGGCTGCCGGTATTGGTACAAAATCTGTGTCAAAAGCTTTGGAGGAACGATGATATTGTTTTCTAGATCGAGAAAAAGCCTGCAATGCATTATTACTACTCCATTCCCAAATTGCTATAGCTAAAGCTTAAAGGATTATTTTGTTTTCTGGATCTAGTTAATCCCAGTCATCACTGAGACGCATGTTGCTGCACATTCCTTTCTAATTCTGAAATCCTGGTAGGTGCACTTCAAATTGCTGAGGGTATAGGAGCGAATTCTGCGTAACTACGGCGGTGGCTAAGAAGCCATGTCAAGCAGTGTTGAGGCATAGAAAAATTAAATCTCTAACGATTATTCATCCATTCAATTCAAGTGTACATTACAATTGAGGTAGACTTTAATTTCAAATGTCACTAAAAGACTTGTTGAAGCTTCCCGTGACCCAAGAGCTGGCTTTTACCTTGGCCAAAGGCTAAGTATTGCCATACAAAGAGGCAACGTCGCCAGTCTCTGGGCACATTACCAGCTGACAGCGTTGAGGATGAATTTTTCGATGCTCTATGAAAAGTTTAGTTTTATTTTAATTTAGTATTTTTATATTAATGTATTTTTAGCTTCTATTTCAGAATATAATTGTATTAGTCATTAGGTTAGTAAAAATGATAGATGAAATAAACTTTTTAAATGTCACTAGAAAACTGAACGTTTCCAAACTCAATGATGTAATCAATGCACTGTCTTCCTAACAAACCGATCACGTGAACCCCATACATTATGATGCACTTCCTAATTTAATAATAATAATAATAAGACTCTGCACAACCGTGAGGTATGCAGTCTCAGGGAATATTTTCGAGAAACCGACGTGGGGATGCACCGAGATGTGGTCACAGTGGACAAGGGTCTTACTCCGCTCTCCTTGGCTAACGAGAACTGGCGCAAACCTAGAGTACTAGACACTAATGATCGTAAGGAGGTATGGCAGAGCAAGAAGCTTCACGGACGCTTTTACCGGGCACTACATGGACCCGATGTAGACTTTTTAGCGTCCGTATCCTGGCTGCGTTTCGGTGACCTGTTTGGGGAAACCGAAGGTTTTGTCTGTGCAATAATGGACGAAGTTATGATGACGAATAACTACCGGAAATACATTGTGAAGGATGGTACGGTTGACATATGTCGGGCATGCCACCGTCCGGGAGAATCAATCCGACACATTATTTCTGGGTGTTCTCGTCTAGCTAACGGCGAATATTTGCATAGACACAACCTCGTTGCCAGGATTATCCACCAGCAACTTGCTTTGAAGTACAACCTTGTGGAATCGGAAGTGCCGTACTATAAGTATGCGCCCGACCCAGTTCTCGAAAATGGCAATATCTCGTTGTATTGGGATCGACCTATCGTCACTGACAGGACTATTGTTGCCAATAAACCTGACATTGTGGTGATAGATCGATCGGAGCGTCGCGCAATAATTGTTGATATAACGGTCCCGCATGACGAGAACCTCGTGAAAGCAGAAAAAGATAAACAATTCAAGTATCTTGATCTGGCTCGCGAGGTTGTTGACATGTGGGACGTGAATACAGCAGTTATTGTGCCGATAGTCGTGTCTGCCAATGGCTTAATCGCCAAGAGCCTCGACCAACACCTGAGGAGGCTCTCGCTGGGAAGCTGGGTCAAGCGCTTGATTCAGAAGGCAGTACTCCTAGACACGGCGCGTATTGTTAGGAGGTTCCTCTCTCAGGAGCCCTGACCGCCGGTAGCCCGGACCCTGTTCCCGGTGCTGGTGGACTGCTATTTTTTATATTTTTAAATGTTTTTTATTGCTTTTTTGTAAAAATATTTAAAAATGTAATTAATAAGTGTAAAAATGAATAAAGAAATAATAATAATCCATATTTATTTCGGACATAATCCATATAGTATGTGTTAGTAACAATATCCTTAAAATCTATGTTAGTATTAATACCTACAGGGTGTGTGTTAGTAACAATTTTTCTTAAAATCTATGTTAGTACATTATACACTATACAGGGGCAAGTTTACAACTTACCCGTAACGATTCCCACCCAGTGTGCCTGTATGGGACAGTCGTAACGGGACGCAACCATTTGCAGAATGCTGTTGCTGCTACCGCGCAGTCTTTGTAATAATGACGCCACTTTCTTCCGCATTATGGCGTGAAAACCGTCAACACGCGCATTCGCGAACATTTGTGACGCACTACAATGCCGCGGCAACCCCAACAGCATTCTGAAAGCATTGTTGTACTGAATACGCAGGACGTTGTAGGATCGTATTACTAATTACTAATTTAACCTGTCGAACGCTTGCTAAACCCGGGCTAATGAGACGTAGTATCTAACCCTTGCGCCGCTTGGCTGCGCGTGCTATCGCTAAATTGTCCGCTAACAAGAGCTTTGTAGGGGTTAACTCGCCTCTGTGATCCGGCTTCCGATTTGAACATTGAGGTGACAATGTCTAGAATAGATGGGGATACTGGGTGTAATATAATTGTTTTTTGCTTAATTACGATATCTGTGAATTGTTATGACCTGTTACAATTAATGAAATACTAGTTACCTCCCGTGACTTCACGTTGTGGCAGAAAATTTCGCTTTTTTGAAGCTAACCAAAGCTTCAAAAAAACACGTTGTGGCGCGAAATTTTCTATCAGTGATAAAGAAAAGAAATTGTAGGCATGAGTTGTTTTAGAGACCGTTTTACCTTCTTAACCGAAATTTTGTAGTAACTAACTAGTATTGGCAAGAGGTTTTTGATTTCAAAAACATTTGTCCATCAAAGAGATTCAAATGGCTGATGATGATATAATTAAATATTTAAAGCAGTTTCTGGATTCATATTTATTTTATAGCTACCGAACTATAAAATTAAGATGACCTTATTTACACCTTGATTTTTTATTCTCTTTTCCGTCCTGCCTGTGATTTAATTAATGACGAAACTAGTACCATTCCTAAAATTTATGATTCCGGAAAACCATATCATCGGATCAAAATTGCCGAGTGGGATCAATTTAAGCCTGACTTTAAACAAATTCTCACATACGCCTACTAAATCTACTTGTTATACCGGATGGTCACCGTTTTTAGGGCCCGCCCATTCACACGCCTTGGAACATAAGCTTATAAATATACAATTTATGTAAATAAAGCTTATATATCTGTTACGATCGCCTTAAAGATTGCTTTACTGATGACAATCGCGTCGATTTTTGCTCAATAACGGATCGAATTGCGTTCTAAATTCATAAATTATGTTTCAAATAGGTGATGACGGAAAAATACGTTTAAAATTCTTTTGAAATATGATAGGGTTATTTATATTTTGATAGACATATAATGTGATAGTTATGGATAATTTTGACAGTCGTCGGTCTATTATTTTTCTATCTGTGGTCGGTAGAAAATATGATATGCTTATAGAAAAAATATAACACCTTTATATGGTTAATATTCTTATTTTTCTGTTCGGCGTAGTTAATTATTCAAACTTGTTTTATGTAGTGAGATATTTATCTAAATTTTTAATCTTTGGTGATTTGAAAACTGGTATTTTACGCAGTTTTAACTGTAATGTAATTTATTATTTTACTGTGGCCATTTTTATACGTTTCCGATCAATATCGCTGGCAAATCAAGATCAAAATAAAACTTTTTTTTAAAATAAATTGACCAATCTAAACTACGATCTTCTCAGCGGTAGCCCTTTTCTGTGGTGAAAAATCATTAAATGAGTTCTCCCTCTGTGTGGAGTGGAAGAGATTATCAGTCAGATCTGACTGACCAAAAACCACCCTGACCCTTTCCAGTTGTCTTTTGTGTTCCAGTACCTTCAGCAGTAGCCCATGGTCTAGTTAATGACCAAGAAAAAACGAAAAAGAAAAAAAAAACACTTCTATAACACACATAATTTAATTTATCTACTATCATGCTATTAATCCTCTATAAAAGAACCTATAACAATTAGCTTATTGCCAACATTAAAACACTCAATGCTATAATGATCATTATATCATCCAAACGCGTGTTATAATGAATTTCAAAAAAAGAACATTCTCATGCAATGACATTTTTACCACCAGATCGCTAAAATTTTGAAAAAAGAACAATAAATTGTAGACTAATTCGTAATTTCGGATTCTCGTCTTATCGTGTTATTTCCCGCCATCTTGAATTTACATAGTTCTGTACAACACCCTATGGTATGAAAATCTTTTATAGAGGATTCACATCATGATTGTAGATAAAGTCTTGTATGCAACTGTTATAATTAGGTATTAAAACACTCATGTGATACTATTATCACACTCGGCTACGCCTCGTGTGATAAACCCACATTCGTGTTTTATTACCCCTGATTATACAACAGTTGCATAAATAACTATTATGATATATTCAACACAAGCATACGATATAAGGGGGTCCATTCACGACACAATAAACAGCTACCCACGATGCGACATTGTCGTGTCATTCTGCTAAATATCGCGCGCGTCCCGCGTGCAATCGCGCCGTAGGATCGCGCGACGCGCGGCCACCCCGCAAGGCGATATCGCGATAACGGACGCCTGTTACACCGACGTGAATGTTCGTATGAATATATTTGAGAAAAATAGTGGCAAGCTTAGCGTTGAAAAACACATGCACAACTTTAACTAAATTGTCAAAGAATTCTTGAAGTTTAAACCAAAAAATGACAGACTTATTTATTTTTTTATAATATATTTATTTCAATTGACACTTTATCATACTCAACGTCAAAGAAACAGAATGAGAATAGCTGTTCTAAACCACATACAATATGGAATATTGACACTGACAGACGTCAAACGCGGTTCTGAAATTCGCACTAAAACTAACAACCCTGTTTAAAATTGAAATTAAATCTTGTAATAAAATTATCTTAAAGCTTCTGTGTAACGCACAGCCATTGCATACAAACTCTGCCAAGTAAAGAACAAAATTCATTCCTATCACCACTGCCTAAAGTTCACATTTCCATACAGTCATGCTGGGGAGTCTGCAAGGTTTGGGAGAGCAAGAAGATTTGTTTCGTTCCTAGAACTGAAGGCCTCACTGCACGACCTCTTGATAAACCTCGAAGAATATTATATTTGTACACAATTTCACTAAACTTGTTTAAAATTGAGTAATAAGTATGAGAGAAAAATGATGGTCGGTAGTAAGAAAAGTTTTATAAAGTGAAGTTTACAGTAGCGACAGTGTAATTTGAATTTAAATTCTTTAATTCTAGGGCCAAACTAACTGAAAATGCCGTTAATTATCGCGATGATGGACGTTTATAAATACATTTACCGTCGTACCACAAAAAGTTAAACCTCTCAAACCTGTTGAACACTTTTTTTTTTTTTTTTTTTTTTTACGTGGTAAAATCATCACATGAGTCCTCTCACCCAGGGCAGAGCGGGACCCGGGTCGACGGCGCGTTGTGTTCCACGCGCGCCTCAAAGAGTGTCAGCATATTGACGGGGCCTGTAGAGGGCCAAAGCCTGCTGGGGTCGCGGGACCAAGGGATTACCGTGACCCCGGTACGTAAAGGGCTAGTGAAGGACACCGTGGATTTTAGTCAGTACAAGTCTGACAGTCCCTCCCGCCCTGCCCTGGGTGGGAGGACTCATTTGATGATTTTACCACGATAAAAAAAAAAAAAAAGGGCAGAGCGGGAGGGACTGTCAGACTAGTACTGACTAAAATCTACGGTGTCCTTCAATAGCCCTTTACGTACTGGGGTCACGGTAATTCGTGAGTCCCGCGACCCCGGCAGGCTTTGACCCTCTACAGGGGGCCCGTCACTATGCTGACACTCCTTGAGGTGCGCGTGGAACACACGCGCCGTCGACCCGGGCATGGTCCATGGTTGGACAGCGAGTCGCCCATTACTCGCCCCCCGCAAGCCCGCGGCTACGGTAACTGGAGATCGTCTGTCGACGTCCGTCGCCGTGGGCGTCTACCACTGCGGCTGTGATGGAAGGAGGACGCTGTCTTCTCCCTCACGCGGGCCGAAAAAGTGTAACTGCAAAACAACCCTTATAAATAAAATAAATAATTAAATTCTTTCAGTTAATAACCCATATACAAATTAATGCAATTGACATCGACATCAAATACCGTTTTGCAGGTGACATTTTTAGATAAGTGTTTAACAGATGTTTAACTTTTTTGTAGTAAAACGGTTAAACTCTATTATTGCAATAATTAACGGCATTACCCGATGTGGCGGTGGATGTGGGTCGAGGCAATTTTATTCCCGAAGATTGGACCTACCTACCTCTGTTCTGATAATTCTTTTACGCAAAAATCTTAAAACTATTTGAATAGTTCGTCGATCTTCGATTGTAATTTGATTAGAAATCAAAGAAACCCGCAATTTTTCAAGGCTGATAGAATAATGTTTTCCGTTTTTTCTTTCCGGATTTCGCCGGATTAAAACGTTTCTAATTACGATTTTTGAGGCTATACTGATATCAACTAACTTATCTGGGAAAAGGCTAGGCAGATGATGAGAAATTAAAACCACAAATTCACCATGTACTATGTTCCGATAACATGGCGCTTGCAACAGGGCCGAAATATCGAAAACTCAAAACAAACAATAAATATGATAAATATCCAGTTTTAATATCGTTAGTTAGTTTATAAACTCAATTCCGTAGACCTAAGTTACAAAAAAACTTTACTTCCGATACAGTATTGCAATTTGTTAACCATTACTTGCTTGGAAGAGGCAGCATTCATAATGAGCCTAGATAGCGCGCAATGGACGCGCAACGCCATCTGATTGTGGCAACAGGTGTCTCATGTACTAATGTCTACTGTTTACCTTTCTGCATTGAGACCTCCCGTCCGTTATGGAGTTCGCGCAGTCGCTGAGCGATGGACTGTTCTGCTTGGTGTCGCGGATTCAATTTCCTGGCTGTTTGTATAAGTTAGTTTAAATGTTTGTAAACGCACCGACAATACAGGAGAAAATCCTAGTTTAAAAATGTTGATATTCAAATGGAATACTCCAACTTTAGTGTAATTACTCTATGCTGATATTTAATATACTATTACCTATAATCCAGCATGGAACAGGTACATCATTTACAAAACAAGCAAAAAAACAAAAGTTACGTACAACAGGTGCTGCCATCTACTTTAGCTTCGTAAGCACTATTTCCATCATATCAGTATAAAATATTTTTTCCTACAATAATACATTGTATTAAAATAATCGATAATAAGTGACAAACAAAAGCTCATTCCGCTAGTCGCGCAGTGGGGCGACGATCAAGCGATACTGTTTGACGGACGGGCGAGAGGCGCGCGCGCATGAAGGGTGGCCATGCGCGAGACATATCTTGTGCTAACTGGGGACTGAGGGATTTATTTTAAGGCTCATTTGCTTGATAATATGCATGCTGAGGTCCCAGGTTTTATTAATACATTTGCGTACGTATTTTTTTTTGTTCTTGGCTTTAATCTAGCCCAAAATCAAAGATGAGACATAAGCAAGCTCACCCAGAACGAACTGAAACGCTTGCGCACCAACTCAGAAAACAGTTTGAAAATTGTTGAAAACAGTTTGAAAATCGTTGAAAACAGTTTGAAAATTAATGAAAATAATTTATGGCCAAACTCCGACAAGTTGGTGGGCCTACTATTTCCAGTGAGATAGCTCAGCCATCGTTGCAAGTAGCAGGAACCCTGTGGTTCTGTTGGCCCGGATGGACTGCTAGGAAGTGGATCCCACCCATATAAAACTACTGTTCTATTGCAAGACAATATTTCTTTTCATAAAAATAGAGCAGCGTTCGCGCTTGCAGGCAAGGGGGCGATTTTAGACTTATTTAAAATGACCCGAAATCATCGTCATGTGTTCCTTCACCGAATTCAGTCATCATCTTCCTGCCCTTATCCTATTTTACTTGGGGTCGCCGCAACACGTTTTTTATTTAATAAAAAAAACTTAAAAGCTTATGGATATGGATATGTCATATATGGATATGTCAATTAGCAATACGTAAGTGTTATTTAATTAAGTTAGGTGTCGTTTAAAAGTGTTATGACCATGCCCCATACCGAGAACCATACTCGATAGCAAGTATTCTTTAACGATCATATTTTATTAATTAAACGCACCATGACATGAATTCCTCAAGTGCCATAACTACTTTACGAACCCATAAGAGGTCCATAAGCCCAGACCAATCAACAAGATTTAAAATATAATATTAATTTAATTTCCATTCAATAACATAATTAATTAGCAACACTAAAAAATTTCGTCTTAAAACAGCGACAAGAATCCGAAGGGCGCACAAAGTCAACACACGCAAAGAATTTTTAATGCTGGCAACTTATTAACATTATACTGGCCACCCTATCGGAACAATGACGCGATAAACTCGCGGCAATATTTTAAAATCGATGTTTTTATGAATCGATAATTTGTTCGGTGCGTTTCGGCGCGACGTTTCGCGAGCCTATCGATTTTTATCGCGATGTCACAACGCTTTGTTTCGATTCGACCCCAACATCGTCCATGTTTCGCTTGAAATGTGTTTCTTGCTAACGTACGAAATGATACTATCTCAGGCTCTGCTGCAACTTTATTCGAATCGTTTGGAAATTGAAATATTATTCCAAATTGAGTCTTCTTGCTTAGGGATAAGAGTTTGGGTGTATTTTCGGGGGTGTTTGTGTAAGTTTGTGGTCGTGTATCTGTCCTCTTCATATGCATGCCAGGCTGTCTGGCTTCAGGTGTGTCCGATGGTTAATATTTGATACTTTCTTGTTCGGGAGAGGTCCTGAGAATGCAGTGTGCCGTCATTATGCTGAATGGTGGTGGATGTTCGTTACATTTCGAAGTTTCTTTCTCGATGGAATGCGGGGTGTTAATTGATGTTTTGGTACTGGAACAACATGAAAGTATGTTGGAGAAAGTTGGAGAATTTCTGGTTTGAGTTTGCATAAGATTTGCCACTCTGCATGGCCTGTTATTCATTCAAATTCGACGACATCATTGATTTTTTTTTTTTTATCGTGGTAAAATCATCAAATGAGTCCCACCCAGGGCAGGGCGGCAGGGACTGTCAGACTTGTACTGACTAAAATCCACGGTGTCCTTCACTAGCCCTTTACGTACTAGGGTCACGGTAATCCCTTGGTCCCACGACCCGACATCATTGATGTAGAAAAAATGTATATAACATAAATATTTTTAATTTAAATACGTTTAGTGCTGATGACCCCAGATAAAAATCAAAAGAATCGGATAAATGTAAAAAGAAAAAATAAATCGAATATGCTAGAAATTCCTTCCTCGTATTTCAAAAAGATTTCCCATCACGTGGGTGTCTAGTCCGAATAAATAAGCCACAATCTTCCATCGAGATACTCAAGATAAAATAGATTTCGAATAATAATTTATTCGAACTATCTGGCGAATATTATGTGAGCGAATAAATAAAAATCGAGACAGATGGCTATCGGGAGGATGTCAAAATTGGTCGGGTTGTGCGGGCTTCCTTGGTTGATAAGTTTGTGCCTAAAATGGTATGTTTTTATACGAGAACTGATGGTAGGAATCATTATCTCGGGTTCCTGGTTTCTTTGTTATCGATATTGGTTGTAGTGTACTTAGAATAGAAGAGTAGATGTTGGAAATGTGGATACGTAATGGTATTGTGATTCCTAAAGAGGACAGAAGATACAGTTTGGCTATCTACTAGGATACGTATTAAAATGTGCAGACATCATTTTGAAGAAAAAATTTAAATTGATTATGACTTAAACTTGTTCCTGTGACTAACGGGGATTGAAAATACGGTTAATGTAGGTCTGTTAATTGACAATTTCTACCCAATGTTTCTCATATGCTAACAACGGAGTAACCCTAGTCAGTGGCAAAGGGGTTTTGGGAGAACAGTCTTAATGCACATTTTCAAGCTCAAAAGTCCTGATTCCCAGCCTAATAAAAACTTTTTATTTTGATTTGTATTGAAGAATTTGATTAACTCCATCCTGTTTGAAGACACTGTTTACACTAACTCCTAGATAAATCTACATTCTTTGTCTCTTACCAGTCTATTATTTATACCATCGATATAAAATCAATAAATAATACCTATACATACAAGGGGTTGATCACTCATACAAGCAGATTCTACAGATAAGCGGTATCCGTTAAAAGGTTACCTTTTGTATGTGTGTGTGTTTGTGCGTGTGTGTGGGCGTATCGGGACATGATCTAAATTTACAATGGCGTTGTTTGTAGCATGTGTGCTGCTGATGACAGATGTGGAGGATGATTGAAGCATACCTTGTTTTAGTTGATGTAGGTCTACCAAGGTACTTCAATGTTTGGAGGCTGGCAAATACGAGTATTGGGCAAATGATTGAAAATTGGAGATAATTTTGCAATAATACTCTGATAAATTAACTACTGAAAATCATTGATTTTAGATTTCTTAGGTTATGAATTGGTAATATCGACAATTGAATTGTTATTCATGTGGCCCTATCTTGACTTTTTATATTTTTGTGACGTAAACGTGAACTTTGAGGTTAATTTGGATACTGGCGCCTTTTCATTTTTCTATACAATAAACGCAGTAAACTTACTTCAAGTGCGCTGTTGGTAAAATAAGGAAAACTTGTGCGAAAGCCTCAGAAATGTATAAGTTAATGTGAACTTTAAATTCGGCTTTAAAGTTCATGTTGATAGTGTTCAGTTGATAGTGACAGCTGCATAGCCTATCGTGGCACTAAACACTAGACATGCTACTTTGTGTCACTACATTAACTTAAGACATAGCTCACTCCATATACAACATGCAATAGATATACTCCAACTGGCATTATAACCCGGTATACCTTTGCAGATAAAACTTAACTTCCTCTTAAAAAGAAATGCAAAAAAGACCGACTCCACCACACGGCTAACTAACGTTTAACAAAGATTAATGCTGCCCGATATATCATTCGCGACACGGAGAGGTGCGCGAACTTTCAACGATAAACTTTTTAAAGACTCAACTTGGTACAGCTTTTATATCGCCCTGAAAAATTGTGTATCTCAGGCCGTGCCCTGTGGCGAGGAGATAAAAGGAAAAAATCGTCCCGAACCGTATTTGTTAAAGTGGAGTAGGTATTTGTCATGGGGATGCGCAAACTTTAGTAATTGCTCTCTGGAAACCTGATTGTCGGATCGGTGATACGAACTAGGTGGTTTTTTTTTCATTGCTCATTTTTAACGCTGTGTATTTAGGCTGTTCAAAATGTTTTTAGTACAGATTTAAGAAGCTTTTAATTTTTTTTATGTTGTAAAGTCATTAGAAGTTGTTAAGACTAATTTGTTTTATTAGGAGATAAGTTTTTAGTAAGTTAGAATGTTCAAAAGAGTTTTTAAATAGAGCGATTTAATTAATAACGCTTTGATAATATCAGTTCAACTGGATATACATTGTTGACAGGTTTATTTAAAAATTCTCCCTTATATCTACAAACGGCTTTGACAACAGGACACATAAAACATAATACAAAAAACTAAAGCAATATTTACGTCCCCAGATTACACAATTAAATATGCCCAAAAGCTCGTCATATCTCCGCGATGTGTCTCGACAAAGCGACTTTATTAAACTTTTTTTTTACCATTTTTTGCGAGTTCCGAGTACGTTCCACGGATAAATTGTCGTGCGATAAGTCAGCGGGCTAAACGAGGTTAATACATTAAACTGAGTTTAAGCACAGTTCAGGTTAACTTGTTGGTGCCTCCGGGCGCGCCTCGCTGAAGGACTGGTATTAACCGTAAAGAAATGTAACCTGACACTGTTGGACAGTTTTGGGTTTTAAAGTGCAGTAACCAAGGGGTGGTTTTTTGCCAAACCTTTAAAAAGTAAAGGTATTACGTTGAGAAAAACATTTTTATATTCTCTTATTTGTTTTAGGTTTTTTCGATGGTCGGATAAATTTTATCTGAAGAACAAATGTGGCGGTTTTATAGCTTTTGTATAGAACGTATATCAGACTGAAATATATTTACTCTTGTGATAAAAACAGATCTGACTATTCAGCGCTTAATTACCTAGTTACGTTTAGTTATACAGGCTTCGCACTTGTTCAATATAGACGTATTATACTTTAAAACCTTCCTCTTGAATCTTAATTTCTATTGATGACACAACATTAAAATCCGTTGCGTAATTTGAAAGTGGTAAGCGTACAGATGGCGGGAAAAGATTTTGTTTTACAGTACAAAGCGATACATTTTAAAAGCTTATGCTGAAACCAGTTACTGAAATACTTACTTTCAGTATATCATCTAAGTAAAAACCTAAAGGCAAGAATTTTCAAACTCCATAAATCAGTCTCCAATTAATAAAATGATAACCACAAGAAAAAAAATCAGCGAAAAACGCGAAGAAATCCTTTCGGCGGGTAGTTATCTAAAAATATGAAAATGTATGTAAAGCCGCACAGCGATGCGGCGACAATAAATCGTGCGACTTCGGTATCGGCGTCATTAGCGGCAGAAGTAATTGTCCAGATTTGTCTTGTGGTCGCTGGTGGAGTGGGACACTTTATCTGGCCTTTTGACAAGATGTGGGCTGTGAAGATTAGCTGGTTTCGTGTTCTTTACGGGGTGGGTAGGTTGGTACAGTTTTAGGGATGGAAGGTATGTTAGATTATACATGTAATATGTGTATGTGAAATATATGCCATAGTGTTTGAATAGCAGTAATAGTGCAGTAGATAATCGGAAATAATAGAATGATAACAATTAATTAATAACACTATAATAATTAAGGTAACTTGATAATATTCTATTTTTAATTTATTTTTGGCGCCCTAACTGGGTCATGTGCTTGAAAATAATTATTGGTTAATTGATGTTATTTTTCTTTAAAATGATCAAATGGCGCATTAATGGGAACTAGTACCTTTTTCGCTTGTTAATCAGATCCTCGATTCATTGGTAGCTTAAACATTCTTTAACTAAGTGAAAGAAATCTTTGAGAATTAAAACTTAAATTCTTAGAACCTCATCTCCGAAGAGAACTCAATTGCAAGCAAGCTGTAACCTAATAGTTTGGGATTACCGCATTAGCCGGGCAAAGTGCGACGTCGCCGACGATCCGTGACGTCACTATCTGACGGCTCTGTAATCTGCGGAATTAACTTATAGCGGCGATACATTCCGGGCTTTTTGGATAAAAGTATTGAATCTTTACTTTGTAGAATGCTTGCTTTTGCCCACTTCTACATCTTAATTATAGATCACTAGTTTATGCACCTGGCATTGCGTGAAGTTCGATAATTATCCTACAGGAACGACATATTGAAATGAAAAATATCCTTATGGTAATCCAGGTTATAAACTATCTGTGTACCAGATATCCAAAGAGTGACGTTCATTTAATTGAACCTTAGTTGTAAGCCCTGGCTGGGGACCTTTTTTTTTTTTTTTTTTTCGTGGTAAAATCATCAAATGAGTCCTCCCACCCAGGGCAGGGCGGGAGGGACTGTCAGACTTGTACTGACTAAAATCCACGGTGTCCTTCACGAGCTCTTTACGTACCGGGGTTACGGTGATGGGTAAGTCCCGCGACCCCAGCAGGCTCTGGCCCTCTACAGGCCCCGTCAATTTGCTGACACTCCTTGAGGCGCGCGTGGAACACAACGCGCCGCGCCGTCGACCCGGGCATGGTCCATGGTCGGGCAGCGAGTCGCCCATTACTCGCTGCCCGCATGCCCGCGCCTACGGTGGCCGGAGATCGTCTGGCGACGTCCGTCGTCGTGGGCGTCTACCACTGCGGGTGGGTCGGAGGGAGGACACTGTTCTCTCCCACACGCGGCACGCCTCCTCCTTCGCGAGCATGACTGCTTCGCAGAAGGAGGCGACCGCTTCCCACTCCGTCTCGCCCCGCAGCATGGCCTCGACCAATGCCGGGCGCGAGAGGTCTCCGCCTATCGCCGTCGTGAGGACACGGCGGTGCTCTGCCCAAGCGGGGCAGTCCTGCACCGTATGCTCCACCGTGTCCTCAGGACGGTCCTCGCAGTGGTGACACCCAGGCGTTTCCTCCCTCCTTATCAGACACAGGAACCTCCCGAAACTTCCGTGTCCGGTGAGGACCTGCGTCATGCGGAAGGTAAGGACGCCGTGACGCCTATCCAGCCACTCCTCAAAGAGGGGTCTTACCGCCGCGATTGCGGCGTGCCCGTGGCTGGGGGCCTTAAAGTAATTTTTGGCCACCGCAGGATTGTCCGGTTAAGTAGCATCAACCTTCTAGAGTTGTTGTGCTACGAGAGTCAATGACAAAAAAAAAAAAAAATATCCAAAGAAAATACATTTATTTATTTAACTCGTTATGTACAAATATACATGTTATAAATATTTATAGGAAGTGACATAATTATAAGTACAAAGGTACCGCTTTTTTCTTTAGGAATTTCTGCTAACAGACCTAAAGGAGAAAAGAGATTGATAATCAAATGATTATGATTATATCACATTTAATTTTGTTTTATTTTTAAACTAAACAAAACATAAAATTCAGTTTTGTTTAGTTTGTTGCTATGCTATATTAATGTTAAATTAAGGTAGATAAGTGCCTAATTAAAACGATAGACACAGGATGTCTAGGATCGTTATGATTATCTATTAACGATTATTATCTTAAGTATCTTTATCGATTTTAATTTAGGATTTTCTTAGAAAAAATAATTCATGAATATTTAAATAAACGCTAATTAGTGCCACCAAACGAGGTGGTTGCACTGTGCAAAATTCTGAATAACACCAACATTATTTATTTCAGATTAAAAAAAAACTAGCCTCGTACAATTTCTACTTTTAAACGTATTAAATGCTTTTTGCACGGGTTCCTATCTAATATGGGTTCCTTTTAAGATACAGAACCCGAAACGAACCAAATCTTCGCCAAATATGTAACGCATTAGTGCCAAAACCTGATAATAATAAAACACATAATTCACTGCAAAATCAGAAGCACATTACAACGCACACAAACATTTGAAATATAAATAAAAATTCATAATAAATGACTTACATGCTAATGTTTCCTGCCATACATCTTGTTTGGCGTGGGTTTACTCGTTGTATGACATAACGTTTATCTACTAATGACGTCTGCCTCTATGATGTATGTGCAATCGAACTTACCTGTAAAGAAAAAAAAAACAAGAAATGAGTATTTGTGATATTTATGAGTTGCTTATAAAAGGGAAATTCTTTAGTATTTTTTTTACGTGGTAAAATCATTAAACGAGTCCTCCCACTTAGGGTAGGACGGGAGGGACTGTCAGACTTGTACTGACTAAAAACCACGGTGTCCTTCAATAGAGCTTTATGTCCCGGGGCCACGATTAACTGATAAGGCAGTCCCGCGACCCCGGAAGGACATTTTCACGTCTAAACCACAGCACCGATCATTCTGAATTTTACATATACGTTGTCAGGTATACAGAGACGGACATAGGGTACCTTTTATCGCAAAAAAGTACTGTTCCCGAAAAACAACACTAACGTTAACTAAGCCTGCCGAGGTCGCTGGACTGTACGAATTACCGTGACCCCGGAACGTAAAGGGCTATTGAAGGACACCGTGGATTTTAGTCAGTCAAGTCTGACAGTCCCTCCCGTCCTGCCCTGGCTGGGAGGACTCATTTGATGATTCTACCACGATAAAAAAAAAGGTTCATACTAAAATCGCGCCATGTAACACGCGAAGCCGCGGGCTACAGCTATTATTATAAATATTAACGACACTTTATTAGATTACTGAACGATAAATACAAAAAAAATAGATTTAGAACATAATTCCATAATCTACCACCTCTAATATACCACCATATCGATGACAAATAAGGAATGCAGTTTCACAAAAAATAATGTAAAACAAAATAGTTATCTTCTAATTAAAATATCGTAATACACTTATCTATCTATACTTATAATAAATCTGTAGAGAGGCCAATTCTGAACTACAACAACATGAAATATATTTAAAAAATAACTATCAAGGTGTGATAAGGGATCGCTACTGATGCCAAAAATGCAATCAGTAAAATTTTTGTCTGTCTGTCTGTATGTTCATTATAGAAACAAAAACTACTCGACGGATTTTAACGAAATTTGGCATAATTATCCTTCATACTTCTGGGCAGGTTATAGTATACTTTTCATTACGCTACGATCAATAGGAGCAGAGCAGTGAAGGGAAATATTGGGAAAACGGGAGAAGTTACTCCATTTTTTAAGCTTCCGTCGCGTGGGCTGCCTTAATGGTTAAAGTTACATAGAAATCATATTTGACGGAAATGTTCCCCTTAAAGTAATATAAAATTTTCCTTGACAGCATATGTCTATCTTTTATGGTTGACTCACAATAACACGTGAAACTCGCGTGAAGGCGAAGCCGCTGGCAAAAGCTAGTCTATAATAAAACTGGCTTTCAATTATCTTGTTTTAAAACTATTTCGCACGTGACTGCTCTTTATAACGGATGCTTAGACAAAAGTGCGCTTGAGTTTGTCGAGAAGCAATAACCGCACGCGTTTATACTTAACACTTCCTGCTTTTTTAGATTTATTATGTACTTTGTTTTACCCGCGGAATCGCTTGCTGTCATTTATAATTTGACAATCAATTTTGATCGTACATGTAGTGCCATCTTTTATTCATTATCATCTGCCTAGCCTTTTCCCAACTATGTTGGGGTCGGCTTCCAGTCAAACCAGATGCAGCTGGATATCAGTATTTTACATGGAGCGACTGCCTGTCGGACCTCCACAACCCAGTAACTGGGTAATACAATACCCCATGGTAAGACTGTTTGTCAGACTTTAGAGCTTCTGACTAACAGTAACGACTGTCAAAGATCTACAAATGACAGCCGGGACCAACGGCTTTACGTGCTTTCCGAGGCACGGAGGAAACTCGCTATGACAGATGGTCACCCATCCACTGACCAACCTCGGCAAGCGCGGCTTAACCCGGAAGATCGGCCTGTGCGGCTGTATTTATTTAGCCACGAGCTCCTCCTCGTAGTGCCATCTTTTATTGTAACATACAAAAAGTACTGTTTCCGAGAAAAATAACAAAAACGTTCAGGTTGTGGTTTCCGGGGTCGCGGGAATTTCTCATCAGGTAACCCGTGACTCTGGAACGTAAAGACCTATTGAAGGATCACCGTGGATTTTAGTCAGTTTAAGTTTGTCAGTCTCTCCCTTCCCGTCCTGGGTGGGAGACTCATTTAATGATGACACCACGTTAAAAAAAAAAAAGTTCTTGTGTTTTTTTTTTCGGATGCAAGGTATCTTATTTCCGTCTCTGTATACCGGACAACGTGTATGCAATATTTCATTTATATTAAGAGCTATATAGCCTATATGTAGGAGGAGCTCGTGGCTAAATAAATACAGCCGCACAGGCCGATCTTCCGGGTTAAGCCGAGCTTGCCAAGGTTGGTCTGTAGATGGGTGACCATCTGTCATAGCGAGTTTCCTCCGTGCCTCGGAAAGCACGTAAAGCCGTTGGTCCCGGTTATCATTTGTAGATCTTTGACAGTCGTTACTGTTAGTCAGAAGCTCTAAAGTCTGACAACCAGTCTTACTCGGGGTATCGTATTACCCAGTTACTGGGTTGTGGAGGTCCGACAGGCAGTCGCTCCATGTAAAATACTGATATCCAGCTGCATCTGGTTTGACTGGAAGCCGACCCCAATATAGTTGGGAAAAGGCTAGGCAGATGATGGCAGATGATGATATAGCCTATATAATTTTTATTGTTTTTAAATTATGCAATATACGAGTAGATATGAATTTATTAGTTTTTTTCGTTAGTATTCTACTGTTCAGATATGCAGTTAGTTATCTTTTAGATAAGTTTATATCTTTGAGGTTTTTATTAATATTATGTTTATAGATTTCGCATTTGATTTTAAGGCTTGGTCATGTGGGTGTTACATTATGTAAATACGAGTATCATGTTATTTCTGCGTTATATTGTAACGTCTTTATTAATCAGTGTGGCTGGGAATTTATTCCTTTTCGCTATAAATAGAGTATAAGTGAGAGCATCAATAATTATATGGTAAAGCTCAGTTCTGGTTTTTCCATAAGGAAAATCTTAATATAAATATAAATATTCCACAATAATAATAATAATAATAATAATAATAATAATAATAATTTTTATTTCAGTTTCTTTCAATATTCTACAATGTTTAATCTTACATAGAGGTCTTCTTTTAAGTGTAAAAAACACCTGTGCTAGGAGACCCCGCTCTTTTAAAACTAAAAATATTCAATAACAATGTAGGAGTACAGTAGGTGAATTGACAAAATAAATTAAACTTAAGCCTTAAATTTAGAGTGTAGTAAATATGTGTGTGTGTCTGTGTGCGTGTGTGTATGTGTGTGTGTTTGTGAGTGAGTGAGTGAGTGAGTGAGTGAAACGAGTTTGCATTAGTTTAAGTTACTTTGTAAGAACGATTCTATGTCGTCATAGCTCTTGCTTTTTAACCAGTCGATTAACAATTTCTTGCAGTCTTGAAAAGTTTTTGGGTAAATGTTCAAAATTTTATTTAATTTGTTGTAGATAGAAGAGGATTGTCTGGCGAACTGTTTTTTCGCGTATGAGGTTTTAACCGAGATTTCTGGTGCAACAAGATATTTTCTTCGTTTTGTGATGTGACCCGAATCATATGGGAGGGTTTTATGTACTTTTAATGCAACATAGAGTACATATAGTTTTCGGACTGTGAGAAGGTCACTTAATGTGTAGAGGTTTTCAGTTGGGAATCTAAATGGTTTAGAATACATTACTTTCAAGAGAGATCTTTGCGCTCTTTCCAGTTCAAGGAATTTGATTTTTGTGGCCCCGCCCCAAATTACTATACAATATATTAAGACTGATTGGGCCAGTGAGACGTATATTTGATTTAATAAAGATTTGGAGATAACATGTCTTAGAGTTCTGAAAATCGAGATGAGTTTTCTAGTTCTTGACATAACCATGTTCACATGTAGATGCCAAGATAAGCGTTGGTCTAGCATTATTCCCAAATATTTGATATTATTTACCTTACCTATTTTAATACAAGAACATAAATTAGTGCCCGTAGGATCATTACAGCAATGTATTCTAAGGTTATGATTAGGCCCAGGTTGACTGTTGTTGTAATTAGTAAATGCTATGTATTTTGTTTTAGAGGTGTTGAGTGAAAGTAAAAAATAATTTAACCATTTTGCAACCTTTATGAGTCCCTTTTCAGCATATCTATGTGCAGATTCCCATGTGTCACCAGTGAAAACAATGGCTGTGTCATCCGCATAGGAGAAGATACGCCCATTTTCAAGCTTCATTTCGCAGAGGCTGTTCAGGTATATTAGGAAAAGCGTAGGCCCAAGAACGCTGCCTTGCGGGACGCCAAAGCTCACTTTTTTCTTATCACTGACGTTATTTCCTATCTTGACACGTTGTTCTCTATTCTGAAGGTAATCTGATAGCAGAGCCAAAGGGACTCCTCTTACGCCTATATTTTCTAATCTACGCACAAGGATGGGAACAGAGACGGTGTCGAAGGCCTTTTTCAGATCGATAAAAACAGTTAGACACTTCTGGCCTGCATCCACGTTTCTAATAATATGAGAGGTTAGTCCTGAGACTGCATCTTCTGTCGATAGTCCTTGCCTAAATCCGTATTGACAGTCAGATATTATGTTATATTTGTTCATATAATTTATCAATCGAGTGTTAATTAGCTTTTCTATGACTTTCGAGATTGCAGATAAGACTGAGATGGGCCTATAGTTGCTCACGTCGCCACTGTCACCACCCTTGTGCACTGGTGTAATGATGGCTTGTTTAAGTAGAGGTGGAAATATACCTTGCGTGAAACACAGATTAGCAAGATGTGCAATAATTGGCACCACTATGCCCTGAGCAGTTTTGAGAAACTTTGTGGATATATTATCTGATCCAGGAGCGCTCTCAGTTTTAAGACTCATCAATACACCACGGACTTCTTGGGTATCAGTTTCTAGAAGTACAAAGGATGAGACCTGAGAATCCGTTAAATAAGTTTCACGATCATGTAATGTATTGAGAGAGATGATTTCTTCGGCCAATGTCTTACCAATATTAGAAAAATAGTCATTGACGAAATTTACTGACTCTTGAGCGGTTGATTTTACATCTAATAGATTTAAGTTTTGAGTTTTTGATTGTTTGCGATACGTGATATTGTTTATAGCTTTCCAAGTTTTTTTGATGTCTCTATTTGCTTTTTCTATTTGTTCCTTGTCATATTGTCTTTTAAGTTTTTTAATAAGGTTATTGCAGTGATTGCGATACCTCCTGTACGTTATTTTTAAAATATCGTTATTTGGGTCTAAGCGTAATTTTCTTTGCATATTGTTCCTGTTCTGAATACAGCGTAAAATTCCCATAGTAATCCAGGGCTTGATTGTGCGTTTATTTCTCGAGATTAAAGTTGTTGTGGTGTTAAGTAAAAGGCAATGGCTGAGTTTGTCGATCAAAGATTCAGTAAGTGCAACAGGGTTATTAATTAAATTCAGTTCGGAAATATTGCTATCTTCTAGGGTTACTATCGCTTTCCCAAAATCAACAACTGTTTTTGTTTTAGGAGATAATGCATGTGCTGTTTTGATGTCGGATAAATTCAGGAATATCATAGAATGGTCTGTTATGGTAGTATCTAAAACAACGATAGAGGCATTTAATTTGTTTTTGTTTATTTTCAAGATGAAATGATCCAAGCAGTTTTCACCTCGGGTAGGAAGAGAATGTCCGGGTAATAATCCGTGCATAGCTAGCATGTTAAGGTAGCTATGTCGGTTTGCACGCTCGTATGTTTGTTCGTTGATCTTATAGATTAAATTTATATTGATATCTCCAGTTATTACGATATTTTTGCATAATTTTAGGGAGTTCAGGTGCTCATTAAGGGAAGTTATAAAGTTGTCAGCATTAACGATTGACGGAGAGCGATATATACCCAGGATAGTAAGATTAGGCAAGTTTATTTGTAAGCATGACGCATGAGCCAATATTATTTCTTTCACCCTAACCTTCTGCGTGTTTTTTACATATGCTACTACGCCGTCGCAACGATTTATGTGGTTGGTCGTGGAGAAGGATAGATAGTTATGAACATACGGGATGGTTTTGTTTGCATCAAGTCTACATTCACTTAAAATGATTATGTCGGCATCAAACTTAAAGTTGGTTAAAGTAATTTGTAAATCGTCTATGTTACTGTAAATGCTTCTAATATTTTGTGAGACAATTGTGAAGTCTTGGTTTCGAACATTGATCTTTTTTGAAAATTCCTCAATTTGTAGTTGAGTCGATTGCGCCACAACTACATTGTCTATTTCTTGCATAATTGTATGTGTATTATTCATTTAGAAACAACATTAATGGACTGGTTTTCATTAACGTAAAGGTGAAACAATAACTAGGGTTTTTAAGTTTGAGAATTAGATCATAGTTTAGAGTTATGTTGTGAATCTTGTGGGCTGATGATCCGTTATTTGTTTTATTATTTATATAAATAATATATAGAAAATCTACTTCGGCTTTGATGGGCAAATAGGTGTGCTGTATGTGTGTGTATGTAAGAGAGTATGCATGTTTGAGTTCGTTGTATAGAATAAAGTTTGGGTGTGATTTGAATGTGTGTGGAATGTGTGAGTAACATAAAACTATTATATTAATTAAACTATTAAAGAAACAAACTATTTTCGACAGAGTTAACAAAGTACTTAAGACTATTTTGATATAAACTTTCACTGGACACAATGACATGTGTTTGGGTTGTGGCACGTAATGTACATATTTTTCTTCTAGTCATTTCTCTTGCATTAAAGCTTGTATTTGGGATTCATTTTTAATTATGTGAGTTGGCGATTCGTCCTGCTTTTTGACGTAAACTTTACCGTAAGCGGTCCAGCAGTATTTGTATCCTTTAGACTTAACAAGATCACGTGCTAGAAAGTGTAATCGTGCTCCTTTAGTTGTAAGTTGTTCCGATACGTAAATGGGGGTGTCTGTCTTAAGGCCTAGGTGGTTTGCGCATAGCTTACCCTTATACTTGGTGTTGTAAGTTTTACACATCTTTATAATATCGGTCTTTAATATAGTAGATGAGATTTCAACTACGATAGGAGTATTTATTGTTCCATTTTTTTTTCCTTTCACTCTGTATATATCTTTTATGTCTGATTTCATAATTTCATAGTTTATACTCTTTGTTAGGCTTAGTACCATGCTAATTAAGTCTTCTTTATTCTCTTTCTGTTGCTTAGGGACGTTTTTAATTTCAATATTTGATTTGCGGCTACCTCGTTGCAAATCTTCTACTTTTTCCTCAAGAATGGTGATGTACTCTCTGTCCTTTCTACTTTGTATCTCCATTTGTTCTATCCTTTTTTTAAATTCTTCGTTCTGCGCAGTGAGGTAAGCCACAGAGCTTTCTATGTTAGAATTAGTCCCTTTTATTTCCATTAGAGTTGGAGTGATTTTTTTCAGCTCATTTTCCTGTACTAATAACATGGATTTAATCATACTGATCATGTCTTCTTTAAATACGTCGAGCTCGTCCTCTCTCCTCCTTTTTCCTCGTTGTGAGACAAAATTTGGTGGAGTAACAGTGTCGACATCCATGCTTTTCCCAGTTAAATTGGATTCCGAAAGTGACTTATCCATTTTAGGTAATTATAAGCGACCAGCAGGTGTCAAGCTGACGGAAGCTTACAAGTACACGCAGTATAAGACAAGCAGGAGCACTCACCAGTCTTAAAAGTTCAAACTGTCTTCGTATTAAGTAGCAGTCGTGGGCGAGCGGCGCGGTGACTCACGCGTCCAAGCGTGTGGCGGCTAGCAGCAGCGACGCAGGAGCAGGATGGCAATTATGCGGTGATTCCTTTTCCCTCGCGGGTCGCGGGTGAACGGGCGCACCTCCGCTGTGTGGATGATCGGTGTACGCGAGGTTGGCAATTATGCAGTCAGATATAGGCGCTAATATCGGTTGGAGTGATTAATTATAAATGCGGAGCAAAGAATGACACGTCTGTACGCGATGCGACTTCGGACGAAAGAGGACTGTCACACAACGCCATCTAGTCCCAACCTAAGCAGAGCTTGTGTTATGGTTATAAACATACTTATATATTTCTAAATACATACATATTATAGATAAATTACACCCAGACACAGAACAAATGATCGTGCTCATCACACAAACATTTGTCCTGGGTGGGAATCGAACCCACGACCTCCGGCATAGCAGTCAGGGTCACTAACCACTAGACCAACAGGCCTGTCAATATTAGCCTGAGGTCTTGATCTGTGCCCGGCTGATGTCAATAGCCACGCACTACTACTCGGGACTTCAAAAAACTTAAATAAGGGTATACTTTTTGTAAACCTCATAATTATAGACATCATTTTAAGAGTAAAACAGTGGTTCAAATTCACCAATATACCACAAAAAGTTAACCATTAAAATTTCGAATAACAGTTAAATTGTTTACTAAAACAGATACTATCTAGGACATTATTAACTAAGGATAATTCCAATAAACATTCAAGCTGGTAACAGATCACAAAAATCTCTACGAAAACAAATAATTCACGTTTATCGATTAGTAATAAATCGAGTCGGGACCTTTAATGATATTTAACGAGAGTAGATTCTACCGATAAACCTATGTAGTATTTTTCGAATTTCTCATTCGACAATCGATTTTCCTAATCGATTAGTAAGTATTCGGGTGGGCCGTAACGGTGATGTAAGTGACAGACATATTGTCTTTCGGATACCTTGTTAGGCATTCCAATTGAATTCATAACGATTGGGAACAAGTATGTAGATTTTCAAATTGGATATCAAATATTTTATTACATTATTAAATACGTATTTTTGAATTTAATTTATTGGTATGTATCATGTTTCTCCGCTACTGTTTGATGTTCATAATTATAAATCAAATGATATTCAAATTATGGCAGTTATGGGAATTTTCCCATTTGATGTGGTATTTTCTGAATTTATTATATTGATTTAAGAAATACCGAATAGGCACCTATAAAAGATTTCATACATATTAATTCAGTTATTGGAATGGTAATTTTTATGACGATATTGATATCCTTCATCTATGGCGATAACGACTAAGTTGAAGATCTTGGCAAGCATAAATTTGATAATCAACACCTATTTCAATGTTTGAATTATATGTATCTTTGTGGAAAAACATGTATCGGCAGTAAAGAAGATTCTTAACAGTTTGAAGATTTTACTTTGCAAATAAATATTAATGACACAATGAATAAAATTACTAATTCTATTCTTAGCTGGATAGAACCAGTAAGTAGGAGAAAATATCCGATTCATTATTATATTAAAACAAATACAATTACATATATTAAATGTGTGATTTAGAAATAAAGAATCTTACCCCTAATCAAACAAAGTTCAAAATTGAGAAAATTGTTCTGACGTTTACTTTGAAACCCTGATTTAAGTGAAATAATTTTAAATTTAGAAGATCCTTGCAATATCAAACGAGTCTAGGACCTCTACACTAAAAAACACCCCAAAATTTAAAAACAGCATAACAAAATAGACGGTCAGATTTCACCCAAGCCTCAGATAGTCACATACTGACTCGGACTCCTGACTCCCAGATAAGCACCAGATATACACAAGCTGTTCTTCTCAAAGATGGAGACGATAATACACGAACAGTTTAAAACTCATGTGAATTGGAACGGTGACATTTCATGGGTTTATCTTCGGAGCACGAATTACGGGTTAATTGGTTACATACGCTGGTTCTGTATGTACAATTAGATGCAGATTTGATCTTGTTAAAGGACGAGAATGCATAGAAATCGACTAGTGTATTGATTTCATTCTGTTCTTACTAGCTTTTTGACCGCGGATTCACTCGCGTATTATTTCTTCGAAAATTATCCAATGGTATCGTAGGTGGTCGCGGGACTAACGGATTACCGTGACCCCGGTACGTAAAGGGGTATTGAAGGACACCGTGGATTTTACTCAGTACAAGTCTGACAGTACCTCCCGCCTTGCTCTGGGTGGGAGGACTCATTTGATGATTTTACCACGATAAACAAAAAAAAAATGGTATCGTAGGTAATATCAGGATAAAACCTATCTCTGCAATCTGTCCAAATTTAATCCAGATCCGTTCATCAGTTGTGTTTTGAGCAAAATATAACCAATAAGTATTTAAGGAATTAGTTAAAATAGTGAATTCTCATTTTAATAATTATTATTACTTTTTAAAATTTTTACATTTACAATTGTGAAACTTACTCAAAAGTGTAGCTTGAAAGCATTACTCACTAGTGGTAATGCTGCTGATGATTGAATTAAAATATGTGTGCATGCAAATAGAGCTTCGATAATTATTACAAAGATATTAAGACTAAGAGGAGGAGGAAGAGAATTGATTTTTAATTTACTGAGGTTTTTGCTATAAAATATTTAACTTAAATCAACGCAATTAATAAGTCTAGCAGAAGTAAATTCCCGTGATTAAAATACTAATATACTACCACAAATATCACAGGATCAAATTAAAAGTGAAAATCGTCATTACATCACCCATGTCGACCCCACACATGGGAATCCCACACTCAAGCAATGACCATAAACACTAGAATGATGGTGATCTTATCAATGCTATTCGATACGTCACTAGTACTTCAACAAGATCATATCTTGTTTATTTTATACGTTATTAACCTAAAAGGTGTCAAATTAACCAAATATTGTGTGACAATTATTAATTTTATAACTGTAAACTCCATTGAGAAAGAAATAGACAGAGATAAAGTTAGGGTTGCCATCGATAAGTTCAAGTAGGTAATCGATATATGAAAATAATAATCGATTTTATATCAGACAATTTTTAATCGATTGGGAAACGAACTTTTGTAACGATTATGATGGGAATCAAGGTTTTGATCGAGTAATCGGTGTTAAATTACTGTTTAGTGGCACCTGATCTGGTTGTCATAAAAAGGTGCGTAGGTTTTTCTGATATCTCTTGTGTAGGATGATCTTAACTGGATTTAATTACGACAGTTATTTTTATCGAAATGGCTGTTATATAATGACATAAAGAACGAAGAACATTAAGACCCTTATTACAGAACGCACCTCAAAACTCAAGTGTTTATAAGTCTTAAAACTAGTTTAAACCAATCAAATGCTTTGAATCTGCATTTAAAGTTTATCTGAAAAATGTCGCGATCTGAGTTAAGATCGCCATTGTACAATATATTTTTTGAATGTATAATATGCTATACAACAGTTTTTGGTGGAGAATAAATTATACTCCTCGTTATTCTTAAATTTTCAATATAATTAGTAGTCTTCAACTAAGTTATGCCGCCCGAACACTTGACGACGTCTGTCGACTGAAAAGAGGACAGACGTCTGAAGAAAATCACAGGATCGCGTTGGATGCAAGCCGCTTCCAACAGGTTCTATTAGAAATCTATGGGGGAGGCCTATGTTCAGCAGTGGACGTCCTACGGGTAATTTAATGATGATGATAATAATCTAAGCCTATTATGAATAACTACCATACTTAAAACTATAATTAAAATGTTACAATATCTTACACATCAAATTCGTCACAAAAAACGACGATAAGATTATTTAAACAATATTGTAGTTAAAAAAAAAATACTTCAACAGTTACGTAACAAAAGATAAAAGAGTATAATTTGATTAAAATTACAATTTTTATGACATTACAAATAATTGATTACAAGATATTAATGCAATTAATTACGTTTAATGAACGATTGCGTTATCTTTTGCTTTGTCATTGATTATGTTGATTGAATATTGACATCATGTCAATGTAATTTTTGTCTTTGTTAATGTCATTTTTGAATCACGATGACGTCATTTTTAGGGTTCCTTAAGGGTAAAATTGGACCCGCCCAGCGGAGGCTTAGTAAGCCTCCGCTGTCCGTCCGTCTGTCACCAGGCTGTACGGCCAAAAATGTTCACAGATGATCTATTTCTGTTGCCGATATTATAACAAATACTAAAAAGACGGAAAAATATAGATATCTAAGAGTGCTCCCATCCGGGGTCGCGGGACTAACGAGCTACCGTGACCAAGGAACGTAAAGGCTATTTGTCCTTCAATAGCCTTTTTTTTTAAAGGCTATTGAAGGACACCGTGGATTTTAGTCAGTACAAGTCTGACAGTCCCTCCTGCCCTCCTGCCCTGCCCTGCCCTGGGTGGGAGACTGAGTCTGTTTTTTATTCCCGAATTGATATTTTAATGAGATGTATTGATTAAGCTTGTTTAAGCGAGTAATTTTTTGAAGATAATATCATATCGGCAGAGATAATATTTTTCCAGCATGATTCTTTATGAATGGATTTTCGTAGATAGTAAATGTTATATTAGTGATTAATAAGTCTTAGTATTATCATCAGAGCATCCGGTTCACGATTATCAAGGCTGAAACCACAGCCTTATTAAAATACTCATTATTTAAATAAGCTTTATCACCCACTTCTCGGCTCTTAATGGTCATAGCGTGAGGTTATAATAATATAGCATAGCATAGCCTTCTTTGAGCATTTTTCTAAAGTCGTCCAAGAAAAGAAACAGTATTTCACCGTGCGTAGCCTTCAAAAATGAATAACCTTTATTACCCGATTACGGCAAAGCCAAAAGGAGGGATTTTGACCGGTATGTATGTATGTTTGTTTGTTCACTCATAACTTTTAAACTCCTTATCATTACATGACAAATGAAGTGTCTTTAGAACCGTCTCTGTTTTCCGCTGCTTATAGGGTAGGTGACGTGTCACCAAATCTAATATGGCGCCCTCATATAAAATAGTGTAAATAAAAAATAAGTTAAAATAACTAAAACCCGATTACGAAAAAATCGCAAAAGAAAAATTAAACATAAAAATTTGATGGTGGGACCAGAGTTGAAGCTGTCTGTGGTCAAGGGTCTTGGGAGAGGAACAATACGAATAATGACCAAAAGACCAAAAGTACTGCCTTCTGAATCCCGGCACTTTCAGAAAAGGCCCAAAAATGTATGGAGCGTGAATGATGTCCTATATTTCATCACCAGTGCTTTAAAAAAGTAAAGAAATACATTTTGAGGAAATCGCCAAGTCGTAGAACAAGGTCGCGGGACTTATGATTTACCGTGACCCCGGGACGTAAAGGGCTATTAAAGGACACCGTGGATTTTAGTCAGTACGAGTCTGACAGCCCCTCTCGCTCTGCCCTTTGTGGGAGGACTCATTTGATGATTTTACCACGTAAAAAAAAAGTCGTAGAACAAAAAAAAAATCCTAAGTGATAAACACACTCTGGGCCCATTACCTTACACTGTAGGAACCCTGTGATCCAACAGTGGGATCGATAGGTTTGTTCAGAGTACCTAGAAGCTACCAGCCTTTTAAGTTAAAACGTTATCAGACAATACAACAGAATAAACGCAAACCTCGCGAGTCTATAACTAGAAATAACTCATAACACTGGTTATTGATTGAAAACAAAACATCACGTAACCCATAACGCGTTGGTTATCGGTAGAGGGGGTGAAGGGGTGCGAGGTAGTATGCCGGGGGGAGGGGTAGAGATAAGAAAGAAATCGACCTTATCGTGCGGTAACACGCGAAAATCGGTAAAGTGCATGCTGCGGGTAGTTGGGAGCCAATGTTGGTGGCCAATGTTTGCGGCGTGAGTGGAATGTCATGCGTAACCTATTGTTCAAATCGGAATGAATTTAGGTAATGTTTAGGACCAGTTTTGTATCAGTGGTTAAGTTAACAATTCCATGTAATCTCTGGGCGGCGAGTAATGGGCAACTCGCTGTCCGACCATGGACAATAACCAGGTCGACGGCGCGTAGTGTTCCATGCGCGCCTCAAGGCATAATTCATAATGACGTGGCTCCCCTGTAGAGGGCCAAAGCCTGCTGGGGTCGCGGGACTCACGAATTACCGTGACCCCGGAACGTATAGGGCTACTGAGGGACACCGTGCATTTTAGTCAGTACGAGTCTGACAGTCCCTCCCGCCCTGCCCTGCGTGGGAGGCCTCATTTGATGATTTTACCACGGTGAAACCAGACTCGTACTGACTAAAATCTACGGTGTCCTTCAATAGCCCTATACTTTCCGGGGTCACGGTAATTCGTGAGTCCCGCGACCCCAGCAGGCTTTGGCACTCTACAGGGGGGCCCCGTCACTATGCTGACACTCCTTGAGGCGCGCGTAGAACACAACGCGCCGTCGACCCGGGGGTTTCCAGACGTGATAGTATATTCATTACAAAATTAAACTTTTTTTAACACATCAAAATTGTAGAAATATAAGTCATTTGAAGACAGATATTTTCACCAACGTTTGCGGCCAACCTCTTCTCGAATGTTGGTCCAAACATTGGCGATATGTTAGGTGATAAGAGCCCGTACATCTGTTATCAATTGCCACTGAAACAATTTTACATGTGAAGATAAAAATAAAGTGTAAATATACAATAAATTGTTTGATATAGGCTATCTTTGCTACCGGTTATCTATTAGGCGTAGAATAGAAATTCAGAGAACAAAATACCACTATAATTATGTTTTATTATTTCGAATGTAACGATACGGTAGTGTTTTGTGAAACTGTGACTTATGTGTGGGTGGTTTTAAGTTTATTTTTGAATGTAGAGTCATGTGGTACTTCGAAATAGATAATAAAATAAAGACTTCATGAAGAAAATAATTATGCGAACTTTATTGGCTTAAATTGAATAAGTTTTTTTTTGTTCATGTATGTAAGTTAATTATTATTTAGCTCACGAGATCGTCGACATGTGGGACGTGGACTCAGCCGTCATTGTACCGATAGTCGTTTCGGTCAATGGACTCATTGCGAAGAGCCTCGACCAACACCTTAAGAGGCTCTCATTGTGCAGCTGGCTCAAGGGCTTGATGCAGAAAGCAGTTCTTTTGGACACGGCGCGCATTGTGAGGAGGTTCCTCTCACTAGAGCCCTAACCACCGGCACCTTGGACCCGTTGGTTCCCGATGCTGGTGGACCACTATTTTTTATATTTTTAAATGTTTTTTTCTTTTTGTAATTTCTTTTTTGTAAAAATATTTAAAATGTAAACAATAAGAAAAAAAAAGTGAATAAAGGAATTAATAATGCGAAAACATGAATCGGTAAAATAAATTATAAGTACCTATAATTTTATTTTTTTATTAACTGCACAGTGTTCCTTTATCTAAAAATAAATACGGCTGGAAAAAATCAGATAATAATCTTTAGAAGATTATCGCAAAATAAACATTTTGTGAAGGACGTGTAATCCGTGCCCTTCAAACCGTGATAATAACAGTGATAAGTTCTAAGTAAAGCTAAGATATTTTATTTTCAATCTACACAGATATACTGATAGCGTATTCCCTATCTTATTTGTTTAAGTAGCTAATTAACTGTTATTAAGTTTTTAAAACCAACGAAATCATTTTTAATAATGTTCAAAAACGCATTCAGTTAACATTTTAATCTAACGTGTTTTCTGATATTTACAAAAGAAAAAAAACGAACAAAACAGCAATATTTCGAATTTAAAATATACGAAAAATATACAAACCGCCAATAAGTCCCGTCCATATCGCACAGTGGCACAAATTCAATCACATGCACAGTGTGTTGCTTCGACAATCAGGCGCGCACTAACCGCTTTCGTCCAAGCGCGACTCTTATCGTTAAAAAACCGATAAAAACTTAATCAAGCGCGATTTTTACGATTTTTATCAAACGACATGCTGGATTACACAGTCTGATAGCAATCACAATTATTGTAGGAGCATTGTGTAGATTACTATCTATACACACGATAGCTGGATAGGTAGAGTTATATATCTAAGTATTTTTTTCTTTGATTATTAATATCTGATAGCAACTGCGTGTACTGCTATCGATAAATATTGATATATTATTTTAGACTCGGTTTTTATTATCGGTGTTCAGCGATTTTTTTTTATTTGTGTGAAAAGTGAAAATGCGTAACTGCGCAAGCGCATGTTTTGATTTTGGATCTACTCGTACAGTGACAAAGTGTCTTATGTGTGTGTTATGGCTGTGCGATTGACTTTTGGGCCGCATGTCGAGTTGATTTCCGCAAGTAACTAATATTTCTATGATCATATACAAGTACTTGGTCCGCGGTCATGGGTACTTGTGAATGTGATTACAAACATATAAACTCACATACTCTAACACCCAGATCCCGGATAAACTACTTGTATGGTATATATGGTCTTACAAACATTTATTCCATTCGGGTATCAACCGCCTGGAGTACGTATTTCGTAAAACTGAAAGATCGCGTTTCGGGACTAACGAATACCGTGACCCCGGAACGTAAAGGGCTATTGAAGGACACCGTGGACACCGTAGTCAGTACAAGTCTGACAGTCCCTCATGCCCTGCCCTGGGAGGACTCATTTAATGATTTCACCACGCTAAAAAAAAGTCATACAAATATTTGTTCCGTGCGGGAATCGGACCCGCGACACGCTACGCAGCAGTCGAAGACTCGGCCACTGAGCTAATCGTGTCGTCAAACATGATGTAAACATGTTCATTTTACTTCAATACTTCAATGTTATCTACAAAAAGTTACATGACATCGACATGGTAGATAGTAGATACAGATGCAAGGTTTTTATTGAATAAATAGAAAATAAGTAAGGAGCTAGTAGCTTCCTTTCTGCCTAGAGCGCGACAAAGGGGTCCCATTAGATATACAACGCCAAGAAAGGAGGTAACTCCATACGTTACCCCCTTTTCTGGGGTGGAACATTTAATGAGAAATTAGAATTGCGGAACTGTCAAAACGGTAAACTGTGACCCTGGAACGTAAAGGGCTTGTGAAGGACACCGTGGATTTAAGTCAGTATGAGTCTGACAGTCCCTCCCGCCCTGCCCTGGGTGGGAGGACTCATTTGAAGATTTTACCACGAAAAAAAAATAAACAGTAGGTAGGTAATTGCTAGCATGCTTTCTTTTTGTAACGCAGTAAAATGAGGTAGCATTTGCTTATCAATAACTGGTATACAAGTAAAATGCCATAGATATCGCTGCTATTATCGCACATTATTATAATTTTCTTCGAAAGAGCGATACGTTTAAAAAACAAGAAACTGTCAAGAGAATTTGGTGCTAAGTTATTAAGAAGAATGATCTTGAAGATAATTATTATTCTTAGTATAAACTGCATGGTCGCGGGACCAAGGGATTACCGTGACCCTAGTACGTAAAGGGCTATTGAAGGACACCGTGGATTTTAATCAGTACAAGTCTGACAGTCCCTCCCGCCCTGCCCTGGGTGGGAGGACTCATTTGATGATTTTACCACGAAAAAAAAAAAGTATAAACTGCACTACAACAAATGTGTAAAGCGATAGTTAAATAATTTAACCTTAAAAATTACCGTTAAATGATGAACTAAAATAATTTAAAAAACACAGTATTTTTTCGTGAATATTTCGAAGTCAAATAGGTCTAAAAGATAACAATAAAAAATAAATTAAAACACTTTATAAAAACCTAACATCAGAAGAAGCCGATACGCAACATTAGTTTAAAAAATTGCACGACGATAGCTAGTGTCGCACAGTGGTGCGAAGCTTATCTCGCGGGGACAAAGGAATTTTTGACGACTGAGCAAACATAATGTGGCGCGGATCGCGATCGGAATCTACTCGGACAGGTGACGTGTGACGATACAGTGCCCGTAGAAAAAACACATATTTTATACCCAAAAATATTTATCAATCCCGTTTATGATGAATAAAATGTTAGAGGATATTAATAAAGAGCATTTATCGTTTCCGTTCCTTTATGAAGCAGACCGTTAACCAATCTAATTATCGCATCGGTTTTAATACCATAAAGCAAGTTCAAAAACAATTTAAAAATTTCGAGTCGACTGTGGGTTTCAATAAACCTTCTTTATTTTGTTCTGAACTCTAGTGCGAATGGTGTCGCTATCACACATACCAGTCGAAAAGTTTTTCAACTCTGTACAGAATGGCGCGGGCTTGCGGGCTTAGCCCGACGTGACGAGACGGCGACAGGTACGTAGGTAAATACGTGGATATCTCCCGCCCGCCTGCCTCACACTGATACGTCACTCATGTAAGTTTTCTTTGCGTTTCCGCGAATTATCGAATAGAAGTTGAAATTGGAATTTCGCGTGTTTTTTTTCTAGGATGGAGCGCGGTTGGCGCATTGTGCGATGTCTTTCAGCGATATTGTCATTCAAGTTTTGGATGAATTTTAATATAAAGTAGGTATCCTTCCTCCGCGGTGTAAGTTGATACTTAATCGTGTGTCACTCATCTTATTGAACGTTGGGGTTTCGCTACGGGTTAGGTTTTATCAATATACTTACACACAGGTATTCATGCATTACTAATGCGAGCGATTTATGGCCGTTGATAAGTTTAAAAGATGTTAATATTGTATTTAGGTAAGTAAGTGGTTTGTAAAGATTGCGTTTAAGAATTTTGGCATTCGGGAAAAACGTTGATCAACACGGTGATGATGAATCATTGGAGGGCAAAGACGACGCCGACGCTACTTTGTGAACAGTCTGATTCAAATCTTCATCGAATAGAGCCAAAATTATCAAGGATATTTAGAAGACGCAAGCCTACCAACGCCTATTCCTCAGTAAATTGCCGTTAATTTGCTCCGTTCAACGCTCCCATATAATATGCGATGCGATAATAGACTCGTCTACTCGATGGACTTTCATTTCCGCGCGCACGTCCCTCGATAACAAAGAAGTGTTGACATATTTAGAACAAGCCTGAAATCGAACTGGCTGGCAGTATGGCCGGCGCTGCTGACAGCCGTCACCACTGCCAACATTGCCAACTAACGCGAGATTTTAATTTTCGAATCCATCGTCGCTGACGCGCGCCCTTTTGTTGCCAACGTCACAACCCGATTGGTTCCTTCGCCATTTTTTTTAAACTGTCAAAGTCGGATGACGTATGTCAGAGGATTGAGTTGATTGATTTGAAATTGGAGTTTCGACAGCTTCGGCGATGATGCTCGGCGGGTTTCAGACGGTTCTTTTCGATGGAGTCTCTTCCAGTTAATTTCTTGAATTGCTTGCAAATTCTAATCTTAATCATAGTTTCGTTTGTTAGTTATCGCTTAAACTATAAACGGATTTGTAAACACTGTTATCTCCAAGAGGCTGAAAGTCAGACTCGAAAGCTTTCACCTGCGTTCAAAATTGGACGAAAATTGAAAAATATGAATAGATTTCTGGCGTGGCGCGCCTTCTATCGTATCGGTGGTTGCCGTCCACCGTCCGTCACTATCTATATTCCACACGAGCGCTCTCGATACTCGCTTCCTCGATACACCTACTCGATTAAAATAAGAATATTTTAAGGCACAACACTATTGTGAGGCGTACGGACCTTCCAAGAAAGGTTGTAAGCTGATATCACATTCAAAAGCTGTGAATACTTTACACGTGTTTTTGTGTTTGTTAATAAAACATTCTTATTGGAATTCCATTATGAATCAACCTCTAATTATTTATATAATTACGAATGACTTCATTTATCTTGTCATTATAGTCATCGTCTGCGCTTGTCAAAAAATTTCCATCAAATAAGCAAGAAATTAATTTGTAAAATCGTACACGGAAAAAAATACGAGAAATAAAGTGCAAACATGGGACGGCAAACTAAAACAAAGCCGTCGAGACACTTAATCGAAATAGAGGTGCGCAATAATCCAACATGGAGTCTGCAATTCGACTGCAGATGCAATTGTCACGGGCCGATGGGCTCGCTCCCGCTCCTTCTGTTTTTACTCGATTGCTCGATTACTCTATTCTCGTTTTTCGTCGTGCCCGACTAGCGATACCGTTCCTACACTGAGACCTGTCATATCGCCTTTGTTCGACGTGTACCGAAAAAATAGAAAAAAAATAAACAGATAAAAAGTCTCTCCCTAGCAAATTGGGCGTCTCTGTTATAAACAACAGAGGTGGAATGTAACGATAGCGAACAATAAATGTCCGATCCGTTTGTACGATGTGAATTTGTTGATTGTTTCGGCTCACCGGTGCTTTGTCAACGGTAGTTTTGGCGCGCTCTCCAACTGTCACTTTGACGTTTCAACTTTTTTTAAACAAGCCTCTTTTTTCGATGGCTACTCATTTCAGGGGAAAGGTTATCGAGCCTATTAACTTTTTAAAAATGTTATGACCGCTTTTTTATTGTTTGTTTCGTTTTTGTCATTCGCGTTTCTGAGTGACAACTTTCTGCTATCTCGATTTTTACATTGCGAATGAATGGAAGGAAGGTAATGCAATGCTCGCTTTTTAATTCATTCGCAATATCGAGAAAACAAACGGAACGAATTCTAAAATGATTGATTGTAGTAATTAGCATACAGCATGAGTTCCTACTTTTTGTATGCAGGTTAAATTTTAATAGGTATATTGGGCGAGCCGTTATCTCAGGGAGTTTGGGGTGTTTGGGGGGCGTGCTGAGGGGTGTTGGGGGGTGTTCGATATGAATCACTAGGAGTAATGGCTGCAATATCACGTAGTGCAGTTTGTCAACCGGTTGTAGCCTCCCGCTAGCATAGATAATACTCAGATTGTGCCCTCAAGAGATACGCTTGTTCTCGACAGTCTAACGTCTGGTGTTGCCAGCCTAAAATTTTCGTCCACGTTCATGCAAATCATGTTATGGGCGATTAGATAATTTCTCTTAATAAATTACTAGCCAACCACACCCAAGAATATAATTAGGAATTGCAACTTGCAACTGAGGTACATTCATTGAGCCGAGGAAAAGCGGATTGTTCAAGAAACGGTACCTATTTTTGGTTATCATATTCTATTCGATTAAGTTATAGGTACTACTAAGTTAATAGTAAGTTAAGTTGCAACTACTTTGTCGTTGTCTCTGCATCACCTTAAGGTAGATTGGTAGATAATGCCCAAGGCTTGTGCATAATTTTTTAATAAATAAGTTGTAGGTACAACTTAACATGGATTGGTCAATGTCAAATTTCTTCAAGTTTCTAGTTCAAGATCATGTTGGGCTCCACACGTGTGGATCATCAATAGTGGTGACGACATATTTTATAAAGTACCAAGACAGAGGCAAAGAAAAGGAGGCATTTGTCCTGCTGAAGACATAGAATAAAAACAAACAATAATAGAGCCTGATTAAAGTTAAGTAAGAGAACTAACGACTAAAAACCGTTACTTAACACTAGTAACCATTAACTTACAAAAAAAAAAACAGAAACGTCGATCCTACCAAATCCTCAGATCAAACACAAAAAAACTGAAAACCCATAAAAAGATCACACTGTATCAATATCCCCTTGAACCCGGCATGGAAAGAGCAAGTTCCGATAGAATCATGTTCAAGTATCATCAGCTACTGGCTCAAGGGGGTGAGCGCGGGTAATCTGTGTTCGGCAGACGATCGGCTGTGAGAGGCTGGTCGACAATTAGTATTGGTTTGAATTAGATCCGGGTTGTATCACGTTCTGCTGGGTGGGATGATATGGTGGGGGTGTTAAAACGGTATTCGTTTTTTCTTTAATATAAAATGTTACCCCGTCCATTTTATTCGTAGCTTATGGTACAAAAGTGACCCCGGTACGTAAAGAGCTATTGAAGGACACCGTGGATTTTAGTCAGTACGGGTCTGACAGTCCCTCCCGCTCTGTCCTGGGTGGGAGGACTCATATGATGATTTTACCACGTAAAAAATAAAGCATATGGTATAAAAGTCAAGCAAGTTTACAGTCAAGATTTGTGAACACAACACATTGTACAAAAGATAATTAGTAGTTAATGGTTTTAATTGGATCAGGGTTGTATCACGTTCTGCTGGGTGGGATGACATGGTGGGGGTGTTACTTGTGGTGAAAGAGGTGTTAGTTTTTTATAACATTGCCCTGCCCCGGGATTTTTTCCTGTATCGTGGGTAAGTTTATAAAGATTAAAAACAGTCAGATCTGGAACAATACGTAGTTAAGTCATACAGATACATATTTGTTCTGTGCGGGAATGGAACTTGCGTCATGCTGTGTAGCAGTCAATTGTTCAGTCAATGCGCCAACTATGACGTCATTAAAAGTTGAGTTATTTCTTTTTGTGTGGGTACTTTTTTACAACTACAATATTATGTAATGTTTATTTTTTGGATACATTATTTCTAACTACGGAATCATTTATTTTATACGGTCTACACGAACTTGGCGCTATTTTAAAAAAAAATCTTATACCTAATAGAGCTATGGATAGTAGCTGATTGGTATTAGTCGGACAAGGTCTGAATAAAATCAACACCTAAAGAAAAAATATGTAATTTAAACCTTGCAATAATTATACAGTTAAGATGCTGGCCGGTTTAATTAAACCATTATAAATACTAAGATAGACAACAAAAAAACTATTTTAAAACTGAACAACAAAAGAATGCTGCAGCATACAGTGGGTTGCAACGTTGCTAATATTGTACTTTATCAATTATCTACTCTATTGCTTAAGAAATAGAATAGAATATTCTGCTAAAGTGGCATTTTTAGATCCCCAGAGCCAATTACTAACGATACAGCCTACAATATTTATATCCATATAAAGAAACTTCGTCAACCTCTAATTGCTTGTAATGTAACATTCATTCTACAATCGATAACACGCAATCGAGTAACTCGCTAACTCGATTAATATCTCGTAAAGATCCTGCGCTTGCGCACCGCGAAATAACAAATGTTAGGATATTCCCACGGTATTTTGACCCTAGTTTTAAGATAAGTGTTATTTAATAACACTTAACGGTGTATTTGGTAGAAAATTTGTGGTTATTATTTTGTACAGGAGAATTTTGTTATATCGTTGTAAGGGATCGGTGGAAGTTTGGTGGAATTTGGAGCTGTGGTTAATTGAAATAAAATGGCGTTGTTGGCAACCAGGTTGGCAACTAGCCTGTAAAATTCAGAACAGTGCTTTGTGCTTGACAGTCCCGCGATGCCAGCAGGCTTTGACCCTTTAAAGAGGGGGCCCCATCAGATTTCTGATAGCTCTTTGACCCGGGTATGGTCCCTGATCGGACGGCGAGTCACCCATTACACACCGTCTGCATGAACTGAATTTGAAACTATGCATTGCCGACTTGAGATAACAATAAGTGAAATGTTAGATGTCTCTGATCAATATGATTTTGACATTCACATTTTTAATGTCTAATGGTAGACATTGGGTAACAGAATCAGTGGGAAGGTACGAAGATCGCGTTCAAAACGACAGATAAATTGTTCGGTACCTATATACAAATTTACTTCACTAAATTAAATTACTTGCATATTGAACTACTGATACATACAAAACGAGCCTGATGTCATAAGTACTTATAGAAATTATAAATATAGCTATCTGTCTCTTTCCCTCACTCAAGTGTGAGTAGGACAGTGGTTAAAGCGCGAGAGTGGCTAATCTACAATCACGCGCTCCTCAATGGGGCTTCAGCGCTTTTTACAAGTTCGCCTTTTGCAGTATCTGAGAGTACCTCTATGTGGAGGTAGGTATATAATGTACTTATAAAACCTCTCTTGTCCTCTCTTATCTGAGAGTTTCTTGCAGCAGTGACGTTGCAGGTTTTGTAAAAAACGATCAGAAATATGCAAGTAAGTACGTATTTTATTTTTTTAATAGGTATGGAGGTCATTTGCTGGGCAAAGGTCTCCCAGTGACGAAACTAATTCTTTAATAATAATTTCAATGTTATAAATATCTTTGTCTGTCAGTTTCTTTCAAGTAATATTTTTAGGAAAGTACTAATACTAATATCTTGAGCAAAACTCCACATTACCTAATAATCAAAAAGTTTTCATTTTCAAACCATTCATTATAAACTTTTCACTTGACTACTGATTAGTTTCTAGGATTTTAACATATAGTTTGCTTAACTACAGATCAAATAAATAGCGCTTAGTCCTAGTTATGAAAACCCAAGCCACTTGATCGAAGTGTGGTCACACTCTTATTTTTTAAATCATACCTCTAGAAAGTGTTAAATTGTAGTATTGCCAGCTCTCAGATTCTGGGTATAAGTAGCAACTTACCTGTAAAGAATAAAATAAGTATTAGTTAATATTAAAGACAACAACAGTTAACAAACAACTTTTTTAATAAAAATAAAATGACATGTTACATTTTTGAGGCCACTTATTGGGTTTAAGATAGTTTTTGGTGAAACTAAGCAACGATAGAAAATACGAATAAAGGCACTTCAATTTATAATACGAGTACGTACTAGACGCATTGAGATCTGCGTCGCAAATTGCAAAGACATTGTCGAAAGAAAAAAAACTAAAAAAACACGCTTTAATAGCAATCGAACTAAAAAGTAGAAAATAACTTTTAAGTATAAGAGAGTTTATGTTACTGCAACATAAAATCCAACAATCAATTATCATAATTAACTTAGAATAAGATTAATATAAATATTAAGATATTAACAAAAATTCAAATAAAGTGAAAAAGCGTGGGGTGCTTGATATCGAATGTAATGATCATTTTATTAGTTACTGTTTGCAATATCAGAATTATTATAAAAATATCATTGAGCACCCCACGCTTTTTCACTTTATTTGAATTTTTGTTAATATCTTAATATTTATATTAATCTTATTCTAAGTTAATTATGATAATTGATTGTTGGATTTTATGTTGCAGTAACATAAACTCTCTTATACTTAAAAGTTATTTTCTACTTTTTAGTTCGATTGCTATTAAAGCGTGTTTTTTTAGTTTTTTTAAACTATAATTTATTTTCTGAATTTTTAGTCTCAAGACGACAATAAAAGAAATAAAAAAATTAAAATACGCAAGCGCGGATGCGCGCGCACTATTTCGGTAGCAGTGACTAATTATAAAATTCGAGGATTGAGAACGGATGATCGCGCAGCAATCGTCAGCAGCGACCAATAAAGAAATTTGTCTTTTGAAAGTGGGAGAAGCCAGAGAGAGGAACAGGCCGTGTGCAGCAGAGAGCCAATCGGCAGCAAAAGACGGAGAATGACATTTTCATAGGCGATAACATGCTCACTAATCTAAATATATTTTTTACTATCACTCCGCCGGCGACTTCGTCAGCGCGTGTTTCTAACTTCGAACCCGAAATATTATTGAAGACAAACTGACTTTACAATGTTCTTCCGCTAGGGGTTGATTTTTGAAATATAGATAATTACGCATCCTTTATTCGATTGGGAAACTATTTATGCCAAGTTTTGGGTTTGTCGAAGCAAGCAGCCTTCACTTAAAACTTAATCACCCTTTTTCACCAACTTAGAGGGTGATTTTCGAAAACCCCAAAAACACGTGTTTGATTATTTTTATCTAATTTTTATATACTGAGTTTAAAATTTATCGGTTAGCGCGTTATGATTTTCCCACACAAACTTTAACATCGTCTAGATTACCAAAGGAGGGTAGTTTTAAAAAACGAATAATTCCGATCTTTTTTATTTACTTTTACTCATATTCGTACCAAGTTTCAAGTTTATAAACCTAACGGATAAGATTTTACATACAAAGGTTTTTACCCCTTTTCACCCCCTTATAGGTAGATTTTCGCAAAATCCCTTCTTAGTGATCACCTACATAATGTATCGCACCTACCGTCCAAAATTCAGGTTCTACGTTTAGCCATTTTAGATCCTTCCCTTTAAACTTGAATACCCCTTTTCACTAACTTGAGGGGTGATTTTCGAAAAACCCAAAAACACGTGTTTCATTATTTTTGATCTAATTTATATATACTGAGTTTTAAATTCCTCAGTTAGCGCTTTATGATTTTCCCATACAAACTTTAACATCGTCTAGGTTACCAATGGAGGGTAGTTTTAAAAAACTATTAATGTCCATCTTTTTTATTTACTTATACTCATATTTGTACTAAGTTTCAAGTGTATAAATCTAAGGAATAAGATTTTTCATACAAACATTTTCACCCCTTTTTCACCCCCTTAGAGGAGGATTTTAATATAAAATTTATGAGATTATTGTATTGTCATCGGCCCTTGACCCTTGTGCAAATTTTCAACTTAATCAGACTGCTGGAAGTGGGTGAAAATGAAGTTAAAAGATTCCGTTACATACATACATACATACATACATACATACATACAGGTCAAGCTAATAAAAGCGTGTTAAAAATCAACTGAATCCGGCAGTTTCAAATCCTGCTCGGTCTAATTACACCTATAACTTAAATATAAGAACTAATATTATTCCAACAGTCAGATTCATAAACAAACACACAACCTTTTTATTAATAACCTATCACAGATAAACAATACGTAAATCAAGGCAACGGTAAATAGTGAACATAGAAATATCCGATCGGTGCAAGAAACGTAATAAATACGAAGTTTACGAGAACAAATGCAATGAATCAAAAACAAAACAATGCGATTATCCCTGCGTTGTAGTGTTAGTGGGAGGTGCAAGGTATGAGATGACAGCGGGGCGGAAACTTCTACTGGGACATTGGCCTGTAATACCGACGATACAGACGAAAATCCCAGCGTGCGGGCAACCTTTTATTTCAAAAAATACGCATGCCAGTAACTTGCATAGAAATATGCTAGTAGTTTGTGCTTTAAAAACCTTTGATTAGTGAAAAATCATGCGAAAATATTATTTCTGTTATTTGCTTTTGTATTTTCATTATGTTATTAGTGGTGAATTATGTTTATTTTATAAATTAGTTTTTTTTTAAGAACACATATACTGTCGAAAAAAATAATTGTTCTTTTAAACAAGACTAAATTCTTGTTTCTACCTCCGGGTATTGTAAGTGAGCTAAGCAAATCACAAATATAGCATCATAGCGGTTGATAAAACCTACATAAACTGGCTTTAAGTTCAATTCACAATAGAGTTACTAGATGTACACCTTAATAATACATGAAACACAAATTACAAAACTTCCTGTCATATATCTAAGATTCCTTCAATTATTATTCATATTCGTTTAATTACATTTTAAAAGGTACAATAAGATGTTATTAAAAGCTTAGATCTAAGAGCCTTTGCAGACCTTGTCAACTCAGCAAAACAAAAGTATTAAGACTACATACCTAACTAAATTTCTATCATAAATTTATACATGCACATTCGTAAACAGCGATATTCACATGTACCACACGCTGCTTCCTCCAACTTGCGCCACCCATAAGTTCGACAAGAGGCAAGCTCAGGAAATGAAGCGGGCTCGGGAGAAGCCGATAAATCCAGGCGCACACAAAGAACTTGCCACTTCTTGCGTCTTTATTAACTTGCGACAAATTGTCTAGCAATAATTAAGTTTACGAATATGGTGGCACAGACATTGACGGACCGTTGTACTTTTGAAGTTTTGTTTTTTTTGCGGTTTTGAACATGATAACCATTGAATGAATTAAAGGAAGCTGAGCGCTAAAAGTTCGTCAAATCTTTGAATTTGTTGCAAGTTAGGTTGCTTTTTAAATCCGAAAGACATAGCTGTTTTTATACGTATAAATGTCATTGAATGGATAAATGCTTAGAAACACGCATACTCAGACAAAAGGCTCCTATTGTTGTGATGTGCCTACCCAATTTGAAATGGAGTGTACCTTAATGTAACTACTATGTGGACTCAGTGCGGATTGCTAAGTGTCACTTATCAACGATGTAAGACTTGTGGATTTACCCTGATGCCTTTCTTTGATGGAATTAAAGTTAAAAGTCGACATGACTACTGAAAATATTAGTTTCAACTAACAAGCTGTTTTACGCTTTTAATTATTTGTGAATATTTTTTAGTTTGTATATTAAAGTTTCCATTTTATACACTAAAATAAAAATAAAAACTACCAATCAACTTAAAAGCTATTTTACCGAAAACTTTAAATTTAAAATAAAAGAACTGTTACAGTTCCTTAATTTATAAGTCCTCTATGATTTAATCTGCGATGAATTTGTAGTATTTGATTAAGTTCCTTATAATGCTAATCAAGATCAACTAACTCCTGATTAACTTAACAAGAAAGCATTCCACAGTCAGTCAAGCGTGAGTGTCGCAATCTTTTAATTAAATAAAACAACTGATCGAACAGTAAACAAGTAAAGTTATTCGACTGTTATTAATATAAAACGGGCTGCCTGTTAAACAGGATGTTGTGACTAGCGTTAATCCGCGGTCTCGGTTACATTTGCTTTGGTTAATCTTTTGTTAGGTAATAAGAATAAGAATCTTTTTACTTCGTTTTAATAAAATAAAAATATACTAGCATTTCCATAGTGTTTTATAGCATTGATGACGCCTTTGTCAAGCCAAGTTAGCGATTTAGGATTTGTTTTTTTTTTTAACTGTAGATAAAAAAAATAGTAATAGTAAATTATAAGTAGTGGTGAAATATTTTGAACTGAATGCAGTCAATTGCAATAATCTTTTTGTTTTGAGAAAATGTGTCCTTCCGCGGAGTTAGCGGAAAAGAGTGTCAGTCTCTAACCGACAAAAAATCCAGGCTGTTCCTTCAGTTGCTCTTTGCGTTCCAGGACTTTGATGCCCTTTTCAGACAGTCCTGCGGCAATTTATAAACACCTTGTAATCATCGTGATGTTTTCTTTTTTGTTTTCTAGTTCGCAATGCAAACATTTTTTGATGCCTCAAAAGCTCTTATTCTAATATGTATACATTATAATATTATACTATAATGTGACGATTTTAATGTAACATTTCCCAATACAAAAGTAATCGAAAACGAATCGAATAGAAACAAAAACAAACCATCTATTCACCAACTACATCATCTAAATACATCCTATTTGTATTCAAAAACCATCTCGTATTGTAAACATTTGTGCTTAAAATGGTACAGTCAACGTTATTTCATCTCTTTCAGGAAATTACCACAGTTCCTAGCGGATTATTGCAAAATAAGATATTGTTCACTCAATCTGTTCACTCGTTCGTTGCTCGTTTACTTCATTCGTTTGAATGATGCGCCTTTGTTTCGAAATTTGAATTTTAAGTTGTGATCCGTTTTGATCGGTTAAAGGTTCGTATTCAATTTTGTTTATCTTTTAATGTTTAATCAATTGTATTGGGTATATGGTTCTTGATGCGAAATATTATATTATCCTTTAGCTGTTAATATTGTTTTAATTGGAAAGTTTTGTTTGTTTGGTTGTTAAACTTTGATTAAAATGCTGTAGAAATTGAAAAACATTCGACGCCTTTGTAGTCTTTGATACATTGCTTAAATGAGCCTGTAGGGGATCCCTAAACTTAATGATAATACCGGGGCGATTCTATTGGGATGATGATGATGAAATAAAACCGAGCACCGCGAATGTCCGTTGAACACTGATTTATTGAAGAAAGTTGCTTTTACAAATCAACTTAAACGAAATGCTGAGCGCACAGAATGCACGGCGCGTGAGTATGTAAAATAATGTGCGGTTCCGTACATCCTGCCCGCCCAAATGATACGCAATGTATTAAAGAGCAATTTCACAATGTCTTGTTAATTATTCTGATACCGAGATCCGTCAAAAACTAATCCAGAATATAGCAATTAAACTAGAAAAGTAGATATCTACATACATTTATTTTACATTTTTATTTTTTACGTGTTAAAATTATCAAACCAGTCCTCCCACCCAGGGCAGGACTTGTTATACGTTGACATGTTTATTAGTTACAATTTTTCAGCGTTATTGAAAGCCTATGTACAATAAATGCCCATTTTCTCTAAACTTATTCAACTTCTTCATACAACATTTTTCCCCATCAATCACACTTGACCAAAACTCAATATGGAAAAAGGTTTTTTTTCAACTAGCAAAGCGTTTTTATAGAAAACGATATCAAAGATAAATAGTCATGAAATGTTAGGAGGAAATAAATAAACATGGTTGCCACTCTGACGGACGGACGGACGGAATAGGAAATTGCGGAGCCAGATCGCGGGATCTTGTCAACGCGTCAATGTAGTTAATGTTATTCAATATTTTGTTGTATTAAATATTTTTGTTACATATTTTTCTGACTGACTGTATCTTTTGTAACTATGATTTTTGGGAGGATTTGTCTATAATTTTAAAACATATTTTTATTTAAATTATATTACTTATTATCTATCTGCAATTAAAGAGTAAGTTGACCGGTGTTAATTATATTAAAAAAAATATGGAGCCAGATCGCGGGATCTTGTCAACGCGTCAATGTACTTTAGTTATTCTTTCAATTTAATTATTACATATGAATAAAATATAGAAAAAGATTACCCATTTCTAAGTAAAATATCTTTGTCTCTTCAAAAATCGGTATAGAAAATAAATCTTAAAAATAAACAATCATTTTCTAGTCTACTAATGTACACAACACCTTACTAATTAGTCCTTATTTTTAATTTCTTTTGTGCCTATTGTCTATAGTCATTTACATATTTTTTTAAAACTATTTTTGAAGTGTCACTCTTTTCAGGATTTTAGATTATTATTATAAGACAGTTATTTTTGGCTAATATAAATTTATTTATAACGTTGCTTTCTAACCACTCCACAGGTGTCACAATAATTAAATAAATTAAAAAGATAACATCAGATTATCACCTGTGACTCCAATATTTTTACAATAAAAATAATATTATCTACTATTTATTTATTTTCAAAAAATTAAGTGGTAATCAAATACCAATTTAAATTCATGCTTAATATATATATTTCAGTATTCAAAGAGATATTTGAACACAAAAGATAGTTTTCAAAACTGGATTTTTAATAGATACCTTTTAAATTAAATGAGTAAAAATTTGCGTAAAATCATAAAAAAAAACATCTTTATTGCATTTGTAGACCACATTGGCCACAAAAAAGAATAAATAAGAAAAGAAAAGAATTAGATAAAGTAAATACTTATTAGAAAATTTAAAAATGGAATAATAATAAAAAAAACAAATGCCCTACTAGAGCCGCACCTAAAAAAGAGCGTCAATATATTTGCGAGCCACACATCCGTAGATATATAAAGTCAAGCCGTCATAACTTACATCGCATACAAGATTTTAATATTACGATAAGGCTGGGGCGATCGTAGATGTATGCGTTGTCACGACACCCGCCAATATCCGACGGAGAATTGAAATATCTGACCCATCCACCCAGGCACATCCCTAGCTGGGAGCTTGCATGTCGATGAATATATTTAATTATTTTATACGTATGTTTTGGTGTGGGAATCTTGAGCGGTAGTTTGAGGGTTAAGAGGAAATTGAGGAAAGGCATATTTCTTGTAAATGGTATAAAGTTTAAGTAAAGGTAGACTTTAAAAGAGAAAGACTTTACAAGTCCTGATTTCCTATAATACCTAATGGGCCTATCACACGCGCAGGCTTCACTACAGTTTTGCCTGCTCAAGCTCGGCTTGCGCGTAATTGCTTGTGTGTGTGGTTGAGGGTTTAGTGTTGCAGACCGTGTATGTCTTTACCTTGCGAGAAGCTTGCGCAGGCAAAACTGTGGTGAAGCTTGTACATGTGGTAGGCCTATTATATAAGCTTTTCTCGTCAATGTAGGTATACTAAGAATTTGTTCTCAGGAACTAATAGTCCGAATTGAAAAGTTATTTTTGTGGTGGATACTCCATCTATTTAGGAAAGCTATATAGCATCACGCTACGAGCAGTAGAAACAGAGGGAGTGAACCCACGGAGAACATTTATGTCTGTTATAACTAAGAAAAACGTAAAGATAATACAATTATTATTTATTTATAATCACATTGCACTTTCACACCTACTAACCCACGTAAGCTATGCAACGTAAACATCAGCAATATCTTTGTTTGCCCATGTGTGGGACGCTATCACCGCATCGCTGATTCACATGACTGACTCACAGTCCCAACTGTCAGCTCTTAGTCATCTAGTTTTACGTTAAAACTGTAATTTTTTATCTATCGTGTTACTGGCATTTGATTAAAGAATAATAAAAAGGAAGCTACTGATATCAGGGTTATCAATGACCCTGGTGATTCATTATCGGTTCCCTCCTGGTTTTTTACAATGTTTTGGGGTCAACGCAGCATTTGGAATTCACCATCTCGCATTGGACTTTCTATCAATTGTAACAAGTTTCTTCCTCGCTGCATCCGGTTCAACTGGAAGCTGTACCCAACATAGTTGGTAACGACCATGCTGATGATAATGATGATATCACGATGGATCGATGATTTGAAGAAGGTTGCCCAGACTGCTCAGGGCCGAGATGGTTGGCGCACTTTGGGGGAAAACTTTACTGTTAAGTGAAACATACATTTCTATTGATTCTCATTTCAGCACTAAAATTGTGTCATCTGTATTTGTCTTTCTATTTATCCTTGGATTCTTTCACTCTTCTTTTTGTCTCAGATTGTCAAAATCACGTCAGTAAGTGCAATTTTCTATTTCAATTTCTATTATATGTACGTATATTTCATAATGATTCATATACTGGAGATACACGCCTTTATTAACGTTGAAGCGATTTCAACTTAAGATATTTCTGTTAAATCACATTACTTTCAGTTCCCTGTCACTACGAGTATCTCCTCCATACAAATCTGACAAATATTCCCCACATTATGACACAACTCCTTGCAATCATCCGCTCCTGGTACATACATGAGTGAAAGATACCGCATTCCGATGACACGCACCGTCTGTACACCGTCTAGCCGCTTCGCAATGGCTATCTGCGCATACGCAGCCTGCTTTCCCGCCAACACAACCTTTTTAGAACCAAGGTTACATAAAAACCATGTTCTCCCCGTCGGATTTACAACCTTGAGTGTGATGTTTAGGGTGCAGTATTGTCTGCAGAGAAGGAAAACAGTTTAAACGAATAACGAACTTCAGTGCAAGTCATTTGAAATTGGAATTGAATGCAGTCCACGCAGGAAAGTTTTTCTAAAGACAGTACAATTGATTTTAGACTCAATTACTGTTGCAGTAACGTGGTTTTCTCTTTAAACCAGGTTGGTGGTTGTGTGGTTTCAGTACAGGTTATGATGGTGTTGCAAAAGGTGAGTTCACACGTGCAAAGACTGACCAATTCTGCAAATCGATGCGATCGACGATCGGTAACGGAACCAGATGCGTGTGAGCAGACTTTTTTAAATGATTCATACTGTATTGCGGTTGGAACAACGCCGAAGGAAAACAGGTGGCAAAAACTGTGTAAGCGCATTTTATGCCCTATCGTAAGTGGGTATATAATAACGATATTTGTAATTCCGAAAATTAAAGAGGAAGAAAAGAGAATATGACTATAAACAACTTGGCATCGTCTAAGATCCTTCTTTAATCTGAATGGTTGAATTTAAATCATCCAAAAAACTGTTTGGCTAATGATAATGATGACAATGTTCTGAAAAGTAATAATGTAAAATAACTTAATTCCGGTATCTTAATTGCACATAATTTCAATTACACTTGCAGCGTTTTGAATTTGGTACTGACAAAGTGATATTGCATAGATCTTTGCTGACAAGCCCACACTGTGCCAATTTTTTTTTTTTTATCTTGATAAAATCATCAAATGAGTCCCGGGCAGAGCGGGAGGGACTATCAGACTCGTACTGACTAAAGTCCACGGTGTCCTTCAATAGCCCTTTCCGTTCCGGGGTCACAGAGCTCTTTCGTACAGTCCCGCGACCCCACTCTGTGCCTGCGGCGTTTTTATCCATTGATAAGTAGCCTGTAAATTGTTTAAGAGTATTTTGTAGAAAAATCCTGAGATTTTTTAATTAGTTAGTCTTACTACAAAAAGTTATATTATGTTAAAGTCAAATGCTGTTTTGAAGTTAACAGATTTTTCAGAAAAGTCTTCAACAGGTTTTAAACTTTTTCGTAATAAGACGGTATAAGTTTCCTTAAAACGAACATGTAGTAAATGAAAAAAATGTTTTCGAGTGATGTTAATTTAGAGAACTAGCAATCTTTTAACCAGATGTAAATCTAATTAATGCAATGTAAATATAAAATTAATTAAACGAGTTTCTAAAAAGACTGTGTCTGAGAACGGCGATTAGATAAAAATCTAGATGAAAATAGTTTTTAATTGTTATTGGACAGGCAAAAAGTCAAGGATTATTGTCTATAGTCTTTTATTATTTTTATTTGAGATATACGTTGCTGGCATAATCACATCAATTTATCTAGATCTAGAATTTAATAAGGTACCAACCAACGAGTTGTTAATTTTTTGAAGTGAAAACTTCTTTAGCGGCGTTGTGCACTTTTTTTTGGAGTGGGTAAAAAAATTTAAACTCACGTCAGAACACGTGACCTGATCGAAAATTCGTAAGACGGCGCAGGGCGCTTGCGCGAATGTTCGTGTGTGTTTATTACTATTCAAGTTTTCACTTCTGCCGGCACTCCCAGATTGCAAACCGTCGTTTTTTTTTTACTTATTTATGTTTAAAAAGTTTATCATCAACAAGATGGGCCACTATCCCCGGTACAGTAAAATAGAAGTATAAGGAAGAAGTAGAGATAAAACCTGAATACAAATCATAACTTTTATGAGAAATCTTGACCTTGATGATGAATTAGAAACATGCAGTACTAGCACGAAAGTTAAAGACAAACGCTCATCATCTGCCTAGCCTTTTCTCAACTATATTGGGGTCGGCTTCCAGTCAAACCAGATGCAGCCGGATATCAGTATTTTACATGGAGCGACTGCCTGTCGGACCTCCACAACCCAGTAACTGGGTAATACGATACCCCATGGTAAGACTGGTTGTCAACTTAAGAGCTTCTGACTAACAGTAACGACTGTTAAAGATCTACAAATGACAGCCGGGACCAACGCCTTTACGTGCTTTCCGAGGCACGGAGTAAACTCGCTATGACAGATGGTCACACCAACCACAGACCAACCACGGCAAGCGCGGCTTAACCCAGAAGATCGGCCTGTGACACGAGCCTCAAAAAATATAAACGCTACTGGCCAAAAAGAAATAGTAGATGCTCCTAAACAAAAAACATCAATTGCTCAATCTGAAAACCAAGTCACAATGTTCAACACTTCAAAAAGTCGCCAACCTTTCTTCCGAACATCAACAACTATCACATTATTAACTCAAAAGCAACTAAACAGTTACTAACAAAGTTGTTTTCACATCTGACAAACAGCTGGAAGCGTCTAAATGGACAGTCTCAATTATTTTTCCATCTATACATCACAGTATGGACGCCATATTTCAAATAGACTCGGCCCGTTTCACTGGCTAACTTCCCACAATGCATAAGGAAGGGAATAACTTTAATTGGCACACAATAAAATATGGAGAGTTGCTGTATCGATTACGGGCTGCATTGTCGATGGTTTCGCTAGTGATGGGAAAGAGTCGATAGTTTTGTTCTTTTTGGTTTTGAATTTGTTTGTTTTCTTTCTTCGTTTGTTGTAGTTTGTCGATAGTTTTGAAGTTGAATGATAATGCTGTTTAATTGCTAAGGATATGATTTATTCTTAGATTAATTACACATAATTCTTGGAATATTTTGGAGGAGGTCTTTGCCCTGATGTAGTAAGTGAAGAAAAAGAAAAAAAAACCGGATACACACAAGACTAAAAACAAAATTAAGACAAAACTACACAAAACAAAATTAAGACTGAAATGAAACACTCTAATTTGCAAATTACTTTAATAACCCATAAGAAATCAAAACCACAGCTCAAAGCTCCTCAATTATGCCAAAAATGGCTTTATTACGAAAATTTAAATACCCAATAACGTCTCAAAAGAAAAAAAAGGTCCCCCTCCGTCACATAGCGTGCGCGGGCGCCGATTGCAGAGCCGATTGCAGTTGCAGGTGCGACCACAATCGGCACATTCGTGACAATATAATTGTACCGCATACCTCACTCCTCCCGTCCCTTAATTTATACCTAATAGAGAGATTATCTCATACTTTTTCAACACGTCTCATTTACATTTTAAACCTTTATCTTTCCTTACAGTCAGTTGTAAAACTTATAAAGTAGTTTTACTGGTCTGCTTATAGAGATCTTATTTTGCAGTTTTAAGATGTCTTTGGATATTATGACTTTTTTTTATCGTGGTAAAATCATCAAATGAGTCCTCCTACCCAGGGCAGGGCGGGAGGGACTGTCAGACTTGTACTGACTAAAATCCACGGTGTCCTACACTAGCCCTTTACGTACCGGGGTCACGGTAATGTGAAAGTCCCGCGACCCCGGCAGGCTATGGCCCTCTACAGGCCCCGTCACTATGCTGACACTCCTTGAGGCGCGCGTGGAACACAACGCGCCGTCGACCCGGGCATGGTCCATGGTCGGACAGCGAGTCGCCCATTACTCGCCGCCCGCATGCCCTGGATATTAAGACTAGAATTTTTTTTTTGGAACGTCTTTGTCTTCTTTGTTCATATCAGTGAATGATGTAGTTGAGTGTGAGTGTGAGTTCCTACGCGAAAAACTATAATACCGTACTGTTTATCAGAATTTCTTGCCGATCATTACTCTGTTTAGGATTGTTTGATAAGACAGTGCAACTCTCTTGTAATGCTGGAAATTAATCATCTATTTCGGTTAATATAATGCTATCTTCAGTTGGATCTTTGTCTGTAACTAATCAACGACCGAATTATTCTATCCGAGTCTTCGAGTCTTCAATGTCCAATAAGAAGCAGCCATCAAAAACAAATAAAGGGTTTTTTTTTGCGTGGTAAAATCATCAAATGAGTCCTCCCACCTAGGGCAGAGCGGGAGGGACTGTCAGACTCGTACTGACTAAAACCCACGGTGTCCTTCAATAGCCTTTTACGTACCCTGGTCACGGTAAATCATAACTCCCGCGACTCCGACAGGCTTTGACCCTCTAGAGGGGGGCCCCGTCAAAATAAAGGGGATTTGGATTTAGATTGAATTATTAATTTGGGGCGTAAGTAAAGCTGCAACTACATATTCTGTGAAATGCCCTCACCACTAAGTGATCTTTTCTATATTAATAGCAATGCTGTTTAAATTAATAATAGGTAGTCTGTTACATTAATAATAATATATCTGTGGGCCAAAATTGCCTCGAAATAGAGCTTCAAATCCATTCAAGCTTGAAAACAAATATCTCCTTAAACTTTAAGACCTCAACAATTTGTTCTTCATCCATGTTAACGCCTTCAGACACTTTCCTCATAATATTTCCGTGGTCATGTACAATCATATTGTACTGTATTTATATTCAATGTATCAACCCGTCGCCTTGCAACAGTATAGCAATTTATTTCTCTAACTTAACCCTTACCACACTCTTGCGCAGTGCGATAAAAAGTGATTTTATCAATTTATTTTTGTTGGGTAACTCTGTGATTGTTACTAAATTATCGTTGTGACTTGAGCAAAATTGTCTGATAGAGAGGATTGGTAAATCGATTACCGTGCGAGATTAGTATGTCGTATCCAAAATTCTGATGATAGACTCCTTCTTTAATTTAATAGATGACGCCTGAGAACCTATGAATTTTTTTTCATAGTGGTAGCTACCTCCCAGAAGCCTAAGGGTCCTATCTTATTAGAACACCATGTCGTTGCAGTCACGTCGTCGCCGCCACCAACTAAATGTATAGAAGAACAACTGTGTGGTGACGTCAAAATATAAAAAAATACCACAGCCTATTGTGAATTTTAAAAGCGTTATATCTTCGTCAGATTCGTATTTACGTAAAAAAAGAAAAAAATACCGAGTTAATTATTTTTCAAAATCTAACTGAGGGACTAATTAGATTATATTTTTCAGAATACAAATGGCTTGTTGAATATCTTTAACAAGAGCGCTTATTTTTTTCCTAAGTCTATTTTAATTTCATATGCCTATTTATTTAACAGTTCTTCCGACCTACCGTACCTAATATTAAAGTTTTTATGACTTCAAAAGATATCATTATGTCAAGAATATTAATAATTCTTAAGTTAGTTATAAGTTACTGATCGCTTTATCTTGCTTTTAATTTGAGTTTAGCCTCAAAAATATGTTAATCTGCTACGGTGATGATTTTTTTATTGAAGAAACGTCTTTTTACGATTAATTTTATTAATCTTGATTGTACTGCCTCAAGGTTGACTGTGATTTTAGAGGCTTTTTACATGTAAATATTTCTACTTCACACTTACAACATAATATTAAACAAAACTTAATTAATTTTTTATTCCTAAGACCACAATGTTAAAAATGTTGGTGTACTATTATTTCTGAAAATAGTTGTAGACTTGTTTGATGTATTAAATACTATTTAAAAATATATTCCTGATAATCTAATAAATCTAATACTAGTGATCATACATCTTACAGATGACAATAATTAAGAAGAACAGCTCTAGCCTGTTGATAATTCCCAGAACCATTTATTATAATAGAATTCAATAGAATAGAATTTAATCATTTGGAAAAAGTTCAAGAATTAACAATTACAACCCATTTCTGAAAGTCTGGTTTGCACCCATTAATCTTTACAATCGGATTCAGCAAACAATCGATGACAATAAGAACATATTACATCTAAATTTTACATCTACATCTATATTTTACATCTAAATTATTATTCAATGCTAAGCTGAAATGAGACTGGGCTGTCAACATCTTCTTGTTGCCCAATGAACTGTGGGCCAAAATAGCCCCTATGTGGATAACTGAAACAACCAGAAAGCTTCGCGGCAGACCTCATATAAGATGGTGGGACGAGCTAGACATTACCACCGACCAGTAGTCCACATTGGTCCTGGATCGAAAGATGTGGAAGTCTTTGGGATAGATATATTTGCCCAGCAATGGGATGACACAGGCTAACAATAAAATTAAATTACTAATTATTTTTCTACTCCTCCTAGCTCCTAAAAAACATCCTTGTCTTTTAAAAGCTCAGTTCTATTGCACAGTCCCAACTGTCCTCGCTAGTCCCCTACCCAGGGTGGGGGGTACAATAATGATATTACGGCACGATCGCAGGCGCAGATAGGTGCGCCGTGTGCCGATCTATCGACTCACGCGCACCTTAACGTTTATATTTCACTCTCGGCCGTGAGCGTTGCGCTTGTAAACCCAGCCGATTTAATTGGCGCGGATGGTGGTTGGGTTTAGAGGAATTCTTGAAGAAATGAGTTTTTTGTTTTTTATTTGTTTTATTTTTGGGAACAGCGACTGTGATTGCCAAGAAAAGAGGATACGGTTAGATTAAGTGATAGACTAGCCTTGTAAATGTCATTACTTGTGTTTTCATTTTTGCGTATTATTGCCTATAAATAAGCAATAAATAAAGAAATAATTCTAAAATACTTAATTATCCTGATGGAATTATGTTGTACTTACTGACTTTTTAAAACATTTCTGCTATTTTAGAATTGATTCGGCTGTTTTTAAACATAAAATTACACAGCTGAAATATTTGATTACTTCTTCTGTATAAAAACAAATCCATGGACTCATTCACGCGACTTTTTTTTTGCATAAGTCCCAACAACAGTTTAAATGAACCTGTTGCAACAAAACAGCAACACATCCACAGTGGACCATCCAACCCTAATCCCTTACACAAAGACAGGCCCACCTATGAGTGCCCTATCTAGCAATGAGCGTTCCTCGCGTGCCCAATAAATCGTACGCCGTAGACGTGCGTACAAATTGGCCCGATGCGATCGCGACAAGGCGACGACTTGCTTGTCTTGCCCCTTGTTAACGCCTCAAGAAGATCGCATGCGATTTTATTGTAGCACTTTAAAACGTGAGTGCGCCCACGTTTTGTAAGGATTGTATTATAAAGTCGTACGTCCGTTGTTTTAGAGAAATGGCTGTGAATCTTCGTTATGTTTGAACGGAATATTGTTACAGGAAAGTTGTTTTGTTGTTGTTTTTGTGTGCAATGGTACCTTACACTTCTTTGTTTAGCAATACCCAAGAAGGGTTACTATCACGACTAGAGGATACCTTTCCACGGAACGCATTGCACGGCACTGATCTAGTACGCTTAGTGACTTTATCACATCAATCCTTACCATCAGGCGATACAGTGCAGACGGGTTGCACTCTGGGAGTGCCGGCAGAAGTGAAAACTTGAATAGTAATTGTTGGAAATATCTTGTGAACAGATTTTAGTAAAACTCGCAAAAATGGTTGACTTTTTATTTCAATAATTTTCCAATGTGACGTACATCTTTTATAAACAATGTTACCTAGCAACGAATGTATCCAGCATACAAACTTCTTTAAAAGTAATAAAGTCACACGAACATTCACGCAAGCGCCCTGCGCCGTCCTACGCTTTTTCGATCAGGTCACGTGTCCTGACGTCCTACGCTTTTTCGATCAGGTCACGTGTCCTGACGCGAGTTTAAGATTTTAGACCCATTACAGAAAAAGTGCTCAACGCCGCTAAAGAAGTTTTCACTTCAACAAAGACACGTTAAATCTAAGACGGTAAATGATGACCTAAAATATAAAATAACACAGAAAGTCCTAAACTGGTATAATTTCACCGCTTTCATGAATCCACGTTTTCAGCTCCTATTTTATTTTTGCCGATTTTTGGCAATATCGATATCGATCGTTATACTCTTTTAATAGCCCATCACTAGTAAAAACTATGGACAGTTCCTTATAATATAACTATAAAGTAATTTATTGAAATCTGTTTAGTAGGTAATGTAACAAACGATAAATTAATTTGAATAAGATTTAATTAGACGTCACGATTGGCGCACTGGTTGATAGATTGACTGTGCTACGTGTCGCGGGTTCTATTCCTCTACGGATCAAATATTTGTATGATCTACAAGTACTTGTTGCGGGTCTGGTTGTTTTTGTATATGTGAGATTAGTGTATGTGGGTTTAAATGTTTGTAAACGCACCTAAAATACAGGAGAAATTCTAGCGTGGGGCAAATATAAAAAAAAAAAAATGAATTCTCCAAGAATTTTGTAAGTAATCACTTTAATTTAGTCTGTTGTATTTTATCACATATGGCATACTTTTTCTACACAGTAACAACGCATAATTGTGAGCACTACTAAAAACACAGCCCCCTTTTAAGACTGGGCATTATGCCAGAAAAAAATCAGATTTCACCCGCACCCCTGCTCTAGTACCGATAACAACCACGGGCGGCGTGACGACTCGCACTACAAAACTTCGTGCTAAAAACAAAACAACTGCAGTACCACAGTATAATATTATGTACGTGTGTGATTCGGCCTCTGTTCATGAAATAAGTGAGTACACCCGCGCGATACCTTCGCAGGTGGTAGGGCAGCATTTTAATTTCATTCAATTAGTTGAGTTTCTTCGTAGTTTCGTGATTGTAAATATTATGTTTTTTGTTTTAAAATTACATTTATTGTGAATGATGTAGGAAGTGTTCAATAAAAATACATGTTGCGTGTTTTGCTCTACCTTTGTACTCTGCAAACGGCATTATAATCAACTAATTTATCGCATGTGCGCTACCTGAAACCTGGACTTATGTATTAAATATCAGTCCAAACAATGTCAGAAGCCTGTGGTGTTCCCAGATGCGACTTCATTAACTTTGCTACTAAAGAAAGTGGCCACATCTTCACACGAAAAAGAAAATTAAATTAAGTCCATAATTACAGATTCATCATCATCATCATCATCTCAGCCATAGGACGTCCACTGCTGAACATAGGCCTCCCCTTTAGATCTCCACATATACCGGTTGGAAGCGACCTGCATCCAGCGTCTTCCGGCGACCTTTATAAGGTCGTCTGTCCACCTTGTTGGTGGACGTCCTACGCTGCGTTTGCTAGTCCGTGGTCTCCACTCTAGTACTTTTCGACCCCATCGGCCAATTACAGATTGCCAATGCCAAATTGAATAAACATTTTATTTAACACGCGTTCCGAAATGTTTCATGTTCGAAAACACAATACTGTATCATAATTATTATTATTGTGACAATGCCGTTTATAGTATATGTCATGTATTCCTTACAAATAAAAGCCCTGAGCGTCGGCACTCGGAGCTTGGACACTGTTCCCGATACCGGTGGGCAACTATTATTTATATTTATAAATAATTTCTCCGGTAGGCCTTCATGGTGTAAACAGGATATTACAGTGGGCTTAGATTACTACTTGCATCCAGGTCTATCGGATGCCTGCTCTCTCTCACGATGTCGTCGGTCAATTTAAATGGAAAGCCTGCTTCCCTAGACACGTGGCAAACATTTAATGAAAACGCTCTGATTCTGAGATATTTTCAACTTTGGACTTTTTTTATCGTGGTAAAATTACACGTCCCGCCTCCTCCTTCGCTAGCATGACTGCTTCGCAGAAGGAGGCGACCGCTTTCACTTCCAATTTCATTTCAACCAATTTTTGCTGGTAGTTTGATTTTTTTTTAGTTTTATCATTCTCTTATTTTAGAAGTTACAGGGGGCATACATTTTACCACTTTGGAAGTTTCCCTCGCGTTAACAGTTCAGTTCAGAAAAAAAAATAGGAACCTCGGTATCATTTTTAAAGACCTATCCATAGACACCCCACAAGTATGGGTCTGGAGAAAAAAAAATTGAATATCAATTCTATGTATGCGGAACCACAATTTTTGTTTTTTTTTTTTGTGTGAGAATCCTAATGCAGTTCACATAATACATCTACTTACCAAGTTTAAACAGGATAGCTCTTATACTTTAGAGGAAAAGTGTTTGTGACATACGGATGGACAGACAGACAGACAAACAGACAGACTGACAGACAGACATGACGAATCTATAAGGGTTCCGTTACTGGCCATTTAGCTACGGAACCCTAAAAAGGTGTTAGTGCCGGAATTCAATAAGGAATCTGAACAAAAGTACTAGGAGAACAGGATCATGAAAAATTTTTTTTGGATGTTCTTATCTTCTTGGGCACGCCGCAATCGCGGCGCTAAGACCCCTCTTTGAGGAGTGGCTGGACAGGCGTCACGGCGTCCTGTACCTTCCGAATGACGCAGGTCCTCATCGGACACGGATGTTTCGGAAGGTACCTGTGTCTGATGAGGAAGGAAGAAACGTCTGGGTGTCACCACTGCGAGGATCGCCTGGAAGATACGGTGGAGCATAAGGTGCAGGACTACCCTGCTTGGGCAGAGGACCGCCGTGTCCTCACGACGGCGATAGACGAGACCTCTCGCGCCCGGCATTGGTCGAGGCCATGCTGTGGGGCGGGACGGAGTGGGAGGCGGTCGCCTCCTTCTGCGAAGCAGTTATGTTAGCGAAGGAGGTGGCGCGCCACGTGAGGGAGAGGACAGAGAGGACTCTGTCCTCTCCCTCACGTCCTCCAACCCAGCCGCAGTGGTTGGCGTCCTCATCAGCAGACGATTTCCGGCCACCGTAGGCGCGGGCATGCGGGCGGCGAGTATTGGGCGACTCGCTGTCCGACCATGGACTATGCCCGTTGTGTTCCACGCGCGCCTTACGGAGTATTAGCATAGTGACGGGCTTCCCCTGTATAGGGCCAAAGGCTGTCGGGGTCGCGGGAGTCACGAATTACCGTGACCCCGGAACGTAAAGGTCTATTGAATAACACTGTGGATTTTAGTCAGTACAAGTAAATGGTCAGTGCAATGGACAGGCCATATTGCTCGCAGAGCAGATGGCCGATGGGGTCGAAAGGTACTAGAGTGGAGACCATGGACTAGCAAGCGCAGCGTAGGACGTCCACCAACAAGATGGACAGACGACCTTATAAAGGTCGCCGGAAGATGCTGGATGCAGGTCGCTTCCAACCGGTACATGTGGAGATCTAAAGGCGAGTTGTTGTTCAGCAGTGGACGTCCTATGGCTGAGATGATGATGATGATGAAGTCTGACAGTCCCTTCCGCTCTGCCCTGGGTGAGGAGGACTCATGATTATACCACGTTAAAAAAAAATCTTATCTTCTACTAAAAATGTTGTCTGAAGACATTATTGTTCTTTTTTTAAAAAAAAGCAGTCAGCTGAATATTTACAGAACTTAAAAAACAATATTCTTTAAAATAAAAATACATAACGCACTCACAAATCGAATCATCAAATATCTTGTAACTCATCACAAGATTTAAAACGTGAAAAATCATGCTAGGTCTCTGAGGCTTAGGCTTCAGAAGCCCTAGCATGACTATGACTTCAATAAATATTTAGTTGCCTGCTTTTTTTTGCTTTTGTTCGCTTGACGCGGGTGATAAAAGTCCACAACATCGTAGAAGAAAAGATCACTGAAAAAAAAAAGAACAAAATTGTTTTCAGCCAATTTTTTTAGTAGAAGACAAGAACATACATAAAAAAAAGCAGCAAAAATCTTTATGATCCTGTTCTCCTAGTACTTTTGTTCAGATTCCATATTTAATTCCGGCACTAGCACAACAATATGCGGTACCTCACTACGGTTTTTTTTTTAAGTACGTAACATGAACAGATCTATAAAAAAAATTAACAGAATATCCTGAACAAACGGACCTCATTACATAGTGGTGAAAAAACTTGAACCTTAACAGTACAACTGATTAACTGTTTATTTTGCGTGCACTGTGGTAAAAGAAATTTCAGAAAAATGGTTTTCGGCTATTTGAAATTATTTTAGTCTTAAAATATGTTAGTTTTCGTATTTTGGTTGTATTATGTGTTGTTTCTCTTATTATATCAACAAAATTATTATTATTTTAATAGCCGCCAAGCGCGGAACAAACTGTCATAGACCTCCCGTCTCAATAGAGCGGCGCCGACTGACGAGTGAAACAAAGTGATGCCTGAAGCTAAAGCCCGCGCCGCGACTGAAGTCGTTTTGACGTGGCGCTAGTGTCTATGTCATTACATCAAATTGCATTAAAAAAATTTAGTACCACGAATTTTCCGCAGAACTTCACTCGTGACGCGGAGTCTAATGTCACGCGAAATGGAAAATAGCATTTTACACGGTTTTAAACTGTCGTAAGCGCCGAATGCTATGAACAATGATAACTTTTATTATAAACAATATTTCAAAAAAGCGCCGCTAGCGTCCCTCGATTACGTATTTGTGTTCATATTTATCTAATTTGTAGTTCTGTAGGACGCACCAAAATAGAATGATAGCGAAAAAACGTGAAAATTAGAGGTAACTTTGTGATCGTTTTCTATCGAGAAAATTTTGTCTTTTTATGTTTTTCGTCGGACACCGCCCTCGAAAATATAGTGAAGTTTCCTAGCATATACTTTTTTCCCGAATTGAACATGATTTAGTACTCTAAAAATCCAATCGAAAATTGAAGATTTTGCTTTAGGCGCACCCTTAACATAAGCGTAATGGTTGGCTAGCGATAAGGCCGGCAACGTTTCCGGGAGCGATACGATAACGTTGCGATAGCGATACGACGCCGGATTGCGAACATGTGTGGTAATTAAGTATTGTTGTCAAGTTTCTAAGTATAAACACTTTTTTTGAGAAGGTTTCGAATGATAGAATCGTTGGTTGTGGTCGCAAGCACGGTTGCTGAGTAGCACGTCCTAGGTTCGATTCCCAGACCAGGTATCAGTGATATTGTATTTTTCCGTATAGAATTTTTCAGTAGTAGCCACATTTGCATTACAGGAATCAACCGCGCACGTGTCCACACGCGGTAGTATAGATTCTTGCGTTAATTCCTGAAATGCAATCGCAGCCGTAGGAATACCGGGGTCGCGGGACTCACGAATTACCGTGACCCCAGTACGTAAAGGGCTATTGAAGGACACCGTGGATTTTAGTCAGTACGAGTCTGACAGTCCCTTCCGCTCTGCCCTGGGTGGGAGGACTCATTGATGATTTTACCACGATAAAAAAAAAGCCGTAGGAATAGGGTAGATTTTAGTCAGTAGGATTCTGACAGTCCATTCCGCTCCACATACGCCGAAGGACTCATTTGATAATGTACGACTTAAAAAAAAAAAGAATATTTTTAAACGAAATAATTCATATTCATGAAATCGTGACGCATGTAGGCGCAAGTACCTAAGTCGTTTAATTTATAAAAAAGAAAACATTAACCGGTTAACCAATGGTAATTATTTAAATTGATATACTTTAATTTAATTAAAGAAAAACTCTAATTAAACGCTATATACGTATTCAGTAAAAAAGTGAAGACATGTTAGATTTATGAGTTCAGAACACGATAAAATCAATCTATTTATTTAGGCAATAAAATCTACTATCATTTGCATGCGAAAATGATATTATAATCTGACAAAAGCCAAACGATAATCAATTTTAGAGTGTTATTGATAAGGTTAATTTTTGTATTGGCTATATTGTGACCCGGATACGAAAGGTATAATAACTACAATAATATAGTTGTTAATGCAAAATTTGTGTTTATTGATCTCATAAATAAAGAGCGACACAAAAAAATGGGAAACAAAAACTTTTTTTTTTTTCTTAAATCAGATAAACATGTGTTTTTTTTCTCATATAATATTATTAAGCAATTATTTATATTTTTACACATGTTTCTTAAATGTATCATGTTTTTGGCTAAGCATTTATGAACGTTTATGTTACTTAAACGCTATTTAATTTAACTATTCCTATCAGAGATTTGTTTTACAAATCGTAGAAAACCTTTTCTATTTTATCAGTTTAAAAATCTTTTTTTTTCGTTTCTTTTTTTCTTTTCGACTGATTTTGAGATAATTTTTTTAGCTCAGTATAATATCGTATTAGTTAAAAAAAAAACGACGGGTTTCACTCTGGGAGTGCCGGCAGAAGTGAAAACTTCAATAGTAATAAACACACACGAACATTCGCGCAAGCGCTCTGCGCCGTCTTACGAATTTTCGATCAGGTCACTTGACCTGACGCGAGTTTAACATTTTTTACCCATTCCAAAAAAAGTGCACAACGCCGCTAAAGAAATTTCACTTCAAAAAACTCACTATAATAGATGCTGACCCATCCACAGATGAACCTCAAAAATGTAGCCATGAGATCCTAAGGTAAAATAATCTTGATAACTCATAAAAAGTTCCTGATAACCACTTTAATAAACTACCAAGTACTATACAGCTAGCATTATAGCTAACATATTTGATAAGGTAATCAGTTAGTTATATTCACATACGGGCAAGACGGTATCGTGGCGAGACACATCACTGCGATACCGCCCCTATGGCAGCGTTGTAGATAAAAAACAATTATACACAGTGTTCGTGTGTTGTGAGGGCTAAGTAGTAGCTGTTTAGGGCTTTTGTAATAGTGGAGTAAGTCTGAAATCTAAAATTTGATTAAACTTGGCACTTACCTCTTTCTAATATTTAGAGTTCTTGGTTTTTGCTTCCAGTGAACTTATCATAAGATTTCCGTATTTTACTTGCAGTAAGTATTTACGGTGTTTTTTTTTTGAAAAAAATGTAAAAGCGCCTCTAGTGTACGAATGAGTAAGTATTGTGCTTCCGTTTATTTTTCACCACAAAAACGTGAATAGTAAGTAATACGAGTGCCTCCGAGCACATATTTTCACGTTTTTGTAAAAATGCGTGCTGTCGTAAACGTGAAGTTTGAAGTTATTTTGGGGGTAGCAGTTTAGTGAGGTTTTTGTGATAGTAGAATTATGTAAGTTGGAACAAATGTTGGCGTAAAGGAAAGAAGAATGGGCAAAATGTATGGACCCCGTCCCTTTCCTTGTAACACTCCCACCCATATGTCAAATGAAAGTACGTGAAAAGTGTATCATTTCATTGTATGACAGCAAACCTGTAAACCATGGAAGAAAAAAGTTATTGAGACTTTTATGTCAAAAGATGAATTTCGATTTTCAGAAGAAAACATTGCTCTTAGCTCTTTCTCACGATATGTGGGATCATGAGGAAGAGCAACATTGTTGACATAACCGGACCTCAAGCGGCACCCATTTCTGACTCTTATAAAAGAAAATCATACGCATTAGTGTCGAATGAAGTGATCATTGTATGAAATTGTCACATCAAGTAGCGCCCCCCCACCTGGCATTTTTTAAATACAGAAACATCAACGATGCATTAGCACAAGGACAGTATTGAGTATGGATAAACATAATTTAAGAGATACCCGAGTTCTACCTAACAATATGTACCGTTGGTATTTTGACTTTCAAGTCTCAATAACTTTTTTCTCCCATGATTTACAGGTTTGCTGTCATACCATGAAATGATACACTTTTCAAGTACTTTCATTTGATATATAGATGGAAGTGTTAGAAGGAAAGGGACCTTTTGCCCATTTTTCTTTGGAACCATGGATCCATCATAAGTTTATACCTATTCTTACACACATTCGAATACAATTAGGTCTTCATTCAAGTAAACATACATATCTATGGTAACGACTTTGATCTTTGTCAATTTGACGGATTCAAACGATTTATTGTCAAAATGGGTCATGATTAAATTTTGTCGATTGTACTATAGTGAAAAAGGTAGGTAGGTATGTATGAACCTACCAAATGCTGACAGGTTGAGTTTTTAGTTAAGAGAAATACTTAGAGGAATCACCAAATCTGCCAACACTTTTGTTGAATAAATACCTACTTAATTTGTATTTTTTCCGATTAAGATAAATTACATTACGTAAGGAATAAGTGAAGAAGATTCGTTTTGCAACAGCTATAAATTTCTAAGAAATAATTTCCACTAAGATCACCTGAAGAAAATATTCAAAAACACAGAAAAAAAACTAATAAATATTCCTCCCACGTAAACCTATTATAAAAAGTCATTAAAACTAGATTCTGGCAAGCGATTAGAAACAAAAACCTTTTTGAAAAGATACAGGCATGGTCTGGAGTGGACCTTTATCGCGTCGAAGAATCGGTCTATATCGCGCGGGCGAATCTCACTGCGATCGGGCGCGTTTTGGGGCGATAAAACACCCCCTCCCCCCATCGCGCGGCTCGCGAGACGCCTTTTCGACGTAGAATGTAACTGTTGGTATTGTTGTATATTTCGGCGATATATTTTTCGTTGGAAAGTTTTTAGTTTATTTTTGGCCAGTAGTATTTTTGAAACTGATTATATTTGGGTGATAATTGACGTTGTAAATGTAACTAGCCAACGTCCACAGTCAAATCAAGAAATTAGTGGCATTAATAAAATAATCACATAATATTTGATTCATTTTATGCGATTACTGTACTCAGTCTGGGCATAACTTCTCAATTAAACTTATCCCCCAAGAGTATAAGCATTAATTATTATTCATTTTATAACACTTTCTAGAGAATATTTAAATTATCTCACTTTAAAATCACAATCTTATCATATGGAGCATAATTTGAGCCACGTAATTAGTTTATAACTGCACCTTAGTCGATATTATAATATCTAATAAAATAAAATAAGATCTATATTCATTATAATTTACACACACAGCTATTTTCATACGAAATAATCTAGTCACTAAATCAAAGATGGTGTGATAACATTCTCTCCTATAATTACCGTCCCCCTCTCACACCGAAGCGCGCGTCGTCCTACCGGCAACACACCCCGCTTATCGCGATGTGGCGTCGCGCGTCGCGGCGTTTCTTATCAGTCGCCCGCTCTCCATCTTAGATTACGATCCGTTGTAATAAATGGAAGGTGGATTCGAGCGTGACGGTGTGATACGCGGACGTGTGATGTCGCGAGCTATGTTGGGTGGGATAATGAAACTTGTGTTTTCTATCTAAATTTTTGGGAACTGACCAATGTAATCACTTCTTCTATTCTTGTTTATGATCCTAGAAAATAGGGGCGGTTATAAGTCTATTTTTATTTTATATTCACGAAGGCATGTTAAATACACTACTGTCAAACACTGCAAACATTATAAGCGTGATGTTATCCTATGTTACAAAATCATTGCAGCATAACATCAAAAAGCTATGTTGAAAAAAATCTTTGCTAACAACTTTCACGGTTCCGTCAACGTCACACGACATCGAAGCCGCGACCTTTCCGTAGCCCCGCCCCCTACGATCTGGAATCAATTAGCGTGCGCGTGAGTCGGCCGGCCCACGGCGAGGCGCTGCGCAGGCGCATAAATTGATGCTAAACGAGATTGACCCCGAAACGAGGATTATTGAACGTACGACTGTGTTGAGAGCGCTGATTTGTTTGGAAATTAAGTTTTGTGTTAGCATAGTGGTGTTTTTTTTTGTCTCTTGTGCGTAAACGGTGTGAACTTTTTTCTTTTTTTTTCAGACTCGTACTGACTGAAATCCACGGTGTCCTTAAATAGCCCTTTACGTTCCGGGGTCACGGTGATTCGTACAGTCCCGCGACCAAATGGTGTGAACTGGAGTATTTTTCTATAACTACCGGATTTTCTGAACATTTTTATAAAAGAAATAAGTTTCTAGCTTAAGATCAGTTGTCACCACCTACTTTTATGATCAAAATTCTGTTTGTCACCCATTAAATAAATCTTTTTTCAAATCATGATCTGAAGACTGACTACACAAATTCATACTTTAAATGCAAGAAACTAAGATCCATAATGTTTTAAATAAATAAGTGTGCACACAAACTCAGCGCATGCTGTATAGGGCGAGTCTGCACTATCGATATGATGGTGGATAACATGATGTAGGTCCCGTATTTCGACACCGACTGGTCTATGGGTTCCCAGGAACTTATTCATTTAGTACACCTAGGTATTTCAGGTTTTATGTAAGTACTATGTTGTTAACTTAGTATGTAGAGAAAGGCAGTGAAGAATTAGCCGTTATATTGCCGATTGTGTATTAATTAGCTAAACTACGTACTAAGACTTACCACACTAGTGATAAGACCAACCATTGTGTCACCCTATTTGTAAGCTATATTTGTAATTTGTATAATAAATAGTTTTCTATCTATCTATCTCAGTTTTATTTATATTAGAAATAGTTCAATCATCTGTTATTTTTATGCTAAAATAATTTAAATACTGTTTTAATCTACGAGATATTTGTTTCTAAATTTAAAATGTCAGTTTCAACAGCGTCAAAATATCGTGAACTCAAAGAATTATTTAATCACGGAAGATATCCTGTAAGTGATATATTAATAAAAAAAGTATAATTTATTTATGCACAGCACAATTGCAATAAAATCATCAAATCAGATCAAATCAGACTCGTACTGACTAAAATCCACGGTGTCCTTCAACTTCCCTTTACGTTCCGGGGTCACGGTAATTCGTAAGTCCCGCGACCCCGGCAGGCTTTGGCCCTTTACAGGAGGGCCCCGTCACTATGCTGACACTCTTTGGCGCGCGTGGAACACAACTTGCCGTCGACCCAGGCATGGTCCATGGTCGGACAGCGAGTCGCCCATTACTTGCCGCCCGAGCACAGTTGCACATGCCAATTTTTGTAATAGCAATGCAACGCTAGTGCTGCGAAAAAAATAACTGCGGATACTAATTGTAATGCCGAAATCGCTACCGGATTAAAACTTTTGTTCATATTTATTATAACCTTAAGCGTCAACTAGTTTTAAAATACAACATGATGTTTTAAAAGAGCAATAATAATAGCAATATTTTGGACCACAAACCTTCAAGGTGCTTACAAAAAGAGATCACTTAGATAACACAACGGCGCAGCAGTGTAGATATAAGCTCCTGATAACAGCTTCGATTCCCCGGCCGAGCGATGTTTTCGTTAGATAATTTTATTATTTCGGTGGAAAAAATATAGTTTTAAAGTTAAACAATGGCATTGTTGTAGGAATTAATTTTGTTGATAAATTATCTTTTATGTAGACTGATAGAAATCGGGTCAGGAAATTAAAACTTTTATAAGTTAAGGAAAAAGTTTTCTAATATTTCATTTAATAGGTGAGTGTATAATAGAAGAAAAAAAAACGACGTGTTGCACTCTGGGAGTGCCGGCAGAAGTGAAAACTTGAATAGTAATAAACACACACGAACATTCGCGCAAGCGCCCTGCGCCGTCTTACGAATTTTCGATCAGGTCACGTGTCCTGACGCGAGTTTAACATTTTTTACCCATTCCAAAAAAAGTGCACAACTCTTCTAAGGAAGTTTTCACTTCAAAAAACCTTTTACTTTTACTTAAGTGTTTAATGCTTTTTTGTAATTTGACGGCACAGTTGCCTCAATGGCTGGGCGATGGGCTATTACACCACGGGTCGCAGGTTATATTCCCACACGAATCAAATATTATGGCCTTTAATAAGTATTTTACAGGTTATTATCAATTATAGCTGTTTATGTATGTGAGGTAAAATAAAATTATTCTAAATAATAGAAATTTACAATTTTAATAAGTCTGGTAATATCTCTACAAACCGATTAGTTAAAATCAAAATCAAAAGTCATTTATTCAAATTAGGCTGATTTATCAGCACTTTTTGAAGGTATTTTTTACATAAGACAGTCCCCCAAAGCGCCCCCCCTTCGACACTTCTTAATAAACACTACGGTAAGTTCGTTGTTGTAAGTCGATATTGTTTTGCATTTTCCAACGAAACTAGGTTACGCAGATGGATATTACTTGAAAATACTATTAACAAGCTGGGTATCTTATAATACACAATACGACAAATACCGCTATCAAAACATTTATATTTTTTCAATATACAGTTCGGTAAATCCCACCATCAAAACATTTTTTTTTCTAAAGACCGTAAAAAGTTCTTAATCCTTATCCACGAAGCCGATAACAATAAATTACACGTTTAGGTATTTTGCTAATTAAAAGTCAACAAAGTTAACATCATTACCAGAAGTGTTATCTCGGAGGAAATATAATATACTTCCAGAGGCGATAAGGAGTTTGCCTAATTGATATGGTGTGACCAAAAAATTTGGTATCGGTATCAGTATGGGGTACATCCCTTTTAGTATATTTTGAAAAGTATTTTGCTTGGTGTGTAAGTCAAATATAAATGCGAAGAAAATAAAAAAAAAGCTACAAACAATTTCCAAATTTAAAATTATTGTAAATATTGCATCACCTGCTGTCATCATGTTGCGATTGTCAAATTTTGATGTACCCACGTTCTTACTAATTAGATTAATCATTTCAGATAATATCAACATTATCTTATTATTTATCAGTAGTATTACTTGTTTAATTTATTTATTTAGTTTATTTGATTGCGATTTCCTTAAAATTGGCATCTGAGTTTTTTGTGCTTGCGTACTGAATTACAGTAACGTAAATTTAAACGAATTTAAAATACTAGGTACCAATCTAGACCATTTTGTTTATTTATTTGCTATAACACTTTGAAATATTATTAAATATTATGCAAAAATTTGTATTGTAGAACTAGTATTTTCAATTGAATAAATAAAATTTACGCAACCGTATCAAAGGACAGGATGGCGTTTTTAAGAATATCATGCTTTTTGTAACTTTTGGTTTTGTTTTTTTCAGGGCCATATAGTCACATATTTATATGTATATGTAGGTACATAGGTACGTATGTTAGTTGAACTAAAATTTATATTACTCACTTGCTGTGCCGTTTTCTAAGGTCAGTTACATACTCCAACCAGTTAGTTTTTCTGTAATTATTCTTTAATGAGATACAATTAATTCCATAATATGTTAATTATTGTCCGTCAAAAAATATTTTTTATTATTAACATTGAGTGAATTTACATGGATGTGGTTAGATCTTGATTATTATGATAAAAAATTAAATAGGCTTAAAGAGGCCTTCAAATACTAGCTTAACCTTTTTTTGAGTTTTCAAATTCAATGTAACTTAAAATATGATTATAATAATTTAGCAATAAACCAAGCCTATTGTCTTACAATATTCACGTTATTGTGACGTATAATAAAACTTTAACGTAAATTTGATGTAAAATATTAGTTCCTCGTTCTTACACTAGAGGTGCTCTTTCAGTTTCCATATAATTAACGTCAAGTAGGTACAAGCTGTGCGGTCAAATACGGAAATTCAGTGCAATATCCTTAGGTGGCATCAGACCCCTTCTGGGAGAGAGAATGACTTATACATCACTTCACCATTCCAGTGCGGGTAAGTCGATCCACCATGAGGGCTATCTGTGACCTACGGTGAAGGCTACGCAATACCACTGGCGGTGGTTGGCCTTACCAGAACCGCCTGCTCGCGACCACCATACTGTCGAAGCCAAACAGTTTTGACTGTTTTCCGCGATGCACAAGAGTTCTAACTCTTTCTGGTTAAGCTCGTTGTACCTTTGGTATTGTCAGACTTGAATGACTAAAATCCGTGGTGTCCTTCAATAGTCCTTTACGTACCGGGGTCACGGTAATTCCTGAGTCCCGCGACCTCGGCAGCGGCCCTCTACAGGCCCCGTCATTATGCTGACACTCCTTGAGGCGCGCGTGGAACACAACGCGCTTTCGACCCGGGCATGGTCCATGGTCGGACAGCGAGTCGCCCATTACTCGCTGCCCGCATGCTCAAGCTCGTTGTACCTTAGGTCTTATCTTTGTGTCTGGGCTACATTGACGTCAAGAGAAGAAGAAAAAAAATGTCTTTGATTTTTTGGTGCTAGTTTTTTCACATCGTTTCACTCACTATTTTGAGAAGAATAGTGATGAAATAATTTACACAGACAGTGAAGGAGGCAAAATAACCTTAGCATACGGTACCCAGTTAGTTACTGGGCAGTAGAGGTCAGATAGGTAGTCAATCTATAATAAAATAATGATATTCAAACGCATTCGTTTGGACTGGAAGCCAAAGGTCATGATGAAGAAAGTTAAATAATATATTTTCCTTCTCATAATAGGCAACATTACAAAGTGGTATCACTTGACATTTTTACAACTAAAATCCATCTGATTGGTCAACTATTGTATTTAAATAAATAATACTGTTTCATAATCAACAGTTGTGTTAGATATTCTATTAACTATTGGCAATAATTAACTCACTATTTCTTAAATGATAGATAAACTGATAAAAATGATAATTGACTAAACAGTCTACTGTTATTCGTGAACGGTAAACTCATTAAGTAATCTTAATAGCAAACCTGTATATTATAAATGCAATATCTACTGAATTTATACTTAACAACGACGAATGCAGCACTTACATTATTTAAAAATATTTTAAAGCTAATATTAGCACCATTCTCCCTAAAATAACCCTTTCAGGGACAACTCCTTAAGTCCTTAGGCAGTTGTGTACCTCGTAGTACACGAACATTTCGCCAGTTATGTTTTTTTATCCCATATAATAGAGGGTGATTCTATTGCTATCAAATGGGCACAGGTCTATGCTCCATGCTTCAACTCTTGGACAACCCAATGATTCTACAAAACCTATAGAACTAAAAACAAAAGAGCAACGACCAACGGCATAACACAAAAAAAAATTAAAACAATTCGTAGAACAAAACGTGACCTTTTCGACCCCCCTGTAGTTTAAAAAGTGTCGCACCCCACATTAACACATAGTACACACACATTAACATTCTCTATCTCCCTCTCGCACACACACAAACGTACAATTTGATAATGAACGTGGAATCAGAACGGAGATAACATTTCTCCCTCGCGTTATCAGTAGGATCGGGAGGCTGGGGCCCATTGAGTGGAACACACGTCATTTTTATCGTAAGCCACGACTGTCTAAGTGTAGGGCTGATGGATAGTTTTTTGTTTCGTTTTTGAAGATTGTATTAATTCTATTATGAACAGTAGCAGCTGTTGTTTACGAAAATTGTAAAAATTTCATTTCAAGTCTTTTATAAACCGATATAGTAGAAAAGACGGATTCAAAAGACATCAGGTACACTATTTCCTCCCATTTTTTCTACAAACTCTTACAAATACTTCCAGTCTATAAAACAAAATTAAAAATCACAAAAAAAAGAAACAGGGAAAATAAATTAATTCCTCAGTCAAAATTCTGATCCTTAAACCGACAGTTTAACTGCGTGATACCGATGAAGCAACGAGATACAACTCTACCGAAACATATACAAACTATTTAGACATAGTTGACATTGACAGCAGCTGTCAAAATAGGAACATGCCTCACGAGTTCGGTATTTAAAAATGGATTCGGTCTCGTTGCACTGTGATTTGGTATCGGCTTTAGATTGGTATCTAATTTCTGTAATGTCACATCACTATTTTGTGGTTTGAAGGTTTTAAATCAAAAGTATCTAAAGTGAGTTTTAATAAGGTTAAGGTAGATTATATTTATAACAGTAAACTAAACATGTTTTAAGTATATTTTTTAAATGATTTAAATAGAGAAATTTATCTGTATTTAATAGCTTTCAGCAATGAAGTATTTCCAATTTTTGTTAGTCTGACAGCCAGTCTTACCAAAGGACTATCCTATCACCAAGTAACTGGGTTTCAGAGCTCAGTTATGTAGTCTTAATTTGATAACCCTGGAAACCGGCCTAATATAGAAAAAGTCACCTTCTAAAAATGAGTACAGTAGACATGATATTTCAATATAAACACGCAATACAGTCAAAAAACATGAAATCTAAGTAACTCAAAGTAATTACATTTTATCAATGATTTACATTCGTTCATGCGCTGATAATGTATCTACAGGGCAATAAAAATCCTATATAATACATTAGTACCACTGTAAAGGCTATCTGACAAGAGATAAAAACGGACGAATCTTAACGATTGGTCTTATCGCGAATTCGGAGAAAACTGCTGTCATATACTATAGCGTTGTATCCAAAATATGTTTATTTGTTTTGATTTTTTTTTCACGAACTTGGCCCATGATATTCTTTTTTGTTTAAGATGGCTGTTAAATTATTAGGTTCAGTCTCTTGAGTTTTTTTTTTCTTGTTTTAAGCCTAGTTCAAGGTTATATTTTGTTTGTAGCTACATTAGTTCTGTATGTATTGATAAAGAATAGAGTTCAACAACCTCAAAAAATAACCTCAATTACAATATTGGTTCAAACGTTTGCTTTACAATTGTTTTAAGCGTTATTTTGTACAATTGTAAATGGTTTATAAAGTTTTGGAAAGATTTTCGGAGAAAAATTGTCAGGTGAGTTTTTGAACGCAATCTGTCATTACAATTTGCATTTTAAACCCACTTTAATAGCAAAGTGTTTTTAATACCGCATTGACACTAATTGATGCTCTGGTAATCCCGATCAATGATAAAACCATCGTTAAACGTCCACATGTAAATTCCAAGAATGTTGTTTTATCTAATGTCAACAAATTCCACTGTTTTCCTTAAAATCAAAGCGTTCTGGAGAATTGTTTACGTTCAACACTAAATAGTATAATACGACACTTAACTAATACATAATATCCATACTAATAATATTAACGATGAAAAATTTTGGCTAGATGTTGCTTAATCGACGGCTGAACGTATTGTACAAAGTCTGGATTAACACATAGGACATTTTTTATCCCGATGGTATTAACCCCTGATTTAACTAGATCTAGGTACCTAACTAGTCGCTAGCAACAGCTAGTTTAGTAAAGAACAATTAAATGAAATACGTTTTTGTTTTTTAATGCATAACTTCTGCAAGACGGATTTCGTTGATTTCTCAAACAAAATTTACATTAAATTTTATATCTGGGAATCAAATAGATATTTCTAAACTTCACGCCACAGCATTAGTGAGTTAAGCAATGAGTAAAAATGTCAAAGTTTAATAGATAAGGATAGCACGAGTTAGTAACAACAGTAATTCTTATTTGATACAACATTTCATTCAATACGGCCAAGATAGATGCTTCTAATCGGTATCAGTATCTTTTCTCAAGATATTTCATTGATACCCATCGCAGATTGAATAGACAAGAAGCCAGCTTTAGAATACGCGAATGGAATTAAACGGGGAACATTAAAATGACTTTAAAACTATTGGAAAGTCCACAAAAATATGAAAAACAAAGCAGAACAAACAGTCAGCGATATGTAAACAAATCTTACACATTGTTTTGAAGTCGACAGCGCCACCTGGCGGCGGGTCCCCGGCCGCCACTTCCAGCTGCTTCAAATACCGTAACCACAATAACATAATATCCACAGTTCCACAGCACAGCACTATTTTTTGGTATTTATTTTGTATATATTTGTGCGCGCGACATTTCAGCCGTCATACTTTTGCCGCGTAAAGTGAGTGACTGGCCCGGCGAGTCGAACGCCCCCCTCTGCACACTAGCGCGCTCGTCCGTACACGAACGCACACAGACGCAACCGATCCCTTATCAGGTTGGTTTAACTAGCAATGGCTGGCCCCAGATGCTATCACTCCGGACTCGCGGTAACGTTGCATTGAAAGATAAGAGTCAGTGATATTATCGTTCTTTGAATAAACTTGTATAAAATGTCAAATAAAAAAGCTGCGCGCCATACACGACGGTCTAGCGGCGATTTTTTTGATACCCCTGCGATGTCGGAAGTCGGACAAGGTTTGTGATTTCGAGAATTTGTTATGAGCTCTCAGAAATGTGGAAGTACTGCTGTTTTTTGATGGACTTTATCAGAGTTATGTTTTTGAGCACATTTGTAGAACTTGATTTTTATTGTTCTCTATTTTGTAGTTTATCTTTATACTTACGATCAGTTTAATTTTCTTTTCTTACGAAGATCGAGATCGGGACTTACCTGAAAAGAGAAAAATATTTCATCAACACAATTTCAAGTATTTGCAAAACTTTAATAAATAAATTCAACAAACAATGCACAATTTTTAAGCAAATAATTCTAATAAAAAATACAAAAAAAAAATCAACAAGAATATTACGAGACTACACAAAAGTTGGAGTAGGTAACTAGCTACACAAAAAACGTGACGGACAAAAGGTGACTCTGAGGAAAACTTCTCAATTTGGGTCAGTATTGAATGCAGGTCTACATAGTTCTCAGTCAGTTTCGTTTGACATTTAACAGTCTTTACACGTAGATTCCCTTCTAGGGTTTCATCAAATACAAGTGTACGAGTCACATTCGTGTTCTGAATACACGGAACCTTGGTATATCGATATTATGATAGCACTTTTAGTATACAGAGGTTTAAAAACCGTTTTTCGTCTCTGCCATCCATTTTGGACACATTTTACGGGAACATTGATTGATTGTTATATTGCCTTCATTGATGACCTTTTCATCAGTACGGATGTCAGTATTTTAGTAATCTTTGTAATGTGAACTTTGGTATTTAAAATCGAAATAACACGTTTATAGTATCACTAGCAATGTTAGCTAGGTCAAGTTAACCAAATACGTCATATGAACAACTTGTTCCTTGGGTCCTTTTAATTTTTGGGCCTAGTTTCCTTCCTTTCCGTATCTGTACTAATATTTTAGTGACTCCCAATATTTTTTATTTTTCATCAGCTGTCTAACAATCTCTTCTTCATCTTATGTAAGTTTTTTTTAAAGGAAGGCACACATAAAATATCATAATCATTATCACCTGCTGTTTATGGATGGGGCATATCTTCTTCTTCTACACTTATTGTCTGTTAACGACTAATAGACAATAAGTGATGATTTTAGAAGGAATGATTTTAAAATGACAGAGGGCCGTCATGTCAAAATCATCCCTTTCTACACAAACAATCAGATAGTTCTTACAGTCTTAATATTTCATGTCAAAATATCATAAAATCTATTCAAGTCTCCCATAATTTAAAACAAACACAGCTAGTTTTTGCCCATTGTATACATTTATCCACATATACGGCGCAAGTGCGCACACGCAGTTAATAGCAGTCTAAGATTCGGTGCTGATCCACCGATAGCTGCCAAGGTTATGATTTACTAGATACGGACGCAGGTGGCTGAACGGTAGTGAGGAGAATTATTGGGAACAGAAGCGCTGTCCCGGAATTTATTTTCAAATATATTTTATAATTTTGCCGTTTGGTTAGCAATTCTAGTGTCGGCCCCCTATGCAGATAATTAATTAGTTGTGCTGATAAATAAATCTGACATTGAGGATTTCTGTAATGGTTACTTATCAAAATGAGAAACCTGTACGTTATACCTATATGTATGATAGCAGGGTTTCACAATTGGCCCTCGGTAATGCCTTAAACAGAACAGGCTGCATCCTTTTCATAGTCACATTTTAGCAGTTAATAGTGAACTTTGTAGAGATAGGTTTTTTCAAGAGAAAGAAGTTTTGGGGTTTGTAAGAAGACATACTGCGCAGACTCCAGATTAATTAAAATAATTGCAGGATAATGATGAAGATGACGACTATTGGTATCGTTTTAATATAATACAGTAACCAACCATTACAATGTTGAGTCCTTTTTATTTTTCTCTTAACATCATATATCCTACTTCTGATAATTTTTTTTTTGGGACAAACCCACCACACTATTCCCTAACCACTGCAACTTCTGTAAGTCAGAATCAACAGGGGCAACCAACCAGAAAAGCGCCGAGACAATGAAGCTCGACGTGTCCCGGAGAATGAATTTACCTGTCTTGGATCCTGCAACGAAATTAATCAGAAAAGAATAGTGGAGGAGTAGGAAAAAATATATGTTTCCACTTCTCTCCATGCAAGCAGGAGACAGAACAAAACAAGGCCAATAGGCACAAAGGGGCACACTTCTGATCACTTGTTAGAGTTTTAGTCGATAGTAACAATGAAGATATAAATCCTTCTTCTTCTCTTTACATCAGGTCCCAAGTTCTAGCTACTACCTATTTTCCACATACGTTGGTCCCGTGCAATACAACACTTGGCACCACTACACACACAAGGGCGACGCTTGTGTGCGATCCCCGTCTGAGATTGTGTTTATCTCACATCTCGTATGCAACGTTCATTTACATAAAAACTATTATTTTTTCGACCATGCCTTTATCTTTTATCATCGATTAACTTTTTGTTGTGCTGTGTGCTTTAATAAGTCATAGTTTTGTGAGGTTGTTGTGTAATTTTTGTGTGAGTTTTCAAACCGACGTGGTTACCTCACTATCATTGTAGACTTCAACCAGGATTTTTACCATTTATTTACATACAGACACAGGAGAAGTTCCTAGTGTGGGGCAACTTTTTTAGTTAATTTCACGGTTCTGATCCGGGCACTTGCAACGGTGTTGAAATATCGGAAACTTAAAACAAACAATTAAATTTTACTGATAAATATTTTTGTATGTCTAACAGCGTCGACTGCCAAATTCTATACCATTCATAAAAAAACAAGTCTGTAGTTATTAATCTTCTGAAATTTAAACACAACAAATCATATTGTGAGCTCTTTAGGCTCTGAAATAGAGGCTCTCTCATAAATCGCTTCAACAACCGATCTCTGACGTATATGCTCGAACCATAGCAACCACACAAGGTACGCAGATTGTTGATTGCAGCATGATGTCATCAGTTCAAGTGGATGCTACTGCTCATTCACTCGATGCAATCCCTTTCAAAACCCATGCAACTGAATCTTTAGCCAAAGATCTTGATAGCGACGATGATTTTACTTGATGTAATACCGTAGAAATGGTATTTAGAAGAAGTTGCATATACCTAGGAATTGATCTTGTATTGATAACACCCCATGTTATTCTGAAAAATAATGTTAAAAGCTTCGATTTTGAAATGCCAAGATTCACTGTAGTAAACAAATCGTTAGGTTTTTAGTGAAGCCACTTTTTTGTGAATGTGATTGATGATAATGATGATTTTTCTACTGTGTTTTTGGCTTCAATTCTCAGTAGCCTATAAGGAATCTAAACATTCCATAATCTAAAGTTAAAAAGAAATTGAAACAAAAATATTGGTGATTCAAAGTACTGTCTGATCTTGATTTGATCATTTTGACTCGATCAAAGTGTCAAAATCAGGATATGTCCTATAAAAACTTCTGAAACTTAAGAAATTAATGAAATGGTAATGCATTAGAAATTGTAATTTGATTCTACAGTAACTTTTCAAATAGCAAAGAATCATCTGATACAGATTTTTACCTCAACAAAGATCGAACACCCAGAAAAAAATATTGTTGGCTCCAACAATAAAACTTTAACAGGGGAGAGCCCACCATAGTGTATAGTTCCTGCGACAATGTTTTTATTGTCATGAATTAAGTTGTCAGTACAACAATATTCCTTCAACAAATATATGTATTGATACTACAACAATGTTTCTATTGTCAAGTTAAATCTCAGTACAACAATAATGTGCATTGATACTACAACAATGTTTCTTTTGTTAAGAAGTAAATTGTCGTAGCGACAACATTTCTTCAACAAAATACTGATACTACAATATTGATACTACAACAATGTATCTTTTGTCTGTGGAACTAATTCAATTTAACTGTCACTTTGTTGTAATAACAATACTAAGTTATGAGCGCAACAGCTTTACTTAGTTAAATTAAACATTTTGCCTTTGTAACCACCATTAAAGCTTAGTCACGGTATTTAAGTTGTTTGACTTAATCAACTCATAATTATCTACAGTAGTAAAGTTATTTGAATGCAGGAGCTACTCTACATCGTGAAAACAACTATACTTCCTTTGTTAATATGAAAGAGCCTTTGTTCCAGTAGCAATGTAATTTAAATACAGGAGCTTCGCTACTTCGCGAAAACAACCAAACTTCCTTTGTTATTATGAAAGAGCCTTTGTTCCAGTAGCAATGTAATTTAAATACAGGAGCTACGCTACTTCGCGAAAACAACTATACTTCCTTTGTTAATGTGAAAGAGCCTTTGTTCCAGTAGCAATGTAATTTAAATACAGGAGCTTCGCTACTTCGCGAAAACAACTATACTTCCTTTGTTAATATGAAAGAGCCTTTGTTCCAGTAGCAATGTAATTTAAATACAGGAGCTACGCTACTTCGCGAAAATAACTATACTTCCTTTGTTAATATGAAAGAGCCTTTGTTCCAGTAGCAATGTAATTTAAATACAGGAGCTTCGCTACTTCGCGAAAACAACTATACTTCCTTTGTTAATATAAAAGAGCCTTTGTTCCAGTAGCAATGTAATTTACATACAGGAGCTACGCTACTTAGCTAAAACAACCATACTTTTTTTGTTAACATGACAAAGCCTTTGTTCCAGTAGCTGACTTTCCTTTGTTAAAACAACTACACTTTCTTTGTTTATACATAAAAGCTTTTGTTCAAGTAGCAATATCATTTACATGCAGGAGCTACTCAACTTTGCCAAAACAATTATACTTCCTTTGTTCATATAAAAAAGCCTTTGTTCCAGTAGCTTCCATATAAAACAATTTTTATATTTTCTTTTTTACTTCGAATAAGCCTTTGGTTCAGTAGCTAATGAATATATTAGCAAATAATGTAATATATTTGCTACTGAACCAAAGGTTTATTCGTAGTTATAAAGAAAATACAGTTGTTATTATAGAAGCTACTCGAACTAAAACTTTTTCTTAATATGAACAATGAAAATATAATTGTTTTGGCGAAGTTGAGTACATATCTCCTGCATTTAAATAATATTGCTACTTGATCAAAAGCTTTTATGTATAAACGAAGAAAGTGTAGTTGTTTTAGCAAAGGAGAGTTAGCTACTGAAACAAAGGCTCATTCATATAAACATAGGAAGTATAGTTGTTTTCGCGAAGTAGAATAGCTCTCCTGCATTTAAATAAAGTTGTATTTTACTAGTGTATTAGTACCAGTAACTAATACTCATTTGATTTCTCATTGAATAAACTTATAGTTTGTCAACATAGGTATGTACTTAAATATAACAATAAACTAGTTTTTGTTTTAAACACAAATGAGTATTAGATACATAGGTACAGGCAGTACAATAATATGTTAGTGAAACAAAGGCTTATTCGTAGTAACAATGGCACTATATTATATATAAGAATAGCTACTGAAATGAAATTCTAAACACCTAAAGTAAACGGTTTTGAGAGTACCTAACAGTGGTCAAAATTATGATAAAAACAACATATTATTTTTAGGGTATTTGTGTATTGTTAAATTAAAATAAAATTAATTACATACTCTCTTATAAGTAGGTACATAATAATCAGTTTAATTTAGTACACTCCTTGCAATAAAATCTAACATTACCAGTAGTAACCCAATAACCCAATCTAAATTTTTGCAGCCGTCTGCTCCAATATTCTGACGATCCAAATTTTCCAACTCTTTGTCTAATGTGAATGCCCAGTGAATTCCAGTCCTGTACAAAATACATAAAAAAGTCAATATTAATTTCATTTCATTCAAAAACAAGTCATTATTCATTTATTATCTCCTTTCCAACAATAAAAGAATCATCAAAATCAGTTCATAAACGACAATTGAGAAACCTCCTCCTTTTTTTGAAGTTGGTTAGAAACCAACTGAATACTAATAATAGTTTTAATTTGAACTATGGTTTACCTGCTGAATTGACGTATTTTGTGGCCCATCATCTGTCATGAATATTACAGGAGATGAAACATTGCTATCCGTTCCAATCTGAAAAATAAAATGAATGAATAACACATGTCTTCTAACTAATAAGAATAATAAAAAAACAGACTCATAATGTTATTTTTTTAGTTTCTGTTAATTTGCTAAGAAACAAGTATAATATTAAGTATTAAGTAGATATAATTAAATAAAAAAGAATCGGGTTCTAAGCTGGGAGAGTAGAAAGAGAGAAAATATGATTACCTCCAGTAATCTGTTTGATGTTGTTTGTGATGATCCAGTACTACTCAACTGAAATGCTTCTGCTGTAGCAGTTGATGATTGAAGTTCCTAAAAAAGATGATCATAACTTTTTACTGCAATGCGTTAAAGCTAAAAAGGTAACCAACAGACAGTCAATGAATGGACGAAGTGTTTCTTTCACCTCTATGTTGATTACCTTTTGTATGTAAATATGACCTTGTCGTTCTAACAATTTTACCTTTTCAGGAGGTAACACAGGCTTTTGATACTGCTGAAAAAAAAAAAGTACTAGGTTAATTAATTTATTCTGTCATGTAATTACCTACTAAGTATCACTAGGTACTTTAAGAGTAATACATTTTTTTTTTTTTTTTTTGCGTGGTAAAATCATCAAATGAATCCTCCCACCCAGGGCAGGGCGGGAGGGACTGTCAGACTTGTACTGACTAAAATCCACGGTGTCCTTCACGAGCCCTTTACGTACCGGGGTTACGGTGATGGGTAAGTCCCGCGACCCCGGCAGGCTCTGGCCCTCTACAGGCCCCGTCAATGTGCTGACACTCCTTGAGGCGCGCGTGGAACACAACGCGCCGTCGACCCGGGCATGGTCCATGGTCGGACAGCAAGTCGCCCATTACTCGCTACCCGCATGCCCGCGCCTACGGTGGCCGGAGATCGTCCTGTGACGTCCGACGCCGTGGGCGCCTACCACTGCGGCTGGGATGGAGGGAGGACGCTGTCCTCTCCCTCAGGCGGCCCGCCTCCTCCTTCACGAGCATGACTGCTTCGCAGAAGGAGGCGACCGCTTCCCACTCCGTCTCGCCCCGCAGCATGGCCTCGACCAATGCCGGGCGCGAGAGGTCTCCGCCTATCGCCGTCGTGAGGACACGGCGGTGCTCTGCCCAAGCGGGGCAGTCCTGCACCGTATGCTCCACCGTGTCCTCCGGACGATCCTCGCAGTGGTGACACCCAGGCGTTTCTTCCCTCCCTATCAGACACAGGAACCTCCCGAAACTTCCGTGTCCGGTGAGGATAAGAGTAATACTGCTATAGAATTACTTATAGAGGATGGGATGATGAGTACTACAGAACTCTTAACTGCTGAAACTACTTCCATGTAGGTTTCCATTATGTATTAAAAAAAATTACATGCATACATAAATGTAATACAATATCACCCAGACAGAGCATCCAGATTATCACACAAATATTTGTTCTCGGTGATGGGGATTGAACCCACGGCCTACGGAACAGAAAGCAAAGCTACTACCAAATGATGATTACTAAACTACTTACTTCTACTCCTAAAACTACCTATTTCTATGCAACTACATTATGAGTGTATCATTTTAGCGAGTTTTAAAAAGAAGGCATTAATAACTTAAAATACAAACGAATGGTGGTAGGTATACATTTACATTTTGTATTGCAATCCTTAATTTCATTTTATCTACAATGCTTGATGTCAGAACTGATAGCTCGTGGTCGTTGGCCATGCATAATATGTTAAGATCGACTCCTTGGTCTATAAAAAAAAGGTAGATAGGTACTAGTGTAATGCAAGTCAAAACATAACAAAACAAAAGGGCGTCAACAATTTTTTATGTTGTTCTGTGGATGGGTGACCACCCTTAAATACCGAGTTTCCTCCGTGCCTCGGAAAGCACGTTAAGCTGTTGGTCCCAGCTGTCGTTTGTAGATCTTTGACAGTCGTTACAGGTAGTCCGTGGCCCAAAAAGTCTGACAACCAATCTTACCAAGGGGTATCGTATTACCTACCCAGTACAAACTGGGTTGTGGAGGTCTGATAGACAGTCGCTCCATGTAAAATACTGATATTCAGCTGCATCCGGTTAGACTGGAAGCCGACTCCAACATAGTTGAGAAAAGGCTAGACAGATGATGAATCAAATCTCAAGTATCTCTATGTACCTACTTATGATGATTCGGACCATTTCATTCATCTGTGATAAAAAACTAATAAGTAAGCAAATAACATGAAAACTTACCAATGAAACTGTCCTTTAGATGACCCAAACGGGCAGAATCAAGAAATTCTTCCATTTTCTTCGACCGATCACAATCACTATTCACAGTCACTGCCGCCCATGCGTACGCACACAATACAAATGGCGGGCTGGCGAGCGCGATGCGACCTCGGTGGACCACGCGCGCCAGCGTACAATCTAGGGATGGCAATTCGAGATCGATTAATCGAAGAATCGATTTTTCGGACCAAATAAATCGATTTTTTAAATCGATATGCAGCACTGAATCGATTCAGTGAATCGATATTTCACCCTAGAGAATCGAAATTCGATTTTTTCTATTCACGAGATGGCTGTGTGCTTAGTTTCCTGACTTCGCCTCTCTTTAATAATTAAAAAAAACACGTTTTGCTTTTTGTATCTGTGGTATCTGTTTATTGATATTGCGTCATTAATTGCTACACATTGTTTTTAAAAAGCTTAGATATTAAGCATTGGGAGCTGTAAGTTATTTTATCTATTTTCTGTGATTTTCATTTGTATTCATGTTATTACTCGAAGACGCCTGGACCGATTTTGAAAATCATTTTTTTGTTTGAAAGCTAGTGCTTTCCATGTGATCCATCATTTAAATTCTCCATCCCATCAAAATCTATTCAGTAGTTTTAGAGTTATAATTTAAAGTGAGTTTTTTTTGTTAAAATTATTACCTTATGTAACAAATACATTGAGAAAGTGAAATTATGTCTTATTTTTTACCTGGTACTTTGATATGGTTATAAAAATAATTGTGGTTATCAAATTCCCTGAACTAAAAAAAACCCCTACTTTACTACTAAGTGATCGTTTATTATGGTATCTTATTTTTCATAAAACCGATATATATTTACATTGCAACTTGAAAAAAAAAACGATTTTTAGAAATCGATCTTTTAGACCTCGATTGTTTATTGAATCGATTCATCAAGTTACGATTCGAATCGATTTAAAAATCGATCTTTTTCGGAAAGAATCGCCATCCCTAGTACAATCATCTTCATGTTACACTATACTAGCTGCTGCCCGCGACTTCGTTCGCGTTTTTTAGGGATAAAAATTAATTATGTCCTTCCCCAGGATATAATCTATCTCCTTGCCGAATTTCATTACGATCCGATCAGCCGTTTAGTCGTGAAAAGGTAGCAAACAAACAGAGTTACTTTCGCATTTATAATATTAGTATGGATGTAAAGATGTTCACATTGACACACTTGCAACGTTCTGTTGTCACCACAGCGATATTATTATTGTACGGCAAATGTTAGTTAAATGCTACGACTATAGTTATTTTGTTAGATTTATTTACAATGTTCACATTGGCACACTCACAACGTTTCATTGTCACCACAGTAAAATATATATTGTCTGACAAATGGTAGTTAAATGCTACGACTATAGTTATTTTGTTAGATTTATTTACAATGTTCACATTGGCACACTCGCAACGTTCCATTGTTACCACAGCCACATGTATATTGTATGACAAATGGTAGTTTAAAACTCCGACTATAGTTATTTTGTTAGATTTATTTACAATGTTGACATAGGCATACTCGAAACGTTCCATTGTTACCACAGCAACATACATATTGTTTGAAAAATGGATAGTTTAATGCTCCGACTATAATTATTTTGTTAGATATAAACACAATGTTCACATTGACACACTTGCAACGTTCCATTGTTACCGCAGCCACATATAATTGTATGAAAAATGGTAGTTGAATGCTACGACTATAGTTATATTGTTATATTTATTTACAATGTTGACATTGGCATACTCGCAACGTTCCATTGTTACCACAGCCACATGTATGTTGTACGACAATGGTAGTTTAATGCTACGACTATAATTATTTTGTTAGATTTATTAACAATGTTCACATTGACACACTTGCAACCTTCCATTGTCACCACAGCCAAAATATATTGTCTGACAAATGGTAGTTGAATGCTACGACTATAGTTATTTTGTTAGATTTATTAACAATGTTCACATTGACACACTTGCAACCTTCCATTGTCACCACAGCCAAAATATATTGTCTGACAAATGGTAGTTGAATGCTGCGACTATAGTTATTTTGTTAGATTTATTTACAATGTTGACATTGGCATACTCACAACGTTCCATTGCTACCACAGCCACATGTATATTGTACGACAATGGTAGTTTAATGCTACGACTATAGTTATTTTGTTAGATTTATTAACAACTAGCTTTTGCCCGCGACTTCGTTCGCGTGGAATAGTGACTTCCAGCAGATTTTTGGTTTTACCCACATAGTTCCCGATCTCGCGGGATATTCTAGGGAACTCTTCAAAAATCAACATAATGAGCTCTGCGTTTGAATTTAAGAGATGTATACTCATTTAGGGCATTAAAGCCGTTTTGCCGATCGAAAAAGGCGAAAATGTAATTTTTCCCTTATTTTCTCATCATTCTACTGATTTGACATTTCAGTCCAAAAGGAAAAAAGACTGTTTCTCCCTTGACAAATTTTCTATTATTTTAGGTTTTAGAGATTATGGAAGTTTCTTACACCAAGACATTTCTGTTTACCACGTTTTTAGTTTAGCCATCCTTTGCAAAAATATAAAGGTTTTGTGGTTTCGACACTCTTGAGCACGCAACGTAGAGTTGTCCATGGGAGAAACAGTTTTTTTCAAGATGTACCCCCGCAACTTTTAGCGTTTGCCCTTGGGCTTTATTTATGGTCATTGCAAACGCAGTTTACAGCGGAAACTGAACTCTTTTGAATTGGTATGGCAAATCAGTGGAATGATGGGAATACGGGGAATAATAAAAGTTTCGCCTTTTGCCATCCCAGTCATAATAACGGCTTTATTGACATTTCGTCCTAAATAGGTTATTTGTAACCGTATGCCGTTAGTTAGTTATAGTCTTGGTGGATCTAGTTATATGTATAGTTTCTCATAAGCATCACAGGAACACCAATTATACAACGGAACAATTTAAAATTTACGAAACAGGTCCAGTCCACATAAACTATCATACAACCGACAATAAGTACAATTTTGGTTCCAACGCCATCTATCAATCCATAGTGACAACTCGTGTAACGATCGACACCATTGAACGATCACCGCCATCTATTGAGAGTTTAAGGAATTATCTATACTCCGTTAGAGCATTTCATAAATTTTATTTTTTATTTTTATTTTTTTGTAATAAAAACTATCCTATGTCCTTTCTCAAGTTCCAAACTATGTCTGTACCAAATTTCACACAAATCGGTTCAGTAGTTTAGGCGTGAAGAAAAGACAGACAGACAGACAGACAGACAGACAGACAGACAGACAGACAGAAAGACAGACAGACAGACAGACAGAGTTACTTTCGCATTTATAATATTAGTTAGGATGTTCACATTGACACACTTGCAACCTTCCATTGTCACCACAGCCAAAATATATTGTCTGACAAATGGTAGTTGAATGCTGCGACTATAGTTATTTTGTTAGATTTATTTACAATGTTGACATTGGCATACTCACAACGTTCCATTGCTACCACAGCCACATGTATGTTGTACGACAATGGTAGTTTAATGCTACGACTATAGTTATTTTGTTAGATTTATTAACAATGTTCACATTGACACACTTGCAACCTTCCATTGTCACCACAGCCACATATATATTGAACGACAATTGGTAGTTTAATGCTACGACTATAGTTATTTTGTCAAATTTATTAACAATGTTCACATTGACACACTTAAAACGTTTTATTGTTACCACATCCATTTTTTTACTAACTTTAATGTAAGGACAAAGCTAAATTGTTCCTAGCACATTAAACGACGGGAAATCAGCGCACAATAAAAAAGTTGCTAATCTCAACTAAGTTCTTTCTGTAATAGTAACAAAATATTTAGTTGCTCCGACAGGAAATTATCAACAAAGCATTTATTGTGGCTTTGTTGACCCGTTTTTTTCTGCGTGAACCACTTCAAATAATTGAAATAAAACCATGTCCTTTAAAAAACCAGGGGACCCCTCGCAGGGCCCCAAAACACAAATCAAACGGCAGCCGCTAAGTACATCATATCTACTCGAAAATTCATAAAAGAAAGCCCAGTCTGATAGGCGGTCGGCGCCAGCCATATGTGTTGATAAGGTCCAGAATAAATCAACCCGTCTCGGTGCCTAGTGATAAGGGCAGATAAAACATTAATCAGTATTGGTCGAAGTTAATGGATTCTTAATGCGGCGGTCGTGATGTGGACGAGGAATTTTTGAAGCCATTGATTTGTTGTGTGAATTTGTTAAGTGTGTTAGCGCCATTTTTGGACGTCGTTTGATAGTTTGGAGATACTGGATCGACATAATATTTTCCCAGGTCTTTTCTTTTTCAAGTGCTTTTGAGTTTATGTTTTTGAATTGCATTCAAATCAGTTCATTCAACGTTACGATGGATTTTGAATAGAAAATTGAGCGTCAGAGTTTCTTCAAAACTTCATTAATATAATAATTTAAGAAACTAGTCGATCAACACAACGCAAGGACACATAGTAGCTGCAAAAAGTGGTTTGTCGTCTAGAAAAACCCAAAAGTAGCTATAAATCATAACTTCACAGTCTTATGGTTGATTCACAATCGTTCTTACATTCAGATGAGCATGTATTTTTAAAACTACTTCTCAGTTTGTCTGTCCATCTAGATCGTTATCTTAGTGAGCTACTGTATTCATAATTTTTATCTCCATATCATTAATTATTACCGGTTACAATTGTGTAAAATTAAATTTACATAATGACTTTTAATTGTAACCTTGTTGTCTGCAATTTTAACTTTCAATGTATTTTATTGTTTTAAAATTATAGCTATGTGGACGGAAGATTGTGTGGTCAAACCAATTAAATAAAAAGAACTATGATTTTTAGGCTGGAAGCAATTAATGTAGGCAATAGAGATAAAAGTTTCGGTAAAAAAGAAAAGAAAATTAGTGTGGTGTTGGCACTTGACACACATGATAATGATACACTAGACGGAATATTGAAAAGCATCTTCAAACAAGAACCGACATGTTTGTAAAGGCACCACACCACAGCGGCAAATAGCTAAGCTATGCGCAATTGTACGCACGTACTAGCTTCGATACAGTGGTTTCGTCCACTAGCAATCTACGGTACATCATGCGTGGCTTACGCATGATGTACCGTGTAAATAATTGAAGCGTGGCAAACGCAAACCTCTCCGTGCACATTTTCTTGCAGTGGACGCTCAGGTTTAAGCTCGATTTTTTTTCAAGAAATTCCAAGCTTTCTTCTTGTTCACTCCTTTCTTCAATACTCAGCTTATGAAACTAATGTTACAGCGATTGCATTGCCTTTGCAAGTTTCATGACAGTATCTTTTTATTGCCTTATCCTGTCTCAGCGCTGGGAAAAGACCTTCCCCATTCCTCATTGTTTCAAAATTATAATTATATTGTTCAATATAGTGTGTGGAGTACCAGAGCAAATAAATACATGATTGATTAAGCTACTATAGCCATACCGTCTACCAAATTCCTATCCTTACCGCAAGCATCCAAAAATAAACCGCAAAATATAACCACGGACACAGGTAACGAAACGTATCGAGTTTGATGCGTTTCGTTTCGTCGATGGAGCGATAGGCGGTCAATCGATACGTTATCAGGACCATCTGGCCTCCCCCCCCGCGCCCCACAGGTGCTCGTTGTAATGGTAGCAGAAGATGGTTAACAATATTAATTATGTGGCTGATTTTGAGGCTAGGTATTTTCGGACAATGATAAAGTTTGGATTTCGGTTCAAAATTGACAGATTTCGTATTATTCTTAGTCTTTGGTTTGAAATCGAGATTTATGCTTCATCATAATTTTTGAATAAGTAACTTAAAAGGTATTTTTATAGTGGCATCGACAATTAATTATTATTACCAGTAAGTAAAAAATTACAAGATTCTGTTTTGGCAATAATAATATTCCAAGTACACTCTTGTAGTTTACTTATTCCTTGTTGTAGATAGCTAGTGCATTGACAGTGTCTACTACATTATTTACTTCATCCTGTTTGGTATATTCTACTTCATAAATTAAAAATCCTCGATAGGTACCAAAGCAATGCATGAATTCAGTTCGCCATTGACCACAAAACCATCGTCAACAGTCGCATTTATCCAGTTGTTAAAAATATTAACCGCAATTTTTTTTCCTGTCGCTACTACATTTGCGTGATGGTGAGATGGTGCTGATAATCGGCTGATCAAATTACCAGCGGGGTCACCACGCCTGCAAGCTTCCTCTGTAAGGTGTGATGATTATGCGAGGACAAAGGAATCGCACAATGTAAAATGGTCTTTATGTCCATGTCAAGGCAGAAGAAGTAGAAAGTAGTTGAAAAATTGAGATGGGTTGCAATGTTGTACTAATGCTTTTTCTGTTTGAAAATCAACCCATAACACGAGAATTTTAACACTAGTGTCACGTTCTGGTGGAGTTGAAAGAAAAAAAACGTTGAAGGTGATTCACAACCAATTCCTTACCGGACAGTCCTTCCTGCTCTTCCTTGGGTGGAAGGACTCATTTGGTGATATTACCACGCTAAAAAAAGCATAGTTCGATCAATTTAATTATCAAATTGTCATGGGTATGCTAGGAAGTTCATTAAAAGTATAAGTTACGAAAGTTACCTTCTTTCTTTCAATTCCATGCATCCTTCACCACAAAATTATTTTGTACCTCTTTGTTTTACCACCCATCGTATAACCAAAATTCTTCGAACCACATTCTTGTAATACATTGCCCAAGACACCTTGGTTTTGTAATCTGATCTCGGCACATTGATTCACAACAGCACGCGTAGCATGGCGATTCTATCTCTATTCTACCAAGAAAAGACAAAGCTCTTTCTATCCAACTCGAGATGTCTTCTGCCCGAGCATGGCGATGCTGTAGACTCGCGTTTCTATGAAGACAAAGACAGACGTTCTCTTTCCATAGCAACGGTGAATGATTGAATGTGTCTGAACTAAAACGTTTAGTTAACAAAAAAAACGTGTAAAAATCATAAGTTTTCAACACAATTAAAATGATTTATTGAAATCAGACACAATTATACATAATTCTAGTAATTATGTGCATTCATTTACAATAAAAAAAAAGTTTTTGCTCATAAATCAAAGCGACAACAAAACGCAAAAAGTATACAACCCATAGACATACAGTATGGTTCGAGTCTTTCCTAGCCAAATGTTAAATAAACTTAACAAACTTTCTAGAAAGAGAGAAAAACAAGTGTGGAAACGATCTATGTGTTAAAGGAGAGAGATAGATATTTAATATATGATAAATTATAATTATTACAATTTTAGTCAGAAAATGTTTGGTCCATTCTTTATGTCTATGAGTGATGGGCAAAAAGTTTCTTGCAGCCATTTTTAAACTTTAAGGCATAAAAACTGATGCGATTGCATTGGGAGGAGCCTTATATGTTTTTAAAACAAATTTAAGTCAATAAACACCAAGAATATTATAAAAAGAATCTTATCTAGGTCTGATATGAAGTAGACAAATTTCTCTTGTAGAGAAGAAACTTGTCTTCCCCCAAGTGTCAAAAGTAGAGAAAATATTATCGGCATGCTTGACGTTGTAGACTTGTCTCTATCGTAGAGAAGAAACATTTCTTTTCTACTTGTCAAACATCGCCATGCTTGGGACGATAGAAATCTTTCTTCAATCTGTCATTATGTCGATTCTTCCGTCGATATAACTCCTTTCTACGGTGCTCATGCTACGCATGCAGATGTAATATTTTTTATTTTGTTTCGGACCTGATTAGATCTAAGGTAAGATTGTGTTTCTAATAAAGTGGAGTTGGTTAACTATAAAGGGCAGAGCTGCATGGTCACATAACGAGCGAACTGAACACAATATTGAATATTAAGTAGGACCGTGTTACAGTAAGCAAAGTCGTGTTATTGACGATGTTATAGCGCAGTGGTTGAGCAATTAACTGCTGTACTCCGTGTTTGTAGCTCGGAGTTCCAAATGGAACAAATATTTGTATGGCATGCATGTCGTTAGATTTCTAGTCTGGATGTTTGTGCATGTGAGTTTGAATGTTTGTGAATACACCCAAAACATAGGAGTAAATGCTTTGAGGGGCAACATTTATATGGAAAGACTGTCTATCAGACTCCCATAACCCAGTTACTGCCTGGTGTCGTTTGGTAAGACTGACTGTCAGACTATCACTTGCGACTCTCTCTCTTCTGCCAATTGCTGGACGTAAGCCTCCTCCAAAGAGCGCCAACCATCACTTGCGACCACCCGTAACAAAAGAGCCAAGAAAAAAAGATATAATGCCTCCTAAATATTGAAAAAAAAAACTAAATGATGAACACTACAACACATTGCTATTAAAAATGAATCAGTAAACAATGAAGGGATAACTTAAATATCTTTAAGCCATGATCTGTCATTTGAATCATGCGTCATAGTTTGTCACCTTTTTTTCCAAGAAACTTACTCAACACACTGTCTGATCAAATGCGGTTTGAACCCAATGGATCAATTCACTGATAGGTCAACTAAAATGGTCGTGAGCGGTAAATAAACTTCGCTTACTACCACTTGAATCTAAAAAGAAAACATGATCATCGGTTTGCCTTTCCGGCCACGCTCTATCAGTTAATAACAAATTAATGTAGATAAAGTTATTATGACTCATATATGGTTTACCACCTGTCGTATTGGGTTAACTGTGGGTAAGAAGTATGAGATGAAACATAAATACATACATAAACTCACGCCTTTTTCATAAACGCAAACGCTCAGTGGGCTTTCGTAGATTTTTAACTTTAGGCTCCGGGGTATAAAGTTGAAAATCTATTGGGGAGAACAACCGAGCGTTTACAATTATCGTTTGCGACTTGGCTAGGGGGGCAGGCCTCTCCTTAAACTACGAATTCTAATACAACAAAACATCATACACATTATTATTTATATATTATTATTTGAAGTTATGTTGAAACTTCATGTAACAGGGCGAGTCAGTTGCAATAACTGCAAAATACTGATGGAAAACCCGATTCCAAACCAATAGCTTTCCATGGCCTCGGAATCGAACCCAAGACCTCATGCTCACTAGAAGAAACTCGTTGCTCAAAACTAGAAAAATCAAGACCATCAACGATCATGGATGTCATAATGATGCCGTTGATGATGATGATTGACTTAGAAGGTTGGCAACCTAAAGGAATTTGGTAACGAAGGTCAAAAGAATGAAGCTTTGGTAGTATTGATAATGACATAGAAGTATTATTATCCGATACTAACACTGTTAATTTAAAAGAATTTGGTGACAGAGCCATAACTGAAGACTTTGGGCTCACAAAAATAGTCAAAGAAATATAACATGGAAACAATACAATTAATGATGGATGCCAATAATGAAAGTGTAAAAGACAAGAAAACGACAGGCCTGTTGGTCTAGTGGTTAGCGACCCTGACCTGCTATGCCGGAGGTCGTGGGTTCGATTCCCACCCAGGACAAATGTTTGTGTGATGAGCACGATCATTTGTTCTGTGTCTCGGTGTAATTTATCTATAATATGTATGTATTTAGAAATATATAAGTATGTTTATCAGTTGTCTAGTACCCATAACACAAGCTCTGCTTAGCTTGGGACTAGACGGCGTTGTGTGATAGTAAAAAAAAAAAAAAAGAATTATATGCTTTAGAGTGAGAGAGACACAATGACTCTCTTCACTCTTTTAACAGTAACAGTACTAAATCATCTTTAACCGTCATATATGCTTACCACAAAAGCACATAAAACTGAAAACACACACAGTGGCCATCATAACCGCTGCTGAGACGGCCCATATTGCATTGTGAGGCTAATTGGATTGAGATGCTTATCTGTTGAACCGATAAAATGGCGTAGATAACATTCTGTAGTGACTTATTAAGGCCGTTCCCAGAATAATATTAGATCGCCCGATACGCGCTGTGTGTTCGTAGCGATAGCAGCGGACGAAACAATTTTTGGTGCGGTTAGTTTTTTTTTTGGCTAGTCGATTTTTTTTGTGTCAGTACTTGTGGAGTTATGTGAATGGTCTTTTTTCTTTGAATTTCGTGATTTTGGATAAAAAATCGTATGGGCAATGCAAAAATTTGATAAAATAGTCACTTCTTTGAAAGAGGTGTTATTATCATCTCATATAAACTTTGTTTTAGTATTAATATTTACCCAACTTCTAAATTCTACTATAATATTATTATTAAACAATGTCTTTCTTATCTGATTCTTTTAACCTCTACACATCCCCAATTTTAAATCTGCATAACAAGATTTTTTCATAGACTGATGAACTCACCAAAATCTGATGCAACAGGAAAAACTACGTCTCAAAAACTCAAGACAGACAACATTCTTACAAAAATCATGGCCAAATCTACATTATAAAGGTCGAAGAAACCAATTAGGTCACATCTTCCCGTCTTATCTGCGAACCCTACTCTGCTATCAGCGATCAGAACAACGGATCGCGTTGTGTAGTTTTTGCGAAATTGGTCCCGATCGAGTGTTATTCGCTCGTGTTGATTCCCTGGAACACTGCATGTATCGGAGGCTCAATCTGTGACAGTGCCCTCGGACCCTGGACGTGAGTCATCAGGGTGTTTCAACTGACTTAGGAATTTGACTCGGTTTTACACTTTTTGATCAAATCTATATTCATTACGAGGATTCCCAACTATGAGATTCTAAAGGTCTAGGAGAGGGTTAAGTTACTGGATCAAAAACTTGTAGAAAACCTTGATGAGGATAAATACGAGTCCTAAAATCAAAAAAATCGAAACCTTAAGATATAAACAAATTCAGACTGGGCTCCATGTGGTGGAGCAGAAGGGAATGAGTCTTCTCAAAGATAAGAATGAGACAATGTGAACATTCTAGGTTGATAACGCTAAGTCTCTTAGTGTTGATCTTAAGGTAGAAATAGGCTTTACTCTAAACCTAATAAATATGCTTAAAGATTTCTTGAAAAATTTTTTGATTTTGCCAAACCCTAATTACAGGAAAGGTCAGTTGACTAAAAGGTCGTGCGTACGAGACCCGGCCGTTGCACTGTAGACATAATCACTCTTATCATTAGCATAACTTGGTTTGAGGAGGTCATGAGATCACTTGCAAAGAATGTTGCAATCTTTGAATCTATAGGTACCTTACGATAATAAATTTTGAAAAAATGAAAAATTTGAGGACGCTTTCAAACAAGAGGCTAAATCAAAGACGTTACTAAATGTAGGCATCTCTTGATCGAGAGATCGGTGATCCTGGTCTAGAAATGGATACTAAAATATCCCTATATCCGCCAGTGGCCTTGTGATGTTGCTATCACATCTTTTTTTTTTCATCGTGGTAAAGTCATCAAATGAGTCCTCCCACACAGGGCAGAGCGGGAGGGTCTGTCAGATTCGTACTGACTAAAATCCACGGTATCCTTCAATAGCCCTTTACGTTCCAGGGTCACGGTAATGCGTGCAGTCCCGCGACCAAAACAGTCCCGCGACCTGCTTTCACATCTAGCAAAAATAACTAAACAGGATAATTTTCTGATACTAACACAAACAGTGGTTCACCCACTGCTGATGTATTGGAACTAGATGTTGTAGCCAATCTGGCTTCGAAACATCCTGTACCGCATTTTTTCTGACCAAATCTACCTCATCTCATCTACTCATAACTAGACCAAACAACTCAATGAAGACAACATCAAAGCCATCTAAAGGAGCATTCAGAACAATATTTACAATGATAACTACGTTATTAATAGCGTTTCTTTAATAAAATTAATACCATATCGTGACCGCTGCGATATAGATAAAGATCATTTTGAAAAAAAGGTGCATAAACTTTAATTAGAGAAGGGAGATCCATTTGAACGATAAAATGTATCGTTCTGATACACCTTGTTGTCTGGCGATGTTACTTCTTACGTGTAGAATGGTGATCGCACCTGTGTTTAAGGTTATGTTAATTGTAATTTGATGAAATAATCGGGTTTAGTGTGCTTCTGGTTTATCTTTGAGGTTTTTGAACAGAAGCTCTTGGTGTTAAGAGCGCGTATTCTGAAAGTTGGCAACGTCACAAATAGTTGTCAAATATTAACGAGTTTTAATCAATTTAGCAATATTATTGTATGAAAATAAGAAATATGGCTCTGTAGTGCGCAAAAAAATTGATAAGGGAATGCAATAATTAATACCGTTACACCGAATATTTAGTTTTAGATGTAGGAAAAGCATTTGGAAACTTGCCAAATGCCTTTTTCACACCTGAAACGGTTACAACATCAAATTCAGTATTATAATTACATTTCTCTCTTTATTTTTTTAGTGCACTACAGAGCCATATTTCTTATTTTCATAAAGTAAATATGCCAAATTAATTAAAACTTGTAAATATTTGACAGCTATTTGCGACGTTGCGAACATTCAGAATACGCGCTCTTAATCAAATTATTAAACCAATAAGAAATAATTGGAAGTAATTTCTACTTTATACAAATAAATAAATCCAAGTTATTATTTCCATCATAAGTCATGATTCAGAATTATGTGAGATCACAAAATGGAAAACATGGTAGACAGGGAGGGAAATAAGGTTGTCAATGATAATCATGATGAATTTAGTAAAAAATAAACAACCAGAAACTGTTTAGAAATATTGAAGTACTTAATTAAAATGGTAATGTCACTAATAAATCCGATACACCACCTGGCTAGGACTATGATACTGATACAAATGTAAAAAATAGAAAGGAAGATATTAAATAAAAATAAATGAATGTAAATTCTTGCGCTATCAACTAGATCAATCTTTATAGACAGGAAGTGTTGCTAGCAGTTTTTGCGACAAAATGACATTTAAGAGACAAAGTAGTAGCGACAGCCGGCCAAGACTAGATCCGTCTGGTGTAGATATTTGAAATGTAAATGTAACACAATAGGCAGGATGTTGATTACCTCGGTGTAACGATAGTCTGGTTGATAGTAACGATACTGCTGAGTGTGAGGTCCAAGGTTCATTTGAACTTCAAGTATGCAATGTATTATTGGTTACAAAGATATTTGCAAAAATATATACAGTCACTTCTACTGCTGGAGTTGCCAGACCTTGCTGATGTCGCGAGACAGTCTTAAAAGAGCTGATAGTGACCTTGGAACGTAAAGAATAACTGAACGGGTTAATTCTTATTCAGTCAAGTCTAGTAGTAGTGAAACACTCCCTTGCGCTACACATTGTCTTTGATGATTTTCCAGCACAAAAAATCTAACTAAGCTATTCTAAAGCTAAAAAAAGGTAATCAGTAAGTTAATCCAATTCATTTTTAGAATAATGGTGGTATTATTTTCAAGAACATAATTTATTGATCCACCAAAAGCTTTTTAATCGTGAAGATGGTATATTTTAAAGAGCTCAAGTGACATTTCAAATATATTTTACCGCTTTTGAATAGCTAATCGGAAATCTCTCCCATGTCCATCTGTAGAATGAAATACACATAAGAATTGATTAATTAATAGAATCTAATGAACAGCGGTATTAACTTTATAGGCCTGTAAAACATGTGGGACGTAAATAATTTACGATGTAAAGAACTAATTGCCACAATCGACTTGCACTTGGCCAATTTTCATTGATAAGCATCAGTCAGTGACGATGGTCATATACAAACATAAATTACTGAAGAGATACCATCAAAAAGTGTTAAAATCAATAAATCTAAGTCCGAAAACGTATGCAAATGAATTATAATAAAGAATGGGTGTATCGACTTGTGAGCTAAAAAATATAGGTTTGATTACGATATCACGCATAGACAAACTGATGAGTTAGATTTTAAATTTAGATAAGTATTAGAAACTAGAAACTTTATAACAAATGTATGATAGAAACGATTAAGGAAGGAAGTTGTAAAAACTATTACAATAAATAAATCAAGTGGTTTTACGTTAAAAGAGGAAATGGAGCAAGTAGATAATATCATTAAAAGCTTTATATTTGTAGGCTGCTGGATGGCAAGTAATAGAGTAAATAATATGGAAGATGAAGAAATGCTACTGCGACTCGGAATTCATTAAGATAACGACAGGAGAAGAATGATTGATGATGAAGAAGTAAAATTAAGGAGCAATATGTCGAATGTAAATTAGTAGAGAAGTACCTAAGTAGGAGGAAAAGGAGTTGAACAATAAGGAAATACAGGCTTGATAAAATTGAAACAATACAAATGTTACATACATGAAAAGAACTAATAAAAAATAACACAATAATAAGGAATCACGAACTGTCCATCTAGGTACCCTGTTATCAACCTAGTGCCTTGATGGACAATTGGTCAGTCTTGTTACCGCCGAACATGAGACCTGGGTTCAATCCTCAAGTATGGTGAAGTGTAATTGTGGGTTTTTCCTTAGAACTTTCTCTGTAGCCATGTTTTGCTTTGCAGTCTTTCGGCAGACGGCTGATTCAATGCAACGCGTGCTCTTTGGTTTCAAAATTGCTACACTCTTTAAAAAAAAAACGTTGCCCCGATCTAAGAATTGCTTCTGTATTGTGGGTACGTTTAAAATGTCACGTACACAAAAAACCATATCCTGAACAACTAACTGCATTCATACAAATATTTGCGCAGCACATCAGCCACTTGCTCAACCCAGATCTGACCTCTAAGAATATTTCCTATGCCTTACCCTTAGAGGTAGGTATTTAATTATTATTTCATGAATAACAACGTTAACTTTGTAACTAATTACATAAAGCTATTGTCTCACTTTTAATCAGTAATACCTAATTTATTGTGTATCACTCATAGCCACGTAATATTGTTTTCATTTGCCTTATTCTTTGTTTTCAAATCATGTGTGTTTATCATAAATGCGTTGGGCTATTCAATTTGAAACAAAAGGATTTTTATCAGTTTTGTACTCAAATTATTATTCAAGTGATTCAGTTAAGTGGTGGTATGATTCAGTTCTTGAAACTTAACGATAGTTATGTTTGTAATTTTTACTACGTTGGTCTTGTTTGCGCTAATTGTTATAGAATCTCATGTAGTTTAAATCCGTCGTCCAGAAACAAGAACGATATGTTAATTAGAACTTGTAATTCTTAACAAAATTCAGGATCTAGCAGTGACTAATAAATTTGCGTCCCTCATGCAACTAAATACTCTTTATAAATCTGAAAAAGTAGCTTTTTTCTCTCTTCTGGACTCCACTTATGTTAATAACATCTAAAATCTAATGTATTATCCAAAGTAAAGAGTTTTAACGTATCCAAATCATAAGCCAGTGGCACTAATAAAAAACACATATCAGCACGAAAATCACAAACCACAATACTCGTAGTAACGTAGTAACTCGATTCCTTTTTGTATCTGCTAATCTTGTCACCTTTGTTCATATTTCGTATAATAAGCTGTAATCTGGCGATCGAGTGAATCATTAAACACCCGATAGAGGGCGGAGGTGACGCGTCGCCCACTGTGGCCGAATGGACATTATACAAGTTATGAGCGATGAGCGTTTGGTAGCAATGGTAAAGGTTGTTAAAAGCTCTAACATAAAATTTAGAAGAAAGTTTTAGAACACTACACTTGATTAAAGAACTGTAACAAAAGAAAGAGCTTATACTCATATCTTAATTTGAAAACACAGTTTTCTGTTTCAGAAGAAAACCGTTTTCAAATTACCATTTAAAAGGTAAGTAACAAAATTAACAGTATTTCTTCATTGGTTAAGTTTTGACGGTGTTGCGGATACAGTACAATTCAAGTTACCACAATCTTTAATAGATTTATTGGTGAATTAACCGTATCCTATTTCGCTGTAAAGGTCACAATGGTCAACATAAGGAAATAATCACAAAAAGGGAATAATTAAATGGATTTATCGTTATCATCCTCTTGCTCTCAGCCCAATTCATTCGGAGTCGACGCAGCATCTTCTTCATCCATATTTCTTTACTAAAATAACAAATATGTTGAATTCAGTAAATAAGCTCCCGTTTCACTTAGACCAACACAAAAACTAACCGCAACCGTATCTCCCTAATCGCGATCGCTCATAACTAAAGGCACGGTTACACCAGCAACACACGGTCGATTTCATCCTTTGTTGTGCACAAGAAAAATGGCCGAACACTATCGAGCGACGATACTATTACTTTAAACAAGATCCCCGCTCCCGATAGTTAACTGAGAGGGAACATACATAAGCGTTGGACACTGTTGTTGACTGTAGAGAATTAGAATTATTTACTAGAATTTGTTGTTTATGCTTTTTCTTGGATTTGTACTTACTTGAACTAGCAGTTCTAACGGGTTTGTTTCAAAAAGCTAGAATTTGCAAAGTAAATGTTTAAAAAAAGTATTGGGTTCCTCAAGGATGTATCTTAGGGCTTTCTTTAAATAAGTTAAAAGTGAATAACAGAAAGTTTCTGGGTCAAGTAGTGGTAAAATCTTTGAAAGCTTATGTAAGTTATATCTTCAAAAAACTTAGAGAGCTACTTATGGGAGTTTTCAATCCACCGTAAGTTTTCGAGTAACTAAATAATCAACACCAAGAAAGATTTTGATCTCAAATTCTGTACAGCAAGGACCATTAAATCGATCTACAAGTGCACCTCACTATCAATTTCGTGTACCAAAACAATCTGAATAACTTAATAGGCGTCTCATAATACCAGGTCTCTCGTTGGGTGGGCTTAAGCAGCTCTCATTTGTCAACTGTGCCCGCTACCACGATACGCGTCACAATCCTTTGTGTAGAGATAGCTATCGCAAGAACAATGCCTCCTAGTGTTTATACTTCCAAACCGTTTAACACATTTGTTATAAGGTCAGAAATGTTAAATTGTTAAGATCGGGTTACCTTTGATTTGGATGGAGTTAAGGTGGAAGGGCTGGACGGCTGTTATTCATTTCTGTGGTAGCTATAGAATTTGATTTTTCTGTGTTATCATTGTGAAAAGTTTCGAGATCAATCCTTTAACAAATTCCCTTGTTAACACCAAAGGCACGACTACAACCGAAACTTATTTTGTACTGTTGCAATAGATTTGTTCATTGTCCTTGTAAATAAGTCTTTGTACGTAGTAAAGATCTTCATTCTATTTGATCTTACTATCTTCACTCGAAAGAAAATCAATAAATCTCAACGTGCCAGAATCGAACTTACGACCTAAAGCTCCACTTTCTTCACCACCATCCACAAACCTGTCTCAACCAATAAACAAGAAAATAATGGTGACAATCGCCCAGATCGAATATCGATACGTCGTACCGTTTAGTGTTTCAAACGTTGAACAATGAACTATTTGTTACGACAAATACAACCTTAAACAACTTCCCAAGTATACACTAACAAGTGAAGAAACAATTCTATATCCATCACTCTTTTTGTTCTCCTTTTAAATACATAACAACTTGTGTAGCCGTCAATGTATTCGATACAAATCGGTGCCTTCGGATTTATCTTCGTTTGTTAGTAGATGCTCTCGCGCCGGTAGTCTCGGCTTTTTTGTCTTCTATCTCTGTTTCTCGCGTTAGTTCGTGTTATATAGTGTTACGCCCTTTCCCCGACGATCGATAATATTGTCCTACGAGACTTTTATTAGATTACTATCAGTCTGAACTGTCAGTTTATTAAAACTTTCGTGTTTTGTGTTCTTAACGTTTGTTTGGTTTGTTTTAGTGTTTTGTTTTACGATGGTAATAAGTTTTTATGGCATAATTATTGTATGGATCTCTGAAGTTTATTGTGTAATTGGTCGAGTTACATGTGTCTTCATTGAAATTATATTGAATGTTAGTACAATCATAACTTAAGGCCGTGATCGTGCAATGTGGTTTTAGCATAAGATATTATTTCACCACTTGGAAGTTATCGTATACGCACTTATTGTAAATCTTAAATAAACTGTACACATAGGAGAAGACAAATGATGTCAAAATTTTCGTCAAGTAAGTGATAGAAAGTCTTGTATAGTATAAAGTAAATAAAGAAAAGTTAACATAAGTAGTTGCATTAACCAAAGACATCCTACAAGTAACCTCTATGTTAGAATCACTGACATTTCTCATAAGTTTTACAAAAACGCCACGGTTGCATCATAATCTGACCAATCTTCCAACTCATCCAACAGATACGCCAACAAGAAACTTCCCTATCTTAACGTCTAGACAATATATTTTTAGCTGCAACATAAAACGTAAAAATATCTCCCCGTACCTATCAAAAGATACTGCAATATACCAGCAGTAATCTACAGACTGCGGCTATCACACAATCTCCTATCTTAGCCGACTTATCAGCTGTAACGACCGGCTAAGCTTATCACAGACGTGCTTTTTAAGCTTTTTTCGTGAATTAAAATTTGTGAGCTGAAACTCGTGTGCAGATAGCCTTAGATTAATGACATCAGATTTCGGATGAGCAAAATATGGCGGATAGAGATCTAGGTAATAACAGTTTTTGTTGTGTTTGTGAAATGTTTTCGGGATTTTTTGGGGTCTGTCGTTTAAGTAGAGGATCAGAAGAGAATTGAAGAGCTGGAGTTGAAGATAAAAAATGTGTTAACTTTAGTATTAGCCTAAATTATTTTATACCAAGCGATTGTGAAAATGATTCAATAGAATTGGTCCACTACTGAGACACAGACCTCCACTCTGTGAGAATGTAATCCACCACGCGTGTCCAGTTATGCCTTTGTCAGACAGGCGAGTCCGAAGCGATACCGAACCGAAGCGAGACGTCAGTCCGATAGTTCTGTCACGCTATCGGATCGCTTTCGCTTTTCTATGTGACTGGATTCAAACAATTCCATACATTACAAATAAAACAGTCACGCTTCGCATTAGCCATGCCTGTCTGTTTGGCAAAGGCCTTAGGGTTGGTAGATGTCACATGTCTTAGAATTGATTCTAGAACATGCCATGTGTTTCTTCACGATGTCTTACTTCGCCGTTTTCTGGGCAGAGGTGATCAAATAAATTACACAAAACTCAAGCACGGTTCCAACTGACAACCTCCAACTTGTAGGTCGGATCCATTAACACTGGGACACCATTGCTGCTAGTATAGTGTAAATAATTAAAAAAAACAGTGTCAAGGAATTTCATTACCTCAAAGTGATAAAGAGAAAAACTAAAAGTCGGGAAAAAGTCAAGGAATACATTTTGATTTAATCATTTTGACAACTTACAAAGTGCAGACCTTTAAAGGTGGTTCGAAACATCTTTATTTGAATAATTTCACCTTCGCACAAGGAAACTCTTGCGCACCTACACCCGAACGCTTCCGATGTCTCCCGAAAACAACCGAAGCACTCCGATCCAAACTACCCCAAAATACATTAGGTTGGCGCCAAACCCTTCAACTGCAGATACACTATCAGGGAATTAAATAAACTCAGTATAATCTTATCATATTAAAGCAGACCTCCTCGGTATTAAAACTTTATCAGATATTTTTGAAAGTCACATTTTTTATTGACGCTTTCAAGCTTATTTTTTTTTGTTTTGGAATCACTTTTTGGTGTTTGCAAGGAATTTGAGGGTTATAAAAGCACTAGCTCTTCCTCGTTTATTAATTGAAATAATTTAATTTATGTAATTAGTTTTTGAATAAAAATAATTGTACCTAACAAATTTGCACGCCTTGAGAAAGGCAGACATGTCATGACCCATTTCAATTAAGATCTTGCATGCATGTATTATTTTAATTCTGTATGTATACACATGTTTAAGCTAATAAAATTTCTATTCTATTCTATTCTATTCTATTCGTGGCTTCACCTCTGCTGCTCGGTTTCTATTGGTCGTTGCGTTATGTAGCCTAAAAAGCTTTCCTTGATAAAAGGACTATCCAACACAAAAGATTTTTCAATTGGGGCCAGGAGTTCCTGAGATTGGCGCGTTCAACCACACAAACTTTTCAGCTTTATAATATTATAGTATAGATTTGAAATGAGTACCAACAATCACAAAGAACAATTAGGAAAAAATGTATTTTTCAAGTCGGGGTCAAATTGGATTAGCTATTGAAACTGATCAGAATTTAACGATCCGATATCGAAAAGATATAAGTATTCTACAAGGTAAGATATAACTTATTTTCAAAAATGTTACTAGAAACTTCTCTTGTTTCGTTTACAAACTCATGAAACAGAAAATAGACTGTCATTGATATTTTCAGATAATATTCCTAAATAATAGCTACCAGTTATCAAACGGAAAAAATATTCATTACCTTAGCAAAGTCTTATTCTTAAGGATAACATAGGGGACCCCCCTTTCCCCCATTCAAATATTACTAAAACTTCAATTTATAAAGAACAATGACCGATAATCTATATCAGCCACAAAATACGGGAAAACCCTGCAAATATCTGCATACTTAATTAGCACGAATCGTAAAATAGCATAAGTTTTTCGCCGTTTTTTTTTTGGCACAAGTAAATGGGTGCCATACGTTGGTATATTTTGGCACGGAACCCTTCGCTGCCGCCGCGTTACCCCAGACCGATACTTTATTGAGCACTATTTATTCCCGACGATTATCGTAAACTTTTCGATTTTTGTATAATATTTATCCATCATTTATTTGTATTTTAAGTAGAATTGTAAGTGGGTGTGTTGTTACCTTTTCTGCATTAAATGTATATTATCTTAAAAATAATAGTAATGTACGTATTTAGTGTTTAAACGAGCAGAAATACCATGTTTTCCTTTACTGGCTAAATTTTAGACTTATTTTCTAGGTAGCTTAGTGAAAAGCTTGATAAAATGACAGTCTATCAAAGATTATGGTTCGATAAAGAAAAAAACAAAATGTTGGGACTAGTTTATGCTACCAAAAAACTTGCTCTTTATAAAAACACCTTGAAAGCCTTATGGTCAAAGCCCTCTAAATCTCTAATTTATTTGTCTTGTACTTGGTGCCAAACTCAAAACCCAGTTCTGGGTTTACTCTATTTAAATAGCTATCGACAGTGTTAGATAGGACCCTCTGACCCTTGCAGAGCCAGCCCGCGAGCTGAGCCAGTAGTCACAAAATTAGACCCAAATTAATGCACCCAGTGACGCCCTAAGCCGAGGTCCATATCCCATAGAGGGTGCACTTAGCGTGTGGTCGCTTAGTTTTTAACTAAGTTTGTTGTCCTGGCTGGAGGCCTTAAAATCTTAAGGCATCCACAGAAAAGCCCGGTTGAGCAGTACACAACCTACTAGAGATTGACCTGCGAAATGTCATTCACAAAAAAAAAGAACAATCATTCCCTTCATTTATTGTTCAAATCAAACCCATAATATTGTCTAGATACCGTACCTAAGCTAACACACAAATAACTCTTTTTTATGGCATATCTATCCACAAATCCTTGAAACCATGTCAGAAAACTTTATTATCATGGCAACATCGAAACTTGGAAAAGAAAAAGGTATTAGCATGAACATTAGAGTAATATTTTTGTGATCGTATCGTGGGTTAGAGCCAAGTAATGCCTTACTTTACATGTCACATTTACATAGCAGTTTTTCAAGAACACTGCTGTCGAAACGTTAACTATTGAGTTTAAGTTACAAGCGGGAGCGGGAATGATCACTCTAACTAAAATTAAAAATCTACAAATATTACAAACCAATTATTTAAATATTTTAAAGGACATTGTCATATAATTATGATTAACAACAATAAAAAAACTGCTTCGTAATCAGGGTTTTTTTTATTGTGGTAAAATCATCAAATGAGTCTTCCCACCCAGGGCAGAGCGGGAGGGACTATCAGACTCGTACTGACGAAAATCCACGGTGTCCTTCAATAGCCCTTTACGTATCGTGGTTGCGGTAAATCATTAGTCCCGCGACCTTCTGCAAATACCTTGGAGATATAGTGAAAATTTAAGTAACTCTATGTATTTACTAAACCATATATCTCTCAATATACATTTATTGGGATTTATGAATGACAAAGATTTAAAGATAAAAGTTGTTATCAACCCAGATTATAATGAAACAAAAGGCGAGATAATTCTCCAATGTTTTCCTCGCTAACTGTTCAAGTCTTGGACCACAACTTATAGCGTATTTTAGTGCCCAAAATGGCAAATTACATACAAGAAAATAGTGCAGTTGCATTATAGTATTAACATTTTTATGGCCCATATATTCAGTGTAAGCGTTGCCCAGAACAATTGATGGCCGAGGAAATACGAATTTAATTTATTTTTCCTTCGTAATAGGTTCAACTGGTGATTAGGAGATTATACAGTTTAAAACAAGAAATATAGGGTATAGAAGGATAGGATTAAATATTTTAGTATATACTAATGATAGATTTAAAATGACGACCCAAATGTCCTTTCTATGGTATTGTTCGTCGTGTCGTTGAGCTCCTTGAGTTTTGAATCGAGCGACACGATAACTGATAAATGTTTGCACTGACTGTACAAGTGCACTCAAAACTGTGTGGTTCTTTCTTCAAAAGACCATCTCAGACACTAACCTGCAAGGTCCTCGTTGCCAAACCTTTGAGTAACTGATCTCCTGTAGATAACTAGATTTCTAAATTTATTAAAAAAGGTAAGTAATTCAGAAACTAATATTTATTTCTGAGTTACATGTATTCATAGTTTACACATAGATGATCATCATCTGCCTAGCCTTTTCTCAACTATGTTGGGGTCGACTTCCATTTGAACCGAATGCAGCTAAATATCAGTATTTTATAAGTATGGAGTGACTGCCAAATGTCCATCTGACTTCCTCAAATACGTAACCGGGTAATACGATAACCCTTAGTAAGACTGGTTGTCAGACTTTGTTCTTCTGACTAACAGTAATTACTGTCAAAGTTCTACAATTGACTTTTGAATTGAATTCATTCTTCGGGACACGTCGAGCTTCATTGTCTCGGCGCTTTTCTGGTGGTTGCCACTGTGGATTCTGGCTTTCAGGAGTTGCAGTGGTTTGGAAATAGCGTGGTGGGTTTGTCCCAAAAAAAAAACACACCAACACCAACAACTTTACGTACTTTCATGGACACTCCTTATGATAGAAGGTGACCCATCCACAGACCAACCTTAGCAAGCGCGGCTTGTATTATAATTTTGCGGATGTTAGTATTTAGACACGATCTTTTGCACATAGATATTATGTGCTACTGTCTAACTTATATACCTACAATGTAACAGCTGTTCTTGACATTTTCACGATAAACTACCTTTGAATAATTTCCACTTTTTTATCTTTGAGATAAAGTACATTATCCCCACATTAAAGAGTCATCATTTTAAATACCAGTTATTTATTATTTACAAGAGTATGTCAAGGAAAAACGTCGGTAAGTAATAAATAGGCACGTATGTATATCTGCTGTACACAGTGTGTTGTTGATGTACCTATCTGTGTGGACACACGGGCGAGAAGGATGACTAACAAATTTTCAGATTAAGAATTGAACGTTTGGGTATGTTTTAATTGTTCTAGTTGAGACACTCCATCCCATCTAGAGGTATAAGAAGAAAAAATAAATAATGAAACTTTAAAATATGCAAACCAATTTTTATTAAATCTAACTATAGATACTAGTTCTTTAAAAATAACTAGGTTACCTACTATGTAAATTATAAAAACTTTTGCGTGTTTCTTAACAACTAGTCGCTGCAAAAATTCCGTTTAAAATGACACTAATTACTGCAGTCTACATTTTGATTGTATGTTTTGTTTGTTGAAAAACTTATGCACAATGTACAGCACATATTTGTTAAGGAAAATATTTTGGAATGTTATGCTTTTCCCATACGTTTCTAAACTTTTAATCAGAATGAGTAATAATAAGTCTTTTAAAAAAAACACTCTTTCCTACAGTGAAAAATACAGCGACTTGATAAAATTGAACGTTAATTCTACCCTTAATAAGGTTCAAATATGCCATCTGTGGGACACCCACGTCACTTAAACGTTAATCCACCCTTGTTCACGAGCATATCCGCTAACCGCGAGCTCCGTATGTCGCGCAGCACAAACTTACAACAATGGCTTCCCGATAAGCTGTATACTTATAAAATAATTGGTCTACGATAATTCTAATTAGCGTGCCGATACAATCAATATCTTGCACCAGAGGCAAGCAACAGGAAACTCTGATAGTGGCTTTATTTATTAACACTTTAAACGCGCTTAACTTGGAGACAAAAATAAAATCAACCGTGTATTTTGTGTATTTTATCTTTTAGGCGTTTAATTGGAAATGTTTGCTGTTTATTTCTATCAACTCTAAACTAAAAAAGGTTGAAGGAAAATATCGCGAAGTGTCATATAGTAGAAAGAAAAACATAACCCTATCTTTGCTGACACGCAGTCGGCTAAAAATACCACACACGATTGGCGCAGTGGCGGAGCGATTGGACTGAAATAGAAATAGAAATAGAAATAATTTATTTGCTAAAAATGTAGGTATACAAATAAGGTGTTAAATAATAATATTAGATAGTCCCGTTACATTTTACCTTGCGGCATGCAAAAATATTCAGGAAAAAACATTAAAATGTAAGTGCACAGTCACACTATTATAAAATTAATACATTCTATTACGTTAATTTAGTACTAACGTAATGCAGAAAATAATCCAAACATAAAATTAAAATTTTCAATAAACATTTATCATGCTATTAACAATATTATATAACAAACTAAATTACGACAAGGATAACAAATAATTAAAAACTATGACAACTGATAAATTTAAATTTAAATTATCAGTTAAGAAATCTTTTACAGTGTAGTAAGATTTATGAAGTAACAGTTTAGTTAACTGATTTTTAAACATTTTTATAGGTAGGTCTTTAATATTTAGAGGAAGTTTGTTATACACAATAGGACCCATGGATAAGATGTTATTTTTTAACAGGGCTGTTTTATGCCCACCTGTGTATAATAAATTTTTATATTGGGTTCGTATTGGCCCTGTACGTTGTCTTATATCAACCATTGACGTAAATAAATTCTTATTTGTTTTAACGAATATAGCTACTTCAAGTATATAAAGACTGGGTAAGGTTAGAATTCTTAGGGACTTAAACACTGGTTGACAGCTCTCTGTAGTCTTTAGTCCCGTCATTGATCTGAGGCAACATTTTTGGGCTTTAAATATTCTTTCTCTCTCACTGCAATTACCCCAAAATATTACACCGAATCTTAATACAGAAGCAACTAAACCATGGTAAGCTATCACTAACGCATTTATGTTTACTTTTTTTGATAAGTTGTATAAAATATAGGCGGTTTTACTTAATTTTTTGCACACATGTTCACTGCTACGCTACGTGTCCGGGTTCGATCCCCACACGGAACAAATATTTGTATGACCTACAAGTAGTTGTTTTGGGGTCTGGGTATTTGTGTATGTGAGTTTCTATATTTATTTATAAACGCACCCACGATACAGGAGAAATTCCTAGTGTGGGGCAACGTTTTTAAAAAAAGAATTGCTCAAAGTCATTGACGTGAAGACAAGCTTTTACACGCTAATGCCTTTGTCAAACAGACAGGCGAAAGCTAAGCGTTTCCGAAGCGATACTGAACCGAAGCGAGACGTCAGTCCGTTAGTTCTGTCACGCTATCGGATCTCTTTTGCTTTTCTATGTGACTGGATTCAAACAATTCCATACATTACAAATAAAAACGTCACGCTTCGCATACGCCACGCCAGTCTGTTTGACAAAGGATTGAAAGGACATGTAACTATAATATCCACTCATAATACCTACCTCCCTTCCATAACTGTCCACTCCAGCACAGAACCATTTCAAAAGCTTCTGCAGAAAGATAAAAACTATTTATGTTCCTTATACGCGATATCAAACTGCCGATAGCAGTTTTATAGCTTAGTCGCTGACAAACAGATAGTTCCAAGGTAAACAGTTATTGATCATCGGTAAAATTTGTTATGACTACCTTCTTCGTGGCCTTTGGGTTCGTAGAAAGTTTTGTTGGCTTTTTTTTTGTGGTAAAATCATCAAATGAGTCCTCTCACGCAGGGCAGAGCGGGAGGGACTGTCAGACTTGTACTGACTAAAATCCACGGTGTCCTTCAATAGCCCTTTACGTTCCGGAGTCACGGTAATTCGTACAGTCCCGCGACCAAGTTTTTTTGGCTTAACGGGCAAGTTTAAAGACACCGCCGGCCGCACAGGCTTATCTTCCGGGTTAAGCCGCGCTTGCCGAGGTTGGTCTGTGGATGGGTGACCATCTGTCATAGCGAGTTTCCTCCGTGCCTCGGAAAGCACGTAAAGCAGTTGTCCTGGCTGTCATTTGTAGATCTTTGACAGTCGTTACTATTAGTAAGAAGCTCTTAAAGTCTTAACACCGGGTATCATATTACCAGTTACTGGGTTGTGGAGGTCCGATAGGCAGTTGCTCTATGTAAAATACTGATATTCAGCTGCACCTGGTTCGACTGAACAAGGAGTCCTCCCACCCAGGGCAGAGTGGGAGGGACTGTCAGACTTGTACTGACTAAAATCCACGGTGTCCTTCAATAGCCCTTTACGTTCCGGGGTCACGGTAATTCGTCCCGCGACCATAATGCTCCCACTGCTGAGACAATGAGACATATCCTTTCATGCTATATTCATCACACAGGGTTAATGCTGGTCTGAGGATGTTAAATATTTTGTGCGCTGAATTGGTAATTCAGCGCACGTAAGCCGGACCGTTACCATCAACGATAGTTTAATAATAAACAGATTTAGTAACATTCGCATTTTCATAGTAATAATTTTATTTATTTATTTTTTATTTTATTTTATTTTATTTGGAACAACTAACAATTACATAATAAAATTATACAAACAGTGAGACTTAAAAATAATAATTATGTAATCCACTGCGTTATTCACAGGATACTTTTTACCAAGGACGAATTCGTCCATGGTTTTACTGACGTTATACATTTTTACGCTAGAAAATAAAGTTTAAGGAAAAGAAAATAAATATTAATGTAAAGTTCAAAATGCTTAGTGAAATGTAAGTTTTACAATTGGTGTAACAATAACAAAAATATTAAAGAAGTTGTTTACAGAATTACAGTAGCTATATGTAAAAAATATTAATTTAAACAAACAGAAAATTAGAATGGTTGATTAAGTACTTCAAGGATAGCTTTTTTACATTTACCATGTGACAAACAGAATAAGTCTATATTACTAAAATGCTTATTATAATTATTAGTAAGGCGTCGTAGAGGAGCTCGCATGCCAGCATTTGTACGACTCGATGACACAGCAAAGAGTGACTGCTTACGCACTGCTCTTGTTTGGGCGCTTCTAGGTACTGCGTAACATATTCTATTGCAGATGTCCAAACAGTCATATGTACTATTACAAAAGTCGTACAAGAGCATAGTCTCAAGGAAAATTCGTCGACTATATAATGACAGCAGGTTATACTTTTTGAGTAAATCGGGATAGGAAAGATAGGTACGAGAGCATGTATATTGCAAGGCTTTCAAAAACTTTTTCTGAACCCTCTCTATACAATCCGAATATTTATTGTATAGAGGATTCCACACCGCAACTGCGTATTCCAACTGTGACCTTATTAATGACTTATACAAATGTAAGTATGTTTGTGGACGCACAAAATCAGTCGAAGATCTGAGAACAAAACCAAACATACGCCAGGCGTTATTGACGATCGTATTAATGTGTGTGTTGAGATGTAGCTTATCGTCAATAACCACACCAAGATCACGGATCAAACTTACTCTGTTTAATGTTATATCATTTAGAGAGTAAGGATATTTCAGGTTTATTTTATTTTTAGTAAAGCTTATACAACAGCATTTGGAGATGCTTAATTGAAGTTTATTATTAATACAATATTGGCTAAATCGATTTAAGTCATCTTGAAGTTTGTAGCAGTCATTGGTGTCTCTAATTGATCTATAAATTTTCAAGTCGTCGGCATAATCTTCTGTTTCACATAGGTAAGATGTGGCCATCTATCTATTTTTACAAGTGGTGGTCTAGTGTCAAAGTTAATTAAGACGCATCTTGGAGTAACACAGTCCTCTGGCTGTTTTCCTCCACCTCCACTTAACACACGTGCATGATAGGCGATCACATTGTGGGGACCTTAATATCATACTGATGAAGTTGAATTAAAGACACCTTTGTGAGGGGTGCTAAGACAGGAAACCTCCACGTGCGCCCGTGGACTGGAGTTCCAGGAGCACTGTGTGCCTAAGGGGTCTCTTTGCCCGTATGCGAATTGCCTGTCGGGTGGACGCTTTAACGCGTGTCCCTCTGAATAGCAGAGGGCACAGCGGCGGACCGGGCTTGCGGACGGTGAGTAATGGGTAAGCTCGCCCTCCGACCAAGGACCAAGCCCGGGTCGGTGGCGCGTCGTGTTTTTCTTAATCCAGGATACCGCGGCCCCGGAATGTAAAGGGCATCCGAAGAAACACGGGTGGATTTTAGTCAGTAAGAGTCTGACAGTCCCTTCCGCCCCACTCAGGGCGGGAGGACTCATTTGATGATTTTGCCACCCTTAAAAAAAAAGGACTCCTTTGTGACCTCTGAGTGAGTGTGTTTTGGCTGTTTAGCACCGGACGTGGCAGATGCTGTGGATGGTTACAAGTACCTATAATCTGATCTTTATGCGCATTATCGTAAGATTGAATGTAAAATGAAACAACTAAGTACTGAATACTAATCTTGCTTTTCAGATCGATGTTTCGTCCGTTATTTTTTTGTTTAAAAGGTTTTTTAACCATTTATTGATCTCCATGCACACGGACCCAACCTTTCTAAACGGCAGAGAATCTTTACATAGACTTCTTATTTGCCGTCACCGCCATCTAGTTAGGAATGTGGAACTAATTTCCCTGTTTTGAACTGGAAATCTCGGTGAGCGTATTGTCAACAATTTCATTTATCATTAAATAGTTTCAGGTACAAAATATTTAAAACGACTCATATTTACACATACAACTCGAACACAGTCTAGAAACTAATGCTATCAACATAAATAATAATGATAAAAAGCTCCGTAAATCGCAACGAAACATTGATAACAATCGGCTGGATTTATACCGTATAGATAAGAACCCAGTAGATAAAGCGCTTTAAATGTAGGTAGTTTCGCTTTGTATTTTTTTATAGGTACAGCTTGAAAGCGCTTTTTAAAGCTGGAAGCGCGATAAGTGTTTGATGTTATCATTGTTTTTAAGTATTAAGTCCGGTGTAGGTGTTGGAAGTTGGAAAAAGGGTGTTATAGCAGTAGATAGTTGGACATATTTTAATGATTTTTTTATTGATATCTTGAAAAGAATGTTGTTAATTTATATCAGTTGAAAATTGGTTGTAATATTAGATTTTTGGGATTACGATTATGAATTTTATGAATGTCTTTAAGTATTTTATTTTCTCTTGCCAGCTCTTTCACACTCCTGGACACAAGTCTTCCTCCACTCCTTCCACCTTTCTAGATTTTTTTTATACTCCTTCCAATTTGGACTGAACCTGTCCAGTTTGTCCCGTCATCTCCTACAATGGCCTGCCGCGTCCTCGCCTCGCTGTCTAAAATAATAAGTAACTAAAACTGAATCTCTACTGTCCCTAGAGCTCTAACCACGTTGATAGCTTGAACTTATAAGTATTCAAAAATTGTAACAATCTGTTTGTAAAACTATAGCATATTTTAAAAGAGTAACAATGGATGTTCTTGCCGGTTCTTCTCCATGGAATCGACCAACCCGAACCAAGCACCTGCTTTCGACGTTTTATAAGTGCCCTTATGGGCCTATGTGAAATAAAAACATTTGATTTTGATTTTATGCTAACAGCAAGTATACCTAAATAACACACAAATCGCTTTAAAACAAAAACTGACAATACAATCCACACAAAAATATTAAATCCCACAAAACCCCAAAACAAATACATCTATCGAATCTAAACAAAATACAATACAAAATTGAAGTCAACTTCAAGAAATAACGATACGTCCTTGATAAGAATTTATATACGGGAGCGATAAGGCTGGGCGGGCGGGCGATAAGCAGCCGCGGGCGGTGATAACGCGCCGCCCGCCCTACAGATGTTATCTGTGATTAAATAGCTCGCCTTATCAGTAGCGGGAGTCGACGATCTTGGGCAGTACAGAGTAGTTTTGGAAGACAGAAGTGTTAAAGTGACTTTATTTTTCTGAAAATTTGTTGGGTGTAATATAAAAAAAAACTTTCATAGACTGTTAAAGACATAGAAGGGTAATCCCTCCTCTGTCGGGAGTCAAGTTCTTGAAATTGATATTAATGGTCCCGTTATTGAGGTATTGTAAAATCAGATATTGTTTTTATTATAATAAGGAACGTTATAACGGGTATTTACCCTGGTTGTTGTATGTATCTACTTTGATTATTCTTAAATCATGACAACAAAGATGAAGCAACAAGAAAGAACCACTGGGGATGAAAACTAAAAACGGCACTTTAGTGGGTAATGTTGAAAAATATTGTTCTTTATTAATTTTATCAATTTAGTATAGTCCATTTTACGAAATTTACGGTATGGTAAGCTTCAGAGAAATCAGGGTGAGATTTCTCTTCCTTTTTTAGTGACATCACTACCAAAGGGGGTGAGTTTTCTCTGAAGCTAACTGTACAAAAAGAAATCAAGATTTTTTGTTACTAGGTCAGACAATATTAGTAGGTATTCTACCTATTTTCGTACCTACTTATCAAGAATTAAATTTTTATCGATCACCCCCAAAACACCCCGCAACCTCTACCCAAAACTACTCTACACAAAATATGAATACGCAGCGTTGTCGGTACGAATCCGTCAAACAGATGAGATAAGACGGACGTGAACTTTTGCTGTGTTTGTAACGTACCACCCCCCTTCACCCCTAGTCTTTCACCCCCTCGGTGCCCCCTTCACCCCCTCGACACTTACATATATTCAGAAGTTTGTGTGTATGATGATAATGTCTAGAAGTACTTTACTTTTCAAATAAAAATAAGTTTTGGGATTTGTTAATCTGTGTTTTTGTCCGGTGTTTGATGATTTTTTGTAGTTTATGGGATCTCGTGGGGTGCTAGTTGATATTGAGTATATTAGTTAGTCTGTCTGTGTTTTTGTGTACCTGTCTTTCCACATCAGCATGTAACTTTGGGAAAATGGTTTTTATTCCTTTGCCAGATCTGTCACACATTCTTTTAAAGGTTTGTCCCAAACTACCATATTCCTAGTGTGTTCAAAAAACATTTAAAATCGCATACACAAACATCGAGACAACTACTCTTAGATCATACTAATATTTATTCCATGAAAGAATCGAACTCGCGACATGCAAATCTGCAGATCAATCGTTCAGGCACTACACCAAAAATGCTGTTAAAAAATAGGCTGCGTAGATAGTACCCATTTTCAGATAAACTCTAACATTCATCGGAAAGAACAGCGATGATTCACTTCGTGAATGAATAATAGAATAATGATGGCCGTTTCTGACCCGCTGTCTTACAACAATTTGTAGGCAAACTTTTAATTCACCACTAACCTCTTTTTTTTTTCAATTGCCTCTAAACTCGACCGGTCACTTACTTGTGCAGAACATAATGGCATCAGATGACCTACTTACCTGCAAGAAAAAAGCGAAATTAAATTACATTATAATATCATTACGAGGTGACGGGGGGTTGACCTGCGATTGACCTGATAGCTGGAAGTCATAAGCGGGAGCGCTGATGGTAGCGGTTTACGATTATTATGATTGTATTTATAGTCTAAGTACTCTAATTGGGCTGGCATATTTGTCTTTTGAAAGTGTTTAAAAATGAAGAAAGAAAGGAAACAAACATTAAGAAAATTCGAAAATGTGTGACATCTATCAACCTTAGTGGATTATAAAACTATCTATTATTTCACACTGAGATCACACCTGTGTTCTAATAGTAAGAATTTCAAAGACTGAGTGACTAGTCGCGAGTTCAAACCTAGGTAAGTATTAATATGTTTTTTTCTGCCTAACAATGGGGAGGGAAAACATATCTTCTAACTTAACCTATCCCACTTGGGGTGCCACAAGTCCCGAGCTCGCTCTTCAAAATACGGTCCATCGATTACATTATAAATATTCTATGAATTAATGAAAAAAATAATGAATCGTTCAGTCAAAGTAGCGTTTGTCAATAAGAGGTTGTTTCGCAATAAATTCCATTCGAACAATCGTTCAGTCGACTTTCCATTAATCGAACATATGACTCTTGAACTTAAATTACGGAACGATGTAATGGTAACAATGGACCATTTATTCACATCTTCAGAATCAACTCGCCCGCTTCCGCCTATGCCTCACACTGCCTCCCCCCATATTAGCGCACAAAGTTTATACGTATGCACTGTTGAAAAAAAATCTGCGGTATTATGCAAAGCAGCACTATCGCGCGATCTAGAGTGGACTGCACACGCGGTCTAGCATGTTCTGTGTTCAAGAACATGGCTCAGCCGGCTTTTTGTGCAAATGTGTTATTGATTGTAGGCTATGATGCAGATTGTGATAAGTTGTGTTAAAGAATATTGATTTTTTGAAAGAGTTTTTCCTGATATGTCAATGTGTGTTTTTGTGATGAGAAAAATATTGAGGTCACGTGCAGTGGCACTCACTTTTTTATTGCATTCTTGGAAATAACACTACTGACGTCTTTTTTGAGTGGTTAATTCATCAAATGAGTTCTCCTGCCCTGGGTGGAGTAGAAGGGACTGTCAGACTTTTCCTGACAAAAACCCCAACCTATTCCTTTGGTTGCCCTTGGCGTTCTATCGCTGCGGTATCCTGCTTTAATAGTCCCGCGGCTCTTTGGACAGTTCTGTAGCCCAAAACAGTCCCGACCGCGGCCTCTTTCGCAAAGATAGTCCCGTGCTCCAAGATTGTTCCGCGCTCCAAGACAGTCCCGCGTTCCAAGACAGTCCTGTGCTCCAAGACAGTCCCGCGCTCCAAGACAGTCCTGCGGCCCGCAATAGACTTTTTGCCATTGAAATTAGAACGTAGGACTTCAACTTACGACGTAACTAGCTGTCGTGTGTAGATAATTAGATGCTTATTGCAAATAAGATACGGCATCAATTGGTTTTCTTTACGAATGAATTCAAGTCACGGCATCCTTAACCGTACCCTTCATGGTTATTTTTCTTTCTCCCATTTTCAAACCCACTAATCGAACTAACGTTTTCAATGATCCTTCGCAAAAATAAAATCTTGTGTACACAGCACTATAACATGACCACCACAATCGCAGCACCCCTAGGCAGCGGTATCGGTCGGCCGCGCGGCCAAAACTCACGTTATCACGGTCACTTTTCACGTTTTTCACCAATCCAACCGCGCCAGAATAGGACGGTGCCAGATCTCGCGATATGAGCTTTATTGAAGCGGCGTATATAACGTTGTCTAGTTATAATTGTGTGCTTTTTATTTTGTTTTGGGCTGTGCTGATTTTATATGAGGTCAGAAAAGATGGATATGAATATGACATATGACTGTTGAATTGCTCATCATAAAAGGATTCAGTAAAATTTGCAAGTTGCAATGGGCAGGCCACATCGCTCGTAAAACTGATAACCGATGGGGAAAAAAGTTCTCGAGTGGAGACCAGGGACCGGAAGCGTTGGCAGGCCTCCCACTAGGTGGACCGAGGACATCGACGAAGCAAGTGGCGAATTGTCCTTTGGCGTGGCGGTCTAAGGGGGAGGCCTAAGTTCAGCAGTGGACGTCTCCCGACTGATGATGAAAGGGTTCATTGAATACCTTCGACGGTGATTGGGATCTATCTAGTATAGATTAGGCTCGGAAGACGTATCCGTCTATAAGCTGAACCTTACAGATATTATTGAGGCCAAGAGATAACTCACGTGAAACAAAAAAAATTATACATTATCAAATACCACTTTCCTCCGAAACTGTAAAAAAATATAAATCCAAGGTTTCAAATTCCATGACCGTGACCCTGAAAGGTAATGGGCTATTGAAGGATCACCGTGGGTTTTAATCAGTACAAGTCTGACAGTCCTTCCTGTCCCGCCCTGGGTGGGAGGATCCATAATGAAGATTTAACCACGATAAAAACAAAAATGTTTAAAATTCAGCCTCGTTTTAATTGCTAGAGGCGAGATACTAAACCACTATCGCTTGGCTTCGATCCTTCACGTTAATAACCGACATTTATTTGCTTATTAAGAAAAATCTGCTGTTTCATACAAAAGCATTTATAAAACATCACTTTCAAATGGAACAGCTGACCACCCATCCATTTTGTCTTAACATTTTGGCTATCCTAAACTTCATTCTTTTTTTGTTCGTTAAAATCTTCAAATGTCTCCCTGGATGGAGAAGTGTTAGCTACCTGTCAGACACTCATGACTTAAACGCCACTCAAGTCTTTGGATTGCCTTATGCGTTCTAGTTCCGGGGTCACGGTGCCTTTCACTCCATCCAGTGTAAGAGAATTCATTTGATAATAAAACCACCTCAACATTTTTACCAAATTGATGGCCATCCATCTACTGACCGACCCTGGTAAGCGCGGCTTGACGGCACGGTCAGCCCAGTGGCTGAGCGATTGGAATGCTACGTTGCGTTTCACGGGTTCGATTCCCGCACGGAACAATATTTGTATGACTACAAGTAGTTGTTATGGGTCTGGGCGTTTGTGTATGTGAGTTTATATGTTTGTAAACGCACTCACGGTACAGGGGAAATTCCTAGTACGGAACAACGTTGCCCAACAAAAAAACTTTGAAGATCAATTCACTAAATATGTTTAACTTTTCAGGAAAACGACTGTGTTTTTGTAAAATGTGTGTTGTCTATAATGCCAAGGTTTTCAAATTCAGCCTCGTTTTAATTGCCACAGGTGCGATACCACAATCGCTTGCCTCCGATCCCGCTGCTCATTAACCGATACTTATTCACTTAGTTAACAATGCCGTACGTGATAACTGCTAAGCTGATAACAGCACGTGTATGTTCTGTAATTCGTTTTATTTGAAGAAGCATGGTAAAGGAAGGTATGTAATTGTGGTGGTGTGATCTGTTTGGATGATTCTGCTATCAAGCACCATAGACTTCAGGGCGAGCATAATATTTTTTGGTCTCGTCACGGTTACAAGAAAGAAAATGTGTTTATTCGGCTTAGACTTGTCATAGTAAAAATTGACAAGGTTACAAAAATGTCGCGCGTATGGAAACAACTATAAAACTTTCCTTGTACTGAAATTGTCTACTAACTTTTTTTACAGAGCCAAAGAGGTTTTTTTTTATAATTACTGTAGCAAAAGTTCACTACTGAATCAATATTACGACATCTTGCCTTTCTCTATTTAATAATATATAGATCTAACCAATGATCTTTTACCAAAATTCTAAACATTTCTCCCCCAGTTAGTGGCAAAATGCACAATTATTGTAATTTTTGTTCATTTCTTAAAAGGACAATATTAATAGCTATGCAGGACTTGACATGCCGAGTAACCAATACAATTATGTCTTTGTATTAAAACGATTACCACCCCTTAACACACAGTATCATCTCAACAACAACCCTTTTACACCCCCTTTACCAAAAATCGAAACACTCCTTCCACAGTTAGTGGAAAACTGTGCAAAATCTCGCAAGTATGGCTCGTATTAACTTACACATGAAATATATTCAATCTGCGACTTTGCGATAAGGCCCACCACCCAACATCCCCAGGGGGGGAGGTCCCCCTCTGAAGCTAAGCCGGATGCGAGGATGATTTTTGACGGTCACTGCGTATGTGCTTTTTTATTTTGTTTTTTCTTTTTTCTGTGGTGGTTATTTTTTGAAGGTTTTGGTGATCTTGGAGTAGCTTGAAAGTAGTTTTAATAATTTACAATTCAAAAACATTAAAAATCGAATTAAAAAATCGAGCAAAATGTTCTTAAAGTGAGACAAGAAAAGAAGCGTTTACATAATAGAGCTGTGGGTCAACATACTTTGTAATTTACTGAGTAAATTTAGTAATAAAACCTCTTGTTAAAATATACTTGAATGCTGGAAGTGCGATTGTGGAGCAAGAATACTTTGAAGTTATGTGCCAAATCTTTGCCAACACAACAATTGCCAACTGCAACCTACTAAAACCCTTATCACCCCGACAAAAACTTCTCACTTCATTACTGTAAACTCACGAGCGTCACTATCCAGTAGCCAGTATAACGGAGAGGTGGCAACCCTGGATCGCGATAATAAAATTATTATTATTCGTACTATCAGAGCCGCCACCCGGCGATGTTATCGCTGCTATCTCGCAGCGCCAAGCGACGCTTCACCCCCTTCTGTGAGGAGTAGGGGTGTGAAAGGGATGTATCGATAGTGTGGTTCATTTGTTCTTTTTTTATTGCTGTGTGTACGTTGGTAGTTTATCGATAATGGAATTGATATTGATTTTATTTTTAAGAATTACTGCTTTTATCAGATCTGATGCTTTGTGAGCTATGGTCAATTGTTCATTTATTATGTTATTCAAATAAATCACAAAAATAATTAAAAGCTTTAAATGTCGGTTTTTAGCATATTCAATTCAGAATTGTGTCTTATAAATTGAAGAAAAGTTAAAAGGATTAAAATCTTAAGTCCCGTTGAAGCATCGACAGCACAGCTACACCCCAGCACAAGTCTTACAAACAAACGCTATCGATATCAGCCCGTCACTAGGGGTGTAACCTGCCTTATTCCGGATAAGAATAAATACAGTGGTTCGCCGGCGGAATGTGCTAATACATCCTTATCGACTGACGCCCCTACACAGACGGGTTTATTTGTGCCATAGCACAAGGACTTTTAATTGGGATTTGTTTTCGTGTTAAAATGATATGTGAGAAAAGTTGAAAATGGCAGTATTTGATAAAATGTGAGTATGAGATCTGAATCAGGAACAGTCACTAAAGTAGTTATCAAATATTTAGATATAATTATCGCGGGGACGCGGGACTGTCTCGGGGTCGCGGGACTGTCTCAGGGTCGCGGGACTGTGTCGGGGTCGCGGGACTGTCTCGGGGTCGCGGGACTGTCTCAGGGTCGCGGGACTGTGTCGGGGTCGCGGGACTGTCTCGGGGTCGCGGGACTGTCTCAGGGTCGCGGGACTGTCTCAGGGTCGCGGGACTGTGTCGGGGTCGCGGGACTGTCTCAGGGTCGCGGGACTGTCTCAGGGTCGCGGGACTGTCTCAGGGTCGCGGGACTGTGTCGGGGTCGCGGGACTGTCTCGGGGTCGCGGGACTGTCTCAGGGTCGCGGGACTGTCTCAGGGTCGCGGGACTGTGTCGGGGTCGCGGGACTGTCTCAGGGTCGCGGGACTGTGTCGGGGTCGCGGGACTGTCTTCGGGTCGCGGGACTGTGTCGGGGTCGCGGGACTGTCTCGGGGTCGCGGGACTGTCTCGGGGTCGCGGGACTGTGTCGGGGTCGCGGGACTGTCTCGGGGTCGCGGGACTGTCTCAGGGTCGCGGGACTGTGTCGGGGTCGCGGGACTGTCTCGGGGTCGCGGGACTGTCTCAGGGTCGCGGGACTGTCTCAGGGTCGCGGGACTGTCTCAGGGTCGCGGGACTGTGTCGGGGTCGCGGGACTGTCTCGGGGTCGCGGGACTGTCTCGGGGTCGCGGGACTGTCTCGGGGTCGCGGGACTGTCTCAGGGTCGCGGGACTGTGTCGGGGTCGCGGGACTGTGTCGGGGTCGCGGGACTGTCTCGGGGTCGCGGGACTGTCTCGGGGTCGCGGGACTGTGTCGGGGTCGCGGGACTGTCTCGGGGTCGCGGGACTGTCTCGGGGTCGCGGGACTGTCTCAGGGTCGCGGGACTGTCTCAGGGTCGCGGGAGTGTCTCGGGGTCGCGGGACTGTGTCGGGGTCGCGGGACTGTGTCGGGGTCGCGGGACTGTCTCAGGGTCGCGGGACTGTCTCAGGGTCGCGGGACTGTGTCGGGGTCGCGGGACTGTGTCGGGGTCGCGGGACTGTCTCGGGGTCGCGGGACTATCTAACCATGACCCTGAGACGTAATGAGCTATTGAAGAAACACCGTGGATTTAAGACAGTACGAGTCTGACAGTCCATTCCGCTCTAGCCAGGGCGGGAGGATTTATACCTATATTTTGATTATTTTAGCATCTTAAAAATAATGAAGTGTGGTTGCATCTAAATCGAGATCAGTCTAGGGGTGATAGATATTTGTTTATTGTTTGTCATATTCTTAGAAGTCAGTAAGGGAACAGTGTATTAGGACGCGGCGTATGATGGCAAATCACACACTAAAGGCAAACTTAACACAATACTAACGTAGCGCAAGCGCTAACAGGACGCTATTTGTTAATGGCCGCTTACAAATGACGTCCTAATGGCGCTTGCGCTACGTTAGTGTTGTGTTAAGTATGCCTAAAGAATGTATGTCCCCATTATACCTCGCGTCCCCGTCTTATACACTGTTCCCCTATCGCATTAGCCGTGTTGATTCTCTTATGTTTTTTATCATGACTTCTGATGAAAGAAACAAGTTCTAGTATTAGCTTGCTACAGGCTGTATTATTATGTAGTCCTACGAACCAATGCACTTGTTTTTCTCATTTCTTGTTCGAAATCTGTCGGTCTTCTTCTTTGTAATATGAGGCTGTGGCTATCTTCTTGTATCAGAATTAATTAAACCGCTTCTAGGAACCCCAAAGACCCTTTCTTTTATCGTGGTAAAATCATCAAATGAGTCCTCCCACCCAGGGCAGGGCGGGAGGGACTGTCAGACTTGTACTGACTAAAATCCACGGTGTCCTTCAGTAGCCCTTTACGTACCGGGGTCACGGTAATCCGTTTGTCCTGCGACCAACCCCAAAGACCCTAGACTAATTTAGAGTAGTAAATACATTTGGAAATACCCTAGTGGTATAACCTACCAAAGGCTTCACGATTTAAAGCGTACAGCGTTCCAATTAATATATTTGACAGTAATCGATATGTAACGCGGAAACGATACTCGATAAAAACAAAAGGAGTTGATTCGAGGTCGATTCGGTTTCCTGGTGCGATACTCAAGTCTGTCCTCGTGGTGTCCTCTGATAGTAGACATGTTACTGATGTGTTAACTTAGAGGTTTTTAGTGATAATACGTTACTTTTATGCTGTATAAATTAAAGGGTCTGCTAAGTGGGTCAGATGGCTACATTACGTTTTATCACTTTCCCATTAAAATGCCATATCAAGATTTTTTGCTTGGAGTACAGGTATTTTTGAAATAGACGGTTTTTTTTTTCTTGAAACGATCGAATTGTCTCTTGTATGTTGTCCAAAACAAAGGGATATTTTTTTAAGCGTTTGTGTCTGAAATTTTCCGTATAAATGAGTTTGTTGTCTTTTAGTTGCATGCTAATGAGATAGCCGAGTGGTACGACCGTTGTATTCGTTGTATTCGATGTTGCAGGTTCGAACCCCGGCACGCACCAATGTCTTTTAGAATTCATGTGCGTATTATAAATTAATTATCACTTGTTAAAAACGGTGAAGGAAATCATCGTGAGGAAACCAGCACACCTGAGAGATTTTTCAACGGTGTGTGAAGCCATATCAGAGGCCTACGGGCGGTTTAAACTCTGACACCAGGTTGTTCATCAACCATACGACAAGAAGATGCTAATGTGCAACAAAAAATTATAACAAATGCAAAATTAAAATGACATATTAATTAAAGAACTGACGCTGGTCGTTGAAAAGTAAAAGAGTAATTACCTACTCGTATTATTGTCAGCGTAGAATCATGACCGACGAAATAAATGAAAGGAGATTTTTTGCACCTGTGGGGTTATTCGTGTAATGCCATGATTTGCGTCAAGCCTTAATAAGCTCATGCTGCTCTATTTTTTTTTAATTTAAAAAATACGAAAAGTGTCCCTAGTTTGTTCTTAAAATATTTTTCTCAATTACCTAAAAAATCTAATAAATTACTATCAGTTAAGGTTTATTGTAAATTAAATGATAAATATGACACCTGAATTAATAACACATATGATATGGGTATCTTGTGATGTGGGTCTGAAGGTATATTATATACACATACATTTTTACAGCCATGTTTGTCGGTGATAATTAAATTGATCGTATCTAGGCCTGGACGAGTGCGATAAACTCTGTTTGTGGTGTGTACACACTGGTACACCTTAAATTATACAAAACCAGTTAATTTTAGCCGTGCTTTCTATGGTCTTTCCTCACAATGAACGGTCAGATTATACTGGTTTCCATAATTTGATGTGTAGACACGTGTACCTACTACTGGGTTGATGTGTTTTTGGTTGAAGTGATCTTAATTATGTTTTATTATAAGGATATAAAATAAGAAAATAATATTATGAAAAAAATCAACACAAAAAAGTGTAAAATAACTTTTCTTTCGGTAGTCGGTGGCTTTGTTTTTTATTTAATTTACTTTTATCGCCGACTTTCGAAAGAAAAGATGATTTTTTACACATTTATGTGTTTGTTTTTATAAATAAAAAAGAATAGCGATACATTTTTAACAACCTATTCAATATTTATTGAAAGACATAGGTAGTTGACTTTGATCATCTAGACTCCTTTTTTATTTGTTTAACGATAGGCTCGCGTAGGTATGTTTAAACAAAAATTTAAATAAAATTACAAACTTGCTTCATTTATAATTTGAAAAAATTGAAAAATAATTTATGCTTTACCTTAAAAAAACGATCAAAATCGATCCGCTACCAACAATCGATTAAAAATCAACAAAACTAAAACGCACAACAGACATTTAACAACGAAATTACCTGATAATACATCTATTCTTGCAAACACAACCAAATACCGACCTTACTACTTTATTATACCATCCATATCACCTTGTCAGGATACCTTAGTCATCTCCAAAGTCAACTCAATTGAATCCGAACCTTATGTGGTGTGACATACAGTTTATATCAACTTGTACCAGTTATTTTGCCTGTTGCTTCGCCGGATATTGCTCGCTCTATCACCTCCCCAGCGCCCTCTAGTGAGAATTACCTTGTAATTCGCCAAATTACCCGCTGGTTCTTCTAATTAAATACTTTTCTTTGCGTTACCTTTCGACTGATAAGGGTTTTTGACCCGTTTTTGGCGGGAAATGAGGGTGATTTTAAGTTTACTAGGTTAGATTAGGGGTAGGTTATTTTTTTGGGATTTTGGGACGATTTTCTTAACGATATCGTGAAAAACAAACTATTTACTTCAATAAGGTCATTAAGGCTTTGACATACGCCAATGATTTTGAGCATTTGGCCTCGTTCTACCTTTTGAGGACGAGCGCGGATCGGTGAGACGAGTTGGACGCATTTTTAATTAATTATAACATAAATAATTGTAGCAGGAAATATTAATTTGTACTTACTCTTTTGATTAAAAAAAACTTAGAATAATATGGTTTCATTTGAACTATTTATGGGTGACTTTGTGTTTTTTCTTCGATATCATAACAATAGAAAAAATATGTCCAATACAAATTACCTATGCCATGTGACTTATACCATGCCCTGTAGATAAATATAACCAACTATTTTTAGACGCCTGCCGGGGTCGCGGGACCAACGAATTACCGTGACCCCGGAACGTAAAGGGCTATTTAGTCAGTACAATTCTAACAGTCCCTCCTGCCCGGCCCTTGGAGGGCAAAAAATATTTTTGACAACGAAAACCTGTTTCATCTGCATGCTTTTTTCGGAGAAGAGCCTCAAATACGCTTCAATCATTGCCTTGGAGGTTATAGTAGACTAAATAACCATCTTATATTATAAGAAAAAAACATAAAAATATCCTTAAATCCTCCTTAAAGTAACTGCCTACTCCAACTCCTCTCAAAAACCTACAAAACACCCCAAACCCGAGTAAAACCACGTCGCGAACCTAGTGTGGGGTAATAAACAACCCCAACTTCACTTTAAAACGTTATCTCTTGGTTGCAAGCCACCCCCGCGCCCCCTTCGCACACCCCGTCTGATAAACAGATATGAAACATTTTGATGTATGTAATTTTGTATGAAAATTGTCTTGACTATGAGATTGTGCCTACTATTAATAAATGGGTGTTTTGTCGACTTACTCGAGGCTTTAAAGTACAAGAAAGGAGTCTTTTTATATCGTCGTAACATCATGAAATGAATCCCTCCCGCTCCGCCCTGGTCCTATCCAGGAGGGACGGTCAGACTTGTACTGACTAGAATCCACGGCGATTCTTTAATATCCCTTTAAGTTCCAGGGCCACGGTTAACTGATAAGACAGTCCCGTGGTTCCAGGTCTGTGTGTTTGCATATATGAGTTTGAAAACTCATCCACGATACAGAAGTAATTCCAAGTAGTAAAAAAAAGAGTTACTGAGTCGCAGTAATTTAGTTTTTCTCATGAATCACTGGCCCAAGACTTCCCCACAAGAAAACTCCTTAACAACTTGAACATAAGGGAACAGTGTATAAGACGGGGACGCGAGGTATGATGGGAAATCACACACTTAAGGCAAACTTAACACAATACTAACCTAGCGCAAGCGCCAAAAGGACGCCATTTGTTAATGGCCGCCTGCAAATGATGTCTAGATGACGCTTGCGCTACGTTAGTGTTGTGTTAAGTATGCCTAAAGAGTGTATGTCCCCATTACACCTAGCGTCCCCGTCTTATACACAGTTCCCCTACATCACAACAAGTAGTAACACAGTTATCAGTCGTCACGCTCAATTGAGCTCTTAACGAGACACCTTTAAACACGTTCGCGAACGCCCGACTTTTTATCTCGTAATCGTCCGAGACACGGACATTTCGCTGCTCAATGATTACGTCATCATAAACTTTTAACGTATGCTGAGTGTGTTTTTTGGTTTGGAGGAAGAAAAAATATAGACAATATAGATAATTTTTTTGAAAACATCTTAGAAATTAGTATTAAAGTTTGAATAACCTGATTTTAAAGCCTCCGTGCAAATAGACATTTCCATTTTTTTAATAAGACATCTCATAAACATTTTCTACTAACTTTTTAGACCCAAGAATTCTGCATATATGTGTCAATTTTCATTACAGTAAATTGTGTCAGTAATTTCGAAAAATAAGGACTATTTGCATGAACTGCCTTACGACCGACAATATTATACTGTACCTATACCAGCGTTGTAGTTGTACACACTTTTGAAAACTTGCTTGTAAAAAAACTTGCTATTACCTAAAACTATTCTAAATAATTATGCCAATGGCAAATAGATTATAATTTGAAATGAACCATAGGTCCTAGCAATGAAAAATTAGACCCACAGTTATCAAGCTCAAAATGGCGGCAATGACGTCACAACAGAAATATTGCAACAGCAACGAACAGCAATTGCTTGCGGTATTTAGTAATCAGTTGCAGAACAGAGATAAGGATTTGTAAGTTTATGTGGAATTACATGATAACTTTGTAATCTTGATTTCATTGCAATCCATGTTTAGTAAGTATTAACTAAGTTTAAGTTACGGAAATGTTTCAAGAACTGGTGGCTTGAAGTGAGAGAAGTTCCACTGTGGGAATGAGATAGGGCGCTAGACGACTTGTATAGCTCTCACACACACACATATAGATGCCACATCCGTCCTCTTTTCAGATTTGACCAGATCCTAAAACACTTAGCAATCGACTAAAAATAAGTGATTTACCTATGTATTGTAAAGCTGTTGAGTCGTCAACAACCTAGGTGTTCCTTGCTTACGAAAACATAAGGAAAGAAGATATTTCCGTCTGAAATCGCAATCAAATCGCCTAAAAAGTATTAAAAAATAATGATAACCACCTTCGCAGCTTTCGCGAAGATCACCACGTTTACCACGACATACACCCCCGAAAAAACATCTAAAACGCCTATTAGAAGCGTACCATAAACTTCCATTCACCTAAGCCTATTCAAAAATTCACTCGAGTGAGTTTAAAAACGTCCTTATTCTGTAAAAGGTGCGATATAGCCGAGTTTATCGTCACGCGCTATTTGGCGAGACCGACCGGCTCGTTCGAACTAACGAGGCACATCTACATCGCTGATAGCACGCTTTGTGATCGTAAACTGTAGAATTTTTCTGTTTTATCAAATAGGTATGGTTTTTAAGGCATATTGGGGCTATTGAGTGGTTTTAACAAAGTTATTGGGAGTTTAGCCAGTTATATACATAGTTCGGTAGATTCTCGCCATTTTCTCATAGGTAGGTATAAGCAAAAACTATAGAATGCAACGAACTACAATATGTACAATACTTTCTGTCGTGCACGTTCTTAGATCAAGCCATAAACGAATGTTGGTTGAAAGTAAGTACCACGCACTTTACTTTTCGGTCAGCGTTATATTGTTTTAAGGGCAGAACACCTGCCATCATTAATGTTTTTGTTAATTTGCGGAATGTAACTGAAAAGTACAGTAATGTAAAGAGATTCTTATGTATTTTATACAGCCAACAACAATAACGTTATTTCGTCTACAAATCCAATACCTAGGTAATTTTATCCCCCCCTACACACCACCTCGATTTTGACCAACCCTCCATCGATACAGTCCTTATCGCACCACCTCGCGGAACAAGAAATATTTCATACGAGATTACTCGTGAGAAGGGCCTATAGATTGATCACAGGTGACATTATCGCATTAATACCCGCGCGGCCGCGAGCTGCGAGAAACGAGTTCCGATCGAGTAACGATAGTAATTGATACCTGACGCGTGATCGAGAATCGAGAATCGATTCCGGCAATCGTTTTGACGTGAATCGGGCAGCGTTGAATTTCTCAGTGATTGATTTGTATGTAAATCGATTTAATGGTAGCCGTTTGAATTTTATTTGGTTTAAAGTGATGGTTATCTGGTAGTTGTCACATTGTTTTGGGGGTTTTATAAATGTTGAACCAACTTCGCTTTAAAAAAAGAAGAGTTGACAAACATGTTTATGGTATAGCCTCTGCGGACGGTGAGCAATGGATAGCTTGTCGTCTGATCAGGGTCCATGCCCGAGATGATGGTATGTCGTGTTCCACGTACGTTGCAAAGAACTGCCAACAATCTGATGGGGTCCAAACAACTGCCGGGGTCGTGGGACAGTCTACACAGGCTACCGTGACTCTGGAACGTAAAGGGTAATTGAAGTAGCACAGTGGAATTTTGTCAGAACGAATCTGACAGTCCCTTCTGTTCCTACCAAGGCGGGAGGACTTATTTGATGATTTTACTACCGAAAAATAACGTATGGACGACTACGAACTTTCGCATTTATAATTTTAGTTAGGATGGCCTTACTAAATGAAACTTTGCAGTCCTGAAAACAGTAACTTACATTATTTCTATCTTTAAAAAGAACATAAAAGCAGTTCGCTCGAGGAAACATAAGTAACTTCCTGATAATACAGACGTGAACATTTCATCTGAACTCCCAATTCCCTCAAGAGATAACGCCTTATCTGTGAATTACGAATACATACATACTCTTTGGTATCTGGAGCTGATTTCAAAAGATTTTCTTTTTACTTACACTTTGACTTGCTATGTATAGAATAAGAGTGGAAAGCTGGCGTGCTTCGTTACATATTTGAAAAATTACTTATTTATTCATCTTGTCCCTTACTATAACAGATAAACTGTGATAAAGAAATATTGTGACGTCATACATAATATGCTTTTTTACACTTGCACGCTCTAAAAAAATATCATATGAAACTAGCAGTCAATAAGTATAAATAACTAAGAAAAAGTTTTTGAAAATTTATTTGAACAAAACATTATTTATTAAACGTAATTTTCAAGTGACTACTGACAGATTTTTTCGACGACGTTTTTTTGGAGTAAAAACTTCTTTGGCGGCGTTGTGCTCTTTTTTTGGAATGGGTAAAAAATGTTAAACTCGCGTCAGGACACGTGACCTGATCGAAAATTCGTAAGACGGCGCAGGGCGCTTGCACGAACGTTTGTGTGTGTTTATTACTATTCAAGTTCTCACTTCTGCCGGCACTCCCAGAGAGCAAACCGTCGTTTTTTTAATATGTCCTCACTTCATGCTGGTCGTGGTCTCAAAGAGACTACTACTCATTACTACCACGTTGATTCAGAATTTTAGGGGTCACAAGCTAAACTCCTCTCGCCCAGGGTGAGAAGAGAGGGACTATTAGACTCGTACTGGCTAAAATCAACGGTATTCAATAGTCCTTTACGTTCCAGGATTACGGTTACCTAATTAGACAGGTCTCGCCACCACAAGCTAGTCTGGGTTTATTCGTGGTGCCATGGAAAATACTTTAGTGGGATATTTGGTTCCTAAGGAGTTTCATATACCCTCAAAACAAAAAGTACTAACAGCCATGCTACTGCAACTCATATTTTTCTGTTTCTCCACGGTCGCGGGACTCTCGAATTACTGTGACCCCGGTACGTAAAGGGTTATTGAAGGACACCGTGAATTTTAGTCAGTACTGACAGTCCCTCCCACTCTGCCCTGGGTGGGACGACTCATGTGATGATTTTACCATGTAAAAAAAAACAATCTGTTTCTCCATGATCAGCAGTTCTCACCTCATGGGGAAAAGGATAAATAATTTAGTATGATCCCCGGGTGGAGATAGCCAGTCAGAACAAAGGTAGGGCGCTATCGCGAGCACCAGCCTTCGCCCGCCCGCCCTCTGAGAACTTGTCCATTTTCACGTACGATACGTCACGTGATTTTTTTGAGATATCTTAAATTAAAGATCTTTTTAATAGTGTACCTATAAATGATATAGAATAAATAGTTTTTTTTTTAAAGATGGATAGATTTTCTAAGGAATGATATGAAAGAAAAAGGAGTTATTAATACTGTGATATTATGGGTCTGAGGGGGAGGCAGAGAAGAAAACGTGTTGCGCTGACCACGAGTAAAATTGGATAAGAGCAGGAAGATGATGATGATATTGTTTTAAATTACATTTCTTTTCAAAATATTCTCACATATTTTTACAATAAACACATTCCATTTTTATTAGATTTTTCTTTGTTACTGGCACAAAAAAATACAACTTCGATTAGCGACAGTAGCAGACCGACAATAGTAATAATCATCTATTGTTTTTATAAGTAACATTATTCCTCGCTTTCTTGCAATCTGTGGCAGTGAATTCGTGAAATGGGATGGGAGTAACACTGTAACAGGAAACCGGGGCAGCGCGCACTATTTGATTTGACCAATGAACGCGCTTTGGTAGACTTGTCCGTCAGATGTTATCAATCAATTTTCGAGTACCAAAATAAATAAACGTTTTTCGAGGTCTCTCTTTAGATGGGTGACCGAAGCTGATGAAATGTTAGAGGATACTCTTCATAATGCGACTAGGTACGGTGACATTCGACAGCGCGTTGTGTTCGACGGTGCGTTGTGTTCCACGCGCGCCTCAAAGAGTGTCAGCATAGTGACGGGGCCTGTAGAGGGCCTAAGCCTGCCGGGGTCGCGGGACTCACAAATTACTGTAACCCCGGTACGTAAAGGGCTATTGAAGGACACCGTGGATTTTAGTCAGTACGAGTCTGACAGTCCCTCCCGCTCTGATGATTTTACCACGTAAAGGAAAAAAAAGGAAATCAAGTCTAATGGAAACAAACACACTCGACTGAGGGTGAGCAAAACTCAAGGTAAATGAATCTCTTATGAAAATGTGATACAATGTATTACCTACCGATAGCCGGAGAGATAAGGAGATGATTGAGCGAATGAAAGACGGGTCGACTGCCATCGAAAGGAAACGCTGAGCGGAAAAAATAGTATAGCTTTAGTTGATAAAGGAAGGTTGCCTTAATATTTGGAGTAGACGATAGGTAATTATTTGGGAGAATTTTTTTTTTGTGATGTTCATTTACAATGCGGTGAATTGAGATAACGATACGTTGATAAAGAGAAAATAAATCTCTTAGAAAGTACGAAAAAAAGGTAACAAACAAACAAACCTACTTTCTTATCATAATAGTTAGGACTTGGATTAGGATGCACATGATGTACATTCGGATAAGGACAGAAGAGGAATATAGCTACATAGTTTTAATTGCCGGATCTTCAAAACGAAAATTCAAATAATTGAATTTTTGAATTGAAATCGAAAACATGAGCAAATTGCTCTTAATCCAATGCCTACTAATCCAAATCTGTAACCATAACATAGATACCTGAAAACTGGGCCATCCAACCGATAAATACACCCAAAAGCCATCTAATCATCAGGCCAGCAAATCAAAAATCAACCGCAAAGTCGGAACTATTATCTATTACCAGACAATTACACCGATCGGAGATCTTTAGCCCCCTGATACCGGGAGGCGTCGGGGTGAAACTGGGGTTGGAAGCGGGTTGAATGGGGGTGAAAGTGGGGGGGTGTTATCAGCGATTTTCGCGCCATTACCCGTCGCGATACAGTCGGCACTCTATGCACAACGCGTTAAGTTTCTATTTAATTGATGTGGCACAGGTAGGCTTGAGTCAAGTAGCTTTTCATGTCCATCTAAGTTATTTATGGTCGTTTAAGTTAGTTGGAAGAGTGACAAGTGGAGGGTTTGGGGATAAGTTGGCGATTTTGAAGTGATTTGAGTGAATTAAGGTGTTCTGTAAGTGTTTTTCACTGATGGATGATATAAAATTTGTGTTGTAATTGAAAATAAATCCTAAACACAGGTTACTTTTTCAATTTACTGACGATATACGACATGTTATAACTTTCTGTTTCCCAAGTATTTTTGACAGTTAAAGCAAAATGTTCATTTGATTAGACCGACCTGTTTTGTTATTTTTGGAACTTCAAGAATGTAACACAATCATAAGCATTGGAGCAGTAAGTTGTAGAAAAGCTTATGAATTAACTTTTATATTTGAATATCATTCTAGGATGGAATAGAATATATTTCCTGTCTCTTTACACTACATTTTTAAAACAGTTGTTTAAAAAAAAAAACTAGTTGTAAAAGAACTCTGTTTTTCCATAAATGTCCTTTTTGGTTAGATAATTTTATATTATAATTCATTTTTTTTTATTCAATTCGTCAATTATGACGGCACGATTAGCGCAGTGGCTGAGCAATTGGACTACTGTGCAGTGTGTCGCCGGTTCGATTCCCGCACGGAACAAATATTTGTATGAACTACAAGTAGTTGTTCCGGGTCTGGGTGTTTGTGTATGTAAACGCACCCACGACACAGAAGAAATTCCCAGTGTGGGGCAACGTTTAAAAAAAAAGTGAACTGGATATGGCTTAGCACGTAATTAATTGAGATATTGAAATAATTTAAAACTAAGACCAAGAAAGCAGTTTCTTGGTCTTAGTTTTAAATTATTTCAATTATTTCAATTACTTTTTACTTACAGGTGCGCAGGCACCTGTAAGTAAAAAGTAACAGATCGTCTAAACCACTGATAAGCAGGTGCTTATCAGCTACATAACAGTATCCGATAACACAATAGTGCAACTAAGTAATGTAACGTCTGATCGCACGCCGATACGGCACGCCTGCCTAAACGCGCTTAAACTTGTTGATTCACTGCTATACTTAACTCAACTATGTAGTCACTTGAACGGGAGTAGTATGTTGAAGTTCATGTTTAGAGGGTGCACTATCAGGAAGTCTGAGCGATGAAACTTAATTTATTTATTTATTTGATCTCCAACAGAGACTTTTTTTTATTTTTACGTGGTAAAATCATCAAATGAGTCCTCCCACCCAGGGCAGAGCGGGAGGCACTGTCAGACTCGTACTGACTAAAATCCACGGTGTCCTTCAATAGCCCTTTACGTTCCGGAGTCACGGTAATTCGTACAGTCCCGCGACTATCTCCAACAGAGGCTACACAATTTCATGCAATTTTGATTTAAGCAGGGGACAATACAAGTGTGGGCTTCCAATTATAGCAGACCACATCAGTCACTTATAATCTAGGTAAGTACATTAAATTTGACAAGCTAAAATAATTAATTCAAATAAATCATAGAACACTAAAATTATATAATCAAATTTAATTAAATCTATTGTTTAATTAAATTAAAGAAATAATACAAATGAACAATACAAAAACATAACAGTCATACAAGAATAATAAGACAAAATAATAATACATAATAATACAAAATATCACGTAATGCGTTATGTAGGTCTTTTTTAAACTTTGACAATTTACATGTAGGTAATAAACGCTATCATGATTTCTGTAGAGCAAAAGGTGTCATTATTAAATTATTTTTACAAGATTTTATTTAGTTTCATCTGTCTCGTTGTCATTAATTAAATCTTGCAAATTTTTCATCCACTTCCCGGTTTCTGATTAATCAGAAAATTTGGCACGTATATGTATATTGCGTGACAATGTAATATTATGATAACATGGAGCTGATCTGATGATGGAGCTAGAAGGTGGCCATAGGAACTTTGTAATAAAACACCACAACACCATCAAGCTTAGACTCGTTTGATTCGTCTTGACGAGTACTTTGTCTGTCGTAAGGTTTTTTTATTTCACAATAAGAGCTTGTTTATAAAAAGAACATAATATGTAAGGGAACAGTGTATAAGACGGGGACGCGGGGTAAGATGGGAAATCACACACTTAAGGCAAACTTGACACAATACTAACGTAGGGCAAGCGCCAACAGGACGCCATTTGTACGCCGTTTGCCGCTTGCAAATGACGTCATGATGACGCTTGCGCTACGTTAGTGTTAAGTATGCCTAAAGAGTGTATGTCCCTGTTATAGCTCGCGTCCTCGTCTTATACACTGTTCCCCGTTTTTTTACATGACTAACTTGTTTGTTTGAACTTTTGAAGACCCCGTTTTTCGGTTTTTTCGCTATTTTTCTGAAACTTCCTAACATGACCACTCTATACCTTTTCGTTACTTGGTCTACTAGCCTACAAAATGTCCAGAAAGAGACGCATATTAAGGTACATTAATACATCTCAATATTAATTAACCAAACACAAATAAAGATTAAATAATAATATATTGAAACAATAGTGTTATTTCAATTACTAAGCTGCCATATTGCGTCATATATTACTTAAAATAGTTATCGAGCATAATTTATCGGCCGACTGGCAGACGCAATTCAATATATTGAGTCATTATCTATATTTGTGACTCAATAATATCAATGTCTGTCTGTGGCGACTTGCTACTGTAATGCTGTTGAGATTTTGATTGCGTTTTATCGGGGGATAGAGGGCTTTTAGCGTGTCGGGAGTAGCTCGACCTTTATTTGTGCAGAACTAGCCTTTGCCCGCAGTTTCGCTTGTCTTAATTTAATTTGACAAGTTCGTGCAAGTGGCACCACCTATTACACAGTCAGACAGTCCCTCCCACCCTGCCCTGGGTGGGAGGACTCATTTGATGATTTTACCACGCTAAAAAAAAAAGCAGAGCGGGAGGGACTGTCAGTCTCGTAGCAAGTAAAATCCACGGTGTCCTTCAATAGCCCTTAACGTTCCAGGGTCACGGTATAACGTGAGTCTTGCGACCCCGGCAGGCTTTGGCCCTCTAGAGGGAGCCCCGTCATTTTGCGGACACTCTTTGAGGCGCGCGTGGAACACATCGCGCCGTCGACGCGAGCATGGTCCATGGTCGGACAGCGAGTTGCCCAGTACTTGTTGCCCGCATGCCTGCTGCTCTTGTCATTAGGCATATTTTGTGGTTTGCAATAGTCTGCTGGTTTTAAGATACGTGAACTGATTCAGTACACTATGGTTACTCATTGCGTGTACACGATTGCAGAATGATTTGTGATTCATTTTTCCTCGTTGAATATCTTACTTGGCTTTATTTTATAGTATAACTTGCTGTTGACTTCCCCTCCCAGTAACAAAATGAATTGGTTCAGCCGTTTTGACGTGAAAACAGAACAAACATACACGATTTCGCATCTATATTAGTAGGGATACATTTTTGTCTTTGACCTCCACCTACTTGATAAGTATTTCGGGTTTGTATAGCCCTTTACGCACCAAGGTCACGGTAATTGGTGAGTCCCACGACCCCGGCAGGCTTTGGCCCTCTACAGAGGGTCCCGTCATTACGCTAAAACTCCTTGAGGCGCGCGTGGAACACAACGTGCCGTCGACCCGGGCATGGTCCATGGTCGGACAGCGACTCGCCCATTACTCGCCGCCCGAGCACAAGATCTATTCATTGAAAGTCTAACCTCAAGAATTGCCGTGCTCAGATCTTGGAGCATTTCTTGTAGTTCTGAAGAGGATGTGGCGAAAATCACAATATCATCGGTTGTTTGTTTATGTGACTTTATATGCTTGTAAATAAGCAGATTGCACAAGAGAATATCTTAGCGTTTTACAAAAATCACTACATATTATAAAACAAAGTCGCTTCCTGCTGTCTGTCCCTATGTATGCTTAGAACTTTATAATTACACAATGCATTTTGGTGCGGTTATTTTTAATAGATAGGGTAATTCCAGAGGAATGTTTATATGTGTATAATACTTAATATGGCAGAGATATACACCTGTGCGAAGCCGGGGCGGGTCGCTATATATTTATAAAGTAAATTTGATGTGCTGGCGTTTTATTTACCAGTATCTCACCTGATGGTAAGAGATGATGTGGTCGACGGTGAAGCTCACTTGCCTTGAAGTAACACTCTAAACAGAATCTTTCATAAGTATATCGCCACACTCATCTTTAGCGGTATACACTACACATACAGTGATTGAAAAATACATGGAGGATTAACTTCCATGTTTATAACACCACTTACAACCACCAGCACATTTACACTACAATCCTTATCTCACCTCATCCCACAATCTAGAAACATCTATAAAACTCGAGTGATCCGGGAAATAGCGGTTCGAACCGGTTATGATGTACTTATATCTGAATTTACAGGTGTTTAATGCAAACTGTCTTGTAGCCGCCATGTTGGTAACGACGTGTGACGATAATTTTTATTGTAATAGACGCTTGAAAGAGAGAGTCAATGGGTAGCCACAGAAGGGACACTACTTTGAATTTTTATTAAAAGTTCTGTCCTCGTCATTAGTCTTCACCGCATTGGTCGAGGTTGTAAATTATCCCACGCGAATGTAATACCTACTTACCGGGGTAAAAGATATCCTTTCTGTTAATCAAGGTTATAAATGGTCGGTGTGTCAATTTCATCCAAATACTTTTATAGGGCGTTTGTGTATGTGAGTATGTTTGTAAACGCACCCGCGATACAGGAGAAAATTGTAGTGTGAGGCAACATATTAAAAAAAAATATTTTGTGCGAAACAGTAACAAGCATTCATCCATACATCTATCCTCTGAACAACTGAGAGAAAGTCAGATGACTATGTGGGCCAGTAATTTGATCAGTAGTTAAGTAAACAATTTGTTAAAATGCTACACATTATTAAACGGGTTAAAAACGTAAATAATTTTAACAAATAGTTTAACTTTTGGTCAAGCAACGGAATATGACAAAGTAGTTCCTTCATCATTCATACTTTTTTAACAAATGGTTTAATAAATGTAAGGGGACTTAACAAATTGTTAATTTAATTAATGATCAAACAACGCAGCTTTAGAGACGGAAAATTACAAAAAAAAAGTAGAAACTCAATATCTGACTGAAATCAGAAAGAAATAATACGTTTTTTATCTATTAATTATTCAAAAATATATCAAAATTCAAAGTTTCTTTAGAAATGAATAATAAAAGAATTAGTTTACTAAGTTACAATCAAGTTCGAAACGTTTTGTATTGTTTTAATTCCCATTTATTTAAGCAAAATCCTATTTTAAATTAATAAATAACTTTCAAGTACAAGTTGCACTGAAGACAATGGAAGATAAAATCTGAGTCTGTGTTTATCACCAAGAAGGTAGAAATAGACAGAGTTATCTTATCTTTATCTTATCACGTGTTATCAGTATTTACTGTCTTAACAGATGGCTGATATGATTGTAAATATTTACTTTTCTTATCAAGATTTTAGTTTTAGTAGAAGAATCTCGAGTGAGATAAAGAGATTGTTTGGTGTGTTTCACGCCTATTACAAAATGGACAGTTAACAGTGGTGTATGACAACAAAGATCATGAGTTGTTTTGCCATTTACCTATTAATAGAAAGTTTAAATCTTCGGGCTGCTGTTTAGTAAAAATACCTAATCCAACATTACCAGACCTGGGAATTGAATTCAGTGACTTATAATCACAGCGACCACTCTTGTGATCACCAGGCTATCGAAATAATTATGATGAGAATCAAAGAGTAGTTATTATAATATTCTAAGAGCGAGTTGTTTGAGCACTAGTTAAACTAACTATTGTTAAAATCCCATAAATTTTTAACAAGCGGTTAAAAATTTATAGGATTTAACAAATAGTTCAGTAACTATTGATCAAAACCTCACCCTATGGAGTATTAAATATTTGTTGAAAAAATAACTGATTTTCTTATTAAATCCCATTCCACAATAAACCTAAGTATGTGCACTTTATTTATTCAACAACTTATTATTTCTATCACTGCCACTCAATTTGTAAAGCAATGACTACAAACATAAAAATTAAAAACATCATGCCGTCTCTATCATCTTCAAATTATTGATAGAGACAAAGAAAAATGTAAAACGCGTATATCAAGCTATACATTTCCAGTATATCTTGACATCGCTTTGTCTGACTTTCCCGTACAAGGAACGGTCAACATAAACTGTTTTTTTTTATTTATAGCTTAAAAGTTATACAATATCCAGCATAATTTGACCTCTCTTTATGTGAACTTCACTTACAATAGCAGTTTTTGTATGATTGGTGAAAAGTTCGAAACCGAAAAACATCATCATTAGACTTATCAATAAGTAATTTCTATTAAGTTAATAATCTATGGTTTTACTTTTTGTTAATGAAGTCAATTTTAACAGTCAAATAAATTTAATTTTATTATTATAAGTTACCGGCTTTCTTAATTGATTTTAGCTTCTTGTAAATTAGTCAAGTTATTGACATCTTTATGACCCATGTTCTTTTATAACTTTTAAATAAATAGTTTATGGTTATTTTTATGAACGTTTTGATATTACTTTAATACGTAATTATAATGCGATTTATGGATGTAGGTATTTTACTAAATCCAGGCAAAACATATGTGGGTGACATTTAGGATAGAAATTGATTTATATGCTTGAATAAAATATAGATTACTTTTTATCCCAGTATTAAATTGCTGTGGATATTTTGTGATGATAAAAGCTGGTACTTTAAAAAAGTGTCCTTACTCTATTTTTTAATAAACTTAGTCTTTGTGTTGAGAGAACTATACGTTCATCTCCGGATGCAAATTTTAATTTTATCGATATCAACTTAGATATCGATGAGTCGATATTCCCAACACTACAATGTAAAGTCTATGTTTCGCAGTAATAAGATATGGTTTATAAATGTATACTCGTATAATTAATTTCATAATAATGATTTTCTGAATGGTCAGCTGCGGTTTTATGCTACATTATGGATGTAAAATAATCAAATGAGTAAGTTCTCTCGCCCTGGGTGGACCGGAAGGGATGTCAGACTTGTACTGGCTAAAATCCACGGTGCTACTCATCAGGTCACGGTTATCTGATTAGACCCTGGACAGAATGCCACCTGCTGGGAGCCCTTCGCCTCGTACACTGTCATATATCTGGTCATACACTTTGGTATCATAGACTGTCAGATAATCTCTATTATCTTAATTTTACTAATCCAAATTAAAACCAAAAACATAATCCTAAAAGCCTTATCATCCAAAAACATGAACACGAAAGTGATCAGCGATCTAAAAGTTATGGCTTGAAATCCGCCACAGCCGGGAATCGAACCGGCAACAAAGGCGGCGACACCTCCGCCCTTATATTTATTGCAAATTATGAGCGTTATCCGCCGATCTTCAGCACTCGATAATGGACTTCATACGGACGGTAGGATAGAGTGGATAAGACGGGTAGGATGGTCCGTCGCGTCGTCATTATTTTTGTTACGGGGAATGTGTTTCCAGCTATACGTAGAGCACTTTGCGCAGAGGCAATATCGTAACCAATGAGGTTAATCCGAGGTGCGATTATTGCTAGTTGAAAATTTTTGGTCTCCGGACTGAACGAATTACCGTGACTCTGGAACGTAAAGGGCTATTGCAGGACACCGTGGATTTTAGTCAGTACGAGTCTGATAGTCCCTCCCGCTCTGCCCTGGGCAAAAAAAAAGCTATACGTAGTTGGCATGCGGACGGCGAGTATCAGGCGACCTGCTGCCCGAGTCATGGACCATGCTCGGATCAAACACGCGTCGTGTTCCACGCGCGGCTCAAAGAACTGTCAGCAATCTGATGGTGCCCCCCCTTAAAGGGCCAAAGCCTGCCGGGGTCACGGTAGTCTCATCGGGAAACCGTGACCATGAAACGAAAAGGGCTATTGAAGGATCACCGTGGATTTTAGTCAGTACAAGTCTGACAGTCCCTACCGCCCTGACAGATTTAGGTAGGTTGATATGCTGGCGTCTGTACCAGCTAGTAGGATAAAACAGAAGTCCTCAGACATGAGACGAAAAAACACCTTCAGGTACACATTGCTTTCAGATTCTTTCGAAGAACAAAATACATGAACTCACACTTTAAAAAAAAACAACTGAAATATAGACTCAATTTGATTGAAAAGAAATTCAAGACTATAAATCTGTTGTAAATCCCAAGGTAGCTCCCAAGTAAATTATCCGAACAAATTAATTGTCAGGTCCGCCCTAATCGAACATGGCCGGCCACCTCAAAGCTATTGACAGAGGCGGCGTAACGTTGATACCAGCTGATTTATTCGCCATTACACCGGCCTTAACTGATCGCCAGATTATTGCGATTTTTATTCAACCCCTAACGACCCCACGGCGAATGTCTACTGAATGGGGAACAGGTATTATTATACTATTATGTTTTGCTTTTTTGAGTTGGTATGTCTATGAGTTTATATCAAACGAGTGACACGAGCTTCGCACAGGTAACTGTTATAAATGTTTGGAAAGATATTTGTCACTCAATATATAATACCTTTACCCGGGCTAGAATGATGATGGGGAAATCATGGTAAAACTTTTCGTAACAATTTGAAGATTAACAGACTGAAATGATTCTGTCCAAGGGTTTTTAATTATGTGCTACGTATTTTTTTTAAGTGGCGATGACAGTGCGGGCATGCGGGCAGCGAGTAATGGGAAACTCGCTGTCCGACCATGGACCATGCCAACGACCCCGGCAGGCTTTGGCCCTCTACAGGGGGCCCCGTCACTATGCTGACACTCCTTGAGGCGTGCGTGGAACACAACGCGCCGTCGCAACTTCTACTTGATAAAAATAAGAAAACAATCTTTCTTATCCATTAATTGTTCGAGAAAACCCTAAAACTAGGCCAGGGCTATCACTTGTAACAGTTTCTATTAATATCCATGATTGTACGATCAAACGGGACCACACGCAAACAGTAATTCTTTTCTCGTATCAGTAATGCGAGTTGCAGACATTTCTCAACCGTTTGATAAAAATAAACGAGTCAAAACACGTTATCAATGCTAGGTAATGTTCATTATGTTCTTAGAATGTGTGCTGTTCTCTATGTGTGAAGTGGTGGAGACTTTACAATTGACAGCAGCGCGCGATGTGTCAGAGATGTGATCTAACTCGGGACGGTATGTCAATATGCAAAATTTTAAGAACATAATGTACATTAGATACACCCATCTGCCTAGCCTTTTCCCAACCATATCGGGGTCGGCTTCCAGTCAAACCAGATGCAGCTGGATATCTGTATTTTACATGGAGCAATTGTCTGTCGGACCTCCACAACCCAGTTACTGGGTAATACGATACCCCATGGTAACACTGGTTGTCAGACTTTAGAGCTTCTGACTAACAGTAACGACTGTCAAAGATCTACAAATTTTAGCCGGGACCAACCGCTTTACGTGCTTTCCGAGGCACGGAGGAAACTCGCTATGACAGACGGTCACCCATCCACAGACCAACACCGGCTTAACCCGGAAGAGCCCTTAACCAGCCTGGGCGGCTGTATTTATTTAGCCACGAGCTCCTCTCGATTACAACATAATGTTCATTAGATAAGATCTTCAAAGTCCCTCAATAGTGTGGCGACTGAGAGGCGCATAGAACGTACTGCGTTGTTGTAGCGTCGGTTTTTGTTAGTTGGTAACCAGAACTTGAAGTTATAAGGGGCAATAAGCTCTTGGATCATGGATTGTTCGAAAGTGTTACCGCGGTACTGCAACGCAAAAGGCATTTGAATGAACACCGACTTTAATTCAGTAAGAGTCTGGTCACGCTCCACGTCCGGAAAACTTTAATAAACGTCAGTTTTCTGTTGTTTTTGTTACGAAATTCTGTCACCTAATAATTTATAATGTACTTTACTTTCTAATATGTTGACTATGTAAACAATTTTTTTCATAATCACCTAGAAACGGCCGCCTCCTAAAATGTGGCTGGACGAGTTAGACAAATCAAACAACCAGTGGTCTACCAGAAGCCCAACACGGGAAGAGTTGGAGGTGATGTATTGCCCAGCGGTGGTATAACGTAGACTAAAAATAACCTAAAAAACCCCTAAAGAACTGATCTCAAAACCTCAACTCAAACAGAAGAATCTCGATAAGGGTCATGTCACCTCAAATAGGTAATTAAGTGAGTGTATTTACAAATAAGGCTAGGTCGATAGTCACTTTCTCTTTATCAAGCAATAACAACATTATCGGGGACAATGCACTATCGCGCTGCAACTTACATCGCGGTCTAGGGCTGTGTGTACTGACCTTTTTGTACAGGGGTGGTTTTTTTCCATGACGACTGAAATTAAAAATTATAAGCCACTTTATAATCCGCCAAAGATACGCTATGTGATGTTCACATGGTCGCGAGGCTCACGAATTACCGTGACCCCGGAACGCAAAGGGCTATTGGAGGACACCGTGGATTTTAGTCAGTACGAGTCTGACATTCCCTCCCGCTCTGCCCTGGGTGGGAGGACTCATTTGATGATTTTACCACGTTAAAAAAAATGCGATGTTCACATTGGGCACCCGCTGAAATGGCACCTAAGCTATTCGATATGGCATCTATCAAAATTGTTCACTGGTGACCTAAGTAACGCTCTCTAATATAATAAGTACATAACACCATGAATGTATGCATGTCTAGTACATTTGTTTGTTACTCTAATCTCTACTGATTTTTATAGATTTTTTCCTTTTCCAAAAAAAAAATATGGGATTTTTTTTTAAATAGTACGATTCGTCCTAATATGAATAGATTTCGAGATCAAAAACTATTCCACTTACCCTGCAAAAAATATTGGTAGTAGCCGTACGAGGAATAGATTAGGTGCGATTAACTCAGGTGCCATTTCAGCAGATGCCAAATGTGGGATACCTCGCTGTGTGTGACATCTGTGGTGGGGACTGCAAATCGACCACAGCGCGTGATGCGACAGATATGTAAACTAACTCGGGACTCTCGAGAGTAATGTCTGTCAAGTTTTTTTTAAACGTTGCCCCATGCTAGGAATTTGTCCTGTGTCCTGGGTGCGTTGACTAACATTAAACTCAATTACACAAATGCCCAGACCCGTGACACACTACGCAGCAGACGATCGCTCAACCACTTCGCCAACCGTGTCGTCGAACTTTGAACTTTGTGAGAGTTGTTGTTGGCTGTTATCCACCACTTTAGCTTTCACATCAAGTCACTGAATTTTTGCTTCAGGACACACCGATTTCCTAACGAAGTTCTCCTTCATCGTTTTTCAAAGCAGTATTATTGAAATAAATTACACAAAATAATGTGCTTGGCTGGCACAGATGTTATAGCATATGCAATAGCCCTTTACTTTCCAGGGCCACGGTTACTTGATGAGACTGTCCCGCGACCCCGGCAGGCGTCATATTGCTGACAGCTCGTTGAGGCGCGCATGGGACACGACGCACCGTTGGCGTCGACCCGGGAATGTGCCTGGCTGGCACAGTAACGTGAAGATTGGCAGAAGCAATAGAGACATATTCCCAGTACTGGATGTAATCAGACTGTGTTGTACTGTAGATTTTTTTGTCATTTGAAAGAATCAAAGTATAAAAATCACCCAGGTGTATGAATTTTCCATCAATAGTAAGAAATCTTTAATATCAAAAAGGGGATATGCTATTAAGGTGTCTTTTCTTTTTATGTAAATTTTTGGTACTCCACTTGGATTGGTCAAAATAATGTCACCTTGTTAAGCCCTGTGCTTTGCCTTTCTTCAAAGAATCGCAAAAACAAAGTACATCTTAAAAACTGCATTTCATCTCGCCACCCCTGCATATCTAGCGAAAGTGCACGTCGCCGATATCGAACAATGTGACTCGGACGATAGCGTAACGTGATCGCGGCGTTATCGCAGCGTTATCGCAACGTTATCGCGGCGACTCGGATACCGTGCTGTTGTTTGTACTAGCACTGCGCTTTGAATACAGTGTAGGGCAAAAATTTATACCATTTTGTTTTCGCCGTCTGGAAGAAAGTGTATGTCTTTATCAGTTTGTCTGGTCGTGATACTGTTGTTGGTTTGTTGAGTTATGTTTATGTGGTTTAAATGTTTATATTGTAACTGTTGTTATGTATAAATAATTGATTTTTGTTAGATTGTGATGGATATTTGGGATATAGACGAAAATTGTTACGTTGTAGATTAAAAATTTGTTCAAAGTAGGGCAAAATCATTGGTAGGCTACCCAACAATGGAGGAGTTTGTGGTATATGTCGAAGGTATATAATAAAGTTATACGAAGGTATATAATAAGTTTAAATTAAATCAATGTACACAATACTTGAACTAACAAAGATTAGAGAGCTCCTAAATTATTGCCGTTTTTTTCTATTATGAATGGATAACCAAATAAAAGATAAGTTGAGTAGGGGCATTAAAATCCTTCAGTATTTCTTTTTCCTTTTGTTTCTACTCTAAAGTTCTTGAAAACAGTCAATACACACACTAGATGACGAGTTCGCATCGAACCCACTTCTCTTATGCCCCGGGACCCCAGCTACGGGGCCACTTTAAAATTGCTATCAACTCGGTTAATAAAAATTCGTGATAGAGAAACCTGTTTAACCTCTTCTTCTTTTTTCAAACCTTCTTTACAAAATAGATATTTGTAGGGTATTGAACATCGAAATTAAAAAAAAAAACAACTACTTTAGATAGGACCCTAATTTACTTTTGCAACGAGGTCCCCTTATTTTTCAAGTGGTAAAATCATTAAATGAGTTCTCCCGCTCACCACGGTGTTCCTTCAATAGCCCTTTACGTTCCAGGGTCACGGTTATCTGTTGAGACAGTTTCGCGACCCTGGCTTCCCTAATCCACCTGAGTTCTTAAACAATATAATAAACACACGTTCTTATATACCTTCCTTACCATACCCTAACATATGTCGAGATCCCAATGATCAAAGTTTTTGCCTTCACACACAGCAGACGCAATTCATATGCGGAACGCGTTTCGTGTTAATTTCCTCGGCAGGACGCGCGCGATCCCGGGGCGGGACGAGTCCGGGGTGGGACTGGTCCGGGACGGCTGCGGGACGCTTGGATGGTCAGTAGATAGATGGTGAGACGATTTGACAGGAGGATTTTGTTTTCCTATTTGTTTTTTTTTTGGTGGAGGCGTAAATTCTAAGGTTGGTTAAAATGTTTACGTAACATTTTCGAAAATTTGTGACTAATTAGACCGATGATAAATATCTTATGATCTTTTTTTTTAAATCTTTTTGAAAATGTAGTCTACTAATTATATTTAGGCCTATTTAATTATATTGCTAATGTGATTATTTGGTAAAGGGTAGTTTTCATTTAATATGCAAGGCAAAGGTGATTTTCTGTCATCTTATAATATGTCTTGTGACTGGGACTGTAGCACCGTAACTAATTTTAAACAATTTTAAACTACTTTATTTTACTTTTGTCTTTTGACAATTCAAAAGTGCATGTAACTGGCCTACTTGAAATAAATGATTTGATTGATTGATTGATATGAGTGTTCCAAGTATTTCTACTCATTTTGACTAAAAAGCCATAGCTATAATACATTTCTTTCAACTAATTCTACCTACTGAAAAACGACAAACTAAAATTAATATTATAATTAAGATATAATAAATATGACAGTACGTCATTAAGAACTGTAAATCAATTAAATGACTGCTCGTACAGCACAACTTCTAAATGAGTAAAATACGTTACGTTTATTCAGAAGACTGAAAGTCTGACTACCAGTATTACCAGAGGATTCGTACTACCCAGTTACTGGGTTGTAGAGTTCAGATAGGAAGTCTCTTCATGCTAAATACTGACATTCAGCTGCATGCTTTATGCGACTGGACGCCGACTTAAACATAGGTGGGAAATGGCTAGGGGGATAATGATTACCATAACTCCCAAAACCCAAGTACCTACAAAATCATAACGAATAACCTTTTCAGCCACCACAGTAAAAATCTACGACCTCTATACAAAACACCGATAAGATTCAAACAAAAAAACAGCCACAATTGAAAAACAAACAAACGTAAACACAAATCAATACGTACGGCAAAAGAGCTCACACATGTTGGAAACTTTTTAATCTATTCAGACAATTCAAATGCGCCACCATAATGCGCAAGCGACGTCGGCGGAGAACAATAGTTAAGCTGGCTCGGCTTAAACATACGAAGTGGGGTATCTCTGCGTTTTGTGTTGGCGTAAAGTTTGTTTTTGCTACTGTTTTTTTTTAAATTATTAGCTGTGGTTGTTTTTTTGTTTGTTTATTTTGAGGTGAGGAAGGTGGGGGGAAATGGACGCGCGTTGGGGGTAACTGGGTAAACAGGGTTATGTCAAACTAAGAGAGATAATTTAAGTATGATAAATACAACAATGTTTAAAAGTAACATAGTCTTCACCCAGTCTAAGGCTACGGTTCCACTGAGGCGGAGCGGAGCAGAGCGGAGAACGATTCACCAATAACATGGCTTGAGTCGAGAAGAGATGTGGAAACCGTAGCCTTATTTATGTCAAACCATTCAAAAGTCCCTTTAAAAGCAATTATTGCTGCATAAATAGGCTCTCTTATGTAGCCTGCAGACTCATGGCGAGAAACCTCGAGAACACCCAAGAAGCGTGAATATGAGAAGTTCCTCTACTTATCTTTTACTTTATTTGAAGTCTCGCGGAGACTTCTGACCGTAAGTCTGTAGACTACATTATATTAGGTGTCAGTGAGGAGTGGCGTGACTAAGGTATTTTCCAATGGCAGGATAATTTAATTAAAATTACTCTCAGAAGGCATCTTAATAAAATGTAGAGAGTAGTTTATTCTAATCTTAAAATGATAAATCTGAAATATTATGGTTAATGGTTATGTTAAATGTTCGTGAAAATACTTACATAAAGTATTTGTTGACGTGGTTAGGTGATAGTACACTTGACACTTACCTGAAAAAAGAAAATTAGACGGTTTTATTTTTATAAACCACAGTGAAACTTGATTTACAAAAGTTTTCGGCAGCATACTTATGTGTAAATGAAACTGTGTCGGCGAAAAAATCATTGTGATGTCATGCACGCTTTTCTTACATTTGCATGCTCTTAAAAAAAAACATATACGAAAATGACATATAGATAATTTTATCTAAAATTTATTAGCACTAAGGACCACTTGCACCACAATCACTAAACGGGTTTAGCGCTAAACTGCCTTAGAATATCACTGTATCCCTGTCAAATTGTTTGAATGTGACAGAGAGAGAACAATGTTTTAAATCAGTTTAGCGCTAAACCTGTTTAGTGATTGTGGTGCAAGTGGGCCTAAGTATTAATTTGTTAAACATAATTTTAAAGTGACAGTTGATAGATGGTCAGTGACGTGTTAACCCTTATCGTTGTCGCATAGTACTTGTATTTTGGGTTTAGGCGCAAAATGGCAACCCAGGCGCAAAAGGACAAGTTCTCAAAATCGCCAATTCTCAAAACGCCTGATTCTCAAAATGGCAAATTCTCGAAAGTCTAATTCTCAAAACGGCAAATGATCAAAATAGAAAATTTTCTACAATTCTAATAAAATTTTCTTGTAAATAAAATATTTCCACTTTTCGATATAACTTAGTTGTTTTATGTCATTCGAACAAAACAATATTATAAGAGTATTTAGGTACAAGAATTATACTCCCAATAGTAGAAAATTTGAGAACTTGTCCTTTTGCGCCTCGGTTGCCATTTTGCGAATTAGGCTAAGCCTTTTTTTAACATGCTAAACTTATTCGTTTGCTTACTAATTAATAATTTCACACACCCATAAGTAATTAACTAATCACCTCCCATTTTCAAATAAACAGAGAAAAAGTCCTCCATTTTCTATCATCTCCACAAAGTCGTTATATATTTTTAATTGCAACATTTTTGTTTCTTGGGACATTAACAAAAATGGTGGACGCATTAAGAGATGAATTATAATGCCTTTTTAGACGTTTTTTCCAATTAAGTTAATTATATTTTTTCTTCGTTGTTTCGCTTTCCTGCAGCGAATCTATTTAGTGGCTGAAATTACATTGAAATCGTTGGTCTTTTGTAAAATAAGAGATTTTTATCTGTTAATGTGTTTGATAGATATTATTGCAGTTTGTAGTAATCGCTGGCTTTAAAAAAATTCTTAGTTAAGAAAATTTGGGGCAGTATTGAGCTTTTTACTTTAATTGATATGAGCAACCAATAAAAAACAGTAAGAAAGTTTTTATTCTTCAGTTTTACTTTTTTGTGACAATATAACGTATCTGACAAAATATAAAATTAGGTTGTTTTCGCTAAACTAAGTTTGGTCGCGGGACTCACGAATTACCGTGACCCCGGTACGTAAAAGGCTATTGAAGGACACCGTGGATTTTAGTCAGTACGAGTCTGACAGTCCCTCCCGCTCTGCGTGGGTGGGAGGACTCATGTGATGATTCACCCCGTAAAAAAAACTAAGCTAAGTGTAAAGGGTTCCATTTTGCACGGAGTTTTACAAAATCAAATGTTTTTATTTCATATAGGCCCATGAGGGCACTTATAACACGTCGACAGCAGGTGCTCGGTTCGGGTTGGTCGATTCCATGGAGAAGAACCGGCAAGAAACTCCATGGTTAAAAAAATTAAGCAGTTAATAGTTATTGCCTACAGACAGTTGTTCCGGGTCTCGCTGTTGTACATGTGTATTTGGCTTTTTTTATGTTTTGACGTGATTTAGAGATATTAGTTTATTAGTCAGGAAATACTGAGGCTCCAGCACAAGATTTCACGTTTTTGTGACGTTAAGAAGTAGACGCGAACTTTGACGTTAATTTGATGAATTAAATTAGTTCCTCGTTCGTACACTAGATGCGTTTTTCATTTCCCATACAATTTGCTTCGTACAAAATTAGGTCCAATTCGTGCTAGGGTCTCTGATTACGAATTAAAATTCAAAAAGAGAACAACATATTTAAAGTTCATATTTCACAGTTGTATAACTACCCCTGTCTGGCCGATACCCCTTACTACCCGTGATACAGCAGAAGATCACACTCCATCAACCCCCCGCACCCCTTTCCTGCCCCTCTCGAAGACGGGAGAGGTCGAATTTCCGCCACAGCCTCACCGGAAGTGACGTCATGTTTACAAATTGCGCGACAAACGTCATCGCGGAATTTTAAGCAGTTAAACGGTTTAATGATGTTTTGTGATTGTGTTTTGAAAGTCTATGGTTGTTAAAGTTTAGAATAGATGTATTTGGGATTTTGTGAGTAAGGAATAGAAGAATAATAATAATAGTTTCAAGGCAAAAACGTACTTACTGCCTGAATCTTATCTAATTATAACGAGTTATTGGATGATTCGCACGGAATGTGCAAGTTAAATTGCGTACGTCGTCATATCATCTCCAGATCTGTCCTATAGTGTCCTCAGAACTACGCAAAATTCTTTTTTTCTACCATAAGGGGCCGATTTTACTTTTCAAATTTAAATGGGAACCAACATTGAGGAATACTCTTTCTAATAAAAAAAACGACGGGTTGCACTCTGGGAGTGCCGGCAGAAGTGAAAACTTGAATAGTAATTGTTTGATTTTAGTAAAACTCGCAAAAATGGTTGACTTTTTATTTCAATAATTTTCCAATGTGACGTACATCTTTTATAAACAATGTTACCTAGCAACGAATGTATCCAGCATACAAACTTCTGTAATAAAGTCACACGAATATTCACGCAAGCGTCCTGCGCCGTCCTACGCTTTTTTGGTCAGGGTCACGTGTCCTGACGCGAGTTTAAGATTTTATACCCATTACAGAAAAGTGCTCAACGCCGCTAAAGAAGTTTTCACTTCAAAAAAAAGAATTTTGAAATCGGTCTATGCTATGAAAAGACATGCGTGGTCAATTGTGTGGATCAAAACAATAAAAATACATGTTGAATTGAGGAACTCCTCTTGTTTTCGTTGGTTGAAAATGAATATTGTACTATCCATTATCATGTATTAGAAATCTCAACATCGTTGTTATTTTTCATCGTCAAGCCTTCAATTCTCTGCACCCCAACTTTTAATATCGCTTGACAAACAGATCAGTCTGTAAACTCATTACCAGCCGATGTTATTGGAAATGGTAGTGATCCGACCAACAGCGTGTCAATGGGGGACGTTCACCGACTTGAAAAATGAAACATAATGTGTTAATCCTTAATTTATATGCGTCGCCGCGGGCCTTCGCGGGACACCGTAGGGTTGCCAAATATTTGATAGTTCGAAATCAAGTTATTTATTTTAATGTAGCTTGTAGTGAGAGAATGTTAAGTCTAAATAAAGACGTACCGGTGTAATATGTCACTGGTGTTATTAATTTAATTTTAGGGAGATATATTGATTGAAGAATTGAGGTTAACACTGCTTAAATCACTGATAAAACACAGTACCCAGCTAAAAATGATAATCACATCGGTTCATCGTTTGACATTAAACAAAACGTTTATTTTATATAGGCTATGTAGCACTGCTGGGAGTGCTGGGCAAATTTATCTTCCCTACATCTATTTCAATTGCACTTTGCGGTTGCCACCTCGGATAACCTAGGACTGGAGGACAGACAAAAAAAAAACTAAACCATTTTTTTTATTTAACCCTATCCTCGCATTTCACCACAATCTCGCCTAAATGTAAGCAATATAACTTTGGCTTTTAAGATTTCTTTTTAAAAGCCTCAGCAACTAAAATTGCCAACCCTAACCAACCATCCCGATTCATTTCTTAATAAGAGCGTTGTCAAGTCGCCGCCGGCGTTAATTTGTTTGTGCAACATCGAACACCATTGATCAACGGAGACGAGATCGCTTTGTTGACAATCAACAGAGAAAGGAGGTTTTTTAAGACGAAAAAATGTCTTGAGAGATGGTTGTGATTTTTTGTTGTTGTAGTTTTGTTAAACAGCAAATTATGTAAATAGATGGTTTAGGCGCAAAAAGCCTAATTCGCAAAATGGCAACCGAATCGCAAAATAATCAGAATAATTATCAGAATGGCCAATTCTCAAAAGGTCTGATTCTCAAAATCGCAAATAATCGAAAAGACTAATTCGATCTCAGAATGGAAAATTTTCTACCAATTTGAGAATTTGTTCTTTTGCGACTCGGTTGACATTTTGCGAATTTAGACCAACCCAAGAAGATAAGAAGGTAGCTTTTTTATTTTCTCTATAAAATGTTAGGTGTGACCTTAGCGTAAACTTCAATCATTAAACAGTAGGTAATCACGTTTCTTATTCCATTATTCATTTTTATAACAAATATAAAAAGTATAAGATTTATTTTGTTCCTTATTACTTATTTTACATTTATCACAAAACAAAAAGAATCAAACTAGGCGTTTTGGTGGTAAATAGTGAGTGGAGGGCGAGGTACCGTCAGACTAAAAGCACAAAAGTCCACCCTATTACTACAGTTGCTTTTTGCATTCCAGGGCACCTTTTGAAACGGTCCCGTGACACTGGGAAAGAACTAGGCCTAGCAATATTATGTTCATAATTCGCAATCAAATCATTCTAGTAACTTCCTAACTCCACTTCACCTAACTGAACAAAATAACTTATCGTTTTTTCCTTATAACTAACATTAATAACATCATGAAACAATAATCAAGTTATAAGTAAAACTTGAAGAGCTAGGTCTCAGGGGCGGAGGCTCGCGACGCTCCTCCCACCAGCCATGATGTCGACTTGTTTGGCGGGAATTACACTAGCGACATCTGTGTTTTACGCGGGAAAGTGTACGTTGAGGTTATGTTTTAAAACTTTTAAAGATAAAATAATTGTTTATTTAAGTTTGTTAGATTTTTATAACTTATGTTTTTCAGCGTTGTATTAATTATATTTATCAGGTACACATTCTCTATAAAGATAATTGTTTTTATAAGGTTCTAAAGTTTATTTTATTGTAAGTACAGCATTTTGTTTCCTATATCATCTTTCATCAGAAACCCATGTTGATGATCCTTTTAGATTTTTTTTTAAATTCAGTTGTGCATGTTCTGACGACTTTACAAAACTGCAACCTTTAACCCATCAATTAACCCGTAACACATTTTCCTTCTTCAACATTCCATGAATCAAAATATCCTAATCATAGGTCCCAAGCTAACAAACACGTAAGTACGATAACAACAGGAAAAACTTCAACGGTCAATAATTAAAATACAGGATAATACGACAAATTTAACGGAATATTATACATATGCTACATCGATAATAATTAAACTAGCATGTTTCCTCTCGATTGCTGTAAGGGATTTGTTCAGAGTATTAGTAGCTACTTCATTGTATTTTGTGTTTCTCGTTTTGAAGGAAATTGTGACTTAAATTTAGCTTATTCATTGTCAATATTCTTGAATGTTGATGGATGGAGAGGAAGAGGAAGGCCAAAGAAAGGATGGATGGATTGTCTAAGGAATGATATGGAAGAAAAAGGAGTAATGACATTGTGACGTTTGATAGAGGAGAATGGAAGAAAAAAACGTATTGCGCCGACCCCCGAAGTAAAATGGGATAAGGGCAGGAAGATGATGATGATTGTCCATATTCTCCAGCCCTTGTCTTAATTGAAAGGTTTACAGGTTGTCACAGCATGTCTTCTTCTTCCATAGCCCTTTCTTAGTCGTTATCTCAGTAGTCACCTTCAGTTTCTTTGATCTTACTTATTCTGTTTTAACCCCAGTATCATTCATGTAGGATTGGAAGTGTAAGTTATCAAAGTCTTCATGCATTTTGCTAACAATTTTATATTTTATTCATTTTCACACCAACGTCTTAATGGCAACTGTCCCACATCCCTATCTCTCTTTCTCTTGCTCTCCCTTTAACACACATAACGTGAATGACCAGTACGTTCTAAATCCCACATTTATAATCTTGATTATCCTGTCTTTGTCATAGTTTATTGGTTGTCGCGGCATATCTTCTCCTTCTACAGCTACATCTTAGTCTGCAATTTAGTAAGTACCTAGTCATATTTTAGTGTTTCACATTTTTGTCTTCCCCTACTTTATAGCATCTACATCTTTCCCTAAAATATTCCCACATTATCAGTATTATTCAGATCTAAATACAAAAACCCAATTCAATTTAATGTTTACCTGAAAACAGTGGGTGGCAGGTAGGGTAAAACTTGGTAATACGCCCTAGTTGACAAAACGCCCCATCATTCTAGTATTCAAACTTACTGCTTCGAACCACACGCAAGTGTGGTCACCGTTGGTGTATAACATGGCCGAGGCAGAGGCAGAGGCCTCTATCGTATAGCCCTCTGGCTATGGTAATGCTGATTATAGAAATGCTGATAAAATCTACAAATAATGAACAAGCAATGTAAATATTTCTACAAGAAACTAAAAAGCAAGCCGTCAGCACAAACTATTAAATGAAGAATACCAAAATTCGTTTTTAATTGATTGCCAGACACCTGATAGCTTCGCTTCAAGTACTGGGTAAGAAGCATGGAATATAAAAAAGGCAGAGGCTTGAAATTGGTGACCTATGAAACTTTCAGAATGCAAATGAAGCCTACGAAGCTTATCAAAAAGAACTACCTAATCGTTATATTTAACTACATGATTTGAGGAAGGTACCTTTACCTTCCTCTAATCAAACGATTGTGATGTAACAATGCAACAGTACCTACACACAGATGGATATTGCATACCAGTTTATTCAAATGAATGCCTACGCGCAAAACTCAAGTACACATCCCCAATTTTCAAAAGATCCTTCAATCATTTAAAACAAACCGCTATAAAAATGAGAAACCAGTTTCGTCGAACCATCCCATCAGAGAACGAACCATCAGAAGAAAATAAAAGCGAACATTGTTCTCGCACATCGCCTCCTCAAGATGTATCTCACTCGTTATTTAGTTAGCAGATCACCCCATTGTTACTTAGGAGAAACCACGAAAAAAGCATGGGCGGGGCCCCTATCTTCACTTGCATCGGGACCGATGAAACATGCTCTCTATCGCGATACATGCCTTACAACACGAGCCAAAACAACCCACAACTACAAACCTAAAACCTTACATTATAAAGCTCAAGTTGCGGTGATCCAAGTATAAGCAGCTTATTAAAGAAAATTAAATTTGCAGCCACGCGAAATCGAAACGAATCCACGAAAGGAGAACAGCGTATTGACGATCAAACAATATTGATCCTTATTGCTTTCGAATGAGTACTTAACGTTCGATAATGACCGTTAAGATTCAATTTGGTCGTAAAGGCTCACAATCGTTTGGGGGATGTGTGTGGCTTGGGATGTTTTATGGGGTTTTGTGAATGTTTATATAGTGAAGGATATTTATATAGAGTGGATTATAGATAAGAGGCGAACGTATTTTCATTTTATTACCAAATTACCGATGGTAAGATTGTGGGCCGGTGAGCCGATTGTGGTGCCCCGTATCGGTAACATTTGCCAACAGGTAATTGTCTTAATACTTATTTTGTGAATTCCAACACTTGGTTCGAGTGTGTTTAAGTTTAATATCAGGGTATTGTTCGATGTTTTTAATTTACTTGTTCGGTGGATTTATGATGACGATATTTATTTGTTGAGAAATTTTAGAATTTTGAATAGTAGTAGTACACTACGTAGAAGGAATTGAATAAACAATAGATGCCTGAAGGTTATTTCAAAACTCAAAACCAAATTATAGAAAAGCGATTTTTAATTCAAATATTTACTTCCTCACACACTTTAATGCATTCAATTTAAAAAAATCACGTCTCCCTATTGCAGTCTCTACCACTTGTCCCTTATTATGTTTCTTTAGAAGCGTGTAGACCTATATCTAAGAAGGTTCATTTAATTCAAAAACGATATCCCCATACCGACGCCTTTCTAAACAATCCATAAATATTACCCTTTATTTTTCCTCACGCACAAGCAAACACATAAAGAACAAATTCTAAAACAAACACTAACGAAACGAAACTAGCTTTTAAATCAAACGAGTAACATTTATTAGTTTTATAGTTCAAACAAGCGTGCTAACAAAAACAAAAATTAATTATAAGCTGTGAGCTGTCCTATCCAGCATCAGCACGACCCTTCGCCAGGTCTTAAATCATACAGCGCTCCGCAAATTGATCGATCGAAATTCGAGACTTGAAACAAAGGGTAGGGCTTGCAACAATCACATAAGTCAGTCGAATAATCATTTGTTGAAAACTAAATTTTAGAACAGCGACCTCTATTGGTGGTGTTAGAGAGTGTAATGGAAATTCTGATCAATAGATGGCGGCAGTGTAGCATTGGCGAGAATGTTTGGCTGGATCGCGAATTCACGATTATGGATTTGTGGTGTAAATTGGTTGAACTTAATTATAGTTGGTGGATGGTGTCAACTTTAAATGATACAGTTGCGAAATCACATTAAAATGTTGTAGTTTCTGTAAGTAAAGTTTTTATATTCACCGACAAAAACGAGACAATTGAAACCGGTACTTACACGGCTTAAAACATGGCATTACACATAACTAGTACCATTAGATAAAAACACGTCCACTATTTAAATAAACCATCTTTCTATCATCTATTCCATCGCACAGTCGTTTAATAGCGCGATTTTAATCTATGAAAATGTCACACCATGACAGGTTACTGTTATTATGACACAAAGACATACAAACTTACTTTGTGCACTTCACTTAATCAACAACCAACCTTAGTTCTTCAACATAAGAGTAAAATTTTAGTTTTCATTGGTTAAAGTTAGGTTTGTCTCGTCATAAAGCTTTGGTCTGGTATCCGGCGTGCGCGCAGCGTAACGTCGATTACTCGATAATTTCAGAAGATTAAAATCGGCTTTTTGACAACACCAGGTACTTTTGAAATACGTTTGAATAAGTGTTTGTACAACATTGACATGTAAAGGCAAATTGTCAGCCATTTTGATAGATAATGACGTGTAAATACGTACTACATACAATAATGAGTAAGATAAAATCTGCCTTTCGGCTATTGTATAAATGTATTGTCTAAATGTTCTCAATAGTGCTGCCAGTAGTAGGTATATGTGAAAAGGGAAAGTTCTTAATCAGAATTAATGAGAATTGTTTCAAAGTGCTGCGGTTAATATAAGTGGCGATGTCTAATTGGACAGATGACGAGATAGTAGAAGGAGTATTGGTTGACAACAACGATCAAGATAGAGTTGCAAAATATATAGAATAAAAGAAAAAGGATAAAACCGACGTGAAGAGAACTGTTATACGTATAATTTAAACATGACATAATCCCTATGTGAACAGAAAAAATTACGACGGAAACTTGTGTCGATATCATAGCAACAATAAGAAGATTCTTCTTGCATTAGTAAACCGAACTATAATATAACGTGCCAGTTATAATAATGATTTGATACTACAACTTGTTGTAAGCACACCCAAAGTTGTTAGGTATATGACTGTCATGATGAACTGCATCATTGAACTGCTCTATGTCTTAAACGTGTAACTCTACATATTCATCAATAAATCTGTTCTACAATGCGCCACATGTATTATTCAAAATACTCATTAACGCAAGACCAATACACAACTGACCCGAACAAATTAATTTTCCTCATTCATATTTCCTCCTTCTTCAACCAATTACCTTGTCCGATCAAAAACATATAGACCCCCAATATCTTCCCAACTAAGGAAGCTTCCACTTAGCCCTAATACCGTTCCCTGCCCACACCGTACACAGCTTGAAGATAAATAAATCCAGAACTATCGCACGAAACTTGGATCCGTTCACAATCCTTATAAAGCCGGTGCACACTGTTTTTGTTCTCAGTACAAACGATTTTATCTGCGCGTACGCAGCGTTGCGCATTTTAGACAATAGTGCGTAGGCGCGTATTAAGGCGAACCTATCGAGTTTCCAATCGTTCTGTTAGACTGTTAAACACGATTTTGTATTTCTGTAGATTAATTGGTTTTCGATTTGGGTATTGTGTTTTTGCATTTATGTGCCAAGTTTCCTTTAAAATAATCAACCAACTTACAAGTGCTCTTTTCACTTGTAAGTTGGTTGGCTTTTGGCAAGTTCTTATTAAGAATCTAGAATGTCTTAATTCTGCAATACTTTTGTTCTATCACCATTTGATATTTAGATTTTCTGCAAACAGACTCACTAACAAATTAAGTACATTTGATGGTTTTTGTAACAACTCTTTCCATTTTGAATAACATTTTCAAAAACTCCGTATATCTAGATGACGTCCTCATATTTTGGTTGAACCTTTCAAAGCCACCGTTGTATTTGTTTTTCAATTCCGAACCAAATCACCATCCCTTAATCACCAAGTAGCCACCGAAGTAATAACAATCATTAATAGTTGTATAACACAAACACGTATATAATTAAAGTAAAACATTGTGGTGTTATCTTATCGGTACATCGGACCATTAACGGTGGCCACAAAAACACGGCTGGCTAGGCGGACGCGCGGACCGATGTGTGTTCTACTAGTTATGATATACGGGTACGGAGACTAGGCAGCTTGAAACGATAGAAGAATTACGGATGAATGATCATGTATAACAGCAACGCAGGTGTTAGGGAACTATGTATAGCGCAAAAGAGAGAAGGCCCAGAATCAGCAGAGGGCCAAAAAGTGCTACCAATGACGAGATGCATAAGGAAACAATGATATTTTACGTTCCATAATTCTATGTTGCATGACAATAAGAATTTAAAATGTTACTATTCAGTTCATTTGCAAAGTAATTAAAATTAATAGACTAAAAAACTAATACACTTATTATAAAATCATATTAATACACAATAACTTAATAAGTTAATTTAATTGGGAAACAACTTAGGAATTTAAATAGAAACGAGATGCTGAATCCAGAAGAAACTGAATAGTACTGCTTAAAACTAAAATCACCGAAGAGTAGATAAGTGAAAAGTATCATAACTTTTTTAAGTTGTCCTGTCCCAATCGAAGTTAAAAGAATCCAAAACATTATGGAGCTGCCCAACCTACTAAGCCGTGTGTCCACTCTTGTTATCTGTCGATCTAAAACGCTCCACACAATCGCATAATCGTAGTCACCCGTAACCGAACACTGACTGTCAAAACAAACGAACACTGTCCTTAAACAATAAGCCCATAAAAAGTACGCCCACTATCCTTTAAACAACATTAAACCTTAACACAAAGGAATACAGTCCAAAATGATAATAAATAGTAGCTAATAACATCCGTCATATGAGATGAATCGATATCGAAGGCAAGTGTCAAAATCCTAACCTCAAAATATTATGTATCGCTTCAGTTGCCGGATAAAGCTTCAATCGATTTCAGATAATGCTGTTCTATACAATGAGACGCCATTTGTATCTGTATATCAGCTAATAGAGCTTATTACACATGCCATAATGAATTTATTATATCTTTGAACATCGTAAAGAAACTGGTATGACCTAGAAGGAAAAAAATGTTGAAGACATGTAACATTCATCATTGTGCACTGGGCTCACGTGGGATGTTTCAGCCTATTACGATATGGCTCTCTCACAGAAAGGAGACTGTTATCCCAGCTGTGGGGAACAATAAAGTCGATTTTACCAACGAATTTCTTTTAACAGTATGCTTGCTGGGAAGAGTAAAGAGGCTCTTTTACTCCTAAACCAGCCTAAGAAACTAAATAAACCTCCAGTACACAATCTGACAAATACCGTCAAATTCTGAACACTTCAAAAATAATTGTACTCACTCTATCACATTTTAATAATGCATGATCTTAGCCCCGGGGTGAGAATCGAATAAAACAATCGAGTCGCTAGTGCGAGAAAATAAGCGACGTAATCGATACTATCGCTTCACGAGAATCGAAAGGTTGTTAACAATTGACGCCTATAATGTAGTTTATGCTCCGAAGAGATGAAATGGATCGTGAGGCCGTAGGTCGAGAAAGATCCAGCCTTCAATCAAGACCCAACCCCTTGTAAAACAAAATAGGGTTTAATTTCTATTGCGGCGAGCTTGAGGAACAATTGTTCAGTGAGAGATGAGAGAAATGATTAGACAGCTATGCTTTTAGAAACGTAGAAGTTGTGGCAACAGTATGACGTGTATTGCACATTCGGTTTATTTATATTCAATCAATTTTAGTTGGGATTGGAGTGGTGGTTGTAAATGTGACGTTTGTAGGACGAACGGTGTAAGTGCGGCTGTTTGAATGGAATTGGCTATAGGCCATAGGAATAGGCTTCAACACGAAACCAATGTTTAAAATGCGGTTTCTTGACTTTCTGTTCTGTGAATGCTGTGTATTAACAATCATGACTTACAAATAACTATTCAATTAAATCAGATAGATCTACTTTTGCTGAATGATAATGGGAATGACCACCTTCTTGCCTACGTCGCTATCTTACCCTAGCTTGTCCTAATGAGACTTCTTATTCATTTGCTGCGCGATCATCCGTTCTCAATCCTCGAATTTTATAATTAGTCACTGCTACCGAAATAGTGCGCGCGCAACCGCGCTTGCGTATATATATGTTTTTCTCACAACTCTTCCATTTCTTTTACATTGACCACTAAATTATCATCTACTAGAGTGTTCAGAAAAGTAAAAATTGCTGTAAAGACATGCATATATCTATAAACATTTTCAACAGTAGATAATGAAACGAGCTTTTCGGTAACTTAAACCAGTCTGAACCTTATTCCAGTTTTCTATCATCATCGTGTATACCTCTTCAGATTTTCCTGGCAGTTTCATGGTTTACCTATAATACTCGTAAATGCATAACTATGTGTTATTTATTTGCTACGCTTCCACACCTTTTTTTGTTTTTTTTTTTATCGATGTTAAATCATCAAATGAGTCCTCCCACCCAGGGCAGGGCGGGAGGGACTGTCAGACTTGTACTGACTAAAATCCACGGTGTCCTTCACTAGCCCTTTACGTACCGGGGTCACGGTAATCCCTTGGTCCCGCGACCACGCTTCCACACCTAAGGCGGATTTTGAAGATAGATGGAACCCCCATCTATCCTTCTGCCAAACTCAACTTTAGGTGGTAGAATTATCAAATTAGTCCTCCCACCCTGAGTGGAGTGGAAGTTATCTTTCTTTTTATGTAATTTTGTATTAACTTTGTATTTTTTCTTCTGTAGAGTTTTGTTTGTTCTGTCCTGTGAGTGTCAATTAATCCCTTTTCTTTCCTTCTTTCATTAACCAATCAATATCGATTTCTCCAGACTCAAAGATGATCGCATTCATAATCATGTCATACCAATAAAGATTCCTTATCTGCCTGACCTCACTGATCACACATTATCAGATGTTTATATGTAATAAAATTTGTGAGTTAACATTACACGTGTTCTGAGCAATGTACCGGTTGTATAGGAATCATGATTGATGATTACTTTTACCTTTGTAATGTCACACAAGGTTGTTCTAGGATTGTTTTCAGTCAGCACGCGTAGAGGTAACCGTAGACGATGAGTTTTGTCGACGGAGGAAAGACAAGAATATAGAATATAGAAAGATTACTACTGCTCTAAGCGTGGCGATGTTTCATTTATGTAGAAAATTATTCATTGTATTCTTCAGTCGTTTACGGAATGTGCCATACTCGTCCAACGAAATGACGGATTGTACAGAACGGATTGTACTGCGCCATCGAGTCGAGATCGAGAGTGTTTTCCCCGGATTAATTGTTTTGTACATACTTACAAAGAAAAGGAAAGGAACTTCAAAATGGCCAGCGACACGAAGTTAGGTGCTAGGGTTGATGCTAGACTGAGGGTGAAGCCCAATAGTAACGTTAATAACGTTATCTATATATAGTAGAATAGAGATGGAATTGGTCATGTTATGAGGGCAGTGCTGAGGTAGACTTAGTGACATTCACCATCACAAAGTGAAATGATTATATTGTTATTTTAATAATATGATTAATGTCAAGTATCTTGATTTAGCTCACGAGATCGTCGACATGTGGAACGTGGACTCAGCAGTCATTGTACCGATAGTCGTTTCGGTCAATGGACTCATTGCGAAGAGCCTCGACCAACACCTCAAGAGGCTCTCGTTGTGCAGCTGGCTCAAGGGCTTGATGCAGAAAGCAGTTCTTTTGGACACGGCGCGCATTATGAGGAGGTTCCTCTCTCTAGAGCCCTAACCACCGGCACCTTGGACCCTGTTCCCGATGTTGGTGGACCACTATTTTTTTATATTTTTAAATGTTTTTTTTTATTTCTTTTTTGTAAAAATATTTAAAAATGTAAACAGATAGGAAAAAAAATGAATAAAGGAAATAAATATGATTAATGTTACTTAAGAGCTTTTAAATACTAGAAAAGCGTGCATGAACTCACGATATTGCACCAAAGTAATTCTGTTCTTATAAAACATCCTAGAAACAGTACGTATAACCACTAGCAAAGAAAACCTTACATAATCATAACTTTGAAGCATCTGATACTAATACAACAGTAACCGAACACTCCACATGTGCTTCTCAGAAGCGCGCGGGTGGTCGCCAACCGCCCGTCAATGCAATTACGGGTTGCTGCTGAGACAACCAGTTGCTACCTATTGACTTGTGATGGTTGATGGGTGTCAGTGGTTACTGTTACATTTGTGGTTGCTACTGTAAAAGAAGCTAGTTAAAAAATTAGAAGTTGTATGGTGAACGGTAAGCCGTAAAAGCACAAGTAATAAAAACTGATTTGATTTTATTCTTTTTACTTTACCATCTATGTATATTTAGTATGTATGGTTGAACGTTCTGATCTCAGAAACTACTGGTTTGAATTGATAAATGTTTTTGTGTTGGATATAGTCCATTTATCGAGGAAGGCTATAGGCTATATAACATCAAACTACGGCTAATAGAAGCCGAGCAGCGAGGGTAAAACCACGGGGTAAAGCTAGTTACTCATACAAATAAGCCCCAGCTGCAGTGATAGACGCCTACGGCGACAGACGTCGGCAGACGATCTCCGGCCACCGTAGACGCGGGCATGCGGGTAGCGAGTAATGGGCAACTCGCTGTCCGACCATGGACCATGCCCGGGTCGACGGCGCGTTGTGTTCCACGCGCGCCTCAAAGAGTGTCACCAAATGACGGAGCCCCCCTCTAGAGGGCCAAAGCCTGGCGGGGTCGCGGGACTCACGAATTACTGTGACCCCGTTACGTAAAGGGCTTTTGAAGGACACCGTGGATTTTAGTGAGTACGAGTCTGACAGTCCCTCCCGCTCTGCCCTGGGTGGGAGGACTCATTTGATGATTTTACCACGTTAAAAAAAAGTGTTGGCAAGCACAACTACTGAGCAAAAGCTCCTAGGTTCAATTCCCAGGTCGGACAAAGCACTTATAATTGGGTTTTTTACCAGGACTTCCTCAGTAACAGGGATGATGTGTATTCGTACCCGGTTGATGGTTATAGGCTCTACCCTTATTAAATGGGACTCAGATGGGGTATATTCTTAGGTACTCGTACACCTCTGCCTTAGCCCCTTCGTAAACTAGGCGACGCAAGTCTCTAGTCTGTGTGACTATCGCAATACAATAAGTAACTGTCGCAATACAAATCCATAGAGGTTCGGATACAAAAGTCGTAAGTCATCGGAGACTTGCGTCGCGAAGGGGCTAAATCTTCGAGAATAGTAGGGGTGATGTCATTTCATTTCGAACGTAAAGATTGGCCAGGTAATACAGGGCCCTGTCTCAATTCAAAATTATCACTATAAGATTGTCCCCTTTAGTTCTGTTTGTCATTAGTCTTAATTCACCTTATCACAGTAGAACTAATGAGACAATTAACGTTATCCACACTATAAACAAAAGTCAATTTTATTTAATTCCCAAAGAGTTTTTATCTATAAAAAAAAAACACAAATTACCTTTGCCTCAAAAAAAAAACAAAAATAATTAACCCAACAAATCACTATCACCGCCGTTCCGTAATCGAATTATTTCAAAATTCGAACTTTCCTATTGTTCTTGGCGATGGAACGTCGCGATAACCCGACCAAAACAAATAGTTCTAATTACGTTCGGTTAAAAGTTAACAATCGGGCCATCTCTATCTGGTAGTATTAATTGGGTGGGCATCAATCAGGCCGTTGGACAAATTGGGCAAATTATTTTTTCGATTACACGGCTATTGTTTAATCACGGCCGGGTAATGGGGGACACGATAACATCAGAAAGTTGGAGGTTTTGTGTTACTTCACGTTGTGGTACGGGAAAAGTGTTAAAATATCTTTTGGATAGCTTTACTGGGTCGCGGGCCTTATACAGGCCCGCGACCCAGTAAAGCTATCAAGTTACCGTGACACAGGAATGTAAAGTCAATTAAAAGAACAAGGTGGATTTTGGTCAGTACTCATTTCATTACTTTTCATACAAACTTTTGAAACTGAAAGTCTTTATTCCTCGAAATAACTAAACCAAGTTCAGGCTTTACATGGATACTTATGACTAACAAGATAGCCATTTAAAATAATATGTTTTTTTTTTAAACAAGATTTTATTGTTAAAAAATAACTTACTATAGACAAAGTACTCGTCAAGACGAATCAAACGAGTCTGAACTCGATGGGTTTGTGGCATTTCATTACAGAGTTCCCATGGCCACAATCCAACTCCTTGTCATCATAATATTGCATTGTCACGCGATATACATATATACTAGTCAAAACAAAATAAGGGCCACTTGTTTATTTTGACATCTGGACAGATCTATTAACTTTAAAGCGTTCTCAAGTGAGTAACTCTTCTGTGTGGTATTACCTTAAGTGTTTACAAACACTGTGTGAGCATACCAATTGATTTTTTTTTTACAGTGGGTAGTCTTTCATAATTTTTTTGTAACAACTTAATTTTATCCCGTTTTGAGACGAACTTAAAAGTCATTCAAAGATTGGACTCTTTCGTGAACAGTTGGACCTTTGTTATATTAAAGCGTGAATAAACATTTTGGTAGAGCTATGCTGAGGATTCGAAGACATATGGACCTGCCAACCGCAACTAGAGCAATAACATTGATACAGGAGGGACACTCGCAGCGCTCTGTAGCGCTACAGCTAGGATTTTCACGGCGAGCGATCCAAAATGCTTGAAATCGATTTTAAGAGACTGGAAGTGTAACCAGGAGACGGGGATCTGGCAGAATTCGAGCAACCACCTCACAGGAAGACCGCTACTTGCGCTTGACTGCGCGCAGAGAGCGATTTGTTGCCGCTCGCTCCTTACAAAACCGCTTGCGCCAGGCGACGGGTACGCGGGTTAGTGACCAAACGATTAGAAACCGATTGCATGAGGACCAGCAGTTCACTAGACGATGCGTAGTACGGATTCCATTGACAAGCGCTCATTGTGCAAACCGATTATCATTCGCAAGGCTGCATCTGGACTGGGACATCAGTGATTGGAGCACAGTATTGTTTACAGATGAGTGCAAAGTCAAATTTTTTAGTGACGACCGCCGCATTAGGGTATGGAGACGTGAAGGTGAGCGATTTTCGGATGCTTGTATCCACGAAAGTGACAGATTTGGGGGTCCCAATGTGATGGTGTGGGGAGGAATCTGCCTCTCAGGTAGAACCGAGCTTGTAATCCTTAACGAAGGCTCGATAACAGCTCAACGTTACATTGAAGAGGTCATAAGACCCCATGTGGTACCATATGCAGAGAGAATTGGTTCAAGGTTCAAGTTAATGCACGACAATGCCCGTGGTCATAGGGGAGGTAAGCCCAAGACGGGTAGCCCGCCTAAAACGGGTATGCATGTTAAATAGCGCGTCGTTCTTGCTAATAAGAATGTATGCTTGCAGGACGCGGCTCCTCATAGGAGGAGGCGACGCGTTCTGCACGCACACATTCTAAATCTTCACATTCTAATTCATAATATAAAATGCATACCCGTTTTAGGCGGGCTACCCGTCTTAGGCTTACCTCCCCTACAGCCAGAGCCACCAGAGAAGTTTTAAACGAGGCTGGTATACACGTGTTGCCGTGGCCTGCGAACAGTCCGGACCTTAACCCAATCGAGCACATGTGAGATTTGTTGAAAAGAAGCGTCCGGGACACAAACCAACCTGTACATAATGAAAGACAGCTCATAAACGTGCTCAAATCAAGCTGGGAACAAATTCCACAAGAGACAGTGCGACACCTCGTGGAGAGTATGCCCTCCCGGCTTCAAGAATGTGTTCAGAACAGGGGAGGACACACGCGTTACTGAAGAAAGGCAAAAAAGATAAAAAACTTTCGTCTTTTTCCATTTTTAGTCATTTTTTGCCGAAGCGCAGTTTCTGCCCAAAAATGCTTTTTTCATAAAAAGTGTAATCAGATGGTCTTGTTTTAATTGAAAATTTAAATTTTGAAATTTTTGCATTAAAAATTATTGAACTAATTTAATTTGATCATTTATTAACCCCCAAATCTTACAAATTTTTTAGAATACGAAAAATACATGGTGGCCCTTATTTTGTTTCGACTAGTATACATATACGTGCAAAATTTCAGTTCTATCGGAAACCGGGAAGTGGAACTTTAACTTGCAAGATTTGATTACAGACAATGGGTGAAACTAAATTAAAGCCAATTAAAGCTTGTAAAAACTAATCAGATAACGTATACGACATACCTAAAAAAAGACAGTTGGAAATCTCTAATTCTATGAAAATTTCCATTTGGCGTGCAGCTCAAGAGCTAAGTTGGTTTAGATTTGTTCGCATAGGTGACGCAGTTATTATTACTTATGTACAAACTGATGTCTGCATACAAAACTATGTATGAAAAACTTCGTAAGCTAAGCAAGCTCGGGCACGCCGCAATCGCGGCGGTAAGACCCCTCTTTGAGGAGTGGCTGGATAGGCGTCACGGCGTCCTTACCTTCCGCATGACGCAGGTCCTCACCGGACACGGAAGTTTCGGGAGGTTCCTGTGTCTGATAGGGAGGGAAGAAACGCCTGGGTGTCACCACTGCGAGGATCGTCCGGAGGACACGGTGGAGCATACGGTGCAGGACTGCCCCACTTGGGCAGAGCACCGCCGTGTCCTCACGACGGCGATAGGCGGAGACCTCTCGCGCCCGGCATTGGTCGAGGCCATGCTGCGGGGCGAGACGGAGTGGGAAGCGGTCGCCTCCTTCTGCGAAGCAGTCATGCTCGTGAAGGAGGAGGCGGGCCGCCTGAGGGAGAGGACAGCGTCCTCCCTCCATCCCAGCCGCAGTGGTAGACGCCCACGGCGTCGGACGTCACAGGACGATCTCCGGCCACCGTAGGCGCGGGCATGCGGGCAGCGAGTAATGGGCGACTTGCTGTCCGACCATGGACCATGCCCGGGTCGACGGCGCGTTGTGTTCCACGCGCGCCTCAAAGAGTGTCAGCAAATTGACGGGGCCTGTAGAGGGCCAGAGCCTGCCGGGGTCGCGGGACTTACCCATCACCGTAACCCCGGTACGTAAAGGGCTCGTGAAGGACACCGTGGATTTTAGTCAGTACAAGTCTGACAGTCCCTCCCGCCCTGCCCTGGGTGGGAGGACTCATTTGATGATTTTACCACGATAAAAAAAAAAAAAAAAAAGCTAAGCAAGCTGAGCTAAATTAAGTTTTTTTTTGTCTTGGTAAAATCATCAAATTAGTCCTCCTAACTCGTACTGACTAAAATCCACGGTGTCCTTCAATTGCCCTTTACGTTCCGGGGTCACGGTAAATCGTAAGACCCGCGAAGCTAAATTAACTTAGCATAGCTCTTAACCTAAGCTAAACTAACTTAGCTAAGCCATTGTTCTGCAACCGGCATAAAACTGGCTCAATTTATCTGAAACTATATTTTTTTAATAATGTGTTATTTTTACCGTACCGTGTCTAGCAATGGAAACGTTCACTAATGCCAACATCCGTATAAAGCAGTTTCACGTGAATTTGTTTAAGGTAAAGTTAATTTGTGTAAGGCAATCATCAGACTACTAACATCATTGTTTTATTTTATCGAAAAGGCTATTCAACTTTCACAACTTTACAATTCTGGGCCCAAACATTATTAAAAACTAGTTGTTGCTCGCGGCTTCGTCATCCCCAGTTAATAGTCTATAACCGTATCTAGGACTTCGTCTATGTCTGTATCAAAATTCATCACAAACAAAAAAGTTTAGACGTAAAAACGATATATCGTTTACAAACACACTTTCATATTTATACGAAGATGTACCCTGTAGTATAAAATTGCATTCTGACGTCATTAGCTCCTACTCTCCCGACAATTGATATGCGTTCTACGTTAGTCAAAATTCATTGATATCTAACATAAAAAACTACGTGTTATTTTTCGATACTCTGAAGGACAGACATTGTCAGTTGGGAACACAGTTCTAGAAGATGTTGACTCGTATGTCTACCTGGGACAAACCGTCGCACTAGGTAGGGCCAACTACAAGAAAGAGGTCTTCGGCTGGGCAGCGTAAGTGGACCAATGTGTGTTACCAGTGATGACTTACGGCGCCGAAACGTGGTCTGTTACTATGGGCCTCATTAGTAAGCTCAAGATAGCCCAACGAGCTATGGAGAGGGCTATGCTCGGAGTCTCTGCGTGAACGAATCAGAAATGAGGAGATGCCGACATAACCCAGCGAATTAGCAAGTTGAGGTGGCAGTGGGCAGGCCACATAGCACGCAGAACTGATGGCCGATGAGGCTGTAAGGTTCTTGAATGGAGACCACGCACCGGCAGGCACAGCGTGGGACCTGCATGGTGGACAGACGATCTGATGAAAATCATAGGATCACGCTGGATGCAAGCCGATTCCAACCGGTCCTATTGGAAATAGAAAAAAAAAAACGACGGTTTGCGCTCTGGGAGTGCCGGCAGAAGTGAAAACTTCAATAGTAATAAACACACACGAACATTCGCGCAAGCGCCCTGCGCTGTCTTACGAATTTTCGATCAGGTCACGTGTCCTGACGCGAGTTTAACATTTTTTACCCATTCCAAAAAAAGTGCACAACGCCGCTAAAGAAGTTTTCACTTCAAAAATATTTTTTGATGATATTAGGCTGTTACTCAAAGAGATACAGCTGTTGTATTAGTCACTCATCAAAGTACTTGTTACTAACATCGGCCGCGTGATAAGGTCTGTTATCACAGCGTCCGATTGCACCATTGTTTATCTCAGTGTGTACAAATTCAAAATAAACTGATTAATATGTATGATTCTGGGTAAGTGTTAAACTCCGGGATTTTTATTTTTGTCTCAAAAGAACACCGTTTCTTTTTGCGATTTTAAATCCCGAGAGGACTCTTTAGAACGGAAGAATTTGAGATCCAGGGCCACGGTAACCTATTTAGAGTAACACGCGACCCCAGATTTGGAAAAGGGCACGCTAAGGGCCTACAAGGAACAAACGTTTTGAAAAGTAGTTAGTTTAACCATTAAACATCTTACCACAAGAAAGTAAACATCTGTTAAACACTTGTCTAAAAAACTGTCAACGTCAAAACGACATTTCACGTTGATATAAGGGTCGTGTTGCTGTTACACTTTCTTTACACAAGCTTTCAAAAGATGTTTATCTTTTTTTGGTAAGGTGGAGTAAGTTTAAACATAAGTTTAAAAAAAAATAGAATTTAACAAAAAATTTGCTTAACTACTGATCTAATAGCAAGCTTTAAGACTGCCACTATATCCAAGCCTGGTTTATCCCACGGATAGCTATCAGAAGTCGACCATAGATTTACCAACATCACTTCACCGTGTTTTTCCACAAAACCGATCGCATCACGCGATAACTACAAATAATTAAATATAAATTTAAAAACAGACGTCATGTAACGATGATTTTGTGTCTCTCATCAGTGAGATAAGCCACTGATAACAGCAGATAGTTCTCTTAATGGAGCTCGTTGTCCGACTGATAAGATACGTTAGTAATGAATCTGTATCGTTTGTTATATACTGTAAGTTATTTACAAGTACCTAGTTTAAAACATCATTAAGCCTACCTGTGATGTTTGTTATTATTTACGTTTTTACCCAGCTGCTCCTCCCGCTCCTTCACCTCCTCCTCCTCCTTCATAGCCTATTTTTATTGTTGAGAACTCCCTTTTCCTCATCTTCAGGGCGGTCCGTTATACGTGAGGTAAGACGGTTGGCTCCGTGAGCCAACCCAGCTCCTTCCAGATGCTAAGTAATCTCCTAGGACATTCACAGGCTCCTTATAGCTTATAGCCATTATATCTTATGTCACTCTGGACTAATGCTGCTTTCGATTGATGAAAGAATTATTGAAATCAGTCCAGTCGTTTTTGAGTTTATTCATTACAGACATACAAAATAAAATAAAATCTTTTGTTTTTATAGTATTAGAATAGTTAAGTTCGCGTTTAACCACTATTTCGCCTGGTAATGAAGCCAACTTGCCTAGAAGTAACCTATTCACTGTTGACTTAAAGACCTAAAGGATGTAGCACGGAACAACTGTTTGTATGATCTAAAAGTAGTTGTTCTGTGTCTGGGTGTTTGTGCATGTGAGTTTGGATGTTTGTTACGCACCCACGATTCAGGAGAAATTTCTAATGTAGAGAAAAGATATTTTAAAAAAACTGTTACGAAACACAGACTCCGTCAGTGAATTCCATACTTTAACTATGCACACAATGAAAGTATTTTCAAAACGCCTTGTACTCAAGGGTGGGAGGTCCTCTATAAATTATTATTATTGGTCTACATAGGTAAGTAGGTACTCGTAAGATCTAGAACAAGACCCCAGCAGTATCGCTACCCGGATTCTAATGACAAAGTAACTAATTTTTAACGATAATACAGCGATAACAGACTTGTTAAGCAAATGCATACTATAGCCACATACGTTGCTTTGTCTTGACGATACTGTTTCCGAGATAAGACACGTACCAACGTACATACATACAGGGGAACTTAGTAATGAAAATAAGCGTGTTGGGTGTTGCGAATGTTATGATAAACACATGCATAAACATTGATCTTCATGATTAAAGCTCGAAATTGATATACTCGTACAATCCCAATACAAACCCTGTTTTATTGTTTACTAGCGACCTGCCCCGGCTTCGCACGGATGGACATTTATTTTGGTTTGGTTTATACTATCGCGCACTTTTTTGTAGGCATTATTGAGATCTACAACTTTTCTATAGAAGTCAACCATACATCTCTAACCATTTGGCAGCGTTCGCGAGAATCGTTAACGTACGGCAGTTTTTTCGACGCCTTTCTCCACAATTTTCACTACCACGAAAACTCCTATCTATTTTCCGGGATAAAATATAGCCTATACGGATTCGGAAGAATCCCTCTAAGTAATGGTAAAAGAAATTTTGAAATCGGTTCAGTAGTTTTTGAGCCTATTCAATACAAACATACAAAAATACAAAGGTTTCCTCTTTATAATATTATTATAGTTATAGTATATAGTATATAGTATAGTATAGAAGTATAGATATAGTTGATGGCTGATTGTGACTGGACACCTTAAACACTCGGATAGACAAATTCAGTCGTTGATTGGTTAAAGGTAAAGATCCAACCGAAGATAGATTATTAATTTCCAACGTAAGTTAGGCTACTCTATGTCTAGTCAGTCTGGGGAAGAGTGATCCATTGCACACCGAGTTCCCTCTTAACCCGGAAAGCATGATAAGCCATTGGTCCCTCGCGGGACTGTCTGAAAAAGATATTATTATCTTTTATCCACAGGGCAACCAAAGGTCGGGGGACTGTGTCATCAGGTAACTGTGATCCTGGTCCATAAAATACCTATTGGAGGATCACCATGAATTTTTAGTCAGCATAAGAGGTCTGAAATTTGCTACTACTGCCCCATCTTGGGTTAGGACTCATTTGAAGATTTTACTACGATAAAAAACTGGGCAACCGAAGGAACAGGGTAAAGTTTTGAGTAATAATATCATCAAATGAGTCCCTCCACCTTGAGTAGAGTGGAAGAGACTGTCACACTATTTCTAGCAGTAAATCTACCCTGCTCCTTCTGCCTTTGCATTCCAGCACGCGTAGCATGAACAATTCTATCTCTTATTTTATCTTATTTCTATATAAATTGAAGGTTTTTTTTTGCACAAGTATGACACGATTCGTACACCAAGTTCTACGTTCTGTCATTTTGTCTTTTCTTTCGTCGACAAACCCCGTTTTTACGGAGCCATGCTACGCGTGCAGGGCAGCCACGGTGCCCTTTGAAGATAGTCCAGCGACCACGGAGTAAGGGTGCTTTTCCACCAGAGATATGCTATGTAGCTGTGCTGCGACGATGTAAAAGCTGAGCAACGAAACTGTGTGACCGTTTCCACTGATGCTACGCTATGTAGCTGTGCGAGTAAGATGTGTTATGAAGATGCGCCGCCATAAAGTAGCTGCGATGTATCGATAGTAGGGAAACGACCCATAGCACACCTCCATAGCACGCATCCATAGCACGCATCCATAGCACGCAGCCATAGCACGCATCCTTCCATATAAAAAACACATCTGAATTTAATCCGTTTCCACCAGTGCTGTGCTATGTAAACCAATGAATATGATTGGTGGATATCAAACGCATCCGCAGCAACGTAGCATAGCGCAACTGGTGGAAAAGCAGCTTTATACTTGCACCTGACATCTGAACGTCACCAATTGAATGAATAGTTTGTAAGATGAATTATTGTGATTTGGAATATTTTTGATAATTACCAGTTTTAGATGTTTTCCTGCCCACACTGTTTTGTCCACTGTCCAGCGATGGGCAGCCGCCATCTGCTGAAAAAGAGAAGAAATTAGAAATTAATATTTTTTTTTTAAACATTGCCTCACACTAGGAATTTCTCGTGTGTCGTGGGTGCCTTTACAAACATATAAACTCACAAACGCCCAGACCCGGAACAACTACTTGTAGATCATACAAATATTTGCTACGCGGGAATCGAACCCGCGACACGCGTCTGATTTTACAATCTCAAAAAAAATATGTTTATGCATAAAGAATCAACGTAAATCGTTTCAGGGTTCCCATTTATCCCCAGTCTGTGCAACGTTTTTCTTTATGCATGCATAAAGAAAAACGTAGTCTACAATACGGATTTCTCCTGAGTCGTGTGTGCGTTTACAAACATACACACAAACACCCAGACAACTACTGTTCCGGACAACTACTTGTAGGTCATACAAATATTTGTTCCGTGCGGGAGTCGAACCCGCGACACACTGCGCAGCAGTCCAATCGGTCAGCAAATGCGCTAACCGTGCCGTCAATTGAGTGAAATATCTGCTACTGCTGTGAGAATGTTCCAAAAGCTTAACCACAGCTCTGGAACGCAAATGGCAATCGAGGGACCAAGGTGTGTTTAGGTCAGTAGGAGCCTTCACTTCAGTTCTTAGACATTTCGTTCTACTCCACCAAACGCAGGACACATTTGATAACTTTACTACCCAACACCATAAAAATAAGTAAGGACCTTCCGGGGTCAAGGGACTCACGAATTACCGTGACCCCGGAACGTAAAGAGCTATTGAAGGACACTGTGGATTTTAGTCAGTACGAGTCTAACAGTCCCTCCCGCTCTGCCCTGGGTGGGAGGACTCATTTGATTTTACCACGTTAAAAAAAAAGGATTGTTTAACCTCGAAATATATCGATTGCTTTATTTTAGATCTGACTAAATAATGTTATCTTGATAATATTAAGACCGTTCTGGAATCTAAAGAGCGGTAACCTTTGATAACCTGTCTGTCCAACGGCGTTTTTACGTATTAGTTATAAAAATACGAGGCTTATCGAGGAAATCTTATTAAAGCAGAAGACCAAAGAGAAGATGGATAGACTTTGTAGAAGATGATATAGATAGAAAGAAGGTGACTGCTGAGATGAAAGGTGACTGATGAGAAAATATGGAGAAAAAGATTTAGAAAAAAGTTGCCTCCAGCTAGGAAAGAAAGAAAAATATAAGATAAAAGATTAAAAACTAAAAAACATAAGATTAAAACATTTGACACACAGACACACACATTTGATAATGGTTATTATAAAAACATAATAATAGCCGCACGCAACCATAATAAAAACATAATAATAGTTTTGTTGAGCATGTCCACACTAAAAGGGTTAGCAAATCAGCATTTACTAGGCTAAAGACACCCAGTTTACCCTCAGTGGCACATCATGACCAGAAATTTCTTCTGTATCGTGGTTGCGTATTCAAACATTTAAACTCACATACAAACAGCAAGACCTGGAACAACTACTTACAGATCATACAAATTATTGTTTCGTGCGGGAATCGAACTCCAGACACGCAAAGCAGTAGTCGATTACTTGGCCATTCTGCCAACCGTGTCGTCAAATATGCTACGTAAATTACAAACAAATTGTAAATAAATTGCGATCAATTTGAAAAAAATCGAAATCTTTTCGGATACGTTATGATTATGTTATGATCTTCTTCTTTTTAGATTCTTTATTTAAAAATATAGATTAAGAATATACAACAATAAAACAGTTCTATTGTTTTTCCATAAAATTAATAATGTCACCAGTATCACAAACTTTTTTGATGTTTGTAAAAATTGGTAACATACGCACTGTTTTATTCTGTAAACGATTCATTGTGCACGTATACACTAAGTTATAAGGCAAGAATTCTTTATCAACTAAATAAATGTATTTCAACGAAATCGGAATAAAAATCTTCTATATACATAATATGACCTCTTCATACACGTGTCATTAATTCATAACAAAAACGTCGAGACAAAAAACGTGATAATCGATAATTACTCGTATATAAACTTACCAAAACAATCTTACGAGAATAATTGAGATGTGTCATAAGTGTGACAGGTGAATTTAACTGATAAAAACTAGAGTGCGTCCTGTGGAAAAAATCGTAAAACTGCATTTTTTAATGCATATTGTATACGTATATGTAATGATGACATAGACTCTAGCGCCGCGTCAAAAGCACTTCGCGGACTGTATTCTATCTTTAATTAATCAGTTGGTGCAAGATATGTTTCCCAACACCGCTGCACGCAACAATGCTGGCACAGCATTATTGGTCCCCATATACTATCTATAGATTTATGTGAGATACTATCCGCAGCAATGCAGCGGTAGAACTGCTGCAAGGCAGTGATGCCGCGCCCACCATCTTACTCTGAAATGCCGACCCCAAGTCGGCTTCCAGCCGAACCGTACCCAGCTGAATATAGTATTTTACATGAAGCGACTGCCTATCTGAACTCCACTACCCAGTGAATGAGTAATTCCATACTCCTTTGGTAGACTGGTTGTCAGACTTGCAAAGGGATATGCTTATGAATAACAGGAAATACTATCAAATATCTTACAATTCTCAGTCGGGGCTAACTGATTACGTGCTTTTGGAGGCCTGGAGAAAACTAGCTATGATAAATCTTCCATCCACTGACCAGCGTGGCTTAAGCCTATACTCCCATTATTTAGCCTATACGACTGTTATGATGTAGTCACGAGCTCCCACTAGGTAAGACACATTTCAATCATAATGCTACGAGTATTGTGATTGTGCACACACACACAAACACACAAGTAGCGCTCTGTAATTCCTGGTTTTCCTCACTCCCTGATGCTTTATCGAACTTCTATTTGTTACATAGAAGGCGAATGCTTCCAGTGAATGAGCACATTTCGGGATTTGTACTCAAATATATTTGCAGAATAAGTGCTCACCTTCATCTTTATCTTCATCATCCACATCCAGTCCAACTAATGCAGCATCCTTTTTTATTGGAAGAAAACCTAGGGAGACCGTATCGGCCTCCTTTGGTTTTGTTGCTTTGAACTTACTCTTCAGCAGTTCATCTCCACAGTCCCTTGTCATCTCTTATTCAGTGCCGAAAATAGGGGTGCGCCAACGATGCTAAGGCACAGGGTGCAGAAACGGTCAGACCAGAACCACAATTAGCCCCTGGCGCAGTTAAAGAAGCTCGCACTGGGCGCATAAAAGGCTAGCCACGGTACTGCTCTTGTTATCTACCTACCCCATGACCACGTGACTACATACACGTATCCAGAATGGTCATTACACGGTTACGTGTCCGTATCTTTGATTATCGGACGGTTGGTTTATCTCGGTTCAACGGTTATCAGAACGAGATTAAGAAGCTACAGTTAAGGGTCGACTGTATATGAATTTTTTGTATGTTGATGACAATATTTTTGGTGATAAGACTGTTAAAATGTATGGGACACACAATGGATAGTCTCTTTGCGTCTAATTGCGATAATCCCACGGCACTATTCCCAAACTACTGGAACTCCTGAAAGCCAGAATCAACAGTGGCGACCACCAGAAAAGTGCCAAGACAATGAAGCTCTCAGAAGTCCTGGAGTATAAATTTAACTGACCTGGATCCTGCAACGAAATTAATCAGAAAAAGAATAGTGGTGGAGTAGGAATATACGGAGGTTCCACTTAGGAAAGGAAGGAAAGGAAGGAAGTATCTCAAGATAGTATCAGGAAGTATCTTGATTTTTAACATGGTAAAAGTTAATGGTAACAATGTTACCATTAACTTTGATGTGGGCTTAAAGCAAAATTTTACCGTAACATTTTGCTTTGAGCCCACATTACCAACTGCGCAGCCATTTCCCAACTGTGTTGAGATCAGCTGGATGGGAATATTAGTATTTTACATAGAGCGACTGCCTATCTGACCTCCACAACTCAGTAAGTGGGTAATACGATACTCCTTTTTTTTATCGTGGTTTAATCATCAAATGAGTCCTCCCACCCAGAGCAGGGCGGGAGGGACTGTCAGACTCGTACTGACTAAAAGCCACGGTGTCCTTCACTAGCCCTTTACGTACCGGGGTCACGGTAATTTGTGAGTCCCGCAACCCCGGAATACGATACCTACTCCTTAGTGAAGTTTGAATTGATTTGATTAGAAGAAATAATTTAGTTAACCAGCATATCATAGAAAGGATGATAAGAATACGAAGAGGTTCCATCTTCAAACCGTCTGCACTCAGGTCTTAAAGACCATTAACAGAGAAGTATAAGGAAGAAGACATGCGATATAACTCTTCAGTGTAAGACCAGAATCAACTGACATCATCTTTCCTGAGCCGTTTATAAAGTAATACATGTTTCTTTAACTGATGAATTGATTCCAAAAGTTCTTTTCTGGAGTTACTTTCCTTCGTCAGTTGAAATAGAATGTATATTGCTACTTTTTATTTGTTAGAATTCTTGACTACGTCTCTCTTTTTTTGAATCCGTATAGCCTATATAACGGTTTTCTGGAAGATATCACTTTTAGCGATAAGATCGCCTTTGTAGCCATAGAATAAGAAAATTAAGGAAAAAGCTTAGTGTACAATAAAGTATGTTTTGTTTATATTCTCAAATCACAGAAGAAAGTAGGAACATAATATTATTAGGTACTTTACAACATCAGATATTATAAGCACGCGTGCAAAACAACTCATCATTACAAATAGAACAGAAATCATGGACCATTGACACAACAGATGTAACACTATCATCACCGATACGCTGACGGATGCTGGCTGATAACACCACACTGATAACGATACTCATTATTTTATTTTTTTAATTTTGTAGCTAGCCGATAAGCTAGAGGGAGATAAAAGAATGATTTCAGTACGAGTAAGAGAGACAGGTGGAGCGTGATGGACGCATGGACATATCGTAGATTATCGAAGTTTAATTAATGCGACCTTTTCTCTCGTTTTCTTGGTTTTCCTGATGAATGTGCGTGAGCGCATCCTGAGGGTTCCTTTGCGGTTTAGGTATAAGTGATTATTACAAGCATCCACAGTTATTGCTTCGTATATTTATTCATTAAACGCCGTATCCGTGTAGTGATCTCTGGCATCGTGTGTGGATTTACTTATAATTTACTTATTTATTTAAACTTCATGTTCAAAAGTTATAAATACGCGAGCCAAAAACTGTCTCGGGGTCGCGGGACTTACGAATTACCGTGACCCCGGAATGTAAAGGGCTATTGAAGGACACCGTAGATTTTAGTCAGTACAAGTCTGACAGTTCCTCCCGCTCTGCCCTGGGTGGGAGGACTTATTTGAAGATTTTACCACGTAAAAAAAAAGTCTCAAGGTGACGTTTCGTCACAGGTTCAAATCCTGCTCGTGGTTCGAATCTTTCTTTCCAAAAAGAAAAAGCTTTAAAAACTCCATTCTTCCAAACAAATTAATTCACCTAATTACAACCCACCTAAGATGCAGCATCCCATAATCAGAGATAGGCAATCGTGCGCAAACCAGACGTGAGAATGTATTTATCTCCGCAGCATCCCAGCCGCCATTACTCACAGATACAGCACGAATATTAGCCCACGCTGAAATCTGATCCTGATCATCTGCGTCACTTTGACTTTTAAATTAACGGGACTCGTATCGTGAGATAGGGGCACTAATCTGCTAAGGTTAGTTTGCATTGTAGAGGGCCAGAGCCTGCCGGGGTCGCGGGTCTTACCCATCACCGTAACCCCGGTACGTAAAGGGCTCGTGAAGGACACCGTGGATTTTAGTCAGTACAAGTCTGACAGTCCCTCCCGCCCTGCCCTGGGTGGGAGGACTCATGTCATGATTTTACAACGTAAAAAAAAAAAAAAAAAAAGGTTAGTTTGCATGAGGTTTTAGAAAAAGATGCTTGCAGAAACTCTTTGTACATTATTTTTAATCAAAATATAATTTCACAACACCTTCATATCGATAAAATTTACAGGACTCGTATCGTGACATAGGGGCACTAATCTACGATGGTTAGTTTCCATGACGTTTCAGGTAATGTCAAATATATAACCGTACCTAAACTTTCGTGAGCGTTTCTCTTCTCTTTCTTTAATTGCATATAAAATCTAATTCTGTTCGTTTAGTCTCGCTAAAACATAACATTACAGATCACATCAGAATCAGAAACGAGCAAACCAAATTAAAATTCATATAATTATTTTATTTGTAGAACATAGGTAAAAATTATGGTAGATGGGGTATCGTATTACCCAGTTACTGGGTTGTGGAGGTCCGACAGGCAGTCTCTAAAAAAAGATGTCAATGATGATGAAATCGACTTTGTTCACCTGGATGATGTCACCCAGGTGAACACAGTGGCATATACCAAACATAATAAATATTCCACAACCTTCACACAACGCCATCTAGTCCCAAGCTAAGCAGAGCTTGTGTTATGGGTACTAGACAGCTGATAAACATACTTATATATTTCTAAATACATACATATTATAGATAAATTACACCCAGACACAGAACAAATGATCGTGCTCATCACACAAACATTTATCCTGGGTGGGAATCGAACCCACGACCTCCGGCATAGCAGTCAGGGTCACTAACCACTAGACCAACAGGCCTGACAAAACATGTATGTCCGTAATCAATGCAACGATTTACGATATAAAGGAATGCTCTATCATATCAAAATATCTATCAGTTTGGCATTGATCAATATCTTCCACAAAAAAAAACATTTTTATTTCCTTTTCTAACAAAATGAATCTGATAACGAGACATATGTATTTTTTTATGTGTTATTTTTTATTGATTATCGTTAAATTGTAAAGTGTAATCGTGACATCGGTAGCAAGCGATCTGCTGATAACAATTCTTATCAGTATGTTATCACGATGCCAGCTATGAACAGCAATCGTTAGTACACATTACATGTGTTGGTATCTAATCAATGTGTTATATTTGTGTTTTATTTATATGTGGAGTTTGTATTCAATAGGGACAAGAAAAGTGTCCTATGATTTGTATTATATTATATTAATTAACTGAACTGAGGCCGTGTCGAAAGATTTCTGAAGCCGTATCATGACCCAGACCTCAGACGCGCCGGTCCGACGGAACCCAAGTGGTCCGCGATGGGCGCTGAAGCAGCTGGACCGGGGGCTATTCCTGGAAGCCTCGATCGTGCAGGCCTGGGTGTCACCACCGGACAGGCCTGCCGACATCAACGACGAGGCGGGGTGGTTCCAGGAGGCCATGTCGGAAATCTGCGACGTGGCCATGCCCCGGGTCCGGCTAGGACGCGCCCGGCGTCAGTTGTACTGGTGGTCGCGCGAGCTAGCAGCGCTGCGCGAGGCGTGCGTTGCCGCGCGACGCCGGTACACCAGGTTCCGCAGGCGCCGCACCCGACCTCCGGATGCGGAGGCTGTAGAGACGGAGCTGCAGGATGGCTACAGGGCAGCGAAGACCGCCCTCCGCGACGAGATCTGGCGGGCCAAGGAATTGACCCGCAAGGAGATGCTGGAGGCTCTGGACGGGGACCCATGGGGCCGGCCCTATAAGTGGGTGAGAGAGAAGCTCCGCCCCTGGGCTCCCCCGTTGACGTAGAGTCTCCAGCCTCAGTTCGTGGAGGACGTGGTGAGCGCCCTGTTCCCCTCGCGGGAGGAGCACACTCCCCCGCCCATGGCTCCGTCTCCGGTGGTGCCTGACGCTGACGCAGACGCGGACCACAGCGACGACGACGTCTACGACGCTCCGGAGGTGACCGAGGTAGACCTGAGAGTGGCGGTACAACGGCTCAAAGCCAAGAATACCGCCCCAGGACCCGACGGCTTGCCAGGAAAAGCCTGGGTCCTGGCCTCAGGGACTCTCGGGCCTCGACTGGGGGGGCTCTTTAGCGCGTGCCTGGAGAGGGGCCGGTTCCCGCTTCGTTGGAAGACGGGGAAACTGGTCCTGATCCAGAAGCCCGGGCGCCCTGCGGACTCTCCGTCCGCATTCCGGCCCATCGTGCTGCTCGACGAGGTGGGCAAGCTCTTTGAAAGAGTAATTGCAAACCGCCTCGTCGGGCACCTGAATCGGGTGGGCCCGGACCTTGCGGAGAGCCAGTTTGGCTTCCGCAGGGGGCGCTCGACGGTGGATGCCATCACGCGCGTGAGAGCCCTCACGACGCCGGGGGATGCGGTTTCCCGGGGCAGGGTCGTCTTGGGGGTGTCTTTAGACATCTCCAATGCCTTTAACACCCTGCCCTGGAGTTGCATCAGGGAGGCACTCCGGTATCACCGGGTGCCGACCTACCTCCGTCGTATAGTCGAGGACTACCTGACGGACAGAGCCGTCATCTACCCCGGTCACCGGGGAGAGTGGAACCGGCGAGAGATGTCGTGCGGTGTTCCACAGGGATCGGTCTTGGGGCCGCTCCTGTGGAACATCGGTTACGACTGGGTGCTGCGCGGCGACCTCCCTGACGGCGTCGGCGTGATTTGTTACGCCGACGACACGCTCGTCCTGGCGAAGGGAGAGTCGCACCAGGCGGCGGCCGACGTGGCGACGCAGGCGGTAGCGACAGTCGCTAATAGGATCCGGCAGTTGGGACTCGACGTGGCGCTGCACAAAACAGAGGCCATGTGTTTTCATGGCCGTCTGAACGCGCCACGTTCAGAGTCCCACATTACGGTGGAGGGGGTTCGCATCGGCGTCGGGAGGACGATGAAGTACCTGGGACTCGTCCTCGACAGCCGGTGGAACTTCAGGGAGCATTTCCTGCATTTGGCCCCAAGGCTGAACCGGGCAGCAGCCGCTCTCAAGCGGCTCCTGCCCAATCTCGGCGGGCCAAATGCCTCCTGCCGGAGGCTGTACGCCGGTGTCGTGCGGTCCATGGCCCTCTACGGGGCCCCTGTGTGGGCCCTAAGCATCCGGACGCGACCACTTAATGGTCGCATGCCAGAGGGTCATGGCTATCCGGATGATCCGGGGATACCGCACGATCGCCGGCGAATCAGCCAACCTCCTAGCGGGATTGCTGCCCTGGGATCTGGAGGCGACTGCCCTCCAGCGCGTCTATGAATGGCGCGTGGAGGCGCAGCGTCGGGGCGAATCCCCGCTGCCTCGACAAGTCGAGGCGCGGCGGGAAGAGCTCCGGCGCGATCTCAGGGCAGTATGGAGGGAGCGACTGTCGCAACCGAGGTCCGGGCACGCCGCAATTGCGGCGGTAAGACCCCTCTTTGAGGAGTGGCTGGATAGGCGTCACGGCGTCCTGACCTACCGCATGACGCAGGTCCTCACCGGACACGGAAGTTTCGGGAGGTTCCTGTGTCTGATAGGGAGGGAAGAAACGCCTGGGTGTCACCACTGCGAGGATCGTCCGGAGGACACGGTGGAGCATACGGTGCAGGACTGCCCCGCTTGGGCAGAGCACCGCCGTGTCCTCACGACGGCGATAGGCGGAGACCTCTCGCGCCCGGCATTGGTCGAGGCCATGCTGCGGGGCGAGACGGAGTGGGAAGCGGTCGCCTCCTTCTGCGAAGCAGTCATGCTCGTGAAGGAGGAGGCGGGCCGCCTGAGGGAGAGGACAGCGTCCTCCCTCCACCCCAGCCGCAGTGGTAGACGCCCACGGCGTCGGACGTCGCAAGACGATCTCCGGCCACCGTAGGCGCGGGCATGCGGGCAGCGAGTAATGGGCGACTCGCTGTCCGACCATGGACCATGCCCGGGTCGACGGCGCGTTGTGTTCCACGCGCGCCTCAAAGAGTGTCAGCATAGTGACGGGGCCTGTAGAGGGCCAAAGCCTGCCGGGGTCGCGGGACCAAGGGATTACCGTGACCCCGGTACGTAAAGGGCTAGTGAAGGACACCGTGGATTTTAGTCAGTACAAGTCTGACAGTCCCTCCCGCCCTGCCCTGGGTGGGAGGACTCATTTGATGATTTTACCACGATAAAAAAAAAAAAAAAAAAAAAAAGCCGTATCATGACTTTTCTCAATATTTGTGACGTAAAGTAAACTGGAACTTTGACGTTAATTTGAAGGACAAAAATATTTCCACGTTCGTACACGACAGGCTCCTTTTCATTTTTCCATGCCTACAAAACATTAAATACTTCAAGTAACAATGCTGTAAATAAAATAAAGAAATATTGTAATTTTGACAGGCCTGTTGGTCTAGCTCTAGTGGTTAGTGACCCTGACTGCTATGCCGGAGGTCGTGGGTTCGAATCCCACCCAGGACAAATGTTTGTGTGATGAGCACGATCATTTTTTCTGTGTCTGGGTGTATTTATCTATAGTATGTATGTATTTAGAAATATATAAGTATGTTTATCAGTTGTCTAGTACCCATAACACAAGCTCTGCTTAGTTTGATACTAGATGGCGTTGTGTGATAGTTAAAAAAAAATAAGACCTCTGTATTTTATTAACAGCATACTTGAAGTATTCACAGCTTTTAATGTTTGGACAAATTAAAACCGCTGCAGTTTATGGACGAGGAACTAATTTTTTCCATCAAATTAACGTCAAAGTTTCAGTTTACTTTAAAAATAAAACTTGTTGTTAGCCTTTTCACAGGCAACTTTATTGGATTATTATATTTAAAAAAAGTGTGGCACTCGGGGACTGCCACGGTAAAGCTATTGCATAGCATTTTTTATCAACTTATGCAATTACTTATAATTATTACTTTAATTATGAAAAAAAGAAACCGCGAATATTTAACGAGAATATCATCCCATCGTTGTTCTATGGGAAGTTACTCTAATAATTAGGTTATGGTCAGTCACGTCAATCAAGTGAAATGTCAAGAAAAAACTTCATTCATTCAAATTTTATTCATTCACGTTGACATGACAGATGTGACAGTGACAGTGTTAGTTTTATTTTCGTTACGGAATTTCTTGATTCGGTCGCCGCGCTCAAAGTCCGCGATTATAGCCGTGCAATAGCTTAAACAAACTCCTAATCGCATCTAAAACGCACACATCGTTCAATTTTACCTAAATTTACCTCATCAGGTTAGATCGCAAACCTAGATAACCTGAATTTATTGACCCTCAGATTGATAAACAGTCAGATGTTATCATTCGAAAGCGATTTATGTACCGTACATGTGTCCTTAAGCCGTGGGATGAAGATGTGGTCACTCTTGTTTTGTTTTTGACATGCGACACGAGATGGCGTTGTTTTAAAAAAGGTTTGAGATCGAGATCGGATTATAAAGATTGTTTTGGAGATTTCTTTTTAAATGTTTGTTTTACTTTTTATGAGGGTAATGTTGTGTGGGTATGTAGTAATGTGGTTTGCATGTCATGTATTTTGAAGAAACAAAAACAATCTGGGGATCTTTAATTCAAGAGTGAATAAGTTATTTCTAGGCAAGCTTCGTCGTTGACCACATCATCGCTTACCATCAGGCGAGATAATGTACAGACGTACGACGACGTAGAGACGATTTTGAATGAGTGAACTAAAGTGTTTCTAAAATTTCTAATTGTTAGTATTCGAAAACTAGGTAATGGAGAATTTAAATAATTGTATGAATTTTGTAGTCTTCAGATGATAAGCATTACACTAGGCCTTAACTGCCTATAATACATTAAAAATTACAGTGCTCGAAAATTTTCAAATAAGGTATTAGTAATTAAATCGTCATAAAATGTTTTTTTATCTTACACCTACGTTGAAACAAAAGAACACTTTTTAAAAAAAAAATTACACTATTTACCCTAAAACTATCCATAACAATATGTTCACAAAACATTTCAATGGTCAAAAAATAAAAAAAAAAACACTGTAACCCGGAATTTCTAAGCTCCAACGAAGGTAAAAATTATAAATCTCTATTTTATCGATTAAAATCGTTATCTTAATGTATATCTGGATGTGATCGATCAAGGGGTTATAGATAAACTGGCTTCATGCGATTACGGGACGAGATATAGATCAAATTACATGGATGGTGTGTGTTTACTGAGAGTATACGTGGAAGACATACTGGATCGAGGTGAGACAGTAGTATGCGTTTCAACAACTATTCTTTTTTTGAAACGCATGTAGTAGCAGTGATTTTGTTCGATTCGTTGTAAGATAAAAATGTGAAGGAGAGCTTGCCGTCGAATCAGGGACCATGCCGGGGTCGGCATCACGTAGCGTCGTGTTCCACGCGCTTATCAGAGCTGTCGGTTACCTAAAGAGCAATTGAAGGAATACGGTAGATGTAGGTCAATACGAGTCCGGTAGTATACAGGAGGAAGGACTCTTGATGAATTTACCACCAAAAAAGACAGTAGGTTGGATTATAAGGAGGTGCTCTTAGCTCAGTTTATGATGTCAACATATGCAAGATTTTGTAGGTATTCTAACTCTCTTAATACTATTAATTACACTTTTTATTAACTGAGTTAAAGGTTACCATACGCAAATACTAATGGCGCCCAACTAAATACTATTGGCGCCCAACATAAATGTTATTGGCGCCCAACATATTTTTTTTCACCAAATTAATATTTTACTGATTCCTTAAGAATTCGGATAATCAAATTCTAATGTTGAATATTTTACTGGTCTTTTTCATCATGGTAGATACTGGTCCAACAAATATTTTTGGATAATCAAAGTCCAACATTCCCTACAGGTGTACACAGCTAGTAACCTATCTAGACTTCATGAGTGTGCGTTTATCGATATGCTGTTATCAATAGATCGCTATCAGGTAGCCTAGCGATTTTAATCCTACATCGATAACATATTATCAGGGGCTTGCTTAATTTTCTTATCAAGATTATGGAATTCGGTGGAATATTTTTTTTTATCCGTAATCATTTTATTATTTTAATTAGGAAATGGCAAGATATTCAGATAGTTTTAGTTTCAACTGCTTTAATTTTATTTTCAGACTAGCTTTTGCCGTCGGTTGCACCTACTTCTTTATGTCACTCAGGAACAAAGAACAATGTAGCTTTCTACTGGTTAAAGAATTTTTGAAATCGGCCAGTAGTTTTTGAGTTTACTGATTACAAACATAGAAAAAAAAGTCGGTAGGTATAGAAGTTCAGAAGGGGTTTGCTCTCGACTACAGTCTAGGTCAAAGGAGTCTGAGACAGAGTCTACGATGGAGTGAGCTTACCCTGAAGAAACCTGTTCACTCAAACTTTGAAGATATTCTTGTTGCGTGCAGTCAGGAGGAACACAGACGAAAGTAGTGAGTCCGGTGACGACCTGCGTCATGCGGTAGGTTAGGACGCCGTGACGCCTATCCAGCTACTCCTCAAAGAGGGGTCTTACCGCCACGATTGCGGCGTGCCCGATGGAAGACGCTTAATGCGAATTTTATAGATAATCTAGACTTTCCTGGTTTCTACCAGGACAGTCTAGATTTTCTGATCCATATCACTTCGATTACTAGTTAATAGCTTTGATAGTAATTAATAATTTAAAGATTTTCACTGCGATCGCTTCTTAGGCGATTAATTGAAAGATAGTTAATTGTAGATCCCCACTGATTGCCAGATAAGCGGTTTTACAGGGTTATTCTCCAGGTAAACCAATTGCAAATTTCTATGTCCGCAACAGACTCACATACACATTTTTTTGGTCACCTGCCCAATAAAACATCGGCAAGAATTTAATACGTCCGAAAGATAGATCATCGAAAAATGTTTGACCCGTATTTTTTCTTTTATCACGTAAACCAAAATTAACACGCATACAACGCTTTTAAAAATCACTAAACGTCACTCGGTCGGTACAATTTTACTAGCGTTATAACGTCACAAGTCCCCACTCCTGAATTTGGAAGCGTTTTATATTTGTTAATATTTATTGATAAAAAAAAACGAAGAAATACGCGTTCTTTATGTTTTAACACTCTTTACTGACAAACTTATTTATACAATAATCTTACCCCATTGGCGCAGTGGTTTAGCGATCGACTCCTGCGCTACGTGGCGTTTCACAGAAAAAAAAATGATCTACATGTTGTTCCGGGTCTTAGCGGTTTGTATGTGAGTTTCAATGTTTTCTTTATTGTGTTTTTTTTACTTGCCGGGGTTGCGGGACTATTTTAAAAGGTAACGCGGCTATGGAATGCAGGAGGCAACTGAAAGAACAAGTTTTGGTTTTTAGTCAATCAAGTCTGACAGTTCCTTCCAATTAAGACGGGAGTACTCATTTGATAATTTTCTAAACTAAATTGTAAATGGTGCCATTATTTATTTAATGTTATAAACTATGGGTAAAGCAAATTTCATCCTAATCTGTATAGAAATCCGTCTATCATTCATCGTTTTTTTAAAAATACCTAAATCGAAATATTTTAAAAATCTATAAATTTAAATAAAATTTAAATAAGTCTATAAAATTAAAAAAGGAGTACATTGAACTTATAAAGTTATAGGCAAATCGATAGATACCTAAGCAAGCTTGACAGTGATTGGACGATTAAGATTGCGCAGGAGTCGTTTATACGATATTTTTTAATATTAGGTATTCATTTAAATTTCAAATCACTTTAAAACCACATAAATTAATTCGACATATAACATTAATTAATATATTTGATCTGGGAGCGTCAGCAAGTCAAACATTTCATTAGCAGGTCATCATTTAATTAATATACGGATACACAGTGATAAAATAAATTAATTTTATGACAATTATCTCTGCTAATGAATGGCATTTGTATTATCCTAATCGAAGTATTATACTTATCACCTATAGTATTAATTAATTATCGTATTTCTTCCAAAAATATTGAAACAACACGCTGTATTTTCCAGTTGTAGATATCTACAATAAATTATAGTACGTTCGTGTTGCCTACCTAACAAGTCTTTTTTCAACAATGCTGGGATCGGCTTCGAGTCACTGACTTTTCACGTTTTTGTAACGTAAAGTAAACGGGAACTCAGACGTTAATTTGATGAAAAAAAAAATGTTTCTCGGCAGCACTTCGTGGCGTATTTTAAACATTTATGTACATTTGATCTTACCACTCGCTTTCCCGCGCTAACTTACCACTCACAGCGATATGATTGTGAATGGGCCGTCGTGGCGTGTTTCAAATATTTCTGTACATTTGATCTTACCACACTCTTTCCCGCGCTAACTTACCACTCACAGCGGGATGTTTGAGAATGGACCGTGGGTGGTATGATTGTAAATGGGCCGTCGTGGCATATTTCAAACATTTCTGTACATTTGATCTTACCACTCGCTTTCCCGCGCTAACTTACCACTCACAGCGGGATGATTGTGAATGGACCGTGGGCGGTATGATTGTGAATGGGCCGTCGTGGCATGTTTCAAACATTTCTGTACATGTGATCCACTCGCTGTCACGCGCTAACTTACCACTCACAGCGGGATGATTGTGAATGGACCGTGGGCGGTATGATTGTGAATGGGCCGTCGTGGCATGTTTCAAACATTTCTGTACATGTGATCCACTCGCTGTCACGCGCTAACTTACCACTCAGCGGGATGATTGTGAATGGGCCGTCCGTCGTGGCATGTTTCAAACATTTCATCTTACCACTCGCTTTCCCGCGCTAACTTACCACTCACAGATTGTGAATGGGCCTTTAGGCAGTTGAATCAAGCGTTTGATTCAGAAGGCAGTACTTCTGTACATGGCGTGTATTGTTACGAGGTTCCTCTCTCAAGAGCCCTGACCACCGATTGCCTGGACCATGGAGACTATAATACTACCATTTTTGTTTCTTTAAAATAGTTTAGAAATATTTAAAAAATTACAATAATTGGCGACACGTTTAACGCAGTGGCTGAGCGATCGCCTGCTCCGCAGCGTGTCGCAGGTTCGAACTCCGCACGGAACAAATATTTAATTATGATCTGCAAGTAGGTGTTAAGGGTCTGGGTGTTTCTGTATATGAGTTTCTATGTTTGTAAACGCGCATACAACCGGAAGAAATCCCTAGTGTGGGGCAACGGTTTTTTTTAAAAGTCGATAAAATTAATAAAGATCTAAAAATCTACAGACAGAAATCTACTTAACTTACTTAACGGTTGTTCAACCTAGGGAAGGTTGAACAACCGTTAAGTAACAAATAGCTCCCCGTTAAATTTTGCACAATGGAAAATACGCGGTAATTGTTTCAATAAATTTATGATACCAATGTCGAATTATTCATAACATTATGTAAAATAACTTTATTGACTTTGAAACTATAGTTTTATTTTCCTTATGGAGTTATACGGAACTTATAGGCGTTGAGGTAAATCCTAGTTATCGGTACATCAAGCGTCAATGTTTTAAAATAATACAATATGGAATATTGTCGTCCTAAAGCAACCTCCTGTCATCTCTTAATTAAAACAATGACGCACTTCAAAAGATAACAATATTTATAGGTTCTAGCAATGTTTGTTTAATACAGAAATAAAGGCTTAAATAGATATAAATAATACGAAATCTGGCGGCCATATCAGCGACTGTCATACTCTGTCAGCTTTTGCCCTACACTAAGATTTTTCCAGTATCGTGACTGCGTTTAAAAATATTTTAAACTCACATACACCAACACCCGAACCCGAAACAACTGAAGCCCAGGCATAACTTTTCACGTTTGTTTGACGTCAAGGAAACTAGAACTTTGGTGTTAATTTGAAGGAAAAAATAGTTCCTCGTTTGCACACTCAGTAAATACTTCAAGTACACTGTAAATAAAATACAGATATGTTGTGATAATGCCTCTGATCTATTATAGTGATTGAAAATCAAAGTATTTCACGAAGGCCTGCTAGAGGTACTTTTATCAAAAATATAAAAAAGAAACTGTTGTAGTATGAAGCTGTATAAAGCTAATCTTTAGGTAGTCACGGTGGTGAAGCAGCGGCGGGGAAATTGTAAGAAGAAATGTGAGACATTTTGCAGTTTTAATTGAATATTTGAAAAAATACAGTTCCGAGTTTAAAAAGTTTGAAATGCTTCTTTATTCGGGTGTGGGAGCTTGTGACGTCATAACGCCTGTAAAATTATACCGACCAAGTGACGATTTTTAGAAGCGTTGCATGTACGTCAATTTTGGTTTACGTTAAGGGAAGAATACGAGTCAAATATTTTTTGATAGTCTATCTTCCGGACAAATTATTTTTTGAACTGTAAACTTCTTTAGCGGCGTTGTGCAGTTTTTTGGAATGGGTAAAAAATGTTAAACTCGCGTCAGGACACGTGACCTGATCACGAAAATTCGTAAGACGGCGCAGGGCGCTTGCGCGAATGTTCATGTGTGTTTATTACTATTCGAAGTTTTCACTTCTGCCGGCACTCCCAGAGTGCAACCCGTCGTTTTTTTTAGTAAAATAGCCTATTGTCGTTAAGTTATTAATCTACTTAGTTACAGTAGAAGTTTTATTTACAAAAACAGTTTCCAATGGCGGGAACTGATTATGTTCTGGACCTAGTGTCAGTGTCAGCGCTTGATGGTAAGCGACGATGTGGTCATTTTTTTTTATCGTGTTAAATCGTCAAATGAGTCCTCCCACCCAGGGCAGAGCGGGAGGGACTGACAGACTCGTACTGACAAGAATCCACAGTGTCCTTCAATAGCCCTTTACGTTCCGGGGTCACGGTAATTTGTACAGTCCCGCGACCCCAGCAGGCTTTGGCTCTCTAGAGGAGGGCCCCGCCATTTTTGCTGAAACTCTTTGAGGCGCGCGTGGAACACAACGCGGCGTCAACCCGGGCATGGTCCATGGTCGGACAGCGAGTTGTCCATTACTCGCCGCCCGCATGTAAAAACACCATGGTTGTAGTTATCAGGAAACAAACACTCCAATAGCGTCTTTGGCTCACAACCAAAAGGTTTTTTTTCGTCTAAAAATAACAAAAAAAAAACTCATCTCTTACTATAACCTAACCCTGATTGAAATATAACCCTCTACGGTCACTTCTACCATCCGCTTATAATAGCCATCAACCCTTAGAAGTCAAAATGGGACACGCGCTCTCCATGGGAACCGAGGGTGCAAAGAAAAATCACGAGGGGTTGACTCCCTAACCGCTAACATATGGACGTTTAGACCCCGAGCGATTATGGGGTTGGAGGACAATTTGTTAATGTTTCTAGTTTTTGAATATGACTTTACTTTGAAACAGTTTTTTTTTAAATTTGAAAACTGACAGGGATGTAATTTTTGGAATAATCTAATTTTACTTTTGTATTAATATTATGAATGAGAATGGATCGATGGATATTTCTTACTATTTCACACAAAAATTACTTTATGAATTTGGAGTTACACGATTATCTGTTTATAACCTTAATTAACACATCCCGGGATTTTTAATCCAGTAGGCAACGCCGCGAGTTTTAGCTAGTCTGGTAGGCAGAAGCCGCGGGACTAACGAGCTACCGTGACCCCTGAACGTAAAGTGCTATTGAAGGATCACCGTGGATTTTAGTCAGTACGAGTCTGACAGTCCCTCCCGTCCCGCCCCGGGTGGGAGGACTCATTTGATGATTTTACAACGATACAATAAAAGGGGGTAGGCATAGAACTACACACCACTATTAACCACAAGTTATGAACGTTCAAAAATAATAAATAAATATTCCACAGCTATCACACAACGCCATCTAGTCCCAAGCTAAGCAGAGCTTGTGTTATGGGTACTAGACAACTGATAAACATACTTATATATTTCTAAATACATACATATTATAGATAAATTACACCCAATAATAATACAATTATAATAAATGTCAAGTAAATAAATCCACACATAATATAAATATGATTAATAGAAAATAACACATAGTAAACCAAAATTTAAATGAATTTAAACAACTAAATGATGACAATAATTTACTTAAAATACCATATTTAATCACTGGCGGTAATTTTGAATATATTTGCATTTAAAACGTTGATTATGTCCATAGATCATATTAACATATTCATAGGTAGTCCCATTTTTTATATTATGAGATATTGACACCTGATATTATATATATTTTTATGCTACTGTAACCAATTGTAACTAATTATATTAAAAATGTCTGTATAAATAATAAAAATCGTTTATTTTCAGGCGTCGACGGCCCATCGTTGCTCTATGGGAAGTTACTCTACTAATTAAGGCTATGGTCAGCCACGTCAATCAAGTGAAACGTCCAGGAAAAAAAACAATTCATTCAAATTTTATTAATTCACGTTGACATGACAGATGTGACAGTGACAGTGCTAGTTTTATTTTCGTTACGTAATTTCTTGATTCGGTCGCCGCGCTCAAAGCCCGCGATAAAAGCTATGCAATAGCTTAAAAAATTGCACGAAGACATTTCACTGCAAACCGTTCATGTACCATAGTGAAGTCACTCAATTAAGAAATATAGATAAAGTATTGATAGTTGCAATAATTTTTAGAACACTTGAATATCGCGTAACACGCTGATAACGTTATCAGTCATATCTGATGTGTTCTAGCAATATACCAGCAATTGCTGGTTATTGATAAAGATATTACACATTGCTTTAAGTATTTTTAATTGTTTTTTTTTTTCTTGTAAATAACTGATTAAATTTGAGCTTGACAGATATACAGGGTGTAAGATCTCTCACACGACGACGCATATACAGTAACTACGTATTTAGGGCCCCCAAAGAAATAATTAAAAAAAAACAGTTATTTTGTCATCAAAAAATATTCGACCCGTATTTTTCTTATGTTGCGTCATCCATAATTGACAAAGATCTAATACGAGCTTTTTAAAATTGCGCACCGCGCATGGGCGCTGTTGAAGCCGACCCAAGAAGAGGTGACGAGACTACCTTTTTTTTTATCGTGGTACAATCATCAAATTAGTCCTCCCACCCAGGGCAGAGCGGGAGGGACTGTCAGACTCGTACTGCCTAAAATCCACGGTGTCCTTCAATAGCCCTTTACGTTCCGGGGTCACGGTAATTCGTTCAGTCCCTTAACGCATACTACGGTTTGAAGCGGCACAAAATAAGAGTTCAAGGAAAGAATTGGGGAAGGCCAGCAGTGGGACAGTACTCTGGAAAATTAAAATAGAATATAATGGCGCTTCCCACAAAGTAAGTTTGAGCTTTTCACGCCATCAATTAATATTTTTCCTCAACAATTTTGCACGGTATGACACAACTATTGTACTTACCATCAAAACAAAATCTTGTGAAGGAAAACTAAGTTTATTATTTACTTAATGTAATAACCGTTATAGTAATGTGAATGATAGACTTTAGTGTGTCATATGTGGGACTTCACCAATCAAAAAACGAACCGGTAAGTGTTGCGGCATTAATCGGCACAGCCGAACGGTAAAATTGAATATGCAAATAAATGTTCATGAATCACAAACCGATTGTTACTAATTGTGCCGTTATAATTTTAGTTACTCAAATACTGACGAATCGAATGATGTGACTCGAATGAACTACCCGATCGGCACAAACCGAGTGGCCCGAACAGTTTTTTAGTTGTTCTACAAATACTGCCGAACCGACAAAGTCGGCTTATGAGTATAACAAGCCTTTTTTTTATATCGTGGTAAAATCATCAAATGTTTCTTTCCACCCAGGGCAGGGCGGTAGGGATTGTCAGACTTGACTGACTAACATCCACGGTGTCCTTCAATAGCCCTTTACGTACCGGGGTCACGGTAATTCGTGAGTCCCGTGACCCCCGCAGGCTTTGGCCCTTTAAAGGGGGTCACTATGCTGACACTCCTTGAGGCGCGCGTGGATCACAACGCGCCGTCGACCCGCATGGTCCATGGTCGGACAGCGAGTCGCCCATTACTCGCCGCCCGCATGCCCATCGAATATACCTTTGGCCAACTTTGATTTCGGCCGTTAGTAATATCCTTCGGTACAGTAGGGCCATCGGCAACATTACCGATATCCCTAACTGTACCGACTATTCCAAGTAAACTTGTGTCGCTGACATCTCGAAAATACTTCCGATTGCAAAAGCAGTGTGGCCATAGAAATTCAAAATAGATTTTTCTATTAGACATTAATATAATTGTTCTATTTATTTCAGGTCAAGTAATGTAATTGAGTAGAGCGTTTAAGAAAAAAGCATATTTATCAAGTTAATTAACAATTCGAAAGACACGGGGCGACATCTATTATATATATATATCGGATTTATAACATTCGTTGGGAAGTTATGTTAAGGATAAGTTTATGATATTTTCTTCCTAACCTACTAGTCGGCTTTTTTGCCGACTATTCGCCCACTACGCTTTCCCAACTAGTCATTACCTACAACTTTACTAAAAACATGATTGACCTGGATCTTAATCATGGGTACAAAACATACGAGTATATAAATGACGCACTGTGAATCATTTTGAGTCGTTCGTCGTAGTTTATCTAATTATATAGAAAATACATAGAAAAAAAGAATAAATATTCTTTGAATGGTTCCCTATCTTTGTGTATAATTCCACTTTGAAAGGAAATGAGGAAAAAACTTACATAGGAAAAAAATATACATTGTTCACTTAGCTTTAATTGACCGCAGTAACGATAGAAAAAATGTTTGTCATTGGTCACATAGTATGTCTTAGTAAATCTTTGCAGTTTTTAACTTTGCACCACAAATGCCCCACGAATTTCTTCCTATATCATGGGCGCGTTTACAAACATAGAAACTCACATACACAAACACCCAGACCCTTAACAATTCAAACACCTTAATACTTCAAAAGGTTGTTATATGCTACAGCCTTGGTTCATTTACCGGATAAGTTAAAACTTGCAAAGTTAACACATTTTATTATGATGATCCTAATTGTTAGTAGTCCTGCTACTAACAATTAGGATTTCCCAAGAAACACACCTCATTTTTCCAGTCTTTAGAAGGAACACGTCACATTTTTACCAGGTAATCAACACATGACCTTATTGCTTATAGAATAAATTACTTAAGTCTATTGAAGTCTTTACATAGTAAAACATAGTAAGTAATTATTATAAGTACAACATTTACATGACAATTTTTTTTCAGAAAATCCACCAAGTAGCTCGAAAATTTGGACCTGTGTGAACCCGTGCAAAACAATCATTGAAGTAAAGATTTTTTTTCATAAATTACATCTATGTCGAAATCTCCTTTTCAATCAAAGCTTGCTGGAAACTTACAAATACGACAACATTTGTGGATTGTAGTCAGTACGCAGATTGTACTCAGTCCCTCCCGCTCTGCCCCGGGTGGGAGGACTCATTTGATGATTTTACCACGTTAAAAGAAAAAAAATACTGTGTGAGCTGTTTTTTAAGTTTACCAGGACTAATGAACAGCATTTGATTTTTTTGAAGTTGTAACTAATTTCCCAAGATTACTCAAAATATTTAATTAAAAAATATTTGCCCCGTTTTTTTCTTTTCTTACATAAACCATAATTGACGAAGATACAACGCTTCTAAAAATCAAAATACGTCACTCGGGTGGTATAATTTTACAAGCAACATGACGTCACAAGCCCCGAATTTGGAAGCGTTTTATCTTTGTAAATTATCATTGATTAAAAAAAAAATAAAAAAAAAACTTGTCCATTTTTTTTTCAATACTATAACTGACGGACTAAACAGATTTTCAATTTATTTATCCAGTAAAATTCCCTATTCAGAAGAAAAACTGCGATCACATACACACGCAGAACCGTCCGCGTCGCCCGCGCCGTCGCCCAATAATTTCCTCCAACATCGACCCATTTCAAGATACGCACGGAAATCATAAGTTTAGCCGTGCATAAATCTGTTCACATATATGTACGATTGTCTGTTAACATACAGGGGTATTAGCAGTCCACCTGACTGAAATTATACCGGGCGGCACGCTCAAAGGCTTATTGTGCGTCACTTGTACGCAAATGACGGCGGTGCGCAAGCGCAAGTTCAGAAATTGTGACAGAATTACGCAGCGCCCACTGTCTCGGTTCCTGGTTCATTGTTTTTTAAGGATGGGAAGATGTGGGGATAAGGGTTTTGTGTAAGTTTATGTTGGACTAGTCGTTTTCAGCGGCTTTGCCTGCGTTTAGCTAGAAATTTAATACCGAGATACAAAGTATTCTATGGGTTAATCCAGGTTATAAACCATTTCATGTTTTTGTTTTAAGTAGTAAACTCGTCATCACAAATACCCTGGGTGGAGCAATAGGGGCGGACAGATTTATCCTGACTGAAATCCACCGTGTTCCTAAAATTTCCTGTTACATTCCAGGGAAAGTCACACAACCCCGGCAAGCATTTGGCCCTATGCCCTTTAGTTTGCTGATAGCTCTTAGAAGCGCGCATGGAACTTGACGCGAAGATGACCCGGACATGGCTCTTGATCAGTAGTCGAGCTACCCATTACTCGATATCTACATTAATTAGGGGAATAGTGTATAAGACGGGGACGCGAGGTATGGTGGGAAATCACACATTTAAGGCAAACTTAACACAATACTTACGTACCTAGCGCAAGCGCCAACAGGATGCCATTTGTTACTGGCCGCTTGCAAATGACGTCCTGATGGTGCTTGTGCTACGTTAGTGTTGTGTTAAGTATGCCTAAAGACTGTATGTCCCCATTATACCTCGCGTCCCCGTCTTATACACTGTTCCCCTAACCCAGACTGGCAACATGTCACACAAAAAAAGAAGATCGAAGAAAACTGCTAACAAAAAAACTACAACCAAGAATTTACAAAGCATAGCATCACAAGTAAACGATCCCACTAAAGTCCACTATGAATTCATGTTTCAATCCCACATACCGAGGGGCTGGGCAGATAACAAGATGTAATTGGTATGTGTAATACAGATAGTATAGAGCAGTGATATCTTCAAGTGGTTTGCCATCGGCACTCCAGTTTAATGGCGGCGATAAGCATTGGGCCACTCTTGAAGCATGTTAGGGCTAGTTGTGACGGCTGAGTATTTATAGAGTAAGCTATTTTTAGATGGCATGCTGAATATTTGTATTACAGTGTGTGCTAGTGAAATAGGTGATATGTTTATCTATTTATAATTCGCTAGTTTGTGCCCGCGGTACTGTCCGTGTGTATGTCGAATATTATGTATTTATTACACGTGATCGTTTATCAGGATGGAATATATTCTCTTATTAAATAAAATTAAATAAACCGCTACATCTAAAAGCGCAATATTTTAATTAAAGTATTTAAAACGTTATACGACACTAATAATAAATTAATACTCCTGTATCATGGGGGTGTTTACATATATTTGAGTGAGTAGAGTTAGATTTTTTTTTAAACGTTGCTCCACACTAGGAATTTCTCTTGTGTCATGGGTGCGTTTAAAAACATAGAAACTCACATACACCAACACCCACACCTGGAACAACTACGTATGGTCCATAAAAATACTTGTTCCGTGCGGGTATCAAACCCGCGACACGCAGCAGTCAGTCGTTCAACCACTGCGTGTATGCATGCATGTTTTTTTTGTGAATTTAAAACCATTAATTGAAAGTCTTTCAATATCTAATGTAACGTTCCATCTTCGTTCGATCACAGTTATCACACAAAAATAACTACACAAATTATATCATTTATCGTATAATTAGAATGTGTTATCTGCAAGAGCATATGTCAAAGTATACTTTCAAATGTATACATAAATTATTATCGGAGTTTTATAAAAGGTGTATTGTGTTATGATTGCCTTGATCCGGGTTTGTTTTAAACAAAAAATAAACATAATGTTGTTATAAAACGTGAAGTCTGTAACCGCTGAAGGGTTAGGCAGCAGACGTATATCGGTAGGGGAACAGTGTATAAGACGGGGACGCGAGGTATGATGGGAAATCACACACTTAAGGCTAACGTAGCGCAAGCGCCAACAGGACGCCATTTGTTAATGGCCGCTTGCAAGTGACGCTTGCACTACGTTAGTGTTGTGTTAAGTATGCCTAAAGAGTGTATGTCCCCATTATGCCTCGCGTCCCGGTCTTATACACTGTTCCCCTAACAGTTACCCAATTAGTATTACACTCACATTTCACCAGTTATGATTAAGATGCCTATAGCCAGGCAGTAATCCAGACACCTTGGCTGCTACTGAAAAATTCAAAATGAAAAGACCCAGTAACACTGCCCAATTTGAAAATCGAATCCGGGACCTCATGTTCAGCAATCGCGCTTGCGACTACTAGATTAACGAGGCAATCCAATAAAATAAACATAGTACTGATTTAACCTGGTTTCCAGTGAGCACTGAAGAAGGGGTTCTGATACCAATTTTACTTTTTTGGTGGTAAAAGAGCTGTCAGTTTCTGACTGTCTAAAAATACACTCTGTCCCTACCTACTACCGTCTTCATCAGGTCAAGGCACTGGTCCCTCACGGGGATGAAAGTTTGTATGGTAGTTCATAATTTTTGACGGTGGAGAATCTTATCGGGCCCACGACGTGTATGTGAATTGGTATTTTTTAAATAAATTGAACAAATTTCTTTCGACAAATAACTTTTATAGGTATTAAAAAGCTTCACTTTTTAAGAATTGTTTTGAGTATTCTTATAATTTGACGTTTGTTGGCTCTGCTAAACGTCAAATTATTCAAAACGTTACATTGCAATTAAAGAAAGAGCTATTTGACACGTGCATTGACAGGTCACCTTTAAAGTACAACAGCAGTGATGTGATAAAGATTACAACTTACAATAACTGTCAGTTTTTAATATAAAAATAACGATCAAATCTGCGTTGACATTGCGAATGATAACAGGTCACAGAAGATACCTTTATCAGTTGAACATTAATCATTTACTCGTACTTTCTACTACAGTCAACCGCAGAATAGTGACTACAGTTTAATAGGAATACAATATAATTTTATATTGGAAGATATCGCTGTTAGCGATAAGACCGCCGTTGTAACCATACAATTAGAAATATTGTAAAACGGTTTTTTGTAACAATTTTGGTGTGCAATAAAATGTATTCTATCTATCTCATTCCGACTCAAAATGGACCCGCGGGATCACTCGAACCAATCAAATTTAAATGAGTCTACTGGACCCACTTTAATTATTAATACAGTCAAGGAGTAAAGGCGAATATTTGAGTTTTATGAGAGAATTAACATTGGTATTTTTAAACAATAGTTTTTTTTTCTTAATTTGAATTTGGGTCCAGTTAAACAATAAAAATAAATTAAATAAATGATCTGGTCAAGTAAATTCGCGTGTCCGAGAGTGAGCGGGTCCAGTTGACCCGAAACTCAAATTGACATCGACAGAGCCTTAACTCTTTGCATTAAGGGCGGTTTTTGTAGACCTAGTGTGAATTGTTGTGAGGTTGACTGTAGTTATGAGTACTTGCTATAAAATGTTGTAAACATTACGCCACTGACTTTTGTTTGTTATTTTTTGTAGTGATTGTCTATCTGTTTATTCTAGGATGTATGTTTGACGGCAAGAAATATAAGTAGAGACAATTTTTAATAATTTGAATTATATAATCTTTCTCCTTTATATAATTTAGTACTTCATTCTATAGTCCTTTTCCCGCGTGGTAAATTATCTACCGATTACTACCCAGTCTAATATAGAGCAGGTGCCTAATTTAGCAAAAGAATCATAATATTAAATGCAACATAATTCTTGAAATGGAATCTTTGCATAGGACACGTAGAAAATGTCTATTCATAATTATACTTATTATATTGTTCTGGGTTAGTAAAATCATCTAATGAGTCCTCCCGCCAAGAGTGGAGTGAAAAGTACTGTCAGATTCTGACTAAAAATCTGTCCTATTCCATCGGTTTTTAATTACGTTCCTGGGCCACGGTGTGCTTTTAAGAACGTCTCGCGATCTTTAATTTGTACTTAACCATCATACAATTTTCAATGTCCAAAATTGCAAACGTTAAGAAAGAAACTTCAACTAGTGGTCAAAATCAATTCAAAGTTATTTTTCTTGGTCGCGGGACTGTACGAATTACCGTGACCCCGGAAAGTAAAAGGCTATTGAAGGACACCGTGGATTTTAGTCAGTACGAGTCTAACAGTCCCTCCTGCTCTGCCCTGGGTGGGAAGCCTCACTTGATGATTTTACCACGATCAAAAAAAGAGCTTTTTCTTATTTATGTTTTACATGCTACTAATGATTGAGAAGGAATAAAACTTTCCATAAACCGTTTCATTTTATAGTTTATCAGCTCATATATGTATACAAGAACTGTTTTACATTCATAAAAATAATTAACTATGTAATAAATGTAACTAAATTTATGTACCTTTAAATGTTATATTACCTTGTATCTTAAAACATGATTAAGTTAGTGAAGTAGTATTTTACAAGTATGAAAAATAACTTCTTGTCTTATTTTATAGTGCAACAAAAAAGGTTTTTAATTATTTGCTGAATGACTCAATTAATTAGTGGCATCAAAATAGATTTTCTTACTTTATTATTTACAGAATAAATTATTTAAAAGAATGGACATTTAAATTAATTTAAGATTATAAATGCCAATGTTTAGATGGATGGATGTTTGTTATTCAATCATGTCAAAACGGCTGAACGAATCTTGATGAAATTTTGCTCAAAGGTCTGGAAACAACACAAAGAATACTGTTTAACCCGGGTATAACATTCGCGTGGGAAAATTTCCGAATTTAACGCACTGAAGCCGTTGGTTCTGCATAAATTTGTATTTCCATTTAAAAAATTGTTTCTATTAAAATTTATGAAAATAAATTACCTTTAAAAAGCTTGATGTTTTTTTTTATGAAATAGATTTTTTAAATAAATTAATTTAAAGCCTGCAATATAATATACATTTTAAGATAAAAACAGGCCAGTTTTCCTTACTTAAATTTAATGACTGTCAATAAATAAATATTTATCGAATCATTTAAAATTAACAACTATAAGACGTTTCTTTATTTTTAAAAAGTCTTTAAAACCTCTTTGAATAAATTAACATTATAATAAAAATCACTGAAAACACGACTATACCTATTATATTTTTTTCTGACAAAAAAAAAACCATCAAAATTACACCATACATTCACACTCACATTTCTTATACCCCATTTGACCCCCTTCTAAACATCCCTTTATCACACTATGATAAATAATTTATCACGCTACCATCTTTGGTTTAGTAGACGCGAACACTTCCATTGAGCATGAAGTCTTGGATTCTCTTTCCGGGTCGTACCAAATGTTATTGGGTCTTTCTTTTAAAAATTTCTCAGTAATGGCAATGGTTATTCCTGGTTGATGGCAGTAGGGTCGCTCCTATAATTTGAGACCTATCGGTACGTAACTGGAAAAATGTTGATTTGAAGGCGGTTGGCGTGGTTGTCGAAGGATTGACTGCGGCGCTATGTGTCGTAGATTCGTGTCCCGCACGGAACAAATATGATCCATAAGTAGTTTCTCTGGGTTTGGCTGTGTATGTTACTTTAAATCTTTGTCTTTAAACCCACGACACAGGAGAAATTCGTAATGTGGGGAACGATTTTTCTTTAAAAATAATCTGACTGTCTATACTTACAGCCACTAAATTACAGAGAGAGAATTTCATAAAGTTAAGTATTAATTTAAGCATACAAATAATATATATTATAACAGGAACAAATAAGTGTGGCCCCACTTTTTTTTAATTCTCATGTCTGCTCAACCCCCGGGGTTTTAAACCGTGATGTTATATTATGTTCCACAGAAAGTAATTAAAGTTATAAGTTAAAGTTATCGTCAGCCAGTGATAAGTAAACAATCAAAGAATATTAATACAAAGATAACAGTTTAACGAACTTTCATGCTCTTCGATCCAAGCGTAGAACAAAAAATAATTATACCTATACGTCTTATGTTACGGTTAAACTGGTAGATTAGTCATTATCTATAATTGCTGGTACGATAAAAGATCAGAGTGTTTTTTCTTGTTTTTTTTTTGCAAAAAGGTATAATGTGTTTTTTTTTTAAATTAATATTTTGAATTAGAAACGAATAACAAAAATGGGTTCAGAATATAGTTATTCTGAACCCATTTTTGTCCATTAGGAATTCGTTCTCATAAGAACTACGTTTATTTCTTTTCTGAGTGTTTTCACTAAACACTTAAATGCATTTCTTTTTATACTAATTCATGAAAGATTTGACGTTTTTTTACTAGAATAGAATTCCAAATAAAACGCAGAGAACTCAGACATAAACACCTATTAAGTTATTTACAACAAAAAAAAACGATTTATTTGTAACTACGTAAATAACTTACCTATACCTCAAATAACATGTTTAGACTTGTTGTTTAATTCATTGTACCATATACAACAATTCTGATAAAACCTTATATATGACTTTATATTTCGAATGATATTAATTCTTTGCAGTTAGCATGTGTGTTTTGTGTAACTCTGGGGCTATTTACTGGTTATGATTTCCTTCTATGTTTTATTTAAAACAATTATAAGATTTTAATTTAAATGTAATTGTAAATTAATTTGCTATGTCATCAGAATTTAAAATAATAGTAATATCAGTACCTACCTACAAAAAGTTAACAAATCCTAATGATTGTTCTGTTCTTAAAGATCAATATACACCTTATTAGTTAAAAACTGATTTTATCAATGTTTAAGTGCTTTCACCTAATAAATGTGATAATGAAACATATTATTATTTACTTGAGAAAGTTTGTGTAAATACACTCTTAATAAAATTATAAATGAAACAGACTGATAAACAAAAAATACGTAATTTGTTGACAATTTACCAGACAGTACATAATTATAACCTTTAACAGCACCAATTTATTAACTTTTAAAGTATTTTTGACATCCAAAAACTTCCTGAAAACGTCACGTGCAAAGAACTTACAAAAGTTCGCCAACTAAACGAATTGCAAATAAAGTGTTAATGCGACCGACAAACCATTAAATCAGACATTGCAAATAATTGCTAGACTTTCTAAAAAACAAAAAAAAACGAAAACAAATAAGAACCCGCCAAAATGTTTTCAGATACCAAAACTTGAAAAAAGAACCAAGTCTAAGTTATTTTTTTTTTGTTTTTGTAGGAAGTTAATAAGGTGATTTCAACTTACGTTTCAGCGGTTTCGGGTTACTCTGCTTCCTTCGTGACATGACCTAGCACGGGGCTCCAGCGATTCCCAACATGACACAAGCACTCACTACACACGATACTAGTTTGTTTGCACTGACACGCGACCGGCTCCGTCGAAGGTCGGAACGCAACTGAATCGGAGGCGTTTTCAAGCACGTTGGTGCCAATTCGCGAGACTCTTGAGGGCTGGGTTTGGCGCCGCCCCCTTTAACCCCCCCCCGTCTCCCCCGCCTCTTTGTAGCGTAGACCCGTAGAGTACATGTTTGCTGAAACTTTTTTTCTTGAGTTTTGTGTTTTTTTAATATAAATAAATTGTAAAACACTTATTTCTTACGCGGAAGTTATTAGTAAATGATTCATAAATTCACATAAACGTAAAATCACGGTTGTACTTTCCTTAAGCATTAAGCAGACAGGTACTAAGGCACGGGGTTGCGTGATTGTCTAAACAGGTAAAAGTTACCCTGGAACGTAAAAGGCTATTGAAGGACCACAGTGGATTTTAATCAGTTCGAGCCTGACAGTCCCTTCTGCTCCACCTTGGGCTACTTTATTTTACTAAGCTAAGTAAAAGGACAAGGGTTGGGTCATACCGGTTTCCTTTTTACTCTTGTAAAAAGTACTGTTCCTTAGAAAAACAACAATGCCGTTCATTCGATTATAGATATGATCGATAGACACGATCCTTATAGACTGTTAAATTAACGCAGGCTTGAAAAAACACTAGTAATAAAGAGATTAAAAACTAAGGAATACAGTCACACTTGAGTCACTTTTCAGGCATAAACAATACTTTTTTCTATCGTGGTAAAATCATCAAATGAGTCTTCTCATCCAGGGCGGGACGAGAGGGACTGTCAGACTCGTACTGACTAAAATTCACGGTGTTCCTTCAATAGCCCTTTACGTAACCGCGAACCTGGAAGGTTTCCAGTTACCTGATAAGAAAGTCCCGCGACCCAGGCAGGTTTTGACCCTCTAAGGAGGAAACAATTTTACATAGATCAGTTCCCGGATGGGTAAATGTTCATTAACGAACCACTCTACACTGTAAGCTGTTAAAGAAATGAATAACTGTCAATTTAAACCACGTACGTCACGACAGTGGAAATAAATACCTATCGTCATCTTCCTTCGAGGTTGGTTAGTGGATGGGTGACCATCTGTCGTAGCGAGTATCCTCCTGCCTCGGAAAGCACGTAAAGCCGTTGGTCCCGGCTGTCATTTGTAGATCTTTGACAGTCATTATAAACATTCAGCCAATAGTTAAGTCATTGTATATGCGCCGTTTAAGGTTTTCGACACCTGCAACATTCGCACCTGAACAGCACGCTTTGATGATGGGATGGGGCAAAGCTTGCTTGCTTGCAAGCAAGCGTGACCATCAAAGCGAGATTCCTCCGTGCCTCGGAAAACACGTAAAGCCTTTGGTCCCGGCTGTCATTTGTAGATCTTTGACAGTCGTTACTGTTAGTCAGAAGCTTTAAAATCTGACAACCAGTCTTACGATGGGGTATCGTATAACCCAGTTACTGGGTTGTGGAGGTCCATTAGGCAGTCGGTCCATGTAAATTACTGATATTCAGCTGCATCTGGTTTGACTGGAAGCCGACCCCAATATAGTTGGGAAAAGGCTAGGCAGATGATGCGGTAGAACGTAGGGTCGGTAGTCACGTAGAACAGTTGCGTACTTGAGAATAATAGTGAATGTGGTTAAAAATACTTGACTTTGAAAGTCATATTATCATTCAGACAGTTTTCCATGGATAATTGGACTGGAAGCCGACCCCGATACAGTTGGAAAAAGGCTAGGCAGATGATGATCGTCATCTTCCTTGCCCTTATCTTCTTTTTACACTTTTGTTTTATTCTCTCATTCTGTCAGAAATCACGGCGTCAAAAACAGTTGCCATAAATGCGGTTTTAGCGCTGCGTCTTTTAGAAAAAAGCACTAGGTACTTGTTCCAAAATGCGCAGAGCAGTGCTTGTGCAAGGTTAGGAGGGATGGAGATATTTTACCAGCGTGATAGCAAAGACTAATAAAAAAAATGGCATAAGAGTTTTTAACAGTTAACACAATTTCTTTTGTAAAACGATTCATCAATTCATCGTCTGTCTCACTGGGTATGAGTCGATCTACACGATAACTGACAAATGCATGCACTAACTGGACAGGTTCACACAAATCTGTATCATTCCTTCCTCAAAAGGCCGTCAGACAGACGTCTTAAAACCAGGCTTGTTCCAGTGAGTGAAAAAGACAGAGCTATACAAGTCGTCTAGCGACACCTCGTTCACTTACTGGAACAAGCCTGGTTTTAAGACGTCATAATACGGCTCTTGCACTACAAAAAAGACTGTGACCTATGAATTTCTTTCTGCTGTTTCTTAACAGTTAGTCGACCTCATCGACCTTTTGTGACGTATAAAAAAGACAACTTGCAAACTAAATGTCATTTATTATGGCTGCGTTAAACAAAAGTTCAGAATAATGACGGGCAGCAATTATTGGGTTTTCCATGAGGCATATTCTCAGTAACATCACGAAGCCAAGTCCAAACCTGCGGACCTCTATTTTTATATTTTTAAATGTTTTATATGTTTTTTTTTTACATAAAATATTTAAAAATGTAATTTAATGTATGTGACTGTTAAATGAATAAAAGATAATAATAGATTATATTTAATATGACGTGAACATTGTGGAAATTCAATTTGCATTATACTAAAATTAAAATATTTACAAAAATGACTAAATTAAAACTAAAATTTATAGGGCGTCAAAAAATTCGTCCACATCGCTGTCAATGGGGAAAGTGCCCAGAACGCTGGCGGCATTGCCACGTTGGATGGCAATGCTGATCCTTTGACCAAGAAATAGGCCAGCCCTCTGGTCACGCGAGGCGTCGACTATACGCTTGGCGATGTCTTTGAAAAGTTTGTGGGCACTCGGACCCCACGGCCCCAGTGTTTCAACCCCAAAAGGCTCAAATACATAGCTAAAAGTTAAGCCAGTGTATTTGCGCCGCTTGAGGTTTTCGGCACTTGCAGCAGCCGCACCAGCACAGCATGCAGTACCAGGAAGGTGGGATGGCGCAAGGGTGTCGACACATGTTGCATCCCACACCAAAGGTCTACCCAACTTCCATGGCATTATAGTCATCCCATCTGGTCTCTTCCCATCGTCGCGTGCCAAGCCACAAGACGGCTGGCACCCCGGCGGTGACAAGAGCACGGCGGATAATGTCATTTAAACTAGCGTGCCGTGCTAGCCGACCTGCACTCTTGCTGCAGGAAAGGCCATGGTGCCCGAGGCAGTCGACGCCTTCACCACACTGACAACGATGTGGAGCCCCGCAAGGAGCGCCCACACGCAGGCATGTAGCGACGCGGAAGGTTTCGTCACCCAGCATGGTACCTATGTTGGGTGACGGTAGTGCCTGAAGCCATAGACCCGACTCCCACTCTCCCACAGCCAGCAGGCGGGCACGCTCCACAGAATTGGTTGACGTATTAATAAGATTATACCGTACCAACCTGCAGAGCGGCTCATCCCACTGCCTCTGGGAAGATGGGTTCACGGGTCGATCTGAATCCGGGCAAGTCATTTTCCAGGCGTTCTCCGCATCGGTCAAGCACGGCACTTCAGAGTCAACCAGGGAGAGACTTAAAATCTTCCTGGTTAAGGTTTCAGTGCTGTGGACAGAGGACAGGAACGCCGGTAAACTCACACTAGAAATTTTGCGGACGCCGAGTCCACCAAATCGGATAGGGAGGGTGGCTTGCAGCCACGCTCGGTCGTCCAGTGCCACATTAAGGATGGATGTTAAAGTTTCACGAACAATTTGGTCAATTTTGTCCAAAATATGTGTGTGCTTCCACAGTGGAGAACACCGGAGAAAGTACATAAAATTTGGACCAAAACAACAATACCTGATAATGGTGAAAGCAGAATGTAAATTAATTTGCGAAAGTCGATCTGAAATGTCGTTAAAATTATTGATTTTTTCGTCGATAAATGATGAAAAACTATCTTCGAAAATAGGGGAACCTAGGAGGTGCAGAGATTTTTTGTCTAGAATTTTGATCTGGGGAGCTATTGCATTAAATTTATCAAGAGTAGATTGTCTGTCAGTCATGTCAGAAAGAAAAATTTCACATTTAGAAGGGTTAAGGTCCAGACCAATGGATTTAAATTCTTGTTTGAGAAATATGAAATCATTGATAACGGTGTCTACATCTCCTCCTAAAGTTCCGTCATCTAAATACCAAACGTTAAATTTAGAATTTAGTTTTTGGATGATGGGATGTATGGCTAGGCTGAAAATGACAGGCCCGAGAGGGTCACCTTGTTGGCAACCAACTGCTGAATCCAAAACATTATTTTTGTATAATAATTTAGAAGGGTGCCGGTAGCACTGCCACAAAAAACCGAAAATTTCAGGTAATTCCTTTTTTGCCTCGGCCAACAAAGTGTCCCTATTCACAGAATTAAAAGCGTTCTTAACGTCAACCTTGAGAATGACATCACCATTTCCTGAGTTAAGAAAAGAGGATAGGGCATGTACGGCAGCCTCACAGCCCCCCTTGGAACCAAAGCCAAGTTGTAGGGGCTGGAACTTCTTCGCAAGCGAATCGCTATATAGCTTGCAACAAATTTTGGCTGCCATACGCCTGTAGGTGCACCCGACGGCAATGGGACGAATACCGCCGTCCTTCTTGCGTAGGGCACATAAATTAGCTCCGTACAAAACATCGACGACGGCATCGTTCACACCGCCGGAGAGCATTAGGTTGACCAGAGCCGCAAGCTCTCTCAGAAGCGATTCACCAGCATCCCCGGCGCCTGAACTCAACAAATCTTTTAAATGTTGTGGAGTCAGGCCGTCGAGGCCACCGGCAGAACCGCTCCGGAAAGAGCTCACGGCTGCGATCAATTGTGGGGCTGTAATTTTTATTTGCGAATCCTGAACAATGGGGTTAACAGGCGGATCAGGAAAGGTGAGGCCATCCGCAGGCGCTGGATGTTTACTCTCCAGTGCTGAAAAAGTCTCCGGAGAGTAGGGCGCCACCACATCACTGCTGAACAGTAGTCTGGCCGCCCCCCTAATATCACCCTCACTTAATTTGGATTCCACATGAGCACAAATGCCTTTCTTTAATAAACTATTGAAAGTAGGTAATTTAGAATCTAAAATAGGAGCCGAAATGTTGCAATTTTCCTTAATTTGATTGGTTAGGGACTTTTTTGAAGCCAAATTTTTCTGGACATGCAGAATCCTGTAAGGGAAGGTTAGTAGCTGCTCCCAGGCACGCTCCGAGTTCTCCTGGGTCGCGACACGGACACATTGCGCCAAACTCAGCGCAACAGACCGTCTCGCACCCCGAGGAACTCTCTTTAAAATGGGAGTGGAATTTTTAAATTCGGATAATGTTTTCCACAACGGTTGGTCAAAAGGTGGTAAAGTCGTCGGGATTGTTGCTGGGGGGTCCAAAGGTACACTATGTGGTTTGTGAACCTTGCCATAGTGTATCCTTAGACCCCGTTCGCCTTTAAAATAACGAGCCTGGGAGCAATGGGGACATCTGACCAGTTGCACATCCAGTGATGTGGCAGGTTGACTGGCACCACTGAAACCGGTGTCGCCACATCCGGCGTTGGACATATAGAGGGGAAAATATATATTTTTCTACTTACCAACTATATATACACAATAATACTATAAAACACTTAAAAAACACATAAAAGATAATAATGTAGTAACTTAATCTATATATATAAAAGGAGAACTGACTGACTGACATATCAACGTACAGCCGAAACTACTGGGGCTAGGAATGTGAAATTTTGCACAGGGCTTCCTATTATAATGTAGGGGAGCACTGAGAAGGGGTTTTTGGAAATTTAACCTTTAAGGGGGTGAAAAGGGGGAATTAGGAAAGTACGTAACCCACGCGGACGAAGTCGCGGAAAAGTGCTAGTACGTAATAAAATATGTACAAAAACGAAACAAACAAGGAAAAAAAACCTTTTGTACAGACCGTAAAATAATTCACTCAAATTGCTCATAAGTGATGAGACGTCAACAGGAAAAGGGCCCAGAACGGTCACGCGAAGAGTCGACTAAACATCGCGATATCTTTAAAACTTAGTGAGTACTCGAACCCCATGGCTCAATGTTTCAACCTTGAACGGCTCAAATACATAACATTACATTATTGGTTATTTATATATATATATATATATACCTAAATATTATATATTTACTAATATATATATATATATATATTGTTTTTCTTGATTGTCTTTTTTTATATAGTATTTTGCACCTACTATGTTTGATTCTCTTTGACTTTCATGTGTAAGAAGGTTTAAATATATAAAAAAATACATTATACACATTCAGCCAATAGTAAAATCATTGTATATGCGCCGTTTGAGGTTTTCGACACCTTCAGTATCCGTACCAGAACAGCACGCCGTGATGATGGGATCGGGCAAAGGTGTCGACACATGTTGCATCCAAAAGCAAGGTCTACTCAACTTCCATGGCATTATGGTCATACAATCTAGTACATTATATGGTTGCCTGGCGAGCCACTGGGTTCTAAAATGGCAGGCACCCCGGTGACAAGGGCACGACGTATACTCGTAATAGGCATATAGACACCATCAATAAATTGTAAATCTAATTAATCCAGGTAGAGTTTTGAAAAATCATAGACAGATTCTTTGTTCTTTTTTCCAACAGCCAAAGTGTCAACCATAGAAAAATACTGGTCTCATTTTTGGCATCCGTGTAGCACGTCTACGAAGAGTGCTACGCCGCCTACGAGGCTACGACCCACTAAAGTATTTTATCTATAAATTATTCTATTCCGAAATTAATGATCAATTTACAGAATTTTATTAACTTATGTTCAGTGTGGTTTAAGAGGCCTCTTACAGTCCACTAGCGCTGCCAATCGAAAAAATGTCATAACTCGTAAATAGAACCAAAAATACAAAATGTGGTCTGTAATTACTGTAGAAAAGGCAATAACGTAATTTTATAACATATTGTCAACACTTGAAATATAGCTGTTTAGCTAAATCGTGCATTCTAAACATAAACGGCCGTTTTTGTTACAAATTGTTACGAGTTATGACATTTTTTCGATTGGCGGCGCTAGTGGACTGTAAGAGGCCCCTTAAAAACGGTGAATCACTAGAGAGCAAGATATCGACAGTCGATATTTTCATCGTGTATATTTTAATCTTTTAAACAATAAAAAGAAATAAATAATGCTACTACCGTTAGGCTGCCCCGTCCCACTGCTGGGCAAAATTCTAACCAAGACTTCCATCTCTTCTGATTGCGAGGTGACTCCGGCCATCGTAGGCGCGAGCTCGCAGACGGCGAGTAATGGACAGCTCGCTGATGGCTCGCTGTCCGATCAAGGACCAGGCCAAAATGACTAAGGCGCGGTTTTCACACAATTTTAACCAATGAATCGGGTATTTGACACTATTAACCTATACCTATTTCCAAATCATAATTTCTTTAAAAAAACACACATTACTTTATAGTCGAAAACCTGAATAACTTAAAAAAACCGCTTAAAATACATTCTTTTATTTCTGAAATCAATTAATAGTAAGATAATTAAGTTGACTAATTAGTGACGTCACATTTTGCTTCTTCTATACAAAATCTATGGGAGAATCGTGTTTTGACAGCTGATAAAAAGTATGACAATTGATTGGTGATTCAAAAACCTTTTTGAGGCCATTTGAAATTCTTAAGTCTGGTAATCTCACTTGTTTCCCTTACCAGTCTTTTTTGAGTCGTACTGACTAAAATCCATGGTATAAATAAATAAATATAAATATAAATATTCCACCACTATCACACAACGCCATCTAGTCCCAAGCTAAGCAGAGCTTGTGTTATGGGTACTAGACAACTGATAAACATACTTATATATTTCTAAATACATACATATTATAGATAAATTACACCCAGACACAGAACAAATGATCGTGCTCATCGCACAAACATTTGTCCTGGGTGGGAATCGAACCCACGACCTCCGGCAGAGCAGTCAGGGTCACTAACCACTAGACCAACAGGCCTGTCAATAGCCCTTTACGTTCCGGGGTCACGGTAATTCGTACAGTCCCGCGACCCCGTCCCTTACCAGTCTACGTAAATAATGGTATTTTCTCGAGAAACGAGGGGAAAATGATAAACGACAATGCTCTTAAGTTTTTAATACATTGTCAACTTTACACTTTAGCGCATAAAAATGAAAATCAATTAAAAATTACAGAGCGTTTTCGTTCGTTCGTGTCGTAGGCTTTAATAGATTTTCAACTAAATACTCTAATAAAGAATAAAGTTTTTTTTATAACGGTTCCGACACTGTCGTGTGTTTGTGTCCTGGGTGCGATTACAAACATTTAAATGCACATACACAAACACCTAGACCTGGAACAACTACTTACAGGTCATACAAATATTTACTCCGTGCGGGCATCGAACCTGCTACACGTTGCGCAGCAGTCGTTCACCTAGTCACTGCGTCTACGGTACCATCAAGTTGTAAGTCTATTAAAGACTACAGAGCGTTGTCGTTTATCGTTTGCCACCTGTCTAGGGGGGCTGAGGTCCTGAGGACTATGTAAGTCAAACCAGTGGTTCGGTTCCGACTCCAAAAAACTTGAACTATGAGTTTTTTTTTAAGTACTAAATCAACTACCAATAAAAGTTGTTACACTAAGGATTTATTTCTCCCTTATCGTGGGTGCATTTTCAAACATTGAAACTCACACAAACACCTAGACCCGGAACAACTACTTATAGGTCATACAAATATTTGCACCGTGCGGGAACCACCCTGTCTACGGCGCGTTGCGTTCCAGGTCCAGGGTGCCGTTTAAGATAGCCCCGCGACCAAGCAGACAAAAACATAGATTTATGTCTCAAAATAGGCTCGCCCCTAATACATGAGTCTTGAAACACTGTCTGTCTACATCTCTGACCACCTTCTCATGGGGCACGAGTTTGATGTTACCACTTTTATAAAAAACTTCATGGAGCTTTTGAAGGCTGAACCTAATTTTTTTTTTTAAATGATCTCCGTAGGAACTGCAACGATGAAGAAAAGACTTCAACGAGCAAATGACACAAAAGTCTCAAAACTTTTTAAAAGCAACGAAATCATTGTAATAGAAGATTTTTTGCTATCTACACTAATATTCGGGCACGCCGCAATCGCGGCGGTAAGACCCCTCTTTGAGGAGTGGCTGGATAGGCGTCACGGCGTCCTGACCCACCGCATGACGCAGGTCCTCACCGGACACGGAAGTTTCGGGAGGTTCCTGTGTCTGATAGGGAGGGAAGAAACGCCTGGGTGTCACCACTGCGAGGATCGTCCGGAGGACACGGTGCAGCATACGGTGCAGGACTGCCCCACTTGGGCAAAGCACCGCCGTGTCCTCACGACGGCGATAGGCGGAGACCTCTCGCGCCCGGCATTGGTCGAGGCCATGCTGCGGGGCGAGACGGAGTGGGAAGCGGTCGCCTCCTTCTGCGAAGCAGTCATGCTCGTGAAGGAGGAGGCGGGCCGCCTGAGGGAGAGGACAGCGTCCTCCCTCCACCTCTGCCGCAGTGGTAGACGCCCACGGTGTCGGACGTCGCAAGACGATCTCCGGCCACCGTAGGCGCGGGCATGCGGGCAGCGAGTAATGGGCGACTCGCTGTCCGACCATGGACCATCGGGCATGGTCCATGGTCGCGGCGCGTTATGTTCCACGCGCGCCTCAAAGAGTGTCAGCATAGTGACGGGGCCTGTAGAGGGCCAAAGCCTGCCGGGGTCGCGGGACCAAGGGATTACCGTGACCCCGGTACGTAAAGGGCTATTGAAGGACACCGTGGATTTTAGTCAGTACAAGTCTGACAGTCCCTCCCGCCCTGCCCTGGGTGGGAGGACTCATCTGATGATTTTACCTTGATAGAAAAAAAAAACTACACTAATATTCCTCTCGCACGGAGTGGGAAGCGGTCGCCTCCTTCTGCAAAGCAGTTATGCTAGCGAAGGAGGCGGCGCGCCACGTGAGGGAGAGGACAGCGTCCTCCCTCCAACCCAGCCGCAGTTGTATGCGCCCACGGAGACGGACGTCGGCAGACGATCTCCGGCCTCCGTAGGCGCGGACAAGCGGGCAACAAGTAATGGGCGACTCGCTGTCCGACCATGGACCATACCCGGGTCGACGGCGCGTTGTGTTCTACGCGCGCCTCAAGGATTGTCAGCATAGTGACGGAGCCCCTCTGTAGAGGGCCAAAGCCTGCCGGGTTCGGGAGACTCACGAATTACCGTGACCCCGGAACGTAAAGGGCTATTGAAGGACACCGTGGATTTTAGTCAGTAATACGAGTCTGACAATCCCTCCCGCTCTGCCCTGGGTGGGAGGACTCGAACAATGCCGGGCCTGAGAGGTCTCCGCCTATCGCCGTCGTGAGGACACGGCCGTGCTCTGCCTAAGCGGGGCATTCCTGCACCGTATGCTCCACCGTATCCTCCGGGCGATCCTCGCAGTGGTGACACCCAGACGTTTCTTCCTTCCTCATCCGACACACCGTACCTCCCGAAACATCCGTGCCCGGTGAGGACCTGCGTCAGGCGGAAGGTTCGGACGCCGTGATGCCTATCCGGCCACTCCTTAAAGAGAGGTTTTACCGCCGCGACTGCATAGTTTAAAAAATTCAGTTAATTTCATTTCTCGAAAGAAATACTGCAGTTTAAAAATATGCGCGGTTTCTCTAACAAAGTGTTATAATTCGTCAGTAGCAGCCACGGACTCTGAGTTAGTGACTAGTTGTGGCATTTTTTTTAAACGTTGCCCCACACTAGGTTTTTCTCCTGGGTCGTAGGTGCGTTTACAAACATATAAACTCACATACACAAACGCCTAGACCCGAAACAACTACCAACTCGTTTATCATACAAATAATTACTCCGTGCGGGAATCGAAACCGTGACACGCAGCGCAGCAGTCCAATCGCTCAGCCACTGTGCTAACCGTGACGTCTATTTAATGTACATAGGTGTGTACAGCCTTGATGGCTGCTGTAGTATCTGCCGTCAAAATGGAAAGAAGTATGTGATTTAAAAGAATAAATCATTATAATTACTCGTACTTTTGGATCTACATTACCCAAATAGGAATAGCGGCGTGAAGATAAGATGGTCGTGTCCTTGGATTCCTTTCTGCAAAAAGTTAACAGTAGCGCAACCTATGAGTTTTGTAGTAAACTATGTAGTTCAATACCTACTCGTTAGGGTCATATCACACCACACTTTTTGACCAGGTAAAATTTATATAATATTTGTATCCATAGTAGTAGATGGCGCTGTTTTAAACTATGAATTATACTCGGTTTCTTTTTTTTTAAATGTTTGTGATAATATTTAAGTCTAACGTTTGTACCTATCACGGTCTTACTTTTTATTTTAGATGGTAATATCGACAAATGAGTCCACCCGGCCTGGGTCCACCATCTTCCTTCATTTGCCCTTTATATTCCAAGTTCACGGTTCTCTGTTTAGACAATCCCGTGACCGACCCAAAAACTTACTATTGATTCGAATACATAATTAATAACATACCTTTGAAACATAATAATAATCAGTTCAGTAAAGCTAACTTTCAGTACTTAAAAACAGCGCCATCTATGAATAAGTATCCTAACTACGTTCATACCTACTCAACAAGTATCAATGTACACACGCTACCACATTCCTTTGTTTACAACGAGTAGTGTTGAACTAGTTTACTACAAAACGCATAGGTGGCGCTACTGTTTACTTTCTGGAATCCGACGACATGCGACATGAATCTTTGGTCAGCTGAACCTACTTGATACTTGACCCACGGGTTCACTTGACCGCATAACTTATTTTATATTTTTATTGATTACCCTAGTTCAACACTCAGACTGACATTGTACTCAGTTAGGTCTAGTTTCTGTAACACAAATAATATATCTCTTGCGAGATCTTTTGGGCAGAAATGATCAAATCTCAGCCTTTTTTTAAATTGTCTTGTATGAGTAGGCACACTTTTTTAGTTCATTCTTTATTAACAAACTTTAAAATTGCGAACGAACATGAAATCGTTTACGAGTAATGTTGCCTGTAGAATTTTACTAGGCACACTCATTGGACAGTACGACCCAATGCTGGGCGAAGGCTTACCCCAATTCCTTTATCAGGTACAATTGATGGCAGTTCGATTCCCACAAGGATATAACATTTTTACTATCTACAATCGTTGCTCCAGGTCCAAGTGTGGGTATGTACGTCAGTTTAAATGTTTGCAAACACTGGGTGTGTTTGCAAACATTTAAAGTTGTAAGAAAAATTGTTAATGTGATGTAAAGTTTAAAAAAAACATATTAACTGGTAAATAATTAGTAACTGTTTATTAAATTTCCAAAGTTAACACTATAGCCTAAATGCCAGTGACGGGGCCTGTAGAGGGCCAAAGCCTGCCGGGGTCGCGGGTTTAACGGACCGGGACCCCGGTACGTAAAGGGCTATTGAAGGACACCGTGGATTTTAGTCAGTACAAGTCTGACAGTCCCTCCCGCCCTGCCCTGGGTGGGAGGACTCATTTGATGATTTTACCACGATAAAAAAAAATAGCCTAAATGCTTATGATTTTTCACAAGGGTGTATTAACTACAAGGTAAGAAAAATTAAACTAAGTACTTATCGCAGATCGTCGACGTGGCTCATAAGGCTGCGAGTCTTAAATGAGACTGGGCAAGCCACGTCTGCTGGACACCTTCACAGCTATGGGCCCGCATACCACAGGAATGGAGCCTTGGGACAGCTAGGCGGGGTCGCGGCAGACTGTGGAGAAGATAGCGAGACGTCTTGTATGACTTCCTCTAGAATTGAGAAGAAGAAGCACACCACCGAAAGAAGAGGAAGGAACTTTACCCAGGAATAGTTTCCTCTACTATTCTTTTCTAATTCTATTCGTTGTAGGATCCAAGACAGGTAAATTCATTCTCCGCGACACTTCGGGCTTCACTGTCTCGGCGCTTTTCTGGTGGTTGTCACTGTGGATTCTGGTTTTCAAGAGTTGCAGTGGTTCGGGAATAGTGTGGTAGATTTTTCCTAGTTAAGTTAGTTAAAAAAAACGGTTGCTCCTGGATTCTGTTATCTATGTATTCATTCATCAATGTTATTTCCACAATGTCACATAACAATTAATAGTTGCACTTATCACTAGATTATTGCTCAACAGATTATTATAATTTATAATAATTATGCAGTTTCCTGTTTTAGCTGACTATATTAATTAAATTTTATAAAATGTTTCTTTTTAAACGTTGTCTCTTGTAGAAGTTCCTCCAGTGTCGTGTGTGTGAAAATATCGCACGAAATAAAATAGCTTTCCTTTTTTTCGGTTGGTAAAAACATTACATAAGTCCTCCCGCCCTATGTAGCGGAAGGGACTGTCTCTTACTGAATAAAGGTCCACCCTGCTCCTTCGGTTACCCTTATCCAGCTGAGATTGGCCGTGGCCCCGACAGGTGTTTGGGCCCTACAGCTCTATCAGTTTGCTGACAGTTCCTCGAAGCTAGATCACTACGAGCCATCAGCCCGGTCCTGTTGTGTTATTATCTATAAGGAATCTTATCACTAGACTCTACGATGTGCTCTTCGACGAGCGGTATCGCTGTCAGTAGCTTAACTTATTACCTATGTCACTCAAGACCAAAGCAGCTTTCAACTGGTGAAAGAATTTTTTAAATCGGTTCAGTAGTTTCGGAGCCTATTCAATACAAGAAACAACCAATCAAATCTTTCCTCTTGATAATAATCTATATATATAAAAATCAATGTCACTTTTCATTGTAATTTTATAACTCAAGAACGGGCTCACCTATCCAAACCAAATGTTTAGGCTTTGTTCGGACTATTTAGTTGATGGTTTATGTGAAGTTTGCACAAAATCGGTCGAGCGGTTCTTCATTTGACAGGCCTGTTGGTCTAGTGGTTAGTGACCCTGACTGCTATACCGGAGGTCGTGGGTTCAATTCCCACCCAGGACATATGTTTGTGTGATGAGCACGATCATTTGTTCTGTGTCTGGGTGTAATTTATCTATAATATGCGTGTATTTAGAAATATATAAGTATGTTTATCAGTCGTCTAGTACCCATAACACAAGCTCTGCTTAGCTTGGGACTAGATGGCGTTGTGTGATAGTTGTGGAATATTTATTTATTATTTATCACATTTTTTGTAACAAATGAATTCAACCGTGCGAAGCCGGAATGGGCCGCTAGTATTAGTTTCGATAGCACTGCTGGTCCTTGTTCTACCCCTGGGTTGAGGCCTTAGAGTAAGGCATCCACAGAAAAGTTAGGATAAACAGCTCATAACCTCCTCTAGGTTGATCTGCGAAATTCCAAACAAAAAAAAATCCTTGTTCGATCAGCGCGGATTACTCGCCCATCTACGATTTAGTGACTTCTTGCTTACCTACTGAATCATGTCAGCTCTTGACATGACAACTTGTAAACTAAAGTTATCATGCACGTGTTTCCACTTACCGCTCGTACAATACTGGGAATTGTTACGTAATCTGCGGTTATACCACGAAACAATACGCCATTATGAACATATACGCTGAACGATGTTACTTATATACAAACTTTGAAGTCCTTATTTTAGGAACTGACTGAACGGTAAGTAATGAAACTTCATAAGCACGTAGGATAAATAGGTCTAGAAATTTATAAGATAATGTTTTCGAAATGTCTTAATTACAAAAGAAAATAGGAAATCTCCGTTTCTGTTGAATGTTTTTAAAAATCGGTCTAATTTAGCTCTAAAACTTATTGTAGGTAATTTTCTCTGATAACTTTAAACTTAACTGCAATGTCAGATTTACTGAAATAAATATTAGTCAAATTATGATTATATTGAAACATTTCCACATACTATATATGGCCATCAGTTCTGCGTGCTATGTGTTCTGTCCACTGGCACATCATCATCTACCTAGCCTTTTCCCAACTATATTAGGGTCAGCTTCCAGTCAAACCAGATGCAGCTGGATATCAGTATTTTACATGGAGCGACTGCCTGTCGGACCTCCACAACCCAGTAACTGGGTAATACTATACCCCATGGTAAGACTGGTTGTCAGATTTTAGAGCTTCTGACTAACAGTAACGACTGTCAAAGATCTACAAATGAAAGTCGGGACCAATCGTTTTACGTGCTTTACGAGGCACGGAGGAAACTCGCTATGACAGATGGTCACCCATCCACAGACCAACCTCGGCAAGCGCGGCTTAACCCAGTAGATCGGCCTGTGCGGCTGTATTTATTTAGCCACGTGCTCCTCATTTGCCCACTGGCACATCAACTTGCTAATTCGCTGTACTATGTCAGCAACGTTGGTTCGTTGAAGTTTAACTATAAAAAACAAAAACTATTGTCGACTTATCTCAAATCGCTTTTATAAATAACCCCCAGACATGACCCTAACCGTGATAAATTCACAACTAGGTACAACTCGAAACGTAAAATTGCATTAAAACATTCACAACAAAGAGCTGACCGGTCAACGGACACACTCAACACAAACACACATATACATACAGATGTTACCGCAAACACACATTCACACGTCATGCGCGCACGCAAGAAACGCAAAGTGTTCAGCCATGCGAAACGAACTGAGTGCAGTTTCCAATGTTTTCCTTATCCAATACATATTTAGAATATACAGGGTGTCCCAAAACTCAACGTCAAGCCGAAACGGGGTGACAGGATTGATCATAACCATCACGAGAAAAATCTGAAAAAAAATCTATCCCATGCAGTTTGAAAATTATGGGCATTTTAAGAAAAACCTAGAAATTTGATCAAACTGTACCATTTTTCGGTTATTGTGGTTATTCTTTTTTATTTTTGTTCATTTGAACTTTGGAAACGTAATCCTAAATAACATTTCTAGAATCCCAATAAAAAATAATGACACAATTGCCTCAAGTTTCCGGGAATTGAGACTATTTGTTAAACTACGAATTTAAAATTTTCAAGATTCGTCGACTTTGACAGGCCCTCCTATAAAAAAAATGTACTAGAGTGCCTTGGCAAGTGGCATTAAAAGTTGGCGCATTTAATCAGAATTCTAAAATGGTACAATACTTGTTAGTTCCATACAATAGAAAAGAGTAAAAAAATTAAAACCTCAAGTAACCCGATTTTTGCTATCACGTTTTACTCAGTTAAAATGTTTTTAATTCGCACAAGCTCTAGGTAGGTTCTTAATTTTAAGACAAAATGATGAGAGAGATGGATAATGGGTATGGGTACGCATTTCGCAGTGCAAGTAAGAGATTTCCTTGACCAGGAATATCCGGGAAGGTGGATTGGACGTTCAGGCACTATCTTGTGGCCCGCCCGTTCACCAGATTTAAATCCCCTGGATTTTTTCTATTGGGGAGTTCTCAAAGAAAAAGTTTACTCAAAGCCCATTGATCACGTAGCCGACCTGCGTGAACGCATTTCTCAAGCAGCTGAGGCGATCAACTCTCGAAGATATGCCCGACTTATAAGTAGATCTTTTTTAAGAAGATGTAGGGCTTGTATTGAGGCTGATGGTAAACAATTTGAACATTTATTATTTATTATTGTAATAAAAATGTTTTTTCTCTATCTGACTTTTAGTCCAACAAACCTAATTATTTTACTAACTTTTTTTCACTTTGGTATAAGTGGCGTCACTATCTGTCTCGCTCACTCATGACAAACATACCCATTATCCATCTCTCTCATCATTTTGTCTTAAAATTAAGAACCTACCTACAGCTTGTGCGAATTAAAAACATTTTAACTGAGTAAAATGTTAATTTTTTTACTCTTTTCTATTGTATGGAACTAACAAGTATTGTACCATTTTAGAATTCTGATTAAATGCGCCAACTTTTAATGCCACTTGCCAAGGCACTCTAGTACATTTTTTTTATAGGAGGGCCTGTCAAAGTCGACGAATCTAGAAAATTTTAAATTCGTAGTTTAACAAATAGTCTCAATTCTCGGAAACTTGAGGCAATTGTGTCATTATTTTTTATTGGGATTCTAGAAATGTTATTAAGGATTACGTTTCCAAAGTTCAAATGAACAAAAATAAAAAAGAATAACCACAATAACCGAAAAATGGTACAGTTTGATCACATTTCTAGGTTTTTCTTAAAATGCCCATAATTTTCAAACTGCATGGGATAGATTTTTTTTCAGATTTTTCTCGTGATGGTTATGATCAATCCTGTCACCCCGTTTCGGCTTGACGTTGAGTTTTGGGACACCCTGTATAATACAAACGATATAATCTGACTAAAAATCCAAAAATAATTTATTTTTCTATTAATATAATTATAATATATAAATATAATTTAATAATCTAAGTCCATCAACCAAAACACGGGTACTGACACGGAGAACGAACGTAACTAACGTCAAAATCTTTGCGGGCGGATAATCCCGCCACGACTGAGGTATTTTTGATGCGGCGCTAGTGTCTATTGTTAAAATATAGATCAAATTACGTTAAAAAAGTGCAGTACCATCATACCAAATTACAAAAATTAACAAAGAAAACAAACAGTAACTATGTACATAAAACTAATCGTAATGACCCACAGAGACACCGCAATAATTATTCATGAATATTCAAGTAATATTATTGTGATTTATTTTATACTAGCTTCCGCCCGCGACTCCGTCCGCGCGGATGTCGGTCTTCGCGTGGATGGTTTATTTCTCCATTTTGAGTAACTCTGACAATGACATCTTATAAATATCTATTGGACCCAAATACGGCTAAGCCTATTATAGGCTAATAATTAAAGAGATTCGCGGTTCTACAGAACAACGTCTATAAATAAAACTGAAAAATAAGATTTTTTTTTTCTACATATTTTTCCAGGATAAAAAGTATCCCATTTTATGCCCAGGATAATAAGGTATAATTATACCAAGTTTCATCGAAATCGAACCGTTAGTTTTCACATGATGCCTGCATATACAGACAGACAGACAGACAAAAAAATTTTTAATCACATATTTAGGTTTGGTATCGATCCAACAACACCCCGCTATTTATTTTTTCAATATTTTCAATGTACAGAATTAACCCTTCTACAGATTTATTATAGATATGGACAGTCTCTTATGATTCAATATCCCGTTGACTCAGTGTCGTACATTAACGACAGATTTTTCATCATGCCACTATTGCGTCAGATAAAGTACCATTTAGTGTCACGATATCATTCTGGCACTACGTGTATCATTTGCGCAGCACAAATTGTGTAATCTAGTGTAATAATTATTCGTGGGCACATAATAACAACCACACAGGCTAATATTGAAAGTTAAGCTGCGCTTGCGGAGGTTGGTTCTGTGGATGGGGGACCATTTATCATAGTGAGTTTCCTCGTCGTCTCGAAAAGCACGTAAAGATGTTGGTCCCGGTTGTTAATTGTAGATGTCGTACAGTCGTTATTATTCAGATAGAATAACTGATGTGGGAGTAAAAACAGACAAGCTGAAGTGGGAGTTGGCGAGCCACGTTGAACGTATGCGCCCGGAGAGGTGGGCAAGGATCGTCACTCACTGGACGCTTGAGGGAGGACATCGCCGCCGCCGTCGAGGTCGACCGCGGCGGAGGTGGTGTGACGATCTTATCATGTTCGCGGGGCAGACATGACCAGAAATTGCCCAAAATAGAGAGGTTGGGAAGGAAAAAGAGGAAGCCTTTGCCCAGCAGTGGGACACAAACTAGGCTACTAAAAAAAAGTTCACGGTTTAAGACAGATCGGCAACGCGCGGACCGTGAGCTACTTCCTCGCAGCCCGCCGTAAACTTGGTTTTGCCACTTTATGGCCTTGGCCTACCAAAAGGTTGCCGATTGTTGGTTTAGGAGCTTATTTAAGAAAATATGGAAGCAGTTCATTATGATGTTTTGACTTTGACTGCCACAAAACGTCAAAAACAGCCTTTGTACTCTAAGCAACTTCATTCCCTACTACCTTTTTTTATCGTGGTAAAATCATCAAATGAGGTCCTCCCACTCAGATTTTCAATAATTATACTCTGTTTTAAAAAGTTTAAAATCCATTAAAAACAAACCATAGTTTCGGCGTTTCCGCTGCGCTGTCCTTAGAGAATACCGCAACTGCGAGGTCACACGGAGAGACAGCGGTGGTGGGGACGGCTTGCCATCAGGTTTGTGTCCGTCGAGCCGCGCCTCCGCCGCCGATGACGTGTATACCAATCACGCGGGCCGCACGTGAACACTGTGTTTAATGCGGGCTGGGTTAAATCAGCGGTCAAATTCGTACGCACTAGATTATCATTTATTTGTAGAAGGTTTTTTGCAAAAACTGTTAATTACGGTTTCTTTTTCGTTTAAAAGAAACGAAACATTCTTTTTTATTATCATGTTCATCAGATGCCTCAGGCCCCGTCCAGGGCAGGACGGGAAGGACTGTCAGACTTGTAGGTACTGACTAAAATTCATGGTGATCCTTCAATAGCCCTTTACGTTCCAGGGTCACGGAAATTCGACAAGTCCCGTGATCCCGGCAGGCTGGTCATTTTAGTCAGTACGAATCTGACGGTCCCTCCCGCTCTGCCCTGGGTGACCACTCATTCGATGATTTTACCACGATATTTAAAAAAAATGGGTTGAAGGCGGGAAAGTGATGATGATGAAGACGACCCGGTCATCATGACCACACTCATCCAAGTCGACCTGTAACCTGTTAGCGACCTGATAAATGATAACAATGATCCTGTTATCGCGACGTCAAGCGGCGTGGTTTCCCCAAACATAACACACACATTGACGGCAAACCAGTTTGTTTATTTCACGATCGTGATGTTGTGTGGTCTGAGTGATAAGATTAAGCGGGTGACGGAGTGAAATTGTTTTGTATTGAAAATTAATTAACTAGACTAAAAATGCTATTTTGGCAGTTTATTTACCCAGGCGACGAGTAACGGGTAACTCGCCGTCTGATCAAGAACTAGGTCCGGGTTGCAACTCAAAAAGTTGTCAGCAAACATACGCTCAAATGCGAGGGTCGCGACAAAGTCGCCCTGGAACGCAAAGGGCTAGCGAAGAAACAGGGTGTACTTTTAGTCAGTAAGGGTCTGACAGTCCCTTCAACAACGGGTGGAGAACTCATTTGATGGTTTACCAACCAAAAAAAATTTTTAACCTACCTTGCTTTAAAAAAATGTAAGTCATTTATTTACCCTGAATAATATAATTAATGAACTGGATAACTAAAGGAATTTATATTATTTAACACTGTGCTTGTTAGAGAATGATAGAAAAAAGGAAAAAATAAAACAATTTCCACCATTTATTTATTCTATTAAAACAAACATTTTCAATCATAAATCCTTTATTTCAAACAAAACACAGTTATGACATAACACAAATAATATCAACTACAAGGAAAAAGCTACAAAAGAAAGTGACATAAGACATAATAAAAATATGCGTAGCCGGTCACGTGCTTGCTACGTCACCGTAGCGCGTAGTGCTACGACGTAGCCCGCGTCGGTTACGTCGTAGCAGTCGTAGCCACGCTGTTATGTAAATCCTCGAAGATTTACCTTATTACAATTACATTATTTTACAAATTTTTTGTTTTGATATTTTTCAGGAAAACTCTCCATTAATCTTCGAGGGCAAGAAGGTCAACACGATGAAGGAAAACTTCGTGAATAAACTGGCATATCTTAGAATCTAAAATTCGAAGACATGTGATATCTACCTCTAGCGCACGTGTGGTGGATTACGGCCCACTCCTTCTCACAGAGAGGAGGCCTGCGTCCCAGCAGTGGGATGATGAAACCAGGAGTGTATGCTTACTTTTTCACGTAAATAGGACGACCCTATTATAATTGTCATGGAACAGGCATAAGTTCCGCTAGATAGCTCAATAACCTGACATGGGAATGGAACCCAAATACTGAACACGCCTGCCACTACTAGATTGCCATAGACGTAATATTAGTGTTATAATTAAATAGCTAGCTTTTGCCCGCGACTTTGTTCGCGTTAATTAAGTTTGACAATAATTCGGATTGTAAATATGGCGTCATTTATTTATCATTATTTTGATAGGACTTATGTGTTTGAATCACTTACTTCAATCATTTTAAAATTCTACACAATCCGGGCTCCAGTCATAACTATTTACCATTAAAATACAGTTCTTCACCCATAGTCCAAAGACCACACCCATGACCTCTGTTGGCTGTATAGCGTTAGACCCTTGCCTGTGTTTAAGTTTTTAAAATGACTGCTTTCTCTTTCGCACACGTAGGTCGCCCTCTCTCTTGCTCGGTACTCGCGACGGCTCACAACCACTGCGTATATTTAAATTAATAAACTCTGCTAAACCTAGTAATAATTGTTTTACTGGCCATATCCCATCAGGTTATGGGCCCAGTATCTTGCACAAGTGAAGTCGCGAGTCAATTGAAAGTATATTTCGCGTTAATCTAATCCAAAGATTTGTCAGCCACGCGGTCGTTGCTAGACAAAGAAAAGTGCAGGAAAGATGGACCTCGCTTCGCACGTAATAGCTGCCCGGCGTTTCGACGGTCAAGGATTCCGCCAATGGAAGTTCATGATTAACTGCGCGTTAAGAGCAAAAGGATTGAGCAATCATCTCACTGAGGAGAAAAGTGACGATAACACAAACTATGTGAAGATAGAAGGAAGTTCGTCCGTGCTTGAAAAATGGCGTCAAGCGGATGCGCAAGCGATGTTCATAATAGCATCAGAACTCGATATGTCTCTAATTAGTTTGGTTGAAACGTGTACTACTGCAAAGCAAATGATGATTAAATTAGAATCCATTTACGAGCAGAAAAGTGAAAACACGAAAATGTTATTATTGGAAAAGTTCCACAACATAAAGATGGCGGAAGGCGATTCGATTGCTAAACATATTACAAAAATCGAAAATATCGCACAACAACTTCGAGATGCTGGTGAATTGGTTTCGGAGATAAGCGTGATAACCAAAATATTGGGATCGTTACCCGACAGATATCGAAACCTACGTCAAGCATGGTTGTCACTGGACGAAAAGAGACAGACAATAATCAATTTGACAGCTCGACTGATAGATGAGGAAGCAAGTTTAAACCGTGCTGAAGAGCAAGAACCCGCTGCTTTAGTTTCAACACAACAAAATAAAAACAAGCAGAACACACGTTCCCGAGCAAAATGCTTCAAGTGTTCAAAGCGCGGACACTATGCGCGTGATTGTAAACAAAGTGTTCCCGTCACTGCCACTGTCATGCCGGCGCCAGCGAGTAAGCGCTCGGGTCGCACTCATGCGTCACCGTCTCAAAAATCTGCGTTCGTCAGTGATAACAACATAAATATTGATAGTAAATACGTGTGGATATTGGACAGTGGAGCCTCCGTACATATGTGCTGTGCTCGAGAATGTTTTGCGAACTTAATTCCCTTCGAATCAACAGTGCGTATCGGCAATGGAACTGAGTTACAAGTGTGTGGGAAAGGGACAATAAATGTAAACAAAATACTCAATGGACAATGGTACGAGTCTACTATAAACGATGTTTACTTTGTGCCAAAACTATGTAAGAACTTGTTCTCAGAAGGTGTTATAACCTCAAAAGGTTTCAAAATAGTGAAAGAACAATCCAGTGCTAAAATATACGATAGTTCGGGAATGTTAGTTGCGGTCGCAAACAAAAGTAGCAACAATAACTTATATAAAATGCAATTCAGTGTTAAAATGTCTCAAGAGGCGAATGTATGTGACATTGAACTGTGGCATAGGCGTCTTGGACACATCAGTGTGCACACTATACGAGAAATGGTGCAAAGTGGACTTATACCAGGTATGAAAGTAGAAGAAATAGACAGTTTTCTCTGCGAACCGTGTATATTAGGGAAACAGCACCGTTTACCCTTTAAACCATCACAAGGAAGTGCTAACCTTGCTGGAACAAAGGTGTATAGTGACATTTGTGGACCCATGCCTGTCAGGTCAGTAAGTGGCAAAAGATATTTTGTGACCTTCATCGATCAAGCAACAAGGTACTGTAAGGTGTACTTTTTACCTAAAAAGAGTGAAGTTTTTGAGTGCTTCAAAGACTATTATAAGCAAATACTCAGTCAAGGTGTCAGGCTCAGTGCCCTTCACTCAGACAACGGTTGTGAATACACAAGCAGTCAGATGAAGCAGTTTGCATCAGAACATGGAATTCAGTTGTGTCGGACAGCTCCCTATACCCCTCAACAAAATGGTTGTAGTGAGAGAATGAACAGGACACTGATGGAATCTGCGCGTGCAATGCTCTTCGACAGCAAGTTACCTGCAAGTCTCTGGGCAGAAGCGGTGAACACTGCAGCTTATTTGTACAATAGAAAAGAAAGAGATGGCATAACTCCATTTGAAAAATGGGTTGGAAGAAAGCCTAACCTTTCTCATCTCAGGACATTTGGCTGCACAGCCTACGTTCATGTGCCCAAGGAGAAACGCAATAAACTTCAGCCGAAAAGTATGAAAATGACACTTGTAGGTTATGACAATAACTCGAACAACTACAGATTGATGGATCTGCGTACCAAGAAAGTGAAGATATCTCGAGATGTAATATTCGATGAAAGTACTATCTGTGATGAACGAAAAGTTGAGGAGAGCTTGTTCCAGCTGCCCCTAGATGATGAAGATAGCTTGGTGTGTCCACTATCAGAGAAGGGAGCAGAAGCAGGATCCTCTCCGCAGGCCTCGATGCATACACCGGTCAGCACCGTGTATGATGCCAAGGAGACTCCGCAGGCCCCGATGCATACGGTGGAGTGTGGCCCATCGTGTGATGCCAAGGAGACCCGTGCACTTCCAACTCCGCAGGCCGCGACGCATGCTGTGGTGAGTCCTCAGCGTGATGCCAAGGTGTTCGGAGGTGCCACCAGCAGTGGTGGTAAGTCGCCGACGTCAAGCAGGAGCCGACATGGTAGTAAGTCACTATTTGACAAGAATGTATTTGAAAATTTCCTGAATAAAGCCCTGGGTAAGCAGTCTTCGGAAGAGTGCTCGGAACACCCAGAGGAAGACACAATGACCTATATAGCAGAGGCATTGATAGCAGATTGTGAAGTCCCAACAACATTCCAGGAAGCCATGGTATCTCCGGATGCAGAGCAGTGGACAAAATCAATCAACGAAGAGCTGGAAGCTCACAAAGAAAATAAAACGTGGGAGCTTGTGAGTTTACCTACTGGTAAGAAACCCGTAGGATGTAAATGGGTATTTCGTGTGAAAGAAAATTCAGATGGTTCTATTCGATTTAAATCTAGACTTTGTGCAAAAGGGTTTTCACAAATAAAAGACATAGATTATTCTGAAACATTTTCACCTACAGTAAGGTATGATACCATTAGAGTCATGTTGTCACTAGTTACCCATTTAAAACTTAATGTTAAACAATTTGATGTTAAAACTGCATTTTTATATGGTGCAATTTCTGAGGAAATTTACATGTCCCCTCCTCCAGGTTTAAATGTAAGTGATAAAGTTTGTAAATTAAAGAAGTCACTATATGGTCTTAAGCAAGCACCAAGGTGCTGGAATCAAACTGTAACTGAAATATTGAGAGATTTTGGTTTTACAGCTTGTGAAGTAGATAAATGTGCATTTATATCAAATAAATACAGTGATGTAATGTATTTACTTTTGTATGTAGATGACGGACTTCTGTTTTGTAAAAGTAACACATTAATGAATAGATTTCTATCCGAGTTACAGGAAAAGTTTCAAATTGTAGTTACTGAAAATGTAAAATGTTTTGTTGGTATGCAAATAGACATGAGTGAAAATTCAATTTTAGTACATCAAAGAAAATATATTGAGTCATTGTTGAACAAATTTGAATTGAAAGATTGTCATCCGGTTTCAGTGCCTGCTGACCCAAATATAAAATTGTGTAGACCTGAATTTCCTGAAAACAAAATATTGTATCGTCAGATGGTAGGTGCACTCATGTTTCTTGCAATAGTCTGTAGACCAGATATAATGTTGGCAGTAAATATTGTAAGTAGGTACATTGAATGTCATGATCAATCACATTATAATGCTGTGTTGAGAATTTTGAAGTATTTAAAGGGTACCAAAGACTTAGGTATTTTGTATACACATTGTGAAACTTTAAATATAGAAGCATACTGTGATGCAGACTTTGGTTCTGATATAGACTCACGTAGATCAACCAGTGGTTATGTAACAATGATAAATAATAGTGCTGTAACTTGGGCAAGTCAGAAGCAAAGTTATGTAGCATTGTCTACCTGTGAGGCAGAATATATTTCAGCCTGTAATGCAACAAGAGAAATTATTTGGCTTAAATATTTACTAAATGAATTGTGTAAATTTAATGAAACTGTTGCTTTGTTTATAGACAACCAGAGTGCCATAAAGTTAATTAAGAATGAAAGTTTACATAAGAGAAGTAAACACTTTGATATAAAATTGCATTTTGTTAGAGAAAAATTTAATGATAAAAGTATAAGTGTACACTATGTAAACACTAAAGAACAAATTGCTGACATTTTGACAAAGCCGATAAGTAAGTTTCAATTTATGTATTTGAGAAAAAGTTTAGGTGTTGTGTAAACCAAGCTATGTATTTACATAATCATTTTTAAGTGTAGGTATAAACAGTGTGTAAAGGAATAGAAAGTTGTCATTTCGTGGGAGTGTTGGCTGTATAGCGTTAGACCCTTGCCTGTGTTTAAGTTTTTAAAATGACTGCTTTCTCTTTCGCACACGTAGGTCGCCCTCTCTCTTGCTCGGTACTCGCGACGGCTCACAACCACTGCGTATATTTAAATTAATAAACTCTGCTAAACCTAGTAATAATTGTTTTACTGGCCATATCCCATCAACCTCGCTGTCTCCTCCACCTTGCTCCCTCCCCGATCACTCGACCGGCGCGTGCGCTGCACTTTCACAACATGACGCGATGCGTCACCCACTCACACAGCGACGCGTCACCCACACAATGACGCGTCACTAACATACGTCACGCACACATTTGCACGTGCGTGCGCGCACACCGGTCGTAACCGTTACTACTGAGTAGGAAATTAACATAAAATGAGTAACTAGTTGTATTTTTATGTACAAAAATCATCATAGCAAGAAAGATAGGTTGAGTAATAAAAATTCGTTTGAAATCTAGATTTTTGAGGTCATTGACCTTTTCTTTCACAGTGTAAAAATAAAAAGGCGTTTGCGTTCGTGTTTTCAAACATGGTGATTGTAAACAAAGAAACATGATTTCGAAATGATGTTTTAGACATTTGATGATGATGATGATGTATTAGTAGAGCTCTACCGCTTTTCTTCATCTACACAGAGTTTTAATAATACAAATAAACTAGGTAAATACTCTAACCAGCCTGCCTCAATCTGTCAATTTTTTTATTCGATATTCAACTTTATCACAAAAGGGCAAGGTTTATGTTCGAAAATTTGACAAATTGTGGAAGGTTCATGCGCTAGTTTCTGTACAATACATGTTACGCTTACTCGTATACTAAGTAAGATATTGGTATATTGACTATATTTAAAATAACCTGAAAATGCCGATCCGTGAAAGGAACTTCAAAGAATTTTGACATGTTTTCAGCTCAACATGTTATTTTAAGTAATTCTTGTAATAAAAAAATACATACTTAATTTTTATTTAATTTCCTGACACACATATGAATAAAATCCATATGCAAATTAAACACATACATAAAAAATTACATCTAAGTTTAGAAACTGACTAAGCAGTAACTGTACATTTATTTATAGTTAACATTTACATACAGACTTTAATAAATGCCTAAATATCCCCATAGATTTTAAACTGAGCCCGATTGCTCAAGTTTTTTTATACTTGAAACAACAACTTGTTAGGTCGTACAAATATTTGCTCCGTGCAGAAATCGAACCACAAGTCAAGCATCGCAGAAATCGATCGCTCAGGTACTGCGCTCTCTAGAACATCTCCCCAGCCTTTTCCCAACCTCCTTATAGTCGGCTTCAAGACCAACAGGGTTCAGGTAAATACCAGAATTTTACATGGTGCGACTGCCTATCTTACTTCCACAACCCAGTTTGTAATATAAGCCTTACGAAGACTGGTTCATGACGTTCTTACAAAATTCATTTAGATCACTGAAATACTTAGGTAAGCAGTAATACCTTGCGGAATGATGTCTGCTTTTTTTTTTATCGTGGTAAAATCATCAAATGAGTCCTCCCACCCAGGGCAGGGCGGGAGGGACTGTCAAACTCGTACTGTCTAAAATCCACGGTGTCCTTCACTAGCCCTTTACGTACCAGGGTCACGGTAATTCAACCCCGGCAGGCTTTGGCCCTCTACAGGCCCTGTCACTATGCCGACACTCCTTGGAATGATGTCTGCTAAAGAGAATCTAATGTTGTGATGACGACTGACCACGACACTACAAGACTGGTATTTGTCAACATTTTAGCAGAACAGAGACCGTCGTACGACAAAATAAAAGTTTAACATCTATTGAACACTTGCCTAAAAATACTGTCAACGTCAAAACGACATTACACGTTGATATAAGGGTCGTTTTGCAGTTAAATGTTTTTTTGTCAAGTGTTCAACAGATGTTTAACTTAATGTAGTAGGACGGAGAGGGTCTAAAACGGTCACTTTACGCAAAATTCCAAATGAGAGATGAGGTTGCTGGAACTGCACGAAGTGAATCATTAGGAATATTGCGTAAAGTGGCCTTTTTAGAGCCACAGAATTGAATGTTAGCAAACAATGTCTTGTCACTGGGTTTTGTTTTGACAAGGAATCAATAACAATTATTTTATTGTAGGTAACATTGAACTAAAGAGGTTGAAAGAAAAAAAAACTTTTGTTTTTTTTTTTATTTTTTTATACTATTTATCGTTATACATCACTGTTTTATTTCAAACACTTTAGACTTGTAAGTGTTTATTCATAAAATATTCATGACGCATCTCAGTTCCCAACAAGTTATTATACTAGACACGTAGATATACAGCGGCTTATCTAATCTTACTTGATACAATAACAACATCAGCTCTGTGTGAAATAATTCACTTGTTGCTGTTGATAGCATTTATCACGCATATTACGATTTTTAAACGATGTCACCGGATGAGAGAAATGCTACAAAGTAATGTCCATAACGGAACACTTAAGTCACCTAAGCCATGGAAGTAAGAAAGTGGCGAATGTCTAGCGCGGGTCATCGAACCGCAACTGTCAAAATAGTAGAGCTAGATGTGCACGAGTGTCATTGATTGTGAACGCGCGGTGCAGGCGGCGACCTTGTCGTGCCCGCGCCCCCCGCCGCGCCCCTCCGCCGACGTCATGCGGGGGCGCGCCGGTGACGTCACGCCGACCTCGCCGTCACACCGCGAGCACGTGAACAGCACGCGTCGCCACGCGCCGGCTGCGTGATCACTCCGCGCTCATTGGCCCGCGCAGCCGAGCCGCCCGCTCCCATTGGACACCCGCCCCCCCCTCACCCCACAATCGCATGCCTCGTACGGCGAGCACTCGCCGAACGGTTTATTCGTCTGCCGCCCGCTAACAGAACCACACGGCTCCCAACAGCGAGAGCGCGGAGCGAAAACACAAGTTTTGTGAATTAAAAAAGAAAGTTTTATTGCGTTGAATGATATTAATTTAATCAGAATGTCGACTCTCCTCGAAGTTTGTGGACCCCTCTCACCGCCGTCAACGCCACCGTTGATGGAAAACAAAGTGAGTGTCTTTTGAAATTCATCTAGAAAACTTCAAAAAAATTGTTATAATAATATTATTGTGCCCCAAAATTTTTTTTTCTGTCTCAAAAAAAAAACTCAGTGCCATTTGTGCAATCGAAAGTACGGTAAGAGCGCACGACGCGATCACGCAGCGCGCGCGTGCTCACATAGCTAGCGACCGTTCACTTACGTGCATCTGTCTTTGTCTCACAGGTCGAGTTACCTTACAAGAAGGCTGCAGTGAAGCGGGCTCGTGAGTCTCCGCCACTGGGCCTGGTCACTCCTCAGCCCTCAGACTCTGAGGGCGAGGAAGAGTTCAGCAAGCGCGCTCGCTGTGAGCTGGCGCGCCTCCTGCTGAGCACACCGCCTCCGGAGCCCTGCGCGCGGCCCTCTGTCATAATGCGCGCGCACAAGGACGGCACCTGCAGCCCTGAGCCTCTGCCGCTGCCACCGCAAGACATGAACATGAACATAGTCAAATCTCTCAAATTCAAAATGAACAGAGGACACAGTTACTCGCAAACTAAATACATAGCGTCTCAAGCTCAAGTTGTGCCACCTATTCATGTGGAGCCCCCTAGTCCTCCACCTAAAGTGGAGGAGGCTCGCGTGCCGTCCCCTCACCCTGAGTGTATGCCCAAGCATGAAGTGCGCGAGGAGCAGCGGGTGCCGTCACCGGCGGCGGCCCCGGGCTGGGTTCCGCTGGCCCCGCGGCCCGCGCCCGCCGTGCTGGTGCCGGGCACTCTACTGCCCGCTGCCGCACTGTGGCTGGTGGCCCCGGCACCTGCCGCGCGCCGCCGTCTCTACGAGTGCTCCTACCCCGGCTGTGGCAAGAATTACTTCAAGTCGTCCCACCTGAAAGCTCACGCCAGAACACATACTGGTGAGCGTCCGTTCCGCTGCGCGTGGGACGGCTGCGAGCGCCGGTTCTCCCGCTCGGACGAGCTGTCTCGCCATAAGCGCACGCACACCGGCGAGAAGAAGTTCGGGTGTCGTGTGTGTAACCGCCGTTTCATGCGCTCGGACCACCTCGCCAAGCACGTCAAGAGACACGCCAAGGAGCGCGTGCCGCCAGCACCTGTGCTCAAGCTGCTGCCCTCCCCACCTGTGGGCCTGCCCGTGCAGCCCTCCGTCGCGCACTAGGGCTCCGCGCCTGCGACAACTCGACTGTGATCCAGATCTCATGATCGTTACCTAGTTGTAGTTCTACTCATCTCTAAGACTGTCCTATGTCTACTTAAGTAGCATTATAGATGTAAGAAGAATATGTTATTGTTAGCGACGTTAAGCTTCCAAAAGAATTAAAAAGAAGGTTTTTATACAAGTCCGTTGTTTTGTTTTTGCACCTCACTGATTGCATCACTGCACTCCTATACACTGCACTCACCGACACACGTCCTGAAGTGGTTACAAGTATGTAGGAACTTTTAGCGAGTGGCACACGGCGGTGGCATGACTGCCGACCACGACACACTAGCCGGCGTGAGGGTGCGCGCTGGCAGGGCGGCCCGGCGCGCGCCCGCCGACTGCCGCCGCCGCCGCCGCCACCTCGCGCTGATAACAACACAGCCGCTCTTATCACTGGAGATATCACGCCGAAAACATTTCAAACAAAAAGACACACTAATTAGCATAAAGACAGATAAACGAAAACGAACAATCAATTAAACACATTTATCAATATTAACGAGTTTGATACTGATAAAGAGACTATTAATGAAAATCGCCACCTGAGTGATAAACTCAGCATACTTTGCTAATTCGATTTAGCAATACAAATCCAGGATATTGGATAGAAAATATAATTTGGCAATCATAAACGTCTCTCGTCTACACACCTGTTTTTATTCAAATTATTGCATCATAATTATATTCCCACGAAACGAGCAAATTCTTTGAATCGAAGAACACCGCGTTCATGGGAACATATCACAATTTGGCAGACTTCTGAATGTGTGTGAAAAAAAAGAATTATAGCAGTTATTAAACGATGACTCGAGAACCATTATTTAAGACTAGGAAACTAGTGTTTTTCTTTGTAAGAGGAAAACTTTGAGTAGGTACATTTCCATAAACACAGGTATGTTTTTTGTTTTTGTGGAAATGTGTCTGTTATTAAGTCTTCCCCTCTTTCGCTGAGCGGAGGCTTACAGCATAAAATAAACTGTAATCCCCCCCCCCCCCTATTACCCAACAAAAACAAGCAAAATCAGACTTACGTAATAAAACATAAAATAAAGTAAACAAACATTGTGTACAGTCTGTATTTCCCATAAACTATTGAGTTAAATACTAAAAACCCCCCGCTTGTACTATGATGCAAACAATTATCACTTAACAGAATTTGTGGTTACGCTGATATGCATAATACCCACACAAATGCGAATAAACAGCAATTATTAATACGTAATATTGCAATATAATAAAGCAACAATATAATATGTATTGTATATAAACTGCAAACATAGTCCTTTGAAATCTGTACTTTATAATATAAAGCTGAAGAATTTGTTTCCTAGAACGCGCTAGTCTCAGAAAATATTGGTTCTAATTGAAAAAATATTGCTATGTTGGATAGCCTGGTCGTAAAAGGGCTATTGAAGGACACCGTGGATTTTAGTCAGTATAAGTCTGACAGTCCCTCCCGCTCTGCCCTGGGTGGGAGGACTCATTTCATGATTTTATCACGTAAAAAAAAATGTTGGATAGCCCATTTATCGATGAAGTCCATATGCTCTTCGACATTACGCTATGACCAATTAAAGCCGAGCAACAGGGTGAAATAAGAATTCAAATGAAACAAACGAACTTCAAGAAAATATTTAATTAGTTAACGTACTATCTATGCAGGATAACGTATCCTGAAACGCAAAGGGCAACTGAAGAAACAGGGTGGTTTTTAGTCATTCCAATCTGAGAGTTCCTTCCGCTCCACCCAGACTGGAAGGACTCATTTTTACCCGGCTACGACAAAACCAAAAGGAGGGTTACGGTTTTGACCCGTGTGTATGTATGTTTGTTTGTTCCCTTCTAAACTACTTATCATTACATGACAAATGAGGTGTCGTTAGAAGCGTCTCAGTTGTCCGCTGGTTATAGGGTAGGTCTATCTATCTATGGGGAGGTTGATATGATGTGGGAGGCTGATATGATGAGGATGATGAATACATTTCATGATTCAGGACGCGGTCCTCTCCCACACGCTGCCCGCCCCCTCCTTCGCGAGCATATCCGCTTCGCAGAAGGAGGCGACCGCTTCTTACTCCGTCTCGACCTATGCTGTGTCCGATAAAATACTGAATACTTATGATAAGGCCTCTAACCTAACCTTTTTTTTCCGTTGTAAAATGTTCAAATGAGTCCTCCCGCCCAGGGTGTGACGGGAGGGACTGCTGGATTCGTAATGACTAAAATCTACAGTGATCCTTAAATAGTCCTTTACGTTCCAGGGTCACGGCTTCCTGATGAGACAGTCCCGCGACTCCAGCAGGCCCTGGCCCTCTAAGGGGGCCCGTCAGATTGCTGACAGCTCTATGAGGCACGCGTGGAACATGGTCCATGATCGGACTGCGAGTTACCCATTACTCGCAGTCCGCACTCCTGCGCGCCTCTGTAACCTGTGATGACGGCTGAGCGAGGACTAGCAGTGGTAGACCTCACCAGGGCTGCATGATTAGCGACATCTATCCTGTCGGAGTTCGGTGCCAAACAGTTTTTACTGTTGTCCGTCGGTGAGCAGGAGTTCCAGTTAGTTCTGAGTGAGTTAGCTCTATCCTAGGCCTCATATTTGTTTCTTGGGCTAAATTGAGGCCCAAGAGCAAACTCAGCTCTGAAGATAACCAGTGTCTGAGCTATTGGACTGCTGCGCAGCGTGTCGCGGGTTCGATTCCCGCACGGAACAAATATTTGTATGACCTACAAGTAGTTGTTCCGGGTCTGGGCAATTGTGTATGTTTGTAAACGCATCAACAACTGGAGAAATTCCTAGAATGGGGCAACGTTTTTTTTTAAAAAAAACACACGCCTGTATTACCAGATGTATGAATGTGGATGAGGCGAAAAGAGTTTGTAAGGATCGTAGCTTGTGGCGCTCTGTAGTTTCTGTCTACCCCCATGGGAAGCAGGTGTGAGCATAAAGTACCAAAGTTAATAAAATCGATGATTACACAAAGAAAGTTTCTCGTAACTACGCGCCAACGCATACTATACCAGTTGCCAAACAATAGTGGAAATTGCTATTACAATGTCATTTTGACGCCAGCTGCGTCATTAGTAATGACACGATGACGATGGCGTCAGAAGTGTATTTCCTCTGCATCAGATGATTAGTATGTCATTTTACCTGTTGGAATGTCGAGATAAAGAACTTTCCTTATTAAACAAAGAAACTTCCTTGTAACTACGCGCCAACGCATACTTACTAGTTGCCAAACAGTAATGGAAATTGCTATTACAATATCATTTTGACGCCAGCTGCGTCATTAGTAATGACACGATGACGATGGCGTCAGAAGTGTATTTCCTCTGTATCAGATGATTAGTATGTAATTTTACCTGTTGGAATGTCGAGATAAAGAACTTTCCTTATTAAACAAAGAAACTTCCTTGTAACTACGCGCCAACGCATACTTACTAGTTGCCAAACAGTAATGGAAATTGCTATTACAATGTCATTTTGACGCCAGCTGCGTCATTAGTAATGACACGATGACGATGGCGTCAGAAGTGTATTTCCTCTGCATCGGATGATTAGTATGTCATTTTACCAGTTAGAATAACGAGAGAAAGAACTTTCCTTAAATTATTTTAAAGAAGGTAGCTGATTCATCTTTATGTGTGTCCGGTTTGGAAGGAAAATACTTGGTGACTTTGACATTAAATTGTTGCCTTACTTCCAATAATTTTAGACCTTAATGTGTAAAAATATTACTAAGATATTTAAAATCGCAAAATCTATCCATAGGTATTGACGTGAAAACAAATCATACTTTCACATTTATTTTATTAAGGCGGAGGTAGGAATAAGTAATTAAGTAGCAATAATAAGAAGCATGTTATAATTAACTGGCTTAAACATAAATATCAACTTTAACGGTTGTTCCTAATTAGCCATGGGCTCTTCAAAATGAGGAATTTGCCTTGAAAAAATATGTAGTATGTGTAGGTTGGTCGCGGGACTCACGAATTACCGTGACCCCGGTACGTAAAGAGCTATTGAAGGACACCGTGGATTTTAGTCAGTCAAGTCTGACAGTCCCTCCCACCCTGTCCTTTTTTTTTTAATCGTGGTAAAATCATCAAATTAGTCCTCCCACCCAGGGCAGGGCGGCAGGGACTGTAAGACTTGTACTGACTAAAATCCACGGTGTCCTTCACTAGCCCTTTACGTACCGGGGTCACGGTAATGGAAAAGTCCCGCGACCCCGGCAGGCTTTGGCCCTCTACAGGCCCCGTCACTATGCTAACACTCCTTGAGGCGCGCGTGGAACACAACGCGCCGTCGACCCGGACATGGTCCATGGTCGCCGCCCGCATGCCCGCGCCTACGGTGGCCGGAGATCGTCTTGCGATGTCCGACGCCGTGGGCATCCACCACTGCGGCTGGGGTGGAGGGAGGACGCTGTCCTCTCCCTCACGCGGCCCGCCTCCTCCTTCGCGAGCATGACTGCTTCGCCGAAGGAGGCGACCGCTTCCCACTCCGTCTCGCCCCGCAGCATGGCCTCGACCAATGCCGGGCGCGAGAGGTCTCCGCCTATCGCCGTCGTGAGGACACGGCGGCGGCGGCGGGTGTAGGTTATCCCAATCAGTCGGTAAGACAAAAATGGTAGAATCTATTTCAGTTTCCCACAGCCAAAAACTATTTTAAAACAATTCTATTTTCACAGAGACTTCCCCGGTCGCACGTAGTATTAGGTTGGTGCCAAGAACAATGGAAATTGCTATTACACACTATCATTTTGACGCCATTATCGTCACATGCGAATCCTATGACAGTCGTGACAATAATATGACGTAATTAGTGCATTTCCATTGCATAAATGTTTCATGAATGGATCTCATGCTGGTTTGAAGAATGCATCATTTGCATACGCGTAGTCTTTTCCATAGTAGTTATGATAGGTTCGATATATCTGGAATGTGAATGTCTGGGGTAAGAAGCTAATCGCTAAAACACGAGACGAACATTTCTCGTATCAACAACGCACGCGCCATGCGAGTGCTCGCAGATTGTCCGTAGAAACGTGGTGAGTTGCTAGCCTAATGTACCGTGAATTTTGTACCTAACCGGAATTTCATTGATATGCTTATGAATTTGTTTTGTTTTATTCATAGAAACATTTCTCGGACGGTTGTTTAATTAGTTTTCAGTTAGTATTTAGACTTCACCCTTTTTGACCCGATTGCCAAGGAAGGGTTATGTTTTGACACGTACACACATCAAATTAAAAGTTTGTGGAAAAACAATTGAACTGTTTAATTATTTTATATTTTAAATCTATATTTTTTAATAAAGAATCTAAAATCAGAAGAAATCATAACACAAAATCTACCGTAACAAAAATGATTTCGATTTTTCAAAATGATCCTTAACTTTTTTTTGATGTGTGTATCTTTTATCTTTGTAAACTTTAATCTCTCAAACGGTTGGATGGATTTTGAATTCGTGTTAAAAACCCAAGTGCCTTTAGGTAGGTGGTTGAAAAACAAAACAGGGAGAGACGCAAAATCGACAACGAGTCGAACCAAACGCATTTGAATATCAGTATTTTCTATGGAGCGACTGCCTATGTGACCTCCCAGTAACTGGGTAATAATTATGATACTCCTTGGCAAGATTGATTATCAGACTTCCAGCTTCTGTCTAGCAGTAATTACTGTCAAAGATGTACAAATGGCCGCCAGACCAACGACTTTACATGCTTTCTGAGGCACGGAGGAAAGTCGCTTTGATGGTCACGCTTGCTTGAAGCAAGCAAGCTTGGGACTGTCTAAACAGGCAACTGTGACCCTGGAACGTAAAGGGCTATTGAAGGAACACAGTACATTGTAGCCTACGAGTCTGACAGTCCCTTTCAGCCCAACCTGGGCGGGCAGGACTCATTTGATGATTATACAAAGTAAAAAAAATCATAAATGGTCACCTATCCACAAACCAACCTCGGCAAGTGGGGTTTAACCTGGAAGATAAGCCTGTAATCGTCAAGTTAAACCTGGAAGATAAGCCTGTAATCATCAAGACACGAGCGCCAAAGAGAAGCAAAGACACAATGTACTTTCAAGATCGCACCGGATTTTTTAAATAAATCTGGTAGATTTAATTACCAGTCGTCTGAATAAAGGATAAATAACATAAATATACACATTATTTGGTGAGTGATAACAGTTTAGAATAACATTCTTTGTGCAAATGTTCTGGTCGTAGGCGGTGCTTGGCAGTCAGTGTGTTTGCACAAATAATCATTTTTAAATGTATCACGATATTTGTGCATGATTTGGGTCGATTTTATGGTTGTGGTTTTCCTTCAACTTACGATTTATTTTCTGATATTGCTGAATGAATGGTATGACAAAGTATGATAGTTTTGTCCATGTTAATAAAATAAAGAATGAACGGGACATTCGAGGTTTTTCCAATGAGCTACAACATCGGGAGACCCATTCACAAAAGGCCGTAAAAAAGTTTCGTGTCTTCAAGGCTTTTTTTTTACGTGGTAAAATCATCAAATGAGTCCTCCACCCAGGGTAGAGCGGAAGAGACTGTCAGATTCGTACTGACTAAAATCCACGGTGTCCTTCAATAGTCCTTTACGTTCCGGGGTCACGGTAATTCGTATAGTCCCGCGACCTTGGCTTCTAGGCTTCGGTGACCGCTTGACTTCATCAGGTAAGCCGTAGGCTTGTTTGTCGCCAGACTGATTTTTTGTCAGTAAGTCCTACTACAATAAAAAAATGATTAAACATCTGTTTAACACTTATCTGAAAAAAGCGTAACTACAAATCGGTATTTGATATAGGTACGGTCCGTTTTGCAGTTATACTTTTTTTAGGCAAATGTTTAACAGATCTTTTTGTAAGGCTGTAAGAGTCTAACAGGACGCATTTCATGTTTTTTCCACCTTTCATGTTTTTGACACCAATGCATACTTCCTGATGATGTAATATACCTTCACATAAATAACTAAATAGGTACGGGGCATTGACAAATATTTAAATGAACTTCCAAATAACTTGCTCAAACATGCATCCAGCTAAGAATTATTTTGCAGCATTAGTAAACATAACAAAAAAGTAGCAATCACAATATTTTATAACATATAGCCTGATTCACACCATACTACTAACTGACCACAAATTATTATTTTGGCAAATATTTATGTCAATATAAAGCTTTTCCCATAATCGTGACTATGGAAAACGGATACTCCATGAGATGAGATCATCGATTACATAGTATTTAATCAGCCTATAATTTTTCCACAGGAGTTTCAGCATTGTGACGGGGCCTGTAGAGGGTCAAAGCCTGCCGGGGTTGCGGGGCTCACAAATTACCGTGACCCCGGTACGTAAAGAGCTATTGAAGGACACCGTGGATTTTAGTCAGTCAAGTCTGACAGTCCCTCCCGCCCTGCCCTGGGTGGGAGGACGCATTCGATGATTTTATCACGATAAAAATAAAAAAAAAGCTGAGACACAGGCCGCCTTTCTGTGGGAGTGTGCTGTAAAGCCGGGTTCAGACTGGTGTAACGCGTAATGTAATCCACCTTGTAATGTAACGTGAATTGTACGTGTGGACGGCACTGCGAGCGTTACATGTAACGCGTAGTGCCGTCCATTCGTATGTAATGCTTAATCCACCACGCGGGCTCAGTGCGGAATGTCTTCGAAGTTTTGGTTTTAGGACATGCCAAACTGGCAACGATGTTTTTCTTCTCCGAAAGTAGTGATGAAGAGAGGGGACGCTCTAAAAAGACCTACACTGACCGAATAGGTGAAGTTCTTCAGAAGGGTCTGGTGCGTGATATTCGCAATCGGCGTGCCTGTATCACCAGATATATGAATGTGGATGAGGTGGAAGCGGTATGTAAGGATAGCACCAGGTGGGAGAGGCCCATGGTACTTGTAAACGGGCGTGTGTTTATGATGACGAAATAAAGTACACTAATGTGCCCGACTGGCTTCGAACGCACGACCTACACCACAGTTACCACTGAGCCACCACTGTTCTTCATCGATTATATGGCATGTGAATATCATGATGATCATGGTGTAAAATTAGTATTTAATTATGTGTAAAAGATATATTTATGCCTAGAAAAGAGGTGACTCCTGGATGTCGAGTAATATAGAGAAGTATGGAAGCAGAAAGTCCCAAGTAAAAGCCACAAATCCAGTCTCCGTGGATGATTAAAATGTTTTATACTCGTATTACGTAATTGAAGAAAAAGTACCTAACCTAACACAATGAATTGTGAGAAATGCCCCTCAATTGTCATGCATTCATCATTTCTAAAACTGAATACAGTCTTAGTCAACATAAACAAAAATACCACAGTTTACAGATGAATTATTCATCATTAATTGAACATTCATTCATGGCATATTCGCAAATACACTTTCTGATATAATCTCAACATTCAAAGAGTCATATCCATCATCATCATTAGCCGGAAGACGTGTACTGTTGAACAAAGGTTACTTTTACCCTTAGAACACCACGCCGAACAACAATCCTCGACTTGCATCCTTCGTTTGCCCGCGTCTCACACGATGTCATCGGCCCACCTAGTGGGAGGCTCGCCTACGTTGCGTCTAATCCACTATCATTTAATCTTGGGCTTTCCCAAATAAACACGGACTCCCCTAGGGATCACAGCATGGTATTAGGTATTTCTCATCGTATTACCTAATAAGTCAGTTGACACCGGCCTATGCCTTTCTTTCTCTGCTGGTGAGTTCGCATGCCCAGTGTGGCATCGTTCAGCCCATGCCAGGGAAGTTGACATAGCGCTGAATGACACCTGTCGGATCATAACGGGATGTTCAAAACCAACGCCTCTTGCAATGATATACACTTTGGCAGGTATAGCTCCACCACACGTTCGGCGCGAAATAGCTAGTCGCATTGAAAAGGGGACACAGGAGCGAGATAACCGTTATCCGCTGTACGGGCATCAATTACCTCCTCCACGCTTAAAAAGTCGTAAAAGTTTTCTGAGACTTACAAATCCCTCAGAAAACGATGCCTCAGATGAGAGATGCGAACTGTGGAGAGTAAGTAACCCCACCCCTCCTTATTTCATCAACCCAGCAGAGCACCTCCCTCCTGGTTCTGAACTGCAGTGGCCGATCTGGAAATCTCTCAATCGATTGCGAGCCCAGGTTGGCCGCTGTAAAAATAACCTGGTCAAATGGGGTATTCTAGACTCATCCCAAACACAATGTCAGTGCGGAGCCTCTGTACAAGACATGTCCCACCTCCTTTCGTGCCCATCCTGCCCAACCACCTGCACCTTCCAGGATTTGAATGAGGCAAATGACAGGGCTGTGCAGGTAGCTACGTATTGGTCGGATGCAATTTGAGTACATCGACATGCAAAGAAGAAGAAGTCAGTTGAAGGTCAGAAAGGTTGTCGTTTCATGAAATGACTAGTATGTAACTATGATTAGTATACAACTATGACTTGTATACAACTTTGACTACTATACAACTATGACTAGTATACAACTTTGACTAGTATACGACTGCTGCGCTACGTGTCGCGGGTTCGATTCCCGCACGTAACAAAAATGTATGTGATCTAATAATAGTTGTTCCAGGTCTGAGTGTTTGTGTATATGATTTCAAATGTTTGTAAACGCACCCACAACACTGGAGAAGTGCATCGTGCGGGGCAACGTTTTTTAACAGAAGGAATATTAAAATCACATAAATCACATCACATCTTACATACATGAATAATTTGCTTCATAAATCTAAGTTGTTATTAGCAAGTTCAAGGACTAATTTCTTCTGACTTAATCCATTTAGTCACACTCATGAGACAGGCGTTTCGTCACATCCGCTATCACATAATTAGGGCCTTCCCCAATATACAACGGACATCCCTAGAGATTACAACACGCCTTATGGGTATTTCCCGAAAAATAACAGTGACGATGGTATTTCCATAGACAAAACAGATAAAAAAATCTGCTTCAAATAATAAACATAGTCTTGTCGCGTAATGGGTAGCTCGCCGTCTGATCAAGCACAGGCCGGAGTCGACGACGTGTTGACGCCTCAAGGAGCTGTCAGCAAATTGACGGAACCAAACGCCTACTGGGCTCGCGGGACTATAAGCACGTTACCGTAGCCCTGGAACGTAAAGAGCTTTTTAAGATACAGTGTGAATTTTAGTCAGTTAAGAGTCTAACTACTCGTATCTCTCTCCCTGCATCTAGTGATTTGTTTGGTGATTTTACCTCCCCGAAAAGAAAAAGGAATGTTTAATATCAATGCTCGACGTCATGTTAGTTAAGCCAAAACTTGTTGACGTGTTATCGCGTTCGCGGCACGATGCCGCATGGCGTCCACAGACAGGCGGCACGCGTCCTACACGCACGCCCATCGTGATTTGACGTCATCGTGACAATATAGGGATAATCGGCTTGATAAGTATGCATGGTGCAATGTTTTTGGATTTTTTTGTAATGTAAGTAGTGCTGTTTACGGATGTGAATTTTCTAAACAGAATAAAATATGGGAGGAAAGAATTAAAAAGTCTTTTATTTTTAAGGTATAAACATCACAGAAGGTCTACTATTTGAAGTCTACTTAGGTTAGATACATTGTTAAAATAAAAAAGTTATAAATAATGAAATATTAATAATAAAATATATATTTTTTCTTTATTTTATATCAACCTTGCAGTTATATTGATGTGTATTAAACATAATCATAACCTAAACCATAAATAAAAACTAACTAGTAATATGTACAAAAAATGAAAAAACATTTCAAATTACCAAAAAAAAGGTTTCTCTCCTCAAATATGATGCAGTTTTCCTTTGTTGACAAAGACAGAAAAAAACAATTAAAAAAACGATAATTAATACAAAAATCGAAATAATTGACTTCCTCTTTCCGTTAACAAAACCTCAATGCAATTTGGGAATTTCGACTTTATTTTTAAACCATCCGAAGGCTTGGGTGTGACCAACCAGTTGTGGCTGACGTCATTGTCATTGACCCTGGTTATTTCTGGCCACATGAAAACCGTACAGCTACAGTATATTATTTTGTCCCTTCTGATTTTCAAATGGACATGTTGTGAGTTGGGACGTTACTCATGTGGCAGGATTTTGCCAACTCCCATTAGATTAAAGGTGTGAGTTTATGTATGATTATTATACAAACTTTTTGTTCAGGGTTTGATATTTAAAATGTGTGTATTGGTTAATAATATTACTATCCACACTAATAAGTATTAATACATATTACAAAGAGTCTGTATATAATCGTTAAATATGTTATATTTTTTTGCGTAGTAAAATCTTCAAATGGGTCTTCCCACCCAGGGCAAAGCGGGAGGGACTGTCAGACTCGTACTGACTAAAATCCACGGTGTCCTTCAATAGCCCTTTACGTTCCGGGGTCACGGCAATTCGTACAGTCCCGCGACCATTACAAAGAGCTAGTATAAGTTTGTTTGTAGGAACTAATCTCCGTAATTATTGAACCGATTTTGAAAATTAATGCACAAGTAAAAAGCTATTTTTTTTTTTATCGCGGTGAAATCATCAAATGAGTCCTCCCACCCAGGGCAGGGCGGGAGGGACTGTCAGACTTGTACTGACTAAAATCCACGGTGTCCTTCACAAGCCCTTTACGTACCGGGGTCACGGTAATGGGTTAGTGCTATGTTATTTTTGAGTGTCATATGCTATTTTTTATTTTAAAGATGCACCTATGCGAAGACAGGGCAGATCGGTAGATTTTAGTACGGCTACGGGCTTTAATGATAATAAATCTTTGACAAGAACAACACATTTACATGAGTAAAGATGTATATTTTTAATTACCTACATACTCATAAAAGACACTTGTAAAAAATTACATTACATTAGACGTACCCTTTTTACATCGGCCAGTAGACTGGTCTAGAATCATCAAAATCTTTCACAACGCAGAGTCGTAAAATCATCAAATGAGTCCCCCATACTGTCAGACTCATACTGACTAAAATCCACGGTGTCCTTCAATAGCCCTTTACGTTCCAGGGTCACGGTTACCTGATGAGACACTCCCATGACCGTCAATAGTATGCTTGAAAGCATAGAGAAGCCGCAAAATACTACTATATTAAATAAATAAATAATATTCCACAACTATCACACAACGCCATCTAGTCCCAAGCTAAGCAGAGCTTGTGTTATGGGTACTAGACAACTGATAAACATACTTATATATTTCTAAATACATACATATTATAGATAAATTACACCCAGACACAGAACAAATGATCGTGCTCATCACACAAAAAAATTGTCCTGGGTGGGAATCGAACCCACGACCTCCGGCATAGCAGTCAGGGTCACTAACCACTAGACCAACAGGCCTGCCATATTGATCGTGTTATTTTTGGTAGAGTAATAATTAAAAAGAATACATTGATGGAAGTTAGTTAAAAATATTATTTATCTGTACATAAAATTTTAACTAACAAAGGTAGATATGAAGGTAATCGTGCTACAACAAAACTAACCTTTGGACTATGAACAAACCAGAAATAAATATATATTTTGCATAAATAAGCATTACAATAAAAGTTGACAAGTACTTATTCTATTTGAGTATCTTTGATTAACCTTTTTTATTCTAAACCATGCAATAATAATAAAATAGGTACTTAAGCTTAGGCCCTGTTCCCGATACTGGTGGGCAACCATTGTTTATATTTTTAAATTATTTATTTTTATTTGTGTAAAAATATTTTAAAATGTAAAAAAATGAATAAAGAGCAATAGATTTGTACCTATAGTTATTTCTAGACTAATTATCTGTCAAAAAACTACTTTAAAAAAAAAAAAAAACTTTGCCCTTCACTAGGAATTTATTCCTGTATCGTGAGTGCGTTTATAAACATGGAAACTCACATACACAAACACCCAGACCCGGAACAACTACTTGCAGATCAAAAAAATGTTTGTTCCATTCGGGGATCGAACCCGCGACACGCTGCGCAGCAGTCCAATTGCTCAGCCACTACGCTAACCGTGCCGTCAATCAAACAGACGGATAAATCCACTATTTATACAACAAATATTTATGAATGAGAAAACCACAGTGTCAAACAAAATGTTCTCACTACTCGAGTATGTTACATTTTTAGGTATGACTTTTTCAGTATTTTCCTGATCATTGTAGTTAGTTATTTGTATTAACAAGTAGGTGAAAATGTTATTGTTATTCAGGAAATGTTCGTTTCCGAAACCATTTTATGTGTACATTGTAAGTACACCAAAGAGTACAATTTTTTATCGGGTTAAAATCCTCAAATGAGTCCTCCCGCACTGGGACGAGCAAATAGGACTGTCAGACTAGTACTGACTAAAATTCACCGTGTTCCTTCAACTGCCCTTTACTTTGCAGAGCCACTATACCCTGAAATTGTTACATTAATTATAAGACAAAATAACATACATTACACTTTTGAACTCGGGGCCCCCCTCTAGAGGGCCAAAGCTTGCCGGGGTCGCGGGACTGTACGAATTACCGTGACCCCGGAACGTAAAGGGCTATTGAAGGACAACGTGGATTTTAGTCAGCACGAGTCTAACAGTCCCTCCCGCTCTGCCCGGGGTGGGAGGACTCATTAGATGATTTTACCACGATAAAACAAAAAACACTTATGAACTCGCGTCTTTTAGCCAATGGGTACCTAGGTAGAAACCACGGGACGTCGCAAGCTACCCTCCTTCAATTTAAGACGGGATTTTGCCATTATTTTTTTGTATTCATTTTTCTACATAAACATTTTGTTTATATTTTTGAATAGTATATAAAAAATAAAATAGAAAAAAACATTTAAAAAAATTGCAGTCCATCGATACCAGGAACAGGGTCCGAGCTATCAGTATTCAGGGCTCTTGAGAGAGGAACCTTCCAACAATACGCATCGTGTCAGTCGTTACCATTATTATTTGTTTCGAATTTCTGATATTTCAGCAATGTTGCAAGCACCATAAATAATCCGACTACTAAAATCTTAACAGTCATTTAACTGAATCATTTACTTATTCAAATTAATAAAACCTCAATCTATTTCGTAAATCAGAAATAGGTACCTAAACATCGCAAGTTGCTGTGTCATTTTTTTCTTTAGAAACCTATAATGATACTCATTGAACACGACTAAACGGCGTGCACTTGTCACGTGAAAACTATATAATTTAGAAGGTATTTAATAACAATTTAGTGCTGAATAACCATGCCATGTAAAAAAAAAAACTTTTAAAAGAATTAAATTACTCCTCCTTAACGCTGACGCAACGCAACAGACATGAGAGACATAGAGAGTTGTAAAAAAAAAAAAAATAGGTGGTCTTCCTCTGAGGAACAGTCATCATAATAGGCTATATTACTCAAATAATGTGATGAGTCAGAAAAGCAGATTTTCAAAAAATATTTCACCCGTATTTTTTCTTTTGTTACTTAAACCGAAATTGACGAAGATACAACGCTTTTGAAAATCGCAAAACGTCACTCGGTTGGTATAATTTTACAGGCGTTATGACGTCACGAGCCCCCACTCCTGAATTTCGAAGCATATAACGCTTGTCAATATTAATTGATTAAAAAAAAAAACGTGTACGTTATTTTTCAATACTCTAACGGACCTACTACACAGATTTTTAATTTATTTATGCAATAAACTACCCTATTGATAAGGAGCTGCGGCAATGTCTCAAGAGGTGCACTGGAACATAAAGCAGGATTAAAGGAACAGGGTGAGCTTTAGTCAGTACGAATCTAAGAGTTCTTTTAACTCCATTTTTGTCCGGAGGACTTTTTCTGACCACCCTTTAATCTGCACAATGACATGACAACCCGGACCTACAACCTGTTATTACTGAAAGATACTTTACATTGATCCAGTGGCTGTATCTAGTGTCATTGGATTGATGCGCTGGATAAGCACTGGAATAATGTAAACATGTTTCTATCCAGTACAGCGTCCAGTATCAAGCACTGGATCGGAATAGAGCTCGTTCTTATTCTTCAATCAGTGACGCTGGATGCAGTTTCTAGATCAATGTAATTCAGCAACGATCTGTAGGTGCTGCATATATGGAATTTAATTTTAAATAATAAACTAAGACACTTGCACCTTTTTTTTTGCGTGGTAAAATCATCAAATGAGTCCTCCCACCCAGGGCAGAGCGGGAGGGTCTGTCAGACTCGTACTGACTAAAATCCACGGTGTCCTTTAACAGCCCTTTAAGTCCCGGGGTCACGGTAATTCGTAAGTCCCGTGACCGAGACACTTGGCACCTGCGAAAATATATAAAATTATTGATAACTAGCTTCCGCCCGCGACTCCGTCCGCGCGGATGTCGGACTTCGCGTGGATGGTTTATTGCTCCATTTTGAGTAACTTTCACAATGACATCTTATAAATATCTATTGGACCCAAATACGGCTAAGCCTATAATAATTAAGGAGATTCACGGTTCTACAGAACAACGTCTATGAATAAAACTGAAAAAAGAGATTTTTTTTTTCTACGTATTTTTCCAGGATAAAAAGTATCCTATGTTATGCCCAGGATAATAAGGAATAATTATACCAAGTTTCATCGAAATCGAACCGTTAGTTTTCACGTGATGCCTGCACAGACAGACAGACAGACAAATTTTTTTTTAGTCACATATTTGGGTTCGGTATCGATCCAGCAATACCCCCCGCTATTTATTTTTTCAAAATTTTCAATTTACAAAATTGATCCTTCTACAGATTTATCCAAACTAATATTATAAATGCGAAAGTAACTCTGTCTGTCTGTCTGTCTGTCTGTCTGTCTTTTCTTCACGCCTAAACTACTGAACCGATTTGTGTGAAATTTGGTACAGACATAGTTTGGAACTTGAGAAAGGACATAGGATAGTTTTTAACCGACTTCAAAAAAAGGAGGAGATTATCAATTTTATGTTTGTTACCGCATTACGACCGACTGGGTGAACTGATTTTCATGATTTTTTTTTTGTGTGAAAGCTGGTGCTTGCCGTGTGGTCCCATTGTCACCAAATCAGGATCTGATGATTGGATCTTGGAGAAATCGAGGGCAACCCTCAAATTTTATAGGCTCACCCATCGTTTTTCGTAAATCTTATGAAGTAATTTAAGTACTTGCGTATGATAATCATCATCTTATGTAGCTGAGCTGATGATGGAAGGTACAACTCCTTAACAGGAGTTTGTTACCGAATAACGACCGACTGGGTGAACCGATTTTCATGATTCTTTTTTTGTTTGAAAGCTGGTGCTTCCCGTGTCCCATTGTCACCACATCAGGATCTGATGATTGGATCTTGGAGAAATCGAGGGCAACCCTCAAATTTTATAGGCCCACGCTTCGTTTTTCGTAAATCTTATGAAGTAATTTAAGTACTTGCGTATGGTTATCATCATCTTATGTAGCTGAGCTGATGATGAAAGGTACAACTCCTTAACAGTAAGGAGTAGGCATCGACTGATTCATTGTTCGCATATCTCCGGAACTTCACGTCCAATTTAAATATTATTTTTTTGTGCTAGGTATCGTTCAACTTAGGGAATACTGCAAGTTTCATCAAAATCGGTTCTGTAGTTTTTGAGATAGGGAATTTTATTAGCTTATTGTGTACATGAGGGATGTTATTACCAGTGCTACGGCTTTGGCCCTCTAAAATAATGAGCACTTAGAAAGGAATTCATATAATTCCACCTTCAAGAGATTCCCTCTAAATATTAGCTATAGGTGTTCAAAGATTGTATGGAAACTAATTTTGAAGTTAGAAATCTGGGATGTACGATGTGAAGTTACATAAAAAAATATAATTATTAAAAAAAATGACACGTAACTTAATGAGGCAGACCAAATTCTACGCGAGCGAAGCCGCGGGCAAAAGCTAGTTATATATATAGATTATGTTGTCTTTTTAAAGATGCCAAAGAAAACAAAGGCAAAAACTTAATTACTATTTCGTTTGTAGCGAAAGAAAACTCTCGACTAATTGGTATATTGGCAACGTTATGTGTTGCTTCAACGTAGGGAATTCCCTGCCCACCTTGTCAGTGAGTAAGCGTTAAGATACAGGTTTGGACTAGCCCTTTGAAGGTAATAAGTACCTACTTCCTTCAATTTCACAATATTATTCATTTACATGAAACGCATTAAATTAATGTAAACAAAGTTACCGGTTGAAAACATTACGACATATTTACTATTGTTGAATTTGGTGATTCCGTATTTACTTGAAAGGTTAAGAATACCTAGCAGTATATTTATATTAAGTACTACCTTACGACGGCCGTCGCAAGACGATCTCCGGCTACCGTAGGCGCGGGCATGAGGGCGGTGAGTAATGGGCGACTCGATGTCCGACCATGGACCATGCCCGGGTCGACGGCGCGTTGTGTTCCACGCGCGCCTCAAAGAGTGTCAGCACAATGACGGGGCCAAAGAAAAACTGGCCAACTGGTGAAAGAATTTTTGAAATCACTCCAATAGTTTTTAAGTTTATTAATTACAAACATACACACACACAAAAATACAAATCTTTCATCTTTAAAATATTAGTGTGGATATACTCACATTTCATCAGTTTTGTTTGGTCTCACGTGAGACGTAGGACATAGGAGCGTGTCGATTTTCATCAACCGAGCACAAATCCAGGATCCGTGCTGCTATTGAGAAAATCCTGACGAAAAAAACAATGACCATTTTCTAATTTTGGAATTTATCCAAGCATGCTTAGCAAGGCAGCGTAGACAGAAGGAAAGACAAAATGACACCAAATGTAGAAGAAAAAGAAATGTTTCCACCCTACAATGGTGTAGGGGAACAGTGTATAAGACGAGGTATAATGGGGACTCTTTAGGCATACTTAACACAACACTAACGTAGCGCAAGCGCCATCAGGACGTCATTTGCAAGCGGCCATTAACAAATGGCGTCTTGTTGGCGCTTGCGCTACTTTAGTGTTGGGTTAAGTTTGCCTTAAGTGTGTGATTTCCCATCATACCTCGCATCTCCGTCTTATACACTGTTCCCCTACGGATCCTGCCATATTTGTTTAAAAAAACCGTCGAATTGTATAGAAATAATAATTTTAATATAAACTTTGTCTATTAATTGTAGATAGATTTTTTTTGGTCATGCTACGCGGGTACTTGATTTTCAGTTTTATTAATTAATACATTTTTAAATATTAATACGCATTAACGCTTGGGTCGCGAATTGTAAACATTTTTTGTGAAAAGAAAAATTCGACCGCGAGCTGTATACTTATGTGACTGTTTCTTTAACGCCAAACATGTTTTCAAACTGTTTTCCTTTCCAAAACCAAAGTTGTTATTATTTTTCTCCGAACACTTCGTTATCCTCCAAATATTTCCACTACATATTATTATGTTATTTACATCAAAAAGTTGTACCACAGAGTACAAACTGTAGTGGTGACGAGAATCGGGATTAACACGGGATTAAAATAACCGCGCTAGATATAGAGGTGTGGCACGGGATCATGGACTTTGCGCCGGAGTTTATTTTAGTAGCAAAACAGTACACAACGTATTTACATATGCTTTGTCTGATCTGTGATCCCTGTCTGTGAATACTCTCGATTTCTTTATGACAATACTAGGTGTTGCAAGTTAACACGAAAATTATCCCACGGGAACTTAAAATAGGGATAAATTGTATCATATATGATGGTCCAGGTGATAAACTATCTGTGTACAAATTTTCTTCCAAATCCATTCCAGTTGAGGAGTTTTTGTGTGACTGCGAACGTCCTGACATAACTTTCGCAATAACAATAATAATAGCTGTTGTACTGTACAACTCCAAAATTATATCACGAGAACATAAAATTGGGATAAAAATTAATTCTGGTTTTATCCAGGTTATAAACTGCACTTTAATAGAGTGCTAAAAGGTAAATAAATAGTATATCAAATAAATGAACCTCTAAAATCGACCTGTAATTAGTACGACTTTTAATTCAGGCTCACTAGTTAGCTACGTTATATATTAATGCCTTATATGTAGAATTGTACATACATACATAATACATTCTTAAATGCAAGAGTCTTTCCCAGTGCAGTTTTGGCACGTTCTGCTCACCCCATTTGTCATGTGTGGGATAATTATAGCATCGTATTGCACTAAAAATAGCTACTAGGCGCTAAGAACAGTAATAAAGCAATTCTTTTAAACGTTGCCCCATATTTGGTATTAGATATTTTGACAGAATTAATGAATTGCAAATTGAATTAGTGTTTCAGTGAGAGATTTAAAAGTACAAAGATTAAAAACATCAAAATTCGATAGTGGGGCCTCGTGACGTCAGAAGCAAGTAAAAACTGATCTTGCTTGTGGCGTATTGGCAATTTTTAAAGTGTAGTATATTCGTCAATTTTGGTTTACGTAAATAACAAAAGAAAAATATCGTGTTAAATATTTTCATAAGCTCGCCGGAACTTGTTAGAATGCTTGCTACAACGCTCTCGTTTATTTTTCTGTAATTTGACATTTGCAAGAATACTCATTACAAGTAAATGTTCAAGTTTATCAGCTCATTTGTACATTTGATGGTATTTCAAATATGCTCCAGAAAATCAGTACAACCTTGCCAAAAACAACCGTCACGCCCACCTTAATTCCCGGAAGCAAACCTTAGTAATGTGATACTCTGAAATACACCCACAATTCAACAACCAGCTCAAACATAATACTATAACACAGAACTAGTCATGATTATTCAAAAGTAACGTAATACGTAAGGCCACATAAATATGCTGGACTAACTGTTGCTAGCGGCTTCGCCCTCTACAACTCGGAAATTATCCCACGGGAAGATAAAATCGAATTAAAAACTATTCTATACGTTAATGTAGGTTATAAACTATCTGTGTACCAAATTGCATCCAATCCGTTCAGTAGTTTTTTCGTGCCAGAGTAACAAATGTCCATCCTAAAAATCTTACACATTAGTGACTAAAATCCACGGTGATCTTTCAATAGCTCTTTACGTTCCGGGGCCACGGTTACCGAATAGTCCCGCGTCCCCGGCAGGCTTTGGCCCTCTAAATATAATCCACGAAATATAACTGGTAAACGGTGGATGTACGAGTAACTTCTATGGTCTGTTTTTGCATTTTTGGTACATCAAATGAGTTTTCTCTCCCTGCATGGAGTAGAAGAGTAGACTGTCAAACTCTTACTGACTGAAAACTACCCTACTCCTTAACACGCAAGAAACACACCTTCTTTAAAACCGACAAGTCTCTCACCCGTGCGCATACACATTCTTTTAATTTTAATATAGCTTATAAAACAACACGCCGTGGCCCGGTGTTACTACACATCGTGTGCACGTGATCTGCGCGCACGCAGCCGTCGCGTGCGACCACTCCCCTCTCTGACGTTGCGGTGGGACGCCTGGTTCGAATCCGGGTTTAAACACTTTGAAACTGAAATAGACATGGAATTTAACTGATGTGCTTTAGTCGGTTTTTATTATGATGCTAGCTGATCCGACAGACGTTCTCCTGGGTAGAACGAAAGAAGGGACTGTCAGACTTGTAATGACTAAAATCCACAGTTATCCTTCAATAGCCCTTAACGTTCCAGGGTCACGGTTACATGTTGAGACAGTCCCGCGGCCCCGGCAAAAGTGTTTGCACGGGATGAGAATCAAACCTGTAACTCGAGGCTTACAGATTATTCAATCATCCGCTAGGATATGTCCGCTTTTGGTTTTGGTCCACTACGGGGGCCCCGTCAGTCTCGGTCATGGCGAGCTACCCATTACTCGCCATCCACGCGTTAGGGATGGTTCTCCGAAAAAAATTATTTATCAAATAAGTACGAGGTAAACAGGTCTAATGAATCTACTTTTACTCTGTTTACAAAACATTCAGACACAATCCGCTTAGCGACTAGGGCATGCTCCCGGGAAATCCCGGTCTTGAAAATACCGGGAAATTTCGGTTCTTTCGATACTTTCGGTACTTTTTATTTTTTTTCTGTTTTTCAATTCAAAGTAACAAATCACACTCAATAAACTAATTTTTATACAATAATAATTATTCATCTAAAATATTTTAAAAGTTTATTTTTTACATTTTTAGTTTAGATATTCACCCCAAGTTCTTGTCAAATACCTACATAATTCTCATACATGTGCACTAAAATTTTATAATCGGTAGCACCGGTAATAACATCGCCCATATAACAATTAGCTAAAAATGCTCAAGAAATAAAAACTACTGAACCAAACTATATGAAACGAACAAAAAATCCAATCATCGAAATCGGAACAGAAACCTCGGAGCAGTCGGTGTAGACAATGTTGATAAATATTAAATTTATCTTGTTGATTTTTCAAAAAGCGCTAGTCCGATTTCGATAAAATTTTCATGTTGCTATATTTCAAAATGAACTTTTAATTTAAATTTTATTTGATAAATTCTCCAAACTGATCTCAAAAAACCATTTAAATTAAGTTGTGATTGGGTTACACACCCTACCCACATTTGCGATGAATTCATTTTTCAACGGCTTTAGAGAATTATATGTAGTGTGCGCGCACACGTACCCTTCGTACAATAAAATAGCGGCATTTGTACGTAAGTACCGAAAGTCGCGAATTTCGAAAGAAATCCCGGTTCCATTTCCAGTACCGAAATACCAATCCCGGTTCTCAAAAAGGACCCGGTATTGCATCCACTATTGGCAACACTTTGTAATTGAGGAGGCAAAAATAAGACAGTTATGTTATTTCTTTGGTTGTTTGTCAGTCAAACATTTTCCTGGATTCGGTACACGTGTCGCAACGAATTGTATAAAAAACAATATAAATATGTTCTTATTTATCACATTTATTCGAATTTCTAGTTCTAGGACATACCGGTATAGTTATGTTTTTGAAATAAATGACACAAAGAAATACGCCTGAATAACTCATAAGTCGGGGAACCTTTGGAACACTACTGCGTTTGAAACTGTTTTTCGGCGGGACGCGTAAGGGAGAAGACAGCGTCCACCTCACAACCCAGATGCAGTGGTAGAAGATCACGGCAACAGACGTCACAGGACGCCCTAGGTGGGAGGACTCATTAGATGATTTTGCGACGCAAAAAAAAAGAGCTGTTTGAAATATTGGTAAACTGCTTGAGGCACTAAGCAAGTATTCAGCGTGCATTTTTTTTTTGTCGTGGTAAAATCACCTAAAGCGTGCACTTTCGCAAAAATTCACTGAGCTCTCCTAGTAAGCTGTGAACGGGCTAGTCTTGAATAAATTATGTCTTGTTTATCGTGTAATAGATAAACAAACTAGTCTAGAATATGGCTAACATCTGGTGATGACGTCAAGGTTACGCCTCTCGTGAATTTTCGGGGAATCTTATTTTTTTTCGTACTAATCTAGGAAGTGTTTTGGTAGTACCAAGACTGTTTACGCAATTTAAGGTTTGTTTTTGTTAAACACGTTTTAATGTTATTGCTTCAATTACGTGGATTTGATTCTTCAAACTTCATCTGCTTAGTGTTTTATTTTGAACTTTGCCGTACACTAGGAGTTTATTTGCGGGTTTGTTTAAGCGGGTACGTATCAAAATCCCGAATTTTAAAATACCGTTCGACGAAATCCAGAGAATTGAAACACTCAAATGGGTTTTTGGACGAAAGTTAAAAATCCCGAAAGTACTTGCCCGAAAGTTTAAAATCCCGATGTTTAAAAACCCGGAATATAATATCACGATGTTCAAAATCCCGAAATTGTCACCGTTTCCGAGAAAAAGATTTTTTGTAAACCTAACCTTATAATACTTAAAAGTTTCCTAAAAAGCGTAGTTGGTGCCCCGTTTCGCGGGGCTTTAGGGTTTACAAAACAGTTACAATTTCAACTGTCTAACTATAACGGTTCATGAGTTACAGCCAGGTAACAGACGAACAGCAAAAAAAAAACAGGAGCAAGCATCTGGGAATTGATTGGAAAGCGATTGGACTGCTGCGCTGCGAGTCGCGGGTTCGATTCCCGCACGGAGCCAATACTTGTATGATCTACAAGTAGTTGTTCCGGGTCTGGGCGTTTGTGTATGTGAGTTTATATGTTTGTAAACGCACCCACGACACAGGAGAAAATCCTAATGTGGGGCAACGTTTTTAAAAGAACGTTTTTTAAAAGAAAAAAAAATTAAGCGACATAAAAAAACCTAGCCTTCGAGAACTAATGAGGCCCTGATAAGAACCTTATAATCATCAGCTTATCATGCCATGGTATGCAGGGGGCGTTATACTGTTGACTAAGCCTTTGTTTATCATTTTGTTTTGTGACATTACCTTCAAAGGATATTGCGTCATATAAATATGACTCTATCTATTCGCCATGTGCAAAGTTGGTGGTAGGGACTATCAAACGGGCATGCTGTCATCGCGGCGGTAAGACCCCTCTTTGAGAAGTGACTGGAGACGCGTCACGGTAATCTCACCTTCCGCTTGACACAGGTCCTCACCGGACACGGATGTTTCGGGAGGTTCCTGTATCTAATTGGGAAGTAAGAAGAAGAAGGGAAAATCCACGGTGATTCTTCAATAGCCCTTAACGTTCCAGAGTCACGTTTACCTGATAAGACAGTCCCGCGACCCCGGCAAGCTTTGGCCCTCTAAAGGGCCGTCAGATTGCTGACAGCTCTTTGAAGCTTTACAGCGCTTTTCTGAAAACTAGTAATTTTTAAATAACCTTTTTTTAATCTCAGTCACTTACTAAAGAGGTTAATGTGCCTTAACAGCTTAAAAACTTAAATAGAACCGATGACTCACGGAATAATTACTTAGCAATTTAACTTAAAGTTAAAAATACACGCACGCAAGTTATGTCGTCTTTCTGTTGCATTTTATGATTCACCTGCTCAAGTTCGATGACATTTTTCTTAAGCCTGTGATCTTCGGGGCCCCCCTCCATTCTTCTTGATCACTCACATCGGTAATTAGCCATACGTACACTCCACTGTTGATATGCCAAAGTCGTGATAGTCAGTCGTGTCGGAATGTTAGGTTACAACACGCATCTAGACTTGAGCCTGGTCTAGAATATACGTAATTATAGACTGATTAGGCTGTGTTACGACATTACAGATGGAGTGTAGTTTAAACTAAATTTTAATCACTACATAGTATAAAACAAAGTCGCTTCCCGCTGTCTGTCTGTCTGTCCCTATGTATGCTTATATCTTTATAACTCCGCAACAGATTAAGATGCGGGTTTTTTATAGATGGAGTGATTCAAGAGGAAGGTTTATATAGCATGCATAAAATAGTAGAGATTGCACCCATACGGAGCCGGGACGGGTCCCTAGTTTACATATATCTTTAAAGAGATAGTTCGCAAGTTTATTCGGAAGTGAGTTGTGGGCCAAAATAAGCAGTTTGTAGAGCCTTGACACAGTCAAAAGGCGTCGCGGCAGACCTCGTAGAAGATGGTGGGATGAGCTGAACAAAACCAACGATCAGTGATCTACTTTGCCCAGGAGTGGGATGAAGTAGGCTAGCAGTATCAGTATTCGGAAGTTATGTGTTTTTGTAGCAGTTTGTGATCTACCTTTGAGGTGTCCGGTTCCTTAGCAGGACATTGTGAAGTCTCATAGACTTCTGTCATCAATAAACTAAGCAAATAGCACTCAAAATCTTGGATACGAGGCTCGGCTTTAGGCGTCATGGGAGAAGACTGATTACTGCTTTTTTTTTTATCGTGGTAAAATCATCAAATGAGTCCTCCCACCCAGGGCAGGGCGGGAGGGACTGTCAGACTTGTAGTGACTAAAATCCACGGTGTCCTTCAATAGCCAATAGCCCTTTACGTACCGGGGTCACGGTAATCCCTTGGTCCCGCGACCCCGGCAGGCTTTGGCCCTCTACAGGCCCCGTCACTATGCTGACACTCTTTGAGGCGCGCGTGGAACACAACGCGCCGTCGACCCGGGCATGGTCCATGGTCGGACAGCAAGTCGCCCATTACTCGCTGCCCGCATGCCCGCGCCTACGGTGGCCGGAGATCGTCTTGCGACGTCCGACGCCGTGGGCGTCTAACACTGCGGCTGGGGTGGAGGGAGGACGCTGTCCTCTCCCTCAGGTGGCCCGTCTCCTCCTTCACGAGCATGACTGCTTCGCAGAAGGAGGCGACCGCTTCCCACTCCGTCTCGCCCCGCAGCATGGCCTCGACCAATGCCGGGCGCGAGAGGTCTCCGCCTATCGCCGTCGTGAGGACACGGCGGTGCTCTGCCCAAGCGGGGCAGTCCTGCACCGTATGCTCCACCGTGTCCTCCGGACGATCCTCGCAGTTGTGACACCCAGGCGTTTCTTCCCTCCCTATCAGACACAGGAACCTCCCGAAACTTCCGTGTCCGGTGAGGACCTGCGTCATGCGGTAGGTCAGGACGCCGTGACGCCTATCCAGCCACTCCACAAAGAGGGGTCTTACCGCCGCGATTGCGGCGTGCCCGACTGATTACTGCTGCAAGAATATACAAGAGCACAAATAATTTTTGGACCAAAGTCTCATCCTACAAATAACCCAACGGTATACCTACTTTTATGCACCGTGAACAGATTTCTGGCTCTTTCTTTGGTCAAAGACTTTCCTTTTATCAAAATATGTTCAGTCGTTTTATTGTGAAAGAGTAACTAATTTCTAACCATCCATCTATTCATTCATCCCCACAACATTTCCATTTCGTCTTCTTTGCGTGTCGATGGACCCAAATTGTATCCGACTAATACGTAGCCACCTACACAGTTCTATCTTTTGTCTCGTTCAAAACCTGGAAGTTTGCTTTTTATCGTAGTAAAAAAAATCAAATGAATCCTAATACCCTAATGTTAGACTTGTTCTGACTAAAACCCACGGTGATCCTTCAATAGCCCTTTACGTTACATGACCACGGTTACCTGATGACAGACCAGCGACTCCAAATTTTGGAAGTTGCAGGTGTATAACACCTTTTCCTCTGAGACGAAAAGCAACAGCGAACCGAAACTTTCCACCTCAAAATCTAACTCAAAATTCGTCTGCCAACCGTCTACAGTCTTTACCAATGTCATAGAAAACACACACTTGGCACAAATGGCCGTAGCATTTGAATTGCGTGGCGGTGGGCGTGCGCGACACGCGGCGGTCGCGTGCGCACCTGACGTCACAGCCGCGCCCGCACCTGCGCGAACGCAGAACATTGACACACAAACTGTGAACGAAATGAGATACAGAAATTCTTGTGTTGGCCGGTGGATTGATGTTAATGTTGTTGTTTTTAAAAGAGATTTGGGATACTGTTGTTATGGCGACTCAAAATGTTTGTTAGACAAATATATTCAAGCATTTATTTCGTTGACTCATCTTAAAACTGTTTTGTATAATCTGTATAACATTCAGAATTATTTATAAATCATCGAATAAGTCCTCCCGCCCTATATGAAACGGAAAGGACTGTCAGATTTTTACTGACCAAACAACCACCGTGTGTGTTTCAGAGTATCCTGCTTAGCCTGTCACACGATACTTAGGCAGTCAATGGAATTAGCATTGAAAATTTAAATCCGAACCTGAACTCAGCAACTCAAAAATATACTTCCCTCTTTTTCACTTCAAGTTACTAAGCGAGGTCGCGGGACTAACGAGCTACCTGGAACATTAAAAAGGGAAGGACAACGTGGATTATAATTAGTACAAGACTGACAATCCCTCCTGCCCTGCCCTGGGCGGGAGGGCTCATTTGATGATTGCACCAATCTAAAAAAAAACTACGCGAAGTAAAATAACGAACACTTTTCTGCAAACCACTTTAAAATCGGTTCAGCAAAACGCGAGATGATTGCGGACAAACATACGAGTTGAACTGGGAAACTCCTTTTTTTAAGTTGGTTAAGAAGTTGATGAACCGAGTTACTAACCATTGCAAAACAATACGCGACACAACCACACACACAGACAAATTACGAAGGCTGAAGCCGGAGGATGCAAAAAAAACCAATTACTTTTAATTAATTTATTAGAAATAAAATTACAATAATGCTTAAGGCTAAATTTAGGTGACAATTGGTCGATGGTTGTACCAAGAATGACGAAGTGTGGAAAACGGTGTTGCAAATTGGTCCCACGTTTGTGAAAAATGCTGCGTCGACGCCTCGTGGAAATGCATTGCCGCGATGTGCAACAATCAATGAATGGTGTCAGCGAATCAGCAATTCGATTGTGACACCGAATCGTAATATCGACGTTTTCTGTGTTACACCGTCACGTAACACCTCCCCCCTTAGAACAGCAACTATTTGTTAACAGTTGTTAAAAATGTTGGTGTAAGATGACTGGAGTCTATCTTTATTTCAGCTGGATGAATGTTCCTTCTCGGTTCCACTTCAGATATGTCCTGGGTCGCCTCCATCTCTATGGGTGTAGAGTTGACCTTCTTGGTTTTATTTCCTAACCAATACCACCGGTATGTTAGGGCAATGGTTAATATGACTGCAGCTAGTAGTATTAGGTATACAGGTATGGTGGTATGATAAATGCTTCTATCGGAAATCTTGTCAAGTTTTACTGACGGCTGCACTGAAACTTTCTTGTAACTCTCATGAAGGCTCTCAAGATTAATAGAATTGAGCTGTACTAATGGTCCTCTAATTCCTGTTGTAGTATTTTGGTCCAATGCTGTCTGGATTCTGAGAACATGTCCCTTAATTCGGTTGTCGATGTTAGCGATGGTGAATTCTGTAGTTTTTATCAGACAGTCTTGCGGTATCGTAGCTAAGTAACTTCCTTGTAGTGTTTTAAACTGTTCCTGTCCACAGGACATCTGTACTTTAGCTGGGATAGGGAAGCTTAACGTGTAGTGTTTCTCATCAAGTTGTTCCAGAGCTTGCTTTTGTAGAACGACCGGTGTTAAGGTACAGGAGTTGATATGCTGTTTAGTGATGAGCTGCTGTACGCAATCTGGTTTTTCTGTAATTTTGTATCCAATTTTCTCTTCGCAGAGGTACCATGAGTTTAACTTCGGACATTCTGTCTCTATGTACATAGAATATAATCCCTGAATTGCTATGTAAGGTGAGGTAGGGATAAGGGCCATATTATTTTTGTTGGGAATAATGGACAACTTGTATAGGATATAGGTTTTTGGCAAAGCAATTGGTACCTTTATTACTATAACTATTTTCTTATCCATATAATATGATCCTAACTTTAAAATGTTATAGTACTCCCGAAGATCTATGTCAATGATCTCATCTTTTGAATATAATAATTCTAATTTTCTTATCATATTTCTAAGATTACCTAAGCTAATCGCAGAATGTGTGGTACTAGATGTACGCATGAAAGCTATCATAAGTTCTATCTTATTTAACTCGTCTGATAACGTCTCTATGTTATCATTTAAAATTAGTAGGTGCTGTGCCAAATGGGCAAATGTAACTAAGTCTGCCTGTGTGGACACATCCTGTTTTATAATTTCGTTGAGTTTATCAGCAATTATGTTCTGGTTGTCCACTATATTTTTTAACACATTGGAGTGTTCTAACATCCATTCTTTAGTTAAGCTTATGTGACGGTTTAGTTCCGTTTCCAATTTATTATCGTTACCTTCGAGAACTTGGATGGCATTATTATATTTTATTGCATCTGTGTAATCTAGGTTGCCTGATATGCTTTTGATAACTGACCCTAATCCGTCAATGAGTCCTCGTTTGGCTCGACTAGGGTTAAAGCTTTCTAGCTGCCGGGATATCTTTTCAAGCTTGTCCCCTAGGTAACTAATATGGGGTTCAAAAAGTGACAATGTTTTATTATTAATTACTGGCCTAAATTCTTTTAATTGTACCTTAACTAAATCAACCTTGGATTGAATATCTTCTAGATCTATATGAAGGAGAAAAGAATGATAGTGAGACACAATTTTTGTAGTTCCCAATTTAAAGGGAAGTAATCCGGGTCCGTCTTCCAGGGGCTCAAGTAATATGTCCTCCGCTCGGACCAGGTGGAGCAATATCGTCAGTGGTATTCTGCAACAATTGTTTCATGTTAGGTGTTCTTTTAAGACGTGATTTGGCAACGGGACCCCGCTTCTTTTTCGTGTATATGTGAATTGGCAGGTCGGCTAATACCGTGTCATGTGTGTAACGGGGTGCAAGTTTCTGTCTGCTAGCTAATGGGTTTTTAACGAATACTTGTTGGTCTGGCTCGTATTCCTTTTCAGGCTCTCTATCCTTATTCCTATTTTCTATTAGTTCTGTTCGGTTATGTAAAGATGTTTTGTTAATGGCCTCATATACCCTAGACATCTTATCTCGATGTTCTTGCACGTATTGTTGAAGCAAGTGCACAGATAAATCTATGTCTAAGGGATCCCGAGGGTCTGTATGACCGGTAACTACTTCAAGTGGTCTGCATTTCGTGAAGCTGTGTATACTACTGTTATATGCCAATATAGCGTATGTCATAAGATTAACAACTGGTTCATTACGATTCTGTAATTTTAAAATTCTCAAATGTTCTAGTAAAGTGGAGTGCAAGCGCTCTACCATTCCGTTATCATTGGGAGTATGAGCCAGAGTTTTATGGTGTTGAATTTTTTGAACACGGGTAAATTCAGTAAATAATTGGTTGGTAAATTCAGGTCCTTGATCTGTAACTATTGATATCGGAACGCCATGATGAGAGCAGAACTTTAGGAAAGCTTGAACTACGCTAACTGCTGTGCCATCTCTAAGATGATATGCTTGAGCATATTTAGAAAAAGCATCGATTATAGTCAGATATTTCTCGCTTTGGGCCGTGAATAAGTCAAGGTGAACGGTATCAAAAGGTTTTGAAGGTGGTGGAACTATGCAAAATCTTTGTTTAATCGGGTTTCGGTCATATTTGGCCTGCCCGCATATATTACATTCGCTTATATATTTTGAAATTTGTTCCTTCATCTTTGGCCAATAGTATTTATGAGATAAGGCTAGGTAACACTCAGTTATACCGCGATGATTAGTTTTGCCTTCGTGGTATTTCTGAATGATCTCCTGTTGTCTCAGGTATTCTTTTATATTTTCTACTTCGACTTTTGTTAGGACAAGATTCATAGCAGAGCTTCTGAACTTTTCTTGAATTATTGGGACTATTTTATACATTGCTAATGGGGGATGTATTATAATACCTGTCTTAACTTTCGGATTTGCGAATTCTTTAATCGCATTTATTATGTCTTGTTCTAGGTTAGATTCGGAGAGTTGAATGGAGGTGCGGGTATGAGTTTCGAATGGCTTAGAAACTGCCGGGCGCTTCTTTATATCGCCTACCACCGTAAAACATATTTGCCTATTAAATTTATTTAAGGGTTCGTCTGAAATTGGTATTTCTAATATCGGATTTTCGGCACTGGTATGAGCTGTGAGCGTGGAGGAGCCTACTAGAGAAGGTGGTCTCTCAGATACGTTAACTACGACAGAGCTTGTTTCTTCGTTGTAAATTTCGATTCGAGACAAGGCATCTGCATTTGTGTTGCTTTTACCCTGCTTGTAGACTACCGAATAATTATATTCACTAAGCTTAAGTCTCCAACGAATTAACCTCGAACTAGGTTCTTTTAAACTCATAATCCATTGTAGCGGTTTATGATCCGTAATAATTTTGAATTTACGTCCGAATAAATATGGCCGAAAATATTTGGTTGCCCAGACTATAGCTAAAAGCTCCTTTTCTATTGTGCTATAATTGATCTCGCTAGTGTTCAATGTGCGCGAAGCATAGGCTATGGGTTTATCTGACCCTATTGGGCCTTGTGAGAGTATTGCTCCTATTGCTAAATTTGACGCATCTGTTGTAAGTAGGAAATCTTTATTAAAATCGGGATATTGTAATATCGGATCATTGGTTAACAACGTTTTACATTTTTCGAAACAGTTAACATAGTTGACGTCGTCGCATGTTATTTTTGACCCCTTTTTTAAACATTGTGTCATCGGCTTAGTGATTTTAGCGAAGTCAGGGATGAACTTCCTGTAGTACCCTAGTAACCCTAAAAATCTTTTAATTTCTGTGGCGGTTCTAGGTAGTGGGAACTTTTGGATAGCTGCAATTTTATCGGGGTTCGGTTTGATGCCGTCTTTACTGATTATGTGTCCAAGATAAGCCGTTTCTAATTTTAGAAATTCAGACTTGTCCATTTGGATTTTAAAGTTAGAGTCCCTGAGTCTTTTAAAAACCCTTTCTAAATTTACTATATGTTCCTGTAAACTGGTGCTAAACACGATTATATCATCTAAATAGACTAGACAGATAGAATTTTGGAGGTCCCTGAGGACATTGTCCATGACTCTTTGGAAAGTTGATGGTGAGTTTTTGAGTCCCATCGGCATGCGTAGGAACTCAAAATGGCCATGTTCTACATTGAATGCAGTTTTGGATATATCATTTGGATTCATTTCTACCTGATAGAATCCACTAGCTAGGTCAAGAGTTGTGAAGTACTGACAATTTCCTAATTTATCTAAAACATCTGTAATGTTGGGAATGGGGTACTTATCGTCAATTGTTTTTTCATTGACCTTCCTGAAATCTACTACAATTCGCCATTTGACTTTACCGGATGCATCAGCTTTCTTTGGGACTACCCAGATGGGCGAGCTCCAAGCCGATTCTGAGGGACGGATAATTCCCTGTTCTAGCATTTTTGAAATTTGACTGCGCACTTCCTGGCGGTGTATAAAAGGGTATCTATAGGTTTTAGTATGAACTGGTACTTCATCCGTAGTACGAATACTGTGTTTTATTTTATTGGTGAAGGTGAGTGGTTCGCCTTCGATGTAAAATATATCGGCGTACTCTGAAACCAGAGACTTTAAATTTACTCGCTCCTCTTCATTCATGTGATCAGTGCGTAACCGAGATAATACTTCATCTACGCGGGATCTAGGTGATTGTTGAGTGCATTCCATATTATATGTCTCTGCTTTAACGGGTTGGTCCATAGAAAATATTAAGTCATTACAAGTTGGATTGAAAATTTCTAGATAACCACGATTATTTTTGACGCTCGTAATACACTCGTTTATGCAACAATTTGATATTATCTGATCGGGAATTATAGCATCGCCATCTCGTATATTAACTGGGACTTTGACTAACTTAGACGAATTTGCTGGGATAATGTCTTCATATAAATTGCAATTACGCGAATTATACATTGCTATCGGATTAACTGCATTTTTTGTAACTAATTTATTATTTTTAAGATCAATATTCGATTCCCATTTATTCAATAGATCTAAACCGATCAATCCATCAAAATAATCATGAAATCTGTAAATATAAAACGTTAAATCGTTACTGTCATTGAATTCCTGAAAACAAGGCAAGTTAATAGAATAATCATTACGGCTAGTGGCATGCACATTGGTCACTTCAAAAGGATCGTAATTCCATGGTAGGTGTGAGTAATTTTTTTTTACAGCTTCAGGACTAATGAAGGATTGGTTGGCGCCCGTATCAATAAGTAATTTTAACGGTGGATCTGAAATAGCTATGTAGGGTAGGTAACGTTGCGTTTGTAAATTGACCTCTATTTTAATTCGCTTGTACCCGGACTCTTCTGAAAATTTTCCTGGCTAGGAGACGATGATTTCGTGACGGATTTCTCCTCAGGAATTGTATGATTTTCATCTGGGTATGAAGCTACTTGCTGGTTCATCAATGCGTCATAATAAGAATAATCAGGCTGTCCGTAAAAATCATACAGATACTGTTCAAAGTTATTTTCGTAAAAAGGCTCAAACATATCGGGATATTCGTAATATTCGTTAAAATTCATTTCTCTGCTCTTAAAATAATTAGAAGGGGGTGGATTCCCCTGCCTAAACCAATCATTACCACGGAATGGCATTGGTTTTGGCACAAAATGGGATACACCACTCATTGGTTTTGGTGTATCGCTTGTATTCGGCTTGTTGAATTGATTCCCGGATGTATTATTTTGTGGATTGTAATTGGAAGGACGCGCCCCAAATAACTGTTGCGTGCGCGACGGCCCATGCTGGTGTAACTGTTGGTTAAAACTTGGTCGCCACATTTGCGGTGGACGTTGCGGTGGAAATGGCATAGGTATATTTGGACGAGAGGGACCGGGCATGTTAAAATTGAATTGCCTCTGCATAGGTGCAGCAGCGTGCGGTATGACAGGAATGAAAGGTTTGTTCGAAGTAATTGGTAGCTGAGGTTGGGGCTTCTTACCCGGTATTTGTTCATTGCGTTGTTGTAGATAAAGAGTGTTCATTTCCTCATGGACGAACTCTAGCGCTTTCTCAATCGTGTCCGGTCGCATGCATCTAATACGTGAACCTAGGGGATCACGAAGGCCTCGCAGATATGATTGGAGAGTTAGTTTTTTATACAGGGAACGTTTCGAGTCTATTGTACTTTGAACAGTTTCATGTAATGTGACATAAGTCATAATTGTCGAAAATAAAGTTTGACACTTTTCATAAAACTCCTGAGGTGTGGAAGAACCTTGAGTTAATAATGCCATGTCGTTATAGAGCGAGGTCTCATCGCGTTGGTCGGAAAAGTTATTCACTAATGAACTGCGTATGCCTTCCCAGTTCTCCGGTACACCATTGGTGTTAATCAAACGAGCTGCAGGTCCGGTGACCTTATTAAGGATACCATTTAGAAGTGCTAAGTTTATTAATTCACGCCCTGGTTCATTTGACACATAAGCTTGAACTAATTGATCACACAGCTTAATAAACCTGGTTAAAACATTAGTGTTACCGTCGAATTCGGGAACTATGCGTAAGGCCTTATATATTTCATCTATGGCTGCCATTTCTCTTGGTGGCTCACTACTACTTAGTTGTCTAAATGAATCAATTAAATCTGATCTGGAAGATCTATCTAACCTAAGGGTCCTTGATTGCCTGGGATGGAAAATCTTGGATTTTTATATTAACACACTAAGGATACGGGAAAGCAACTCAAGAACTATTCTAGAGTACTTACATACACATAACTGGTCTCTCTGCGGTATCTATGTCTTGATACACCTCCTGGCCGCAGCTTCTGTAGATCCGGATACTCTGGTATGGTGCTTAGAAGCCACCCGGGTGACCCGCGAGTCGCGATCTTATTCTCGATCCTAGCAATTACTCTCGCGAACCGGCCCGCGAGTATCCTACCGACTGCGCCAATTACGAAGGCTGAAGCCGGAGGATGCAAAAAAAACCAATTACTTTTAATTAATTTATTAGAAATAAAATTACAATAATGCTTAAGGCTAAATTTAGGTGACAATTGGTCGATGGTTGTACCAAGAATGACGAAGTGTGGAAAACGGTGTTGCAAATTGGTCCCACGTTTGTGAAAAATGCTGCGTCGACGCCTCGTGGAAATGCATTGCCGCGATGTGCAACAATCAATGAATGGTGTCAGCGAATCAGCAATTCGATTGTGACACCGAATCGTAATATCGACGTTTTCTGTGTTACACCGTCACGTAACAGACACGCACACTCGGCTCTAAACAAACATGAACACGCCGCGTGCAATGCGCGTGAGACTGCATGCTTCGAGATTATTCCGATTTACGTTACCCGATGTGACCTAGCAACAATGTTGTGTGAAAAGGAATGGAAATACTTCAAATGAGTCCTCCCACCCAGGGCAGAACGGGAGGGACTGTCAGATTCGTACTGACTAAAATCCACGGTCTCCTTCAATAGTCCTTTACGTTCCGGGGTCACGGTAATTCGTAAGTCCCGCGATCAGGAATGGAAATACTTTGGAAAACGTTACATGACATCAAAATATTGCAAGAAATTTAATTACGTAAGTATATCTTCTAACACCGGAAATTAATATTCATAAAATCCAAGTCCCATTCATTTGCAGTGGTAGACGCCCACAGCGACAGACGTCGGCAGACGATCTCCGGCCACCGTAGGCGCGGGTATGCGGGCGACGAGTAATGGGCGACTCGCTGTCCGACCATGGACCATGGGTGGGAGGACTCATTTGATGATTTTACAACGATAAAAAAAAGTCCCGTTCATTTGTTTTTGACGGCTGCTTCTCATTGGACATCTTTGGGCAGATTCGATGATTGATTGGTTACAGACAAAACCGAAATTAGCATTGAGATAGATATTTTTTTTTGTTTCCCAGAATAAATATACTTTGGTGTATCTTCATAAAGTTGTCATTTTTTTAACATGATAACTTTACCGTGACCCCGGAACGTAAAGGAAGGGCTATTGAAGGACACCGTGGATTTTAGTCAGTACGAGTCTGACAGTCCCTCCTGGTTGGGAGGACTCATTTGATGATTTACCCAACTAAAAAAAACTGATGGACTTATTAGATTGTTTAGTTATCGTGCCTATTCTGTGTAACCTTTATTGTGTATTTACGTAAAGTACTTTGAATCTTATCTTCAATAGGATGCCCTTGGATAAGGTACATAGTACATAAGGTACGTACCTATTTTGTTATGTTTGTCAGTCACACCCTTTTTTTTAAAACGCGGTATAACGTAGGCTCGGTAGTCACGTAGTACAGTTGCGTACTTGAGAATAATTGTGAACGTGGTTAAAAATACTTGAGTTTAAAAGTCATATTATTATTCAGACAGTTTTCCATAAATGATAAATGATATTTATTTTGCAAATTGGTTTTGACAAACTCTTTTACACGTCAAATCACATTCCTTATTATTATTTTTTTAAACTAGATGAGGCCGGTGTTTCGTACCTGACTACTCTGAGAAGAAACAGCCGAAACAAACTCAGAGGTCACAGTCTCTTTCATGGAAAATTAGTCTATGTATGGCCAGGATAAGAGTGGAAACGTCAATGACATCTATCTGTCAACTGTTATTTGAAAATTACCTTACCTAAAAATTTGTACTCTGTGCAAATTAATTTGTAGTCGTAATTTATTGGTCGCGGGACTGTACGAAGTACCGTGACCCCGGAACGTAAAGTGCTATTGAAGGACATCGTGGATTTTAGTCAGTACGAGTCTGACAGTCACTCCCACTCTGCCCGCTCTGGTGGGAGGACTGACTCATTTGATGATTATAGCACGTAAAAAAAAGTCGTTATTTATTACCCTTGTTTTCGTTTATACTATACTTATAGTCCCACTGCTGGGCGAAGGTCTCCCCCATAACCTTCCACTCTTCCCTTTGTGCGGTTTCCTCTTGAAACATAAATTATTTACATTTATTTCAAGATCGACGCTGAACTCTAAATGAAAATCCTCTAAAATATTTAGTCGCATATTTTGATTGTATATTTGAGAGACACACAGTTGTTATCATAAATAAAATTAGCAGCATTTCGAGTATTAACAACATGTCAAAACATGTTCTGAATTCAGAATGTAATTTCGTGTTTTCTTGCTGAAAAAAAAACAGTTTTCAGTAGAACAACAATTTATCTACAAAGATAATTAAGGTTTATGATAGATTCTTTTTTATTTAACAATGGCCCAGGATTTTACTACGATTTCAAAAATCTAAGAGGGTCACCCCTTGCAGGGTACGAACTTCGGCTTAGGGCGTCCCTGGGAAGAACAGTAAAGGACAGGCTGGACCTGAATGATATTATAATTTAGAGGCAATAACTGCAAGCTCAGCATCTTGGGCTGGCGTCTATTTGAGAAGTCGAACTGCTCCGGGTTGTCGGTGCGGTCAAGCAGTCGCCACGCATACGCAAACTGCTCGAGCAGTCCATACTGACAGCTTCAAGAAGTCCGTTTATGGTCGACTTCAATGATGCTAACAGGCGAAGAGCCAAAACGTCGCTATTAATACTTAATACAAAATTTACCGTACCATAAACTGAGGATTTCATTGATAAACGTTGGCTCAAAGAAGGCACATGATGTGCTCTTGCGCATAACGCGAGATGACATTGGTGACGGAACAGTCATTGCTAATGATCTCACTAAAGTAGTTTTGAATGCATGATTAATTATTTAGACTGACAATAGTGCTAGGTATTCTGAAATAAGATGGAATATGATCTAGCGAATTCTGTGAAACTACTTTGGGATTAATGTGCTATATGCTCTTATCCTATTAATATTATATATATGAAAGTTTTTGAGGATGCATGTATGACAAAAACTACTGAACGAATTTAAATGAAATTGGTACACAGATAGCTAATAACATAGAATTTTTTAATTTCATGTTCCTGCATGATAATTTAAGAGTTCTAGCGGGTAAAAACCACTGGCAACTAGACTAGCTACTTATAAATTCGAATATTGAACCTTTTTTTTAAAAAAAAAAACTGTTTATTAAAGAAGTGCAAGTGTCAGAAAAGGTTGCAATATGACACCTTTAATTTTGTCGCATAGTACGAGTAACTTATAATAATGTGAAATCATGATTCAACGTCATTAGCCCTAATATGGTGGGTCTACGTGCTCCAGTGATTGAGTAACCCATCATTAAGGAGACTAATGCGTTATGACAAAAGCAAATAATTAAGGTTAAATAGTTTAAAAAGGTGGTGACACGACCTATACGCATACCGCCAGGGATGACTCCCAGAAGTCCTGGAAAAGAGTTCATTGAAGGAACTACAACAAAAGGCACCCCTGGGACAGTATAGGCCAAGGAAAGATTACAGTTTATAAAAACATGACTGCAACAATGTAAACAGTTAATTTGACTGCATGATTTAATGACAGTCTCGATGTTTATAACCTTGTTTACAGAGATCTGTTTATTCACTTAAGTAGGTACACTCAAGAGATATAAGAACTTAGAGCACAAAACTTCCAACGGACATACGACAGGAAAGTCAAATGAGAGACGAAGACAGAGGCAAAAATATCATAAAGAATAATCTCATTTGTGCACATTATGTGAGTAACAGGTATAAAATCTATGAATAAACGGATGATGGTCCCGACTGTCATTTGTAGATCTTTGACAGTCTTTACTGCTAACAGTACAATAGACACTCAGAAACTTAAGCTTTTGACTAATCAGAAGATTAAGCTTCTGAGCGTCTTGTCAAGGAGTGTCGTATCACCCAGTAACTGGGATGTGAAGGTCAGAGTAGCGCCATGTAAAATACTGATATTCAGTTGCATCCCGTTACACAGGAAGCCGACAACAATAGTTTCCAAAGGACATTACAAGTGTAGAGTATGAGGTTAATTTATCTTTAGAAATATCAATACAGCTGTTTCACTTCAGCAAAATGTAGGTTAAGCTAAAGTAAAAACTACAAAAATTCTGCACTTCTTATGCTATTCCGTAATTTTTAAAAGACAGTGTCTCCTGCCCTGCCCTGGGTGGGAGGAATCATTTGACGATTTTACCACGATAAAAAACGACGAATCCAACTCATGTTAATAACTTTAGTGACGTAACGTTACTAGGCGTGGATGCAGAAAGGAAAACACTGCAGGTAAAATGGATTGCTGTGTGCATGGCTGCATTCACGTACCTAAATAAGTTAGGCTAGGTTGTAGGTACCTACACTACAGTAAGTCTATGGGTTCGTGACGATACGCTCTCCACAGCTTTTAAATGAACGATCCTGGCCAAAGAAAACAGTCCTTATATCTAGATGACATATTTGTTGTTATAATTTTCATAATGTTGAATTTCATAGAAATACGTATCACTTTAAAAGCCATTACCACCTCCATTGGTCCTAAGCGGATATTGGTCCTAAATAAGGATTTTGGCAATGTATTTTTTTAGGGGTATAAAAATCATCAAATGTGTCTCAGGTGGAGTTGAAGGGACTGTTCAAGGCCTCGGTATCCTGCTTAGATGGTCCCGTGTCCCCAGCAGGCGCTTCGCCTTATAGGGCCCCGCCAGATTGCTGTCAGTTTGAGGAATGCATGGAATTCACGCGCCGTCGACCCTGGCCAAAGTTCGACAAAGAACAAGTCCTTGATCGGACTTTGGCAATGCCCCGAGTTAAAAATTTAAATAGCAGTCACTGTATCCAGGCAAACCAGCTAGGCTATGACGATGTTGTTGCGATGGGTTTTTGTTTACCTAGTTTTTATAGTTTATTCATTAATTTATTGTAAACATAATCTTTTTACAGAAGCTTGCCTTCGTTCTTAGTATTTTGCGGTTTGGTTAAAAGTTTTCCTTTTAATTTTACATTAACATTGTCACTACGTTTAGTTTTTGTTCCTTATAATTTTTTGTCTTTCTGTAGCCCAATTAAACCAAGAGATACATCTGGCACCGGGTTAATTGCAAACAGCGTAGATTATTAAGTCTGGCGAGATTTTGAACTCTCGATATATCAAACATCCCACCAAAATTCCAAATAACTAATTTATAGCTTCGTGAAATCCATTAAAATCTTATGGCGTTTGTAACACTTTGATCCATTGGTACATTATTCCGAAACATACGCCCAAACCATCATATTGCTCATCCGTCAGTACTTTTGCTTGAAATTCGAACACTATTCTAAAGAATAGTGACGCAACTATGAGTGCGCGCGCGTCACTGCTAGCCACGCCGTGTCCGCGTGTTACATTACTCATGGCCTGTGTATTTTCAACGCTGTCACTGCCTACAGCAATGCAGTGTCTACAAACGATACGGCACTGGAAACTTGCGCGATGATAATATCGGTAACACTGTAATCATTTGCAATATGATTGCGTCCTTCTACTATTTTGTTCTAGAATAGGTGTTTGTCGTTGTATTCTTTATTTTTGTCAGCTGCTGCATTTGTTTCATCATCAAACGTTATTGATGCAAACTTGTTTCGTTGGTTGACTCAGATTTGCAATTTGGAGAATACCGTGCGAATTGAATGTTTTGTTGTTCTATAATTCCTATCTAAAATTAATTCTGCTCGTGGTAATCCCCAGTATCTGTTCAGATAAAAATGCTTAATGTATTGTATTTTGCATGAATAAGGTTTTTGTCACTGTTTACAGAATGAAGGTTGAAAGTTTTTGCATACAGTTCAATGTTAACAACAGCATGTATATTTCCAAATACGGAATCTCCTACTTCCTGGTTTTAATCTTTGAGATTACCAAAAGTACTTATTTGTTTTGAAAATACTCTTTACTTTTTCCTCCTCAAAGATTATTGAGACGTAGAAAACTTTATCGACAGGTAGATTGTTATCACAAGTTATTGCTTTTGCATTAGTTTTGAAATCATAACAATGGATGACCTCGTCTGGTACAAAATCGTTCCACATATCAACTTACATGAATTCCGCACCATTTTGACTGTTAATAAGCGTCTGATGGTCTGAATCATTCAACCATGACCTATATTTTTCTAGTTATTTCCTGTCCATTCTTCATAATCGATTATTTACGATTGTTTATTATTATTTATTTATTTGTTACTATTACCTTAGACACGTTTGACATCTTCTTTGATAAGGATGATACAATTTGTTGCTATGGAGATATTTCAGTTGTATCATTGCTTCCTTGTTGTAATTTTATTACTCTACATCGTAAGGTTGATCTTGCATAATTTCATTCATAATAGTATCTCGTTTGTTTTGAATTTCAAAGGTGAGTACATTTGTAAGGATAACCTTCCTTGGAATTGAGTACAAGTTGTTATTGGGTCATACTTTAGAACAATGTTACATTGAGTTTCATTGTATGTTGGGTTGATATGAGCAACACCAACACTTTAACAAAGAATAACTGAATTCAAATAGGTTTTATTTCTATAGTCTGTTTGTTAGTTAGTCATGTTTGTAGTGTGCCCGTGCGATCCGCACTGGGCGCGGAGACTCGTTCGCAACCGCTTTTATAGCCTCCGCCGCGTTGATATAACGACATATTTACATACTGATAACACATCGACGTATATATTCAACTTTTTGTTCCTGTCAATATTGATAAACGTTCTAATGTACTTCAAGTAACAAATTCTCATCAGAATCTGTGTTAATTTCACAAAATTGGGCATCAGAAGCAAAAATTTCTCGAAACTATACGAAGATGACGTAAAACAACACGGGAGGCGCGTGTGCTCACCGAAAAAACTCTACAACATACATTACGCAAAGCGAACGGAAAACTACGGCTGCAGTATCATAACAATAGAAGCCTGGAGCTCTTATTAAGGGGGGTTAAGGTTGAAAATTGGTTGTGGGGGATTAGTAGTATTGTTTTGATGGTGTAGTGACGAGGGTGACGTCAGACGCACGCCTCGGCCGCGTGTTCGTCGGCTGACGAGCCCACTCTCGCCTCGATACCGCGTTTCTGAGGCACTATCGCGAGTGTGCTGTTTTAAGAATGTACCTAACGTAAATACATCGATATTTTCATTTAATATACAACTATAACTTAGCATTTCAGTTAAATTTTAAACGAAAAATACAACTACTACAATCTGCAGACATTACATGTTAAAAATTACATATGAAACGAGTATTTTCAATGTTAAAATTGCTCATGCATTCGTGCTAACCTCGGCAACTCTCGTCATATCTTCGTATTTCTGCAACGGTTCGATTTTTAAATCGAAATCAAAATGCGGAGGCTTGGTCTGTCCTCGAATTCGTATTTGGTGTGATTATTATCGATTTATTTGTAACTAGCTTTTGCCCGCGGCTTCGCTCGCGTAGAATTTGGTCTGCCTCATTAAGTTACGTGACATTTTTTAATATTTATATTTTTTTTATGTAACTTCACATCGTACATCCCAGATTTCTAACTTCAAAATTAGTTTCCATACAATCTTTGAACACCTATACCAAATATTTAGAGGGAATCTCTTGAAGGTGGAATTATCTTTTATATTTAATATAATTGATAAGAAAAAATATGCCGTAGGTATACTGTTAGACATGACTAAAGCTTACGACAAAGTGCAATTTGACATCCTACTTAATAAGTTACAAGGAATAGGGATCCGCGGAAAGGCTTACGAATGGTTCAAATCATATTTAGAAAACAGAGAACACCAAGTCGAAGTAGAATATTACAACGAACATACAAAACAAATCCAATACGTTCGGTCGGATAGCAAACAAATTAACGCCTCAATCCCCCAAGGGAGTGTTATTGGATGTCTCCTATTTATCATCTATATAAATGACCTCCCTACAATCATAAATGAGTCATGTGTTCTGTTTGCCGACGACATCTCAGTACTAACCTCCTGCCACGACAATACCAACTTAACCGAAATACTTACAGGTATACTCAACAAAATTATAACTTGGATGACAGAACATAATCTTGAACTAAATTTCAATAAAACTAAAATCATATCCTTCTATCCACATCAAAAAACTCCTTTAGACATAACATTTACTTACAATGACAAAATAATAGAAACAGTAAAAGAATTCAACTTACTTGGCTTATCCATAGATACACATTTAAATTGGAAATCGCATATTAAAAAAATCAGGACAAAGTTGTCAAAATTTGCCTATGCCCTCCGTGAAATAAAAAAATCAACTAATCTCTCCACTGCTCTGGTTATATACTATGCCTATGCATACGCATGGTTAAGCTACGGCGTAATATTATGGGGAAATAGCACAGACGCATCAACACTTTTCATACTACAAAAACGACTGATTAGAATACTAGCCAATATAGATAACACAGACAGCTGCAAACCCCATTTTCAAGAATATAAACTTCTAACCCTACCTTGTATTTATATCTTGGAAATGTGTAAATTTGTTAAAAATAATGAAAAGCTCTTCACTACACGAGAGAACATACAGACTCACTACACACTACGACACAAAAATAGACTAAACCAGCCAGGTTCTAAACTAAAAATACACTCCACAAGCACTTTAGTAATGTCAGTTAAAATATATAATAAATTACCAGATGACATTAAAAATGAACAAAAATTTAATATCTTTATAAATAAATTAAAACAATTTCTAATACGTAAATGTTATTATAGTGTACATGAATATTTCACTGATAAATTTAATAAATAAATAATAATACCGAAAAACGCAATAATAATCTATAATACAAATAATAATAAAACATGTATAAATTAAATAGTTATTTATGCATAGATTCAATATTTTAGTCGCAAAAATTATGTGATAAATTTAATTATAAGCCCACCTACCTACATTATATTAATTGAAGTTGTGAACAAATATTTATAATAGCCCTCCTCCTAATTTTTATGTTGTTATGCCCGACAGGGCCCACAATGCTCCAAAACTATTGTATGTATCTTTATGTTCACATTGTGGAATGCAATAAACGAATTGAGTATTGAATTGAGTATTGAGTATCTGAATTCCTTTCAAAGTGCTTATATATATTTTAGAGGGCCAAAGCCTGCCGGGGTCGCGGGACTTACGAATTACCGTGAACCCGGTACGTAAACCGTAGCACTGATAATAACATCCCTCATGTACACAATAAGCTAATAAAATTCCCTATCTAAAAAACTACTGAGCCGATTTTGATGAAACTTGCAGTATTCCCTAAGTTGAACGATACCTAGCACAAAAAAAAAATTTAAATCGGACGTGAAGTTCCGGAGATATGCGAACAATGAATCAGTCGATGCCTACTCCTTACTGTTAAGGAGTTGTACCTTTCATCTTCAGCTCAGCTACATAAAATGATGATAACCATACGCAAGTACTTAAATTACTTCATAAGATTTACGAAAAACGATGCGTGGGCCTATAAAATTTGAGGGTTGCCCTCGATTTCTCCAAGATCCAATCATCAGATCCTGATTTGGTGACAATAGGACCACACGGGAAGCACCAGCTTTCAAACAAAAAAAGAATCATGAAAATCGGTTCACCCAGTCGGTCGTTATTCGGTAACAAACTACTGTTCAGGAGTTGTACCTTCCATCATCAGCTCAGCTACATAAGATGATGATTACCATACGCAAGTACCTAAATTACTTCATAAAATTTACGAAAAACGATGGGTGAGCCTATAAAATTTGAGGGTTGCCCTCGATTTCTCCAAGATCCAATCATCAGATCCTGATTTGGTGACAATGGGACCACAAGGGAAGCACCAGCTTTCAAACAAAAAAAGAATCATGAAAATCAGTTCACCCAGTCGGTCGTAATGCGGTAACAAACATAAAATTGATAACCTCCTCCTTTTTTTGAAGTCGGTTAAAAACTATCCTATGTCCTTTCTCAAGTTCCAAACTATGTCTGTACCAAATTTCACACAAATCGGTTCAGTAGTTTAGGCGTGAAGAAAAGACAGACAGACAGACAGACAGAGTTACTTTCGCATTTATAATATTAGTTTGGATTTGGATTTGGATAATCTGACCATGATTGAATCTGGCGATAACAATAATATTTGGTTTATTAGGTGGAGCTGGACTTCTTCCGATGTAGTTTTTTTTTATAATAGGTATTAAGCATGGACCTAGAATAAATAAGTCCATGGCATTACTAGAGTACCTACCTTACTTAGATTGTAGCCATTTTGTGATAAATTTTTTGAAGACTTATTTACGATTTTGCACAACAAGTAAATATTTCTCAGATATTGCTTTTTTGAATGAAATTGACAACTCCAAGAGAAAAAAAGAGAATGATTTAAGTATAACCATTTTTTTTTATAAACTTAGTATTTTGATTTCTCCTGAGTCCCTAATTTCTTTTAGATTTTTTTTCTTACTTGAGTCATATATTTTTTCTATAAATAGTTATGTTGGAATTATGTCTCCGGTAAATACAATGGAGAATACTAGAAGCTTATACGACACACTAGCAGTCCATGACATAAAATTCTAATTCACAGCGAAGTCAAACAATTTTATCTATGACCAACTCTGCATGCCATGCAGTCGCTTCGTGCCGTAGATAGGCTACCTATAGACTATATAAGTTTTTTTTAAAAAGGTTTTCAGCTACTTGTATGAAAAAACCCAGTAATGACTTCACAAATCATCTGCTTTTTTTTTAGCTTGGTAAAATCATCACATGAGCCCTCCCACCCAGGGCAGAGCGGGAGGGACTGTCAGACTCGTACTGACTAAAATCCACGGTGTCCTTCAATAGCCCTTTACATTCCAGGGTCACGGTAATTCGTATGTCCCGCGACCCCGGCAGGCTTTGGTCCTTTAGAGGGGGCCCCGTCATTTTGCTGACACTCTTTAAGGCGCGTGTGAAACACAACGCGCCATCGACCTGGGCGTGGTCCATGGTCGGACGGCGAGTTTATCAAATCTATACAAATCATCTACCTAGCCTTTTTACCAACATTATTGGGGTCGGCTTCCAGTCAAACCGAATGCAGTTGAATATCAGTATTTTACATGGAGCGACTACCTATCGGTCCCCCGCAACCCAGTAACTGGGTAATACGGTACCCTATGTCAAGACTGGTTGTCAGACTTTAGAACTTCTGACTAACAGTAAAGGCTGTCAAAGGATCGTAATATCCTTCTTGGACGCTTGTAAGAATCTGAAAGCTATTTCCTTATTATTTCATTATAATAGCAATGTATGGTTATGTGTACATGTTTATTACGTCAGAACGCCTAAACGGATTTTGATGAAATTTCGCTCACTGATAGATTATAGTCGGAAATAAAAGTTAGGATATCGTTTATTCCAGTGTTACGTTCCTGTGAAATAATTTTCAAGAGATTCAAGTAGCTGGGAACAGCTAGTTTATAATACCTAATTGTTTATCTTCGTTTCAACTTTGAAACGTATTTTCATAGGTATGAATGTTAAAATGGTATGAGTAATAAAGTACGGAAGTTTTACCGACAATTTCTTGTAAACAATTTGGTAACTGAGCGTGTTCATTTCGTCAACACTGGCTTCTCATTCCAATTGTAACTCTAACTTTATTTAATTAAGAATCATTATTAGACCAACTTTTATTATGAATTGCATGGTATGGTAAGTACAGGTTATTATAATTTCTAGTTTTTCATTATATAATGGATTAAACTGTTTACAGTTTGTTTTTCTTGATAAAATAATTCAAGTCCATAAAAGCACTACGATCATAAGAAACATTGTATATTTTTATCGTGGTAAAATCATCAAATGAGTCCTCGCACCCAGGGCAAGACGGGAGGCACTGTCAGACTTGTACTCACCACAAAATCCACGGTGATCCTTCCATAGCCCTTAACGTTCCAGGGTCACGGTTACCTGATGAGACAGCCCCGCGACCCCGGCAGGCTTTGGCCCCCGTCAGATAAGAAATACTATATAATGCTCCCTATCTCAATCTGTATATATAAAAGGAGAACTGACTGACTGACATATCAACGTACAGCCGAAACTACTGGGGCTAGGAATGTGAAATTTTGCACACGGCTTCCTATTATAATGTAGGGGAGCACTAAGAAGGGGTTTTTGGAAATTTAACCTTTAAGGGGGTGAAAAGGGGGAATTAGGAAAGTACGTAACCCACGCGGACGAAGTCGCGGGCGAAGTGCTAGTCTTATGAATATTTGTGTCTGTCTCTTTTTACTGTCGCTTTTTCTTTTTTAATTTTTTTTCTTCAATAAGTAATACCAGGAAAATATCAACAATTAGGTACCTACTGATTAATGTCTGAATACTAAATAAGTTCGTGGAACAGGTCTCGAACAGGTTGCCACGAGGAAAACCATTGAATATCGCTAGTGTTAACCTTTGTGAACTACGATATTTACCATAATTATAGAACTGTAGTATTACTTGAAACTGTTACATAGATATTAAAAATCTAAGGTCGAGTTTTTTTATCAGTAGTTAAGTTAAGGAATTAAATGTTGTGAAAATTATCTCAATTTTAATTCCGCGACAAAAATACAGGCTTGGGTGCAGAACGCAGGCCCACCCTCTCTCCCTCATGCATACGCACGCACATGCAGGAAAGGACCCACCTTCCCGCCCTCTTGCATATGCACAGTGCACACATGCAAGAAATGCGAGAAAAAAGTTAACATGTCATGCAACCAAACCTGTCAAAAAAGTTTTCATTGTCCCAGCAGTGATGACGGCTTATGCTTGTATAGTTGAGCGAATGCCTTGATTCACCATTGAACGACTCTTACATGGTAACTGATTATAAAATATCAAAAACGTAATGATGACTATCAAAAATGATACCAAATTGTACAAAATGCATTTACTTATTTGGAATCAGATAATCCTGACCTAGGACATAATATTATGATAAGTAGAAACCTTTTAGCATAAATATCATAACATTTATGGTGTGGGATGCTGATAACTTTGTTTCATACCTAACTGTGGTTTCACCGTCGCTGCTCGCTTTCTATTGGTCGTAGCGTAATATTACGAATATATAGCCTTCCTTGATAAATTTACTATCCATCACAAAAATATTTTTTCAATTCGAACCAGTAGTTTTTGAAATTAGCCAACGCGTTCAACCAGACAAACTCCTCAGCTTAACAACATTGGTCGCGGGACTTACCCATTACCGTGACCCCGGTACGTAAAGGGCTAGTGAAGGACACCGTGGATTTTAGTCAGTACAAGTCTGACAGTCCCTCCCGCCCTGCCCTGGGTGGGAGGACTCATTTGATGATTTTACCAAGATAAAAAAAAAGCTTAATAACATTGTTGTGTGAAGTTGAACCATGACCCATTTTGACAATAAATCGTTTGAATCTAAAATAACAAAGATCACGGCCGCACCATGGATAAGTACGAGTACGTTTACGCGAATGTGGACCTAATTATATTTGAATGTCTGTTAGAAAATAAGCTTTTGGTGGGTCACAATTCAAATTTGTCGATTGTACGTGTCAAGTTCAATATTCACCGCAAATCTTTTGAAGTACGTTTATAGGTTTTGTTTCATTTTTTCTTGAAAGAAAGCCAAAAATGTTTATCTAATTGGCAACAATTGGCAGATCGTATGTCCCCAAATAATGTGATCAAGTAGGTGAAGCTGTGATTGCGCTCATAGCGTATGTAATACCATTGATACTTACGTCTATGCATTCTGCGTGCACAATATCACGTAGAAACACATACATAATAATAATAATATACAACTACATCGATGCAACTTGTATGTTACTGCACGCATTTGTATCTGCAAGCCACATGTTTTAAACATGCATCATTTTGCCTTGACCCCTCTTTGTGGGCTGTGAGAATGTCTTGAGGTCACCGGGGCCCTAGAACACAAAGGATAATTGATAAAACTGGGTGGTTTTCAGTCAGTACGAGTCAGACAGAGTCACCTTGAATGGGAGGAGTAATTTGGTGATTTGCAACAACAAAAAAAGACTACGGAACGTTGTCCGTTCTGACACGCACTGGGGTTTCCTTGTAATCAAAGGAACCCTGAAAAACTGCTATATCTACAATTGCGGAAAGACTGGTAAGTTGTATTTTTTTTTACGTGGTAAAATCATCACATGAATCCTCCCACCCAGGGCAGAGCTGGAGGGACTGCCAGACTCGTACTGACTAAAATCCACGGTGTCCTTCAATAGCCCTTTACGTACCGGGGTCACGGTAATCCGTTGCTCCCGTGACCCCGGCAGGCTTTGGCCCTCTACAGGCCCCGTCACTATGCTGACACTCTTTGAGGCGCGCGTGAAGATTTATAGGTATAATAATTTTATTTACAGAGTACTTGAAGTACCACATTAGCCTTAATTGTATAGAAGAATTAAAAAGCGCTTCTAGTGTGCGAACGAAGGACTAATTTTTCCCTTAAAATAACATCGAAATTCCAATTTACGTCACAAAAAACGTGAAAAAGTCACCAATAGAGCCTCAGTTCATACAATACTCATGCCCACAGCACAACAATACTAAAAATATCTTTATGAAAGAAGCGGTCAGTGCATGACACACCTACTGCCGTACCTACATGGTATGAGTCACGATGGCTGAGTTGCCTTTGTTGTAGTTGTAATTGTGTGCTAATTAGTGAATACAGGAATGTTGCCAAACCTCCCTATTGGAATAAAATTAGAAGCAGGTAGGTAATTAGTGGGGTTTTCGGGTTTTTAAGATGTAGTTTGAAGCATAAATGACAAGTCTTAGTAATGATACAAGCCGGAACGAGGATATTCGCCGATATATACCAAGTTGAAGTGGCAGTGGACAGGCCACACCGCTAGTGGAACTGATAACCGATGAGGAAGATAAGTTCGTGACTGGTGACCACGAACTGACAGACGCAGTGGAGGCAGGACTCCCACTAGGTGGACCGACGACATCGTAAGTCGCTGGCAGATAACGGATACTAGTGGCGTTCGGTGTAGCGTACTAAATGGGAAGTCTTTGTTCAGCAGTGCACGTCTTCCGGCTGATTATGATGATATCTGGTGCTTAGAACATAAGGGATTTGGATTTACTCCACTTATAAAGTTAAATTATGGTAGGCTAAATCTCTGCTTAAACCATCACGGGAATGCAAGCGAAATATTCGATAAGTATGATAAAAAAACTCGTGGAAACAGAAATAAACAAAATCTCCGAAGAAAACGAACAATAAAATAAATTAAAAATCGAGCAAATCACTAGAAAAACCACAATGATAGGTACTTAGTTTAAATAAAAATGACTGTACAAAATGCCGTGGTTTAGTATAGTCCACATTATTGTGGTGTAATCATTTATTTACAAGCATATTTAAAATGGCGGCTGTGGCGCGGTCACAGTCATTATTGCGCACATGCATTTCAAGGACTTGGCCTCAGACAATGAAAAAATGCGTTCAAATGAATCCAGCATTGTTGAATAACAAAGTTATTTTTTTGGAAAATCTTGCTGTTGAATTATAGTCACAATTAACTCTCTAATAAGACATCTATTAGCGTTTCCTTAATCAGGGTGAGTTTATATTTTAACTGGATTCAGCTGTATTCTAACTATGCGTGTTAACTAAGAATCGGACTGCTTTGCTGCCATATTGTGAATTCATGCACGCTTTTTTATTACTTACAAGCTCTTAAATAAGCAATATCATAAAATCAGCCTATACTGTTCCCTCTGGTCGCGGGACTGTACGAATTATCGTGACCCCGGAACGTAAAGGGCTATTGAAGGACACCGTGGATTTTAGTCAGTACGAGTCTGACAGTCCCTCCCGCCCGGCCCTGGGTGGGAGGACCCATTTGATGATGTTACCACGATAAAAAAAAATACTGTTCCCTCTGCTTAGACACAGGCCTGCTCTCTATAGTTGTAACCACCAGGTGGGTCTATGGATTTTTTGATTCTAGAACATGTCAGTTTCTGTCAATGTCAATGAAGCCTCGACAACACTTCTGCGCAGCAGTGTTGCCGAGTTTGGTATTTTATCTCATATAAACGTATAGAGAATATAATGAGGACCAGTAGTCCTGCGGAATCAAGGTGAACAGTAGCGAATTTACCAACAGGCTGCTTAGGACGACGATTTTACAGGGCGGCAAATTTTGGACCTAATTTTTTTTTGTCTGCTAGTGTTGCCATCCATTTGAGGAATTCACAACCCAAAAAAGGGTATTGAATTTAGGGTAGGGGTGGTAAAATTTAAATAAGGCTGCAAAAGAGCGAGAGAGCAGTGGTTACCCAATGTTATCTAACTTACCCAGTTGTAAGTCGTCGGTTCGAACCTAGCGAGCCACATTACTTTATGCAATTTATTTCATCACTACTGCTCTCAAAACGGTGAAGGAAAACATCGTGAGGAAACCGGCATGTCCTAGAACCAAAAAAATCAAAAGACATGTGACTTCTACCAACGCGCACTGGGCTCTCGTGGTGGATAATGTCCCACTCCTTCTCTTTAAAGGGAGGCCTGCGTCCCAGCTGTGGGAACATTAATAGGCTGATGATGATGAAGGACGGCAAATGTGTAAATCCACCACTAAAGGAGAACAAGCATTACCTATATCCAGCACGTCATAATGGGTCACTGAGCCAAAGGAATAAGTTAAGAATTAATGATTCCAGCCGTGATCTTTAAACTCAACTACACGTGGCACGTTGTTGGCATGACGCATAGACAATGCAAATCATTCGTAGTAAACGCCCACCATTGAACAAAGCATTTAATGCAGGATTTCTACTATAAATCCTTGTAGTATTTTGCGGCTTGTTTATGCTTTCAGGCATACTATTGAGGGTCGTGGGACGAACTCATCAGGTAATGACCCTGAAACGTAAAGGGCTATTGAAGGACACCGTGGATTTTCAGTCAGTACGAGTCTGACAATCCCTCCTATGCCACCCTGGGTGGGACTCAATTGATGATTTTACCATAATAAAAAAGGCATAATATTGAATTGTCATCAACATAGCAAAGTCGATCTTTGACACTTTCTTTTTTAACCTACACTGTCCCTCTATTGGGTAAGGATACCTCCATAATTTTCCGCATATAACTCTGTGCAGTTTTCTCCAGCCAATATCACAGGGTCGCGGGACTAACGAATTACCGTGACCCCGATACGTAAAGGGCTATTGAAGGACACCGTGGATTTTAGTCAGTATGAGTCTGACAGTCCCTCCCGCTCTGCCCTGGGTGGGAGGATACATTTGATGATTTAACCACGTTAAAAAAAGCCAATATCAGTTCACATAAACGCCTTTAAGTCGTCACGCGTTTTCCGGGCCTACCTCGGCACCGAAGACTTTCTTCTGACACAAACTGCGCTATCGTAGGTACTCACTACTGTACTAAAAAGAAAATAAAACTAGGTATATACACTATATTTAATAACATAAAACTGAAACAAACTATTTATAAAACATTTAATACTCAACTATAACAAGAAATCGACGTAAACATTGAATTTTTATAAACTGCGCAATAAACAGGAAAATCAGGTTGGGTCACTTTATTTTCTTAATTTGTTTTGTTTCACATTGCCTTTAGTAGTATTTTTTTTCTTTTCTTGTAGATGTCAACAGAGGTTGGAAACTACGTAGTATTTATTGACAAGGTGCGTTTCGTTTTTCTTTTTTTTTATTCGTGTTTTTCATTCACCTTAGGACACACCAGGGATGTTCTCAATAGGCAGATCCAAGTCGCTGTGACCGTTATTGGTCAGGGTCATATTTATATACGAGTATGTCGCAAGTGTATGAAATTTTTAATGTCTAGTAAACACTTAGGGGTCATACACATATGGGCGTTCGGATAAAATAACTTAAAAATTTACGATAGGAACTGAAGACTTTTATTTTTCAGTTAAATATTTGTTACTTTTCTGTTTACTCATAATATTTCAAGCTATGAAATGATATTTCTTTATTTAAAAAAAAAAACAAATCGTTACAAAAGTCTCTTCGTGTGGACTGTTCAGATTCGGGGTATTAGTGTTTGGATAGATGTAGTTATTTATTTTGGACATGTTTACCAAAACATCATTGTCGCATTTACGTGATATATAATGAATATTATTTTTATTAGAATGTTGTTAATAATTGCACAAGATATATTTTTTAATTTCCAATAAACATGCTGTTATACGGATTTAGGTCTTTTTGGTGGACCTAAAAATCAACCAAATTTTAATTTGTACTAAAGCTACCATGTATCGTTTATTTTTTAAATTGACAGCACTGGATATCCGCCATTTGTTGGAGTCCTTTTCGGTACAGCTACGTGTCATTTTCTAATTTACAAAGTTTTAAAATACAATTAAGTGTTTTTGTCAAAGTTCAGTGCGTCTTTCCTGCTTGGGTTGTAATTTGGTAAGTTGTTATTTTATATTTTAGTAAATATTGCGCCAATGTGCCTTTTGAGGAGTATTTTCAAAGTTTCTTTTGCTGTTTTCCTAACCTTAAAAACAAAATGGCTGCTTTGATTTTAGTTTGAAATATCTCTCCTGTAGACATCTTTCCTGTGAACATAAATGTCCACAGGAAAGATGTATGTCCACAAAAAATAACATTTTAACGGTTTTCTATGCTAACACAGCTACAATGTTGGTCAAACAAACGGGCAGGTTGAGATAGCATGATTTAAATACTGCATTATTGGTATCGGCACCCAAAAACGGAGCTTAACTTTTTTTTTGCAAAAGTGGGCTGCTTAGCATGGTTGGGTTTGTTTCAGGTATAATGCCTCGATCCAGTAGATCTAGAACCCAATTAACTGACGAAGAGAAGAAAATTCGTCGTCGTGAACAGAAAAAACTTAGCATGCGAAGAGCTAGAGCTAAATTAGATGCTACTGCCATAGAAGAAAGACATAGAAAGGAACGCGAAAGATACCATCTAAAAAAAGAAAATGGGTTATTGAAGACAATTAAAGATTTTACACCGAGACAGCAGCGACAGATGCGAAAATATGGCGTGAAAAAGCCAAGCTAAGACGTGATAGAGATCGACTAAGAAAACAAACGGAAGAAATAGTACGCGTGAATACACCGCTTTCTTCTCCCAGTTCTTCTCACTCATCACACTCACGTGTAGAGGTGGGTGAAGCAATACGATTACGAAATCGCCGGGATTTTGAAGGTTCAAAACCAATTTTTAATAGAAAGATTAAATATTTTAGAACGGAAGCTCTCTAAATATAGGATGCGAATAATGAAATTAAAAAAGATAAGTCAGGAGATTATCATAAATATTGGCTTAAGAAAAAGGATACATGAATTTTTAATCAATGATGAAAATAGCAGACTAGCAGCTGGTAAAAAAGAAACAATCACGCGCAGAAAAGTCAAAAAGCAAATACGTCTTCTAAATGATACACTTCTAAACCTTCATAAAAAATTTAACAATACGACTGGTTTGAATGTCTCATACGAAACGTTCAGCCGATATCGTCCATTCTGGGTAATATTCCCTAAAGCCGCGTCAAGAAATACTTGCCTGTGTGCCCCGTTCACACGAATAATGATTATATTGTTCAAGCCTTACACCAAAATAAGACATTAAATCATAATTCTGCCACCAATTTAGCTAAATCTCTTTGCTGTAACAATGCTTTTAGTGTTCCTTGCTTGGAACGGAAATGTTCACAATGTTGTGAGAGAGTTCCAAAGTACACTTTGTTAAATGGCAATGATACAATAATTTACCAAAGATGGGTAACAAAAAATTGTACTGTAATAATTAAAGGCAATGAGAAGATTTGCAAGAAAACTATGAAAGAAAGCGTAAAGACATCGCATCAATTGCTTGTTAATATTTTAAATAAGAACCTACCTATGTTCATGCAGCATCTTGCCAACATCACTAATCAGTATAACGTTATAAAATTCATAAAACAAAGTCTTTCGCCATCTGAGGGGTTACTACATATAGAGTTTTCAGAAAACTATTCTTGCAAGTACGGATCTGAAATTCAATCAGCTCATTTTGGAGGATCGAAATCGCAGCTTTCATTACACACGTGCGTCTACTATTCTACTAATTTAGAACCGCCACAAAACGTAGTAAAAACTACGTCTTTCTGTTCGGTATCTGAAAATATATATATAATTGGCTAGATAACTTTTGTTAATTATTACGAGTTTAAATGGCAAGTAAATATCAATATGAGAGTGATTAACATCTCTTCTGTGGAAAGGGGTCTTTTCTGTGGACGTGAAAAAAAATTAAAGTTAAATAACTTGCTGAAATCTGGATAACGATCTGGTTTTTGATTAAGTTCTAATTACTTGTATGATTAACTAATAAATGAGACTGATTTGAAAAAAAAAATAACGACTTTTTATTTCGAGTATTTTTATAACCCGTTTTGTGTATGACCCTTAGATCAACTGTAAAACTTGTATGCGGCCCTTCCAAGCATCGCCAGCCTAAAAAAATTCCACTAATGTGCTGTGGCACATAATCCATCACAAAGGCACAGTGCGGATGGGTGAATTTTTCTAATCTGTCTTATTTTCCTGGTTCTAGAATATTTAATGTGTTTCTACGATAATAACTTCCTTCACCGTTTTCAGAGCAGTGCTGATGAAGTAAATTAAACGAAGTAAAGGGTTCGAAATTACAATCACGTGATTCGCGAATTAAGTATCATTACCATTTCAAGTTTTTTATAACACGTGTTCCTAAGTTATGATCAAATCGAGGCCATTTTTATTTATGTATTCAAAGATATTATAAGGTGGTTTTAATTTTGCATAAACCATAAATTAATAGTATTTAACCCTGGCAATCCTTATGTGACGATGCATCGTATTAATCTAATGACATCGGCGTATTTGAAATTAGAATTCTGAACACATGATAGTACGGATACAAAATGGCGCTTAAGACATTCTCGTAGAAGGATAAAATATTTATCATGACTTTACGCTTTAACTGCAAAACAAATTTTGATATAATCAAACATACAGATAGATCATGACCTAGATTATAAGATAGTTTACTAATTTTCTATGCAAGCAAAATGTTATGTATTCTAAATTACATATACCTATTTATTATTCGAATCCACAATCTAAAATGCTATTAATATGTAAATAGTGCAAGAAAATGAATGTGTGCAGGTGATAACGATAGCAGAAAGTTGATAAAACGTTTTTCTAGTGATTGTTGCAGTTTTTTTTTATCAATTGCAACCTTGCATGAATTAAATTGCCAATATTTGCGTAAATAATATATTGCAATAGCTAAAGGAAATCATTACTAACAAATAATAATTTAAATCAAATCATAAAACTAAATTCTCTTTTGCGAGAATATCAGAAAAAAAAGAAATCGTGCTAAAATTTAACTGGCAACAACACTGCCAAGAATTCAAATTTGGAACGCGAGACGCATCGAACACATCAGCAGGGCGTGGTCCTATGAGGCAAGGCGCTAAACAACGACCAGCATAATCTGACCACGTCATTTTTAGCTTTACCTCCTCAATTTCAAGGTAAAAGGATGGTTTGGAAGGTCATATCAGATAAGAGAATCACATTCTGGCACCAACCAGTAACATTGAACCGTAATTACTGGAAAAGTAAGTGTATTATCGTTTATTTGCTTAAAGCCGGGCGGGGGAAGGTAGGTCTTATTACGTTGGTGAGTCAATGAATCTATTTTTAAAATTAAGTCGCACGGCGGCCACGCGCGCCCCTCGTGGCATTGTTTTGCTCAGATAACGCTAGTATTACGGCGGCACCCACATGTTTACATCGTGTTATTATACACATATATCGGGTAGAGTCGCACGCATATTAATGTTTGCAGACCTTTTTTGGATTAGGTACTGTTTTTGATATTGCACAACATAAAATCACAATTTCCGAACGAATTTTTGTTGTTATGTTCCTGTACGCGGTAAACTTTTATGGCTTTACAGTAATCCTTGCATACATTTGACACTACCTAGAGGCGTAATGCATCACAACGCAACTCGGGCATGATCCTTATCAGACGGTGAGCTACCCGTTGCTCGCAGTCCTCATGCTACGGTAACTCTTTTGAACAATCCTACACAAATACATTAGATTGGCAGCCCCAAGATTGTTCGTTAAAGTCTAGGCAGATAACGGTACATGTGTGTAGGACCTGCCTGCGAGACGTACCTACAATTTTATTGTTTTCTGTTCACACTTTATCGCTAGTAACTATGTGTACTAAAACTCTTTCCAATTTATCACTTTTGGTTGTAAAACGTTAATTAGAGTATGCGATAACTTAATTAAAGTAGGTATCGATAAAATAACGATTATTGTTTTCTGTTTCACGTCCTTATCTTTGACTTTTATTAATTTGGTTCCCACGAAAAGTAAGTAAACAATGTTTTAGATGCCAACCAAAGAATAGGCTAGTTCCCATAATCAATAAATTGCAAATCTCCTAAATTGCAAGTCTGTGAGAGTTTTAGAAAATGATGGAGTCGTATTCTTTCTTTTGTTAAATCAGTGAATATTCATAAAGATAAAACGAATGAAAATTCGAAAAGGGGGGCTTGTGACGTCAGGATGCACCAGAAATGACACCACGGCGTGACGTATTATGAATTCCAAAAACATCGTTACTTCGTCAATTTTGGTGTACTTAGGTACCAAAAAAACTGTGTCAAAAATTTTTTGATAATCCAACTAACGGACTAATAGTACACAAGCCTATTACCTAAGTACTTAAATAAGTGGCTAAGTGCCTAATAGGAGTAACTCATCATCATCATCATCATCATCATCATCACCCTATAGATGTTCCCACTGTTGGGACACAAGCCTCCTCTCTGCAAGAGGGAGTGGGCCATGATCCACAAAGCGGGCCCAGTGCGGGTTGGACGATATTACATGTCTTCGAATTTTTGGTTCTAGGACATGCCGGTTTCCTCACGATGTTTTCCTTCACCGTTTAGAGAACAGTGGTGATCAAAAAAATTACACAAAATAATGCCCCTGGCTAGGTTCAAACCCACGACCTACGACTCGTAAGTCGGCGCCGATACCACTGCCCAACAGGAGCAACAACAATGTCCGAATTTATTGACAAAAGGTTGGGCCTATACCACAAGAGACTTAAACATTTTACTGGCGAAATGTGGATGCACTATAAGGTACTATGCTACCTTACCCTTTAGGAATTGCAGGCGTAATGAACAATATGCCATTTTAAAGAAATGTCACCGCTAATTGCATTTTAGTAATTATTCTTAAAAGTCTGACATCTTGTTTACTTACTTACGTCTTAAAAATATGACACCCATGACCTCTGCCCTTGTCATTTATTTTCAGACGAGACAACAATATTCAATCACTAAGTACTACGATTAGTGGTTCCAGAAAATTCGCTATTGACCGTAGAATGGAGATATTTCTATGAAAATATAATATAAGATTATTGTGGAGAAGAAAGCTCTTTAAAGAAAGCCTAGAATAGAATCTATCTATCTATCTAAAATATAAATGCAACAGTTTTTGAGGACGTGTAAATGAATGCTGACAGATGACTGTTAGTCTCTTTCACTAATAAACTACAGAACGGATTTGGATGAAATTTATTACAGGGATAGTTTTTGGTCGACGGTGCGTTGTGTTCCACGCGCGCCTCAAGGAGTGTCAGCATAGTGACGGCCAGTAGAGGGCCGAAGCGAACCGACGAATTACCGTGACCCCGGTACGTAAAGGGCTATTGAAGGACACCGTGGATTTTAGTCAATACGAGTCTGACAGTCCCTCCCGCTCTGCTCTGGGTGGGAGGACTCATGTGATGATTTAACCACGTAAAAAAAGGGGATAGGTTATAGTCTGAAATAACACATAGGATAACTTTTATCCTATTATTAGGTTAACGAAAAAAATTTCGACGTAAACGCAGGCGATGCCGTTGGCAACAGCTAATTAAAGTATGTATAATAGAAATTACTAGAGTCTGATACACAATCGAAGTACATCCGTGTACTGTAATTAATTGTAATCTTTTAACAAGAAATATTTTCCTTTATCTTTTTCAAGAAGCATTATTCAAAGAAATCGCTCAAAGGTTTTATAAGAGTATAGAAATATCTCTATCTATAAAGATTACACAGAAATTTCATTAAAAATAGATTCAATGAAACAAACATCGTAACATTGCGCTCGATTCCCCGTAAGGTTAGGCAGAAATATAAACAACACCCACATTTCGTCAGTAACAAAATTCTATCAGAATCGACCCAGTATTTTTCCAGATTAATACAAACAGATAAATGAATGCAATCGGAAACTGTACGGATTAATGTACGTAAATAAATCATCATCATATTTTTTATATTTTGTCAGCGCTAGACTTTACAAATTAATAATGGCGGCTTTTCCCGCGTTTATTTCAAAAACTACCCCATGGAATCGTTATATCGAGATAAAATATATCCTATGTGTTATTCCAAATTATAAACCTATCTTTGTACTTTTACCCAGATCCATTTAATCGTTTTTAAATAATTGAAAAACATTCATCCTTTCAAACTTTAGCATTTATAATATTACTAGCACTTATCCCGCGACTTCGTCCGCGTAGTTTACGTACTTTCCTAAATCCCCCTTTTCAGCCCCTTAAAAGTTAAATTTCCAAAAACCCCTTCTTAGTGCTCCCCTACATTATAATAGGAAGCCGTGTGCAAAATTTCACATTCCTAGCCCTAGTAGTTTCGGGTGTACGTTGATATGTCAGTCAGTCAGTTCTCCTTTTATATATATAGATAGTAAGGAAAAACGCCCACTGGAACGATAAAATTATACAACAACACACCTAGTGTAATTATATTCGCAATTGTTTGGGAAAAATTGTGGTGATATGTACACCGATAGACATCATAAAATGTACATAGATAAGTATGTACTATCTAAGTATCTTTAACGAAAAACCCGCGCTCTAGATACATAAAAAATTTCCTTGGGAAAACGTCCTAATAATTGTGCTTGTACTAAATAGCGAAGTATTCCAGAAAGACTCAATATTTTACTTTAAGATGTGTTAATAAGCATCGTACTATCTTTACAATTTAAGCAATTTTATCTGCCTATATCGAAAGATAAACAATTAGATTCGCTTATTACTAATGACATCTCATTCCAAAGATGTCTTTGTAATTTTGGATAATTAGTCGTAATATTTCCTGCAAACAAATTTAATAATCTATCCCCAGTGCGTCCGCTGTCGGCGACGATCCGTCACCGACTGGCTACAAGAAAACTATAAAGCCCCCACGTTACCTACTGAACTGATAGCGTTGACCAATCACGTTGACCTTTCTCCCTCCCCTCAACAAGTGAAATACGGGCGTCAAAGGGGGCGATTGCTCAGAGCGTAGAGGTTATTTTATTCTGGTTTCTGTCGACGATAATGCGCTTACGCAAATGCCTCCTGCCATCGAGATTGGCAAGTGTCACTAGTGATAACGTGTCTGGCAGCCGGGGTCATGGCACTGTATGTATTTTAATATGTTGCTATACATCTTAGCTCAATGGGGCGATTATACGAGTACATAGGTAGAATTCTATATTGTGTGATAATTTTATATAACGCAGTTGGTTAATTGTTTTTATGAGGTTGTTTTTTAGTTGGAATGATAAATATGGTGTGTACGTGACTTTTGACTCTTTGCAGGCTTGTTTATGGTTTTATTTTTTAAATGATGTAACATCATTCAAAATTGTTTTATTTTTCTCATTGTTTATATTAAAAACTTTCATTCTACCATACATTAAATAACTGAACACTCATACATACAATCAGATACCCCAAGCAAATATTATTTTAACACGTTTACGTCAAAAAATAATACTAATAAACTCCTAAAAAAATGTAAGTAAATAAAAGATAAAAACGTAAGTAAATAAAGGATAAAAATGTAAGTAAACAAGAGATAAAACATTACTTATGTACCTAACGATACAATAGGAACTGTGATATCAGTAAATGTTTGCAATTATAATTTTAAAACAATGATTTTGTTTGATAACCCTAGTGGTATACCTACCTTACTGGGGAGTGATAATGTCCCAGTTTCACAAAGCACGTGTATTTTTAACCGATTTAAAAAAGGAGGTTCTCAATTAGACGGCACGGTTAGCGCAGTGGCTGAGCGATTGGATTGCTGCGCTGCGTGTCGCGGGTTCGATTCTTGCACGCAGCAAATATTTGTATGATCTACAAGGAGTTCTTCCGGGTCGGGGCGCTTGTGTATGTGAGTTTATACGTTTGTAAACGCACCCATTACACAGGAGATTTTCATAGTGCGGATAATTATATTTTATATTGTACACCGATTACTCCGTGGTGGCTGGACGAATTGTTTGATTTGGACCAAGTTTTTTTTCGATGCAGTATACTTGTCATCAAGTCCCATCAAAAATCATTCAGTTTGGTTCAGTAGTTTTCATTTTATAAGCATTTTTCACTTATTATACACTTACTACTAAGTACTTTGACGATATTGTTAACGATACTACAAATTACAAAATTCTAGTGAGCATGTAAGAAAATTATATCATGTATTTTATTAATGAATTTAACTTTAATATTTAAACTATAAAAGAAGGTAAAATCAAAAACTATGTACCTACTAATAAAATACAGAAAAACTTACTAAAAAAAAAATAACCGACTTTTAAAAACAATCACAAAAAAGTATTAAATAGCTTTTCTTCCGAAACTCGGCTGCAAAATTCAATGACATAAAAATAAAACCGACTGACATCTGCCATGCATTGGTACATGGTGGCCATCAAGCACTGGTGCATGGTGGTTACATTATCTTCGAATTTTTGACTAAGACATCCCGATATTTTCCATCATCGATTTGAGAGCAATGGTGATGAAATACACAAAGTAAAATATGTGCTCGTGTTCGACCCCAAGACCCAGACGATATCGATGCTTCCGACAACAAAGGTCGTAAACACCAAAATAGCACTTTTGGTAATCAACGAAAAACAAAAAATAATTTCGTTTTTGGCTTATATCTTTTTAACTTTAAAAGTTATAAAATTGTGTTCTAAACAAGAAATACGTAAAATACGATGGTGTTTCATAATATATTATTGCTATTTATGTCAAAGCCTTATTTTAAAAGTTAGCTTGGACATACACCCCAGACAATTCAAGAAGTTGGTATTTACGACCACTAAAAAATCAATGGAGAACGATTTGTCTAACGGAAGTTAGAAGTATGCACCAGTTTTTAAATACAATAGTTCTGGGTTTGGTTTTAAAAACCATATACTGGAATAAAAATGAGTGTAAACACCACGATCTGATGCGATGGTATGTAACAAACATGGAAATATCTGAAGCAAATCAATGAATTTAAGACTGTAAGTTGAGTTTTCATTACTTGTAATAAAAACACTAAAATAAAACACAAATTGACATAATTAAAAGTTCCACTCAACACACTTCAATGGTTTCTGCTACAATCGACCGTAACCTTCACGAAGACAGTTTTCTTTTAAACTAAATCAAAACATAGACACGTGAGGCCAATAACATCGACAAAATTAATATGAGACGCCCCGCATACCTGCTTTCACCCAAGAAAGTATTGTTGCACCCCTCTTACAGGTCTCAAGTTTGGTTGGTCAGGAATGAGTGAGCGAGCAGGTCAACCTAGAGGAGGTTGTGGGCTGTTTAACCGGACTTTTCTGTGGATGCCTTAAATTACTCTAAGGCCTCCAGCCAGGGGCTTACAACTAAAAAACTACAACTAAGTGACCACACGCTAAGGGCACCCCCTGTGGGGTTCGGACCTCGGCTTAGGGCGTCACTGAGGGAGGACAGCAAGGGACAGGCTGGATCACAATGATATCATTATTTAGGGGCTACTTTAAAGCTAAGGCTCAGCATCACGGGCTGGCTCTTGCAAGGGTCGGGGAGGGCATTGATTCGGATGTCGCGACGGGCGTCCTCGGCGCCGAGAACAGAATGAGGGGATCGATTTGTGCTTGTGTTTCCTGAGCGTACTGGTTTCCCTAATGCTCTCCTGGAGGAGGGTGATGGGGTCATCGGGGGTGACGAGGGTATGCCTTGGTCGGTGAATTTTACTAATACGCGATGGTTCGTATCGGGCGGCCGATGCGATTAGGGGATTGGGGTGCCTAACAGCAGAGTCAAAGAAACGCTTGGAAAGACGTTTCATGAACTAAAGTATGGTGGGGATTTTCAGGTCTAAATGGAGACTGTCATTGCTGACATAGTACGGGGCTCCCGTGACTTTCCTAAGATTTTGAAGGACCTGCATCTTAAAAAGGAGGCGGGGGTAAGAGTGTGCGAAGATGATACCAGCGTATATCATAATGGGACGGATTACAGCGGTATAGAGGCGCATTTTGCATTTAAGCGATAATTTGCTTCTTGCTGTAAGCATGAAATGAAGCCTACTTGCGGCAAAGGCAGCCCGATCTCGAGCTGCAGAGCTTACGTTTTAAAAATGATTGTGGAGTGTAATTACAATTAATTATGTATTCATGTTTTTACGACCGACAGCTGTTTGTACGTTGTATTATACGACCTGCACGGTTATTCGGTTCTAAGAAATATGAGTTATACATACCCTCTTTTCTAAAAAATCTTGATTATACTAGTAAAAATTTTGGGAGTAAAAGTATTTTTTTTAGGCGAATATTTTTTTCACCATTTTAGATTGACGCAGCGCCAAAAATTAAGTAGGGCTGCATTCTTGACTCATTTTCGCCAAAATGGCGTTTACGACATTTGTTGCCGGAAGCATCGATATGTTGATCGAGGCTGGGCGTAACTCCTTTTTGTCCGTAGTGGGGTCACAACATTGATATTTTTTTATCATACCAGTCCACAGCAGCGTAAAAATAAAAATAACTTTCAACCAGCGAAAGTAAACAAGATAAAAGATGATAATAAATACTTTAGGTACTCTCGAATCTATTATTAATTTATTACTATTAATCAATAATGAATGAACACATAATCAATCTCTTTGTTAAACGTTTTCTATTATTTTCGTCAACTGTCTTAAAAAAAATGTTTAATAAAAAATGTTTTGCTTACAAAATGATACAGTCCTCAATTTGGACGCCTTGACACATCGGCCCATTAGCTCAGTTGGTTAGAGCGTCGTGCTAATAACGCGAAGGTCGCGGGTTCGATCCCCTCATGGGCCACAAATCAATTTTGTTTTGTAAAGGTTTCTTCAGTGTAAAAATTGTTTACTTACATATTTTATCTATCTTTGTTTACTTATTTTTCAGACAATGGATTCTGATGCAATATTTCAAGTTGGAGTGATGAAAATATCTTAATTCTGGGACGAATGGGATGAAATATTGACCTGTGTCATAGGTATTATGAGTTCACATTGTGCGAAGAGTGATATAGCTATGTCAATTATAAATAATTGTTATAGTAACGCAGCCATTAATTAAATTCATAATCGAAGCGGTTGTTGAGCGATTGAATTATCCGCTTCGGGCCGCGGTTTAAATCTCCGCACGGAACAAATATTTGTATGATCTACAAGTAGTTGTTCCGGGTGTGGGTGCTTGTATATGTGACTTATTTTAATTGTATGCGCATACGATACAGGAGATTGTAAACGCACCCACGGTAAAGGAGGAATTTCTAGCGTGGGGCAACGTTTATAAAAAAAACGCCCAGAGTGAGGCGTTTTTCTATAAAAATATTTTTTTTTTCATGGGTAGTACAAATATAAATCAATGGGCAACTACATAACCCTTTAACTCCTATAAACACCCGCCTGGGCTTTCTCAATAAAATAAAATACTTGTAGATATCTCTGTAAACATGAAGTGAAAATTGTATACATCTTTTTAGGCGTTCACATACTCCTAAAAAGTGTTTTTTTCAAAACTAAAAAGCTGATATTTCATTTCTTAAACAATTAATCATATTTAGAGTCGAATTTCTACCACTTTATTAGTGCTTACTATTGTGACCCACATTTTCCTTTACTAAATTTTTTGCATTCAATGTTTTACAAAAACAAAAAAAAATACGAGAACACCAGTATCGGGAACAGGGTCCGGGCTGCCGAGAGTCAGGCTTCTTGAGAGAAGAACCTCCTAACAACACGCGCCGTTTCCAGAAGTAAGCATTACCTTCTGAATCAAGCGCTTGATCCAGCCGTTAAGCCTCCTCAGATGTTGTTCGATGATCCACATCTGTATATTCTCATTATCTCTGCAAAATCCCCCCTGCTACGTACAAAAAGCAAATGATGCAAAATTCAGCAATCATGCAAAGACAAAGCTGCGTAGACAGCTCACCTTAACAGGTTTAAACCAGTTTGTTATCTTCTGGCTCCTGAACCTACGACCCTCGAGCCTCCAACAATGAGCAAAATACTGATAATGACTAAAAATAGGCAAGTTGTGTTAGATGGGCATCGAATCCGGAACCCTTGGTGATACTCGTATCTGGTTGCTACGAGTAGAAGTGCAACGCAAACGGCATTCGGAAGAACAGGGTGGATTTTTAATCTGGCAGAGTTTTACAGTCCTCTCCGCTTCACCCAGGGTGGAAAGACTCATTTATTTAAAGAGTTGAGAGTGTTTTAGAGATTAGTTGTTTCCAGCGGTTTCACCCGCTACTCGGCTCCTATTGCTCGTAGCGCGATGTTATACATATAGGCTTTCTCATAAAAGGGCTGTCCAGTAAAAAAATATTTTATTACTTCGAACATTAGTTCCTGAGATTAGCGCGTTCAACTAAATAAACATCAGCTTTATAATATTTGTATAGATTGCAAAAAAAAAAATGAGTCCAAGCCTATAAAAAAACTTCTTCAAATTCCATTACAGATTTTTCTGTAGAGAAATGGAAAACCTTCATTTCACTGTAAAAATAAATGGCCTTATTTTAGACCGGAACCCTAATCTGACCGTGCGAAACTTTTAGGGTAATGTCAAACGAAATAAGGTCGATTTTTTACCGCATTTCGTCCGTCTGATAAGTTAGGTGTTAGGTCATGTTTACTTACATTTTTATCTCGTTTATTATGTACCTATTGAAAATCTGTTACATTATAATATGCCTATAATAAGTACAAAGACATTGTTGTAAAGATATGACAGAGTAAAGCTACGAAAATAAATATGAACGTCGACTATGACGTCATGGAATTTTTTAGTATGTTTTATGTATGTACAGACATGCATCATTACGGTAATGTGGTTACCCCCTCGAAAGCAGAGGTGTTTTCAAAGGGAGTAACCACACCATGACGCTGTCAGTACCTACCTTTGAAACTACAGGAGCATTAGAAAATATCTCATGCATGTAAAGGGTTCACCTACTTTTGTATCGTAGTAGGATCATCAAATGAGTCCTCCCACCTGGGGCGGGCTGAGAGGGACTGTCTGATTTTACTGACTAAATAAAATACGGTCATCATTCAATAGCCCTGTAAGTCTGGAACTTACGGTCACGATTATCTGATAAAACAGTTCCGCGACACAGGATTTACCTGCTGGAATTTTTCATCTGCCCACCCTTTTCTCATCTATGTCAGGGTCTGCTTCCAGTCGATAAATAGATGTAACTAAATCGAATATTTTTTTAGTAATTTAAGTTGGATTAGCTGTCTAGCGAGCTCATCTAAAAGAAACTGGAACTTCTACGCACCGTGAAACTGATGGCCCTGGAATGACCGACATGATGGTGGTCGCGAGCCAGCCGGCCCTGGTGAGGCATCACACCACCAGTGGCATTCCTCAGCTGTCACTGCACTGTGCTTAGTGTGGAACACTTTTTTTTCTTTTTTTTATCGTGGTAAAATCATCAAATGAGTTCTCCTACCCAGGGCAGGGCGGGAGGGACTGTCAGACTTGTACTGACTAAAATCCACGGTGGCCTTTAATAGCCCTTTACGTACCGGGGTCACGGTAATTCGTTAGTCCCGGGACCGAGTGTGGAACACTAGGAGGTGGATACGTAGATTCTACTCACTCATTTAAACTATTAATATTGTGGTTTCATTCCTCTAAATAAAGGACAAGAATAAGCGACAGTTGTCCAACTGTATGGTCAAATAGCTGCAAACGAGACGCTTTAATTTTATTTTCAGACGTAATCAAGACGAGCTCGGCCCATCCAGAAACTAACCTAATAAAGCGTAGCTTAACCTTCAATCGACGGTTTCGACGTACTTAACTACCAGCCTCTTTGACTTCGTAACGTACCAAGTGAATTTCATTTCTTCTTTTTTCAAATTCAATTTTTATTATCACCTTTTCAAAACTACCTGGTATCACAAATGTTGCTTTATAATTTAGCACATCATATTAAAGCAACATTCGATGCTAACAGATAATAGTTTTAGCAAACATAGTACTCGACGGATCCAGTTAACGCTCGGATAACGTGAGTTATTGAATTGATAATAAATACTGATAACTTCGTACATTGTAGCGGTAATTGGGATAAAGGTGTGGAGACCAGGACAGAGGGGAAATTTACATGTTAAAACCATTCTGCAACCACCACTATCTGCACTTCTCAACGCCGTAAATGCGATAGAGTTTTGGTGGAACCTTATTTAATTATAATTTAAGGAATCATCGACACGATGATGAATGAAAGACAGCCGTTCTCTTTGGATTCCCAAATAGCAACAGTAGCAACTGGTCATTCTGCGCAGAGTTTTGAAGCCTGATGTGGTGCCCTTTTTGACCGACTTCAAAAAGGAAGAGGTTCTCAATTTGGACTGTATTTTTTTATTTATATATACCGATTACTCCACACTTTATGGTCCGATTTGTGCGCATGTAAATATTAAAGAGGCAAAGCACCGCTTCTTATTTAATTTAACATCTCATTCCCACATTTCATCATCTGCCTAGCCTTTTCCCAACTATATTGGGGTCGGCTTCCAGTCGAACCAGATGCAGCTGGATATCAGTATTTTACATGGTGCGACTGCCTGTCGGACCTCCACAACCCAGTAACTGGGTAATACAATACCCCATGGTAAGACTGCTCGTCAAACTTAAGAGCTTCTGACTAACAGTAACGACTGTCAAAGATCTACAAATGACAGCCGGGACCAACGGCTTTACGTGCTTTCCGAGGCACGGTGGAAACTCGCTATGATAGATGGTCACCCATCCACAGACCAACCTCGGCAAGCGCGGCTTAACCCGGAAGATCGGCCTGTGCAGCTGTATTTATTTAGCCACGAGCTCCTCATCTCATTCCCACATTTCCGATGCCGTTAATTGCACGATAAACATTAAAACAAACGAACATCAATAAGTCACGTCAATGTTATGTAAATCGTGTGACTGAAGATGTCACAATACCTAGCAATATATTAAGTTATCGGAACTCAGTCATTCGTTATGAGACCTATGACTTAAGACCTATGTGCTAACACCTCTCTAACCTAGTGAGATCAGTAATTATATAGTTATAGAAAGAAATTAAAACAATCTGCCCCTTTCTTTGGGTCTCTGGGTGGAGGGAAGTCGAAAGCGAAAGACTGACTACTATATAGGCCTTTACCGAGCGCGTTTCGTTTCGATACCGATGCGATCTTCTTAATTTATGGATGTCCATAATGTACTTTCTCACTGCCGGCGTCAATCGCATCGCGTTCTGCTTTTACAGAGATCGTGTCGCCAGGACGGACCGCGCTCTATGGGGAAAAGCCTTTAGTTAGATACTGGTCTTATTTAATCAGCATCTATTTATTTCTGGAATGGCTCCAATATATTGGGAAAAAGGCTAAACAGATGACGATGTTATTAATCAATAGTAAGAACATGAAGTTTCTGGCAGTCATTGGCAGCCCTGTTCCAGTCACTGCTGTGTAGTATATAGGCCTCCTCCCTTTTGCACCATGCTTCCTGAGCTGCGAAAGACTAAACCAAGTTAAACGTTGATTGACATATCAGCCGTAGGATGTCTACTGCTGAATAAAGGCCTCCCTTCTTATTTGGGTGGCAAAATCATCAAATGGGTCCTCTTACTAACTTCAAATTCACCCTTATACTTCAATTTCCCTATACGTTTCAGGATCACAGTTATCTTAATAGACACCTCGGTAAGGCGTCCCCTTTGACCGCCACGCCGAAGGATAATTATCCGCAACTTGCATCCATCGGTTGCAAGTTTTACCATGCTTTCGATCAATTGATATGAATTAAGTGGCTTATGTATAACCTTCAAAACAAATTAGGTAAAGTATTCAACAAATAAATTACGTCTAACAGACTTACAATAAACCGCAGCCCTTGATCTTATTTTATTAAGTGTCAGTCGTATGAACGTAAACACTCTAAGTTGTAAATAAAACGACACTTGAAATAGAACCAATTAATCTTAGAATAAACATGTATTTTGTTTACTAGATCACACGAGCGTTTCGTAACAAAACAAACCGACATGCATTTTTGGGTTAGGTTAGGACAAATGCTTCTTTTTTTTGGGCGGTAAATTCGGTCCTCCCGCTATAGCGGAAAGGACGGCAAAATAACCTTGTTCCTTCGGCCCATTTGGCTTTTGCGTTCCACCTTCCAACGCTAGAGTCCACGCCACGACTGAAGGATTGTGAAAAAATTGTAATGCAATTTGACGTAATGAGATAGTGACTAGCGCTGCGTCAAAAAGACTTCAGTCTTGGCGCAGACTGTAGTGGGATCGCTCAGCAGTTACTTCACAATAATTTTTAGACAGCCAAGTCTGACAGCTTCAAGACAATCATCAATAATAAAAGCCCCAATTTAACTTCCTTCTAAAGACTAAATATCTATAATAAAATAATAAAACACTTGCTGACCTAATTCCACAAAAACATCGAACAAAAAATAATCTCTCCTGTATATTTTATTCACGAAACCCCGAAACAATTTTTTCACCCACGCTTGAGCATCGTACTACATAATCGGCAGTACTCTCACCTCGTTTCACCCTCAACACCCCAAAAATAGTCCCCGTGTACGCAAAAACGTGCTTCAAAATTAAACCAGACTATAAATACATCTTGTGTGTCCAATACTATAAATAGCCCGGCCTAAATTAACTTCTATGGGGGGACGAGTGGTTGAACGGGGTAAGTAACCCCATTGGTGGGTGTATTAGGGGTAATAGCTGTTCTTAACTCTTTTGTGACGTCAATTAGTCCTACATTTTTGGTATATAATTAAATCATGCTTCTATTCCCTGTACAGTAGGGTGACATAGTAGACAATTTTTGTGTCATGTAAAGAAAACAAGACTGAGAAAGGAAGACTGTCTTAATTGGAAGTAGCCCACGGGAACAATAGTGGCACAGTGATAATGGCCCCGAAGCCCGAAAGACAGGCATAACTTTGTATAATTTATTTCATCACCACTGCTCTCAAGATGATGAAGGAAAATATTATGATGAATCGATATCTTAAAACCAAAAATTCGAAGGCATGATGTGACATCTATCAAGCAAGGACGATTGGATTTGTAATTTATTGATGTAGTGAACGTGGCTATTGGCATTGTTGCACTTATTCCTATTCTATCCTTTTTTTTTATCGTGGTAATATCATCACATGAGTCCTCCCATCCAGGGCAGAGCGGGAGGGACTGTCAGACTCGTACTGACTAAAATCCACGGTGTCCTTCAATACGCCTTAACGTACCGGGGTCACGGTAATTCGTGAGTCCCGCGACCCTGGCAGGCTTTGGCCCTCTACAGGCCCCGTCACTATGCTGACACTCCTTGAGGCGCGCGTGGAACACAACGCGCCGTCGACCCGGGCATGGTCCTTGGTCGGACAGCGAGTAGCCCATTACTATCCTATTTTAACCTAGCTAAATTATGAAAATTGTTACTTTAATTGAAAAAAAAGTTATTGAGTTAACATTGAAATTCTTTTTCATTTTATTATATTAGTAACATGATGGCCAAGAGAATAACATTTCTACTCTCATACACATAATTGAGGTTGTGTGTTCACAATCGGGTGAGTCAATATATATCTTTTCTTTTTGTAGTAAAAATGTCCTGCGCCTGAGCTCCGAAGTATGATCTAGTAACTGTTTGACCTCGTAGAGCAGAAATATATTTTACTTGCTACGCACTGCTACGAGACGTAGCGGTCTACGAAGTTGGTTAAGTGCTATGATTTTTTTTTTTAAACAGCAGATGTATTCAAAACGTTTTCAACATTTGGTTGAGAACTCTATGTCGTTGTAGTAAGGATTATTTTCATTTATCATGACATCGCGTCATGAGTAAGCGCGCTTACTCTCCCAGCAGTCCCAGCCAAGCCCCTTTAATATCACAAGCCTGCTTAATTCAACTTTGTCTCAGTCAATTCAAACAGCGCCACCCTACAATATTTATATGAGTGATAATGCTATAATTATACTTCTTATCAGTATCATGTACTTCCTGCGTGATTTGGAGAAAACTAGAAGGCAGTGATAACGGTAATTAGCTTTTTAAAAGTGTTTACTTAATGATGTGTAATGATTTTCTTTTTTGGGTTCCGTTACTCAAAAGAGATATCAGGTAGCTTACTATGACGTTTTAAAGCGAGAGTGATTCCAGTGTGGGAACGAGAGTACTAGGCGACTTGTATAGCTCTGTCACTTTCCCACACTGGAATTCGTCTTCACGTCTTGGCAAACCACCAGATCTCTTATAGAATCATTTTGTCCTCTCGTCTTGCCGTCTTTCTCTTGATGACGTTTGCGTAGGAACGCCTGGAGTTATTTAGTTGAAATTAATATAAAAATCTCAGGAATGCATTGTTATAATTTCAGTTTACAATAACTAGCTTAGGTAAAAACTCCGGTCGCGGAACTCACGAATTATCGTGACCCCGGTACGTAAAGGGCTATTGAAGTACACCGTGGATTTTAATCAGTACGAGTCTGACAGTCCCTCCCGCTCTGTCCTGGGTTTGGATTCATGTGATGATTTAACCACGTAAAAAAAAACAAGCTTCGGTAAAAACGCCTTGGGTAGCAGGACTGTCAAAACAAAATACCGTTGCCTTTTGGAACGCAAAGGGCAATCGAATGCACAGGGTGGACTTTTTATCAGTAAAAATCTGATAGTTTTACCTAGGGTGGGAGGACTCATTTGATGATTTTACCTTTCAAATGAAAAGTGAAGACATCTTTTATCATTTTACGTGCAAACAAAGATCTCAAGTATCTTAAGCGCCACGTCAACTGATAAAAAGAAGCATAAATCATTATGTTGCCATGCCAAAAACATAACATCCTCTGAATCATAATCCAAAAAAAAAGTTCTACAAGATACCACACCTAAATAATCAACAAAACAAAAGACCAACATAATAATCCATGTATTGAACGATGCTATTATCTAACAAATAATCAATGTATTGATTTGTTATCAGCACTTATCAGTTATCTTATCAGGGCCCACGTGACGTCGTCAAACGGGTTTAATATACTAAATATGAAAGATATATATTAAGATTATGTATCATGCGGTCGCAGCGTGATGGAAAACTATTGGGAGTTGTTTTTGTAGCGTGACTTTTACCCCCGACTTGATAGCTTGAAGTGGCACTAATAGTGATAAAAAGTACCAGCGTGTAGTGTAGATTTCATGCTTGTGGTTTTAATTTTAGCATATAATGTACCCACTGTGCACAGTCTCTGAGAGGAAGTAGACTGTTGCTACCACGCGTGTCTGGACGGATTGGTGTCTTTCAGATGTCTTCAAATTTTCAGTAGCATGCTGCGATGTTTCGGTCGACGGCGCGTTGTGTTCCACGCGCGCCTCAAGGAGTGTCAGCATAGTGACGGGGCCTGTAGAGAGCCAAAGCCTGCCGGGGAGTCTGATAGTCCCTCCCGCTCTGCCCTGGGTGGGAGGACTAAAAAAAAGCATGCTGCGATGTTGACCTACACTTTTTTTATTGATAAGTGGTGATGAAATAACCCACAAAGTGCCAGTCTGGGTTTCTAAAAAGACACCATATCTCATATATGATGATCAGGTAATGGAACCCAGTGCTTTGCACTCCTCAGCGTAAGGTCCCTGGCTTGTTTTGAAAGCAGTGGTGATTAAATAAATTACACAAAGTAATACAGACTGGGTTCCAATTCAAGGCCTACAAATCGTTTATTGGGGCCCCGTTACTACTGATGAAATGAGGGTGTTAATGCAATTCTGCCTATCTATTCAGCACATAGATAATTATGTTCTTCTTTAGTTCTTGATGTAGTTCTTCTTTACTGGGTTGTGGAGGTAAGATAGGCAGTCGCTCCATGTAAAATAATAACATTTAGCTGCCTCCGGGTCTACTGGAAGCCGACCCCAATATAGTTGGGAAAAAGCTAAGCAAATGATCATCATTAGCCTGGCATAACATAGTTATTTAAGGTGTCTTTCCGTCTACGTGATCTCCATCTTGGCAGGCAGACCAGTTGTCAGGCCACCTCTCCCTGGATACCAACGATAACCCACACCAGGATACAGCCAGCTATCATGCTACGTGCCACATATCGATGCCAGCGTGACAAACGCGTGTCAACCGCTTGATTTCCACGGTCTCGACCGATTAAAAACGATTGTTATGAATATTCTCCTTATCGAGGGAAACGCCCTGCCGATGTTTATGAAGATAATGCTAAGTTATGTGGGAAAGGTCAGATTGTCGAATAAAGTATACTTTACACAATGTATTTAGGTATATTCTGCTCAAAGAGCTGTTAACTAGTTGACGGGGCCCGGGTCGTCGGCGCGTTGTGTTCCACGCGCGCCTCAAGGAGTGTCAGCATAGTGACGGGGCCTGTAGAGGGCCAAAGCCTGCCGGGGTCGCGGGACTCACGAATTACCGTGACCCTGGAACGTAAAGGGCTATTGAAGGACACCGTGGATTTTAGTCAGTACGAGTCTGACAGTCCCTCCTGCTCTTCCCTGGGTGGGATGACTGGCTTGAAAATTGAAAATTTTACCACGTTAAAAAAAAAGCTATCTGACGGGACACCAGCCTGCCATTGACGCGGAACTGTCTCATCCAGTAGCCGTGAGCATAACGTAAAAGGCTATTGAAGGACACCGTGGATTTTAGTCAGTACAAGTCTGACAGTCCCATCCCATCCCACTCTGTGTGGGAGCACTCATTTGATGTTTTTACCAGGATAAAAAAGAAGGTATAGTCAGGAGAATACCAAGGTACTTGGAAATTTAGCAAGATTCAAAGCCCTACCTGTAACCTTCGATTCGTAATGGGGGTGGTAGGCCCCACCAGGGCCGCTTGGCTTGCGACCACCATCTTGTTGGAGTCAGTTTTTGGTAGGCAGGAGTTCTAGTTCCTTCTGAATGAGCTAGCTAATCTTAGGCTTCATCTTTGTTTCTGAGCTAGATACAGGCCAAGTGCAATCCTAATTTAAAATAAAAAAGAACACTCTTCAATTCTTCTGAGTCTTCTGAGTCTAGTCTAGTCCTTTTCCTAACAATAAGGTTGGCTTCCAGGTAAGACATGAGGCAGCTGAATACCAGTATTTTGAATTCAAAATATTGTTATTCCACTGTCGACTCCAGCGACATAATTTACCTTATAAGCCACTATTAGTGTTGTTTTCAATGATTGAAAATATTGCATCATTCAATACATAATTATATTCCTGTTGAATTCGTACGCCATTATAAATATTATTTCACAACTTTTCATTATTTTATTACACGTTGTAACTTTTTTCCTATTAACACATTTTTATGGGATATCTGAATCGTATTGTATTGAACTATTCATCATAAGTTATGAGTAGTAAGGGTGACAATTTCGATTTGATAGGAAAAAATAAGCTTTGCAAACATGGATGGTTGTAATGAAGTTAAAATGTATTTCTTTAATATGGTGTGTTGTTCTGTATGTTCATCGTCAAATGTGTCCTCCCGCCCCGGGGTGGAGCGGGAGGGACTGTCAGACTCGTACTGACTAAAATCCACGGCGTTACTCTTTTCCTACGTTCCAAGATCGCGATTACCTGTTAAGATAGTACCGCGACCCTGGTGTTCACTCCTTGAATGGAGCGGAAGGAACGACAGAGACGTATTTACCACGGTGTCGCGGGACTAACGAATACCGTGATCCCGGAACGAAAAGGGTTATTGAAGGACACTGTCCATTTTAGTCAGTACAAGTTTGACAGTCCCTCCTGCCTGCCCTGGGGACTCATTTGATGATAATATCATATAATAATAATGCATTACTCAGAGCATTAATAATCTGATAGTCCTTGGATGCCACGCTCAGCTAGCGTGCTAACAATTCAGTATATATCTAGGAGTATATATCAAGTGACTAGCAATTTAAACATATCTTGTATATCAATAACAGTATAAAATGACTTTACGAAATAATGTGAAGATACTTAAAATACTCGTAGAAAACAGTGATCATACGTTATTTAGAATCTACAGGCTGTCTTTGTAATTTACTTTTATTTTTTGTTTATTTTTTTGTTGATAAATAGAATTGTTTTTTTTTACTATGTAGATGACAAGCATACGTCCCACCTGATGGTGCGGGGTCACCGTAGCCTATAGACTGCTGCAACACCAGAGATATCGCGAACCGGCAACTTTTTCTCGTCCCTTTTGAGAGTGTGAAGAAAATAGAAGAAACATTGTGCTGGCAGTTGAATGAGGAGAGGTGAAGACATGAAGGTTTTTAGTTTTTATGGTATGATCGAAAAACAAATGTAAAAGAAAAGAATTTTCCAACACGTAACTTGTATCGCATCCCTGAACATGAAACTTCTTTAAGCCTTACTCTTCCAGACAGGAAGAAGAAGGACAGAAGCTACATAGATGGCGAGGCGTCGTCAAGTTGAAAGTAACTTCACGTTGGGGGCATCACGACCCTCTGTAATGAGAAATACGACGCGAAGAGGAGGCTGAACTGGTATCTCAAAACAAAGAACAAAAAATAAATTGCCAATAACAGTGCATAAGACGGGGACGCGGGGTCATACAATGTTTAGGCATACTTAACACAATACTAACGTAGCGCAAGCGCCATCAGGACGTCATTTGCAAACGGCTATTAACAAATGGTGTCCTGTTGGCGCTTGCGCTACGTTAGTATTGTGTTAAGTTTGCCTAAGGTGTGTGTTCCCATCATACCTCGTGTCCCCGTCTTATGCACTGTTCCCCTAGGATCTACTTTGTACCTGTAATTTTTATGGTGTGCATAATAAAGTTTATTCTATCTATCTATCTACATGTGTCACTCTTCGCAAATCTCAAGAACCGCTGAATGAATTCAGCTAACTCATACTCGTGGCTTTGTAAACCAACCCTGTGTATCTGTGAATAGGCGAGGACCTCTGAATTTCATCTAAATAATAATACCATCCAGTCACGTGTACCGATACCAGCTCTCCTTATCAGATAAGCGAGATACCGCCGCTCCCAGACTTGCGCAGGAGTCGTTAATCCCTTGATATCGGAGCACGCATGCGATTGTGTTTTGCGGCTGATCGGCTGTAGGTATTTTAGATAGGTACCTAGGAAATGTAGGTTTTTATAGTCATTAACCTTGGGGTGTTGTCTTTTGTACATATTTAGAAATAATTGAGGAAAAACACGTAATTAAAAACAGTCAGCAAAACAGTTAGGTATGCATGCAACAATTTTCATACCTACGGTTTTCCAATGTTGTGTTGTAAGTTTAATTATATCTGCATACCACACTCTTCACTGCACCGCTAATAAGTGCATACATACAGCATATGACATAGATATAGTACAAAGGAAAACTGAAATTTGCTTCCTGAATGCCTATTTTGCTGAATGTTCATTTTGATAATTAAAAGGTTTAAACTTAATAATCAGATGATTATCTAGTTTAAAAGATGAAAAAAAATGCATCATTAATATTTGAAGGGGGTATAGAACGCCCAGGAACACAGAACAAAAAAGTTAGAATGAACCTAAAATCGATAATCCTTGTTCTCATTAATTGTACATCTAAAAACTTCACAGACAGACGGAAATCTGACAACCAGTCTTACCAAGAAGTATTGTGTTACCCAGTAACTGGGTTGCGGAGGTTAATCTGAAAAGAATAACGAAGGACTATAAAAAAAGGTTATTTTGCCTAATTTTGTCAGCCTGTATTTTAGTAAAGATTTGAACACATCCTCTATAACTTGGTAAGATAGCAAATCAGTAAATATTATCATGTTCAAATGTCTTTGAAACAAAAACTACTTTTGACTAGAACCTTCTTTATCTCAAAAAATGTTTCGTTCAGTATCAAGTGATATCAGTGATAAATTTATTGACATTGTTACGTCAAACTTTATTGTATGGAACCGTACGATTGTACGTAGGTACTTCTGATTGATAAAAAGTTGAAGTATGAATTCGTGGGAAAATATTTAATTGAATCACTGATTGGACAATTGACAGTCAGATATCACGCATGTGAAGGTATTCCAACATTAGGCACCTGACACCTCCGTTAAATTTTGATAGGTGCCATATGTGGAGTAGTTAAGGTGCCATTCGGTCAGGTGCTATTTGAGCGCGTGCCCAATGCAGTAGGACACATCGCTAGAATAGTCAAATCAAAGCATTTACTTCAAACTAGCTTCCGCCCGCGACTCCGTCCGCGCGGATGTCGGTCTTCGCGTGGATAGTTTATTTCCCCATTTTGAGTAACTCTGACAATGACATCTTATAAATATTACGGCGCTGAATCCACTGCGGGTAATGCAACGTGTGTTCGCGGTTCTACAGAACAACGTCTATGAATAAAACTGAAAAATAAGATTTTTTTTTCAACGTATTTTTCCAGGATAAAAAGTATCCTATGTTATGCCCAGGATAATAAGGAATAATTATACCAAGTTTCATCGTAATCGAACCGTTAGTTTTCACGTGATGCCTGCACAAACAGACAGACAGACAGACAGACAGACAAAAATTTTTTTAATCATATAGGTATTTGGGTTTGGTATCGATCCAGCAACACCTCCCGCTATTTATTTTTTCAATATTTTCAATGTACAGAAATGACCCTTCTACAGATTTATTATATGTATTTATTTCAAATAGGCCAGTTACAAGCACTTTTGCCTAGACGAGCCATAATTATTTATTTAATATTTATTTATTTATTTTTATTCCGCGGGACTGTCTTAATACGGCACCACGACCGTGGAACACAAAGGGCAATTGAATGAACTGGATGGTTTCTGGTCAGTCAAAGTCAAGGTCTGTTTTGTTGATTTTCCATTCCAAAGAAAGGGTTAGATATTGCGTAATATAAAAACCCACGTATAGCCAATTATGTTTAAGTCTCATGAAATAAAGGGCGGGCCTCATGAAACCATTATGAAAACCACAGAATACAATAACAACAATTATTTATTCAGTGGCGGATTTACAAATTTGCCGCTAGTAGGCTATTCAATTTTTGCCGCCCCTTTTTTTTGAATTTAGTAACTTTTACTAAAAGTTATTAAATTTTAATATTGAAACGCTATTGGAATATTTTTAAAATTCATGATCGCATAAGTATCTATATTTTACAGTGCGTTTTGTCATCTTTTATATACGGATTACGAACGTAATGTGTATATACATATAATTATAAGTTTTTTATTTATTATTTGGGCTAAATTTGCCGCCCCTCAAAATCTGCCGCCCTAGGCTCCAGCCTACTTAGCCTATTGGTAAATCCGCCACTGTATTTATTGTTATTGTATTTTGTGGTTTATTGTAAATAAACATCCAATAAACAGATTTATTTACTCGTTCTTAACAAAACATCTCTGTAGCCATAATATTCTCGGCACAGAGCAAAGGGCCTCGCCTACGTGACAAAAGCGTCGTGCGCCGCACAGCACGCTCGCATAACTTCGCATTTTGATAAAAAAATAAACAACAGACTGCGTGCCGTGCGGAAACAAAACAGAACCGAGGAAAATTTGGAAGTTTTTTTTAATAATCCCTAAGTCCTTACTTAGTCATTGAAGATTTTTTTTTATCATATTAATTTATTTTTGAAAAAAGAAATGAATATTTAAAAAATATGGTTTTAAGTGGTTTTTCACTATACAGGAGAAATTTTTAGTGCGGGGCAGTTTTATTTTTAAAAAAATGTTCCTTGTTTGTAAAATAACTTCGCTATAAAATAAAGTGTAAGAATTTACCGTGTTTTGAATATCAACGAGTTTGATTCTTGGCAAGGGACATTGATTATCAAAAAATGTAAAAATTCTTTTAGTATATTTCTTTGAGTATAATTCGTAATTTCTAATAGTTTACGATTTTCACGCCAAGTTGGAAAATTCACCCTGTATAACAAGTAAAATGGGGTAAGGGCAGGAAGATAATGTTGATGATGATAAAAACTCATCCCGGATCTTCAATTTGCTACCTACATTTGAGTAGGTACATTATAATTCCATAAAATGACATCATAAAAAAGCATGTACAAATTATCAAATTATTAAGGAAGGAAAATTAAAAATATACTGGTCATGATAAAAACATGAATCATAAAATGAAAAAATCACACGGTAGAAACGATAATTAATGAATCACTTTCATACTATCTTAGATATTTTAATGGTTCGTTAATAAAAGTGGATATGATTCAATTTCCGTTATTGAATGGGAAGTAAAGAAGACAGGTCAAGATGACTGGAAAAAAAAAGAATAATTAGTCCATTTTTAGTCTGTCAAAACATACATATTTGACCCGTACTTATTAGTTTGTTGCATAAGCCAAAATTAACTTAGATACGACGCTTTTAAAATCCGTAATACGTCACTCCTAGGTATATTTCTCACTAGTTCTGACGTCACGAACCCCCATTTGCGAGTTTTGATGAGTTTTAGATCTGTCAATATTCATCAATGAAACCATTAAATACGTGTCCTTTATATTTCAAAATTAGATTTGTTATCATGTCTATTGCCCATATTTTGCATATTTTTTTTTTAAGAAATTAAAACTGAATAATAAGAAAAACTGTTACTATAGTACCACCTCACTTATATTAAGTGAAGTAATATTTACCCCATGTATTGAATGCTTCTAAAACATCGCTTGAAACATGTATGTTGTCATAGGAACAGGACACAACTCAATTGACGTCCCTGTGAAGTTTTGACGTCACATTAATACTAACTATGACATACGTTGACGGCACGGTTAGCGCAGTGGGTGAGCGATTGGACTGCTGCGCTGCGTGTCGCGGGTTCGATTCCCGCACGGAGCAAATATTTGTATGATCTACAAGTAGTTGTTTCGGGTCTAGGCGTATGTGTATATGGGTTTATAAGTTTGTAAACGCACCCACGACACAGGAGAAATTCCTAGTGTGATGAAACGTTTAAAAAAAAAAACGCAAGAACCACAAAAAGGTGAATCATTCTTTAAAGTAAAACACCAGTATAACTTTGAAAAACGAGGCTAGGTAGACGCCTGAAAGTCTGACAATCAGTCCTGATACCGCTTGGTATCATATTAAGTTCCAATACCAACACTCTACGTGAAACAACTATATATCTGATCTTCCAAACCCAGTTATGATGTGGTCCATGGTCGGACAGCGAGGGCCTAGGTTATTACCTAGGCCCTCGCTGTCCGACCCTGGACCATGCCCGGGTCGACGGCGCGTTGTGTTCCACGCGCGCCTCTAAGAGTGTCAGCATTATGACGGGGGGGCCTTCAGAGGGCCAAAGTCAGCCCGGGACGCTAGACTCACGAATCACCGTGACCCCGGAACGTAAAAGGCTATTGAAGGAAACCGTGGATTTTAGTCAGTACCATATTGACAGTCCGTCCCGCTCTGCCCTGGGTGGGAGGACTGATTTTACCACGCTAAAAAAAAAGGAAAATAATGTGCGAGTCGGACTCGCCCACGAAAGGTTCCATTCAATTATCTATAAAAACGGCAAAAAATCTGTTTTTATTATCATTATTTTATTATATTTTTTAGTGTCTGTTGTTATGCGGCAACAGATTATTGAAAATGTCGACTATCTAACTGTTACGGTTCTATAAATACAGCCTGGTGACAGACGGACAGACAGATAGACGAACGGACAGCGGAGTCTTAGTAATTAGGTCCCGTTTTACACTTTAGGTACGGAACCCTGAAAATGACGCTCAGTTTTCCTCCTAAACGTATCTTATCGAGTGACGTGGGCTCTGTCATGTTCGTCGGTATGACGCGCCCATCGTCAGCGCATGACGAGCACATGACGAAGAAGGGATATAATTATACATACATCTTTGTCATCATTGGTCATTGACTGACACAGTTCCAAAATAAATTGTGCGAAGATTTTACGGTTTTAAATAAAACGTTTCTTTTTTTACCCGTTGTTGTTCGTTTGTTACTTGCAATTATGGAGTATTAACCTACTAGCTTCTGCCCCCGACTTATCGCGTCACATTCTACCGTCCGAACGCGTTTTTACTTTTTTCCGACTTATTAGAAGAAATTTGCGATACCTCAAGTAATATGAATCTGATATTATAAATATTATTTATATAAAAACAAATAAAGTTGAATCATGGAACTCATTTGACACGTGAAACGTAAATATTTAGGTCGCCATTTTGCAGTAATTTTTCGCTGAAGCTGTTTGTCAATACTGTCATTCGAATTTCTTAATATTCTATTCATTTAAGTCTTTCAAAAGTTGCGGACCCCTAAATGTGTGTTTACTTTATAGATTCTCGTGGCGTGAACTACACTTGCGAGTAAAAGCATGAAATCACTTACCCCGGTTCCAGCCGATTTTAAGTACTTAATAACTAGTTAAGAAAAATAAAAAAATGGTACCATTTTAAAGGTTTAAATGTTAACTATTAATTGATATAAAAATTCATTCAAATCACGCCATTACTTAAGGAGCCATCCCGGATCAATTCCAAGTTCCATACATTTGCTTGCTAGTGTAAAATATGGCTTTTAGTCATTAGAAAGGGACAGTTTACTCCTCACCGTTTACCAAAAACATTCACAGAACCTGAAACGTTTAACAACCACAACCTTCAAACAGGAATTATAATACGTGGGCATAATAATACAAAAACTTTTCCGAAAGACTCCCACGGAACAAAATTAGAAATCTAAATATAATATTTTATAAATAAAGCCATTGTTACAAAAGTGGCAGCGGAAAATGAATATTATCCTACACAGAGCTTGAGAATACTTTGACATTTCCCTTGCGGGTACCAAAAAGTTAAATCAGCCTTATTTTCTGACATTATCACTGAAATGGTAGTCTTCTACCTATAGACCACCGCCCACACCATTTTACATTCGCTATAAACTTATCATGTTGCCGTTTATCACCAGGGGCTTAAGCAGAGATGAGCCTAATTGTTTCAATCCCACGGCACTATTCCCAAACTACTGCAACTGTTGAAAGCCTTGCCTTTTCACATTAGGCTCGGCTTCCAGTGTAACCGGACAGAAAGGTGTGCCTTGAAGTACACCCACATTTTGCCAGCTTTACGTCTCACGTAATATGGTGTGAGCCTATTGCCAACCGGCTACGGAACCTAAACTCCGTGACTGCTATTGTGGAACTAAATTAAAGACATAGTTTATTATCAATACACCGGACCAGGGGCACAATTTAAAACTACCATCTACTTGCAAGGTTATTGTCAATAAAAATGTGTTGAAGGATACTGTTTTTTTGTTTCACGTCCTTGAAAAGTCTATCAATATCTTAAACTATACGTTTCAACTAAGCAATGATGATCTTGCCGCCATTATGTGACGACAATTGCGTTTAACATTAAACTACTAATTACCGTTAAAATTGTACTAATATTATTTTCATTATAATGATTCTTGTTTATTTTAAAGCGTGTAAATATAATAAAATCGCATAGGACATTATTTTCTTAGATGAAACGCAATAGTACACAGTTCTGAACCTTCCCCATAATCTATAAAATTCGCAAAAACAAAGTAAATTCTACGAAAGCGAAACAAAACAAATGTCCGTCGCCCGGCGTTCGCTTGTTCATGAACGAAGCCCGTTGGTTCAAGTGCAGGGGTGTAGGATCGATGCAGCAAGTTCAAGGCTGCACCCCTGGCATAGCGAACAACCCCTCGCACCCCTACACCCCGCAGGCAGCCAGTGACGTCAACACCATTCATGCTCATAGCGGATCGATAGAACCAACGAGAGGTGTGGTAGGGCTCAAGTTAAGAAAGAAAGAAAGGAAATAACTTTATTTGGTAAGCCTTAGGCACACAATTTTATCACGAGAATACAATGGAAAAGGAAGAATAAGTACCGTATGCCTCACGGCTGTGCCAAATAGGCTCAGTTCCGCATAAACCCGGGCCACAGGGTGCCTGACGGTGGTTTTTAACTGAGCCTTGTGGTAAAAGCTCAAGGAATATTTGTATTTCTAACTCTGAGAAGCCCGGATTGGCTACGTCCCATAAGCCAAAGGCCACAAGCGCCTTTAAAAGCTGTCAGCAAACTGTCAAACCAAAACCAAACGCCTGCTGGGATTACGGGACCGTTTTAAAAGTATACCGAAGGAACAGGCTAACCTTTCGGTCGGTAAAAGTTTGACAGTCGCTTCCGCTCCACATAATCGGGAGGAATAATTTAAAAAAAAATTCTTCAATTGGGCTGTTATGAACACAATACATAGAAATACAAAGTCTTGTATCGATGCATAATATTTAGAGAGATATGACCAGCTACCTAAACACACTGACTGACTGCGTAAGATTGATTACAAACTGTTATTATTATTGAGACAAACGAGTAGTAATAATTTATAATTTGTGGTAAAAAGTGGTAGGTTGTAACTTTGCATAAAACGCTCAACGCTCATCGCATGAGGATACTAAGCTCCTTGCAATAATAATAACACTGAATTTCAGACAGGGAATGAAAAAAGGTACAACTTGGTCAATTAAAATTATTGGAATCTTTTCTTTTTTATGTTGGTATAAAGATTTTAGCTTGATTGTATATTTCAGTATTTCATTCAGTTAGTTTGTTTCACTTGGCTACGATAATACGTAGTTACAATAACACTTACTCAATGATATTTTTCATTGGTATAACCTTATTTTTTAGGGTGTTAAATCATCAACTGAGTCCTCCCACCCTGGGTGGAGCGGGAAGGACCGTCAGTCTTTTCTCTGACTAAAAGTCCAACCTGTTTCGGTTGCCCTTTGCATTTCAGGGCTACGGAATCCTTCTGAGACTGAGACGAGTGGCAATATCAGGGCCCAGTAAGTTTGCTAAGCTCCTGACAAGCACGTGGAGCACGAAGCGACGTCGTCCCTTAGTCCGTCAATGAAGATACGGGCACTTACGAAAGCAACTCATAACTTAAGTGAACCCTGCTCCGGAACTGAAGAGACATTCAGTCTCTTACGGGCTAAAATCCACTCTGTTCTTTCAGTCTACCTTCGCGGGGTCATTGTTAACTTAGCTGACGGTCCCGCCACAAATGACACGCCTTTTTGGGCATCCGGTTAAATTAGCCTCGCAGGCATGTGGACAGCGACTAATGGGCGACACGTCGTCCAATCATGGACCATGCCCGGGTCGACGGCACGTCGTGTTCCACGCGCGACTCAAATAACTGTCAGCAATATGACGGGGCCAAAGCGTGCCGGGGTCGTGGGACTGACTCATCAAGGAACCGTGACTCTGGAACGTAAATGGCTACTGAAGGAACACTGTGGATTTTAGTCAGTACGAAACGAACAATCCTTCCCGTCCCGCCCTAGATGGGAGTACTCATTTGATGATTTAACCACGTAAAAAATAGTTTACATTAGCGTGAGGGCTCAGGGTAGGTACTATTATTTATTACAACGCACGTGACCTTATGGAGAAATTACCTTGACCTTTATGGGGAGCTGAATAAGACTGCATCGGCAAACTGCGTTCAAGTTCACCCGGCGTCGGATGACGTTTTTTCAGCGGAAAATCGTCTGGAAAAGGGCAAAGTGCGCCTGCTGGCTCGGCTCCCGGCAGGTCTGCCACCTCCCCCCCCCAGGGGTTGGGGTTCATCCGCTTGCGTCAGTCTCTAGTTCAGGGTTGAAATCATTTTGATATTGCTTGCACGTGCAGATATGTGCCTTTTATTTTTTCAGTTTCACTTGTCTCATTGTCTGTCCGTCTTCAAACTTGTAAATTTTTAACTGATTACAAAAAAATAAGGTTCTCAGTTTGACCCGTATGTTTGTATGTCCGCGATTATCTCGCGTTTGACTGAACCGATTCTGATGCGAATGACAGTCCCTCCCGCTCAGCCCTGGGTGGGAGGACTCATTTGATGATTATACCACGCTAAAAAAAAATAAGCGTAACAAGTCATGCAGGTTAAATAAAACCTTGTACTAAAAACTTTGGCCAAGGTAAATAGGACTTCGGCTCAGCATTATGTCAAATGGCAATACCAAGCTACCAACTGGCGCTCATATTCCAATTTTAAATTTTGACTCAAGTGTAAGGTAACCTTAAAGGTCACACCTTACAAGAATCTTCATAAGTTCAACGGAAAATTCCGATATATTGTTGCCATCGAGACTGGCGCTAATTGGCAGTTCCTAATCTCCAATTTCGAACTTAATGAAGCCTATATCAAATTGGAATTTTTTTGAATAAGTGATAGGAATTTAATAGACTCGTTTTACTTGCCAATCACGATTCACTTGTTATTTATTTTCTAAATTCTTCTTTATTTTTTAATGTTGTCCCACACTATTAATTTCTCCTGTACGAGTATGGTGGGTGCGTTTACAAACATATAAACTCACAAACACAAACGCCCATTTTTTTTTAGCGTGGTAAAATCTTCAAATGAGTCCTCCCACCCAGGGCAGGGCGGGAGGGACTGTCAGACTTGTACTGACTAAAATCCACGGTGTCCTTCAATAGTCCTTTACGTACCGGGGTCACGGTAATTCGTTAGTCCTGCGACCTCGGCAGGCTTTAACCCTCTACAGGCCCCGTCACTATGCTGACACTCTTTGAGGCGCGCGTGGAACACAACGCGCCGTCAACCCGGGCATGGTCCATGGTCGGACAGCGAGTTGACACAAACGCCCATAACAACTACTTGTAGATCATACAAATATTTTCTCCGTGCGGGAATCAAACCCGCGACACGCAACGCAGCAGTCCAATCGCTCAGCCACTGCACTAATCGTGCCGTTTTCTTCAACATGTACTTACATAATATAATATGTTTTTTTTAACGTGGTATAATTATCAAATGAGTCCTCCTACTCCAGGCGGGGTGGGAGGAACTGTCAGATTTATACTGACTAAAATCCACATGATGATATGTGATACTTCAATAGCCCTTTACGTTCCAGGGTCACGGTTACCTGATGAGGTAGTCCCGCGCAACCGGTAGACATATAATATGCTTAGTGACAGGAGCGGTTCTCTTATACATTCATTTCAAAATGATTATGATGTTGTTATAGTAAGCACGTTTCGATAAAATGCAAAAATAAGAACATAATTAATCTACTGAACATTAAAACATAAACTAAACTCACGCCAGTTTTCCATGAAATTACAGAATGCTACGAATCCTTACATACTCCTTCTGCCTCGTACACATTCATACATCTGGCCACCTGGCCACGCCAAACGCCCCGGTTGCGAGTACTGCGGACCAGACCATTTTTTTTTTTAAATATTTACTAACTAAGAAGTATGAAGAAGCTTAAATAAATATTTACAGCTAATAAAAAATTACGACAATGAGAGACTTAGGTGTCAAAATACTCCTCCACATCGCTGTTATCCGGAAACGTGCCCGAAAGACGGTGAATGGCAATGTTTATTTTATGATCAAAGTAAGAGCCAGCCCGCAGCCAGGGAGAGATTTCCTTAAAACGGACTTTCTTTATTTTTTAACTAGCACTTTTCCCGCGACTTCGTCCGCGTGGGTTACGTACTTTCCTTATTCCCCCTTTTCACCCCCTTAAAGGTTAAATTTCCAAAAACCCCTTCTTAGTGCTCCCCTACATTATAATAGGAAGCCGTGTGCAAAATTTCACATTCCTAGCCCCAGTAGTTTCGGCTGTACATTGATATGTCAGTCAGTCAGTTCTCCTTTTATATATATAGATAGATAGTAAGTAACATACAGTCTGCTTCCAATGTGAAGTGGGTGTTAAGATCATGACGTCTTCAGTCACCTTTAGGATACCGGCAGAAACTGATAATTTGTTTTTTCAGTGTTCCTGAAACTATGGGCCACATTATCGCCTACGCGTCTTGTTTTTTGCTCGCTTGAACTATTGGACAGTTATAGGGTGGGTGGGATCAACCTCGTAGCGGTTCACACCGGGCACAACAGGCTACCTGGAACCTGCGGAAATGTCTTGGAAGACCTCACCAGGCTCACCTGACTCGCGATCATCATTCTTTCGGAGCCAGCGCAAATAATTATACTGAGTTCAGCCAGTGCACGGGAGTTCCAGATCTTTCTACGAGTAGGTAAGCTCACTTTATTTTAGGTCACATCTTTGCTTCTGAACTAAATTGAAGCCAAGAGAAAACCTACTGCTAAATTCAGAGCTCAAGTCTGGACTGGAGAATTGTTTCCCTTACATTTCCCGTTAAAAAAGTAAATATTATTGAATAGTTAAGAATCTAAAACAAAACATGACGCTGGGCTAGTTCAAATCACTGGTATTATGCATAGTCGGGAAAACTCTTGTGTCTACAATTTAGAGTGGTATGTTTTGCTTGTAGGACAGTGAAAGCTATAAGATGTTAGCGGAATATGAGCCACAGAGCCTCGTTACAGATATCGTTCACTGCGGGCTATGATGCTTAAAAATGCTATTAGAAAATGATCATCTATGGATTGCTTGTGATGCCTTTTTAGGTTGATTTTGTTTGTGGGTATATTTAAAAACTTAGTTCATTCTTCACTCCAGTCAACATATAAAAAGTTCATAATTTCGCCAATGATTTAGGTCCAAGTCTTTACTGCTATTGTTTTTATTTCAGCAAATTGTCACAGTGTCTTTATGTATCCAAAAAATGATTTGAACAAGGCACGAACTGAATCTCATAACACTGCCAAATTCTTCCAAAATCAGCCGACTATGTTTACATCCGAAGCGAATGAATCCCGCGCCTCGCTCACACTACACCACCGTCCTACCTCCACGCCCTGCTTCACTGGGAGCCGTGTGGGCGTCTGACGTCATTCACCCCCCTCTACGCTTCGACCCCTCGTCTCACCCCTCGCCCCCTTCGCCCCCTTCAACTTGACATTCGGCCGGCTGTATCGATTCGCAAGACTCCGCAATGCCGAGGCCGCCACTGTTTACATTTCTACGCAATTTGTGAATGAAGCTAGGAGTTAATACTCTGTTTTAGTGCGGGGGTGATAGAAGTGATAAGGCTTCACATAACGTAGCACCACACCTGTACTATATATGCCCAAAAGTTAGGCGGACGTATAACTTTGGTACACCCACATTTGCCCTTTCCAAGACGAGCTTCCGCTGGGGACGTCATTGGATACTCCGGGAAATTGAACGTAGTTTTCAGATGCATTTATTATATGGTAAGTAGAGGTATAGTGTACTATGTGGAGCTCTGACACAGGCAGAAAGCGTCGGAGCAGACCTCGTAGAAGATGGCGGGAGGAGCTAGATAAAACAAGCGGCTCACATTAGCCCTGGATCGAGTTAGTTTGAAGTCATGGGACGAGGGTTTGGCCCACTAGTGGGTTGACACTACTGTACTGTAATGCTTACTGTACATTCCACTTTAGCCAGTCAATGAGGAAGAGCCTATTTCCATCAATGGGGCATACATAAAGACTTTAGACTGCTATTAGTAATTCCTGAGTTTTAGACGGCCAGAATTAACTGGCACTTACCGCACTTTTAAAGGTCCTATAGAACTTTTATATTACTAGTTTGTGCGCCAAAAAAGTTCGCCATTCATAATTGACCAAGGCTACGCAGTCTAGCTCCGGTTTAGGGAGGATTTTTTTTTCCGTAAAATTACAAAAACCTTTTCCAGTTCTTTCCCTGGCTTTTACCATGGCCAGAGCGTAGGTGGTGTCAATACAATATGGCAGAATAAGTACCTATTGTTTAAATAGCACTACATAGTTTAAAACAAAGTCGCTTCCAGCTGTCTGTCTGTCCCTATGTATGCTTAGATCTTTAAAACTACGCAACAGTTTTTATGCGGTTTTTATAATAGATAGAGTGATTTAAGAGGAAGGTTTATATGTATATAATATTCATAATGATTTTATTAAACACAGTGACGACTAGTATTTCTTATTTTAAACTAACTTACCGACCAGTCTTACTAAAGGGTATCGTATTACCCAGATACTGGTTGGGAGGTTGTGGAGGTCCGATAAGCAGTCGCTCCATGTAAAATACTGATATTCAAAATACTGGCATCCACTTTGACAGGAAGCCGGCCCTAATACAGTTTTTTTTTATCGTCGTAAAGTCATCAAATGAGTCCTCCCACCCAGGGCACAGCGGGAGGGACTGTCAGACTCGTACTAACTAAAATCCACGGTGTCCTTCAATAGCCCTTTACGTTCCAGGGTCACGGTAATTCGTACAGTCCCGCGACCTTTGCTGACACTCATTGAGGCGCGCGTGGAACACACGCGCCGTCGACCCGGGCATGGTCCATGGTCGGACAGCGAGTTGCCCATTACTCGCCGCTCGCATGCCTGCGTCTACGGTGGCCGGAGATCGTCTGGCGACGTCCGACGCCGTGGGCGTCTACCACTGCGGCTGGGGTGGAGGGAGGACGCTGTCCTCTCCCTCATGCGGCCCGCCTCCTCCTTCACGAGCATGACTGTTTCGCAGGAGGCGATCGCTTTCCACTCCGTCTCGCCCCGCAGCATGCCCTTGAACAATGCCGGGCGCGAGAGGTCTTTGCCTATCGCCGACGTGAGGACACGGCGGTGCTCTGCCCAAGCGGGGCAGTCCTGCACCGTATGCTCCACCGTGTCCTCCGGACGGTCCTCGCAGTGGTGACACCCAGGCGTTTCTTCCCTCCCTATCAGACACAGGAACCTCCCGAAACTTCCGTGTCTGGTGAGGACCTGCGTCATGCGGTAGGCCAGGACGCAGTGACGCCTATCCAGCCACTCCTCAAAGAGGGGTCTTACCGCCGCGATTGCGGCGTGCCCGGACCCTAATACAGTTAGGAAAAGGCAACGCAGATGATGTATGAAACATGTTTATTCCAAAATGATCCCATATTTTATTTTATGATAGGTTCGCATTTGACCACCATCTTGCCTAATAAACAATGATGTGGTTGACGTTGAAGCGCGCTTGCCTAGAAATAACCTGTTCACTCTTGATACTGACGCTTCCCGTGACCTAAGAGCTGACTTTTACCTTGGTCAGTGGCGCTAAGCATTGCCATTCAAAGAGGCAACGCCGCTAGTCTCTTGGGCACATTATTACCAGCTGACAGCGTTGAGGATGAATTTTACGATGCTCTATAATAGTTTAGTTTAGCTTTATTTTATTTGAGTATTTTATATTTCTACAGATAATTGGCTATTTGACTGAAAAATTCTAATTAGTCCGTCACTTAGATTTATCATAAAATATTCGACCCGTATTTCTTCTTTTGTTTCGTAAATCAAAATTGACTGAGATACGATGCTTTCAAAATTGGCAGTACGTCACAATTTAGTACAATTTCTATTGAATTCTGACGTTACGAGACCCCACTCTCGATTTTGGATGCGTTGTATTTTGGTGAATATTCATTGATTTTAACTCTAAATGACGGACTAATTATATTTGTAATTTATAGCTACTGTCAAATAGTCAATACTGTTTTAAGTAAGTATGTGTAGATGTCTGGTGGAATCTCGATATAACCTCAATTGACAGCTCTGGCCATCCCTCGAGGGTTGACTGCCGTCATGCCCGCCCCTATAAGGATAAAATGACCTCGAGCTAGTGACGTCAGAAACGACCTCAAATGCGTGGGAACGGTACTGTTATGTTTTATACTTAAACTAGCGACCCGCCCCGGCTCCGCACGGGTGCAATCTCTACTATATTATGCATGTTATTACATTCAAACCTGCCTCTTGAATCACACTATCTATTAAAAAAAAACCGCATCAAAATCTGTTGCGTAGTTTTAAAGATCTAAGCATACTAATAGGGACCGACAGCGGGAAGCGACTTTGTTTTATACTATGTTGATAGATTTTGCCCAAATTTGATTGGATATTCAGTCCTCTAAATTCCTTTTATTAAATACATCTAGCTGTCCATGAGAACTTCGCACTACTATTAAATAAATAATAAAAATGTACGACTGGCGACGGCTTAATGAAGGTTTAAAAATGCCTAAAACACTTTTTTACAAGCTTTTATTTAACTTGCAATGTTTGTATGTTTGTTTAGATCAAATCTTGCAAGTCAAATTAGAATCACTTCTAATTACTCAATCGATCTGAAACTTGGTATTAATATGGAACCCCGATGACAATGCAATAATATGGTGACAGCGACCTGGTGGTGCAGCCAGGATCGTCTGCTCACGAGAGAACTCCTCAATGGTTAATAGTACACAACTAAAACTTGAAATATATATGAAAACTCGGTAACAATGCAATAATATGATAAGTGCGATCTGGTGGTGCAGCCAGGATCGTCTGCTCACGAGAGAACTCCTCAATGGTTAATAGTACACAACTAAAACTTGAAATATATATGGAAACCCGGTAACAATGCAATAATATGATAAGTGCGATCTGGTGGTGCAGCCAGGATCGTCTGCTCACGAGAGAACTCCTCAATGGTTAATAGTACACAACTAAAACTTGAAATATATATGGAAACCCGATAACAATGCTATAATATGATGCGTGAGGCAGAGGACAGCGTCCTCCCTCCACCCCAGCCGCAGTGGTAGACGCCCACGGCGTCAGACGTCGCCAGACGATCTCCGGCCACCGTAGGCGCGGGCATGCGGGCAGCGAGTAATGGGCGACTCGCTGTCCAACCATGGACCATGCCCGGGTCTACGGCGCGTTGTGTTCCACGCGCGCCTCAAAGAGTTTCAGCATAGTGACGGGGCCTGTAGAGGGCCATAGCCTGCCGGAGTCGCGGGACTAACGGATTACCGTGACCCCGGTACGTAAAGGGCTATTGAAGGACACCGTGGATTTTAGTCAGTACAAGTCTGACAGTCCCTCCCGCCCTGCCCTGGGTGGGAGGACTTATTTGATGATATCATCACGATAGAAAAAAAAAACTATTTTGTCGTCTATTTGGGCTCAAAGCTCTTCGCTGCTGGCCAAGCATACGTGGCCTTAAGTAGAGTCAAATCGCTAGAAGGTCTCCTTATTGAAGAACTTGACTGTACGAAATTAACAGGTAAACGACCATGCAACAATGACACACTAAATGAAATGGAAAGACTGCGAAATATGTCCAACGAAAACTAAAAATTTAAAAATAAAATAACAGTTAAAAAAACAATTTTAAAAACAAGCTTTTATTTAAATGCTCTAAAAAGGACAAAATAAACTTTAAATTAAATCAAACATATAACTTAAGTATAATATAAAAGCTTGTCGCGAGATATACTTGTCACAAACAAAACAAACAAATAATTCAACGACAAAATGTATGTATCATAACATACTTTACAAAGGTAAATCTCGCGACAAGCTTTTATATTATACTTAAGTTATATGTTTGATTTAATTTAAAGTTTATTTTGTCCTTTTTAGAGCATTTAAATAAAAGCTTGTTTTTAAAATTGTTTTTTTAACTGTTATTTTTTTTTAAACCAAAAAAATCATTGAGGAAGTATTGAGCATATTTTCAGCGTGCTCTCCTAGTATAAAACTGACCTCTCATTGTACGGACAGCCTATACAATGCGAGATTAACTTATACTGGAACATTGCTACAAAATAATAGACGAGCCATCAACGTTACTGTGAGGGTTCCGCCCATCAATTTTGGTGTAAATTATCACGTGTCACAAGCGCGCGACAAATAAAAACTGTTTAAAAATAAACGTGTTTAAAAAATGATAACTTTCAATAGTTTCTCGAAAAAAATACATTCAATAATTTTCGTTAAGGAAGACATAGTAATACTAAAATACACGCACTACATTTATAATACCCTGTATGCTTCATTACTAATACTCGTGTGGGCTGACCCTGTTTCTAACCAAAGCGGACATCTTAGCAAATGTGGTGGCTATTCTAACTCCTACACAAGACACGTAGGTGTTACAAGAGAAAAAGAAAAATCTTCAAATAATATAACGTTACGCCTGTAATCCCCCAAGACTGCGGTAGTAGACAAGTGTATCAAATAGAACACCCACATTTTACCAGTAATGTTCCCTAAAAGGCTAGTTTTCAGTACCAATAAATTGAAAATCTATTTAGTCCGTCAGTTAGAGTATTGAAAATAAAATGGCCACGTATTTTTTTGTGTTTTATTTCTTATTTATGAACATTCACAAAGAAAATATGCAACATGACTCCGGATTGGAGGGCTCGTGACGTCAAATGCACTAAAAAGTATATCAGGGCGTGAAGTATTCTTTTATAAGCGTCGCATATTCGTACATTTTGGTGAATGTAACAAAGGCAATAATACCGTTATTATAATTATAAATGTATAAATATAGAGATATTTTGCTCAACAGTCGCACTTGCGACCACTAGAGCAACGTAGCGAAATACTCAGATGGCATAATCAGCTTATAATGTTCTAGAACATGCCGCATACAGTTTCCTCACGAAGTTTTCCTTCACCGTTTCAAGAGCAATGGTATAAAATAAAAATTACACAAAGTATTTTTCCGAGTTACCCTGAGCAGACCACTGCTCTTTAATCCACGTATAGTTTCTTTAAAAGCAAGCACGATGTTCCAAGAGCGCAAATTAGCTAAACAAACAAATTATCCGTTTATTACTTATTTAAATACACGAGATGATCGGGCAAAGGCGTGTCGTGGCATTCTGCCAACGGCTCCGGTTATAACCGGCTTTCCATGAGAAATATGCACGCAATCATGCCAAGCTCCTTAACAGCTTATTAGATAGAAGTACATAGGTAGGTGATAATTAGATGTACTGTAAATACAGTAAATGCGTAAGTAAGAGTATTGAGTGATTGTCTTATTTGCTCCTGTTCAAAATCAAATCAAATATTTTTATTTCACATAGGCCCATGAGGGCACTTATAAACCGTCGACAGCGGGTGCTCGGTTCGGGTTAGTCGTTTCCATAGAGAAGAACCGGCAATAAACTCCATGATGTGTTCAGACTATGTCTCGTTTGCTGGAGTATCTCAAATGCGCCTTCACCTGCACCCTCGATGATTTGAACAAGACCTCGGATGCCGCTAAAAAAGCGACTACTTGCAACTTACTTAGCGACTTACTAGGCCCAAATAGAACCTATACTTATTTAAATGTACCACGACACAAAAACCAGAAGAAGATTATCTTTTATAACAAAGGTATATTTAAACACCGGTCGCGAGACTGTCTGATCAGGAAACCGTGACCCTGGAAAATAAAGGGCTATTGAAAGATCAACGTGGATTTTAGTCAGTACAAGTGTGACAGTCCCTCCCAGCACCGCCCTGGGTAGGACTCATTTGATGATTTTACCACGATAAAAAAAAATTAAACACAGCACAGACCCATTGACCAATCTGATATACGTTCTGAAAAGCATAGCCAACGCTTTTCAGAACATAGGTGTCAATGGGAGTGCAATGTCAAATGCAATGGACTTTTACTTACTACATCGATCTCACATTATTTATCTCAAGTGATGGTCGCTGGACTCGCGAATTACCGTGACCCCAGTACGTAAAGGGCTATTGAAGGACACCGTGGATTTTAGTCAGTACGAGTCTGACAGTCCTCCCCCTCTGCCCTGGGTGGGAGGACTCATGTGATGATTCTACCACGTAAAAAAAAAAGTGATGCAACAAAGGATTTGCAGTAATTATCTGATTGAAAACGAGTGTCCCTTGAGTTTCTTGCCCATTCTTCTCTATAGAGATCTACCTTGGAATGGACATCCACGGCATCTACAGTACCTTTCCATTATGTCCTTCAACTGGGACTGTAGCCTCCTATCTTTTTTGTTTTTTTTTTCACAATTCGAAATTGCCTGTGACTGGCCTGCTTGAAATAAATTATTTTGATATTATGGTGCGTATATGTTGCCTTCTAAGCGAGATCTAGAAGAACAAAATAAAATGAAAAGTACAAAACAATGTCACCAACAATTTATTATAGACGTGGTAACTATGTTTACCGAACACGTGTGGGCTGCCGTTTGCAGCGTCCGCGAATCATGCCGAGCTCGTCACGTGACCGTCATGACGTCAATAGCCGTCAGTAGCCCCGGGAGAGACAGCGTCAGTACCAGGCTGGTGGAGGTAAATGTTAGCACAGGTTTCCAATATCTCGGCACTGTTGAAAATGCCAAGTGTGAGGTTTTTGCTAATCGAAAAAGTATCTAACCGCTTTCACAAACTTTTTTGGCATCGGGTGTTCAAAAGGCCGCTTAAACGGTTACAGAAATAATTTAAACATTTTTCGCTATTCGTCATAGTTTCAGATTTGGCATTCCTCACAGAAACGATGAAGTGCATTATAAGGAAGTATAATTTACTCATACTAAGCGAACGACTGGGCTCTACATGAAACGCCATTGACATTGCTGCTAGCCCAGAACTTGACCAACAAGAATAATTGTCTTGGCTAACTAGTCGGTCAAAGACACATTTTTAACAATATACTCGTAGATACATGAGGAGAGTATATTTCGGTGTCTCCAAGTCCAGTTCTTGGAAGTAATAGTTTGCACATCTTCTTTCATTCTTGATCAGTACCTAGATATCTGTTAGTTAGTACCTACAAAAAAAAATCTTCAATACGTAATACAAATTAATATTCTCCAAGGACCTAACAAATAGGTCGCGGGAGTAACGAATTACCGTGACCCGAAGAGATATTGAGGGACACCGTGGATTTTAATAAGTACAAGTCTGACAGTCCCTCCCGCTCTGACCTGGGTGGGAGGACTCATTTGATGAAAAGGAAAAAAGTACCTAACAAATAAACAATGGCAAACAATTCCACAATTACTGACAATTGCGCGCACTAATCAGATGTCCAGCAGGTCTACTCAAATCTGTGAAGACGTGTTCTACACACACTGTCTTCGTATAACTTGAAGATCATGATGAAACGTGTTGCGCCAACCCCAAATAAAAGGGGATAAGTCCTATTTTACTTGGGGTCGGCGCAACACGTTATCTACGTCCATTCTCCCCATCACACGCCCCAGTACGAGTATCATTTATTCCTTTTTATTTCATTATACTTAATTCTTTTTCTTTGTATAGGTAACTTGAAGATAATAATCTAATATTCTTTAGGAACTACTAGAAACTCTAAATAGATGAGTGGGAAAAATCGTAAATATCTAATGATGGGTTTCAAAGACGAACAACGAAACTCTTCTAAAATGCCAACAAATCAAACGCGATTGCTGTTATTGCATATCTATGTATTATTTATGCGATCACATATTTTTTTTAGAAGTCGGTTGCATTTATTTTTTACCTAAGAGTGTTTTTATGTCATGAAAACTTGTCTCGTTCCAGTACTGCTAACGCCATCTACTATCAATATCAAGGACTAAATGAAACATCAGCTAAGTCGCAATGCAACTTTTAAAGTAAACAACGGATTCGAATGCGCTAAATAATAATTTAGATTTCGGCAGCAGATAAACGGTCCACACCGAGACGCGACGCGACGCGACGTGTCGTTGCGAAAGTTGTACCTTTCCGTGTAGGAAATAGAGTTACATTTTGAGTAGCTCTCAATGTGCGCACAGCTTCTGAGCTGACCCCTGTATATAAAGTTTTACTGTATGTGCGGGCCAGGAAACAAAATAGTCGCTGGTCTATCATATTCTTTAGAGATTAAAATTAAACAACAAGTACCTACCTAGGTAACATTAAGGGTTTTTTTTTTATCGAGTGGTCATATTAATACTTACTCATTAATTATAAATATCATTGTTTTTCTTTTTAACGAATCTTCTAAAAACCCGTGTCTTGAAGGTCTTTCATGATCATGCGTTTTTATTATGTGTTGTAAAAAAAGTAGTCCCACATGTTACGTCAGTGTAAAGTCAACGAACCAGCTATTTCAGCATTGTGTATAACTGGCCCATTAGCTCAGTTGGTTAGAGCGTCGTGCTAATAACGCGAAGGTCGCGGGTTCGATCCCCTCATGGGCCACAAATGTCTTTTTGTATTTTCCATTTTGTATATTTTTAAAATAGACCGACCATATTTTTTCTCATGTGAAGCTGTAAAAAAAAATATTTTGATGTGTATTAAGAAAACATTTATTTCCCATTTACAGTATAATAACAGAAAGTAACACTTACAGTTCATATAATTATATGTCTTTTTCGCACGTTATTTCTTATACCGTGTTCACGACTAATTGACAGATCACAAGTTATATCACACAAAATCATAAATCCATTATCCATTGGCCCATGCCCATTTATCTTGACCCACGGCAGACAATTGAGCTAAGAAAAATGTACTGAATGTGTCCTAGCATGTTCACGAGCAGCGCCGTACTGAGAGGTCAAGTTAAAATCGACGGTGTATGACTTGTCATAAGTTATGTATAAACTATACATAATGAGTTACACATGTAACCAAGAAGTACTGGTTTAAAACTGGTTTTGAGACCTTCAAACGAATTGTTGCTTAGGGCAGGACTAATCAAGAACAGTATGTTTCTGAAGAGTTTGTGAGATAGACAGCAGAGCTATCTGTCCATTGAATAGTCTATATAATGGGAAATTTCTCAAGAGCTGTGGAGCTCCGGGCAGGGTGCCCGACGAGTAAGATGGCCCTCCTCAAGTACAGACCAGCACATCATCCTACTCCAACCTGTCATCGCAAACGAAAGAGAGTTGTCTGTCGTCGTGATAAAATTGAAAATCTATTAAACAATGGCAGATTTGCCCGAAGATATTTATGACAGAACCACCGCTACCGTAGCCTGTGCAATCATTTCTTATAAGTTGGTATCGGGGCAAGGAATTGGATGTAGACTTGTGGACCGAATAGCTGAGACAGTTGTTCCTGCTGGTGGTTCACCAGCCTGATTCGCGCTGTTTTGGGCGGATCGGGAGGTTTATCGCGGAGAGCAGCGGATTCAGAGGCACACGCAGGTAGTCGGGGGCAAAGTAAGTGCCAGCCACACACGGAAGGCTGCCGCCAACTGTTGAATAATTCCGGGATGCACGCTTCTTGGCGACCCAGACACGAGAGTGGCCGATAGACATTTCCAGGGGAGCTCGGGCGTCCCCGCAGTTTCCAGCTATGTGATAAAAACATAATATTTTAATGGGCGTCCCTCATACAATTTCAACACAACAAGAAAAAGTTACCAGAAGCAAAGAAAACGAAGATTACAGTTGAAATCGCAGCATAAATGTTACTGAATGTTACCAAAACAATGTACGTAGAGTAAACTCTAGATTAGGGTTTGGTGTAGCCACATGTTTTTTTTTTATGTGGTTTTTATGTGGAAAAATCATCAAACGAGTCCTCCCACCCAGGGCAGAGCGGGAGGGACTGTCAGACTCGTACTGACTAAAATCCACGGTATCCTTCAATAGCCCTTTACGTTCCGGGGTCACGGTAATTCGTACAGTCCCGTGACCAGCCACATGAGATAGAGAATTTTGACATCACGAATGTGGAGTGTTGTCATACTGCAAAATTTTACCCGACTAACGGGTACATTATTATCACGCGTGATCGTTTCATGGTCGATATGGGTAATATGTCAAAAGGATAACCTGTTTATCATACCAGGCCTTTCGATGAAGGAAAACATCATTACATGTGACTTTTTCCCTTAATCTACCTAATTAAGTTCAGAGAAGAATTTAATGGCGTAAGTTTGTGAAACCTGTACTAAGTCAGCATTAAGCATGATGGAGTAAGTGACCCCACCCCTTGAATGTTAGGTCTATATCCCAGACGGATGCTAAAATATTGAAGAAAAAGCAAAAGTTTTTTTTTACTATTTTATTGACCGTTGAATTAGACCAGTTTATTATTAACACATACTCCTATTATATGCATATAAATCCTGGTGCTATGAGAAAAACAGATTCCGTAACAATAAAATAATACATTTTATGAGCTGATCTATCAAAAAAAGATACTTATTAATTTTACAATCACGGACATTTTTGCCCATCTCACTCATTTTCGCGGACAACTCATACTTGACCAAAAAATAAACAGGTACACAAAGACAATTACATCAAGAAAAGCTCTTTCTTGTCGTCGCCAAGTCACCTACCAAGTTATTTTTATATCTCTTACGGATTCAAATCCTGTATATTACTCGTAGTATACAGCCTTAATTCAAGCGGACCTATAAGTATTCATCTGGAGTTCCTGCTTACCAGCATCAAGATTAGTCCCAAAGCCTTGGTTTTTGCGTACCAGATATACCGCATATCTACATCTTGCAGCTTGGCTAAAAAGGGCGTAGAATTTCAAACGAAAACAAAAAAAAAAGCAAATTAATTATTTTAGACAACAGTGATCCATATTGTTTAGTTTCACAAAATGCAAAATGTTTGTAGCATTTATATACTACAACAGCAGCAATAATATTGCACTTCAATTGTGTACTTGTATAATACGAGTAGCATTGGTATAAATAATAAAAGTATAGAAAAAAGTACTGTCTAAAGCGCACTGTCTATTTGCGACCGATATATTCAAACGACCGGGATACGCCTGCAAACCCAAACAAAATATAATGCCCGATGTGCATCTGCAACCGACTGCAGACAGTCTGGAGAGGCGGTACCTGCAGTGACACCGTGACTGACCAGCAGACTTCTCAGACTCCAACCAACAGACTTACGAGTTGTGGTGGGTATGCTCACCGGTCACTGCCCACTCAACAAACATCTGTTCACCATCAACGCGACAGACAGCCCGTTGTGCTGGGTCAGCCTGAACGCGGATGAAACAGCAACTCACGTAATCCTGGAATGCGATGGTGTTGCTAACCAACGGGCACAAAACCTTAGCACTCCGAGGTCGCTCCAAGAAGCCTGTGAACGTCCCCCTAGGAGACTTCTGAGCTTCTGGAAGGAGCTTGGTTGGCTCATATAAAAACCGTCCCACCTCACGCATAACGGACCACTTACGAGTCCAAATGCGGAAAAGGGAGCCCATGCTCTCTTTTCCGCATTTGGCACTCAGCTCTACCGTGTCCTCTAGATGGCGGCACATTTTGTTTTTTTTTCAGGGAACATTTTAAACTGTAGACTCTTCATTGTTTTCTTTCTTTTTACTGTATTGTATTGATTAAAGTAAATAAAAATTACATGCACAATTTGCCCATCTATTCTTAAGGTGGCAACCATTAAATATTTGAGACATTTAGTGTGTGAAGAAAAGGGTATAAAAAAATAGAATCACAAACGATCAACCAGATCTTTAATAATTACATTTATTAACATACAACATAATAATATTCATAATTTACAATTATTATAAAAGTGGACTACATTCTTTGATAGTCTCTGTTTAGCTGCACACACAGCTAAACTTATACAGATAAAAAATGTCTTATAGACGGTGCATTAAAATACATATTATATTAAATTTACGTGTCAATGTACACGCTAATCTCCAAAACCACTAAACCAAATTCAATAAAGGCGTACGTTTGGTTCCATTTTGAAAAATAAGATTTATAGTACAATCATAACCACAAGTGAAGTCGCGGGCTATGTGCATGGCGTTGTCCAATAAATCATCATTATCATATCCGCTGTATGATGTCCACTGCTGAACATAGGCCTCCCCTATAGACTTCCAATAGGACCGGTTTTGGAAGTGGCTTGCATCCAGCGTGATCCTGTGGTTATCATCAGATCATCTGTCCACCTTTTGGGTGGACGACAATAAATGCAAAGGATTAAATCACATGTCACCTAATTTACGGTGAGGGCACTTGCGATCCCACGTAGAACGCAAGATATGATTTTGAATCCGAGGTCGCGGGACTAACGAGCTACCGTGACACCGGAACGTACAGGGCTATTGAAGGACACCGTGGATTTTAGTCAGTACAAGTCTGACAGTCCCTCCTGCCCTGCCCTGGGTGGTAATTTTATGATTTATCACGCTAAAAAAAGATGATTTTGAATAGTATTTGAGACAATACTGTGATGTATCTCATTGTCAATGTACTACAAACGTGACAGATCAGATATTTTTGGATACGCACATAATATTTTCTAGGAACAAACCACGGTCGGATAACATAAGTGCATCATAAAAAAGTCTTATTAATTTCAAATGGAACTTTAAATGAGCTTTATAACCCTTACGTACGTTACATAGGGTTCATTTTCATTAAATTATTTGCTTTGTTGATTATAAAATTAAATAATAAAAAAATGTAAATGGACATGAATTTTCTATTTCAATTGAGATTATCTTACATTAACACCACAAACCACCTTTTTCGATACGAATATAATAATATGGGTAGCCATTTTAATAAAATTGCATACTTTTTTTACATAACCAGGTTTGCCGGCGTTAAAAATAATATCATAAATATAATATTAATAATTATTTCAATATCAATATCGCTTATTATATTTACAAAGGCATACTTTATGTTGTATTTTTTTTATACAGTGTAATTTTTTTTATTCTATAATTCATGGTAGCAACACCGGTATTTAAAACAGTAATATTAAATGAGAATTATGTTGGTTTCATAATTGTGACAAATTATTCATTTTAATAAAAAAAAATACAAATTAATTAGTTATGCGAGGTGCGTCGGAATATTTATACTTTACAGGGGTCCTAACATGACTTCTTAAAGCGAGAGTAGTTCCACTGTTGGAAAGAGACAGAGCTATACAAGTCGTCTAGCGCCATCTCGTTCCCACAGTGGAACTAGTCAGGGTAGCAGTAACAGCCCGTACACGACTTTGCACCAAGCGGTACGTGACGCGGCGGGCGGTGCAGCGGATCGTGATCCACATCACGTAGCCACAGTAGCGGACCACTCTAGCAATTTGTTCGGAGACATCCGCGCGTTTTCGCTACTAACAGAACCTCGTGGCGTGTTTCAAACATCTCTATACATGTGATCATACCGCTCGCCGTCCCGCACTAGGCACTGCTCACACCGCTAACCTCGTGATCGGGCTGAAAGGCTCAAATTTATAAAACAAACTTGTATTATCCTACTTGAAAACAAAGAAGGAACATGGAGTTGTTCTTCACACCTACTGGGTTGTAACGGTCACATAGGCAGTAGACCCAGTCAGACTGGCCACGGTAAATGCTAGGCAGTTTATGAGGGTTGTTCTTAAAACGCCGCCACATCATCCAGGACGAGCCAGCGATGTTTGGTGGTCTTCACTTGTTGCTGTAACATTGGTGTGCGCACACGCATCTTGACTTCCAGGGAGCCTCCGACTGTGCGGCGGCCGTCGTAGAGCTGTGAATGTTATAATTATTTATTTGAGATTATTATTATCATAATCCCCGAAAGGTTAGACAGAGATGCAAATAAAGTCTATTACAATATGGCGGCAAAGTCATCCTATTCTTAGTTGAAACACATAAAAAAATCCTATGAAGTTCCATGTAAAAGGAAGCGAGCTTATTGCCAACTGAACATAAATACAGCTGTCGTGCTGTCTGCTGACTGACTAATTCCTAATTGAAAAATTCTTTAACACTGCCCGAACTGAGAATCGAACCCTAGGCCTCATGCTCAACGGTCACGATGTGGTTACTAGGCCAACGAGGCAGTATTGTTCAAGTTTCCGTGTCTTCTCACGCTTCAACTTGTGTAACCAAGTGGAAAATGAAGAGGTTCTAATCTCTTAAATAGATTTTCAACTTTACGGTTTAGAGTATAAAGTTGAAAATCGAATATAGACACGAGAACGGTCTATAGTCTACAATCGATTTCAAACTTTATATTCTGGGGGTGCTACTTTAGTAAAGATTTACAAGGTATGTGTAAAATGGTCTCTAATGAATTTGAGTGCGAGACTGATGTGTAAATGTGTACTTTTGTTTATTTTAAAATACAGTTTTTTGTATGTTATTTCTTGTTTTATAAGTGTGAACTCACCGGGAAAGAGTCATGAAGCGTGACCTCCTCCTGCAGCGGCGCCAGTTTGACGTTGACGGTCCCGATCAAAGTGTCGCTGCGGAACCAGCCGCTGCAACAGAACACGCTCTCAGCGCAGCCGCCGCACCTGCCACGCGACACGCTACACGCTAGCTACTGCCCAGGGGCTCTATGACTACTGTACACACATGCTTGGTTCAGGTATAGTGCGACATGGATTTCATGGCCCTTCAAATGTTAGAGTCATGAAAAAAAAATGATTTTTTAAACCCCTGGTTAGAAGTGGGAGGTTGAAAAGAGTTCTTGGAAAGATATGGGGAGGTTTTTGCTCAGCAGTGGGAGGAAAGAGGTGTGTATATAATTTAGACGTGAATATTCATCTGTTCATAATAAATTTACTTTTTATGAGCCGGGAAGTTCAGGGTTTTTGTGTATGTGAGTTTAAATGTTTGCAAAAACACACAATACGCAGAAAAAGAATCGAGTATTTGTGGTACAGATTAAAAAAAATGTATTCATAAGCAATTATTTTTGAAAATTAATCATGTTTATTGTGAATGAAATTTTTTTCAAACACATTTGAGCAATGGATTACGAATTTTCTTCAAAATCTGAGTATGATAAATAATATTAATGAATGTTAAATTTCATTATTACTTATTATAAACTTACCACGTTTATTGTGATCCATATCGCACGTTATGTATACTTATAGAAGGTATATTTTTATTAAATGCCAGACACCTTAAGATAAATTAGCAAAAAAACATATGAAAATAAAGTTTATTTAGTTAGTAGTAATTATTTTTTACTTGGCTGAGTATAAAAATATATCCTGCGTCGTATAATGTATAGAAATGACCATGCAATGTATAGAATATAACACATAACCAAATACTTAAGGCTGATTTTTGTAAAGCAACATCTCTGTTCAAATTTAATGTAAAATGATTTACAAAAAATACTTATATAGCAAGACTTTTGCAAACATATAAAAACTTTCAAACAGTTTTTAAAATATTTTGAATATAATTTTGAAAAATTCTTTATACCTCACATTTGTAGGGAAGTATTTAACTGTTGTTCTCTTTCAGCGAGTGGTATTTAGACATTTACTGTGAACTTTTTCAATAACAAAACAGAGACACAACATTTTGTATATCACGGAAATATATCTTACGATGAAAAAATCAGCCCTAAATATTTGTATTGTATTTAGTTGTAGCTCACAATCAATCCCAAACATGATTCGAAGTTCTTATAATAAAATACATATAAAATTAAATAATGAAGTAAATTTTAACCCCATAATATTGTTAGTGTCATCATCAAGATTTGTACAATATTAGTTAATAAATACCCGTAATTAGAAGAACCAAAAGAACCATCGTTTGACAAAAATTAAAACCAAAAAGTCAATATTGGAAACATTGGTCCAATTCTTTTAGTCGGATCACACCTGTGTTTTAACGGCGTTAAGGTAGGTGCGATCGGACTATCGAAACTGGAAATTAATAATCTATCTAGCAATTTTTATCCCGATCTTTGTCTCTAACCAATCAACAGCCGAATTTGCCTATCTGACTCTTAAAGATGAGAAGCAGCCGTCAAAGACAACGACAGATCGGGATTTAGATTGAAATAGAATATTAATTTCTAGTGTTTAACAAGTATACACTGTTATATTGTGATACATAACCCAATGTGATGTAATATTAAGAAAGATCCCTCAAATGACATATAAACCAAATATGTATAGAATTCAAATAACATGAAAAGGCAAGTCAAACATAAATAATTATCTTAATTACAACATTCAGATCCAGACAATGAGGTATAGAAAAGGTAGAAGTACTTTAAAACCCAGAAGAAAAATGCTAAGTTTGTAATAGACTTGCACTGGTGTGTGCTCTAGACTCGGAGTTGTAATTTTTTTTTACAGTAGTAAAGACCTTTTTTTTATCGTGGTAAAATCATCACATGAGTCCTCCCACCCAGGGCAGAGCGGGAGGGACTGTCAGACTCGTACTGACTAAAATCCACGGTGTCCTTCAATAGCCCTTTACGTACCCGGGGTCACGGTAAATCATAAGTACCGCGACCCCGACAGGCTTCTGCCCTCTAGAGGGGGTGGTGGGGGGGTAGTAAAGACCTTACCGATACCCACTTAGTATTGTACTGTGGAGCTGTTGCTCTAGCTCGGCAGAGCAGGATAGAGCGACGTATCGGTGAGGCTAGAGCACTCATCAGCAAATTGCACTGGTCAAACATTAATCTACCAAATATGTAGATAGAAAATCTTTGATTTAAAAAGGACTCTATGAACTCATTGAAAAAGAACAAAATGTATTGTAATTGGAAGTCTGTTAAATTCATTCTAATAATTTAACTGGTGAATCTATGACATTAAATGCACTACTCGAGAAAAAATGTACTGTATTCTTTAAAAGTAATAATAATGCATGCTCAAAAATCTAACCTATCATTTCATACCAAAAAAAAACAAAAAACCCAAGACATATTGAGATTTAACGCTAAAACTTTAACGTTCAAAATCGTTTGTTAATTTCTATTCTAAGGGGATGAATTTGTTGTTATGATGATACGACCTTTTATGTTAACCAAAAGTGAACTTTAATGTTCTATTTATATGATTCTATTTTGGGAACTGTACAAGGCAGCAGCGAACAGTGGTAAAGGAATTGACTACTGCGCTGGGTTTCACGGTTTCAATCCCCGTACGGAACAAATGTATGTATGAATACCCTATTTTTTTTTACGTGATTAAATCATCAAATGCGTCCTCTGGCTTTGGCCCTCTATAGGGGTCCCCGTCACTAAGCTGACACTCCTTGAGGCGCTCGTGGAACACAACGCGCCGTGGACCCGGGCATGGTCCATGGTCGGACAGCGAGTTGCCCATTACTCGCTGCCCGCATGCCCGATGAATACCCTGTAGCTTAGATATTTTGATCTATAAGTAGTTGTTCCGGAGGTAGGAGTTACTTCTAGTGCCAAGGCTCTAGCAAGTTTTTGTGACTTCAACGGGAAATTCGAAGTTAATTTTATAGAAAAACTAGCTGTACCCTGCCCCGCTTCGCTGTGGCACAAAAAAATGTTTTTTCAAAAAAAAAAATAGATAAAAACAATCCTTGATGCGGATTATATACCATGTTAAAATTTCAGCTCAATCGGTGCAGAACTTTTTGAGTTTTTGAAGCATACACAAACCAACATAACATTTTTATATATATAGATTTTGTTCCTCAGTCGTACACTAGAGGCGCTTTTCACTATTAATAATTTAAACGCCGTATAAAATTGGCTATTTGACAGTAGCTATAAATTACAAACAAAATTAGTTCGTCATTTAGAGTTTAAAAAAATAACGGACACGTATTTTTCTTTTGTAAAACCAATGAATAGGTATTCACAAAAATACAAAGCATCAAAACTCGCGAGTGGGGGCTCGTGACGTCAGAATTCAATAGAAATTGTACTAAATCGTGACGTATTGCCAATTTTGAAAGCATCGTATCTCAGTCAATTATGGTTTACGAACAAAAGAAAAAATAGGGGTCGAATATTTTTTGATAATCTAAGTGACGGAGTAATTATAATTTTTCAGTCAAATAGCCAATTCTAGTACATGTAAAATACGGAAATCTTGATAAGGCCTCTGGACAAAGTCAAGGCATAAAAACGATCGCCGATATCTTTTCACATTTTCAATGATTATAACTCGGTGACTCAACTTACCCTTTGCTCCATACTTCGAACTTGATCCCGTGCCTCTTGAAGACCCGCAGACACGCTCGGTTCCTGTTGATGGCCAGCGGGAACACCGCGTTGTACTCCGGGCTGTTGGAGCCCTTCGCTACCTCTGTCCGATCTGATACGGGAGCTTCCTGAAATGGGATTAGTATTTAGATTTTATTAAATTGGTGTCTTGTGGTCAATCACAATAAAATTCTTCATCGGCGCGAGGTTATTATGGAATAAAACTTTTCCTTTTAATTTGGCCAAGAAGAAGAATTCCGAATCCATAAGAAATACATTTTTTTTACGTGGTAAAATCATCATATGAGTCCTCCCACCCAGGGCAGAGCGGGAGGAACTCTCAGACTCGTACTAACTAAAATCCACGGTGTCCTTCAATAGCCCTTTACGTACCGGGGTCACGGTAATTCGTGAGTCCCGCGACCCCAGCAGGCTTTGGCCCTCTACAGGGGGGGGGGGGGCCGTCACTAATCCATAAGAAATATGGAAAAACTAGCTTTTTTGGGCATAAGTACTTATTTCTTATTTCAGGTGTGATCTATCCATACAAATGAGAAAAATAAGCCTAAATCTTACTAAACACTGGTTACCAAATTGTTCTTATTATTCAATGCAAACTTCTGTCGAAGTCAATACTTCACCACCGGACCGGCATGGACAAGGACAAAAATAATTATTATGCCTGCTCTGTTCCACTCCTCGGCAAAAGCTTCCACTCCTTCTCAAACAAACATGGCTGGCATCTAGCATGACTCAGAAGGCTAGCCCAACTCAAACGGGTCATTTGTGTCACATGCCAGAACAACTATCGGCTAAAATGCTAAAATTATACAAAAAAAAAAACTTCATCTGCCTAGCCTTTTCCCAACTATATTAAGGTTGTAGCTGGATATCAGTATTTTACATGGAGCGACTGCCTGTCGGACCTCCACAATCTAGTAACTGGGTAACACGATACCCTATGGTAAGACTGGTTGTAAGAGTTTAAAGCTTCTGACTAACAGTAACGACTGTCAAAAATCTACAAATGACAGCCGGGACCAACGGCTTTACGTGCTTTCCGAGACACGGAGGAAACTCGCTATGACAGATGTCACCCATCTACAGACCAAAAAAAACATTAAAAACCAACCTGTGGAAAAGGAAACTCGAACCTCACATAAGTATCAACATCCTTTGACACATTGTAAGCGATGCCGCGCACGATTGTGAGCTCTAAGTCGTTCACACCAAGGTCGGTGTTGCATTGCGTGACGGAGAACTCACGCATTACGTAATGGAAGCCAGGTAGACCGCGGTTGTTTCTGAAATAGAAAAATGGGATAGTGAGTTTGTTAAATCTGAAACTTTAAAGCCTTTGTCAAACAGACAGGCGTGGCGAATGCGAAGCGAGGCGTTTTTATTTGTGTATGGAAATTTTAGTATATAGTTTTTATGTATGGAATTGTTTGAATCCAGTCACATAGAAAAGCGAAAGCGATCCGATAGCGTGACCGAACCGATGCGAAGACGTGGCGAAGGCGTATTTGCTCTGTTTGACATCTTTCATAAAAAGCCAGCTAACACAACTGCCACGCCTCGGTCCGCTGCACCCAGTATGACGTCTTGTATCGATTCGTTATCGCTTCGGACTCGGTCCGGTTCGCTATCGCTCTTTGTTTGACAAAGAATTTAAGGCTTTCAGTAAAGAGATCGAGAAAGTTACAAATTTTAACAAATGAGGGGGAACGGGTGAAGCGAAGCCGCGAGTTGGACCAAGTTTAAAATTAAAAAAGATTAACGCGTCTCATAGTTGGACTTTAAATAAACATACTGATACGGCAGTATCATTCGTTATCTGGCTTGGCTTCGACTTCGAAGAAAAAGAGTAAATTTAGGCACAATATTATAGACTTTCACAAAAATTATAGATATTACCCGAGCGCTCATTCTGCGTTGTCAATATATTTTCTATTTCTTTTGTATATCGTGGCGTCACATGCCTATGTTCAGATTGGTGTCCGTACGGATAACCGTCAGCTCGTAGTTCTAACTCTATATTCACGAGAGTCGTATACGTGCTCTATGACACGAAAAGAAAGGATAGGAGAAAAAGAGAGAGAGAAAGACAGGAGTTAAAAATCTAAAAAGTACTTACAGCATAGCAACCCTCACAACATCAAGATCTTCTTTGACGCGATCGTGCAGTTTCTCATACATCTTCGCCTCAGCCACATGGCCCATACTCTTACAATGGTTCATATAGTCCCTTGGGAGTAAAACAAAAATATCATAATAAATTAAAAATATAAATGCGAAAGTTACAATGGACGAATGTTTCTTACTCAATCACGATTGTACTAATTTGCTTAACTTTAAATATCCATCCATTCATGCTGTTATTTTTTACAAACAAAAGCATAAAAAATAGATAAAAAACAAACTTTGCTATTTGTTTTTGAGATTCCAGTTGTTTCAAGAGGCTGGTGGATGCGTCATCGCCGGCTGAGACTCCTGCTGAAGCCGTGGACCCGACATCCGTCCAGCCATCAGAGGACCCCGAGGGTTCGTCGATTGATGAACTGTCTGCTGGTGTCTCTTTTGATGAGGTGTCGGATCTGGTGGTGGTGGAAGTTAGGGTGTACAGTCACGAGCAATAACATGAATCATCATTGAAAACGTTGATGACCTCCATCTATCAACCGTCATTTGAAAATTATGTTTAGTAAAAAATACTTTGTGCAAATAGGGTATTTCAATAAAAAAATCTAATAAGACTGTCGGTTAGATTATCAAAAAATATTTAAAACGTAAACCAACATTGACGAAAATACGACACTTTGAGAATTCGGAAAATAGCACAAGTACAGATTGTACTTGCTTCTGAGACGTCACGAGGCTCTCGAATTTTGATACCTGTTATATCTTTGCAAATATACATGAATTCAATGAAAGAAAAAATACATATAGGTACAGTATTTTTCAAAACTCTTACCGATGGACTAATTCAATTTGCAATTTATTAATGCTGTCAGCATGCCTATTATCACAGTTTCAGATTTATCTCGGTCGCATAGATACTTCGATCAATATGCATGAAAGCTGTTACTCACGTCCTAACCAAAGCGATCGGTGGCACGGAAACACGGCCTTTGCGTTAATACGCAATCTATTCGTTCGGATATTAACATAATGTTCGCGCTACGAAAATCTCAGTGGTTAAAATGTGGCCTTTGGGACTGACCGGCAAAATTATTTAAAACTAGCTTCCGCCCGCGACTCCGTCCGCGCGGATGTCGGTCTTCGCGTGGATGGTTTATTTTTCCATTTTGAGTAACTCTGACAATGACATCTAATAAATATCTATTGGACCCAAATACGGCTAAGCCACATAATTAAGGAGATCCCTCTATTGAACTACTGCTGTTGAGCTCGCGTTCTGTACTGAAAAATATTTTTTTTTCTACGTATTTTTCCAGGATAAAAAGTATCCTATTTTATGCCCAGGATAATAAGGTATAATTATACCAAGTTTCATCGAAATCGAACCGTTTTCCAAACTAGATTAGACTAGACATAGTGTTTTTCTCTACTTTGGGTACTTTAGGTTTATTATTATTTAGAGAATTGATATTCAGATGTATATTTACCTAAAGTTGGTGGGAGCTGTTGGTTATTATGGAAAGCACTTTTTATATCGAAAATATTTTCATCAAATTATCATCAAATATTTCTTCTCATTTATACTACTTACGGCTTCGCCTTGGCTGGCCGGGGTGGAGACGGAACTTTACTCATATCGATAGTCTGGCCCGACCGCGCCGCTTCTATTAAAGTGTCGAAGCGCTTCGCATTTCGAAGCATTTGTATTGCTGTGTCTGTTTCACCTGGAAATGAGAAAAAAATAATTAAAACAACTATTTCACTTGTCCTGTGGCAGCAAGAGTCACTCCTAAGCATGAGATCCTGTGTGCGATTCTCAGGTTGGCTTGATTGGCTTGATTTCATAACGAATCTCTCAGCAACAACCACGTTATCTGGATTTCTTATTTAAGAAAATATAATTAGAAATCTGTTTGTATATAAAGTTTAAAATTAGTCTAATTTAGTTGTAATTTTATTTTTGTAAAATTTTCTTTAATCACTTTTTACACCTATGTATCGTGTTTACGCATATAAAGTTACTAAATTGAAATTGCTTCAGTCTATTCGAAAATAAGTACTTGTTGGAAATGTCGTTCGACATACACACTCTTGATTTGTACTTTCTTAGTATAATATATGTAGAACATTTATTTCTAAGTTTATTTAGGACATTGGTGAATAACGTTGTAGTGGCAAGCCTGTTTTTTTCCATCGACCCACACACAGCCACTCGTTTTATATTGGTAACGCCTTTATATCGTAGTAACAAGGATGATTTTCGTTAGTTCGGCGACGCAAATAAGTACAACTCCATCATAACGCTTACTCACACAAAGAAGCAGAAGCTATAATTAATCCGGGGTCCCGGGGGTTCTCGAATTACCGTGACCCCGGTACGTAAAGGGCTATTGAAGGACATCGTTGATTTTAGTTAGTACGAGTCTGACAGTCCTTCCCGCTCTGCCCTAGGTGGGAGGACTCATGTGATGATTTTACAACGTAAAAAATCAAAAAAATCTATAATTCATCATCGTACGTACCTTTCTTCTTATGATAGATGGCGAGCTCTTTGAACTGGTGCTGTCTCTTCAGCAACAGCGCTAGTACTTGGTCCCGCCGCGCTGCCTGCCCGCTGCCGGGGGAGGGGTCGGGGGTGGCGGGGGCTACGCGAGATGGAGGGGGGGTAGGGGCTGCACTAGCCTGAAAGAAGATTACAAAGAACATGTAATCCCCAAAGTAGCAGCAGACGTTTTTTTTGTGGCATTTGACCACTATCTCCCCTGATGGTAAACAATGATGTCGACGACGGTGAAGCACGCTTGCCTAGAAGTAACCTATTCACTCTTGACTTGAAGACCCTAATATTGTAATTATCAAGAAATACAGACCCCAACAGGGAGTTGGCGCGTTTGACGCTGTTATTGGCCAGCTCCAAAGTCGTGAGACCTTTGACTCTCAACCAAAGAGACCTTCAAACGCGGTTAAACGTTATTATCACGTCAACGTAAAAAACTCGCAATAAGCACACGGGGAACGCAGACATGTGGACGGCGAGTAACGGGCGACTCGCTATCCGATCATGGACCATGCCTGGGTCGACGGCGCGTCGTGTTTCACGCGCGCTTCAAATAGCTATCACTAAAATGACGGAGCCCCCTTAGAGGTCCAAAGCCTGCCGGAGTCGTTATTGAAGGACACCGTGGATTTTAGTCAGCAGTACAAGTCTGACAGTGGCTCCCGCCCTGCCCTGGGTGGGAGAACTCATTCGATGATTTTACTACGAAAAAAAAAAGCACTGACACAGATTTCTAAATAAAATATATACTCACTCCTCCAATTCCAGCATCTCCAGTAGGTAAGGGTCCATACCCCGCCGGTGCAGGCAACTCATCCACTGCAATGGGTTGTCCCGCCTTATGACGCTTAATAGCATCCGCATACTGCTTTATAATTCGACCCATACGACGAGCTTTTGAGGAGTTGCCTTCCTCTTTCGCCTTAGCTTCTTGCGCCTGCAATTTAAATAATTAAGAGTTAATTAACTTATATTATTTATTTACATTCATGGAATGTTAATTCGGAACGCATCAGAATTTTAAGAAATTTATTGAGCGTAGACGCAGCGAATGAATGGGAGCGAGTGGGAAAATGAAGAGCGAGTTTAAAAGACGATGAAGACGTATGTGTATTTAATTATTTATTTGAAGATGTTCTTAAGTCGTGAAGACGGTTATCTACATGACCTTACTACATACATGATGTCTGTAATCGCCGAAGGTTTAGGCAGACGTGCATCTAATATAATACCCACATTTCGCGTGTTATTTTTTATGTGTCATGTAATGGAGGCGAGATTATTGCCAATAACTGGCCCACTAACTAATCCAGACTTCGTGGCAGCTACTGAGTATTCCCAAACACCCCATCAACACATTCATATTCATCATATTTACTTACAGTCCTTAATGTAATGTTTATAGATCTTATCATGGTAAGACCATCTGTTTGATAACAGTACGAAACCTGCAACCTTCTGATTCAGTACACCAGATTGTATTGCCAAACAAGCTATCGCGGACATGCTCATAAACGTTGATTTCTGCATTCAGCACATCATTGTGCCTAGTGGTATCCTTTCTTTTTACAGTAATTTGTTTATTATGTTAAGATTTAGTTAGTTACCTATTAATTTCTCTGGGTTTTTTATCGTATTTTACATGCTTGTCTATAAAAAAATAATATAAAAATATTCTTTCTTTCTTTCATTCCATTTCCAACATCTTACGGTGAAGTTAGCGTTATCTATTATTGCGCATAATATGCATACTCTTTCTTGGGTCAGATTAAAGTTTTTTTTTGTTGATTTTTCTCGTCCCTTGCCAAATAAAGTTTCTCTCTCATAGACATGACCGCCATGACCGCCATAGCTTGGTCAGCAAGTATGTCTGGTGTTTTTATAGTAATGAGAATTATAATAATGCTTGGTCCAATGTTTGTTGCACTAATTGCGCACCGGACCTGCTCTTTTTTTTTATCGTGGTAACATCATCAAATGAGTCCTCCCACCCAGGGCAGGGCGGGAGGGACTGTCAGACTTGGCTGACTAAAATCCACGGTATCCTTCAATAGCCCTTTACGTACCGGGGTCACGGTAATTCGTAAGTCCCGCGACCCCGGCAGGCGCCGGACCTGCTCTAAACTTAATTTGCTTAAATTAGTCTGGTAACGGCTAATGAGGCCTTATACTGACCAATATTATACCTGGACTTTAAAAGAGACTTGAGAGATTATTTAAGACTTTCAATTTTGTTTTGAGCGAGTTTGATTAGCTATTTTATACAAAGGCCTTGATAAGATTTAATGTTGCAGTCGTGTTCTCTGAGTCAACATGTTTTAATGTTATGTTTCATGTTGGTTTCAACATGTTTTATGTTAACAACAAATCAGACTCCATTTAATTGTTATTCAAGCAGCAAAAGGTCAGAGTAACCGAACCATCAGAAAGTCAACTACCCTTTTTAATTTAATTACTATTAAAATCTGCCGGAATTTTAAATTGTTGACAGATAGAGACAGAAGCGTGTTGTCTCATTCATAATTATGTTTGAATGAATGTGTACCGAATCAGGCCAATTCGTACATATAAGTCGCACCCTTCAGATGAGAAAGCCATAAAAATACAAGAAATATCCCACCAGGATGGTTTAATTATTTATTATTATACACTAGCGACCCGCCCCGGCTCCGCACGGGTGCAATCTCTACTATATTTATGCATATTATATCTATCTATACTATAATAAATCTGTAGAAGGGTCAATTCTGTACATTGAAAATATTGAAAAAATAAATAGCGGGGGGTGTTGCTGGATCGATACCAAACCCAAATATATGATTAAAAATTTTTTTGTCTGTCTGTCTGTTTGTGCAGGCATCACGTGAAAACTAACGGTTCGATTTCGATGAAACTTGGTATATTTATTCCTTATTATCCTGGGCATAACATAGGATACTTTTTATCCTGGAAAAATACGTAGAAAAAAACTCTTATTTTTCAGTTTTATTCATAGACGTTGTTCTGTAGAACCGCGAACACACGTTGCATTACCCGCAGTGGATTCAGCGCCGTAATATTTATAAGATGTCATTGTCAGAGTTACTCAAAATGGGGAAATAAACCATCCACGCAAAGACCGACATCCGAGCGGACGGAGTCGCGGGCGGAAGCTAGTACCTACATATAAACCTTGCTTTTGAATCACACTACAAAAAAACCGCATCAAAATCCGTTGCGTATATTTAAAGATCTAAGCATAGGTACATAGGGACGGACAGACAGACAGAGGAAAGCGACTCTGTTTTATACTATGTAGTGATTTAGTATAGCGTTAGCCATTAAAATTATATGAATATATCCTATCACTCTGTCGTCTCAAAGAACCGCAAACATTCCAACATCATCGTCCTCCATTCATCAGCAAAGTTCATGTGTTAGTAGTATTAATCTGGCTAATTTCTTGCATTAGTATTAATTAATAAGCCCCACCAATCAACCATACTTACTTTAAAAGCCTCAAGTCTTTGTTGTAACCCCTCTCCTAAAGTCTTCGCAGTTATAAGACCTGGTGGGCTAGCGGTTTCTTCAGCTGGTGATTCGGGTGCTAAATAGTGAAAAATTCAAAATAAAATATACAAAATCATCCTATTATGTTCCTAGTAGATCACATAACTCCTCTCTCCCACTTTCATACATAGAGAGTGAGAAGGGGGTACGTGTCCCACTAGGAACATAAAAGAATGACTTCATCTTAGGTCTTAATCCCTGCCCTTGAAAAATGAAAAACATTTGACATCCATGAAATGTCACATGTCTCATCTGTTTTGTATCGGCAATGCTGGTTGCTACTAAATAGCCCCATATTCACGGAAAACAGTTGTACAGCATTGTTTATACAACATGTTTAACGTTAGAAAAACATGTTTTAATGTTACACCAACATGTTTGTGTTGGCAATATTATAACCAGCAACATTAGATGTCATATAAAACAATGTTTAGCAACTGTTTGCCGCTAGAAATAAGAGGCTACATACCATAACTATACATATACCAATACTTCACATTCTCATTTCTAGACAAAAGCCCCTCCCAATAATAATTTATTGTTTTTTTTTTTCTAAAGGGTACTACTATATTTTTCTGTGGGTTCCCTGCCATTCCTATACAACCAGCACAAACATTCCATAACCAAAATAAACATAATGAAAACTTCCTCTCAGTTTCACAAACATTTATTGAACACTGGCCTTTTTTCTACATGGTTATCGAGAATAGAGCAGAAGAAAAAGGGGGGAAATATCTATGGCCAGATAGAAAAAATGTTTAATTAATTCACAAACCAGCAGATCGCTGGATGACATCTTGCTGTTGTTGAATACGATCATGTTCTAGAGAAGCGGTTATGAGTTCCACAGTTGGCAATTCATTGAGATCCATTTCATGGCCAGCGTAGTGGGCTTCTACCACGGTGTCAAACTGCTTGGCAACCTTCAGATATCCTAGAGCCATGTACTTATCATGTTGTTTCTTGGCTTGAAGAGCAGCTGCTTTGAATTCGTTTTGGCGGGCTGAAAACAAATAAACAAAATCTTTAAAACGGTTACATAATTTCCTTACACAAAACTTGGAGACTGTTTTTAAAAGGTGAACAAATTAATTCTCGATGGAGTAAAAACTTATTTAAAACGTACCCAAAATAAGCTGCAACTCCTGATATCTCTTAGCACTCCCATTCCCCGATGCTGTACCCTTGCTGGTCTCAGGTTGAGGAGTAGGCTCCGGCTGAGGCGGTTCAGAGGGCCCGAGGTCTACTAGGGGTTGCTCAGCCTCTGCCGGTGGCTCCTCCGCAGCAGGAGGTGGTTGCGGTTCCTCAGGGATAGATGGAGCCGGCTGCGGCTTATCCGTAGCCTTCCCCACCATCACTGGTGGGGGAATATCTTCGACCTTTATGGGTTTCCCGGCTTCCGCATCCTTTAGAAGCCCCTGAAGAGTCTTGAGACCCCGGTTGAACCTACCGGAGGTAAAATAATAGTATGCCTTAGGTTTTAGGATTAGAAAACAGCTAAAAAAGGGTGTTGCATAAAGTCATCGTTCAGTTGAGCTGTGAATCTACGTAATGTTGTCCTAAATACTTTTCAAAAGGGAAGAAAGTTGCAATGTTAATTAAAAAAGATCAAACGTCTAAAGCGACGAAAACGCTTTGTTTTCATCGCCTCTATCCACGAACTCTATCCTAATTCGTAGTTCGTCATCCTAGCTGAAAGAGTATTAAATCTGTAATACTACCGTGACTTCTAAACACGTCAAAAATCACAACAGTTGCGTTTTCAGCGGCTAAAAGCATTCTAGAACTTTGACAGGGTATGAAACTTTTATTTTCAGCGACGCTGGGTCATCGCGCATGCGTTTTGCAGCCTCTGTTCTGTGCATACGTCAAGTCGTATATCTGTATCGAACGCCATTTTAATGAGTGATGAAAGTTTGATGGATGCAACGGAGATTTACCACCCGAATTACTTGGTAAAAGGCTGCTTATGACACCATGTGGATTTATGTATTTTAGAACTTACTAAAGCTACTGCGAATGCAAAAATTTATACCCGGCGAAATATTTATTAACGCGTGAAATTATTGATACATCATAGGTATAATAGACATTGTCTACGTAGAAGTCTAAACAGTAGAATTTACGTACAAAATGGCGATTTCATTTTACCCAATAATCATAGTTTGAATTTCAGTGTATGTCCACATTATTTTCGACTAAGATGAAAACAAAGAGACCCCTAAAACCCTCAAGTAGACGTCTAGACAGATTTGAGCTCAAAGACCTTTCTAAATATTATTATCAGTCTGCGTTCAATGTCCTTTGTTAAGATACAGACGAAAACTAATAAGATTTTCATTCAGTTTCTCAAGAGCTTCCATTAAATTGAAGTTTTCCATGATGGAGGCCCATTTGGCACCCGTTTTTATTATTAGATAGTGCACTAAATAATTAATTGATTCCGTATAATGGCTTTGCCCTGTAATTAGTTAATTTTATTACACGACTGCCCAAAAAAAAAGTTTTATAAATAGCAATTGGGTGAAATGCACGGCGTAAGAACAAAGAAAATAAGTTTTTTTTATACAACGCAAACGCATTTACATTTAAAATTAGATTTAGTTATTTTTTATTATTTAACTATTTCATCGCCGAGTTTTTTATCGCTGTGCAATTTTCTTATTTAATTTAAACGACCAAAATGGGGATCTTTTAATATTCTAATAAACAGAATCTAAATGATAGATACTAAAGGTCAAAATAGAAGACATCAATCGCAAAGCGAACTACCTAGATCAATACATACAATATTGCGCACTATCTAAAATGCAAGAGGGTGTGCTAAATATAGAAACAACGGCAGAAAATCTATGAAATATTCCCGTATTATCACTGTACCACAAAATCTAGACATTAAAAGACTATAAAAGATAATAATACTCATCTCTTAGTGAAGTTATAGTAAGGCTCCAGTTTGAAGTCGTCCGCTGCACTCGAATGCGATGCTTCCGCGCCAAGCCTCCGCGCCCAACTGTTAATTCGGACCCTAGATAGCCTAACTATGACCTAGATTGATATTGTCGGAATATGGGACACGTTAATATAAATATTGCAGCCTGAATTACGAACAATCCTACCCTGAAAAGGGTTTTCAGGTAACAAGTACTATTTGGTAACTTGTTGTCAAACAATGTAGTTTCGAACGGCATAAAACCCGGTTTTATATTATTTTACACATATTTTCTCTCGGTTAATAAAGGATTAATGAGGCAAAACATGTCGGTTGTGTCTTGACGATATAAAATACCTTTTTTTAGTTACGACGAAATTGTGGCTGGCATTTCGGTTTAATAATAATAAGAAAAGTTCTGAAAATATTAAAGGCAAAGAATAATTGATTTGACGAACTACTATTGGCTAAAGTACCTACTAATAAAATCTAATGGAGAAAATGTGTATTGCTCGTACATTGTTAGAGAAAGTCATTTATTTTTAGATGTCACGGGGGTTAGGTTTTTTTTTTATCGTGGTAAAATCATCAAATGAGTCCTCCTACCCAGGGCAGGACGGGAAGGAATGTCGGACTTGTACTGACTAAAATCCACGGTGATCCTTCAATAGCCCTTTACGTTCCAGGGCCACAGTTCATAGATGAGACAGTCCCGCGACCCCGGCAGGCTTTGGCCAGCTATAGACCTTACTATAGGCTTTGTCAGTTGAAGTTATTTTTAATTGGAAATTCATTTTATGAATCCTACCGTGCCGTCTAGAGCACTAGTGTAGTAGTCATACTCAGAACAATCAAGAAGAAGCCTTCCTAGCCTACGCTGTTCTTTGCGTTCAAGGGCCACGATAACTGTTTCGAACATTCCCGCATCAATGGATAAGAACTCGCTTTAATCATCTGCCTAGCCTTTTTCAACTATGTTGGGGTCGGCTTCAGTCTAATTGGATGCAGCTGAATATCAGTATTTTACATAGAATGACTGCCTATCAGACCTCTGCAACCCAGGAACTTGATGATCCGTTACCCCTTGGTATCACTTATTGTCTAACTTTCGAGCTAACATTCTATCAGTAACCAATGTCAAAGTTCTGCAAATAACAGACCGGATTAAGCCGCTTTACGTGCTTTTCGAGGCACGGAGGAAACTCGTTATGATGAATGGCCACCCATCCGCAGCCAAACCTAGGCAAGCGAGGCTTAAACAAGAAGACCTGTGCGGCCGTTTTTATGTAGCCAAGAGCTCCTTACTTGTGCCGGAACTAGGGAGGAGCAGGGCGGTCCACGTGCTCCGGGCGCAAGCTCAGGAGCAAAAGCCAAAATTCGAGCTCGCTTCGCTCACTGTTGCATTATTCGTGGCCCTAGATGCCTGTAGTGTCAAAAGCGGCACCTTCTCGACATTTAACTCCTGCCTCGTCAAATGCTACACAAATCTATTGATCAAGTGAAATAAAAAAAATGTCTTAAGGTTTTTTACAACTGGAGAGGGGGCGCCACTATGAAGCTTTGCCCTTGGCAAAAAATCGTAGATCCGGGGTTGCTCCTCACAAAATCACGCCTTAACAAAAACTTCATGGTTTAAGCAACAAGTACGGGCTGTATTACCAGGAGTTCGTTACTTGTTGCGCATGGCATATGAGGCAGTCTGAATATAGGTCAGAACCGGGTTCAGGACGAAATATAGACAGATTTACAGATAGATGTACTTCATTTCAAGTAGTTCAGGGCGGACTATTGGCGATCGATATTCCCTCGGGTCATTTAAGGTCATGATTTGCTAGTTGTTTTAAGCATTGCGTTTTTACCTTTTAGTTTTGCAATATTGAAATGCTACGATTAATAACTGGTTTTGAGTTCTTTTTATGTACTGACAATTCGTTTATTTTTATTATAGGAGTACCTGTTCCCTTTTTTTCTTCTTTTTTAGCGTGGTTAAATCATCAAATGAGTTCTCCCACCCAGGGCAGAGCAGGAGGGACTGACAGGCTTGTACTGACTAAAATCTATGGTGTCCTTCAATAGCCCTTAACGTCCCGGAGTCACGGTAATTCGTGAGTCCCGCGACCTTGTGTTGTTCTCTTTTTTTTATCGTGGTAAAATCATCAAACGGGCCCTCCCACCCAGGGCAGCGCGGGAGGGACTGTCAGACTCGTATTGACTAAAATCCACGGTGTCCTTCAATAGCCCTTTACGTACCTGGATCACGGTGATTCATGAGTCCCGCGACCCCGGCAGGCTTTGGCCCTCTACAGGGGGGCCCGTCACTATGCTGACACTCCTTGAGGCGCACGTGGAACACAACGCGCCGTCGACCCGGGCATGGTCCATGGTCGCACAGCGAGTCGCCCATTACTCGCCGCCCTTATGCCCGCGCCTACAGTGGCCGGAGATTGTCTGGCATTCGTCGTGGGTCGTCGTCGGTCGCCGTGGGCGTCTACCACTGCGGCTGGGGTGGAGGGAGGACGCTGTCCTCTCCCTCACGCGGGTGGCCTTCTCCTTCACGAGCATGACTGCTCCGCAGAAGGAGGCGACCGCTTCCCACTCCGTCTCGCCTCGCAGCATGGCCGCCGTCATGAGGACACGGCGCTGCTCTGACCAAGCGGGGCAGTCCTGCACCGTATGCTCCACCGTGTCCTCCGGACGATCCTCGCAGTGGCCAAGCGTTTCTTCCCACCTTATCAGACACATGCACCTCCCGAAACTTCCGTGTCCGGTGAGGACCTGCGTCATGCGGTAGGTCAGGGCGCCGTGACGCCTATCCAGCCACTCCTCAAAGAAGGGTCTTACCGCCGCGATTGCCTTGTTACCGCCTTGTGCCCTAGGGCAAGTATGAAGTAGATAATTCGAACTAAAACTATTATTAAAAAAGATAGTTAAAATCACTCACTCAAAACAACATAACACCCTCCTTCTTTGTAAGTCACACTCCAGGGCAAAAAATCTCCACCTATTCCTCCGATTTATTTACAATTTTTACGATGTGCTTCATCTTGTCAATTATAACAATGTCACGATTGTAAACGGATTGAATCTGCGGTTAATTACGTCAATTCTCAAACCGAAAAGTAGTGATTCACGCGGGATAATATTAGCTAACACAGCATTACCACAAGACCACAAACATAGTACCTATGAACATAAACAAAAACAGATAGGTAATGTATTTTATAAGAACTTATAATTTTTTCACAATATTTTTTCCACAGGTTTACTGGTAGAGAATGCCTTGTGGCATTAAGTCCGCTTATGTACCACTGTTTGTACATAAAATTTAAATAACAAAATAAGAACTTACGGTAGGTAATCGACTTTATGTTACACAACTTATCTACACTAATCTTGTGAACTAGCTGCTCCCCGCTGCTTCACCCGCTACTTGGCTCCTTCTTGTTGTAAATTGATGTTATATAGCCTTCCTCGATAAATAGACTAACCGACCAAAATTTTTAGGGTTCCGTAGCCAATTGGCAGTCGAGAGTCGTCATGTCTGTCTGTCTGTCCGTCCGTATGTCACAGCCACTTTTCTTCGAAAGTATAAGAGCTATCCTGTTGAAACTTGGTAAGTAGATGTATTATATGACCCGCATTAGGATTCTCACACAAAAATAAAAACAAAAATCGGGGTTCCCCATACTTACAATTGATTTTTTTTTTTTAATATCACTAAACCCATACGTGTGGTATCTATGGATAGGTCTTTAAAAATGACATTATGTTAGTAATATATTTATTTTCTAAACTGAACAGCTTGCGAGAGAGACACTTCCAAAGTGGTTGACTTTGATTTTAAAAAGATTATATGATGAACATTACCATGCAAACTTCCAGCGAAAATTGGTTTGAACGAGATCAAGTAATTTGTTTTTTTTTAATACGTCATAAATCGTAAACCGTAATTTACCTTTCATTCAATCAACTCAAATATAAAACAAACTTACAAAAAACTACAAGAACTTTTATATTATGATGATCTTTGCTGCTACGGGAACCCTTCATGGGCGAGTCAGACTCGCACTAGGGCCCTTTTTTTTCAATTTGAACTACAAAAGGTACAAATTCCTGAGATTAGCGCGTGGAACAAAACAAACTTTTTAGCTTTATAATATTAATATAGAAGTTAAACATGTTAATAAAGTAAAAAAAAAATAGAGAGAGAAGAGTTTGTATTTTTTTTTGGTACTTTTTTGGTATTCTAAATGCAGTCGTTTATTTTTAAGTCGACTGTAGTGCGAGTGAGCCTTTTATCGCCCAATAATTAAGTTCGAGTACCATTTTTAAAAACGTACTTTGACATTTAACACGAGACTTGAGCACACTTGAGCTTATCAAATCAAGAATGTTTAAGTATTTCTTTTCTTTCTTCAGTTTTTTTTTTCTTTACATAACTTGCCCCTCACTAACGATTATAACTGCGTCTGCGTTTACAAACAACACAGCTAGACCCGGTAACTATAGGCCATACAAATATGCGGGAATTGAACCCGCAACACTTAGCGCCACAGTCACACTTGCAAGATAAGTACTTATATTTTTTGGTTACCTATTTAAAATGACTCAGAATCAGCATCACTGATTCATAATAATGACAAGTTGGTCGCTACGATTATCATTTATTTATATTGTGAGAACTTATTAGCGTGTTCACATCATATAGCAACGTTATCTTTACAAACTTTTATTTCGTTTCACTTGTCCCGGAGTAGGAGCTCGTGGCTAAATAATTACAGCCGCACAGGCCGATTTTTCGGGTTAAGCCGCGCATGCCGAGGTTGGTCTGTGGATAGGTGACCATCTGTTATAAAGACTTTCCTCCGTGCCTCAGAAAGCACGTAAAGCCGTTGGTCCCGGCAGTCATTTGTAGATCTTTGACAGTCGTTACGTTAGTCAGAAGCTCTAAAAGTCTGTCAAAAAGTCTTACCATGGGGTATCACGAGACTGTACGAATTACCGTGACCCCGGAACGTAAAGGGCTATTGAAGGACACCGTGGATTTTAGTCAGTACGAGTCTGACAGTCCACGCTGCCCTTGGTGATCGTATAATAGTGATATCCAGCGCATCTGGTTCGACTGGAAGCCGACCCCAAAATAGTTGGAAAAGGGCTAGGCAGATGATTAAGTTTCAGTTGTCCCGTTGTCTGTCAGCGATCAAATTTTGCAAAGTAAATTTTTCACACTTCCTGGTTTCCAATTTAGCTGAAATTTCGCACGCATGTGTTGTGTATATCGTGAGACAATACATGGAGCTGATCTGATGATGGAGCTGGAAAATGGCAATAGGAACTCTATTATGAAACGAGGTAACTCCATCGAGTTTGGACTCCTTTGCTTCGTCTTGACGAGTACTTTTGACGAGTACTCTTGACGAGTACTCTTAGTCACTGCTGATTTTTTCTTGATTACGTATATTTTCGTTATAAAGTACAGTCAGATTTTCTTTTTAAATTAATGTAGGTACAACATTTTAATAATTACTTTTCAGAATCTTATCTTAATTAACTTATCATACCATCACTTATCAAAAAATAGACCTATGCAACTGTTTTATAAATTCTCATCATTTCATAAGAACTCGTTACATAATAACAGGATACTAAATTAGTAGGTATAATTACGCGAAAGATTATATATATAAAATTATCACTGTCATACGGCTCTGATTTATTAATTTCGTAATCCAAAACATTACATATAGATAATTTTATAACTTAAATTATTTTTTTGAATTTCAGCTCTTTAATTTCTTGAACTAAGGTTATAAAGATGAAGAATTTGTTTTTCTGATTGAATGTGCTAATCTCAAGAACTAGTGGTTCGAATTGAAAAAATACTTTTGTGTCCGATAGTCTATTTATCGCGGAAAATGTAAGCTAGGATATATGTATAACATCACGCTAAAATGAGCTAGATCAAAACGAACCGAGTAGCGGGGGTGAAAAGATTGGGAACAACTAGTATTTTATGCATATTTTAAGTATTAACGCGTGTATCGTACAAAATTCATTTAAGTTCAAGATTCGCCACAAGTTTATATTTTTTATTTAAGGTTAGTTTGCCGTTTGACCACTATCGCGTCTGATGGTAAGCCAGGATGTGGTCGACAGTGAAGCATGCTTGGCAAAACGTAACCTATTCACTCTTGATTTGAAAACCCCAAGGTCAAGTACCTACATGTTGTAGAAGATATGGTGATATGTAGTAGAAGTAGGTACGATTATGAAATATCTCCGTAACAATTTAACTCGAAAACAATAAATACTGTTGTAAACAAACATTATTAAGATAATGAACGCATTCGTTTTGACCGTCTGACCTTACGGCTCCTTCACACGACTATTGACGAAAAGGCTTTTATCTACTATCATGCTATTAATCCTCTATAAAAGAACCTATAACAATTAGCTTATTGCCAACATTAAAACACTCAATTATATAATGATCATTATATCATCCAAACGCGTGTTATAATGAATTTCAAAAAAAGAACATTCTCATGCAATGACATTTTCACCACCAGATCGCTAAAATTTTGAAAAAAGAACAACTCGTCTTATCGTGTTATATCCCGCCATTTTTTCACTCGAATATGGTATGCGAATATGGTATGTTATGAGAATCTTTTATAGAGGATTCACAGCATGATTGTAGATAAAGTCTTGTATGCAACCGTTATAATTAGGTATTAAAACACTCATGTGATACTATTATCACACTCGGCTACGCCTCGTGTGATAAACCCACATTCGTGTTTTAATACCCCTGATTATACAACAGTTGCATAAATAACTATTTTAATACAGTTGCATGAAAATTGACATTTTATGGGGGAGTTTTCGGTGCGTAAAATGCAATTTCTCGCACTAGTTAAATAAAAAACCGTACTACCAACATAATAAATTAATATGGGCTCTCTATGCAACCAAAGAGACTTTAGTCTAATCTTTTTTAATTTTTACTAAAGTATTAATTCAATATTTTTTTCTTCGTTACAAGACTGATAATAATCATGCAAAAAAAATTTTAATTTGTTATTTATTTGTTCAAATAATAAAGCAATATTAGTATCGACATAAACAAAACATTGGCTGTATGAGTACACTGCCTTTGCGTATGATGACAAAAAATATACTTGGCGCCATTTTCTACGCTAAGTGAAGTTAATTTTTTATTATTAAAATTTTTATTTCTTCACAACTGTATTAAAAATAGTTGTTCAATACACGTGCGAATCTGTCTTTACAACTTGTTCCAGCTATTGACCCTCGCCTACGGCTCGGCTCAAAAGTTGGAACTCGTTCATAAAGACAGACTTCTCGCACTTGTATCGAAAATAACTATTATACGATTTGTTTTCTTTTTTTGACGGCGTTCACACCTGGCCTCTCTTACTTTTATGAAAAGACGTGTAAAGGTGTTGACATAACCTACTTGCATAAATAAACATGTCTAAAATGGCCCTAATCTTAAATGGCCGTGTTCAGTTGTTCACGCATCAGAAATCTACAAAATAACGGTCTAGTCTCAAATCAGGTATCGTCTTCTTAAAATATCGTCCATATAATACAATCAATTTAATTACTTACTTTTGACGAGGCAAAAGGATTGGTCATAGCGGGAGTCACTCTGTGGTTTCTGCCTACCCCCGAAGGAAACAGGCGTGAGTTTATTTATGTATGTAAAGTTTCATTCTGACGCAAAAACATTGCGGTATTTGTTTGATCATCTAAATTCGTTATACCTATAAAGTCCGTAATGTAACGCAACTCGCGTGCGAGTTCTTGCATCGTCTAAATGAGGCTTTAGTGTTTTGACGAATCGTATCAAAAGTTAATCCGTAGCGACAATTGGCTAATTAAAAGTCAATAAGCCATGTTGTTTTCCATTTTGAAAATTAGAATTTTACATAATTAAAGTTTTTGAGAACTAGTCCTTTTGCGACTCAGTTGCCATTTTGAGAATTACACCTTCTGTGCCTTACCCGACGTAGCGTTTTTTTTTTGTCGGATCGCAGATGACAAGTTCCGTGTGAATAGGCTCTTACTCTGTATACGTAGCAGTGTTCTCGATGAAGTCAACGTTCAGAAATACTTGTAAAAGCAACCCGTAATAAACAAAGGCACGTTTCTTTTATAATCACAAAAGTGGAGCGACGATTCAATTGTTTTTAAAATATTATTAGCTGTTTCAACAGGATTTAATTACGTTTTTTGCTTGTTCTTTCTAAATTGTAACCTGAAGGGTTTTTATCAGTCTATAATGTGTCCCAATGCTGGGCAAAGGCTTTGAAACCTCATTGGTTCGGGAAATTCAGAAATACATGCATAAAACACACTCTGATATGAACGGCTGTAGAAATTCTGATTTATAAAATTCAAACTAAACAAGTACACAATTACAGATCGTCACAGTACTTACAGTTAATTACGAGGCGCAGAACAATGAAGATTAAATTTACTGTTGCAAATAAAGATACCCGTTGAAAAAAACTGTCTCTAAACTCTTTACCGTCAAGTGGTGCACGGTGTAATAACAAATTATTCTATTTTATAAGTTATTTCGCATAAATTCAACAGAAAACGGGAATTTTGTTTACGGTTCTTCTCAATAGTAACTACCACTACAAATTAAAACCTTAATTCCAAGCTCCTCTGCATTAAAAACTTGTGAACGGGATTAAATCAATAAATCGATCATTTATTTGCGAATTTTTTAATCAGCTTTTAGAAAGTACTAACATAGGCTTTCCATTTTCGACTTTCAGATGTCTCATCTGAGACCGACGCATTAGGTTTTTTGAGACCTAACACAGCCGCTTTAAAACCACTTAGTATAAAGATTTAGACACACATTCCAAACGCCAGACGCCTCCGAAGATTTCGTTGCACGTGAAACGTTTTTTTTTTGTCTGGAAAAGTTTTTGTTATAAAAAGATCTTTTTTGTTGAGGAAAGAAAAGTTCAACTGCGAGTGGGACTCGAAACCGCGTCTTCTGGATAAGTACTCCAGATGCCTTACCAATTAGTCCATCGCAACACACGCGTTTGTAGCTGAATCTAAAATTCCCTTGTTTTTGTTTTGTCAACAACCAAAAGAAAATGAAGAACGTCATCAGCATTAGAAAAACTTAAGACTAACAATTCTGCATCACGATGTTAAAGTCTTCGCAAGTTAACATAATATTTATAGATAAACCCGACAACTGTCCTGGGGCAAATAGACAAACACCCGTCTGCAATCCTATTCTCTAAAGATAAATTGTTGTGCCAGCGCTGTCTAGCTTCGACGACTCGTAATCTCTCCAGTCTCCAGGCTCCAAATTCCGTTCCTTTGTTTTAGACGGCTGCATCTGATTCGACATCTTTAAGACCAAGATGTACATATTCGGTCGCTGATTGGTTACAAAGACCGTGATCAAGATAGCAACCAAGATAGATTATTAATTTAGAGCAAAGCATTGCTGGTCGGAGGATCTTCTCTTTTCAAACAGAAAAAGGAACAAATAAACACGTTCTCACACCAAAGAAACAGTAAATCCGTCCAGTAAAGATTCAATCTAATATCCGCAACAAAATTTGACTTAAAATCTAAACTTACCTCCTCGCCCGACTGCTCTCGCCATTTGCTTTAGCATTTTTCTCAGCTACTGTGTAATTCGTGATCCTATCTTGTAACATGCTTATAGTACTGCTGTCGGTGCTGAGTGGGGCTCCGGGGGGAGGGGGCGCAGGTCTGGATGTGCGGGAGGGAGGGGTTGGCGCCTCGTCATCATCAGCTATGCCTAGAGCTTGGAGCTCGTTTAGAAGGTCTGGGTCGTCGTCGTCACCTAAAATAAGAATAGATGTTAGAGAATTAAATAAACTTGTAGTTTTGGTTCTATTCCCATATCGGACAGTATAGATTCTTGGACAGATTTAGTACTCTTCCTTTCCTTGATTGAGAGGTTATACTACAAGATATGAAGATCCTGGATCCTAGAGAAATTGAGAGAACTCTTCAATCTAGACAGTAATTCAACCGCGATTGTTGCTATCGTATATCTTTGCATTGTTTACACAATCACATCATAACATCAAGGCTATACCCAAAAGGGTAAAAAACTGAACAGCATCCCGGATTAGACTCATGCCCAATTGATGGCAATAGGCTCGCTTCTAATAATATAGCGCATGGGTCTCAAACATATCTCAAGAAATAAGGAAAAACGGAGGTACACCGTTACCCTTTTGGTAATTGCGGAAAAAAGGACATGAAAAACAAAATGTATGAAATGCCGTACGGCGTATAGGTACGTACTTAATGGGAGGAAGGAAAAAGGGAAATGTATAATGTCAGTAAAACCAATAAAACAAAAAAGCAGTGCACTAACACTCATGACGTGCAACAGTGGACCGTTTGTTTTGATATGCAAAGTAATAAACAAAGGCGAGCAATTTTCTCATGGTACTTAAAACAATGGACGTATTAAACAAGACAAGTGGAGTTCAATGACTTACACTCAGGAATCAGGATTGAATGGATACGGAACCAGGCCAAAGGAAACAGGGCCGTTTGTAACCTATTGGGAGCCTTGCACGCGTGGCGTGACTATGTCTATTCAACCAAGAATGTACACTGTGTACAGTGTTACCTACATACAATTCGACATTTTTTTCACCAAATACGCTATGTGCAAAGTCGGTGGTGGGGACTATCAAATCGATCGCAACGCGTGATGTGACAGAGATCTGAATAGGCTGTATGGTCGTTGATGGGCGCACAACCGCGGCGTCAAGTAGATACGTGCCATGTTTAATATGCACCACAACATTTTTAAATACTTCCGCTGGGACAAACACATATCCTCTGTGAGATAGAAAGGAAAAATTAAAAATAAAATTGACTCACCAGACCCCTCATCATCAGAAGGAACATCTTTTAAGCTCTCTGCTATCATCGCATCCAAGTTAGCCGCAGGTGCTGGTGCAGGCTTCCTCGGCCTGGGTTTCTGACCACCACCCCCGCTTATAGCAGCCAGTTCTGCTTCCAAGTCAAAGTCATCATCTGACAGGTCCAGGGGCTCATCATCATCGTTTACGTCTGGTATGTCTATGAGACCAAACTGTGAGAAAGGGAAAAAGAAAATTTTAGTGACAAAGGTCATCAGATCATTCAGGCTCCATACATTTTTGGGCCTTTTCTGAAAGTCAAAGTTAAAATGTGTCTATTTCTTTTTTGCAAAGAATGAAGAGATTATTATTTTTTTAATTAGGTACACCTCTGCCCAACCCATCGAGATTTACACGAGTGATGATATATAATGTTAAAATGCTTGAGGTCGCTAGTTCTAGCAATACGTTTATCATTATTTTGTGTTTCTGGACGCTTTCAAAAATCAACAAATATGTGAAAATGACGAATCTTCAAACTTGTATAACTTGGCCGAGAGCAATCCTATAACTTTTGTGCCATTGTAACGATTGGTCCAAATGACCCACAGGTACCAATTTTTTTCGTTTTACTTTCAGAAAAGGCCAGAATAAAATGTTGTCCTTTACAATAAGGGTGTTCTCAGAGCGTGCTATAAAAATTACTTTCTTACGAAAGTATTTTTGTACATTGCCTGCCTGCATCTTTAATTTTGTAATTGGTTCCACGTTATCTATCTATATATATAAAAGAACAGGGTTTTTATTAAGACTCGACTACAGCCGAAACCGCTAAACGCAGTAACTTGGATTTTGGACAGCAGTTGTAGTCTACCATGTAGGGGGGCAATAAGATGGGATTTTGCGAAACTCCTCCTCTAAGGGGGTGAAAAGGGGTGAAAACTGTTGTATGAAAAATCTTATTTCGTGGGTTTATAAACTTGAAACTTAGTAGGAATATGAGAATAAGTAAACAAAAAAGATGGACATTAATAATTTTGTAAAACTACCCTCCTCTGGTGATTTAGATGATGTTAAAGTTTGTATGGGAAAATCATAACGCGCTAACTGATGAACTTGAAACTCAGTATCTAGAAATTAGATCAAAAATAATCAAACACGTGTTTTTGGGTTTTTCGAAAATCACCCCTCAAGTTGATGAAAAGGGGTATTCAAGTTTTAAGGGAAGGATTTTACTGCGTTCTTCAACACAAGCAAAACTTGGCATAAATAATATTCCAATCAATTAAAGGATGCGCATTAATATTTTTTCTATAATTAACCCCTAGCGGGATGAAAATCGAGAAATTTGTTTCAATGAAATATCTCATTCGTTTGGTTTAAATTCCAGAAACCATTCAAAACTCTCATCTTTCTCTTTTAGTATTGTAAAGGTTGTGGATGGACTATTCGACTTAATTTGGTCTTTAATCGGAATGTAGGTATTTAGATTTTCCATAAGTATCCCTTAAAGACGGTGGCCGGGAATTTAAATTCATAGAGGGTAAAGTCCGAAATTCGCGCAGACGAAGTCGCGGGCGTAGTGCTAGTTAAAAATATTAGAAGGCATTTCCCATTATTTTTTTGAGTTGTTTCCCAGGACCTGGATTTCAATAACAAAAAATTTAAGTAATATGTTTGATTTAATTTGTTTATTACATTTGAGACATAAACTGCTACACCGATTGTGATGTATTTTGACTGATTTTGGTACTGAAATACATGTATAAAAATATTTATTTAATTCAAATGAGTCATTCTCCAGTTTTTGTAATCATACTAATGGACATACAGTCTTTGTGTGTGTTTCATAATAATTATGATATAACCTGACCTATGACATAAACCAGACTATTATGGAAATAAAAATGCGGCAGGCCCAAAAGATGGCGGGATGAGCATGTAGGACTCATCTTCGTAGGATTGGCCTTTAATCTCATTAAATCGCAAAAGGTGGAATGAGGTGGGGCAACAGGCTCATAATAATCAAATCATTTTTCTACACTAGTTATAAGCTAAAGGTATCATACAAAATAATTATACAGATCTAGATTATTCTAGAAAAATAACACTGCCCAACACACAAGGCAATTGAAAGAAGAGTCTAGACACTCTTTTGCTCCATGTGGATTGGAAGGCGTCAATTGATGATTATCCACCTAAAAACCAGGTTAACACTGCATGCAAAACAAAGACTTGGTAAATAAAATTAAAGATATACTAATAATTAATCTATACTAATATTATAAATGGGTATAACGGTAATTCGTACAGTCCCGTGACCCCGGAATGTAAAGGGCTATTGAAGGACACTGTGGATTTTAGTCAGTACGAGTCTGACAGTCCCTCCCGCTCTGCCTTGGGTGGGAGGACTCATTTGGTGATTTCACCACGTAAATAAAAAACTAATATTATAAAGCTGAAGAGTCTGTTTAGTTGAACACACTAATCTCAGGAACTACTGCTTTGAATTGATAAAATGTTTTTGTGTTAAATAGTCCCTTTATCAAGAAAAGCTATAGCTGATATAACATCATGCTGTTACCATAAGGAGCCGAGTAGCTGGTGAAACCACGAATAACAAGTTAGTTAAATATAAGTCCCTGTTTTGGTTGGCACAAAAAAGGGGAAATGCTTAATGCTTCATCAGGTGAGATAGTGTTCAATCATCCACCTAATGGTAATTAAAAAAACACCCTTCTTTTTAGGGGTTAATGACCTTAAACTATTGGTATGAAAAGGAATGTTAAAATAAGAAATGTAGTGTTTTAGTATATCTATGATTTCCAGTCAGTATAACAAAGTTGAAATTCAAGTCTAAGTATTTCTGTAAGCCAGACAACAAAGGATTAGGAAAAGGTTATGAGCCTCATTTATCAATTGAAATAATGAAAGGATTATATCATTCTTTACTTCATTCATCCTACACATGACTGGGTAATAACCCAACTAGGTAATTTACAGACTTTATTAATGGAAGCCATTGTTATTTTTAGTAATGAGAGTGCAAAATTATTGTCCAGGGAACCAAATACAGCCAGTAAGTGGTTAACAATGGGCCTCAAGTGGTTACAATGTTTATTTTAAGTTACATAAAGACGATTCACCATACAACAATTAAAATTGTTATTTAAAATAAAGATCACAACATAAACGATCCTTTGTTTACAAAACCGAAATCAGCTGACAATATTCTTGAAAGATTAACCTCAAATAAAGATTGATTGCTCCATAACTACAATGACTTGTTCCTATAAATAAACATACATTTAACACTTTAATAGAACCGGACAAGACCCTAAGAACGTTCAAATAATGTGTATGACTCACCTGAGATAAATTAGTTTTTTTACCAGTTCTTGGCTGTCGAGACATTTTGAAATTTTAATTGTTTTTTTCCACTGCACTCAGGAGCTTACTGTGTGATATCACTATAATATTACTACGCTACAAAGTTTTATTGACCTTACAAAATAAATCCCCGATTATTATGTATTTCGTGTCTGACAGCGTCTGACTGACAGTGACTTTGGAAAAAAACAGTGGCTAGTAGAGGTGAAGGACTGTATTGGACTGTGTGTTTCATCTTTTAGTAACTCTAAGATCTATGGTGTCGAAAACTGTGCTCGCTCCAGATCGTTAGTCGATTATTGCAACAAATCTATAATTTATAATCTATTCATGCAACTAAATTCAAGGAACAACAACCAACAGAATTAAAAAGAGTATTATTTTTCTAAAATCATTGAACAACTTTAGGTGATTTAGTAAAACATTCATTATTTTTTTATTATTTCTTTCCAACATATCGTTAAGTTTAGTCGATAATTACATTCGCTCCACTAAACCATAAACAAAACTAAAATTTTATGGTATTGCCAGTGGAATAAGTAAAATTCATTTGCTAAATATAAATCCAGATTGAAACTCGAATTTTGAATGTTTTTCTGGGGACAGATACTAAGTTTGTCATGTTAAATATGAAATTGTAATATTTCCTTCACAATCAAGTAAAAAAATACAATTTCCAGATTATTTAAAAAGTTTTGCCTTCAACACGTCTAACAGTATTAAAGCAATTCTTACTTCTGGCAACAAGTGCATCATCGCGAGAGTGACGTATGAACGGCAGAAGAGACGAAAACGAAAGAAAAGCCTTTCTGTGCCGTTGTTATCTTCTATCGTACCTGAAGAATGGAGACAAACGGCCAGGCTAATGGGCTTAAATCAAAAAAGAAAGAAAACGGAGACGTCAAGGACAACCTATGGTAACGGTTCACTGTTAATTTTACGGGTAACATGCACTCCCCATATAGGGATCCAATGTGTCACACCTACGTGATGTCAAGCCTATGAAGCTGAGAAATATGTGACCTAGCTGCGTTGTCTACCTTTGTATGTAAAATAACAGCGAAACATTCTCACACGGCGACAAATCCGCACATTTGTGTACACTTTCCCGTCACAGTACCAACCTCGCGATATTGATGACAAGGAATACTTTATGCTCGTAATTTTTGCAGGTCTTCGATTTTAGAAGAGGTCCAAAATCAAGGGAACACAAAACTACCTTCAAACAAAAATGTTTTAGTTTTGGGTGACAATGAGACTGGTAAAACTACTTTGGTAGCGAAATTACAAGGTGTTGAAGACCCCAAAAAAGGTTCGGCACTCGAATATGCGTACATAGACGTTAGAGATGAATATCGAGATGGTAAGTGTGTGTTTTTGTTACTTTAGAACCTAGTTTTTATAACAATATGTTATAATTTCATAATAACCTACATTCACAAAAATTAAAGTGTTATTTCTACTCTAATACACACCAAAACTTTGTTATTATTCATATAAACTCATTAAACATACAAAAGACCACTGAATTGTTTATTAAACATAAGTATCTAAATATCAATCACTTCCTATTAGAATCTGTTATGACTAAGTGTCAGAAATATTGATTTTGCTAGATGAATCATCTGTGAAATGCATGTTGTTATGTCTAGTTCCATGTTATGCCTAGACAAACACTTGTGTTGTTGATTTCTGGTTAAATTGTTGCAAGAAAATTTATCATAATAGGTTTTCAGTTTCATAAACTTAGAAATATAACAATAATGATTATAAATGCGAAGGTGAGAATGGATGAATGTTTTTTTTACTTTTTCACTCAAAAATTACAGAGCGGTTTCAATGAGAAATGGTACACAGACTGTTTATTACTTGAATTGACTGGATTGATGTTCTTTTAGGATTACTCTCTAGTTACATGCAGGCTATTCTGTCATGCTGGTAGTCTGTTCGTGTTTTGGACCATTGTCAACATTCATGCAAACTACATAAAGTAAAAATTTCTGCTACCATGAATAAAAAGAATACCCTTTTGGAAAGGAAATGAGCTAAATTGTGCTTTACATAAATTAGGTTTGCTAAGTTTAACTTTTATGTTTAGAAAAGCCTTGATTTTCATTTTAAAAAATCCAAATTCAAAATGATACCAAAAAATATTTTTTTTAAACTTGCACCGAGTTCCTTTTTTTGTGATGTGAATATAGTTTTTGAATGTTTGAAGCATCTTTAAAAAGTTTTATATCGCAAACCATGCTGTGTTGCTTTCAAAAATGAGTGATTTTTTTTCCAAATAGTATTTTAGACTACAGTAAGGTGAGAGTATTTTATGAGAGACCATTTCTGTATCTAATGTAATATTAGGGCACTAACACTATTGTTGGAACTGGCAACGGGATATTGTTGATGTTTAAAATTTTTGATAATTACACACTGTTAGGGTTCCACTGTCACTGAGCAACCATCTCATTGAAATATGCTACAAATCCTGTTCCTCCACAGATCAAACACGTCTCAGTGTATGGGTGCTGGACGGTGATCCAGGACACACAAACCTCCTCAAGTTCGCCCTCAGCGAGGAGACATTCCCTCACACACTGGTCCTCCTCACGGTTGCCATGACAACGCCTTGGGGTATACTAGACCAGTTGCAGAGCTGGGCATCCGTGCTCGGCGACCACATAGACAAATTAGATCTCACACCTGGTAAGTTATTTTTGGATTTTTCGCAAGATTGTTATTTTTATGAGGAATGCTTACGATAGCCTTACGATAGCCTTGAAATGTTATTTAAAATAAAATATATTTCAGCTTCAATTATTAAAAAAATAAATAAATTAATTTGTTGTATGCAGTCCCGTCATTGAAAAGATTGCAGGAATACTTAAAAAATAACAAAACCCCAAGTCCTCAGAAAATAAAGGGTGATGTAAAAGGATACACTAGATAATTGATAAAGAATGTTAATTATCTTCCTAAAACCTGGAGAATCAGTTTGGAATATGAGACTGAATTGCCATTCAAAGTAAAAACCTTTATCCATTTTTTTGTTAAACTTTGTTTTGGTAAAACTATGTGTCATGCATGATGTCTATTACACCATACACACTTTCTTCTGAAGACTTACATGAACTGTAGGGAAAATTTGCTATGTATTGTAGAAAAAGAAAGGGCTCAATTTCTATGCATTCATTAATGTTCTACATTAGTTGCATGGAAGCGACAATGAGCGCGCATCTCTCATTATCTCGAAGAATGACTCACGCAGTTGCATCCTTATTAAACATTCAAGGTGGATGCGATTGTACTCGAATTACTATTCTTATCTGTACCCTGCCAAGGTCTGATAGAAATTGAAATTGGAAAAGGAATTATGCAAAAAAAAAAAACATAAAACGGAACTCTTCAGAAAAAGTAACTTCCTCTTATTTTTTAAATCAGTGTAAAAATACCTACAACCAATATCAAGTGACTTAAAAAAAATCGCCTATGGTCCAACGACGGTGACGATGGCAAACAGAAAAAAAACTTTCGAACTTGAGTAGGCAGTCTTAGTCATTACACTTTATAGATATAAGGCGAATCCTCCTTATATTTGCGAATACTTTTTTTTACGTGGTAAAATCATCACATGAGTCCTCCCACCCAGGTCAGGGCGGGAAGGAGGGGACTGTCAGACTCGTACTGGCTAAAATACACAATGTCCTTCAATAGCCCTTTACGTACCGGGGTCACGGTAATTCGTACAGTCCCGCGACCAGATGGCGAATACTACGCAAAATATACAGGGTTATATCCTCCCATTTCTTGGCAGATTGCATTTATATGGTTTGTGAAATATCCAAGACACATTTATGTAGTAGCACAAAACAACCATAAAATATGGTGTTTAAATCATCCGAACCTCTATTATTTATTACATACATGGTTGTCAAAGGTCAGGGTAGGTAAATAAATAGTGACTCTGTACATTATTACACCATAGAAGTAAATAATTATGACTGCAAAGGTACACGCATAATAAGAACTATCATTTGTGTCCATTAAACACTAATAGTACAATAAATAAGGCTCTCACAAGCAAAGTGAGCAGTGGTGGCCCGACGAGCCCACCCAGGTGCATTACTTTGCTATTTTTTTATCTCTGCTCCCAAAATTGTAATAAAAAAATGCTTAGGAAACCGACATGTCATAGAATCTAAAATTTCAAGACGTGTGACATCTAAAAACCCGCCCTGGCCTGCATAGTGGATTACTGCCCATTCTTAACAGAGAGGGGGGGCTATCTTTCAGCAGTGGAAATATTATATGCTAATTATGGTCTCCCAATGCGTCTTGCGCATCCATTCTGATCCAGTCACTATTTTGAGGATTTCTGTCAATTCTAGGATCATCCCATTGACCAATAACGTATCCTCCACGCCAGACACTTCATCAGACTAAAGTCCATTAAAAATCATGGCTAGGACACTGCCATTTTAACTTAGCTACTCCTATTTTATAATTTCTGCCGTCAATTGCAGTCCTCTGCTGGATGCGCCTTCCCCAAAGAGTGCCAACTGTCCCGGTCCTGTTCACTTCGCATCCATCTGCTGCCAGGCACCTTCAAATCATCGATCCATCGTACTCCTGCTTACTTGCTGGGATCTTCATCATTCTACTATCCCGAAGTTTTGTTCTTCCATATTTCTCTACTACTTGTCATTTCAGCAGTAAACTCCTTTACTTCTTTCTTGCCATATCATCCTTCATTCTATCCATCGTTTGTTTGGTCTTCCACTACATTTATGGCCATCCACATTCATGCTCGAAACCGCTTGTTGGGATGTGCATACAAATTACCAAAGCTTAAAATGTTGAGCCTAATTTCAATAATGATCTATATCCGGTCGCGATCTGTCAAGTCTTTGACAATATCGATCATCGAGTTTGTTCACCCATCATCATCTGACTTGCCTTTTCCCAACTATATTGAGTTGCCTATCTAACCTTCACAATCCAGTAAATAGGTAATACAATACCCCTTGGCAAGATTGGTTGTTAGGCTTTCAAGCATCTGAGTAACCACTGAGTTATTGTAAAACTGCCAAATGTCTACAAATGAAAACCGGGACCAATGGCTTTACGTGCGTTCCGAGGCACGGAAGAAACAAGCTGTGAGAGATCGTCACCCATCCACTGATTAACATCGGCTTAACCTTGAAGACCTGTTATTAATTTAGCCAAGGGCTTTTCGACTGATTTTTTCAACCAAATGAATTAAAATTACCATCAATGCTTTATAATTTTCCTATTCTATTACTGAATAGATAAATACAGTATTTATGTCTGCATTGCCTCACTACCGTCGACAAATACCTGACCACAATATTAGTATTTTGTTCGCATTTGTAGACAGAAAGTATTTTCAAACTTGGTAAACTCTCATCCCTTTGAAGTCCGAAATTCCGAAACTTGAACTTACTAAAACAGATTAATTTATTAAGCAAGCCGCTAGAGTGAATAGTATCCATTTTCACCAAAACTAAACTTAGTTTACACTCTCAGTTGGATTTTCGACCCTCTGTTGAACTTTTAGAGTTGAAATTCAAAGTATTAATGAACACGAGCTTACGTTATCTACCCTGTATAATTTATGTTAAGTAAGGCTCATAATGTTTGCACTTGAGTGATTATGAAGCTCTATACGCACTTGTTTTTTATGACTGTCGTGAGACACATTCTGGTTTCCGGTTTTACCTACTCGTGTGTTAACAAAAAAGTGTATTTTGCCTTTCACATCTTACTGTGTTTTTAGTACTCGACCTTAGATTTGTAATTGAACTATGAATGATAAATTTTTTGAACGCACCAGCCAAATTGTGGAATCCACACCAATATTCCATAAAGAATAGAACTTTCGTCTCCAAATAGGGTCACGTTTTCACCCTTTAGGTACGGAACCATGGGGTCGTGGGACTGTCATCAGGTAACAGTGACTCTGGAACGTGAAACGCTTTTTTTTTCGTGGTAAAATCATCAAATGAGTCCTCCCACCCAGGGCACGGTGGGAGAGACTGTCAGACTTGACAGACTAAAATCCACGGTGTTCTTCAATAGCCCTTTACGTACCGGGGTCACGGTAATTCTTAAGTCTCGCGACCAACGTAAAAGGCAGAAGGATCATCCGTCCCTCCCGTCCCGCCCTTGGACTCACTTGATGCTTTTTCCACGATAAAAAAGGTACGGAAACATAATAAAATAAAAAACGGGGAACCGAGGCTTCGCTTGCCCAGCGAAGCCTCGGATATAAGCAGTCATAGATACTTTTGGTACATAGTGAGTGGCCTAAGACGTGCCTTGTCTAGCAATAAAACATTGTCGAGACAATGCAGAAGCTTTCTCTAAAGGGATTGGCTTGCAAATGCTTTATAAAGTGGAGAAAACCGTGCAGACTGCTTGCTAGTGTCATTCAAATAGTCTGCCTACCCTTTTCCCAACTATGATAAGTTTAGCGTCCAATCAAACTGATGCAAATGAATAACAGTTATTTTTTATTTATAGGAGAATAGGGCATCGTTGCATAATAAATGTATGTAGATATACCTATTTACTAACTATTACTGTCGAAATCCTCTTAAATTTATTCAGACATAAATGTCATTTTACTGATGGCAAAATCCTTATTAAGGTCACCTCATAGCTTAAATAAAAAAATAAAAAAAACAGTTAGATAAAACGGTTGATGCACTTATAAATGCTGTTCGTTAATCACGCTAAAATGTATCGAATAATACGGAAGTCCGGGCAAAGTTTAAATGTATAAATACACTAGCGGCCCGTCCCGGCTTCGCACGGGTGGACATGATATATAGCCTATGTTACTCAGGGTGAATGTAGCTTTCCAATGGTGAAAAAAATTTTGAAAACGGCACAGTAGTTTTCGAGTTTATTCATTACAAATATACACACAACCAAAACTACAAATCTTTCCTCTTTATAATATTAGTGTTGATTATGTAAAAAAAAACTCCATTAGTAAATCAGACACGTGCAAATCCGAAGCGAATCAGGGCACCCGAAACTATTGATCCTCCTTGGTCCAACTTCTGCATGATCAACCACTAAATCATTAAACAACGAAAGCACAGTTAAAACGATCCTTATTAACAGATAACGTGGTCGTGCCGATTAAAATCTGTTTGAAAACTTAATGGTATCCCCGGCAATGACTATATCTCGTTCGTGACTCACGTATTACGTCACTACGCTTGTCTTACAGCGCAGGTTGAATACAAAACGGAGAGGTTCGTTCGTACTGTGTTTATTTATTAGTTTACTACTTACATTTTTATTTAAATTGGCTTTGCCACACCTGGTGAGGAACTGGTTTGATTCGAAGGATTACTATGGTTGATATTGATATTTGTTTGGCGACATTTTGTTTACGGATGTGAGATGATTGTAGTAACTTTGCAGTTTACGGATATAATGTTATTTCCCGTGGTTTCACCCCCGCTGCTCGGCTCCTAATGGTCGGAGCGTAATGTTATATTTCCAATAGACTTCATCGATGACTGGACTATGCAACTCCAAAAGAATTTTTCAATTCGAACCAGTAGTTCCTGAGATAAACGCGTGCAACCAACCAAACAAACTCTTTAGCGTTATAATATTAGTATAGATAGTTTCTTTCGTAGTTTCTTGACGTAGAAACATACTGTTTTTTGACTGAACTTACAGGTTTTGTTTAAAGCTCCAATTAAGAATAAGTTCAGTTGATTTTTCTTTAGTAAAATTTAAACCGATGCATTACTTCAATTCAACACAATTTCCAAGTTCCCAAAATGACTACAAGCTTCTCCAGAAAAAAATCGTTACTAGCGTACTGTAATATCCTTACGGCAATGCGGATCGATCCTAATGCTGCCCGCAGTGTAGTGTTGACACAAGCTTCGATCCGATAGGTCCACTGGTAGCAGGTGGCCTTCTGTAGTTCCTGTCTAAGGTGAAAAATGCGGGAGTTTATGTATGTAAATATTGAAATTAATGAGCTAGTGAAGATCGCAAGTATCTGCTAGATGGGGGTTAGCTCTGTACTAAGTTCTAACTTGATGGTCGCGGAACTCACGAATTAACGTGACCCCGGTACGTAAAGGTCTATTGAAGGCCACGGTGGATTTTAGTCAGTACGAGTCTGACAGTCCCTCCCGCTCTGCCCGGGGTGGGAGGATTCATTTGATGATTTTACCCCGATAAAAAAAAAAGTCCTAGCTTGAAGGAGTGTAAATGTAACCTTGTATTGACAGAATTTCTATGATAACTCCTCTTTATCTGCTTTTATTAACCGACATTATATTCACCCACTGATGGGCGAAGGTCTCCTTCATAACCTTCCACTCCTTTTGTAGTTTTGCCTGCCAATCTCGTATAAACGCGTCTAAGTCTTCATGCCAGTGTTTTCTAAGCCTCCCTCGGCAACGACGCCATTCTTCCGGCACCCACTGTGCGGCGAGGCTGACCAATCGATTCTGTGCCCCCTTAGCCAAGTCGCAAACAATAATCGTAAATGCTCGGTACTCCCCAATAGATTTTCAACTTTATACCCTAGAGCCTAAAGTTGAAAATCTATTAAAGATTTCTGAGCGTTAGCGACTGGAACGAACGAAAACGCTACGAAATCTTCGATAGATTTTTAACTTTATACCTTAGTTTATAAAGTTGAAAATCTATGAAAGCCTACTCACCGTTTGCGTTAATAGTTTTTTACATGGCTACTGGTCCTCTGATCCCATCTATAAAGATCAAAGTCTTACAAGGTGCAAGCATGCAGACTTTAATTATTATTTTGACAAAAAAGGAATGTTTCCCCATTAGGAATTTCTCATCTATCGTGGATGCATTTACAACATAGAAACTCACATAAAAAAACACCCAAATTGAACAATTAGGACAATAATAGACATACAAATATTTGTTCCGTGTGGAAATCGAAGCCGCGACTCGCAGCGCAATCCGTTCAGCCACTGCTTAGCATATTCTAACCTGCATACAATTATTTATAGATAATTATATATGTATAACTAATCTCATTACACTATCCGCCATCGATTTTGTTTGTTTACGATATTGACGATACTTTTTTATGTATGCCAAGGCGACTGGACAGTCCAGTTAGTGTGGTTTGTTAATATAACATAGAAATGGTTATGATGTCATTATTAAGCAATGCTTGCTGCTTATCGATTTTATTTGTGGGTTTTAACGCTAGAATTTACATAAATACTTAAACTCCTGCAAAAAAGAAGTATGTAAGGACCGTAGCAGGTGGACAAAAGTCCACCTGCTACGGTCCTTACATACATCTTTCGCCTCATCCACATTCATACATCTGGTAATTAATACAAGCACGCCAGTTGCGACTATTTCGCACCCGATTTTTCTGAAAAACTATAAGGCCTCTGCCTCAAATCCGCCGCCGCCGCCGCCCCGCTGCCCGCAAGATTCGAGGCAGAGGCCTAAGGCCGTTGTAGGTTTTCATAAGGCGTCCTCTCCCGAAGTTACCACTCATATCTGCCTTATAAATTCCTTTTGTTAGTCGAACACGACCGAACCATCTAATTTGCTCGTCGTTTAAGAGTGAGGCCCCATAAGTACGATGCGTTTTCGCAATGTTGACGGCGAATCGACAACGGACAGTGTTCCACTTCTAGGTTGAACTGAGACGCTTCGCTTCTACTGCGACTGCCTACGTACGTTCTTGTTCAATGTTCTTGGGTCGACGCAACGCAGTTGTAGTATAAAATGCGTTGATCAGTTACTGCAACGCACTCATGCATTAAAATCTCATATGACCCGTATCTGCCCGAATGCGAGAGAAAATCTCAGTATATCTCGGACGTTAGGTATTAGCCCCAATTCTCGAGACCTCGGGTTTAAATAATAAAATACCTCGGAATATTTTAGGAGACATAACCGCAGTAGGTAGATTCTCATAGGTCAGAACCTAATTATGAACAGGGTGAGCTTGTGTTTACATGATGTAGCAAGAGACTAATCCAAAGGAGTCTTTTAAAACTTTATGGTAAAAGAAACGCTTTTCCCTAATTTTTTTGCCTAATTTGAATCTAATGCTTAGCAACACCGATGACCGACCAACGTTGAAAATCAATAAACAAAGCCTCTCCACATGTCTCTAACATTGAAATACTAACTGTTGACCCTGGCTTCTTCTGCCCCCTGCCCATACCTCATCTACATATAGCATATAACCTTCTTTAAAGTCCCATCTATCTCTGTACCAAAATTCATCAAAATCAGTTCAGCGGTTTTTGCATGAAAACGGAACATACATACACACTTTTACTCTTTTATAATATTAGTAGGATTACAACACTAAAGCTCTTAAGTCAAAATACATACAGTATCACTACATAGTATAAAACAAAGTCGCTTCCCTCTGTCTGTCCCTATGTATGCTTACATCTTTAAAATTACGCAACGGATTTTGATAGATAGAGTGATTCAAGAGGAAAGTTCATATGTATATAATATTCATAATATAGTAGAGATTGCACCCGTGCGGAGCCGGGACGGGTCGCTAGTGATGTTATATTCTTGACCTTTGACTTTGACCTTGAGCCATTGAATAAAGAATTCACCAGAGAGCTATATTCGTGGTGCAATCGTAAACGTTAAGGCGTGGGCGATTTCAATGTTCGTTTTATGTGACATTTTATTAGAGAAGGGGTGTATAGGGGTGACTTATTTGCAATGTGGGACACAGTTGTGATACTGGCTAATATATTAACTCTATAGTTGAGGGTATTGTGGGTGGATATTGGATATAATTCTTTTTGTGGTAGGTCGGCTGGTCTGTGTGATTGGGGATTTAGCCGTGCGGTCAGCCCGTGCACCAAAAACTGACCGTCTAAATAACCATTAAGATCATTACTTTTGTTAGTAACTGCACTGTTCTTCTCTGGAAAAAAAATAATGTTATCCAACTCGTCTGAACTTAGATCTGGTTTTTTTTACCTTATTTTCATAGTGCAGGATGAGAAAGAAAAACGGTATGTCCTAAAACCAAAAATCTAAGACAACCATGTTAATTCTACCAACCTGCATTGCATGATCAATTCTTCCCGTATTACTCCAAGAATACGCAAGATTATTTCTAAATAAATGACGGAGCCCCCCCTCTAGAGGGCCAAAGCCTGCGGGTCGCGGGACTTATGATTTACCGTGACCCCGGTGCGTAAAGGGCTATTGAAGGACACCGTGGATTTTAATCAGTACGAGTCTGACAGTCTTTCCCGCTCTGCCCTGGGTGGGAGGACTCGTGTGATGATTTTACCACGTTAAAAAAAAGGTTATTTCTAAATACAACTCCACAATTTTTATTTGCTCGAGTTGATAGAACGACTGAAAAAAAGGAAATAATTATTTCTTTTCTACATTTTAAACATCGCCATACTTTTTTTTTTTTCTTTTTTGCGTGGTAAAATCATCAAATGAGCCCTCCCACCCAGGGCAGGGCGGAAGGAACTGTCAGACTTTTACTGACTAAAATCCACGGTGTCCTTCACTAGCCCTTTACGTACCGGGGTCACGGTAATCCCTTGGTCCCGCGACCCCGGCAGGCTTTGGCCCTCTACAGGCCCCGTCAATATGCTGACACTCTTTGAGGCGCGCGTGGAACACAACGCGCCGTCGACCCGGGCATGGTCCATGGTCGGACAAAACATCGCCATACTAGAATAGACAAAAGACAGAACGTAGAAACATTTCTATCGTCCCAGGTATAAATGTTTCTACGTTCTGTCATTTGTCTATTCTTCCTATGACAAAATCTGTTTCTACGATAATATACTACGCGTGCTGGGCCCGCATTGTGGAATACAGCCAACTTGACACTGCCTCCATGCCAATTAAGTTATACTAGTAACATCTTATTTACGTCGAAAGAACATACAGACAGCGATCAGACGTAGATATATCACCACGAGCAAAGGTCGTGTTTGTCATCATTGTCATTATATTTATCCGTGATCATTTAATAAATATTTTATTAATAGCGATTATTTTGTTGTACTAAAGTCGTTGATCTTTTGACTCTTTATACGTTTGAAAGACAACTAGCTATTTATTATATTATTACGCCTTGTTCATCAACATATTAACTATGTCAAATTCATTCATTCAGTTTTACTCACCGGAAAACATTGGTTTATTCTCTATATTACCTTTTACAACATCCACATCTGATCATATACCGAAGATACCAATACCAGTATCGCAACAGAAAAAAAAAACAATACAAAAAATAAATTGAATCCTATTGTCTATAAGTACTAGGTACCTATAATAAACTCTCGCGTCCCGTTGTCTCTGATTGCTTTAGTCGACGTTTACAAACAGCAATATCCAATTCCGTTGTTCTTCCATATTGCCAGGTGACGTCATTACTGGCGTCGAACTGGCTAGTCAAAACGTCATACGAAACCATTAAAGATTTGCTCTGGAAATAATCTATGTCGTTTGCAATTTTGAACCTGGTGGTTTACTATGACGTCTGGGAACGAGATGGCGCTACACGACTTGTATAGATCTGTCTCTTTCCCACACTGGAACTACTTCTGCTTTAAGACCTCATGTTAACCCTGCTGGTTTGTAACCAACTAGCACTTTTCCCGCGACTTCGTCCGCGTGGGTTACGTACTTTCCTAATTCCCCCTTTTCACCCCCTTAAAGGTTAAATTTCCAAAAACCCCTTCTTAGTGCTCCCCTACATTATAATAGGAAGCCGTGTGCAAAATTTCACATTCCTAGCCCCAGTAGTTTCGGCTGTACGTTGATATGTCAGTCAGTCAGTTCTCCTTTTATACATATATATAGATAAATGATGCTCAATGCGCTCTTGGAGAACAACCCTGGATTGGACTTGTTTGCTGATGTATGGAAGACGATAATGTTAGAATGTTTGCGATTCTGTGATGAGACAGAATGGAAGGATCATTTCATTTAGTGTTAATGGCTTTTTAAGCTGTACTAAATGTATTAAATAAATGGTGTCTAAATGATCGAATTTGCCTATCGGATGCTTATCTGGTCTGTAACCAATCAGAAGCAGCCGTCGAAGAAAACTGATCGGGATTGAGATTTAGATAGAATATTAATTACGACGCTTTATCTGTAGTAATCTGCTTTATTCGAAAGCAGTATGACACAGCTTGGCTAGGTTCGAAGCTATGACCTACAACTCATTAGTCGGGACCGTTACCACTGAATCACTGCAGCTTCCTCAAAAGACTACATCGCCAAATATTATAAAACAGGCGCTATAATAACTAAAACAACTAGAATATTATTGATCTTTAATAGACGCATATCGATTTAACTTAGTCTGGAGCTCCGAAATTAGGCCATCGCCGTCGATATAGGCCGATTCCAATTAAGCCATTAAAACGACCCTTTGCTTGGCAACCGGATTAATTTAAACAGGAATAGACATCCGCTAGATTATCATTACTTACTAGTTGTTCCCCGTGACTTCACCCCCCGCTGCTCGGCTCCTATCAGTCATAGCGTGATGTTCTATAGCCTTCCCCGATAAATAGATTATCCAACACAAAAATTGTCTTTTAATTCGAACCAGTAGTTCCTGAGATTAGCACGATCAACCAAACAAACTCTTCAGAAAGAAAAGAAAGAAAAAAACGTAAAGAAAATTATAAATATAATAAAAATTAATATTAAAAACATTTATACAGCTTTATAATGTTAGTATAGCTATAGACAGTATAAATAATCATTAAAAAAAATCGCGAGTCATCACAATAAAATTATCAACTGGAAGAAATAAAGTGAATCTGCCAAATATAACAATATTAATGTTCCGTTTCTCTAAGATTAACTACCGGAGTACTCGCTCATACACTTTGTAATGTTAATTGCACGAAATACCGTTCGCAAAGAGTTTAACTAATAACTGCGAATGTGTTTGAATTGAATTAATTTTTCAGTTTTTTTTTTCTCGTTGCGGTGTCTTAATAATTGTTAGACTCATCGAAATTGCTGTATCATTAGCTGGGAATTCTCTAATATGTTTGGTAGGAAAGGTGATTTGTTTGTGCTGTTGTTAATCAATATTTTCTTTTCTAGCTTATAAAAATATTATTTGGTTTTACTTTTTGTTTATTGTCGTAGGTTCGACCGTAGGGCCAAATTCCGTCAAACCTTTTCTTTTTTTTCGTCGAAATTCTATTCTCTAACTCAAAGAAGAATTTTAAAAGGAGGATATAAATTGTTCTCAATATAAGTACTTTAAACATTGCCGAAAATAGGGGTGTGCTCAGGCACATGATCGTAGAGGCGTAGATCCTGGAGGGGCGCAGAAATGGCTTGACCAGGACCGAAATTGGTCACACCAGGGCGCAGTTAAAGAAGCTAGCACTGGGCGCATTAAAGGCTAGATACGGCACTGTTCGCAAATTAAAACTGGGCAATTCAGCAAAAATTCCACTTCTTCTCATTTTAAATCACCACCTTTCTAAATTCACTCTCTTTTCCTTCCAGAACAAAGGTTACAAAGTAAAAAGCAGCAAGTACAGAAATGGCAGAGGTATACAGAGCCTGGGGATGAACTGGAGCCCACAGCGTCATCCCCCATGAAGAGATCCTCTCGGAACCTGTCGGATGACTTCGACAATGGAGAGGATGATGACAGTCCACTGCCCGAGGCCGTACTTACTACCAATCTAGGACTTGATATTGTAGTTGTGGCGACTAAGGTAAGGATGTCAAATTTTGATCAGATTTCCAGCTCATCGTCTACTGGGAGAGTGGGCTGTATCATCACTGGCTCAGTGAGAGTTGAACAACATTTGTAACTTAGTTTACCTTTACTCGTAATGTCAAAAGGAGATTGGCTTATTTTTAATAATTGGCAAAATCTTACTCTATATTTTCAACATTCGGTTCCAAGCTATGAAAACCTAATAGCACACTTTTATTTAGATTTCGATGAATGGTATTAAAAACGTGGAAAGAAGGAAGAATTCAGTATTTGAAATATTTATTTCTCGATTACCTTCTGCTTTCATATAGCTCTTTTTTAATCCATATTTTCACAGGCATTCACTTGAATAATAAAAAAAAAGAAAAATATGCAATACCTCACAGATTCACCCAATTTTGAACCAGCTCTACTTTAATTCCCAAGACAAAAAAAGCATAATTATAATAAAATCTTCATATTACCTTTAACAGCCAACTTCTACCTTCCCCAGACTGACTACATGAGTACCCTGGAGAAAGAACACGACTACCGCGACGAGCACTTTGACTTCATGCAGCAATGGATCAGACGGTTCTGTCTCCAATACGGCGCAGCTCTCTTCTACACCAGCGCCAAGGAAGACAAGAACTGCGACCTTCTGTACAAGTATCTGACGCACAGGATATACGGGCTGCCCTTTAGAACGCCCGCGCTGATTGTGGAGAAAGATGCTGTGTTGATGTGAGTAGTTTCTGAGTTAAGATATGCGGCAATAGGTCTGATTTTTATACAGCAGCGCTTGGGAAGGTAGTACCTTCTGTACTAGTATCTGGTGTAGAGGAATAGAAACATTATTTAGAGTTGTACGTTAATCAGAAAACCCTTCCATGTTTTTTTTATTAATTCCAAGTTTATTTTTTGTAAGATTTAAATACTTGGTCGCGGGACTCACGAATTACCATGACCCCGGTACGTAAAGGGTTATCGAAGGACACCGTGGATTTTAGTCAGTACGAGTCTGACAGTCCCTCCCGCTCTGCCCTGGGTGGGAGGGAGGACTCATTGATTTTACCACCATAAAAAAATAGATGTAAATACTTCTCGATTTTAACATCTTCAGTTAGGCATACAACCATTTTGATTTGGAAGATATGACTACAAAAGTTGGAAGTTCGACAATAATCGTTGATAATAATTTGTTTGTTACAGACCCGCTGGCTGGGACAGCATGAAGAAAATTAGTATATTATACGAGAACATGCAGTCGTGTAAGCCAGACGACTACTACAGAGATGTTATCGTACAGCCTGTTATACGGAAAGTAAGTCCGCGCTAAATTCCACTTACGCTGATATCGGTCGCGTACGAATATACATTGTGTTCTATATCGCACCATACTACATTGCTATTTCTCGCTAAGATAAGCTATTAAGAACGCGACCGAACGTACGCGACCGAACGTACGCGACCGAACGTACGCGACCGAACGTACGCGACCGAACGTACGCGACCGAACGTACGCGACCGAATGTACGCGACTGACCGTACATGACCGACAAAATGAATAAACAATTTTTCTTTCTTCCAGAGCGGCGCGAACCGTGAAGCCGAAGTCCAGGCCGAGGACGAGCAGGCCTTCCTACAACGTCAGCTGGCCGCGCTGCAGGCTGGCACGCCCGCGCCCCGGGCTGACTCGCCCTTACGAGCCACGCAGAGAGCCACTGCACAGGTAAGATATTGCAAAAGTCAACACAATCTATATAGAATAGTGTGATTATATCAGCACTCATAGCTAAAATGCGCGCGGTTTTCTCAGAGCGGTTCAACAAAATAAATCGAATTATTTTCTTCCACAGCTGGACGGCGCAAAAATCGGCATCGGTCCGGGCACGCCCGGCAACGAGGGAGTGCTGGCGAACTTCTTCAACTCACTGCTGTACAAGAAGTCGGGCTCCCCGGCAGGTCGCACGGAGCCCTCTCCCGCCGCGGCCGCAGCCCGCTCGGACGCGGCGGCCGAGCTGGACCGACTGACGCGCGCCAAGGCCCGGCCGCAGGGCCCGCCGCCGCCCATCGACCTCAACTCCTCCTCCGAGTGCTAGCCGACCTGTGTCACCGCTGTCTGTACGTACCATTATAGTTAGCTGCGAGTGCTAGTTCGGGTATAGCTCGGACGCGGCGGTACTGGACCGAAGTACAGGACTACCTGTACGCACTATCCTTCACAGTTACGTTCAACCAGCTCAATAAACTTTACATGAGGTCATTGACTTATTGGTTATCAAATTGGACCGTCCATTAATGTGACTCCACGATCATCCATCGTGTAGCCCATGTAACTACCAACTTATATGTCTTAAAAGCAACCATTTCTGCTTTCCAGGTACATGTAGTGCGGCGGACACACGTCACTCCCGCCGCTCGCGCGGCACCGCGAACATTCTCCTGCACACACGCGAGCTGCTCGCCCGGCCGCCTCGCTCGCGCGGCTACGGTAAGCTCACCACACAACACCAGCGAACAGAGACCCCACGTGGCTTACTGGCGACATACGTATTCGGTTTATACTTAAAATGGACGGAAATTGTGTCCGCACGGATTTTTGAAAGATTGGCTATTTTTTAGAGATTTTTTTTAGTTCATAATCTATCCCAATTGTTATTTCAATGAGATTGAACTTTCCGAATGCATAATAAATAGTGTTAAGAAGTTCCGAACGTTAGTGTCACTTTTCCGTTTTTAACTAATATTTAAATGTTCGGTCGAACCGGTTGGGCCATGTTACGGACATAGCTTCAGACGCGTGTCCATTGCCAGTCTGTCACATGACCCTGCCAGTTCAGCTGATCATTTCCTTAACCATGCTTATATTCCAATAACTTACAATTTACATCGTACTTATTTAGTTACGCTTGTCCATTAACAGCTATCCGTCGAGAATCTCTAGTTTAATCGTAGATACATCGAAACCGGTTCAGCATTTTCGTGTTACGTACACACATACTCAGCGTGTATCAGTAAGGTGGTAATACAAGTTGGTCTGTGGATGGGTGAGGTCATCTACCAAAGCGAGTTTCCTCCGTGTCTCGGGAAGCACGTAAAGCTGTTGGTCCCGACTGTCATTTGTAGATCTATGACAGACCTTACTGTTAGTCAGAAGCTCGAAAGTCTGACAACCAGTACACACCAGTACTTACCAAGAGATGTCTTACCGAGTGTAGTTGTGGAGGTCAGATAGGCAGTCACTCCATGTAAAAGCCAACTTTAACATAGTTGGGAAAAGGCTAGGCACGTGATAATGATGACCATTATATCTTTCTGACACACGCTGAAGACACAAAAGTGGCTGTTTATTATTCTAAGGCAGCTTCGAATTGTCAGTCTTTCAAAAACCGTTATAAATGTCAGCGAGGAGTACATAATGTGTTTAATTTTACCAATTTTACATTAATTATGTGAAAAAGTATTAATTTTTATAATAAATTTTGTAACTCATCGGTCTATGAGTTATAATTTTTAGTCAATCCTTTCTGCCTAATGCAGTCCTGCTTCATAAAAGTTTTGTATAAAAACTACATTCTGCAGTAGAAATCTTCCTTAATAAAATAAGTTTTATAAATGCACTAGAGCTAAAATATATTTAATTGCAAAAGGCCGCGCGATAAAATATTTTCGCCGCATTAGAAAGAGATAGCATTTGTTTTCACATAGTGATGTCTCGCTTCAGTACGACATAATACGTAGACAAAATTTACTCGCATGCATAGCTGAAAAGTATCACTTATAGACCCCACAAAACGTTTCCTACGGTTATTTTAACAACTTCAGAGTACTCGTATTATCGACACAGTATGATACCTCTCGTTGATATGCCACGGTATTATCGCCCTTATTACCAACTGGCGATAAGTGATTGTATTATGTAACGACAATTTAGATTTTATATTAATAATTGTAAAATTAACTCGAAAGAGCTCGGGGCATTTTGAGTTGCAGATTTGTAGCTGGTTAAAGAAGTCGTTTCTACAATAGTAAGAGAAAAGATTTATATGTTTATTTGTAATGAATCAGCTCGAAGTCTACTGGACCGATTTTCAGAATTATTTCACCTATAGAAAGCTACATTTCAGCGAAAAGCCAGGGTGGGGCGCTAGTGTTAAATAAAATGCCTTAAGAAAGTCTAAAAATGCTGAGGACCTTAAAAACATTATTGAAAGTCAGTATTTTTACAAAGAAATTAATTTTACTGTGTGTTCTTGATTCTTTTAAAAACAATTATTGATGTATTTTCACAGGATAAGCCCGTTATTGATGAAGTTGCGCAATTAATTATTGATTAATAATATAAATAGATATGGCACATAGACAAGGAGACTGTAGAAACTATTCCATAATGGCAGATTTATGTCTAAACATGTATACCTTAATAGCCTTAATTTAAAACGGGTGTGTTGGCATATCCAAAAACAGCTTAAATAAAAAAAAGAATAAAACAACACGTTATTAAATATTTATACAATTCATTTTTGCATAATATGCATACATTGTAAACATAATGCTAGCCTTACACGATCCCATTTACCGTCAAGCTTGCAGAGCTAAAAGCGGCTTCCGATAAACTTGACAGTATTGCTATGAATGTGCATAACAAGTCTATTTCTGATAGCCGCTCCAGCGCGCTGCAAATACACGATAATCTGGATCCTGTATAACTGGCTAAAAGTGGCATGGTGTTATATGTTGTAACTTGTAAGAAACTATTTAAATAATAGTCTTACAATCTACAACCCAAAAATGCCCCAGCTCTAGGTATAGGAACAACGTTATTCATACATTTCCATTACTATCGAAACTAAAAGCGAGTTTAATTTAATTTCCTAATTCGCAACATTTATTTGTAACATTGTTTATGATATTAAAATAAGTATTTATTTAGTTAGTTTAGAAATAAGTGCTGGGGTACACGAATCTATTTCAACTGTTTCGAGTTTTTAATTACTAATCAGTGAATTTCTTTATCAATTTAATCTTCTGCGGTGTGACGAAAGCTGTCAAATAGCAAAAAGCAAACAGTACAATCTTTGTTGTCAAAATAAGGATGTTTACTGTTTGACAGATTGTCCGAAATATTTGTTACAGAAGATATTTTGACTATAGAAATTTACTCCACAATTTTACTTACAGAAAGATTTTTTTAACTGAACTTAGATTGATTTTAATTTCCAAGTTCAGCTTAATCTCTATCTGTTACTTTGAAAGTCTGCATGATCCGTGTACCCCAGCACTTAGTTTTAATACGACACGAAAACATTATCCTAGTGAAAGGTTTTGTTATCATCTGAGATTAAGGGAGTTCCGATAACGCGATCTTCCATGAAGACTGGCGGTGCAATGATACATGGTTTAATGCACAATGAAGTCACTATTTGTACAAACCATTCAACAGTGTATGGCTTATAATTATGTATGTTGTAAAACATTTGTTTTTTCTAATTATTTGCTCATTATTCTGTATTTTAGATTCGCTTTCCTGATTGGACTCAATGGTGACCTTTATTGTGTTGTGGTAACCGAATTTATTTATTATGGAAATATATTAATTATTCGGAAATATTTTTTTTACTCTCCCAACCCTATGTATTGTATTTTTTTTTAATTTTTACATTGTGACTGTATTAGATTGGATTTTGTTCACATGTGGTGCAATACTGAACATTCCAAACCTGGTTTGGTGCTTATTTTAATAGTAAAAATTATTATTAATTAATATGGAGTTTCATTTAACGTTTCTTGCCTGCGCTCTCTTCGATATTATTTTCGGGTGGAAACACTTTTTGCATTAAAGGTCACTATTATTCCAAAATAACATTCTAATTTAAACCAAAAACACATTCTGTAAAAGTAGATAAAGTACGAAATCATATCTTAGAGTACTTAAACGATTTAGCAAATCCAAATGATAATAAAGAAATAACAGAAGTAAGAAGCATAGCTTTCCTTAAACTTAATAAGTATTTATATCGATTAATAAAATATCTTTCAACTTATAACTTATTAACGTGAATAGCTTAGGTATTAATTAATTTTAGCGAAGTGTTTTTTGACAAACTTATGTGAGATGTACTCTTTGTATTGATCTTGGATTTGCCTAATGGGTTTCGGCAGCTAGAGGTGTTGGTGATGACTTATAGAATATTAAGTTTATGGATACTTTCAAAGCTATTTCTCCAAGTCTAATCGTAATAAATGTACAACGAATCATTATCGGTGTTCTGAAGTTAAAAAATAACAATTTTACTTTGTAAACTAACGGTATTCTACAAATTCGTTTACGTGGATGAAATCATTATTTCTTCATTTGAAACAAAACCAATGAGTGATATATTAAGAAGGGTATTTTTTGCACAGCAGAGCTTTGCGGGCTAGTTATAAATTTGTCAAAAAACACAAATATGTTATAATAAACTCATGTGTATGATATAACGGAGAAGTATTGGCAAGTTTTGATATGAAATATTTGTACAAGTAAATGATGTGGTTTGAAGCTAAAAGGCTGGATTATTGTCTATTTTTATAAAGGGGATTAAATGTTAGGTGGCTAAAATGCATAATTTAAATAAAAACATAGAAATATTTGTGAGCTGTGGGGAGTTTCTTCGACCACTTTAACCGGGCAATACGCGGAAAATGTTGCTCTAAAAAGTTTTTACGTTGAAATAATTCCGAGTTAACGTGGTCGTCTATTTATACGTATAATATTTATGATGGATAGTAATCAAGTATTTTTATATAATTGCATTGTAACCTTTATGTAACTGAATCTAACACGTCATGTGAAAATTTATGTACCTACCACGATTATTCGGTGAAAATTCTCGAACGCAGATAACTTTTTGCTCATTTATTTTCTATTTTTAACATTTATGTACTAGTCATATATCAGTTGGTTTTATATTGATTAACGACTACCTACATTTCTTTCTGTGATATATTTTTTATGTAGAACAAAATAATTTCCTTGTAATCTGTTCTGTGTATGATGTATTAGCCACATAACATCCTCATATAGGCATAGTTTTTTTGTTTCCCGCTCAACTGTTACGACAAAGACAAATTCCTTTTTTCTTTTGTTGAATTTTGTTTAGTCTATGAAAAAAAAACAATCGTAACATTAAATATTTTATGCATTATTTTTCAGGTGTAATTTAAAAAAGTATTTATTTAAAAAATAGATTTATAATTAATAGTTGGCTGTTTAAAAAAACAATGCCATTTCGGTTGTAATAAATACAGTTGAAGCTATAAGGCTTAGTGATTAGTTAGATTCTCAAAAGATAATTTTTGTTACGCTTTGCAATAGGTTAGATTCCAATATTTAATAGCAAAAACATTTTAGTTTAACTATGTTATTTAAAGAAAAAAAAAAATACTAATCTATAAGCGATGCGCGATGGTCTAATGGCCAAGATCGAACGATTAATTTGTATTTGAGTGTATAAAAGTATTTATAATAATATGGAATTTTTAAAATGTAATAAAAGGCAGACAGTGAGCATCCATATGTACTGGTGACATCTTTGTTATGTTTTCCATTTCACTATTTGGGTGTAAATGTATTGTACATAGGAGTTTTGTGGGCCGAAGATAGTTATTCACTTCAAATAATATTTAAAACCTTTTCAACGTGAAGTGAGCTTTATTAGAGCAATTAAACAACGTAAATCATAGGTACTAAAATAGTTTAAAAGTAGCACCTCTGATTTAGCGTTTCTGAAACCATAGTCCTTCGTCCTTCCATCAATACTCTTCACAATGGTAACTAAAATTACAACAACCAACCACAGTTGACAATATTGACAGATTCGCATCCATAAATCTAAAACTACCCTTAGAGGGGAGCTCCAGAGTCCAGTGCGGAAAAGGGACGACGTTATACATCTTGTATAATATCTTAATCTCTTTTTTTTTCTTTTTTTTTTAATTCTACTTCTTTGTCCCACAAACCTCCTAAATCTCGCTCACACTCGTCTCTGTAAATAAACTTTCTTTACAGAGGTAATGCAGTGAATTATCAACACTTTTGTAGTAGCAGCGGTTACGTCTCATTGTAAGCTTATAGGCGATACTGTACATAATTTGAATAAACTAGCACGGGAACTGTTCTGATCAATGTTGTGTTTTACTTTAATAAATAAATAAATAAATATTCCATAACTATCACACAACGTCATCTAGTCCCAAGCTAAGCAGAGCTTGTGTTATGGGTACTAGACAACTGATAAACATACTTATATATTTTCTAAATACATACATATTATAGATAAATTACACCCAGACACAGAACAAATGATCGTGCTCGTCACACAAACATTTGTCCTGGGTGGGTATCGAACCCACGACCTCCGGCATAGCAGTCAGGGTCCCTAAACACTAGACCAACAGGCCTGTCTGTATTGTCTGTATTGGTCATAAATGTCATCTGTTTGTACCACTGCAACTTATGAAAGCCAGAAACAATGGCAACCACAAAAAAAAAAAGCCTATGATATGAAGCTCGGCGAGTACCAAAGAAAAATGCCTTGGACCCTGCATAAAATCAGAAAATAAAGGGCAGAAGAGTTGGAAAATCATAATTAATATCAATCTTATTTGTATGTCTACAAATATGGAATCCACGTGCTTGGGGCTAAAGAGTATCAGAGTTTTTATAAAGAAGTAGGCTGTCGGTACAGACAGGTGCGGGCGGTACTGGTCGGTGCAGGTATGACCTGTATTCGTATATTATAAAGAAACTGGAAAATCTGCCTAGAGTAATCGTCATCATTATGACTTTTTTACTTCGCAAGAAAGGTGATATGTTTTTCTTGAATGCGCCGATCTTAAAAGACACAAGACCCTGGAAAACAAAGAGCAATTGAAAACAGGTTAATTTTTGAGCCAGTCAAGTCCCGTCGGCTCCAAACTGCAAATTCTTAACCCGTATGAACACGTGCAAGTATGTACCCTATAGGTAGTCGGCTGATTATGTGCGAGCGCATAAGATGACATGGGCTTAATCTACCTGCACCGCCCCGTACAGACTTCTTACGTGTCTGTAGCGACAACTTGCTTTAGTCTAAAATCATCCTATGTTAGGATCGTACCAGGTGGCATTCTGTAGTTTCTGCCTACCTCCATAGGAAATAAACGTAAGTTTATATTGGGATCTACCTATTTATTTTATCCTACACTTGTGTGTGAAATCCGGAAACATGGGGTTTCTAATAGTTCTAATACACCAACAAAGGATACACAGAGAACACTATTACGGATTCCTTAAAAATGAATATTTTACTATTTTGATGTACGTGTGACATGCAATTATTATTTTCTTTGTACAATAAAAATTGTAAGTTGAATTATTTATAGTTCATAAAAAATAAACAAAAGATGCGTTGTAGCTAGTGTTATAAACGCACCCAACTATATGTCATTTCCAACGTCAGTAGCATAGCACAATAGTGATGTACCTATACGAGTTTAAATATTTTGTCCATTGAAATTGAATTATCAATTACATTAATTGAATAGTGGATTTGTGATTTGTAGTTTGATATTTAGTATTAACACACATTTTCTATCATGAAACAAAACTTTAGATAGATTAACGGTCCGATTTGGACAGGGTCATCAAAAACGAGAAGAGGCTCATTTATCCAGTATTTCGTTACAAATCTAGCTACCACTTCAAGGTTCATACAATTATCATACTGGATACATGAATTGAAACTAATCATTGATTGATTTCGTAAAGTTTTTATTAAATTGTTTACTTTATTGTAAAAATAGACATCAAAATTGATAAATCATTGGGATAAAATAATAATTCGATAGCTATAAATCGATACCTTATGCACATCACTATGCGTTATCTTTTGTCATTCGAGCTGTCAATTTATGTCATTCGTTTCATTGTTGCGATATAATTGATGACGAGGAGCCGTGTGTGGTTACGGTAGTGTTTTAACTTATGACCGTAATTATTTTCATGACTACAAGAAGATAATTATCGCGATAAGTGCAACAATAGGTGGTTTATTCCGATACGTTATTGTGCCCGTGAACAATCTCAGTGCTAGTGAGTAACGTAAGAATCTATTAATAGGTTTTTTCATCAAATCTTTTTAGTGAAATTAGTGTTTGATATGTTTAATATATAATTCGAAGTGGCGTCCAACGAGATGGGGCAAAGTCCGAGCTCCGTGCTGAGCAAGAGCGGCCGCCGGACCTCTTTCCGGAGGTTCGTGCGGCGGAGTAAACTGAACAAGTCTAGTTTAAGTCACACGTTCAGTTTGCCGCCTTCGGAGGATTATCCGGAGCTTATGAACGTCAACACAGCGACTGAAGAGCAGCTAATGACGCTGCCAGGGGTGAACAGGCAGCTGGCGCGGGAGATCGTGAGGCATCGACAGATGATAGGTCGATTTAAACGAGTAGATGACCTCGCACTTGTCTCAGGTAAATAGTAGTGAAAGCCTTGACAGTATTGTAATTTTGCCATATGTCTAACATGTCAAGTCTGTACAAATATTGCTAAAGCAAACAAAAAACTTCTTTAGTGAATTTTTATGCACTTATTATTTACTAATTCAGAGATGAGTAGGGCTTCCTAACAAGCGTGTCAAGGCCTTAATTCATGCATGAATAATTGATAGTTTTTACACACACAAGTACTTTAGTAATTGCCTACAAATTGGAAGACTCATTAGAAAATACAAACACTGAAAAATTCTTAAATAAATGTCTTGGCAAACAATTTGTTTCAAAGTACTAATTATCTTGAGGTAATCTATGTACTGTTGTGTGCTATTAGAGTAGGTAGGAACAGTCATTGTTATGTAAAACACTAGAACACTTAGATTTAAAAACGAATATGTGAAAAATCCCATCAGAAAAAGAACTTCGACAAAAGATCTTAAATATTTAGGACAGATTAAAATACAAATTGAAATTACTTATTTCTAATTGCCTGTCAACAAAACATCTTAATTGCCGTTATTAGATAATCATTAAATTCTTTGTTTTGAAAATTTGGTAACTAATAGTAATCTCAACAATTGGGAAACTTTATTAATAACTTCAAAATATTTGTTTTAAAATTCTAATCACTCTTTCATGATCTTTTTAAGTGTTTGTACATTTTTAGCTGATATAACAATGTTTAAAAAGTTCCCGATACATGCAGGCCTGGCAGCTACTATATTTAAAAAGGTTTTTGTCTGTGTGTCTTAGAGTACTATCACAAAATTCTTATAATACTCTTTTTTTTTTTCGATTATTTTAAATTTGCAAAGAGAAGAAGTTCAGTAAATGACGTAGTTTATAAAGGTTAAAATTATTTCTGACTGTGCAAAATTACAGATAACGTCTAGTCTAGATAATAAGATTGATAAAATTATGTAAATCACATTAATAAGTGATTTATTATGATTAGAATAAATTAATTCTGTGCAAAATCTTCATTGTTTTGCATTATTTAATCAAAATTTTCTAATCTATACTCTAATATTATAAAGGTGTCGAGTTTGTTTAGTTGCAGGCGCTAGTCTGAGGTACTTCTGGTTCAAATTAAAAAGTTATTTCTGTGTCCGAAAGTCTTGGAATAGCTACTACTACAAATATAAGAATGAATCACTATATAATGTCTAAGAAATGTAGTGCCCTCATTTCTCCAAACCTAGATTTGATCTAGCAGTAAATTTAGCTTACTAAGCTTTAATTGTAGATCAATCAATGCGCAGTATTGCAACAATTTTTTTTTTTGATTAGTCTACATTTTCAATAGACAAAATAAATTACTTACCTTCTTGTAATAAACACAGACCATGATTGTCCCAGATTTTTTATTTATGTTAATAGTGAAGCTACAACTACAGCCAATTCATAATTAACTTTATACCATAATAATTATTCTATGCTGAAAACTAAATAAGAACTTCTTAGTAACAAATAGTATCAGATTTAGCAAATGTGTCATCTCTGAAATATGTAGTTATGCCTAGCTAAAAATAGATTGCAATAATTTTACCTTATAATTAACTTTGTAATTCCCTTTTAGGTATAGGTGCTGAAAAACTAGAGTTACTAAGGCCAGAAATATGCACAAATATAAGGAAACAAATATCCAGAAATAGTTCACGGACACAATCCTTAGATAGTGTACGAATACAGGCTGAGAGTAGACTGTGCTCTGTAAACTCATCAAGTGTGTTCCAGTTACAATGTGTACCGGGCCTCAACCAAGAAATAGCGGCAAACATAGTAGACTACCGCAACAAAAAAGGCCCCTTCAAATCATTAGACGATTTAATCAAAGTTCGTGGTATGGACATTGTTAGGTTAAGTACGGTTAAACATCACTTAAGTTTGGAACCGAGAAAGTGTGAGAGTGTACAGCATTTAACAAATGGACACGTTAACGGATGGAATGATGGGGAGTGTATGCCAAATGGGGTCTCAAGTACCCCTAGGACGCCACATAGGAAGAGTCTATCAATGCCAACTAATGCCAAGTTCCCTATGACATTGCCAAACGGTTTTGCCACAGTACCAGTGAATGACATTTTGGATTTGCTGTCAGCATACTCACATAGGCCAATAGTGGAAGAGCATTTTAATTATGAGCGAGATGGAGTGAGATGCTGTCGATTAGCTTCGTGGAACCTTCATCAGCTTAGTGTAGAGAAGATTACAAATCCTGGAGTAAGAGAGGTTGTCTGCAGGACTATTTTGGAAAATAAGTAAGTACCTCTTGAAAAATTAAAACATTTAATTCAATTACTATCAATAAAAAAGCACACCCAGTAGATATAACTCATACATAGGTAGTTGTATACTACGGGTAAAATTCAGCGTACACTACATACTAACTATTAATGTAGCTATAGTGGTATGTTAGAATGTTTAGCTATGGCTTGCCTACCATTTATTTACAAAAACGTGCATTTACAAACATTCAAACACACATACACGAATGTCCAGACAAAGAAAAACTACTTACAGGTGTAATAAATTATGTGTTCCGTGCAGGAATCAATCTGCAACATGCAGCCTAGCAATCATTAAACATTTTATGTAAGCTAATATCAAAAAATAATTACATGTGATGATTAATTAAAACAAATGAGTCAAGCTACATAATATCTTGTTAAAATATCATTGTCAAACAATATAAGTTTCACATCCAATAATGAATAGATTACTTAGCACATTGTAGTGTCAGCAAGTTTGACATATAACACTGATTGTCTTGGCTTTCACTCAACTGTTTGAAATGAACGGTAAAATTACTTTAAATCAAATCAAATCATTTATTTCAACTAGGCCAATTACAGGCACTTTTGAATTGGCAAAAAACATAAAATAAAACTAGTACAAAAGTAGTTATGGTGATATAGTCCCAGTCACAAGACATAATAAAAACTGTGAAAGTACCGTAGGTGCTCATTCCAAAGCGTAGATATCTATGGAGAAGAATGAGCAAGAAACTCCATGGACACTCTTTTTCAATCGCCAAAATTTTACAAGAACTTTTTTACATCATTCATCATGAGATGTTAAGATAGCATCTTTTGTTTAATCAACATGCTACCTTTTATAAAGGTAACTTGTCGATAAAAATAAATTGGAACTAGCCCCCGATTCGTAAAATCTTATGTCGCCTCTGTTGTTTTAACCACAATTATAATATTTTTCTCACTCAATAGGCCCACTACTTTTATTATCTGGGGGCACGGCAGTGCCCCAGCCAAGTCTTTCTATTTACAATAGCAATATAATGTTACAATTATTGACGTTAACTTTTGTAAGCCAGTATAATGTTGAGTAAATACACCGCTGAATAGACCCTCGCTAATAGGCTTCTCTAATTTAGAATTCTACTCAAATATCCTCAAAAGTTGCCGCATTATTTAGACCCGGTGCAATTACTTGTTGGGCATACAAATATGTTATATCATGTGGAAATCGAAACCGCGACGCACAGAACAGCAGTTGATCGGTCACTGCGCCAATCGTGCCGTCAAAAAAACGTCGTATGACTTCGTTTTTCTGGTTGTTTGTGTATAATGTGAATTTAAAAGTTTGTAAACGCACCCACGATACGGGAAAAATGTTCAGTGTGGGGGCATCATTTCTTTTTGAATACGTCTACGGCAATGGTTTCCAAAGTTGACTCGATCGTAACCCAGCTGACAAAACCTTCCAAATTGAGGACTCACCAAAGACTAGGATTTTTTTAAGAGAAGGATGGATTTATTTAGCATCAACTGTAGGTAGTTTTACGTATTGATCGTTGGATACGTAGAATTTATTTCGATAGGGCGATTGTGCACTACAAGGAATTTTATTGTCGGAACATCCGATTTTTTACGGTCCGAAGTGGCATGAAAAAAACGGATGATTGGCTTGTGCACTTGTCCGTCTATACTCGGATGATACGCCTCAGTTTAGGGTAGCTCTGTCTTTGAAACTACACGCCACCCACGCGAAATTACAGTAGAATCCCGATTATCGATGACAGTTCCGGAATGGGGAAAAGTAAAATGTCGGACGGTAAAATTACGTATAGTGCACAAACTAGTATATACATTATATGGCGTGCCATATCGGACCGTAAAAAATCGGACTGCCGGACAGTAAAATTCCTTGTAATGCACAATCGCCCATAGGCACATATTTAGCCTTAATCATGACCACAGCCGAAAATTCCGCCTGATATCATCCCAAGGGCCATCCCAATATTTGCTTTACCCATACTTTAGGAAGGCATCCTAGGTCCGGGGTCGCGGGACTCTCTCATCAGGTAGCCGAGACCCTGGAACATAAAGGGCTATTGAAGGATGCCCAGGGATGTTAGTCAATACAAGTCTAACAGTTCCTACCGTCCCGCTCTGGGTAGGAGGACTCATTTGATGATTTTACCACGACGAAAAAACAAAACCTTTTGCTTTACGGTGTTTTTCTATTACCACGACGAAAAAACAAAACCTTTGGAAACGCTGCTTTACGGTGTTTTTCTATCTTTTTTACGCTGTTATAACCTTGTTTAGGCTGTTATTTTCATGTTCAGCATGTTATTTACGCGTTTCCTGCCGCCGTAACAAAGAGTGTCAGTCATGCTTCACATTACTCGGCTTTTACAGAAACATGCCCATTTAATTACGTAATTACAATCATTAGTAGAGTGAATTGTGATTTATGATCATATTTTGACGGTTCGAAATTGCATGAAACTTAGTTCCTTCATGAATCGTACTCTATTTTCCTTCTTTACTTAACCCTTCTTGTGAAGGCAGTCATGTCCCTCTTCCGGTATGCTTCTGACACTCCCTTCCGCTTCGTCGAAGTTTGAGTATTTCTTAGAACAAAACGATTCAGTCGTTCCTAAGCTATCAGAAAAATATCTGTTTACCATCCTGAACGTCGTAAAAATCTCACAATAAGTAGTTTCTTTGTTGCCATAAAGAATCTAGATCAACATAACTAGTAATCTTAGTACCCAAAAAAAGTGATGAACTATCTAATTCACAAAAAAAATCACCTTGTTCTTTCAAATGAACCGCTGAATCAGTTGTGCAATGAGATCATCATTTCTTTTTTACATCCGTCGTATCATCTCCACATATTTTTCTCTTAAAATTGAAAATCTGTTTAGTCCGTTAGTTAGAGTATTGAAAATAATAAACACGTATTTTTTATTTTCTTAAATCATTGAATATTGACAAAGATAAAACTCTTCGAAATTCGGGCTTGTGACGTCATAACGCCTGTAAAATTATACCGTCCGAGTGACGTTTTGTGATATTTAGAAGCTTTGTATATTCGTCAATTTTGGTTTGCGGAACAAAAGAAAAAATACGTGTTAAATATTTTTTGATGATCTATCTTTCGGTTTTTTTTTTTAAACTACCCTATTGAGTATCAGATTCTAATCAAACTTCTCCTACAGGTTATCATTAATAGCTGTTCAAGACGTATTGGAGGAGGCTGCGCTGAAGATCATCTGTGATGAGCTGAACTCACCCGTGTTGAGGCGGATCAGAGAGTGGAAATGTAACAGCCAACATTGGGAGTACTGCTTGTCTGATAGAATAGAAAGGTATGTACTATTGATAATAACAACTTAACCAATTTTTTTTGAATATCTTAACAAAAAGGGTATAAAAAAGACTTAAAAAAGAAGGAACCGACTTCTAAAACAACTAAAAAACTATATTGACTTATTTTCTTTCAGAAGTCATCTTTTGTATTTCATTGACTTTTATCATAGATTGTACTACCGTAAATTAATTTTACACGCTTTGATTGTTTTTAAAGTCTCCTATTTGTTTTTTTTTAATAATGAGTAATTAAAAGATAAAAAATAGCCATGAGTACTAACCACTCTTCGCAAATATAGCAAATTTTTCAACAGGACTCTCTTAGCATACCTCGCCTTGAGGTAAAGACTCACAAGAGTTACCTAAGTCCGTCTCCGAAAAGTAGTTTTTTTCTTAAAATGATAATCGTATTAAAGAAAAGTCCTTATAAAAACAAGTTACCCCGTGCAGAAATAGACCTTTTCACCTTGTATTTGAGTCAGTACGAGTCTGACAGTCCCTCACAATAATTTTATCGCGATAAAAAAAAACTTGCGTTAGGTCCGACCCAAAAAAAAACAATTAATATATTTTATTAATGGATAGACTCAAAAACTTTATGATGAAGACCACAGGATCTCATTAGATGCAAGCCGCTTTTAACCGATCCTATTGGAAATCTATAGAAGATAGACCTATGTTCAGCAGTGGACGTCCTAAGGCTGATATTATGATGAAACTCAAAAACGACTGGACCAATTTTCAGAATTCTTTCACTTATAGAAAGCTAAATTATCAGCGAGTAAAATAGGCTACATTTTATATTCAAATCGCACCTGTGTAAAGCCAGGGAGGGTCGCTAGTCTATACTAATATTATAAAGAGGTAAATTTGTTTGTTTGTATGTAGGGGGTAATCTCAGGAATAGCCCAGCCGATTTTGAAAATTCTTTCACCAGTAGAAAGCTGTATTGGTTCTTAGTGACATAGGCTGTAAGGGGGGGGGGGGGTTAGGAGCGGGCGAAGCCGCTGGCAAAGGCTAGTATTTTATAAAGCAAAAGTTCTAGCCTCTACTCAACTTATTCCAAGTAAAATATTTTTATACGTCTGTCGTGAACAATACAACTTATTTTACAATCGATTTGCTTACAAATAAGACATAAGTTATTCAGAAGTAAATTGATCCACTTTCGTCGATACAAATTACGATTCATGCCTAAGGTACACGTCCCACCGCTGTTTACACGGAAGCGACAAGCTATCGGCGATTTTGTCGCTTAAGAAACATAGGTTTTTATTTATTATATTTTTTTTTAGATCTCGAGAAGTTAAAGAGATACAGTATTAATAAGTAACGAGACTCAATCTAAATTAATTGCTTACCGTTCACACCGCTGGACTAGTTTATCGCTTACCACAACGACAAGAGCTATCAAAGACAGGCAAAATACTCGCTGAAAATCTCGCTTAGTACGACAGCTTAATTTCACCAATTGCTGGGTATAGACCTCTATTTTCGCAAATCAACAAGCGTATGCCAGCTAGGAATCACCCGTCACCGTTACGTACTCCATCATAGCACAGCGATCAAACACTCTGAACTATAAACTCGCTTCTCGCCAACTCATTTCTAGCTGTTGCACTTTCTTATCGCTAATCGCCAGCAATAGTACAAGTGCCCTAAAAATGGCTTGCGTGCCAAGAATCTTTCTGAAACACAACGTGTCACTGAAAAACACGTGTTTCCAAGTATTAAAAGATAAGCCAGTAACAATAGAGGTATGTACTATATGGGTAGTGATTAGATTATGTGTTTAATTGAAATCGAAACAGATGATGAGACTTGTAATCAAAGTCCAATAGAGGATGTGATTTGGTATGACATCACACGCTACTGCAGGGCTATATAAGTTTAGCTTTGACATTATCGACATCTGTGATTGAAAACATTATGAAGAGACCTGGACTTATCAATTTATGTCCGAAGCCGTGTTATAAATAAGCCTATGAGGTATTCTGTCCCACCTCACGCATAACGGACCACCTACGAGTCCAAATGCGGAAAAGGGAGCCCCCAACAATACAATACAATAAGCCTATGAGGTTTCCAAAAGCGTGTTTAGTTACTCCGCCACCAGAGGGTGGCCACATCCTTACAGGAAAAAGAAAAATCACGCGTTCTCTTGGAGATTTTTTACCATGAAAGTAGGCAGAAACTACGGAAATCTACCTGCTCTGAACCTTACATACCCCTTTTGCCTCGGCCACGTTAATTCATCAGGGTTATGCACGCCAGTTGCGAGTACCTTTCTGAAGAACCCGGGGTTACCAATCACATCTATATACTAATACCAGCTGTGCCTCGTATTACACTCCTGCTGCTCGGATCCTATTAGATTATCAACACACAATGAATAGATTATCAGCACAAAACTATTGTTTGTATGGTTGATCGTGTTAATCTCAGAAATTGCTGGTTCGATTTGAAAACTTTTTGTGTTGGAAATTCCATTTATTGAGGAAGGCTGTATATTATACAGCCTGATATTAACGCTACGACCAAATGGAGCCGAGCAGCGAGTGAAATTGCAAGGGACAGCAAGTCTGCATTATAATTCTTGTAAAAATCTTTTGCTAGTTTATAACGAGAAGTCTAGGCTACAGGTATTGGAAGTTGCTGCTACCGGTTCAGTTACGCGATGTCACGCTGGCTTGCGCCGCGTGGGCTGAACACGAAGGCTTTCATTTAATAGCTCGATGGCATGCAACTGAATAATACGATTTATTTCACATCTCTGTCACATCGCGCGATGCGATCGTTTTGATACACCACCGCCTTGACACATGGTAGCGATATCTGTATTAGATAGACGGTAAATATACTGAACTACTCGTATGCAGACCGTTGACTGCAGTTCATTGATTCAACTCCCACGTCCCTTAAAATTGAATTCTAGTTAGAAAATATCTGCCCTCTATATTTGTACTAGCTGTTGCCCACAATCTCACTCATTTTTCATTTCTCATTTTTCCCCAACAAGCTCAAAAAAAGTAGCTTATAATCATCTCCAGGTTTCTGTCTATATCTGTTTCAAAACTCTAACTTTCAAGACATTTGGAATGGAGTGTTCTTTAACTGTATCCTTTGAGCTTAACATGGTTGAGACAAGACTAAGAGACGATTTCGATTTCTTTCTTTATACGTTAATAAAATTGAACAATAAAACGCAGTCTATGGATATGTTCCTGATTAATTTCGTTGCAGGATACAAGACAAAATCATTCTCCGGAACACGTAGAACTTCATTGTCTCGGCGTTTCTGGTCACCACTTGATTCTGGCTTTTAGGAGTTGCAGTGCTTTGGAAATAGTGTGGTGGGTTGGATCGCGTTCAGTTCTAAATACATATTAACTGCTTTCAGCCTCTTCAAGGTTACCAGAACAACAGGTTGGATTTCCCGTCTGTTTATAAAGCCCTTAACTCTAATGAGACTGTCAATGTCACCTTAATAGGAACTCACTTGTTGCATACGAAAGTAGGCCGTTGTATTAAGGCTGTTCCACAGCGAGGAAGTGGCTAACTATAGGTTTTTCTCGTTCAAGAAACATACAGTAAGTCATTCCGTGTAAATAAAGGAGTTGCATATATTATTAATGTTGGTCACTGACTGTTGACACTGCCGTCAAGGATTCACTCATTCCATTAGTTTTTCGCTGAGCGACAAGACTTTCAAAGTTAATGTTCAGCGATGCTCACTTAGCGCAAAGATTGGCAGTTTGCGCAGGAATGGCCACTCTGAGCGAGTGGTGCGAGTAAATCGTCTGACGCAGCGACAAAACTGTCGGAGTCGCTGCTCGTCAACTCGTTCTCGCTCGCTCTATTCGCTACTCGCTAATTGCTGGGTGTGGGACAAATACCCAAACATGGATAATTTTGCTTTTTATTCACATACTCGACGGTAAAGAAAATATACTCGGTGTTGTAAATCGAGTTTAAAACCACCGTTACGTCTACAAGACAGGATATGGAGTACATTAGTGACCCATGTCACAGAATCATTTACATATTAGGAAGTCCGATTATGGAGGTTGTTTTAAAAAGCATGTTAATAATCTTACTAATATTATAAATGCGAAACTTTCTGAAGATGGATGGATGATGTTTGTTACTCTTTCACAAAAAAAAATAAAAAAAAACGTGTGGCGGTTTATCGTGGTAAAATCATCAAATGAGTCCTCCCAACTCCCAGAGCAGAGCGGGAGGGACTGTCAGACTCGTCCTGACTAAAATCCACGGTGTCTCAAAATAGCCCTTTACATTCCGGGGTCACGGTAATGGGTAAGTCCCGCGACCCCGGCAGGCTTTGGCCCTCTAGAAAAAGAGTCTTTAAGAATTTTGGTACCGAGATAGATGAGAGCCTGAAATCGTATAGACTATAGATAGAGGGTTAAGACCGAAGCCACGGACAAAAGCGAGTCTTATTTAATGCTGGGTTAGGATTTGTCAATTAGGAAGCCATTGAAATGTGCTGATGCCGAAACTTTGAGGCCCAAGTTCAAGGATTTAGCCAATTAAATGTATTTTTGTATCAGCACGCCAGTGTTGCAGAAGTATACCTAATAATAGGGCGTATTATTAAGTGCTAGCGACACACCCCGGCCGCACGGGTGCAATATCTACTGTATTATGCATGTTATACACATATAAACCTTCCTCTTGAATCACTCCATCTATAAAAAAAGCATAACAAATGCCCAACCCTCAGTAGTAAAATCCTATTCAATAGGAGGTTAGGCTATTGCCACCAAATAGGGCATAAATCCAGCCTTTGTGGACTCCGTTTAAACATCTCCGTGCTTTGAGCAATAGTCTTTCTAATAATGTTTCTACATTCTGCAATTTGGTTTTTTTTCTACCGGGAACAAAACCGGTTTCTATGGTGTCATGCTACGCGTGTTGGGAATCTCAGGCCCGGCAGTAGCGTTTAACACCACTAGACCAAACACGGTTGATTTGTTGTACTCAACCTATGGTCTATGTTCAGCAGTGGACGTCTTACAGCTGATATTATGATGATGATAAACAACTCGCTGATATACGACGACAAGTTATCATAATTCATCATCATCAAATCAGTCGGACGTCCACTGTTGAACATAGGCCTCCCTTATAGATTTTCGAAGTGGCCGATGGGGCCGTAAGGTTCTCGAATGGAGACCACGCAACGGCAAGCGCAGCGTGAGCCATCCACCGATTAGGTGGACAGACGATCTAACGAAGACCAGACAAGGTCGCTCTGGATGAAAGGTCCAACCGGATGTATCATGATTAAAATTTACAAAATTTCAGGCTGAACGAAGCCAGTGCAACATTAATAACTGGGGCCATAAAACAATACAATGATTGTTCATAACAATAACGTGACGTAACTACCTACCGAGCGGCTCCAATCGCAATCACGTGGAGTCGCACGTCGCGTTCGGTAGCAACCTAGCAACCGATATCAGACGCATCACCTTTCGATTATTTTTACCTTCCTTTTTTCACTTAAAGTGATTTTCCACCTGCACATCACTAGCTTCCGTTGGCTGGCAAAGAATGCGTTAAGGCATGAAGTACATAATTGTAGGTACAATATAAAAAACAATCAATTAAAACTGTTCTATGTTTAGTTCTCTACAACATCTTCAGGAAGACTAGAAGAAAATCCCCATGGTATCTAAACCACCTTTATAAATACGTATGTGCATAAAATTACATTAATAATGTTGGATCGAAATTTTTTACTCACCCACTGAATGATCGATAAACGAAATGAAATCAGAAGATAACCAGTTATTTTTGAATCGTGTGAATGAAACTATTTTTTAACTACAAAATTATTTAAGAATAGAATGAAAATTTTTTTTGTGATCATGGATGGCACTAGCAACAGCGCCGGAATGCAAATACAAATACGAAACTCAAAACAAGTTAGAAGTAAACATGGTAAATATCCCGTTTGTACTGTCTCCCGAGTGAACAACTCACTCGAGTAAAGCGTGTCTGATACTAGCTTTAAAAAAAAGTATTTGTCTACGACTGCTGGCAAACTGTATGATTTGATGATTCGCTTGACTGTCGAGCAATTTGTTTTTATGATGTCGCTACGGAGCGAAAAGGGGATATTGCCAAGCTAGGAAGATTTCAAGACGTTTTTGGAGATACTTCGTTTGTTTCCCAGTGTTTTTATAGCCCCATATCAAAGACGTCTGAAAATGTTGTGTCATATTCTCTTGGAATCTTTAAAGGTCAAATCATTTATATGCATGCAACATAACAAGCATGCACAACTTCATCCAATCCTGAAAGGGTTTAGTAGAGGTAATAAGTCTATGGAGACCCACATTTGATAGAACAGTCTTCTAATATGGGGCGAGCCTATTACCATCAATCAGCACGAATCTAAAAACCCAGTATTTATTATTCCAACCGGAAAATCGCACCTAAACCCAAGACAAGAGCAATAACACAACAGTCAAATAGGTCTGAAAATGTGAACTAAATCTGTTAAAACTAAAGTCAGAACTCAGGATTATTGATGTTCAATTTAATTCTTAATAGTTATCCTATTTTCTAGAGAACTTTCTGGCATCACACAAAGCTATTACCATAAATGGTCGTTGAAAAAAAAAAGGTAAAAACTACGAACTGAATTAACTACATGAAAGCGGTTTACGATACTAACAAAACGTCTTCTATTCTTAGCGGAGCCAGACGTACGAATCTCTCAAGTCTGCATAGAAACAAAACGTATAATGAGTCACTTGTACAAGTTTATCAACAGTCTAATGTCCTTTGCTTTCTATATAAAGACGCCCTTGTATTTCCATTGCTGGGGCACTCAGTCACTGTGTTTTGATAACCAGTAAACCAACTTGGCACATTTATGCTCAATCTAACCCAGTTTTATCACTGCGAGGATTGCCTGGAGGACACGGTGGAGCATACGGTGCAGGACTGCCCCGCTTGGGCGGAGCACCTCCGTGTCTTCACGACAGCGATAGGCGGCGACCTCTCGCGCCCGGTATTGGTTGAGTCCATATTGCGGGGCGAGACGAAGTGGTAGACGGTCGCCTCCTTCTACTAAGCAGTCATGCTAGTATAGGAGAAGGCGGGACACGTGAGGGACAGGACAGCGTCCACGAAAAAAACGAAGTACACAGATTTTATGCACGCTCACCACGAAAGCAAAAAGGAGAGGAGGTCAATAACTTGATGTCTTTCCATCTTTATTTTTCGTGGCAGGATGTGACCAGTCTGGTGTCAGAAGCAATTAATCCCACTGGCCTCTCTCGGTTTTGGTGTTATACTTGGTTATCTAACTCCAGGTTTCCTCACATTGTTTTTACTGATTTCAATCAATGTTACCACTTGTTATGCGACAGCTGAGCTCAAACTACGACTAACCTGAACATGCTGAATTCATTTGAACTTTTCACATGTGTCATAGTCATAATTTTAGCTCAGAATATCCTACATTCAAGCAAATGCCTGCCCTTTTTTCTATCATAAACACTTCTCGGTTTTATGCTTCTGATCCAACTGCTTCCCACAACTGTGACAATACTATCATCAAGCCAAAACACTTTTGGACTGCTTTTTACTTAACGTATGTGAGCTAGCTACTGTAGCATCATTATCTTCCTGCTCTTACCTCATTTTACTTGAGGTCGGCGCAACACGTTTTTTCTTCCATTCTCCTGTATCAGACGTTGCAGTATCATTTACTCCTTTTTCTTCCATATCTTTTCTTAGACAATCCATCCATCTTTTCTTTGGCCTTCCTCTTCCTCTCCATCCATCAACATTCATACTCATAGCTCTCTTAGGCACGTGAGTGTCATCCCTTCTCATTACATCTCCATACCAAGACAGACGATTCCCTTTCATTTTTTCTTGAAATACTGTATGTTAGTACTAATAACTCTACTGTGACTTCGTCTGCGTCTGCGAAATGCATTTTTCCACATCGTTGCGTTTTTATTGCTCATCGCATAAATAGAATTTGTATTGCGTGTCGGTACTTTAATCTTTCCGTTCGTAACTGGTTTGAAAGATAAGATAATAAATGTGCCCTTTATTCCGGTTTTAACACGGAACAAGTATTTGAATGACCTACATTCAGAAAATTTGAGGACCAAGAGGTTATTCATTTTCCGGGACTTAGTCGAACTTCATTGTTAGGGCGCTTTTCTGGTGGTCGCCACTGTTGATTTTTGTTTTTAGGAGTTGCAGTCGTTTGGGAAAAGTGTGGTTGGATTGACCTACTGGTAGTTGTTCCGGGTCTGTTTGTTTAGAGTATGTGAGTTTGAATGATTGTAAACATACCCACGATACAGGAGAAATTTTATGAGTGTGGCAACGTCTACAAAAAGAAAATCTTGCCCCCCAGTTTCAAACACTAGGAATTCGTTTTTTAATCTCGTCTACTGTTTTTTTGACTGTCATTAGTAATTCTTTGACAGCCGTTACTGATAGTCAGTAGGCCAGAAGTCTTATCAAAGCGTATAGTAATCCACTAACTGAGTTATGAAGGTCAGATAGGCAGTTGTTCTAGTTGGAAAAAGATTAGGCAGTGGACGATTCATATTTCATTACTGACGTTCAAAACATACTGGTTTTCAATTGAAGTGACTTGATTTCTAACTCCCATAAAAAGGGTGTGTTAGAAATTTATCTGTGACAACGTAGCTCTTAAACAGGTGAACCGATTTGAATCCGTTTTTTATTTGAAAGCAGGTTTTTCAGCAATGGATCTAAGACATGATTTATCAAATCGGTTTATCCGTTTTAAGGTCATTAGCTCTTGGTTTTCATTGTTTTGATGCAATAGCGAATTTTGAAACAGCCATCAAATGCCTTCAACTGTTGTTAAGGAAAATTCCTCGTTGTACGAGAGACATTAAATCTAGATAAGAAACTAATTGCAATTTGTTGTTTATTATGTTAACTAGATACTGCTTTGTGGAGTGTAGTACGTATTCTAAACACAAAGGCATATCATTATTCATATGTTATCATCATCACCATTTCAGCCCGGGATCACCTACTGTTAGATACCAGTAAACGGGGTTACTTTGAATCATGGGGTTATAGTTAGTTAGTTATAGTAATAGAAACTACTTATCGACATAAAATGGCAAATTGCGTAAAACGGAACAACTTTCAGTAGATTTTTTTTCCGGATTACAACACGTTTCGTGCAAAAAAAAAGATTTTTTCAATACTTTTTCTTTCTGTTTTTGTATAGTTTATTGGGGCTCCTTTCAGTTTCTTTGTTAAAAACGGGGGTTCCAAAGAAACCCCAGAATCATTTTACTTTGTTTTATTTTTTATCTGAAAAACTAATCATTATTTTTGTTCTTTTTTTACTTTTACAGAGAGAACTATAAAAACCGATGATTACCTTTTTATATTTTTTTTAGAACCTCACATTCAAAAATTACAGTTAATTAAAGTTCAAAATTGATCAAAGTAACCTCAGTTTAGGCGTTGGCCGAACTTCGGCCACCATTCGATTAAAATTTACTCCATTTGCTATCTCAACGTCTAGCCAGATGTTCTGCCCTCAACATGAAGCTTCAAACGTTACGTATTAGTACATTGGTTTATTATTGGGAAAACTTACTACCTGAAATTCGAAGACATGTATCATCTTTATAAAACTCACGTGGTTAATTTTTATTATGCCCTGAACCTGAGGGTTCTAGCATAGGTTGACTGCTAAAGATGATGTTGTGTGAAGTTTTGAGTAAATCGAAGAGGCCTGTGTCCCTAGCAGTAGGATAGACATTATAGGCAGATTATTTAGTCACCAATGCGTTTAAACTGCCATAAACAAGGTCGAGATGTACTTGAAAGTATTTTAAATGCATAAATATGCTTATGTTAGCCTAAGAATTTTAAAGTAAAAGTGGATGATCCCAGCTGAGATCGAGAGAGCGTGCCTTATCTGAAATCACGTCATCACTTATCACCAGACGAAACTATTAAGTTAAGAGCAAAATATGAGGAAAAAACCTTTACTTCTTGCATGAGTTTTGGTGTATGATGAGCGTTTTAGATCATCATCTGTTCATAATCTTCTTGCCATCATCCCATTTAACTTGGGGTCAGCGCAACGTTTTCCTCTTGTTTTCATGAAAGTCATCACTTTCGTCTTTAAAAAGCCAATTAAAAGAGACAACACAAGAAACATAACAATCTTACCAGTCGTGGTTTAACAAGCCCGATTATGTTATTTAAAATGCCTTAATTAAAAACACTGGCGTTGTTGCCCTTTGTCCAAGGTCATCACCTTCATCAACTATTGTTATGTTTTCTAGACCAACTAACGAGTACAATGGTGGGCTATTGAAATTATTTATAATCGTGGACTCGGCTGTTGTAAACACAGAGCTGGTAGCAATTGGAGGCTTAATTGGCAAGCGACATGCGATTGAAATACTTTTAATTCTACGAAATTACTCGATATATGAATGGCTATCTTATTTACGTGTCGATTTTACTCAAACATTGTCGAATCAGCAAGCGTAGCATGACATTGCGAACCGAGTGTTGTCGACAGAAGATCGACATATAAAAATTAACAGAATGCAGGAAGATTTATATTGTTCTAAGCATCGCGATGTTTACGATGTAGAAATAATTTTTGTGATTTGTTGCGTTATGTAATTTTGATGTCCAAAATAATTTAAAAATAATTAAAACCCGACCGAAAAGTATAAAACAAGAACATTAATCATATGACCGATTTTCAGTGCGCGATATTTTCGTAGTCTTTCTCTAATTTTTTAATTACACTATTTTGGGCTTATATTATTAATTATTTGATACAATAATAAAAGCGAAGTAGCGAGTGAATTTCAAATGTGCTCATTAAGCCCTTTAATTTGATACCCATGTCGATACTGTGCATAATATTTTTTTCGGTTACACCTTTACATCCCCTAGAGGGCGCCATATTGGATTTGGCGACACGTCAATCTTAACCTATAACCAGCGGACAACTGAGACGCTTCTAACGACACCTCATTTGTCATATGATAACTATAAATGTTTAGAAGTTATGAGGGAACAAACAAACACACATACATACTTACGGGTCGAAATCATAACCCTCCTTTTGGCTTTGGCGTAGTCGGGTAAAAAAGAGTTCATTTAAATAGCCTACTACTAACATTAGGTAGCAAGTCTAAGTAAACAATAACTTAAATACTTGTTTTTACATAGGTTATTGTTTCTATTTTAGTTTCAGTTACCCATCTATTATAACTGAGGAGTCATTCATTAACAATAATGCCTTATTTCTTCTTAACCACTCTGCACGACAACATTTTGACACATGACACATCAGCTGAGTCGACCGGTTGATTCGAAATTGGAGATAATATTGAAGATTTTTGTCCATTTTCAGCATTCGATTTTTTTATCAAAAATATGTTACTACAGTTATTTCATGCGATAAGTTTGTGAGCAATATCATCAAGAACGTGTTGAGATCACTAAAACTGCGTCATTCCACTGTAAAATGTGTGTAACATACGAAATGCTATGTCGTTCCAAAAACTATGTAATTTAGATGTGCTGAAAATATGTACATAAACAAGCTTCTCACGTGATAAAAAATGGTTAAACAGTGAAATAAATGAAGTAACTTACTACATGCATTATTAGATTTGCCAGTGTTCATACATAATTTCATAAATAATAACGATCAAAGACTTGATAAAAATTACCAAAAACTATGTTGCAACATGACACTTCTTAGTGCTGACCGCAATCCCAATGTTCATATAACGATTGAAAAGGTTCATTCAGCCTAATCGATACTCGCAGTATAATCGAACATGGAAAAAAAGTAGTACAAAGATATGGACCGATTTATCTGCTTATTTGACTAGAGAAGGTTTACTCCATGCAATAAATCTATGGAACGGAATCTGTAGACTCTGGTATAATATTTCAAGTATTATTTCGTTTTGAAAATATTGTTTCGTTGGGTAGGCGTCGACATGTTTTTTTTACTAGGTACGCAATAAATAATTTAATTTTTTAATTTAATGATTGGGATAGAAATAAATATTGGTGTTTGATTGGAGGCCAAACGTGTGTGTCTTTTAAATTTAAATTTAAATTTAAATTTAAATTCAACCATATAGTTTTACCCATATTGTGTCTTCTTTATTTAATTTCATTTTATCTGATTATTTCACTTTATAAAACGAATCTAAACAACGTGAAAAGACAAACACCGGGTTCGGATCAAATGTTGGAGGGAGAGATATGGGAGTACTTCCAAATGATTCCTTGCAGTAATAAACAATTTAAATTTCCAACGCGCTGTGGATGGCTAAATTCGAAACTATGAGGAATTGCGAAAAATACTGAAAGAAGTCTCGTGGCCGATTTTGATAAAAAATGTAAATTAAATTGCATAAAATCAAATTTTTGAAATATCAATTTCCTGTAATCAAACTATTAATGTTCTGTGAAGTAATTACATGCGACAAACAAAAAGTAAAAGGGTTTCTTTAATAAATCGATTCAAACTTTAGTCGATGGCCGTAGCTCACTGCATGTTCACAACATCGTGTTTTCATTTCAATTTTTTTTAGTTCGCGGTACAAATACAATAACGAAATTTTTGAAATTCGAACTTTAAGTGAATTGGCGCGAATTTTGATTTTGATCTGCGTACGATGACTAAATTATTGTTTGTATAATATTAGTTCATATTTTACCATATTAATATCACTTTACTGTTGTTTGTCGTATATCATTACGAATTTGATCCTTAACAGCGACACTATCAAATAATATAAAAATATAGCACGTTCTTTTTTTTTTTTCATTTACAAGCTCTATTCCTGACCAGCAAAAATCTAAAGACGCAGACTTAATTTTTGCGATTGTAGGTGCGGGCTTGCGAACGGCGAGTATAGGGTAACTCACCGTCCGTCAAGGACTAGGCCCGAGACGAATGCGCGTCGTGTTCCAAGCGGGCTTTAAGGAACTATCAGTGAACTGACGAGGCCAAAATAGTGCCAAACGCGTGCCGGGCTCACGGAATTGTATTAAAATCATTAAAAAGGTACTGCGGCCCTAGAACGTAAAAGGCATATGAAGGAGCAGGGTGGTTTTAAGTAAGTAATAGTCTGACATCTCCTTCCGCTCCACCCAGGGAGAGAATCATTCAAAGGTTTTTTTTAACTTATAACAGTGTGTTTTACTGGAGTTAAGTCGCGAACTGCATCACGACTAAAGTATCCTTAACAAATACCTATATAAAAATATTATTATACTGGTGTCAATACTGACGATTAAATATCTGTACGCACGGCGGCAGATCAACCTACCCAAATCTGTCAAAATTTACCAATCGAACATTAACCTTCCACTATTGTGATAAGGTTGAAAATCGATTGAAGAATTTTTACAGATTGAGGTAGGTTGATGTGCTGGCGTCTATACTTAACATGGCCAAACCAATGTTACGAAACAATTTTGAATAATAATAATAATAATTTACTTATCTATCTTTTATTTGGTGTGAAACAAACTCATTTCTAATAAGCAAGCAGCCTATCAAGATCCAAGGCATTCCATATTCATTCAACCTTAATTATATTATTGTACAAAACAAAATGTACATTAAAAATTAGCTAATAAATTAAAATTTATTATTTTGAATAGCGAGTACTACAGCGAGCGCATTCCAAATCCAATTTTTGGAATTAATAATTGGCGCGCATTCAAACATTTATTACTGAGATTTTTCTTTTGTCTATTATTGTTTTTTGGGAATTACAATGTTACGTAAAATTATTATAAAAGCTTTAAAAAATATTATAACAATTAATAATTGTATTCTAAGCTTAAAACAAATTTATTTTAATTTTTATTAATCGTTTTCTTCAATTCCTTATTTTTTTTTCATTCGAGTTGACGAAAAATTCTATTATAGAATCGATTAGAATACTCGCTTTCACACATCATTACGATTAAAAAAAATAAGCATGGTTGTCGATTATGAATACAAATTGAGTAGTGGTAATGAAAAATACGTGTTATTGGCTCTGTATTGGAGAATTACGCTAAGATCTGGGCTTTTTTACGTTATTTATAATATTTGACATGATATTTATCGTAATTGTTATTGAGTATAAACGCATGTGTGTGATCCAAGTGAAAAATAAAAATGTAAACAAACACGAGTGGCGCGAAACTTCGACTTCAATATCAAATTCTTCATTACCACTGCTAATTTATGTTGAATAATGTATGAATTCGTTACAATACTAAATGACGAGTTATTCATCCCTCCTATAATGATCCCTTAGATGTCCCGAAACCACATTTTTTATGATTTTTAGCCCAACCCAGCACTGCCATCAAAATGGCGACGGTCGTATTTAGACTTCTGGATTTTGTTATGGTAAATTAAGAAAATGCGCGCTAAATGTAGAAGTTTTAATGGCGTGAACAAATCAGATTTTTATTTAACATTCTTAATTAATGCGCACTCATAGGATTTAATGTTCAGAATATTATTATTTTTTAATTTAAAATGAGGATGTCGTATGACTACAACGTCTGCCCCTTTAGGACCCGCTACTGAGCCGGCGTAGGTCTATGTCGCTGACTGAATTCGATAGTGGCACATGACAAAATTCAACAATTTGAGAAAACGTACAATAAATGTTCGAAGACGAGTGCGCGCGCACAAAAAAGCTCTTACCGACTATATTTTATGGAATATATAGTTCATGTTTGGTTTATAGACATCTACGTTATAGCTTCAGCAGCTGGCAGTAATAGTTTTTAAATTTTTCTTGTTATTTTTATTAATATGAGGTTCAGAAGATGGTGACGCCGAGTTGTGCCAGTATTGCATTGTTTTGTTTACACCTTTTTTTAGTTATGCTAGAAATTATGTTATAAAAGTAAAGAAAATAAGAATTCATTTTCACGAAAAACTAGCTATGTAGATTATATAAGTATAGGTATTTATATAAGATTAGAAGTACTCATCAATAGAACTGTTAAATTGTAAATAAAAGTACCATAAATGTTTAATAATTATTTATTAGCATAGTTTTCAGTCTGACTGACTTATTGAGAATCAGTTTTAAACAAATCAACAAACTAAATTTAGTTATTGTACTCTATGTTTGCACTTATAAAAAGTACTATACTTAAAATATAAAATCCACTTTAGCTTTTTGGTTAATTTATGTTATATTTAACATAAATTAACCAACATTATCATAAACTTCTTAGTTTTAGGTCAATAAAATCTCGAATAAATCAGCCTTACGATTCCCGTAGGAAATTATAAAACACCTATCACATATTAATTAACAATCTCAAAAAATAGGTACCTAATCAAATAGTAGACAAGAACGTAAGTTATTTGAAAGAGTAAACATAATAATAATATGTTTAAATGTTACATGATTGATTTAGTTAAAAATTCCTATAATATAGGAATTGTTAACTAAATCAATCATGTTTCAAGTTCTGAAAAAAATCTGCATAACATCGTGGAATAGTATTAGCATTAACTAATGACATCAGATCTTGAAATTTTCTTTGGGAAATGGGTATCTTATCAGGGTAAGCTTTCTTCAGTTGCGCATCTTGTATAAGTCTTAATTGTTTTCTAGTTCTGCTAGATCTAATATTGACCGTTTTGTAGTTATCATCTTCGTATGAAGTCTTGTAATAGAAGATACCGGGATTCTCTTTTTCCACTCGTAAGACACAAATGTCGTTAAAGTTAAACTTTTCTCCACATGTGTTAACATTAAAATTGGTTGCAGTGGTATCGGTGAGATCTTTCAGGTCAAAGAAGAAGCTATGATCTAATTCATGCACCTTAAATGATTCTCCAGATTTTCGTGCTGTTGAAATTAAAGTAGCATATTGCGATGGTAGATATATTGGGTTAGATTTCAACGCTTTCTTGATATTTTTTTCGATTAATGAATGGCTCACATCGCCTTCGTTTTGTGTATGGCCAACAACCAAAAATTTATGTGTAATTCCTTTTATGTTAAAATTTGATACAGCATAAAGATAAGCAGCAATTATGAACTTGTTCTTTCCTTGACCACCACAATTATCGGAATACAGTACAACTTCTACTTCGTCGATATCACTAGAGCAACCAGCAATATCCTGTCTTGAAGCAAACATTTCCAAGTAATGCAGTAAGCAAGATCCTATCTCATTAGATCCTTTATGCCCTTCACCTTCATGCCAAATGTAGCAATTAACTGTACCCAATCCTTTTTTATTCAAGTCACATAAGTAAAATTGTATGTGGACAATTTGCTTTTATAATAAAAAGTAGAAACCTCACCTTTCGGGGTTGGTAAAGCAGCCTGAAGATCGAAGCATGCAACTCTGTAATTCTTAGAAATTTTGGTTTTATCTTATTCTTTCTCCATTCTAGCTATATTTTTCTCAAAAGTGTCACTATTGCATAACATTAAGCGTACGGTAGCCGCGAGCTCATGCGGCCGACTAACGATGTGCCGGTGTTGCATGAAAGAGATGCAACGTTATCGTTAATTCACTAACGACACTTACGCCTCCAACTGGGTAGTTTATGAACTAACGAGTTAGGTCTTTAATGCATAAAATAAAGTACCTTATTTAGAACAAAGATTCATTACTAACTCAAATTGCCACAAATTCGACTTGTGCCACTATTGTATTCAGTCAGCGATGTGTTCGGGTCCTTTAGGACCCGGTACCGAACTATACGGTTAAAGTTACGTAGTAATAACCGTCTGTTCTAGTAAGTGTTCATAAATAAACCCCTCATTGTTAAATGTAATAACGACATACTCGTGACCTCCCGTTCAAATATGTCGGTCAGTAAGACACAGAGTACAAATATTCTGAATACTCCATTCAATACATACTCCATGGTCATGGACACATACTCGTAGTATATTGTTTGGAACAAATTGATCGATTCCATGTACACGTGTTTGATTAGATTAGAATTTCCTTCTTACCTGAAGTAATAAACTATTTAATATCGAAGTGTTGAATAAATTGTTATCGCTTAGTAGCCAAATGTTACTAAGTCCTGTATTATAATCCTAACGAATTATTATAAATGCGAAAGTCAGTTTTTTTGGCTGTTTGATTTCGCTTTCACCCCTAAGTAAATACCGAGACGCGACGTGACGATACTGGTAATCTATGTCTTTTCGTGTATTAAATAAAGTTAGATTTTTAGTCGCTCTATTGAATTATGCGCGCAGCGTCGCATCTCGGTTTTAATTGAGCCTAAACCGATGATCCGATGATACGGAATTAATGGAACCACAGCCAGAATTCTGGAGGCAGTTATAAGCTATTGAAGGAGGGAGGGGGCGAACGAGAAAAACTAATTTCCGCTTTTCCAATACTACACACCGCTTCGCACAGTTATTGATGCGGTGTGCAGTACTTGCAACCGGAGATTGTATGACCAAATGTATGATAGGTTTTTTTTTCTTTTTTGTGTATGGCATCTCGCACGTCAACCTAGAAGAGGTTGTGGGCTGCTTAACCGGACTTTTCTGTGGATGCCTTAAATTACTCTAAGGCCTCCAGCCGGGGCTTAAAACTAAAAACTACAACTAAGTGACCACACTCTAAGGGCACCCCCTGTGGGGTTCGGACCTCGGCTTAGGGCGTCACTGAGGGAAGACAGCAAGGGACAGGCTGGATCACAATGATATTATTAATTAGGTGCTAATTTAAATCTACAGGCTCAGCATCGCGTGCTGACTCTTGCAAGGGTCGGGGATGATATAGGAAAGGAGTATGATGGCCTTTTATAGTTTCTGCATGCATGCTAAAAAGGCATGAATGTATGTAATTCTCCTAGAAAGATTAAAATAAATAACTAAATAAATTCTTTAGATACCATAGGTAGCCACTTTTTTTTTAGCGTGATAAAATCATCAAATGAGTCCTCCCACCCAGGGCAGAGCGAGAGGGACTGTCAGACTCGTACTGACTAAAATCTACGGTGTCCTTCAATAGCCCTTTACATTCCGGGGTCACGGTAATTCGTGAGTCCCGCGACACCGGCAGGCTTTGGCCCTCTAGAGGGGGGCCTCGTCATTTTGCTAACACTCTTTGAGGCGCGCGTGGAACACAACGCGACGTCGACCCGGGCCTGGTCCATAGTCGGACAGCGTGTTGCCCATTACTCGCTGCCCGCATGCCCGCATAGGTAGCCTAGTGGCTAGTTCTCGTGATACAAAAATAACAATAAAATCAATAAACTATTTCTACCCCTAAGCTTTGTACTCGTAGTGAGGGTGAAATGAAAATTAAAGTCTTGTTTTCATTCTATGGGAGCAGTGGTCACCTAGTGGCATCAGATGGCTTACCACGTGTAAAAGCGAGAGTAATTCCAGTGTGGGAACGGGGTGGCGCTAGACTTGTATAGCCCTGTCTCTTTCCAACACTGGATTTGCCCCTGCTTTAAGATGTTATGGCAAGCCACCTGCTCTGACTTGAGTTGAGTTGTGCCTTGACCTGTGCGTCGCGGGTTCAGGGATCTCGGGACTCTCTAAACGGATCACCGTTACCCTGGAACGTAAAGGGCTATTGAATGAAAACCGTGGATTTTAGTCAGTACGAGTCTGAGAGCCCTGGGTGGAGCGGGAGGACTCATTTGATGACTTTACCACGTAACAAAAAAAGGTCGTGACTTCAAACTCTGCTAGACTCATTACTTGATTATGTATAGTTTAATATGTCGCTGTGGATACCAACATATACGTTTTACGGTTAAAAAATAATAAGTTTCTATTATCGCCTTAAAAAAAATTGATTACTAACGATTATCTACACATAACAGTCGTTATCATAAAATTCACGGCTTTACTATTAAAACTGCACGATTTTATTAACAATCTCAAAAAGTAAAAAAACCATTAAATAAATCACTAATATTATAAATGCAAAGGTTCGTTTGTTACTCAAACACGTCCGAAGCGCTGGACGGATATTGATGTATTTTGGCTCAGAGATAAGTTATAGTCTGAAATTAAACATAGGGTGGGTAATTCTGACGGGCCCCCCCTTAGAGGACCAAAGCCTTCCGGGGTCGCAGGACTATCATCAAGTAACCGTCACCTTGGAACGTAAAGGGCTGTTGAAGGATCACCGTGAATTTTAATCAGTACAAGTCATGTTTGATTATTTAACCACAATAAAAACAGGGTGGGTAACTGGATACAGTTTATCTTGGTATTGCTTTTCCTCGGGATAATTGTCTAGTTAAACACAATCGAAACCACGGGCAACAGCTAGTCAAAAATATCGCGACCATGGTTTTCTGATAAACAGTAGATATTATCTAACTGTGTACTCAAGATTTTTTATCTTATCGGAAGCACGTATTCCGTATGTTCAGTGGAAAGTGCTTCTATTGGGTTATAAATAGTTCAATATCGATTTTATCGTTGCTCCGATCTTGTCGTTCAAAACTAGTAAACAGCACTCCTGAACGTGAAATTTCTATAAGCACGGATGCTATTTTTTTTTTTTTTATCGTGGTAAAATCATCAAATGAGTCCTCCCACCCAGGGCAGGGCGGGAGGGACTGTCAGACTTGTACTGACTAAAATCCACGGTGTCCTTCACTAGCCCTTTACGTACCGGGGTCACGGTAATCCCTTGGTCCCGCGACCCCGGCAGGCTTTGGCCCTCTACAGGCCCCGTCACAATGCTGACACTCAAGCACGGATGCTATGGACGCCTGAAACATCAGAGGTATCGCCTGGGTGTTGCAGACACTAATTTTTCAAGCCCTTTTTAGAAAAAAAGGGGCTTATAGCTCCCAACAGTTATAGGGACAATCGTTTCGGTAAAAAGTTTTTAGACTGTTGTTCCCCAGGTATCGGCACATTGATCCTTCAAGAACTGGGTCATCCGCGTCCTCAGATGAAAAGACTGATCATATCATCATCATATCAGCTGTAGGACGTCCACTGCTGAACATAGGCCTCCCCTATAGACTTCCAATAGGACCGGTTGGAAGCGGCTTGCATCCAGCATGATCCGGTCTTCATAAGATCGTCTGTACATCTTGTGGGTAACAAAAAGACTGATTCGAGAATTATTATATTCCCTCCCAGTTCGGGAAGAGTTTTATTCGGTTCTTTTATCAGGAAAATCTCATGAAGTCTGAATTTGTCGCCATGGCGTCTTGTTATTGGCAATTGCCTCGTCTCCTTTCACATGGGACCCAAGAGAACACTATTGGCGAAATGTGGACGTTATTTCTGCACCTTTTTTTGCCTGCGTGGAGCAGAAAGGACTGTCGGACTCGTACTGACTAAAATCCACGGTGTTCCCTCAATAACACTTTGCGTTCCAGGTTTACGGTTACCTGTTTAGACAGTCTTGCGACCCCGGCAGGTTCTCACTACCCCTTCGAGGTTTTACGTGTCATCTTACGTCTTTATTATTTAACGAGGGTTACTATGTTTCTCTGCAAAGACTACTTCACCTATTGTTGGCTCTTACGTAGGTGTTTTATAGACACGAGGTAAAGTCAAGAGGAAATGCAACATCTTCCTGTTTGCTGCTATTTATAGTAAAATGGTGATAACCTACCTTCCAACTATGGACACAGATTGAATATTGAGATTTATTTCTACTGCTTCGCTGTTATTTTCTGATTCTTTTCAACGAGTATTGCAAGGATGTTAAATTCATTCTGCAGGGCTTCGTTGAGCCTCATCTCTGCGCTTCTCTGGTGGTCTTCACTTTTGACTGCTGTTGGCTTTGAAGAGTTTCGCTAGTTTGAGAATGAATAGTAGCGAGGGGTTGTCCCAACAAAAACGTTGTCTTCAAGTTACAAACTTTTTTATACCTTAGCTTATAGAAATATATATTTTTTGCTTTTCTTTGTAGAAATATCCATTATCTATATATATCTTCTATATATATAAAAGGAGAACTGACTGACTGACATATCAACGTACAGCCGAAACTACTGGGGCTAGGAATGTGAAATTTTGCACACGGCTTCCTATTATAATGTAGGGGAGCACTAAGAAGGGGTTTTTGGAAATTTAACCTATAAGGGGGTGAAAAGGGGGAATTAGGAAAGTACGTAACCCACGCGGACGAAGTCGCGGGCAAAGTGCTAGTTCTTTATAGAATTGGTAGTGCTTCTAAAACTTTCGAACGCTTGAAATTGCTTACCTTTTTTTAAATCTTCTGATTCTTTAAATTCCTCTTTCTAAAGAGGTCACAAATAGAAATTTAGCGATATTAGGTGTGCCAATTTATTTTTGTACTTTGTAGGGTATTCACTTCATGTCCTATTATTAGCGTTTGGCTGTTTATTTTTATGATGATGACCTATGTTATAGCCTGATGTGGAATTTAAGTTAATTTCCATATTGATTGCACCATTTTGCTGGTTCCTTGGATCTCTTATCTTCTCTAATCTCCCAACTGATTTTCAAGCGCATCATCGTTCATATTTCCCCTTAAATACCTCGCTTGGACGCTCGGTTCTATGACGTCATACTCTCATAAAGAATTGAAGTCTATAATCGATCGTTTACGACTACCGCAGTGACCATTTGATTCAATTAACTTTCTGATTATTATTGCATGGGCTGTTAGCGTGGATATTAGGTTAGGTAACGGTTTCCAAGGCAGTCGAAGAATGAATGACCACCAAAGACATGTGACAGCTACCAACACTAACTGGGACCTCGTGGTGGATTATGGCCCACTCCCTCTCACAGAGAAGAGAGAGAGGAAGCTTGGGTCCCAACCGTGAGAACATTATAGGCTGATGATGAATTCTTTCAGTTACTCTGTTTTTTCAACCACTGAAGCGTTACTTTAGGCTAACTTTAGGCTAGACGTATTCGAACAAAATTACTTTTTTTTTATTAATCTAAAACTAAATAATAGCTAGGCCTAGAAGGAATTATTTCCTACTCTATAGATCATGGTCGCGAGCCTCACGAATTACCGTGACCCCGGAACGTAAAGGGCTATTGAAGGACACCGTGGATTTTAGTCACTACGAGTCTGACAGTCCCTCCCGCCCTGCCCGGGGTGGGAGGACTCGTTTGATGATTTTACCACGATAAAAAAAGTCTATAGATCATCAAAGGTTTAGATTGCCTTCATATTAAAAAACAACTCATCATCTTTATTATATAAAAGCTGTACCCTGCCACGCTTCGCTGTGGCACAAAAAAACTGTTTTTTCGCGGTCGTGAAATATGTGACTGATGCAAAAACAATCCTTTATGCGGATTATATATCATGCTTAAATTTCAGCTCAATCGGTGCAGAACTTTTTGAGTTTTTGAAGCGTACACAAACCTCTGGGTCCTGGCCTCGGGGACTCTCGGGCCTCGACTCTTTAGCGCATGCCTGGAGAGGGGCCGGTTCCCGCTTCGTTGGAAGACGGGGAAACTGGTCCTGATCCAGAAGCCCGGGCGCCCTGCGGACTCTCCGTCCGCATTCCGGCCCATCGTGCTGCTCGACGAGGTGGGCAAGCTCTTTGAAAGAGTAATTGCAGACCGCCTCGTCGGGCACCTGAATCGGGTGGGCCCGGACCTCTCGGAGAGCCAGTTTGGCTTCCGGAAGGGGCGCTCGACGGTGGACGCCATCATGCGCGTGAGAGCCCTCACGACGGGGGATGCGGTATCCCGGGGCAGGGTCGTCTTGGCGGTGTCCTTGGACATCACCAACGCCTTCAACACCCTGCCCTGGAGTTGCATCAGGGAGGCACTCCGGTATCACCGGGTGCCGACCTACCTCCGTCGCACAGTCGAGGACTACCTGGCGGACAGGGCCGTCATCTACCCCGGTCACCGGGGAGAGTGGAACCGGCGAGAGATGTCGTGCGGTGTTCCACAGGGATCGGTCTTGGGGCCGCTCCTGTGGAACATCGGCTACGACTGGGTGCTGCGTGGCGACCTCCCTGACGGCGTCGGCGTAATATGTTACGCCGACGACACGCTCGTCCTGGCGGAGGGAGAGTCGCACCAGGCGGCGGCCGACCTGGCGACGCAAGCGGTGGCGACAGTCGCTCAGAGGATCCGGCAGTTGGGACTCGACGTGGCGCTGCATAAAACAGAGGCCATGTGCTTTCATGGCCGTCTGAACGCGCCACGTTCAGAGTCCCACATTACGGTGGAGGGGGTTCGCATCGGCGTCGGGAGGACGATGAAGTACCTGGGACTCGTCCTCGACAGCCGGTGGAACTTTAGGGAGCACTCGCCCAGGCGCCCTCAGGCGACTCCTGCCCAATCTCGGCGGGCCAAACGCCTCCTGCCGGAGGCTGTACGCCGGTGTCGTGCGGTCCATGGCCCTCTACGGGGCCCCTGTGTGGGCCCTAAGCATCCGGACGCGACCACTCAAGCTGGTCGCATGCCAGAGGGTCATGGCTATCCGGATGATCCGGGGATACCGCACGATCGCCGGCGAATCAGCCAACCTCCTAGCAGGATTGCTGCCCTGGGATCTGGAGGCGACTGCCCTACAGCGCGTCTACGAATGGCGCGTGGAGGCGCAGCGCCGTGGCGAATCCCCGCTGCCTCGACAGGTCGAGGCGAGGCGTGAAGAGCTCCGGCGCGATCTCAGGGCAGTATGGAGGGAGCGACTGTCGCAACCGAGGTCCGGGCACGCCGCAATCGCGGCGGTAAGACCCCTTTTTGAGGAGTGGCTGGATAGGCGTCACGGCGTCCTTACCTTCCGCATGACGCAGGTCCTCACCGGACACGGAAGTTTCTGGAGGTTCCTGTGTCTGATAGGGAGGGAAGAAACGCCTGGGTGTCACCACTGCGAGGATCGTCCGGAGGACGCGGTGGAGCATACGGTGCAGGACTGCCCCGCTTGGGCAGAGCACCGCCGTGTCCTCACGACGGCGATAGGCGGAGACCTAGCGCGCCCGGCATTGGTCGAGGCCATGCTGCGGGGCGAGACGGAGTGGGAAGCGGTCGCCTCCTTCTGCGAAGCAGTCATGCTCGTGAAGGAGGAGGCGGGCCGCCTGAGGGAGAGGACAGCGTCCTCCCTCCATCCCAGCCGCAGTGGTAGACGCCCACGGCGTCGGACGTCACAGGACGATCTCCGGCCACCGTAGGCGCGGTCATGCGGGCAGCGAGTAATGGGCGACTTGCTGTCCGACCATGGACCATGCCCGGGTCGACGGCGCGTTGTGTTCCACGCGCGCCTCAAAGAATGTCAGCATATTGAAGGGGCCTGTAGAGGGCCAAAGCCTGCCGGGGTCGCGGGACTTACCCATTACCGTGACCCCGGTACGTAAAGGGCTTGTGAAGGACACCGTGGATTTTAGTCAGTACAAGTCTGACAGTCCCTCCCGCCCTGCCCTGGGTGGGAGGACTCATTTGATGATTTTACCACGCAAAAAAAAAAAAAGCGTACACAAACCTACATAATATTTTTATATATATAGAAGTAAAGACTTTTTTGTAAACACATTCAGTGTCGTAACTAGCCTTTTATGCTCCCAGTTCGAGTTTCTTCAACTGCACCTTGGTCTCACCAATTATTATTGTGGTCCTGATCTGGTTTTTTTGCATTACCCTCCAAGTTCTGCGCCATTTGCCTGAGTATCGTTGACCTCTATTTTCGACACTGAATATCATCATCTGCCTAGCCTTTTCCCAACTATATTGGGGTCGGCTTAAATGACAGCCGGGACCAACGGCTTTAAGTGCTTTCCGAGGCACGGAGGAAACTGGCTATAACAGATGATTATCTGTTATAGCGAGTTGGTCTGTGGATGGGTGACCACTCATCCACAGACCAACCTCGGCAAGCGAGGCTTAATCCGGAAGATCGGCCTCTGCGGCTGTATTTATTAGCCACGAGCTCCTCATTTCGACACTGAATATATTTATGCAAAAACTATCTCACAGACAGTTCGGCTATCCCCAGTAGATAAGAACAATAACATTGTGCACTTTGACACCAATAGAACAAACGACGGTCTATCAATTCGAACACAAGCCGACGATTGATAACAGAATTGTTATCATTTAATATTATTTTACCGTGTCATTCGGAGGCTAATTGTTATTTTGTAATAATAACTGTCAGTTATTAATTTATAACTTGGTTACTTGATAAGATTATGGGTATCAGCTGGTTTATGTTCGTTACCTTGACTTCCATATAACTAATGGACTTTGCATTACATGGAAAATACTCAAAAGTCTTTTCCACATATTTTTTAAGCAGAGCAGTGGATCAAATGGTAGTCGAATTGTCCTAATATGACAACTGTTGACCATTAAAAACATGACAAAATTAAGAAACTTTGACCTGTTACTCCTCGACTACTGGTTCAATTTGTGTCTGTTTTTATACAATGCCTGCTTGGTTACTGATAAATCAGGCTTCGAGTTTTAACCACAACGAAATTATAGGGGCGTCGAAAATAGCCATAGATGAACTGTTTCGAGAACAGGATGGTAGGGCCGTGCCGTGTTTTTGCCAGTCTTGAAATATAGGTTTAATGCTTGATTAATATAATCAAAGTCGATCAGTGAATTAATTCTAACTTGAATTTCATCTGTATATATAAAAGGAGAACTGACTGACTGACATATCAACGTACAGCCGAAACTACTGGGGCTAGGAATGTGAAAATTTGCACACGGCTTCCTATTATAATGTAGGGGAGCACTAAGAAGGGGTTTTTGGAAATTTAACCTTTAAGGGGGTGAAAAGGGGGAATTAGGAAGGTACGTAACCCACGCGGACGAAGTCGCGGGCAAAGTGCTAGTACTTCATATCTCGATAAAGCGAAGCCTTAATTCGTGCCTACTAATTCTTGTTTGTATTCATAACAGGTATATATTTATATAGGTCAAATGCAAAGCTGCTATTAGAAAAATGAACTAAAAAAGGCCAGGCCATACAAATCTGTTCCAAGTCCAACTCAATTTCCTTGCCGTGACCCCGGTACGTAAAGGGCTATTGAAGGACACCGTGTATTTTAGTCAGTCAAGTCTGACAGTCCCTCACGCCCTGCCCTGGGAGGGAGGACTCATTTGATGATATTACCACGAAAAAAAAAAGTCCAATTCAATTTAAACTAAGAACTTATTCCTAGTATTCTTTCCCCTGCTGAGTTCTGAAATTCTCCCTTTAAGGCTAATCTTACCATGCAGATACATACCATGGTATGCGTCTCCTTCCTCATGACTTGAGCGGAAACCTAAAAAATTAACCATCAGCACATTGTTACAGCCGACAACTTGGCTTCATCTACGACGCAGCGAACAGAGGCATCACGGTAGAAGACATCGACCTGGACCAGGTGTGCCTGCTGACGGAGGCGCCCGAAGCTCGGGTGCTCGTCAACGAGCTGACAGCGCTGGGAAGCGAACGATATACTGTTGCACCCCAAGGTACGTGGAACTTGCATTTTTTAGAAGTTTTCTATCTGAAATGTGATCTTTGTATAAGGTAGACCTGTGCTTAAACCTTCTAGCGATTGTGCACGGAGCGTTTTATTATGTGTAAAGTGGTGATGGATGGTCGCAGGAATGTCGTAAGAGGTTTACAAAGCCCTGGACCGCTAAGGGCGGTTGAGGGAATAGTGTGATTTTTAATCAGTCAATCCTTTGATAGTTTTCTGCCAAAAGGGAAAGCAAAAGGCGCAGGTATACCACAAAATTGGTAACTTTTACAAAATTTTACAATACGAGTATATCTTCTATCTTCTATCTTCTATATATATAAAAATGTTATGTTGGTTTGTGTACGCTTCAAAAACTCAAAAAGTTCTGCACCGATTGTGCTGAAATTTTAGCATGATGTTTAATCCGCATCAAGGATTGTTTTTATCTATTTCTTGCATCAGTGACATATCCGCGTCCGCGAAAAAACAGTTTTTTTTTGTGCCACAGCGAAGCGTGGCAGGGAACAGCTAGTTGTCAATAAAATTTCCTTTTCAGAATACTCTATAGAAGTTTTGGTGCAAGTTAAATGCCTTTAAATATATAAATTAACAATAGAATTCCTCTCATAAACATCAAAGACAAAAGACATTGATATTTTCTAATAGTCAATAGATAAAACAAAACAATTCTATGCATGTTTCCACTATGCGTTGCGCCTACGCATAGTTGCAAGTTGCAATGAGTCATATTATGTTTGAGATCTAAGTCCATGTTCACCATCCACTGTTTAAAAGTCCCTTATCACATGTCAAACGTCAATGATAAGGCTGGCAAGGTTAACAGGTGACTTAAGATGATAATCAAATATAGAAAGGACATTCATCTTGAACAGTTATCGATTTTGATAACGATTCGTTAGGTGGCATTGATCTGAAGTTTTTTTTTTGTTGTTTTAAAATGTTCTTATGTAACAGATTTGGGTTTACTTTCGAACCGGCCGTTCCAATTGAAGATTATGAATGTTTGTGCCCGCAAACGCAGAGACAAACAGATAATCAGACAATAATTTTAACAATCATTATTTTGCTCACATTCATGTTTTTTAATTTTTGTACAGAGATAGACTGTGGACTCAAGAGACACTTTTTAAATCTTTAATTTCCTGTTCTGAGTGGAGGAAAAGTGACTAAAAACCACCCTGTTCCTTCATTTACGCTCTGCGTTCCAGGGTGACGGTAACCTCTTAAGGTATTCCCACAGCCCAAACTTGAAATTCTTCAATTCTAACCCGGAAAAAACATAAAAGAACGTTGTGATTCAAATCGACGATTCCAAATTCGTATGTTAAATATTCTAAAAGTAACCAGTAGCCAGTGCACATGGTCTGCGTTTGCGCACGCGAAATGCATAACCGAGTGCGCCCGAGTTTCCCCGAAGCGCGCATGCGTGAATGTTTACAGCGTGTTCAGTAAATAACCGATGAGAAGTGCACTGAAACAGTGGATACGTTTGAGTTATGTAATCGTAGTTTAGTGTGGCTGTAGAAAATTTTAAGAAGTGTTTTTTTCTTACGTTGCCCTATTTTAAGGATGTCTTGTTTCCCAATACCAATCAGTAGCCAAGTTTGACAAATTGAGTCTTTAATATTTATTTATTAAATAAATAATAATAAATAAATATTCCACAACTATCACACAACGCCATCTAGTCCCAAGCTAAGCAGAGCTTGTGTTATGGGTACTAGATAACTGATAAACATACTTATATATTTCTAAATACATACATATTATAGATAAAATACACTAATATTTCTTAGGTGCCTATCCTATTTGACTTGCGCTCGGCGCAACACTTTTTTTCTTCCCGTCTATCAGACGTCACGATCGTATACTTGGCAATTCGCAACTGAGATTGTACATTGTTCTACACTACGAGTATAATGCCTTTAACAGCCAAACGTTTGAAGCATCAGCCGAGAGGAATTCCAAACTCATTTAATTGAGCATCGATCTGACCTAACAATGAGTGGTCGCCGGCCGAATCTGCATAATTGGCTCAATTCAAACGACAAATGTGCACTGTGCCACAGTACACATATCCTTACAGTATTACAACTCACGTAATGGTTGGTGCAGTGTTTGAGAGATATGATTTTTGCACCAAACAAATATTTGTTTGCCTTAAAGGTAGTTGTTTCGGGTGTGTTGTATGTTTGTGTATTTGAAAAATGTTGTGGAAGCTTGGAAACTTAAAAAAAAAACTGTAATTGCGGTCTAGTGGTGCCAAGCGCTACTCCTGAGCCATGAGCTCCTGTGTTCGATATAAAATGCGATTATATTATCCATCTGGAAATCAGAAGAGGAGACGGAGTTTCGATTTGAGCATAGTTGCACACATGCAAAACATATGCAAGATTTTTTTTTATTTTTTGACAAGTCATTACTCAAAAGTCCGGCCAGCAGCAGCGAGACAAGTACTATAATGATTTGTAAGAGAAGTGCAACATAAAAACTAAAAATTGCTAATGGTGTAATTCACGATAGCGTCGTAATTGGTTTACTGTTTATCTTTATACTGTGGACAGTGCTTTATTGCTAACCGCTGACGTCGGGATTCAAATGACTGTGAAAATAAAAAGTAGAGTATTTGTCTTTGTATGTCAGTGACATGGTTGTCACATTACAGACAGCTCTTTGAGGCGCGCGAGGATCACGACGCGCCATCGGCGTCTACAGGGCAAGGTACATGATCGGACGGCGAGTCACCCATTACTCACCGTCCGCATGCTCGTAGGCTAACTTTAACCTTCGGTGACGGCTGAGCAATGTCAATAGCGGTGGCCTCACCAGGGCCGTCGCTGCCACCATTTTTACTGTGTTCCGTCGGCGCATAGGAGCTCTTGTTCCTTTTGGATGAGATCGAGGCCTGAGACAGAGTCGTTTTTGCTTCTTCTGGGTCAGATTAAAGCCAAGAGCAAAACAATTTTAAAAGACCACAAGATACGTAATTGTCAATTTTATAATAACAATTTTAAATAAAAAACAAAGACCACAAGATACACAATTGTCATTAGGTACGAACTATCCTAAGTCTGCACTTGATCAAACAAATTGTTATCGTTATCATTGATTATCACAATAAGATATGTGACATGTTATGTACTTGTTATGTAATGGTAAAACCCCAGTTATGAGATTCTGTAAAAGAGATTTGGGGAAACACTTTTCTCTTTGTATCTACACTATTTATTTTTGTATAATATCATCATCTGCCTAGCCTTTTCCCAACTATATTGGGGTCGGCTTCCAGTCAAACCAGATGCAGCTGGATAACAGTAATTTACATGGAGCGACTGCCTGTCGGACCTCCACAACTCAGTAACTGGGTAATACGATACCCCACGGTAAGACTGGTTGTCAGAGTTTAGAGTTTCTGACTAACAATAACGACTGTCAAAGATCTACAAATGACAGCCGGGACCAACGGCTTTACGTGCTTTCCGAGGCACGGAGGAAACTCGCTATGACAGATGGTCACCCATCCACAGACCAACCTTGGCAAGCGCGGCTTAACCCGGAAGATCGGCCTGTGCGGCTGTATTTATTTAGCCACGAGCTCCTTTATTTCTGTTTTTCTACAAAATATTATATTTTATAATCAGCCTGTAAGGTTCCCACTTCTGGGACACCAGCCTCGTCTCTATGCAGGTTGGTAGATGTCACATGTCTTTTCTGACATGCCGGTTTTCTCACGATGTTTTCTTTTTACCGTTTTAAGAGCAGTGGTGATGAAATAAATTACACAATTTAATGGAGCCGGACTGGGTTCGAACCCAGTCGCAAGTCGTCTCACAACTGGACCGCATCTATTTGTACATAACTAGCGCCCCGCCCCGGCTTCGCACGGGCACAATCTCTAATATATTATGCATGTTATATACATATAACCTTCCCCTTCAATAACTGTATCCATTAATTAACTTAAAAATTAGAACTTACCAGATGTTGATGGTAACTACAGAGCTAGCCAAAATGCTAATGTATCTTCTAATTATGCAAAACGATGATACAACGCTATCCTAAAACAGAATCAGATATTTCTTTGTTTGCTGTCAGCTGAGTCATGGCTAAAATTAGTATTGCATTGTCTAATGACAAAAGCCTATGATTTTCAGACAAAAAACCATTTTATTAGGTCTTAGCAAAGTCTGTATTTGTTTATTTTGACGCCGTAGGGACCTCGTAGAAGATGGTGGGAAGAGCTGGACAAAACTAACGCTTAGTGATCCACATTGGCCTTGAATCGGAAAAGCTAAAAGTCTCTCGACTTTGGCCAGCAATAAGAAGGTGAAACAGCAATAATGCAATTTTATTGAACAACTAGCTTCCGCCCGCGACTCCGTCCGCGCGGATGTCGGTCTTCGCGTGGATGGTTTATTTCCCCATTTTGAGTAACTCTGACAATGACATCTTATAAATATTACGGCGCTGAATCGACTGCGGGTAATGCAACGTGTGTTCGCTGTTCTACAGAACAACGTCTATGAATAAAACAGAAAAATAAGATTATTTTTCTACGTATTTTTCCAGGATAAAAAATATCCTATGTTATGCCCAGGATAATAAGGAATAATTATACCAAGTTTCATCGAATTCGAAACCGTTAGTTTTCACGTGATGCCTGCACAAACAGACAGACAGACAACAATTTTATTGATCATATATTTGGGTTTGGTATCGATCCAGCAACACCCCCCGCTATTTATTTTTTCAATATTTTCAATGTACAGAATTGACCCTTCTACAGATTTATTATATGTATAGAGTAAATGACAAATTGGGATTTTGCTATTTAAAACAAAAAAAGTTTACAAAGCAATTGTAGATATAATACATGAGAAGATATACATACCGTATTAATTTCCTTTAAATGTGTGATGAACACGAAAACTCTTAAATACTCAAAAATCAAGGGCGTGAAACTGAAAGTGAACGACAGACGCAATAATTAGTGATTCTTCTTTGTTTACCCTTGGTCATCATTAGAACAATCTGCATCATCATCTGCTTAGCCTTTTCCTACCTATATTAGAGTCGGCTTGCTGTTTAACAGGATGATGCTGAATATTAGTATTTTACATGGAGTGACTGCCTATCTGACCTCCACAACTCAGTAACTAAGTAATACTATACCCCTTGGTAAGACTGGTTGTCAGACTTTTGAGCTTCCGACTGCCAAAGATCCACAAATGACAGTCAGGTCCAACGGCTTTACGTGCTTTCCGAGCCACGATGTAGACTCGTTATGATAGAAGGTCACCGATCCATATACCAACCTCGGCAAGAACAGACTCAAAAAACAGATTCTTCATAAATTATGCAGAACCATTACCATAATTATTATGTCTTCATCATCCGTACGGTTCCTGGCTATTAATAGGCACGTCAGATTGCCTATTGAAACCTCTGGCCGTCAAATTGATGCCTATGTCTATCCGTCTGGCTACTTAGACTATGTATGGCTATGGTATATAGTTTGCAGTACGTGCCTCTATATCAAACATGCCATGCTTCGTTTGCTGGTCGATTATATCTGATCTTTGTTTACTCTGAAGGGAAGAAACAATATCTATTTTTTTTTATCAAACAATGGTTTCAATACCAAACGTTGAAGACTACCAACCAACCTGCACTGGGCCAACGTTATAGCCTGATATGGTGATGACCAAACGATGGAATTTTGCAAAAATCTAAATCGTTTATTAACATGCGAAAAACATACTTTAGAAGTTTAAATAGGTTAGAATGCACTTAAACTCTAGACGAATTTTCAAATCAGTTATGTCAGTGACTAAAATTAATAATGACATCACTATCACAATAATTCAAGTCACTGAAGCGTTTAATGTTTAAATCATCATGTCTTGGGAGTCATTGTGTGAAGTTTTTACACTAAATTGTAATTGTTGATTTTTTAGACTTGACTTACTGACTGATTAAACCAGATGTTGTTTTTGCCATTCTTATTTTGCATAAAAATATTTGGTGTTTAATCAACTCTTTTGCTTTGTTCTTTCCGGATAGTAATTCTTTTAGACTAACGTCCCTTTTTAAAATTTTCTTTTTATTTTGTTCTCTACTAGGTACTGTGTGAATAAGGAAAATTTTTTTTTAAACTTTGCTCCACACTAGGAATTTCTCCTGGGTCGTGGGTGCGTTTACAAACATAGAAACTTACATACACAAACACCCAGACCCGAAACAACTACTTGTAGGTCATACACATATTTGTTCCGTGCGGGAATCGACACGCTGCGCCGCAGTCCAATCGCTCAGCCACTGCGCTAACCGTGCCGTCAATTCAGTTCAATTTGACAGCACGGTTAACGTGGCTGCTATGCTGCAAGCCCTTCTTCCAAATACTAACAAACGTGTACCGCTTCATATCTAATGATTACTGGTACCGGGGTCGCGGGACTGTCTCATGAGGTAACCGTGACCCTGGAACGTAAAGGACTATTTAAGAGGCCTCTTACAGTCCACTAGAGCCGCCAATCGAAAAAATATAAAAATCATAACTCGTAAATAGAATCAAAAATACAAAATGTAGTCTGTAATTACAAAATTACGTTATTGCCTTTTCTACAGTAATTACAGACCACATTTTGTATTTTTGATTCTATTTACTAGTTATGATTTTTTTTCGATTGGCGGCGCTAGTGGACTGTAAGCGGCCTCTTAAGGATCACCGTGGATTTAAGTCAGTAAAAGTCTGACAGTCCCTGCCGTCCCGCCCTGGGTGAGAGGAATCGTTTGATGATTTTAAAATAAAAGAAAAAAAATCAACATATATGTCAGCAAAGCCACGGGCATTAACTAGTAATTTACATAACAGTACACTTGACATCAAAACTCTAATTAACGAGAAAGCACGTGGCCGAACACACGTCAAAATTGCAAGAACAGTCGTTTATTTATTACACAAGGCTAGTGTTCAAAGGCACTTTTATTGTGTTAATTTTTTATCGCCGTTTTATAGGAAAAACTCTTTATTACTACGATGTTAAGAAAAATTAATGTAATTCCAGATACTGGTTTTAAAACGTCGTTTTTCGCAGTTCTGCGGCTCATGTAGAGTCATCTGAAAAGTGTTATTGGGTCTTCATAGTTAAGTTATCGGTTAATTATGACATAGACGTAATTAACTTGGGAAGAACAATAAGGACTAAAATATAAATAGTGGAATTTTGGTGTACAAGCGACAAAATTGAAATATGACCCACCATTTTTTTTTGTTTTACGTGGTAAAATTATCACATGAGTCCTCCCACCCAGGGCAAAGCGGGAGGGACTGTCAGACTCGTACGGACTAAAATCCACGGTGTCCTTCCATAGCCCTTTACGTACCGGGGTCAAGGTAATTCGTGAGTCCCGCGACTACCAATTTAAATTCTTAGATAGTCAAATCATAAACATGGAAGGATCATGAAATAAATATCCAATGTCCTTTATCAGTTTACCTGGTGTAAAAATCACAATCTTCAAGGTTGTATACAGGAAAAGTGGCAAAAAATATATCTTCTAATCTAAAAAGTAAAATGGATGATTGTAGGCTTCAACATAATCCTACATCGGATTCGTTTGAAGGCTAAAGTCTAATCTTGTTTCAAAGATGACATAATTTTTGGCCAGTAAAACCTTGTTTGGACTGCTGATATTCGTTCAACATTTGCTTTAAACTTTACTTCAGTGTTATTAAGGATTCCAATGTCAATTTCTCAATAGCAGCCTTGATCAACATGCCTGGTCAATGGGCTCGCCGTCTATTACATGTGATCCTTTCTCCAAACAAGCGCTCTCGCCAGTTTTCAGTAGACTAGAACCCTCAAAAAATGCTCAAACTGTCTGTAAAGCCCGCTGTCAAAAGACGCTTAGTGTGCAAATCTTACAACAATTGAAAAAAAGAAAAACATAGGAACACAGATATATCCTTCTTATTCAAAATATCTTTTAAATTGGTCCAATTGTGGAGGAGGAAATAGTCGAAAGCCAAGCCTCATAATATGACTTAGGCTATTCAGACGGATCTTTATTTTTCGCACGTGTATGCCGCCGAATGTTTGCAGAGCAACAGCGATGTATAGTTTCTTTAAATACCAAATTTCCAAAAGTCTTTCCACTCGCATTTCCTCTTAAACAGAACTGGCGATATCATCATCATCTGCCTAGCCTTTCCCAACTATATTGGGGTCGGCTTCCAGTCGAACCAGATGCTGAGTATCAGTATTTAATATGGGTGTACTAAGTACAACTCTGCCTAACCATATGATGACTGGTCGCTGGACCCACAAATTACCGTGATCCCGGAACGTAAAGGGCTATTGAAGGACACCGTGTATTTTAGTCAGTACAAGTCTGATAGTCCCTCCCGCTCTGCCCTGGGTGGAGGACTCATTTGATGACGCTAAAAAAAAAGACCATATGATGACTACAGGCGTGATCAAATTTGGAGAATATATTTATTACAAGACCACATGAAAGGCCAAACAAAATCTCCCAAAAGTGTAACGGCGTGCCCACTTGGTTTAGCTACTAGTCGGCAATACGGACCATCTCTAATTTATTGGCATTATCGAACTTAAACCCCCGTTCGATGATTCAACCGATATCTAGTGTTACATCGAATAATATTGCTTTAACATTTACCTACAAAGATAGCAGACAATAGAGTCTAAAGTTTCTATTCCATAGAGACTTGAAAGTGTTCAAGGTCGAGTCTTACAGTAGACATTTATTAGTTATCTATATATTATGATCTCATATTGTTTCAATATATTCAGACTAGCTTTTTACCTGGGCTTTATCTGCGTTAATTTGGGAATTTATCACTGTAACGTACTTCGTTTTTTTTTTTCAAAATCAGCTGGTTCGATTCTTGGCCACAGTTATTGAATTTTCTAAAATCCAATAAAGCAAAATTTGATAATGTTTTTAATTTACGAAAACCATGTACAATGAATTGTGGTGGGAGGCTCCTTTTAGACAAAATGCAGTTATAGTTTTCGTCAAAATCGTCCTCGAGACTCCTGCCAACGTCTTTTGATATTCCATATAGTTTCGGATATAACCATACACGCCCAGTTGGTAAATTCACCCTGTATATTATTTACAGTAACCCAGATTACTGTAAATAAATTACCTTGTCTAGTCCGCACCACTACGGGAATAGTCGGGGAAGTCTATAGGCTATAAAACAACGCTACGATCAATAGAAGGCTAGCAACGGATGAAACCACGAGGAACAGCTAATTGAAGTATAAAAGAGAGCAAATCAAAAAACAAATGACATTGACATAGTCCGTTGTGACTCCGACAATTGACCTTGCAAGAACTGTTCACTAATATCTCCAACAATAAAAATCATGCTTTGTATGGATTTGCTCATGGAACTGTGACATTGACTATCTTGACACTTTCGCAGAAGGTACTATAAGGTAAGGTTACACACCTTTTTAAAATAAACTTGCAATACAACTTAATCTCACCTTAAAAAACGTCCCTAAAATCCTTGTACATGCGAAAATGAGTTGGTTTGTTTTTTTTTCTGTACGCTTTCACGTCTAATTGGCTGAAGTGATTTTGATACAGTGTAAAGGAACCTGGATACATTTATAGGCGGTTATACTTCTTGCGATAAACTTGAAGGGGGATAAATGGAAAGCGATGAGACGAGCGATGCTTCATATAATAACTGGTTACTTCTTCTTTTCACTTCTCTTCCTTCTTTTATCTTCTTTTTTTAAACTGCCCGACCCCTATCTGTCATTTCGGGTTATGCAGACATGAAGCCTAGTAAACAATGATTAGTAAACAAATCAATATCAAAACCTGTTAGTTGTGTGGTCTAATTTTAACTTGTCCGAGTAACCTGCAAACCGGTCGTTTGTTACGACGGCGTGGGGACACGTCATTGTGTTCAAATGCCTTTTACATTCCACGATTTGTGATAGGCCGTCTGGGGAATATACTGGAGTTATTTTTAGACATACTTTTGTTTTAGTTATCGACGTTTTGACATGCAACATCCGTTTATGTGGTAGTTTTGCTTCCGTGTTCCATGTTATATTTTTCCTATGATTCTGGATTTTTATTGAAAAGATTTTTTTTGCTTCGTATAGTTTTGTTCCTGTATTTCTCTTTTTGAATGGCTTCTTTCGTTTTATAGTTTTATTTTATACTATGCCCGCTGTTTCTAAGGATTTTCCGTGAGAATTTTCTTTAGTATCTTTTTTCTAAGATTACATTTATAAACAGTTGCTATTACTTGCTTCAGTCCCATGTTTGAACTTTCATTCTCAGATCATTCTCATTTCGAATATGATCCATCATTTTTAGATTGCAGCCATAGTAACAGTGACTGCCACTCGTTTTTCAAAGGTCATTCAGATGAAATTCAAGTACAAATAGATTTTAAAAGCATTGAGTCACGATTACAGAGTATATAATTATCAAGTGAGGCCTTCATCTCATATGAACAAGATGTACCTAATGGATATTTTACTTTTTATTTTATTGTTTCACAAATGTGTGCTTCCCTTGACATTTTGTTGGCATATAAAGCCGGAAGCATTTCCGAAGCTGTAGTCACGAGCACTTTTTTAACTTTTTATACATAAATAATGGTTTTTGCTTTGATTTATAACGTATTTTGAATTATATAATCACCATCGGGAAAATCGAGAGTTCAAAATCTATATCACGAAATTACATACTATCAATAAAATGTTAAGTGCAACCAGAAGTTTGCAGTTTTTGTTATTCGATAGTTTATGGTTTATGAACTATCCATGACATTCCAACTTATTTTGAAGTGGTATCAAACTTCCAATTCACCTGGTGCGCTAATTGATTGAATCCCACGTACGAATACCTCACGATTTTCTGGTAGTTTGCAACTTTCAGTTTGACATAAATACGAGCACACTTTATGCTCGTAACTGTACAGTGGGACAAACTTCAATAGTAGCAAAACCAACACAAGCTGGCCTTTAATTCTGTTTAAATTTAAACTGGTTGTCTCACTAATGTGAGTTTGACTGCACTATCTATACTAATATTTTAAAGCTGAAGATTTTTTAGTTCAACGCGCTAATCTCCGGAACTACTGGTTTGAATTGAAAAATATTATTTGTATTGGATAGTATATTTATCGAAGAAGGCTTTAGGCTACCTGACATCACGCTACAATCAATTGGAGCCGAGCAGTGGCGGTGAAACCACGGGAAAAAACTAGTATTTTAATACTTTAAGAGGCCTCTTACAGTCCACTAGCGCCGCCAATCGAAAAAATGTCATAACTCGTAAATAGAATCAAAAATACAAAATGTGGTCTGTAATTACTATAGAAAAGGCAATAACGTAATTTTATAACACATTGTCAACACTTGAAATATAGCTGTTTAGCTAAATCGTGCATTCTAAACATAAACGGCCGTTTTTGTTACAAATAAAAAAATTTAGCTAAACAGCTATATTTCAAGTGTAAGAGGCCCCTTAAAAAAATAGTTTTTATTGGCCGTCTTTGGCATCACGTCCGGTAGTTATTGTTTATTCATTTTGTTCCTGGGCGTCCATTGTTGGAACTTTGCCCAATCTGTAGAATTCTAGGCTAACAAGATAAAAGATGACTAGATTAACTGTACTTACTGGAAACTGGGCAGTAGCTTCTCTTTTTGGGTTAGTAACATTATATTGTTCTCAATTTCGTTTGCCAAGTCTGATATTACGTCTATGCAGTAGTCACAGTATCTACATTTTTGTATTATGCAATAATTTTGATCTGTCTGTAATGCGCTGAGTAAACCACGTACGGTTTTTGTCCTCTGGACAAAATATGTGAACTTATTTTACCCAAACTTAGGAATATCTCTTGTATCGTGTCGTGGGTGTGTTTACAAACACATACACAAACTCCCAGACCTGAAAAAACTACCGCTCAACCACTGGAACCCAATGGACAGGATTCATTTCAGCCTAATTTCTGTGTCTTGAACAAATATTAACATTTGCAAAAGCATAAGACGTTTTCATATGAAAATAACTTCAGATTTATTTCTTTCCATCCTAAAAATAGTTTATCATCGTCCCAGGGCCTTAGGCCTGGATTCCACCAAAGCAAACGGCGACAATTTGCAGCAAGCAAAAGATGATTTCATAAAAAAACAGTGCGTCAACCAATGGACAACATTCATTTCAGCTGTTCAATTCTGTCCATCCCACAAATATTCCATGCTTGCCATGGTCGCGGGACTCACGAATTACCGTGACCCCGGAAGGTAAAGGGCTATTGAAGGAAAACGTGGGTTTTAGTCAGTACAAGTCTGACAGTCTCTCCCGCTCTGCCCTGGGTGGGAAGACTCATTTGATGATTTTACCACGTTATAAAAAAATGCTCAGGGCCTAAGACCCAGTTTCCACTAAAGCGTAGACGTGTGGAGAGGAGAGAGAAACTTGCCGATGACTACCAGTCATATTCGTAGAATCACGTTTTTTTTATGTTCAATGGGTTTGCTCTTGACCTTAGTCTAGATCAGGGGTGACAACGGCAAGGTCGACAATGGAGCGAGCTTACCCAGAAGAAGCCTGTTCACTCTGACTTTGAAGAGATTAGGGTTGTTACGCACACTGCACGGATAAAATAGGTATGCACGTCTACATTTTGGTGGATTCCGGGCCTAATCGGGAAAGCCCCGTCATAAGTCTCTCCTATCGTTGTAAGGGCTCATGATAATCATTTATCAATCACATGATATACAATTGAAATAATGAGGCTAAGCTTATAATTGTAGGGAATTATCAATCAAAATACTTTGAATTTTTATGATTAACGTCATACTTATCAAAATTTCTTTGCCATTCACTTCTTATGTAGTTTCGTCATTTGATAGTAATGGATGTTATAGATACCAACTCTTCTATCACACACTTACCTAATTTTGTATCTTTTTAAATACCTTTATTAAGAGTTTTTAATATAATTTTAGTTATAATTTTAATATAATTTTAGTTTATAGTATCTTTTAAAAAACCTTCAATAAGGTTCCCCTCTTTTATCTCTAAACGAAGTTTAGTAAAAGGCTAACTACCTTTTTTTGAAATACTTCAGACACACGGATTTTTAAAGAAACCTGAATGGAAAAAAATTGCATTTTCTTCGCTAAATAAAAAGAAATCAAAAACGGAAAAGGAAGTAACAGATTATCAAAGGCAAACAGCGTATCAATATCGGTACAAAATCGTCGCATATAAACGACAATGCTAATTACTGAGCCATATTCATCGTGTCGACATTCACATTTAACAAACAACCTTACTGCTATCATCATAAAGGCCAGTTCCGTTCATCGAAATCGGTGAAGTTGACGGTCGTCGGCCATATTAGTCGGTGTTTCGGTAAACGGTGTCGACTAAGTAGGCATGAATGATAATTTTCTTGTTGGAAATATGTATCAGGTGGCCTAGATGTGAACCCTGAAGTACCCTTTCATTAATTCTCTTTCACGATTGTAGTGATGAAGGTATCAGAATACTGGGGCCGTATTATGACGTCTTAAAACCAGTTTTGTTCCAGTGAGTGAACGAGGTGGCGCTAGACAACTTGTATAAATCTGTCTCTTTCACTCACTGGAACAAGCCTGGTTTTATGACGTCATAATAAGGCCGCTGGTCATGTTTATCGGATGCCGCGACAGCTCTGGGTCTAATTGCCACAAGACGAATGAAGCCCTAAAACAGCTAGACGTATTTGAGATAAACAGAGACAAGATGGGTGGATGGCTTCCACTTGATTTGGAAAAAAGAAGCAAACAGTCTAAAGAAAAGGAAGGGACGGAAAAGAGTGGGAGAGTATGAGCTAAATAAGTAGAATTTTTAACTTCATAAGTTTCAGTTCATCCTCGTTCCATGTCACGCTTTATCAGATGCAGATTTAGATCTTAGTAATTTAGCTTCCCCGCTCCAGGCATGCAATGTTTCATAAAGTTATCAAAACGATGAATATTTTATTCTAGGTAAAGTAATTAATGTATCTATGGGACTACAGGAATTAGCTGTGTCCAAAAACTAAATTGATTATGTTCTAAGCCAATTTTCCCCTCTTCAATTACTATCGTCTAACAAGCTTCTAATCAATTATCACTATTAGTGTCCTGTTACTGGTAGTTAAGTAATTTGCAAATATTACTAGATACACAACAGAAGTATACCACAAACAATCAACTAGAGTAGTACGCAAATTATAGAGGCGCCAGCATAGAGTGTAATTGAAGCAACAAGTCCATGAGGTTCGCTTTACTGTTATTGATTTTAATACAACACTAGGTTTTGTGAAATACTATAGTTATGGGGTATTACCTGTTTGTTGTTTAATTCTTTACGAGTAACATTTATTAACGTATGTTTTTCTGTTTCTTTTTCAAGTTGAAACATAAACTTGTGTACCGATATCGACATTTGTTGTTCAAGTATGGTACGACACGTGGGCAACTAAAGAACATAATCGTTTATTTTCTTTATTTAAAACTCAGATCAAGAAAAATAGGCAGATAGAACGTGCGCGAACAACAAAGTGAAGCCGGTTTTTATTTTAGTGTGCGCGGCAAATATGGCGCGCCGTGTACGAACACGTGCATCTGTGTGCGTTTACGGTTGCCAGATATTGACAAATACTCCCACATTTTGTTCAGTTAAATTGTTCTCAATATTGTACTACTATTTTTTAAATTGGAAACGCGATTTTGCTTTATGGTTATACCCAGAGAGCAAAAGCGTGTAGTATTTATTATTTAACAGAATAATAATAAGGAATAAAAGTTAATATGCGTAATTACTTACTACCTATTTAATTAATTTATATCAGAACGGATAACACTTCATAACGCTTTTTAGTAATTTGATTAATAAACTATTTAAGGACAGGTTTTTTAGTTTAAAAAGATAAACAATTTGTTATAACAATCAACACATTTATTAAAATAATAATAATTTTACACACAATCATTAAACTTTAACAGCCTTAGTTCTGCACCAATTATATTGTACAAACATACTATTAATGTTTCAAATTGGTAACGCGATTTTGCTTTATGGTTATATCCAGATAGAAACAAATAATAAAATAATCCAGCGGCGCGAGCTCGGCACATCCTTACAAGTACCGAATAGCTCAAAGGCATGCTCTCCGTCCCACTTTCTCACGCAAAAATACGAATACAGCCCCGCGCGCGGGGGTGCCATCCTGAGACGAGACCCGAAGTCTTTACGACCCGGACGGAACTAACTAGTGACCTTGTGTCATTACGACCATAGACCATACAACATTATTTTTAGTATATGCGAAACCTGAATATAGTTTGTTCAGAATCAATAACTGAATCGATTCCAATAATTTTTACACCATGTTATATTTTGTCCCAAAATTATTTAAAAAGGTTAGGAGTTGGACACCTATCCGCAATCATACGCGAGCACTACAGAGGTTACGGCAGATCATAGCGATCAGCTGAAGTCGCGTGCGGCGGCAGCGCATAGGCAGCGGGGGACGGGGAACACAACCCGGTCGGGGTTGTGTTCCCCGCCCCCCGCGTGTGTCTTCAGTCGTCCGGTTGTAACAGTCGCACGCGCCTATGACACAACGCGATACGCGAAATAGTTTAGTGTGTATCTGATAAGTGATCGTGAAAAAAATACTAGACACGTGTTTCAGGTTTCGCATAAGCAATAACTAATGTTGTATAGGTACAATAGATTACGACTGTGCAGTTGTATTAACGTATTTGATTGTTATTTTTTATGCACAATACACATTCCCCTAATTCAGGGTAATTTACCCGTCATAAACTAGCAACACAGACGATTTACTGTTAAGGTTTTGTGTTTCAAGTGAGCCGAAAATATTTTATGGAAAATAAATACCAAAACAATAAAAATAACAAGAGTTACCTGTGGAAAGATATTCCATCTTGTTTTATTTGTTTTTGTGAACATTTTTTGCAGTGTTTAAACACACAAGACGGCATGTTTTGACTTAAAATGGCAAATCACTAGTGACGTGTGAGCGAGACGATGCGTAGCTTGGTACTGTCGCGAGTTTGTATTATCCTTGGATTTTGTATTATATTTGGTCGACACACTCGCGTGTTCTGAGCGCTCTATCTGCCTATTTTTTTTGATCTGAGATTTAAAACATCCCATTCTTAGGACGATAGAATTATTTCTACATTCTGTGTATGCTTCCGTCGACAAAACCGGTTTCTACGGTGTAATATAGAAATAAATCTATCATCCGCTATTCTTCAAATTAATTAATTAATATTTTTTTAAGTTTGTATTCATTTTGGTGTACAATAAAGTACTCGTATATTCTATTCTATTCTTCAGTCGTCTACGGGTCGCACTTGGCCAAGAAAATATCAAATTATTTTGTCTATTCTTGACAGAATAAAGACCAATTCTGGTCATGCTACATGTTCTGTAGTTAGACAATTTCTACCTTTCTTCGTGTGGTTGATGTCCTCAGTAAACTTAATCGTTTTAACATCTAAGGAATATTATTCAAACTTCGATTTTAAGTGAACTGGAAAATACGATTTTTATAGTTCAACCAGCTAAGTTAAAATATGAGACTAAAAAAATTGCACCATACATACAAAAAAGAACATAATGATGTTCTAAAATAATACAATAAAGTATTATGTTTATGGCTATTGTTGAAAATTATCGGAAGTACTCAATTATTGTGAACATAAATAATATATTGTGAACATTTTACTATTCATGTTTCTTTGACAAGTACGTGAAGCTACAAATGATTGTGTTATTTATATACTAGTGCTAGTTTACTACCTATTAAAATACATGAGCATTGGATAATTACCGTTTATGTTAAGGAAAACATCTTGGGGAAACCAGCATGTTCTGGAACCAAAAAGTTGAAGACATGTGACATCTACCAACTGAGCCCGCGTGATAGATACAGCTCCCTCTCCTAGGGGCCTGTCTACCAGCAGTGGGAGCATCAAATTATGATTATGCTATGTTATTATTAGTACCTTAGAAACAAACACTCGTAGTCAAGTGTTTGTTTCTAAGGCCTTTCTAACCTCTGCCCTGGGATCTGGAGGCGACTGCCCTCCAGCGCGTCTATGAATGGCGCGTGGAGGCGCAGCGTCGGGGCGAATCCCCGCTGCCTCGACAAGTCGAGGCGCGGCGGGAAGAGCTCCGGCGTGATCTCAGGGCAGTATGGAGGGAGCGACTGTCGCAACCGAGGTCCGGGCACGCCGCAATCGCGGCGGTAAGACCCCTCTTTGAGGAGTGGCTGGATAGGCGTCACGGCGTCCTGACCTACCGCATGACGCAGGTCCTCACCGGACACGGAAGTTTCGGGAGGTTCCTGTGTCTGATAGGGAGGGAAGAAACGCCTGGGTGTCACCACTGCGAGGATCGTCCGGAGGACACGGTGGAGCATACGGTGCAGGACTGCCCCGCTTGGGCAGAGCACCGCCGTGTCCTCACGACGGCGATAGGCGGAGACCTCTCGCGCCCGGCATTGGTCGAGGCCATGCTGCGGGGCGAGACGGAGTGGGAAGCGGTCGCCTCCTTCTGCGAAGCAGTCATGCTCGTGAAGGAGGAGGCGGGCCGCCTGAGGGAGAGGACAGCGTCCTCCCTCCACCCCAGCCGCAGTGGTAGACGCCCACGGCGTCGGACGTCGCCAGACGATCTCCGGCCACCGTAGGCACGGGCATGCGGGCAGCGAGTAATGGGCGACTCGCTGTCCGACCATGGACCATGCCCGGGTCGACGGCGCGTTGTGTTCCACGCGCGCCTCAAAGAGTGTCAGCATAGTGACGGGGCCTGTTGAGGGCCAAAGCCTGCCGGGATCGCGGGACCAAGGGATTACCGTGACCCCGGTACGTAGAGGGCTATTGAAGGACACCGTGGATTTTAGTCAGTACAAGTCTGACAGTCCCTCCCGCCCTGCCCTGGGTGGGAGGACTCATTTGATGATTTTACCACGATAAAAAAAAAAAAAAAAAAAAAAAAAGGCCTTTCTAACCTCTCCGAGACCCAAAGCAAGGATGTCAATGGGCGCACCCATTGACATACTTGGTTTGTTTAAATAAATAAATAAATAAATATTCCACAACTATCACACAACGCCATCTAGTCCCAAGCTAAGCAGAGCTTGTGTTATGGGTACTAGACAACTGATAAACATACTTATATATTTCTAAATACATACATATTATAGATAAATTACACCCAGACACAGAACAAATGATCGTGCTCATCACACAAACATTTGTCCTGTGTGGGAATCGAACCCACGACCTCCGGCATAGCAGTCAGGGTCACTAACCACTAGACCAACAGGCCTGTCATACTTTACTACTGTTTAGTACTTGATTTAAATTTTTTGAAACTGTATTGTCCTACTACTGAATAAAATTCTTTTTCATGACCACTCTTTGTGCAGTTTTCTCCGGCCGATCTCTCATAAACTTGTTCTTTGTACCACGAGCGTTATCTACATTAAATCTACAAATATATTCTAGATTTCTAGACTAGAGCTCTATGCTACCAGTTCCGGGGAGGTCTATCCGGTTTCCGGAACAGGGACCGCCCAAGGTCCGGACGTTCATTAAAACTTCAAAACTTTTGTGCAAAATGTTTGAAAAATTGTTACCACACTTCTCTGGCCCTGAATTGAAATGAGCGCTGAAGGCATGATTTTAGTTCAATATTTTTTAAAACGGCTTAGTAGTTTTTGAATTTATCTATTTCTTTAATATTATTACTAACCACAGTATTCTCCGACCGCCAATTCTCAAGAAAGACATCCAGTTGTTATTTATTTAAATCTTCATGCAATAAAAAGGTACATATGCCTAAGGCATTCTAAACCCGCCGTTTCCTTCGTGGTCTGCCGCGGCCCAGTATCCCTGTTTCAGGGTATCAATCCTGAGCTAGCGACATGACATATAGTTTGACATGCGACAAACATGTCCTGCCCCGTCCCATTTAAGTTGGATAGTTTGAGCAGCCTTTTGAGCCACGTCAATGATTTGTGTTTTTGAACGCAGTGTTTCGAACATGATCTGTTAATTTAACACCTAAGTGTAATATTGCGCTCCATAGCACGTTGGCAAACCTTTGGATTCTTGGATGTTTGTCAAGGACCAAGTTTGTGCACCATATATCAAGATGTGAGATAGTAACTACGAACTTTGATACAAAACAATCGTTTTGTAGATTCAGAGTTTGCGTTATCTTCTATTTTGCATTTATTATGCGGATGAACAAAGGAAATGTTAAGTGCTTTACAGCTGTGGTTTACTCATTGATGTGTCATGTTAGCTTATCTAAAACCGCACTTAAGTGCAGAATATGCTCATACAATGAAACAGCTCTGTACTATCAGACTCTGTTGGTTACTTTCAATGCCTTTTCTAAAGCAATGACAAATCTAACCTAACGAACTAGCCTACAATGTAATGATGATGAGATCATTAATTTATTTGCCTATAATTTAGGTATACAGATAAAGTGGTAATAGTTAAAGTAGTCCTGGTATTTTACATTATACATAGCCGAGAAAATAGAAAATGCAGTTTTTAAGAAGAGAGTTGCCTTTGGGGACTGAATCGTTCAAAAGTTGCTGATCATTCTAATTTCAATAAATTATTTTTGATATCGAATTTAAAACTCTATTTAAGTCGAGTAGCTCCAATAATAATGGTACAATAATTGTAATTAGAATCGGTCGTTTGCTTCTAGAATTCGGATAAACGACCAAGTGTCTAATGGGTACAAATACGTCAACTATACTGCCGTACATTGTTTAAAATACGGTTAAACCCATAAAGTAGTTTCAGAGATATCGGACAAAAACCTGCGAAATGATGTCTCTTCCAAACGAATAAAGATATAAAAATCTTTCTAAGAGACAAATGTCACGTGGCGCTGCACAAAACAGAGGCCATGTGTTTTCATGGCCGTCTGAACGCGCCACGTTCAGAGTCCCACATTACGGTGGAGGGGGTTCGCATCGGCGTCGGGAGGACGATGAAGTACCTGGGACTCGTCCTCGACAGCCGGTGGAACTTCAGGGAGCATTTCCTGCATTTGGCCCCAAGGCTGAACCGGGCAGCAGCCGCTCTCAAGCGGCTCCTGCCCAATCTCGGCGGGCCAAATGCCTCCTGCCGGAGGCTGTACGCCGGTGTCGTGCGGTCCATGGCCCTCTACGGGGCCCCTGTGTGGGCCCTAAGCATCCGGACGCGACCACTCAAGCTGGTCGCATGCCAGAGGGTCATGGCTATCCGGATGATCCGGGGATACCGCACGATCGCCGGCGAATCAGCCAACCTCCTAGCGGGATTGCTGCCCTGGGATCTGGAGGCGACTGCCCTCCAGCGCGTCTATGAATGGCGCGTGGAGGCGCAGCGTCGGGGCGAATCCCCGCTGCCTCGACAAGTCGAGGCGCGGCGGGAAGAGCTCCGGCGCGATCTCAGGGCAGTATGGAGGGAGCGACTGTCGCAACCGAGGTCCGGGCACGCCGCAATCGCGGCGGTAAGACCCCTCTTTGAGGAGTGGCTGGATAGGCGTCACGGCGTCCTGACCTACCGCATGACGCAGGTCCTCACCGGACACGGAAGTTTCGGGAGGTTCCTGTGTCTGATAGGGAGGGAAGAAACGCCTGGGTGTCACCACTGCGAGGATCGTCCGGAGGACACGGTGGAGCATACGGTGCAGGACTGCCCCGCTTGGGCAGAGCACCGCCGTGTCCTCACGACGGCGATAGGCGGAGACCTCTCGCGCCCGGCATTGGTTGAGGCCATGCTGCGGGGCGAGACGGAGTGGGAAGCGGTCGCCTCCTTCTGCGAAGCAGTCATGCTCGTGAAGGAGGAGGCGGGCCGCCTGAGGGAGAGGACAGCGTCCTCCCTCCACCCCAGCCGCAGTGGTAGACGCCCACGGCGTCGGACGTCGCAAGACGATCTCCGGCCACCGTAGGCGCGGGCATGCGGGCAGCGAGTAATGGGCGACTCGCTGTCCGACCATGGACCATGCCGGGTCGACGGCGCGTTGTGTTCCACGCGCGCCTCAAAGAGTGTCAGCATAGTGACGGGGCCTGTAGAGGGCCAAAGCCTGCCGGGGTCGCGGGACCAAGGGATTACCGTGACCCCGGTACGTAAAGGGCTAGTGAAGGACACCGTGGATTTTAGTCAGTACAAGTCTGACAGTCCCTCCCGCCCTGCCCTGGGTGGGAGGACTCATTTGATGATTTTACCACGATAAAAAAAAAAAAAAAAAAAAAAAGAGACAAATGTCACTGGTTTATCAACGATTTTTTTTTGGGGTATGAAAACTGAAAACATCTTTCAGTCTTACAATAAAACAGATATTTGTAATTAAGCTTAGCATTTCTTCCCAGTTTAGTAATTAAATACTGCATAATAATAGGGCTAACCCTACTCTAACGGTATTATAACGTAGTAATTGCTTTAGAATTGTACTACTAAAAATTTTATTTAAAGTTATCAAAAAATACGTCATTACAATACGGCTAAGCTGCATAACTATGATATAATCAAGTAATGACTGTAAAATTAAGGTTTAGCCCCTTGGTTTATAAACAAGTTAAGGCACTTAGTGATCATTATAATCAAGTAATTGTGTAATAATATATTAAGCGGCGTCAAGTTAAACGGTATTGCTTACTTAAAACAAGGCTACTCATACTTCGCTCGCGGTTAGCCGTTTTATAGATAAGCAATGACTTACAATTTTCGAGAAAAAAAAAAGAAAACAAGCAAGCAAATTAAACAAATTATTTATTAATCATTTATTTCAAACAATTTTAAATGGTTATCAATAACATAAATAATTATTTTTGACATTTGGGCTTAGTAATATTCATAATTAAATCACAATATTATCTTAATATCAAAACATTCTCTAACTTAAAACCCTGGAGTGAAAAGTGTCTTAAGATAATAAAAAAATATAACCATCTATCTCACTAGCTGCAGTTGTCATAAAACAACCTGCTATAACAATTTTCTTCAGTCTTAAGACTATTATATAGCTTTCTAAATTTTACAATATAATCAGTCTTTAACTAAAAAATTATCACAATCATGTAATCAACTGAGTCCTCTATATAGAATTAAATCTAATAGGGGTCCCTATTAGGTTTAATATGTAATATAATTAATAATTAGTAATAAATATATAATTATTAATAATAAAGACTAAATAATTTAATATATAATATAATTATTTAGTCTTATGGCACTAAGTAATATATACATTTAAGTAGTTATATTAAAATAAAAAAAGAATTGTAGGTACTTGGGTATTTAAAATGGCTTTCTTAGGTTTAGGTAGTCCTCCTTGAATTTTTGGTCGTTTCTGTGTTATTGTTTGTAGGCAATCCATTCCAAAATACCATTTTATGTTTTGGAATGATAGGCGACAATTTAGTTATTAAGTTAGATTTACGTTCCTCATCAATGCCTTTCGGCTGTGTCCGGAAGCTTATGTTGGTACGTGGATTTCTTAAGTACTTGTCATTTAAAAATTTAAAACTTGAGTATTCATCACTAAAATCATTTTTATACAACATGTCATAACTTGACCTCTTAAACGAGGCTTGTGTTATATTTTTCAGATAGACTCTAGGGCATGCTTGCTGAATTCGCCGCTCAGAGACATTATTGGGTAAATTGAGAAATTCATTTGCTTGTAGCGCTTTGACAGTTACTCTGCCATTGTTTGCAGAGGCTACAGCTTCCTCAAAATCTGAAAAGTCATATATTTTACCCTTCTTTTTCATTGCAAGTTCCACTTGATGGTGGAACTGGTCGCAGCTCATGAAGGTGTGGCCGGGTTCGAAGTAGTGTAAAGTTATTGTTTCTGTACTTATAACGTCACTGTTTACTAGGTCGACTAACATGGAATAAAACAGCCAATTCTTGTTCTGTGATGTACAATTATCTAACCAGATATTAACATTCTGAACGTCTCGATGACGAAGGAAAAAACTGTAGTACGCGCTCATAATATCCTCTTGTTTTCTACCGGCTATTCCGTCGTGCCAAATTGCAGCAAGAGGTTTCGATTCCTTTGATATTTTTCCAACCGGTGCAAAGGATTGGTTAAAGAGCGTCAAACGGGGACAAAATATAACCGCTTTGAACATCTCCATTCTAGGCAGCATGATAACTTTTTCTAGATCGCCGCTAAAATAAATACTATTTTCGTTTTGCTTTATAGCTTTGTGAGCATCATAAAGGGCTCTAGCTTTTTTGTATCGATCATGATGCTTAGCCCAAGCCAAGTGTCACAATCAGGAAAACATTGCTTACGAACATCATGGCTTGTTTCTTTAGTGTGATGTTTGTATGATTCGCACTGTTCGCACTCCTCATTCCCGAGCCGAGTGAAAGATATATTCATTGATTTTAAGTGAGATCGATATAAGTCATAACTGAGTTTTGACTCGGGATTTTTTGAACAAAAGTCTTTATACATAAAATTTATATTAATGTCATTGGGCAAATAATGCCGATTTGGTGCGTGCTCTCTACGGTAATGAGGAGCGCTGGGATTGAATGATTCAACATGTTGGTTGAGTAAATCACGATTAAACGCCAGTTTCTTGGTATGTTTACCACGTTTATCTGTATCTTTTTCAGTATCGAGACAGGTGGTAAGTATAAGATCATTGTTTCTATTGAAACCTAAAGTTGTTAAAAAAAAAATTTTACATACTTGTCTTACGGTTCCGTCATTTTTCTGCAGCGTAAAAGTTCTTTTGGGGTTTCTTTTAGGGTCAGATGTGTACTTACGCTTGGGAATGGCTACAATATAGTTTGACCTTATAAACATTCTCATTTCCCCGCGTTGCAGACTCCAATATGTTTTATTTATATTCTCACGTTCAGATTCATCAAATACAGAACTACATTTTTTTATACATTTCTCGTCACATCCAGGTTTTACAGTATATTTCAAAAGTTTTTGTTTTTTTCTTTGGATTTCTCGCTGTTTCACACTGCTATTGTACTTTTTTCGTTTCCGCGCTGTTGAACCTTCTTCACCTTCATTATCACTGGTGGCTGGGTTGTCAAATGGTGGCATTGATATAATAACAGCAGCATCAGTCGACGCTCGTCTCTTTTTGAAAACAGGATCGTGAACAGCAGCTCTTTCGCCATTGTTAAATGAGTGACGTCGAGATATAACTTTATTGGGAAAGGAAGGCACACATTTTTCTTTCTCTGCTTTAGAGCTTCTCTTACCTTTTCTTTGAGATATGCATTTTATTTGGGACTTATGAGCAAGTGTTTTTTTAATATTCCTGTCCGTATCACTCTCTTCACTTGAATCGACGTAATTAGATGTAACCTCGTAGTCCTTGTCCTTAACCGAATCATCCGAATCAAAGTCACAGAAGATTGGAGACAGAGAATGTAAAGACGGCGGTATAGTTTCATCGCAGTACAGGAAACTGGAATCCGAAACTTTTGATGTACCAGGTTGAGGATTTGCATATAAATCGATGCCATTATTAGCTGAAGGACTAGAAGGATCACTTTCATTTAATGAATTTGGCATGCTTGTTAAGCCAATGATTTGTTCTTGAATACGTAATTTGGGTGGTTCGACAGGTACGACCTCTCTATTCACAATGCTCATCATGTTCTGAATTCTTTGTGGAACCCCGGAGCGTCTACAATAATGACAGACACAATTAGTTAAATACCTAATTTAAAAAAAAAATTAATTTAAAAAAAACTTATAGGTAGGTACTTTATTATTCTATATCCTCGTCGTCAACGCAATAATGCGTAAGAATAGGAAAGAAGGTAAAAAGCAAAAAAGCGCGCGAAAGCCCATGTCCGATAGGTATTCGTTTCAAACATACCGCCCCAACGCGCTGCACCTACTCATCGTTGACCCTGACTCGAGATGCGTGTGATTTCATAGCGGCTTCAGAACGATAAGAAAAAGGATTATTTCGTTCCAATCAAATATTTATAAGCTAAAGGTTATATACCTGTCACCTACCACTACGTAATTGAATGAATGTAATACTTATTTTAAGAAAATATTATAAATATCGATTATCTACATACTAATTACATAGGTTATTAAATTCACTGATGCATCTATTCTATTTACTGAAATTATAAAAACCTTACCTTGAGTACGTATGACGCGACATGGTAAAACATTTATGGCGCGCCGCCGCTCCGCTCCACACACACACGAGCGCTCCCCGTCGTCGCTGGTAGCGAAATGGCCGAGGAAACCGGGAACGCGGGGGACCGCGGTTCAAAAATGTTTCTGGGTTTAACTAGATTTTAATCTAGCATATCTGTATAGTCGTATTTTAGTAAAGAATTTTACACTTTAATCCATCGATAAACTTTATTGAAAAAAGGCTAAATGCCTATAACTATAATGTAATGTATTATTCTATAGTAACTTTATTATAACATAGTTTTTGTTCTCAGACACACCTGTAAGTACTTGATTATAACACAGTTATGGTCGTATAGCTTAATTTAAGTGCAGCATTGTGTGATAACTGTATTATAATAAATTAATATCGCTTGGAACGATCCGTGATAATAACGTTACCATCCTTTTGCCGTGTTATAACATAAATTTGAGGAATAGCTGTTAAATAATAAAGTAAACTGTAAAAAATATGTTACTTAACGGTTCACACCCGCTCTATATCTCGGAAAGTAAAATTCGTACAGTAATGGGACCCAGCACAAAAGATAGAGAATTTTTCAAAACGTAATGTGTGATTCAAAACTAAAAAATGGCAGTTTGAGGCTTAACCGTGTTTTAAGTAACGTACGGCAGTATAGGCATCTTGTTCCATTTAATAGACGAATTCGTTCTAGCAACTCGTATTGTAATAAAATTGTGCCCAAATTCGAATTATATATTTCAAGCACCCCAAATGTGGGCTACCAACTAAGTAATTACGCTATTACAATTGTGTCTATGGTGATTTTTCGCGACTACGACAACAAAATGCACGATTACTATTCATGAGTTCGTGACGCAAACCGTCAATCCCTTGTCAAAACTTTAACCTTAGTTTATACAAAACAATTAAACATTCCCACAGGTCAACGTTTCTTCATAGACAATATTTATACTAACATGACAAAATATTATCTCAAATGATTTCATCTCTGCACAAGATACATAAGTTTCTGGCTATTTCTTGATAAGATTTTCATCTTTGTTTAAATGTTTCTTAAATATTATCTAAATGTCTGGTCTTCTAGACGTTTTAAATATTTTTAGTGTCATGGAATCCCCTGTTTGACGATAGATAAAGTAAATTGTTGTCTTACTATAATATTTAAGTTTTATTTATTTCATTATCACATGATGTTACAGCAAGAAATGTTATAATTTAGCATCTGCCTGCGACTTCGTCTGCGTGGTAGTCAACTACACTATAAAACATACCCCAATTTACTTTTGCTGGCGATATCACTCGCCTACTTTACAGACGGCCTATAGTGTTTCCACAGCTGGGACTCCTGTGGTTCTCTCTATAATGGGAAGTGGCCTAACAGTATAGAGCAAGTTGGTACATGATCCATTATAACTGGAATTTTTTGTACCTTCTCCTTTTCGCCCGTATAAAACTTCAATTCTGACTATCGCACTCCACTGCTGGAATAGGCCTCTCCCAGGCTGCCTCATATCACCCTGTCCTCCGCCTTCCGCATCCAGTCTATCTGCAGTCACCTGCATAAGGTCGTCGGTCCATCTAACTTTGGGGCTTCACACATTACTCGTCTCGACTCGTCTGCTCCACCAGCTCCTTCGACAAACATGGCTAGCCTTCTGTCACTTCGTTTGCTTACTTCACAGGCTATGTAAGCATGACGTTGTCATATCGGGCAGGATGTATTGGTTGAAGACATTTAGCAGCATTTAGTGGGAGTCCCACACTAACCTAGTTACCACTACTGGACAAAAAAAAAACTATAAAAAAAAACTATAAAATTTACATAATTTTCTCTCTTTTATTTCCAGCGTTCCTGCTCTGCAGTCGACCCCTGATCGTGGTGAACGTGCATTGTAAGGAGAAGCTAGATGACGGAGACGTCACTAGTCTGAAGAGCATAGCAGACCTTGCGGTGGCCGGTGGTATGGAGCTGGTCTTCATCGGGGAGTTCCGGACCAGGAGTAATGTGCAAAGTAAGTATACTGCAAATATTTGCGAATCAAGGCGAATTTTGTTTAGAGATAGTTTAAAAAATAAATTAGACTAATACTAATTTCTTAAAATCATACCCATAAGTTTTCTTGCTTATAATCAGATTCCAGTTTTAAAAACGAATTATGTTTTAATTAATTAATTTAAACTTCATGGATTCTTGTGCATTTTCTACCAGTCTACCGTAGCGTTTTAATACGTTTAAAGATTACGGATGATTTTTCCCCCAAAATAATAAATTATTTTTGGAAGGAGACGCCCTAAGAAGACCTGCACTGACATTATTAGTGAGCTTCTTCAGAAAGGCCGAGTGCGTAGTACTTGCAACAGGTTGTTTCGCAACAGCGTAATTGTATGATCAGATGTATGAACGTGAACTAGTCAAAAGGAGTATGTAAGGATCGTAGCAGGTGGCGCTTTGCAGTTTCAGCCTATCCCTATAGAAAAAGGCATCAGTTTATGTATGTATGCAATGGGCTCAGGCTAAGGTATTATGATGGAACCATAAGGGCATAGCAAAATGTTTAAGAACAAATGTTTACCTTTAGTTTTTCTACAATAAGCTTTCTACGGGCGACAGCGACGATTTAGTCGCTTTATTATACTCGTAGTCGCTTTATTATTTATATGCGAGTCGGACAAGGTCGTTACCGTAGTGATATTTTGTAATTCTACACTACAATGTCAACCAAAGCTGTAATTTACTTATAAGCGTCATTTTCAAAGAAATCCTGTATCTGTTTATTTCATAACTAGCTGTTCTCCGCGGCTTTACCCGTTGCTTGGCTCCTGTTGTTCGTAGCGTGGTATTATATTATACTATCCGACACAAAAAGATTTTTCGATTCGAACCAGTACTTCCTGAAAATTGTGCGTTAAACCAAACAAACTATTCAGCATATTTGAGCGTAAACCTTGACGATGACTGTCCAGATCCTGGAATCAGAAAACCAAGCCAACTGCTCAGAGGCAAGTGATATACCCATAACTGTTTTCCAATGCGTTGGTGGACGTCTTCAAGACGCTGGACTGGGCTGGACAGGAAACTTTCGTCACGTCTTCTCATCACCCATCCCGCAAGATTTTAAGGCTAAGGTCTTCAACCAGTGCGTCCCACCCGTAATGACATCAGCGTGCTATGATATTCCATAGCATGCTAAACCCCTAGCATCGCCAGTAGGTTTCTTAAAAGAAGAATATCAGGAATTGAAAATATCCGGAAAATAACCGTAGTAACCGACATAGCTGGCAGTGTAAGCAAATTAAAGTGGCAGTGGGCTGACCAAATTTATCGACCAATGGTGGAGCAGAAAAGTCGAGACGAGAAGTGTGCGACGCCCCTCAGCTAGATGGACCGACAAACTTAAGAAGGTGGCTGGGACAGATGGATGAGCAAGACGGAGGACAGGGTGATGTAGAGCAGCCTGCACGCGTAGCATGGCGGCGTAGAAACGGGCTTTGTCAACTGGAGACAAGACAAAATGACAGAATGTAGAAAGATTTTTATCGATTTAAGCATAGTAATGTTTAAAATATAGAAAAGAAATGTTTATATTCTTTAATGGTACACGAATCGTATCATACTTGTGCAAAAAAACAGTCGATTTGTATAGAAATAACGATGAAATAACTTTGTCAATTCTTGGTAGAATAGAGATAGAATTGGTCATGCTACGCGTGCAGTAAGAAGTCTATGTCCAGCAGTGGGCGACAATAGGCTGAGTTGATTGATTGAATCTGGTGAAGCAAGTAAAAAATAAATATATTAGAGAAACTGTTCTGTATGAATACTGCCATCGTTAATACTCAGTAATCTAACGACCTTTTAAACAAATTTTTATCTATTTCCAACTTAACAACAAGAATCTTAAGCAACAATGTAGACGATAAACACAATAGGATTAATATTGATAAGCAACTGTATTATCGTTCAAACAAGTAGTTTTATCTACATTAATTACGGTATCTGTATTAGGACACAGCTGGTGACCTATCCGCCGTCATAATTCTATATTTGAAATTCACGTGCGTATGCGCAGGTTTTTTTTAATACCTTTTTCTTGCATAACAGACTCTATGTTAAGAATTCATCATACGCTTTTTCCAAACGATGTTGGAATCGGCTTCCATACGAACCAATAGCATCTTAATAGGGGTTTGACGATTGTTCACTTCGCAAAATGTGCACTTCTCAAATGATGCACTTCTCAGATTGAGCACTCCTCAAAATGAATGTGAATATTATCAAAATGGTTCGTTAAAAAAAGCGTTTGCTAACAATAGTTTTTCTAATTATTTTATTAGAATGATGATCGACCTGTGCACTACTCTATAATAAAGAATTGTAAACTATGTTTTTTACTGAGCTCTATCTGAGATTTTTTTTTTCATAAACCGACTAATATTGTTAAATTGTCAACCCTTGCTTTAGGTTGCGACGTTTAAAAACGTATCATAGCAACATACCTAACTGATGGTTATTTTTCACTAGTCCTTATCTAATAGGTAGCCTACAAGTATCAAATTGGTTATTGAATGTAGGTACGCACCTGTTCCCAAAAAGATTAACTTCGATAACCATCCTGCATATAGGCAGAAGCACAACCTTGAATTAATAAACGAGTATTATTTTTAAATGATATTCGTATAATTTGCTTTTAGTATTTTACAAACTCAAACTCAAACATTTATTGCATTCATGTGGTGTTACAAGATGTTGAACAATTTTGCCAGAACCTATCATGAACCCTGCAAGGGCACAGCAATTTCAAAATGAATATAGAAGTTATAACAACTTACAAAATATTGAATATTTAAACAATAAATATAAACATTCGTACCTAATTATTACAATCAATAGGTAATATTAATAGGAATATGAATAGGAACTATACATTATTTATAAGATTGATAAATAATTGATACAAGTCATGTAGATGACACATAACTGTCTTTTAGCTGTTGCGAACGGCTTCGTCCGAAAATTAACCCACGGAAACCTAATACCGGGATAATCGGTATCATAAATATCATTCGTTCAGCATTTCTGACATGATTGAGTACAAACATCCATGCAGACATATAAACTTTAACTTTTAACGAAGTTTTTCATAGCTAGTAATTTTAAAAAAGTTATCATGCATAATTTGTGTGAAAAACATAATCAAAAAACTGATTCTCTGAACGTTAAGACAAAATGTTATGATAATAATTGGCCTTTCAATTCGTCTGGTGCTTAGCATATATCAATTTAACCTTGAAATATTTCAGTTGACTTGATTGACAAGAGCATAACCCCACAGATGGTACTCACATGCGAGAATTATGTCAAATAATGGTATTTTTATTAATAGTGCCTTTTTTATCTTTTTCAGCGTTCAAGACCTGCCAATCCGTGCTGAACGAAGAGATCATAACCACAGTCGATGTTAAACATACTGGTCAAAGCAGTATCCTATGCCCTGGCATGCTGGACAGTACCAACTTCAACGGACATTCAGGAGCTATCAAAACAGGTTTAAGCCATTTAGCCATTCCTCGAGGCTGGTCCTGGGGTGGCCCAGCCTCACCCTTCTGTCCAATCTGGGCCGAAATAAAAGTTCCAGATTGACAAAAACATACTAAAAAGTATGGCTATAACAGAAATCTAGCTAATTTTGTATTCTCGGCTGTTCTACTTCTTCTACAATGGCTTCTTGTGGTGTTATTGCAATTATATTTCAATTGAAATCAGACTGGCATTTTGAAACGTCAAAGTTGGCGCCAATTTTCATGTCAATTTTTTGGTGTCAAAATGTATTTGTATTTGTTACTATGGTTTTAAGTGTTCGATTTTTAATAATACGTGATAACCCGACTATGTGGGCTCTAGGAATGTTTAAAATTGTTAGTGTGGATTTAATTTTTAATTTAGTAAGAAGGAATAGTAAAGATGTCGGTTGATAGATCGGGTTTTTAATTTATTTCAGTAAACGAATTTTTAATCAAGACTTGCTGTGTTTATAGTATACTTATTGCAATAAAAGCTACCTTAATGTGTGTACATTAGTAATATAGGACCAAAAATTAGTCCAATTTATCAATGTTGCCCAACCAAAGCATTATCCGGGCAATGTGAACACCTAACGGCAAATTAATTAAATTTAACATTGTAATGAATTACCAATTTAGCTAAATGTGTTAAATAAACGAATTTGTAATATATTTATGTAAATAAAATGTAGTCTTTGCGGGGCATAGACTGAAATGTGTGCTTTTTAATGTTAAGTAGGTAGATTTAATAGGTATTCTTAAATTATTTTTCTGAATTTCCACAAATTATTATCATAGTGGTTTTCAATGTATTCCTTTTATGCACTTTAGAAACAGTTTCGGTATTAGGGTAGGTGGTTTTAGGCATTTTTATAAAGGTGCTTTTAAATCGAACAACCCAACAGGCAGAAAAAGGAAGTTGCCAATGGTTAAAATTAAAAATTAAAAATTGATGGCAGTAGACTCAGGCCCCCCTAATTTATGGAACTTCAACATAATGAGCTCGCCCTATCTAAGGTCTCATCTTTGTCTCTGGCTTAAAATGAGGCCAAAGAATAACAGTTAAAATAAATCTAGCGAAAGAGATGAAAATACAACATTATTTTTTGTTTATGCAAAATCCGATACACCTGTCTATCATATTTGTGTAAAAAATCTAAGTACAAAATTTCAAAACTGTATCGTGGGAAATCACAAAGTTATAAGCTTGTTATGTTACCTGGTTGTCCGTTCAAAAACATGCTCATCTCGCGGTATTCCCGCTCAACCCGCGCCTCCTGTGTCGTACACTCATTGATAATAGTTTGGCAATAGGTACCTAACCGTTCGGTGATTGTATTATAATTAACTGGTAATAAAATTTAATAAAATATTTTTGAAAAAAATATATATAACATGGTGTAAAAATTATTGGAGTCGAATCAGTTACTGATTCTGCAGTAACTATATTCAGGTTTCGCATATACTAAAAATAATGTTGTATATACCTCTGCCTTACTCTCCTAGGATTACAGGTTGTGTATATTTTATTCGATATTTGACTAGGAACGGCTTAGTCTATGGTTTAACCTATAGGTCATTTTGTCAAAGAAGTATTTACGTTCCCGCTCTTGCTCGATGGTCGTTCGTTTTAAATGCACCTCAGTAGAGTATCTTTTCTTTTTCAGGGAGATTAAAATACCCATAAAATGTACCTGAACAGTTTTACAGTAGTGTTTTGTATGTAATGGTTTTTGGAATATAAATTACTGTGGTCAAATCCTACTTTTTAAGTCATATTTGTTGGTGGACCAATACAAAAATAGGCATTACGTACCAGAGTAAATTTAATTTGACAACTTCTGTCCGAAAGTATATCTGAATTAAAGCATGAATTTTAGCAAAAATTTAACATTAAGCCGAGGTTAATCCGTGGTCCGTTAAACATTGGTTCCGGCGGCCGTTATATACTAAACAATATACTAAAATCCATTATGTCCAAAGCTAACTAAAATAACGTATTAAAGCCATCTCGTTACGGGCAGACCATAGATATTTTTCTGCATTGGGATCCGTTTCTTATTTAATAAGCTGAAAATACAAATAAGAAGAAATAAAAATCAATGTTATAATTAATACCTACACACATAGTCACGAAACCAATGGTTTGTAGTGTTAACAGGGCAGGTAATAAATGTATAAAGAATGTGTCATGTTTCTTTTGGCGCCTAAATGTCACTGTCAGAAAGCGCTGCTGGTTAAAGAAATGGATGTGTGTATAAAAGTAAGATGGCGGCTCTTATTCCGACCGTAGACTTATAGTATGGACGGAAGCTTCCCTAGCCAATATCAAATAAAAGTGCGATACTCTATCGAAAGAGAGAAAATCAATGGCTACAATTTAAATGCTCATCAATAATTCATTTTGTATGCTAAAATGGATAAATACTCACCAATTCTAAAACTCGCTTTAGCAATATTTCAGGGACACTCCGGTTACACTCCGGACACACTTTTGGTTAGGTTCCTTTAAACCTACACACAGAAATAGAATCCATACCGGGCTCAGTCGACCCTACTTAAGTCGATTTTTACAGAAATTGGGTTAATATCTGTTTGCAGATACACAATTGTGTGAGCATTTAACCATTCTGGTAGGTTTTTCGATTTTTTTGTTTTAAAATAGGTACTTTTTTTAAAGGAAGTCAAATACAATTACAGGCACATTATCTACGACTTACAGGAAAGAGTGTATGATAAGAGTCATGATGAGTATGGCCATTATAAGCAGATAATTTTCGGTCCATGCTCCATGATCTATGTAAGAGGAGAAAAAGAGTGAGAGGCAACTTGTATTTCACCTCACACACTCGAAAAGATTCTATTTCTCATTCGAAACCTGAGTGCAAAACTCGATTTTGAGCTCTAGAGCACAAAGTGTTTTCAAAATTCAAACACGTCTTGTATTCAATTATTTTCTAAACTGACATGCGAGCCGGCCCAATATTTCCTCGCTGTAGTGAGGTGGAGAGTTGTGTGTTGCACTCGGCAGCAAAGTTATTCTGCGTCTCGTACCTTTGAAAACTTCGCTACGCTCAGGATTCAATTCAAGTACTCGCGCAAAAAATAACTATTCTTTGCCAGTGGTTGTTTTTTAATACTGTTAGCCGCGCAATCGCTTTCTGGCTTTCTAGAGCGTGGTCAGTTGTACGCAGGTATTCCTCAGTAAAATGCTAATGTTGTCTATAGTCCAAAAGAACCATGACACACTCTTATTGTACAGACGCCAGGACATCAACCAACCTCAATCTGACAAATTTCTTATTTTCAACCTTATCACAATAGTAGAAGGTTATAAAATTTTACAGATTTGGGTAGGTTGACCTGCTGGCGTCTGTACTTTTGACTGCTGTATTCCTTTATATGAATTAGTGATTGAATTTAATTAGTAAATAAATGCTTTCTATGTAAAAAAGATGTATATTTTGGCGTTCAATACTAAGGTAAGATAGATTGAAAGAATCTACTTAATATTTTTGTATTATGTGATTTTGATCTCGTATAGGAAAAAGAAAATTTTGGTAAGTAGATTCTATGAAATTTTCAAAATTGTTTTGTTTGCTAATTTTCTGCTGCAATCTCCTAAACGGCTGTACTATATCTTACGATACTTTCAAATAAAAATCACGTATTCTTTATCTTTCCTAAAAATAGTATTACGAAATATATGAATAATATTTTTGAAATCATGGTATATGAATGTCCTTGAACTATAAAATAATTATTAATAATATTTAAATATTATTTATGTATTTTTGGGTATTTAAGGGGTCCACAAGCAGATGTTACTCTAACCAGAGATTCCGCATTGTCTATGGTTTATCAATTTTGTGATAATAAATTAATTTTAATTTTTGTGGTATTATCTGAATAGTTTGATGTTTATTACATGGTTTAAATTATTGATGAATTTAAAATAAATTATTTAAATTATGATTTAATTGTTTTAATTTATTATCTTGCGTTGGACTGGTGAAATATTTTTTTAAAGATCCAGAGGTCGATATTCAATGTAAAGCTACGCTTGCCAAGGTTGGTCTCAGGATGGGTAACAATCTATCTATCATCAATTTTCCTCCGTGTTCTGTGAAGTTTTTCCAAGAATTTCAAACCTACCTAAAGTGCATGTGAAATCCTTTTTTCGTAAAACATTAATCTAAAAACAATATCTGCCTTGTCATCACTGTCATTACATTTGGCTGTCATATTAACTCGAAAATTCGAAGCTCGACAAAGGGCAAAAAATCTTACATTTTATACATAAAAACTTCTGCTTAAAATCAAACAAAATGCCAGACTTAGAAGGCAGAATGGAGCGCATGCTTTTCAATTATCAGACTACAAACCGCACAGATTTCCGCCATGGTGAGATCTTGCCTCCGACCTTCACAAAATATAAAGAAAAGAAGCAATGCGTTCGTATACGACCTCCTCCGCTTAAGGACCACCACACACTGACATGTTGGAGGACTACTAGCGTACCGTTCAGTCTGATGCACTCGCCTAAACCCATCACCAGGACGGACCCTACAAAAGTGCAGGAACCTTTTGTAAGTGATAAATTTTACAAATGCGAGTGTGTACGTTTGTATAATAACCACAAAGAATCATGCGCTGTTTGATTTAACCAATCTTGTTCCATTTCGTTACTTATCACGAATGCGCTCCCACGAGAAGCTAGTTATTCCGTGCGAGAATCGCACCCGTGACAAAGGGCGGCTGTCGATTGCTTAGACACTGCGCCAGCCTGTCTTCTATCAACAAAGCCAAGATAATATCGAGTTATTTTGTTTAATTTTTTTTGTACGTTAACTGAACATAGTTGTTTGTTGAACAAAGATTGTAATAACTGTAAATTTTCTTCCGATGGGACAAGTTGAAAATCTTATGACTAAAATCTCACTAGGTAAAACGACCTGATGAAGAGTTAGAAAAAGCCATCAAGACCCGCCCTCGCCTGGTGATGACACCAGCAATCAGTATGGATGACATCAAAGACAAAGCCGTGCGCGACCTCCTCTGCGACTCCATGTATACCTCTACCATGACCTCAGCCACGAGGGAGGCTATTTCTGACTACTTCACCGTGAAAGCGCCCCTGCCTGGCTTGCCAGCACCCGCCAATCCGGTTTGTTACTGTCTAGATCTTACCAGGGTCGCTTGAGTTTAGAAGGAAATTGTCCTACGGGAACTTAATTTGAATAAATAGCCCGGGAGTAATGTGGCTCCCCCTTTGAAACGTAAATGGCTATTACAGTATTAACAGTCCCTTCCGTTCTACCCTGGGCGAGTGGACTCGTTTGAAGATTTTACCACTCTATAATAAAAAATGGTACTCCAGCAACACCCAGGTCGGAAGAACATATCATTTGATAATTTCTTAACCATTTAAACGTTTGTGTTCGTTCATCTCAATAAAACAATTTTTCATGCAACTGTGCGCATCGCTTCACCAAAATAGAATATATCTACCTTTTCGCATTTCAACATAATATATGTTGCAGATAAAGTTGCCACCTCTGACCCTACCGTACGTGTCCCCCGAATGGCGATTGAAGACAGTTCCATGGGATAACAGGCAACTGAGGTCCTACTGCGATGCCACCAAGGAATTCTGGCTGGCACAAGAATTGCCTCCGTATGTAACAAATAATTATGTAAAGCTTCGGTTACATACAGCGACTAATCACTACGAATGCCTACTCGCTGCGAGTTTTCGCTGTATGTGACAGGCTAATCGCTACGAATAGCCGCTGCGCCGGTTTGAATTGAGCATGTTTAATTTTACTCGCAGCGACTCGCACCGATTAGTCGCTATGTATGATCGACCGAAGCTTAAGGGTCAAGTCACACCGAGTCGCGACGCTGCGCGCTCATTTTAATAGAGCTACTCAAAATCCAACTCTTTTCACTACACGAAAAGATACTTACACCATTCGTAAAGCAGCGCGGCGCCGCGCTGCGTTTTAATAGCGACTCGATATCTAACTTTATTTACTACACGAAAAGACACACATTTGCAGTATCGTCGCGTCACGCGTTGCGTCGCGTCTCAGTGTGTACTGACCGTCACTGACAGATTGCTAAACCACAGTACGTTTAGAAGATCTTAGTCCTTAGAAAGAATTCGAGGCACTTTATATTATTATCCCTGACTGGATGTCTCGTACATTTAATTGCTAAGGTATAAAAGAAACAATTAAAGCTTCGTTTTTCTTTTTCTTTACAGTTGTCGTGCATGTAGAGAAACAGAAATTGTAGATGCTTCTAGAAAAAGACTTCACCAAATGCAGACTGCACAGCGATGAGGATGTCCAGTTTCTAGGTACAGAGATGATGCCTGTGGCTGTTCGGAGAAGACTGCAATTTGGTAGATTCGAATAAAAAACTAGACATCGATTAACTACTAAAGATAGTTTTAAGTTTATATTTATTTAATATTTTAATTTTTAAATAACGTTGGTTAATTTTTTTTATAAAAAAGGTGTCAAAAAGCCATTTAAATAACAAATAAATCTGACGAATAATGTCAGCCATGTCAATTTATTTACTTTAGTTTTTAGATTTCCACTTTTGTTAGTAGGTAATTTTTATTTACTACCTAATAACCATTAAATAAATTTTATTTTTTATTTAACGTGTTGTGTTTTACTCCAGACTAACCTAACTCCTATCTGTTTCAGTGCAGCTAAAAAACAATAAAAAAATGTGCCAGCTACCGAGCTCCTAGCTTATTTTCTAGTAAATAAGAATAGAGTTTTATACTTTATTGTACACCAAAATTAATACAGAGGTTTTTTTAGTTTTTTTTTTTATAAGAATACCTATATGGAACTGTCAAGTCACACCTAAACACTGGCCTAAGCTCTGAACCAAGACGAAGGTCAGTTGCTTGCTGAGACAGTCACTGGCTTGAATATAGCCCATCCGCTGAGCTAGCTCGTGAACTAGGGTTTTGTCCGGACATACGCCATATGAAAATTAATATGTATTCTCAAAATATTTAAAAAAGAATACATGGCCTCTCGAAAAATAGATACAGACTTTTTCCTTGCACGTTTTTGTAAGATCATTAACTTATTTTTTGTTTTCAATTATTGTTTTCGAGAGAGTCCAACCGAGCAAACAGTCAAGTATGAGCGATTGAGAAGCGGACCATTTTTTCATAGAATAGGATTAATTAGGACTTAATAGTTCCATGAAAAGACATCCAGTGTCAAGTTTTGTCATGATTCATGATCAGTCATGATTTTGAATGTGTTTTCATACTCTTTTTCTATTTTGATAAATTTTGATGTCTCTCATAATTTTTTGCTAGTAGAATTTTATTTTTTATACGTTTACAATTATTACAAAAGATTTTGTTAGAATGCCAAATACAAGACAAGAATGTGAAAAACTTCTTTCTAGGAAAGCAACTACTTTCTTGGAGTCCTTTCAACCTCCAGAAATAAGGCCTGTAGTTAAACGGCCTAGGCCAGATTACGTCTTAAAAGACTTGCAAGCCCTAACACCGTACAAGGACCCAAATATCCCTTTCAATTTGTTTCATAAACCTGACCCTATCACTCGAAGAGACCCAAGGATAATGCAAGAACCATACGTAAGTTCTGGCGAAGTTTTTCTATGAAATAAGGAGTAGGTAGATAATTATCACATTTATTAAGTGTACCGTCCTACCTATCGCGCATATATCTGCAGGCCTCCTACTACTCCTTGTCCTACGCCCTTCAGATGACAGAGTAGGGGCCGTATTATGACGTCTTAAAACCAGGCTTGTTCCAGTGAGTGAACGAGGTGGCACTAGACGACTTGTATAGCTCTGTCTCTTTCACTCACTGGAACAAGCCTGGTTGTAAGACGTCATAATACGGCCGTTGCCCAGGTTTCTTGCTGGTCTGACTTTGAGACCATGCGCTTATGTTACTATTTTGGATACTTCTGTGTTTCACAAAATAATTGCACCTGAAAATAAATTATGAGAGGATTTTCAATTTTCATTGTGAATTTTCATTAATATGTCACCTCCTTCTGAAGGAAGAACTACATGATGAAGACCGAGCGAAGGTGCAGAAATCTCGCCCCAAAGTTGTCGGAAAGGGTCCAGCAATTGATTTAGATGCTTGCGAAGAGCCGTATGTTGCACAATTTGAGTTATTTAATAGGCTGTTACTACACCTCTGTATAACCAAGAGGCCTCCCAATATGCGATAGGTACTCTGTAGAAAATGTTTTTCTAGAATTACTGACAATCGTATCGAAGTGTAGTCGCCATATGGATCGGTCCAGAGTCGATTCGGATCATTTTGTGTAAATGCATTTTGAAACTTACATCCTAAGGTTTATGTATAACCTTGCAATAAATTTTGATGCAATGACTGAGTCGACTAGTACGCTAAGTGTCGCGGGTTCGATTCTCGCACGCTTAAACATATGTATGGCCTAGGGACTCTGGGACTGGCCGTTTGTTCAAAAATTCCTAGTGAGTCCTATATTTTTTTTTAAAGAAATCCGTATCTTTATTCTCTAGAACACATTATTTGTAGGTATCGGCAAATTATCATCGACGACATGTATACGACGTCGACGAAAAAAGCACAAATGGAGGTGGTTGATAGCACCAGGCTTAAAAAAAATGTCAAGGCACCGCTGCCAAATGCTTACTCTAAATGCAGACCGGTGAGTGAAATAAATTAATGGAAAATAGTGGTGTATAATGCGTCTTCCGCTATCAATCTATGAAACCGCGACAGGTTGAGATTGAAAAAAAATTGCCCAGTTGCGTATTACCCAGTTACTGGGTTGTGGAGGTCCGACAGGCAGTCGCTCCATGTAAAATACTGATATACAGCTACATCTGGTTTGACTTGAGACCGACCCCAATATTGTTGGGAAAAGGCTAGGCAGATGATGAATTGTTCTCCTGTTTGAGGCTGTTATTAATCATAACGCCACGAACTGACGACCTAGTATAAAAATATATATTTCCACAATATATTCCAGGTTTTATTAGCACCTGTAACAGAGCCCTACGTGTCTCCGGAGTGGCGCATGGATACAGTCTCCTGGGACGACCAGCAGTTGAGGACCCACATTCTTCCAACCAAGACGTTCTGGCTTATGCGAGAGAAACCCTTGTAAGTTAATCATTGAAACTCTATGATACCTCATAAAATATGTGAATTACATTGTAGAGATAAGGGTCAGCACAGACCGAGACGTGACGCTACGCGCACATTTCAATTTTTCTTCGTTTTTCTTTTTCTTTACAGCTGTCGTGCATGTAGAGAAACAGAAATTGTAGATGCTTCTAGAAAAAGACTTCACCAAATGCAGACTGCACAGCGATGAGAATGTTCTGTTTCAAGGTACAGAGATGATGACTGTGGCTGTTCGGAGAAGACTGCAATTTGCTAGATTCAAATAAAAAACTAGACATCGATTAATCACTTTTTTTTTAGCATGGTAAAATCATCAAATGAGTCCTCCCACCCAGGGCAGAGCGGGAGCTACTGTCAGACTCGTACTGACTAAAATCCACGTTGTCTTTCAATAGCCCATTACATTCCGGGATCACGGTAATTCGTAAATCCCGCGACCCCGGCAGGCTTTGGCCCTTTAGAGCCAACGGCCCTTTTGCTGACACTCTTTGAGGCGCGCGAGGAACACAACGCGCCGTCGATCCGGGTTTGATCCATGGTCGGACAGCGAGTTGCCCATTACTCGCTGCCCGCATGCCCGCGCCTACGGTGGCCGGGGATCGTCTGCCGACGTCCGTCGCCGTGGGCGTCTACCACTGTGGATCGATGAACTACTAGAGACAGTTTTAATTTTATATTTATTAATTAATATTAAGTAAGGGTGAATTTAGTGAAACTAGTATGGACCTTCATATAAGAAACCAAGATCCGATTTAATACAGAAACTGTTTGTCAAGACCAACTCTCATGTTATAGCTTTTCAGAATGTGAAGACACTGCCGTTTTTTGACGGCACGTTTGGCGAAATTTCAGAAACTGGATTCCTGCGCTATGTGTCGCGGGTTCGATTCCCGCACGGAACAAATATTTGTATGATTTGCAAGTAGTTGTTCCAGGTCTGGGTGTTTGTGTATGTGAGTTTCTATGTTTGTAAACGCACCCGCGATACAGGAGAAATTCCTAGTGTGGGGCAACGTTTAAAAAAAAAAAAAAAGAAACAGCGATGAATAAAACACGCAACTGACTTCAACATAGCTTTATTTTGAAAACTTAATCGTATAACATTAGTCGTCGTATATAATATTGTATTAAATTACAAAAGAGGTGCAGAAGTAACAAGGGAACTTGCAAATGACTGAATTTTTGAAGGAACGTTACTATATGTGCGTTTGGACTGATGGACAAAATGTGAATCGAAAATACTCTAATTTCATTTTCGGCTACTGTAAAAAGTGTTATCTCAGTGGCGTCAATTGATCCCTGCCAGGGGCGCTTTTTCTAAAGGGCACTCTGGGCAAGTGCCCAGGGCCGCTGCCGCTATCCATAAATGCGATAAATTCCTGTGAGAATCGTAATAGTAACTATCTACTTATAAAGAAAACCTATTTTATCCCAGAGGGGTTACAAAACCATCATACACAAGTCGATGGTGAGGGTCAATTCATACTACTTCATATACAAAGTGCATCGTCCTCAAGAGATGACTAGAGTTTCCAATAAGCCCTAGAGGGTTACTATGACGGCTTAAAGCAGGATTAAATCCATTGTGGGAAAGAGACAGAGCTATACAAGTCTAGCGCCAACTCGGTCCCACACTGGAATAACTCACGCTTTAAGACGTTATGGTAGGCTACCCGCGGCCGTATTATGACGTCTTAAAACCAGGCTTGTTCCAGTGAGTGACAGAGACAGAGCTATACAAGTAGTCTAGCGCCACCTCGTTCACTCACTGGACCAAGCCTGGTTTTAAGACGTCATAATACGTCCCCTGGTCACAGTACTGATAACTGTTTTATCAGGTAATAATAATAATTTACAATATAATTATCTCCAAAATAATTTTCATTAAAGCCAGGCTTTCAAGGTTATTTATTGTATGAGAGCGATTCGGATACATAATTTTCCAGTCATCTGCATTCTACATCATATTGTGCAAAAGTGTTATTATGAAATGAATTAATTATATTTTGGCATCCCTTTAAATACTAAAATGAAGTTTGCAATTTGCAATTGGATACTGGTTCTTCTACTTTTAAAACAAACAAATGCTATCCACATTACATAATTACTTCTATTACAAAAGTTGTGTCATTGAATTGCCTGAATAAATGTTACGTGCTAAAATGAACCTTAATTCTTAATGCTAAAATATTGTCTGATTATATGCTTGTATCAACTTACTTCTGCACCGGAAAATAATGTCCATAAGGCAGCGGTTAATTACTTTAAATGAATATGTTTCAAGTATTTATAGGTACCAGCTATGTTTATTGCATGTGCGAACTTTAGAAAGAGATATAAAGCCTCATTGGTTACCATCAGGCGAGATAGTGACCAAATGCGAGCCTATCATAAATAATGACAAAAAAGATTTACATTACATTGCGGATTATTGATGGACAAATTCAGTTGACCAAACAAACATTAAATATAGTCAAACTTGCATGCAAGTTCTTGCATTGTCTAAATTGGGCTTTAATCGCTAGATCCGACTTCATAGAGCGCTATCTCCGTCACACCCTAATGTAGATGCGGGGTTGTAGACGGCGAGTAATGTGTAGCTCGCCGTTCGATCTACGCACGTCTTAAGCTGTCAGCAAACTGATAAAGTACAGGGCCAAACGCCTACCGGGTTCGAGGGGCTGTGTTCAAAAATAATCAACAATTATGAAGTCAATGAAAAGACTTGAGGCCCTGGTTTAATGTTCGTAGGAACGTACGTCGGAGAGATAGAACGGTAGGATAAATGTATATAAATGTTTGAAACACCCCACGAGGTGACGCCAGTGGTCAATTCCCGTACTTACAAAGTTATTAAAGTCTTATTCGCGTCGCCCACCACTTCGCTCACCGCTTATACCTAAGTGAACGTGGACGGGCGTCAGTGCTTCGTACGACAAAGATGAAAGAGACGAAACTAGTCGATTATCCCTTTCTAACGATCGACGTGCAATATTTATTGCCGGTACTTGTATATTTTATACTTGAGACATGGTCAAATATTTTGAAAAAGCTTAGAAAGTTTTAAAATTTTACAATATCTTTAATCTGTGAAAAGAATATAATATTATTGTGAGTCATATTAAGTAAAAAAAATAGGTAATTGAGATTTTACACTTAATATTTGGACTTCCCAAGCTAAATCATTAATGCGCATTATAAGTTATATTGGCCCAAAGTTATTTCATAAACATGGAAATATCATTCGGCTAAACATTTTTTTTATTACTACATTTATTTATGAAGACTTTTATTATTATATAAGGCGTTTATAACGTTAAATGTTTTTATTTTTCTTTTTTATTATTAATAAAATGAACTAAATCTTTATTTAATTTTATTTAAAGAAATAAAATTAACACTACCAAAAAATTATATTAACGGAAACAAACACGTCACTGTAAGTTGTTAAGAGTGGAATAAAAATATCGACCTTGTTGAGCATGACTGCGATTGCCAAGTTGGTAAGTCATCTTGTGTCCTGAATCAGTCCAAGTCTTGCTCGCAATAAAATTTTTCTTTCCACATAAACATTTACGTACAATTCGCGATGCGGATATTAATGCATATAAAATATTTAAAAAAAAACAAATATTTGAGAATGACAAACACCAGTCATAAGATTCTTTCATAAAACTAAATTGTTAGCCCCACTATGTCTTAAAAATAAATTCTAAATAACTCAATCCTAACTATATCCTAATCCTAACTAATATTATAAATGCGAAAGTAACTCTGTCTGTCTGTCTGTCTGTCTGTCTGTCTTTTCTTCACGCCTAAACTACTGAACCGATTAGTGTTAAATTTGGTACAGACATAGTTTGGAACTTGAGAAAGGACATAGGATAGTTTTTAACCGACTTCAAAAAAAGGAGGACTGTATTTTTTTTTAATGTTTGTTACCGCATTACGACCGACTGGGTGAACCGATTTTCATGATTTTTTTTTTTTTTGAAAGCTGGTGCTTCCCGTGTGGTCCCATTGTAACCAAATCAGGATCTGATGATTGGATCTTGGAGAAATCGAGGGCAACCCTCAAATTTAATAGGCTCACCCATCGTTTTTCGTAAATCTTATGAAGTAATTTAAGTACTTGCGTATGGTAATCATCATCTTATGTAGCTGAGCTGATGATGGAAGGTACAACTCCTTAACAGTAGTTTGTTACCGCATAACGACCGACTGGGTGAACCGATTTTCATAATTCTTTTTTTGTTTGAAAGCTGGTGCTTCCCGTGTGGTCCCATTGTCACCAAATCAGGATCTGATGATTGGATCTTGGAGAAATCGAGGGCAACCCTCAAATTTTATAGGCCCACGCATCGTGTTTCGTTAATCTTATGTAGTAATTTAAGTACTTGCATATGGTAATCATTATCTTATGTAGCTGAGCTGATGATGGAAGGTACAACTCCTTAACAGTAGTTTGTTACCGCATAACGACCGACTGGGTGAACCGATTTTCATAATTCTTTTTTTGTTTGAAAGCTGGTGCTTCCCGTGTGGTCCCATTGTCACCAAATCAGGATCTGATGATTGGATCTTGGAGAAATCGAGGGCAACCCTCAAATTTTATAGGCCCACGCATCGTTTTTCGTTAATCTTATGTAGTAATTTAAGTACTTGCGTATGGTAATCATTATCTTATGTAGCTGAGCTGATGATGGAAGGTACAACTCCTTAACAGTAAGGAGTAGGTAGTAGTACTGATTCATTGTTCGCATATCTCCGGAACTTCACGTCCGATTTAAATAATTCTTTTTTTTTGTGCTAAGTATTGTTCAACTTAGGGAATACTGCAAGTTTCATCAAAATCGGTTCAGTAGTTTTCGAGATAGGGAATTTTATTAGCTTATTGTGTACATGAGGGATGTTATTACCAGTGCTACGGATTGTATTATATGTATTTGGCAAGAATTTGGGTTGAATATTTTAACTAAAAAACGAAAAATAAAAAAAAAATGTAACCGCCTTCAAAAAGAACCCTTTTTTGTGGTTCTTTTTGAAGGCGGTTACATTTTTTTTTTTGAAAAAGTTTTTTATTATATATTTTTTACGGGTTAAGCTGCGCTTGCCGAGGTTGGTCTGTGGATGGGTAAAAAGCACTCGGAAAGCACGTAAAGCCGTTGGTCCCGGCTGTCATTTGAAGATCTTTGACAGTCGTTACTGTCAGAAGCTCTAATGTCTGACAGCCAATCTTACCATGGGGTATCATATTACCCAGTTACTGGGTTGTGGAGGTCCGACAGGCAGTCGCTCCATGTAAAATACTGATATCCAGCTGTATCTGGTTTGACTGGAAGCCGACCTCAATATAGTTGGGAAAACGCTAGGCAGATGATGAACGGAGTATAGATAATTCTATTAGTACTATATGTCGAGTGGTCCATATGCTCGATAGATGGTGGTGATCGCGCAATGATGTCGATCGTTACACGAGTTCGATCGTTACACGGGACAAAGAAAGCTACTTTGTTTTATACTATGTAGTGATTAAATGCAAGTAACATTGGTCCGACCTGTTTATTAGTCAGTGTATAGAAATCCGTTTGTGCTGGAGGATAATCTCAAGCCCGGGGAAGGACATAGGGCTACTTTTTATAAACACACCATACAGGTAAAGATTGATGAAGAAACCACCGGTAGAATTTTGAAATTCATGCAGGGTTCTATTATTATTATTTTTTATCGTGGTAAAATCATCAAATGAGTCCTCCCACCCAGGGCAGGGCGGGAGGGACTGTCAGACTTGACTGACTAAAATCTACGGTGTCCTTCAATAGCCCTTTACGTACCGGGGTCACGGTAATTCGTAAGTCCCGCGACCCCGGCAGGCTTTGGCCCTCTGAAATAATAAGCACTTAGAAAGGAATTCAGATAATTCCACCCTCAAGAGATTCCCTCTAAATATTAGGTATAGGTGTTCAAAGATTGTATGGAAACTAATTTTGAAGTTAGAAATCTGGGATGTACGATGTGAAGTTACATAAAAAAAATGTCACGTAACTTAATGAGGCAGACCAAATTCTACGCGAGCGAAGCCGCGGGCAAAAGCTAGTATCATATATACCAACTATTTAACACTGACTAATGTTTTCGACGGAATCTTGATCAAGCAAAATCTTTAAAAGTGACAATACATCGACGCGGTTCGGCTTGAACCGATTACTTATAAATAAATAAATATTCCACAACTATGACACAACGCCATCTAGTCCCAAGCTAAGCAGAGCTTGTGTTATGGATACTAGACAACTGATAAACATACTTATATATTTCTAAATACATACATATTATAGATAAATTACACCCAATTACTCTTATCATCATACTTGAACTTAGTATCGAGTTTCGTCTTCTGACCCGAACACATACAGCCCGAATTTCTTCAAACTTAGGGACCGATTCCAACTAAAAGTGAAAATCAACCTTGCTACCACGATATAATAACGCAATTCGATTGACTTGAAGTCGACGTGGCGATCGTGTTGTTTTTCATCTACCCGTATACAACCGCGAATTTTATGTCATATACCGTAGTAGTAAGGTTGATTTTTCACTTGTAGTTGGAATCGCGTCGCATCGCGCCATAGGTAAGCCCCCTTAGAGTGGAAAGTTTTCTTCTGGGTAAGCTCGCTCCATCGTCACCTTTGACCTGAGGGTCTACCATAATGTATTAAAGCGAGAGTGTATAGCTCTGTCTCGTTCCCACTGTGGGAAAAAGACAGATCTATACAAGTCGTCGCGCCATCTCGTTCCCACAGTGCAACTACACTCGCTTTAAGACGTTATAATAGGCCACCTGGAGACAACCATCACAAGTTTAAAAAAAGAGGATTAAGGCTCTCTTTGCTTTAATCGTATAGTCATAAAGCTATTTCCCATTGCTCAAGTTGATCCGCGTAGGTGAGTGTGGTCACACCTTAATCGGTACTCCAATGGATGTGGAATTAATGGTATATGAATGCTTCAATTTATTTATTTTATCATAAAAATAATACCGAGTCCAGAAAAAAAACCTCCTAAAATTTATAGCAATCAATCGCTTAAAATAAGAGTAACTTCATATAATAATTTCCAATATCAGTATAACACTTGAACAAGATTAGCAACAAAATTTCCATCAACATAATTATAATTATACAAATTAATTATCCTTATTCATACATTTCATAATTTTTGACTTTTACTCAGTCTCTTAATATTAAGTCCAATTTAAATGATTAATATAATTTAACAGATAGGCTATATTATTTTTTTCACCTATTAGGGGTCGTCCATTAATCACGTTATGTCTTGAAGTTACTTACACTTCCTATACCATCACCCGGTTTCGACAACTCTCCTTCACTTACTCAGAAAACATAATTATGTAATTATTTTTTTACAAAGTATTTAAACAAAATTGTTAACATTTTGTTGAGGTTAAATCTAATTAAATTCTAGAAAATTAAGTACCGTGGAAAAAATCTGTCGAAACCGACATGTTGTCCAACAAAATGCATTGGGCGCTTGCAATATAAAGCGTACAGTGAAGGTTCATAATTGCATAATTGACCTCACAAGGTATAGTTTTTTTATTGCGTGATTAACTAACTCATCAAATGAGTCTTTGCACCCTGGGTAGAGCGGAAGGATCTGTCAGTGTCGTACTGACTAAAATCCATGGTGTTCTTTCAATAGCCTTTTACGTTCTAGAGTCACGGTTACCTGTGTAGACAGTGCCGCGACACACCTTGTTATTACGTGATTAAAACTGTTCGGTAGAAATAGGGGAAACAAACTTTCTGATCTCCCCTCCTCACTTCACGGCTCACGTGATTAATGGATGATCCCTTACAAGAATACACAATATTTACTACGAAAACGACAGAAACAATGATAGCAAAATATAGTCGTGAACAAGACAAAACATTTAAAGACACTTTTATAATTATTATTTTGTGTTTTCTTTTGACATTCAGTCCTTAGAACACTCACGTTTTCCTTCTTAATCCAACATACAAATATCATATTGCTTTTCACGAACGTGCCATTAACCATTCTACTTTAAACCTTATTACAATGCCATAAGAGTCCCATGACGATCGCTCGTGAAGTGTATTTATTCAAAATTGAGTCTTGAAGTTCTATCTTTACAGGTTTTGGCCAGAGCCTTTTCTTATAGTCAGTGTCTCATCAGAAAAAGGAAAATGACTTCTACTGGTATTTTATTTAAGTTGAAATCTGAATGCAAACCACCAAAGAGATTGCAGGACGAACTGTAGATCTACCTTGAGAATTAGAAGGAAGTATTGCTCAGCCTATAATATTCCCAACGCTGGGACACAGGCCTTTTCGCTATGAGAAGGAACGTTCCTTCACCATTTTGGAAACAGTGGTGATGAAATAAATAGCACAAAATAATGTGCTTGGCTGAGTTTCAACACATGATCTGCATCGCATAAGTCGTGGCTATTACCACTGGGTCTTTTTACAAGAAAATAAGGTTGTGATTGAACCCACAACTTACTATATGTAAATCGAGGTCATTGTCACGGGGATACCACTGTTCTATACTTGAGCTTTTGCCCAGCATGGGATAATACAGGCTAAACAATAAACTTGTTCCATCAGTTCAATATCGGGGCTTTTGAGAACAAAAATTCACATTCCAAAGAAAATTAAACCTTGAAGCTCTTGACTAAAAACTGTGCAGATAGAACCTCAAGCAATTTCACACCTTACCACCCAAATCTCAACGTTGGAATTCAAACAGGAACCTCCTCATCACATACAAACCTACCTCGATCCTAATCCTCGCAGGTCATCCATCCATGGCAGACACCAGGCAGATGTTGGCGAGGGCCATCGCGGAGTTCTGTCGGACGAGGGGGTTCGGGTCCTTGATGAGCTGGAGTAGACGAGTTTTGGCTGTTCGGGTGATGTCGGGATCTAGTTCGGTCTCTTCCGGGTTCTTCTCGCGAATGCGGTATAGTTCAGCGTAGAGAAGTCCTGGAAAAAAAATATTGAGAATTTTCTTTTATAAAGGAGCATTCTTTTTGTGATATTTGGAGCTCTTCACTTCAAGCGTACTGATTTAAAATGTTATCATGCGACGCGTACAACCATCATGTCGGAAGGGACTGTCATACTCTTACTGATTAAAATCCACGGTATTCCTTCAACAGCCATTTACGTTCCAGGGTCACAATTACCTGTTTAGATGGTTTTGAGACTCCGACGTTGATGAAGGCCTTAGTTTTTCTGTGAAAGGAGGAACTCTATGTCCAGCAGTAGACAACTTCCAAATAAGATCATGGTGAAGAGGTTTCCACTTACTGATACTGCTAGCTCCTTTTTATTATTAAACGTTAGTTTCGCATTGGATCACTATCTCGTCTGATGGTAAGCGAAGATGTGGTCGATGGTGAAGTACGCTTGCCTAGAAGTAAACTATTCACTCTTAACTTGAAGACCTCAAGTTGCAGCTCGGGAAATACAGGCCCCGGTAGTGAATTCCACTCCTTAACTGTGCGCAGAAAAAACGTATTGGCAAAACGCTTTGTACTTACCGGGAGGATTTCCACCAGGCTGGATTACCCCCACAGCTGGACTATCTCCCCATGACTTTGAGTTCCTTCGATCCAGGGTCAAAGTAGACCACTGGTCGTTGATTTCACCACTGTCTGCCGAGCTTTTCTACTTACCAAGTAACAATGGTGGATGTGGCTTAATCTCCTCCCTAGCACAGTGCAGGTAGTTGACAGCGGTCTGCAGACACTTGACGACGCTGGCCGGCAGCTCGTCAGCCAGCTGCCTCAACAATGCTGAGAGGAACTCGTCCAGGTACAGACGACCCTCGTCCAGGAGGTGCGTTTGTACGAAGTCGTTGGATTTCTTCACGTTGAACGTCTTGAAAACCTGTTTTAGAGTGAACTTGCTTGCCTATGGGTGGAAAAAGAGATTATTAGTTGTGCGACTATACCAATAATAGCTTGCGCAGACGACGGATTTTTTTCGCAAACAAGGGATTAAAAGTACCGCGTACAAAAAGTCCCCCAAATATCAGAGGACATGCAGAAAGCGGACCGACAAAAGTACGGGGGAGTCCCCGAAAAAATAGAACTCATGTGACTAGAGAAAGCAAGGCACATGGCGGACTTTAGTCCGCGTTATAGTTCGTCTGTACTTAATTCTTTTAGTCTGCACTTGTACGATTTTAATCTATTCCTATTCTATATCCTATTAATTAAGTCAGTAGTAAACTGCATCCTAGCTAATAAAACCGCGAAAGTACGTGTATTTATTGGTTTGTTACTTTTCACGCCTAATATCCACTGAACCAATCATCTTGAAACGTGGCTTATACATTGTCAGGTATATAAAGATGGCCATAGGGTTCTTTTCATCCCGAAAAAACATCAACAAACATGTTATAATAGATGGTGCCACGTGTACCATCCGAATTAATTCTAAATAAAAATGGCGCTTGGACTCGTGGGAACTCAAGAAAAACCATACAGCAGCGTTTATAAAAAAATTCAAGAAGATCATCCCCAGACTACCACTTTAAATAAAATTTCAACTCACCCTCACAACATTAGGATTATTATCACACAGATGCAGCAAGAAGCAAGGCAAGGAGCTGACGCCCTGATCAATCAAAGCATCTGACTTCACTCTCCCGACGATGATCCCGAACAACTTGATACTATGTTCCCTCAGTTGTGCGCACTCCGTGTTCATGAACGGACGTATCTTCTGGGAGATGGAGAGCAGTTCCCGGTCATACTCCTTGTCTATCTTGTCTAGTTCTGTTAGTAAACGGCTTAGACCTTGGATCGCGGCTAGAGGCACGTTGTCTGTGGGTGTTCTGTTAAGTTAAATAGTGAATGATTAATTAATACAATAAAGAGATTAATAAATAATTAATAAAAAATGTCGCAGTTTATACATTCATCTTAACATAATCTAAAATATGCAGTGTAAATGTATTGCACAAAAGTACTGCTATTGTTTTCTAAACTAAGCTTGTTGGCAGTGAGAATAAAGGGCTATGCAACTTTTTGGCATCAATTTTTTTCTTTCTTTCGCCAATAATGAAATGTTATAACGCCATACTAAAAGTTGCATACCCTTTTGGTGTTAGATGTATTTTAGCCACGCCTCTTGAAATATGTTAGTTTTTATTTTGACTGTTCACACAAAAATATACGTAACACAAAGTTAAGATATTAAAGGGCTAAGCAACTTTTTGGCATCATTTTTTTTCTTTCTTTCGCCAGTAATGAAATGTTGGTCATTAGTAGACCGCAACCTAAGAACTTCGTAAAAGTAATTTAAAAAAATCTAAATCGTAACCATCCAGAGATATAACGGATTTTATTTTTTTCTAATCGGGAGTAAATCACTCCTGATTAGAACAAAATTAAAACCGCCATATCTCTGGTTGGTTACGGTTTAGAAACTAAATTTTTCTTTCTATGGACTTCTTAGGTAGTAGTCTAATTGTGGCCAAAATTTAATAACTGGCGAAAAAAAAAAAATTGATGCCAAGGTCCATACTAAAAGTTGCATGGGCCTTTGAAACCTAGCCTAAGAAACAGGTTTCACAGGACAGCAAAATGGCGTAGGCGATTTTTAAAATGTAGAAAAACAAAGTATTTATCATTTTCAGTAGTCTAGGTATCGTGTCATACTCGCGCATAAAATGTAGAATGATATAGAAATAACTTTGTCTATTTCTTGACAGAATAGAGAAAGAATTGGTCATTCTGCGTGTGCTTTTTTGGAAGCTATCATGTTCACTATAACTTGAGGTCCTCAAAGACTGCGGGGATAGATTACCCAATGAAAAATATGGCCCTGATCACAGATAGACAATTGTTCCACGTAAAATTCGGGGAACGGGCAAAATTGGTGATAAATTCTTCAACTTACTGCGTCTTCTGCGCATCCACCCCCTGACTGAGCGCTTGCAATGCTGCTGGTAGCGCCTGGTTCCTATGTTCTGGCTTCAACTGCGCGATGTTCGCGGCCCCTCGCAGACAGGTGGCTCGTACTCGTTCGTGAGAGTCCTTCCAGCCCGTGTTGAGGGTTGCTAAGACTGTTTCTATGAGAACCGGGTTGTCGTTACATCTGAAAAGACAGGGGATTTTGTTAAGTTCCCATTCATTACTAACTTGTAATGTTTTTTGGAAAGCGCTGCTTGCTGAATGTTTGATGGCGCTATAGAAGGGAAGTTATTTTTTTTTTTTTCGAAAAAGAAATAAAATTAGTTGTACCATTGATTACATGTTTTTTGTCCGTTGACACTCGCGACAGTGTTGACACTCATACCTGTAGTTCAGTAAGTCTGCTAACAACGCGAGCGCAGCACAGCGCTGCGGCGGGAGCGGACACCGGCCGTACGCTGACACTCGCGACACCACGCGCGACAGATGTTGCGGACACTCGCGACACAAGGCCCCGCTCAGTATGGGCGCTAGGTCTAGGAGGGTCGTGGACGAGTCACTGTGCTCTATACTTAGGCATAGGGAGCAGGCTTCTTGGACCTACGACAAAAATGACAGCTGTAATCTTCGTATATTGTCATTGTAAGAGCTCTTGCAAAGCCTGCAATCGAGAACAGTACAAAATCAGCTATTTAAGTGATTTGCTGGGCTCAGTTACTATGTCCAGCTGAATTTAGATGTTTCAATTCAAATGGAAAGATGAAAGATTTTTTTTTACTTTTCTATCAATATAAGACATTTTATCTCCTATCGATCAACTACCGCAAAAAAAATATGTCATTATTCTGCATTCTGGGCACCCCTGGGGCAGAGATGGCAACTATTACTTCATCCACAGCCATTCAGCCGTTCTGGCGTAATTGAGGAACAAATATCCATCAAAAATTCAAAATTATAATATTATACATTAAAAAATTCTCATTAATAATATTATACACAGTTAGATTACACAAAAACATACCTTATGACAATCAGCCTGTTCCAAAAACGCGTTGAATGTCTGCACAGTTATTTTAGCTGGAGACAACTTGATCGCATCCCTATTGGGTACGAATCCAAACCGCTCCTGGTTCTTATTGGTCGGCGGAGAGTACGCGGGCGACTCCGCGTCAATGTAGCAAGCGAGGGTCGTGTACAGCACGGCGAAGAGGTCGGAGAACTTCGCTATGCAGGTCGGTTTCATCGTGTCCTCTTGGAGCATCTCTCCGAAGGCACTTATGAGCTGAAAAAGGTGGTTTTATATTGTTTTTTGACTTAAAATGGCCGAAGTTGTATGCCAGGCCCTGCTGGGGTCGCGGGATGTTCAGGTAACCGTGGCTACGGAACGTAAAGGGCTATGAAAATAACAAGAATAAAAAATAAGATGTAAATATTTAGGATTTTCTTCAACACGAACAGCATTTTCCAGAATAAGAAGCAAGATTTTGACAAGCAACCGCTGTGTAGTAGAAAACGAGCGATCAAACAGGCACAAATCCAGACACCATGGCTATTACAGAAAAACTCTTAATGGCATAACCCTTTAACACTGACCCGGGCATGGACCATGGTCGGACAGCGAGTCGCCCATTACTCGCCGCCTGCACCGTATGCTCCACCGTGTCCTCCTGCCGATCCTCGCAGTAGTGACACCCAGGCGTTTCTTCCCTCCTTATCCAACACAGGTACCTCCCGAAACTTCCGTGTCCGGTGAGGACCTGCGTCATGCGGTAGGTCAGGACGCCGTGACGCCACAGTCACTCCTCAAAGAGGGGTCTTACCGCCGCGAATGCGGCGTGCCCGCAGCAGTATTACTTAGAGAAAAATGAGGTCACTTACAGTCAAGGGCTGGAGAGCAGCGATATGATGATCAGTAATATGGTAAGGGTCTTCATACAGTTCCACTGAAGTCATCAGTCGCAGGAAATTGTCTGTGATAGCGGCAGACAGGCCTTCATCGCGGGCGAGGCTGCGCCAACAAGCCAGTACGCTCCTGAAAAAAAGAGAACTTGTTTGAAAAAGGATTTCATGTTGTACGATTTTTGAAATTCGAAACTCTTTAGTAAGAAAAGAGGTTTAATGTGTTTGTTCATGTCAGAGGCAAAATAAAGCGTTTTAGAGCCTTATCATATTAGCGGTTTGGAAGCGACGTATTTGCCACGCGTCCGCGACGTCCTCGCTGCGCAGCCGCGGCGTGTTCGCGACGCCTGCGCTGAGCGTCCGCTCCGCCCCGCAGCCGCTTCCAAACCGCTAGTATGTTAAGGCCCTTAGTAGGGTATTATCATATTTTATGTTTGTATTGAATTATGTACCTAGAAGCTATTGTATTATGTTATCAAGGGTCTATGGAATTTTGATGCCCTTTATCTTAACCGAATTCAGAATGACACTTACTTGTCAATTTTAGGAAACGTATCTAAATGAATATTTTTAGTGATAAAGTCTTGGTAGTTAAATTATCTGAGATTTAAAGTTGAATTTTGTCAAGATTCTTATATCCTATTTTTAGGACCTCATTCCTGATCTATATATTGGCAAGGAAAAACAATGGTAAACTCACGGTTTCAACGGCAACTTCTGCGCCAACAGCACAGCGATTACAGCATTAGAATGATGACGCGTCAATGACGTCATCGGCTTCATCAACTTCTGTCTCGCTTCCACGCCCACTTCAGTCATCGTCGCCAGTAGTACTTCCATAATCCTTTCAATACTCTGATACAAATCCTGGCCCTTGATTGAGAAGTACGCGTCTAGGATTGAACTGATCCCCACGCTACGAAACTCCTGGTCATCATACATCTCTAGCAAACTTTCAATGAATTGCATATTGTGGTGATGAGGAATTTTAGGCGATATAGTCTCGCATAATGCCGTGCAATAGTCACTGATCATGTTCAAATCATTCGTCAAGATATTATTTTGAAGATGTCCCAAATTCGACATGCACTCATCATCGGGTCCTATCGTGTGCCCTTCGTACAAATCTTGGATTTGGATTATCACTTTTATACAATCTATAGTTGTCAGTCTTACTGGAAAGTTTGTATCTGCGATGCCCGGGATTATAAGCCCCAATAAGTATCCCATTTGACCGAATTTGCTCGGTGTTTCATAATTCAATTTCACATTCTTGATGTAAGTATCGAAAATGACTTGTAAGATCATGATTGATGCTGTTCTAATCTCATCATTTTCGTGTCTCATCCATTCCATTAGTAGGCTGATGAGGTCATCGATCGTGCTCAAACAAGTTGATTGGATCACCAGTTCTTTGATCAACTGGTGTAATAGAGTAAGACTGTCGTTTAAAGTTTTGGCTAGGTTGTCATTTTTGTCACCATTGCCTTCGATTTCGTATTTCTTTTTAAATGACGATAGTTCGCCAAAGATGCTGTTGAAGAGAACCCTCAGTATTGTGTTTCTTTCTTCGGGCAGAATTCCTTTTTGCAACTTTGTGAGTGCTTTCGAAGCCTTTACAATTATAGGGTAAAGCTCTACATTGCGTTTATCCAGATTTGTGTTATATATTTGTTCCAGAACTGCGTTTAGCAGCTGCCAGCGATTTCTCAGGACCACGTTATGATGTGCTGCTGGGTGTAACGCCTTGCTAATTTCGTACAGGGTGGTTACACTGGCTTTACAGAGATCAAAAGGAGGGTTGGACTTCAGAATATCGTACAGAATCGACGTCACGTTATCACCTAGTCTTGCTAACACATGGACATCAAGACAGTCCACGGCAACTTTCCCATAACACGTTATAACTGCATACCTAACTACTCCCAACTCTGCCTCATTCTTGGAATGTCTCGCAGACAAGAAATTAAGTATCTTACTGCCCCTTTTAGATTCATTTTCTTTATAAATCGCATCTAGTTCATTTAGAATTAATTCTCCATGCTGCCTAGAGGCGATACCTATGGCTTTGCTGACGTAATCGCTGCTTTCCATCGGTATAGACTTTAATGCAAGTAATATAATTTTGAGGATCTTTTCAACGACTGCAGCGTTAGACATGTGACATGATAAGACGGCTAAGTACTGTAAGGAGACTCCTTTGATCATCGGCGACTGCTTTTTGGAAAGGATTTGTTGTGAGATCAAAGTGGCGATGAATTCGACCCACTTGTTGCTGTTTACCTGTTCCACGGCAGACACTAAGAGGTCTAGCAACATACTATGCCACTGTTCTTTGGATTCACTCGTCTCAACAAATTTTAACAGTCTCTGTATTTCAATAGTCCAAGAATTTTTCAAGTTCTTATGTATATCACCGGAATATTCTTCCAAAAACACTAGTATATTTTTGTTCCTCTCGATCTGATCAGGCTCGACGACATGTGTCAAGCACCGAACGAAGACTAAGTCGGGAGAGCATTTCATTTCGATTTCTTTCTCTGATTGATCTTCTGCAATGACATCAGAGTTGTTCTGAAGGAGTGAGGTAAGGCAATGACAGACTGTTGCCATGGAAGATGTGAACTCTTCACCAGTTAAGGCTATAAGCAATAAGTTTCGTAACTGAGACCGAATACTTGTAACTGTATTGCACATTAGGATTAAGGAGCTTTTGCATGTGTCGTGCAAATCGTAGACTTCGTGTCTAGAGACGTTCGGACCTCCTTCGTAACCACAATGCTTTATAATGAACTCTACCATAGTGAAATCTTCTGGAGTTGTAATACAGTTCCTATACACAAGTCCTACTATCGCTTTCACTAACAACTTCTTCATTTTGACTCCTTGCTCCATAGTGGTCATCACTTTGAGTAGAGCAATGAATTTAACCGCGTAATTCTCTACGAAGACTTGCGAAGATGTGGTCAAATGCGTCAGGATGACCACAGCTTTCATCCTGTCTTTCTCTTGGTTATTCTTACACTGGTGGAGTAAACTTTCGATAGTCTGTTCTGGGAACTGACCAGCCATATGATCGAAGCAACGAAGCACCTCAAAATGATTCTTCACCGTATGGGGCTGGTCATAATCAGGTTCTAGCACAACTAAGTTGAATAACACATGGTTTATAGAGTTTATAACACTGTCATTTAAACTCAATTTTGGGTTCAAAGGCGACGGAGAAAGTAAGTACGATATACACTGGCTTATGTAGTAGTAATTGATCGCTGGTTTTCGGTACAAGGACAGCAATGAAAGTACGAATTTATTCACTGTCTCGTTAAACTGTCTTTCAGAGATAAGTCTGGTTATAGGGCCTAGGGCTTCAAGAACGGACTCTGATACTTTAGGCTCATGGGACGCAAGCCATTGGTTGTATAGTACATCGAATATGATGGTGAATTCTGTGACAAAATTGTCTTTGATCGATGTTATGTTATCGTTTTCTACATTGTCGCCAATTTGTTCTGATACGGCGACTGCGAAGTGGCCGAATGCTGAAAAAAAAACATTAGTTTTTTTTTAATAAGGACGTCTACCGATGTTTAAAGTGTTAAAAGTGACTTTGAAATCCCAAGATCCCGGAATCTCGCGACTGTGGACTTTTTTGTGTAGACACGCTTTTGGTAAAGAAAACTAACGTTTTATAAAGTTCTTGTAATTTCTAAAGTACAACTGGAACACAGCTGTTTACTTTGAAAATATTCTTAATATTAGTTGTTTTATACGCTTTGTATAAATATGTTTGCAAATAAACAACATAATATTACGCTAGACTAAACAAAGCTATTTGTAATTAAAATCCAACAGATAATAAATATATCCATTCCAACCTTGCGTTTTATTGTTGTGACCGATAAAACATTGTTTCTAGATAACGTATGAAACATCTGCTATTTATAAAAAAAGAAAACAATTGTACTCGTATACTGTTACATATATATTATGTTTTAATCATATTTTGTATAAATGTGGAGAACGTGAATAATTTTGATGCAACCAGTGCAACGAAAATAGTAGTGTATTGTAAATAGGTGTGCCAACGGTGTCCAGGCACAGGGTTCAGACCCTGGAGGGGAGAAAAGGCCAAACCAGAACCAAAATTGGCCAGACCAGGGGCCGTATTATGACATCTTAAAACCAGGCTTGTTCCAGTGAGTGAACGAGGTGGCGCTAGACGACTTGTATAGCTCTGTCTCTTTCACTCAATGGTGCAGTTAAACAAGCTCGCACTGGGTGCATTAACTGCTTGTTACGGCACTGGATTCAATCTAGTCATATCATATTTTATCAGGCAAAACTCTTTTGTTTAATGAGTAAAAGATAAGATAATAAACATAATATAAAAAGCAAATATCGTCGAATTCTGAGCATAAACCTTCAAACCTTTTAAAAAATCCAGATTGCATGAGTGATTTTTGCGACCTTTATCGAGTAGCTGGATTTTGAATAAACAGTTTTTGTATTTTTCTTATCTTTAGTCTGCGACTTAACATGGCTAACTAGGAAACATTCCAAAAAAAAAATCGAAAACGCACAATTTTTGAGATGTTAGACGTTAATAAAAAAAATTATAATAGTGTTATTTTCCTCTTCAGAGAATTTAAAGAGATATTTTTTGAGTGTGAGAAATCATCAAATGCCTTCTTCTATCCTGTTAATGAAATTACCCTTTCTGTTCGAGAGCCGCAGCACCCTGTTTAATTAAGAATGTCCCGCGACAAATCACGAACCTAGAACTTACCATAAGCAAAAGCTTGCTTCAATCCATCAGCCTTGACCAGAGAGAGTAGAGGCAGCATTTTGCTGAGAATCTCTTTTATATGTGGGACAACACCATGGGTATTGACGGCCGCCAACGTACCCAGCGTATGGGCTATCGTGTAGTGGGGCACTGATGCTGGGGATAGCTGGTTGATGAGGGAGCGAAGGACCTGGGGAAAGATGGAGCAAATTAGTACGTTATAACCAACGTTCAACCTTTCGTTTCAACATTTCAACACCGCTGCTCAGCTCCTATTAGTCGAAGCGTGGTATTATAAAGCTTATAGCCTTCCTCGATTAATGGACTATCCAACACAAACATATTTTTGCAATTCGAAACCGTATTTCCTGATATTAGGGCGTTCAGACAAGCAAACTCTTCAGTTTTATAATATAAAGTAAAGAAAAAAGGTCAGGATTCATAAAAATCTTTCGAAACACAAAAATGGCTACCTATTATTATTCAGTAGGGGTTGAGTTCCGACCGATTGAACAAGCTACCTGTCCGGTACGGTTATACATATTGAAGCCGGACATACCATACAACCGGACACATTGTATATATATGCATTAAAAAGGCACATTTTTTTTTTCGTGGTAAAATCATGAAATGAATCCTCCCACCCAGGGCGACCCACCCGGTTTCCGAAGAGGCTATAGTACCATAGACCACATCCATACGCTGCGGCAAGTTATACAGAAGACCGAAGAGTATAACTTGCCATTATGCTTAGCGTTTGTGGACTATGAGAAAGCCTTTGATTCGGTGGAAACATGGGCGGTGCTTGAGTCACTCCAGCGATGCCGTATTGACTATCGGCACATCGAGGTATTGAAGTGTTTGTATAATAACGCCACCATGTCGGTCCGAGTACAGGAGCACAGCACGAAGGCGATTCCATTGAGAAAAGGCGTAAGACAGGGGGACGTTATCTCCCCGAAACTGTTTACTGCCGCAATGGAAGACGCCTTCAAGCTCCTGGAATGGCAAGGACTTGGCATCAACATCAACGGCGAATACATCACTCACCTTCGGTTTGCCGACGACATCGTAGTCATGGCAATGTCGATGGAGGAACTCAGCATGATGCTCGATGGCCTCGACCGAGTTTCACAACGAGTGGGCTTGAAAATGAACATGGACAAGACGAAAATTATGTCAAATGCCAATGTTGTGCCCACCCCAGTCTCTGTTGGAAACTCGGTACTCGAAGTTGTTGACTCATATATCTACTTAGGACAAGTAGTCCAATTAGGTAGGTCCAACTTCGAGAAAGAGGTCAACCGCCGAATACAACTCGGTTGGGCAGCGTTCGGGAAACTACGCAATGTCTTTTCGTCCGACATACCTGAGTGCCTCAAGACGAAAGTCTTTAACCAATGTGTGTTACCAGTGATAACTTACGGCACCGAAACGTGGTCTTTCACTATCGGCCTCATCTCAAGCTCAAAGTCGCTCAACGAGCTATGGAGAGAGCTATGCTCGGTGTTTCTCTACGTGATCGAATCCGAAATGAGGAGATCCGTAGACGAACTAAAGTCACCGACATAGCCCACCGGATTAGCAAGCTGAAGTGGCAATGGGCAGGCCATATTGCTCGCAGAGCAGATGGCCGATGGGGTCGAAAAGTACTAGAGTGGAGACCACGGACTAGCAAGCGCAGCATAGGACGTCCAGCAACAAGGTGGACAGACGACCTTATAAAGGTCGCCGGAAGACGCTGGATGCAGGTCGCTTCCAACCGGTATATGTGGAGATCTAAAGGGGAGGCCTATGTTCAGCAGTGGACGTCCTATGGCTGAGATGATGATGACCCAGGGCAGAGCGGGAGGGACTGTCAGACTTGACTGACTGGGGTTACGGTAATTTCTGAGTCCCGTGACCCCGGCAGTCAGGCACATTAATTTAATGTGATTTTTTCAGATATTTTGGCAATGCAACATTAACTCTTACGTGAATCTAACCGCAAAAAGCAAACATACATTCTATTCTACATCTCAACTCATTTATGACAGCCAACAAGTACAGGATATGGCCACTCTTAGCACCAATTTAGGTGGTTGAGTGGCTGAGCTCCTAACTCGATAGATTGCTGTTGCAACTACCTTATGACACGGTTGACATTGACACCACTTAGAGGGAACCTTATAGAAGCATCTATAAGGTAGGTGAGATGAAATTAGTTATATTAGTCTTCTACACATTTAGATAGTATGAAAAAACAAAGTGGTTGAATGCGCGACCAGAATAATAATGCATATTACTTTTTTTTGTTTTGTTTGTTATTGCTACGACAAAGGTGTTATGTAATCAAAAAACGGAAATATATATACAGGGTGTCCCAAAACTCAACGTCAAGCCGAAACGGGGTGACAGGATTGATCATAACCATCACGAGAAAAATCTGAAAAAAAATCTATCCCATGCAGTTTGAAAATTATGGGCATTTTAAGAAAAACCTAGAAATTTGATCAAACTGTACCATTTTTCGGTTATTGTGGTTATTCTTTTTTATTTTTGTTCATTTGAACTTTGGAAACGTAATCCTAAATAACATTTCTAGAATCTCAATAAAAAATAATGACACAATTGCCTCAAGTTTCCGAGAATTGAGACTATTTGTAAAACTACGAATTTAAAATTTTCAAGATTCGTCGACTTTGACAGGCCCTCCTATAAAAAAAATGTACTAGAGTGCCTTGGCAAGTGGCATTAAAAGTTGGCGCATTTAATCTGAATTCTAAAATGGTACAATACTTGTTAGTTCCATACAATAGGAAAGAGTAAAAAAATTAAAACCTCAAGTAACCCGATTTTTGCTATCACATTTTACTCAGTTAAAATGTTTTTAATTCGCACAAGCTCTAGGTAGGTTCTTAATTTTAAGACAAAATTATGAGAGAGATGGATAATGGGTATGTTTGCCATGAGTGAGCGAGACAGATAGTGACGCCACGCATTGAGACGGAGATGCGTCGTTTAAACGAGTGCGAATGAAACAGATAGATGCTATGGCATCTATCTGTTTCATTCGCACTAGTTTCAGCCAAGCAAATGGCTACGCTACCAGTCCGACACCAACCAGTTAGTACGTTTCGCTCATTCGTCTACTGCGCACGTTCGTATTCGCTTGTGTTGATTTAGTACTGACAACTTTGGCTTCTCTTTTTGGACTTGAATCTTTGTAAATTGGACTTGTTGATAACATACCGGCAACTTTGGCTTCTCTCTGGACTTTTGTGTTGGCATCCTTTTTATCTACCATGCCTACGCGCTACACTTCACAAGAATATGCGAACATGCACCTCATTTATGGGGAATGCAGATGCAACGCAAGTGCCGCCGCTAGACTTTATCGTGAAAGATATCCAAATTTAGAGCGCTACCCGGATCACCGAGTGTTTGTTAATGTGCACCGTTCACTCACAGAGGGCGGCCATTTCCCGAATCAAATACAGGCTGGAGGTAGACCTGTGTTTCCTTTCCAGGAAGAAGTATTGCAAGAGGTCGCAGGTGACCGAAGTATTTCCGTACGTGGAATTGAAGAAAGAACGGGAATACCCAAAAGCACTGCTCATCGTATTTTACAAAGAAACGAAATGCATCCGTTTCACGTACAACGAGTTCAAAGTCTTCTACCTCGAGATTATCAGGAAAGGATTTCTTTTTGTAGAACAATGCTACAGAGGCATAATGAGAATCCCCAATTCATCCAAAAAATTCTCTGGTCCGATGAATCGACATTTAAAAAAGATGGTTACATGAACTTGCACAATTATCACGAGTGGCATGTGGAGAATCCACATTTAATGCGAGAAGATAGATCCCAGTATCGTTTTAAAGTAAACCTGTGGACCGGAATTTTAAACGGTAAAATTATTGGGCCTATTGAACTGCCTGAGAACTTGAATGGAACTAATTACCTACATTTTTTAAGAGAAGATTTACCAACCCTGTTAGAGGACGTACCACTAGCAGATCTTCGCGACATGTGGTTTCAACAAGATGGCTGCCCAGCGCATTTCGCAGTGCAAGTAAGAGATTTCCTTGACCAGGAATATCCGGGAAGGTGGATTGGACGTTCAGGCACTATCTCGTGGCCCGCCCGTTCACCAGATTTAAATCCCCTGGATTTTTTCTATTGGGGAGTTCTCAAAGAAAAAGTTTACTCAAAGCCCATTGAGAACGTAGCCGACCTGCGTGAACGCATTTCTCAAGCAGCTGAGGCGATCAACTCTCGAAGATATGCCCGACTTATAAGTAGATCTTTTTTAAGAAGATGTAGGGCTTGTATTGAGGCTGATGGTAAACAATTTGAACATTTATTGTAATAAAAAATGTTATTTCTCCATCTGACTTTTATTCCAACAAACCTAATTATTTTACAAATTTTACTAACTTTTTTTCACTTTGATAAAAGTGGCGTCACTATCTGTCTCGCTCACTCATGGCAAACATACCCATTATCCATCTCTCTCATAATTTTGTCTTAAAATTAAGAACCTACCTAGAGCTTGTGCGAATTAAAAACATTTTAACTGAGTAAAATGTGATAGCAAAAATCGGGATACTTGAGGTTTTAATTTTTTTACTCTTTCCTATTGTATGGAACTAACAAGTATTGTACCATTTTAGAATTCAGATTAAATGCGCCAACTTTTAATGCCACTTGCCAAGGCACTCTAGTACATTTTTTTTATAGGAGGGCCTGTCAAAGTCGACGAATCTTGAAAATTTTAAATTCGTAGTTTTACAAATAGTCTCAATTCTCGGAAACTTGAGGCAATTGTGTCATTATTTTTTATTGAGATTCTAGAAATGTTATTTAGGATTACGTTTCCAAAGTTCAAATGAACAAAAATAAAAAAGAATAACCACAATAACCGAAAAATGGTACAGTTTGATCAAATTTCTAGGTTTTTCTTAAAATGCCCATAATTTTCAAACTGCATGGGATAGATTTTTTTTCAGATTTTTCTCGTGATGGTTATGATCAATCCTGTCACCCCGTTTCGGCTTGACGTTGAGTTTTGGGACACCCTGTATATATATATATATAATAATATTATTAAGTTAAAATATTTGTATTTTTGTTTTGTACTGAATAAATCCAAAAACTTTTTTGCGATTTAAAAATTACTTAACCTTTAAAAAGCTACATAAAATCAGCGAGTACATAGGCTATATTTTAATTTCTAATTGCACCTCTGCGCAGCCAAGACAGGCCGCTAGGTCATTATAATCTCCATGCATGTTTTAACTGTTAAGTATCTATTGTGTGTAGTATTTAATGGCTTCTACAGTTTTTTACATTCTTTACATATCCATAATCCAAAAGGTTAGTCACTATTAGGGTTAGGACACTCTTCAAACTGGTAACCAATATCCAAAAGTGCAGCAAGCTGAAGTGGTAAAGAACTGGTGATGATTGCAAGGAAAGTTCTAGAATGGAGACCGCATGTACTTTAGCATCATATGCACCCAAAAAGATGACCTGAAGAAGGTAGCTAGCAGACCTGGTTAAAAACGAGGAACATCGTGCACTTAGGCACTTCTTGGGTGAGACATTTAACTACAATAGGGTGAAACAGAGATAGATGGGACTCCAAAAACAGCTATAGGCTAAATGTAAAGGAGGTAGTGGGGGGCGACCGGGCGACTGTAATTTTAACATAAATTCCTAGGCTACTTTTAATTTGGAAGACGATAAACAACAATAGTAATGACGCTTCGTTCGGTAGTGATTCCAAATCATAGAGTTTATACTAGCCATTAATGATCACATGAATGCAGCACTAACTTTTCAGGCTACATCCAAATGTGGCCATATCATTATATGTGTAACACTCAGATCAAAAAAAATAGGTAGATAGAACGTGCGCGAACAACAAAGTGAAGCCAGATTTTATTTTAGTGTGCGCGGCAAATATGGCGCGCCGTGTACGAACACGTGCATCTGTGTGCGTTTACGGTTGCCAGATATTGAGAAATACTCCCACATTTTGTTCAGTTAAATTGTTCTCAAATATTGTACTACTATTTTTTAAATTAGAAACGCTATTTTGTTTTATGGTTATACCCAGAGAGCAAAAGCGTGTAGTATTTATTATTTAACAGAATAATAATAAGGAATAAAAGTTAATATGCGTAATTACTTACTACCATTTTAATTAATTTATATCAGACCATCATATCATATCAGAGAATATAACACTTTTTATAACGCTTTTTGGTTATTTGTTTATAACGCAAAATTTTGAAGGAAGCCATTCATTATCCTGCCTGCTTTGGCGAATAATAGTGACCCATTTATCGCGTAAAACCGGATCCGTGGGCAATCTGCAAAAACATAATTCGAATAATTGTAGTATAACCAGTGGCGAAGACCTAATTTAAAAGGGTGTGGGGGGGGGCTGGCATGTTATACTATGTACAAAATTAAAACGATTTATCGGCCAATAGAAAATGCCCTACCAGCTCTACTCACGATACTGCTTGCATTGCAACTAATAATTCGAACATGAAAAATATCACTAATGAAAGTATGGAAACCTCTAAATGTCACATGGCAAAGCCTAATTGTTGCAATTAGATACTAAAAGTAATAATAAAATATTTCATAAACCCCAATAAGTCTTGAAATATAAAAATTTTAAAGCGCTGTACACCGCACGTGGAACTAAAAGTAAACGACTAAACGTACATCAAATAATAAAATAATAATAAATACAGGTACTATAGATTACGACCGTGCAGTTGTATTGACGAATTTGATCGATATTTTTTATGCACAATACACATTCCCCTAATTCAGGGTAATTTACCCGTCATAAACTAGCAACACAGACGATTTACTGTTGAGGTTTTGTGTTTCAAGTGAGCCGAAAATATTTTATGGAAAATAAATACCAAAACAATAAAAATAACAAGAGTTACCTGTGGAAAGATATTCCATCTTGTTTTCTTTCTTTTTGTGAACAACTTTTGCAGTGTTTAAATACACAAGACGGCATGTTTTGGCTTAAAATGGCAAATCACTAGTGACGTGTGAGCGAGACGATGCGTAGCTTGGTACTGTCGCGAGTTTGTATTATCCTTTGATTTTGTATTATCTTCGGTTGACACACTCGCGTGTTCTGAGCGCTCTATCTGCCTATTTTTTTTGATCTGAGGTGTAACAAACAAATTACTCACCAGATCCAAATGCTCATGTCCCACAGCGACAAGCACAGCGGAGGCCCCCATTTGTACAACCGGCTCGTAAGTCACATTTTCCATCATAGCACGAAGCATGGCCGTAACCAGGTTGGCGGCCGTTGACGGCTCCAACCTCTTTACTTGGTTCACGCATGTTTGTTCTAGAACTCTGCAAAATTATGAACGGTAATATTCAAGTGTGCTTATCCTTTTGACTGTATGATGATGTCATGTTTAGCATTTCAAATACCTACATCAGTCTAGTTTGTTTTGAGTTTGGGTCATTGGTTCCAGCTGTTATTTTTAGATCTTTGACTAGTTGTTACAAGCTCGAAAGTCCGACAGCCAGTCTAAGAAGGTCAGATAGGCAGTAATTCTGTGTAAAATGTTGATATTGAGCTGTATCCAGCTTGATTGGAAGCCAACCCCATCATAATTGAGAAAAGGCTAGACATATGATGATTATTTGTTTGTTTCCCATATTTAAGATCACAGAAGAACAAATAATAGACAAGAAAAATATAATGTTTTAAGACTTTCAAGTTCTAATGATAGTGTTATTGACCATGTCAGTTTAATAACTTATATTGGACGAGCTGTCTTACAGATGTTTGAATAAATAACAAATCTGTAGATCTGTGAGTCAGTTTTAAATTTTATTTTATAATATTTATTCAGCAGGTATTTATTTTAATTGGATATTGTGGAATAGAAACAGTATAATCCACATACAACATAGACTTGCTTGCTTAGAATATTTCTTTAGAACTTCACAGTTTCATGAAAGCTTTAAAGAAAGTCAATAGTTTTAATCCAATTAAGGCCAATTTCACTTATTCTACAATTCCAATGATTATGGCTATTATACCTTTTATTGTATGCATTGACATTCATACAATAAAAGGATGCAGGAAAAAATACAGTTAATTATTATTATTACTTAGTACTTGATTACATAATCGAACCAATCATATTGCTTTTCCTTATTGTACCAACAAAATATTTAAAAGATAATACTTTTTAAATTATATGTATAAATTAACTGTACATAAGATAGTTTAACAGATTATTAGTTGACCTATTTATAATTTGACCTTAATAAAAAGGGTTAGTTACATAATATTGTGAAACAATTTTCTTAAGTGACAATATAAGATGATTTCATTCTTCAATATGTATTTTAATTTATGCATGGCATTGAAATAATATGGCACAAGTGTATACTTTAGCAATAAAATGTATAATTTAATATTTATGCTTCACCATACTAATATTATCTGTTTCTGTGTGGTTTTCGAACGTAATCAGATTAAAGTAATGAAAAAGGTGAGGTAATGCAAAATAAAGTTGTTTAAGCCTGTCTGGATGTGCATAACTTCGAATGACTGCACCTAAATCTTTTTTTTATTGTGACAGTTATGTTAGGACAATTTTAAATATAATTAAAAACTTTTCAGAAATTACAGAGGGTAGGTCAAAAGTTTTAACCTATGCAAAACAGGTGCAAGCCGCTAGTGCAGATAAAATAGCAATGCAATTACATAAAAATGCAGATATTCATTGAATATGGGAGTTTTGTCTCTACAACTCTACTTAGAACTTGAATCAATATCTTTACCTGAATGCTGAAATTATCAAAACATAGTCTGTTTTTATCTACATTGATTAGTATTCAATTTGAGACTTAAATTGGCCATAGAATAGACCTGTTATTGTTTGCATCCATATTGTAATTCAGTTTATCAGTTGCATGTTTGGGCGAAATACTCATTAAGTACCTAGCTCAGGTTGCATAGATATAACAAGAAGAGCGCTTAGTCACATATTTACATGTCGGGATAAAGGACACTGTAAATTACACATTGTTAATTACCCATTGTGAGGGTACTACCCTATTTAATAAAACACCCATAAGTCAACCGCAATACCGACTCAAGATATATTTCAAACAGTAAATTACTCACTTTACAATGTTTCCAAGCTGCGTAGGGTTTACTTTCACAGTATTCGTGTAGAACTCACAAAATATTTCTATGACTTCATTTGGATAAGTATTCGCTATTTTAGTCAGCGATTTTATTACAACATTGTTCACGGAGTTCTCGCTATCGCCGACAGCGTTAATTAACACTGTCACTGTATCTGTAAAACGAAAATAAATAAGTTTTAAACCACCTTGAAGCCGTACAAGTAAACAATGTAAATTTTTCGTTTATACCTTTCAGAGATTCAGATTTTGACGAAGACATCGTCACTCAATTACATATCCTTAAACTTTTATAAAGTAATCCGTATATTCTATCCGTTTTTTCTTATTTTAGTCAACGACAATATGCGAATTTATTAACAAAAACATGACACAGCTGGGCTCAAATTTGTCTCACAATGACATAAGATTAGTGTTGCTAGAGTTTGAATAGAAAACCTACTAAAACTGTTGTGATGGCTCGCAACGAATGTGAGACTTTTCTCATTCCATTTAAAAGAAGTGCTTTTAAATGATTAAAATGAATAAATTAGCAAAATAAGACTATTGAAATACGTTAGTTCAGTTTCACAATAAAATCTTCACAATATTTTCTTAAAAAAAAGTTACTAGAATGGTAGTTATTGTAAAAACACTTTGTCTTTGGTAATTGAAAATATCTAAAGCAGTATTTACATTAGGTTTTTTACATTTAAATATAATGTAAATGTGTTATTCCGAAATAATAATTTATTTGAATGTTATTACTAAAAATAATCTAGTATTTTAGACAGCGAAAGGTTTTCTATTTGATCACATAAAAACTTAACTACGTAGTAATTTTTATTTATTTCAATTAATTGATTACTAAAACTAATTAATGATTGCAAAATATGAAGGATTTTTTCAGTTTCTCTGAACACTTCCTAATAATAAGAAGACTCCTTTTTATTTTATGTTAAAGTTGACATTAAATTCAAATGTTGCCAAATGAAATAAAAGTAATTGGGAAAACAAAGACATTATCAAATTATTGCCAAATACATTTTAAATATTTTCAGATGTGGAAGTAGGCATATATCAAAGAGCTTTTGAAAAATTATTTAATTATATGGAGACGAAATAATATCGTTCAGGTTTCAAAATCAAAATCAAAAGTTTTTATTTCACACAGGCCCATGAGGGCACTTTCAAGAAGTCTTTCCATTAATCTCTATAGTATACTCACAATTAAATTTGTTTTAGATTTTACTACATTGTATCTCATGAGCCGTGACAGTAAGACAGTTGAAACTACTACGATACGAACTATTTCTTTAACAGCAAATGCTAAAAACAAATAAAATATATATTAAAGGGGCTCCCATTTAACAGAGATGAATCAGACCCTACGTGCATAATTCCGACTCGCACTCAGCAGGTTTTTAACTCTGGTGAGATATGAAATATAGAGAAAAAAACGACGGGTTGCACTCTGGGAGTGCCGGCAGAAGTGAAAACTTGAATAGTAATTGTTGGAAATATCTTGTGAACGGATTTTAGTAAAACTCGCAAAAATGGTTGACTTTATTTCAATAATTTTCCAATGTGACGTACATCTTTTATAAACAATGTTACCTAGCAACGAATGTATCCAGCATACAAACTTCTTTAAAAGTAATAAAGTCACACGAACATTCACGCAAGCGCCCTGCGCCGTCCTACGCTTTTTCGGTCAGGGTCACGTGTCCTGACGCGAGTTTAAGATTTTATACCCATTACAGAAAAGTGCTCAACGCCGCTAAAGAAGTTTTCACTTCAAAAATGAAAAAAGAGGCGACATTTATAAGATTTTATGATAAAACTAATATACCGCTCATCAGGCACAGTAAAAAAAAATTAAAATAGAGATACACAGACAGGCAGTAAAAAGATATTGCCATGAATGACATGCGGCACGGCACGTCTGTTTCAAAATTGTTTAGTCTATGCTCTTCCTGTTCGACGGTCCGACGGGCGTGCGACAAGAGAATCGCGTTATAAACTTCTCGCAAATTGTGGATATCGCGGTTGTGCGATCTCATTCTACGAACGGGATTTATTCCCACTTAACGAAAAACTCGTAACACATTATTTTTTGCTCATTCGTGTATTACCGCATAAAAACGAAAACGACTTTCACCGGATACATCGATAATTTGATTAACGAAAGCAAAGGGGGCTCGCAAATTATCCCACATATCATAGAATTTATATCACAATGTATCCGTGCGTTTGGTCAGTTAGCCATATATCTGTGTGATGTTCTGTGTTGTTCGTTTAAGTGACAAAGCAAAAGCGTTGGCTCCCATTCGAGACTATTATCCTATTCGTGATTACGTTGGGCCGGGAACTGGCCACTTGGTTTAGTCGCCGCGGGGACTCCAAAGCGGTAAATACGGAGGCGCAGATCCTGCTTCGCATCATTTATCGTCAGGATTGCGGTGAGTACGGTGGCGACGCGGCCCGGTCACCTTTTCATACAATTATTACGAGCAGATATCGAGGCGAGTTTTGAATTTTCGTACTTGGCATCTGACATTGAAGTCAGTCCGATCAGGTGCCCGTAAGTCTTAAAATAGCTATAAAATGTCAAGTCTGGCCTGGCACTGTAGCAATCAGCTGATCTGTAGCGTTTTAATTATAACGAATTAGGTAACTAATTGTTTGTTGAGACTCGCTAAGATTCCGATATCGCCGGGAGCATAATCGCTTGATTATTGTAATGTTGATAGTGTTATCTCAGAGATAGAGTGTTACATATATTGGCAGTCTTGACACATTTCCAGTGATTTGAACTTTGTCCTTTATTGCAGATTTAAAGATGGTGCAGCAGGATTTGACTTAGGCAAGTCAGACTCATATGTTAAGTGGTAGTCGGGAATGGCTCGGGGTGGCTCACGGGTGTGAGCTCCGAGAGAGCTAAGGACAATCGGCAAGTCAAGTGTAGTGTTGTGCAGTGTCTAGTCTTAGTGTGTGTGTGAGTGACGGTGGAACCGGGATGCCCTCCGTGATGTTGTCGGCCGTGCTTGAAGAGGAGCCCGATCTGTATGAGGCGTTCCCCCCTCATGTTGACCCCACCGGAATTACCATTCTCACTGATAGCCCACCAGGTGAGATGAACCATTATTACATTATATTAACTAACCATATTATAAATTAAGATTTCTTTTTAATGTTACTTTCATTTGTTAACTAATTAACTTGAGACATTAATTCTTATTGAAATATTTATTATTATTGAACTAAAATTTTCATGAATTCTTCAAAGATCTATTAATAAGAACATCTTATATAATTTGCATGAAGGTCAAAACATTACAGTCTCATGTCATCATAGTTTTTAATTGAAAATGATTACTTTATTAATTCAATTCAATGTTGTTTGTTTAATTTGATAAAGTCCTACTACTATTTTTATCTATACTTTAGAGATTTCTTTAATATTTTATGGATGAGCTGTTGCCAATTACTTTGAATATCAATAGATGTGATTTCTTTTTATCATTGATTACATGTGTGTGGAATTTTACTGTCGAAATAACCACATTACCTAATAATTTTAATTCAATTTTATATTAAGGCCTATGCCTTTATTTAAAAATAAAACATCCACATTTGGTGTTTCAATTCGGAATTATTTTTCAATGGAAACATACCAGCTCAAGTTGTAAGTTCCAAAAATAAATCACAATGCTAATGATTTTATTTTTTAGAATATAGGTATGTATACAAAATCACAATAAGTAGAGTGTATACCTATCAATACCAAATAATTTAAACCCACTTCATGACTTCTATGTCCTTTTTGCACAACAATGTTAATTGAAGAAACATGAAATATTTGTCTATTCTTTTTCTCTATGTCCTCGGTAATAAATCCTTTGTTGTTATAATTTGCTTTGCATGGTTGTCATTGAAACAATAGACAAACATAATTGTGATTTATATTTTTTATAATAATGAATAGTTACGGTATTGCGGAATTTCGTTCCAGTTTCGTATTTTATTGTTTTCTTTTCTGAGTCACAGAATATTGTGTTTACATATGACTCACGGATTTTTACCAAAATAGTGTTTCACCTTGACTTTTGACTATTACTATGCATTTCCGATGCTTTTGGCAATTGAATCGACTTTCGGGGGTTTTCCGGGAATGTTAAGGAAAATTGCAATCGTGTTTGCTTCGGGTCCTCTCGGGTAAGTGAAGAGTTGGCGGCGATGGCCTATACCTATACCCTGATGGTTCTCGCAGGTTTTATAGTTGAAAACGGATAGAATAAGGCTGCTTTTCCACCAGGGATGTGCTATGCTACGTTGCTATGGGTGCGTTTGATATTCACCAATCATATTCATTGGTGCACATGTTTTTTATATGGAAGGATGCGTGCTATGGATGCGTGCTGTGGATGCCAGTTAGGGTGCCTTTCCACTAGAGATGTGCTATGCAGTGAGAATGTATAAACTGAGTTACGAAACTATGTGACCGTTTCCACTGATGCTAAGCTATGTAGCGGTGCGAGTAACTTGTGCTATGAAGATCGCCGCCGCAATGTAGCTAAGCGAGGAAGATGCGCAGCTCGAGCTATGCCATGTATCGATTGTAGGGAAGGCGACCCATAGCAGGCATCCATAGCACGCATCCATAGCACACATCCATAGCACGCACCCTTCCATATAAAAACACATCTTAGTTGAGTCCGTTTCCACCAGTGCTATGCTATGAGCACCACCACGTGTGATCCTAGCTCAGCTCCTTTGCGGCGGCGCATCTTCATAGCATATCTTACTCACACCGCTACATAGCGTAATATTAGTGGAAACTGTCACACAGTTTTGTAGCTGAGCTTTTACATTCTCGCAGGACAGCTACATAGCACATCTCTGGTGGAAAGAACGACCTTGAAGCTATCCTATTTTATAACCCAAAATTCTTTACAAAATATCGAAGTTATAAAAATAAAGTAAAAGTAATGAATTTACTCGTCTTCCGGTAAGATAATCAAAGCAATAAAATGCTGGATAGTCACAAAACCACTACTTGTTAATGGGACGGCGTTTTGGTCAGCAAAAAATCTATAAAATATGATTTTTTTAAACAAAAAGTGTTCTAACATGAAGAATTACCTAAAAATCCATTCCAGCCAACTCTGAAAATCAGGCAATACATCAGCAAAACTCCTCACGTCCGTGTTTCTGTTACCACCTCATAATGTTGCGTGATAAACCATTATAATTTCAATTGCTATGAATTATGTGCTTAAAGAAATTTTCAAGGAATAGAAATTGGTGCGTAAAAGGCAAATTAACCGTTTACAATATCTGCTGTTTCTGTAATTAAATTACCTGTTGTACAAAGAAAAACCATAGACGCAGACTTCATTGGGTTGACGTATACGAAATTCAGAAAAAGATAAATCCGTTGGTCTGATTTATTCCGGGGTTTTTTTTACACAATATTACTCATCGGTAAATATTACAGGTACAAAATGAGAACTTACTGTGGCGTAAGTTCTGAATTCGGACAGGTTTGCAAGTTCTCATTGCCTCGGGCTCTTGTTCCCTGCTCCAAGATCAAGATACGCAACCATCTACCTAAGATTATTAGACAGTTTGAGCGACAGTATCAACCCAATGAATCTGATAAACATCACGACTCACGTATACCTCAGGTACTTAATGGTCTCTCTGGTAAAGATGGAAAAATTAAACACATCGTCCTACACATTTTGCCAGAGACAGGAAGACAATTTATAGGCGGAGCGATCTTTTGCCCAGCCTATAAAAAGTCTAGACGACTAGACCTCTATATCGCGTTCAATAATGATCTTTTAGCTAGGTTATTTCTCGTCACCCGACCCACTTTAAGTCAGGTTTCACACCAAAGATCGACGCTTTTAGGAAGGTTTTGGGTTCCAAACTGCTAGCGAAAATGTTCCAGATAATGTTATGGGGTTGTAAAAGATAGTTGTTAACACTTAACTGGGCTCCAGAGCCCTTTTAAGATTACGGGTTGGGTTAAATTCGAGTTTATAATGATTATCTGGTTATTCGTATTACATGCCTACCGTATCGATCTGTCTCTAGCTTTTGACTGAGAAAGACAGGGATTGGCAGGATACTACTGAGCGAAATCTATATTTATCTGAGTGTTTGAGCAGAAAATGATTGGTCTGCAACTGGCAGGATGAAAGCGGCTGATAAGTCATTTAAACGATTACATCCAAGTCGATTAGGCGATCAGTAATTGAGCAATCTACTGATATCCCTTCATTATGTCTAATCTACTGAGAAAGTTAAATGAGACGGAGAAGTAAAATGCGGCCAATACTGCCTTAGATCATTAGATCTATCAGGCTGGGATTAATGAGAAGATAAAGATGATCTCCAGAAAATATCAGGTAACAAAGAAAATTTAGTTATTCCGAAGGGTGGTGTGTGATAATGATAGAGCTCTAATATCAATTCTTGGTATAGAAACAGCAGGAACACAAAATAGGCTTGGGCACACGCTGTCTTCTCAAAACCAAGAAATAACTAGTTCGATCTGCTTCGACACCTTGCCTTTTCGCCATTGAGCATGTTCATTGACTTTATGTTTCTCTACAGCCGGCGTGTTTCCCTGAATGAGTGTAATACTTTGATCATTGTTTGTGAAATACAGTCTTGTTGTCCATTGCACTGTCTAAACAGTCTTGGCCGTGACAATAGTGACTTAACTTAAGCGAATGGAGTTCATGTTGGCGACGCGGTGCGTTCTATTGTATTAGCGGTCATTTTGTAGCTAGTGTATTCAAGTTTTGAAGATTTTGTTGCTGGTTTTCACCGTTTTTTACTGGTTTTGAAGGCGGTATTTTTGAATCGGCCGGGATTATTAAAAAGAAGAAGTCACCTATGGGTTTGTAGCAAAAATTCTATAGTTGTATCTTTTACAGCTTTAGTATCTTTGTTGCCAAGGTACTCACACAGGGTAGTTATTCTTCTTCCGTTATCGTTAGTCAAGCAAAACCTTGTTTTTTTTTCGGTAAATTCATGTTTATAATTTACAACCGGATATTATAGGGCCTGTTGTACCTCCCTGATTAAGACATCTTTTCGAAAACACAGTAGGTAAAGCAACGTTTCAATTACATCGGAAAGACTGTACTGTATGCCTTCAAATATATTGCACGTGCATGGTTACTGCATCTGCTGTGTGAATGGTTTAATATTGAACTTAGGACATTGGTAAATAATGGTGGCCAACAAATACTTTGTTGATCCATCCCTTAGAAACTTATCCTTAAAAGTAGGTTCTGTTCCTCTTTTCGAAGTTTTAAAACGGGATGAACGGCGACATTTAGTTGCAAACTCTCTTCCCCCAATACATTTTGAAAGTTTCGCGAAGTTTCTTGAGAGCTTCTTACGAAATATTGACCGCGTGGGATAAGGAGATAAAAATACTTATTTTAAGGTCTGTTAACTGCCCTGTAAAGAAGGAAATGGTTATATTATTATGGCAACACTGAACTAAAAGTATCGCCACCTTTTTATTTGTTTGTTATCATATTTTATTGCAAACTCTTTACAATAAATGTTTGAAAGCATTTCCTTTAGTGTTTATTTTCTGCTGTTGTTATCGGCATCCTTTAGTTTCTTTAAAAGTCAGGGTTATTTGGAGAAGTTGGACTTTTCAAAAGTATTTTTCCATGTCCTCGTGTAAATTCAGTCTCTAGATAATTCCTGTTCGGTATTATTGATCTTTCATTTAGACTTTACACTATTAGCTAAACATATTTTCGTGCACTGTCAACTAACATGATGGTCACAAAATCAATTTAATGTCGAATGCTAAATCAATATTTTTAGCAAAAACCGTGATCCACTGAAGATCGTACACACCCTTGAATCAGAAGTGTTGACAAGATTAATTTTACGCGAATTTTAACATAGAAAATCATAAAATACCGTGTGATTCCGTGTCACATGGTGTCACACCATGTGACACGGAATCACTGCGTTTAAACACTAATAAAATAAATATTAGTGGCCTATCTTCAACTCGGCCTCCACTGCTGGATTAGACCTCTCCTAGGCTGCGCCTCATCACCCTGTCCGCCTTCCGCATACATTCTGTCCCTGCCACTTTCTTAAGGTCGCCGGTCCATCTAGCTGGAGGGAGTCACATTCTTCGCTTGTCGATAAGCGGTCTCAACTCCAAGACTCGTTTGCTCCACCAGCCATCCGTCCTTCTACAAACATAGCCAGCCCAATGGCACCTCAGTTAGCTTACTCTGCAAACTATGTCGGATAATCCTAGTTGCCTATCCATAAAAATATTATGGATTGGATATAAATTAGTATGTCTCGCCATCTTGGAAGTTGTAGTAGGTACGTTTCAGTTCCTTTTAACTGAGGCACCTAAAAGCATTCTTACTAACACTTTCGAAGCAATTTCGTACATATTTTTACAAAAAATCGCAACTATAGAAATGGGAGTAGAAAGTGCTTTCTTTCTGATGAATAATAAGCGTTTAATTACTGGAATTTATTCCAGTTTCAAATTGAGAATGGTTACAAGTGTTTATAAGAGTGTTGCCAATACTAAAAATAAGTCTAGACGAGAAATTTGTCTATTAAAAAGTTAATTAGGCGTGAGGTCTTTAGAACGAAGGTAATAATATGCACGGAATAATATTTATCTTTGTTTTCTATTTTGTTTATATTTCGTTTTCTACAAGCAAAATTAAAAGTAAATAAAGACTGAATAGACTCGTCTGTTTGAATCGAAACTATGTTTAATTAGAATTGTGGGAGATGATCTTTACTTAGGATACGTGAGTAAATATTAGCAACGAAGGATTCATTAACACGATTCATATCAGCTTCCCTTTGCAAACATGACAATTAATAGTGTCTGTTGCTGTAGGGTAACGTATTTGCAGAGTTGAACATAGAAATTCTCATTCGTTGAAATTATCATTCATCGTTAGAAATTATTCATTGGACAAGGGCCGTATTATGACGTCTTAAAACCAGGCTTGTTCCAGTGAGTGAACGAGGTGGCGCTAGACTACTTGTATAGCTCTATCTCTTTCACACACTGGAACAAGCCTGGTTTTAAGACGTCATAATATGGCCGCTGTACCTACGACAGCCTTCCGTATGTCTATGTTACAGCACTCATATCTACGTGTTGCCTTTTCTGAATAATCTGTCATTAAAATAACATTATTATTTTATTACTACGACTTTGCCAGTGCAGTATAACATAGTAGAAACGAGTTATGTTGACGGAAGAATAGACAAAGGGGCAGAACGTAGTTTTTAATCTTCATAAGCAAAAAATGTAGACTAGAAAAGGAATGTTTCTATTCTTCAACTGTCTAGGGGTTGGACCGTAATCGGGGCAAAAAAACTAATTGTTTAGACATTATAACTTCTATTCATCGTAGAGATTTTGAGCCCGTTTCAAGACGTGGTTGCTCCTTCTTTTATCCATTATAATCTGTCATTCCTTACGCAAATAGATCTGTAACTTGCAACAAATCGACATTCTCATAAGTCACATTCCTCATTGCTTTAGTTTTCCATTTCACGACTCGTAAGAATCAACATATTATTGTCATGTACAACTATTATTTCATACAGTTATTACTAGAACATTCTACACATTTCAAAACAATAAAGTCTATTAGTATTCTAGTGTATGTAGGTCACAATGTTTGCTATCAATAGAAGACGCAAACATTTCTCATCTTAGTAATGAGGCGTTATCACTTAAGAAATCTGAGCTTGTGATAACAGCAATATCTTAAGTATTGCTGATAAGAGACTTAATACGTGATTTTATAGTACACAGTAAGTTGGATTATTTCGGGAAGGAAAATACCTCTTTTTATTTAAATGCAGTAAATGATGACGTTTCGGAGTTGTCGTATAAATGAATCATTGATAAAAAGTCCCTGGTGTTTCCAGCATACGTAAGACAATAGGTTTTTTTTTTAACGTGGTAGAATCATTAAATTAGTCCTCCCACCCAGGGCAGAGCGGGAGGGACTCAGACTCGTACTGACTAATATCCACGGTGTCCTTCAATAGCCCTTTACGTTCCGGGGTCACGGTAATTTGTGAGTCCTGTCACTATGCTGACACTCCTTAAGGCGCGCGTGGAACACAACGCGCCATCGACCCGGGCATGGTCCATGGTCGGACAGCGAGTCACCCATTACTCGCCGCCCGCATGCCCGCGCCTACGGTGGCTAGAGATCTGTCGTCGTCCGTCGCCGTGGGCGCCTACCACTGCGGCTGGGTTTCAGGGAGGAAGCTGTCCTCTCCCTCACGTGGCGCACCACCACGTTCGCTAGCATAACTGCTTCGCAGAAGGAGGCGACCGCTTCCCATTCCGTCTCGCCCCGCAGCATGGCGTCGACCAATGCCGGTCGCGAGAGGTCTCCGCCTATCGTCGTCGTGAGGACACGGTGGTGCTCTGCCCAAGCGGGGCAGTCCTGCACCGTGTCCTCCGGGCGATTCTCGCAGTGGTGACACCCAGGAACATCTTAAGCTTAAGATGATAAAAATCTTTCTACTTTTTGTCCTTTTGTCTATTCTTCTGTCGACGAAACCCCTTTTCTACGGTGTCATTAGAATCTGTGAAACAGCAACCACATTGAATTGAGCCGTAGTAAACTATACCTTCTATGTTTGCGCCTTTCAATCATAGTAAATTAATTTTAGTTAAACTGTGTTTGATTGCCATTAACTTTTCATGATCATTTTTTATCGTATTTTGTTCATTCTCGGCGAAAATTTTATCCAAGTATTTCTTGTAGCCTTCTTACAAATAAATGAAGTTGTTAAATACTTTGTTCCTGGGTGCTAAAAACAATACACTATTTTATTACGGCTCATTGTTTCTCGTCGGCTATAAATAATATATTATGTTATTTACTAAAGCTAGTGTGCATGTGTGTGGTATGCATCCTCGTAATTAACCTTGTTTTGTAATTGCATGACATAATGCTAATAAGACAGCCGCCATAAGAATAAGACATAATTTGCAATTCCTATCAAAAGATCTACTACAAAAAAAAAACAAAGTTACTCAAAACTAAAATAAATAAAGAAACTAGGTGAACGATCTAAATCACGTGATAAACGCAAAAGCGTGCAGCGATGGTCCGATGCCATGCGCTTGCGCAAGGTCGGCGGAGGGGGTAACACGCCACTTCGCACCTGGCGAAAGTACAGACCCTAATCGACGATTTAAGAGAATAACATTGCCACACCTGCTTATTTTGAATGGGTATGCAAAGATGGGGGCTACGCTACCATTCTGTGACGAAATTCGGAGGGTGTTTTTATTGTTTTTACCGAATACCGAATTCGAGTTCCGTAGTTGCACGTGCGTTCTCAAGGTCATCGAAGAAGTCATCATAGTGGGGAGAAACAAGCCATCTGGTGAAAGTACTAAACCAAATTGAAATATTTTTGTGTTCGTAAAATCGATTGAATTGATTTTGGAACAAGGAAAATGAGAAATGAGAAGGGTGTCGTTTAAAATCTCCGTTTAGCATAAGAAAGATTAGCGAAACGAATAATACGGAGAATTTTGATAAGCAACCGGCAAATTAATGGCAGAATCTAATCGGTTATTATTGAACGATACAACAACAAGCTCAATAATAATTGAGATAACGTTCAACAATAACCAATGATCACGGTCATTTAAAAATGCGAGGAAATTGGAGGCTAAGCTAGAGCGAGAAAATAACAGCTTTAGATAAGAAACAATGAAAGAACTGTTGAGGAAAATGCAACATGGTTTATGTTACGGTAGGTTAACAGTCTGTCGTGGCCTTTAAATAGGATCTTTGAACCCTCCACCATACTTTGTCAATACAGGACTACACTTTGTACTAATGCACCCGTAACCAAGCGATAAACAAGGGCCAGAATTTCCCTCGGTTAATAACTGCTGGTATGTTGACTACCGGTCGACTAATTGATGTAAAGGGTATATTGAGAAAACGACGAAATACCTGACTAACAGAATAAAAATAAAATCCATAATATGACTGTATGGATTTTCTCGCTATAAACATCGCCCTGATTTATCTCGGGATTTCCGTTAAGAGATCTGTATACTGTGGTCTACGTGACTTTTGGCACTTAGATATCGCCTGCCTTAACTCCGCCTTCAGTAATTACATGTTTCAATAATTAATAGCATCATCAGTGCACTCTACCATTCTTTTATAATGAATGTATTATGTTTATCTACAGTGGATGTAAATTGTCTCATTTTTTAGTAAGATAATGATGCAATCTAATCAAAAGTTGGAGAGGTCACAGCTGTGGGAAGAAAACGTCCAATAATACTTCCCATTGAATAGAAAGTACCCTTAAATGTTCTCATAGAAATGATGACGTAACCAGTAACACATTTTGCAACGATACGCATGAGAGAGAACAGATGCGACAATCTATTGCATAACTTGTTGCAAAACCCTTCATTTGAAAGGTTAACCTTTTCAATTAGAGCATATCGATCCCTTTTACGACATTATTTTTTGATAAAATGAGGTGTTATCGCTGCATAACAGAAGTTGGATGTTACACCAGCTAAATTATAATATAAAATACGGGGCACAGTCGCAATCAGCTTAGTCACGATTCAGCGCAAGAACCCATCAGTCAAGTTCAACCAGTGTTTTCTACGTCATAATTTCCAATTAATTTGTTTCATTGATCGCATTAATGACTTTGTGGTCCAAATCGGAGACCCAATTTTTTATCGTTTTTTACAAATCTGTGACAAAAATTGTTAGTGAAAATTTTAAAGTGCTCAATAAACTTTGTCGTCAATCTCCAAGGAAACTATTACACATAGTTTGAACAGTGATCGTAGTGTCAAGATAAATGTGATTTATTATGGTGCCTATTAAGTGTTTGAGTCATACTCCGCAAAATAACGAGGTTCATTCATGGTGTAACTGAAAATAATGCAAGATTTCTTTATAAGACTCTGCTTTTATAATGTCGATCGTTCAGAAATTGTGCAAGACACCTACGATGGAGGGGGTGCTCGAGTGGCCTAGGAGTAAGTTGTTGAATATGGACGCCATTTTTGTTTTTGTTGTTCTTTCAAGTCTCACGAAATTTTACTACCCTCACCTTTGAGGTTTTATGATCCAACGTTGTTCCGAATACACAGAATATCAAACAAAACCAACGTAAACAATTAGTACTCTGAAATATGAAAGCGCTCGTAACGTTCGGTCATAGAAGCTGTACAATAAATCTTAATTCTGTTTCTCAGTGATGCATTGAGATCGGTATTCTGCGTATGCGCATGAGTCGGTGTTACCGTAAATTTTGGACGCTTTTCAAAATGTTGCCACTTCCTTCCTGATTTCGTGAAATCGGATGATGGTTGCCTTGAACTATTGAGCTGTTTATTTATTTACAATCTCTGTTTATTTTTTATTTGGTGCGCGTCTTTCTTGCTTCCAATATCCTGCGCGGTGGTTCCTAAAATAAGCCGTGCGTTCACAAAGAGCGTAACGTGTTTCACTTTATTTCTCTTCATAATATGAAAAAAATCTAAAACCCAGACTCTTCAAGCAATACCATGATCGCAGGATCAGTCCATAAATACTTGCTGGAGACATTCGTTCAACAGAGCTGTCATCTTTCAACCGATATGATGATAATCAAGTAATTTTATACTAGTTACCTTGCCCTGGTCGTCAGCTTAATTATATCAGCATTGTACTGCAATTTGCCTTGTTCTTGATGATCATTTACTTCAGGATCTTCACAAACGTGTGTTTATGCACGTTTTATTATTTACCTCTATAATATTGCCTTCTCATATGGATGCCATTAAAAATACGGTGTTGTGAGTAATTGTAGGAAACAATATCATCTCATACTACGTCATAATGAATTTTAACGTCACATTCTCATACCTGATTGTTGTATTCATTGCATATAAGGAAATACTTTTCATTGAAAGTATTGTTACCCGTGTGTGAATAATCCCTGTTACTAGGCACCTCGTAAAGGAAAATTGTGGCGGGAAAATTAAACTCAGTCACCGATATTTGATGAGACCTTAATGATGTAACCTTTTACCTGCGGTTTGCCCTTTATAAGTCGATGGTTTTTTAAAAAGAAAATGGGCAACCAGTATCTCGTCTCCTGTTCGGAACTTTATGCGGAAGACGGCGCTCATTTTTGAAGATTTTACAACATCCCTCAAGATTTGCTCCACAAAGTTCTGCTGGGACACAGACCTACCTTGTCTCTGTAAGAAGATACCCACAACAAAAAGTTCTAGAACCACATAATTACATGCTTTCAATTACGTGGTTCTAGAACTTTTTGTTCAATTTTTGGACAATTGGACATCCACCTACCCATACTAAGTCTGCATGGTGGCATTTATCACTATTCTTAGTAAAAAATGCCACTGAGGGGAAATTTCATTAATCAAAGCGGTCTATACGCCTTTGAATTAAAGACTGTGGTTAGCCATTTATAAATACAGCCCATAGGTGCTCTCTGTCACCTCGTTCTTCGTCCAGTCTTTGGTTCTGATTTTGGTTTTGGTTTTGACTTTAATGTCAATATGCAATTCAATGTGCCTTTTTTCGTAAGCATCTATTATTTCCTCTTGAATTGTATGAAGTGGAAGGAACTATCAGACTCCTACTACCTAAAAACCACCCTGTTACTTCCATTGTCCTTTGCGCTGACTGCGGTAACCTCCTAAGATATTCCCCCTAACCCCAACAAGTGTCAATATACCATTGACATCATCTAGCGCCAAAATAGCTAGCTTTACTACTTTCATCCCGAAACGTTTAAACGCCGATTAAGGATGTGACGGACCACAAATCCGGCAAGTCACTTTACGAGCAGGAAAATGAGTAACGCCACATTATCTTAAAGATTCGCCTGTACTAATATAATGATTTGTGCAAAATGTCTTTGAGTCATTGTATATGTTTATTTTTGAAAGCGACGACGCATTTCTTATCTTTTCTCCATTCTTGACGTTTTAAGATTATGGTATTAAGTAATTTTTAATCTTATTTTCGTCTCGCGTGCGTATTCGTATGAATAATAAATAAAAAACCTAATCTAATCTTTACGTTACGGCCGAAAAAGGCGTATTATGACGTTATTTTTGTTAACACATACGTTTACAGTGTGATAAATAGTGTACTGTAATAATTATCATTGCGAAGCCTCCGTGATCGGTATCACGTCGAGTTTCCACGGGTCACAAACAAAGTAAAATTATTATTATACCTGTGTCATGTATGGTTGATGAATCGATGATCTGCTGTGATTCAGATGGATGTGACAATAATGAATGTTATAATAAATCGTTGTTCGACTCCATTGCTTTTTTTATAACTTTTTATGAGTAGACAATAATAAAACAATATTAAATATGTAGCTTATGTAAATTTTATCTTAGATTTAAGTAGAAGTCAATCTATTGCAGATATAAAACACTAATTCAAGAAAAGATGTGTCTAGCGTTTCTCTTAATCTTTGCAATTTTGTACATGAATTGATAGAAACTAGTGATATTGCCAAACTTGTAGTTTCATCTCCATGCTAAGAAGTGTAAGATGTGTCACAAATCTCGCAACTCGACAAGATTCGCACAAGAGTGTAGAAAAAAATGTATAAATTAGATAAAATTATCAAAAGAATGTCGGATGCGCCTGCGCAGGTTAAAACAAAACAATAAACATGAGTAAAGTAAGTAGTGCCATCTGTCAATGGTGATGCCAAGTGTCGGTAAACATCGGAATGGTCGGATAGATTTAGGCTTGCTTCACATGTACCACAATTCCATCACGTAGGCGTATATTTTGTATTGAAAATGAGTAATAAAATTCACACGGACCCAATTCCGTCATTATAGCGTATTAATATATGAACGTGGACAAGGCTAGAGGGGTATGTAAGGATTGTAGCAGGTGGCATTCTGTCGTTTCTGCCTACACTTTTTTCCCATGACGGTTCATGGGAAAAAAGTGTGAGTTTATGTACTCGTATGTATCGACCGCGTGGCTGATAAAGCCGCGTCGCAACCACCAGCGACGCCTGAACTAGCAGCTAAAAAGCAACCAGAGCCACAAAAAGCTGCTGCGATACGAATTCACTGCTTGATCACGCTGCGATGTGGTGTGATTGTGGTACGTGTGAAACAAGATTACATTGCATTGGATCTCATCTGACCTCTGTAGATGTCAGTCGTGAGATGCTAGTGCGCGTGTTATTTGAATTCTGGGCTGACTCTTTAAATAATGTCCTTCTGTCTCTGGACTCTGGAGCCCTAACCACTGGTAGCTTGGACCCCGCTCCCACACCAGCGGAACACTATTTTTGGATAAAGTTTTTTTAATCTTTTTTGTTTACGTAAAAAGTATTTAAAAATATGTGAAATATGTACAAACGATAAATAAACGAATAATACGATGATTCAGAAAAAAAAGGGAATCCTTTGTCCTTTTATGGACATGTAATGAGGATGACACTCATGTGACTAAGAGAGCGATGGATATGAATGTTTTTGGATGGAGGAGAAGAGGAAGGCTAAAGAAAAGATGGATGGATTGTGTGTGGAATGATATGAATGTTGAATGAGTCAATGATGCTTTGACGTCTGACAGGGAAGAATGGCAGAAAAAAACGTGTTGCGCCGACCACAACTAAAATGGGATAAGGAAAGGAAGATGATGATGATGATTAATAATGTGATGTTCCATTTGAACATCGATACATTCGACAGGTTTGATGAATTTTGGTAGATAGATGGGTCGAGACGGTCGTAGGCTATGCATACAAAGGATGGGGGCTAGAGAAGCCGCGGGCATCAGCTAGTATTATGATAATTGTTTTGGCATTCATGATTTGTAATCAATTAATGCTAATTAATTCTTTAGCGGCGACGTGCCGTCTCACAATCTGGCTAATGTATGTGTGTACGATCACGTCACTTCAAAGATATAATGGTGATTATGCTATTTTTATTTTTCTTAGTTTTTTCTACTAGCAGCATTGCCATTCGATGTAGTATTGCCAGTGTTCTGAACACTCTTTGACAGTATGGGGGTGAATTTTTTTAACGATCTGCATATTTCTATTATTTATGATCTGAGTATTTATAACTTGTGTGAAAAAAAGAAAAGAAAATTCGTTCTAAATAGACGAACTAAATAAAGATGTCTCTAGACTAGACTCTTTAGACAACAACTGATTTGAATAATGTGATGGATGCAGTAATGTGCCCGCATTCCAACGTGTAAATGTAAAAACTTTATAAATAACTATAATACTCATAAACATATCTATGCAACTGTATAAATTACTGAATTAGTAAATATCGCAACATAATATACTATGGAACTTGCCAAGTTTGCACCATAGGATGCGCAGGCGACTGTACACGGTTGACGTAGATCTGACGTCACACACTAGATGCTGGTCAAGAAATAAATAAAAAATATTAATGAGCTCGTCTGAGGAATTTTTATTTTATTTATGAGTGTAAACCAGCCCACGACTTATGATGGTAAATAAAAATAACAGCCAAGAGCGGTTTTTCAGAATGCTGTATATTTTTATGGCAACTATATTTTATTCAGGCGAGCACTAACACATCATCAGCCTAGCTTTTTCCCAAACGTTTTGGTGTCGGCTTCTAGCCGAATCAGATGCAGCTGAATGACTCCCTATCTTGATCTCCATATCTGAGTACCTTATTGGGTACAGAGCTTACAAGTTTTCATTAAATAGCACCGGAAACTGGTACAGAACCGTTTCTGAAATGTCAAGGACTCCAGGGAAGGTTTTTTGAATGCTTAGCAATGGACCCATCCATGAAAGAGTCTGCAGTTGTAAATATATACAAACATAAGGTTTTTAAACCCTTCACTCATAATTTTAAACAAATGGATAGCATCAACAGCCCTGCAACATACGTTTGTAAACACACGCACTCTGGGTTTGCACAATCGTAAAAGATAAAAATACACGCTGTATCGCAGAGTAAATTAGACTAGACTAGACTACACTGATACTTTGCAAGTGAATCATGGCGCATAGATATTCAATATTTGAAACAGACGTCATAATGTTTCAATCCGGCTCGAAGGGCCGCGTTCTAAATGTTGATATGTAGAAAAAAAATTTCAAACAACTATTAAAATAATTATTGGTTATTTGCGCATGAAGATAAGTATAGAAAGTAGTCATTGTTGATACAATACAAAATACTGCATTATTACATCGCATATCCAAATTGGCATGGAGTATTGCTATTAAAAACATTGTTTGTATATCAATGGCTTGTTACATTTCAATCTGGTTGAGTGCAAAACAGTTTATTGAAAATTGTGATAACATGTACGCCGTCGACTCTGTCCTTCCCCTGAGTCAGATAAACCGATCCATTGTGAGTATATTATCACACTTAGCTTGGAATAGCAGCTGTGATATTGTGTATCCTTCATTTTCTAATAATTTAACATCAGTTATACACGGTGGAATGGAATCTAGTATTTTTTCGATTACGAAAAAATATCAACACTGTTAGTGAATCTAGACTTGTAAAGTTTGTGTTGCGGTGTCTTTTCTACGATGTAGATATCAGGGATTCCATCCATAATTCACTCTTCTTCATTGGTTATGGTGATCTCATTTTACTTTAAGAGCAGCACGAAGGAAGACTGTAAACTCAATAAGTCTTCCCTCATTATAATCTGCTCAAAAGGAGTAATGTATTCATGCTCAACACTACGGTCCGTTCATCGAGGCAAAGGCTCAGCTGGCCGCAAAAAAGTTGGGGATCCTCTCCAAGGTGTGAAGGTAGTTCACGCCTGAACGGCTGCTTAGCTTGCTTAAGTTCGGTCATGCATGGAGTACTGCTCTCACCTCTGGGATGGACCCGCCAAATACCGACTAGATGCACTTGAGTCAATAGATAAACGGGCCAATAGGTTAACAGCAACGATGCTCTGGTCGTACGTACGAGTATAAAGCGTTTTGCCAATACTTTTATTGTGCGCTCAGCTAAGGAGTGGAATTCTCTGCCTCTGCATCTGTATTTCCCAACCGCTATAACCTTGGGGTCTTCAAGTCAAGAGTGAACAGGTTACTTCTAGGTGCTTCACCGTCGACCACATCTTCGCTGAGAGGCAGACAGCAGGGAGAGCAGGCGAGATAGTGGTCAAACGCGAACCTATCATTAAATAAATTAAAAAAAAAAAACAACGCCAGTGTGGACTCTTTTTGCAAGATATACCCTACGTTCTATGCTGCCCATACAGCACAACCTGCGCAGTACAGGATTTAAGGGAAGTCAATGTCGAGCAGTGCAGGTTGCTGCATATTGTGCTAGCCATCCTGTCTACCGTCAAGTTTGCAGTGCACTAAAAGTGGCGTGCGTTAAACTTGACGGTGTATGGCTATCAGAAATAGACTTGTCATGCACACTGATAGCCGAACTTGACGGAAAATTATCGTGTGTTGCTCGCATTAAGAGGACAAAATTTGAAGAAACATTTTAAATTGATATGACATTCAAATTCTAACTGCGTTAGTAACAGCTCAATGGTGTGAAAATAGCAGATTATCTAGATAAAAACAGACCAAAAATAGCCAGGAGATTACTCCATCTGATAAAACAAACGGTATCTTAAACCCAATAATAAACTCTCGGTATGCTTACGTACTTGGCATGGCTGACGTCATTATCCATGGAATCAGTTCTTAGAGAATTATAATCAATACGAAAATCTGCGAGAAAGATGTTTGTGTCTAGAATTTCGAGACAAAGTTAAATTATTGTCTTATTTATTCTAATCGCTAGTTTATTAGACTATTTTGGTCCACAAAAATCTGGTTCATATTTTCTAACTTAGCCAAAAGTCTTATCTAAACTTCAGAATATAAAATATATTCGGAACTTCTTAAAAAAAAAACCTTATTTTTTTCCAATTTCATTTTCCTCCGATCTTTCCCAGGTTCACTATAACCTGTGAAAATGATTGAAAATAAGTATGACTACTCTTTTAACTCGCGTATCATAGTTACTAATAAACATTTGGTAAAGAAACTCCCGTATAGTGTTTCTAGACTTCCAAAACAATGGTTTATATAAAGTACAATTTGTTTTCCACGCATAGCGCGCTTAGAATATTTCGTAATACTGCGCAAAGTCGCGATGTCTCATCCAAATTAGCATAACCAAAGGGATAGTTACGAACCTTGATCATATCGCTAGTCTGTGGAAACTAAAATAATATATTTTAGGTTCTAAACTTAGGTTTTATAACTACCGACAAAAACTTAACTTGGTAACTTAGTGACCTCGCTAAACATACATCTCTTGCCAAAAAACGTAATCAATGATACTGAGTCCAAAAAACAATTGTAATAAAATGTATTTTCTTATATATGACTTACTGCTATCTGTCATTTAATCTGATGGTAAAACAATATTGTTTGGTAGTACATATAATGGAATAGAAAAAGGAGGGAAAGCTAAAGTATAGTTAAAGAGTTGAACACGTTTGCCATCTGCTCTTTGGCTGAGGAAAAATCAATTTGAAATTCAGAAAGATAAATCATGGCTCTCTTGTCTGATAGCTGATGAGTCCCGAAGTGGCCATACTGTGTATCAGACGGCACTGGATACAGAAAGTGAAGCCTCTTTACATGTCGATGTCGTTCATAGATATTCTCCACCGTGAAATGGATGAAGGGGTCTGTTAGACTCTAACGCACGGATTTTCTTCTCTTCACTTCCGACTGGGATGCGACTTCACAATCACCCCAAGTTCTGCATGCATGCTGGACATAATCCTTTCCCAAGCTATCACAAACGCTGATTGTGGCAATTTGAGTTAATTGATTGATTGAAAATAAATCTCTTTATATTTCTCTAAAGATCCTTTATTGCGGGCAGCGAGTAATGGGCGACTCGCTATCCGACCATGGACCATGCCCGGGTCGACGGCGCGTTGTGTTCCACGCGCGCCTCAAAGAGTGTCAGCATAGTGACGGGGCCTGTAGGGGGCCAAAGCCTGCTGGGGTCGCGGGACTAACGGATTACCGTGCCCCCGGTACGTAAAGGGCTATTGAAGGACACCGTGGATTTTAGTCAGTACAAGTCTGACAGTCCCTCCCGCCCTGCCCTGGGTTCATTTGATTCATTCTCATTCCTCATTTGATGATTTTACCACGATAAAAAAAAAAGATCCTTTATTGAGCCAATTGCCTAATCCGCCTGTCACTTGCTAAAAAAAGAAGAAAACGGTATTTTTTAATTGAAACTTTATCGGAATTAAAGTCACTTACGCTCGGGGATCTGGGAGATGGCCGGAAATTAACTACGAGTAGAAACAATACGGTCCTATTAGATGACAACCCGTCCTGCCCAGAGTGGAAAGACTCATTTGATGATTTTGGCACGGAAAAAATAAACTAGGACTTCTAAAGGTACCTATTTACAACCTGTTTGTAATATTTCGGATAATGTGATAACGGAAGTTGATAATCATTATCATACATTCTTTTTTTTATTTCTAGAATGAGTAGACAAGAGTTTATTCTGACTCATTGTTGAACAAATATTGCTTGCTATTGTGTCATTAAGTTTTAATGTTATGAAAACTAAGAAAAACTCTGACCCTTACATTTATTAGTTAAAACTGTAGATAATTTGTAGAGTTTCCGATAGATAGTCCAGTCAAATTAGTCCTTAAAATAGAGGTAAGGTTACAATAATTCCCATAGAGCTGAAAATTGGTATGAATGTTCAGAATACCATTATAAATGAATTGTGAAAAGTCCCCATCAATCCCCCTTGTGCAAACATTTTTATTGATGGTGAAAGTTTGCAAAAATAGGTTTTTCGCGTTTTTCAGCTAAACGGTGAGTTTTACAGCAAAAATAGTTCAGACAAAAATTGTAGATCATACGATTCTCTACAAAAAATATATCTACACTTTTTTTCATAAGTATTGCCATTTCCGTGATACAGCGGTTGAAAGAATTGAAAAAAAATATTTTATTCGTAATGTGCACGTTAATGTACTTTTATATACATTTTTGAACCGTTATATGAGTAAATACATGAGTCCCTATGTCTTATTATTTGATTTTGAAATACATGAGTCCCTATGTCTTATTTTGGCCATAGAGTGACTGCAGTATTTGATGGTTACACCGATTGTAAAAAAAATATCAAAGCCGCAGAACAACGACGTCGAGCTACAACAACATCTTCATCTTCTGATGTTATTTTTGATGAATTTATGACAGTTACAAGCAAACAAAAATTTCTTGCAAATACCCACAACAAGTCTCGGTTTATTTTAATGTTAAAAGAAAATTTTACTACTGAAAATATTCTTGTAAAACAAGCTGAAAATGATGCTGATGTTCTGATCATTGAAACAGCAATAGAACAATTCAACTCAACAAATACAACTATTGTTGTTGGTGAAGATATCGATTTATTAGTATTACTTACTGCTCGAACTCCAACAGAAAAAAATATTTATTTTTTTAAACCGAGAAAGACACAGCAGCAATCGGAAATTTCATCAAAAAGTCTCTGTGCTTTCCCAAAATGCCAAAATCATATACTTTTTCTACACGCAATAACTGGCTGCGATACAACATCAGCATTTTTCAAGAGGGGCAAAACAACGGTTTTGAAATTGTTCGAGAAACAAAATTTAATTAATTGTGCTGAAGTTTTTAAAGATAGTAACTCTACTCCAGAAGTTATAATCACTAATGGAATTCGCTTTCTTCTTTCTATGTACGGAGCTCCAAAAAAAATTACCTGCTTGGATAAGCTCCGATACTTATCTTTTGCAAAAAAAACTTATAATAAAAAACAAATGCAAGTGGCTTGGTAATAAAATGGATCCAGAAGACTGGGGTTGGAAGTTAGTTGACAATGCATTGGAACCAATTCATACGTTACTCCCACCTGCACCAGAAAAACTCCTTAACACCATCTTTTGCAATTGCAAAAAAGGTTGCAATGCTAAATGCGGCTGTAAAAAGGTTGGACTGTTTTGTTCTTTAGCATGCACCAATTGTCAAGGACAGTCGTGCTCCAATGTTGAATCGATACTAGATGAGGATAATTACGATATCAGTGATGAGACATATGATGCATCACTTTTAGAACATATTTGTATCCAGCAGGAAGATGAGGAAAAAGAAGATGAAGAAAAAGAAGAAGAAGAAAACGAAGACAATATACTAGAAGTTCCATTGGATTATTATGAATCCGATGAATAATTTTTCCAAATAGTTTTTTCATTTATATATAAATATTTTTTACAAATACTCCATTTGCATTCAATAGGATCATAATAGATCGTGGAATAGGCCTACCGGGGAAACCACGTTAAAAAAAAGCGCCAAGCACACTACCTCTTAGGTGGTGTGGAAACGTGTGCATATTACGAATAAAATATTTTTTTCAACCGCTATATCACGGAAATGGCAATACTTATGAAAAAAGTGTAAATACATTTTTTGTAGAGAATCGGATGATCTACAATTTTTTTCTGAACTATTTTTGCTGTAAAACTCACCGTTTAGCTGAAAAACGCGAAAAACCTATTTTTGCAAACTTTCACCATCAATAAAAATGTTTGCACAAGGGGGATTGATGGGGACTTTTCACAATTCATTTATAATGGTATTCTGAACATTCATACCAATTTTCAGCTCTATGGGAATTATTGTAACCTTCAAAGTCTTATTTGACTGGACTAAGACCTTGGGAGAATTAACGTCCTACCACAACAAGTTGAACATCGATTGAACATTTGTTTAAAAAAACTATCAACTGCAGAACGGCATTTGACGTTGATATAAGGATCATTTTGCAGTTACACTTTATTTAGACAAGTTTTCGACAGATTTTTAATTTTTTGTAGCAAGATGGTTTATGTTTTAACCTACTTCAAGTCTGAAACACCTTACTGCAATTTGATATTTATCCGAAAAACTATTTATGAACAAAAATCATCCACTGGCAAAATCTATGGTCATCCACAATCAACAAATGAACCGAAACAATACAAAGTAAAAAAAAACTGCGTACAATATTATCTCCTACCATTATTCTTTGAATATAACTTAACATAACAATGCCAAAGTAAGTAATAACTTAAAAATAAATCGTCTTATGTCTATCAATCGCAGCGGTTGGTCGGCGACTGCATTTTAGATAACCTCGTCTTATCATAGAATACTTGTTTACTTAACACTTTAATGTTAACCGTCGGTATGATCGACCATGTTGAATTTTTCTTGTGGTGATAGGTGACGTCACGGAGAAGTGGTGCAATGATTTTCTTTTTGTTTTATGGAAGTAATACCAGGATAAATTTCAATTAGGTATAGGATTTTTTTTTTAATATTCCATTTTTTGTTTGCTTAATCAGCGATCGGTCTGTCTTTGACATAAACATTAAACACCAACTTTGCCATTTGATGCTAGTTACGTACGCTTTTTGGCCAACTTTGGGAGATACCTACGAGTATGTCCAACAGTAGCTCTGTCACAACTGAATGAAATTATTTTTTGTAAATTAGTTAATTTCCATTAAACGTTGTGTTTACGACAGGAATAGTTTAAAAATATTTTCGGAGAAGTGTTTCACTTAACGTCTGTAAAAATTATGGCTGAAAATTGGCTTTGCGGGTCACGATCGGCTGAAATTTGAGCCCCTGAAAGCTTTTCAATTGCCTGAACGAAAATGTATAAAAACGGGCTCAAAATCTTTCTCTTTTTATTACTAAGGCTTTCTTTTTTGTTGATCTTCGAAAATTGGAGGATTATCATAACCTAATTTTTAATCGAGTTGTTTTTGTTTCACAAATCCTTAAAGTAGAAGTCGATTTGAGGCACATCTTAACCACGTTCAAGAGTTATCAGTATCATTATTGTTACAGAATAATTATATTAAAATAACAGCCGTAAAACGCCGTTTAAATGTGTGCTAATCGCGTTCAATTTAGAATAAGACGCCCCAAATACTTCTGTTTTGTTCTATTTAACACAGTTATCGTTCATCTATTTGGCTCAACGTTGAACTCCGAGGAGGTTACACAGTTGATTACGTTAAACGAAGTTATACAGAGCTATTTCAGTGGTTGATGGATAATCAATAGTCGTACATTTTTAATTCCAGTGCCATTGCCCTCGAACGACTCACATACACATTGCAACTTTGATTTATTTATGTTGAACTTACAACTTGACACTTTGGTCTGGTATTTAGAACGTATGTACGTTATGTCGAGCAAAGGGCGTATATCCACGCAGTTTTATTTTGCTCAACTCCAAGTCTCATTCCACGATTACGTATGCAATACGAAAATTTCGTTTTATTGGCTCCCGTCCAAAACGTTGCGTTTTGCTTTGATTTCTGTAACTATTTATACGACTGTTCATGCTGTTATCGTGTGATATCTACGTGTTGTTTACTTGACGTATGTGTTGATTGTAAGTTTTATATGAATATTTTTCTTATTTTTCAAATGATTTTAGATAATTTAGGATCGGGCAACTAGACAACTTATACGAAATAGCATTGCAGTTTAAACTAAATATTAAATCAGCAAAGTCAATTTAATTGGCAATAGGTCAATCAAACAATAATATCAATTACTTAATTAAGGTTAATTACCTTTTTTATTTTTATTAAAAACTTAATTAAACCTCTGGGTCTTTTGTACCGGTGTGCGCGCCACACGGTCAAATAAACAATGGTATTGTGACAGTGTTGGGGCGCGCTATCGCATTTTCCGGAGGCTGGCGAAGCTTGCGGCGGGCGGCAGTGCGGCCGGCGCGCGCGCACCGAAAGCATGTGCCCCGCGCCAACTGTGCGATGTACATAGAACCGGCCGCGTTTCGCGCACCCAGCGCGGAGTCCCTCGCCGTCTCCGACCCCTCGACTATCTGGACGCAGTGCTTACCCTCACCCTTATTCGCAGGCAAGAAAGCACCCCTCAAAACATTCGAGGAGATCCAGCCCCTCATCCAGCAAGGCCGCAAGCGCGAGCTTAAGCTACTCATCAGAGAGAACTCCTGGCCAATCAACAGCCCCGTGCGCGCGTCGCTCTGGCCCGCGCTCTGCAGGCAACATCAACATGGAAAGTCTATGCTCGATGGATTCTACTGGGACATGGTTACACAGGTCAGTGCTCTTTCAAATTACGCAACGCGACAGCGATAGGTTTTTTTCCAAGGTGTGCGACCAACTTCACTAACTTGTTTCGAACATAAAGAAATTCGTTTTGAACTCGCAAGGTAACGTGCGCGGCGGGAGCGTTATCTCGCGAAGCCGGCAAGCGCTTAATATTTTCAAGGTCATGTCTATTTACTTTTCACAATACTCCCAAATGTTAGGTAGATATCGCGCCCCCAGATAAGAAGGTGACGTCTCCGTCAAGGTCTCGGAGTTTTCGGCGCGTTTTTATTCAAGTGCTCTCTTTAGATTTAGCAACAAGTGACGAGTGTATCAGTGATCGCTTTGATATTCAAGTCAGGTGGTTGTGTGTTGACCACAAAACGCACTCACACAGGCGCAAGTTGTCCTTGTAACTGAATGTACGTGAAGTTGTCAACAAAAAGTCAATCTTGCCGTTGAAGCCCTGTATTACATAGAATCATGTGGTATGGCACGTATACGTCTATTTAGTTGAAATTTGTTCAAGCGGTAGGCTTGTCTGTCTGCGCGCGGATCCTTGTGTACGACATCAGCGTGCGCGTGCGCATCCTCGCGTCACAATAGGAGCTCTCGCGCATCTTAATTAGCCGCCGGCGGCCCAACAATGGCAGACTAATTATACGACAGGTGGCTGTAGCTAATAAATACAAGTACCGTGAATTTATGAGTTTATTGTTTTTAACTTGTTGTTGCTACATTTATTAAGTGTTGTTGATGTAAAGTTTTTTAAAACTAAAGTAGAAAAACAAACATGTCTTTATATTTACAAAATTTTTGGGGTATATTTTGTGTACGAAATGCATAACAACAGCATCATTAATATGCACGTAAGAGATTGGCACGGCATCAAGTCAGCTCGCTCACCTTCGTCGCTGCGCACGCGTCGCCCCCCACTTGCATACATGCGCTCGAGCATGTGGGTGTGTTTTATGACTGCATTGTAAGAGCTTTCCAGCTTGTATACGAGTGCTTTTTAGTTTATGATTGAGTAGATTTAGCTACTTATTTGGATTGGTTACGCAATAATTCCAATCTTCCCCGGAGAGACACAGTGGGGATTTTTCACTATCATTTTGAACGCATTTGGTGGCACAGAGTGAAATAAAGCCTTATTAAGCCTTAACATATTATAGTATGTTTCGACTCTTTCCTTTTATTATGGACAAATTATAAATCAATATTCACTAGCATTAATATCAGTTTTCCTGCAAATGATACACAATAATGCCCTTTGTATTAATTTCTCTAACATTAATTTAGTTTTTTTTTCAAGTTATAATATCCGAAGCTAAACAACCATAAATGGTATTGTAATGATTATCTAATTACATATTTATTGATCATACCATTAATGATACGAACACAATTTCTCATTGTACTAATTTTAAATTTCATTTACTCTGGAAAACACAAACGAATGGAATATAATAAGTTAATAAGCTCCCATAAAGAAGAACGAAATGTAAATGTTAACATAGAACATGGTTAGAGCGTATCCATAGATAAATCCACACTCTTTTGCAGCATTCATTAGAGATAATTCTAAAGCCAGCAACAAAAAAAATGCTGGCAATGCGCTTCTTGCCGAGACATGAATCTTCTGGAATATTTCGTATGGTCTCTTTCGTATACCCTATTAAGATCTTGTTATTCCGACTTCTAACGAAGACAAGTTTGTAGTAAAATACAGTATTGGCATCCTTCTGTTCAATCATTTCCGTTGGTAACATTTATATCCACTGCCTCATTCATATTTGATAGATCTCAAGTCATCAGTAAATTATCAATGAAATTCCAAAAACGACGCGTGCTCAACTTGGAAAACAGCCACATATTTATCTTACTACTTTCATGTCCCAATATTATATTGCTTCTAAATTGACACTACCGGCTAACTTCCAAGAAAACATAATGTTTGTAATATCAGCACAATTTCTCTGAATTCTCTATTGTTGCCAAACATTGACCCAATTTATTCCTGTGACCAATGTTTACTTGCATTGGATGGAACTGTTTCGATGATGTTAATTGGGATGAGTCACAGGGACATCCATTTGCCATCCAAGGTAGCAAGCCAAGAGTTCCGGTTTTCTCAGAAACGGGGGAGGCATACCATGTCGAACATCTTAGTGTTTTGTTGTTTATTTGGCAAGAGTTACGGTGTTCGGTAGTAATGATAACAAAATTTCTGCTCGTATTGGTTGTTCATATAATTAACATTCTATTTCATTTACGCTTGTTGCCTTTAACATCGCTTCATCTTCTTTTTAGTCTCTTTGCCATCGTCCTCCTAAAAATATAATTTCTCGTCACGAAGTAATTACTTCTGATCACGATGATTTAGGCTCATATTCATCATTATGATTCACTGGGAAGTCCACGTGCCATCCAAGGTAGCATGCCAAGTGTTCCGGTTTCCACAGAAAGGGTGATGAATAAATGCATTGCATGTCGAACATCTTTGTGTTTTGTTGTTTATTTGGCAGGAGTTCGAATGTTTGTTTGTAATGATTGGAAAATTTCTGGACGTTGGGATTGTTTATCTAACGCCGGCCATACACGGTCAAATTTGCAACAAGCTGGAAGCGGCGTGTAGTAAACTTTGCAGTGCACGGCTATTAGAAGTAGACATGTCATGCTCACTGATAGACATACCGCACGCCGCTTCCAGTGCGCTTTAAATTTGACGGTTAACTGGTTTCCACTTGTGCTCATTGCTTTTTACACCGCTTCATCATCACCTTGGCTAGCATCTTTTACATCGCCCTCTTCAAATTCCACGTCAATAATTAGGCATTTTTGTTCATCTTCACGTCACTTTAGGTTCATATCGTTTAAGTAAACAGTATGAGTCACTGGGACGTCCACGTGCCAACCAAGGTATCAAGCCAAGTGTTCCGGATTTCTTAGAAACGGGGATGGCATTCCATTCCGAACGTCTTACTATGTGTATTGTTGTTATCATTGATATATTTGGCAGGATTTCTAGTGTTTGGTTATAATGAAAGGAAAATTTCTGTCCGCTTAGGTTGCTCATCTAAGTTAGGATGGATATCATTACATTTCACTGCGCCCTCTCCTCTTTTTGTTTTATAGACATCTTCCCCTTCACATTTCATTATCTTGTGATAGAATACGATTAGAAATATCTAACATTTATTTCTGATAAACATTATCACTTTTCGGCTCATGTTGTAAATAATGGGACATTGAGATGTTTTGTCGTTATCTCCTACAATGTTGTTCTTTGGCAGAAGTTCCAGACTTTGTTTTTTCATCACAGGAAAATTTTTGAGCGTTGTATTTTTTCCAAGCTAACTTAGGTTGGATATCGTCTGTGCTCTTTGAATTTTACATCGCATCCCTTCGTTCCTCCTTTGATAGTCTCCTCTTTATCGCCCTTCGTCAATTCCTTAATCTACCTCTTCCATAATCTTTTAAATTTTATGATACCAATAGATCTTCCACGTTGTTACCAAGGCATGAATCCAAGTTTTCCTGTTTCCGAACGAAAGACAATCTTGGTACATGTTTTATCCTATTTGGCACTGGTTTAGTAGTTAATGTTACGGCATCATTCATGTCTGCGGAAATGCAGATATGTTTTGTGTATATTTTCGTGTGACTTAACATTTATTGGTTCTTCTCATCTTCCGGATTTAAACAAAACCGTGCTATAACCACTTGAAAACCTCAAAACGTTAACAAGATAAAATTACCATCACAATATTGATCCGTTACCGCATTGATAAGTTTTGATATCTTTATTTAAGCCAAATATATTTTCCTAGACTCCGAATTGAACGAATGACTCATAAAATCATCCATACAATTCACAAAAGGAAATCTATTGCAAAATAGACATTGTATTGTTGAATTGTCTGATACGTCTGCGGTTACAGTACTGTTAACCCTGTGTCCTCTTGACCGCAGATCGAAAAGTCGCACCCGTCACGAAATGCACCTCTCAGGTTGACGTACAGCACTGCCAAATACGCGTTCTGTATGTTATTAATGCATCACTCATAGAATTATGAGGTAAAACAATTTTGTTAAATTCTATTAAGAAATGTTTTTGCACTGCCAGGAAAATAGAGACGATGATGTTGACAGCTATATTATGTTTAATGAACTCCACATTTCTGTGACAGAGCTGTTACAAAAAGGACGAAATGTAATTAGGCATTACGCCACCGTAGCTCTAATGTGTGCTAGTGTTTAGGTATCCGTGAAATTTTCACTCGAGGGCAGTTCGCAGGAACTCGTCATGTGAACTCTGGTGCAGTGCCAACGACATACGCGCCTTGACCTCGCAATCCGTCACACGCTGTCAGTCACCGATAACGGTGGATTTACAACGATATCGCCATCCGTCAGAGTATACGTGCGAGTGGGATGGAGAAAGCCGACGAAAGTATCCGAATGCCTTGCTTCGTGGTCTTCATGACCTAGACATTACGACTTGATGTGACTATCTGATTGTAAACGCGAGATATTTATGGACTTGATGAATAGATGGGCAGAGAAATTCTATAGTTGCTCTACCACAATATATTATTTCTCCATAATATTATTTTCTCTTGTTAAAAATTCGAGAGACCGGGTGACCACCGACCTGCTAATTTGTTAAAAGACTTCTTTGTTAAATTTTCGCGGTTTGATGACTTTGTGCTTTTGTTTTGAACCCTGGGGCTTTACTAAGATTTATTGCGCTGTCTAGCAACAGAGCCCTCTAAATACAAACGCTACTCAGACGTCTCGTGTCAACCCGTAATCTCATTACGAACCAAATCCGATTATTACGGACGAAAGTCTGACGACCCGCACTCCCGCAATTTTAAATTAAAATACGATTCTAATTAAATCTCAGAGGATAGAGGCTTTACATATTTTGTCAAATAGAAGCGTGTATTTATTTAAGCAAACAACTAAAGAGGATCATCCCTTATTTTTTAAAATCAGTTTACCATAATGAGAAAATAAGATTAACTATTCCATAAAACCATTTTTGAACCTGTATTAATTTTCTATTTCTCAATAACATTTTATGATAACTAAATGTCGGATTAAAGTATGTAATTAATATCAATTTGTATCAGTGCAATATTAAATGGAATTACTTGATATGCCCAATTGCTGAGTAATTAGGAGGGCTGTAATCAAATCTGCGGGAGTTTTAATCAATGTCAATGAGTAAGGAAGACGTCACGTGACGCGTATTTATGCGCTGTGTCACTGTGTGGTTTTATACGTGCGCGTGAGCAGTGAAACGCCTGATTAATAATCGCTGATAACGAGAGAGGCGTGTCGAAACTACGAGTTTTATTTTCATCGTAGTGTTTATGCCGCTTTGAGCTCTCTAGTTTTCTTTAGTGCTGTTGTAAACTCCCTTATCCTCATCGTTCATGAAAACAGATTATTATCAACTATTTGATGGCTTTTGCTTTCATCAACAGTCATAAATGTTATAATAAAAATAATTACTGTTTTTACTGTTTTATTTATTACTGTTTTAAATTATTGTTTCTGCAAAGTTTGTCGTTAAATCGCCCCATTTTGATTTACTGTCACTTAAAATCATTTCGTACCGATAATTGATATACTTACATAGGTAAACCTGCGCGCGCGATGGCAGAGAGCCAAGTCTTAAAATAGACAAGCACCATTTTGTTTTCTCACCTTCTGCTACTTGCATTGTGGTCACGTGAGTAGAACATCAATATATTATTTTACTTTATATATAACTGATGTATTTTCAATCCGAGCGCATGATTAAGAGAACAATGACTTGAAAAAAAAATGCGAGACAAGAATACATAAGTAGACTTACGGATGTCTCCATGCAAAAAGAGGAAACCTGTTACGCAGAACTAATTTGGAGTAAGAAAAACAAAGCCTGTTGAAAGAAAGATAACATACAAGCTTGAATAAAAAACGGCACCAAAAACATGTGAAAACAACTTGCATTACACGCTCGAGGGAGCATGTCCTTGTGATCGAGTCAGCTGATCTGACCGACGAACCAGAGAATATTACTGGTTATGACTAAGTCGAACAGCGGCCAGTGCGACCACAGGAAGTACACAAAGATACGGACAGACAGACAGAATCTATTTCCTGCACTTACAAGAGTTCGCACGCACTCCTCGACCTTGGACAGTTATCGAGTTAATTCTCTCATCTAGTTGACCACAAATCGTACTTAAAACGATGATAGAATTATTGATTTGCACAACAACCATTGTTTTGATGTTAACGCAAAAAAACAGGTTTATTTGCATATGGAATTTATGGCTGCGCCTGAAATAGAAGTTGCAGTAGTCAGAGCAGAAAATGTTGGGTAACTATGTGAAGTACTAATTTAATAACTGCGTCCGAAACGTGCGGAGATGAAAATATAGAGGAAAACAAAATATAGGTTGCGATAATATTGACGCGAGGGGAAATAGTTGAGTGGAATAGCGATGAATGAATGAAAATGTGAATAGTTCACGCTTGGCGGCATGTGTGGATACGGATTGAAGCAATATACGGCGATTAGATAACTTTTATTAAAGATTAATCTGTGTAGAAACGGCAAACGGATAACTTATCCCGAGGCTCTTTATTCCAGTAAATACGTATTTGAGCAAGTGCTTTATCTTCCTTCTTTATAGCTTATTTAACCAAATCTCTTCGTCGTCTTTAACTCCTTCATTAAATTTGCTTGAAAAAAATGTTAAGCACCATAAAAGTCTTGCGATTGCCAAAACCGGTTTTCAGTTTTGTAATTCTTGCATTCATAATGTCCGTTTCTGGGTTGGAAAGGAAATGTCTGAGGTATTTAATCGGCACGCCTAACAAGTACCTCTACTCACTAGTGCATGCTCAAAGTGCCACATCGATCGTAGAATTATTCGAATGCGCCAAACCACAGCACTTGCGGTTCCGTCCGTCTAATCGAGTTTGCGCAATTGCTACCAATTAACGCTGCACCTCACATGGGTATTGAGTAATTGTTTGGTTCCAACGGAACGATAATTGCTTTTACATCTTCTCTATTGTAGTTATCATTATTATCGTCGGCTTCTTTCTCTTGAACAATCTTTAATATCTCTTTTGTCGGATCTGATAATTGCTTTTCAATCTACCAGTTCTTTGTTGTCTTTCAATTCTACGTTTTTTTCTGTATCAAACCTTGAGTTTCTGACTTACAACGGAAATTAGACTGTTCACCAGGCCTGGCTCACTCCGCGGTGTAGGTATAAAACTGCAAGTATTAGCGGGGGCCACTTCGTAGTGGCTATTTAGTCGGTTGCCGCGCTTCGCCCACTACGCACGCGCTTACTTAAATAATATTTAAGTTTGGTGTTTGGTTGTATTTACGCATAAGTTTAAATATATATATATATATGATGAAGAAAAGAAAATACTGCATAAAGATTGGTTGTTTAAATAATGACAGTGATAGGAGCCTCACGTTTCACACACTACCGCGTGATTTCGAAAGGTAAGGAAAAAGTGAATATTTATCTATGTAGTACATATTTAATAATGATCAAAAAACTATCTACCTGCTTGTGGTGTGCTTATTAATGTCATTCAAGTACCGGCTAGTAATCATGATCAGTATGATTAGGTAGGTTACAAATTTGGCCTACAAGACGACCAAGATAAATAAAATAGACGAATATCAAACCTGACATCACTCTCACTCACCTAAGCTGAATACGTAGGTAGGTCGAATTATGTTCGGTAGAAAGTAGGAAGATGTTTACGTTATTGTTTAGACACGTTCAAACTCATAAATGGCTACACTACGCATTCAAGGTCAGCGATCGTATTTCTCTTCGCGACTTTTTTACCTACTTACCTACAAAGACACGCAACACGGGGCCTGTGACAATGAAATGAATGAAATGATAAGGACTAGTTACCTATTTTGCCGTAAACGATAACAATCGATCTTTAAAGTTATGACTACAACTTGGCCAGAACGGATTGAAACGGAACTAATCTTTTTGTTTCTGACGTTTTAAAATCTTTGATTTGATGTAAACAAAGACCGCAAGTTTGTTAGATTTATTATTGTGCCACAAAACTAACGTAATAAGAGAAAAAAAAAAAAACAAATTTTATCAATTCAAATTCGACCTAACTGCGTCATAATAACGAATTAAATTTTTATTTTTAAATTTTAAAATCTCTTAAATACATATTTTATATTATAAACGTGTTTTAGTCATTGTAAGGCGACTAAAAAGTCACGGTGTATACAGGGTGTCCCAAAACTCAACGTCAAGCCGAAACGGGGTGACAGGATTGATCATAACCATCACGAGAAAAATCTGAAAAAAAATCTATCCCATGCAGTTTGTAAATTATGGGCATTTTAAGAAAAACCTAGAAATTTGATCAAACTGTACCATTTTTCGGTTATTGTGGTTATTCTTTTTTATTTTTGTTCATTTGAACTTTGGAAACGTAATCCTAAATAACATTTCTAGAATCCCAATAAAAAATAATGACACAATTGCCTCAAGTTTCCGAGAATTGAGACTATTTGTTAAACTACGAATTTAAAATTTTCAAGATTCGTCGACTTTGACAGGCCCTCCTATAAAAAAAATGTACTAGAGTGCCTTGGCAAGTGGCATTAAAAGTTGGCGCATTTAATCAGAATTCTAAAATGGTACAATACTTGTTAGTTCCATACAATAGAAAAGAGTAAAAAAATTAAAACCTCAAGTAACCCGATTTTTGCTATCACATTTTACTCAGTTAAAATGTTTTTAATTCGCACAAGCTCTAGGTAGGTTCTTAATTTTAAGACAAAATGATGAGAGAGATGGATAATGGGTATGGGTACGCATTTCGCAGTGCAAGTAAGAGATTTCCTTGACCAGGAATATCCGGGAAGGTGGATTGGACGTTCAGGCACTATCTTGTGGCCCGCCCGTTCACCAGATTTAAATCCCCTGGATTTTTTCTATTGGGGAGTTCTCAAAGAAAAAGTTTACTCAAAGCCCATTGATCACGTAGCCGACCTACGTGAACGCATTTCTCAAGCAGCTGAGGCGATCAACTCTCGAAGATATGCCCGACTTATAAGTAGATCTTTTTTAAGAAGATGTAGGGCTTGTATTGAGGCTGATGGTAAACAATTTGAACATTTATTGTAATAAAAATGTTTTTTCTCTATCTGACTTTTAGTCCAACAAACCTAATTATTTTACTAACTTTTTTTCACTTTGGTAAAAGTGGCGTCACTATCTGTCTCGCTCACTCATGACAAACATACCCATTATCCATCTCTCTCATCATTCTGTCTTAAAATTAAGAACCTACCTACAGCTTGTGCGAATTAAAAACATTTTAACTGAGTAAAATGTGATAGCAAAAATCGGGTTACTTGAGGTTTTAATTTTTTTACTCTTTTCTATTGTATGGAACTAACAAGTATTGTACCATTTTAGAATTCTGATTAAATGCGCCAACTTTTAATGCCACTTGCCAAGGCACTCTAGTACATTTTTTTTATAGGAGGGCCTGTCAAAGTCGACGAATCTAGAAAATTTTAAATTCGTAGTTTAACAAATAGTCTCAATTCTCGGAAACTTGAGGCAATTGTGTCATTATTTTTTATTGGGATTCTAGAAATGTTATTTAGGATTACGTTTCCAAAGTTCAAATGAACAAAAATAAAAAAGAATAACCACAATAACCGAAAAATGGTACAGTTTGATCACATTTCTAGGTTTTTCTTAAAATGCCCATAATTTTCAAACTGCACGGGATAGATTTTTTTTCAGATTTTTCTCGTGATGGTTATGATCAATCCTGTCACCCCGTTTCGGCTTGACGTTGAGTTTTGGGACACCCTGTATATTATTCCTCACGTAAGGTGCCGTAGGTACCTACTGTTAACATTCTGTGCTACCAATCTATATGAATAAGAAGTAATCGATGACGAAACAGAAAAAGATATAGGCTGATGATAAAAACAAAATTCCTTGAGCATAAGGAGGTAATGAGGAGTGATATATATTTATGTTAATTAATAATGTAATTAAACAATGCATAAAATACGTATTCCTACCTAACTGTGCCCAAACTCGCGAGTCGCAACCCTATTGAGCTTGACCGACAGTAACCTTTTAATGTCGTTGGCGTCAGATAAACTAAAATGAACTCTCGCGCGTCACTATTCAGTTCATTTTTGCTTGCGCACGGGAAGTTTAGGCTATTATAAAAGTAGGTAGTTGATGCGGTTGCAAGTAAAAATAGACTCTATTCTTTCGTGCATAGATTTTACATTTGTTTGTTTTCTTTTTGGGAGTAACAATTCTGTACCTTTAGGTACTATTATATATTCTGTGTGTTCACCAAAAGATGGAAATTCGGCCTCGTGTTATCTCCTTGTTATTTGGTCTCATTAAGTAAATAGATCTGTTTGCGTAATGGATAACAATGTTTTCCCTTTGCTCTATCTGATAAATTGGCTTACTGAACACGAAACTCGAGAGGTAATGTTTTGCTCCAAAATCGTAGTCGATAAAATACGTGAGATTTGGTTTCTCGATTTACTTGTAGCTTTGTGACAGTGATTAATTAGTAAGACTAATGATAAATTGGCTTCAAATTAGGAACGACCTTGTTCAGAAACTGGTAGAGCAGAAAAGTCCTATAATGGAGACCGCGTAGTAAGCTTTGCGTGTAACACCCTTCAACTTTATCAAGGTTTCTAGGACAGTCTTTGTGCGAGGCGCGTTGAAGCGTGTGATGTAGCAGCTGTGGTCTTGCATATGTAGATTCTTATAGATTGAAGTAACTGAAATTGAATGTCTAACACGGTTCTAATTCGAAATGAAGCTCATATTTTAAATAGAGCAGAGCATGGAAAGATGTCATTAACACCTAAATCAGTACCGAAATTGAGTCATTTGACTCGAGTGACACGTCAAACTTCCAGAATGGAGGCTCATTATAACCGTTACAGCAATTTAAAATCCATTACTCTTTAACGCCGGGCGCTAATTAAATTAAATTTAAATTATATTGTCAACCGCAGCAGTTTTAAATCTTAATTGAATGAAGAATCCTGGTCCAGTGGTTTTCAAATTTTATCTAACAAGGAAATTGGACAACTATTGTGGTTACTCCGAGAGAAGTTAACGTGTTATGCTAAAGACCTATATTCATTAATAAATAGATGGATCGAACGAACAGAGAACGTTAGACTGTGCAGTTTATTTCTATAAAATACTGATATTCAGCTGCAGCCGGTTAGACTGGAAACCGATTCCAACATAGTTGGGAAAAGGTTTCTTGGAAGATGAATTGATCAAACACGAGAGTAACCGTTTCTGAAGACATTGAATATAGACATGAATATTAGGAGATAATAATATTTAACCGCCTTCAAAACATTGTTTATTCAAACACAAGTTGCCTTTAGGGTTTAATTTGTGTCTGAAAACAAGTTACATAATTGAAATTCGCTGATAAGGAAAATCTCATCACACGGGTATTGTTTGTTAGAAAGATAATCAAAACAACAAAGATATATAATTTTAAATAGCATACACAAAATTAAACAACCGATTTAAATGTGAAAACACTGCAATACCTTATCATTGCGAAACACAATTTTTTGTATAAGTAAGACTTCATTAGGGAATCCCCACATTATAGAATGTGAAATCAACAAGAAAAGCAAAAAAAACCTTTACAAACAGATATTTACGACAATAAAAACTGTCTAGGTGTACCCTAAAAACAGAAAACGACAGCTGTGAATCAGCCCACGCTAAGTGAAAAATTTCGATGCAAAAACGGACTGTCTCGCATAGAAACTAAATATTTCATCAACTTTCATTTCATATTTCGCTAACGGTGCTGTACAGAAAACTGAACTAGTTCTACCTGTCAGCATGATAAATGATACTAAATATCTAAATACGCAAGCAGAAATGCAATACGCTGTCGTGGATAATTCTAGAGTCATAACTGCCCTAACTCAATTGCATTTTTCTGAGGCACGTTTGAAACCTTATCGCCTTCAATGTTACAGAGTTATATTTGCGGCGCATGCGCATTAAAACTGCATACTTAAATAGTAATGTTGACTTCATTATGTAAATAAAGTATGTGTAATTTGTTTTTGTAAAAGGCTAGATTAATTACCTACTGCGCAAATACGAGGTATGGAATTTACTTTGTGTGGTTTATCTGCGGTTAAATTTGGTCAAGTGTTGAGTAAGATGATGAATAATCAATATTTATTAATATTTGTGGATTTATGATGTGATCGTAATGGAAGCTTGGGGTCGGAAAGCTGAATGTGAAGAAGTAGAATTTACTATTGTAAGAAAAGGTCCTCGTTAACATCTGAACCGAAAACACTGTATACATTGCTGAAAATGATGAATCTACACTGTTATGTATGTTTTGACTACAAAGAAGTAAGTCATTATCAGTAGGTACTATAATACAACTCAAATCAAGGATTTTACAATCAATAAATCATGATTTGTCATAAATATTTATGTATTAACAATGATAGGTCATTCATAACACTTATAACAGTTTGTACAGATGAATAGAATTGATTTAATTGCATGAATCAATTTCTCAGATCGCAGATCACGAAAATAATGGTTAGAGTAAAATCTGGGAAATTAAATCGTAAATCAACTCACGAAAAGCAAAGCATTGAACAAAGATATAGGCCAGGTAATTATTGATGGTCCGACTAGTAATCATATTAGAACAATGCATAACACAGCTAATGACTCAACAATTACAGACCGAGTAAAAACCCTAGGCTATCTTTGAACCCACAGTAATTAATCACAAGAGATACTAGACTCGTAAATCTTAGAATATCTTACCAAGAAACGTGAACAATAACACGTAAATATACAAAATATGTTGTGATAACTAACGAACGGTTGAAATCGAACTTTGTTCGTATCATTGTATCATTATCGCCTGCAGTGACTGTCGCCAAGATGTTTACTGCTGTTTTAATTAATGAATTAATAGCATCGGCATCATATCGGGTCCCCGAACCCGATTGGGTCACTGTGTTTTGAATTTTATCATGAGTTATGCATTGCAGTCCCTTGTTATAGTCCTTATTGATAAAGCTAATTAAATGTTGATGTTAGTTAGGTTTTGCGTAATTTTCCTGTTCGGTTGCAGTCATGTTCGTCCATGTTATTATAATTATTGTCATCATCATTTTTTTCACTTGCCTTGCTATACCACAATTAGGTATGTGCCTCCCCCTTTGTGCCATGCTTCCCTGGTCGGTTTTCGTACTGCTTCTAATTTGCATTTGTTTTCTTGTATTGGATTTTTTGTTACTACACCTTATTTGGTTTCGGATATTCAACTTCCTTTTCCGATTGATTTACTTTATCCATCACTTGAATAACAATGAGTTTCTTTAACGTGTTCGAGTTGATTACAATGAACAACTGAATAAAGTTGAATGGAATTACTTTAGTCCGACAATTTAAACGAATAACTTAGGTATAGTTCGGGTTAGGTAAGTAGTGACGCAGGAGAAAGAAGAGGAGGGCATGGTAATGCAGGATGTTTATCGTCTTTAAGCTGTACTGTTTATTCAACCAAAACAAATAACCATACTCGAATTTTAGTAAAGAAAGATCTTTGTCATAATATTTATATGGCGATTGCTTCCACATTTTTTTTTTGTACGATTCAGTATGACTGAGTAAATAGTCTTCTCACACGTGATCCTTATTTATAGTCTCCTCCAGTTTTAAATTCTGCTCATCAAATACTCGAAATTTTATTAATGAAAGTCTTACGTATTACATGAGTTTAAAAACAATGCGTTTAAAATTAACACAAATATTTTGAGACGCGGAAACGTTTAGCAAACAAGGCACTAACAGGTGCACTAGCAACTTATTCTAATGCCATGTGTTTTGCAACAATCTCAGCACATTCACATCCGTGTCGGAGCTAATATTGCGCAATGGAGCCACACTCGTTTCCTATTTATTAGGTCGATCTATTTCAGTACGTTATCGTATGAACATGAACACTGCCAATATTTATATCATTTGCGAAGAGAGTTGGAATAACAAAGTTCTTTGTGGTATGAGAAACACAGACTTGTTAGTAGGATGTTTATTTGTTACTATCCTTATTCCTACCTTGCCTGTTTTCATCAAATCTCTAATCTTCTAAAATCCTCCTCTAAGAATAGTAATACAAGTTGGAATTTCATTAATTTCCTTTATCAAAATAATAGTTCCCGTTTTGTACAGTTTATTTAGTTTTCAACACCACTAAATCGAAGTTCACTTCAACTATCTTGTTTTACGTTCAGTTAGTTGCAAACTCGGTAAAATGTTAAGCACCCGCTGTGATCTGATTACAACAGTTTCCTCCAACCACACTGTTATTAGTTTCTCTTCAGAGCAATTTTGGTTAAGCTTTGCTCCCAAGTTCTTCGGTAGTTTCCCTTGCATGTTAAACGGTACAGTATACTTTGAGATTTTTATGATCATCAACGATTATTTCGTCAACAACAGCATTTGTCATTGAAAGGTTATCACAATTCACTTCAAAATCTTTCTCATGTCTCATCAAACTAAAAATACTTTGTAAGTCAAGATTGATGACCTACACGAATTGATAAAATATAAAAATATTTTTGCACTGACTACATTTATTCGAGCATCATTATATTCACTGATAACCCCGGGTCATTTGCTCCTATCACATTATCAATCAAACTAGGTACTGTAAACAGGCTTGACATGAGGTTATCAACTCAACACTGTTTACAGCCATTGCAAACTAGATACGGAAATTGTCTTCTTCTTATGACACATTCGAGCCTAATTGTCGTTATGTGATCTATCAAAATGGGCCAATGGAATTTGCCCACGCTGCCAGACTTGTGTTTGTGTATTCAGCCATTATCTTTAGAGTGCCACTCGTCTGATTTAAAATGTTTTGTATAATTATGATACGGTTGAGCATACGAAAGTGAAATACTCTTCTTCTTATCTTCCACATTTAAAACCTTGTCTGTTATTATTTCGGTAGCTTCGTTTTCATTTTTAATGATGTTTGCACTGCTTGCTTCCAAATAATCAAAACGTATAAAGACTGTTCGTGATATTGAAACGTCATGGCATCAGTGTATTCATAGCCGCTTCTTGTTCCAGATGTTACTTTTGTATTTATGCAAATCAATCTCTTCAACCCTAGTCCATTCATGTGTCATTTAGATGCCGGCGCGTTGCGTGAATGCTGTTCCAGTATCTTTGTTTCGTTGTACCTAGTTTATGGTTACGCTAGCAGCGCGTCTGTCTTATATCATTACATTTGTTTTTCTTGTAATTTGCTGTTATTACTTCAACTGTATTTTAAATTATAACACCGGCTTCTAAGTGTTTTAGTGTCGTATCTACTCGATGCTAATATCCCACCTCGTAGATAACAGGAGTGTTTTTCACAATCGACTTGTAGCCAAGAAAGATTTACAGTCGCTCACAGTACGATGGTAAAACACGGAGTTATTTCCGACGGAATCCGCCTTGTGAATTTGCTCCGCCGAAAATAGTATCATCGATCTTATTCGCGAGAGAGAGAATAACAGCGGCCGCGTATTTATTTATACAGCGGCATATAGGAAAACTTCTGCCTTATTCTCTGAGTTCATTTACATATTTATGCCACTGTGGTATGTCGGCGGGAGCCTTTTGCTGCCCCTTCAATTTATGTATGAATTTACTACCATTATATTGTCAGTTGTAAAGAATACTGAATCATGAATGGTCTCTTGATGTAATCATGTAATCCTAACAGAGCTGTAATCAAACCTCTTACACAAAGCGCATCAAATTTGCAATTTGGCTGATGTCGGTCCACTTTATTCAATTAAGCGTTGATTGTCAGTGGCAAGAGGTCGCGTCGGGTTGTGGCTGTACTAATTAGGGCCTTAACGCTTCGCCCACGCACGTGCCCATTGTCGCTCTTGTACCTATAATCCATGTCCACTTGTCCAGATACAATACACCTTATGATTTGTGTTGTAGCTAACAATCATCCAATTGTCTTCTCATTCATCTAAACCAATCGTTCTTGGAAAACTTAGTTCCATTTTGCTTATTACTTTGTTTTCTTCGTAAATCATCTTAGTAAGCTGCTATTAACAATATACTTAAGTGCAATTATCTATCATGAAGATGACATAAATCCAGATAGAATAGATATCAATTTTGAAAACAACACTTCATACTGTGCGTCAGATTGCTATGACTATATCAGTGAACTCGTTGAAAGCACTCAATAATTCATAACACTATTCATGTCAAACATCAAGGTTGAATGCAAATATGCATGTTCGAATAGGTAGATATACTGATAGATTTCGTTGGATTTGGTACATTCCTATGTAAGACCCGAATATCGGAGTGATGGGCCTCGACATACCACGTGCGGTTCGACCTCAATACCATCAACACATTGGCAATACAAACATTATGTTTATATTTACCTTCGTGTTATTATTGCATGCCAGCAAGTAAATGCCAAGAAACACTAGATTAATATAAGCTGCGATATCAGCAACCGCAACCAATTTATATACTGCGTTTCGTCATTGTCTAATTTCACCTCGTTCGAACGTCTCAATTGCCGTTATTTTACACGGTCCACGTAATTGACTCAAGATTGTATTTTTGCATTTGCATCAACTAACCATTGTGACTTCATACACTGCTATGTAATCACTTTCCGTGAAAATTATTGCTTGTAGCATTTTTCATATGCTTTATCCGGGAAATCACGTGCAATAAATGGTAGAACCTGTTTTGAGGCTTCGTTTATAAACAAAACAGGGCTGGAAACAGGTTTTGGCGCATTCGTTCTAAGCGCGTGGGCGGCCTTGACTGAGCGAAGGACGGCTGGCAGCGCGCGCGTTGTTCAGAGCGTGCGCGCGCGTTGGGGGCGTGGCACACACGCGAACCGCGTATGGATGATTACGGTTTTTTTCTTATACTAGTTTTTTTCTCTCTATAAGAGGAAACGTAAGCGTATGAAATTAATAGTACATTTCACAGCATTGTACATTAATTGATGCGATGCACAACAAAACGACAATAAAACTTAAATATGACAATGAAAATTATGCGGTCGAATCAAGTATTAGTAATAAAATAATGTCATTTTCAGGGAATTAAATTAAGTTTAACGTAACACAACTGATACGAAATACGCAAACAAATAGATTTAAATAAGTACTGTAGTGTAGACACAACAACGATTGAGACACGGCTGTTTTTTATTTACATACACTGCAGCCGCATTTCACCAGCATTTGTTTTCAACGGAAACTTTAATTTCATTATGGTGTTGAACATTTTCAACTGTGACGTGACTAACAGTTTAACCGACTAGTTCAGCGGGCAAAAAGTTGTGGACGGCAACGATATTCATTATTCAAGAACCCCGGACGTGGTGTACGCGACAGAAATATCAAATAGACCATTCATACGTTAGTAGAGTTGCCTTCGGGCTTTTCAGAAAACCCTATTGTGCAATTTTATAGCAAAAGTCGCGAAGAATTTTTCATATTCGCAATATGGAATCTGGACTCTCTACTGGATTGTGATCTGTGTCTTGCTTGATAGGTTCCGTTTAGTTTCTGGTGTTTGGTGCTGAACTGAAATGTATTGTATTTCTTAAGTTTATTTCCTTTCATTGTGAACTCCGTTTATGCAGCTTTTGATTTTAAATCGAATTATAGCGTTTTTTATAGTATAATTGAAATAATTTGTCAAACCTTAAGTGGATTGCTTGAGTCCTTAATGGAATATTTTGTACTACATATAAACTTTTCAGCGTTTTTTTTAAATAATTCTCTACATTAACAAACATTTCCTTGAAAGGAATCTAAGTATTCAGTGATTTAGTAGTTAATACATTATTTATTTATTATTCGTGTAATTGAATAGCAAAACATTGAAGTACATCATTCATTGGTTTTGTATTGTTAAACGGGCCAGTTTCTTAAAGAACTTGTGATCAGAAACAGACTTGTGTATTCGGCGACATGTTTATCTACCTATTTGACTTCTAACATGTTTTATTATTTCTTCACTCTCAGTACCTAAATGCTTTATAAACAAATTCTAAAATCTCTAGAACGCCTCATTTATTCCCTCATTGTCATTGTCTCTTTAACATGAACACTTCACAACAAGACTCTTAGCATCGCCTTTTGAGACTCCTTGATCCATTGTGATCCAGAGTGAAGCTGGCTTTCGAGTAATGCTTTGTAAGCATTACTCTGTCGAGAGCCGGCTTAGAGTTTAGCGCACGGCTTTGAACGTTCTCATAAAGCCAGCATTCAAAACTCCACTCTGCATAGTTTGGCGTAGTTTCGATGTAAAGAAAAACAGCAACAACAAATGTGTATATCCATAGAATCCACGCCAGAACTGTATCTAACCTCGTTGGGTGTATTATCTTATTTATCGAGATCTAGACCGCAGTATCTTAAAAAATGCGTGTCTTTCAAACGAATTATTTCTTGTAAGTAACCATCAAACGATTGAGAAACTATGGCACTGAATATTATTGCACTAAAATTATCACCGTCCGGTGAAGCTATATTATTTTTGTTGCGAATATTATCTGAATCTTCTTTTACGCGAGCTTTGTTGATGGTCTAATTTTAGTCAGTTGGCGTCACATCGCCGGGACCGGCTGTTGTCTCTGTGACAAATGTTTATTGCATATATTAATTTTATTTATCGTAACGTTCGATTTACAAACATTGGGTTCGTTGGCTTTGAAAATTTACGCAACGCACAGGCCTAGTTCTTTTCTATCGTTATCGCACCCGTGTACGGTATCGTTCAGTGAACCGATTTTTACGTTGGCTGATCATAAAACACGTGTGCACTTAGCGTCATGCTTGGTCATGCTCCTTTCATTAGCAGGCCGATCGGTTTTCTTAGCTTTTCAAACATATGTTCCGAAATACATTTTTTTCAAGCCCAACGATAGTCATTACCAAAACAAGTTAAAAGAATGTTAGTTCTTATCTTTTTCTGTACAAAAATATTGGTCCAAGCTTGTTTGTCTAAGTCATGATAGTAAGAATACGCTGTTTTGTTTATAATTAAGTTGTCAGGAAACGTGATATGGGGATTACTACTTTACAGCGATGATTAAGACAGCATGTATGCAAAGAAATTATTAACATTAGCCTCTGCTGACGTTGCTTCGAGTCTTGCCCGTAAAGCAGATTTAGTTGCTACTCGCTGTTGTACTTGCTGAGGTTTTTATAACAATGTAAAAAGAACAGCAACCCTCCTTCCGCAACATTGAATCTTGAAGTTTTGATATTATTCATTAATTGATGTAGATAACAATATGTCACACAGACACACACGCCCATCTTTTTTTGGCTAAGGTGATTCTGCATTTCAAACTTAATATACCGACTAGTCAAATTGATCGCTAATAGAACCACTATCAGCAGTTAGAACTTAGTTATTAGTGGTTTTATTTTCATCGCCTCCATTCTCTAGTAGTCTAGTAGTTTACTAGAACAACTTGATATTGTAGTCAGTAGTTTAGACACAATGTCATATTCATCTATCTCAGCGAAGGTACCGTGTATCAAAGCCGACATGCAGACTCAAATATTAGTGGTTTTATTTTCATCGCCTCCATTCTCTAGTAGTCTAGTAGTTTACTAGAACAACTTGATATTGTAGTCAGTAGTTTAGACACAATGTCATATTCATCTATCTCAGCGAAGGTACCGTGTATCAAAGCCGACATGCAGACTCAAATATATAATTTGTGCGCCTCGCTTCATTTTGTCCTTGCTACAAAGTGGATAATCACGCAGCCACAGAACATGTCAACCACAGATTGGATAACAAATTTATACATGCACACTAATTCGAAAATCTCTAGCATCTACCGTTTTAAAAATATCCTTCATAACTGTTTGATGAAACAATTTGATGGTTAGAATCGCATACATTTTTGAATCATTTATAGAATGTGCTGATAAATTATTTATCGTATTATCAATCCGTGTTTGAATTCAATTAGAGTACTTGTTACTATTGCGTATGCATGTAACTTTCCATAGTAATTGAATAATGAATGATAAGCGAATCATTGATTAAAATAATTTGTTAACTTGTAGTTTTAAAGGCCCGTTCTAATACTTTATTGACGTCAGCAACAGAATCGACAGACTAAGAGGCCTGCTTACCGGCTCTGATGTTGCCAGATAAATCCCACAAATCTAACGGGGAATTGGGCCGTCTATATTTGATTGCTACTCTAGTAATGTTGCCATCCGTCTCCTGGTCAGAGATGGTAAACAACTAATTCATTCAGATCCCCTTTGATTTCGAGAAGAGCTTGAAAGTTTATGCAGTTCAATAAAACTTCGTAATAGAGATTTTCTTTATAGTATTCTATTATGTTGATAGCTCGTTATCTTGTGTAACAATAAGCAGACTTATAAACGAGTGTTTGGAAACTTTCTGAGAACTCGCATTGTTTTTTTTTGATTCGACATAATGACAGAAAATCTAAATTCTGTACTCGATTGGAGTTATTGAATCTGGGAAGTATTATGGATAAGTTACATAATAATTGCTTCGACGCCATTGGTAGTATTGAGTTATTTCAGCTATTCGTGAGAGTGCATATTGTTGCCAAATATGCAAACTTATTTATTATTCGTAACGACACAATTGATATTCTTTTCACAAAAACGAAATTTGATTTCGGGCTTACAGATACCACCATTTTTTTTATCGAGGTAAAATCATCAAATGACTCTTCTCACCCATGGCAGAACGGGAGGGACAGCAGATTCGTACTGACTAAAATCCACGGTGTGTTCGATAGCCTTTTTCGTTCCGGGGTCACAGTTATTCGTAAGTCCCACGACCCCGGCTGGCTTTGGCCCTCTAGAGGGAGGTCCCGTCATTTTGCTGACACTCTGAGGCGCGCGTGGAACACAACGCGCCGTCGACCCGGGCATGGTCCATGGTTGAACAGCGAGTTGCCCATTACTCGCTGCCCGCATGCCCGCGCCTACGGTGGCCTGATCGTCTGCCGACATCTGTCGCCGTGGGCGTCTACCACTGCGGCTGGGGACAGATACCACCTTGGAAATATTAAAAGCGCTATTGCCTGTATTCGCCTTTCATCCTGGTCTTTTCTTATTTCTTTCCAACGTTAAATCTGACTACCTCATCTGGGCAAGACGTCCTCCATCAGGTCGAAGATAGTTTTATTAGGTTTTTTTTATCTAGGTTTTCCTAGTAGTAGCACGGGTCTCGAATCGACGAAAAATTAAATAGGCTGCATAGGAGTTAATATAACTGGTGAAATATTGGTGTATCATTGTCTATTAGCTAACTACACGTAAAGATGTGTGAAATCACTGTATTCTAAAAATTTCCTCTCTTTCCAGGTGTTCGGCACAGTTGAGTTGCCGGACAAGCCGATCATGTTGCCGCCTTTCGTGGAGGCGACCCACTGCCTCGGCTACCATCTGACTCGCAAGGGTCGGGCGGTCGCCGACAGGGTTGTGTCTGTCCTCGGGTATGCCTGCCCGGACATCACGTACAGCCCCAGCCTGTACCCCATCACTGCTGCGTTACTGCACTTCATGCCTGGTGAGTACTGCTTTGTTGTTTTTCCCTTCTCTGGTTTTTTTTGGCTAGTTAGTGGCCCGAAAGTCTAACGTTTTACCGAGTCTTTATGTAAAATTCTTGCAGATAAGATGGTTAAACGTTTTTGTTATCGCTTTTTGCAGTTTCTTGTCGTTTCTTAGCGATTATGAGACTTAGTGAACATAGTTTTTGAAATCTAAGGTAGGTACTATCTTTTTTATTTTAGATATTGATGTCTTGTTCTCGGAACCAAGTCGCAGAGCAATTTTTAAGGAAAATCCGGTTCACTTTTATTTTTCCTCTGAAATCTTTTCTAATAGAACTTTACTGTAAATTGTAAATACTCTGACGCACTGATTTAAATTACCAAGTAACAAAGAAGTTTGCTGTTGTTCCACGAAGATATGTCTCAAAATGAATAAAGTAGATTTTTATGAAACTATATTTCTTAGCGATGGCACAAGTGTGTCCCCGTTATGTTGAACAGTTTCGTTTGTCGCGCAATTAATTAAAAGCAGCTGAAACGATTTCATTGCAGATAAATTACGCGGAAAAATTGGAATGAAAATGTCGGAAAATCCAAAGTTTTTATCGTTATTAGAATACCAAATCATAATGTTGAATGCCAATTTCCTCGGCGATGTGAAGGCGGTTATATTAATTAGTATTAAAGCGATCTCTTGAAGCTTGAATGGAAGCTGTTAAATTTATTACCGTGGCTCGCTCGGTTTATGAACCGTGCCGCAGCTTTATTGATTGTCATTACTAGTATTATGACAAAATTTATTAGAATTCCAATATACGATCTATTAATTGGTTCCTTAACATCGTTGCCAGTGTAGGTTGACATTGTAGACTATGTCTGTGACTAAGTACTACTAAAGTTATTCTAAAGACTCATATATTTTTCAATTTGAATTCCAAATTAAGTGCACTGCTTTCCTGTATTCATTCTATCGTTGTCTATCAACAACTCTTCTTTGATTACTTTTCTTTTTCTTACCCTTATTTGTTGTTCAATATATTCAGATAATCGGTTACATAACGTACTTACAAATCTAGAGCAAAGGCGTCACAAAATTTACAGTCGCTCTCGCCTTAATTCAGTAATGAGTGCGGGGGGCGATAATTGAACTCGGCAATAGGCAAATTACCGGACCAGTCTCCCGTCTATACCGCGATTACCCTTCTACTCTTCAATAATGAATACCAACTCTACTTCTTTGTGTTAGGAGCGACTATACTTTGCCTCTAGCTCACATCCCTGATCTTTCTTATCAACATCTAAATTGAACTCTCGTACTTGGGTAGCAGAGTCTGGTATGTGTTCGATATGGATCTGACCGGGTTGACGTGATCAAAACGATAAATGGACGTCGCCGGCACGCCACAGATTTGCATTACGTCTGTCGTGCTGTCAGTCCCATACGATTCACTTCCTCCATAGCACGTTCATACAATTGACTGGAATGCGAACATGCCTTTACGATCGATATGGGATGTGCGTTTTATGTCAAATTAAATATTAATACATCGGTGTTTTACCATGCTGCTGTCACTAACATAAACATGCTCAACTGTATAAATAATGGTTATACCAGCCATTTATCATACGTCTGAGATAATTTGAACCGTGTCGTGAGGAGGCGGAGAGGCGGTGTCAATTTAGCCGCCGGATGACTCCAAAAGTGACAATTTCCTCCATTGTCATCTCCCGCTTTATTATGTAATATACAGTCGTGTTTATGCGACATAGATTCTATTCTCGCGACACATATTCTATTCTCGCGACAATTTGATTGAAAATAAACAGTTGATGAGGCAACAGACAATACTCAGAAGAAATCCTTAAATGGATTGTTGTAACAATGAAGTTTCCATGGGACTTATTTGTGTTGTTTCCTTCAGTCTTCTGGGAGTTTGGTTACGTAGCGACAAGTTGTCGAGTTAAACTGACGGTCACGTTTGCGGCGCGGCATGTTATTAAACTGAAATAGTTCATGACGCTCGTGGTCACATGGGCCTCTCAAACTCACGAATCGGTTCGGTCGAGTCCATCGATGTTTTTATTGTTGTCCCTCGCTGCTCTCGTGTGTCAATGTCGTTCACTTTATTAATTTGAACTGACGTACGTCCGTGACACTGGTAGCTCTCACCGTTATCACTGTCCGCTCTGGTTTTAACCAGATATCGTTCGAGTGCTCCACGTCATCAACATTATCCATGTTTTTTTTGAACTAATAAATAAAGTTAGCGTTTGTAATTTTCTGTAAAGCGTCGACGTAAACTCTGGCTTGCCGTGTTTTAGTGGTTGGCTCCCCGCCAGTGCCTACTCCCCTCATATCCGAAACTGGCACCGTTAACCACCAGCCGCCACTCGAACAAAGTGACTGTTAAGGAATCTGTTCTAATGCTCCCTTTTCTGTCTCTTTTTTTTACGCGTTTACTTTAACAACAGTTAGCAAGAGATAAGCTTTTTTACGTCAAGATCAAAAGATTTAGCTCCAATTTCGTTTCGATCGAAAGTGTTTGCCATGTTCCCCTGCTGTTCGATTAAAAACGTATTGTGACCTAATTGAATTCGTCAAAACACCGACACAATGGTTGAAAGGGCTGCACAAAAAGCTTGAATAAAACTCTCATTACATGCTGTTTGTTCGTTTTCTGCAAGCATTGAAGCGAGAAGTGATTCCTGTTCCGTTCTCGCACTATATAAGCGGTTAATACTACCCGCGACACGTTGATAAGACTTAATAAAGTTTTCCTGCTTCAGTTACAGACATACAAAGTAAATGAATCGTCGGCTCTGCCAACGAAATCTTGTTTTGATAACTTTCAGAAAGTCTTGCAAGTTATTATAATAATTCTGTACCTGTTTCTGTTGCTCGCTTTGATTGCGGCGCTCAACTTGGTTATAAACTTCCCTTTGTCAGACTGAAAGATTGTAGCCATTTTTGTTCATGAAACACTATACAAGTAACAAAGTAAGGAAAAGCATTATTTTGAGAAAAAGTGCCGTGCGTTTCGTTTGAGAAACACGGCGACCTTACATTTTCCGATTACGCCGCTTGAAAGGAGCATTCCAACTCCTATTTGGTACGAAATTGAACCCCCTTTTATACCCCTAAGTCTGCCAAACAGGGTTGTTTATTGATACCCAACGATGTACGTGCCATTTGATATACAACGATAAAGTTGCCTACTCTGAGCCCATCAACAAACATTTTATTTCTGAAACTTTTTGTGACCATTTTACTGCTGAATTAACGGCGCTAGTATTTTTGTTTTATAACGAGATTTATTGTGTGAGATCTAATCACAACTTTATAGTCGACCAAGGCCGGTACGATTTCCATACGAGCTGACTGAGGTCCGCACAATGTCACTGTTCTGTTAGTCAGACAAATGATATCATAGCAATGCTGCGGAGTAGATACACGATAGATATTGAAACTATTTTTATAGAGAACGAAAAGCTAATGCTTTGTGGCCAAAAGAAAATTATGTCATGCAATAAAAGAACTGGTGCCAAATTATGTGCATTCTGTGTAGTACATTGAGTAGAGGATAATGAGACATAGTCCCAATTTTTCCGCGGCTACTTATACCAATTTTCGCTGCTGAATCATATACTTTTATTGCTGTAATAATAAAGGTCTTATTAGAAACGTCTTTCAAAGTTATAGGCCGTATAATGCGGGGGTTTTGCTTTAGGTAAGGTATTGCGTGGTCGTCAGCCTCTTCAAAATAATGCGCTGCACATTTGGCATCAATCTTCAATCTATATATATAAAAGGAGAACTGACTGACTGACATATCAACGTACAGCCGAAACTACTGGGGCTAGGAATGTGAAATTTTGCACACGGCTTCCTATTATAATGTAGGGGAGCACTAAGAAGGGGTTTTTGGAAATTTAATCTTTAAGGGGGTGAAAAGGGGGAATTAGGAAAGTACGTAACCCACGCGGACGAAGTCGCGGGCAAAGTGCTAGTGGCTTTATATTTCTGTCTGCAGGCAGTACTTACTACACTGAGGAATGTGTGCTACTTTGATTTACATTTTAAAGTGGATCAAATAAATTACTGATATTCTTGAAATCAAATTGGGATGCTTCCCACATTTTCAGATCTCAGAACAGAATCGTGAAGGCAAACTCAATAAGAGTTTGCTTTCACGATTGTGTTTTCTATCACCTTAAGCTTTTTTTTTTAATATAACGACGGCACGAGTACGTCAAAAAGAATCTGTATTTGACAGTACTGACCTTTATATTTGTGGGATCTAATCTGACCCTATTTAACCGCTGTCATCAACGCATTTAGCCATAAGAGTTTTTATTTCGAGTCGAGAATTTCAAATGAGTGTGTATAAACACATGACGTTCAAAACAATCTTTTAAATGAGCGTAAATAATTTGAAGAACACATTAAAGTCATTAAAGAAAGTCTCCTTAAATTCTTTCCTGTTAAAATTGCTTTCTGTAATAAGCAGTTACTGTGGTGCTAAAATTCCAAGAATTTAAATGTCTTTATCAAAATGAGTGTCTATAATTTGGTAGTCCTCCTACTCATACAAAGACAAACACCATACCGGTTAAACTCTGGTCTTCTTTATTCCACTGGCGATAAATGTGTTACCCTATAAAGACTTCCAGTGAAACAAACTGATGGCTCAAATCGATACTCATTTCGTTTTATTTTCTACGCTATCCAAATTGTACCGGGATATTCTTTTTCGTGTTTTTGCCTTCAGTTAACGCAAAGTTACTTTTGTTTATTTCGGACCTAGAGCCTTTTAGCGTTTATATCTGTCTCTTGAGCGCTTTAAAACTTCAGAATGCTCGAGCGTTCGTTTACCGAATTTGGGTCAAGCTATTGTATAAAGAGGCGTGTACAGCTTTAGAATTTTCACAGAGTCGACGTTTCAGTGCTGCATCATTCAGAGACCTGTAGTTATGACTCCAGCTATTGTTTTGTCTTCATTTCGCATTTGTATCATTTCGTTATTATAATTTTGTCTGAATGGTTTGTAAAGGCTGGAGCTGTGTCGCTCGAATTCTCTATGCAGTGTTGTGACTTACTGGGACACAATACTGTTTGTGGATAATAGACTGCGATCTATCACTTCTTCTGCATAATGCAATTACAACTTTCTTGACATATTTTGTCTTGCTGAAGTTACTTTTCGATCTATAGTATATTGAACCACAATAGCTTTTTACAACTTTGACATGTTTGTTTTAACAAGCGTGAATTTAACGTTTATTAACGATCACTACATACCACAAATTCTTCTCATCTAGCTCGGCTACTTTTCATATTGTTTTTATTACTCGAAGGTTTATTTTAGAATCCACTTGCACAACTAAAAGCTCTTCTAGTGGAACTCAATTTGTCTGCATGCATTTGCACCTCAAAGGATTTTCTAAAGCATAGCGCTGCATTTGAGCTCGATAAGTGCCTGACCCGAATCTACGTCAACCCTCGTAGTGGAAATATAGGTCACGATCTTTGTTAAGCTCCCTTCTATTCTCTGCTCTGTATTCTCTCTATTTACATTGTCAGGCTTTTGTGAGTAAATAGATCAGGCCATGGAGGACCACAGATCATTTGTCAATACCTTTCCGGGTCGGCGAATTTGTGATCCAGGAAATTGGATTTAGTTTGTACGTTTTAATTTATGTCTTTCGCATAAACATTTGATTGATGGCAGGATGTCAGTCTTGATTTGTATATGTTTTTATATTTTTTATTTGAATATTTTTGTTAGTTTTAAAGACGGTTTTTGGTGTATGAATTATTGACAAAAAATATTTGTGTTGCTATGTGTATTTGGGTCTTAAATAATAAATTTGTTGTACACATATGAGTATGAGACATGTTCATAAACACGACTATACACTTACAAGAATAGATCGTATTTTGTACATACTTGTAACACTGAGAATTTCGTTGCATTGTGGCAGCGTTTACAAACAAATACACATTTTTAATGTCAAAATTATATTTTCCTTCCTCATTCTATGCTTATTATTGATGTATCCATATTTACTTTGTAGATATCTGCCAAAATCATAATAACAGGAAAAATACTCTTACATCACAAATACGTCTATTTGTGCATTCGAGCATTCATACAGCAAATTGTTATAAACAAAGTTGGCGTTCACGACAGCCGTCGGTCGTATATCAAAGCTACCAGTTTAACGACCATTGGTCGAACCACAGATTGCCGCCGCAATAACCGGTAGTACAACTGGTTTATATCTTCTATTGATGATTAATATTACACCCGTATTGTTATTTTAAAAATTTTTGATTCCGATGTCTTCATTGGAACTAAAAGAAAATTCTTAATAAACATTAGGTAGGTACATGTCATTATTTTTGACACCTTCAGCATAGATTTCACCATTTTTTTTTGGTTAATTTTTACTTTATCCAATTTTTTTTTATTGTTGCCGAACTCTTAATCAATCGTTATTATTAGATATGTTATTGAATGAGAATCATAATGGCCGGTCTCCAATGTCAAATTGAATAAGTTATAAAAATATCATTTGTGGTATCATAAAGATAAAACTGCACTAAAACCGCAGATGTGAGCCGGATTAATGATATAATTGAACATTTATTACAACAAAATAGATAAATTTAAAATTACTTAGTATCTTCGTACAGATTGCGCCACGTGGCTCCATTCAAAGACTTTAACAAAACGATAAAATTTTAAGAACCGTTAGATCAAAACGTTATACAAACACTAAACGCTGAAGCTAGGATTCTTATCTTTTAAGATGTATCTGTAATCTTTACTTGTATAACGCTTGTCACGAGATTACCTACACTGTTTCTAATATCGCTCAAACTGGTATAGATACAATGAATCATAGAAACTCATATGATATCGTTACACTTTGCAATCGCATGGGTGGTTGGCCTCTATTACAAGTCAGTGTAGTGCAAGGACTTTTACTTCTAATGTCCGTTTATTATTGAAATGTTTACTATCTATAATTGTGTCAATGCTAATGTTTCTCTTGTTGTGTCATTGTAATGAGTTGCACATGTTTATACTATATCTTTTGATTTGTGATCGCTGATTTATCTATATTTTCCTAGAATGATGAAACACTGTGATGACTCACGATTTTAGGTTATTTTTTCAAATACGGTGTTAGTCTTCACTCGTTTAGTCACAACCAAAGCAAATCTTTGAATAAAACTAGCTGTTTGCTTAACAGCACCAGACTCGTGATAATAGCAAGAGCATACGCCACTGTTTGTGCCCCTAACTGGCAGGTCGTTGCCATGTAACACAATACATTTGACATTGCTTCTAGCAGATGTATTTGACATTGCTTCTAGCAGATGTCAGTGTTAGGCTTTTGAGCACGTTCATGACTAAATATCTAGAACGTATAGTATTTTCTCTTCGTCTACGAATATTCTCGTTAAGTCAGGAAATATTAGGCGTTATAGACAGGTAAAATTAAGCGTGTAGATACGGAACATTGATTTCAAATATATAAATATACCTAAAGTGTCCCTCAGGGACCGATTTTCGGTCCGCAGATGAAATGTTCTGTATTTCAGTAATTTAATAAAGTTGGTAATCCCTTGTGTAAAAGCGAAGTAAACTCCCTAAACATTAATAGGGTAGCCATGTGGAAATATGATATTTGAGTACTTTTGCTAAAAGATAAATTATATTCTAGTATAACAGAAATATAAGCCAGAGGATATAACCATTTTAAATATAAGGCTGAAACATTTTTTGATATTTCATTTTAAACGAATCATTCAGCACGGAAGCGGATGTAGCATTGTTCAGCTCGCTGCAACACGCGTTCATTATTTAATTGGATTAATAAAACCCTCGTGTCAGATCTGCTAGGTCAGGTTCTTTGAATTGCCAAATGGCATGACGATTGGCATAATTGTCATTAACTCTAACGACTCAATCTTTTTTATCATTGAAGTGAATATGAATGTGATTCTTTTTTGCAATTTAACTTATGACATTAATCAAGATTTTTGTTATTTGAAGTAGGTACTGTCTGACAGTCAAAGGGAAAATATCAGCAATGTTTATTTTTGTTTTTAAATGATTGTAGAATGTAATTTGCTGTTGAACTATGTATAATATTAATATTTCTTATAATTTCATGTTAGCTTATTTTATATCTTTTCTTTGTGTTTTGTTGCATACATTCTTATTGTTATCAGTATCTTGTATTGTTCCAAAACTTCTTACCCTTCGCTTTATTTATTGATTTGAGAAAACTTGGCCCAACTCCACTACAAAACTAGCTTTTAGCACTGCGGGTATTTTACTTATCTGCAGTATTTAAATTCAGTAGATTTACCAAAATATTTTTGGCACAAGTGCTAAGTATACCTCTTAAACTATGCTAATTTACATCCGAAATGTTTATTTTTAGAACATAAAACCACATAATGTCACTTGATCTAAACAGTTGACCCAGCTGTCTTTCCTTTTTTCCTCAAAACGGTTCTTAACCGTTTACTGTTAATGATTTGCATTTATTATCACCGGGTGTTTTGCAGTATGTTCTAACAATAGCTAATTTGTCAACTGTGATCAAGAAATAAAATGAAGCAGTAATAGGTGATGGGTCATAGTTGTATTCGCCGTTAATTGTTTAACGTTTCACGTGTCATTTGTTAGAGAAAAACTCTGAAAGTCCAAGGAGAAAACAGTAATAAAATGTAAGCAAAGATTAACTCGAGAGACACTGGAATTCTAGAATAGATAGAATGTTTGTCAAAACTACAAAATAAAATTCTGTTAAACCTTTTTCTAACAAAAATTGATTAAACGTCAGACAAAGCATTGTTATCTTCAAATAAATTCAGCAACTTCAATAAGGTAATAGAAATACTGTTTTCTATTACCTTGTTGACTGTATATTTGAAACAAAATCCGAATAACAAACTTCAACCTATTGAACGTGCGAGATTCTTCATCACTTCTCCAATTTCTTCGCACACAAACTTGAGTCAACATTAGGCAGGACTTAATGAGATTTCAAATTCAATCAAGAAGTTTAATTTCCTACCTAGGTGACGACGGCAACTGCCTTCACTGATGAAGTGCTAACTTCGAGCTTCCATTGCCAAGTTGTTCGCCAAGTTCTTGTATAGGAAGGCTTTGAAGATGTGCTGCGTGAGGGGTTAAGTGGGTTTATAAGTTTTAATTAGATTGGCTGTCTTTATTGGTGTTTGTGACAGTACTCTTAGTAGGCTTAGTTGTAGAATACGAGCTAGGATATATAGATTAGTATTTATACTTTGTAAACGAATTACAAAGGCGTTGGTTATTTTTTGAATTATTCTATCAGTTCCAGAATATTCGCTTCTTCATCATCATTATAATTGTGTTGTCTGTTTTCAGATTGATCCCTATCAATATTCATCATCGTCTTTTCAGCCTGGAATCAACCACTGCTCGTTAATAGGTCTCATCGTTTTTCTGCCATACTTCTCGGTTCTGTGTCCCTCATCCGATGTGATCCCCGCGATGTTTACAACATGGTCAACCTAACAGGTTTTTTTCCAATATTCATTTTAATCAAAACCCCAAAGTTGTAAAAACTAAATCTGTATCAATCTGTATGTTTTGTTCACAATATTTACAATTCAACCGCCCATGAAATCAGTGGAAAACCTCGAGATGGAACGAAAATAGTTATCTGTTACTCACGGCCCACTGAAATAGGATAGACATCACAAGTATTTTAATCAACCGTCTCAACTGGATCAGCAGGTTTGTTTGTTACGAATAGGTATGGCTGACAGACAACTAACCAGACGAATGACATGACACGTTAGAATCTATTCAAAAGCAAATAGATGTTATAAATGTTTTTATCGCACCTGTTACTAACCTAACAGGTGAACATTGTAGTAAAGAATTGCATGTCTGAAATCCCGGCAGTCACATTGCTTCTCCTTTTTTGGCGGGTGTCTTAAATTTTGATTTAAAACATTTACAACTCAACATTTACGCATTTAGGTCTCTTTTCTTTATTCAGTTGACGTGTCGGAACAAAGACGTTTGGAAACATTTTGGTGTTATCTACTGTATCATTTTTTATTTACACTATCATCTTTGTAATGAGTCACTTTTTCAGTACCTTTTAGTCCTTTGGTTTTTCTTTAAATGTACTGAAGAAGTGACTGAAGTCATTTCCACAAAATAGAAGTCAATAACCCCAAACAATATTAAAACGATGAATAAGTCAGCCAACACAAAATGTTGCTTACATATTTTCGCCTCAGATTTTTGAAGCGAAAATTCTCTAGCAGACTAAATATAATTTCTCTTGAAATTCATCCTACATCCCTCTGGGTACAGTTCACAAGTCAAGTGTGGGTCACACACAGCCACTTATATCAGCCGACCTTTCAAAAGGTCCCTGAATTTCCCTAAGGTCTTGAGTTGAGATAATTCGCAAAACGTGGTGACAGCTCTTTTAGATATAAACCCATGTCAGCCTTATATATTTCGAATTTTTGTTTTTGCTACACCGTATGATTTTATTTTGTCTTCGGAAATTGAGGAAGCAATATTGATGGTCTTATATATAAAAAAAACAACAAACTGTACCTAGTGTAACAACGAGAGCTACTTCTAATTCAGTTTTCTATATTACATACGCCACAGACTAATAACATAAATCTTGCCTAACTAACCATGAAAGGTCCATTAAACCCTTCAGAAGTTCAATTATATCTCGTAGAAATGCCAATTCACTTCCCATTGATCTTCATAGCGTTAACGATATTCAATTTAATTCAGTTAAATTGTAGAAAATTCAATTAACTGTGCGACGGAGAACTAGCGATCCCCTCTAGTGGCAGGTTGGTAGATAAACCGTATAAACGCATCCGTTGGGGCGTCTGTCTGTTATTTCCCGTCGATTTAGCGAGACTATTCCAGAAAAAGGTTGGAGAAATAAAGTCCAATAGGGGTTTATCCGGTTGGATTTCTGTTTTCTTGCGAGTTCAGCTGCAATATTTTGAAATTTCCTTTCCTGATCTTCACCACCTTCTGATACGACTTGCAGTTGTTTGAGAAAAACGAGCAATTAAAATTTGGTTTAGCATAACAACCGATACTTGTAATAAAACCACATTGATAACAAAGATATCTAAAATTAAACATCAACAATGTTTGGCATTCAGTGTTGATGTGCATTAAATGCCAAACATCACCCAAAATCATAAAAACGGTAAACACAAAGAGAATCCATAATGCTTTCGTTCATTTACATTTGAACGTTTATCAACACACGTAGCTTACGTCAAAGGGGCTGCATTAAAGTGGATCAAGTCGTATAAAACAGCTGATACTGGACTGCCTACGTCTGTACACTGAGTATCACCATGTGCTTCACGCAACGTGTTGTATCCTTCATATCAAGTTGTATCTATGTGGATAAAATTAACGTGAAAACAAAGGATTATGTCGCATCTCACGATAGCAATATCACTACAATTTTTATTTTTGTTTTTACTACTCACGTTTTTTTTTTTCGGGTAAACAGAGAATTGGATTGTTTTCAAATGTCAGTCATCAGTTGTTGGCAACTTCCCGCTATCGTTTAATTGGGACAAAAATAGTAATCATTTATGATGCATGCCTTTGACAAACAAAGCTTGTATCACCTCTTCCCGTTTTTTACAAAAGTTGATTAAAGGGGGTAGTTCAACATTACCCGGTTGTTAAAATATTGTACAGAAGCAAAGTAGGGATTTAAAATAAATTCACAACACATACAACAAAAATTTTATGCGAAAAACAAATATTTGCGTACCACTGCTTGATCCTCTTTAAATATTTTTACATAACAGTGCGAAAATTTACATGTGGAATGGATGATGGACGTTGAAAAAACATTGCTTTGTTTTTAATGAGAATGACAGTTCCGTCCGTGTTTTTCAGACCGTTTTGTCTGTACGTAAGCTAGATTCTTTTTTCATCCGTTGTTTACTGAAAGCTTTCGAAGCCCTATTATTGAACCATTGACAATTTTCGATTGTGTTCTGTTCAATTTTGTTTTTGTAGAGTTGTTGTTTTTCGTCGAATAAAATGTTCTGCAAACTCAGTTTGTGAACTCCATTTACAATATATCGCATAGTTTTTCCTCCACTCTTTGTTCAAAGTTTTCATTTAATTTCTTCTTTAATTAGCAACTCTACTGCTGGTGCATTAATATTCATAGAACGAGTTTGTGAATTGTTGACGTTCTTTGCAAACTCAAATATTGAATTTGGTATAACCTTAGTTCAATTCACAATGTCGTGCAAATCTCGATGCATTAACAATTAATTTAACTAAATAAATGCATCGTTTAAATCCTTACTTTCAATTTCTACGCCAGCACCCTGTACGACATGTGTGTAATCATCTTCAGTAACTGAAATATCTACATTTTGTCTTTCTCTTGCCCTTCAATGAACATAATAATAGTCCTCCTTACCGATTTCGGTATCGGCGACTCTTTCAAACAACTTTCTTGCGTGTGCCGCAATATGACTGGCTAGACCGATTTCGGTTTTTCTGTCAATATAAATTAAAATTAACTAATGTTTTCATAAGAAAAACATGTATCCTAAAATATCATGTATATCAACGGTGACCATTTAATTCAGGAGGATGCATGATTACGGTATTGATTACGCTCACTAATATATCAGTGTTGCAATCTTTAAAAACAGATAAGCTATCACAATACTCAGCTTCGAGTGGTCGGAACGTGTGTGGGCAACACTTGAAAAATAGTTCTGTTATAGCTATCGTCATAACCGGTATGTCTAATGGATAAGCAGGTATTTATTTTGTATCAAACGCCCACGGTTCGCCATGAACAGTTTTGAATAGAAGGCCTCCCAGCCTTTAGACATTCCAACTGTAAATGATGCTAGGGACTGATAAAAACTGATTGTAGAAAGCAATTCAATCTGAATCCATTTATCTATAAGTCTATTACATCTTGCTGATGCTACACTAAATTCAGTCTGGAATCAAAAATCTCAGCTGAATCCAACTTCGTTAACGGTTGAAAGGCGTGTTCGTTACAGCTATTAATGAGCCGATTGTTCTCAACGGTAACTATATCCTTAACAAGGTAAATAGATGGTTAATCGAGTGGAAACATCGTGATAAATCCTTGAAAATCATGCGTAACGTTGTGCGCCGTTTAATGTTACTGTTATACGGGTTCTGCACATCATATATCCAATGTTTAACTAGTGCGTCGTTTTTATTTGTTTGGAAGGTAATCTGATGAGTTAATACAATGAAATCTGTATTTGTTGAAGTGGTTCTTTTGTTATCGCCATCACTATCATCATTTTCGTGACCTTGTCCTGCGTTGTTTGGGATATGTGTCATCACTTTCTGCCATTTTTCCATCATTCTCTCATTTTTTTCATATCAGTCCTCACTCAATCCACCCATCTTGTTTTGGTCCAATCAGTTATTAAATAAATAATAATATACAAAATAAAAAACACAAAATAACCCAAAAAGTTGACAAAATACACACAATAACATTTAGAATATTCGTTTAAGAAATAGCAGCTGTTTTTCTTGAAATCACTAATGCGCTTGGATGAAACAAAATTGTCATTTTACAATGAACTTATGCAAATTAATGAAAAAATAAATTAAATGATGAATTACGACACAATGACGAAGATTTCGTAGAAATACAATGATAGAAGAGGAGACGCATACGCACAGATAATAGAAAATGATGCAGAATTTGAATAGAAACTGAAACCTTTGGATAGCAATGGTCAATAAAACGAAAGAAAGAAAAAAAACTACGTGCATGTGAAAAGAAAGAGTACTCAGAAAAAAAAAACAACTCAGCAAGGCAAGCAGGATTAAGTGGCGTGGAAAATTAGGTCCCTGCAAGGAGGACATCATAGTTTCGACTGAAGTGGACCGACTTCACGAACAAGACCTCCTTTCCGAAGAACAGATTATTATAGAAACAGAGTTAGCCATTTAAAAGAGTTACAAGATTACTTAATATGAATGACAAATCGCGCAGATCAGAATCGATTTATCGACATTAGATTGAAAAGATAAGCACCGATAACAGCTGAACGTATGACCTTCAAAGCGAGATATGCAAATATTTTTGGTACTGATTTATTGAATACAATTCAAGGCTTTGTTTTGTCTTTGAGTTACGGAAACCATGTCTGCATGAGTTTTTCTATCACCTCCGCTGTTGTGTATATTTTCAAATTCCCCTTCTATTATTATTTAGTGTAACGTTGTGTAGTTTGCCTCCAGCATTATATTAATATATTGCTCACTTCGTTTAGTTTTCACCGCTTAATTTCAGTTTCAGCCTAGTTTTTAGTGTACCTTCATTTATTATTCCGTCTTTCTCTGCTTTTAAATTCAAATCGCGCTTACATGTTTCAGTTTTTGCTTCAGGGATCGAGCCTTTGTCGGTTCATTTACTACAAGTCTGCCTTTGACGGCTGTTCAAGTGAATATTAATTTTTATCGTTTGTGGAATCATTCCATTATCATTTTGGAATGAAATTTCGGAAGTACTGGGACAACCAGACGGTTGTGTCTAATATGCTTTCTGCTCGACTGTTATTGTCTGAATTTTCTGTATGATCTAAACTTGTTGGTCGCGGGACTCACGAATTACTGTGACCCGGGAACGCAAAGGGCTATTGAGGAACACCGTGGATTTTAGTCAGTAGGAGTCTGAATATTAATAAGGCGATGCAGAATTTGATATATTTTAGTTCTTCCATTGCTCCATAGATGTCGCTAGTCGTTTTTTTGTTGACGACTGAATTATGTCCTCTTCACACTTGATGCGACCTAATATCGATGTTTATATCTGTTAGTTGTCAAATGCCAATAAAACTTTATATTTGTTATAACAGTAATCCCAACCGATTTATAATGCAGTAAATATTTTATGACATTATTGCATTTTGTGAATTATCTAGCTATCTAATTATAGTGGGGACGCTCGGACGTTTTATTATCTTTTTATCACGTATTTTGTGCTTGTTTGCTTCGAAAAATCAATAAACTTAACATCACGCCTGTAATTCCCGAAGATAATGGACGGAGTAACATCCTAATGGTTCATCCACATTTCGCCAGTTATATTTAAGTCTCATGAAATGGGGTGCGAGCCTATTATCATCAATCGGGCATGGATCTAGACTCTGTGGCTGCTACTGAGAAATTCCTTATGGACAAACCCAATAACACTGATGCTCGACCTCGGAATCGAACCCAAGACCACAAACATAGCATTCGTGCTTGCGACCATAAGTCCAACGAGAATGAAATATTAACTTAATTAAATACTACCCGCGACCAGCGGCTTCTCCCGCGTTTAAATCCCTTCAGTAGTTTATGTGTGAAAAAGTAACAAACATCCACACATCCATCGGCACAAACTGTCGCATTTATTATATGGATCGATACTTCGTCAGTAATACTAAAATTCTAGAATATTTCTGTCTTTGTTAAAGCATTCATTGACCTTAAAATGACTGTTAATTTAATTAAAACATATATGGCAGTAAAGGTTACAATAATGCACTAAATTGGCTCTGTGAGGTATTCGCGTGACTGACAATTTGCACGCTCATTAAGCTCCGTAATTATCGGTGACTAACTCTGATTGTACAAATACGGTACTTTGTGGATCATTACACGGATTACACCTGCGCCATGTACCGTAAACCTATGTAATTATTGTATGTGGTAATCCATCACTGCCTCGTTCATCTCGTGGGCAAGCAAGACTACTGAGTTTGAAGTATTTTTTTTTTCTGTCGGGAAGAAACGTGATGTTATAATAATGTAAATATTCCGTTAAATTCTACGTCGGTGTTATTTGGCCCTAGATACATAGTCGACAATTTAACACAAAGGGTTCTAGCGTCAGAGGACTCACTCCAGCTAAGTCCTCTTAGCTTTAAATATATTCGATGGCAGAGATAGGGACCGTTTTCTCTATTATTTGCAATGTCATGAGCGTGGAAATCTCTTCTAGTGTGTGCTTGATATACCCTTCTATTTCTCTCAACTTTAATGTTATACTTGGCATCTTAAGTTTTTACTTTCCTGAAGATTTTATTAGTTTTAGCGTTATTTAAATAAGTCTCATTGTATCTTTTTGGCCCATTCACTGTCTATATTCGAAATCTACTTTCAGTTCTATCTATGATTCACTCTGTTAGTCAGCCTAGTACGATTACAATTTTGTTAAGTCATGGTGACATAAAATCACCATGGATAATTTTATTGTTGTTTTCTGATGGGTCATTACTCTGTAAAAGGCCTACTTTTGGACTTCTACAGTTTAACTTGCCACTAGCAATTCGTCCGCACTTTGCACGAGTGCAAATTCGGGAAGAAAATATCATAGCTTATGTAACTCGTAGCTTTCTACTTTAGATTTTCTCAAACTTACAAAATTTACTTTTTAAAATATTTGTGTAGTTAGATGATTATTTCTTGAATCTATCTCTGTTTTTTTTTATCGTGGTAAAATCGTCAAATGAGTCCTCCCATCCAGGCCAGAGCGGGAGGGATTGTCAGACTCGTACTGACTAAAATCCACGGTCTCCTTCAATAGCTCTACGTTCCGGTTTCACGGTAATTCGTAAGTCCCGCGACCAAATCATCTATGTTGCTGATGAAATTAGTAGAAAATCCTATGCAATACCTTGTTGCCATAATATTTCGCCTTGCTGGTCTCACTTTTGTGTTCAATTTCTTTGATAGATTTTTTGAGTTTATTTGTAGGAAATAATCTTTAGAACTATTGAACCGATTTTGAAAATTCTTTCACCCGTTCATCATGACTTACAAGGCTTAATACATTTTTAAAATACCCCCTGTGCGAAGTCAGTGCAGGTCGTTAGTCTTCGATATAATTAATCAGACCAGGTGCATCTTCGATATCAATGTTGTTGTTGATGTTTAATACTAGCAGTAAATCTTTTATTTACGTGTTTAGTGACATGTAGTCTGCAGTGCTTAACACTTGTGTCGTAAACCCAGTTTTATCTTGCACGGAATTGATAACGGTTATCATACTTTTTATTCAGTGTTCCGGTAATCTTGGATTGACTGTCTGTCTGGACAAGTTTTTTCTTGTGTAATCGTGTCAGATACAGCTGTTGTCATTGCGTCTTCTATGTTCTTGATTTTGTACAGCAGGATGACATTTTTTTTTTCAAATCTTCATAGTTTACGTGTGCTTTCTTGACTTAAGTCTGTCTCTGAATATTTTTGCTCATCATCTCAGACTTCTTCAAGTTTTAAATAAGACTCCGTAGATAATACAATCTACACGACTGTCTTAGAGATTATCCCATATTAATTATTTTAAACGATAATTCACTCTACAAGCTCAAGAATTTCGTCAACCGTTAATTTTCCCATAAAAAAAAATTACGTGATTCATAAACCAGTTTATTTATTCGTTGAGAAAATGTGTATAGTATTTAGTGTGACATTCGGGTTTTTATTTAAAGGTTGCCGGTCAAAGGCCGCTTTCGTCCATGAATGAACATCCCTTGGGTTCAAAGTTCCTCAATATTCGTGAGGCAGATTAGAGCGTGTGTCATATTTTCAGTGTTGTTATCTGTCAACGTTTTTCTTTGTTCTATTTTCGAATTTTATTTCTTTATTAAAAGATTTTTTTGACGAGATGTGTTCATAAGTTTGAATGTAGCACCTGATTCAGAAACTGAGTGTCTGTCTAGGTTTGGAGATGTGGTGAGGAAGGACACTAAAAAAATATGGGTATGAATGTTGATGGATGGAAAGGGAGAAGAAGACCAAATCGCTAGCTAGATTTTTTGTGGGGAATTATACGTAAGAAAAGAAAAACTAGGAAATGATGACGTGGCGTCTGACAGACATGGGAACTGGAAAAAGAAAACACGTTTTCTTTACCCCAAGTGAAATGGAATAGGCAGGGAGTAACTGATGTATAAATGTGGACGAAGCAAATGTATCTAAAAAGAATAAAATGTGGACGAAGCGAATGATCTAAAAAGGATAATACTTTGGGTGCTGCCTTTTATATAACTTCGGTGGAACATCGTGTTTATTTCAATATTAAGAATAATTTGACTATTATGTCAGCAGAACTCATTGCAGTTTCAGAAGCCCTATCATTTGTCATCCAAAACAAATGGAACAATACAGTAATATTTTCGGATAGTAAGAGTGCACTGCAGCATTTGGCTCGATGCGCCTCTGGAGTCAGAGGTGTATCGATAGCCTACGAAATACTCGAAAAGATATTACAGTTGCAGGAACAAGGCATGCTGTTGAGACTGCAATGGATTCCAGCTCATATTGGAATACATGGTAACGAAGAGGCGGACAGATTAGCCAAATTAGGATGCGCTGAAGGAATCGAAATTAACACCTTACCTGACCATTCGGAAATATTAACAAAATTTAAATTACTAAATTACAATAAATGGAAACTACACTTCAACTTACTATCTAGAGACAAAGGAATCTGGTACAGAACTTTGCAATCCGAACCTCTTCGGATACCATGGTTTATAAAAAAGAAAGTTAATAGAAATTTGACAAGACTACTGTTAAGACTTAGATCTGGACACATTCCATCAAAAAAATTTGCATATATGATGAAAAAAGTAGACTCTCCTGATTGCGACTTGTGCGGAGTAGAAGAAGACTTGCAACATGTTTTGATGGAATGTGTCAAGAATAGTCAGGAGCGAGAGTTGCTGAGGGGAGAACTGAATATAAACAAATATGATGTAGGAATCGCGCAAACCATTTTATCAACCCCAACATCTGATAAAGCGAGGATGCTTTGTAGTTTATTTACAGTGCTTCCACAGTAGCTTTCTTCTTGATGCCTTTCTTATCTTATAAGTTTGTAAACTCTAATGATGGACACAATGGGGTTGGCATATCCAATTAAGGATAAAAGCCCCTAAAAAAAAAAGCTGAATAAAAAAAAAAAAAAAAACGTTTTTCTTTGTTCTATTTTCGAATTTTATTTCTTTATTAAAAGATTTTTTTGACGAGATGTGTTCATAAGTTTGAATGTAGCACCTGATTCAGAAACTGAGTGTCTGTCTAGGTTTGGAGATGTGGTGAGGAAGGACACTAAAAAATATGGGTATGAATGTTGATGGATGGAAAGGGAGAAGAAGACCAAATCGCTAGCTAGATTTTGTGTGGGGAATTATACGTAAGAAAAGAAAACTAGGAAATGATGACGTGGCGTCTGACAGACATGGGAACTGGAAAAAGAAAACGCGTTTTCTTTACCCCAAGTGAAATGGAATAGGCAGGGAGTAACTGATGTATAAATGTGGACGAAGCAAATGTATAAAGATCAAAGCTTAGCACGAGGTTCAGAACTCATTTTTTTAAACGGCGAAAGACTATCCGATATTTCAGTCTGGTTCCATTTTCATCCGTTCATCCTTCATTACGTCATTAACCCTTTGTATAAAATAGAACCAAATAAAAACCACCTTTTGTTACGTAACTTTAAAAGTACAGTCGTATTAACTTTTTAATTAAGCCCCATAGCAACACAGAGGTTTAATTAAAAAAAGTATACGCTTCATCAATTTTAAATTTTCCTGAAAGTTCCCTTTTCATTGTCGCGTTTTTTACCGTTCATGTCGTCCCAGCTGCCGTATTACTTAAATATTTTATAAATTTTCCTTGAATTCTATTATTATTTCAGTTATAACCAGGACCGTTGCCTCAGGGAGCGTATGAAAAAGTGTTTTTAAACTTATTTTACGGGTTAAGATTATTTTATAAGTATTCGGCATTTCAGAATTGAAAAATAAATTGCCTTCTTAAATATTTTAAGTACTCTCTTGTAAGTTTTGCAGTATTAATTTCAATTTAATTTTAATTGAACAACAAGGAGCTTCATATTTCGTACTACTGTAGAACAAAACCGATTAAAAATTACTATTCTAACGTACTAAAAATACAATTTTTAATTACTTTACGTAATGTAAAACTTGTAATTTAATTTGCTATCGCGTTACGGTGAATCATAAAAGTACTCTTGAATAAACAGCGCGATTGTTTTCACAATTTAATTACTTACACTTTTTAATTGGATAATTAAAAAGAAGACAAAGAAAATAAAAAAAGGTATGAAAACTAAGTAATTTTAATCCATAGATGTTGAGCAACCTTTTTCTTGTGTATATGTACATTAGACATACTACTGCCTACCTGCCGGGGTCGCGGGACTGTACGAATTACCGTGACACCGGAACGTAAAGGGCTATTGAAGGACACCGTGGGTTTTAGTCAGTACGAGTCTGACAGTCCCTCCCGCTCTGCCCTGGGTGGGAGGACTCATTTGATGATTTTACCACGTAAAAAAAAGTCATACTACTAACCGTAGATTATGTGCTTCAGGGGCCAGGATAAATTTTTATTCAATAAGAGTTTCAAAATCCCTTCCGCTGTATCCAGGGCTCGTTTGATGATTTTACCAAACAAATAAGAAGAAAAATGTGTATAGTACAGTAGAGGCAACGACCAAGAACTGCTTGGGTCAAGTCTGAGATGCTCCTCTTCGCCTCCCTTGGGCGGAAAATATAGTCCATGAGGATTTCCAGATTATAAAAAAGGTAGCATTTACTGGCAAACGGCATTTGTGTATTATGAAATCCCAAAAAAGACGTTCTTTGTCTTCGGCATCCTAAAATAATTAAATTACCTTTAAAAAATGTTTTGAGTAGGCGTGCGAAAGAGTGTTCTGAATAACATGTATATCAATTTCATGTTTTAAACAACAATTACAGCTATTAGGAAACATTAAAACTAATTTGAAACGTTTTTGGTTAAACTATCGTTATGATTTAATATAAGTAGAAAAAAAACATATCGCTAAACCAGTACAAAGCTTGAGCCGGCTACTGCTGTAGTTCCTTTTTCCAAAGGATTGAAAAACAAGCAATATTTCAGTTACTTCATAATTAAGGAAAAGTTATTACCCTTCAAAGATTTTTTTCCATAAGTGGAAAGTTTCTATTCACGTCTAGAAATGCTCGTGGACTTAAAAAGGTCAATATGCACTGTAGTAAACTCGACCTTTGTTTGCATCCGTTCTTTCGAAAGCATATCGTGGGCGGCAATATGAGTGTAACCATAATTTTTTTTTTTAATTTACAACCGTTTTTGTTGGTTGCAATAGGTAAGTAGAAGAATTCATTGTCATCAGAATCAAGAGTGTCTATTTCAGCTCAATCGGTTGGGTGGAACTGGTTAAAAATTCAGCTGTGAGATTTGACGAATCATCATCATCAACATTTCCGGGGTCGCGGGACTAACAAATTACCGTGACCCTGGTACGTAAAGGGCTATTGAAGGACACCGTGGATTTTAGTCAGTACGAGTCTGACAGTCCCTCCCGCCCTGCCCTGGGTGGGAGGACTCATTTGATGATTTTACCACGATAAAAAAAACTTCAACATTTCAGCCCGGTATTACCCACTGCTGGGTACGGATATTCCCTTTTTCTGCCATTCTTCTCGGTTCTGTGCGTACCTTATCCATCCACATCTATACGTGGTTTCTTTGTTTCTTTTGCCGACCCCTGGCCACCATTCGACGAATACATACTAATTCTAACTTTACTAATAAGGCAAGTTAAATAAAATATTGTAAAAAATGCTTCAGAAACTCTTTCAAAATGAATGTGATCATTATTGTAATCAGAATACCACTTAACTCTGAAACAGAATATTTAAACAAAGGCCATAATGAAAATTTTAATTTCACCGACAGACAACGTAGAACCGAAACCGACAATTAATTCCAGAGTCAAGACCCAGGCCTGAAATTAATTTTGTACAAAGGTACCTTATATAACGAACGAAATAATTACTGAAATTTCATGACCATTAAGCCTTAATAAGCCGCTGGCCCCGCTCTGTAGTCAGTAGTTCATAAGTCTGACAACCAGTCTTGTTAAGGGGTATCATACTACCAAATAACTGGTCAAAGATGACAGGGGACATAGACAAAGTTTACGATGTAACGAGCTTACCCAGAAGAAGCCTGTTCACTCTAACTTTAAGTTTTACTTCTGTTTATTGAGGTCATCTGATTAGACTGAAAGTGACCAGTAAGACTCTTAAACTCAGAGCTAAGTGGCTCTCTGGCGATGGAAAACTGGTGACCGCCAAGCTTCGCATATTAGCTCATTACTATAAGGTTGCTTGTCGGTCTTCTTTAGACTTTACTTCGGTGAATGTGCCCAAGGAGTCCTCGACTTCAGCTTCTACCATCGGTTATCTAGACGCTTTGATATTTGTTAAGAGTGTTACTATTCCACCTATTCGCAATAAGCGTTTCCAAACGTCTTCCTTTACTACATACGTCTGAGTTTCCGAACGCATACAACCCGAATCTCTTCTTTCGGATAGGCTCACTCCATTATTGATATTTGTCTCTGTCACCTTTGACTAAGGCAAGATAGAGTCTAGAAAAAGAAAGCCGGCCTGATCATATTTTGGGGAACAAAACTAGATGATGATGATGATCATGGTCTTGAGTAAAATCCACTAAAACAAAGATTATTAAAGCAATAAAACCACAAGTTCACAGCTTATCCTATATTACTCAAGAAGCGAGATTTCCATTTCCTCATCTCTCACGATGATAAAAGAAAATATATCGCAGCCTAGAGTTTAGTGTGTTGTTAAACATTTTACGATTGTCATCAAGTTGAGTAATACCTAGATTGTTACTGGTATCTGCTGCTGCGTGCAGGTCAATGACTTTAGAACCTTCTAGAATGACCTAGATATTTTTACTGTGTATTTTCGTTGCTGATAACTAGATGGAACAGGTGTTCTCAATCATTTAGGAGCCCAAATATGTTGTGCTAGATCTGAGGAATTTAAAGAATTAAATGAGTACAAACCCACAAATTGCCAAATGCCAGAATCACACTGATGGCAAATGGAAATAATCAGTGTGACTAGAATGATGTGAATTTGGGTCCTAATGAGAAATGTGCCTGTTAATATTATAGTATATCTGCCTATATTGAGGTGTGACATTAAATATCTTGTTTGTTATTTTACCTCTCCAAACATGACGTCATATAGTTCACGCCAATGACGCTCACATAGCCACCACCATAAAGTACAAATTGCTTAATGGATATATTAGAGCAGTGTACTTTGATCGCCCATTCACATCAAATATTCACAAGTCACTATTTCCACTATGCAACAGGTGCTGCCACCTATCGGTTTCAGACCATCAAACGTGTGTTTGTTTATTGTTAAAAGTGCCAGTTTCCTTACGATGTTTTCCTTCGCTCGGAACTGGTGATAAATCTAAATATAAACTCAGTGAACGTAGGGTTTTGTACGTTGTTTCTACGTGTTGCACGTCTGTTTAGTAAATCTGGTTCGGATATTTTCTCTTTATCTTCTTCTAACTTTATCTTCTGTTTATCTAGCCGCATCATCTCAGTCATCAATGCCTAGAACTAAAACAATTATTTGACCGAACCTGCAATCACTCTTTTCTCTTTCTCAACCTTTACCCACCCAATGTTGTCACTTCCATCACTATTCATTCATCACATCATTCACTTTTGGCAGTATTGCTGCTCCCGTATCTACAACATTTTCTGTCAAATAAAATATACGGCCATTACCACTTAAATCGTTCCTACGTGTGCCACGTGCAATCCCAAAACGTCTTTCAATTGTAGAAAGACGTCACGCAATATATTCAACCCCGGGATTATGAGCTTCCTTATACGAAGGTGCTAGGGGGTTCTATTTGCGCTAGGGGAGGCAATTTACGGAAAAGGCGTATATTACCACACTGCAGCTGTATCCAACACATTTTATTATACCATCTGCTGTATTTCGCGAATATTTGTATTGAGGGGACATGGTTTCTTCGTTCATTTAGAAACGTGGTATGCGAAAATCTTGATATTAAAAACACAGATTGAATCAAATGTATAAGATCCGATTTTTGTCTTATCTTACGGCCGATCAGTAGCTTAGTAAACTGTTAGTTAAAAATAATTAAAGCTAAGTATTAATTTTATAAGAATGGTTATAAACGTATAACTTTTTAATGGGCCTTTAAGTTTTACTTTGTAATCATTTTATTTTTTTCATTATAACTTATTTTTAAAATTTCTTTAAAGATCGTTGTTCAGAAATTAAAATGTTTGTTTAACCTTCATTAATCACTGTTATTTACTTTAGTGACATTATCAAATGACTTACAGTCATGTCTAATTCATCTCAACCAAATATCTGGCGTAAATTGGATACAGGCCATCGAAATGATAACCTTACTTTTTGATAATAGGTTAAAGTTCTACGTCGGAACAATAAAAAATACTTTAGAGTTAATTTAGATAGTGGCAGCAATTAAGCCATTATGCAAGTTGGCTATAATCCACGGTGTCCTTCAATAGCCCTTTACGTACCGGGGTCACGGAAATTTGTGAGTCCCGGAACCCCGGCAAGCTTTGGCCCTCTACAGGCCCCGTCACTATGCTATGCAAGTTGGCTAGAATACGCCAACCTACGGACCAAAGAATACAAATGTAATAAAAATATATTCATTGAAGTCATACATCAACAGAAGCTTGACAGGACGTCAATTACTGCTCCACAATTACGTACCTAATAAAGTCAGCCAAGCTAATATTGTTAAAATTGTATGTAATAAACATCAAACTACTACAAAAGGTGATGTGGTTGACAACTAAATGAGCGAAATCACTCCGCCTACACCCTGCAGCCCTTGCTTAATTTTTGCAGCTCCGTCTACACAAAGTGATCTTTATCATCGTTGAAATAAGATTGCTATTTGACTGTTACCACTGACATTCTAACAAAAGGCATAGTAATCTTTATTCTCATAACAGTAAGGTTGGATTTGCTGCTGACGAAAGTAGAATAAATGAATTTCAACATCAAGCATTGATGAAAAGTTTTAATTAGTACGCGATCTGACGGCTCATTATACGAGCATGTGTTTTGTCTACGTGTGTCATGACGTCAGACCAAGTTTCGGAATACATGTGCGGCGAAATTAAAAAGTTGATTAAGCTCCTTTCAATGTTTGACATTTCGTTTCACGTGGCTTCGTCTTTTATTTTTTTTGTTACTTTTTAATATGATTATTTGTGATCTTTTCGTATGGGTTTTAAAATTAGATTTAAATCCAAAGTATAAATTATTAATTTGTTGGGGTCGCTTGTCTGTCTAAGCCGTATACCGTGGCCCTGGAACGCAAAGGGCAACAGAAAGAACATGGTGTTTTTTTTTGACAGTAAGAGTATGTCTGATAGTCCCTTCAGCTCCACCGCGACTGGGCCTCATTTGATCAAATCAAATCAAATGCACTTATTTCAAGTAGACCAGAGTTACAGGCACTTTTGAATTGTAAAAAATATAATTAAATACTACAAAATTATGGTGCTACAGTCCCAGTCACAAGACATAAAAACTGTAAAAGTACCGTAGATGCCCATTCCAAGGAGTAGATCTTTATGGAGAAGAACAGGCAAGAAACTCCATGGACACTCTTTTTAGATCGCCAAAATTATTACAAAACCTTTGTTACATCATTCATTTTGAGATGGTACATTAAATGATGATTTTACCAACCCCAAAAAGGGTATCATCTGCCAGTTTTTTTTTTCCTTAGCGTGTTATTCCTTTTTCCCTGCCTTCAAACCAGCCCTCGTGGTATACGTCTAGATCGTCTTGACCAAACGTTTAGCAATATTTATTACTAGCGACCGGCCCCGGCTTCGCACGGGTGGACATTTATTTTTTAAGCTCTCTGAAAAAAAAAAATCCGGGATAAAATATAGCCTATACGGATTCGGAAGAATCCCTCTAAGTAATGGTAAAAGAAATTTTGAAATCGGTCCAGTAGTTTTTGAGCCTATTCAATACAAACATACAAAAATACAAAGGTTTCCTCTTTATAATATTAGTATAGATATGAATATACATGTTCAGGGTAACAAGTAATATGTGGGCGCGGCAGTCATAAAAGTCCAGCTGCGTTATACACCACAATGAATACAATAAGAAGTTTTATCTGTCCAATATAACGTTTATTGTTTCTTGCACCAATGGATGGCACAATGTACCATGAAGTCGTAAAGAATGTAATTTGTGGTAACCTATCTTAGTATTTTAGTTACAATGTGTTTACGTACTTCTGGTTGAAGATATGGGTTGGCAGCGGATGCGAAGTTTGGAGGCCAGACTTATTAGTCAATGGCTAGTTTCCAGTTTCCATAAATTGCAAATCTATTTAGTCAGTTAGAGTAGGTACCTTTTTTTTATCGTGGTAAAATCATCAAATGAGTCCTCCCACCCATTACTGTCAGACTTGTACTGACTAAAATCCACGGTGTCCTTCACTAGCCCTTTACGTACCGGGGTCACGGTAATGGAAAAGTCCCGCGACCCCGGCAGGCTTTGGCCCTCTAGAGTAGGTACCTAACGAAAAATAATGAACGCTTCTTTTTAGTTTTTTTTTTTATCTTTGTCTATTGAAAAAGGGTAAAATGCATCAAAACTCAGGAGTGGGAGAGCTCGTGACGTCAGAATGCACTAAAAATATACAACGGTGTGATGTCATATGAATTTTAAAAGCGTTATTCGGTATTTTGGAAGTTTAAGTCTTCAAGGACTATTTTCTTTGGGACCGTATTCTCTTTGATTAAATCTGTCAGTTTGGGAATAAGAAATTTAAGATTGTCGAATTAAATGATTTAATATTATCATAAAGTGAAAGTAAAGTCTTCTGAAAAGAAAATTAGGATCTTAGAAAATTGATGAGTTATAGATATCCAGCTACGGCTCTAATAACTAGATCACAAATTTAAAAAATAAATAAATGAGCCTTCTTAATCTATGGTGACTTATCTTCAGTCAATTTATTTTGACAGTGTTTGTTTCGACAAATCTGAATGTGTTTTGGCACCAACCTAACACAGCCCCTCGGCGACGTTCCACTAGAAAACAACAAAATATTTGCTGAAAAAAAAAAAAAAACGTAAACACTCTGATAATGGCATTAATGTGTCTTCTACCACGTCTACTTGAGTTCAAATAATAAATAAGTTTTAATACTAAACTTTAACGGCTTGACTACGACCTGGACGTTCAAGCTGGATTTACGTTAAGGCAGCGACCACATAAAGGCGATGTGTTGTGACTGGACTAGGGATGGATAGTATGGACGAAGACGCGATTGCGGGGAAAATAAATAAAAACATACTAACGCCCGAAATTAATATTGTATCTCTAATCTAAATCCTGGCCAGTAGTATTTCAAGACTGCTTGTGATTGGACTACTTTATGCCTCGTTTTAGCAAATTCGGTCGGTTGTTTACAGGCAATATTGGTCTCGAGATTGCATCAGAGTTAAATGATTAATTTCCACCGTTAGAAAACATTAGAGTGTATCACGACTCAAGGGAAACTAATGCTGGACGTTATGTATCATTGCCCAAGTGTATGAACGAAGCATAATGGCTTCAACCGTCAGTAATATCAGTAAATAATGACGGCTTCTTTGTCATCAAGTCCGGCTGCCAAGTTCCTCGTTTATTTATCCGGTGGTTTCCATACCCGTTCTACACACTTCGTTGGCTGATTGGGCAATGTGTGAGATGCGTTTTAAATTGGTCGTTGTTTTACAGTATTGGCGAGTATATGGTTGGGTGTGGCTGCCAGGACCTTGTCGTGGTCTTGGCGAAGTGTTGTGTGACGTAATGGCTTCTCACTTTCAACTGAAGAATAGAATAGATATTGTGTTGGAGACAAATCGCCTTACACGTACTCGTACATAACTAAATTCTGACGCCATATTCAAGAGGATAGAACTACAAAACGCTCCGCCTGTTTAGATGCTTACAAACTCCTTTTGTTCCTTTCTCGTTCATACATCTGTAGTGCTATTCAGTAACGCTCATCACTTCATCCAAGTGATTGAAGTGATTCTCAACGAGACACTGTTCGAATTTTGGTACGTGATGTTAAGAGAATTTATTTTATTGTCTCGTTCAGAATTTGAGATGATTTAATTTATAACAAATGAGTTCGATTGTGTGCTCACTTGGGTGAACATAGACGTTACAGAATAGCACTACTGACCTTTTAGAAGAACATCAATAAAACATAGTTATATTGACTCACATATCCCTTAAAATAACTCAAACGATTTATGATTTTATACCATTTGTTCTAAGAGTAAAATCAAACAACACACAGACTTAAAATCTTTTAAAACCGATGGTTTATTGGCATGTACTCCGCAATTTACTATTTCTGTCTACAATACTAATAAACTTTTGGTTTTCTTGTATCGTAAGAGTCACTCACAGGTGTGTTTTATTGTTCCACGAATAAACATTACAGCAGAATCTGATCGCATCATTTTGTGGTGTATCTGAATCGATTCGGCTTAATATAACTGGCTACCGACCACTATCCTGTCGAAGTGAGGCGCCAGCTTTTACTGTTTTCCATTGATGGGCAGAAGTATCAGTTCCTTCATGGTCAGCTCACTCCATTATGGGTCATACATGTCGTTTTCACGAGCAGCAAGAGGTTTTACATCATTAGATCCTGCTGGCCCGCAAGTATACCACGAAACACCGGGGTGATTTTATTCAGTACGACTCGGACATGTCTCAAGGGCGCGGAAGAAAGCCGTTGAGAATTTCCACCTCCAAAAAAAAAACTGCGTTGCTCTTGATGCTGTTCTTGTGATTGCTCTTAATCATATCGAAGACAATTTATATACTCCCAGATATTTCAGAAAACAGAACCCTTTAGAAACATAACTCACCACATACAATGTTCCATCCTGCACAAAGTTCAATAAACAACACCACATGGAAGCTCTCAGGCTAACATAGAACTTGATGTAGCCATAAATTACATAAGTGTGGTTGGGGTGAATGCGCTGAAACAAGGTAATTGTTCAGTGTTCACTTATTCATGAACTTCTATCGGTGGTAAGGTACTAGGAACTGAAGACTGAAGACGATCGATAGTCTGTCTTGTTATGGAATCTGGGCTGGATTGACAATTTGGTTGAGCAATGGTTTGATGGCACTAAATTGGTTGATAAATATGTTGTGGATCAAATGGTTCTAGTTATAGATTATGAAATGTTTGGATTGAGTAAATATGCGATAAGTTAAAAAAAATACACTGCTTTCAATAGAAATAGTATAGTTGTTGTCCAGGTACTGCTTAGGGGAACAGTGTATAAGACGCGAGGCGAGTTATAATGGGGGCGTTCACTCTTTAGGCATACTTAACACAACACTAACGTAGCGCAAGCGCCATCAGGCGTCCTGTTGGCGCTTGTAAGTTATGTTTGCCTTAAGTGTGTGATTTCCCATCATTCCTCGCGTCCCCGTCTTCTACATTGTTCCTCTAGGTACTACTGTATTATTGACTGGAAAAGATCGATACTCTATTTTGGTATGGAATCTAGGCTAAATTGAAAATTTGATTGTACCATCGATTGATGGCACTAATTTGGTTGTTAATTATGTTGTGGATGAAATTATTCTTGTTATTGGTGGTAAAAAGTCGGGATTAGGAAATTATAAAGCGATATAGGTTATTACGGCACTGTTGTAAGTACGTCTACAGCATTGTCTTTAGTCCTTTCTCCCGGAATCTCTAAGAGTTTTCAGGGGCCGTATAATGACGTCTTAAAACCAGGCTTGTTCCAGTGAGTGAACGAGGTGGCGCTAGACGACTTGTATAGCTCTGTCTCTTTCACTCACTGGAAAAAACCTGGTTTTAAGACGTCATAATACGGCCGTTTTTAAGTTATTCAAGAAATAATTTCGTCTACTAACTACGGCTTAAACTGCAACGAACAGAGCAGCACTTTGAAAGTTAATAAAATCCTTCAACCGTGGCTTTATGCAAAGCAAGGTTGTATGAAAATCTCGAGCAGATTCAAACTCTAGAGCTTTAAATCAAACATGTTTATTTAGCAGTTATGAAACTTGTGAAAGAACCTTTTCATGCTCCTGTTGGTTCTAATCCTGGTACAGGTAGTACTAAGATTATACTAAATATTATAATTTCTACCCTCTTTTCCAACGACCCCGACCTTTCGTTAATTCCGTTTTCTCAAAGGAAATTATAAAAACTTGTATATGACAGCTAATTAATCTCTGAGCCGAATTCCCTCGTAAATATGCCAAGAAAATGAAAGAAAAATTCTCGTTAAGTTTCTATAAGGGAGTGACTACACTTGACGACATCAAATCGACTTGTAATGATCACGTTTCACCACATATGTCGCTTCTAAATCGGCAGTTACCTTCCTTAGCCCTTAACGTTCCAGGGTCACGGTTGAGGCAGTCCCGCGAAATCCAAATACCTTACCTCTAATTTTGACGGCAAATGAGCAAATTCGGTACTGGGTTTAAAGACAAAGATCCAATCGAAGATAGTAATCGAGATAGAATATTAATTTCCAGCGTTCGACGATAGTACTGCCTTTGTACCGATGTTTCACTTTCCAGTTATGACTCTATCACAAAGTCCAGCAACCACGAGGTTATAGTTAATAAAGTGATTAAAAATCATGTGTTAATGTTTATGCAAGTAAATAGCCAGTTTAATAAAAACGGAAGAGTTAAACCTTATAATGTAGCATTGTTTCAAAGAAAGTGTGTTCATGTGTTGCTCACAATAGTAAATAAAAAATTATTAACGATACATATGTCGACTTTTATTAAAATGATTTAAATTGCTCATAAAATAAATTAATATGATATTGTAAAGAACAGCTTTTTAAATAACAAACGCAATAAAAATTGCACAATGATTTCCCTTACTTCCCACTAGCTTATGCTCGCAGCGTTGCTCGCGTTAAGTTCGGTAATTTTCCGTGAAATATCGGGATAAAAACACCCCAAGTGTTTCAGAATTTCATCAAGATCCATTTAACTGTTCTGACGTGTATTGATAACAAACTTCTATCCATCGATACATTCAAGCTTTCGCATTTATAATGCGAAAGCTTGAATATAGGCCTGTTGGTCTAGTGGTTAGTGACCCTGACTGCTATGCCAGAGGTCGTGGGTTCGATTCCCACCCAGGACAAATGTTTGTGTGATGAGCACGATCATTTGTTCTGTGTCTGGGTGTAATTTATCTATAATATGTATGTATTTAGAAATATATAAGTATGTTTATCAGTTGTCTAGTACCCATAACACAAGCTCTGCTTAGCTTGGGACTAGATGGCGTTGTGTGATAGTTGTGGAATATTTATTTATTTATTTATAATTTTAGTAAAAAAGAAGTAAAATTGTAATAATCCACTAAGCAAAATTATTTGACAATTAATTCTCCAAGATTTGCTTCATGCGCGGGCAGCGAGTAATGGGCAACTCGCTGTCCGACCATGGACCATACCCGGGTCGACGGCGCGTTGTGTTCCACGCGCGCCTCAATGAGTGTCAGCAAAATCACGGGCAGCAAAATCAAATCTAGAGGGCCAAAGCCTGCCGGCGTCGTGGGACTCACGAATTACCGTGACCCCGGAACGTAAATGGCTATTGAAGGACACCGTGGATTTTAGTCAGTACGAGTCTGACTGTCCCTCCCGCTCTGCCCTGGGTGGACTCATTTGATGATTATATCACGATAAAAAAAAAATCTTTCATATCTACATGTTAATGAATGAATAAATAAACAAGTCTTCCTTCCAATCCAAGACATTGCCACACTGGCGTCTTCCCTTTCATCATAACCCAATTATATTCCCTTTTTCCATCACCTCGACTAATGCACTTATCCTTGAGTACGGAACCACTTACAGCACTGACGTCACTCGAATCTGTAATTGTGTTACTTGGCCGTGTATTAAAAGCTTTCTTATGTAGGCTAAGTAATCTCACTCATATTCTTGGTGTTGAGAGTTTTTTGGGGGCTAGATTCAGGATAGGTGGTAGGTGAAATGTGAAATAAATCGAGACTCGACCGATAGGACCGAATTTGTGACGACATGCAGGTTTTTTTCGCTTTAAAAACAATTATCAATCAAAACATCGGGCACAAGCTAAAAAAAAAACTGTTAAAATTTATTTGCAAAGTATTTTATTGCTAAACGTTATTTTAAAGTGACTGTCGATATACGGAGGTTTTGATACCTCCCTTCAAAGTTGATCTTTGCCTTTGTTATCATAATAACGTTCTCGACAATGATTCAAAAAATTCTGATGAAATTTGCATTACAAGGGTATACGAAAACTGAAGTAGGTCGCCGTGCAGGTTCTGAACTAAACGAAGAATCTCAAAATAAAACTTCATCACATCGCGGAGCCCAGCTCCAACATTTAATTAAAAATCCCAGTTACCCAGTAACGCATCTCAATACGAACTAATTACAATCATTAATCAAGCAACACCATTACCAAACCATGACGCTGAGACGATTTACAATCCACATTATCACATACGCTAGGGTATTTCAGCGTGAATTATTAATTATATTAATTAGTCGACCGCAGCCACGCCGGTTTATTACTGCTACTGCTGAACACCTGTGTTGACACGTGGTATATGTATAGCTACGTCCTTATTATGTATACAGGGTGTCCAGTAAACAGTACGTTCAATATTTCAGCAAAGTTTGAATAACTCAAACTCCGTAACATTTTGTTGAACATATTATATTGTGTTGTTTTGATAGGTTCGCGGTTCTACTGAACAACGTCTATGAATAAAACTGAAAAATAAGATTTTTTTTTCTACGTATTTTTCCAGGATAAAAAGTATCCTATTTTATGCCCAGGATAATAAGGTATAATTATACCAAGTTTCATCGAAATGGAACCGTTAGTTTTCGCGTGATGCCTGCATATACAGACAGACAAACAGACAGACAGACAAAAAATTTTTTAATCACATATTTGGGTTTGGTATCAATCCAGCAACACCCCCCGCTATTTATTTTTTCAATATTTTCAAAGTACAGAATTCACCCTTCTACAGATTTATTATATGTATAGATTTATACTATCTTTTAAATATATTCACGTTGACCTCGTTAATGACAAATATTCTACACACAAAAGCTATATCCGACAGTCCCACATTAAACTCGAAACGAAACTATAAAACTAAACGTTTTCATCTCGACATATAATTCAAAGCTGGACTTGGAAGCTATTAATTACAATCGTTCGGTCGTTAGTAAAACCGCTTTGCTTGGCTCCGGCCGTTTATATTTAGATTTTACAACTTAATCTGGCTAATGTGAATTTGTAAACAACGATTTTAAACTGAAATGTGGTTAATTTGTAAGCTCTGTCTTCTTTGTCTTTTGAGTCTTCATTAATATGAATATAGGTTCTAGCCACGTGAGCTTTATTTTAACTTATATCCATCAAATGTTAGTCGTAATCTTTACTTACTTGAAGTTTCTTACTGTTTCACACAAAAACGACTGAATCTGAATTAACAGAAAGGATAAAATTTATCCTGGCATGGCATTTAAAAATCACCGAATTTCGCCGCGGGTATAAAAAGCTAACCAAAAGAAAGGCATGATTCTCTATCAACAACTATTCTCGTAATTATTTAGGAACTTAATAAACACGAACACTGCATTACCCAAAAAAACAGCAATAACAAGGAAAATACAAACAAACTTACAAACAGTAACATAACTTACCTACTTCCTGCTCAACATCTGTGCTAGACACATGAACACCAATAAATTCAACATATACATCGGTTATTGGAAACCGATTCCTGTCTCTAGGGTGCTCGTGTATACTGGGAGAGTCGATTGCAAATTGGATGTCTCACTTCAATTTGTCATGCACAAGTGCTGGGCTAGTGAAGGGGAAATCGCAGGACGTCCCGTGTATCCCGTCAATTCTGGCTTGGTTTCAGACTATGTAGGTCAACGTGGATGAAATTGAACAAATTGAGATGCATTTGTTCTGGCCATGAATTAGGATTAGCAGTGGTAATTTTATCTTTATGTGCTACTTGGTATACGGTATTTGCGAAGTTAGTGGTGGGGACTATCAAATCGATTGCAGCACGCGATGTGACAGAGATGTAAATTAAGGGGGAATACCCGTGGAGTGAATACGTGTCAAATTTAATATGCACCGCAACCTTTTAAGTTGACTTCCCGTTTTTAGGAACCGGGGCCAAAGTGGTCATTTGTTTTCTCCAGCTCGTTCCACCAATTACTTATTCCCGAGACTTTCGATTCACCGGTACTGCAAACATCACTAGAGAAAACATTTTCACATCCCTGCGGATTGACCAGGCTTTTCAATCTGTTTTATATTTTCATTTTGTTTTGTAGCTGCGCGCGTTAATCGTGTTTCAGTGCTTGCGGTCCGTGTTTCAGCAATTATAACTGGGATGTTTTCAATAACAGAATTTTCATTTTATTCAGGTTTTATATTTGATTGAGGAAGACTTGTTTTTAGTTGTTGTTGGAAGTCATTCAGATTAAATGTTGAAGTCATTTCTGCGGTATAATCTTTTGTTAGATTTCTCTTAGTCATGAAATAGGTAAATGTTTTCTTACCTACCAGTTAGTATAAATTGTCTAAGCTTAGTTTTTACTTTATAAAACTACTGGTTCATATCCGGTGGCATTATATTTTGGTGAAACTGCTGGAATGAGTGTTTCAGAATCACGTTTACATTTTCAGTCATAACTTTTTTCGCAAACTGTTTAGATTTGTTCAGTCAGTGTTTATTCTTCGTGGCATAAACTTTTATCTTTATTATTAGCAAGTACAGTATCACCTGAAAGTGTGTCAGTAACAAGGCGACAGGTCAATGACCGACAAACAGGGTAACTTTATGTACATACACGGTTATACGTCAAGCTATGCAAAACCAGTATAAACTATCCGTTCATTGTGCGAAAGGATCATATGTAGAGAGGCCAAGATAAACTGGTTATGAATAGCCTGATGTGTATACCTAGTACACTCGTGCTACACAATGTTGCAAATGTGTATTTTTCAACTTTGTATTTAACATTTCGATTTAAATGGAAATGTGCGTTACGTTTCATTGTTATTAGGTGTTTTAAGTAGAGACATTGGATCATTTTATTTTGGGGTTTTAAAATCATCAAAAGAACCACCTCCCCTGAGTGGAGCTGAAGGGACTATAAGACTAACTTAAAAACCACCCTGTTCCGTTAGTTGCCTTTGCGTTCCAGGAACTTGGTAGCTTCTGAAGACATTCCCGCAACACCGGCAGAACTGCTTGGATACTTACATATTTCTTTTTTCTTCATCGACGTTCATCACTTTTACGGCAATGTTCCTAATGATTTTCCTTCGTGCATTTGCTAAGAGGCAGTTTTAGACCCGTTGGTCATACTTGCGCGTCTGTTTCTTCTTTACTTTAAGCATTCCCGGTATATTAATAACCCTTTAATTAAACCGTACATTGGATTACGAGAACGTTTCCAAAATAATCATGACACTATTAACTAGTACTTTACAGCTATAACAATACAGTTCTATAACTGGTTTTATATTCGTTACAACCATTTGGCACTACTGCCAAATACCACCACATAATATTTAACGTAATCTTTATTTATACTAGTTTTTATATGCGGCTTCAATTTATATCAAGTCAATAGTCTATCCGTACAATTTCATCCAAATTCGTCCAGTAGTTTCAGAGTGAAAAAGTAATATACATACACACAAACTTCCGCGTGATTAGTACTGTGATTATCCCGCTTCTTGGAATGTTTTTCATAAATTGTGAAGAAAAAAATTGCCCTCCTTACAGGGCCAAAGCCTGCCGGAGTCGCGGGACCATCGGGTAACCGTGGGCTCGGAACATAAAGAGCTATTAAAGGATCACCGTAGATTTTAGTCATGACAAGTCTGACAGTCCCCCCCGCCCCTCCTGGGTAGGAGGACTCATTAGTTGATCTTACGCCGTAAAAAAAACGTTGTACACATTGTAATGTTATTATTCTCTTTGTTTACAGAAGAAGAATGCTACCACTGCATGGCGAGCTTGGTGGCGTCCAAGGAAAAGATGTTCATCACCCAAACGAAACTACTCAACGAAGTCACATGGAAAACCGTTATGCAGATAGCTAAGAAACATGCCGTAAGTTCACTTCAAACTCTTTGGGTGATGGGACTTGTTCATAGACAAACTAATGTTTTTTATTGGCTACTTTGCTGAACTGGTGGCGAGAATTAATGGTGGTGGACGAGGGAGGACGAAGGATAAAGTTTTTGGTTCATTTAAAATTAACACTTAGAAAACTGGTACTAAAGTTTGCTTTGCACTACGCTACTGACACTATCCGATCATGCGGCGCGAACGGTGAGCGCTCGCGCTGTGCGATTGGACGATCTCAAAGCCGTCGCGTTAAAGAGCACAGCGTAGAGTCCAGCGATGAGTATAGAGAATAGCTGAGCTGAGCTGAAGAAGGCGTTGACTGCATAAACCTTAAATTAACATCGTCATGCCTCCAGTCCCTGAAACGTTAAGCAGAGATGTACCTAATAGTACACTCACATTTTGTCAGTACTATCAAATCCACAGACAATACTAGCGGTCCGCCCCGGCTTCGCATGGATTCAAATTTTCTACCAACCGGGTTGGATTTTCCGAAAACTTTCGTACATAATATAAACCTTATCCAAAAAAGAACACTAAAAAAAAAGAATTATACACTTTGTTAATAGTCGTTTGGTAGTTATGAGTGTGCGTGAAGACAGTCTTAACTGACTTTTTTATACTATGTAGGTATGTGTTATGAAAGCCGATGAAAATTTTATGGTGTACATAATAAAGACTAGCCGTATCTGTCTGATGTAATCACCCCTTGAGCGATCAATGAATCTACACTATATTAGTTTGACCCCAGGCGAATCAGTGATGTGACAAATTTTCGCTCATGATTACACCCGTTACTGGTTTCCTGACGTGACAAATGACTTCCATGATGGGTCTGCCCCCACAGATATTACCGCTAGATACTTAAACATAGGGTGGTGGTGTATAATGGTGTATAATCAATAATATCTCTACCTTCATCCTGATATTTATCTGTGATTTATAAATGGCCATTCAGAGTCTTTAACATATCCAATCCCAAACTCTTATCTTTTTTTTAAAATCTTGTAATCTCATCTTTAAAATTTTCCCTAAGAATCGAGCTATCAAATTCCAAAAAGAATTTCTTAATCGGGTAGTTCCAGCACTAACATGGCCAATTTTATCTGTATTCTACCTTTAAGAATAGATTAAGTTATTTTATGGTTATTTCTAAACAACAGACTGTTTTTTTTTGCAATTTAGCAAGCTATAGACAATTGAAGAATGGAACAATTTCTTTTCCATATGTATTTTAAACGTTGTTATGCTTGAAACTAAAAATCTTTCTACGTATTGTCATTTTCTCTTTTCTCCAGTCGACAAAACTAATTCGAAGTGAACAAAGCATAATTTGTATTGATCGTCAACTCATCTCAAAGTACTTTGCATTGCTAATTTTAACAAACTTCTGAACCTAACTAGTGTCTGAAGAAACTTGTACCCTGATACAATTTATGCCGTACAACTTTATCCATAAATCACTTTATATACGTAGGTAAATAGGGTTGATAATAGTTTGTATATTATTTTTAATATTTTCCCGTTAATTATGCAGTTATGCATAACTATAATTAATGACAGGGCAATAAACTATGTCATATAGAGGTTATGTTGTTGTCATACATAATAGTCGTCTGACTGAGCTACCCATTAGGGTTTTACAAATCAACATTATATTAATACAACAAAGGTGAAGACTTTTTTGCTTGAACTCGCTCGGTTCTGCAACTTTTTAATGTGTATATTTTTTTTAACGTGGTAAAATCATCAAAAGTCCTCTCACCCAGGGCAGAGCAGGAGGGACTGTCAGACTCGTACTGACTAAAATCCACGGTGTCCTTCAATAGCCCTTTACGTACCGTAACACGGAAAATTATAAGTCCCGCGACCCATAAATCCCGCGACCTAATGTGTATGATACTTCGGATCTTGAGGTAAGCTCGCCACGAACAGCTGTCACGTAAATATTTCGGTTTTTGTCTTAAAATAGAACGTTATCTACTAATTTCTTGTTTCCTGGTAAATCCTTGTAAGAGAACTTTGCTTGTAATATTAGGAGTAGGTTCAAGTCAATAGAACAAATTTGGTCCTCACGAACTCGAGTAGTCATAGTCACGTTAGTCCGAACTAGATTATTTAATTGTGTACACACTACAACGTCGTCACACTACGCAAAACCTCACATGAATATCTTCAGACAAAGGCAAAAGGCGAATTATATAATGGAATAGTTGTAACTTGAATTTGACAGGCTTGTTGGTCTAGTGGTTAGTAACCCTGACTGCTATGCCGGAGGTCGTGGGTTCGATTCCCACCCAGGACAAATGTTTGTGTGATGAGCACGATCACTTGTTCTGTGTCTGGGTGTAATTTATCTATAATATGTATGTATTTAGAAATATATAAGTATGTTTATCAGTTGTCTAGTACCCATAACACAAGCTCTGCTTAGCTTGGGACTAGATGGCGTTGTGTGATAGTTGTGGAATATTTATTATTATTATTATGTCAAATCACACCGGGCTGATATACGCCACCCCGTCTTGTCTCTGCTTGCTCCGCTAGGGATGTACCACGATGCGTAGGGTTGGGATTCCAGTTACCGATTTACGTTTATCAGTTTCACTCAAGTCTTACGCTCCTCTCCGCTCCATCCGGCGCTCAGGACTCATTAGAATAGAATACCAAAATTAATAAATACAAACTTACAGTATTGTTAATTCTAAGGGTACAACGAGTCATTTGGTGGTTTCGGAAGCGGAAGATGCTAAACCAGGGGCCGTATTATGATGACTTAAAACCAGGCTTGTTCCAGTGAGTGAACGAGATGGTGCTAGACGACTTGTATAGCTCTGTCTCTTTCACTCACTGGAACAAGCCTGGTTTTAAGACGTCATAATACAGCCGCAGGGCTTTGGTGCCCTTTTAAGACAGTTCCGCGATCCCTGCAGATGGTGCCCACTTTCTGAAGTGAAAAATTAAGTCCCAATAACAGAAACATTAAGCCATCATTGCACTGATCTATCAACTATTTATCTGCCGCGGTCACGAGACTGTCTAAACAGGTAACCATGACCCTGGAACGTAAAGATCTATGTGACAACGTGGATTTTAGTCAGTATAAGTCATACAGTCCTTTCACAAAGGGCGAGTGGACTCATTTGATAAATTTTACTACCCTACAAAAAAGCAGATTAAGCTGGCTTCACAATCATAAACCACCTTTATCTATTAAACAATTAAACCATTTCATAGTAATCGGGTTTTGTTTATTCAAACTATTTAGTTTAACATTGAAAACATTTGATTATCGTATCAGACGGAACGTTGCGTGCGTCTGTTTACTATCAAATGTATAAATCTGACTTTTAAATTGTTGCTTACAGATCTTTACATACTTTGCGTTACAACGCTGTTTGTTACCAAGTACAATAAAGCTAGCGGTTTTCCTTCGGTTTTGTCTTAGTTACGGAAAATTTCCCCTGAAGAAATGCTATCGGGACAAAAGATCCGTGCTTGACTGTGCAAGTACCCAATTAGAAGTTATCCAATTTTCGAATGACATCCAAATCCCTTTAACCCATTTTGGAGCATGATATAAAAATAGGCACGCAGTTTGCATTTTTGATACCCTAATCAAAATACCTCTACAAATCTATACATACCTATAATAAATCTGTAGAAGGGTCAATTCTGTACATTGAAAATATTGAAAAAATAAATAGCGGGGGGTGTTGCTGGATCGATAACAAACCCAAATACATGATTAAAAAAAATTTTGTCTGTCTGTCTGTCTGTCTGTTTGTGCAGGCATCACGTGAAAACTAACGGTTCGATTTCGATGAAACTTGGTATAATTATTCCTTATTATCCTGGGCATAACATAGGATAATTTTTATCCTGGAAAAATACGTAGAAAAAAAAACTTATTTTTCAGTTTTATTCATAGACGTTGTTCTGTAGAACCGCGAACACACGTTGCATTACCCGCAGTGGATTCAGCGCCGTAATATTTATAAGATGTCATTGTCAGAGTTACTCAAAATGGGGAAATAAACCATCCACGCGAAGACCGACATCCGCGCGGACGGAGTCGCGGGCGGAAGCTAGTACACAATAATTTTTAAAGATTCGAAAATGAAAAGCTAAAGGGAATACTGCTTCTTTGTGAAAGTTTAAAGTTTCGGAAATAGAACGCTGAAGCGAAAGCTGCTTCTTTATGACAGTTAAAGCTTCAGGTGTGAAAACCTGAAGGTGAAATTGCCCTTTTGTGAAACTCTCAGAAATGAAAAACTTCAGAAAATAAAATTAAATTAAAGTTTAAATTTTGAAGAATGAGGAATTGAAGCGAAAACTGCCTCTTTCTGAAATCTTGAGAATATAAAATACGCTTAGCATATATTACAAAAATTCGAAATACTTTACGCTATAACTTTCATATTGAAGGTACACATCTCACAGTAAAATGAACATGTATATTATGAACCCTTTTCTCGGTAGGCACCCTTTGATGTAGGTACACTTGACATTTAAACCTTGATTGACTTCTAATTGGTTTACCAGTTCTACATGCCCTTTGAAGTGTTCAAGTTACCGGTCGATAGCAACGGGGTGTTTTGTAATAGCCCTTACAAGCTTTGCCTGCGGCTTCACCTGCGTGGAAGTCGGATATTTCTACAGGAACGTATTTAAATTAAAAGTATTCTACGTGTGTGTGATTTCTTACAAGTACGAAAGTTTATGTGGATAGATGGATGTTGGTTACTCTTTCACGGGAAGACTATAGAACAGATTTGGATAACATTCGGCACACAGATAATTAATAATCTGAATTAACAATTTTATTTTTTTTAATCGTGGTAAAATCATCAAATGAGTCCTCCCACCCAGGGCAGGGCGGGAGGGACTGTCAGACTTGTACTGACCAAAATCCACGGTGTCCTTCACTAACCCTTTACGTACCGGGGTCACGGTAATGGAAAAGTCCCGCGACCTAAATTAACAAATAGGATACTTTTAATCCCTGTAGTACAACCCCGTGGGACACTAACCGAACTCCAGGCGGGCTAGTGCACTCTAAACCAGTTAATACGTTTAAGTGGGAAACATTTACTAACAAACAGACGTACAGAATTACTTTTGCATTTATAATATAAGAATAGAATATACCTACGTGGCGTGCCAACCCCCAGAAGTGGCGCTATCAAGCCCATTATTCCACCATAACTTTAGGTCACGCAACTAGGGTTGCTTAAGCTATTCCCTTTGTTTTTGTCGTGTAAATATATTAAGGCGCCATGGGGTTGTGACATAAGTTCAACGTAATGACGCTCTAGTGTTTTAGTGAAGAGTTATCGATATTTACTTTCGATAAAAATGTTATTAGGAGCTAAAATCAAATGTGATACGCATGTTTTATCCATGGGGTTAAGCATAGGTATTCTATCATAAAATAAATTAGATTGGAAGAATTTGCTATTTGTAAGCTCATACAAACAACTAATAACTTGCCTGTTTAATTTATATATATCAATTGTCACAAGGTAAGCAAGCATGCGCGTTTTGTTATTTTGCATCACGTTTTAAGAAATCATTTGCCCTTCAAAAATGACAATGAAAACATCCAAACGAAATCTTACTTATACTTGAAAATATTGGTTTAACAATTTAAAAAATAACGTTCTATAAATACATACTCTAATTTTTAAAAATATCAAGCCTTCGGTTGTTATTTGCAGTTTTCGTTTTAAAGTTGTTTAGCCCAGTCAACGAATGCTCAAAACAAGGTATATAACTGTTGGTTGACTGGGCTAGTTTGAGTTCGACAAAAATATGTACATAACATACTTTACTTAGATATTTATGTCTGAAGGACAGACTAACACTAACATAAAATATTTATTAAATTCGAACCAGTAGTTCTTGAGATTAGCGTGTTCAACCAAAAAAACTTTTTCCCATGTTCCAACAGCAAGTAAAATTCTTTTTTAGAACTATGAATTATTTTTCAGTTTACTACGGTAAAACTGCATTATTTTATTTCTGAAACAAAGTTCGAAGTCAAGAGTTAACAAACCTCTTTAAAACTCGGCCACCATACTGTGGACAATCGTAAAAATCTGCTTCAATCAGAATATTTAATATCAAACAGGTTGATAACCTAATAACAACGTGTCACGGTTTCATAATAAAAATCAGCTGTGACCACAAAATTAAAATAAATCACTAATAGTATACATTATGTAATTGAATAATTATCGCATCTATTTAAGGTCCGATGTGGTCTAACAACAAACTATCGATAACGATATCACGAAGGGCACATCACTATTTATCGACTATGAATAATATACATGGCGGGCAACGACCGTTGAGGTAAAAATCGATTGGTTCACTTGAACTTTAATCGATTTATTCGATGTAAAAGTACTCGTTTATGTTAATTTATTGTCAGTTGAGATTTGTGCCAAGGTTTACATCAGGATCGCGGGACTGTACGAATTACCGTGATCCCGGAACGTAAAGGGCTATTGAAGGATACGGATTTTAGTCAGTACGAGTCTGACAGTCCCTCCCGCTCTGCACTGGGTGGGAGGACTCATAAGATGATTTCACTAAGTAAAAAAAAGGCGTTGAATCAATGTCCGTGATTGGTTGTTTTTATGTCCTCATCGAGGTCAATCAAACTAAAGGTTTGCTTTCTTCATGTTACCTAATAGAGAAAATTACTACTTTCTTTCTCAATTCTGAATTGGAATGAAAATATGCATGTGTTATGAGTATGACAAATTGTATTTCCTTTTACAACGTTCACATTGGGTGCTTTCAAACGCACGATTTGCTAACGCACGTTTTGAGACCCAAGAGAAATTTGAGAAGCATACACATGCAAGCACGTATGCCCAATGTGCTAGCTCATAAGCTCATTTGATTCAAGCCCCGAACACTGCAAATAAACCGCTTTCTTTCTGATGTAGGCAAACTGGATCTGACGGGGCCACTATGTGAAATTACATATTTTCCACGTCCTGCTAAATAGCGATTTTCCTCAGTCTGTGTAAAATGTGAGCACAAGTGGATACAATGCACTATGAGATCCACTTGTGCTCAAAAATTGGTATGAGAAAACCTACGAGTATGAGGGCGAGTGAACTCAAACTGGAGCGAATATGTACTGTACCTACAAGTATTCGCCCCAGTTTGAGATCTGGCCTACACTAATGCTGAGAGTAGATGTGCCAGAATTAACCAATCACAGTCATTGAAATCCATATCGCATGTCTCATCTCTTCGCGTGATTGGTTGAATCTTGCACACCTCCGCACCGCTTCGCTTGCATTCGCTTTTCTAGAACCCGGTCCTAATTTACAAAACTTTTAATATAACATTTTGTCCGCAGACCAAACAGTTTCCGTACAGTGGTATGAGTTGTTTGCAGAAGTCGTCAGCGCAGCACCTGTCCCGACTTTCGGGTGCGATCGGCCCGGAGCGGATCTACGCCGACTGGCAGTGGTGGATCCTCGCCGCGCTGCCTTTCCCGCACCTCGTGCGAGTGCTCGACTGTTTCTTCCATGAGGGGATCAAGGTAATATTGTTAGTCTTCAGAATACCAGAAGAGCTGTAAGTCGCTCTCCTAATATGTACGAAAGACTTGCTACAGTTACTGGGGAATTGTCTAAGCAGACAATGTTAATGTTAAACAGACTTAATGAGGGTTTGTCTAGACAGGTAACCGTGGCCCTGGAAAGGTTATTGAAGGAACATCGTGGAATTTAGTCAGTACGACTCTAACATACCCTTGCGCTCCACTGTGGGCGAGTTTTACAACGCAAAAAGGGGTATTATACGGGTTGATTTTTCGGAAAATTTAGCCGTGCAATCACCGGTTGCATCGGTGATGCAAAATTGTAGAAAAACTAGTCAAATTGTTATTTAAATGTGTCGATTGCACCGCACGGCCAAATAGACACGTGTAAATTCCCCATAGAAGATTAACATAATGAGGTTTTAGATTAAGCATCTGATGAGGAAGCCGAAACCCTAAAAAAACCGACTATGGTTTTGTCCAATGGCACTGAAGAAGTCCTCAGCCAGAAGACGTCCACTGCTGAACAACGAACCTCCTTTGACCACCACGCCGAACGACAATCCGCTTTGACGCTTACAACTCTAGAAATCTTTGTATTTAAAGGGACATGGTTGTGTTTACCCAAACCCTTCATCATCGTTAAATATATTTCATTCTGCTCTCACATTAATGCATTAATCCTCCTAAAGCGTGTTATTAGGCTTTTGAAAAGGATCTATTGACAATTCATAATAAATCGCTGAACTGAAAACTGGTTCATGAAATACACTTTATATTTGAGCAAATGTCTCACGAGGGTCCTCTGTCACTTAATTAAGTTGAACAAAAAGACTCTACGTGCAAAATAATTTTAAATAATTTACTATCGTTATTGTCTTGTCTTGTACCAACAAGATGGACAGACGACCTTATAAAGGTCGCCGGAAGACGCTGGATGCAGGTCGCTTCCAACCGGTACATGTGGAGATCTAAAGGGGAGGCCTATGTTCAGCAGTGGACGTCCTATGGCTGAGATGATGATGATGATTGTCTTGTAGTAAATGTTATTTTTTGGAATGATCATTGTTTATTTATGCAAATGTTAGAAAAGCGTGCATTCTCATCTTGGTCGCATAGAGCTTCCTAAAAGTTTTAAACTACAGTTAAACAAATTGATTTATTGCTGAAATTACTCAAAAATTCGTAATTTTTCACAGGTATTCTACAGGGTGGCATTAGCTATACTAATCCTGTTCAACAAGCACGCATCGAACCAGAGCTCTGACTGGTACGCCGAAGCCACGAAGAACGGCGTCGACCACGCCATTGACAAGTTCTGCAGAAATATGCCTGCTTCACCTACCAAGCTGCTTAGGACCGCTTTCAGCATTAGGGCTTTAAGGTAAGAGAAATTGAACGCTAAATGTTAGTAGGATAGGAGTGAATTTCGCTTGAGAATCTGGACGCGATACGATTTAAATACTCTCAAGAATAAGCTAGTTGATAGCACCAAAACATTGCTTTATTGAGTCTGTCAGTTAGATTATTAAAAATATTTCGTCGTAAAGATCCAAATTTTTCATCCAAAAGATCCATTTGAAATTAAAACTGAGCCAAATTGCAAATCTTATATTTTATAAATTAACTTCATAGCTCCCAAAGTAACCTTCCAAGCGTTAAAATTTTGTCGTTTGAAGCGAAAATTGAAACATATTTTAGTCTTAATCACGTTTACGGTCCTCTCAAATTATTTAAGAAAAGTTATTCTTTAATAAAATTTCGTTCATTAGGAACCTAAGAGAGTGCTAGTCGAATGCATAATTAATTCACTCCAATCAGAGTATGCTAATGAGAGGAATCCTAAACGTTGGTCTTTATTAGATTTCATATGGTAATACAGAAAATTGACCCGTTTATCCAAGTTTATTGAGCAATATTTTCGCTTGAACTCAACATAATAAAAATGTATGTGGTTTTATTTCGGGCTTACTGAAGCTTTACAATAAATCTGTGTTAGGGTTCTGGAAATAAAATATGAGAGCTCGTTTTTGTTGAATGTAATGTATGTGAAAAATGGGAAATAGTCGTGAGCGATAAAGAGGTTTCTAAGTAACTTTATAAGGTTTACTTTTAGTCACACGATTTGGGCTAAATTTAAGGTTAATATAAACTAATAGCTAACCTATAAAGTATTTGTTTTGTTCTATGAATTTTCCTTGTTTTAATCATTGATATTTTTGGATACTTTAAATCAAATTTTATACTGTATAATAGGGTATACTTCATCGTATTCCAATGGCGGTCAAATCGCCGAAGGTATCATCTTACTAGAGACTTAGACCCTGATTTTTGAACCGACACTAATCACCAATCTTCCACAGTTCACAGTACATATCCCGGGTATTCATCAAGACAGAAATGACCCTCAAGTCGAAGCAGGTCATCACAGGATCCCGGCTCGTTCGATCCCGGTCTTCAGACAACCTACCCACCAGCCAGTCACAAGTCAACATCCAGATGATGTCACATACCCTCACCATTCGCGAGGTTAGTATTTACTCTTAGGTACCTTACAACAGAACTCACTTTTACCCTTTTTGACATTTCTTTGACAGGTGTAATGTTGTTAGGGATATTTATATGTGGTTGGAAGCTTATAAATTTATTATATTTTTCAAGACTGCTAGTGTATGGGAATGGTAAAAAGATTTTTGTGAGCTATTTTTTCAGGAATATATTATTATGATATATTTTAATGTACTAAAATCATATGATATTATATTATGTATTATCAGTCTATTTATGTTATATGTATGAAAATATATATTTAAAAGAGGCTATATTTATCAATTTAGGGATGATAATGAATTTCCCATTGAGAAATAGCCACGTATAGGTTCTATGTTTTGCTTACGGGAAGCTTTGATGCTAACAGTCACGATGATATCCTAACTACACACTGCACAGTCACAAATATATACAAGAATATATTTGTATATCGGTTTATTTTACTTGTTTCACAGAGAATGTCTGAGGAAACGTGCAAACAAATGGTATTGTACTACGACTTAGGCGTGGCTTTGGCTTTTATTTATATCATTAAATTCATTCGATTGCAACCCTAACACGACTAATCAAAAATCGAATTGTTATACAAATTCGATAATCCAGTCTAATATATTTATTTAAGATACATACTGTTTCGTTTGTCGAACCACCGTTATGTTATGTTCGCTCAGTGTGGCCGACATCTGTGAATGACTATATTGTTGTGTCCGTCGATGTTTCATACGATTCGATTTTAATTCTCATTAGTTAAATATTTGAAACGAATGAAGGATATCGAACATTCATATTATTATTATTATTATCATTCGCTTTGAATGTCTGATTTATTCATGTTTCTCTCATTGTTTTAAGTGTGTCTCTCTTCTATGTACAATATATTTTATCTTAGAATAATCTATTGAACATAATAATTATATGTCAATGTGGTTGACAGTCGGCATGTGTGTGATACTTGGTCACAACTCTCCGCAGTTGATACAGATGTACAAAGATAAAATGCCATAACAAGTGGACAAAGCTTGAGAAATTAACAAAAGTGTTGAGAGAATATCGATAATAGTGATGTGAAGGCCGCATGTAATCGATTGTTTTGTGTGAGTGCTAACTGTGTGTCGATTTTCCTGTTAGGGCTCACATTCGCCGGGCCCGCGCGCCCTATCGATGGGCGTATTCCCAACCCAAGCCATAAGGTCGCAGATTCTAGACCAAACGGAAGTAAGATACAAGTATTAAGTCACCAAATATAAGTGTCGCCCCTATTGAGAGCTTGCGACATTATATCGATGTTTAGATGCACCGCTTATCACTAGGTGTTTTATTTATTTTATTCTTTTGAAGCGATCTAGCTTTGGAAGGACCGAATTTACGAACGCTTGTTTTTTATTTGAATATTTTATTTGCGTTTGTATGGTAAGTAAGTGTAAGCTAGTGTGCATGGCGGCTAATGTGCGTCTGTATGGTTTTTTTTTTTCTGTTGTTGTATTAAATGTTTATTTTGTACAGTGCCAGTACAATAACTTTTTAAACATTAAGACAAATATAGAACATTCATAATTCCCAGCATAACTGTACTTTGGAATAACAACTTAGATTTGAAAAATAGAGAACATCAGGCAATTTCAGACCCCCATGGTCAAACTTGCCTGTTAACCACATTCTAGTATCATGTTCCCCCGTGGTTCGCAGTGCCCCCGCTCCTCCCATCTGGCCCTGTGGTTCCCATTTCCTAATGCAGTATTCAAGGACAAAGAACATCATGCATCAGACCTCAGGCATAAGGTTGGACATGCCATCTCTGTTCACACCAAATCTTCTAACAAGGGGGATAGTTGTCGTGGTGGCACTTGTAAACGTAGATTTATCTTTCATTTGAGCACTTTATGTAGATCGTTTTTAAATTGGCTGGTTCCGTAGGTACGTTAGTGATTGTTAGTTCGTTTGGTTAGATGATGATCGTTAGTTTAGTAACTGCGCATAAATGTGTGAGCTCATGCTAGGTGCGTATGCGCAGTGCAAAATATATTTGGAAAACTAGCTTCCGCCCGCGACTCCGTCCGCGCGGATGTCGGTCTTCGCGTGGATGGTTTATTTCCCCATTTTGAGTAACTCTGACAAAGACATCTTATAAATATTACGGCGCTGAATCCACTGCGGGTAATGCAACGTGTGTTCGCGGTTCTACAGAACAAAGTCTATGAATAAAACAGAAAAATAAGATTTTTTTTCTACGTATTTTTCCAGGATAAAAAGTATCCTATGTTATGCCCAGGATAATAAGGAATAATTATACCAAGTTTCATCGGAATCGAACCGTTAGTTTTCACGTGTTGCCTGCACAAACAGACAGACAGACAGACAAAAATATTTTTAATCATATATTTGGGTTTGGTATCGATCCAGCAACACCCCCCGCTATTTATTTTTTCAATATTTTCAATGTACAGAATTGACTCTTCTACAGATTTATTATATAGTATAGATATAGATGACAGTCGTACGGTTAATCTGTCTCTTTCTCGCGATATCAGAGCAATTTAGAGAAGAGATGAGATAGTTTTTTTTGTAATATGTTTATCAAATTGATTTAACTCATATATCTATTCGGCAAATTTTCTTGAGATATCCAGGAAAAATATGTTGTAGTGAATGAATTTTTAGAAGAACTAAATGTAACATTTTATCCCAAATAAGTATTTCGAACTTAACATGAGTTAACTTCTAAAATAGAAAGTCGATATTCGTATATTCGATTATTGTTATTTCTGCGCTTTTTAAAGAATGTGTACGCAGTTTGGAATTTCCTACGGAACCCCAATTTTTATGCATGTGTCTATCAAACCCTCATTGCCACTGTATCTAGTTGCACCTCAATTGTGCCTTTAGGTAAACTGTTATTTAAAGCAAAATAGCCATTATTCCTAATATAACATTTGTTGCTATAAAACATTACATTTCGATAAAATAAAACACTTTTTTGAAAATAGATTTTAAGTGAGTAAAAGTGTTCTTGATAAAACGTTATTTCACCAATGTTCCTTTTATAAACAATCATGAATTACTGGATAAAAGTAAAGAGTAATTGAAATAAATATAATCGGATGGAAGACATTTTGGATAAAATCGAGCAGCTTATTATGTATATGTATCAAATTGGCCGCTCAAAAAATCATCAATTATTTTCATAAACTTATTTTCCATTACTATATCATTTTTCTTCTGGCAGCTAAGCCATCGATATTTCATCATTTGTAGTATTATTACTTCTTTTGAAATAATTGTGTAAAAACAGGGCCATTTTCACAACTTTAAAAAAAGTTGTACCCACCAAATAAAGTAAACACCACCTTATTATGAAATCACGACACAAAATTCATTGATTAGAGTTGCATGGATAATCATTAGGTATCTTATATAGGATGTTGTGTAAATAATATGAATATTTACTACACACCCTGTATAGTAAAAATGTAGCAAAGTTCCTTAGGTAAAAATATTTATTGAATTAGTGTAATAATACTATTAGACAGTTGTTCCAAAAATAATTAACATTTTTAAAGGTACAAACAGACTTGCGAGAAAAAGCGGTAGTGAGCGTAAGTTTTAAGAGAACTTTCCCAAAATAGATGTATTGTGTCTTAAATTTAAATTATTTAGTTCGAAGAGTTTCTTAACTTTTCTTTTTACATAAATGGCTGATTTTTACAACGATAGATATTATTAAATTGTGCTGTGGAATTAAATTGACGTTTGACAGTGACAGCTGTCAAAAATTCAAAATTATTCTATTCTATTAATATTTAGTGCATAAAAATGCCGCTGTAACATTCAGCCTTAAATTAATCTCGGAATGCGATTTATTCTTTAGAAGTTACCTCTAATATTGCAAAAATAATTGCTTTTTTTTAAAATCGATGTTGTGAAATTGGCTCTAACTCGAGCTATTTTGTTGTTCATTTCAATATTAAATATTTTAATGTTGCATGACATGTAATTTTCCTTTCATTTGTAATTGTACACTTTTATCATCTGTGATAGTGTAATAGCGTTTTATGAGGACGAAATAAGGTTGAAAATTATACTTATTTTTATCTAGAAGTAATTGAAACATCATTAAAGCACCTCTTCACTTTTCTATTCAAAATAATGTGAAAAGGAACAAAATTTTGATCTTTGTATAAAACTTTCTATGAGATATTACACTATCACAAAACATGTAGAACTGTATGCGTCTATATTGTTCTATATTCGCACTACTAGCACAAGTCACTTGTACACGTTTACTAATTCAACATCACTAACTGTGACGTCATTACGATGTTGCCAGCTGAAAATACTTCAAAATTGTAAAAACAACATTTTCATAATAAAGAAAATAATAAGTACAATATTTGCTAAGATAACAAATGGATAAAGAAATTTTAATTTTACCATGACGAATAGTTTTATTTTTTAAATTGGTCACCCTGTCATATAAAAAGTGCGTACAAGACACAAGATGTCGTCATCGCACAAAATACACAGATAATTTACACTGAATTGTAATAAACTTAGAAATAAATAATGCCTAGTATTTAATTTTATTAGAAAATTACATAACATTTTTATTAGAAAAAAAATGCAATATATAGTAGACCATTGTTAGATTAGCAACCGATAACCATCATCTTCGATACTGTAGCAACCTCATTCGCCAAATAATCGAATAACATGTTCTAATACAATCCTAATCGTTCCAGCTATTCACGTTATGGTCGTGGTTACCGGTGCGCATCACGATGTACCAGCCAGTGTTACTGTACACTACAGAAGAGCATGGTTGCTCGTTAACCACTTTCTACGTGCGTGTAGAGCATCATGAACCGACGTTGCTTATGATCAAGACATGTAACAATGAGGTGAGTGAGCTGATGTTAACTTCTTTTAGAAGACGGAAGCTTATTTGTTAGTGAAAAGTTGTAGCTTATTTGTTAGTGAAAAGTTGTTCTTAATTGAGATATCTGATTCTTCTTCAATAACATTTACTTATTTTTTCTGAAAATTTACTGAAGGTTTTAAATTAATTTCCAGGTATTCGGAGCATACTGTTCAACGAGATGGTTCGAGCGCAACCAGAAGGACGAGCGCGGTAACCGACAGGCTTACTTCGGAACCGGAGAGACATTCCTCTTTAGGTAACCTCATGCTTCACTTTTATTCAATCAACCTTATACTTCTTTTTTTTTAATTCCATATATTTGTCACCGAAAAACGTACAATGGAATGAAAGATTCGATCTCGCCGGGCATGATTGCGATAGCTTGGTTGATTAAACTTCTGGAATACTTATCTAGAAGGATGTTCGAGTCCTGCTCGCAGTAGATTTTTTCTTTTCCGTAAAATAGATTTATGTTTAATCTATATAATTCGCCTCTTTACAAGAGCAACGTGACATCTCATAAAAACGTTTTTTTTTTTATTTGATATTCAAAACCGCGATGTCGAATTTTATTTTCTACAAAAACGCGGTATTTTAAAAGTGAATGTTCGAGGAGCTATGAGTGAAAGAGACGACATGACCGTGGCAAATGGCGTTATCACGTTGTCTCTTTCGGTGTGGCGCACGACTTCGACAACGCGACGCGTTAGTTTGCCCCGCACGCGCAACGAGTGAAGTGCTCCTGCTTTTCACAAAAAACGTGGCATCACGAGTATACCACGTTTTTAGTGCAAAGGTATGTTTCTTGTTGTTTTTTACTTTAACTTGATTAATGTGATATTAGTTATTTAACTCGTTTTTGTTGTAAAACTCATGAGTATTGAGAATGAGATTATGAATATTGTCACATTATTGATGAAAAAGTTACAAGTTTTCCTTGTGATATCTTTGAATGTAACCATGTTGTTGATGAATCGTTTTCAATTACTGTGGGTTATTTTATTTTACATCACTATTTTTGAAAACCCTTAAGTTTTGGATTATATCATGCTAAAATGTTACATTATACATGCTAAAATAAAGTAACTTTTACGAATTTGTTTTTCAGATGGCATCACGATCTAGGATGTTAGTTCAATTAGCTACAGGTGTTAAAAATAATTTAAGTGTACAACAAAGTGATTCAAACTCTCAGATAGATACTTTAACACAAGATGAGAATGAAAATGCCAAAAGCTCGACCAATACATTGCAGACATCAACAGAAGGTATTTTTTTACTTGTACTGATATATTTTTTTATTCTAGTTATGTTCCTATAATTTCATTATTTCATTCCTTTTTGTAGACAAAGACATCGCATTAGATTCCATCCGACCTCGTAGTAATTCGACTAGTAGCAGCGGTTCCTCTAGTTCTAGCAGTTCTTCGAGTTCTAGCAGTTCTTCAAGCAGTGGCCCATCTGTGTATCAAGGTAAGTTAATTTATATCCCACTATTCTCACAAAATTCGAGGGTAATTGATCAAATCAATACCACACCACTACACTTCAAGAATTTTGATTGCATTTATAACGTTTCAGACAGCGACGACTCAGTAAAGGATCCTGATTATGAAGCCCAACCAAAAAAACGTGCTGAGTATTCTTCTGATACTGACGTGGAACAAAATATCACTACTAACTATATAAACATTTCGGATGATCAACATTTGGTAACATCTAATATAGTTTCAACAAACATTGAAAACTCCGAGGAACCACTTTCGTCTACAAACGAACATGCTATGGTATCCAACGATCTCGGTGTCATAGAGAACAGTGAATCTTCTGCGATTGAAAACGTAAGTAATGGAAATGCTGTAGGTCTAATAGTGTATAATTCTAGTCCAACTAAAACTGGTAAAAAAAGAAGACTAAATGTAGCAAACTGGAAAGTCAATGTAGCTAAACGACTGAGAAATAGTGGGAAGCCTTATCAATCTACCAAATCAAAAAAAAACATGCCAAGTCGTGAATTGAAACCTTCTTGTAAAGATAAATGTAAATTTAAATGTGGGTTTAAATTTACAGAGGAGCAAAGACAGACCATTTTAAATGATTATTGGAGCTTAGGTGCAATAGAAAAACAATGGACGTTTATTGCTAATAGCGTAGACATAGTCATCCCAAAACAACGGTACGTTAAAGTTGATTCGGATGGAAATGTTGCAACTATTCGAAACAACAACAACGCTTTCTTTTTGACTATTTCTGGTGAAAAAACAAGAGTTTGTAAATTGTTTTTCAAAAATACTTTGGGGATTAATAATCGACCCATAGAGACTGCTTTGAAAAAGAAAAATAGCAACACTAATATTTCTTCCATGAAAGATAACCGAGGTACTCATTCAAACCATTATGCAGTGGACGAAAGCATTAAAAATGGCATCAAATTGTTTATTGAGTCTATACCGAAGATTGAGTCACATTATATCCGGGCTAACTCAAAACGAAATTATATTGATGGTAGCAAAGCTGTCACAGATCTTCATAGAGATTATGTAGAAAAATGCAAATCCCAAAACGTCCCCTATGGAACCTACATTACATTTTATCGTATTTTCACACAAGATTTTAACATTTCGTTTTTCACTCCTAAAAAGGATTTATGCGATATTTGCGAAGCCTATAAAAACATCACAGATGAAGAGAAACAATCTAAGAAACAAGATTATGAATTACATCTTAAGGAAAAGAATTTGTCTCGTATTGAAAAAGAAAAAGATAAGAACAACAAAAATATTTTAGTAGCGGTCTATGATCTTCAAGCAGTGTTCCAATGCCCCAAAGGAGACATCTCAGTTTTTTACTACAAGTGCAAACTAAATGTACTTAATTTAACAATTTATAACTTACAAAATAATTTAGTTGAGAGTTATGTATGGGATGAGTCTAACGCCAATAGAGGTGTCAACGAAATAGCTACCTGTGTTTACAAATACCTGGAGAAAATTTCGGCAACGGCTGAAGACCTCGATGTTGTCTTTTATTCAGACAATTGTGCCGGACAGCAAAAAAAATAAGTTCATGATCTCAATGTACACTTACGCAGTCAAAACTCTGCCAAATCTCAGATCAATTACACACAAATACCTCGTTAAAGGACATACGCAGAACGAGGGCGATTCAGCTCACTCTCAAATAGAGAGAGAAGTTAAAAGGCAATTGAGATCAGGACCAATGTATACACCTGACGCATTTATCGGGGCTATAAAGGCGGCACGGAAAAAAAGCGAGCCATTTCATGTTAATGAAATGTGCTTCGATGATTTTTTTGATTGGAAAAGTATATGCACTCAAATGAACTTTGCAATAATGAAAGATGAAGACAATAATTCTGTGAAACTGGCTGGACTGAAGATGATAAAAGTTCAAAGCTCTGATCCCGATGCCATATTTTTCAAAGAATCGTACGCTGACGAATTATTTAAGAAAGCTATAGTGGTGAAAAAAAAGAGAAATCATAATAGTCAAAGCATTAATTTAGATTTGCAAAAGGCCTATCTTCAAAAACCTGGACTAGCAGAGCGAAAAAAAGCTGATCTCATGGATTTGGTCAATAAAAACCTCATTCCTAGATACCACAAGCCATTTTACGAATCGTTGTAATAAGACTGATTAAGTACAAAGATTTTTTGAATTGTATTTTATAGAAATATTTAATTGCTACATTCAAAATGATAGTGTTTTTATTAGTATTAAGAGAATTTGTGATTCTATGTTTATGAAGGGTGATAGCAATGTTCCTATTTTGAATTTCTAAGTACTATAAAACTGGGTGCCATAATTGTGTTAGAACTTAGAAGACGTTAATTACCATTAGATAACTTTAAGTACAGTTATCTTTTTGATTTTTTATTTGTATGAAAGTAATTTTTTAGTTACCTTATAATTTTAATTAAAGCTAGTACTAAGTACTATGTGATTGATTGATCTCTTGTTGATTATTGTGCCTTAAACTAATTTTATGGTGTAAGTAAGCCATTGTTTTCGTAAATTTGATTTTTTTTAAATACAAGATTTTTATTTTGATAGTGTGTTTTATTCAACTTATCACACAGCGTTACACCTAAATTTAACACCTTCAATGTGATACATCAATATGTTACAAGCATTTTTTGTCATATTTTCATTAAAAACGTGACATGTGTGTCTGTGTTTTTTTAAATCAGTTTTTAACTTGTTTCATATTGAACTGAGTTTTTTTTTTGCATATTTTCTGAAAGCACTTTAATTACCGCAACAATTTAATTGTTTTCCGACAGTAAAATTGTCAATATTTTAGAATTTATCAACGCTTAAATGTTTAAAATTGCTCTCCTGTAAAGTTGTGGTTTATAAAATATCACGTTGTTCTTGTAAAGAGGCGATATATAAAAGGAGAACTGACTGACTGACATATCAACGTACAGCCGAAACTACTGGGGCTAGGAATGTGAAATTTTGCACACGGCTTCCTATTATAATGTAGGGGAGCACTAAGAAGGGGTTTTTGGAAATTTAACCTTTAAGGGGGTGAAAAGGGGGAATTAGGAAAGTACGTAACCCACGCGGACGAAGTCGCGGGCAAAGTGCTAGTAAAGTATAGAGCCATTGCGTTGCAGTATTAACAATATTGCGTTGTTTGAAAAACAACTATCAAGCACAGGGCTTAGCGTTGAAAATCCAGCAGTCAGCTTTAACTGAAGCATTTATTTAGTTGTTAGTTTAAAAGGTTATTATAATTTAATATGTTACATTTATAATGTGTATGTATATGTTTATATATTTTTCTGTATTTATACTTTCAATACTTTAGACAATTATTTATTTAGTGCTGCTCTTCGGGTAAAAGCTGGTATTTTGTAATTTTTGTGTTTGTTCTAATACATACGTGTGGCCCTTTGAAATTTATAATACATATTGCATGAGAAAGGTGAGTCCGTCCGTCAAAATGATCAAAAAAAAATTACTCCAAAGCCTTGTAAGAAGCCTGTGGTGTTCCCGATTACCCCGTATTTAACTCTGAGACCAGGGGGTGAAGAAATCCTCCCAAAAAAGAAGCCGCATTTTTTTATTATTTTGAAGTTTAGTCGCAAGAGCTGCGGACCTGGCCTGCTCAAGGCCCCAATTTAACCTACTGCCAGACCTCTGATGCCTGGGGCCTGACTGACAAACGCTACCTTGACTATATTGCCAATCCGACTCTGGTTTATAGTATAAACGCTTTACTTTCTACTTTCTTTAATAGATTTTCAACCTTGTCTCAATAATAGAAGGTTAATTTTTGATTGGGAACATTAAATAGATTGGGGTTTATGTGTCTGTAGATCCATAAATATAACCACATCTTTCTATTGCATGCTGTATATTTGTGTATGTTTTTATCCATCCTAACTGTATTTATTACGTGTCCTTTTTACAATATCGTTATATTGATTTTCATAACAAGTCCTATATTAATAAGTTATTATTATACTAATAAGAATTATAAAAACTATCATGTTATCATAATAATTTCCATTTTCAGACTCCTATAATAAAATATTAGACCCTCTATAGTCCCAATTTGCACTATTGAGTATGGAATTCGACAGCAGTCCTAGAAATATCGATCAAAATGGCCCAAATAATGATCAAGCATGAATAACAAGAGTAAACGTAACCCTTATCCAAATCAATATACCCATTTATGAACAATGTATAACCCTTTACCATGTAACCCTGTAAAAAGTACCATAGCATGTTGCATCAACCCTTGTTTCGCTTACAGCCTATACCCTGAGCGAGCTAAGTACCCTTGGGTGGGCTGTACTTCGGGAGCTGACGGCAAGGGCGAAGAGAAAGTGGCCCACGGCTCCGAACTCTTCATGGCTGCCGACTCCAAGATGATCACCATAGGAGGCGGGTCAGTTGAAATTGGACTATATTCTATATACATTACAGTTTACATCCCCTGCGAGCCAAATACCCGTGGGTGGGGTGTCTAGAGGACAAGAAAGAGGGCGAGGGTGATGTGAGGACCCCGCACGCGAACTCTCTATTCATGGCGGCTGATAATACTATGATAACTATCGGTGGAGGGTATGTCGAGTGACGAGTGTTTGTGTGTCTATAATACCTTACCCTTTTTACCTTAAAATTCTTAAGTGGTCAGTGTACTCATCATTAAAGGAACCAACCAGGAAAAATCCAGTTGTCTCATACCATAGACTGAGTCCATTCTATATGTCTATGGCATAGACAATTAGACATCTAGAATGGATTCAGCCATTACTATCCAAATGTGCTGAAGTGTGAAAGAGGCAAGTGAATACGGCGATCGTATTGTCTCGTCTATCAAATTGCTTTCTCTCTTTCTAAAGAATAGTCTGTTTCATGTAGGAAGATATTGTTTAGTCCTGTGGTTTCTTACTTTACTTGCTGCGCCGTTGAGAGTTCAGAGGCATCGAATTTGCGTGGATCCAAGATTCTTGAACTCAATGAACTCTTTAGCAGTCTTAAAATCAGGTTCACGTGTTCCAATTGTAGTGAAGTTATCAACCATTTATCACTTTCACATCATTGGAGTCGACTAGCTTAGACAATGTGAAAGCTGTAAATGCGCTCCGAACCGAATTTCGGAACCCCTCGTTTAGTCCATTCTCTATGTCCATGTCTCATACATTTGAGTTCATTCTTCATATCGCGAAAATGTAGAGAACGGCAGATTTGAGGATTTGTCTCGTAGTAAAAAAAAAAACAAATTGATGAGTACATTCGACCCCTTAGGATGAACAAAAACTAAGGTTTTTTAATGAAGGTAATTTGGATGTGTGTTGTCCTTGGAACGTAAGTGTTATATAACCATCCTCAATAATTATTGTATAGTTTTTTTATTGGTTGACTAGTAATTAATGAAACAAACAACTTTTCCAAACAGTTTTGATATGTTGCATCTTTACTGTCGCTTTTCTGGCAGTGATTTCGTGAAATATAACGAAGTGAAGTACGATTTTTTGGAATTGGTGCAAAACTTGATAGTGGCGCTCCTCTTCAGTATAATTAATTGTAAAAAAACCTCAAATATCTTTTTTTCTTACTAGACCCGATCAATAGATTTTTGTTGGAATTGACTTGTAACCTAGGCAGGAGTTATATGTCTAGAGGGGGCACAAGAATCAAGCAATCACCGTTATGATTTTGCTTAACCTCGCTCACCCACCGAAAGAAAAACTTCGGCAAGAATTATTACCATTTGACGGCTTCTACTATAGCGCGCACTATTTGATTTAACTAATTCTGTTTCATTTACGTTTACGCACTTCTGTTACGTTCCATGAAAAAATAAGAGATGTTTATTTGGGAAAGTTGTACGTTATCATGAGTACAATCACTGAACGTTTGAATGATTACATTCTTTAAGCATGTTTTTGTGTGTCTGAATTGTCTTTCACCAATTTTGATCCTCCTGTTTCGGTGTTGTCATTTTCTTTAATATACGTGTTTGTAAGTGAAATAAATGATTTTTTGTTTTTAAAAACTAAATACTCGTGTAACCACACTTTATAAACCCACTGTTGAACATGGGTCACTCTCGCAAAGCAATTGAAAAGTATTTGAGTGTTACTATTATATATTTTTTTTAACATCCACAGTGAAGGCCAAGCGATCTGGATGGACGAGAACATAAGATTCGGCAAGACTGACCGCTGTTCCACCTTCAACAACCCGCCACTCTGTCCCAGCGGCGACTTCGAGATCAGAGTGCTCGAGGTGTACGGCTTCTCGGGGGCGTAATCTCCACATCACCCCCTCAACCCCCCCCCCGTGTGATAAATGTTGTGATCGCTTCAGGCCTCCCAGCCGAGCGCTTGCGCTACTTGCGTATATCCGTGTGTGCAGCGGCCGAGGTCATCAATAGATCCCACGTGGGGATTCAAATCCGACTTTATCTCGCCAATCACCACACCTTATCACCCACAAATCGCCGCGGAGCAACTCAACACCAGCCCGCACCTCACAAACACAATATTTCAGTGATAATCCCCACTAATGAGATGTATTGATCACCCTTTGCCGATATAACAGACTGTGTAGATGTATTCCTAATATTTATTCTACAACGTTAATATCGGTGTGGACCCCGTAGCTATCCTATTCGATTGAAGCTGTCCGTTCAAGACAACGAAGACGGGGAATGTAGGTTGTTTAAATATTTACTCGTGTTTAGATTGTGTAAGTACAAAAATTTTGAATGTATCGTACCTACTCTTGATGGATTTAAATAATACGCTTATTATGAAAGCAATATGTATTTGTGAGGCTCAGCCGTGCGGTGGAACGTTCGGTGTGTCGGTCAGACGTCAGTGCGAACATTCCAGTGACTCGCGACCGGGACACTCGGCTACATACAACATGGTTATCTCATTGTGAGGATACTTTTAGTTCGTACGACACCTAACATTAAATTCGGTCCAAGCAACAGTATTTTGGTATCGTATAGAATGTTCATAAATTGCTTGTAAGGATACTCACAGTAATTTTGTCGTTGCTCACAAAAATGTACCAAAGAATTTATATCGTAGAATGATTATTTTCTTGTAGCGCGATGCTCACGTCATAGAAACATGGCGATATGTTTTGCACTTTATAAGAAAAATACATCAGAAATACAACCGCTCTCCCTGATTCTATGATAAACATCGTGCTGGCGAACAAATATATGTATATCGACGTTTATATCAGGAACTAGAGAACGATTGCCATTCAATATTCGCTCCTATTGCTAAGATTAAAGATTCAACTCGCACTGCCATCGTTCGCAGTCAAAATAGTATTATTTATTATGTATTTCGAAGGTAATGTGCCAAAATCGGACCATAAAACGAATTGGCTTGATTCTGAACTCCAGGTGATAATCTGGACTTATTTCTTTTCTACATAAAATTTATGTAAAAGTATTTTTACAGTTATTGTATTTTTTTTATCGACGAAACGTAAGTGAATTAGTTTTTATCGAAGTTGAATTGTGTCGAAATTAATTTAGTTTATCGTGTGGCGTTTGTGTTCGTTTGGCGAAAACGGATGCTTATTTATAGGGAGAAGCAATGTCGGCAGTTTGTAATAATGATGAAATTAAAGACGTTATACACTAATGAATTTAAAGACTTCTACCAGTTTCGAAGACGAACACATAGCGTTCGTTATGCAATGCAGGCAACGTGTAGGTACAGTCGGTCACGTCAGCCAGCGCGGCACTTGTCCCGCTGGTACAGTCGGGTACAACCCCGCATTCGTATCCCCCGCGGCTATTTCCGCTACGGTTTATTTGTAAATATTATTTTGATGCAGTCCCCTAACTACCACACCATGTGCGACACTCACCCTTTACAATTTAATCACCAGTCACGAGGCCCGAACGGATTGTTATGTAAAAATGTTCACATGTACCTGAGTAATGTGTTTATATATATTATGTGAAGTTGTGAATGTCGTTAAGTATTGTAGCCCATACACAAATATTATATCGTTCGGTTAATATAGACATTCTAACTTTTTGAATATTTATAAGGTATTTGATTTTAGAGAAGGTTAGTTTAAGATAGCTATTTGAACGATCATACAATGTTACGTGGTCTGTTCAGTTTAAATGCGCGAAGTTGCCTCTTGAGCATAATACAGCTCTATAGTCTTTAAGAATGAAAACTCAACATTACAACATTCAAATTACGGTTCAGATTAAATTGTAAAGGGTCGATATTGCTAACCTGACATGGTTGCTATTTAGTCGACTGTTCGTAGCGAAACTGGGTTTTGTCATGGTACTACATGCTATAATTATGTTATTCAGAAGCCTAAGACTCGTTTTAAATTCAAATTATTTATGTAACTTATTGAGTAGGTAACATGTAACGTTTATATGTATGTTATGAAGCGGCTCTTTGCGGACGACAGAATTACGGTCAAATGTTTAATTTAATTTTATAAATGATCTGTGCAGTCGAGGTCGACGTTCGCGTTGTATAGAGCACAATGTTATAATAAGGAACAGGTGCCCTACCATGACGTCGGTAGTTAGGCTGTGGGAAAGAGACAGAGCTATACAAGTCGTCTAGCGCCATCTCGTTCCCTGAGCGGAACCACACACGCTGGAAAACGTCATGGTAGGTCACCTGAGGCCGATATATTACAAGCTTTTATTGAAGTTGCCTTATTAGTATGTGTCAAATATTAACTGAATGTAAAACTACGAGGCTGGCATAATCGCTTCGCGACTAAAGCCTTTTTCTTCTAATAAAGATTAAAAAAAAAAAAAACTGAATGTATTTGAAACAAAATCCTTAAAGACGGTAGAGCTCAAATTTTGGATACGCGATCGTTTCACAAGAGCACACCTCAATGGTTAATAGCGTGGACATTAAACTAAGTATATGTGCTTGTTTTGATTGGTATAAATGATATTCGTCATTTCAATAAAAGCTTGTTTTTTATTTGAAAGAATTGTTTTGTTTATTTATGTTCTAAGGTCCGTCGTTGCCCGCACAGAGGCGCCCTCGCGATATGTTGCTGTTAGCCAATTTGTCGTTGATCAGTGTAAAGTCTAGTCTTTATCCTGTTTTTATTATCTCTAACGATATAATATTGTGGAAACTATATACAAATTGATATTTAAAAAAAAAAGTTCGTGCGTTTTTTGCCCTTTCAAGGGGCTCGTAGGCTCGTGGTTAGTTAGTGTTTAAGTACATTTAATATATGTAAATTTATTAATCTCCTTTTTCCTTTTCAGTATTGTGTCGTTTTTTTTTTTATGTGAGGAGCATATCATTGTGTGACAAGTATGTGAAGCATGGATGTAGTGAGCTTTGTTTTGTTACTATGTACTGGTACATTCGAATAGTTTTAGTCCGAAGCTTATGCGACGGTGTAAAACTCGTTTATGGTAATGTAAATGTTGCTTCATAATGTGTAAAAAAATATATAATCCTATATACATGCTGTTGTTTTACTTTTTCTATTCTTATTTATCCTGTATTGATTGTCGATTAAAGCCCACATTATCGAAAATTGATTCATCAAAAAAAAAATTGAGAATAATTCAATGACTGAAAATGAAAGTAAACAGAATATTCATAGGTTATCATGAAAAACAGAAGCATATTTTAGTGCATAATTTTTGATATAAAGCAAATTCATTATCCTTAGGCCTGAAATTAAACCTCCTCTGTAGGATCCACCGCATGGAATACCAGCGGTAATCGACGCAACATTGTTCCTTTGAAAAACTCTTGTATAAGAATACGTGCAGACGAACAGCCATGCAAACCTATAGAAGAATTACAGACTAGGTGTAATCTAGCAGTGTGTAAAACTGTAATAAGCTCTTTTACAGTTTATCCAAAAACAAACCTTATTAAGATTAATGTTCTTAGTTTTGTAATATGCTTGACCACAGTGATTTGTAGGAATGTGCATATTACCTTAATTCGAATGAGGTTTATTTTTTAACCTCTCGGGCGCGTTACGTACACCCGGGTGTACATAAGCGAAAACGCCCCAGGGCCTTACGTACACGCGTCTGTACATAACAGACAGTCGCTCATTGGACATTGATTTTTATCATTTTCAAATATAAATCGCCCGAGAGGTTAATGAAATGTGACTAGCTTATTAGCTCTATAAATCTGGGCCTGTTAATATTGAAATAAAAACCAAAAGTTACAAAGAAATATTTTTTAATAATTATGAATCCACATTTTCCTTCAACCTTGTTCTATAGTTGGCTGTTCTTTTACGCACATTGGACTGTAACTCATTATCCTTAACCCAACTTATTATATCTTCGTAGTCCACCTCAATCTGATCTAATACTTTTAGCAAATTCTCATCTGTACAGTTTGATAAATAGTTACAAATTAATGCAGCCAAAGATGGTTTAACTTTAGCCACAAATTCCTTTAACTCTTCTTTGTCATTCTCTTCAAATGATGACCCATTTTTATCTGATTTTATTATTGAAGATGAGGCTGTCCATATACTGTAACTCAGTTCAAAATATTTATCGGGTGCGCTGTTAATTTGTAATGCTTTTACTATAGTGTTTGTTGATTCAACAATGTCCACTAAATCACTATCAATTTCTTTATTAATCACTAATTTGTCTTCATAGTACTTTAATATTACATTTATCATACTTATAACATTTTCTGTACTGTGGCTGAACATTTCTTGAGACTTGTCGAACCCAACTAAGTTTAAAGCTATTTGAAGACTTACAAATAGAACTCTTTCCAACTCATCTTTAACACACACCTCTTTCTGATTGACTGTTATCTCAGTAACAGCTGATATAAGTGAATCTAAGGCCTCTGGTAACACGAAATGTGTAAAAAACTTAGTTCTAAACTTATCAGTATTGCAGTATGAACACAATGTATTTAAATTTTCTAAGGCTGTCACTAACAGTACTTTGTGCGAAGAGTTTTTTAATATAAAGTATAAGGCTGAAGAGTATTCGATGTTTGCGAACAACTCCAGCCATGTCTTTATTTCTTCGTCACCTGCCACAAACAAACACGCGCTCACCAGTCTCAATAACTGAACCAGCACGAGGCTATCGTCCGTGTTTATATACTCTATCAAAATGCTCAACAAATTGTCCATCTTCATCAATACAGTAACTACTTCTTTCTGGCAGCACATATTCCCAATGATTCCAACGATAATTTCAATAATTCTTGGTATTTCAATGACCGGTAACGCAAAGTTGAATAGCTTCAAAACATCATGTTTCTGAAGAAATAATACAACATCTCTCTCAGCGGTCATGTCCCACAGTATGCAGACATCATCTTCAAATGCTTTTTCCTTTATTTCTTCTTTTAATGTGTCTAAATTAGCGAGTTTCAATAAGATTTTGAGAACGAAGCGTTCGCTGTAAGCTGTGTCGCCAATCACGTCGCCCTCAATCTGAGAATTCTCAGTTTCTTCCACTTGTTCTGGCTTCATTATGTTAACACACTAGATATACAACTAATAATTTCACCTTATCAAATATTTTTTTACAACAGAAGCATTATCTTTTTGTTGTAACAGTGCAATTATTACAAATCAAACCTTTTGACACATGCGAGCGAGGTCATTGACTGATGGATGGATGGACTGAATGAAAGGAAGAGTGAACTGAAAACATCGTCAAAATGACAACGCATAGAACGCCAAAAAATTTTGACAAACAATCTGTCGGATTTGACAGCTGTCAGAGCTGACAAAGGAGCGTTGTAAGGAGCAAACATCCGGCCGGGGAATATAAAAGCGTAACACAAAGGTGACGCTACTGTAGCAAAAGGGTTTTTAAATACTTTACAAAAGTACTTACTAGTACTTTTGTATGGGGTTTTGTATACAATTTTATATGATCTGCAAGTAGTTGTTCAGGGTCTGGGTGTTTGTGAGTTTCTGTTTGTAAATGCATCCACGATACAGGAAGAAATTCCTTTTTCTTTAAAAAACTAAAAAAAGCTGATGTCGCCAATGATCACAAGTGACATGTAGGTGTCCAATTAGATAGGAACAAAAGAAAACTGCAAAGATCCTTAATAGATAAAATTTTAATAATAAACATTTCAAGTAACAAATGAAACTATTTTAACAGTTCCGTTTCTTAAACAAACAGTTTATACTTGTCAATATCTTTAATTTACTTAAAAGCAAACATGAAAGTCTATGGTTAAGCATAGAGCCGTTTGTATACGGCAGCGCCATCTATAACTAACTGTCAGATGCTTTGACTTTCTTGGGGGGTCCACTGTCTTCATTGTCGTGTCTTCGTTTCTTGCCATGGTACTTGTTGCCGCCTTTCCTGCCTTTATTGCTTTTGAAGTTCTTCATATTTTTCCGCCTTTTGGTCATTTCTTCGACTGTTTTCTGTAGGTATGTGGTCTCTTCTTCACCCTCTAGTACTTTGAACTCTACATCGGCGTCAGCTATCTTCATTTTGTTGTCGGTCATTTTCTCTGCTATACCCTTAGCTGTGTTTTCCTTTGTGAGACGCACCCAACCTTCTTTGTCGCCCACTTTGAAGTCTATGTATGCTACGTCTGCACCTGTTAACAATAAATTGGACAGTTTAGAGACAGATTTTCTGTGAAAAGAAAAAATCGATCTGCGAGCAGGATTTGAACCTGCGACCTCTGGATTCTGTACATCCGAGCGACGCTCTTACCAACCAATTCTTCAATTCTAATCAAGTTTAAAAAAAAATATATACTGACAATGAAATTGTCAAATAATAATAAAACCGAGTCTTAGAAGAAGCTCAGTTTTGTACTGTCATTTTTCCTTTTATATTTTAACCAATTGTTAATCAAATGACATCTTACCTATGGTAGTGAGTGCTTCTTTGATGTCCTCTCTCTTCATCTGATCAGTACCACCACTGAAGTGTAACACTGTTCCTGTAGGTAGTTTCAGTTCCTCCTTCTCAACCTGCATAAAATCAAACATTTATAAGTGTACCAGGTTTGTGCAATAGTAGTTGAAGTCTGAAATGGATGGAAATTAGATATATCGTGGACCATCTGTCTAGTCATGTGTGTAGCCAGACACAGGGTGGGGCAGCAGTTTAAAATATTTTTTTTTGTGTCAACTGACAACAGTTGACTGTGAGCTTTCTTACGGATATAAGTATTATAGTAAGTACCTACATAATTAATTTTTTTAGGTTGATTAGGTACAAGTGAGCGAGCCAGTGTGTCGCGAGCACCCCACCCTGCCCCACCCTTGTGTCTAGTCAGAGGTTCCTCTCTTTCAACAGTATTGGGGACCCTTACATGCTGTCCCATATACACTTTTTAGTGGTGGTAAAAGCATCAAATGAGTCCTTCTACCCTGAGTGGAGCAGGAGGGACTGTTCGACTCTTATTGATTAAAAGTCCACCCATAGGTTACTTTCCTAGACTGTTTTGACCCATTCCTTATATCCTATAATTTAATGTTACTCTACTCACATTATGGTCCTTGTCTTTATTTCGCTTGTCCTTCTGTTCTTTCTTGTTGGCATACTCCTCCTGTTTTTGCGCAATGTAGTCGTCTTGCCATAAGATCAGCAGTTCTGTGTCCTGGTACTGATGCGGTTTGCCTTCTATGAACTTTTCAGCCTGGAATTATAACAAATAAGTTTTCATTAGTTCGTAAAAATAATTATTATCCGCCTTATTACAAAAACTAAATAAACCTTGGTTTAAACCTGGTCTATCAAGTCCAGGCTTATCTGCAGAGCCATGGTTTAAATTTGTCCGTATTACAAAACTAAGATAAAACGTCGACTTTAATACCGCCATTTGAACGATTGTCTAAACAATTAAATCCACAATGAGTAATAACAATTAAATCTACCTTGTTTCAATCCATTTTGGGTAAAAATAACACAAAAACTACAACACAATGAAAAATTTGCTTTGAGAAACTTTGACATACCTTTGACAGCTACCACTGTTAGACCATGGTTTATCGCAAAACCACGATTTGTAATAATCTTTGTTTAAACCGTAGTTTTACAAGATTAAACCTGGGTTTTTAGTTAAACCCCTTTTTGTAATAAGGCGGTAAATGTTTTACTGTTCTTCAAAATGGTTTAGGCACACCCAATGCAACTGGGTAGGAGGAACCACGCCTAGCAGGGCTCAAATTAATTAATAGTGTTTGGAAAAAGAAAAGAACATTTAGATAAAAGAACATTATGCGCTCAGATGAATGTAGACAATATTGAAGATGGGAAGATGTTATTAAGGAGATGCCAGGAGTATATTGGACAAGGGATAGATTGTTGTAGGGAACATTTTAGGAGCCCAGCGATGAATAGCAAGACAATCAAGAAGTTGGTGTCTACTAAACACATCATTATTAATTATGATGAATGTAACTTGAAAGATTGTTGATAAAGGCTTATATTGCACAAGAGAACATTTTAGAAATATTTTATTACCTGCTCTCTAGTCTTGAACGTAACAAACACGGATCCTTTGAACAACCTCTTCTTAGAAGATCTTTCCTGGAATTTTCTCATGATAATGTTCTCAATCTGTTCATATTGTTTGAAATGCTTCAGCAAGTCATCAAGTGTGGAATCTTTGGGGAAACCTTTAGCATAGATGGTTCGTTTGCTCAGTTCCTTCCTGCGTTCTTCATTCATTTCTGGAATGGGTACCTCTGGGCTTCGTCGAACTTTTTTATTGTCTTCAGACACCTGCAAGAACAAAATGCAATTGAAAACTGTGCATTCAAGTTGGAATTTAATTTATTTAGACTATTTAAAACCCAAAGCAAAGACCTCAGCATAATTGTAGACTATATCATTCATGATCACTTAGTGAACAGTCTTTTTAATGAAAAATATAGCTTTATTTTAATTAAAATGCCTGCTAGAATTAATATATTTCATATAAACATGGATCTAAGGTAACAATTTTGTCTCAACCTATTGTATACCTGGTGGAGCAGTGCACACACTCTTAATTCAATAACAACAACTATATAACTAAGTGTAACTGTCTCAAAATTAAGATCTTAGACATTGACAAATTTTATTGAAATCTATCTTACCTCTAATAATCCATTGGTGGCCTTATTCAGAGCTTTGGCAATAACATCCGTGTCCTTAGTGAGCTTGGCGAGTCGGTTGAACCTGGTGAGGATCTCGAGAGGTACCCAGCCATCATCCAACTGGACTTGTTCTCTAAGGAACTTGTCACGGGGCAGGTTTAGGTCACCTGGAAATTTAATGTATATTTATGTTACATGTGTGACTTTTTGGGAAAGTGTGATTCACCGACTGTGGCACATACGATCAGGCGCGAATTGATCTGCATTTCTGTATGTCAATTTTGCATAGTGGAAGTACACTGACTAATACAAATTAAATAAGCAAGGTCTGCTGCTATGAGTGGGTAGACCATGCATTTAACCCACATTCAGTATTGCTGGCATTGTAGCAATATTGCTAAACTGTGTAGGTAACTATTACAACATGAATGATGTTATCATTTTGTCGTAATCAACATCAACATTTATTTAGAACAATGTGCCACAGTTGTGACAAAATACAACTCATACAACAATGATTGTTTCACTGGCTTTATACATAGCAATGGTTGATTCCTGTAATAATCTTGCTGAATAGTGAATGTCGTCTTTGTTACATTAATTAAGGGGAGTCCCTTCCATATTGCAGTTCATAACTACAAGTAAGGTTACAATATGTGGATCGTCAGCAAATTACATTGAATACATTTAGAGCGCGTCTATTGTTAACTAGGTGCATCACAATGTTTATAAGCATGTAAAAGACCTTGACCGACCCCGTATTCTCTAAATAAACTCTACGTCAATAACATGCAATGGTTTATTACTCACCGAAATAGTACTCAATCTGGCGTATGATGGAACTCTCTAATTCAGAGGTTTCGTCCTCCACACTCTCTTCTTTCTTATTATTCTCCTCTCCATTGGTCTCAGCGACTACTTCTTTTGCCTCAGTCATGTTTATCAAACTGTAAAACAGAACGAAATTATTAGACCCAAATCCATGAGACGCGGCGCTTCTCTAAAATGGCGCTATTGATTAAAACATTTACCTATTCTTTAGCAAAAGCTACACACACAGAAATGTTGATATGGCCACTAAAATAGAAACTGATATCGTTAAATCAATCTATACAAGCAATTTCTCTAAGAAAACACGTGTTTCGATTTTTACCACACGCGGCCGGCACGTACAAATTAATTTTATGGTTAGCGGGGCGGGAGAGGGGAATGAAAGTAGTGAAGTTCCTTGTTTCGTTCTGGAAGTGGTGAGTCCGGGATCGGCCGGCGCGAGACCGGTATTGATTTTTATTTCATTTAGCAAATTGTATTTTTAATAATATATTAATTTATGAATCAACTATTCCATAGTTATTTAATTATTACCCGTTGTTAGCGGCTTCACCCGCTACAACTCAAAAATTCTTCCATGGGAACATAAAATCGGGATAAAAACTATCCTATGTGTTATTACTGGTTATAAACTATCTGTGTACTAAATTTCATTCAAATCCGTTTAGAGGTTTTTGCGTGAAAGAGTAATAAACATCCATCCATCCATCTCAACAAACTTTCACGTTTGTAGGAATTAGTATGATTTTTGTTCGTTCAATTGTAATTAATTATTCTTGCAAAATTTCACCAAGTTTATTGTTTCGGCTCTCTGAATCTGACTACTTAGACTTCTGCTGAATCATTTTAAAACGTTTATGTTTCTAAACGACTTCTGATGGGCTTAAATGTAATGTCGCATACACACCGGGCCAATGAAGGCCAACGAATGGATCTTGCTGGACTGCGTTGGTGCTGTATGAACGGCTAACCAAAAGCCAACTATAGTTCTTAGCGTTTCCCAGGCGATCCAAAGCGTGACGATCTAACAAAGATTTGGTCAAAGTTGGTAAAATTTCCGAAAACTAACTTATTTTGACCAAATCTTGTATGAATGGAGATGGAGTGAATGTTTTGATCATTCTTTATTTAATTTTATACTTGTCATTGTCGCGAATCATAATTTGATCAAGTTACAACTTGTCACTGATATGCAACTTACAAAAAACACATGAACATTTGAATTACGGGGGCTACTACGGAGTAATTGCCAGGAATTGAACCATTCGATCGAACTGAGCGTAGAGGGTCCAGGATCAGCAAAGGCGTTCGTGGTCCCAGTGTGTACTCGGTATCATAAAAATGAATGGTTTGGCACAAAAGCCCAGAAATAGCTTCTGGGCTAGAAATGCTTTTTAATATTAAAAAAGCAATCAATGAGTGATTGTCACTGTCAGTGTCATGTCAATGTCAAGCAAAAGTAAAAAATATAGCAGTAAAAGGAAAAAAACATAACCTCAAAGTCCAAAAGTACGGTCTATATTTTGTAAATAATACCTATGATACATGGATTGGCTTAGCGGGTCATCTTAGTTGAGTGGATAAATGAATAAACATGGGAGTTCGAGGTTTGACTACTTACATAAATCACAAAGAGCATGCATTCCTGCAAGATTTCTTGTTACACAACTGTTGTCTGGTTATCGACGGCCACAGTTTATGCGCTCAGTTATACAGATTGTTGAACTGTTTTTCTGCGTTCGGTGGCGATTACGACAAGTTTTTCTACTACGTTCGTAATTTCTTCAAGAACCTGAGGAAATGTAACATTATTGCTTATGTTTTGTTTGATGGCAGTCATGAGCACAGGAAATTGAGAACTGCGTACAGCAGGCTAAAGTCTAAAATATATGGTGCGTCTAAGCTCGACCCTGTTACTCAAGGCAGTTTACAGATTTTCCCGCTATTAATACGTGATGTTTTCATCGAAGCTTTGGTAGACATGAATGTGTTATACACTGTCTGTGAATTTGAAGCCGACGATGAAATTGCGGCAATGGCGAGACATTTAAACTGCCCTGTACTGAGTTATGATTCTGACTTCTTCATCTACAATGTTCTTTATATTCCTTTCAATACTTTGGACTTCAAACCGAAGCCTGTAGAAATTGAAGGCGCAAAAACATTTGTTTTGGAATGCAAAATCTATAAAGTGGAGTACATGGTCAAAAATTTTGGAGGTTTGAAAGAAGAACTGCTGCCATTATTAGCAACATTACTGGGCAATGACTTTGTACAGAAAAAAGTATTTAAAAAATTCTTCTCCCAATTAAAATTGCCAAAGACCAAAAAAAAGAGTAATGATCAACAAAAATGTATTCATGGCTTATTCCAATGGTTACAAAACGAAACCTTAGAGACGGCTATAGCAAAAATATTGGGTAGATTAAAGAAAAAACAGAAGCAAAGAGTTCTTTATATAATTAAAAAAAGTATTGATGGGTACCACAGCAAGCATTGTAGATCATTGAAATATTTCAATATAAGTGAAGATAACACTCCTGTATCTGATTGGCAGTTGCCTGAAGACTTTGAAAAGAACCTTTTAGCTGAAGAAGAGCTTAATGAGGATGAAATTGATGAAAATAGGAATGAAAATGAAGAAAATGCGAATGAAGATGATGAAAATGATGATAAATCTTCAGACAATGAAGAAGTTTCTTCAGAAAATGATGAAGCAAAAGGAGACGATGAACATGAAGTTATTGACATTGAAGATGAACACCTAGTTCTTGGTATACCAGAATGGTTTGCAGATGGAATTCGACAGAATCAAATTCCTAAAGCTTATATCAACCTCTATACACACCACCTTTATTTCTGCTCCCCCCAGGCAGAAGATTATGATGATGAAGACTCCTTTCTTTGTTGTCTGCCTATACTTAGATATGCTTTTGATATGTTAACAGATTTTTCTGAAGAAAACTGTATTTATGTAAGCCGAGAGAAGAACACAAGTTATAAAAGAATTTTTGTGAGCAATGACATCAGTCTTCCAAGACTACTTGAAATACCATTTTGTGAGCTCAAAGAAGATCAGTTAAAATCATGTTTTGAATATTTTTTAAAAAAATATTTGAAAGAATTAGATCTGAAATTGATAGAAACTCTACCATCTAATTTGCAGCTGTTTTTTATAGCCATGTTATGGTGGGTGGCAAAATGTGAAGTGCCCCTAGGGAACATTCACAGTCTTCTCATCTGCTTTGTAATGCTAGATGCTATAGACGAAAAAACTGGCACTTTCAGAGGTCATTTCCAATTCAATAACAGATATTCCAAAAAGGTTGAAGAATTAAAAAAAACCCCAACTACCCTCACCTTTGAAGAAAATGAATTGTTCCTGAACAAGAACAAAGTGCAATATGAAGACAGTCTAATAGCTGCTCATGTGTTACTAAAACATTTTGAATTAGATGACAAGATTAAAAAAAAGCCTAAAAGTTATGACTGTAGAAAGATGCACTCTTTTGCTCAATTTCAATGTTGTTTGCACCATATTAATAGCTTGAACACTCTATGTGGCAAACGTTTTGAAAGTACAAAGTACTCAAAAAGTTTTAATGGGACTTTTGTATATAATATAGCTGTAAAACTAGAAAATCAGATTGATCCAAAGACATTTTTGGAGCAGTACCTTAAAGGTGCTGTTACTGTGCTAATGTTTTATAAAAGTTTATGTTTTGTCTATGATAAATGTGCCGAAGTATTGGGCTTGACTACAGCACAATGGCAGGGAAAGAAAAAACGACGAAGAAAGAAAAATGCGGCAGAAGAAGAAATCAACTTTATTGTGAAAGGTTTTGAATCAGAGGTTTATATTTAAAATATTGATCCTTGAATTATATATTTTTGTACCGAATTAAAAATACTGTTTGTATTGTTGACAAGCCTTCATTGGCGGTTTCGCTCATTATTAGTCACAATATCCCCCAGAATCATTCTGAAACTGATTTCGCCCTTCTCCCTCCCCTTCCCCCGCAATCATTCTTTGCCGAATGAGCCGCTGACAGACCTTTCAATTACGACCGATTCACCGACAAAAAGATTTACGACGACAGTCTTTCACCAAGAAGGATTCTTGGAATTATTTAGGAATGATTTGACGCTACTAGATCGACATCAGCATAGAGTCCGCGTACAGCGTCAAGCACAGTAGAAGTCGTTTTGACGCGGCGCTAGTGTCTATGTCATTACTTTAATTTGCAAAAAAAATGTAATATCACGGACTTTAACGGGTATTCGAGCATAATTAATCTACCGGTAACACATACCTACCTACCTTTTTTTTTATCATGGTAAAATCATCAAATGAGTCCTCCCACCCAGAGCAGGGCGGGAGGACTGTCAGACTTATACTGACTAAAATCCACGGTGTCCTTCAATAGCCCTTTACGTACCGGGGTCACGGTAATCCTTTGGTCCCGCGACCCCGGCAGGCTTTGGCCCTCTACAGGCCCCGTCACTATGCTGACACTTTGAGGCGCGCGTGGAATACAACGTGCCTTCGACCCGGGCATGGTCCGTGGTCGGACAGCGAGTCGCCCATTACTCGCTGCCCACATGCCCGCGATACCTACCTACCTAGACTTTAGTCGAAGATGCAAGAGGACGACGAGTAATGGGTGACTTGTCGACCGTCATGGACCATGCGCGAGTCGACGGCGCGTCGTGTTTCACGCTCGCCTCATAGAGCTGTCAGGAATGTGACTGGGGCCCCCCTTAGAGGGCCAAACCCTGCCATGGTCGCGGGGCTGTCTCATCAAGTAACAGTAACCTGGAACGTTAAGGGCTATTTAGGGAACACCGGGGAATTTAGTCAGTACGAGTTTGGCAGTCCCTCCCGTTCCGACCTGGGTGGGAGGACTCGTTTGATGATTTTACCAAGTTTGAAAAAAACAAAAAGCGAGCTCGGGAGTTGGGGCACCCTGAAACATGAACCTATTGCCATGAACCTGGTATTAATCCAGACTCCGTGATTGCTGAGAAATTCTTAAAGGAAAATACTTTGCTCGACCTGCAAATCGAACTCCCGTCTTGCTCAGCATTTGCTTGCATTGTGAAGTATCAATTTTTTTTTAATCTCTTTATTACTTATTCTTACAGATTTCTTGGAATTCAGTTTTTGGAAGTCTGTTATATTTTCCGCATAAATTTTCAAACTGCTATAGATATGGATGGGGGATACGATTGGTAAAGGAAAATAAAACAAAACGTTAATAAAATACCTATACTTATATTTGACCTTACCTATCTTTATCTATATTATTTAATCAGTGTATTTCTTAATATTAACTTAATGTACTTTCTTACTTCCATTCATATAAGCTACCTTATTGCTAGATTTCTGCGACACTATAGTGTCTAATTTTTCGCCGATCAAATAGAATGCCATACCGAGTAAGGCACTTCCGAGAAAATAGAACATTTTTGTCGTCCAACTAACAACATATAGGAACGGGTATGGCCAAATGCCGTACTTGAAGTAAATAAAATGGATGTATCCGCTATATATAGCGGTCATAATAATAGCTACAGAGAATCCGGTTTTTTTCGTAGGATAATTTCTTTTAGTCATAAGTAATTCTATAAGGATAAAAGGTAAAATTAACGTGTGCATTACGTGGTTTAACCATACGGGGAAAGCTTCTTCGGCCTCTTTTGGAAATATCGCACTTTTGGCGAACACGTAGAATATCCAGAAGACTAGGACCACGTATAAGGCCGTGCATAGTGTGATGCTGAAGAGGACATCCTTGACCTGGCGGATGAGGGGCGGTTTCTTAGTCACTTCGTTGGTCCCGAAGAAGTCGTTTAGGAGCGATACCCAGTAGTAGACTGTTTGTAAAACCTGAAAAGAGTGAGAAATTGCATTTAATACGTGATTTTTATAGTAGCAGACTTATTTATGAATAAAAATTGTTTTATTGTAAATATAGTACCTAGGTACACTAAAGAATATTGTATCCCAATTCCCAATCCAAATCCTGATCTTGTTTTCTTTGACAGCTTCTTCTGATTGAATCTTTAGGATTCAGATAGGCAAATTCGGTCGTCGATTGGTTAGTAACAAAGATGGGGATCAAGTTTGCGACCTAGATACATTATTAATTTCCACCATTGTTTATTACACAACAGAAAAAACACGAAATGGCGACATCTGTGGACCAATAGAAGAACTAGAGTTCTAAAGCACACTTTCTTTCATGACTTGTAGTAGATATTTGAAATTTGTTGTGCATATTAAAAAAAAAAACCGTTTTTGTAAAATACTGGTATGTATTTAGCCGCATTCCGATTAGACTGGTAGAAGATTCAAATAGGAAAATGATACAGGGAATGAGGTTCCTATGTAACACATTGTTTATGGTATTTCTAAACCATTGACAATATGAAAAACTTCTCGTCTCTCGTTCTTCTCCGAATTTTTGTCATTTTTTATAACGACCTTGATATTTATGAGTTGGTTTATCGGATTTCTAGTGTTATATAATCTTTATTTGGGGCTGGAGATAATATATTACTCATGTGATAATTATAATCTTCATTTATAAATAAATAGAGCCCGTTTCTCTAATGCTAAATGCCTTATCATTGTATTGTTTTTTCGTGCCGTCAATTGAAATATTTTTTTCAGATTTAAATATTTTTTGAATTGACGGCACCGTTGACGAAGTGGCTGAGCGGTTGAATTCAACGATGCGTATCACGGGTTCGATTCTCGCACTTTTTTATGATCTACAAGTAGGTAGGTAAGTAGTTGTTCTGGGTTTTTGTTCATGACAATGACAAATGTTTAATATTTGTAAACGCCAGCAGGTTTTAATAAGGTGTAATTGGCATTTACTATTTTGAATTTCTTATTATACAGAGCCCGACTTACGAGTTGTAGATCTTGGGTTCGAACCTAGCCAGGTGCATCACTTTGTGTAATTTATTTCATCACCACTGCTACCAAAACGGTGAAGAAAACATCGTGAGGAAACCGACATGTCCTAGTACCAACAATTCGAAGACATGTGACATTCACCAACCCGCATTCGGCCCGCGTGGTGGATTATGGCCCACTTCCTCTCACAGAGAGGAGGCCTGTGTCCCACCAGAGGGAACGTTATAGGCTGATGATGACAGCCACATTTCCTCAGTAATGTTTAATTGTAGTAATAGGGGCCGAGTCTAATGCCATCAACTGGGTAACTAATACAAACTCCATGGCTGCTACTGAGAAAGTAATGGAAAAACACAGTGACACTTTATCCTAAAACTAGCTGTGCCATGCGGTTTCGACCTCGCTGCTCGGCTCCTATTGGTCACAGCGTGATGTTATATAACTTAAAGCTTTCCTCGATAAATGGACTATCCAACATAAAAAGATTTTTCAATTCGAACCCGTAGTTCCTGAGATTAGCGCGTCCAAACAAACAAATTCTTCTGCTTTATAATGTCAGTAAGTATAGATAAAAATATTATCAGTATTGATATAGTGGTTCCTTAGATTGTCACGATTAAATGTGCAAGCGCAATGTGCATGTCGATCTTAACAATCAAAATAAATTGGTATCAATTGAGGCAGATTTAGGAAATGAAGTGACTAAAGTCTATTTGAAACTTGTTTCTACATTAGGTGTATTATTTTGCCTACCGCAGGACTGTCTTTTCATGTAACTGTAATTCTGGAACGTAAAGGGCTATTAAAGGACACCGTCGATTTTAGTCACTACGAGTCTGACATCCCGCCCTGGGTCGGACTCATTGATGATTTTACACCTAAAAAAAAGATGTATTATTATGACTGCCGGGGTCGCGAGACTGTCTTTTCAGGTAACCGTGATCCTGGAGCGTAAAGGCCTATTGAAGGACACCGTTTAGTCAGTACGAGTCTGACAGCCTCCCGTCTCGCCTTGGGTGGGGGCATTCATTTGATGATTTTACCACGTTAAAAAAAAAGGTGCATTTTTTTATAATCATAAAGATGCGAAGCCAGCATTCGGCCCGCCTGATGGAAAGCAGTCACCATAGCCTATGGACACCTGTAATACCAGAGGTATCGCTTGCGGATTACGATTGCAACTTTTGAGGGTCTTTTTTTTTTTTTTTTTTTTTCGTGGTAAAATCATCAAATGAGTCCTCCCACCCAGGGCAGGGCGGGAGGGACTGTCAGACTTGTACTGACTAAAATCCACGGTGTCCTTCAATAGCCCTTTACGTACTAGGGTCACGGTAATTCGTACAGTCCGGGGTCTAAAGAAAGTAGAAACGAACGTTGAGCGAAACAATATTTTCTATGAAATATGTTTCACTTTTCTTCAGCTGTTGGCACAACAATCTTTCAAGAAGAACTGGCTTACCCACATCCGCGGATGAAACGCAAACAAGATTCTTGTGACTTATGACTACCACCAAATGTGATGAGTTTTGCATTACGAATATCAACGTTATTTTTAGGTAATATTATGGTTGGATTCTATTAAGAGTCTGAGTTCTATACAGAGTTCTGTCAGTAACTAATGTAAAGAAAAAACGTGTTTAAAAAAGAGTACGATGCCAGCACGTCAAGTTATACTTAACTTAAAAAAAAACCCAATCGAACCTGAACCTTCTTCTTTTGAGATTAAAATGCAAATATCTTAAAAAAAATTGCCAGATTGGGGTACATTAATGTGCGTCCGTATACCTAATTTACAACGTTTTTCACGTGAAATAAAATGGCTTTCCTGACCATGGTGTAGTGGTACTATCAATGCTTATGTACCTCGCATTTTCCCAACTTTGTTGAGGTCTGCTTTCAGTCTACCTGGGGACAGTCGAAAGGGTTATAAACTGGTGTTTGCTAAAACACTAAATGAAAACCCTTTCGACGGTCATATAGAATGAAGTGAATACTTTTTTGACATCGTTTTTAGATGGGCAGATAGTGGGTAATATATGGGTCTAAAAATTGAGAGTCAAAATGGCGGGTGTACCTCAACGAATCAAATCCTCATAGGTATCAAAAAAATGTACCAAAATTGTACTATTTAGTACCTGGGTTTAAAAAAATAGTACCTTCATCAGAACAAAATTATATCAAAAAGTTAAATACACCCGCCATTTTGACTCTCACTCTAAAAAGCCGTTTTAGCAACATCATAAAATATGTATTGCGATAAAAATCGTAAAATAGATTATAAATAAATAAAAATTCTATTGCTCAAACAATATCTTTTTTTTAACGTGGTAAAATTATCAAATGAGTCCTCCCAGCCAGGGTAGAGCGGGAGAGACTGTCAGACTCGTACCGACTAAATGCACGCTGTCTTTCAATAGCCATTAACGTTCTGGGGTCACGGTAATTCGTGAATCCCGCGACCCCGGCAGGATTGCTCAAGCAATATAGTAAATAATTGATAAAGAACAATTTTATGACAATTACCTATACTAAGAAAGCTGCTAAAGTGCTGGTTTTAGATATTAGTCATTTAAAATACTTACAAGAGTCCAGAAAGTAAAGAATAACACCCGAGCTTTTAGCGGCATGAGCTCAAATTCTTTCGACGGATAAGGAACTTCCACATACTTCTGATCGTACCAAAACGCAAACGAATTTAAACCAATAACAAATAAATGAAATAAAATTAACTGCATTTTTATAAATTATTAACAAATTCTATTAATTATTAGCTTTGGCAACACTTTTTGTAAACGTCTGTATCGATCGACGTCTCTCGCAACACTGGTTTGATTTGAATATCGAACGCTGTTTATTTATTTAGATTTGTTCAGTATCGAACCTTATCACAGTTATGACCAACGTTGGCCTTAATTTATCTGAAAACATCCGATTTATCATTTGTTGGACGATTCAGGGTTCCGTACCAAAAGGTTATCAATGGGATTTCTAAGGACCGCTGTCCGTTGTCTGTGCGTTCGTCTGTCCTAGGGCTGTATCTTGCAAATTATGGAGTAAAACAAATAGACGAGGTAGATATTTGATGGATTTGATTAATTAAAACTAATACATAAATATGTAGTGTCAAATGACAGCATGGTTGGCCCAGTAGCTCAGTGATCGACAGTTTCTTTGTTGCATAGCGAGTCGTGGGTTCTGAATCCCACTGCAACGAATATTTTGCATGACCTACAGTTATGCCGTTTGTGTATGCTAATTTTAATTTTTGAAAGCACAGCCACGATCCTACACGAGCAATTCGAAGCAGCAACGAGTAACGTTTAATAAAATAAAATAAATTGTCTCTACAGTACAGTGTCTTATTTGTACAGTGGTATTGTACGGATCCCTTTTTGTGTGAATCCGATTTGCACTTGTTTCTCTCTGGTGATCAATCTACCAATCTATGTATTAATAATAATAATATTTAAAACGTTATTTGGGATCTAACAGGACATAAAAATGTTTAGTGGTTTTTTTTTAGGTACGTGGTAAAATCATCAAATGAGTCCTCCCACTCAGGGCAGAGCGGGAGGGACTGTCAGACTCGTACTGACTAAAATCCACGGAATCCTTCAATAGCCCTTTACGTTCCGGGGTCACGGTAATTCGTACAGTCCCGCGGCCTTGTGGGACCCGATGGGAAAAATATTAAAGTGGGATCTAATTGGAATAAATGTAACATTATTGTGCAAATTTTCATCAATGAAACCAAATAAGGACCATTGAACTATGTTAAAAAATAAATGTAGAATCTAGTCACTGACATAATCATAACAAAGGTGACGTATTAGAGTCTAGGCAGGCCCCTTTACCAGAATTCATAATATGAATTGCATCAAAGTTATTCTTTATCTATTTCTGTTTTTAAGCAACAATAGCTTCGCCCGCTACAACTGGAAAATTATCCTACTGGGAAGATAAAATCGGGATAAAAACTATCCTTTGTGTGTAATCCACATTATAAACTATCAGTGTACTAAGTTTCATCCAAATCCGTCCATCCATCCGTTAATCCTCACAAATTTTCACATTCATAAAATAAATAAGATATGAGAAGTAAGACAATATAGAATAAAAGATATAAAAATTTATTTCAGATGTCTAAAACATCCATAATAGTTTTACACATTCAATTAAATAAAATTATAAAAATAAAATATATTAAAATTACATTAAAATCACAGTCACACTTAAATTAAGCAGAAACTATCATAACTACGTTAAAATAGAATATTATTTGAATAGAATATTCTATTATACGAATTGTATCGCAATTCGTATAATGATTCAGTTAAGTTAGACCCCCTAATTTGATCTTCAGTTTCATTAGTGTAATCCGTCCCCGGTGGACGAAGCCAAAATTCAGTCGGAACAAAGATCAAAAGATCAAAGGAATGTTTCGTCCCTTGGGTGTATTCATCAGGGAAAGAAGAATCCTGTGATTAATACACTGTAGCAAAAGTATAGAATCACTAACCCCGATTCCGCGCGATCTTGAGTACTTAATAACTAGTTAAGAATAATAAAAATACCATTTTAAAGGCTTAACTGTTAACTTTAAATTGATACCAAATTCATTCAAATCACGACTTTCTTTAAGGAGATACCGGATCCGGGATATCGGATCAATTCCAAGTTGTGATTCTATAGTTTTGCTAGCTTTTTTTTTATCGTGGTAAAATCATCAAATGAGTCCTCCCACCCAAGGCAGAGCGGAAGGTGTAAAATCCACGGTGTCCTTCAATAGCCCTTTACGTTTCGGGGTCACGGTAATTCGTGAGTCCCGCGACCCTGTTATACTTTTGCTCGCTAGTGTAGTTAAGTAAGTAGGGAAGTTGTGACTGCATGCCGTGGGATCTAGGTTCGTTTCCCAGATTAAGTAGTGTTCATTTGAGTTTAGATTTGTGCCTGTACTATAACTATTTACAGGCATAAATCTAAACTTAAATCCTCAAAAATCCATTTCCATTTTGAGGTTTATCATGGAACCATTCCGTGCTTTAAATTAATTAATTTAATTATATAAATTTAGCTTACTTCTAGGCAAAAATGAGGTTCACCGTCGACCACATCTTCGCTAACTACCAGGCAAGACAGTGGTGAAAAGAGAGACTATCGTTAAATTAAAAAATAAATAAACATGTGAATAATAAATAAAAAAAAACGACAGGTTGCACTCTGGGAGTGCCGGCAGAAGTGAAAACTTGAATAAACACACACGAACATTCGCGCAAGCGCCCTGCGCCGTCTTACGAACTTTCGATCAGGTCGCGTGTCCTGACGCGAGTTTAACATTTTTTACCCATTCCAAAAAAAGTGCACAACGCCGCTAAAGAAGTTTTCACTTCAAAAATACGCTAAATTGGATTATGGATGATTTTCAAACAATTTTGTGACTACATTAGAAAATTGAATTGAATTAGGTATATGAGTAGTTACTTTAATACTTTATAACGTTAGAAGATAAATTTGTGAAAATACGAGTATATAAAATATTATATAAAACCAAGAATATAATAGCTTAGAAACGTTATCAACAGGCGGCTACTATTAAACCTACAATATTTTATCAGTTAACCCTTTTCTCCCAAAGTCATAATTGTTATAATAATTTTTTTCAACCATAGATAAAATAGTCGCTGATAATGATTGCACCTCCGGTTTGTGGATAAAAAAGGTTCAATAAGTCATAGATAATGTTAGTTCATATATTGTTAGTCATGTGTTAAAATAAAAACATTGTGATAAGCGGAGCCGGATGTATCTGTCTGTATGGGACCGTCTCGAAGAGATATTGTGTTACTACTTGATTTTGTAATAGATCATCGTCTTTTTATTGCATAACTGTTCGGTTCGGTTGGTTCTGTGGCTGAGCGATCAACTCCCGCGCAGCGTGTCGCGGGTTCGATCTAACAAATATTTGTATGATTTGCAAATATGTAGTTGTACCAGATCTGGGTGTTTGTGTATGTGAGGTTCTATGTTTGTAAACACACCGACAATACAGGCGAAATTCCTACGTTTAAAAAAAAAATATTTTTACTTGCGGGAATCGAATCCGACACACCACAGCGCCAACCGTACCGAGTTGTCAGATCCTTCTGAGTCAGCTCGCTCCATCGTTGGTCTCATTTTTGTCGAGGAAGCCAAGAAATAATCCATTACAAAGTCCAGACACGTTTGTAATAAACTTTGCTCTTTATTCAGCTCAAAATTTTCCATGAACCAAATAAATAATTAGTTGCCGTATTAATCTTATAATTATTGTGATTTATTTATAGTGCTAGTTTGATAAGACAACCTTTGGACCTGTCTCCTTGCGAATAGTGATTAACTACCTAACTATCTGGTGTCAATGGACAAATAATAGCTTAGCCAGGATCGACTGAGTCCAAAGTTTCTTTCATATCGCGAATAAAGCAACCTTTGGACGTACCTACTAAAAGATAGTGGACAATCTCGGCCATGTTATACATATTTGCACTTAATATTACCTACAAGATAATGTAAAAAATAAATATTTTGTAATGCTCGCAAGGTTGTCGACACGTGGGGTGTGGATTTGGTGATCATACGATGTATTACCGCGATAGTCATTGTTTATTAGGATCAGTGAACATTGAACACAGCTTGAGTCAGCATTGGCTTACATAATTCGCAATAAGTCTGTGAGATTTGAGAAAAATTAACTGCTTTTTTAGGTTATGTGACATCAAGTTTTTTTTTCAATCACGATTTTTTTATAATTATCAGAATAATGTTATTGTTACGTTGAAAGAGACAATTCTTAAATTCAAAATCGACGTCAAACTCGAAGTCTTTTTGCGAAGTCCGATTTTATATAATTGGGTATTTGAAACTAATAATTGTAAGACACTGTCTCTTACAATACACTTTAGACACAAAAACACGATTAATTAAAAAAATTGGTTGCCTGTAAAGTCGGTACACGGGCGAAAGTTTTACGTGACAACGACTTTGAGTGGTAAAATAATTTTAATGTGAATATTCATTCGTATAGTAGGAAGAAGGATGAAGTGTATACACACTTCATCCTTCCTGATAGGCATACGCCTATCTCTCTCACTCTCTCTCTCTCTCTCGCTCTTAGGCGGGCTAGTCAGCCCGCCTACGCGTCCCTTCCACTCGAGCACAGTTGTGCTCGAGTGGAAGGGACGCGTGCCTTTCACTTTTTATGTCTGTCTCTCTCGCTCTTAGGCGGGCTAACCATGCCCGAGTGGAAGGGACGCGTGCCTCTCACTCGCTCTCATTGTGAGCGCATAACGTGAGCGGAGCGTAACGCAGTTTCTTGAAGTGTCACCCGGCAAACCAATTTATAAGACGTTGTCACGTCAAAAACAATGTGAAATTAGAATTTTAGTAGGTCTAGCTAACTCACTAAATATTAAGATCATTGAGTTAAAAAGTTAGTGACGTCAAAGACTGCTATTTCTGTAAAAACAACTATGGGACAGTCGCGTTTTGACAGCTCATAAAAAGTAAGTAACATACTTTTTACGATTGTTAAATTATTAAATGATCTCAGGGCTGGACGTGAGTGACACGCACACTGGCTAAAATCCACCGTGTTCTTACAGCCCTTTATGTTCAGCGTGTTCAAGAACTTTTCCAAAATTTCAAGTAGCTGTTAGGCCATAATCATATTAGGATACCAAAAGAAAGAAAGAAAAGAGATTTATTTAAAATCCTAATGATAACCACTGTTAAGCTTGTTTATGTTTAGCGACAGTAGACCTCAGAGGTCCTTCCGATTTTAACTATGTGCTACTACTACTCTGACAGGCCTGTTGGTCTAGTGGTTAGTGACCCTGACTGCTATGTCGGAGGTCGTGGGTTCGATTTCCACCCAGGACAAATGTTTGTGTGATGAGCACGATCATTTGTTCTGTGTCTGGGTGTAATTTATGTACAATATGTATGTATTTAGAAATATATAAGTATGTTTATCAGTTATCTAGTACCCATAACACAAGCCATGCTTAGCTTTGGACTTTTTTTTTTTTTTTTTCGTAGTAAAATCATCAAATGAGTCCTCCCACCCAGGGCAGGGCGGGAGGGACTGTCAGACTTGTACTGACTAAAATCCACGGTGTCCTTAACGAGCCCTTTACGTACCGGGGTTACGGTGATGGGTAAGTCCCGCGACCCCGGCAGGCTCTGGCCCTCTACAGGCCCCGTCAATTTGCTTTAACTCCTTGAGGCGCGCGTGGAACACAACGCGCCGTCGACCCGGGCATGGTCCATGGTCGGGCAGCGAGTCGCCCATTACTCGCTGCCCGCATGCCCGCGCCTACGGTGGCCGGAGATCGTCTGGCGACGTCCGTCGCCGTGGGCGTCTACCACTGCGGGTGGGTCGGAGGGAGGACACTGTTCTCTCCCTCACGCGGCACGCCTCCTCCTTCGCGAGCATGACTGCTTCGCAGAAGGAGGCGACCGCTTCCCACTCCGTCTCGCCCCGCAGCATGGCCTCGACCAATGCCGGGCGCGAGAGGTCTCCGCCTATCGCCGTCGTGAGGACACGGCGGTGCTCTGCCCAAGCGGGGCAGTCCTGCACCGTATGCTCCACCGTGTCCTCAGGACGGTCCTCGCAGTAGTGACACCCAGGCGTTTCCTCCCTCCTTATCAGACACAGGAACCTCCCGAAACTTCCGTGTCCGGTGAGGACCTGCGTCATGCGGAAGGTAAGGACGCCGTGACGCCTATCCAGCCACTCCTCAAAGAGGGGTCTTACCGCCGCGATTGCGGCGTGCCCGTTAGCTTTGGACTAGAAGGCGTTGTGTGATAGTTGTGGAATATTTATTTATTTATTTCTAAACACTAAAAAGGAAATATAACTCAGCGTTTATTCCGTAATCTGCACAACAACAAATAAGTTATTCTTAACAATCTTATCTTCCTTTTCATACTATAAATAATTAAATAACTTTAATCCTTTCAAATCAGTAAATCGCTTTTCAATAACACCAACATCACGTCTAGACGGCGTGATATTAAGTACTTATTGTTAAGAGAAATAATTTGTAATTTTAACCGATGAAAAAAAAGGGGAGGTTCTCCACATGTTCTTTTGACATGTATATATTATGTATGACCAGGCATTATAGCGTGGTCGGAATTTAAAAATATCTTTTTGAATCTTAGAAAGAGTAGTAACTCGAAGTTGGGCCAATTTAAATTAATTGTCATTTTTCCTACGGAATGAAGTTAACATGTGTAGTTCTGAGGACACTACTATATAGCAGAGATCTGGAGAAGATAATGATGTCGTCCCTATCAGCAGATCAACTCCAGATCCTTATTTGTATTTTTATATGTTTGTTTGTATTCGGTAACGCCAAAACTGAGGCCTTACCATGACTTTTCCAGTATTTGTGACGTAAAGTAAACTGGAACCCAGACGTTAATTTTCAGGAAAAAATAGTTCCTCATTTGTACAATAGAGGCGCTTCGTCATTTTTCCATACAATACTTACACGTAGTAAATACTGCAATTATTCTTTATGGTGACATACAGAAATCTCGTGCTAAGGTCTCTGAAGTCCTTTTGACGCGGAGCTGGTGTCTATGTCAGTACATCAAAATGCATTTATTTTATTTTTATTTTTATTGATTAGGTTCACCAACAATTGCTTACACACGAAATAAGGTCTTACGTACTAGTCCAATATAATTGCGAGAGTGTAACAATTACTTACAGGTAAACACAGCATTTAAAATATGTATGTAGACGTAAATTATACGAATCTACAGAAACAACAATTTCACACATCAAATAAAAGACAACAAAAGAAAAGTAAAAAGTAAAACTAAACAATAAACGGAAAACTTAAAACAATTAATTAACTATCAAGATAAAACAATTAAAAATGTTGTACCACGACTTTTCCACATGTCATGAGTAGTGGCGCGGACTCTACGTTCAAATACCTGCGTAGAAATCATGTGGGTCGATAATCTATACATATAATAAATCTGTAGAAGAGTCAATTCTGTACATTGAAAATATTGAAAAAGTAAATAGCGGGGGGTGTTGCTGGATCGATACCAAACCCAAATATGTGATTAAAAAAATTTTTGTCTGTCTGTCTGTCTCTCTGTCTGTCTGTATATGCAGGCATCACGTGAAAACTAACGGTTCGATTTCGATGAAACTTGGTATAATTATACCTTATTATCCTGGGCATAAAATAGGATACTTTTTATCCTGGAAAAATACGTAGAAAAAAAAAACTTATTTTTCAGTTACTACAGAACGCGAGCTCAACAGCAGTAGCTCAATAGAGGCATCTCCTTAATTATTATAGGCTTAGCCGTATTTGGGTCCAATAGATATTTATAAGATGTCATTGTCAGAGTTACTCAAAATGGAGAAATAAACCATTCACGCGAAGACGCCGTTCATCCGCGCGGACGGAGTCGCGGGCGGAAGCTAGTCTTCAAATAAAATAACAAAACTGTTTGCAAAAGGTATTAATTTACAGTGTCCCCTTTTCATCGTGTCTCTTTTATTATTTAATATAAGGAAGGCTGTGACCGCTGTACTCCGATGTGGCCAACAGTGGGTTTATCTTGGGTCGAGTTGGGCCCACACGGCACTATAAGCTGGATGCATCGTGGCTCAGCACGAGCGCTGTAGGGTGGCCATGGGTCGCGAATAAAATAGGGATAGGTTGAAATGTGGGTGTATCAACTGAACTATGTGGTTTTAAAGAACATCGCAGCCTGTGTGCGCATTAACCATAGTGTTGACTAAAAAGCGATGAACATTTTCCTATCTAATTAAAGTTAATGTTCCCATTTAATTTACCTCAGAAAAAGTCGTGTCGGGGCCTCTGTTTTGTCATGTTTTTTTTTGGTTGGAAGCCGTTAAATAATTCTTCCTGTTCCTTCAATTTTCTCTTTGTGTTCCAGTGTCACGGCTATCTCTTAAAATATTTCCACAACCCTTGCAGGAGACATCTACAGCTTTTTTTTTTACGTGGATAAATCATCAAATGAGTCCTCCCACCCAGGGCAGTGCGGGAGGGACTGTCAGACTTGTACTTACTAAAATCCACGGTGTCCTTCAATAGACCTTTACATTCCGGGGTTACGGTAATTCGTGAGTCCCGCGACCCCGGCTGGCTTTGGCCTTCTAGAGGGGGGCCCCGTCATTTTGTTGACACTCTTTGAGGCACGCGTGGAACACAACGCGCCCTCGACCCGGGCATGGTCCATGATCGGACAGCGAGTTGACCATTACTCGCTGCCCGCATGCCCGCGACATCTACAGCTAGTGACAATTTATATCATTCAACATTTTCACTCATATAAAATCGATTTTGTCACTTTTGTGACCAATCTGCTCTAGTTCATCAACTCCCAAAATAATAACTTATCCCAATTCACAATATTTCTTGGTCACCCCGCAATTCACTAAACCGAAGCTAAGAAAATAAAGGTATTAAGTTTTCTATTAACCCCTCCTTCGCTGGGTATTATTGGCAATAATGTCAATCCGGGATTTGGCACCGCTGTAAACACCTTTGCTCCCTATATTTTGTTAGTTTCCATTACAGGGTTATATTGAAAATGTTCGTATATTGTTTAGTTCAGGGATATTTTCTGTTTGAAGATGGTTTTATATAACAAATAACGGTATTTTTCTGTTTGTGTAAATTGACTTAAAGGTTTTATTTTTTTGATTTTCTGGTCAGAAATCGGTTATTACAATTATTATTTTTAGCAATGATCACGTCACTTTGAAATTAACTTGAGTACCTCTTGATCCTAACTATGACCAAATATTATAATTCTGGTTTAGGTATTTGAGTGTTTGTGTATGTGAGATTAAATATTTGTAAAAGCACACACAATACAGGACAAATTCCTAGTGCGAGGCATTTTTTTTTAAATTGCTGTAAATCTGCTGACCCAATTTTGGTACATACACACCAGGCAAACAGGTGGCAAAGCAAGAGTAATTCCAGTGTGGGAACGAGGTGACGCTAGACGACTATTATAGCTCTGTCTTGTTCTCACACTGGAATTACTCTCCCTTCAAGACATAATGGTAGGCTCCTGGACGTAGTTATAGGCTACAGAAGACGCGTGAAAAGCTAGTAATTCACAAAAAATCTCACTTAATTCATCCTTCTTATTTAGCCACACCGATACCTCCCTACGCCACGCCTACGTAAAGGGGGTTATTTTAACCCCAAAACAAACGTTATAAAAATACCCCCCACCCCATTCAATTTCCCGCCATCCATCATCCAAGTCCAACCGAGATTCGTATATAGCTAGAACTGGTTATTTAATATGATCTCCTCAAATAAGTAAAAGCCCGCAGATTTCCCTTGGGCGAGAAAACCTTACTTTCCGAATACTTATAGCATTTTTATGACCCCTGAACTTATTATGTCGATGTAACGTATTTATTAATGCGAAAACTATTTTTGGGTTCTTTTATGGTATTTCTTTTTTGTCGGTAATCTGTTTTTGGGGTGAAAAATCATTAATGCCTTTGTCAAACAGACAGGCGAGTCCGAAGCGATAACGAACCGATACGAGACGTCATTCGATAGTTCTGTCACGCTATCGGATCGCTTTCGCTTTTCTATGTGACTAGATTCAAACAATTCCATACATTACAAATAAAAACGCCTCGCTTCGTATTCGACACGCCTGTCTGTTTGACAAAGGCTTAAATGAGTCCTCCCTGGGTGCAGTGGAAGGGATTGTGTAACTCTTACTGACTTAAAACTACCCTGTCCGTAGCGTACGAAAGTAACTCGAAACTATTGAATGCACCTTGCTCCCTCTTAGTTCTGACGACAGACACGTCGGGGGTCGGGATAACTGTCAAATCATGTTGTCACTAATTTTTAGGGTGTCACACTCACTAATTTGAAGTCCGTAAGTAATAAAGAGTAAGAAATTCCCGAAATTTTGGCCGAAGCTGCGGTATCGTGCTGACACAGTCCAGCAACACCGGTAGGACCCCGTTAGTTTGCCGTGATGGTGGCGATCCTGGCCTGTTCCTTGATCGTACGACGAGCACATTACTCGCAGTCAGCCAGCCTGCCATAAAATTAGCTAAAATTCTCTATCTTTAAACACATGGTCGCGGGACCAAGGGATTACCGTGACCCCGGTACGTAAAGGGCTATTGAAGGACACCGTGGATTTTAGTCAGTACAAGTCTGACAGTAAGGGTGGGTGGGAGGACTCATTTGATGATTTTACCACGATAGAAAAAAAAATCTTTAAACACAGTATAGTAAATAGGACTGAAAAGAAACTATTTCAGTTTTATTTTTAAGTCTGAACAATGTAAGTCACGCATTAACCATCGTTCTTACTTATAAAGCGGAGTCTCCACCGCCTACAGATTATTATTAATATTAAATTTTATAGCGGTGCAACGCTAGGGATTAAAGAGCTCCCCCATAGCCAACTACATGGAGGTGTGAAGAATCTGTGCTAAACAGGTATCGTATTATGATATTATAGCTGGATGTAAGCCGCTTCCAATCTGTCTTATTGGAATTCTATGAAGGAGGGCTATGTTCAGCAATGGACGTCCTACGGCTGATATGATTACTACACATTTATGACCTTTCTGAAGATTATCTGCACTAATATTACTTATAAAGAAGAGAGATTTGATTGTTTGTTTGTATTGAATAGGCTCCAAAACTATTGGACCAATTTAAAAAATTCTTTCACCAGTTGAAAGCTGCTTTGGTCCTGAGTGACATAGGCATAAGGCCCCTCTTTATTGCCTATGTGACGGTAAGCGTGCGAAGCCGCTAGCAAAAGCTAGTCACTAAAATAAAGCTGCCTCCTCCATTTCTCTCGTTCGTACTTCGTTGTGATCAATAATGAAGCAGTCGCCACTTTTTATTTAGCTGCGAAGTGAAGCCGGCTCGTTGCCACTTTTTACTGAAACCCACTTTGCGCAGATTTTGTACCTAAATGTGACACTTTTTGTGGTCCAAATTAGGTCTCTGTCTGCCACTAAAATAGGTATAACTTTGCTTTTAGAGCCGAACCATGGATTTTTTTCTACTTTATGTTTTTTGGGTAGGTATGTATTTCTGTCTTCGGAAAACGGATCGTTTTTCTTACTAATCTTATAGCGTTCTGTCAGTTCGTTGCTGTTAAAAACTGCAAAGGAAAACGTTGTGAGGAATCCGGTTATGTTGTAGGACTTCGAAATAGAAGAGTTTTATGTGAAATGAAAGTCGTATTTTTCTCACTACGAGATTTTTTTTTTTTTTTAAAACGTTGCCCCACACTAGGAATTTCTCCTGTATCGTGGGTGCGTTTACAAACATAGAAACTCACATACACAAACACCCAGACTCGAAACAACTACTTGCAGATCATACAAATATTTGTTCCGTGCGGGAATCGAACCCGCGACACATAGCGCAGGAGTCCAATTTCTCAGCCACTGCGCCAAACGTGCCGTCAAAAGATGCTTTAAGGAAAGTCATATAACATGTGTTACAAAAGGTGGTCTTTACGTCTCATGCCTTCCGCTTCTCTCCCTACCGTGCGGATGAGAAGCGCATGGCGCGGACAACGGATAGTTCCGCTCGTCCGCGCGGACTGACGGTGTGCGTTAACCAGCTTCACCATCAGTGGAGTCATGTGAGAAACGCCTCAAAGTAAATCAAATTAAGATTGATTCTTGAATTGAACCATAAAATTCTATGAATCTTTATTTAGACTTTGACGCATACCCAGGGGAAGTCTCTCATAGTACTGACTTAGGCTAAGCCTACCCTACCACAAAAACGCATAAATAAAACAAACGTAGTTATTGTAACCTTGTAATAAAAAAAAACAAAATTATAAAATAAACCATAACGTCTCACATAATGCATTAGCTACTTTCCGCGCGCCCGCCGTATGACGTCATCACGTCCAGTTTACTATAATCGAATATAGGCTAGCTGTCATGTTGCCTAAAATATCCTGAAATTCATTCAATAATTCATGCATATGTATGCATCCGGGTTCATATTTTCGTGTAGATGAACCGCACACATGTATAAATTACTTACGTTTTGAAGCACACTGTAGCTGGCGTCATACCTGTAAAAGTTTTCACTGCAAAGACCTTATAATAATAGCCTGCCCTGCCTGCGACGTAATAACTTACCTGGCTAGGGCGGAAAGTACATCATTTGTTGGTATCAACTTTAAATAAATATATTCACCCCTCACTAGGCTTGCTATGAGTTCGGAAAAAATTAGGACTTTTTTTTTAAATAATCTACAGCAAATAGTTTACTAGGATTTCTCCAAACTACATGTTCTGAAAAAAACAAATAAACGGGTCCGCGTCGTCCCAATAATGGATTACATAATATTATTAATTAAAGCCATTGTACATGTTTGTAACCACCATGGTACAACAGGAACTCCTATTTGAGGTAACATTGAAAAAAACGAGAACAGAAAATATAAGTACAAGTAAAAAAAATAAAGCCTAGGGATAAATCATAAACACAACTAGTGGAATTTTATTTCTTCGTTGTATTCCGGGGTTATTTGCTATTACGAAATATCCCTAGGGGACTACTTAATTAATGTTGGTTATTTACTATTTGGTGTTAGAAATACCGATTTCATAAATACTGTTCCGCTATGAAAACAACATTATTAAAATGTTTATTTAAATATTGCTGTATTAAAAACACTATCAGAGGTTTCGACTGCGTGTATGTTACAAAATTTGTTCCAGGAGAGGATTTAGTTTTTATACCGTTAAAAAATCCAGGATTGGATACAGAGCGAACCATCCCTCGACAAACACGCAAAATAAACATATTTTAGGTGCAATCTTGATTTATACGACTTTCATTTCGTTTTGCCGTGGCCGCGGGATTGTCACACAGGGTCTCCGTGACCCTGCAACATAAAGGGCTATTGAAGGATCACCGTGGCTTTAGTCAGTACAAGTATGACAGAAACTCCCGCCCTGTGTGTTATTTTACCAAGATAAAAAAAGGTTCACGTTTACATTAAAACATGGTGCCCCTACTGTTTATTTCTAAGCATTCGTCTCGTAGTTAAGGCCACGCATTTCTTTGGCGGGTTTTTACTAAAAAAAGGCGTCATTAAGACTGGGTTAATGAGAAGAATTTCTATTTGTGGGCAAATTTGCATCGCTCCCTTTTGGAACATTAATAACGAGGCTTTTAGGGGCCCGTGGGCGATTTTCCTTTGGGGTCATTCACTCCTGGGGCGTTCGCACCAACTTGAACGTTACTATAAACCCGTCTTTTGGTATGATAGTACTAAAATAAGGAACAGAAATATAAGAATATGCCAAGTTTCATCTCTCATCTTTCCCTATAAAAGAATAAATAAATGTGAAAAGTTCGATGTTTGGAAGGATGCATGTTTGTTACTGAATCACGTCAGAACAGTTAAACGGATTTTGATATTTGGTACAGAGATCGATTATAGTATGAATTAACATATAAGAACATAAGGTTCGATGAGATTGAGAGCCGATTACATCATGATTGGAAAAATAATAGGCAGATACAATAAGAAACGAGGCAGTCAAAAGCGTTATGGAGGAAATGCAGAACCACGTAGTATCTACGACGCCATTTTGAAACGTGTAAAACTTTATTTACAGCGGTCTTAGTTAGACTTTAGGTATTTTAAGGCTTTAAGTCAAGGGATTACCTAATTTACCATGGAATCAATTTACAGGCAGCCCCGGTTCATTTATTATTATCATATTTATTTATTTTTTTAAATATCTCCCTACCAAAACTCTGGATGAAGCGAGAGGGATTGTCAGACTTCATCATTGCATCATTTCTGCTTATTGGAGTCCACTGATGTACATAGAAAAGAGCGTCAGAGCGCACGATCTCCAGCTTTTTCCATCCAACCACCGCCACCTACCTCCTTCAGGTCATCCGTCCATCTTGATCTTGTCAGACTTGACTGACTAAAATTCGGCCAGTTTCTTCGATTGCTCTTTGCGTTCCATGGCCGCGGTAAACTCTTAACATTTCCGCAACCTTGCAGGCATTTGGCTCTATTGAGCCTGTCAATTTCCTGTCAGCTCCTTGAGGTGCGCGTGGAATCCGCCCTCGTCGTCGTAGACTTGAGTAAGGTTTTTGATCAGACGGTGAGCTAACCATTACTCGCTGGCTACAAACTCGCGCTTAAGGTGGTACTCGGGTGATTGAAAGACTAACTAATCGATTTCGGGCACCTGATGCATTTACTTCAAGAGCTTTAATGAAGACCTAGACTGGATGTTCTGATGACTAGAGAAGAACGGATTCGAGCCCCGTTTTTTACACTTGGTCGTTTGCCCGAATTCTATAAGCAATGGAATTCGGGAGACTGACTATGGAATTTTCACTTGTATGTCATGTTATGCGAAAGTGACGTCATCCAAAGAACTTGTAAAACACTGTTTTAAGATCTCGTCCCAAGATCTCTTTTATCATTTAATAATCTTTAAATTAATCTTTAATGAGTATCATTGAATCTTTTGATACTTCATTAAAGCCTGATAATTAATTAAAGAGTCATTAATTTAATTTTGTACTAATTTAAATTTAATGCTTTATTATCCAGGGATTGTATTTTATTGGTTTTTAGCTTCTTATTACCGACTATCTTTTAACCATGGTTTCGTCCGCTTTGAGGCAAGAAATTTTTTCATCGTAAAGTATTACCGGTATTATAAAACATGTTTTGTTCCCTTAGCCGCCACGGTTTATTTTAATTATTGATCATTTCGTTTCAGAATGATCTTTTTTGAAATCTTACTATAGACACTTTTAACTTGCTACATCGTTCTCACATATTGTTACATCTCAAAATGAATGATGTAACAAAGGTTCTGTAATAATTTTGGCGATCTTAAAAGAGTGTCCATGGAGTTTCCTGCCCGTTCTTCTTCGAATATCTTTGTACTAAAAACTAACTACAATTCATTTTTGCGATATTATGAAAAACTCCTTTTGCATTTATAAATAAGTTTAAAATAAGAGCAAAATGCATTGACTTATAGGGAAACAGTGTATAAGACGGGGACGCGAGGTATAATGGGTACATACACTCTTAAGGCATATTTAACACAACAATAACGTAGCGCAAGCGCTATCAGGACGTCATTTGCAAGCGGCGATTAACAAATGACTTCATGTTGGCGCTTGCGCTACGTTAGTATTGTGTAAGTTTGCCTTAAGTGTGTGATTTTCGATCATATCTCGCGTCCCCGTTTTTTGAAACCATAGACAATATGATGGCCGTAGAAAATGACAGGCTGGTAATAAAGAGCCATAGAAATCATAGAGAAGACCGCCCATACGTCTTCTGTCAAGTCCAAGAAAGGCAAACCATTGTGCAAACGATTACTAGGGTAAGGACCCCAAACTTGGGCTGCGGTCGGGTTTAACTAATCTACCGGAATACCGACAATTTGGGCACACCCCCTAATTAATACAAACTTTAGGGCCTGTCCAATTTGAGAGCAATTTGTATTGTTGCTAAGTAGATCGATGCCTCGTTTGTTCCTCCTGACCTATTGGTCCTGGGTTTGTTTCCCTGATCGGGCATTACTGCTATTGAAAATAAATTTAAATTCATTCATTTAAATTTTATTCATTCATCTCGACACATGACAGATGTGACAGTGACAGTGTTAGGTTTATTTTCGTTCCGGAATTTCTTGATTCGGTCGTCGCGCTCAAAGCCCGCGATAAAAGCTATGCAATGAAACAAAATATTAAATAGCATCCATCCTCACAAACCTTCACATTTATAATAGTACTGAGATAAGATTAGTAAGATTACTAAACAACAGGTAGTTTGTGTTCATGCATGATGCAACGGTGCACAAAGAACACAACAACACGTGTCGCCAATTCTCCATGATTATGTCTATGCTACGGCTTGTCGATATTCAAAGGCAATAGAAAGGCAGGTTCTGAATACCTCGTTACTGGGACCTTCTTCGTGCACAGAGTAACTTGAGACAGAAACTACACAGATAATTTCATAGAGCCGAGCCACACTATCGGTATTTCGTGTTCATTTTCGTGATAATAGTCTCTAAATGTTTGTATAAATATCCATTGGTGCTATAACCAACGGCATATCCCGTTGGTAGGCTCAAGTGTTAACGGTGCGGCGTCTTAATGAGCAATATTTTACATGCAATATATGGCTACAAAATTTCCAAACACATTTTCAATATTTCCGGCCATCAAAAACATTTTAATGTAGTATATTTCAGCAATATGTTTGAACCAGCATGCCTCATACGTTTCGTCATATGCCCAGACCAATAAGGCTACGGTTCGAATACACATTTGTCGCGTGGCCAGGCATGTGCATCAGCCATGCGATTGGTGAATCGCATGGCTGTGTGCGGCACAGCTCGTCTCCGCTCTACTTCGCTCCGCCTCACTTGAACCGCAGCCTAATGTGTGGCTATATGGCCGGGCCACACTCAAAATATTATAAAAAAAGTATATTGTTCTCAAAGTATATTGCAATATTGCCGACAATTATATTGCAGACAATGAGATTACAGTAAAATATGCGTTTTAGGAAAGAAACTAATGGCTAGGTAGGTACCTGTTCTGTTCTATGGGAACGTGTTACAAGATTAAAAAGCTCCTCGCCTCGTCTCTCCTATTTTTTCAGTAAGTATTAAATTCTTTGTGTATACCTTTATACTTTAATATTAATTGCTTACTGAAATATACTTCACCCTGTTAAGTCTAGTCAAAGCAATAACAACAATCAAATCTTTGGGATTTATCGCTGAGTATTGTAAAATAAACAAATAAATTTCTCTGATTCCTGATATTACTCTGTGGTTTGTAGAGGCGCAATGCAAACTACATACATAGGTAAAGACCCCTGTACGGAGCACCCTTTATGTATCTTGCATGCTCTATATTTTGCACTACGTGGTGGGTAATATTGCCAACTTGAACCACAGTTATCCTGCATACCGTGAAGATACAAAACTTTAGGCATTATACCTATCATATTTTCATAAATGCAGGTAGGTTTTTGTGATAATCCAGATTGGTAAGCGGGAAGGGGGTCTTCTTCCGAGAATCTTATTTCTTACTACTTTCGACGACGAACGTCGGTAGACGATCTCCGGACACCGTAGGCACGGGCATGCGGGCGGCGAGTAATGGGCGTCTCGCTGTCTGACCATGGATCATGCCCGGGTCGACGGCGCGTTGTGTTCCACCCGCGCCTCAAGGAGTGTCAGCATAGTGACGGGGTAGAGGGCCAAAGCCTACCGGGGTCGCGGGACTCACGAATTACCGTGACCCCGGAATGTAAAGGGTTATTGAAGGACACCGTGAATTTTAGTCAGTATGAGTCTGACAGTCCCTCCCGCTCTGCCCTGGGTGGGAGGACTCATTTGATGATTTTATCACGATAAAAAAAAGTGGCATGATACCGTGAACAGTTACTCTATGAACTGCAAGTCAATTTATTATTGCTATACATATAATATATATAAACAATAAAAACAGAACAGAAAAGCAATAAGAAATCTTTTGTTTTACCAAAATCTACCGTAAAGTACATACACATGGCATTCTTGCTTAAAGTTTTAATAAAGTTTTAATTTGTAGCTAGAATATATTACTAAAGGAATTGTGTTCGGTTTATGGTACCTAATGGACAATATAACTTGGGATTGAAACATAACTATTTAATACGTTAGAGTAAGAGTTTAGTCTCCAGCCGTCTGCTGCCTTTCAAATATAAAAAAACTTTTTAACAAAAAAAAAAACCGACTACCAAAAATACAAACGCCCCACCTAAAACCACTAAAAATAGAAAAATAAACTACTATTTATCTATTTTAGAAAACAAAAATGCACGTATTTTTCAAACGAATTAAATAAAAAACTTATTACCTACCAATTCTAAATCAACTTACAATATTATTTTATTTAACAAACAAGATATTATGTATTTACAAACAACCTATAATGATTTATTTACAAAATTACAATGTGACCATTCTTGTCTAAACCTAATTAGCTATAAATTTAATTATTATATTTTTATAATGTTGTGTGCTAGGCACCTACTGATCTGTTTGAAGTCGGTGCCAAGCCAAATAGGTATTCCATAGGATACGCACGTCTAGCCCCGTCACGCCATCGCGCTACATCTAAATCACACCAAATCACCCTGCGCTTGCGACCGAACGCGCGATCGTGGGTCGGCAAGTCTTGAGCGATTCAACCCAAACGGGCAGACACGAGCAGGCAGGCGTCTTTGACGGTCGTCTTGAATGCAATTAAGTTTTGATGCGTTATAGTGCTGTTGATAAATTTTGTATTTTTGATAGTCGCTTACGTGTTTGTAGGTTGCTATTTGTTTATTAATAAAAATATTAGATGTTATTAATTATAACCCTGTGTGAATTATATTACTAAGTATTATTGTTCTTTTTTTTTGGCTTGGCACCGACTTCAAACAGATCAGTAGGTGCCTAGCACACAACATTATAAAAATATAATAATTAAATTTATAGCTAATTAGGTTTAGACAAGAATGGTCACATTGTAATTTTGTAAATAAATCATTATAGGTTGTTTGTAAATACATAATATCTTGTTTGTTAAATAAAATAATATTGTAAGTTGATTTAGAATTGGTAGGTAATAAGTTTTTTATTTAATTCGTTTGAAAAATACGTGCATTTTTGTTTTCTAAAATAGATAAATAGTAGTTTATTTTTCTATTTTTAGTGGTTTTAGGTGGGGCGTTTGTATTTTTGGTAGTCGGTTTTTTTTTTGTTAAAAAGTTTTTTTATTTTTCCATTTTTTGTATAAATTATCGTAGGTACGTATGTATTCGGGCACGCCGCAATCGCGGCGGTAAGACCCCTATTTGAGGAGTGGCTAGATAGGCGTCACGGCGTCCTGACCTACCGCATGACGCAGGTCCTCACCGGACACGGAAGTTTCGGGAGGTTCCTGTGTCTGATAGGGAGGGAAGAAACGCCTGGGTGTCACCACTGCGAGGATCGTCCGGAGGACACGGTGGAGCATACGGTGCAGGACTGCCCCGCTTGGGCAGAGCACCGCCGTGTCCTCACGACGGCGATAGGCGGAGGACCTCTCGCGCCCGGCATTGGTCGAGGCCATGCTGCGGGGCGAGACGGAGTGGGAAGCGGTCGCCTCCTTCTGCGAAGCAGTCATGCTTGCGAAGGAGGAGGCGGGCCGCGTGAGGGAGAGGACAGCGTCCTCCCTCCACCCCAGCCGCAGTGGTAGACGCCTACGGCGTCGGACGTCGCAAGACGATCTCCGGCCACCGTAGTCGCGGGCATGCGGGCGGCGAGTAATGGGCGACTCGCAGCCCGACCATGGACCATGCCCGGATCGACGGCGCGTTGTGTTCCACGCGCGCCTCAAGGAGTGTCAGCATAGTGACGGGGCCTGTAGAGGGCCATAGCCTGCCGGGGTCGCGGGACTTGCCCATTACCGTGACCCCGGTACGTAAAGGGCTAGTGAAGGACACCGTGGATTTTAGTCAGTACAAGTCTGACAGTCCCTCCCGCCCTGCCCTGGGTGGGAGGACTCATTTGATGATTTTACCACGATAAAAAAAAGGTACGTATGTAGTAAGTTAACTTTGTCATTATCTTTAAGTTACATTTAGTAATTTATAAAACCCTCTGTCTTGATACCCCATCTGATCAGTAGGTTGTTTTTTTCTCTATTTTTATTAGTGTAAATATCGTAGGTACGTACGCAGTATGTTGAACTACGTCATATAACTTGAGTTATTATTCTGACTTTTAACCGTTAAGGAATTTTACCTTCCAGATTCCATCATCAGATCCTGACATGGTGACAATGGGTGCTCCCATTGTCACCATGTATACTCTTTCTAACCTCGGGAGTATACTCTTTCCAATGAAAAAATAATTTTGAAAATCGGTCAACAATTGACTAGACTTACTTCTGAAGTTATTTTTCACTTTTTTGTGTTTTTAAAGTCGGTTTTATTTTTTGCAAAAAAAGTTTAATTTTATTTTTTGCAAAAAAAGTTTAATTTTATTTTTCAATTATTTTTATTAGTTGTAATATCCTATACAAATATTTGCTATGCATTTATTTTACATTGTTATTATTAACAATATTTTTCATGGTAATAGGCTTATCCCCAATAAAATGAAACTTAACATACCAAACTGTCGAAATATGGGTATACTGTACACATCTGCGTATCCCCTCAGAGCATACAGGCGTGATGTTATGTTATGATGTTGTGTAAACAATAAACATCCAAGCGATTGCAGCAATCACGACAGATTTGCTGTCTATTATTGAAGAGTTCCGTTCCATATCTCCGAAGTTCGTGATCAGATCATGACAATATTTCTATGGGACCAACTTGGAAGTATACCCTTTCAAACAAAAAAAGAATTTTTCAAATCGGTTCAGGCGTCTTCGAATAATCGGTGAACATACATAAAAAAAAAAAAAAAATACATACAGTCGAATAGAGAACCTCCTCCTTTTTGGAAGTCGGTTAAAAACAGGCATGCACTTACCAAGTTTAAAAACGAAAACAAAATTCATAGTTGTCTCCAAAAACAAGAACAAATTATTTATAATTACATCCGCATTTAAAGGGAAGAGGAACAATTTAAATTATTATAAAACTTCCCATGAAGCGTTTACACTTCACGATCGTAAATTAAAATGGCGGACGGACGAAATTATTTTACAAATTAAGGTACAAAACTTAATGATCGTTTTATTTATTTTTCCTCAATAAATTTTATAATTATTTTAAGTGATTTATTTGGCTATTTGTTGGGAAAAATATTTGGTAGATTGTTATAAAAATTGTGAGCAGTTTTTTTGGTTTGCGGGAATGTCTGTCTGCGGCCCTGGAACGCAAAGAAAACACAGAGTGAAATAACAGCGTGGGTGTCGTTCAGTAAAAGTTTGACACTCCACACAGGGCGGCAAGACTCATTTGATGATGTAACTACCCAACAAGTAAGCAACAAAAACGGGCAACGTCCATCCATCATTGTTATTTACTAAAATTTTCCCCAGAATGTAACGAACACTTTTCTCTAAACCGCATTAAAATCGGTTCAGCCAAATGCGAGATAATCGCGGACAAACAAACAATGGTGTTTGAATATCTACAATCCAAGTAAGCAAAAAAAAAACGAATCCATGTGATCAACGTCACAGGATATCCATTAGTGCTATAAACTAAAACCTCCAGAATGTAACAAACACTTATCTGGAAACCGCATCAAAATTGGTTCAGCCAAAAGCGAGATAATCGCGGACAAACAGACATATATACGGGTCGAACTGAGAAACTCCTTTTTTTAAGTCGGTTAAAAATAAAAACATTGTTTTTAAAAAAGGAACCGACTTCCAAAACAAACACAAAAAAGTTTAAAACAACTTTTCTTTCGGAAATCGGTGGCTTTGTTTTTTTATTTCATTGACTATTGCCACCGACTTCAGAAAGAAAAGTTTTTATAAGAGTTAGTAGTAAGTTATAAATTTCTATTCAAAAACCTAATAGCACTGCTGGATTTGAGAATCAAATTCATGACCCCGTGCTCAGAATTAGCGGTAACGACAACAAGATCAATGAGGCAATAAATAACTGTATCCAGTAAAAAAGTATCTAAAGTCGTCTCGTCATCGTTGTCGTTTCATATAAACGACATCTCTCGCTCAGCTGCCCCAAAGTTTTCTTCGCAGATTTTTTTTTATTATTATTTAAATATATCAAACAAAACTCGCTATAAAAGGGAAACGATGTTTTATAACTTCGACACAAGAGCAGTTTTTATTTAATCTCATGGTTTTAATATCAATGTACTCAGGGGCGGACTCGGGAAAGCCTCGAGGCTAAAAGCGAGCGCGCAGTGTAAACGCGATTTTTGAATCGAAAATAGATAATAGGGAGGGCGCTGCAGGCTTTGCAGTGTAGAATTACTGTTCTAAAAAGTTATATAAGTAAAAAGAAAGATGTTTTGTGGGTAGATTTTAAATGCAAACCGTATCACTATACATACATGCAGAATTTGATTCTTAATAGCAACACTCCCGTATGGTGTAATAGTTACAGGACGTGTTTTTTTTCTTTCAAAATAAGCGGGTTCGTGTTCTGGTCAGGATTATTGATCAATGATGCGGTTTTAGTTTTCGTCAAAATCGGCTTAAATACTGAAAGTAGCCTTGATGGCTACTTTCATTATTTTTCTATATTCCAAATAGAATATACCTATACACGCCCAGTTGGTAAATGCACCCTGTCATACTAGCTGTTGCCCCATGGTTTCAATCTGCCAACCAACGCTGCTCGAGTAAATGTGGCCGTAGCGTGATTTTATGTACCAAAATAATGTTTCAATTCGAACCAGTAGTTAATGAGATTAGCACGTTCAACCAAACAAACAAACTCTTGAACTTGATAATATTAGTAGGAATAGATTTTACTCGTTGAAAAGTCATTTCTACGCAATTTATGCTAAATATGGGACCAGAAACAACATTATGTGCCACTAACATTACGAGGTGCATTAATGTTGGGTTGTAAGCCATAACTGTTTATTTAGGACACCGCTAATGTATGCTGGAAGATAATCCATGATGGTGTAACAAGACTTTATAGCTACTATTATAATTTATTCTGCAAACATTATAAATAATAAAGTATGAGCCTAAACTCAGAAACGAACGTATTCTAAAATAAACACGTTTATGCGGCTATGTTATTATTATTTTTATTTACAAATAGTTATAAAAAAACAGTATCTGTTCGCCAATTATTGTCGAAATTTTCTATAATAGATACTAAATACGTGTAAATTTTTAATTGTGCGGTGTAGGATTTCTTATTTAATTCTTCTATCGCTCCGTAGATGTTGCTAGTCATCTTTCTGTTACAACTAAATTACGTCCGTACAAAAAGGTTCAGTTTCAAACTCGCTATGTTTTGAACAAAGTTAGCCCTTTTTTATAATTCAACAGTTGAAAACAGTCATTAAAATGAACAGCACTTTGTTTTTCCTGCGTTGTTCCGTTTTATTGTTGAAGAGTTTATTTATTACTGTTTGTACTGAGTGCGGCCCTGCTCAGCCTATCTCGTCCTTAAACAGAATGTTTTTGCTGAACAATGGGAGATTTTATTGAAGAAATTAGTAAAGAAGGTTAATTATACTTCTTTATTCATTTTTTAACGTATTCCTTACATTTTTAAATATTATAACATAAAAGAAATAAAGAACATTTAAAAATATTAAAAGACGAGCTGTGCCGCACACAGCCATGCGATTCACCAATCGCTTGGCTGATGCACAAGCCTGGCCACGCGACAAATGTGTATTCAACCGTAGCCTTATTGGTCTGGGCATATGACGAAACGTATGAGGCATGCTGATTCAAACATATTGCTGAAATATACTACATTAAAATGTTTTTGATGGCCGGAAATATTCAAAATGTGTTTGAGTTTACCGGAAATTTTGTAGCCACATACACACATCAACAGAATCTAGGGATATCTTAATCGTAAATTATTTACGATTGTTTAGTTTAAAACCTTTTTAGTTTTCATAAAAAGTTTGTATACAGATTGAAACCTCATTTATTCTACTTTTCAAAATATAAAGAATAAATATTAAAAAAAAAAGAAAAAACAAAATACGGTGGCAAAATTGTTAGTGATTCGTTATGTTACGGAAAATTAAAATTGTTTTATTAATATTAATTAATGAACAGGGATTAGATTGGTATTCTTTTTTAATTTAACGTGTCGTGTGAGCTTTAGGAGTCATGTCACGTCGTCATTTGAGTCGAGATGAAATGTTACGAGCCGTGGTCATGCTATAAAATGGTGCTATTCAACGCTTCGTTGCTGAGGCCCTACACACCAGCCAAAACGTGATATCAAGGTTTTGGTCACGTTATCGCAGTATTGGGGATGTAGCTGAACGGCACACGAGTAGATATCGCGTTACTACGCAGAGACAGGATCGATTTTTCCAAATAACCGCTAGAAGACAACCCAATATCACAGCGATGCAACTAGTACAAAGGCTCCAGGAGGACCACCAGCTGCTGGTAAGCGACCAAACCGTGCGAAGGAGGTTGCATGAAGTTGGTCTTCATGCTCGAAGACCGCTACGTGTTCCAGCATAGCGACGTGGCAATCGCGGTCGGCGGCTTTCGTGGGCTCGGGAGCATTTACCATGGAGTGACGAACAATGGTCTTTGGTGCTGTTCACCGACGAGTCCCGGTTTGGGTTTCATCTGGAATCACGAAGAACACGCGTTTGGAGAACTCCAGGGATAGTTAGCCGTCTAAGGCACCCTCAGGAGGTCCACTCATACCAAGGCGAGACAATCATGGTGTGGGCAGGAATTCGTCTTGGCGGACGAACCCAGCTCATTTGGATCCAAGGTAGCATGACTGCACAAAAATACCACGAGGAGGTAGTGGAGCCTGTTATTGACCCACACAGAATCCAAATGGGCCAGAAATTTCTACTCATGCACGATAATACTCCTTCCCATACGGCGCGGCCGGTGTCGACCGCTCTCCGAGACCACGATATTCAAGTTTTGGATTGGCTTGCACAGTCGCCCGACTTAAATCCTATCGAGCATGCCTGGGACATGTTACAACGAAAAGCTTTGAGAGATTTCCCGCCAAATTTGACGACACAACAACAACTTTACGACCACTTGCAAAGAACATGGGACCTCATACCGCAGCAAGACATTGACAATCTAACTTTAAGCATGAACAATCGATGTTGATGTGTAATTAATGTAAGAGGTGGCAAAACTGATTATTAATAATTAGATTTAATAAGACTTTTTAAATTTTCATTAAAATTAATAGCTTTATAAGAAGAAATGAAGTTTTTTACCATATTAATTTGCTACGGCGATTAAAATAATTAACATTTCTATTTAAAACAAAAAAATCACGAAATGTTTTTTTTTATTATTTACTGTACACCTTAAAATAACCTATCATTCTTCCATTTACTATATCAGAAAATTCTTCATAGATTTTTAGATACACACATCAAAAGTGTCTAGGGATCAACATATATTTTTGCAATAACTTTTCTCCTGATTGATATTAATTAATTTTTTTCTTAAGGATTCATCAAATAAAGTGTTTTCGTTTGTCACAGTAACGATAAACCAAGTCACCTTTGCATTAATAAAGAAATTTGCCATTTTCCTAATAAAGGGATTTTTGACATTTGAACCACTAACACAAAAGTTCGAAAAAAAGACTGAAATAACAGTTTTCTTTAAAATTTTATTGGGTAACTTAAACAATTAATAATCCGTGTTTCTATCGCGAACACTAACAACACAAGAACATCGGTTTGGCATACTCAAAATGAGTTCATCCAAATCACGCTGTGGAATGGCCGCCCATGTTCGTTGCAACAACAAAAAAAGGTCTTCTTGCGACTGGATACCCTCCATATTCGGCAGAGCTCTTCTCTGTAGCATATCCCATGCATGCTCAATCGGATTCAAGTCTGGCGACTGAGCAGGCCAGGGCAGGACATTGATGTTAGCTGCGGCGAGAGTCTGTCTTACAACTCTTGCGGTGTGCGGTCGTGCATTATCATGCATTAACTGAAATAAGGGACCGATTTGCACTTGTAGAGGAACGATGACGTCTGATACAATCGTCTCAGCATAAATTTGAGCGTTGAGGTTGCCTCTGATCCAAATCAACTCAGTTCTTCCGCCGATCCAAATACCCGCCCATACGATGATGGTTCCACCACTATAAGGATGGACTTCCTGGCAGGATTTTAATCGCTGTTGGCGTCCAGGGCTTTTCCAGTGTCGTATACGTCTTGTATCCGGTCTCATACCAAAACGAGACTCATCAGAAAAGCACACGAAACGCCATTGTTCTTCTGCCCAATTTCTGTGTTCAAGAGCCCATTGATATCGAATCCTACGATTGTGCATTGCTATAGGTGGTACCCGTAGCGGTCTTCGGGAATGAAGGTTCACCTCATGCAAGCGGTTTCTGACTGTTTGGTCGCTAATTAAGTTCCCTGAAGAGTGATGAAGCCTCACGGCTAACATCATGGCGGTTATTGTTGGAGCTCTTCGAGTTAAGATTTGAATGTATCGGTCTTGTCTCCGTGTGGTGCAGCGATACCGTCCTCCATGGCGCTCAGCCACGGTACCAGTGCTTCGGTAACGTGTCCAAAGTCGACTGATAATACTCTGACTTGTATTCAGAGCTAAAGCCACAGTACGTTGCCGGGAACCAGCTTCTATCATTCCCACGGCTCTGAGCATTTCTTCCCTGCTTAAATGACGTCGCCGCTCCATAATAACGTTGGTTTTAATCAGTAGTAGGGAAACAGTAGCACTAATAATGTCTTCAATGCGTTGTATGTTTTTATAGGGAAAATATTGATAGCTGATTTTCATCTTTTACTCGAATTTGATTCACAGTTCCTGATTCAAATTATGAAATGCACCAAAAAGGATCCATATAAATTTATAAAATCATAAATTTATTACAAAGCCACATCTCAATCTCAAGAAATCCGCATAAAAATGCTTGATCCCTAGACACTTTTGATGTGTGTATTTGATGAAATATAAAATATCCCTAGATTATGTTGATGTGTGTATTGCATGTAAAATATTGCTCATTTAGACGCCGCACCTTTAACACTGGAGCCTACCAACGGGATATGCCGTTGGTTATAGCGTCAATGGATATTTATACAAACACTAGCTTTTGCCCGCGACTTCGTTCGCGTGGAATAGTCACTTCCGGCAGATTTTAGGGTTTTTTTTTTATTTTTGTAATAAAAACTATCCTATGTCCTTTCTCAAGTTCCAAACTATGTGTGTACCAAATTTCACACAAATCGGTTCAGTAGTTTAGGCGTGAAGAAAAGACAGACAGACAGAAAGACAGACAGAGTTACTTTCGCATTTATAATATTAGTTTGGATAGCAGTCCACCAGCATCGGGAACAGGGTCCGGCTGCCGGTGGTCAGGGCTCCTGAGAGAGGAACCTTCTAACAATACGCGCCGTGTCCAGAAGTACTGCCTTCTGAATCAGGCACTTGATCCAGCTGCCAAGCGAGAGCGTCCTCAGATGTTTTCCGAGGCTCTTATTGGCAATCCTAACTTTATTATTATCAATGCGAAAGTAAGTTTTTTGGTTACGAGTATTTACCTTTTACGCCGAACTGATTATCCTGTTTTCTTTGACGTTGTAACTTTATGAAAAAAAAAAATTGTATTTATGGATAGATTACGTTGTCTACATCTACACTAATATTATAAAGAGGAATGATTTGTACTTTTGTGTGTGTGTGTATGTTTGTAATGAATAAAGACTGTGCTGATTTCAAAAAACACCATTAGAAAGCTAAATTCACCTTGAGTAACATAAGCCACCTGTGCAAAGCCAGGACGGGCGGCTAGTGTAGAATAAGGCTCGAATTTCAACTGTATTTGTTAGTATTTATGTCATCTGAGTTTTAAAATGCAATGCAATTCTGTGCATACGGCCATAAAGAAAGATGGACTTTAATCCGAAGCCCCGCGGCCATTATTTAGTGTTGCAACACTAGTTGTGTCCATACCGGGTAAATAAATCGCCTAGTGTGGACGCACAGTTGTCGCGCTGCGTCAAATATTGGTGTTGCTATAAATTGTGATGCGGGGCCCGCACGTTTTCTGTACGTAACATTCGTTCTGTATTTCCACAGTGACAAATAAAATCGTTGAAATAAACTAAAGTAATAACATTAACAAATATAGTCTTGAAGCAGGAATTAAGACTGCCATAGACAAACGTAAAATAAAATGGCCATTATTATTTATTTCATTTTTAATGGGTTTGCCACACTCTTCTTATGCACACCACGTTTTTTAAACGCGCCGTCGACGCGTCTTTTAGAAACGCGCGGCGACGGCGCGCTTTTGTCAAACAGAGCAGTCTGTTGTCTGCAAACCTGCGTGTGTGCCGCATCAAACGCGCGGCACCGGTGCGTCTGTATCGCTACATACGCGCGCTTGCATCGATTCAAACACGTATTTGAATTTATACAGGTATGCAAAAGTCTACAGGCTGCTTCTGACTTACGTGCGTATCGCATCTGTATCATTACAAACGCGCGTCAAACGTGCGTTTAGAAAACGTGGTGTGCAAAGGCCCTTAGCGAAAATAACAATTACGAGTGTCATCTACGCCTTATCACGACTTTTTACGTTTTTGAGACGCAAAGTAAACATTGGGACTTTGATCTTAATTTGATGAATATTGGTTCCTCATTCGTACGTAGAGGCGCTTTTTCATTATCCATACAATACACGCTGTAAATACTTCAAGTACGCTGTAAGTAAAATACGGAAATCTTATGATAAGGCTTCAGGGAACAGATAAGTAGATGTAGTGATGGGGTCGCGGTCATCAAGTCACTATAACATCGGAACGTAAAGGGACACGGTGGATTCTAGTCAGTGCCAGTCTGACAGTCCCTGCCGCTCCACCCAGGGTGAGAGAACTCATTTGATGAAAAAAAAAGGATAATCAGACTCTTACTAAATACTGTCCTTTGCGTTCCAGAGACGCAGTGCCCTTTCAAGACATTCCCGCGACAATGAATAGATGTCTAAGATAATTCTTTAAACATCATTAACAGCATGTCTCCTCATTATACCGAAATAAATAATCCGTCAGCATATCCATTACTTAATAAAAGGTCCAGGAGATAGTATTTCCATTCAGACCCTCGTTGTAGCCAGGAGTCTTATCTTCACGCGTCGCTGATCTTCCATAGGTGCCTTTAAACATGTAATTTACTGCTCATTGCCTAACATAGCGTTATTGGTAAGTATTTATTACCTAAACGCTTGTTGTATATTGGAAAATAAGGCTTGGTATTTAAATCTATACTAATATTGTACAGCTGAAGAATTTGTTTGTTTGAACGCGCTAATCTCAGGAACTACTGGATCGAAGACTATTAAACATTACGCTACAATTAACAGGAACCGAGAGGAGGGTGAAAGCGCAAAACAGTTTAGGTACCTAATATTATAAAGTGCGAAAGTGATTTTGTTTAGTTTTATGCATAAATCTGAAGTGAATTTTGACAGAAAACTAAAACTGCATCATTGAATTTTTAAAATACCCAATAAATCACGAAACCCGTAGATTTAGAAAAATAATACAGACATGCTTTTTATACACACGTTTATTTTTACACTATTCTATAGCTTTTCTCTTAAGTACCTAATGATATTACAGCAAACTTTTTTTTTTTGCAAAGTTTTAAACACTACGAAAACGGTCAGATATACTCCTTTTTAAATTCCCATAGTTTCAGATCTAGCGATGCAAGTCCACTTGAAAATTTCATCATTGCACGAGCATATTATAATTTAAAAAATAAAAATAAAACAAACAAAACCGCTAAAACAAAAGAAGTTAAAAGCGAACAAAGAAGCCCCAAATAAAAATTCTTACAAAACCCTGTAGGCGGAAAGAATACAACATTTTCACTACTTCCGTGATTACCATACAAAGCATAGCGCATCTATAATATTTAAAATTATAATCTATGACAGAACCCCGAGTAAGATATATAGGGTGTCCATGAATTATTCAACAGGTTGCCACCGTGTTACTGTATCCGGTGTACAGCGAAACTGCTTACGGAAGTGCTGACATCTCGCGATAGCATTCCGTACTTGTATTTTGGTAAAATATTGCCACCCTAATAGATTTATAGACAGCATTTTGGGACGGTAAAAAAGTGAAGTGTGGTATGCATTTTAGGTCAGTTTAAACTGGTTAAGGCTGCATTTCTATATAGATGTGCGAGGTAGCTGAGCTAAGCTGTGTGCGAGGACAAATAGTCAATAGCATTATTCTATTTTCATAGCCTCGCTTAGTGCAGCTCTGGTAGAAAAAGGCACGAACGTAAGAAGTACGAGCGAAAAATGAACGCTAGGAACGAGCGAGGAATGTAGTTGCGATACGTGTCACAATGAGGTTCTCAATTAGCTTGCCCCGAGGGGTTGTGTATGAACCCCCAGAAATCCTTGTTTTAAATTATTCTATTTGAAACATGGATTTCTCGTCACTGATTCAATCCCTGACTCCCCAGCGATAAAATTCATGGTTATACATAAAATCTCTACTTCAGATTGCCAATGGTTGAACTCCCCCAATCTGGCTTTTTAATCACCAAGTCTCGACTAAAGCCCTGGCAACGTATGAACCTCTTCCCTATTAATATTTCTACTAAGGTCTTTACCTAGGCCACCGAAGGCGCGGGCATGCTGGCAGCGAGTAATGGGCAACTCGCTGTTCGACCTTGGACCATGCCCGGGTCGACGGCGCGTTGTGTTCCACGCGCGCCTCAAAGAGTGTCAACAAAATGACAAGCCATCCCTCTAGAGGGCTAAAGCCTGCCGTGTCGCGGGCGTCATGAATTACCGTGACCCCGGAACGTAAAGAACTATTGAAGGACACCGTGGATTTTAGTCAGTACGAGTCTGACAGTCCCTCCCGTTCTGCCCTGGGTGGAAGGACTCATTTGATGATTTTACCACGCTAAAAAAGGTATTTACCTACGACTGCTCTTACTCAGCTGCACACCATTCCACAGCTCCGCAAGTACCTCGCTCAGCTTTAGTGGAAACCATCACACTGTTCAAAAAGTTCTTGTGGAAAACCAGTTAAAAAAAAGAAAAACTGTCCACCGGAAAGTCTGGATTTTCGTTTGAGTTTGATTTATATTTATCCAGGTGGATTTTAGTTTGTGAAAACAAAATGGAGTTGTTCTTTGGTATACGTTTTTATAGCTTTGGTCTCGACACGCGAAAGCCTTTGGGCATGTCGTCGGCTTTTGTAAACGTTTAGGTAGCCTACCAAGACAGGTCGCTCAGGGAACGAGACGGCGCTAGACGACTTGTTTAGCTCTGTCTTTTTCCCACAGCCTAAAGACTCACGCTTTAAGACGTCATATTTCTGCATTCCGATTTGTAAAGTTTCCATAGAATAGAATGATCAGCCTATAATATTCCCATTGCTGGGACAAAAGGACAAAAACCTCCTCTTTGTGAGAGGCAGTTGGCTGTAATAACCTTGCGCGCCCAGTGCGAATTGGTAGACGTCAATGTGTCTTCGTTTTTTTGCTTCTAGGATTTGCTGGTTTCTTTACGATGGAAAAACCGGGGTGGTATTGGTCCCTAGTCCCAGTTTTAAAGTGGGACGAGTTTCCCTCTAATCCTGTTTTTCTTTAATGACCGATTTGAGAGCGGAGGTGACACAAAACTACCATAATGAAAAGGATCCAAGCTACCGGTAGCTATGTTTCCAGAGACAGGAACCTCCATGCAAGCCGTTTCGAGGATAACTCCCTTCTGAATCAAGCTCTTGATCTAACCGCATTATGGAGAGCATCGAAAGATGTTCGTCGAAATAAAAAAAAATAACGTAACTGTAAAAAAAATACGAGGACTGACAATTAAATTCCGGGAATTTTGTAATAGATTAAGAATAAATTAAAAATTGTCAAAACCAACCTTAGACACCTTCGCAGTAGTCCCCTCCTAATTCTATGCACCGGCGCCAACGGCGCTCCCATGCCTGGAAACAATTTTCGTAGCGCGCTTGTGGAATCTGTTTCAGAACTCGCGTCGTGGCTTCTTTCACCTTCTCTAACCCCCCGTGATGAATTCCCTTCAGGTGATTTTTTATTTCTGGGAATAGAAAAAAGTCACAGGGGGCTAGATCAGGGCTGTATGGGGGGTGCGGCAGCGTTGGAATGGAATGTTTGGCTAAAAATTCGCGAACAGCGTACGAGGAATGCGAGGGAGCATTGTCGTGGTGCAGCGTCCAACCATTAAGCGCCAAATCGGGGCGAACGCGAAACACTCTGGACCGTAAACGCTTTAAAACTTCAATATAAAAGTTCGCATTGACCGTCTGGCCTGGAGGAACAAATTCTCGATGAATTACTCCATTAATATCGAAAAAAACAATGAGCATCGCTTTGATTTTGGACTTGGACATCCGGGCTTTCTTCGGGCGTGGTTCACCCTCTCCCAACCACTGAAAACTTTGCCTTTTCGTTTCTGGATCATACTCAAAAACCCAGCTTTCATCTCCGGTCACAATACTACGCATCCAATCTCTTCCTTCTGAGTCAATCCGTGAAATCAAATCTTGCGAGATCGAAAAACGAAGGTGTTCGGCGGTGAGCACTTTTGGAACCATATTGGCACACACTTTGCGCATCCCTAAATCTTCATGCAACATGCGTCGAATTGTTTCTCGATTGATGCCTAGTTCCTCCTCTAACATTCGAAGGCTAACACGCCGGTCTTCGTTCAGTTTCGCGCGCAAACGGGCAACATTTTCGTCGGTGCGAGACGTGGAAGGAGCACCTTCCCGCGGATCGTCATCGAGCGACTCTCTTCCCTCCTTAAACCGCTTGGCCCACTCGTAAACGCGTGTTTTCGAATAACAATCATCCTTGTACACTGTCTGAAGTTTTTGTAAAATTTCCGCCGGTTTTGTCCCAAGTTTCACCAAAAATTTGATCGCACATCTTTGTTCGAAATTTACATCCGACATTTTCGCGACACGGGTATAAAAAGTAGCTTTGTTTAAAATTCTATAAAAACACAACCACGGCACCAATTAAGCTGAAATTTCGTATACTACTATAGAAACGTGTTAGCTTTCGAATGCGAGCGAACCGCACCAGTGTTACCCGGAGAGACTGCAGAGCGAAATTCCCGGAACTTAATTGTCAGTCCTCGTAATTAAGTTAACTTTTAAAGGTAAAATTAGCGCAAACATTTACCCACAATATAAAAAGCCACAACATTTTTTAGCTCTCTCGGATTATTACTACGGAAGTACCCTCCATTTTTCTCCAAAAAATGTCCGAAGAAACTTGTTAAGAATGGGCAACCTCGCTAAAGCAAAGCCGGGAAACAAATCGCGGTCATTTAAAAAAAAATAATGATAAACAGACTTAAAATAAACGTGTGCCAAAAATGTTTTTTCTTACTTAGATATTGTCTTTTATTTTTAACGTGGTAAAATCATGAAAGATTTCCTCTTACCCAGGGCACAGAATACTTAATAGTACCTAAAGGTTCAGAAGTGTAACTCCCAAAAAGAAAACAAACAAATGTAAAATCTATGCACGAAAGAATAGAGTCCATTTTTACTTGCAGCCGCATCACTCACCTACTTTTATAATAGCCTAAACTTCCCGTGCGCAAGCAAAAATGAACTGAATAGTGACGCGCGAGAGTTCATTTTAGTTTATCTGACGCCAACGACATTAAAAGGTTACTGTCGGTCAAGCTCAATAGGGTTGCGACTCGAGAGTTTGGGCACAGTTAGGTAGGAATACGTATTTTATGCATTGTTTAATTACATTATTTATGCATTGTTTAATTCTCTTATTACGTTAGTTTTGTGGCACAATAATAAATCTAACAAACCTGCGGTCTTTGTTTACATCAAATATCAAAGATTTTAAAACGTTGTCAGAAACAAAAGATAAGATAAGATAAAGATAAAGATATATTTATTTTGTAAAAACATGAGTGAGCGTATACAGTGATACAGGTCTTAAAATAAAAATAAAGTAGCTACATGTTTTGCCATTTAGTTATGGCATACAAAATGTATAGTAAAAAAGATTAGTTCCGTTTCAATCCGTTCTGGCCAAGTTGTAGTCATAACTTTAAAGATCGATTGTTATCGTTTACGGCAAAATAGGTAACTAGTCCTTATCATTTCATTCATTTCATTGTCACAGGCCCCGTGTTGCGTGTCTTTGTAGGTAAGTAGGTAAAAAAGTCGCGAAGAGAAATACGATCGCTGACCTTGAATGCGTAGTGTAGCCATTTTCTGAGTTTGAACGTGTCTAAACAATAACGTAAACATCTTCCTACTTTCTACCGATCATAATTCGACCTACCTACGTATTCAGCTTAGGTGAGTGAGAGTGATGTCAGGTTTGATATTCGTCTATTTTATTTATCTTGGTCGTCTTGTAGGCCAAATTTGTAACCTACCTAATCATACTGATCATGATTACTAGCCGGTACTTGAATGACATTAATAAGCACACCACAAGCAGGTAGATAGTTTTTTGATCATTATTAAATATGTACTACATAGATAAATATTCACTTTTTTCCTTACCTTTCGAAATCACGTGGTAGTGTGTGAAACGTGAGGCTCCTATCACTGTCATTATTTAAACAACCAAACGTTATGCAGTATTTTCTTTTCTTCATCATATATATATTTTTTTAAACTTATGCGTAAATACAACCAAACACCAAACTTAAATATTATTTAAGTAAGCGCGTGCGTAGTGGGCGGCGCGCGACAACCGACTAAATGGCCGTGACGAAGGGGCCCCCGCCGGTACTTGCAGTTTTATACCTACACCGCGGAGTGAGCCAGGCCTGCCCAGGGCAGGACGGGAGGGACTTTCAGACTTGTACTGACTAAAATCCACGGTGTCGTTCAAGGCACCCGACAGTTATTTGAGGCGCGCGTGGAACACGACGCGCTGATGGCCGAGGCAGGGTCCATGATCGGACGGCGAGTCACCGATTAGTCGCCGACCGCATGAAGGAAAATAAAAAATTGTAAAAAGTGTTTACTGTATGAATGTACATTTTCGCTAATAGGTGACTCGTGGTCGCGGGACTGTACGAATTACCGTGACGTAAAGGGCTGTTGAAGGACACCGTGGCTTTTAGTCAGTACGAGTCTGACAGTCAACTCCACTCTGCCCTTTTTTTTTTTTTTTAGGTTGGCAAAATCATCAAAAAAAAATCCACCCGTGCTTCTTCGGATGCCCTTTACGTTCCGGGGCCGCGGTAACCTGGATTAAAAAAAAATCCGCGACCCCAGCTGGCATTTGGCCCCGTAAGGGGCCTCGTTGATGACGCGTGAAACACGACGCGCCACCGACCCGGGCTTCTTGGTCGGACGGCGAGCTTACCCATTACTCACCGTCCGCAAGTCCGCTCCGCCGCTGTGCCCTCTGCTATTCAGAGGGACACGCGTTGGAGCTTCCACCCGACAGGCTATTCGCATACGGGCAAAGAGACCCCTTAGGCACGCAGTGAGAAGAGTTTTTGCCCGCATCCCAGGGTGCACCGGCCCGAAAACCTGGTCTTCCCCCCGGACGTATCCGAGAGGGAACTCCAGTCCACGGACGCACGTGGAGGTTTCCTGTCTTAGCACCCCTCCGCTCTGCCCTAGGTGGGCAGCTTCATAAATTCATCAAATGAGTCCTTCATTTGATGAATTTATGAAGCTGCTCATTTTGTATTTTAAGTAACTCAAATTAATGTTTGTAAGATATTGTTCTGTTGATTTCTCGTCACTTACAGTCAGTCGCTCACTTAGTAATTGTATAACCCAAATTAATTAATTTTGACTCTAAAATTGTAATTTACAGTCACTCGTTTTATTGCTACCCTATTTTTATCCATCAAATAAACGTCAAAGTTCCCGTTCACTATACGTCACATAAACGTGAAAATTCACGCTAGAGCCTTTGTTCAAAGAAAGTTATGACCAACATTTCAACAAAAAGTGTTGTAGGTATTGTATCAACAAATTAATTCAACACAAGTTTCCTCCTTGGATGACACAAGGAACAGCTGTTGCACTGAAACTAGTTGCACTCGTAACTTTCTTACACTTTTCAATATATTTTCACAAGTCTGGCCCCGTTTCAGCTTTGAACAAAGCTGAAATAGGGATAAATCTTTTGATGTGAAAGCGTGTTTTTGTTACAGGTGGAGCAGTGGTAGGTCAGTAGTATCGGATTACTCATTATTTGTAGGTCGTGGGTTCGAACCCAACCAGGTACATAGCCGGGGTCGCGGGACTAATGGGTAACCGTGGCTCCGGATAATAAAAGGCTATTGAAGGACACCGTGTCAGTACAAGTCTGACAGTCCCTCCCGTCCTGCCCTGGGTGGGAAGGATTCATTTTACGATTTTACCACGTAAAAAAAGCAAGGCGCATTACTTTGTGTAATTTATTTCATCACCACTGCTCTCAGAACGGTGACGGAAAAAATCGTGAGGAAACCGATATGTTCTATCACCCGCACTTGGACCGCATGGTGTATTATGGCGGTTGCGGGACTGTACGAATTACCGTTGACCCGGAACGTAAAGGGCTATTGAAGGACACCGTGGATTTTAGTCAGTACGAGTCTGACAGTCCCTCCCACTCTGCCCTGGGTGGGAGGACTCATTTGATGATTTAACACAAAAAAAGTTGTGTATTATGGCACACTCCCTCTCACAGAGAGGAGGCCTGTGTCCCAGCAGTGGGACATTTATAGGCTGATGATGATGATAATGATGGTCACAGATGACGTGTATATTCACCAATACCTACTAATAACTTTATCTTAGTGTGTAGGTATATAATTTTTTCACTGAGGTGATAGGCAACGCCGATTTGTCGATTATACCACCAACAAAAATTAAAAATGTACTGATAAAGAAATAAAGAGTAATATTAAACTCACGCAGAACAAAACAAATAATAGAAAGTAGACAAAATTACAAAAATAAGAATTAAAAAGCCGTAGATTAAATAATAATGCGATTGGTCCAGTTTGAGGCCAAAATCTCCCCATCTCAGCATGGTATTTTATATCGTGTTGTGGTTTTTTTTTAATCTTAAAAGAAGACGGTAGGCTAATATTAAATCGCTTGAGAGCTTGCTATTTGAGCGAAGAGGCCTCTTCAGTGCTAAACCGGGAACTATCAAAGAATAGCGTGTAAAAAATGTTTCGACCGGACTTTCAAGTCCTTATTTAAAACAATTTTTATGAAACTTCATGTCCATAAGTAGGTCTAAAAATGTCCATGTTATGATAAATATTTAGTTTTAATTCCGGGACAAAAATCCAGGCTTGGATGAAGGATGCTGTTACGCAGACCTAATTGATTTGACCAAACTTGTATCACTTCTGTTTACACACTCGACACATTTCATGAAATCACTCCTATAGAGGCGATTGGAAATATGTTGCGAATGAACGAAAAAATCTACAGTTCATTCATCTTCTCCAATTATTCATTCTTCTTCATGACGCAATGTCGTAAACTACAAGTAATTACTGCTATATGTATATACCTCTCATTCATCTCCGAGTACTCTCGAAAGCCTTTGTCTACCACACGTTCAAGTTAAGCTTTTATAAGACCCTCCATTCTTGTAACTGGAAAATATCTTCTACCCATGTTTGTATATGTGTGTTTCTATGTTTGTAGACGTACACACGACACAGGAGAAATTCCTAGTATAGGACTTTTTTTTTTTAATTAAAAATAAAGTATGTGTATGAATTCATGCGATTCTACCAAGAATATAAAAGAAAAAGTTTAATTTGAATCTATTTTCGCGCGATTTAGATTAGAATAGCTATTTTTTTTCTTTATTTAAATGTCCATCGCCATGTTGCTAAATAAATAATCTTTTCGATCGTGAATGATTTGCATATTGTGTGTAAGTTTAAAAAAAAAACAGAATCTGTAATTACTAATCATACTTTTTAACTCCTATCCAGTCCTTTAAAAACACAAATCATAAATCACTATTGAAATTCGTTTCGTAATAACCGCATTCAAAAAAGTTCCAATTACTTTATGATTTAAAATTCGAACTTCATTCCATTGGAAAACAGTGAGTTTGTGGCTAGAGTTCCGACCAATCACAATTAGCTAATGGATATAGACCAATTGAGTGGTCTGTTGGTGACATTTTTAAAGTCGAATTCGTTCTTTTAATATTCAAAATTTAAAAAGTAGTGTAAAAAAAACTGAAAAAAAATGTCTGCAATGTAAAGTAATAATAGCGCTTCAACAAAAAAAGCACAATTTCCTCCCGTATTTGCTTGTGTAAATACGTGTGAAAATCGCGTGAACTTGTTGAGATCACGCGCAGCGAGACACGAGCACCTTACAGAAGTTCAACTATGAATTTTTGTTTGTAAAAATATAGTTTAAAAAAAAAGTAAGCCGTCGCTAGGAATTTCTTGTGTTTCTGTGTCGTAGGTGCGTTTACAAAAAAAATAACTAACATCCAGACCGCCCACAAATACTTGTAGGTCATACGCGCATAACATTGCCACATGTAGCGCAGCTCTGCAAAGAAGAGAAACCATCATTTTGTGCGTCCGGGTCACACGTCTTATCTCCATGAGGAAGTGACCAGTTAAGCTAGTCGACAGAGGGTCATGACCATCGGATGATCCGGGGATACCGCACCAGGTGGTGTCCGGTGAGGCGCCGAGCCTTCGTGCCAGAGTACCGTTATAGGATCTGGAGGCGAAAGCTATACAACACGTCTCTGAGTGGCGTTTGAAGGTGCAACGTCGGGGAGTAACTCCGCGGCAAATAGGAAAGAACTCCGCCATGATCTCATGGCGACATGGAGAGAGCGATTGTCGCTATCAAAGTTACAGTACGGCATGTTGTGTTACACGCGCGCCTCAAAGAGTGTCAGCAAAATGACGGGGCCCCCTCTAGCGGCCAAAGTCTGCCGGGGTCGCGGGACTTACGTATTACCGTGACCCCGGAATGAAAAGGACACCGTGGATCTTAGTCAGCACGAGTCTGACAGTCCCTCCCGTTTTGCCCTGGGTGGGAGGACTCATTTGATAATTTTACCACGATAAAATAAAATAAAATAAAAAGTTGCGCCAGAGCACGTTTTGTACTACCTGCCATAGAGTTTTGAAGGAACTAAACCTTCTGAAAATAACTTCATATGGGCCCGGAAGCTCCGCTGTCACCCGAAGCATGGCTTCCGATTATAGGCTTCGGCGCCCGCATTTTCGATTTTTCATGTTTTAAACGATGCTAAATTGTTCTAGCGACTTTCAGAGGGAAACTCAGACTCAATCAGGCTCTGATTTTGTTCGTAATAGCATTTTTGAGGTGCTTTAGCTGTAGATGTGAAGTTTATTATATTTCTCGCGGGGAACATCTACATAAGTTACTACTCGGTTACCATAGCCCATAAAGGCCATATAATTTACTACAGCTTTGTTCTAGCCTTCAATCTAACCCAGAATTAAAGTTGAGACCTAAGATGAAGTGCGCTCCACCCAGAAAAAACTGAACCGCATGCGCATCGGTGAAACACAGTGAAAACTGTTCGTTACCCGACGGTTTGCTCGTCCCGACAAGATGGTGGTCGCGAGCCAGGCGGCCCTGGTGAGTAAAATCATCAAATCGGGCGGGGCGGGAGGGACTGTTAGACTTGTACTGACTAAAATTCACGGTGATCCTTCAATAGCCTTTTATGTTCCAGTGTTAGGGTTACCCAATGAGACAGTCCCGCGACCCCGGCAGGCTCTAAGGGGGGGGGGGGGTGTCAGATTACTGATAGGGGACCGCGGTCACGGTAATCTGTTAATCCCGCGACCCTGCCAGGCTTTGGCCCTCTACAGGCCCCGTCACTATGCTGCAACTCTTTGAGGCGCGCGTGGAACACAACGCGAACCGGCCATGGTCTATGATCGGACAGCGAGTCATTCATTACTCACCGTACGCATGCCTGTGCCTGTGTAGGCTGGAAATCACCTCGCGGCGTCAAATGCCGTGGGAGTCTCCCGAGGCAGGAGTGGACAGCTAGGAAGTGGATCACACCCATTTCTAGACAGATTTCATTTCGATATTTTCGGATATATAATCCTATTAACATTAATTCAAAACAACGCATTTTTTCTCCATATTTAGAAAATGAAGTTTCTTTTTTCCGTAGTAAGCCTTTGTAAGAAGCTTGCAAGTCGAGGGTCATTAATTTCTCCAGGCGTTCTTATTTTTTAAAACAAAAGCATAAAAAATACGAAAAGTAACGCAGAAATCCCTAAGGAAGTGTAAGTTACAATGGATTAAGCTTTTTTTTAGAAAATGTAAGAAAATAAATACGGTTCTGTAGAGAGGGAACAAAATCCACCATGTATCATTATTTTTTCTTTTTCTACATATCTTAAATAAAAAAAATTGAAAATGAACAAGTAAAGATATCCCCCCTTTTTTATTCTTAAATCTACTTTTGACTAAAATCTACGGAGTCCTTCAATAGCCCTTTACGTACCGGGGTCACGGTAATTCGTGAGACCCGCCACCAAGATAACCTCCTTGAAAACTCCGGGCTGCTACTGAGAAATTTGTCATGGAGAAAATTAATACCATTTTTGTTCGAGAATTGAACATAGGATACCCCACGCTCAGAAGTCGCATTTGCGATCACGAGAACAATGGGATAGTAAATACGTAGCAGGATAATTGATATACCGAATTTTCGTAAAAATTCTACGGATATCGCGTAGACATGGACTTCAAATGAAAGTCGGTTAAAAAATCTTAGCGTTCTTTCTTTCAGAAGTCGATGGCAAAAAAATCAATCAAAAATAAAGCCTTCTAAAGAAAAGTTATTTTACACTTTTTTGTGGTTGTTTTTTTTTGAGTTTAAAGTTTAGGTACGGAACCTTAAAGTAACAACGTACCATTGCTTTAAATGTTGTTTTCGGTATAAAATACAACGTTGGCTTAACAATGATTTTCCAGTTTGGTTATGTAGTGTCTCTTAACGGTAAGGAGGTCATTTGTTTCGCATGAACACTTTATTTATTTTTAGAGTTTCCGGCCATTTTCTGCCCTTCCTTGCATTGTTTAGGGTGGAGTGGTTTGTGGGAGGCCTATGTCCAGCTCAGTGGAATGCACACACTGCCTCGTTGGTCAAGTGGTCGTAAGCATGACTGCTGAAGTCCTTTTTTTTTATCGTGGTAAACTCATTAAATGAGTCCTCCCACCCAGGGCAGAGCGGGAGGGTCTGTCAGACTCGTACTGACTAAAATCCACGGTGTCCTTCAATAGCCCTTTACGTTCTGGGGTCACTGTAAATCGTACAGTCCCGCGACCAGACTAGTCAGTTTAGCTGGACATTTAGGTGAAGAGACCGGACACGTTTATTTTTAGTCTAATGGCCCGATTAATTAATTAAAACAAAAAAAAATAGGTGCAACGGAAGCGAGCGCGGCTAGGGCTAGTCCGCTAGCTTGCACTAGATGGCTAGTGCAAGCTCGCTTCACTTTATATCGATAAAGTGAAGCGAGCGGAGCGGAAACCAAATCTTGACAAAATATAAAAAAAAAGATCTAATTTAAAGAACCCTAACAAAAGCCGGACAGGCCAGACACGTCGTCTGAATATCTAAATCATTATATAACAATGACTACCCGCTACACAGAACAGGGATGAATATTTAATATAAATTTTACATACAATATGGTACATCGCTTACAATGCATTTGGCTCGATGTCAACAGCTGCCGGCAGATGGCGCCACTTCCGGCCAGAACGGATGCGACATCGGTGTTGCCAGATCGTAAATGGATTATCGTTTTATTTAAGTGTTTAAAGTATGAAACTTGGAATTAAATTGAAGGATGGAAATTAAAATGCAATTCTTATCTACTATATTGAAACTGTAATGCGGCAATATTTCGGGCACGCCGCAATCGCGGCGGCAAGACCCCTCTTTGAGGAGTGGCTGGATAGGCGTCACGGCGTCCTTATGTACCGCATAACGCAGGTCCTCACCGGTCCGGAAGTTTCGGGAGGTTCCTGTGTCTGATAGGGAGGGAAGAAATGCCTGGGTGTCACCACTGCGAGTATCGTCCGGAGGACACGGTGGAGCATACAGTGCAGGACTGCCCCGCTTGGGTAGAGCACCGCCGTGTCCTCACGACGGCGATAGGCGGAGACCTCTCGCGCCCGGCATTGGTCGAGGCCATGCTGCGGTGCGAGACGGAGTGGGAAGCGGTCGCCTCCTTCTGCGAAGCAGTCATGCTCGCGAAGGAGGAGGCTGGCCGCGTGTGGGAGAGGACAGCGTCCTCCCTCCACCCCAGCCGGGTGGCGAGTAATGGGCGACTCGCTGTCCGACCATGGACCATGCCCGGGTCGACGGCGCGTTGTGTTCTATGCGCGCATCAAGGAGTCTCAGCATAGTACCGGTATCACGGTAATTCGTAAGTCCCGCGACCCCGGCAGGCTTTGGCCCTCTACAGAGGCCTGTACAGGCCTTACGAATTACCGTGACACCGGTACGTAAAGAGCTATTGAAGGACACCGTGGATTTTAGTCAGTACGAGTCTGACAGTCCCTCCCGCTCTGCTCTGGGTGGGAGGACTCATTTGATGATTTTACACGATAAAAAAAAATATGGCACCATATTTGACGTCATCTACGTTTTTTATGGCTTGCAGTTGCACTAATTAAGACTTGTTTATTTGATTATTAAAATCATTATAGTCTTCCTGCCTTGGGTTGGGGACTTTCAGACTGATAACCAACAGTGTCCTTTCGGTTGTCGTTCCAGTCCCGTGATCCGAGAAGCAACACTTACTTTAAAAAACAGCAAGTACTTTGATAAGTACTTGCTGCTGCTGAGGTGAGAGCACCTCTGGGATGATTCTGCCAAATACCAACTCAATACATTTGAGTCAATAGATAAACGGACTAAGAGGCTTATCGGTAACGAAAGTCTGGTCGATTCTAAGCTCCAGAGCCTTGAACATCGACGCTGAGTTGCCAGTCCGTCGGTTTATTATCGGTTAATTTCGGTGAGCGTGCGATGAAACTGCATAACTTGATTCTGCCCGGCCCTTTCCATCATCAGACTACAAGACGTACGGCAATGCGCATCGATATATGGTGGACATCCCTCCGGTACGTACAAAGCGTAGTTGCCAATACTTTTATTGCGCGCACATCTCATCATCTTCCTCCCCTTATCCCATTTTACTTGGGGTCGGCGCAACACGTTTTTTGAAGTGAAAACTTCTTTAGCGGCGTTGTGCACTTTTTTTGGAATGGGTAAAAAATGTTAAACTCGCGTCAGGACACGTGACCTGATCGAAAATTCGTAAGACGGCGCAGGGCGCTTGCGCGAATGTTCGTGTGTGTTTATTACTATTCAAGTTTTCACTTCTGCCTGCACTCCCAGAGTGCAACCCGTCGTTTTTTTTCCATTCTCTCTTTTTTTCCTTTTTTTCATTTTTCTTCTCTCTATCAAACGTCACAGTATCATTTACTCCTTTTTCTTCCATATCATTCCTTAGACAATCCATCCATCTTTTCTTTGGCCTTCCTCTTCCTCTCCGTCTATCAACATTCATACTTATCCCTCTCTTAGTCGCATGAGTGTCATCCCTTCTTATCACATGTGCATACCAAGACAGACGATTCCCTTTCATTTTTTCTGTAACAGGCGCCACTTTCAAACTTCCTCTTATAAACTGATTCCTTACTTTATCCATTCTTATCACTCCACACATACATCTTAACATTCTCATCTCCGCTACATGCAATCGTTTCAAATCCATCTTTTTCACAGCGTGCGCACATCTAAGGAGTGTAATTGCCTGCCTGTCTGTATTTCCCGACAGCTAACCTTGGGGTCTTCAAGTCAAGAGTGGATAGGTTACTTCTAAGCAAGCGTGCTTCACCGTCGACCACATCTTCGCTTACCATCAGGCGAGATGGTGCTCAAACGTAAACCTATCATTAAATAAAAAAAACTCGTACTACAATTTTATTCAATACTCAATTTTGATTTCTCACATAAACTTAAAAAAGGTAATTACAACTTGATTAATGGACGTGTTATGGGCTGTAATTAGGTACGCTACAAAGAGAAAATTAGAAAGATTATAATCCTGACGGTAATCATAGTTTAAATCAATAGAAAATGGCGTCAGGGCACACGCATAAAATTAATTTATTATAAAAACGTATCTAACGCTTGTTAAACGTCATTTTATTGTATGTAATGTATTGTATTGTATAACGGGCTGGTATCCGCAACTCCACGTCAAATGCGCGTATTTTGCGTGCGGGTGGGAAAGAAGTTATTCGATCCACCCCAGCTCCCCGAGGAAAGCCAGCAGCGCCTTCGTGTTGCCGACGATCTCGTGGAGAGTACCTGGGTTACCGAAGTACTTTGCCCTGTATGAAGCAATTTCAGGGCAGTGTAGGAGCACATGACCTGCTGTCTCGTCCGCCGCCATACAGGCTCTGCACAGGGGGCTGTCTGTGATACCTAGGACAAAGAGGTGTTTATTAAAGGAGCCGTGTCCTGTCAGGACGGCTGTGATTGTTCGTATCTGCTGTTTGGTTAACCTGAGCACGAGTTTGGTGAAGCGGCCATTGATGGCGGGTAGCGCCTCCTTGGCCTGTCTGCACTCCGCCTGATCCTGCCACAGGCAACGATGTAAGTTACCTGTGCGTTCCCTGACTAGAGTACGTATGTAGCCGAAGGGGAGTGGCACTATTGGTTCGGGTCCCACCGCCGTCAAGCCAGATCCCCTTCGAGCGAGTTCATCCGCTGCATCGTTGCCTCGGGAGTCGCTGTGTCCTTTGATCCACTGAATAGTTATGTTGTTATGCTCACCTACCTGGTTTAGGTTCTGGTGGCACTCGTATATTAGACCAGAGTTAACCGTGTGGCTGTCAAGTGCCAGCAAAACGGCCATGCTGTCTGATAGTATACGAATTGAGTGGTCCTTCACCCCTCTGGCTGCAATCGCTGCCGCCGCCAGGATAATGCCCATGCATTCTGCCTGGAAGACTGTGTTGTGGACCCCCAGTGATCTGGCAATGCGGATGTTGAGGTCTTCTGAGAAGACTCCAGCACCAGTGCCGCTACCTGTTTTAGATCCGTCCGTGAAGATCCGTAGCTCCGCCGGGGTCAGCCCCTCGCATCGGTGGTCCTCATGGAGCTGGATTTTGTATTTCTTATCAAAGATAAATTGTTTGGGTACCCGGTCTTTTATGGCCTTTGCCATGGGAAATTCCTCATAAAGTCCCTGTAATACCGAGGTGTGTTGTGACTCTCTCTTACCCCAGAGTTGTATTGTTTCGAGACGGACCGCCGCCAATGTCGCTTCTTGCTGTATGAACAGGTGGAGAGGAGGGAGGCCCAGCATTGCTTCCAGAGCTGCAGTAGGCGTAGTCCTCATACATCCTGTTGTCGCCATGCAGGCCAGTCTTTGTATTCTTTGTAGCTTGTTAGAAGCGGTGGCTAACCTGGTGCGAGGCCACCATACCACGGCTCCGTAGGTGATCATGGGTCTAATGACTGTACAGTAGATCCATAGTATGATTTTGGGGGATAGACCCCATTTCTTACCTATCATCCTCCTGCATTGCCAGAAGGTGATGCAGGCTCTGTTTAACTTGTTGTCTAGATGGCTGCTCCAGTTTAGCTTGTTGTCCAGGATGACCCCTAGATATTTGACCTCATTGGCTAACTGGAGTTCTGTATCAAATAGTTTAGGTAGGCGAAAAGGTCCAAGCGATCGTTTCTGAGTGAACATAACCAAAATGGTCTTTGTGGGGTTCACTGAAAGGTCGAAGTCCCTGCACCACCGCTCTACTATCCTTAGCGCTTGTTGCGTTAGATTGCAGATAGTCCCGGTGACCTTCCCCGAGATGAGGATGGCGAGGTCGTCTGCGTACCCAATTGTATAGAAGTGGCATGCGTTGAGCTTGGTGATGAGGTCGTTGATCACCAGGTTCCAGAGGAGTGGAGAGAGTACCCCTCCTTGGGGGCATCCTCTGGCTAACATGGCTACCTGCCTGTCTTCTTCAAGGCGAACCACTCGTTTACTTAACATATTAGTAATCCAGTCTACTAGTACCTGTATGTAATGTAACTATAATGTGAATTCATGGCACGGTAACACGGGTTTTCACTTAGAAATTAGTTTTTTTTTTAATGTTTCCGAAATAAGTGGTTTAATGATGTTTTGTCACGAACAGGACGAAGTTCCGCAATTGGGTTTATTACCCAAATCTTAAGTATGCTCGTATATATTTTAATTTTGTAATTGTGGTAGCACTAGCAATACATAGTGTAAGTCTAATTCAGTGCTGTACTCGTCAAAATATTGAAATTTAGGAAATTGACGGATCGGGCGCTATGGGTAAAAAACTGCTGCCTTGATCAAGTGGCAAACGATAAACGAAAACGCTTTGCAGTCTTTATTAGGTTTTCAACATTGTTCTTTAGAGCTTAAAGTTGAAAATCTATTATAGATTACGTAGCGTTTCTATGCGTTCGGGTAAAAGCCTATCGACCAATCCACATACGACCTGAGTAGTGGAAAATGACAGAAATGCTCTTTCTGCCGTCATTATAACTAAACAGTAGCAGAAACAAAAAGTTTTTATTTACTTTTTAAAATCCGCTTAGTGTTAAAACTCATTGCAAACATTTGAACAGTAGACGAACAAACAAAAAAAAGCCAGAATATTCTACGTTCAAAAGTTTCTGCCACAATCGTGCGTCAGTAAAAAAAAAGTTTTAAAAGCCCTCTAGGTTACAAACTTTATAGACGTATACTTTGTGCTTACCTTAGTTCCCGTAACTCGTGGCTAGATTTCTAATTGAGCTGGATTTGCAGCATTTACATAAAATGCGTCTGTCAATAAACTCCATCTGTCAACTGTCACTTGAAAATGTCGTTCATCAAAATACTGTGAATTAATTATTAAATGAATATTTATTCATTTATGTTCAGAGAACGAGAAAGAAATAACATTTAGATAAAGGAGCACAAAGGCACTGCTTATGTCACTAAGAAATCTCTTCCAGCAGACTAACGACAGAAGAGAGACAGACATCAAAATGTAGACACAGTGTACAAAGAATAAATAAAATATACATACATACTATTAAACTAAAATACACACTATTAAATTAATAATGATTTTTATAAACGTTTCACGTCATAATAATAAATAACAATACAGTAATCATAATTATGATTGGGCCAGACTAACGGGATATACCGTTAATTATCGGAATTTTTAACGGCATTTCCCTTTAGTGTGGCCCCCGCATTAGAACGTGCAAGCGTCAGAAATGCGTGCATGACCCCACAATATGGTGGCATCGCAGATTTGTTAATTTCGTAGGTAAGTAAATTATACAGTTTATCCGCTTGTAACATAATATCTTCGTTTACCAAAGATATTTCATGAAAATATTTTTTTACATATTTAAATCTACGATTGTTGCAGTTATAAATAAATAAATAAATAAATATTCCACAACTATCACACAACGCCATCTAGTCCCAACCTAAGCAGAGCTTGTGTTATGGGTACTAGAAAACTGATAAACATACATATATATTTCTAAATACATGCATATTATAGATAAATTACACCCAGACCCGGAACAAATGATCGTGCTCATCACACAAACATTTGTCCTGGGTGGGAATCGAACCCACGACCTCCGGCATAGCAGTCAGGGTCACTAACCACTAGACTAACAGGCCTGACAAGTTATGACTTGGCATTCGAGCCAACTACTGAATTTGGGAGTGTACGCGAATTGTGAACAAGGAGTATAGAATGAATGCATAAAAAGTTGGTTTTTATTATACTTCTAAAATAAAAACATATTGTAGAAATAACCTTATTTAAAAATGCAGTTCCAAAGTCAAATTTCCCTTCTAGTTTTACGGAATCTGAAGTTACCCAGAGAAGGGTTTGCGACAGTATTTCAAGCTGAATACGGGATTAATTCTGAGGGAGCTTGGTGCATATTACGGCAACCAATGTATGTACAGTAAGGAGCATCGAGGAAGGTATATGGAACTAGACCACAAAGTTGTGTGATTTCTATGCAATCATGATAATAGTAGAGTCCACGCCACTATTCATGATCCGCGTAAAATTCCCGGTTGTACATTTTTTAATTTGATGTAATGACATTATAGACAATAGCGCCGTATCAAAAAGACTTCAGTCGTACCATCACTCTCTAAAGCCTTTGTCAAACAGACAGGCGTGGCGAATGCGAAGCGTGACGTTTTTATTTGTAATGTATGGAATTGTTTGAATCCGGTCACATAGAAAAGCGAAAGCGATCCGATAGCGTGACCGAACTATCGGACTGACGTCTCGTATCGGTTCGTTATCGGACTCGCCTGTCTGTTTGACAAAGGCTTAAGTATTGTACGTCCGCGATTTTGACGTTAGTTACGTTCGTTCATCCGTATTCGTGTCTTCGTTAACGGACTTAGAAAGTAGACCCCCAGATCTTTCGAGTGCAGCGGATAACTCTGCTCCCTGCCTATCCAGGTTAGTGTGTAGACTTTTCCTTAACATTCGGCATAGATGAGATTTTATTTTTATTTTAAGTAAATCTTGTTGTATACTAGACTTTTAAACTCACATACACAAACACCACCTGGAACAATTACTGCAGATTATATAAAAAATTGTTCCGTGTGGGAATCGAACCCGCGATAAGCAGCGCAGCAGTCCAAACACTCAGTAACTCATTACGCCAACCGTGCCGTACTTTATTTTTTTTATGTAGTGAATGAGTCCTCCCACCCAGGGCATGGCGGGAGGGACTGTCAGACTTATACTGACTAAAATCCCGGTGTCCTTCAATAGCCCTTGATCGGGCACCGAGTCGCCCATTACTCGTCTTCCACATGCCCTCGCCTACGGTGGCCGGAAATCGTCCTGCGACGTCAGTTGCCGTGGGAGTCTTCCGGGAGACTGTGCCGTAGAAAAATGCAATCGTTTCTGAAGACGAAGTTCCAAAATAAACCTTCACAGTATACATATCCTTGCTCAAGACTGTACCTCCTCGTATTTGCTCATGTAAGCTTCAAGAACTTAGATTTAATAACTGAAGACGTGGTTCTGCAACTGGAATTACATTTGAATACGGTTAGCAATATTTTCTAACTAGCTTATGCCCGCGGCGTTGTCCACGTGTAGTTCGGTAATTAAGCCTTTGTAAACAGACAGGCGTGACGAATGCGAAGCGAGGCGTTTTTATTTGTAATGTATGGAATTGTTTGAATCCAGTCACATAGAAAAACGAAAGCGATCCGATAGCGTGACCAAACTATCTGACTGACGTCTCGTATCGGTTCGTTATCGCTTCGGACTCGCCTGTCTGTTTGACAAAGGCCTTAAAGAGTAATAAACATCCTGGATCGTCTCTATGAGTTTAAAGGTAAAAACACCCACGGTACTATACAAATTTCTATTGTGGAAAATAAACGATAGAATAAACTATGATGGGTTTGTTATGCTTTTATTCCTACAACATTGAACGATGAACTTTAGTACAGGGTAGGACTTAGGACCCGGTCGACGGCGCGTTGTGTTCCACGCGCACCTCAAAGAGTATCAGCAAAATGACGGGGCCCCCCTCTACAGCGCCAAAGCCTGCCGGGGTCGCGGCACTTTACGAATCACCGTGACCCCGAAACGTAAAGGGCTATCGAAGGACACCGTGGATTTTAGTCAGTACAAGTCTGACAGTCCCTCCCGCTCTGCCCTGGGTGGGAGGACTCATTTGACGATTTTAACACGTAAAAAAAAGCGAAGCCGCGTGTTAAAACTATACAGTAATTTTGAAATTATAAAACGTGTTTGTTATTTGTTTCGAGTTTCCAATATTTCGGCAATGCTGCAAGTGCCATGAATGGCCATGATCACGGATTAAATAACAACAGATATCTTAAATTAAGCATCATCAACGAAATCACGTTTTGAGGCTAAATGATTGCGAGTATATCCTGACGGGGCCCCCTTTAGAGGGCCAAAGCCTGTCGTGATCGCGGGACTTAACAGCAACTGTGACCCCGAAACGTGAAGGGCTACTGAAGGATACCATGATTTTAGCCTGTACAAGTCTGACAGTCCCTCCCGACGTGCCCTGGGTGGGAGGACTCATTTGATAATATTACTAAGTTAAAAAAAAATGTGTTTTCATGGCCGTCTGAACGCGCCACGTTCAGAGTCCCACATTACGGTGGAGGGGGTTCGCATCGGCGTCGGGAGGACGATGAAGTACCTGGGACTCGTCCTCGACAGCCGGTGGAACTTCAGGGAGCATTTCCTGCATTTGGCCCCAAGGCTGAACCGGGCAGCAGCCGCTCTCAAGCGACTCCTGCCAATCTCGGCGGGCCAAATGCCTCCTGCCGGAGGCTGTACGCCGGTGTCGTGCGGTCCATGGCCCTCTACGGGGCCCCCGTGTGGGCCCTAAGCATCCGGACGCGACCACTCAAGCTGGTCGCATGCCAGAGGGTCATGGCTATCCGGATGATCCGGGGATACCGCACGATCGCCGGTGAATCAGCCAACCTCCTAGCGGGATTGCTGCCCTGGGATCTGGAGGCGACTGCCCTCCAGCGTGTCTATGAATGGCGCGTGGAGGCGCAGCGTCGGGGCGAATCCCCGCTGCCTCGACAAGTCGAGGCGCGGCGGGAAGAGCTCCGGCGTGATCTCAGGGTAGTATGGAGGGAGCGACTGTCGCAACCGAGGTCCGGGCACGCCGCAATCGCGGCGGTAAGACCCCTCTTTGAGGAGTGGCTGGATAGGCGTCACGGCGTCCTGACCTACCGCATGACGCAGGTCCTCACCGGACACGGAAGTTTCGGGAGGTTCCTGTGTCTGATAGGGAGGGAAGAAACGCCTGGGTGTCACCACTGCGAGGATCGTCCGGAGGACACGGTGGAGCATACGGTGCAGGACTGCCCCGCTTGGGCAGAGCACCGCCGTGTCCTCACGACGGCGATAGGCGGAGACCTCTCGCGCCCGGCATTGGTCGAGGCCATGCTGCGGGGCGAGACGGAGTGGGAAGCGGTCGCCTCCTTCTGCGAAGCAGTCATGCTCGTGAAGGAGGAGGCGGGCCGCCTGAGGGAGAGGACAGCGTCCTCCCTCCACCCCAGCCGCAGTGGTAGACGCCCACGGCGTCGGACGTCGCAGGACGATCTCCGGCCACCGTAGGCGCGGGCATGCGGGCAGCGAGTAATGGGCGACTCACAGTCCGACCATGGACCATGCCCGGGTCGACGGCGCGTTGTGTTCCACGCGCGCCTCAAAGAGTGTCAGCATAGTGACGGGGCCTGTAGAGGGCCAAAGCCTGCTGGGGTCGCGGGACCAAGGGATTACCGTGACCCTAGTACGTAAAGGGCTATTGAAGGACACCGTGGATTTTAGTCAGTACAAGTCTGACAGTCCCTCCCGCCCTGCCCTGGGTGGGAGGACTCATTTGATGATTTTACCACGATAAAAAAAAAAAAAAAAAAAAAGTTAAAAAAAAATAGATTGTGTTAGTGACGATGTCAGTTCAAAAACCTTAACTACAGTATATCCCCTTGCCAAATCCAACAGTGACAAGTGACACGTTTAACTTGATAATGTACTTTGGACTAGTTTGAAGCAGGATCACTGACCTGTCAGGGTGAAAGATTAAACTGTTGGATCAACCATCCCTGCAACTGAGGTATATTGTGAGATACCGCCAGGGCCGGTTAAGGAGGCCCCTAAAGATGGCAGCTTAGGAAAATGGGGTCCGCAGCTTAGGATGCGTTAGATTTTCTATCTATAAAAGTACGTACCAACGCAATGAAAAAAATATCGACTTAAAAAACAACCACAATAAAGTGTTAAACAATTTAAAACTTTTCTTTCGGAAGTATTTTTATTTCATTGACGTTTTTGCCGCTGACTTCCTAAATACAAGTTTTAAGAGTCGAATTGAGAACCTCAGTCTTTTTTAAGTCGGTTAAAAATGTATCGGGTGAAAGGAAGTCAAAAAGCTTACAGCTCGATGCGCAACTATCCGCATAGCATGAAATATGGATGCGGCTTAAGCTTCCTAATTAACGCGAAAATTCTAGTTCCAACCGGTTTTGACCACTTAAAAGCGGTTTAATCCGGTACGAGTGCCTTTTGTCTGTGGTTTAATACATTCTAATATTTATTTATGTGGGCGAAAAAGTGTGGTCTTACTATAAATCCTCACTTTATTTATTTCTGAAATGAAAATGTTGTTATTACTTATTTCTTCTTTAAAAAATATATAGACACTCTTCTGTATTGTGGATGCATTTACAGGGGTAGATAATTGAAAATCTAAAATTAAATAGGGTTAAGCGCACTCAAACAGTTAAATTATAAAAATCCAACAAAAAACTACTGAAAACGAGAACACAATGTGGAATCTGAACAGAAAGTACTAGGAGAACAGGATGACTACTTTTTTTCGTGGCGAATTTTGTGGCAACAACCCGGTGAAATCACTTCGGTCGTTTACGAGTTTATCGCGTTAAATAAAAAAAAAATGAAAAAAAATCTACTCTAAATAAATAAGGCTAGTCAAGGAAATTATCATCTAATACAGGGGTTCCCAAACTTATTTTGTCTACTGCCCACTTTGATAATAAATTAATTATTAGCACCCCCATTTTTTCACCTACTTAAAACCACTATAACTTCAAATTAAATTAATTAATTGTTGTGAGCTATATCAGCGGAGATAAAACATTCATTCTAAAAGAGGCTTTCACTATAATCGCCCTTGTGCACTACCTACTGTGCTCAGGTCTCAAGTTAACTCTTACGGGCTACACCTGCCAATGAGAATGATTATTGAAACGCAACTTTATATTATTCAGACAGAGTATCTTTTATTCAAATTAAAACAAACATAATCGATTCTTATATAAAAACTAATGTGAAGGATGAATCTGATGCTGTTTAATAAGTCTGTTGATATCAGGTTCCAATTTACTCAAGAGCAGCCGCAAGTCGCCACGTTCGGTAACATGCAAACAATTATTCTTTTTCGCCGAGAGTCGAGAACTCAGTCGGTGTCTAAAAGTCCTCCTAGCTAGATGAAATTACAAATCGCCCCCCGAAGCCTCTACACAACGCCCCTATTTTTTTTCTGGGTCTCTTACCACCCCCTTTAGGCCTGCAGCGCCCACAAGGGGGCGTTATCGCCCACTTTGGGAAAGGCTGGTCTAATAGTAGACCACCACAGTCACGGAGCTGTGCATGTGACTTTAACTAATTATTTGCTTCTTGTCTGAATTAATTGCTTCCTCCAGAATGACAATTTATCTAGAGATACGGACGGACAAAGAAGAAAAACGTTAATTAATTTATAAATGTCTATTGCGTAATAAATGGGACACCGTTTTACCATTGTACTGGTACATGTTTTTAGTACTACAAACATTTACCTAAGATACTAAATTAAAATAAAACTAATTTTTTTATGAAAATAAAAGTAAAAACACAAAAAGCGGAAGAGGCGTCAAAGAACTCCTCCGCTTCGCTGTCATCCGGGAACGTGCCCAGAAGACTGGCAGCATTGCCACGTTTGATGGCAATGCTTATTCTTTGACCGAAGAAAGAACCAGCCCTCTGGTCACGCGAAGTGTCGATCAGTCGGCGAGATATCTCCTTAAAAAGGAGACGCGCACTCGGACCCTATGACCCGAGCGTTTCGACAATTTATCATTTTTTATAATTATTAATTTATCTAAAATTTAATATACTTTTTACTAGCCGTTTATGTCTAACTGCTGGGCAAAGGGCAAAAATTATATATTATTATTCAGTAAAATAATACGTAAAATAAGTTTTTATGTTTACTGTTTTAGTGGGAACAGGCGATACTACGTTGTATGATATGGATTTGCGAAAGCAGCTATCTCAGTTGATTCTCTGTCATTTATTGAAGAGTTCCTGTCTTTTTTCCAGGATTTCATCATTAGATCCCTGACCTGCACAATATTTCTGTATTTTATATACAGCTTACCTAAATTATTCACTGCATTTATTGTATGGAAAAATTAAAAGGCGCTTCTGCAGTACTAACATTTTTTTTTTCTTCAAATTAACGTCAAAGTTCCAGTTCACTTTACGTCACAAAACCGGGAAATTCATGACAGGCCTCTGATGGCTTGGATGACCACCTGATATGTATACTCTTTCAAACAAAATAAGAATAATCTTTTTATTTTCGTTGTTAAAATCATCACATGATTCCTCCCACCCAGGGCAGAGCGGGAGGGACTCATACTGACTAAAATCCACGGTGTCCTTCAATAGCCCTTTACGTTCCGGGGTCTCGGTAATTCGTACAGTACCGCGACCAAATAAGATTAATCTAAAGAAAAAATCGAAAATACTCATTCATACAAAATATTCTGCCGAATTCAGAACCCTCTCCTTGTTTCGGTAATCGTAGTTAAAAAATCTCTTCCCATTGAGGGTTCAAAAAACCCTTAAAATGCACATTAATATAGGTAATTTCAAATTACTCAACACCCGGTCCCCAAGGCACCCGCTTCTGAAGTCATATCACAAGTTAAATTGACACAGTTATTTATTCAGTGAACGCCGACGAACGCTAAATTGGGGTCATTTTTGATCAAGTGTAATTATATTGTTTTGGTTTCATATACACAGGTCGTGGTTAAATAATAACATCCATACAGGTATATTTCTAAGGTTAAGCCGCCCTTGACTAGGTTGGTCCGTTGATGGGTGATGTCTGGATTTTAAAAGAGACAGTGACCTCTGAGTTTCGGATGTTTCTTCTCAGAATACTCAGGTACGAAACACCGGCCTCATCTAGCTTTAATAATATTGTTTGACATGTAAAAGTGCTTTTTTTACAACCAACTTGACAAATTAATAACATTTATTGGACGAGATGCGATGGGCGGTAACTCTATGACTATAATTTTTTAACCATACCATATGGTTTTAGAAAATGGCAAAATTTCATTTCAAAATATACTCTTAATTGTCACAAGTATGTGGTACTAGATAAATAAAATAAATAAATAAATATTCCACAACTATCACACAACGCCATCTAGTCCCAAGCTAAGCAGAGCTTGTGTTATGGGTACTAGACAACTGATAAACATACTTATATATTTCTAAATACATACATATTATAGATAAATTACACCCAGACACAGAACAAATGATCGTGCTCATCACACAAACATTTGGCCTGGGTGGGAATCGAACCCACGACCTCCGGCATAGCAGTCAGGGTCACTAACCACTAGACTAACAGGCCTGTCAACTCTCCTCTATAGCCTATAATCATCTCTAGGTTCTTCTCTATCTCTCTCTCTAAATTCATAAATGGAACATAGGCATACAATAGCGGAGGAGTAAAGAAACAAATTGTCCATCTCCTTATGTATTATTCTATTGATAAACTATCAAGCTATACAGCTCGATATGGATTATAAGCGACCACATCGACTAGCCAATTAGCACATTACCGAGGGCTCCCCAGACAGTTAATTGCCAATCCCAGCCATTATTAACGTGGTCTCTCGCGTTGATTACGAGACTAGTCCTTCCACGTGACTCTGTTTGCGTATAATTTATATCAGGCATCGTTGATCGTTGATCACAACTTCAATGTAATGGAGGATTTACATTGATTTTACGGTCGATTTATCGGAGCGAGATATAGAGCCGTGTAAATGCCTCTTATTAGTCTCAAACCCCGTGATCGCCACACGTATTCTTATAAAACTTTTTCTTCGGTTATAGTTATACCTAATAAATTATAACCTGTAGAGCTAATTTACGTATACATTTTGATATTGAATAATTTTGTTTGTTATCTTTTTACGCCCAAACCGCCATCCTGAACATTTTCCTGAAAAAGGTGTACCGATATGGTTTTTTTTTTCAAAAAATCTTTCATTAAAAAAAAGCATTGTATCGAAGAAAAACAACAATAACGCACATGTGATAATAGATGGCGTTACATGTAAAATCTGAAAATTGTTTGTCAAATAAAATTATAAACTAACGCAAGTCATGCTGCGGCGGTCGCGGGACTTACGAATTACCGTGAACCCGGTACATAAAAGGGCTAGTGAAGGACACCGTGGATTTTAGTCAGTTCAAGTCTGACAGTCCCTCCCGCCGTGCTCTGGGAGGGAGGACACATTTGATGATTTTACCACGAAAAAAAAAAGTCATGCCGAGGCCAAATATACTAAAAATAATATTACATTGTTAAAAACGTTGCCAACAGATCTATCGCGATGACGCGATCAGTTGGATGTTCGATTGTCGTCATAAATGGACGCACTTTCCATTTCCTTCTTTTAGTCCCTCGCAGAAGACCCTAAGTTATAAGCTTATGAGGGTTGCAAAATATTTTTTTCTACATTTCTAACCTAAACAAACCGAACCTCGGTCGCGAAGAGTTGAGTAGGTACTTTTGATCGAGAAGAAGTCATCTGGGGCACCCTGAGGTTTAGTTTGGTTATGTTCTTTTAAGCCTTGCAGCCACGGGCACGCAGCAATCGCGGCCGTAAGACCACTCTTTGAGGAGTGGCTGGACGGGCGTCACGGTGTCCTGACCTTCCGCATGACGCAGGTTCTCACCGGGCACGGATGTTTCGGGAGGTACCTGTGTCTGATGAGGAAGTAAGAAACGTCTGGGTGTCACCACTGCGAGGATTGCCAGGAGGGCACGGTGGAGCATACGGTATGCAGGACTGCTCTGCTTGGGTAGAGCACCGCCGTGCCCTCACGACGACGTTAGGCGGAGACCTCTCGCGCCCGGTATTGGTAGAGGCCATGCTGCGGGGTGAGACAGAGTGGGAGGCGGTCGCCTCCTTCTGCGAAGCAGTTATGCTAGCGAAGGAGGTGGCGCGCCACGAGAGGGAGTGGACAGCGTCCTCCCTCCAACCCAGCCGTAGTGGTAGGCGCCCACGGTGCCACGGACGTTGGCAGACGATCAACGACCACGGCAGGCGCGGGCATGCGGACGGCTAGTGGGGATTTGTGACGCCTGTTAAATTATGCCGACCGAGAGACGTTTTGTGATTTTTTAGAAGCGTTGAATTTTCGTAAATTTTAGCTTACGTAACAAAAGAAAAATTACGAGACATATATTTTTTGATAATCTATCTTTTGGACAATTTTATTGAGTAAATTACTCTATTGAATCATTTGGAATATTGCTTAAAGTGGCCGTGATATGTGTAGGTACGAGATATGATAATTACAACGAGACCACCTGAAAATAATACCATTAAAAAAAAGAAAAGTACAATTTTTCATAACGTTTCAGGCATCTTCGAATAACCGTGGAGCACACGATTTGAAAACCTCCTCCTTTATTTAAGTCGGTTTAAAAAAAAAACTTTTGCCATTAACTATAAGACTCATCAACGCTTTACAGTGATGAAGAAAGATGTGTTTGCGGAGTCTCATCAAAAATGATCTCACTTGTACTTTGAGTAATTCTACCTGCACTCTATGGGACCTGGGGCCGTCTTATGACGTTTTAAAACCAGGCTTGTTCCAGTGAGTGAACGAGGTGGCGCTAGACGACTTGTATAACTCTGTCTCTTTCACTCGCCTACTATGACGTCTTAAAGCGTGAGTGGTTCCGCTCAGGGAACGAGATGGCGCTAGACGACTTGTATAGCTCTGTCGCTTTCCCTTAGCGGAACCACTCATGCACTAATACGTCATCGTAGGCCACCTGTCCAGGCTCATTTAATTTTAAAGAATCATCGACACGAGGAAGAAGATCAGCGCTTGAATCTTATAACTTAAACCACAAATCTATATAATCGGCCGCCAATAACTAACTTGACTTCCCTACCGGATATAACTTTTTCCCGCGCAAAAAGACAATTTTTTGATTGATGACTATTTGATTAACTTCGGTTCCTTTTGTAATGGCGCACTTCTCTGATTAGTATTAAGTGTCGGCTCGTCTGACAACTCATTTCCTGCTCTTTTCAAATGCCGCCTTTCCAACCACACGATGCAAAAACAGGAGTTTTAAAAGCTTTCTAACTCGGTTTCTCGAGGCTAACGAGCTACCGTGACCCCGGAACGTAAAGGGCTATTGAAGGACACCGTGGATTTTAGTCAGTACAATTCTGACAGTCCCTCCTGCCCTTCCCTGGGTGGGAGGACTAATTTGATGATTTTACCAAGTTAAAAAAAAATATATCTGCACAATTCAACAATGGACATATTTTGGATTCTGAGAAAACAATACTTAACTATTTTCTTGTAAGTTCAGCGTGTAGGGTGACCCCACTGGGGCAGAAATGGAATAGAAATTTTGAATACTGGATTATAACACCCTTCCATGTTTGAACTTAAAGAACAGGCAGTGCTGTCAAAGTGGTGTACAAAAAAATCTACAAATACCTTCAAATGAACTAATTGTATTAACATAATCGATATTTAGAACAGATTAGATTTCAGAACAGATTCAAAATTTAAGCAATTTCGTCAAAGTAAACCTTGTCTCCGGCATTTGTTTCTTATCATTCAATGCCTTATTGGAAGGGACATAGGTGATCTTTTCGTATGCCACCAACCGGTTCATAAGGGTGATCATTTGCAAGAGGTCAAAATCTTCGTGGTGGTTTTGGATGACGTGGCAGAGAGCTTGGATCATCCAGGATCCATTCACGTCGCGGTAGGATAAGTAATCTGTGAACAGAGAGATTATTGAGTTTATAAGAATAACCAAGAAGTATCTATGAAAAAAAAAACACGTTTGTTGCATTGCATCCCCTTAAATATTTATATTATTCTGTTTTTTAACATTTGTTTTTATATAGTGGCAACAGACATACGTACGGTACATCATCTGTGAAAATTTCAACTGTCTAATATCACGGTTTATTATATACAGATGGTGATAGATGGTCAGACAGATGTCGTCAAATACATAGTTTAAAAAAATCCTCTCTGGGGAGGGAAGGAAACCAGCAGACAGGCGGCAGGCTGTTGTTCTGTGTAGACTACATCTGGCCTTAGGTTCTCGTATATACCACCTCTTTTAGGCCGTATACAGAAAGAAAGCTGGAAACTTATAAGCGCTTACCGACGCTTGACAGCGCAGGTAACCCGCGCAGGATAATATATGAACGCGCGCCAATAAGCACTGAACGGTGCCGACAAGTTCCGACAAGCTTCAACACGCGCTGGTCAGCGCTGGGCTCTGCCATTTAAAATTAATAAACAACTTGCTTGGTCTGCTTCAATCTGCTTCCTTTGTGTAGAACGGATCAGCGTTGTCACGCGCCGGTAAGCGCTAGTAAGTTTCCAGTTTTTTTTCTGTATACGGCCTAAGAGTCTTGAAATGAGACTTGCTTCGTCTGACTTGCACTGTCTTTCTCGTACTCAAACCCACATACAACTGTTCCTTCAGTTGTTCCTTTGTCCCTAGGCAACCTTGTAAATCATTAACACGCTCAGATGATTTTTTTGATTAGGTACCTTCAACCGTAGAACAGAGCACAAGAAAGTCGGCATGTGTAGGTATGGTCAGCACACTGTCACTGTGACTGTCCAACTGGACAGTGTTGCCAGCATCCGCATTGGCGCCTCTGCAAGCCTGTGGGATATAAGTTCAGAAATTAAAACCCAAGTACTGCGAAAACAGTCTAACGAGTTTTAAGCAAGAAAATATTCGGTTTAAGCGCGACCGCATACGGTAAGCTTCTATAAGAAAAAAGAGAACTTTATAAGAAACTTGGTATTCTTTTGCTGATAGCTTTTCGAGTCGCATCTGAAACACAATGCGAGACGATGTGGACCCGGTCCATATTTTATCAGACACATTGAGGACTTAGGATACAACATTCGATTCGATTCGTTCGTACGGAAAATGTCAAAAAACACACTAGTGCTCTCACTTTAGAGTGTCAGCAAAATAACGGGGCACCCCTCTAGAGGGCCAAAGGCTGCAAATTACAGTGACTCCGGAACGTAAAGGGCTATTGAAGGACACCGTGGATTTTAGTCAGTACGAGTCTGACATTCCCTCCCGCTTTGCCCTGGGTTCCCATCTCATTTGATGATTTTACCTCGCTAAAAAAACAACGTGCTCTCACTTAGCTACTGACCCAGACTGCCGGGCGGGGCGAGACAAAATGGTGACCACAACGATGTTGCCAGCTTTAAAAGATTTCCTTGGTATTCGGAGTTATTGTGTTTTTTATCTTCCCCCGTTTTTCTTCTTACGAGTACCCCCACTCATCCTATAAGAAACGAGATGCGCATGAGCGGTGAGCGAACGGGAGCATGTATAGTGTAGTGCTGTTCCGTGCGTGACGGTCTTAGTTCAGACAACGTCAATCTCGTTCATTCTTCACGAACTTTGAAATGGGGAGTGAAGAAACTAGTTCGTGTAGTTCGTCTGTACAAGGGCTCTTACGACCTAGTTCGTTCAGGATCTACCAGTTGTGTAAGCCCAGTAAGTGTTTCTTTGACCTACCTGAACGAAGAACAGTTTCGGTTTGTTGACGAGAGTTCTCTGCTTCTCGAAGATGGCCATGATATCAGTCAGTAGATACGGTCTGTCTGCCGCATGCACCTCGCCGCCTTTGTCACCATGTGTCAGGATCGTCACACAGATGCATGAGGTCTTCGAGTGGTCTTTGGTGGCAACTGCAATAACAAAAAAACTATGTTTATGTGGGGTAAGGGGTATATGTGTATAAATAAGTAATAGTAATCTATTTTATCTCATCTGTCTAGCCTTTTCCCAACTATATTGGGGTCGGCTTCCAGTCGAACCAGATGCAGCTGGATATCAGTATTTTACATGGAGCGACTGCCTGTCGGACCTCCACAACCCAGTAACTGTGTAATACGATACCTCATGGTAAGACTGTGTGTCAGACTTTAGAGCTTCTGACGAACAGTAACGACTGTCAAAGATCTACAAATGACAGCCGGGACCAACGGCTTTACGTGCTTTCCGAGGCACGGAGGAAACTCGCTATGCCAGATGGTCACCCATCCACAGACCAACCTTGGCAAGCGCGGCTTAATCCGGAAGATCGGTCTGTGCGGCTGTATTTATTTAGCCACGAGCTCCTAATCTATACTGAAAGTACTGCTGAAGAAGTATTGGTTCGAATAGAAAAATCATTTTTGTATTGGATAGTCCATTTATCAAGGAAGGATATATAAGTGCCGAGCAAAGGGGTGAAACTACGGAGAACAGATAGTTTTAAATTAATTGTAGTATATACATATAAAGCGAATGAGTCGCAAAAGTTGGTCAGTATTAAATTTCTCCTGTTCATGACTGGTTTTTGTTTATTTTTCCTGTTCCCTTTTCAATACAAGACCAGGAAAAACGAAAAATAGGTATAACTTTTGTCACATCACTGCGCAATTTTCAACTATAAGATCACATTACGACCAATAGAGGGCCAAAGACTGCCAGGGTCGCGGTGAACATAAAGGGCTATTGAAGGATCAGGGTAGATTTAAGTCAGTACAAGTCTAACAGGGGCCGGAGAGACCCCCCCCGCCCTGGGTAGGAAGACTCATTTGATGATTTTACCACGATAAAAAGAAAAGACAACGACCAATAAGTGCGGAGAGGCGCTGAAAAATGTTGTAAAACGGGTAAAATATTCCTTTTAGAGAGTTTATCTTGGGTAAACAGTTCGAGTTACGCAACAATCATGTTTTACGGAATTGTTCCTCTTTAAAAGTTCAAAAAAAGAAAAAATCCTCGACAACATACGTCTATCTTTTAAGGTAAACTCACTATAACCTGTTATATGGTAATCAAACTGGTTCTAAAATAAAGCATTATTTGCGACGGGTTTTAAACACACAATATTTAACCTCATCCAAAAAGTATGTTATTCATAACAAGTTTTTTTTTTATTTTAAACAAAATTACTCTTTTTTTATCGTGGTAAAATCATCAAATGAGTCCTCATCCAGGGCTGAGCGGCAGGGATTGTCGGACTCGTACTGACTAAAATCCACGGTGTCCTTCAATAGCCCTTTTCATTCCGAGGTCACGGTAATTCGTATTTCCGCGACCAACAAAAAAAAAATTGCCCCTGTCATCATTTGATTTCATGAATGTCTTAGGAGATATCATAGTTTCTAAATAATACGAGTATCGCTTCAAAATAATAATGGTTACGTCACAATTGAAAAAGGAAGACGGCGAGTAATGGGAAGCTCGTCGTCTAAACAAGGACCAGGGTGTCTAATTTATAAGTCCGTCAACGAAACACGCGAACATGTACGAACGTAACTAACGTCAAAATCAAATTGTCGTCAAACACAACTTAAGTCATTTTGACGCGGCGCTAGTGTCTACGTCATTAAATTGCATTAAAAAATGTAGTACCACCCGCAGGTCGAAAGAGGCGCGAACTCTTAAGACCTATCTGTCAAATCGTAATTTATCATTCATTCTTAGTTCGGGCTCGTTGTCAAAAGTCTGTCACTAAGGGCACACAATGAATTTTCGCGAAAGTGTTTGAGGCATGCTGTAAACTTGCTCAATACTGGTTTTAAACGAAGCCAGACGTATTTAAAGACGCGATTTTTTTGATTAATGACTTCGCCAGGCGAAAAAAAAATGTAAAAAAAATGTGGCACTCGGGGACTACCGCGGTAAAGCTATTGCGTAGCATTAAAAAAAAGGTCATCCACGTCAATCAAGTGAAACGTCAAGAAAAAAATCTATTCTATTCTATTTTATTTTTCTCATATGGCAAGTCAAGACGATGTCGACTATTCTGCCAGTGTCAAGAGCGACTTGGAAAAACAAGTGTGCATGAATAAAAAAAAAAAAAAAAAAAATTCATTCATTCAATTTTATTCATCCACGTTGATATGACAGATGTGACAGTGACAGTGTTAGGTTTGTTTTCGTTACGGAATTACTCGCTGCCCGCATGCCCGCGCCTACGGTGGCCGGAGATCGTCTTGCGACGTCCGACGCCGCGGGCGTCTACCACTGCGGCTGAGGTGGAGGGAGGACGCTGTCCTTTCCCTCAGGCGGCCCGCCTCCTCCTTCACGAGCATGACTGCTTCGCAGAAGGAAGCGATCAACCAATGCCGGGCTATTCTGGCCCTAGATCGAAGAAATTTAAAGTGATGGGAAGAGGCCTTTGCCCAGCGCTGGGTATCATGCAATCTAGCAATCTCAGAATCAGAAACGTAATAAAGGTAACTTACTTGCAGTAAGATTTTTGATGATCCCCGCATATTCCAAGTCTCTGAACACGGTAATATTCTTCTCCGCAAAGCCGAGGTTTCCGAACACTTTCTTTAAAGTCTTTACATCATTGTCAGTGCCGTTTCTCGTGGACGGTTGTTTATTTCTGTAATCATGAATGTAACAAAAATCAGTATAAGGTATAATAACAAATAATTTCATAACAAATCTGATGAGCAGGTTGAAAGTTATGCTTTGCGCCCCTTGTGAGAATCGCTTTGAACTGAAGCAATCAATTTAAAAAAAAAACTAGTTCTAATTTGACATTTCTGTTCAACTATTTTCTAACTTTTTATACTAAACCCCCGAGGGGTTTGGTGCCTATATTTTCACTAAACTTTCACCCCTTGGATAACAATGTAAGATTGTCTTTCAATTTTGTAAAGATTTTTTTAGGAATTATTGGTCTTTAATGACAACTGTTAAATAACCGCACGACTAAATCGACCCGTGTATATGAACCTTTATTTATTAATTAAGTGATTTTTTTTCTTTTCAAGAAATATTGACCCACACTAGTAATTTCTTCCTGTATAGTGGGTACGTTTACAAACATAGAAACTCCACAAACAAAAAAAAAACAATGTAAAATTAAATACAAACTTGAAGAATATGGTCTTCTTGAAGGTGTGCTGGTTCAGTATGACGAGATGCTTCTCGCCGCTCATATCATAGTACAACGCGTCTTTGTCAAACTTCAGTCCTTCATCAGGAATGAGGAGGGGATTACTGGAAAATGTAATGTAAGTAGTCTGTGGTTAGGTAGGTTTTTGAACACAGGTAGCGTGGCTGTGAGCAATGCTACAAAATATGTGGCTTAAATTTAGCAGAAACGGCCGTTTTCTTTGATTCTGTTGACTTAGAAATTAGATTTTTTCTTGGCTCCAAGCAATTTTAGACCTGAGTATTTGATATTAATTTCAGCTCATTAATTCCACGCGTTCCTGAGAACAAGGGTCTTAACATACGGACATGATCCTATAAGGTTTCTGATTTTTCTTTTGCAGTGCGGAACCCTAAAAAGGAGTAAATTATGCTGTTCCGTGGTTTCTTCTTCTAATGAATGCGCCTACCTAAGAATTTCTCCCGTATCGTGGGTGCCTTTACAAACACAGAAACCCACATATACAAAAAGTTGTTTTTAACTGTATTGTTATGGTAACTTACCTTGTATTTGACGGGTTTAAGTTAAAACCCTTTATGTCCGGCGTAGTTTCATTCTTCGATTCCATTGTTAAACACAGTAAATAATACGTACAGACGACGTAAATACACAGTAAATTATACGTAAACACAGTTAATAATACGTAAAGACGACGAAATAATACGCACGGAAGACACTAAAATGAATACACCAGATTTTTTATTGCAGTTGGGAATACAAAAATGCCATCTATCCCACTATGTTTTTGTTCATTTTTTTGTATGTTTTGTGCAGATAAGAGCGATGTCCTACAGCAGAACTGTCAGATAACTCTATCTCTGATAAGTCAATGATAACATATCAACCTATCGATGTGTGATATTGCATACCAACAAAACGAAAGAGCGACAACGACATGCACTCGCGATCAGAGTAGGGTCTCGACTGAGGTCCCGCGCAGCTTGTTTTTAAAATTGTCATATACCTGCGCGGGCGTTCGACTTGTTTGGGGACCGGTCCGCATTCAAATATAAATTATAAAAAATCAAAACACGTAAAAACTATCTACTAACATAATGATTTGTTTGTTCATACATACATACATATAAATTTTATTTAAACTGGATTTTTCAGAAAAATTATGATCTACAATAAGTACAAAATTAAACATTTATACATAATAGCTGCTGTCCGCGACGTCGTCTGCGTGAATGCGTTGAAGATATAAAGGCTTACTGCTCGTTCCCCGTCGGTGATAGCGCGATAATATGTAGCATATATGTTGACCCGACTTCTTAATAATATTCGTGCCAAATTGGAAGTAAATCCATGCAGTACTTTTTGAGCTTATCCCGGACATACATATAGACAAACAGACAAAAATTCTAAAAATTACATTTTTGGCTTCGGTATCGATTGTAAATCACACCTCAAGTATTCTTTTATAAAATATTCAATGTACAGTTTTGACCTTCCTACCATTTTATTATATATATAGATATACAGGGTGAATATTCCAACTTTTAGTGCACTACAGAGCCATATTTCTTACCTGTTTCCTTACAGTAATATGGTCAAATTAATTAAAACTTGTTAATATTTGATAACTGTTTGTAACGTTGCCAACATTCAGAATACGCGCTCTTAAGGAGATGGCTGATTTTTACAATTACTTTTTTCTAAAAATACATAAATATTAAAATACAAAATTAAAATAAAACTAAACTAAACTATTATAGAGTATCGAAATATTCATCCTCAACGCTGTCAGCTGGTAATGTGCCCAAGAGACTGGCGGCGTTACCCCTTTATATGGCAATACTTAGCCTCTGGCCAAGGTAAAATCCAGCTCTTGGGTCACGGGAAGCGTCAATAAGTTTTTTAGAAATGACTTTGTAGAGGCTGTGAGCATTCTTTTTTCTATATAACGTTACTTTTATTAAGCCTTAACAGATCTAAATGATAAAATTTCATTGTTTTCGATGTTTCACTGGGTACGCCTCAACGATAGCGCTTCAATTCTATATTTATTTGCTGAATGCAAATAATTATAGAATTGAAAAGAAATAACATCGTTTCAAAGAAGATACAGGTGACGTAGTAATGTTTTGTTAACATTGCCTTGAAAGATAGATCAGGTTTATTTTAATTCGTCGTTTTCCTTAACTTTGACGTACTTTATCCCAAAATCAACGGGTACGATAAATGGCAAGCATTGCTGATTTCTCTGGAATAATAAAATAATAAATAAATAAATCATAATCTTTATTTTTCTGCAAATCAAGAAAATTACAGGCACTGGTTAACTTTGTTAAATAGAGAAAGGTGCCTGAAATAGGAAGATCCTGTGTTACAGATCACCTCACCAAATTAGATAGGACATTTCAACAGTAGTTAAGTTATGATCTCACTTGAGATATGAAGACTGTAGTTATTTACAAGACAGATAAATATAAAACGAAAATAAGACAGAAAGGAACATTATTACAAAGCACAAAGCTGTTTGATAAAAATAAAATAATAAAAATTGAAAGTAACAAAATAATAAAATTCACATAAACTTTCTATAAATTGTATGCTTGCAAGTATAAGAAATTTAGGCATTGGCCAAGAAATAAAATAAAAAACATGATTTAAGTTGTTACGTAAGTACATAGTACTTATGAATAGTAAATTAAACGAAAATAAAAATAAATTCTGAATAATGGATAAAATAATGGATAAAGAAATCCAATGATACCGTTTTAGTTTTCCAAAAAATCGGCTTCGAGACTCCATGAAGTATTTTTCGCTATTCCTTCTAGTTCCGAATTTAGTATTCCACGCCCAGTTGAAAAATTATAAGGTTTTAATAAAGCGACTCAAAATCTAACTTTATTTACTACACAAAAACACACATTTTCCATTACCCTTGCGTCACTTCGGCGTCGTGTGGCGTCTAAAGTCTAGTTTAAAGCTTCGGCGCGTTGGATGACGTAATCTATCTGTACCAGTAACATTTTTTTAAAGTTTGCCCTGCACACTTTTGTTTACGTGGTAAAATCATCAAATGAGTCCTCCCACCCAGAGCAAGACGGGAGGGTCTGACAGATTTGTACTGACTTAAAATCCACGGTGTTTTTCAGTAGCCCTTTACGTACCGGGGTTACGGTAATTTGTGAGTCCCGCGACCCCGACAGGCTTTATCCTTTGGCCCTCTACAGGCCCCGTCACTATAGAATGCAAAGACTTTAAAACAAATTAATTAGGTATTTTACTAAAAAAATCGGATATAGTCTGTCAGATAGATTTTCAAAAAAAAAAATTGTCCCGTATTTTTTCTTTTGTTACTTAAAACAACATTGACGAAGCTTGTGACGTAATAACAATTTTAAAAGCGTCGTACGCTTTTAAAATTGTTATTACGTCACAAGCAAGCATAGTTTTTCTGCTTCTGACGTCAGAAGACCCCACTCTTAAATTTTATGCGTTATAGAAATGCAAAATGCTTTGTAATAATGCATTGATTCAACAAAAGAAAAAATACGTGTCCATTATTTTTTAAAGCTCTAGCTGACAGACTAATTAATTTGAAATTTATTGATGTTGTTAACCTATTTGTTGCTGAAGCTCTTGAACGTTACAGTTTTTTTAGCGTGGTAAAATCATCAAATGAATCCTCCCACCCAAAGCAGGACGGGAGAAACTGCCAGACTTGAATCTGACTATAATCCACGGTGTCCTTCCATAGCCCTTCTCGTTCCGGGGCCACAGTTACCTGATAAGACAATCCCGCGACCTCAAGAGGCTGGAACGCAAAGAGACAAAGTGGTTTTTAGTCAGTGAAGAAAATTCATTCTTTCTGCTCCACCCAGAAGAGAAAATTAAAAAGGTTAGAGAAATCCTACCTTTTTTTTACGTGGTAAAATCATCACATGAGTCCTCCCACCCAGGGCAGAGCGGGAGGGACTGTCAGACTCGTGCTGACTAAAATCCACAGTGTCCTTCAATAGCCCTTTACGTACCGGGGTCACGGTAATTCGTGAGTTCCGCGACCCCGGGGAGAAATCCTACTTTCATTTACAATATTTTATCACGAAGGGGAACATAAAGTACATTTTTAAAGACAAAGAGCGATATTAAATTGCTTTATCAAAGATTTTAACATAAATTGTTTCTTTCGAAACTGACGTGCATGTGTGTAAGATTAGTGGCAAGATAAGATATGAATGAACTACTTATCGATTGCAATATTGGAGTGCTTTAAGTCATATTAAAGTCATAATATATATTCTTAATACTTAAAAAAGTTAGAACATGGTTCAATAGAAATGTCAAATAAGAATTAGTTTTTTTTTAATTTGGCAACTGTTAGTTGTAAGCGATTCTCCCTAGGGCTGCAATGCATAACTTTCAAACCGCTCATCAGTCATGTAATGACCTACTTTCAGAGCATGAGCAATGAACAATTATTTTTGGTAGTCCAGCTATCCAGGAAGGTTATAAGCTATATAGCATCACGCTACGATCAATAGGAGCTGTGCAGTGGGGTGAAATCGCTGGGAAACTGCTACAAACAATTACATATGAATTTTCCGCAAAAACCCGGATCATCGAAGACAAAAAGCTCAGTATGTATCCCTTACCGTAATAAAAAAGCCAACAGTATAGCATAGTAGCCGTAACGCCATCCATCACGACACTTCCTTCAAAGTAGAAAGGAGGGAGGGGAGAGGGGAGAGGAAAAACTGGCCAAGTGCGAGCCGGACTCGCGCATGAGAAGTTCCGTTTCCGAGAAGCTTTTATTTACTTTCATCTGTCCCGTTGTCTGTAATCAAATCTTGCGAGTTAAAATAGATCCACTTCCCGTCTTCCGATTGAGCTGAAATTTGGCACGTATATTTATATCGCGTGACAATGCACTGTTATGAAGACATGGAGCTTTTCTGATGATGGAGCTGGAAGGTGGCCATAGGAACTCTGTAATGAAACGCCGTAAACTCATCGAGTTTAGACTCGTTTGATTCGTCTTGACGAGTACTTTGACTACCGTAAGTATTTTTTTATCAATAAAAGCTTGTTTTTAAAAAGAACATAGTTTTGTAAATTACCCACATCGTCTCCAGGAGATCTCATTATTGGGGGGCATAAGTTCTGCCAATTCTCGGTCAACTTATTATTCATTAAAATATTCTTCAATTTAAATTGAGTCACATATTAAGCATCAGTTCAAAAGTTATGTAAACATTAGTACCATGTATGTATGTATTATGTTATGTATTACATCTAGATCAACTAAACATACCATTACAAATTACTGTACGACATAAAATAAGAATCGAGGCGCAGAGTTCTATACTTTGGCCATTATATAGGTAACAATGTTCGTAGTTATCGTCTTTTTTTTTATCGTCGTAAAATCATCAAATGTGTCCTCCCACCCAGGGCAGGGCGGGAGGGACTGTCAGACTCGTACTGACTAAAATCCACGGTGTCCTTCAGTAGCCCTTTACATACCGGGGTCTCGTAAAATAATCACTTGTAGCACCTAGTGAATATTCAATAGCAATGTTACGTAGAAACGGAAATATATGAAAAATCTGATGATTTTTCACATAGCTCTGTAGCAAGTTGAATTGGCAGGGGGCTGGTCATGCTGCCGTAGAATCGACGAAAGGTGGAGTAGGAAGGTTCTCGAATAGACACCACGCGTAGGTAAAAGTAGGGTGGGACGCCCTCCGGCGAGATGGACCGATGACCTGAAGAAGGTAGCTGGCAGTGTCTGGATGTAAAAAGCGGGAGATCGTGCGCTGTAGCGCTCCTTGGGAGAGGCTTATGTCCACCAGTGGACTGCAATACGTTGAAATGATGATGATGATGATATGCGAAAGCCCAAATGTCCTTATTTGGTATTATTCGTCGTGTCGTTGAGCTCCTCGAGTTATGAGTCGAGCTGACAATATTGCTTACTGACTAGACAGGTCCACTTAAATCTGTGTGGATCCTTTTTTTTAAAATACCATCTTAGGCACTAAGCTGCATGGCCCTACGATAACCTGACCCATTTAATGTCTGGACTTTAAAAGAGACCTCTCAGAACCTCTCAGAAAAGTCAGGTACGAAACACCGGCTTCACAAAAGTCAAAAGACGTTTAAAATTGTTGAATTGAATTACTTGCAAAAATAAATATAATTTAATTTCGATATAACAATTATAAAAGGGTCCCGTTCGTTACCGTTGGGATACGGAGCCCTAAAAAGGGTATCCGGTCACGCAAACCTGATTATAAGCCTTCACTTGTGTCACATTTTAACGTCCATACCCTAACGATTAATCTAACATTTTTAATTCATTCTTTTAAACAAATTACCAGAAAATACAGAGTTTTTTTATTATGTTCTTTTTAAATGTTGAGTAGGGTTGACGTGGTTGGCAAGAATAGCTTGTGATTTTGTTTTCGTAACGCATCCCTACTCGCTGTTTTAAAATCTGATCAGCACAAAACATATCGTTACGTCGAGCGAATTGCGAGACCAAGCTATAAGGTTCTCGACAATTCTACTGAAGATTGTTTGGAAGATTGATTGACCAGAAGTTTCTAGAAATTATGGGACTGAGTAGAAGTCCATGGATGTTTTCCAGAACTTTCGACCATCTTCTCTTAACATCCAGTGGGTCCGGCCGGGGTATAAAAAGGGCGCCGATAGGGACCGATGTGTGAAATGTGGGTATATGTTTCCAGGGCTGCACACCATATAAGTTTATTAACCAGTGAAAATGACGGAGGAAATGTTTTTTGTGCATAAGTTTTTGAACTGACACGGTCATTAACACTATAATTAAAATTTAAAACGAGAAATCTACCATAATTAATTATTAGTTTTGAGTTTCCAATATTTCGGCACTGTTGCAAGCGCCATGATCGCGAATGAACTGAAGTTATTGCGGGTGGATATTTATGAACAGATGAAACGGTCTACCCTCTTTTATATTATTATTTTTTTAATATAAATAAGGTTGTCCTACAGTAGCAATTTCTACAGTATCATGAGTGCGTTTTGAAACACAAATTCACATTCATACTCGTAAACCAGATCTGGAACAGTTATCTGTAGGCCATACAAATATTTTTTACGTGCGGGAATCGAAACCGCGATAAGCAGCACCAATAGGGTATTATTTTTGCATGGTAAGTTCATCACATGAGTCCGCCCACCCAGGGCAGAGCGGGAGGGACTGTCAGACTCGTACTGACTAAAATCCACGGTGTCTTTCAATAGCCATTTCCGTTCCGGGGTCACGGTAATTCGTTTCCGGGGTCACAAAAATATTTGACCCGTATTTGACCGTTTTTACTTTTATTAGTGTACCAAAATAATTGAAGAATACGGCACTTAAAATTGGGAATACGTCACAATCAAAGTACCTACAATTTTTACATGATAATGACGTCACGAGCTCCCACTCTCAATGCGTTTTATCTTTATAAATATATCAATTATTTTTAAAACAAACTAATTAATTACGCAATTCATTGATGCTAATCAACACGCCTATTGTGTTTCGTCGCAAAACTGGGAGTGGTTAGAACATCGAAGGACCAAGATCACTAATCAATCCCCTTAACCCTCTCAATCACTTAAACACCACTTCTGTCCACCCTTGGGGGGCTCGACCGTGATGGATCAAACTGACCCGAAGTTTACAAAGGTGTCAAGTGCCCTCATCTGTTTTAAGTCGATCTAAAGGTTAAGTGCGTTAAAGAGTCATTTAAGAATTTTTTGCAGAAAAAAATTAGCTGTACAAAACTCTCGGTTCTCCTTGGCTAATGAGAATTGCCGCAAATCTGTGATGTGATATTAGATGAGATTGGCCGAGGGGAGATATTATAGATAGCAAGGTGCTACAAAGACCCTTTTCCGGACCCTTCATGGGTTTGATGAAGACCGTCTGGCGTCTGTAGCCTCGCTACGTTCTGGCTTCAGGGAAAGTATATATGAGGTTATCATCACGAACAAAAGGTAGGATAGCAAAATCAACAAAATTGCAAATCTAAATAGATGTTGGGAGTTTTGTAAAAAATAAAATAAAGGCCATTTTTAACCGACTTCCAAAAAGGAGGAGGTTCTCTATTCGACTGTATGTATCATTTTTTTTTTTTTTTTTTTTATGTATGTTCACCGATTACTCGAAGACGCCTGAACCGATTTGAAAAATTCTTTTTTTGTTTGAAAGGGTATACTTCCAAGTTGGTCCCATAGAAATATTGTCACGATCTGATCACGAACTTCGGAGATATGGAACGGAACTCTTCAATAATAGACAGCAAAGCTGTCGTGATTGCTGCAATCGCTTGGATGTTTATTGTTTACACAACATCATAGCATAACATCACGCCTGTATGCTCTGAGGGGGTACGCAGATGTGTACAGTATACCCATATTTCGACAGTTAGGTATGTTAAGTTCCATTTTATTGGGGATAAGCCTATTACCATGAAAAACATTGTTAATAAATAAGCAAAATAAGCAAATATGTATTTGTATAGGATATTACAACTAATAAAATTGTGTCTATAGCAGGGGTCAACGAAGAATATTACCCACTTTGAAAGTAGAAGGATGCAATTTAGCTTTTTCAGAAAATAACAAGTACCTAGGAATGTGGTTAGATAGAAGTCTGCGGTGGCGCAAACACATTAATGAAGTAGTTGAGAAAAGTTCAAAACTCTTAAATATATTAAAAGTTCTTGCTGGGAGTTCCTTTGGAATACATACAAATCACATGCGCAGACTGTACATTGCGTTAATTAGAAGCCGAATGGATTATGGATGTTTTGTGTATGACTGCAGTGCGAAAACTCACACAGTTAAATTAGATAGAGTACAGAACCAGGCTTTAAGAATTATAGGTGGTTTTGTCAAGAGTTCACCGATTCACGTTATGGAGAGTGAGTTAAACATAGCACCGTTATTATTAAGAAGGCAATACTTAGCGTATAAATACAGTTTAAAAATAATTTCTTGGTCCGATAATGTAACTGATGAACTGATTTCGGACCTGAGTGCACTTTGCAATATTAGATACTGGGAAAATAAGAGGAAACCACTGTTAGTTAAAACACACAGTGATGTAAGTCAAATAGAGGTTAATGCTGTTCATATTCTTAATATGTTTGATTTAGATATATGGGTAACAGGAATAGATATTAAAAAAATAATAAATGTAAATCTTAAAAGTGTTAGTCACTCTAAAAAATCTTATGACCCTAATATATAAGTAAATAATGTTATCGAAGAACTAAGTACTAGTTTTAATAGTTGGCATTGTATATTCACCGATGGCTCTAAAGGGGAGCATGGTCGAGGAGCTGGATTTTATGATAAAACCACACACCACAAAGCAGGATTCAAAATAAACTGTGATGTATCAATAATGTCGCTGGAACTAATTGCAATATATCAGGCTTTATCTTACGCAGTTAATCAGAATTTGAATAAAATTGTTATTTTTTCAGATAGTAAGAGTGCCCTGCAACATATGGCTCGATGCGCCTCTGGCTGCAGAGGTACATCGATAGCCTATGACATACTTAAGCTTATTATTATTTGTAATAAAGGTGGTATAGACTTGAAGTTGCAATGGGTTCCAGCACATTTAGGCCTGAAAGGGAACGAGGAAGCCGACCGTATAGCAAAGTCAGCAGCAGTAGATGGCAAGAATATTAATTACATACCGGATTATTGGGAATTCATTCCAAAATTTAAAACAATATGCTTTAATGATTGGAAAAAACATTTCGATATGAAATCTGTAGATAAAGGAATATGGTATAAAACAATACAGGGTGAGCTTCCTCGTGTACCCTGGTTTGATGATACCAAGTTAAGCAGACATTATGTAAAATTAGCCCTAAGACTTAGATCCGGACACTATCCATCAGCAAAGTTTTCATATTTAATGAAGAAGACAGATTCACCTAACTGTGTAACTTTTTTTTTTTGCGTGGTAAAATCATCAAATGAGTCCTCCCACCCAGGGCAGGGCGGGAGGGACTGTCAGACTTGTACTGACTAAAATCCACGGTGTCCTTCAATAGCCCTTTACGTACCGGGGTTACGGTGATGGGTAAGTCCCGCGACCCCGGCAGGCTTTGGCCCTCTACAGGCCCCGTCACTATGCTGACACTCTTTGAGGCGCGCGTGGAACACAACGCGCCGTCGACCCAGGCATGGTCCATGATCGGACAGCGAGTCGCCCATTACTCGCCACCCGCATGCCCGCGCTTACGGTGGCCGGAGATCGTCCTGCGACGTCCGTCGCCGTGGGCGTCTACCACTGCGGCTGGGGTGGAGGGAGGACGCTGTCCTCTCCCTCACGCGGCCCGCCTCCTCCTTCGCGAGCATGACTGCTTCGCAGAAGGAGGCGACCGCTTCCCACTCCGTCTCGCCCCGCAGCATGGCCTCGACCAATGCTGGGCGCGAGAGGTCTCCGCCTATCGCCGTCGTGAGGACACGGCGGTGCTCTGCCCAAGCGGGGTAGTCCTGCACCGTATGCTCCACCGTGTCCTCCGGACGATCCTCGCAGTGGTGACACCCAGGCGTTTCTTCCCTCCTTATCAGACACAGGAACCTCCCGAAACTTCCGTGTCCGATGAGGACCTGCGTCATGCGGTAGGTCAGGACGCCGTGACGCCTATCAAGCCACTCCTCAAAGAGGGGTCTTACCGCCGTGATTGCGGCGTGCCCGTAACTGTGTAAGCTTCAGAAGTAAGTCTATGTTCGACTGTATGTATTCTCAGTCAATTGTTGACCGATTTTCAAAATTATTTATTTTTTGCTCTGCAGTCTCATTAGCTAATCGACTTCGTATAATATCTAGACGATGCTCGCGCTGTTTAGTGGACTCGCCATTCAAACTTTCATGTATCCGATTGAGTCGACGGATTTGATCAGTTTTCGACTCTTGTGACAATCGAGAACGCATGTAATTTCTCATCCGAGATAATCTGATATTACTTGCCAATGGTAATTCTTGGGAACGAGATACAGCATTTCGATTGCTATTCTTGGATAGACGTTCCTTAGTTTTGTTAATAGATTCCTTATTTCTATTTTCCCTTATGCGGGCTGCACTTTTGGTCGGTCTACCCATGGTGCTACTTCAAAATAATTACTTAAGTTACATTAAGTTAGTAGTTAACTTACTACATACGTACCTTTTTTTTTTTTTTTTTGCGTGGTAAAATCATCAAATGAGTCCTCCCACCCAGGGCATGGCGGGAGGGACTGTCAGACTTGTACTGACTAAAATCCACGGTGTCCTTCACGAGCCCTTTACGTACCGGGGTTACGGTGATGGGTAAGACCCGCGACCCTGGCAGGCTCTGGCCCTCTACAGGCCCCGTCAGTTTGCTGACACTCCTTGAGGCGCGCGTGGAACACAACGCGCCGTCGCCCCGGGCATGGTCCATGGTCGGGCAGCGAGTCGCCCATTACTCGCTGCCCGCATGCCCGCGCCTACGGTGGCCGGAGATCGTCTGGCGACGTCCGTCGCCGTGGGCGTCTACCACTGCGGGTGGGTCGGAGGGAGGACACTGTTCTCTCCCTCACGCGTCACGCCTCCTCCTTCGCGAGCATGACTGCTTCGCAGAAACTACATACGTACCTACGATAATTTATACAAAAAATGGAAAAATAAACAAACTTTTTAACAAAAAAAAAAACCGACTTCCTAAAGTACAAACGCCCCACCTTAACCCACTAAAAAGAGAAAAATAAACTACTATTTATGTATTTCAGAAAACAAAAATGCACGTATTTTGCAAACGAATTAAATAAAAAAAATATAACCTACCAATTCTAAATCAACTTACAATATTATTTTATTTAACAAACAAGATATTATGTATTTACAAACAACCTATAATGATTTATTTACAAAATTACAATGTGACCATTCTTGTCTAAACCTAATTAGCTATAAATTTAATTATAATATTTTTTCTTTTACATCAATGAAACGCATCAATATTAGATAGTCCTGTGACTTCAGAACTATTTAACTACTCCCTGCTTGCATGGAGGGAAGTGGAAACATATATTTTTTCCTACTCCTCCACTATTCTTTTCTGATTAATTTTTGTAGGATCCAAGACAGGTAAATTCATTCTCCGGGACACGTCGAGCTTCATTGTCTCGGCCCTTTTCTGGTTGGTTGCCACTGTTGATTCTGGCGCACAGGAGTTGCAGTGGTTAGGGAATAGTGTGGTGGGTTTGTCCCAATTACAGGTCTGACAGTCCCTCCCGCCCCGCCCTGGGTAGGAGGACTCATTTGATGATTTTACCACGAAAAAAAAATAGGGTCTAGATGTCCGACTGTCTATGTTTCAAGAGGGTAAAAATAAAAACACAATATTTAATGATGACTTTTATTCTAATTAAATTTAAGTGGAAACATGAATTCTTATAACACGAATCTAAAGAAGGAAACACTAGTATATTCTTAATTACGAAATACTTAGTAAATTAACAAATTGTCTTTCATTTTGTCATCGTTCGAATAATACAACACAAGTTGTGTCAAATAAAATGAAACTCATTTCCAGCCATTATTTATGGCACGAATGTTACGACCACAATGACAATAATAATAATTATTAAGAAAAGAAAAGAAACAAATAAAATCGACTGTTACAAAATAAATAATGCAAAATATAATAACAAAACATCGTTTTTTTTTTTGCAAAAATGTGCCGAAAACGAGCTTTCTTTTAAATTTTGTAGAGGACAACTTGTTTTTTTAATAGATTTCTGAAGTCGTTAAATGCTATGCTATGGCCTTTTAATTCGATTTCTCAAGAGATCTAATTTAATTACAAGATTTTAGGAGGCCTACCGTGACGTTATAAAGCGAGAGTAGTTCTACTGTGGGAAAAAGACAGAGCTATACAAGTCGTCTAGCGCCATCTCGTTCCCACAGTGGAACTCTCGCTATAAACCAGGTTAAAAAAACTTTGCTAAAAAATGCGTTTACTTCGTTGCAAATGAATTCGTAGTCCTTTAGTTTTCGTTGTCCTCTACGTACGTTTTACAATAGCTCGTCAGTGCCAAATGTAACACTACTTATGTTAAAAGTGTAACAATTATTATGTAACTGTAATTAAAAACATTTTACAATTTTATCTTTACTTTTTTTTTACCATTATTTTGAGAAGGCACATGAAAATTTTCTTATAAATAAATGAATCGACAGCGCGACAAACGAAAAAAAAAATCTAAGTCATCAACTCATTCTAGTGTTCACTAAAAAGCGAAGATAAATAAATTGATTAATTTTATAAGATTGGGGTTTGCGATTAAATAGTCGCAAGTGTGTCGTTACCTTTAAAGGAAATCGCAAATACGTCGCCAGCCTTTTTTCAAGCTCAATTACCGTTCTGTAATTTACTTTATGTGTAACAGTATATATAATTATATATTTAATATGAACGGATCTTACATACTATATAAAAATACAACAATATATTTTCGGATAAAAATTGTTTGACATGTTGATCGATATTTGAAGGCGAGGGCGACAGTAAATAAGATGTTTGATAAAACAGTAATGGCTGCTCCATTCTTTTTGGGTTTGACACACGCAGGGTGATAACACGAAGCGTCACGGACCCTTAAAGTTTTTTTTTAAAACATTTCGTTATAAGTCATTTTTTTATTTCAGTTCCTGTATTTTTTTTTAGTTAACACTCCAAGCCTTAAAAACCATCAACAGATCATACAAATTGAGTGGTACCTATTTGATATGCCACAGACAATATCTTATTTTGTACACACTACCGTATTTTACAATGTTCTACATCATATAAAAATTAAAACACAAATATTTGGATTATTGAACTAAAACAGAGGTATTTTGTTTGACTTTTTTTTCTTTAATACATATTAATTATAATGTTACTCAAACGTTACCGTTTCTTAAATATCAATGGTTTTGTTCCCAAAACAGATTATGATTTGCCAGCATGATTTAGCTTGAACGGATAGCAGAATAACAATCAGCGTATGTACATTTGTAGCCGATAGCAATAACAGTGGAAATTCCTATGACATGGAATAAGGACAAAATATAAAAAGAGAAAATAAAAATATATCATAACGATATCGCACGAAAAATACTCAATTTATAAAAGACGACTGATTTTGGTTTTTTTTAAACAACTTTTTCAAATATTTTATCCCAAAATCATAGGCAATTTCATGATAAATATAACAAAAACAATGTATATCGCTCGCTACCACTACGCTAGAAGTAAGAAAAATATATACTTTTTCATATTTCAAACTAATATTACGAAAGCTCGTGAGAATAATTATATTAGGGACATTTTCGTATACGATGCTTTTTGAAAATACAAAAAAAAGAGAACAGTAGTTTTATGAATAAATCACAAAAGTCAATTATTTGCCTACACAATTTAGGCCATTACTTAAAAAAGAAATATGCAGTAGTGTATTATTTGTATCATATATAATTTGTCAGACACGTACTTTTTAATGAAAACTCCAAAAAGCATTGCACACAAAAATCATAATGTCACAAGAAAATGTCTTTTACAGGTTTAATACTACAATACACTAATAGATACACAAACGATCATACACGTTCCCGCGTTTCAAAAACTACCAAAACATTCCAATTTTAGAAAAAGAAAAAACAAAATTGGAACTTCAAGGACATATACATTACACGGGTTCCACAGAACCCATTTTAAAATTTGACTAAAGAACCAAAATTGTATACGCCCTTTTTAACTTAACCTACACACTCAAAAACTTAAAAAAGAAAAGAAAAAAACAAACGATTTTTTACATGTCTTTAGGATCTGCTGCTTTGAACTGACTTGCGGAATTATCCTCCTTGTCTTTAATATTCTGTCATGTTTTAAAAAACCGTTTTGAAAGCTGTCTTTTAAAAGATGGATTTAAAAATAATCGATACATTAAATGCATATCACAAGTGGCCTCTATCGTCAGTAGTTAATTTTAAAAATTTCCTTTGATATATGTAAAGTACAAAATTTTATGGGTTATTCTCCAAATATTTAAATCTCTACTTCAAAACTATGGAAGCCAAAAGTGGTGGTGTTGCTAGAAACTCCACCTACAAAAATGCGACATTATATTTTTATTTGTTACTTTATTTACCTATGCATTTATTGTAAACGTACGCATCTAATATTACAGAGATAGCTTTTCTATTAAACAGTGGTCCTATCAAAGGTTTTTTTTTTCAAGATAATAAGAAAATATAGCAGTGGTCCAATATTCAATTGAAATAAAATTATTTCAACCCGTCCAAACGTTATTTTCAAAACGACCTACACAAATGATTTTGTCAAAGATGTCCCAGCTTTAAAATTTATTGGAAAATATATTTCGTAATTAAGTCACTGATAAAATTACATTTGGCGGGTCATTCAGTAAAAATTTCGCCAAAACGCCGTCGTAAGATTAGAAGAGCTATCCCTTTGTTTTTTTTTTAAATGATTGTCATTTTAATATAATTCATTTATGATTGTGGTTCTGACCCTGCCTCGTTTAAGCGATATAACTATTTTAATGGTACATATTACAAATTGTTACATTTTTCCTTAAGATAACTACGTCACTAAAAAAGCTTTGACCAAATTTTTAGGCCGATAGGAACTGAACGGACAAAAATGATAGTAAAATCTAAAATAATAATATAATTGAAAATAAAATCGCTAAAGAGAAAATCGAAATGTGCTCTAAAGTCGACTAAAACTTTTTTAAGGTTTTTTTTTGACAACTGCGATTTTTCAACGCTGATAAAATAACTGTATCCTTACACTAACTCTCACTTATGTTAAATTACAAAACTTACCTTAGAGCACTGTTATGGTAGTAACAGCCAAGTTATCAATTTTTAGGGCGCCTCGCATTTAGTATTGGGTACAAATATATATATTTATATATATTTAATTATATATATATTTTTGCATAAATCAAGAATACATTTTAAAAGTATCATGAGAACGGGGTTTTTTGTATTTTCGATATTTTAGCTCTATTGTAAGTGCCATGATAGTCATCATTTCTGCTTAAAAATTTATATTTTGATAGTGACAGTTTTTTTTTAACATACAATTCTGTAGGCAACCGCAGCGGCAGTCAATGAATCGCTACGACACTGCAATGACATGGCTGGTTTAACAAACTCTATTTGTGAGATCTTTATATTGAATTAAGACGAGCTCAGCATAGTTTCATTAGAAAATGAATTTTATTTGCACTAACTTTATGTTGGTTTTTGTGTGATAAGCTTGTTTATAGTCGTGTTTAGGAATATGGATAGTACCTGTATACAAATAAAGTTTATTTTTTGATGAACCACGATGCCTATGGAGACGGTAATGTCTCCATCAAACATAACTTTGTCGCTGCGGTTAGCCGTTGCGGTCGCCCACAGAATAATTATATCTTTAAGTTTTTACAACTTAGAAATCTACTGAACAACACTTTTGTTATTAACTAAAGAAATTTTGTGCTATTACATTATTTTAAATTAAAATATTATTTTTAATTTTATTTTTCATTGTTTGAAATTAGGTGACATATTCATCATAATAATTAAAATAATCGTCGCGGACACAGTTAATTATGTTTTTTTCACAAAAATTTGCTATTTTTTGGATTTTCTGAATTTTATTGCAATTCATATTCTGCTAGTCGCCTTTTTAGGCCCTGATAAGATGGCTAAATAATTTTGACGGCTTTATTTAGATAATTTGTGTTAAAGCGAGGCGCGTCCACAGTGGTGTCAATTCCTGTAACTATGAGCTCTCTGGCTCGTCCCAGTCGATGCTGGCCCATTGTGGCAGCTCTGTCTCGTATTCCCAGCCGGGTCCCTGCGAAAGATACATCTTATAAGTATTTCTTAGATAATACACATATTGCGCCAGATGGGCGCTACTATCTAAGCACGAAATCCGTAGCTTCGATCAAAGTTTCGGGCGTTTGCTACTCTTTATCACTTACGGACGTTAGATTTGTTAGTGGTACGAACTAAAATTGGTAGCAACATGATTAGACCGTTGTTCCGACTCTCGATGTATTATTCGAACTTATTAACTCAAAAGTTATAGGGAGTTAGGTTCACTCGAAAGTTTCGAGTTGCTTTCGTACGGGCCCGTATCTTTGTTGACTGCCTAAAAGAGACATTATTTCTAATGCGTTTACTCTAGGCCGTTTAATCTAGCTCACCAGAAAGAACTCCTGCACACCAAGGAAACACAGTTAAAATTGTTTAGCTCTGAATTCCGACAAGACGGTAGATCACAAGGCAGGCGACCCTGGAAAACCTGTTCCTTACCTTGTATTTCCAGGCATGCAGGTACATCACGAGGTCCCTGGGCCTGGGGTCCCTGTAGCGCACGCGACACTCGTAGCAGTGAGGGTCGGAGGACAGCGCGTCTGTGGAGCCGCCCGCGCCCCCCGCGCCCCCCGCCAGCGCCAGCCCGCTGGCGTGGCTGGGCGCAGCTGGCGTGCAGCCCGTCTGCGTTGCCACTGTCACTTTATCTGACTATTGGAGAAAAACCAAGGGTTAGTTGAATGAACTGAAATGATATTCTAGATGCGACGTCGCACGGTTTGCCTATAAAGTTGAAAGTCCATACTTTTAACTTTAAGGCTGACCGCACACATACATTTTCCGTATTCGATTTCCGAATTCGTTTTCCGTATTCAGAAACCTGACTGCACATATTTCATACAGTGTTCTACGTCCAAATGGAAAATAATCTAACGTTCGTTTCGAAAATCAGTCACGCTAATATAAAATACGTACCGTAAAAACGTAACTGCGTTAGTCTCACGGAATTTTGAATTGGAAATCCACGTTAGGAAAATGAATACGGAAAACGTGTGTACGTAATGCTAGCTTAAGTTTTTGATATAAACTTCTCTTTTTATAGAAGATAATAAAGCTGATCTCTTCGATTTATGCTAGAGCTTCGTGGTAATGGTAACATAATGTTATCCTTTAAAAGAGCTTTAAAAAGTGGGACAATTTGCATAAAAGGATACTATATTAAAGTTTTCATTATCGGAACACTCTGTGAGAGGGAGTGCTAAGAACAGGCTATTTAGGTGATGTACCTTAGCATCATTAGAGTCCTCGTTGAAAGACGGTGAAGCAACTGGTGATGACGCCATCGTGCACGGAGCTGGTGAGTTCACTTCTGATGGGGCCTCAGCACCACTCGATGGGCTTGGCAAGGTCGCTGGTGAAAAATTTGGTGATGTAAAATTTCTTTTTATGTACATTTTATGTATCGAGAGCTACTTTACTTAAATGTATTTTTGGAATTTAAACTTCTTTCTACTCGTATTGAAGAATACGTATACGACGTGTATAGGAAATTGAATTTGAGCTACCAGCTGACGTTTTTCCGTAGTGATACTAGTATGAACATAGGTATGCAACGCCGAGTAATAGAAAAAGACAGAAAATAAATTGGCAACGCAGAGCGAGCGCGATGGTAGAGTAAGTCTAAGTCTGGAAGTCGAAGTTAAAGTGGAAGTCGTAGGAAAAAATTAATGACTTCGCCATGTTTAATTTATACTAAACTAGCAACCCGCTCCGACTCTGCACGGGTGCAATCTCTACTATATTATGAATGTTTTATATATATAAACCTTCCTCTTGAATCACTTTATCTATTAAAAAAAACCGCATCAAAATCCGTTGCGTAGTTTTAAAGATCTAATCATACATAGGGACAGACAGCGAGAAGCGACTTTGTTTTATACTATGTAGTGATTGACAACGCAGAGTTAAATCTTCATCAATTTGACGAAAAGTACACGGAAAGTTTGACGGTTATGGAAAAAAATGGTTCCTCGTTCGGAAATAATTCAAGAGAGCTGTAAGTAAAATACGGCAATTTTGTTTCTATTTCTATTTTCTTTTCATAAGTACTTACGGGTCATGATAGACGAAGGCGTGACTCCTGGTGCAGGTGACTCCAGCCTAGGTGATGATTCCCTCGAAGCGATGCCTGTGTCGCAGTCATCTTCACCAACTGTTTAAATAATAAATTATTTATTCTCTGCCTTTGGAATTGGGTATTCGACAATACAGAACAAAAAAAAAATGAAGACACACTATTTTAAGTTCAAAAAGCCGCGTGTCCTTGAACGAAGCCTACGGCACACTCTTTTTTTAATTTGTATCATTTCTAAACCTACCTTTATCGTCCGGAACAGGCTTAGAGAACAGTAGATCATCATCAGCGGCATCCACTCCCAGCCAGTTCTCAGCATTGTGGATGGCGATGAGGTCTCTGACCAGCTGCTCATCTGTCTTGCCACCCGTATCACCGCCCTTGCCTCGAAGCGGTCCAAACACCGGGTGGTTGTATAGAGGATCGTTCACTACTGGATATCCTGAGGATTGGAAGACGATTTCAGGATTTAATCCAACACTGTCGACTGAAACCGGGTGGTTTTTTAACCCCGACGCCAGATGAGGCGTTTATAGGTAAGATAAGGCAATTTTATTTGCTTAAACATCTGCACGTTGCATGCTAGACGGTACATTATTATCAACGAGCATTATATCGGACCTGTGAACCACCAGCGCAATTGTATGTCAAAATCAATGAATACTACCCAATGAGATAGTCGAATCACATCATCATCAAACTATTTGTGTATCAAATTTCATCCAAATCAATTCAGTCGATTTTTGGTGAGAGTAATAAACGTCCATTGATCGATCCATGTAATATCCAAACTTTCGCATTTTTAATAGACTAGCTGTTGCCGACGGTTTCAACCACTACAACTCTAAAATTATCCCACGAAAAAGATAAAATCGGGATAAAAACTATCCTATGTGTTAGATCAGATTATAAACTACTTGTGTACCAAATTTTATACAAATTCGTTCAGTGATTTTTGCGTGAAAGAGTAACAAACATCCATCCATCCATCCAAACAATTTATTTGTTAGATTATTCTAATCAAACTTACCCAAATACTGCAAGTGCACTCTAATCTGATGCATCCTTCCAGTCTTCGGTTTGCACAGCACCACACTGGTGTTGCTAGCCATATTGTACCCCAACCTCTTGAACACCGTCGAACAGTCCTTGCCTTTCGGAGACACCTTGCAGACCCCGATCTTGTAGCTCACCACCTCTATTGGTTCCAAGCATTCGATTTCCTCACTGCAAATTGAGGGTTAAATTAGAAAAAAGATGTGCTATAAGCATGTTCGGATGGTTGACGAGACTTGGTAGGAGTTGACTCTAAGCCCCATCAAACACAATGCGACGCAAGTCTCCGATACCTTACGAGTTTTTTTTTGTACGTAGTAACAATTGAGTCCTCCCACACAGAACAGGTCGAGAGGGACTGTCAAACTTATACTGACTAAAATCCACGATGTCCTTCAATTGTCTTTTACATTCCGGGGCCACGGTTACCCGATAGTCTCGCAACCCCGACAGGCTTTGGCCAGCTCTTTGAGGCGCGCGTGGGACACAACGCGCCGTCGGCCCGAACGTGGTCCATGATCGGACAGCGAATCGCTGTGCCTACGGTACGCCTACGGTGGCCCTAAATCGCAAGATATCAGACTTGTGTCTTGTTGTGTAGCAAGGGGCTTAGCCACTTCTGTATGCGGCTGTTACTCTAGTCTATCTTGGACATCACTGACTTCAGTTAAGGAAATTACTAAGTCAATTCAGATGCCTATGGGGTTTCCAGAAGCTGCATAATCAACTAATTATTAAAAAAAATACGTGTGGCACTGCCGGGGACTGCCGTGGTAAAGCTTTTTGTTATCAACTTATGCAATTATAATTATTTATTTGTTTTATTTATGAAAAAAAAAGATAAGTATATTGCCTACCGCGAATATTTAACGAGAATATCATCCCATCGTTGATCTATGGGAAGTAGCTCTACTAATTAGGCTATGGTCAGCCACGTCAATCGAGTGAAACGTCAAGAAAAAAATTCATTCGTTCTATTCATTCACGTAGACATGACAGTTGTGACAGTGACAGTGTTAGGTTTATTTTCGTTACGGAATTTCTTGATTCAGTCGCCGCGCTCAAAGCCCGCGATAAAAGCTATGCAATAGCTTAAAATCGGACAGGATCATAGTATCGCGTTTATTTTTGATTTGACAGTCAATCCGGCGAAATTTGGCACATCAACGATGTTGTTATTTTCATTGAAAACAGTACTTTTTGGGATGAAACCCTTTGTCGATTTCTGCACACCTCAGGATGATCGGTTCAGCGGTTTAGGCGTCAAAGGTGACGAACAAACAAACAAAAATGTAGTTTCTTGCCCATTCTTCTCATAACGAACCTACCCTTGCGAATAGGTGAGTCAATCCCATCCCATCCCATCCCATTCCCTTTAATTTTAATAATCAACGTTCAAGTGCCACTTTGATAGCCTAATTGAAATAAATGATTTGACTTTGAGTTTGAAACATACTTTTGAATTCATAATATTAGTTATGAAGGTTTGGGATTTATTTTAAAACAATCATAGACATTGCTATTCTCACGTAGCGAAGCCTGAATTTAAACCTAGTTAGACTAGAAACTGTTGATTCGACTGGAAGATTGCAAATCAACTGAAAACTCGGGGGACAAATGCAAAATAATATTGGAATAAATCTCTCATTGCTGGTTCAATAAAATAATATCTAGCGACCCACCCCGGCTTCGCACGGGTGCAATCTCTAATACGAGTATATTATGCATGCCTTATACATATAAACCTTCCTCTTGAATTATTCTATTTATTAAAAAAAACTTTGTTTTATACTATGTAGTGAATGTGACATTTTTTTTTAAATTTCAAAACTGTATCTCTGAATTTTTTGAACTAAATTATTACTTAATTGGCTAATTACAAATTAGTAGTTGTGCCCCACGGTTTCACCCGCCTGAGGATCTTTAATGGGGATGGGATCGCAGGACTGTCTTAGGCTGCGGTTCCACTGTGGCGGAACGGAGCAGAGTGGGGACGAGCTGTGCCGCGATTCACCAATCACATAGCTTGAAATTCACATACATCTCTTCTCCACTCCTCTTATGATTAGTGAATCGCGAAACAGGTCGTCTCCGCGCCGCCTCTGTGGAACCGCAGTCTTAAAAGGTAATCGTGACCCTAGAACGTGAAGGGCTATTGAAGGATCACCGTGGAGTATGCCAGTCCCTCTCGTCCCATTTAATGATCCCGAGGACTCATTTGATGATTTTACCACGATATAACAGGTTTCAATGGGTTAACAGCCTAAACTTCCTCAAAAATTGTGCTATATTTGATAGCCAAATTAAAAGAAAATATTCTTTCAAGTCGAACTGGTAGTTCCAGGGTTCTTAAATTGGGCATGCGGGCGGCGAGTAATGGGCGATTCGCTGTCCGACCATGGACCATGCACGAGTCGACGGCGCGTTGTGTTCCACGCGCGCCTCAAGGAGTGTCAGCATAGTGACGATAGCCCCCTGTAGAGGGCCAAAGCCTGCCGGGGTCGCGGGACTCATGAATTACCGTTACCCCGGTACGTAAAGGGCTATTGAAGGACACCGTGGATTTTAGTCAGTACGAGTCTGACAGTCCCTCCCGCTCTGTCCTGGGTGGGAGGACTCATGTGATGACTTTACCAGGTAAAAAAAATGGTTCTAAATTAGAAGAAATATAGAAATATATAGAATTTGAAGTATTGAGACCAGCTGCTGGCCGTGCCTTCGCTCACGTATATTTAAGTTCACTTGAAGAACTTATAGCAGTTTATTTTGAAAGTATCCGTGAAAGTAATCATCTCAAGATGCAAATCAACTAAAAACTAACTAACCAGAGTCAAATCATTCTTGAATCAATAAACATTTTAATTGGCTCACAACCGAAGACTATCATAGTTAAAAGAGCAAAACATACTCTACTATGCAGACTTAGAGTATAAATTACCTTAAACGAACACAATTGGTCGTGTCATGAATATTATTGCAGGAGTTCTACAAGATCAATGTTGAGTTCAGTGCTCCAGAAAAGATCAACACTTGGTTTAATTTTATTCATCTGTGAGTTACTTGTGAATTTGTGATTTTGTAACTGTTACAAAAAGATAAAGATATTGAAAAGAAAACGTCTTCATGGTGAAATCATTGAGCGAGGTTATAAAAAAAAACTTTTTTGAATAAAGAAAAGATTACTAAAACATCACAAAAAAGTGTAAAATAACTTTTTTCTGTTATTAATTACTTTTTTTTTAAGTTATTTTACACGTTTTTCTTTCGGATATCGGGGATTTTCTTTTTTTTTTCGTGTGAGTTGGGCCATCTCTGGTATCAGAGCTCATAAAGCACCCCCTGGGAACCCCACAGACCTCTAACATGTCTTTAGACTATATGAATTATGAAAATCCAGGTTTCCTATCTATGTTTTCCTTCTTCGTAGTCAGTGATGTCTGAAATTAAAATTAAAATTGCCACTTACTCAGGGAATTCTCCATCAACTCTGCAAACATACTCCTTCTGAACTTGTCTGTTCCTTATCTGATGTTCCATCTGTCTCGCCTTCTTTGGACTCCTTCCGAATAGTAGGAGACCTGTGCCAACAAGAGAAGAGTTATTTAGGGGTCCGCTTCCATCATTGCCTAGCCTTGTCCTACCTATGTCGGGGTCGGCTTTCAGTCTACCCAGAAGAAGTCTATCTGACTTCCACACCTCAATAATATGATAGATTATTACCAGTATGGAGGGACAGTCTATCCGGCACCTCATAGATATCCCTTGGTAAGACTGGTTGTCAGTTTGTCAAACTTCGGCTCACAAATACAGCAGTAGTACTGGGTATTTAATCAAGATTCTCAGTTGCATTGCAGCTTGAAGTCTAGTTTAAGAAGAGTATCAAAAAATTGCAAATTTATTTAGGCCGTCAGTTAGGGTATTGAAAAATAATGGATTCTAATGACGTCGTTTTTTTTTCGTTTCTCCTAATTTATAAAAATTGACAAAGATAAAAGTCAACAAAATTCGGGAGTGGGGACGCTTGACGTCATAAGTCAGAACGCACTAAAACTATGTTAACATTGTAAAAACGTCGTATTTTCGTCAATTTGGGTTGACGTAAAAAAGAAGAAAATACGGGACAAAACGTTTTGATAATATCTGACTGGTGGACTAATTAGATTTTATAGTGGACCTTTTGTGTCTGATTCATCTACTACATCCAACATTGATAACAACATAATGAGGGTTTATTAATTTCATATTTTCCTAACTACCTATTGGTTTGGTATTCTGTTATTTCATAATTTCTAATATTTGAAACTTATTTCATTTTGCAAGGCAACTTGATTAATGTTTGTTTTTATTTATACTAATTTTTAACAGTAAATTGTATAATGAAGCTAATTCTATCACCTAGAGTGTGCTTAAATTAATGACTGTGTCCTTGTCATAAAATTCCTAAAAACATTTACAATAAAATCTTCGTTAAATCAACTCCCCACATTTCACCATTTATCATCATACAAATTCCGTCCACAACATTTCAAAACAAAAATCAAGTTAACGTTTATAGAAATAAAAATTCAGCGAGTGAATTTCTTTAAAAGGCACCGTTGCTGTGAAGAAAGATTTTACAGTTTAGAGCAATCTTACCTGACGTCAGCCTGTCGAGTCTGTGAATGGTCCTCAAGTTTTTCAAGTTGTACTCTTTAGCAAGTATGAAAACGACTGTGTTGTGCCTGTATCTGCCACATGGATGAACCTAGTAACATAATTTTTATTACATCGGGCGCAATTTTTAGTCAAATTCTTCTCATGCTTTTTAAAGAGCAAAACATCTCCCGCAATAAGGACAAGAATAAAAAAAAAACATACACAATTTGAAATCACAATTCAGAATTTAAAGACATTTCAAAATTTGGTTCAGTTGATAACAAAATTCAAGAAAGTAAAAACAAAACTGGTCGAGACAAGACATCGTATGATGCACACAATATACCTAATGATAATCAAAATAAAGTTAAAATCCAATAAAGCAACGGTGATGAAGCAAGCAGTAATGAAGAATTAGTACTAAATGATGATATGCACTCAAAACAAAATAATACCTCGTTTACGCAGTCTAAACGATAAAAGAATGCCACAGGACAAGAAAGGTAGCAAAAATAAATGTTGATATTTATAAACATGCATAGGTAAGTGTGAAAGCAGAAGTATATAGCTAAAGTATAAGAAAGCGAGTACCGAGTCATTTGACGAATAAAAGAAAAACATTTCGAGATTTTGAACTGCATATTATCTCAGAATTTACTAAAAGAACTTGGAAAGCACGAGATTTTGAGTGAAATCAGCCAATTGATTCTTAAACACCTAGAACATATACTTAACGTTCTGTAAGAACAAAGTACAAGTCACATGCATACATACGAGTAGGGTAGAATCCTACGTTTCCAAGGGTTTTAATTCTCATTCGAAATTCCGCATGCAAATCTTTGACCCTCCCACAAAAATCTCATGTAAGTTTTCTTTGTAGTAAATCCGGGTTCGTTTTTATTTACAGGTAGAATGAAACGTCACCATCAGATTTTGTAAACATTATTTGGGTAAAACTTTTCCGAACTGAGTAAAAGGGACGTACGTAGGACAAACTCTTAATTGAATCGACGTAAGCTTCTGCAACTCAATTTAACAAAATGTAAAAGAAAATATTGGAAAAGTTATTCTTGAGCAACAATAATTGGATCAGGTTAAAATATTCTGGATAACACGGTACCCGCTTGAAAGAAATGAAATAAAATAGGAAGTATTTTGGGCTCGCAATACCAAGTTCGGGACCACTTTCAAGTGGTATTTTCGACAAGACCGCACATTTTCAACTCTGTTTGTGGTATTATGTTTCAAACTTTTGTGCAGATCACAATCTAGTCAGGCTCTGACAGAGTACTTTGTTTGGACCAAGAAAAAATATTAAGCCACCGAATTTCTGTGAGGTGTATTTTCGTGGATTTATTTTCTCTCTCATTGTACTTTCGTCGGTCTTTCTATTACGTTACATTCCTCTTTGTTAAAAAAAAGGAAATCTTCTATTGTGGTAAAAATCATATCGTTATAAAAATGTATTACAAACTTGAGGGTTTATTTAATTGCCAACGATTTCGTTCTCACAAAGGTTTCCTTCTGGTTAAAAAAAAAAGCTTTTACATTTCTGTAGATGGTGATTGAAAATGCGGAAGTAAATTTGAAGTTTTTGAGGGTATTTCAGGGTCCAAACGCCAGTCAGAGTCTGACGATGATAGCAAACGGTCCCAACGCATGACTCACCGGTAGCGAGCAAGGCTTGTCGAGCACGAGTAGCTCCTCATCCACGTGTATGATGCGCAAGGGACTAGCGAGCACGGGCGTCTCGTGCCTGGCCCACCACGGACACAACAATGTTTCATTACGGACTTTTTATAGTCTTATGATGTTGCAATTGTCTTTGAGAACAACTGTGTTACATTCAGAGATATTGCCTTCTGATGTAAAAAAAATTTTTTGTTCGGTTCAGGAATTTGGATTGTGATCACACCAAACAATATAATATGAGTACTTTGCTGGCGCTAACTGAATATTCGCTTCGAAGTCTGTTGAAGAATTTAATAATGAAAAAGATGTGTTTAATAATGACGAATATTTCTGTCGAGAACGCTCTTATGTGCAGTTTATTGATGTACAAGTTATTTACAAGATCCGGTCACAAAAGCTAACTTCTGATCATCTAAATTAAATGGAGGATATATAACATTCAGCAGAAAATTTCTAACTTCTATGGAGTCTTCGGTCAGCTGGACCCGCTCGCTACTGAACCTGTGGGTCCACTTGCAAACATTATTTTCTGTATTTTATTGTTGAGCTGGACCCACATTAAAACATAAAAATATTTGTACCGATACCAAACAGTCGATTGCAAAATTGTTTGGTGAAAATTTAATAAAACGCAATTCGAATCGTAATAAACGTTTATTTTCAATGTGAAATCAGCACAAAACAAAAAGATTCGGTTTTACTCCATGATTGTACTAAGAATTTAAGTGGATCCAGTCAGCCCATCCAAAAAGTGATAAGGTTGAGTACTTCCGGGGGTCCAGTTGACTAAAACCTCGCAATATTTGGACAATCTATTAAGGAAGGTACAAAGTGTAGGGACATTAAGGGTACAAAACAGCGATACAAAGCTGATTTAAATGGCTTATTCTAATATGCACAGAGGGGAGGCATTAACATTAATGAGATACTCAAAGTGCATTACAACATCATGGACTATGTAAATACTAAATACACTGGAGGCACAGAATATGGGGTCCTGCTTTTAAATGCATGACATTTTGCAGAAGTTATTCTGTAGGTTCATAACCCCTAATTAATAAATTAGTGAAATATTAATGTTTTGAACACAAAGATATTTCTGATGGATTTCTGGATATTTTTGTTGCGTGCAAGAATGTTTCAATGGATGGAAGTGTTTCATAAACATAATATTAAAATTTGGGATCAAAATAAGTACAAGAAATACGATTCAGCTTTGCTTGAAGTTATTAACAACTTTCTGAGGACTAATTCCGGTTGATTAGATGGCGGGATTTTCATATCTAACATAATATATATAAAATACGTTTTACAGTGTTCCGTATTTGTGTAACTTTTGTGTGAAAGATGCAAACGCAATAAAGTGGAAACAACGATAGATTTATTTCTATTTCAAATTATAATTGGCATGAAATTTACGTACAACTTATTTTTATTTGTTTAGTGTATTTTTAGAAGATATTATTGTAATATTAGAAGAAGAAATGTATTAGTAAAACGTTATTGAAAGATAAAGACATTAATAAGAATAGACTTAATATTGCGTTAATAGTAAAGACTAAACTACAGATCTAATTAAAACTACGAAATTGACCAAATCGCATCCAATAATTTAATAGATCGCTATGTTTTATAAGGGTGGATGTAGGCTTACGCCACTATATTTTACTTTGCACCGTTCCGTTTGGAATCCAGCACTGAGCCGTATTATCAATCAATATGATGGGATTCGGTCAATCATTTAGACCCTTCTACATACCTACCGAAGAAATATCCCTTTTCTACGGTATCCGCCTTACAATTACATACGTACAATCTATAGATTTTAACTTCAGAACGATTCTTTAAGTTGAATTTATTACTTGCGATTTAGTTTGGGACGAAAGGTTACTTTTAATACTGGTTCGGATTTTTAAAGCACTCCCTTGATAGTTTTTACTTGTAAGCTGATTTGGTACGCCTTTATCAAACTACTTACATTAATTCTAGAAAGCAACGAATTTCTACAGACTATATTTTTACTTAAAAAGTATTTATTATATTTAAAAACAGAAATTTATTTTAAAATTTTTAATACCTAATTCTATTTAATAAAAAAAAATACCAAAGCTAGAATAATCTTCAGCAATTGATATTATACCAATCAGAATACAAAACGAAAACAAAAACATACGATGCAATATTCTGAATGAAATTTCCACTTTGCTGAAACTGTACGTGAGGGGGGAGCAAATTGGCATACGTGTTAAGTCTACTGTATACAGTATACAGCTTATATACGTATATGTATACAGCTTATATTGTATTGGTGTACACGAGGCTTAATGAGGGCCTACATAGAAATAGACTAGCACAAGTAATTGGGCCACATTGTTGTTTCATTTTGGCATCCATTTTGGGCCCGTTAAAGGTTGAAGGGATTTGGAATATTTGGGTGCGAAAGCTTAGAACCGAGTTTAGGGACCGTATTTAGAGCTGATTATTTTATTACGTGTTACAATCGGTTACTGATTTCTAAAGTGCTGATGATATTGTGTCGGGCAATATGTAATTTGTTTTGCTTAGTGATTGAAAAATATCAGAATAGGTGAGAAATTGAAGAATTGGACATTGTGGCAGGCCAAAGCGAAGTTGGCGAGATGAGTTGAACCGCTTTATGAAGGACTGGACCACGGTCATAGATAACCACGAAGAGTGGAAGAAGTGAATTTTGTCTTTGCATTGGGACACTATCGGCTGATCCAATAATAATTAGAAATTGATTCAATGACATGAGAATAGGATATGCTTTGCAGTAATTCAAAATGAACGAACAGCTTTTTATATTTTTGTTAATTCTAAAGGTTTTGAAATTGTTTGATTCTGCAAAATGGAAATGCTGATTCAAGTTAGTAACAGAAAAAATCCTTAATCATATATTTTATCACGAAAAGACAGCTTTTATAAGCTACTTTCTTAGGATCCTAAATAAGGCTTTAATTCTATTCAAACAGCGTTACAATGCTCAAAGAGATCTCGAATGACTTTCAAAAAGCACTTTTATGGGAGAAAAAGCATTTTTATAGGAGCAAGGTATTGAAAACATGGGATCTCCTCTGAGATAACGAAGAAACAAATCGTAAAAATACAATTTTCACATTAAATAGAGGTTACTATGGATTTCGTTCAGCTATCAACAGTTTTATAGGTGTCTGCCGCTGAAGGTAATTGAAAACCACATTGATATGTATAAGATGAGGCGGTCTTATTGTAAAAAACATATTCTTTGAGCCCAGGCTACTTTAGCGCTTTAATACGATACTGTGATGTCGCCCGACAATATAAAATAACTTATACCAACTATTTTATAAGCAAATTTCAATTGAATACCACATTTCACATTTCTAAGAACCACCTGCACCTGCATGACACCGTAGAATAGAGGTTTGTCTACAGAAGAATAGACGAAATGACGGAACATAGAACATATTTAACTGCAGAAATTTAGTCGCATGACGTTGTTTAATTCTTTTTTTAAATTCCTCATTTGTCTACGAGTCGTGCCAAACTCGAACAAATAAATGACGAATTGTAAGTATAAAATAACTTCGTCTATTCTTGGTAGAATAAAAGATAGAACTGGTCATGTTACGGGTGCAGATTTATTAAAGAAACACGCTTTATGATTGAAAAGCAACCCCAAAGCGGCGAAGAGAATAAAAATTCAGTACGAACATCTAAAAATACACTTTGTATAAAAATTCATGTTAAGCTTGAGTGAGCGCTGAAAAAATCAAGTTTGCCTCGCCCTCGTCTACTTTGCATGTAAATTCTAACGCCTGCCTACTCTAACATTCCTGGTTTATTCCGTAAAAGCTGATATGAAATTGCTTCATCATATTATGTGTTGCAGCGGTTCTAAAAAGGATACTTTAGCAATAGCATAATGTGAATCATGAATAGTAATGTTCATTACCGCATAATTTTTTTTTTTTGACAGTTTTATATGGGGAATCAGAAAATGGAATCCACAAAGAGATAGATTGATAGCATTGAGTGAGCATTTTATTATTTTTTCAATCTCTCTTTCCTGAACGACATAGATTATGTCTTTGGTAATGTAGAGCAAAAAGATGGTCACTATAATTACTTTTCTCTCTTTCTAGAGAGTATGGCAATTTTAAGAAACGCTTATTGAAAATTCATTCTATAAGTCTATGTTTAGATATGAATTTAATACGATTCTGCTTGTATATCTATTTAACCAATGTTACTAACGTTGCTTACGATTCTGCTGGAAATTCGCGAAATGTATCACTTGGAGAATTGCTCAAAGTGGCCGATTTAGACCCCTAGATATTTCTTGCAAAAGGGACCGCTTTACGCTAGCGCAAAGGACTTTGTGGAGCTAGCTTTTAGGACAGGAAAGCAGGTTTCAGTGAAATATAATATGATAGTACTTAAATTGTGGGACCAACCAAATTAAATTCAAAGCGGTTTTGATATTAAATACGATGTTCTTTATCATCTCTCTGCTCTCTGAAGTATTACACCGAAATTCAATTTGCGAGTTATGATCCTCTTTTACAACTTAGCCAAGTTTTAGTCAAAGAAAAAAAAGAGTAGATGAAGATGCTGATTTATTTACAATGAAGTATATTGGAAGCTTTGTTAGTGCACTACTAAGACATATATTAGAAAAGCATGCGACATATAAGCTTTCTTAGACAAATGACAAACGATAAACGGAACAAACGAAAACGCTCTATAATCCTCAATAGATTTTCACCTTTATACCTTAGATCATAAAGTTGAAAACCTATTAAAGACTACTGAGCGTTTACGTTTTTCGTTTGCCAATTGTGTAGTAGAGATGGGTGGCATACAAGTACTCGAGGTATGATAAGCGTACACATAACATGGCTGTCTCATTTGCCACTTACGGGGATAGAGGCCGGTTTGTTGACAACCACAATGTCCTCGTCGATATGTACGAGGTTGATCGGTTGACTGGTGACCGGTACTTCGTGCCTGCAACGATACACACGTCAGGCTCACGGTTTCTGGACAACGGACTCGGAGCAAAGAAGGCCAAAATCACTCTTTTTTTTAAAGAATAAGAAGTTATTTATATCTGGACGACATGTTCCTTGTTGTGAGCAAGAAAAATCAATCATTAGTTATTTTTTTGTTAAAAAGTGTTTACAGAATATTAGTATTGTTTAAAAATCCTGTTGATATCTGTGTATTTGTGTTGCGTTGCTGTCCCATATAAATAGAAATTTATATCTTTCGAATCATCACCGCGACGCTGATAATTCAAGAAGATTATTAGTCAGTTAACAGATAACATTTGCTCTGAGTTCGTTTCAACAGTTCTCGTGACGTATGAAATAAAGATTAGACGAGAACCAAACAACAAATGAACATGCGTGAGCGAAATTGAAAGATGTACCGTGTGAAGATGCATGTCGACACTGTGCCGAAAATTTGAAGTTGTGACTCTTAAAACAAGTAGTGATAAAGAACACTGTGTCTCTTCTGGAAAACGGCAATATGCACTCGCATGCTCATTCGGTGCTCAATTTATCGTTATTGAAGATTATATTTGTGTTACAGTGGACTAAATACAAATTAGACCTGAAATACAAACAAGCTTCGACGCACGTCACATTATATAAAAAAAAATATAGTTAGACTAACCGTGATAGTATGTAAGGAGTAGTAAATAAATACATATAAGGCAAGAAAAAATTAAAGTTATTATTTACAATACTGAAATCAAAATAATATTTGAGTTTGTACGAGTATTGTGTAGAACAAAAAAATGTTGATTTGTTCGTGTGTGTTTTGAGTCTAAAGGTGCTGTAGCTATCTGAAGCGCATTACTGGTTAGGGCATTTACAGGGGTCGATTTTGTCGCACGGCTAAATCGACAGGTCATCTAAATAGTCGATCTTCAACGCACGACTGGCCGTAAGGCTAAATCGTCTCGTGTAAATGCCCCAGTACCGTTGTAGTTGTACATTAGAATGATGTTTCATTACCTATGAACGACGTTTGCTAGAAGATCATTGTGCTTCAATCTGTAATCAGGATCAACTCTTTCGTAATTGACAGTCAGGGTTCCAGCTCTGATGCACCTCTCGTATTCAGCTGCAGGATGGGCCCTGAACTCTCGCGCGAATACGTCGAGAATTTTCTCACCCACCCACCTGCCTTTGGTGAATGTTGTGAACGTAAAGTAGTATGGGTAGACTTTCCTGAGACCTGAAATTGAGAAATAATTTGCGTATTGAATTATGTTTTGGTAATTGATCTTAAAAAAGAGTAAAGGGATCGCGGGACTGTCTAAAAGAATATTGCGGGATGCAAAGGTAATGAAAAGGAAGGTGGTTTTAGTCAGTAAGAGTCTGACATTACCTTCAACTACACCCAGGGTTGATTGCTCGTGAAATACTGGTTTCCACTTTGATATAAGACCTATTTTGTAATAGTATGGCTTCCAAAATAGAAGTCTAATGAAAAGGCAAAAGTTTAATCAATATGGTAGCAGAACATCACTTTTGAATATTGCTTAGTGTATACATACTATTGCTCGTGACTATACGTAAGACGTATTCGATGATATTTACACAAAAAAATAAAAAGGGGTATGAGTAACAGCGCCGAAAAAAAAAAACAATAATAATCTAAGTATGCGAACATATCAAAATAATTTTCATTCTGTATTTATTCTTACTTAGTACTTAATCACTTAAAATTATAATAATATTTCAGAATTATAAAAGATTTAAAGCGTACACATATTTGGTCGCGGGACTAACGAATTACCGTGACCCTGGTACGTAAAAGGCTATTGAAGGACACCGTGGATTTTAGTCAGTACGAGTCTGACAGTTCCTCGCCCTGCCCTGGCTGGGGGGACTCATTTACACTGACTTTTTGTCACGCTACACATATGGCTAATCGCCGCACAGCAAAAGTCGGATGGCACCTAACTTTAGGAAGTCGATTTTCCGGTCGCTGTTGTCACAAGTCGAATAGTTTGCAAAAAAAAAATTGTAAAAAGCTAGGCCGCTCGGCTAAATCCCCCCAAAACCGACCCGTGTAAATCCCCCGGAAAAAAAAAAGAGCGGGGCGGGGGTAGAATGAAGAAAGCGCCATTGCGGTTAGATGACTAAGGCCATTAGATCATAATGGGCCTTTCTGACATTAGCTATATTGAAAACTAGCGTGTCCGCTGTTTCATCCACTTAGTGTCAACGTTGTTCACTTTATGGGTTGATATGGTTACCGGCCACTTTTTATTATAAGTCTATTTAATACTTATACTTTGAACAATTTTGTTTTACTACAATAACTAGTCAAAGATTATTTTTTTTCAGATTTAGTTTCTTGGGTTGGTTAAACAATTTATTGGGCTTAGAAAAAAAAAAACGAAGTCTTATGAAGCCACTAGGTAATGAGGATAACATTATAGAACGAAACATTTGCAATACAAAAGCAAAGATAAAGTATTAGGACATATAACATCAATTAAATTGAAATGCAATGATCGACGCGCTAGGCAAAAGCCCTCACAGAATGGGTACCGAGACCAGGCTAGAAAGACAACCTAGACGTATAACGCGAGTCGCGGGACTAAAAAAGTAGTAAAGGGCTATTGAAGGACACCGTGGATTCTAGTCAGTACGAGTCTGTCAGTCCTCCCGCTCTGCCCTGGGTGGGAAGACCCATTTGATGATTTTACCACGAAAAAAAAGACGTAGAACGCGAAAGGAAATGCAGTCTAGACTAAGGAAAACAAAAAAAAATGGAAGGAGGACGTAAAGATTCGCGAGAACTGGAAGGAGTGGGCAGAGTAATCTAGAAAAAAAGAAACGAATCCACAAAATACCTTTACCAACAAAATAAAGACTTAGCGAACGAATGACGAGAAAGAAATAGCTGACAGAAATAAGGATAAGAATCAAATCAATGGAAAGAAAAAAATTAAAGGAACGGATTCGTTATTGAAGATACAGTATTCATGTAATCCAATATCAGTCGAGGTTTCTCAAAACCGTGCTTAGAAGAAATAGAAAGAGATATTTCGAGGAGACGACGTCGAAAATGATTTTGTGCGAAGATTACTGAGAAATAATATTTGTAGAGGAGGCACAATGTTCTGTTGGTAAATTATTTGTTTGGGATTCTATTGCATTGATTGCTTTGTAAATTCTGTTTGTTATTTTAAGATCTGGAGTCTCGTCTTTGATTGTAATTGTTGTTGCTATGTTATCGGAATTGGCTCAGATACTTTTGTTGATCTAAAATTTGTCTTTGTTGAAGTCCCTTACTTAGTTGTTGAATTGTTTTCGTCGTCAGATCTTATAATTCTTATTCGATATATTATGAAGTTCTTCGGTATATAATGAAATGGGGCTATAACTTGATTTGGTTAGGTAACATCCGCCATATCGATCAACAGTCATCGTTTGACGATTTGCTTAGTGATGTTTGAGCGTATAGATTATGTAGAAAAAAATAGTGAAGTTTTTATAAATAAAAATACAATAAAAAAAACCATTAAAAGGAGAATTGTGTTAGAAATCAACTTTTTAAATGTACCTTTTTTGTTTTTAAAGATTTACAAGACATTTGAAAATACATTACGGTGCGTTATTTTTGAATGGAAATGTATCAACGAATAGTTGCTCTCGTCAATTTGCCAATTATTTGCTAGTAAGCACATCAAATTTCTATAAAGCGTAAATACCATTGGTCGCGGGACTTACCCATTACCGTGACCCCGGTACGTAAAGGGCTAGTGAAGGACACCGTGGATTTTAGTCAGTACAAGTCTGACAGTCCCTACCGCCCTGCCCTGGGTGGGAGGACTCATTTGATGATTTTACCACGAAGTAAAAAAAAAAAGCGTAAATACCAAATCATGAAACGTCAACATTTTATAATATAGCGAGAAATTACAACATCTCATTATCTGGACAACATGGTTATTGGCGTTATTTTTTTATTAATTAATTTATTTCTATCACACTACTTTGTTAAAATTTTTATTCGAAAAAACTTACCATTTTCAATATAATAAGATGTTTCATTGTACCGGTCATCTGTGAAGCCCGGCCTTTTCGCTTTCAAAGCCTTTGTTTCCAACTTTGCCTGAAACAAAAGAGGGAAAAATAATAAAAACCATTGTATTCACGGGAATTCACGAAGTTGTGTGTGTGCAGAGATAGGCTTTGGAGCAAAAGTAAAGGATTTGTAACGTTTGTAGATGTTGAAATGGCTTCGGGGAGTTTCATTGCTTTGTTCGTACAGGTGCTCTTTTTTTTAAAAAAAAAAACTGAGCTTTTTTTTTAAAAAAAAGAAAGTCGTTGTCCTGCACTAGGAGTTTCTCTTGCGTCGTACAAACATTTAAACTCACACAGACAAACGCCCCCACACCCGTAAACAACTACCTGTAGATCATACAAATATTTGCTCCGTGTGGGAATCGAATTCGCGACGCGCAGCGTAGCAGTTTTATAACTCAGCCACTGCGCCAAACGTGTCAACTACTCGCAAATTCACAATCTACCCGTATCTATCTATTTATATTATAAACATGATTTGTTTAGAAAAAGGAAAGTTTTTAACGCAATATTAACTTCCCAGAATTTCTATGGAAACTTTATACAGTGATGAATATTCAATGGATACGTGAATATTATAACATCTAGAAATACTAGGACAGAGTTACAAGTTGGCTCTAGATATTAGTACCGTTGGCCGAATATTGGTGCCAATTCGGATCGGTAAAAACTTTGACCTATAAGGACGCGTTGGGGTGACGAGAAAATTAGAAAAGTTTCAAAGCTTTTAAAAAAAAGTAAAATAGAAAAAAAACAAAGCAATCGAGTATGTTCCAGTCTTTTTATTGATTCAAGTTACTCAATAACGGAAGTTTGAACTGAATTCGTTATTTGTTCATGTTTCTATAAATGACTTTATTTTTAAATCTCTTTTATTTGTAATTAAATTGTTCAAATAAATCTTTCCAACATGTATTAGCGTGATTTCTGTGTGTGTAAGCTCATTTTAATATACGATATGATCTTTTTACAAGCTTTCATTTAGTTTCACCTGTCCCGTTGTCTGAAATCAAATATTGCAATGAATTAAATTTGATCCACTTCCCGGTGTCCGTCTGAGCTGAAATTTTGCACGTATATGTATATCGCGTGACAATGTAATATTATGATGAGATGGAGCTGGAAGGTGGCCATCATCAAATGAGTCCTCCCATGGCCATAGGAACTCTGTAATGAAACGCCCTAAACCCATCGAGTTTAGCCTCGTTTCATTCGTTTTGACGAGTACTTTGTCTATCGTAAGTATTTTTTTAATGATCTGCAAGTAGTTGTTCCGGGTCTGGGTGTTTGTGTATGTGAGTTTCTATGTTTGTTAACACATCCACGATATAGAAGAAATTCCTAGTGTGGGGCAAAAAATTATGCACACACACCGAAAGTTTATATAACGATACATTTTAATACAAACGGAATGTAAAAAGGCACTTCTACTTTCTAGATAGGAAACCTGTATCATTCCATTTTGGCAAAAATGAGAAAGGACTGGCCAAAAAAAAAAAATGTTTGCACTTAAGCATTTTTTAATATGCCAGTAAAACCATTGCCCTTGGTTTGAGTTCTAAAGTTAACCTTTTACTCACTGGGTGGAGCGAAAGGGACTGTCAGATACGTACGTACTAAAATCCATCGTGTTGTATTATTTGTTTTAAAAAACATACTGATTAACTCTAACATTCTATTATACAATACAATTTCTGAAATGAATTAGCATGGAGTAGTACTTTGTATTGATCGGCTAGTCCCTCGATAAATGGGTCAGCATTTTGCTAATGTATTGCCGTAATTGTACACTCAACCGCAGCGTTCTTTACAAGGTGGAAACCTATACTTATTTATTACTAGCTGAACGATAATTGCAGAATTGATTTCTGAAAGACCGGACGAACATCAAATATTTGACAGGTAGAAATAGTTTCTAGGAGAAAACGAAATTGTTGCCTTTACTATATTACTAATATCCGAGGAGTCCAATTGCTCAGCCAGTACGCCAAACGTGCCGTCAAAAATATGTTAAATAAAATATAATTTTACTAAAACATGCAGCTTATTCTAATATCGATTTTCATTGGCACACATGTACAACTTTGTATCGTTCATGAATCGTGTTTCGAAACTATTCCTTTTGTCGAAGTTTACGAGTTTCCATTTAGTTTTTAATATGAAAGTTTTGTTGGTAACCGAAACTACACACATCAAAAGTGTCTAGGGATCAAGCATTTTTATGCGGATTTCTTGAGATTGAGATGTGGCTTTGTAATAAATTTATGATTTTATAAATTTATATGGATCCTTTTTGGTGCATTTCATAATTTGAATCAGGAGCTGTGAATCAAATTCGAGTAATAGATGAAAATCAGCTGTCAATATTTTCCCTATAAAAACATACAACGCATTGAAGACATTATTAGTGCTACTGTTTCCCTACTACTGATTAAAACCAACGTTATTATGGAGCGGCGACGTCATTTAAGCAGGGAAGAAATGCTCAGAGCCGTGGGAATGATAGAAGCTGGTTCCCGGCAACGTACTGTAGCTTTAGCTCTGAATACAAGTCAGAGTATTATCAGTCGACTTTGGACACGTTACCGAAGCACTGGTACCGTGGCTGAGCGCCATGGAGGACGGTATCGCTGCACCACACGGAGACAAGACCGATACATTCAAATCTTAACTCGAAGAGCTCCAACAATAACCGCCATGATGTTAGCCGTGAGGCTTCATCACTCTTCAGGGAACTTAATTAGCGACCAAACAGTCAGAAACCGCTTGCATGAAGTGAACCTTCATTCCCGAAGACCGCTACGGGTACCACCTATAGCAATGCACAATCGTAGGATTCGATATCAATGTGCTCTTGAACACAGAAATTGGGCAGAAGAACAATGGCGTTTCGTGTGCTTTTCTGATGAGTCTCGTTTTGGTATGAGACCGGATACAAGACGTATACGACACTGGAGAAGCCCTGGACGCCAACAGCGATTAAAATCCTGCCAGGAAGTCCATCCTTATAGTGGTGGAACCATCATGGTATGTGCGGGTATTTGGATCGGCGGAAGAACTGAGTTGATTTGGATCAGAGGCAACCTCAACGCTCAAATTTATGCTGAGACGATTGTATCAGACGTCATCGTTCCTCTACAAGTGCAAATCGGTCCCTTATTTCAGTTAATGCATGATAATGCACGACCGCACACCGCAAGAGTTGTAAGACAGACTCTCGCCGCAGCTAACATCAATGTCCTGCTCTGGCCTGCTCAGTCGCCAGACTTGAATCCGATTGAGCATGCATGGGATATGCTACAGAGAAGAGCTCTGCCGAATATGGAGGGTATCCAGTCGCAAGAAGACCTTTTTTTGTTGTTGCAACGAACATGGGCGGCCATTCCACAGCGTGATTTGGATGAACTCATTTTGAGTATGCCAAACCGATGTTCTTGTGTTGTTAGTGTTCGCGGTAGAAACACGGATTATTAATTGTTTAAGTTACCCAATAAAATTTTAAAGAAAACTGTTATTTCAGTCTTTTTTTCGAACTTTTGTGTTAGTGGTTCAAATGTCAAAAATCCCTTTATTAGGAAAATGGCAAATTTCTTTATTAATGCAAAGGTGACTTGGTTTATCGTTACTGTGACAAACGAAAACACTTTATTTGATGAATCCTTACAAAATTTTTTAATTAATATCAATCAGGAGAAAAGTTATTGCAAAAATATATGTTGATCCCTAGACACTTTTGATGTGTGTATTTTGGTGGTGAAAGTCATAAACTTTTGTTTAGCGATTGTTTGATAATGCCTTTGTCAAACAGACAGGCGAAAGCGAAGCGATACCGAACCGAAGCGAGACGTCAGTCCGATAGTTCTGTCACGCTATAGGATCGCTTTCGCTTTTCTATGTGACTGGATTCAAATAATTCCATACATTACAAATAAAAACGCATCGCTTCGTATTCGTCACGCCTGTCTTTTTGACAAAGGCTTTAGGGAGTAGATTAACAGGCATAACGAACTCGTGTTAGAGTTCGTTATGCCTGTTAATCTACTCATGTAAACGTCTGCCCTGGGTGGGAGGACTCATTTGATGATTTTACAACGATAAAAAAAAATAACTACTATACGCAAATTTTGAATAGAGAATACGAGTCCTTAGAATTTAGCATTTTGATCCATTAAAAAAAAACAGTTTTTTTTAGTACATAACCAAACTAACTTACGTGTCGATAAACTGTTTCTTATAATAGTGTCCTATTGCTTGACCAATAGAATCGAATTATCCATTGGATACGAATTTCAACGTAATTCATTATGGTAATACTGCTAAACGTGCGTCTTTAGATATATATATGATCCTGACCGATTTCGGCCACAGCGACTTGGATCTTCCTATTGAGAACAACGCTGGTGTGCTCTCAGGTGACTGATATAGCCAATTTTTGCAGTGAAGGTGCGTCCACATTCACTGCAAGTCAGCACCCCTCCGATATAATTATATTGGATGGCCGCGGGTGGTCGGGCCTTAAGCTCGTCTCGCTTAGCATCGAGCTCTTGTTTACGTTTTCTTTCAAACGCAAACACCTGAGTGCTTACGGTATGCCTCCACAGTGACCGGTCTGCGGCCATTGTCTCCCATTGTGACGTCTCTAACTCACATCGCTTCATGTGACGCTTAAGCACATGGTATTACTGCTAAACGTGCGTCTTTAGATACCTTGTACATAGGATCAAAATCACATACCGTCTTACCACAAACAAACACACTGACTGGAACAAATATTTGTCAAAAAAACTATCAATATCAAAACGACATTTTACGTTGATATAAGGATCATTTTGCAGTTACACTTTTTTAGACAAGCATGCAACAGATGTTTATCTCTTTATGGTAAGTGTTTTAATTGAAATAAAGTCAGGAAATATAATTCTTAATTCTGCCACTACACTATCCCAGCTGGTGTCCTGATTAAAACTGTACAGCAGCTGAGGCTTAGCGCTGATTGGTCGGTCGGCTGTGACGTCATATCACTCGGATTATCGCCATATTGCTTTTTAATTCGAACAACGCGGACGTTAAATGGGGAACGATTCTTTGCTTTTTATTGTGTGGATTTTTTTTTCTGCATTTCAAAGGGAAATATCCAGAGATTTCTTGTCTTTTTTTCTTGACGTTTCACTTGATTGACGTGGCTGATCATAGCATAATTAGTAGAGTGACTTCCCATAGAGCAACGATGGGATGATATTCTCGTTAAATATTTGCGGTAGGCGATAATTTTCTCTTTTATTTCATCAATAAAATAAATAAATAATTATAATTGCATAAGTTGATAAAAATGCTATGCAATAGCTTTACCGCGGCAGTCTCCGAATGCCACACGTATTTTTGTAATTATTTAAAAAATTGGCCCTTTATAATTATTTTTAATTTCATAATTATTCATTAACTCGGGGTCTACGATAGCCGTCTATTCCCATAACTACCGGTTAATTTAAATGCTAGATAGAATGTTATTATTTAGTTATGTCCAACGGTTGTTGACTTCAGACTCAACTATCGATTTTATGATGAGTAGAAACTACTGCTAGTAATAAAATGTGTGCATGTCTCAAGCAGCGCTGCGACAATTTTAAAAATGTCGCAGCACATGCTGAGATAGGAGCCTTTTGGCCTCGCACAGGACTAAATTGTTTTTTATTAGTTTTACCTTTTGTCGTTTTTCTTTTATATATTTTGTTTTCTTTGTTGTTTTAATTAATGTATTTTTTTTGTTCTGTCCTGTGTATGTCAATAAATCTCTTTTCTTTCCTTCTTCTTTCAAAGTACAGAGTAAATGATTGGATACCATCGATCGTAATTCCAGTACTAAGGCCGATTAAATTTCTTTAGATTCAGAAATCATTAATATTTCGCCTATCCTACAACCTGTGGAAGCCGACACGAACATAGTATTTTATTTTAATGGGTTTGTTAGCCTTAATCTATCTCAAAAGCAAAAATGAGACCTCAGATGGAGCGAGCTCAACTAGATATAGAAGGAATTGAACCTCCTGCGCACTGACGACTGAAAAACCTTACACACAAACACAGACCAACTAGGGAATCAAACTTACAACCTTATGCTCTGCAGTAGCATCACAAACGCCATCTTTAATGCAAAAACAATACATAACGATCATTTCAACTATTATTTTTCATTTATACTACATACTCCAATCAATATTTTTCTCAGGTAATCTACGCTCAATTTATCCCATGCGAAGTGAAGAACAAACAAAACAAACATAACGTAGTTCCTATTAGAGATGGGCCAGCTGTGACTTAGACCGACTAATTGCCTCCAAAAGCCGAACAGTCGGCTAAGCCAACCATTCTTGTCGGTAGAGTTCTAGTTTTATTAAGAAGAGGCCGAATCATATATGATATAATAAAGAAATAAGTTACTCATTTAAAAAACTATGTTCTTTTTAAAAACAAGCTTTTATTGTTAAAAAATATTTACGATAGACAAAGTACTCGTCAAGACGAATCAAACTAGTCTAAATTCGATGGGTTTATGGCGTTTCAGTACAGAGTTCCTATGGCCACTTTCCAGCTCCATCATCAGATCAGCTCCATGTTATCATAATATTGTATCGTCACGCGATATACATTTACGTGCAAAATTATAGCTCAATCGGAAACCGAGAAGTGGATCAAATTTAACTTGCAAGATTTGATTACAGACAACGGGACAGGTGAAAATAAATAAAAGCTTCTAAAAATACAGATAATTTTCGCATCAATGACCCCAGCCGACAAGTCGGCTCTTTTAGGCGACTATTGGCCGAATACAAATATGGCCGACTTGTCGGCTTTGCCGATTAAGCAACATCTCTAGTTCCTATTTGATTTATTAACAGCGTTTGAGTTGAACCTCATATGGTAATGTCCACTTTAGTATTCAGTTTCTATTGGAACTTTCAATTTATTGCTCGCTGAGTTTTGCACGTGGTTATGCTTCTTAGTTTACGAATAAATATTTGTAAATGTATTGAAGATATAAGTATTTACACAGTTAGTGAAATGCCGTACGGAATAAATTTGTTCGATCTACAAGTAGTTGTTCCGGTTGATAAGTGGGTTAAAATGAGTTACGATTCAAAATTAGGAATGTCTAAATAGTTGCCATAAAGCCTAAGTATGTGCTCGAATGATGGCATTAGGCTCGACTACTATTTCACAGGACAGTCCATAGGCCCTTACTTTTGTAGTTTCAAACAAGTTCGTTACAAAAAAGTCTAAGTAAGATTCAGTTAAATTCAAAAATGACTAGTCAAATACAGCCACTGCTTAAACTACAAAAGAAAGCCATTTCCAAGCAATTAATCAACTTAACAGAAGCGCTGCAATAACAATTCAATTACCACTGAAAACAACTCAAAACGCTTCCTCACTTAACCTAGATTAAGTTGCAATTATCTCACAAATCTTCTTCTAGCTCCAACAAGTGAAAAGAGTGAGAATTTCCGTTCGTTCCAAGCTAAGATTTAAATCATAGATTAGATTTGATTTCAATCGTAATAAAGTTTGTTTGTTTCATTTTTTGCTACTACGCTTTTAAAATCTAAATTGAGATAAATTTGGTCCCTGAAGATGTTTAAAGGCAAGTGAATTAGCGGGTAAAAGCTAGTCGTACATAATACATGTCGCGCTAAAACTAGAAAGCCAAAAAAAAAATATCTCGAATCATTTACTCATGGTCTGACAAACGCCCGTCAAAATTTGACTTTCAATTCGTAAAGATCTCATTTATGCCGAAATTGCGATCCTATGAAGCTACGCGCATGTCGCCATTCAATAAAGATTTCAATTGAATTCTATTTTCTTTTGATTTAACAATATCATGTGTCAAACCTCGTTGGTGTCAAAACGAAACCGAATCGACACTACCTTTTCGTGTCGGCGCATCTTATCATTTAAATCTTTGGTTCCAAACAGTTCCGAGTTCAATTATCATTTAGTACCACAACGATGTTGCCAGCGTCTTTCAAAACGTGTAATGTATTTAAATTAAGGTGAAGTGCACACACTGTCGTAAATTCACCCCCCTGCAGAGATAATGAAAATAAAATGACCTCGCTCTTGAAGAACTGCGAAGACTTTGAGTTTGAGCCACTTTTTTTAAAGTTCCTTTTGTGGTATAAAAACTAACAGAGGAATGATTGAACTGTGTTCAAAGCTAACAGGTACAGTTTGTTGAAATAGCTTTTACATTAGATACAGTTTTTTTTAGCAGTCACGTACCAATAGTCACGGGACTAACGAATTACCGTGACCCCGGAACGTAAAGCGCTATTGAAGGACACCGTGGATTTTAGTCAGTACAAGTCTGACAGTCCTTACTGCCCTGTCCTGGGTGGGGGACTCATTTGATGATTTTTCAACGCTAAAAAAAAATCAGTCACGTACCAATATTATGGTGTCACGTACCTAATTTACGTATATTTCAATTGAATCCAAAAACGCTTTCTTCAAAGCAAATATATGTGTTATTAATGTTATAATAGACGATATCTAGTAAAAAGGGTCATCAAAGTTAGATCCATCCTGAAATAGTTTTAATAACCATCAAATCTCAACAACGCATTGTTTACACAGTTTGCATTTATGGTTTTTCATTTAAAGAGATGGGAGAGTAATTAAATTGAAATAAATGATTTGATTTGATTTGAAATTGATATGCACATGTAAATAAACTGCTCTAATCATAAGTACACATATAATTACGACTATATTTCCTATAAGGCTAGACAGAGAAGTCAAAGGGCAGACCTACAAACTTCAAGCGGGTACTGCGCCAGGCTTGCACAAAATCATTACTTACTGAGTATAACATATTTAACTAAAACATGAAATGTAGTATTCTTAACCTTAGGAAGGAAATATTTGGCTAGTTTTGGCTTCGTAGAACACTAACTCTGTGACACACTATGTAATTTATTGCTGGTACAGACGCCAGCAGGTCAACCTACCCGAATCTGTCAAATTTTACCAATCGAACATATACCTTCCGCTATTGTGATAAGGTGAAAATCCATAATAAAAATTACAGAATGAGGCAGGTTGATGTGCTGGCGTCTGAACGTCTTTCTTTGCGGTTCATTACCGCCGTGTGCGACAGAGATGCAAAGCTATTATATCTCTTCTCCCTTCTACATTTATCGCTGGAACCTGCATATATGTACCTAGTCAAAAATGTATAATTCACCAGTTCCTCACTTTCCGTGTTCACTTTTTATAGCCACTCCAAGTATTACCGTTCTACCGCATTTGATCGCGTGATCGAAGTTATTTTGTCCCGATGTGTAGTAATGCCGTCTTTATGTGCTCGCCAGTGTAATGTCTTTATTTATACACACGACAGTGTAGTGTTGAGGTGAATTTTATGAGCAGACAGTTCGTGCCGCGCTGGGTGAATTTTTTGAGCTTTTTTTAAGGGTTTTTTGACCCGAAAGTCGTAACTTAGAGATTCTAAGGAACACAATAGGCCATGAAAACTGCGGCGAAATAAATAATGTTACTAGCTTTTGCCTGTGGCTACGCTTGTGTGAAGTCCGGTAATTGTCTTGAGAAGTAATTGCGTGTTGTGTCTGGTCGACTTTCTGCTCAGGAGAGTTTGTCAGGTTGTTCTATTTATATTATGTACATAACTCGAAAATTTTAATACTGCCATGCAGGATTTTTGACTTTACTTCTTATATTGCTCCATGGTATTGTTATTTTTGTTGTCGACTTAACTATGTCCTTTTAATTGCAACCGGTCGTGATTTGTAATCGAAGTTATAGATATCGTAAAAGTTTTGAACGAAGATGTCATTTGACGGCTATCGACGGCAGACGGTCATCAATGCAGACAACCTCCAAATGAAATGCAAGTATAGTATAGTATATATTTTAAAGTATGTTTAATGTCACTTTCACACTGTTTAGTTTTATTGCGTTTTTTCCCTAACAGTACAAACGACATTTATACGAACAATTAAAGACTAATTTACTATCGCGAAAATCAAAGGGAAATGCCATTACTATGGCCCGGATTTAAGAGTAAGTGAGTGAGTAGGATATCTCTTACCTTTTTCAAATCCTTGTTAATGTCAGTGTCATCTGCTTTCCTCTTCTCGCAGGATAGTATGCAGTTCTTTCCGTTGTCTTTTTCTCCCTGGAAAGAAAGAAAAATAGACGTTAAAATAGTTTCAATGAAGATATCAGATACAGTTTTTGAATAACGCTGATAGTGCGTTAATCTCTAATCATAGTCCGTCTTACTACAAAAAAGTTAAACATCTGATGGACACTAACTTGTCTAAAAAAAGTGTAAACAGCAAGACGGCATTTGACGTTGATATAAGGGTCGTTTTGTAGTTACACTTTTTTAAGACAAGTGTTCAACAGTTGTTTAACTATTTGTAGTGAGTCGGTTAATTTTTAACCATTTTCTTGATTAAATTTAACTGACTCACTCACTGGGTGGAATGGGTGATGGGAATTATCAAATGAGTCATCGTAAATATATAAATAATAATAATTCTTAAATTAAATACACAATTCCGTCCACTAACGTATGTACTTCAGAACACATTACACAGGTTAAAGTATAACTGAAGATTGGGGTCTTGGAGCTACGAGTAAGAATGCAGGTAGCCCCCCAGACCCTCGCCACGGGCGTCCAGGGGGAATGGAATGCTATATTAATGCAGCACTCTGTAGGTAGCAGGTACATTCTTATGATGGAAGTATTTCAAATTTTATGTTGGCACGGACTTCTGCGGCGATGGAAGAATGGATCATAAGAATTATTTGAGACTGAATCTAGCTTCTGCCCGCGAGTTTACTTGCTTTGCTTTAAGTTTAATACAAAAAAGAAACCGCTAGCTGTGTGTGATCCAATCCATTTCAGTATAAAAATTCATGTTCAGCGGTTTAGACATGAAAGCGCAGCAAACAAATAAAGAAACTCACTTTCATAATATTACCAGTTTATGTCAGCATTTTTTTTGCCTCCCCCGTCCCTACAATAGCCTAAAACTGTCACTATAGTTCCATCTATATCTGTACAAAAACTTATTAAAATTGGTTCAGCCGTTTTGATGTGAAAGTGTCAACAAATGTCAGAAATAATCAGTTCAAGTATATAAAAACACACCACATATTAGGTAATATCAAATCAAAATCAAATCACACATTTAAAAAAAGAACGATAACCGGACCACAACAACACACACACCCCTATCAACAACCAATTAAACCGATTGAATTCAAATAAAGCACATTTACGTTCGAATTTCGCAACCAATCCGAGTCGCCAATCAAAACGTTCGGACGAAAACAATTGGTTGGAATTACTAACCCAGGGCTGATAGCAGACAAATAAACGAAAATACTCGACTAAACGAAAATGTTTTTAGTCGCAATTCGGAATTGTTCGGTAATTTTTTTTTGTTTGTAAAACAAATTGCATTGTGTTCGGATGGATTTTTTATTACTTGTATTTTTTGGGTACTTTATTGTGTTGTCGCGGTCCTGGTTACAAATTGAGTGGCGATGTTTGTTTTAGAAATCCTTGAGAGTTTTTATTACGCGAGTGTTATTGCTATAAATATTCGTAATATAGAGATTATACTGCATCGGACGATAAATACTACACATCGAAAGAAAGAGAGATAATCGTAAAGTTTCGACTTGTGTTTACTTCATTTCATCTTGTGGTTTTACTGTCTTAGCAATTGTGCCTGGTTAGTCTATATTACCATGACAGGACTGAAGTTAAACAAAATGACCAACTTCAATTAAAAAAAACATGACACCCAATGTCAGCACTACACAAAACGTCAAATGTCACCAGTACACGTCTGAATAATAACAAAAACGCAACCTTAACACAATATTTTTAAAAGCACGGCATTGACAGCGTACTACGCAATTAGTGAGCTACAAACTTTGACTGCGGAACGTATCTTACCTTCAGCGTTAAGCGAGAAGCGATCTACATCTGCCCAACCTTTTTCCAACTATCTTTGTATGTATTGTAACCGCCTGCAGCTGAATATCGGTATTTTACATGGAGCGACTTCCATAACCCAGTTAGTACTGGGTGGGTGATACGATATCCCATGGCAGGACTGGCAGAATTTCAGGCCACTAACTGGGTACTTCTAACGTCTGTCAAATAATTACTGATGACAGTAGGGTGGTCCAAAGGTTTCTCGTGCTTACCGAGCGATGGAGGAAGTAAATTTGTTACCTTTTCATGCTTAAACCACTGAACCAATCATTGTGAAATTTTGTAAATGCATAGTCAGGTGTAGGGAAATAGACATAGGGGTTACCCTGCGATAAAAGTTATTTCATCCCAAGGATGGAACTTTCTTACGATAATAGATGGCGCTACGTGTCTTTCGAATTACGACTGAATTATATTATTACAAACAAAGTACAACACGAATTGATTGTCATATTCTAAATTAACGCAATCGTAGTCTTTTATACGTTTTTTGAACAAGTAAATCGCCGACAGCTATATTGAACTCGCTTACAGTCGGACATGTGCCTAACAAAGTGCCAATGTGGGCGTGTGTGTTATGTATGTCAGTGTATGATTGCACACGCGTCAGCGGAGGGTTGAGTGAACAATGCGTTGCCATTTTAGGGTTATGTGTCAAATGGGTCAAGGGTTTTGAATTGAGTGTGAGGTAGGTAGGCTGGGTAAGGTTACGCAATAATAGTCTTTTGTATTGGAGTGGAAAAGCAGATATTTCTATACGTGTTATAATAAAGAATGATAAAGCGTATTATATATTAAGGTTAACAAAAGATGACTGAATCTTAGCAAAGGGTATCATGATACCCATTTACTGGGTGGTTGAGGTCAGATAGACAGTCGCTCCATGTAAAATAGTGGATGTTCACTTGCATCTGGTTCAACTGGAAGCCGACCCCAATGTAGTTGGGAAAAGGCTAGGCAGATGATGAACAGAAGATGACTGAATACTTAATTACAGTAATTGTAATAAGAAATTTTAACGGATCATTTTGGTCTATATAACCGCGCGTCAAGTCACCAGTCGCATCGCTAGAAGAACTTGTGATAAAAACTAAATAAATTGTCATTTAGGTTGTCGATTTCGTCGACACGGCCAAATCAACTGAAAAATCAATCCGAGTAAATGCCCCATAATTATGATGGATATTTGTGATAGGAGAATGCAAGAAGAAAACGTGCTGAGACGACCCCAAGTAATATGGTGATAAGGGCAGTAAGATGATGATGAATTATGATGGACATTATCCTAGTTTTAAGCAACAGGGTAAGAGTTTTTTTTTGGTCCTTTTATCTTTTTTTCGCTTTTTTATCCTGGTATAACATTCACGTGAAATAAAATCTGAACACGCACGCAACACCACGGGCATAAGCTAGTTAAATTACATACAACCTATTCTTCAAACGATCCATCAGCAAAATCCACTTAAATTCGTTCTATAAGAATGACGTTACAAAGAAATATGAATCATATTTCACAGTCACAAAGCTTTATATTACTTTAACTATCCTCAAGAAGCTAGGTGGCCATCCGTCAAGCTCATAAGATTCAGAAAGGTACAATACGTGGGGGTCAAGCAGAACTGTCAAGCGAAACTGTCATGATTTATCGTCAGTCATATCTCAAGAAAAATTGGACGTCTAATTTTATTTTCATCGTTTTTTTATTTTATTTTTTTAAGTCGCTGCCCCACTCTATGAATTTCTCTCTGTATAATGGATGCGTTTACAAACATAGAAATTAACATGCACATTTTTTTTTATTTCATACAAATATTTGTTCCGTGCGGGGATCGAACCCGCGACACGCTACACAACAGTCGATCGCTCAGCCACTGCGCCAACCGTGTCGCCAAATATCGTGATGTATGAAGGATTAGGATTAGAAATACAATAATGATATTTTAATTGTGTGTGTATGTATGTTTGTTATTCAATTACACAAACGGCTGGACTAATTACGATGAAAGGAAGTTTTGCGTTATAATATTGACGTTTCTGTCTGTATGTATCATCGTAGCTCTTAAAGATCGACTTTGATGCAGTTATTTTTAAGTTTTAATACCTTTCTTTTTTAATTTTCTTAATTTAATTTTCGAGCTACGAGTTAAAGTTTTTACAAAACGACACCACGAAATTTAAAACTTATTTTAAAAAAGAAACTGGAAATCTCGTCATCGTTTCCACGGAAAGATAAAAGCCTATTTCCTGTGTGTCCATATAGAGCTGTTAGCCATTCATGAAATAAACGAAAGCAAATAACGTATTCCTTAACCTACAAATAAAATACACCTAGTAGTTTAAACCATTACTTATTTATTTAACAGAGGGTCTATCAGACGTCCACTTTAATTTACTAACATCTTATTGATCCCTACGGACCCTCAGACCCCACTTGATGTATTGAAGATCCGAGCAACAGTCTCTAAAGGTTATTAAGGGCGAATTTTCCAAATAAAAATTTATTAGATCAATGGCCGATGGGGCCGGAGTGGAGGCATACACGTTAGGGTTTGCATGATGGTTTTAACCTTGCATGCATAAATTTCAAGTAATTTTCAAGTTTCGACAGGCCTGTTGGTCTAGTGGTTAGTGACTCTGACTGCTATGCCGGAGGTCGTGGGTTCGATTCCCACCCAGGACAAATGTTTGTGTGATGAGCACGATCATTTGTTCTGTGTCTGGGTGCAATTTATCTATAATATGTATGTATTTAGAAATATATAAGTATGTTTATCAGTTGTCTAGTACCCATAACACAAGCTCTGCTTAGCTTGGGACTAGATGGCGTTGTGTGATAGTTGTGGAATATATTATATTATTGTAGTTTTACTGGTAAAGTTTTGTTAATCGATTTTACCCCAATTTAAAATATATTGAAAAAAAAAACCTTTGAAGTGCACTTTATAGTGTGTTTCATACAGAGTAAGAATAAACATTTAATGTACGTATCCTTACGGTCTCTGAATCTATCACACATGCGCGATAAGTCATAGAAAGAAAACGCATTTGATGTTCAATACAACTTAAAAACATTGTTAATCATTGTTTAAACAAAACAAAATAAAATAAATATTATTACAAACAAAAATAAGTAAAACAAAACTAAACAATTCACTCTTAAAACAAAATAAATCGTTGAAAGCTTAGAATCGTAGACGCGTGGGAAGGATGCTACGATCAATACGCTACGAGTGCTACGAGCCGACCTACGCGCTACGAGCGTAGCGGCGCTACGAAACAGCTGATATTTTTGAAGTAAACACGTGTAGATGTAAATAGTGACGTCACTTACGGCACTATAACACCGGTTTTGTTAAAAAGGATATGCAGAATTGTCCTTGTACATATAAATAGGTACTGTACTGAGTGAGTAGCGACACAACAGGTAGTTTTCGAAACGATTCCGAAGCCAATAAAAAAATTGGTAAAACTTGTATATAAACGGCAGTAATTACCATTTTATGGACAGTAAAGTTAACTGAAGTAATAGGGCGCTTGCGCGAATGTTCGTGTGTGTTTATTACTATTCAAGTTTTCACTTCTGCCGGGCCCCGTTGGTGACGCGTGAAACACGACGCGCCACCGACCCGGGCTTGGTCCTTGGTCGGACGGCGAACTTACCCATTACTCACCGTCCGCAAGCCCGCTCCGCCACTGTGCCCTCTGCTGTTCAGAGGGACACGCGTTGGAGCGTCCACCTGACAGGCTATTCGCATACGGGCAAAGAGACCCCTTAGGCACACAGAGCCTAAGGAAGAGTTTTTGCCCGCATCCCAGGGTGCACCGGCGGGGTGCTAAGACAGGAAACCTCCACGTGCGCCCGTGGACTGGAGTTCCCTCTCGGATACGTCCGGGGGGAAGACCAGTTTTTCGGGCCGGTGCACCCTGGGATACGGGCAAAACACTTCCTTAGGCACTGTGTGCCTGAGGGGTCTCTTTGCCCTTATGCGAATAGCCTGTCGGGTGGATGCTCCAACGCGTGTCCCTCTGAATAGCAGAGGGCACAGCGGCGGAGCGGGCTTGCGGACGGCGAGTAATGGGTAAGCCCGCCGTCCGACCAAGGACCAAGCCCAGGTCGGTGGCGCGTCGTGTTTCACGGGTCACCGACGGGGCCCCTTACGGGGCCAAATGCCTGCTGGGGTCGCGGATTTTTTATTAATCCAGGTTACCGCGGCCCCGGAACGTAAAGGGCATCCGAAGAAACACGGGTGGATTTTAGTCAGTAAGAGTCTGACAGTCCCTCCCGCCCCACCCAGGGCGGGAGGACTCATTTGATGATTTTGCCACCCTTAAAAAAAAAAAAAGGGTGCACCGGCCCGAAAAACTGGTCTTCCCCCCGGACGTATCCGAGAGGGAACTACAGTCCACGGGCGCACTTGGAGGTTTCTTGTCTTAGCACCCCTGGCCCAGTGGCTGAGCGATCATCAGCTGCGCAGTGTGTCGCTGGTTCGATCCCCGCACGGAACAAATATTTGTATGATCTACAAGTAGTTGTTCTGGGACTGTGTGTTTTTGTATGTGAGTTTATATCCCACGACACAGGAGAAATTCCTTATGTGGGGCAACGTTTAAAAAATACAATACTTTCATAGTTATTAATTCTTGTAACTGGGACTGTAGCTCCATCATTAAAATTGTTGTCTTTTGTACAGGCATTTTTGATAATACAAAAATGCCTGTACTCGGTATTTTAGAAATAAAAGCCTTGATTTGATTCAGAGACACTTTTTTGAACGATAGAACGCCTGTTGAAATATTTACACATGTTGATATGTGTTATTGCTAGATTAAAAATGACAGGCGCTCTTGATTATAAGCTTGAAAACCTAATTACAAATTAGATTCTTTTTTTTTTGCTTTGAAATAGAAAAAATAAATAAATGTTATCATTGAAATATTTTAAAATTGTGACGATAAATATTATCATAGCTGGTTAGCGCCATTGGCAAAAAAAAACATTATATCAGATCATAAAAAGTATGTCAATTGACTGATGTCTCTGCCATATTGTTTTTGTGTCTCATGAAGCCATTTTCGTAATAGCCTAAAAAATTCATACGATATTTTTTTTTTACGTTTGTCAAGATATATAATATGAAAAAGAAATGTGTTAGCTGTCGGCTCCAAGATTGAAAGATGCGGGTTTCCGAGACATATCAGGCGGAAAGTAAATTACTTTTGTTTTGTTTCTACGCGTTGGTGGGTTTTTTTACAACAAGTTATATAATGTAACCATTTTCTTATGATTAAAATAAACATATCTTCGTTTCACCGTCACTCAGTATTATGATTTGTTGGTTTTAATCTTCAAACATTAGGTATTGTAACATATAAAAATCTCGTGTCTCGGTGTTTGTGGTTGCATATCCGAAACGGATCGATCGATCATATTGTTTTTATTTTTTGTGTATTTCTTATTAATATAAATTATTTTAACTTATATTACTTTTTCATTTTACTTACATTACAATTATAATACTTAGGGAAAGTAAGAAATGTATTTTTGTATGTGTGTAATGATAAAACTCAAAAACCACTGGACCGATTTCAAACGATTTCGTGGGACTATTATTGAACAGTAAGTAGGTGAAGCCGCAGGAATAAGCTAGTCACCTATTTGAAAGACGCGACAGCGAGAACGAACTGTCTTTCAAACCACAAACAATCAAAGCTCAACACTTCAACAATGGTGAGACTAAAATGTCAAACAAAAAAAAAAGAGAGAAAATCATTCTCCTATAAGAAAATGTTCCAAGCAAGAAAGAGACAATGACATTTCGCCTGTCCCACTTGAAATTAACAAGTCGACTGGGCAAGGGCGTCGTGGCCAAAAATAACAATAGTTTCGGCACAGAATGATATAACAGTAGCTTTCAGCTAATCAGGCCGAAAGTTCCAAGAATATGTAGTACGAGTTTAACAAAAATGGAACAGGGAATATTGTAAACCGACATAACAATACGAAGTTTTATTTAAAACTAGAACCCACATCGGCTTCAGACGGATTCCATATGGAGATAGGCTGTTGGCATTCTACAAGGAACCATAGACGTAGGTCAAAATAATAATAATTCGTAAGTGAACATTTCAGAACATTGCACTCCACTGCTGGACATCATCATCATTTCCCTACCATATTGGGGTCGGCTTCCAACCAGATGAAGCTGAATATAAAAGATATCCTATGTGCAAATTCTGGTTAAAATCCATAAATTTTATCAAAATCTGTTAAGTCTTTTACAAAGACGAAAGATTGATCGCAGAACAATGAAAAATTTTATAACTCACAATTAAACAACTTTTATTCATGCGGTTTCACAAACCTGAGATTTGTTGTGGCCATTAAATAGTTTAAGAGGTGACAACACAAGGTTGGACAGAGGAATGAACAACACCTGTTGTTTAGACGTGTTGAATTTTTAATAGACTTTTTAGAAGACTTAGATAATTCTGTTTAAATTCAAATAAAATTTAACAAGAATGGAAAATACACAGTGAAACGGACGCGTCTTCAAATTTTTGAACGAAAATATTCATGTCATGTCATTTGGCGGTCAGGTGCTAAAATTCTAAGAACGTTTGTTTTGGCTCCTGTAGCGCCATGCATGCTGTAAGAAATTTTCATCTTGCAACAAAAATTCTGATGTTCACCGATGCACCCTGCATACTATCAGAAATTTTAATCGAGCAGCATCAGAATTTTTCTGACAGAAATCTCTTAAAAAGATCGTCAATTTACATTTTATATTGCATCGAATGATATGTTTAATTTTTAAATAATATATTTCTTGATTTAACAACTGGTCTTTAAACATCTACAAGTATTTTTCTTATCATCATGGACAATGCAACGACAAGAATAATTGAATAGTCAAACGAACTTACCTGTAAGTGAAGTTCGACTGTAATATTCTTGTCGTCGCATTGTCCGAAGATGATTAGTACCACCCAATCCAGGCTTTCTATGCTATTTAAAGAGGACCAAGGCTGTAAAACCAATAAATCGCCATGAAGTTAATGAAGTTAGTTTCAGAAGATGGCAAGTGTGGGGTTTTCGTTCGAAAATTTCATCTTTAAAATTATGTGTGACGTGTTCGACAAAAGCCGAGTCAAAGACAGACATCGGCGTGTTACAAAGTTCTTATCTGTATAGATTATATTTTATAACAGATTCTATACAATGATAAGGGCCAGACTACCAGGGCATAAGCATTATAAACAGGTGTAAACACAATTGGCAACAAATCGAAGAGAGAGATAAAACATATTATCGCGTTATCTGATTCTTTGTTAGAACTGATTAGATAAACACGGGTACAAAATCGATTACGATAGAAAAAAAAGAAGAAGTAAGGTAATAACGCCCAATGAATTAATTTATTTGTCTAGAATAGTTAGGTAGATAGAATATACGTTATTGTACATCAAAATTGTTACTTAACTGTTTTTAAATATTGCCAACTAGCGACCCGCCCCGGCTTCACACGGGCACTATCTCTATATTATGCATGTTTAATACATATAAACCTTCCTCTTGAATCACTATCATTAAAAAAAAACGACGGGTTGCACTCTGGGAGTGCCGGCAGAAGTGAAAACTTGAATAGTAATAAACACACACGAACATTCGCGCAAGCGCCCTGCGCCGTCTTACGAATTTTCGATCAGGTCACGTGTCCTGACGCGAGTTTAACATTTTTTACCCATTCCAAAAAAAGTGTACAATGCCACTAAAGAAGTTTTCACTTCAAAAACGCAACAAAATCCGTTGCGTAGTTTTAAAGATCTAGGCATACATAGGGATAGACAGACAGACAGCGGGAAGCGACTTTGCTTTATACTATGTAGTGATTTTATGGTTACCATTATGGCGCTCATATCGCTAATTAAATAGCGATCTTTCAGACTACCTCTAAATGGACTACGAATTTAAAATAAAACAATTGAAGTCATATTGGCTCGGGGGCCAATGACAGTTTTAGCAGACCAATTTACTGTCAAGCGATTATTAGTAGAATGCATCAGAGAGTTGTATCATCAAGAATCGGGGACGTCAGCATTTCAAACATTATGAAAAAATATGCATTCAGGGATTTCCTCCTGATGAAATCAAATAAATAATTTTTTCCAATTAAAATCGATTCCATCGGTCCGCCCACATTACACATTTTTAATTAATTCAGAAGCAAAACCCAGCGTTCATGCTGCCGTACCTTCCTTCTGTCCTTAACAGTGGCTGTCGATTCATACCACAAATTATCGACAGATTTTCAAAATTGTTTCTGCTGTGTGCTTCTGTGGCAGCGATTTCGTGAAATGTAACGGAAGAGGAACAGGATTTATCAAATCAAATAGCGCTATTTGATTTGACCAATAAGAGCGTGTGGTTTTCAGATGGCAGGGATTCTTATCATGGTCTGTCTTTGGATAATTGATTTCAAAGTGAAAATATTTTTGCTTAGTGAATAAGGTGATTAAATTTTATGTTACACATTATTTGCGATTACTGTTAGGCTCGTTTGTCTTTTTTTTTTTCATAAATGAGCAGTTACTGTGCTATCTGACCTGATAATTATAATCAATATCAGGTCAGATAGTACAGTGATACCGTTCTTGGCATTAGATTCGCTCAGTACCGTGTTATCCTTCATTTCACAATATCATGTTCAAACTTTACGTATGCGAAGGTACTGCGCCTGAACGAGCCGTCGAAATGACGGCTGAAATACTCCAGTTAAACTACGAATCTCAAACCGTGAACCTATTAAACAAAGAACACTTAACACCGGAGTATTTGGAGATAAATCCTGCGCACACGGTCCCTTTTTTAGAAGAAGATGGTTTTTACCTTGCCGACAGCCATGCAATCATCACGTATTTGGTCTCAAAATATGCTGACGAAGAACAATCGAAATTGTACCCTAAGGACTTAAAAACACGTGCGATAGTCAATCAGAGGATGTTTTTTGAAGCTACTGTCCTAAGTAAGGCGTATGTGACGCTAACATCTGATATTTTACTTCGGAGCCGGACGAAAGCGACTCCAGAACAAATTAAGGAAGTCAAAGCATCGTATGAAATTTTGGAAATGTATTTGAAGAAGTCCAAGTTTGTGGCGTGTGACCATATGACGGTAGCTGATATATTATGTGTTGCTAATGTCAATTTTACGGATTTCTGGGTGCCTGTGGATGATAATTATCCCAAAGTGAAACAGTGGCTGTTTACTTTACAGCAAGAAGATTGGTACAAAAGGGCTAGTCTCCGCGGATTGAAAGTGTATGAAAAGTATTACAATTCGCTAGAATATACTCGTAAATAAAAAGGATTGTTGCAAAAAAATAAAATGAATTTTAAGTATTTGATTTTAAATTCGTTTGTTATGTAATTATGGGTGAAAAAGTGTGTTCCGTGTATCAATGGTTCCCGAAATTTTTGAATGGACATCTACATCATGAAGTAAAAACTTTATACCCCTTTTTCCAAAAAATACGCTGACGAAGTAAAATGAAATTTGACACAGTTAAATTTGACATTTAGAAAGAGCAGAAAGTTATATTCCATCTTATTCTTATTTTTTTTGCCCACTCGTAGATAAACAAACAAGTATCCTTAGAAATGCTTCATGCCTTACTTTTCTATGGACGCTTTTAATGTCAAGTCTTTCATAGTCCTTATAATAATGTATTATCTTAACATCAAATATTTTATCTGAGCTTAGCAGTACGCTGTTACGTACTTTCACAGTTATAATTCGTTGTGACTGGGACTGTAGCTTCATCTTCTCATCTATGACAATTAAAAAAAAGTGTATTTAGTTGACTCTTCGCGTGACCAGAGGACTGACCTATTTCTTAGTCCAATAACAGCAGCATCACCACCCAACATGGCCATGCTGCCAGCGTTCTGCAATGTGACAGCAATGTGGACGTATTTCTGTTGCTTTTGTGAATGTATTTTCGTAAATATTTATATAATTGTTTTTAAATAATGTAACTATAAAAATCTCAAATAAAATGTTTGTAATTTGTGTATTTTAAATAAAGTCTTTTTGTTCTGATTTAGTATTTTTGTAGCATGTCCTTGTCCAAAAACCTTGTCCTTATCCATTTTTGTCACTGAATGTGCATAGTCATTGTAATAATAAGAAAAAAGATAAATACCTATAAACGCTACTGGTGGTATGATAAGATATATAAACCACTACAGGTATGAGAACGATTTAGTTCAAAGTTAACATTTCCTGAGATAACATGTCGTTCAAATTATACAAAATCGACGGCAGTGGGCCAGTGCGAGCTGTTCTCATGACGGCAGAAGCTCTCAAGATCAAGTTTGACACTCAAGATGTAGATCTATTTGGAGGTGACCACTTAAAACCTGAATATTTGGAGAAAAATCCAGCGCATACCGTCCCCATGATAGAAGAAGAAAATTTTGTGCTCGCTGACAGCCACGCAATCATCACGTATCTAGCTTCAAAATATGGTGGCGAAAAACTGTACCCTAGTGACTTGAGAATACGTGCGACAATCATTCAGAGATTATTTTTCGAAGCTACAACTATCCACAAGGCGTACAGTACACTGATCAGTGGAATTTTAAGTGAAAGTCAAACAGCACCTACTCCTCAACAAATTAAAGCGGTGATCGATGGTTATGAAGTTTTAGATAAATACTTGCAGAAAACAAAGTATGTAGCGTGCGATCATGTGACTTTAGCTGATATTGCCTGTGTAGCTAGCGTCACTACTGTAGGTTACTGGGTACCTATTGATGACAAGTTTAAGAATGTGAAGGCATGGTTGAAGAACTTGGAGAAAGAAGATTGGTACAAAAAGGGTAACTTACCTGGAATGGCCGCGTATGCAGCATATTTCGATACTAAGGTTAATAAAAGTGGTTAGTGTTAAGAAGTGTTTCTGAGTATTTTGTTTTACGTTCTTCATTTTTATTAATAGTTTTAATATGTTTATTATCTTAATAATAATAATTATAACCACCGGCATCTTGGACCCTGTTCCCGATGCTGGTAGGCCACTATTTTTTATGTTTTAATTTTTTTTTTGTAAAATAATTAAAAATCTAAAATAATATGTTGAAAAATGAATAAATGACTGGATAAAAATTATTATAACATCTGAACATTTATTTCGTCTTCTTTTGAAATAGAACAATTAAAATTTACCTCCTAAAGGGATACGTATTTAAATACTGCTATTCATCTTTGGTTAAAGACTTTCATTAGGCTATTGAAAAAGTTTTTCAAATCAAATCCATGTCTCAACAATGTTAAAATATTATTATGCACAATGTTTATTACATTGGTTGTGTATTGGTATTCTTTTAAATAAATACTATGAAGAAAAAAACTTGAGTCCTATGGATGAAGATGATTTGACAAAGGTTTCCATCTTCTATTAGCTCACTTGTTCGACATTAACTATGCCTATCGCAAGACATAGTAAAAACTATCGCATTGTGTTTTTCTCCCTAAATCGACATATCCCTAATAATTATGGCGATTTAGGGAAAACACTCAATTAGTCACATTTTTTTAATCAACATAATCTTTCCATGAAGGATCTGAAAGACTTTGCTTTCTACAAAGACTAATTGTAATGTATACAAATATTTCTTCCGTCCGGGAATCGCAACCGCAACACGCAGTGCTTGCTTAACCACTGCGTAAACTGAACCGCCATTTAGACATGATTACCGTAATCTGTTTAGGTTAAAAAAAATATTACTTTAGTGCTATCATTTTTTTACATCAGTGATAGATAAGAGCTTGACAAAGTTACTTCCCTGTTTATAATATTAGTATATAATATATAAACTAAGGTCAGCTTATCAACAGACATTTTGGATATCGATTAATAACTAAATATAACTGCCTTCACTTCACAACAAGTTGAACAGATAAGGTAGGTAACACAAAAAAAACATTACTGGACAATAATAATTTACCCCCATGCAAAGAAAATCCACTAATTGCGATAACAGCAGATAATGAAATGACTACACTATCATAGCAAGTGACTAAAGAAATAATATCTTCATGAAATCATCAAAAATATTATGCCTGACATAATGTTGTACTGTTCAGTTCAAATAATTCATGCCACAGTTTAGTAATAACCAAAAATGTTCTGGAAAACTTGCATTATATTAGGCAAGGTTCCATAATTATCTAAAACCTTATCACCAACTATGCACAGTCACAGTGACTTTGCATTATCAAAATCAAATATAAAACACTGGTGGCATTAGTTATTGTTCAGTTCAGTGCTATCTTTAACTGTGAAACTATCAAAATGCCGCTCAAACTGTACAAGTCTGATACAAGTGGGCCAGCTCGCGCCGTCATGATGACGTTAGAACTTCTCAAAATAAACTACGAAACTCAAAATGTGGACATGATGGGCGGAGAACACAGGACACCAGCATACTTGGATAAGAATCCGATGCACACCGTCCCTATGATAGAAGAAGGCGATTTTGTGCTCGCCGACAGTCATGCGATCATGATGTATCTAGCTTCAAAGTATGGGGGTGAACTATTCTACCCTTGTGACTTGAAGAAACGTGCGACAGTCGATCAGAGGTTGTTTTTCGAAGCTACAGTTCTCATGCCACCATACAGAGCGATAGTGTACGGTTTATTTCTTCATGGTCAAAAAGAAATCACTCCAGAACAAATCGAAGCAATGAATGCTTCTTATGAAATTTTGGACAGATACTTGCAGAAGACTAAGTTCGTGGCATGTGATCATTTGACGATAGCGGACATTTCATGTATTGCTTGTGTCAGTACTGCGAGTTTCTGGGTGCCAGTGGATGATAAGTTTACCAAAGTGAAAGCATGGATGAAATCGCTGGAGGAGGAAGAGTGGTACAAAAAGGGTAACCTGACTGGACTAACTAAATACATTGCATTCATGGAAACAAAATACGACAAAAACCGTTAATATTTAGTGTACCAGGTAGAATTATAAGTTAATTTTGTAATAAATATGTTATGGTAACATAATAAATTATTTTATTTTTTAACTTATTTATCTTTTTAGTATTTTAATATTAAAACTTGATAGAAGTTATTTATCAACACGTTTCGATATCATATTATTTTTATTATATTTAATTCTATATTACAAGATTGTTGGACGATGCCAGTGAGTTTAGGAATAGTGGGTTTAGATTGGTGTACTGTTTTTTTTAAATTATCTAATCAAAACCAGGATCAAAGCCATTATGAAGCTATAAGCTTTATAATGGCTGTCAGCCATGTTGTAACTTATAAGCCCGTGTTAAGTTAAAAACGCGAGAAAGCGATTGCGAGCTATCCTGTTACTACGTGTATTACGGTGTCGCAGTGTTTAAACGTATAATTAAGTAAATATTTTACAGAGTAATAAAACATGTCGTTTTTATTGTATATATGGTATTTAGTTTGCAGATAAAGGTCTTGTCTTAATGTGCTTGCGACAGAAACTTATAAATTTCGTTATATTGCTGTAAATTGGCTAGTGAATCCTGTAAATCAGCATTAAAGCGAGACTGTTTTACAATCGATAATTCATCTGTCTTATCATGAATCCGAGAGCAATCCTTGCCAGGGGTTTATACGACTTGTGTCATCAGCAAATGCAACATTGACAGGGATAAGAAAGAGAGTTGGACCTAGCATATTGCCTTGTTATACACTGAAAGTGGAACTTTCTTCATTAGTCATGATGGATTCAACTTTGAAAACTTGTTTATTATGTATTCACAAGCTATGAAACATTTTAAGGCAATGCCACGAAAACCATGTTTGCCGGCTTGTCTATTAAATTAGGAACAGAAATGGTGTCGAACGCTTTTGAAAGACCTATAAAACTTCAAATAATTTATATGCAGCGACTGCTTCTCTGAACTCCGCAAACCAGTATCTGGGTAATACGACACCTCTTGATAAGACTGGTTGACGTTTTAGCTTCTAACTAAAAGTAACGACTGTCAAAAATAAAGACCGTAAATGACAACCGAGAGCAATGGCTTTACTGTATTCCGAAGCCCAGAGGAAACTCAATATAACAGATGGTCATCCATCAACAGACAAACCTCGACAAGAGCGACTTAACCTTGAAGATATTTTGACCTTGCACACCTCGAATATCTGATATCTTCCTAGTCGCTACACTTGGCAGAGCGGTCGTGGTCTTTAAATCATGGGTGGTGACTCGCTTCACAATTCGTCGCCATTCCTCTCACATCGCTGCCTTCCAATGATAAATCAAAGTGCTGGACATACCAGATCAAGGCTGCATTCAATGGCCCCCTACACGAATACCTGATATGAGCGGTTTAAAATGGTTGTATTCGAACCGTACTTTAGTGAACGCTTCACCAACTAAATGCTAGTAGGTATACTAGAATTCTATGTAGTGAATACGATACTATTATACCTTTTATGGGTCAAGATCTTTTGAGAATGGATAAAATAACTTTATAATCATTATTAGAGGCACATTTTGTAATAACTATGATGATCCTCGTCTCAACGCGATGTTGAGTAAAGCGTCATAAAATTATAGTGATTAAAGCTAAATATTTAATTATAATTGATGATGCGTATAATGTGGTATTGTGTCACACGGAACTACAAGAATTTGCTAATATCAAGGAATTTATGTAACGGTACATGTTTCTATTTTTAATACTTCTTCTCATAATATTTATAACGTTCAATTATAAAACAATGAAACTCATAGTATTTTTATAAAGATAAAACATCAGAAATTACATTAGAACAGTTTTTCATTTAGCTAGGATGTTGAAGGTAGTTATTTTTATCTATATATATAAAAGGAGAACTGACTGACTGACATATCAACGTACAGCCGAAATTACTGGGGCTAGGAATGTGAAATTTTGCACACGGCTTCCTATTATAATGTAGGTGAGCACTAAGAAGGGGTTTTTGGAAATTTAACCTTTAAGGGGGTGAAAAGGAATTAGGAAAGTACGTAACCCACGCGGACGAAGTCGCGGGCAAAGTGCTAGTAAAACATAAACGAAAGATGGCATGGTTGACGCAGTGGTGGACTGATTAACTGCTGTGTCACCAATTCGATTGCCGTACGGAGCAAATATTTATATGACCAGCAAGTAACAGTTCCAGGTCTGGTATTGTGTGTGACAAAATTTATGTGTGTTAAATATTTGTAAGCGCACACACGACACTGGAGAAATTCCTAGTGTGACAACTTAATTTTTAAATGTCAAGAAATTTCACAGAGACTCTTTTTATTTCAAATCTTAGTGTGGGTGCTGTTGATATGTGAATAGAATTTATTGAACTGTAACTACCAATCAACAGCATACCATAACAATTAAAATGATTGCCATCAATATACTTCTACAACGATATTTTAAGTCAGTCCTGTGCTATTATTATACAGTCCTCTGCTCTATATTTAGTTGTCAATTGAACGATAGTTATTATATGACAATTGTCAATATATCTTGTTTATGGATCAGCAATAATAATAAAAAAGAAGCCGTTGTTTTATTTGTAGTGAAAATGTATGAATTTATTGTGTATAGTGTTTTAACATTTTCTTTTATTAGTTCGTCTACTATTTAAATCTGTTTTATAGTTAAAAAAGAAAAATCTATGACAATTAACCCATACAAAAACGTTGTAATTTATAAATTTAATAAAGTTGGTAGTGGTCGTTTACGTATTTACTGGACGCCTGCGTGCCGGAAGGTAATATGAACCTGATCTTTTTTATCTTTTTATTACTTATGGTTGTGATCATGTTTTTTTGATGTGCGTACGTGTCCATAAACTCACAACTTTTTGTCATGGCAGAAAGTATAGAACTCCACTTGACATGATCTTCCGGTTGCGAGTACTACACACCCGACCATTCTGAAGCGCCTCACCAAAAAAGTCAGTGTACCTAAGTCTTCATAAGACGTCGCCTCCAGCATTTATAACAACAAAATCGAACAGTATTACAAAAATAACTAACAAAAGTTTTTACAAACACATCCAAATAGACCCATAAATCACCCTAGAAGTTGGCGTACACGGTCAATTAAAAAGTTGCGCTACTGTTGACGAACTAAAACCTGTCGGTGTTGACTCGAACAAGGCAAAACATGGTAAAACATGTTCGTGCCCCAGTTCAAAGACACCTGATCACACAAAATCGCGTGACTTTGTACCTTAAGATATCAGCGAGCCTGTGTATGGTGCAAGTCATGATAGAGTAGCATGATTAAAAGGTCTCTCGCCGTCTGGTCGACACCTCGTTTAACAGAGGGCTATATCTTTCTTTGACCAAAGAATTAGTATTACCATTGAACGTGTCAATGCTGCCAGTCTTCTGGGCAAGTTCCCGCACAACTAATACGCGAAATAAAATTTTGATGCCTAACTGTCACATTGTTCTAGTTTTATATTTGTATTTTATTTAGTCTCTTTTATTATATTTCGTTTGTAATAACTTGAGTTGTGTAAAAAGTTGCCTATCATTTAGAATAGAGCAATTATTCGAAACTCCATCAATTGAGAATGATTGCTCTTTGTTTTTAAATAACTTTTATGTGTTGAGTTTTACATAAATTCACGCCTCTATACGCCATCTATTACGATCCTTACATACTCCTTTCGCCTCATCCACATGTATTCATACATCTGGTTATACAACCTCGCCGGTTCAGTGTGCTACGCAATGCAATTGACCTTCTGATTAACATCATCACAATTATCTGTTTACTTTTAAACAATAGTAAAAGTCAAAGTTATCTTGGATACGACCCAAATTACATTGAAATTATCGCCGACTGTTTTTAAATTGGGCCACAGACAATGAAGCCCGTGATGCTCGCTCATTAAATACAGAAAGAGGCAATTCCGACATCCGATGCGCGCAATTTCGGATGCCTAAGTAATTCAGGACCACCTAATTATCTATACTATGCTTTAACTGTTACTAATTTGTAAGTCACTTTGATTTTTGTCTTACGAATTTTTCTCAAACAAAGTACATTACATCTAGCTTGTAATATCCGAAGGTTTAGGCAAAGGTTTAGGTACCTCCTATTACACAATTTTATCCCAGTTATTTTTAAGTTCCTTGTAAAAGAATGCGAGCACAAATTTTCACATATTTATGACGAAATGTACGTTAATTTGATAGATAAATAAAATTAGTTCCTCGATCGTTAAAATGTAGATAGATTTTCCATTTTTCATACGTTTATGTTGTACACATTTTAAGTGCGAAGTACGGTTATAAAATTCTTTGCTACCGCGCTACTCAGAAAAAAAGTTTATGAGTTTTGCCAATCTCTGTTTCAACCATGTTTCACTAATTGAATAACAAAAATCCATCCACCCAAACTTTCGCATTTATTAATTAGTTTTAAACGCTATAACGCATGCGACACTCGTCATAAAGATGATTTTTGAGGAAAGAACGTTACCGAAAAACATTCAAACGAGAATAATAGAGGATTTCAGCTTGTAAGTGTGAGTTGCGATGGCCTACTTGGTAAGGCGTCTGGAGTACTTATTCAGAAGACGTGGGTTCAAATCCCACCTGCAACTGAATTTTTCTTTCTTTAAAAAGCATTATTCGCAATTATAATAAATTTCGTCGTTACTTCGAGAATTATCGACAGTTTAGGGTAAGATCACAGTTATTTCGTACCATGTGGGTTTTTTGCTACTTTATATATATTATTCATTTTAAATAATGAATTTTTTTGTTACTTTATTAAGTTTATTAACATAATTTAGGTACAAAATGCCTGTAAAAAACTTAGTCTAAGTTATGCGCAGCAAGCGTTGTTGAAATGTATAATGTGCTCACAAAATATTTAAATTAATAACGAAGAGACATTATTTAGATTCTACAGATGTTTTAAATATCTGTGTATATTTTGTAAAAAAAACTGTTTTGCGAATTAAGTAGGCATAAGTTACCTAAAACAATATGTTTATCTTTTAGTAGTAGTAAACACCTAGACTTGGTGTTTACTAAAGGTGACAACGTAGAAACGAGTCGACAACGAAAGAATTGGCCAAATGTAGAAAGATTTCTATGGTCTTCAGCATAGCGATGTTTAAAATATAGAAATGACATGTTTTTGTTCTTCAGACGTCTTCAGGTCGTGCTTTTGCCATACTCGGCCAAATAAAATCGAATTTAAAACAAAATGTCCGGCCGACTGTACTTATTATCCGCCTTGTATTTAATTAATCGTCTGTACAATGCTCTAATTAACGTCCTACAATGACTTTAAAATCAGTAGCCGAACAAAAAATATACAAGACGCATATATTTGCGATTAAGCGACAAAAAAGTCGCTCGTATGCTCGCGACGCAGCGTTTAATTGCCGAAGACTTACGACTTACTTTACAAGCAAACAATCGTGCTTTGATTTCAATTTATCGTTTCTCGTAATCGCGTATTGAGACAAAGCACAAAGCGACGTGGGTAGTCTTAAAAATGCGCGCTTTTTTAACAATATATTGACGTCTTGCAATTACCCGCGATTTCGTCCGCAACGTAGTTGGAAATTATTCTCTCTTTTCTTCAAGCTTTTTTTTTCTAAATAAATGTTGCCATACACTAGGAATGTCTCCTGTGTCGTGGGTGCGTTTACAAACATAGAATCTCACATGCACAAACACTCAGACCCAGTACAACTATTTGCAGATCATGCAAATATTTGTTCCATGCGGGGATTGAACCCGCGACACGCTGCGCAGCAATCGATCACTCAGCCACTGGGTCAATCGTGTCGAAAACTACTCATTCAATACTTAGTGTTATTAGGTCTCTTCCAAATCTCTTTCATTTTACAATTCAATTTCTCTTCCATGACCGGGTCGACGACGCGTCGTGTTCCAAGAGCGTCTCAATTAACTGCTAACAATCTGATGGGCCTCGTTAGATTGCCCTTAGGGGGCCAAAACCTTCTGGGGTCGCGGGACTTTATCATCACGTAACTGGGACTAAGCAACGTAAAGGGCTATTGAAGGACACCGTGGATTTTATTTAGTACAAGTCTGACAGTCCCTCCTACCCTGCCCAGGGTGGGAGGACTCATTTGATGATTTTACCATGAGAAAAAAGGGGTTCCGAGGTCACATTTGATGATTTTACCATGATAAAAGAGTCGCTTTCATTTTTGGCGCTCCGTAGTGATTTAGTTTCTTCCGGTCACTTTACAAGATCATCTGTCCACCTAGTCAGTTGTCTTCCCACATACATCTTTCCCACCAGTGGTCTTCACTCCAACGTTTTCCTACCCCATCTTCCATCCATTCTACAAATGTATGTGCTTGTGCATGATGTATTTTTTGTTTTGATGGGACATTGAGGTAGGGTGATGTGCAGGCGGCTGTACTTTCACATTTTAAACATCGAATGATGTTTTATTTTTATAAATATATTTGGCCAGCATTTAATTGAAATGTTGCAGTGGGCGGCTTTGTGATCGTTTTTTTTTGTTTAAATACAGTGTATCATACTCATTATGTTGTCAAGTTCAAAAAAAAAACATTAAATCGCACATAGTTACAGATATTGTTGTAACAAAGTATGTGGGATGCATTTTAATTGTGTAAACATAAGTTGAATGTTTTCAGTAAATACGAGTATAAATAAACATTTTCATCATGAATTAATTATTGTACAATGCGATTGTGCAAATATATACAAAATAAAGTAATACTATCGGGAATATCTAAAGAGTTCACCGCAGTACTACATACCTAGAACAAAAAGGGCAACTAAAGGAGAATTAGGCACAGGTGTACCTTAACTGTATATCGTGTCTTCTTTGCACTAAATACATCTTTTATTATTTATCTGATCTATATACCTAGTAACCTAATATACCACTTTACGCTAGTTATGTTATTAATAGGAAGCGTGCCTATTTCCATCATCCCGGCACAAATCCAGAATCCGTGACTGCTACTGGGAAATTCCTAATGGAAAACCCCAATTACTGAACTCATCATTATCTGCCTAGCCTTTTCCCGACTATATTGGGGTCGGCTTCCAGTCTAACCAGATGCAGCTGAATATCAGTATTTTACATGGAGCGACTGCCTATCGGACCTCCACAACCCAGTAACTGGATAATCAATACCACACGATAAGACTGGTTGTCAGACTTATGAGCTTCTGACTTACAGTAACGACTGTCAAAGATCTTCAAATGACAGTCGGGACCAAAGGCTTTATGTACTTTCCGAGGCACGGAGGAAACCCGCTATGACAGCTGATGGTCACGCATCCATAGACCAACTTCGGCAAGCGCGGCTTGACCCGGAAGATCGACCTTCGCGGCTGTAATTATTTAGCCACGACCTCCCCAATAACCGAACTACTGCCACTAAAAAGTTGCATTAGTACAGTCAATCGCGGTCGCGGGACTTACGAATTACCGTGACCCCGGTACGTAAAGGGCTAGTGAAGGACACCGTGGATTTTAGTCAGTACGAGTCTGACAGTCCCTCCCGCCCTGCCCTGGGTGGGAGGACTCATTTGATGATTTTACCACGATAAAAAAAAAGTACGGTCAATCGCACTTAAAACCGAAGTTTTGCTACTTAACCAACAACACTAAGTCCTACCTGGGAATATATCCCACAATCCCTTTAATTTATTTTTAATTAGCTATTTATAAAGCTTCAACAAAAACTACACTCGCGAGCAAAAGTACGGAAACACTTACATGGAATTGATCCGGGATAGCTCGTTCAATAATGACGTGTTTTAAATGAATTTCTTAGCAATTTAAAGTTAACAGTTAAACCTTTAAAATGGTGCTATTTTTAACTTTTTTCTTTTTTTTAATTATTCGTTACATTTTTAAATATTTTTACAGAGAAGCAATAAAAAAAAACATTTAAAAATATAAAAAATAGCAGTCCACCAGCATCGGGAACAGGGTCCGGGCTGCCGGTGGTCAGGGCTCCTGAGAGAGGAACCTCCTAACAATACGCGCCGTGTCCAGAAGTATTGCCTTCTGAATCAGGTGCCTGATCCAGCTACCAAGCGAGAGCCTCCTCAGATGTTGTTCGAGGCTCTTGGCAATTAAGCCACTGGCAGACACGACTATCGGCACAATGACTGCCGTGTTCTCGTCCCACATGTCAACAACCTTGCGAGCCAGATCAAGATATTTGTATTATTATCTCTTTGTATACTTTTATGTGTTTCGGCTTTATTGCCCGATTTGCAGAATAGCACGAGCCAAAGCCAAGTTCTACCCCAAGAAATTAGTGTCATGATGAGCTGATAATGAGACTGAATTTTGGGATGATGGGTTTCTGTACGTTTCAGACTGTGTACGTGTGGTGACTGGAGGTTGTGTGTGTGAGCTGGTGACCACAGAGTTATTCTCACTTTGTAAAAAAATTCTGACAATCCTGTAAGTATTTCGGATTGCGGCTTTCTGAAGACTTTGGTATGTGTATGGTGGTAAATCAAGTGTTCTTAAAGATTGATGGAGCTGTTCAAGAATAATACCTGTTGTTGATAATACAATAGGGACAATCGTGACATTATTACTCCTTTATTCATTTCCTTTACTTATTAAATACATTTTTAAATATTTTTACAAAGACAAAAAAAAAAACATTTAAAAATATAAATAATAGTGTCCCACCGGTATCGGGAACAGGGTCCAAACTACCGGCGGTCAGGGCTCCAGAGAAAGGAACTTCCTAACAATGCGCGCCGTGTCCAAAAGAACTGCTTTCTGAATCAGGCCCTTGATCCAGCTGCCTAACGAGAGCCTCCTTAGATGTTGGTCGAGGCTCTTGGCAATTAAGTCATGGGCCGACACGACTATCGGCACAATAATCGCTGAATCCACATCCCACATATCGACAACCTCGTGAGCCAAATCAAGATACTTGAGTTGCTTATCTTTCTCAGCTTTCACGAGGTTCCCGTGAAATTATTATCATTAACTAGTTATTAAGTACTCAAGATCGCGCGGAATCGGAGTGTTTCTATACTTTTGCTCGCGACTGTAGTCTCAACTAAGATTGTTCGTAAACGTGCAGTTTACGATGTGCCAAGGTCTCATTATTGTGATATTTACTACACATTGCAGTTGCATGAAATACGAGCTGCAAACATCTGCCAATTGAAATAGAATTTCTATTAACTACATAAAGTACCTAGGACATGGGTACTTAAAGATCTTTTAAATGGAATAGAAAAACATTTATTTAATTTATAGTAAATAGCTGTGGTCGCGGGATTTACGAATTACCGTGACCCCGGAATGTAAAGGGCTATTGAAGGATATCGTGGATTTTGGTCAGTACGAGTCGAGGAGTCAGTAGAGCGGGAGGGACTGTATCCCTCCCGCTCTGCCCTGGGTGGGAGGACTCATTTGATGATTTTATAACGATAAAAAAAATGGAAGCAATCCTGAAATCACTTTAAAAAATCAGCTGCCCTATAACATTTACGCATATGTGAATTGTTAAAATGTATGGAACAGTTATTTATTTAAGAAATAGATATTTGCGTATTATTAGATGAAGCGGGCAGCGAGTAATGGGCGACTCGCTGTCCGACCATGGACCATGCCCGGGTCGACGGCGCGTTGTGTTCCACGCGCGCCTCAAAGAGTGTCAGCATAGTGACGGGGCCTGTAGAGGGCTAAAGCCTGCCGGGGTCGCGGGACCAAGGGATTACCGTTACCCCGGTACGTAAAGGGCTAGTGAAGGACACCGTGGATTTTAGACAGTACAAGTCTGTCAGTCCCTCCCGCCCTGCCCTGGGTGGGAGGACTCATTTGATGATTTTACCACGATAAAAAAAATATATTAGATGAAACTTTGGTGCATTATTTTTTGTAGATCGGCAAAGGTTTCAGCCCCAAAAATAAAACAATCTACATAATAATAACCTATTTAGAATTTCTTGCCTAATCTTCTCCATAGAGATCTACTCCTTGGAATGGGCATCTACAGTACTTTCACAGTTATTATGTCTCGTGTCTGGGACTGTAGCACAACCATTTTTTTGCCTTTTCACAATTCAAAAGTGCCTTTAACTGGCCTACTTGAAATAAATGCTTGATTTCTGATTATATATAATTCTTTTTTCATTTTTAATCTTCACTCCAATATTTCAATCAGTTTGTACTACGATCCTACACATCCCAGTTATTCCCAGCTTTTCAATTTAGTCTAGCCATCCGGACTCTGGCAGAAACAGAGGCATCTGACGCTCTCCGACGAAGTGTATGCCAATCGCATTCCAAACGCGATTCAAAGTCTTGAGTGAATGATTTATTGGCACCAGTACTGTAGTAAAGGGTTCTTTCTCTTCTGTCATTGGAATGAGTCATTGCTGTCTAGACGTTTCGAAGTTTAATATAACTGATTGGGATTGACATCGACACTTCAGCGTCTGGGCTATCTGTTTTTTGTAAAATGGCTATTAACACGTAATTTTATTTTGGTGTAGCTGTAGTATTCCACTAAATAATTACATTTAAATTGGAAACGATAGGGTCGGTCTTAAAAAAAAACATTTTTAAAATTCTAAACACTTTTCAACAGTTTTCGAATTCAAATTTTACAGCAATCACCTATTTTTACTCAAAAGTACCTATAGTGATCCCAGAAATATTTATAAAGAAACAATACAACGAAAAACGACGGCACGTTTTGCGCAGTGGCTGAGCAATTGGACTCCTGCGCTATGTGTCGCGGGTTCGATTCCCGTACGGAACAAATATTTGTATGATCTACAAGTAGTTGTTCCGGGTCTGAGTGTTTGTGTGTGTGAGTTTCTGTTTGTACACGCACCCACGGTACAGGAGAAATTCATAGTGCAGGGCAACGTCATTAAAAAAAAACGACGGGTTGCACTCTGCGAGTGCCGGCAGAAGTGAAAACTTGAATAGTAATAAACACACATGAACATTCGCGCAAGCGCCCTGCGCCGTCTTACGAATTTTTGATCAGGTCACGTGTCCTGACGCGAGTTTAAAATTTTTTACCCATTCCAAAAAAGTGCACAACGCCGCTAAAGAAGTTTTCACTTCAAAAAATGACACAATTGCAACTTGTCGAAGTCCTCTAGTATTCGTACCAATTCTAAGAGGAGATCCAGTCAGAGAGGTAAAATACTAATAAATGTCCAATAGGAACTGCACAATTTGATTCCACCTGCCCCTTTCTATCACCAGACTTCAAGGCGTACGACAATGAGCCTTTGGTGCATGGTGAACATCCCACGTTTAAGCACACGTCACACACTCACAGTTAAGGAGCAGAATTCCTTGCCGAAGTCTGTATCTCTGATAGCTGCAACCCTGGGGTCTAGTCAATAGTGAACAGGTTACATTTAAGCAAGCACGCTTCACCGTTGACTTCATCATCGCTTACCATCAGGCGAAAGAGTGGTCAAATGAGATCCTATCGCTAAATTTTAAATATAAGAAGTTTGTCTGACCTATTAGTTTGGAGTCCTGCCAGCATACCTGATCGATTTTATTTAGGAAGTACCATTAAACGAGCTGTTAATACGATTGCCAAGTCACTTATTAACGGTTTTCTGGTATTAAAACTACTGTAGTAAACCACAACGGGACAGTTATGCGAAAAATGGTCTTCCAAAAGAGTAGCAGGTATATGTGTTTTAAGAACAGAAAAGTAGAAACTGGGATAGACGTGCAAACACGACTACTATAACATATATAAATGCGAAAGTTTGTCGGTATGGATGGATGTTTTATTGTACGCGCATATAGAACTTTTTTTTCTGAGTGCGATGATCCTCACGTATACCCTCCGACTGGGGCGAGCGGAGGGTTATGTCGGACTCAAACCGACTAAAAAGCCACTATTCCTTCAAGTAAAACCTGGATTTGCAAATATAATACTTTTCATCCCGCTATGAGGGTATGACGATCCTGAAGAGTAATTACCGGACTTCTGACGGGTAACGCCGTGAGTATAAATTTGTATTATATAGATTAGTAAGTTAAGACTAGGATACTTATGTCGAAGATCTGGAACCAACAGCAACTTTTCTTAAGAGGATCTGCATTTACCTGAGGACAAAACAAAAAGATATTATTATAATTGCATAAATCAATATCATTCCATTTAATTTCAAAATTGCACGAGTGCGCAAATTAACGTCGAAGATTCACACGACGACATTATTTCTTTTGCAGAATGATAAGTTACAACTTTAGTGCAATATTTAAAGTGCCGTTTCATTACATGTTCCTCTTCACTCACGAAAATCGAATAAAATCTCCAAACACAGTATTTGAGCCTATCTATCTACTTAACCAATCCTTACTTACGAAACTTATTAATATCAAAAATGCAAAAGTTTGGATGAATTGATGGTTGTCTGTCGTCAGAACGGTTGAATGGATTTTGTTGATTATAAACATTTGGTACATGTCTAGACTACACCTATAACACTTATTCTGCAGCTACTATAATACCCTGTGTCAATTTAATGAAGTCAATGTGGGCGAAGCCGCTGACAACAGCAAGTATAAAATGTTTACTACTTCATCCTGTCAGGTCAAAGTCGCCATAACTTTTGATGTGCAGTAGTTAACTGCAGTGGCGTAGCCAGGCGGGGGCGAAGGGTACCATAGGCCCCGGCCTCGCACCTGAGGGTGATGACCAGTTAGTAAAGCAGTGCGACTTAACTTGTACTAAGAAATTAACAAGACATATAATTAATTATACTTCTGGTGTCCGATGAGTTGGAACTGCATGAACCTAAGAGGGCCTCTCAATGCTAATGTCACCGACGATCACGTTTAGCTCAAGCGCCTCCACTGCCCCATAATGCAAAATAACTTGGGATCGTTTTATTTGTTACTGGGAACTGAAAGAGTCCAAGAGGCCTCGCAAAGCTAATGTCGCTGTCACATCACAATCACATTTGGTATAGATGGTGATGGTATAGACTACAAAAAGGGGGCCTTGCGCGAGCAGGTTATATTATAAATAATAAATAATAATAAATAAATATTCCACAACTATCACACAGCGCCATCTAGTCCCAAGCTAAGCAGAGCTTGTGTTATGGGTACTAGACAACTGATAAACATACTTACATATTTCTAAATACATACATATTATAGATAAATTACATCCAGACACAGAACAAATGATCGTGCTCATCACACAAACATTAGTCCTGGGTGGAAATCGAACCCACGACCTCCGGCATAGCAGTCAGGGTCACTAACCACTAGACCAACAGGCCTGTCAAATCATTCTTCGTCCTGAAAAGAAAGGGCCACGCAATGTGTTTGGCCCCCTCCTAGATTCGGTCTCGCGTCGCCACTGGTGAAATGCCACTTAATTTTCTAAATGCTACTTCTAAACGGTTGCCAATAATTAAATTCCTAGACATGAGGTAGTGTTAAAATTAACTAAAGATAATTTAATTGCTAATTACACGCTAAATTCCTCATTGGCAGTTACGTTTTATTTATTAAGTATCGTTGGCGTAGTGGTTGGCTTATGCGCTAAGAGTCATGGGCTCGATTCTTGAATGGAACAAATATTTGGATGGTCTACAGGTAGCTGTTCCGGGTCTGGGTGCTTGTGTACGTGTATATTGAAATGTTTCTGAACGCACGACACAGGTGTAAGACATTTTTTTTAACACGACTCCTGAACAAGGATTTATGAAAAAAAAAACACTACAAGCTATTTCATCCAAAATTATATTTCGAATGGAGAGGTTGAATATTTTGATGAATGCAGAACTTATGAAATAAATTTTATCACATTGGGATTCTAAAGTTTTTCATTTTTATTCTTTTAAGGGGTTTTTTTGAGGGATACGCCAACCCCATTAATGTAATATGCCACTTCCCAGAATCAATAAATTGTAAAACTTGTTAGTCCGTCAGATAGAGTATTAAAAATAATTAACAGTTTTTTAATCTGAAAGTTTAGACAAAGATAAAACATGGCAAAATACGGGTGAATTTCATTTTTATACTGACATACTAATAATTAAGTTTCTTCAGTACGCAGCCTTTCTAGAGTAACTTTAAAAGTTAAAAATAAATCAGGTAGCATTTATGCGTTCCGACAACAACTTACTTTAATAGGCTATTTATCTCTGTTATAAGATATATCCGCTCTGGGAATATCATCTCTTTTTAATTATTTAAAGTCTTTGCTGCAGATGGTGCCTAGTTGACACTTAATAATGTTTTATTGTAGGTTATTTTTTACAGTTTAAACCAGTCTACCTGTTATTTTTCTGAATTCTACTCAAACGCCAAAAGGGGCTTTTGCCTCCAACCTCAAATATCTTTCATATTTCCCAAGGAAACGTCAAAATTTGACATAATTGCTGTTCTGTCAGAATAGACATCTGACAGTGACATTTTGGGTGACGTTTGAGTGGAATTCCTTGTATTTAAGATATATCACATTGAACGACGAACGAAACGTTGTGTGAAAACTTGCAGAGATACGCAACATTATTTTAATTGTTTTTTGAAGTGAAAACTTCTTTAGCGGCGTTGAGCACTTTTCTGTAATGGGTATAAAATCTTAAACTCGCGTCAGGACACGTGACCCTGACCGAAAAAGCGTAGGACGGCGCAGGGCGCTTGCGTGAATGTTCGTGTGACGTTGCTAGGTAACATTGTTTATAAAAGTTGTACGTCACATTGGAAAATTATTGAAATAAAAAGTCAACCATTTTTGCGAGTTTTACTAAAATCTGTTCACAAGATATTTCCAACAATTACTATTCAAGTTTTCACTTCTGCCGGCACTCCCAGAGTGCAACCCGTCGTTTTTTTTCTGACAGTAATGGGTTGGAAGACACATTTGATGATTTTACCACGATAAAAAAGTGTATGTTGTGACATTTAATATTTAAATATCGCTAATTTTTACCTAAGTATCATAAAAAACTGCAACTTGTGTTTATTAGTGCACGAATTGCCGTAATAAAATTATAATTAAGTTAATTTATTTTTTGTTTGAATTTAATAAAAGGTCATAGCATTAATTTGCAAATAAAATATCAAAATGTGACCTAAATATTTAAATTAAATAACCTGTTAGAAATGAAATGTTAGATCTAATTGTTTAATTTTGAAACTTGTTTTTTCACGTTTCAGATTACAATATTATGTTAAACATTTTTAGGTAGGTAGGTATATGTTTTATTTTATTTTTTAAATTATGAAGTTGATTAAAGGTAATGTTTATTTTTATTTTTAAATACCTGATGAATGCCTTACCCCACGCTAGGATTGTCTGCTGTATCGTGGGTGCGTTTACAAACATTTAAATTCACACATATATTTTTTATTTTTAACCTAGTATGAAAAAAAGAGGCTCTCGACATTCGTCAGTCGACATTTGACATGTATATTTTAGAAATACGCGATCAAAGAAAGAATTTAAATGCAGTCAATTAATAGTAACATGATTGTCACCACATAGTTCAGTCAATCATCGGCTCTCCGATTTAAAATAGATCTGTTTATCTAGGACACCGACAGAATGGCATGGCATACCATGGAGGTATGCCCTTTAGGTATTCTGGTCCAAATAATCAGGTGCATATAAACACGTAAGCAGGGCGAAAGACTTGCCAAGGAGTACTGTGTATCCCAGTTACCGGGTTGTGGAGGTCAGATAAGCAGTTGCTGGATATAAAATACTGGGATTTAGAGAAACAGGTTAGAATAAAAAAAAACGACGGGTTGCACTTTGGGAGTGCCGGCAGAAGTGAAAACTTGAATAGTAATAAACACACACGAACATTCGTGCAAGCGCCCTGCGCCGTCTTACGAATTTTCGATCAGGTCACGTGTCCTGACGTGAGTTTAACATTTTTTACCCATTCCAAAAAAGTGCACAACGCCGCTAAAGAAGTTTTCACTTCAAAAACATATATTTAGGACTTACTGAGACAAATTAAAGTCATGATGTTAGTATAAAATACAGGAACTGATCTGTTAAGGTAAAAGTGGTACAAACTTTTTTTTAAAAGTAATATTGTTCTATTTATTAAATGCCGTGAAAGGAATTTTAAAAATGTACAAAGGCAAATCGAGTCTGTTGAAAATACCTTGGCAGTTCAAACCCCTTTGAAACTGGAACGAAAAACGCAGTAGTGTTTTGTTTTTAGAGTTGTAAATATAAAAGCTTAATATTCAAGTTCTATACGCCGAGCTCGGTCCTATATGCTTGACCCGAAACCACAATGCATAACCACTCGTTGCTTATGAAAAACCGATTTTACATGCATACAGTTTTGTGTAGTAACAGCACAGAATTTTTAGTTGCCGGCCGCCAAACGAACGGAAAAAATGTATGCGAAATACGTTTTTTTCAACGTTTTGTTTGCCACCAAAAAGGGGTGTTAATTGCGTTGAAAATTTTATGGCGAAGCACGTAGTGTTATGCGTTTTAGTTTCCGCGTTGATCGGGCGTAGTATGCGCACGCAATGTATGGGAAAACTAACCTAAAAGTACGTAAAAGAAATCGTATTACGCTGAATTTTTCAAATCGTGATTTTGCGTTCAAGAATATGTAATATATTTCTGCCCTTGGATGAGATTTCAATTCAAGACCATTTTTAGAACATCATTTAGCACTTCGAATGTGACAGGCAGTTTTTTTTTTATTCTTTAGAAGACACATTTCTAAATAACGCACGCGAAACAGGTTTACCTAAAAACCAGTGCGAAAAAACCTGTTTTTCATTCCACGTTCAATGCGTAAATTGAAAGTGAAGTCTCATACTCAGAGAAAGGGTTAAAAAGAGGTGAAAATAAAATAAGTGCTGGAGCAATGTGTGGTCTTGACGCTTGTCCCCGACAAGGTTAAGTTGATGGGTTAAAAGGTGGGTTGTGGTCCAAAGGAGAGGCGGGAAGCGGTTTTGGGGAAATATAATACTTAGTTATTCATTTTCGTGTTGGTCACCCAGGTTTGCGGACAACGAGTAATAGGTCAAGGACCCCGGTGTGTACTTTCTAAGTCCGTCAACGAAAACACGGAACCGTATAAATATGTACGAACGTAACTAACGTAAAAATCAAATTACGGACGGATAATACCGCCACGACTGAAGGCATTTTGACGCGGCGCTAGTGTCTATGTCATTACATCATATTGCGTTTAAAAAATGTAGTACCACAAATTTTCGCAGGTCATGAGTGGTGGCACGGACCCTAAGGAGTCTAGACTTTGTCAACTCTATCTGACTCTATCTGTCAAATGGTAATTTCATTCATTCTTAGTACGGGCTCGTTGTCGAAATGTCTCACCACTGCTCTTAAAACGGTGAAGAAAAATATCGTGAGGCAACCGGTATGATCTATGTAGAATCAAACATTCGAAGACATGTGGCAGTAACCTCTACTGGGCTCGCGTGGAACATTCGCCCTCACAAAGAGGAGACCTGTGTCCCAGGCTAATAATTATGCTATGCTTATACCAGCTTCCGGGGTCACGGGACTCTGGAATTACCGTGACCCCGGCACGTAAAGGGCTACTGAAGGACACCGTGGATATTAGCCAGTCAAGTCTGACAGTCCCTCCCGCCTTGCCCTGGGTGGGAGGATTCATTTAATGATTTTACCACGATAAAAAAAAATGCTTATACCAGCTTAAAGTCCATATACAGCTACGTATAATTGTCTAAGTTTTGGTGCAACAACCTTTAGAAATATAACAGTCAAAGAAAATAGAGAATAATAAAGAATTTATTTACTATTGATCAAAGTTATTGTAACCAAGGCTCGTCTAGGGTTAACAAAAGTAATGAGCGATAATATCTTTAACTTCCCAGAACTTGTGCCATAACATAATTTTATGAGCTTCGAGTGTTAGTCCTTATAAGAGAAACAATGCAATATTAAACAAAAATCATTATTGTAAACTGTTGCGGTTCTGTCTGACACTGCCGGACAATAAGAGTGGGTTGTCACAAACAAAATAAACACTGTCAATATGACAGATAAAAATACCATACCTGTTCCGCTTGTTCCTGTTCCAAATAAGTCACAGTTCCAAAAACCTGTTACAAAATAACAGTCTGTTATTGGGAACAATGAACAGCTGTTACGAAGAAGACACACTGAGTTGTTCCCACTGGGTACTTTTCTGTCTCACTAAGGTGTTGAACGTATGCGAGACAAGGAAAGAGCTTGTGACGAGAGTAACAGGATGTCACAAAGTGTAACAGTGACATTTCGTATCTTATTGTTACAAAGGTAAAAATATAGTTAAGGCTACCGAGCCGTCAACCGTCAATTATCTGATGATACCTGTTTTTTTCACATGTTACAATACAACATTATTTTTAGTATATGCGAAACCTGAATATAGTTTGTTCAGAATCAGTAACTGATTCGATTCCAATAATTTTTACACCATGTTATTTTTTTTTTCAAAAATATTTTAATTAAATTTTATTACCAGGTAATTGCAATACAATCACCGTACGGTTAGGTACCTATTGCTAAGCTATTATCACGAGTGTATAACACAGGAGACGCGGTTTACGCGGGTGTACCGCGAAATGAGCATGTTTTTGAACGGACAACCAGGTAATATACATACTTATAACCTTGGGATTTTTTATGATACGGTTTTAAAATTTCGTACCTAGATTCTTTACACAAAAATACTAGACAGGTGTATTGGGTTACGCATAAACAAAAAATAATGTTGTATATACGCCTCACTCCAACTGGGCTGAGTGGCTTTTGGTCGTGACCACTACTATGGATAAATGGATATGCTACTACTAGATTATGGCAGTAGTTTTGCCCGAGTTTGGAAATTGTACCACGGAATTGTATTGCCGGGATGAAACGTCTCTGTGTTATACCAGACTATAATTTATCTATGTGCCACACTTAATTCAGATCTGTTCACCCATTCTAGTGTGAATGAGTTCTAAACATCCATACAAACATCCAAATGTTATTGAAACATCCATTGTTATTTCGTTTTATAAATTATCTCAGAGCCTCATCAAAATCATTTCAGTCTTTTTGACATGATTGAATAATAAATTAATAACGACAGGATTGGCGCAGTGGCTGAGCGATCGAATCGCACGCAGCGTGTCGCGGGTTCGCTTTTCAGACGGAACAAAGATTTGTATGATCTACAAGTAGTTGTTCAGGATCTGGATGTTCCTGTATGTGACTTTCTATGTTTGTAAACGCACCCACGACACGGGAGAAATTCCTAGAGGGAGACAACGTTTTAAAAAAAATCATTCTTTCATCCGCACAAAATTTCTATTTATAAAAGTACTGAGACAATGTAAAAAAAATAATTTAAAAAAGCACAAACTCGAAGTCAAAGAGTTACACTAGTACGATACTAATTGACAAAACAATTTAAAGAAACCAACAAATCAGTTTTACGTTTCTCAAGAAAAGGGTTATGACACATGTGCGGTACACAAAAACCGATATTTTATGGGCTTGGCCTCGGTTCCGATTGGGTTTTGTGTTCCTGTAACCGCTTTAGTGAATACGTTTCATTTTATTTTTATATATTTCGCAGTATGAGAAATAGAGATGGGAAATATTGTTTTCGGCGATAAGATTTGTTGGAAATAAACCAAAAATAATGGAAGACAATAAAGAAGGCCGTATAGAATGTGTCTATAAAAAACCTGAGTTGTAATAACTTTGCGAGGATTCGAAAGAGATGTCGTCATAACTTTTAAGTGCTTTTTCTGTAAGGAACTTTAAGCCCGGAAATCAACTACAGAAACACGTGCGATACGAAAACCACTCTTATTTCTACATCATAAAAGTGACATCTATGTCAAATTATTACTATTAAACGTCTTTTGTAGATAACAAAGATAGAACAACTTGTTTAACAATATTTTGGTAAACCCTGATGATACAGTGATAATGGTCCCACTGCTGGGGCACAGAACTCCACTCTGTGAGAGGGTGTGGGCCACCATGCACCATACAGTGCAGATTTTTTAGATAATTCTCCGACTTTCTAGGCCAACACTAAAAAAGCTCCTAAAAAACCAGTTTCATTTTTCAAGTACTTAACACTGCCCACAATCATTCATGCCGATACGTGCAAAAATCGACAAAAAAATCCCTAACAAAGGGAGAAGGGAGTAAAAAGTCAAAAAATGAAACGCCACGCGGACATTCGATACGAAAGCCGACGATAGCGGACCGCGGGCTCGGCCACAAAAAAAGTAAAAGACGAATTTTTCGGCTCGTAACGACTTTGGAAACCGAAAAAAGTCAACAATGTTAAACTGTGACGACGGCTCAGGAATTAAAATAAGATGGTTTGTGTATTGTGTTGCTGGCTTCTGCGAAGTTGTGACTGTCGTTGATTCAGATAGGCGAGTCGACGAATTTCGGGTGACGAATATACGGATCGAATTATCCGTCTTTCATTTCACTAATGGAAAGAAAATAAATAACGACTTATTTATCCATACTAATATTAAAAATCCGAAAGAATGGATGTTTGCATAGATGGGTGGATAATTGTTAGGTACTCAATCACGTCAAAACGTCTGAAAAAGATTTTTATAAAATTTCGACAGAGCTAGGTAAAAGTCTAGAATTACGCATATCCTATGTAAAATAAATACACGCGGGCGAAGCCGCTGACAAAACCGAGTAATGAATATTCCATAGTCCAAAGTGATCATTGCATTGTATTGATTCTACAAACTGTTTACAGGTAAAGCCTGTGCCCCACCAGCTTTTATGCGACAAAATCCAATAAAAACTTGAGGGACGATTCAGCAAATTACTCCATTGACCTACCTAAAAATTGGCCAAGTTTATGATCGTACTACCCTATACACACCTTCTTTTCCAACAAAATTCGTTCAAAGGTAGATATTTCACAAGATAGGTGCAATCTTTTGGCAGTTCTACCCCTCTTGGTCTTAATGACCCCTGACGCGTTTTACGGCTATTTGCTTCAGTTTCCAAGCTTACTTTGCTAGCGGAACTTTTATACTTACGATATGTTTTTAACCGTGGCTTCGTTCTCTTCGCGTTTGCTCTCTTTCCTCCATTTCTCCCCCTTCAACCTTAATGCAAAAAATAAGCCTATAAGCGTCACCAGAATCCGCTCTATCTCCGTACCAAAAAACATCAAAATCGGTTCTTTAATTTAGGTGTGAAAATTTAACGAACAAACAAACTTACTTTCGCATTTAAATATTAAAGTAGTTAGAATTTATCTTATTGGATTTTGTACCCAGCGCACGTCCATGAGTCAGTTTATATGACAAGCTAATATCAACTCTTCCAATTATTAAGATAAAGTTCAAAAAGGTTTAGAGATGTAAAGGTCATGTTTAAGTAATATGAAAATTATCTACAGATGTTAAACTATGAGGTATGTATACTTATTAATTGTAATTGATTTGTTTAGGCATAATGTCAAAAAATAATAGTGTTGGTGATGACAGCGATGCGGAGGAGTACTTTGACGCCTGAGTGTCTGTGCCTTTTTCTGTTTTTTCCTTTTTTTTTTTTTTTTTAATAATTTTATTTCAGTTTTAGTTTACATTTAGTATTTTGTTGTAAATATTTAGTTTTATTCTTAAATTTCTAGTTTTAGTTATGTAAATACTTTTTTATAAATAATATATTATAGACAAACTATTAATATATATTATTTAAATGTCGACGTGTGACGTAAACTTAGTTCCTCGTTGGTACATTAGAGACGCTTTTTCAAGTTTCTATATAATAAAGGCAGCTTAAATATTTCAAGTACGCTGTTAATAAAATACAGAAATCTTATGGAAAGTCCTCAGTTTTAACTTTTTTAGTTTTTTTTATAAAGGTATGTCTTAGAAACCTTTGAACATAAATGCCATTGGTTCATCTATATATATATATATATATAAAAGGAGAACTGACTGACTGACATATCAACGTACAGCCGAAACTACTAGGGCTAGGAATGTGAAATTTTGCACACGGCTTCCTATTATAATGTAGGGGAGCACTAAGAAGGGGTTTTTGGAAATTTAACCTTTAAGGGGGTGAAAAGGGGGAATTAGGAAAGTACGTAACCCACGCGGACGAAGTCGCGGGAAAAGTGCTAGTCTTACATATAAACAACACCTTGTATAATTTTAGTACATTAATATATATAAATATAGACAAAGTGGTTAAAAAGAAATTTGAAGAAATAAAGTAAAAATACTTCGATACGCTCAAACAATACTTCTGAAACAAGAATTCATCATGAAACTTTTCTTTGATAACAATATTTTCGAGTTTAGCTATCAAAGATGCTGCCAACTGATTTCCGTAACGAAAAAGGAATTGCGCTTTTTTCTTCATCGAATTATTTCATATTTCTACTAGCGACCGGCCCCGGCTTCGCACGGGTGGACATTTATTTTTTAAGCTCTCTGAAAAAAAAAAATTCCGGGATAAAATATAGCCTATACGGATTCGGAAGAATCCCTCTAAGTAACGGTAAAAGAATTTTTGAAATCGGTCCAGTAGTTTTTGAGCCTATTCAATACAAACATACAAAAATACAAAGGTTTCCTCTTTATAATATTAGTATAGATGAGTTCAATTTGTTTGAAGGTTCAATTTTGCATCCATATATATTACGATTGGTTGGAATGCTTGTAACTGCAATTGAGTTCATTTTGGCAGTTCATTTACAGTAATTGTATTATTGTACAGAAGATAGAAAAGTTTAAAAATTAATCTGTTCGCTAGTTTTTTTCTAAAAATATATCTTTTTTAATAAAATAAATTCCTTGATGGCAAAGTCTTTTAGCTAATTTCTGAGAAAAAAAAAACATAATTGTCTTTTAGAGAGTACGATACACTGTTAACAATAATATTATTTTTGAGCCTTTTGTTTATGCCTAAGCTATAAAAAATAATTATTTTTAATATGCAAAATTTTAGTTTAGCAAATCGGAAAAGCGCGAGCGGGCGATGGTTCTTACGCAAAATGGGAAAAAGTTATTCAAGTTCATGCCAATCTACAAAAATACAACTGTTTCACCAAAAAGTTAAAACCGGGTCAATAAACCTGTAACGTACTAAGTAACGCAAATTGTAATTTGATAATATTTTAACATCACAGGTACCAGGAAAACATAGCTAACAGAAGCATATCTCTATAAGGAGTGCAACTCTGTAGTTAATTTCATTGCACCTCAAACGCAACATCAAATACAATTACGTATCGATTTGCGAGCCAAGCGCAATCGAGACGACTCGGCAAAAACATCGATTCAACGAACGAGAATCGACTAATTGCAGTCGGACAAATTAATCGAATTATGACCGGTGCACGAATGACAGAACAAAGGCAGGTTTAGAGAGTCCTAGGTTTATATATATCGGTTAATTTTTTTATTATGGGTAGTAATTTTTTCTCTGACAGTTGACTTTTTCAACAGTAATGTTTGTTGTAACAATAAGTACTTTGCCAAAACTGTGTAGCGAACATAATTAAAATCTGGCAAAAACAAAAATTAAAAACAAGTCCAACAGAAACACTAACATTCTATCACTTAGCTTATGTTAAATTAAGTAGGCATTTATTTAAAACAAAACGGTTCTTCTGTTCCTAATTGTGTTTCCCGCGAAAACTTTGCGGCGGCCATCTTAGACGTGTATAAAAACATGGCGGGAGATTCTTTACTTTGTAATTGTAGGTTTAATTCGTAAAATAAAACGGAAATTCAACTTAGCAGTGGGTAATTCGCAACATTAGTAAATACAAGAATGTTAACATAATTCTCTTAAATGATTTCTTTTAATTTAGTCTGAAAACGTCGTCAAAACATCTGTATCTAGTACAAGAACTTAACACATGAAGCTAATTTCTGGAATAGATTTTCAATTTTGTCACAATAGCAAAATATTGATGTTCGATTGAGATTTGACAGATTGGGTAAATTTGCTGACGCACATTCAATGTTTTACATTTTTATCATAAAAAAGAAAGAAAGGGTTCCTTTGCATAAAAAAAAAACAAGTTAAAAAATACGGCTAAATTCCCGAAAACAAAGAGACAAAGACAGAAAAACCTGCTAAACTAATTGGGAGACAAACGAAAGTCCTGACCAAATTCCCGCCAAAACTACGAAGCGGCCATTTTGTCGCACAAAAACATGCTTGCCCTTCGTTTGGTTGACAAAAGTTAAAAGAAAAAAATAAAAGTAAAGGGTATTTCGGTTAACTTTTATCGGAGAGAGACTTTTTGCTATCCTCGTTTGCGTTGTCGTAAAATACATTTGACATTTTTCTCCTTTAAAAGTTAGTAAAAAAAAATGCACAGACAATATTTTTTACTAACTTTTAAAGGACAAAAATGTCGTTTATATTTTTAGAAATGTGCGTTTCGTTATCTATAATAAGGTAGTAAAGTTTGTTTGAACAAGTTAATCTATGGAACAACTTGTCAGATTTGAAAATGTCTTTTTGCATTTGATAGCCCAATTCTTAGACATTCTTCTTAAAAACTGTGTAGTAAAGAGGAACGGCGGGTGAAGGCAAGCTGGTCCATAAAAGTTCAAACTTTAAGTAGTTGTTTTAAAGTTTTAGGTACGAAATCGGACAAAAGCTATAATCAAATATTGATGTTTCTAGTTTTACATAGATAAAACATGATCTATCCCAGTCTAATCAAAACTGACCACGACAAGATCGGAAGCCGATTGATACGAGTAATCTTAACAAAGGGGAATCTCCGGACGAGCTAAATTGAATGATCAAAGGAACAAATTGCCCATCTCCCGTGCATGGAGCAAAATTGAATACATTTTACAAATTGCTCCGGGCGTAAGGTCCCAGCTCTAAGTGGTTCGTTTTTCGTTTCTTTTTAAGTAACGGGTGTTTTTCCACAGGTGTTTTAAGTTATGGAATTGTTATTCTATTTTTAAGCTGTTTTTTAAACTGTTGCATAGTTTTTATCGAGGGCTATGAGCGCGGTGACCGAATTAAGAAATTTCGTAACGAAAATAAACGTAACACTGTCACATCTGTCATGTCAATTAAGGTGTCTTGCCGTACTTGCTGAGATATGTCTGTGGATGCGTGCGAGTTTCCTCCGTGCCTCTAAAAAAAGCACTCTAGTCTACTCAAGTCACTGCTGTCATTTGTAGATTTCAGGTAGTCGTTCGTTCGTCGTATCAGTCAGAAGCGTATGTAATAACCAATTGTCTACATTTTGACCGCCACAGTCGTGTATAGACGACAAGCCAAAAAGTGCCCAGCACGCCACAGTCGCACTACAGGAAAGATTTTTAAACGTCAATATATGTAGCTTATTAAAATATATCTAGATTCACTACTGTTTTTTATGTACTTATGTATTTATTTTAGCTTCGCGCTGAGAGCACGTTCGTGTTTTTTGACATGGCGGTCAAAGGGTTAAAGACGTTTGAATACCAACAATAGCTCAATAGCTGAGGGGTCGTATTCGTAAGTGAAAGGTCGTGAGTTCAAACAACACCTTTTGCACTATTGACATGACACTACTCGTGTTAACGTGAAGCGTAGTTACACGATTATGGAGGAGCTAAAAGGAGAGTTATGATTTTATTAGGCGATTTGATGTATAAATAACATTAAAATTACCTATAATTGCTTTAAGCTTTCAATAAAGTTAAGCTTAATAAAGAATATGACGAGTAGTTGGGCTATGAAATTAAAAATTTAATCGGAGCGATATTTCACCAATTAAACTGAAGTCGATCATCACAAAAAGAGAGCTGTATTGGGCGTACCACACGCACAAGATTCGCCACAGTTCTGCCTGCGCAAGCTTCTCGCATGAAAAAACTATAACTGGCGCGTGATACAGTTTTGCCAACCACACGCACGGTGTTCCGTGCACAAACCGGCTTGCGCAAGCAAAACTGTGGTGAAGCTAGTGCTGTGGTAGGCCTATAATTAACAGCCAGCCAGTAAGTATCTCTTGAACGTGGTTTACGGGCAAAATTCACCTATAAAATGAAAAAGTAAAAAAAAAACATATCTTTAAGTTACCGTAATTACTGCTTCAGATATTGTAGCTAATGCTGATTGAATCACCATTTCACTTAAAAAGTCCTCTAAATTACCTATCTTACACAACCATTAAAATTAAATACCCAGATATAAAAATAAAAAAATCACCACACCTCAAAACGTTCCAATCAAAACTGACCAAAATTCAACCCTACAAATGCGTACCCCGAAACCTGACCCACAACTTTAACCCTGCAAAAGCGTCCCCCAAAAAGTTGAACATAAATCGAACGCACGGGCTATAAAATCCCACGTCTGGTACCATTATTGAAGGGTACTTACATTTCAATATGAAAGAGAACAGGAAATTGGTTTCCAAGCACACAACTCCCATGAATGCTTCCCGCGATTTGTGCCGATCAACCACGACAAACTTGCACATCACGAAAAAATCCCATTCAATATTGACATGTAACACAATAACAATAAAGGCGTGGCTGCGAGTAAAATTAGTTTTTGTTACGCAAAGTTAAGTTGGTGAGCCGTGCAGGATGGGTTAGGCCCACCTCAATGAGAAATAATGTCAAATTACTAATGTTTTATTGAAAAACCTATGAGGCATGTAATATAAGGAAATGCTTAGGGATGGGTCGACTCTGACTTTGGCCGACTTGCCGTCCAGCCGATTTATCGGCTGCAAAAACGCTATTCCAGCTATCGAAATGTCAGTGATGCCTCATGTACATATGTGGACGGTCACACCTGTTGTAAGGCATAGTTTTGAAGTGAAAACTTCTTTAGCGGCGTTGAGCACTTTTTCTGTAATGGGTATAAAATCTTAAACTCGCGTCAGGACACTCGCGTCAGGACACGTGACCCTGACCGAAAAAGCGTAGGACGGCGCAGGGCGCTTGCGTGAATGTTCGTGTGACTTTATTACTTTTAAAGAAGTTTGTATGCTGGATATATTCGTTGCTAGGTAACATTGTTTATAAAAGATGTACGTCACATTGGAAAATTATTGAAATAAAAAGTCAACCATTTTTGCGAGTTTTACTAAAATCTGTTCACAAGATATTTCCAACAATTACTATTCAAGTTTTCACTTCTGCCGGCACTCCCAGAGTGCAACCCGTCGTTTTTTTTTTTCAATGCAGAAGTTACACAAGCGATAGTTGACCATGTATTAGAAAAACGTTACCAATATATAGAGATTATTTATAGGTATTAATCACAAAGATATTCTTGCTAGTTTTAAAGTTACAGAATTTAATTTGATTTCAAAATGACCATGCCCCTCCATACTTACAGGTACACCCTGTATAATAAATAAACTGTACGGCTTGATTAATAAGTAAAAAATGACAACAAGATACCACCAAATATCATACTAATCGCCTGAGCCGACTAGTCGGAGCTTTTGGCCCATTATTCGCCGATCAGTCGACGCCAGCAAATATGGCCAACTAGTCGGCTTTATTAGGTACATCTCTTCAAATGATGGGTAGTTATGGGAAGTAAAATGAAATTGATTTTGAAATAGAAATGTGTGCTCTGTAGAAATGTTAGCATTCAATCATCATGCGCTTTTCAAAGTATTACGGGAAACCGGTACTTTGAAATTACATACATACGTAAAATCACGCCTGTAATATTCAAAGTTCTTGGCACAGGGCTTATTGAGACATTCCAGAGATTTGGTTGGTTGCAAAGGCGACTGCTGCGTACAAGTCCCAAGTTCGATTCTCAGATCGGCCAATGTCAATGGGTTTTACATGAGGAATTTCTGTGTAGCTCTGAATTGTTGTGCATGAGATTTAAATATAACTGAAGGAATGTGCATGTATTATTATTTTGGCCTGATATTATGATGTGAATAACTGTATAGTCTATAAATTAATACACAGTACATTACCTCCATTATGTATGGGTAACTGAAATGTTTAATTTGTTTATGTAATTGATCGAGTAATCGACGAAATGTTTTACAAACGTAGACAAGGTCTGTGTAAGGGTCAGATTACACCGAGACGCGACGCGACGCAACGATTGACTGGAAATGTATATCTTTTCGTGCAGAAAATAAAGTTACATTTTGAGTCGCCCGCGCCCTATTGAAGTGATCGCGCAGCGTCTCTTCTCGGTGTAACTGACCTTAAGATACAAAGTAAAAGGTTTTTCATCAATGTACATTATTAGCCCGCAAAGATGGCTTAATGAGTCTTGATATTTCAAGCAATATGATGTTGCTATCATCGCACCCGCACTGCACGTTCCCACTGAACACATACCTACTTGTACATAAGCTGGACATGAGTCTAAAAAGTTATCAGAGAACATTTTCGAAATGTCATTTTATAAACAAAAAAAAATGTGATTGCAAGTCTTTCATAGAAAAAAACAAAAATCGTCCTAATTTAGCTGTAACACTATTTTTCCAAAATACATTTGGCGGACAAAGTATTTGGTGTGTTACAAACTTTGCGATCTTTAAAATATGATTTCAAGATCAATAACCTCGGTTTTTGCATGTCGTGTTAATAATTATTAGTAAAACGTTCGTTTCAGTAATCACTCAAAATCCTATACCTAAGCAAAAACATCAAAACATAAAAACCAATAAAAAACTTACAGCGAATTAATAATGTACAGCACGGCAAACAATCGCAAACCACGAATCCGATTTTCAATTCTAATTAAACATGGTGGGTTCTACGCAAATTAGCCTGTGTATCAATCGATTTGCGATTACCGATTACCGAGTCACAATCGTTTTAACACTCGATTCTCGCTTGTTAACCTGTCGCCCGCTTGTCTGTGAATGTGTTTCGAATTTAAAATAGCTGTTTCAGCTGTCAATTTCGATTTGGTAAAATAATATCGGAATAATTTGCTTTTGTGATGTAAACGAGAATTTTTGAATTTAGTAATTGGGTGGGAATAAATACAGTTCGCATTTTTTTACGTTAATGGTGTATTTTATTGCTGATTGTTAAATTATTTATCACCTTGTATTTTTTTTAAAAGTAAGGGTATAAGCTACGTTTAGAGGTATCTTATTAGTTTTCACACAAACAATATAATACGTCCACTTTGGCCCTGGATCGAACACACTGGAAGTCATAGGATTTTGCACAGCAGTGGGATGATGCAGGCTGGCAGTATCAATACTGTGTTTGTACATATAACGTTCACACAATTTATAAAGTCATTATAAATGAATTTTAAACTTAAAAAAAAGTGATTATTAGCGTAACTTACCTATACGAGTATACGGTCGATAATACTTTGAGATAATACCATACATAAAGCAATATTGTAAAGCAGTAGTTTTAAAATTTTGGTGTATAATAAAGTATATTCGTAATACATAAAAGTTAATCAATACAGTGGAGAAAATCGCTTTTTAATTTTGTAAATGTTTACATTTCTTTGCTCGCAAAGTCGTGTCTATGCATATCGAACAAGCGTACAAATTGTAAACCTGCATTCACTAAAAGAACGAAAAAAATGCTGGAACAGTTCTGTCAACCAGTTTAGTTCGAGTCTGTCATCTTTGACAAAAAATACAAGAAAATCAATGAAGCAATTACTAACCCACACGCAATGTCTACCATATGCAACATAACCAGTATCGTCGCGTCGCGTCGCGTACAATCTGGATTCACGGTTATTCCAGAAAAATCGAGAAAGAACGACCACATTTTACGCCTGCTCTTGCATCGAACCTTGGTTTTTATAACCCAGCGCGAAAGGGTTAAATCCGCTTGGATATTATTATAAAAATAATAAAAATATTTGAGTGGACTTAAGAACTTGTAATGTCGCCTGTACAAGGATTAAATATTTAAAACGCGCTTTAATTACTTGATATTGTAATCTGGTTATGCCTTAATAAGATTGGTTTATTTTATAATTGGGTTTTAAAGATCTTTAAAGAGCTAGGATCTGGTCTAGTTTTTTTTTATCGTGGTAAAATCATCAAATGAGTCCTGCCACCCAGGGCAGAGCGGGAGGGACCGTCAGACTCGTACTGACTAAAATTCACGGTGTCCTTCAATAGCCCTTTACGTCCCGGGGTCACGGTAATTCGTACAGTCCCGCGACCATCTGGTCTAGATAGCTAAGTTCTAATACTCGTTGTTCTCCGCAGCTTCAGCCACGCTTCTAGGTTCCTATTGATCGTAGCGTGAACAAGCTAATCTCGGGAAAACTACTGCTTCGAATTGAAAAAATATTTTTATGTTTGATAGTCCATTTACAGAGGAAGGCTACAGGCTTATAACATCACGCTAAGACGAAAAGAAGCTGAGAAACGGGGTTGAGACCACGGGTTTTTTTTTATCGTGGTAAAATCATCAAATGAGTCCTCCCACCCAGGGCAGGGCGGGAGGGACTGTCAGACTTGTGCTGACTAAAATCGTCGGTGTTCCTCAATAGACCTTCACGTACCGGGGTCACGGTAATCCGTTAGTCCCGCGACCCCGGCAGGCTTTGGCCCTCTACAGGCCCCGTCACTATGCTGACACTCTTTGAGGCGCGCGTGGAACACAACGCGCCGTCGACCCGGGCGTGGTCCATGGTCGGACAGCGAGTCGCCCATTACTCGCATGTCGACGTCCGACGCCGTGGGCGTCTACCACTAAAACCATGGGGTACAGTTAGTTTAATATATTTAGAAACTAAATTGTGAACGCAGTCCGGATTAAATCTAAAATCTTTATTTTAATTTACAAGAATATTAACACCGTACATACCCGCCAGCAATATTTATCACACATCTAGATTTAAACGCATTTAAGAACGGGTCCAGACGTAATTAGAATACTCTTATAATTACTTGCTTACAAGTAATCGGGCTAGTGCTCGAGCCAGTAACTGGTCGGCTTTTAGCTGACAGTTTAAATTATAGTGTAAGGCTTTTATATTCTATGTAAAGTGTCAGACGTCATTTATAGTAAATAATGGGAATATTATGTAAATGTGTTTCTATATATAGTTAATTAATAGTGTTGATGAGCATACACGTAATGTAGCTTTATAATTATAACTAAGGCATTTGCCCGCTAAGTTCGACAACAAGATTCCCGTAATTAACGAACTATTTAAATATGCTACGGAATTCTCGGTGTGTGATCGGTTTTTTTTATTAATTTTGTCATTAGATTTGGAAACATAGTGTAATTGTGTAATAAACTTACAGTTGCAATGTATTTCAATTCGTCCGTCAGTTTATCCAGTCGGTGAAAATACTGAATAGGAACTAATTAACAAATATGAGAGATCAATATAAACAGGTTTGAATTACACTCTCGGGTATGAAATCATTTACTCCGATTCCACCGAGTACTTAATAGGTAACTTATTAAGAATATGTGCTATTTTAAAGTTTTAACTGTTAACTTTAAACTGCTACCAAATTCATTCAAATCACGCCATTATAAAAGGAGCTATCTTGGTTTAATTCCAAGTGATTCCATACTTTTGATCGCGAGTGTATTTAAATAAATAAATATTCCACAACCATCACACAACGCCATCTAGTCCCAAGCTAAGCAGAGCTTGTGTTATGGGTACTAGACAACTGATAAACATACTTATATATTTCTAAATACATACATATTATAGATAAATTTGATTTGTCGTTGACCGTATTCATGCATCTAATGAATGATATTACCAATGTAGCTTCGATATATTATATTCCTGGAGTACAGGGCCGAGGGGACAGTTTCCGGCTTAAGGCTCTTCGAGATGTGGCTAAGCCTTTTCCCAGGGCAGCTGTAGAAATACTTTTTATTATCATAAGATAATCACAAGTCATCTGTTTCAAGATTAAGTACTAACAAGAAAACATCTAAATCAAACATGGCTGTCTGAACTGAGTATTTTTCAAGTTAACAAAAAAAAAAACGTGCCTACACATCCAATTATGAATTACAATTATATTGTACATTCAGTACAATGTACGATCAGTCATACTAGTTCTTAAAATCTTGTAAACATGATGTGTTTTATCAATTTGGTCTTCGAATTTAAGTAAATAAATGATTTTCAAACCAACATGAATTTGCTCTTTTTTTATACGTGGTAAAATCATCAAATAAGTCCTCCCACCCAGGGCAGAGCGGGAGGGACTGTCAGACTCGTACTGACTAAAATCCACGGTGTCCTTCAATAGCCCTTTGCGTTCCGGGGTCACGGTAATTCGTACAGTCCCACGACCACGATTTTGCTCTAGTACAAAATTTCATGGTTCTACCTGACAGTTTCAGCTGTGCGTTATTGGTCGATCAGTCAGTTAGCCAGTCAATTTGAGTCTTCTTTTATGTTAATTTATATCGGTATGTTTTAAGTCACGATAAATAACCCAAAGAAGTAAGAAAATTAAACACAGCAAAGCAAATTTTTGCTCTGTTTGTCTACTAATAAAGTCAGTCATAAATTCTTAATAAACAAGCTAAACATTTTGCTAGCTCAGTTAATTAACCCCGTCTGTACTCGCCTTTATCTAAATGATTGAATTAAGTGTCTTATTAAGCTCAGAACTAAGAGGAAAGGTGACATTGAAGTCAGAAAAATCGATATACGTAAGAGCATGTACGGTGCCTTTTCATACAAACTGTGAAGCCCTATTTTTAGAAATGACTGAACCGGTTTTATACACGCATAAGCAAGATACATAGGTCTTAAAAGGTATCAAATAAAGTAATCGTAAAATAGTGTTACAGCTAAATTAGTCCCTAGGGACTAATTTTTCGGGACTCACGAATTACCGTGACCCCGGAACGTAAAGGGCTTTTGAAGGACACCGTGGATTTTAGTCAGTCAAGTCTGACAGTCCCTCCCGCTCTGCCCTGAGTGGGCGGACTCATTTGATGATTTTACCACGTTAAAAAAAAAACAGCTAAATTAGACTGATTTAAAAATTTCTATAGGAACATAGATTTCCATTTATCTTTATTTGTAAATGAGTCTTTTCCAAAATGTTCTCTGCTATTTTTAGATCTAAGCATTAGGATGTGAAGTTTTATTAAAATCGGTTTAGTCAATTCGAATAATAAGTTTTGTATGAAATGCCTTTCGGTGTATACGCTCATAAAAAGTGAAGATTTTGTAGACACGTAATTTCTATAAGCTGTTACTAGAACATTATTCAAATTAATTCGAGCAAAAAAAACATGAATAAGGTCTAAATAATTCACAATGTATTTATTTTTTCTTGATAAAAACATTTCAATGATAAAGGGCCTTTCGAAAATAAAATTATTTTATGGGACTGAAATTCCCAGCCGCAGTGGTAGACGCCCACGGCGTCGGACGTCGCAGGACGATCTCCGGCCACCGTAGGCGCGGGCATGCGGGCAGCGAGTAATGGGCGACTTGCTGTCCGACCATGGACCATGCCCGGGTCGACGGCGCGTTGTGTTCCACGCGCGCCTCAAAGAGTGTCAGCATATTGACGGGGCCTGTAGAGGGCCAAAGCCTGCCGGGGTCGCGGGACCAAGGGATTACCGTGACCCCGGTACGTAAAGGGCTAGTGAAGGACACCGTGGATTTTAGTCAGTACAAGTCTGACAGTCCCTCCCGCCCTGCCCTGGGTGGGAGGACTCATTTGATGATTTTTACCACGCAAAAAAAAAAAAAAAAATAGGACTGAAATTATTTTGCTTTATTCTCTTCAAAATAGGTATCTAGTCAGTCTTTTGGGCACATTACCAGCTGACAGCGTTGAGGATGAATTTTTCAATAGTTTAGTTTTATTTTAATTTTGTGTTTTTATATTTATGTACTTTTAGCTTCTTAAAATTAAAATAAAAAAATAATTTAAAAATAGTTACGTGTCTACATTTCCAATGCTGGGGGTAAAACACTAGCCCATTTTTTTCGGGAGCCCCTTTCCTGTACTATTTTACATTATTTTCTATAATCATGTTATTCTTATATTCAATATTTTACGAACGAACAGGACTTGAACCTCCGATTTTCTGATTTAGTACACCTGCACGCATTCGATTTAGTTTTTCATAAAAAACTTTTAGGTACTATGATGTTTGGATGCTGAGAGTAATCTTCGAAACTGCTGATCTGAATATGAATGATATTTCTCAATTGGATTACATTATTCCCAAGTAGATATGAGAGTGGTCGCAGGACTTACGAGTGACCCCGGTACGGAAAGGGCTAGTGAAGGACACCGTGGATTTTAGTCAGTACGAGTCTGACAGTCCCTCCTGCCCTGCCCTGGGTGGGAGGACTCATTTGATGATTTTACCACGATAAAAAAAAGTAGATATGAGAGTAGAATTCAAGACAAACCACAGCCAAAGCTAGTTAGTAGTAAAAATACCAGCAAAACTATTCTGGTTTGCAATAATCGATTTAGAAATCATAAATAATGTGTCCGTCCGTCTGTTATCATAATAAATGTGCACAATTTTTCTTATTTACATAATTGAGCAACTTTGTTATCAAGCTGAGTAAATTACGACGAGTAAGTTGTAAGGCTAGGCATATTCCAATATGGGGGACATTTATTTAAAGATAGGAATAAAGCTGGATTCAGAGGTAACAAGTATTTTCAAAGTTAACGTCTTCACATGTACATTTTTATTGACCTTAGGCGGGAATAATTAAGTAAATGAATGAATTTAAAAAAAAACCGTAATCGCGGGACCAAGGGATTACCGTTACCCCGGTACGTAAAGGGCTATTGAAGGACACCGTGGATTTTAGTCAGTACAAGTCTGACAGTCCCTCCCGCCCTGCCCTGGGTGGGAGGACTCATTTGATGATTTTACCACGATAAAAAAAAAGTAGCGCTGAGAGTTGAGCTTCCAATTGGGTAATATAGTGAAAACACGGCATAAGATTGAAGTAATAAAACTCGTTTTTAAAAGATTTAAGATCACCGGTATGTTAAAATTTGCTAACACCTGAAAGATGGTCGCGGGACTGCACGAATGACTGTGAACCCGGAACGTAAAGGGCTATTGAAGGACACCGTGGATTTTAGTCAATACGAGTCTAACAGTCCCTCCCGCCCTGTCCTGAGTGGGAGGACTCATTTGATGATCTTACCATGTAAAAAAAAACACCTGAAAGATATATAGTATTAAAATTAGTGTTCTTTTATGGGTGCCTGTGATTGTACATCTGCAAAAGAAGAAGTAGTAGTTGATAATAATTTTCGAAGCAAAAAACCGACTACAACAACTACTCGAGACTTTTGGACCGGGCTTTAAGTTCGAGGCAAAGATCTAGCAGATTCTGCACATAACTATTTTCGGTCGCGCAAAAAGGTCTTCTTAAAAATACCTTACCTACGACTTTTAATTACGATTTGGTCGGACAAGGGTAGACTTGGGTAAAGTCGTAGGGCGAGCGAATTTCAAATCAATCATCAATCATCTTATTAAATTACCTAAGGTTCATAGGTAAGTTTTCAGCAAATAAGTCTAGATATTTGTATACATTGGAAGACTTTCCTGGACTATTGTGTGATTAGTTATAGATCTTTGTTTTTATGGAGCTGAAAGTTAATTCGATATCTAATAGGTAAGAATTTTTCATATTTTAATGTTACATTTTTTTCATTTTTGTTTCCTACCCTCTTAAAATCTGGACACTGAGATAAAATTCCGATACTATCCAGAAAATTATAAACGTATGGCAACCCTCAACTCATCAGACTTACTGAATCGCGAAACAAGATTTCTTTTTTGTCATTAAAACTGGTATATTTCTCGTAATTAGGTCTCGATATCTGGACAATTCATCTCACGATCATTGCAGACCTAATTAATAACGAGTTATTTTTAGAACTGGGTCCATGAGAGATGCCTATGTTAGTACACACGACTACACATCAAGCTATTCAAAACCACCATAAGCTGGCCGGAAAAATTACAGCTAATTAGGTCATGAAACTGGCCTAATGATCACGAATTTAACCAGCTCAATTTTCAATAAAAAAATGTCTTGTAGCCATCCACAATCCTCCAACTTTTTTTTTTCGATTTATCGGTTGGTTGTTGCCTGTGCCCAGAACTTTTTTTAAAGGCTGCCGTATGTACCTATGTGCAGTAATTAAAGAATTGCAACTTGCGTGCAGTCATTCGATGATGGCCAATTAATTATTATTGGTTTAAACTGGAATGAAGATGTAACTGATATAGAATTAATTGCAAGCTATTTGCTCAATTAATTTTAATAACAACGATTTGTTATAGTAATTGCGATCTCTGTGTGTCATCATTTGTTTAGCCTTTTCCTCAATTTGTTCAGTAATTTTTGTGTGAAAGAGTAACAAAGATTACATTCATTCTCACAAACTTTCGCATTTATAATATTAGTAAAAAATATGAGATTTATAATAAAATTAACTTCATTATTTGTGTATTGTTTGAGGTATTCATTAGTAGATGTTCTCAATGCAAAAACATACATACACCTGGTGTTAAATAAGTTGACTTATATTCCAAGTCGACTTTTCATTTAATCCCGTCACTAGTAGTTGAGTTTTAAAACGCTAAGAGTGACGGTAATTGCAACAAAATTACTCCAGTAATAGATGCGTAGCAGTGTCGAGATAAAATGGATTAATCTTTAAGATTGTAACAGGCGTGGTTTCATGAATATAAACCGGCCAAGTGCGAGTCGAACGCGCATATTAAAGGTTCTTTGAAGATAAAAAAAACGCCGTGAAACGCGCCTGTGTTCCAGAACGCATACAACTAGCTTATATCTCTATATCTTCAAAGTTAGAGTGAAAAGGCTTCTTCTGGGAAAACTCGTTCCATCGTAGACAGTCTCTGTTACCTATGACCTAAACTTGAGTTAAGAGGAAAACATTCTTTGTACACGTTTTGACTTTACTTATCGTTTTTTTTCTGGCGGCTATAATTATAATTACGATCTATGAAAACATCATATGTTATGTTTAAATCCGGCTCTATATAATTATGTCGGTAACTCTGTGGAGCGCAGCAAGGGTTCCGTTGTTGGTCCCGGGACTGTTTCATTAGATAACCGTGACCCTGGAACGTAATGGGCTATCGAAGGATAACCCTGGTTGGGAGAAATGCGTCCTCCCACCCATTGATGATTTTACTACGTTAAAAAAGCGTCTTATTGTTTCCCTTCAGTTGTGGAACCCTAAAAATCGTTAATAACACGAACGAACAGCCAGCGTAGTGGAATATTAAGAATTTTTAACACACTCTACGGTTGCTTTATTTTATTTTATTAGGTTTGCGAATAAAAGCGTGCAATTTAATACTTTTTATGCTTCGTAAAATTTTGTAAAAGATATTGTATTTTTTATATTAAATTCATATTTAAGCTGCGGTCGTTTTTTTTTTCGAATGTTGGTTTAATGTGGCGTGCAAAGTTTTGGTATATTTTAATAGTAATTTCAAAAGTTTAATGTTAGTTATTTAGTGATATTCTAAAAGATCTAACGACTAGATTATGACTTTTACAAAGCTAGAAAGTTAGAAACACAAAGTTTATAATGGACTATTATTTTTGAGTGATACAATTTATATGCTCCGTAATGTAAAGCCCTATTCAGACAATACAAGTTGACTATTATATACTGCGGTATTTGTTTGATCAACTGAATTCATTATCCATCAATAGTTCGCAATGTAGTTGCAATTGCATGTAATCATGTATCGTCTAACTAAGGCTTAACTGTTGGTAAGATAATATGATCATTGTCTGCCTAGCCTTTTCGCAACTATGTTGGGGTCGGTTTGCAGTCTTACTGGATACGGCTGAATATCAGTATTTTACATGGAACGACTGACTTCCATAGTCCAGGTAGTTATGGGTAATACGATACTGCTTGGTAAGACTGGTCTGGTAAAATAATATACCATGAAAATATTACCCATCAGATTATTGTTATCGGCAATTCAAAAAAGACATTATAAACATAGTTTTGAAAACATAACATCATTACTGTAATCCTTACAGGGTTTTGCTGAGGCATACCCTAATTGCACACCCACATTTAGCCAGTTATGCTTAAGACCCCTGTGATAAGGGGGTGCCTGAGGAATTTCTGATGGAAAAAACCACCAAAAGTTGTCAACCTAGAAGTCGAACCTAAGACCACTTGCTCAGCAATCACGTTTGTGACCACCAAACCATCGAGTAACGATAATGTTGTCTTCAAAAACACCCATAACTCGATTTACCCCAATTACTTACGCCATTCATTTAAAAATGGCTGCCAACACGCCCAAAGAAAGCGTAAGCCATTAATTCGCAAGTGAGTTGGGTAATAATGACCGTAGAGTAACCCTATGGGGGTAATTACCCCATGATTTACGATGTAAACACTGCTTTATTATAGTTGATGCCAACTGAGGTCTTTTAACATTTTAATTTTAGTACGATACTTCTAAATATTGCATTTTGTTTTTGTTTTCATGAAATTGTAAAGGTAGCTTCTCACGGCGCGTGATACCACGAATCAGGCAGTCCTCAGCGCATGCCCGAGCCTTCACGAGCGCGCTCTAGTATTTACGGATCGGAACCGCTAGCCAGAGATGCCGAGCTATTGGCTTAACACGGCGCGTGGTGAGAGCGGGCGCGGCGTAATTTGTGATACACGCCGTGTGCTGCCAGTTTGGCTTTCATTATAATGACACCCCTCTACCTTGTCGGCCAGTGAAGTGGATCACATGTCACATACACTTGTAATGCTCGCTTCACACAGGGCGTTCTATTACAAGGCGAGCACATTAGATTTATAGACAACAGATCACGCTCGAGAAGGCGCGTGTTGTGACACATCTCGTGATATCACGCGCCGTGTGAAGCCAGCATAAGAAATCGGTTCATACCTACGGACCTGCTATTAAAAAATTCTATTATTAAAATCTATTTCAAGTTGTTTGACCAAGGAACCAACCCGAAAGATCTTTAAGAGTTTAAGAAGTTATTTTGACCAATCAGTCACAAAAACCGACAAGATTTACTGTCCAGTTATTTTGAAAGTGAAGCATAATAATGAATAGCCTAATAATTCAAGTCTGTCTGTTAGAACCCATTTAAATTAAGGGTAACATAATTCAGGATAATTCCCGAAGGGTTAGTCTCAGTTAGTCGATGTTAACATTTGATTAGAGAGTTAATGGTTCTGTCTTACGTATTTCATTAAGCTTGATTTCAAATTGTTCAATAACAACTAAAAAGCAACATTTCTGATTTTTCGGAGGGAATAGGCTGTAGTCAGAAGCACGTAGTAGATATTTTATAGAGCAGTACATGCTTTAGATTTTTTTGGTCAATAACATGATAAGACATACAATATAAGGAAATTATAATACGGTTAGTTATGTTTTCAAGGAAAATAGGCTCTGTTTTTGGGAGGTATCCTGTAATCCACCACACGAGCCCAGAACAGGTAAATTTGTCACATATCTTGGAATAAAGAGGGGTTTCTTAACAATGATTTCTTTCACCGTAATGGGATCCAAGAAAGTCAGAGACTTTGACAATACTCATTTTATACTAAGTGCGAACTATGCAGGAGGAGGTGGGCCGGGTGAGGGAGAGGACAGCGTCCTCCCTCCACCCCAGCCGCAGTGGTAAACACCAACAGCGACAGACGTCGGCATACGATGTCCGGCCACCGTAGGCGCGGACATGCGGGCGGCGAGTAATGGGCGACTCGCTGTCCGACCATGAACCATGGTCGACGGCGCGTTGTGTACCACGCGCGCCTCAAAGAGTGTCAGCACAATGACGGGCCCCCCCTCAGGGGACCAAAGCCTGCCGGGGTCGTGGGACTAACGAATACCGTGACCCCGGAACGCAAAGGGCTATTGAAGGACACCGTGGATTTTAGTCAGTACGAGTCTGATAGTCCCTCCCGCTCTGCCCTGGGCGGAAGGACTCATTAGATGATTTTGCCACGCTAAAAAAAAAGTGCGAACTATGCTGAAATGTATTTAAAAACTTTCAAGAAATATACACCACTGTACTAACATTATCATTTGGCTAGTCTATTTTCCAGTTACTTACGACGACTGCCTATCAGACCTCCAAAACCCAGCTGCAGCAACTGAGTGTTTATACACAAAATATATGCACGGTAGTGTAAACAGCCAAGTCCGCTCATCCACGATAAGCGGAAACGAATTTATTCTGTCAACAGAGTAGCGCCATTAAAGGCTTCACAATAGAGTCTTGGTCGTATTAAGGGGTAGCCCATGTACAACAAACGTAGTTAATCCGATGACACGATGCTTGGACTATTAAACGCCTTACATAGGCTAGACAAGAACCAATTACTTAGCGGTTGGCGCAATTTGTAAGGGACAGCGAACTTCTGATAAATGTTTTGACAAAATATGCGAAGTGGATGAGACGGAGACAAGACATGTAATTTTTATTAAACTAGCTGTTGTCCGCGACTCCGATCAGAAGATCTTTATTTGTACTCTTTAAATAAAGAGGGTAACTTACTGATGTTTACTTAGGTCCTGTTACTTACTACAAAAATAAAGAAAACCAGTTCAAAATTGAAGTAATTTTCAACTACATATTTAAGATTTTCTCAAACAAAAAAAAATTGGCGCTTGTAACAAACACCAAACTAATTTCAGTACAAGTTAAACTAGTCCCACAGATAATAATAGCAAACATGACACCATTGAAAGAGTGAGACGGAAAACAAAAAGAAGGAGACGACACCTGATATGGTGGCAGCAAGGGAGGACATTAGTCTGGGTACATCTGAGAGGATCTCTACAAAGATAATATAATACTTTGCTTGTAAAAGACGGGCTGTTGGCTTCATTTTGACAGTTATTGCACCTGGTTTTACTTAAAGCAGAATAGAAAATGTGTTTGCATGAAATAAGTATAAATGTTTCGCAGCTGCTCATTTTTGCATAAGTAAATATTGTCGACTTGACTCAACGATGCGTGATTAAAATTTATTTTTATATTATGCTTCTTTTCTAACGTAGGGATTGTAAAAGAATGTGGGGAAACCATGTGAACAGCCGAAGAAAAATAATACAAAAGTATTTTTACGAGGGAACAGAAAATGAAAACATAGTACTAAAATATGATGTCAGTCGTGTTCACAAGACATATACTGCTTATGCTATTAAATCGTAAAATAAAATAAACGCTAAATGAAATTTTTATCGAACAAAAGTGAATATACCTAAAGCTTCTGGAGTGTCATACATAAGTTTTACCTTCCTATTTAAGTGAATATACCTAAAGCTTCTGGAGTGTCATATATAAGTTTTACCTTCCCATTTAGCTTCATCTGAAATATGATTTGTTGCTGCACTCCTCCGAAATGGCTTGATTGTTTATTTTTTGATAGGTGTGAAAACAGGTCGTAATATTACATTGTTCACCAAGAGGAGAAAGTGACCGATTACCGTCGAGGGTGTCGTTTGAATCCCGAGCCGTAGGCGAGGGCTTTAAAACACCCGAGATCGGGAATCGTACTTTCTCTCGAGTGATACATAGTGCTTTATACTACACCTGTGTGGAAAGTACCTTGATATGGGGAGAAAACGCATCTGAGCGGGAGAGAAAGCGTTTTCTCCCCGCATATTTGTTCGATATGCAATGACGTACTTTCTACCGTAAAGATAAAGTATCAAGGTACTTTCCACCCAGGTGTAGTATAATGTATTTTTCATACGTATTAAAAACAGAAGTGAGCACAGGTCAGCTAGTAGTACATGTAATTATCATTTTCAGGGTCCCATCTATCTCTGTACGAAAAATTGAAATCTGTTTTACGATTAAGGCTTGAAAGTGTAAGAAACAAATTCACTTTTGCGTTTATTATGTTAGGAAACGAAGCGTTCAGATAATTAAAAAAAAAACGGATTTTGGACGGGTTTGGCCGGCAGAAGTAAAAACTTGAATAGTAATAAACACACACGAACATTCGCGCAAGCGCCGTCTTACGAATTTTCGATCAGGTCACGTGTCCTGACGCGAGTTTAACATTTTTTACCCATTCCAAAAAAAGTGCACAACGCCGCTAAAGAAGTTTTCACTTAAAAAAAAAAACATTAACATCACGTATGTGTGGAATTTGTGTGTCTCGTAACAAGCATTGAAATGTTTCTTTTTCACGTTTGGTCAAGGAACTAGAAAAATATAACGAGAAAAATATAAAACTAAAGGTATAATAACTTATTAAAATAACCTTTAGTCACTGTTACACGATAATTGCGATTTGTCTTACACATGCGTTACAAATCAATAATAATGCTTCGCTGCGAAATTCTTTAACAAAAAAATATATTTTGTTTTCGTAAACTTTTCGGAACTTGGCGGTTTTACTTGTAAAAAAAAATGTGACGCAATATTTTCCACGTGTTTTAGGGGAGATTCGATACATCTACACTGACTTTGCCAACAGTTTTTTTAAAACTTCCCATCTTACCTAATGAGCAGTTCACATAACAAGTACTAGTATAAAGCTTTTATTTGAAAGTTAAACAACGGCCACAAAATAAAATTTCAAACAAGTTCAAAAAAATAAAAGTTTTTTTTTCAAACTTATGAAGCAATAGTTACGGAGTTTTCTTCCTTCGAATTATGACATAAATGAGTTACGCAATTGAGGTGGAGATGTTGGATCTGCGGTCGTACTATGCCGTCTTAAAATCAGGCTTGTTCCAGTGAGTGCAAGAGACAGAGCTATAAGTCGTCTAGCGCCACCTCGTTCACTCACTGGATCAAGCCTGGTTTTAAGACGTCATAATACGGCCCCTGGTACCGCCGGGTGAAACCCGGGTGGTAAAATCTTCAAATAAGTCCTTGGTCTTTGCGTGGAGCGAAGGGACTTTCAGACTTTTACTGACTAAAAATCGACCCCGTTCCTTTGCGTGTCACGGCCATGGTTACCTTTGTAAATGGTCCACAAAACGGAACAGACATGGATTGTGCCCAGCATTATATGAAAATAAGGAGTAAATGATGATGTGGTATCTGACATGGAAGAATGAAAGAAGAAAATGAGATGTGCAAATCCAAAGAATACGGGCAGGAATAGGATGGCTACGCCAAGTAATAAAATTGCGAATAGTTTTAGGAAGAGCTTACTTCAATTACTTGATTTTCGAAATTCATTCAATTCATTTAACCTAATATCTAAAGATTCTCATAGAACGTCAATACTTCTTTCATTGATGAATTAATGGACACAAAGCCTTTATGAGAAAACATTATATCGTAAATTTTCTTAAGCGATTCTAGTAGGGGTGCTAAGACAGGAAACCTCCACGTGCGCCTGTGGACTGGAGTTCCCCTTCGGATACGTCCGGGGGGAAGACCAGTTTTTCGGGCCGGTGCACCCTGGGATGCGGGCAAAAACTCTTTTAGGCACTGTGTGCCTAAGGGGTCTCTTTGCCCGTATGCGAATAGCCTGTCGGGTGGATGCTCCAACGCGTGTCCCTCTGAACAGCAGAGGGCACAGCGGCGGAGCGGGCTTGCGGACGGTGAGTAATGGGTAAGCTCGCCGTCCGACCAAGGACCAAGCCCGGGTCGGTGGCGCATCGTGTTTCACGCGTCACCGACGGGGCCCCTTACGGGGCCAAATGCCTGCTGGGGTCGCGGCTTTTTTCTTAATCCAGGATACCGCGGCCCCGGAACGTAAAGGGCATCCGAAGAAACACGGGTGGATTTTAGTCAGTAAGAGTCTGACAGTCCCTTCCGCCCCGCCCAGGGCGGGAGGACTCATTTGATGATTTTGCCACCCTAAAAAAAAAAAAAAAAAAAAAGCGATTCTAGTAAAAGTAGCAGGGATAAGTTTTATAAGCTTCGTAAACAGATTAGTCTTGGATTATAGTCTATACTTAAGAGCTCAGTTACGGATACTGCTCAATGGAGACTAGTTTACAATCTCATTCAAGTATTAGTTAGATTTAGACACTTAGAACTTACAACTGTAGAGCAAATAGATTTTTGTGTTCAAACACCTTTTTCTGTCTGTCAATCAAAACTGACAGTACTTTAAAGGTTACCATTACAGTTAAAACTGGTAATTATTTTTTAACATACTAGCTGTTGTCAGTCGTTTCGTAACAGGTAACTCGGAAATTACCTAAATGCCAAGTATCAACAAAATCCGTGTAAGTTTAGTGGTGACAAACACCTATCTATCTATTAAAACATCCAAAACTATTATTATAATATTACTAATAATAGTTAGGATTAACTGAGATTATAAACAAGAATAAGATGCTAAAATAAACAGTTGCTGCTATAAAAGACACCTAGTTTAAGAAATGTGTTGATGATAATAGGGTGGTTAACATGATTCTCGGATCGTAAGTAAACAGGCGTGATTGGAATGAATAAGAACCCTATAACATAGACATCAACATAGCAGCCACTTTTAGAATAAAGTTTCTTCAAATTAAGATGTATTCAGATACCCTAACGTACGAAAGGCTTAAGAAAAAACGAAATAAAGACAAAATTCTCGACCTTCTCCAAAATGTGTCCCTATAAATATCCATTGTCCGTCGAAGGTCCAATATTCCAATCCAGGATATCCAGACCTAAATTACCTTTAGTAATTGATACCAGACCCTTGTCAGGAGACGTATTTTCTATTAGGATTTCGTACATGGACAAAATTGTCTTTTCTATTTCTGTGTTGTTTTGTCTCACTTGTGAAGTTGATGTTTAAGTACTTATTGAGATTAAAACATGATTCATTTATAATCTAAATGGTTTTTTGTTCAATGAGACGTATTGCGTTAGAAATACAATCCATTGCAGAATTGTATTTTTAAGTAGTTTCCCCTTTTTCTACTACTATCTTGAAACAAATCCTAAAAATGCTACAAATAAATCATCATTATATCTCTCTCTGAAAATGATAAAATACCAAATTTAAAGAAGCCCCTAGAAAGATCAATATAAAAGGATTTCAATTCAAAGAAAAATAATAAAATGAATTGAAAAGTAATTAAGCCCAATGGGTTAATTGGCGATGTTCCAATCGTTTCTCAAATGGATTTGGATGGCACTTCATATTATTATCTTGATTAAAATTTACTAAGTCCCGTATAAAACTAGATTTAAGCCATTTGATTGGTTGCAATTAATGTTTGAGTCTTGAGAGACGTTCTGTCTACGGGCCTAAATTGAAGAAGATAAAATGATCTAACTAAAATGAGATGACCATGATGCATCATGGACTATTTTGGTAGTCCTAGCCTCTCTGCCTTTAAAAAATCTACTAAAAGAAGACGACCGCTCGGCCGATACCAATCATCTAGTCAACATTTCCTGAGGATGCTCGAGGAGGTTTGGACGTATGACGTGTACATTTTTGATCACTTTCTGTATGTGCATAAGCATGAGATAGGGAGGTTGGGCCTGCATCCTGCTACCAAGCCCGGATTTTTGTTTTGCAGTCTCAAAACTAAATATTTTACATAAAATTTAACTGTCGTGCATTTCAAAGTAACACTCGGTTCAATCTATAACTTAGAAACCATTAACTGAGTGAGCTCAAACACAAAACTTCACCGTACAACTTAGAACTCCAATAAAAGCTTGAAGAAAATAACACTGAACACTTGAATAATGACAGCAATCATTTAGCCCTAACTGCTAATACGTTTTCAACAAATCGCAAGTCACTCGATCGAATCAATCAGACCCAATGAGGGAATTTACGGCAACAAATTGATCGGCAGAAGGAGATTCTTGGTATTGTGGGAATTGATTTCGATGGAACCAAGAAAGTTAAGGATGCAATTGCTAAGTGGTATTGATTTTTTGATTGGTGAGTGTGGCTAGTCCCAAATCAATTACAAAGAGAGAGAATTTTATCTTGAACATAAACTTAGAACTCAGGACGCTTTAACTACCACGGTTTAGTTTACGTTATTTTTATTTGTGTTGTTTAAATCCTTTTTATTCTAGACACTTTTAATCACCGTTATCACATTTATGAAAAATTGCGTAAATAGTAAGACTTGGTCGCGGGACTTAGCCATTACCGTGACCCCGGTACGTAAAGGGCTAGTGAAGGACACCAGTGGATTTTAGTCAGTACAAGTCTGACAGTGCCTCCCGCCCTGCCCCGGGTGGGAGGACTCTTTGTATGATTTTACCACGAAAAAAAATTTAGTAAGACTTAAAAGAGTGTCCATGGAGTTTCATGCTCTTTCTTCTCCATAGAGATCTACGCTTTGGCAACGGCAAGTGCTGGACTTTTATAAGTTATTCTGGCTTGTGATGAGACTGTAGCTTAAAAAGAGCTAGTTATGAATTAGCTAGTTTTTTTTTAGAAACGTGAATTGGTATATTTTTTTTTGATTTTGTATATTAATTGACGTCTGTATTCAATTTCGCATGTTAAATAAAAAAGGATACATCATAAGGATACGTTATGAACTCCACATACCAAATCCGACGTCAAAGGTACCGACAGCATATCAACTGAACGCGTAGAACAGTCGCCCATTTGGTCGCTGTTCGACTTAGATTACAATTAGCTTCTAGGTGTAGAGAGTCTATTACAATTCCCTTTTTTTAGTATCTTCAATTTTAGTTTTAATGCTATAAACATCTAAAATATAACCTAATAAAACAAATCGGTTTCAAGAATATATTTAGACGACGTTTTCGGTGGTTAAAAAGCTTTCTTTTCGATAAAAATATATTGCTAATGTTTTCCAAACGACATTCTAAATATAAAACGTAAAAATGGTACCGGCTATTTGGGAAAGCTTTCAACGAAATTGAAAAAGTGGAAATTATAGAGTAAGGATTGTTATTACGATGCGGTTGAAGAGAAACTCTCTTTGAATAGTATAGTGTCCCACAAGGCAGTACACTGAGCCCAAAACTGACTCATTTGATATTTATGTAATTAACTGAAACACTATACATACAGTAACACCTTGCACCTACAGTAACTTCATCACAAAAACCCGTACCTTTCTGCCAGGCTGCTGATGCTGCATCTGAGGTGGCGCAATCAGCCTCAGCGGAGGAGGGGCTGGGGGCAATGCAGCCAGGAGCGGTGGCACCAAAGGCATCACCCCACCCATGGGCAGGGCCACTGCAAATTTCTGCAGGCCCATGGTCCATGGTAGGAACCAGCCCCCTCCCGCCTGCATCGCGCCCCCCCCGGGCCCGTACCACGCCAGTGCGATCAGCTGCTGTCACCCCACATGAACACTAACACTGTTATCGTTGAGAGGACGCTTTTAACATGTAGTTGTAACACTTCACTTGTACCTGGGGACAAGGAGAAAATAAAATGGTTAGTTATCATAGGCCACATTGATGTGATAAGGGGAACGCAGCGTTCAAAGGTTTTGTAATTCAATCAGATTGTAAGTTCGCTAAAGTTTGGAGATAAAACATGCTTAAATAACATTACACTACGCCTACTCCCCTGTTATGTTTTAGTCTCTTGTAATAAGAACTAATCGAGGTTCTGGAGCTGCTATTGAGAAATAAGTTTTTTACCTTTTCACTTTTAAACCACTGAACAGATCATCTTGAAATTTTGCATATACGTTATCAGGTATACAGAGTCGGACATGGAATACTTTTCACCCCGAAAAAGTACCGCGGGCAAAACTAAAAACTACTACGTTATAAAGATATCGAAATCATTGCAGCGACGCAGCATGACATGTCAAGCCGTTTGCCTATATGACCGTATGTAGTAAACTGGTTCCACTCAAAATCAAAATCAATCAAATCAAATCAAAAGCATTTATTTCAAGTAGACCAGTTACAGGCACTTTTGAATTGTCAAAGACATAAAAAATATAATTAAATACTACAAAATTATGGTGCTACAGTCCCAGTCACAAGACATAAAAACTGTGAAAGTACCGTAGATGCCCGTTCCAAGAAGTAGATCTCTATGGAGAAGAACGGGCAAGAAACTCCATGGACACTCTTTTTAGATCGCCAAAATTTTTACAAAACCTTTGTTACATCATTCATTTTTAGATGGTACATTATGTGAGAACGATGTAGCAAGTTAAAAGTGTCCACAGTAAAATACAAAAAAGAGACAATTCAGAAACAAAATAATCAATAATTAAAATAAACCGTGGCAGCTAAGAGATGACCAGTCTCAACTGACAGCGCCCGTTCACGAACATGACACACGTATCAGCACCATTCAGCTCAACCATTTTGGAGGGAGCTAAATGATCCGACACACGTGCCACCATCAGCGAGACATTTAAGTGAGCATGACATTCTCTCAACCACCAGGGCAAAATCGAGTCAATAATAATTAATAAGTAGTACATAGTACTCACACATGTGCAATAAAATTATATAATACTAAGAAATTGAATCGATACAATGCAATAATATTCTTACAATCTTCTGCAGCTTCCTCAATAATTATGCGTGTTACCTAATAAGTTTACCCCTATTGTTGTGGAGCAGGACCAGCATTGAGCCAAGCATTTTTATCATTAATATAATCCTCCAACTTGTAATATGCTTGCCTACATAGTGTGCGTTTTATGCATGATTTGAATTTTGTTTCATTCAGTTCTATTATGTGAGGAGGTATTTTATTGTAACATTTTAGGCAGTACCCCATGAAAGATGTGTCTACTTTAGCTAGCCTGAAACCTGGCTGAACTAATTGGTCCCTATTTCTAGTATTATAGTTATGTCTGTCACCTCTTTTACTGAATAGATGCAGATTTTTTCTAACGTACATGATGTTTTCATATATGTATTGACAAGGTACTGTCATGATGTTGATATCCTTAAACAATTCCCGGAGAGAATCGCGCCTACATAGATTATATATGGCTCTGACAGCTCTTTTCTGCAGAATAAATATGGACTCGATATCTGCAGCTCGTCCCCATAGCAAAATACCGTATGACATAATACTATGAAAATAACTAAAATAGACTAGCCTCGCGGTATCTATATCAGTAAGTTGGCGGATTTTTCTAACAGCGTATGCTGCTGAACTCAGCCGTCCTGCAAGAGATGTTAAATGAGGACTCCATTGTAGCCTTGAGTCGAGCGTGATTCCCAGGAAAACCGTTTTATCCACGAATTCTAGTTTCTCTTGATTCAATACGATGTCACTATCATTACTTCTGACATTTGGTAGAGAAAATCTTATGCACTTAGTTTTCTTCCCATTTAATACTAAATTATTAGCGGTGAACCACTTGTGCACCTGCAGTAGAGCGCTATTTACGTCGTCAAGGTGTGAGGCGCGTCTATTTATCTTAAATATCAAAGAAGTATCGTCAGCAAACAATACCATTTCAGGTTGGTTTTTGAATAAATGGGGTAGATCGTTGATATAAACTAAAAAGAGAAAAGGACCCAATATTGAACCTTGTGGTACACCCATTTCTACCCGTAAACCCTTTGAAGTGACACCATTAATTTGTACTTGCTGTTGTCTATCATTTAAGTAAGATTTCACTAAGTTAAGCGCGAGTTTACTGAGGCCATAATGCTCAAGTTTTAAGAGCAAGGTTTCATGATTTACACAATCAAATGCCTTTGAGAGATCGCAGAAAATTCCTATGGCATCTCGAGCATCTTCCCACGCATTCCCACTATTAGTAAGAGTTAGAAACATATGGCGCAGAAGCTAGTTTTTATTGAAATACTTCTTGTACATCACTTAACTGTCACATTAGATGTGAATCACAGGATTTATTGTAACTCGATGAGAATCGACTTCTCATAGTTATGTGGTGGAGGAATGTGATTTTGTGATGATTACGAGTATTCATCGAATGATTCTTGTAAGATTTTTTATGGTTATCCAGTAATTCTTGTAGGTAATCAGATTTTTTTTTATGTCTCTCCTAATCTCCAAGAATTCAGTATCAAGCAGCGTTCAGGCATTTAGAGGCAATGACTCTGTTGAATGTCTTGTTGTCCAGGGGACGGTGGCAGAAACGAGTGCGCTCGACAGGTCACCCAAGGTGGTCCACTACGTAAGTCCACAAAAGTCACAGTCGAAAGGAGGGATCGCTTTGCATCATGAGGTAAATCATGGCGGCACGGTGGCTTGATCAATCTATTCTCTTTATATTCATATATTAGTTTATTATACGCAATAGTAAAAAGTAATACCACCAACAAAAGTGTTTACGCAAAATACGCCTTCGCTCTACCAGACTATAAAATATTCTAAAAAAAGAATCCTCCACCATTTCATTTGTTTAGCTGTTACCGTGATATCGGAAACGTCTATTCGTATAGATCAAAGAGATTGCGACTGTCTGCGTGTGCGGTTATTGGAGCGGAAAACTGAAAGAAAGCGCTCGAAATACGCGCGTCTATGTAAAAGGTGGATAGTAGTTAAAGTCGTATCATTTTCCTGGACAGAAATAAATTGTTTCATAACATACCCGTCTCTTTTTGTCGGTTTGGATTTTCTTTTGTTTACGTATATTTGAATTATTAGTAATTTTAATCTAATTTGATGACTTGTCAACTTAATTAAAGTGAGTGACAGTTACTTTGAACAGTGTCGCCTGTTAAAAAAATCAAAACATACATTCATTATTTTACGTACACACATAAAAAATGTTTTTGATCACTAGCATAAACTATTTTTTTTTAATTTAATCGAAAAACCTGCGAAGCTCCCGTTATTTTAATTATAATTTGTTTTGTCCTAAGAGACTTGACATAGTTAATTACTATGACCTAAAAATAGTTAGGTAGGACAATTCTTAAATAAATTATTTAAAAAGGAAAACTTTTGTTTCACTAGTTTTATTAATATATAGTTGACATCACATGTCCCAGTTAGAGGCGTGAAATTGAATGGAACTCCAATTAGTTCCATGACTGTGCTGCGTTTTTAACACACAGTAGTTTGTTTGACACACACTTTTGTCTCGACCTGTACTTCTTTTATATAAAAGCTCAGCGCTAATTTCTATGATTAGAGTGGATTATAGCAAAAATGCTAGTTTATGTTAATTCACACTTTTCCGAAGTTCTTTCTCATAATATTTGAATTACCTTTGAAGTAGCAAAAGAAAAAATGTGTGGAGTGTGCACCGGAGCACGTAATTATATGCTGTAATTTATATATTCTCTCGTAGATAAAGGTCTTCTTATATAAACAATTAAGAACTATGGTTATTTGTAAGCCCTAAATAAATGACAATTTCTATGAAAATCGTTTCGCATTTTCAAATACTTTAAAGCCTTTGTCAAACAGACAGGCGTGGCGAATGCGAAGCGTGACGTTTTTATTTGTAATGTATGGACTTGTTTGAATCCAGTCACATAGAAAAGCGAAAGCGATCCGCTAGCGTGACAGAATTATCGGACTAACGTCTCGTATCGCTTCGGACTCTCCTATCTGTTTGACAAAGGCATAAATGGTTTATCAAATCGTTTTCGGTAGCTTTTTTTAAAAGAGAATCATCAAATGAGTCCTCTCGCCCTGGGTGAAGAAAGGAAAGGAAAATCAGACTTGTACTGACAGAAAACCATCGTGTGTTTCTTTAATTAACCTTTACGTTTCAGGGTCACGGTAACCTGTTTAGAAAGACGCGTGACCTTTTTCGATGGCTTTTGTTGATATATCGTTGTCTTCCATCACAGTTATCTTTAATAAATAATCACTTTTCTCTAGGCCTTCTCTACTGGTCGCGGGACTGTACGAATAACCGTGACCCCGGAAAGTAGAGGGCTATTGAAGGACATCGTGGATTTTAGTCAGTACGAGTCTGACAGTCCCTCCCGCTCTGCCCTGGGTGGGAGGACTCATAAGATGATTTTACCACGTAAAAAAAAAGGCGTTCTCTACTCATGATTTGCTCAAAATGACAGATTAATAATTAATAGTAGGTACTTTAAATTTTAATCTCTTACATTGGAAATTATAACCAGAAATCTTCACTCGGATTACTCGATCTTCGATCGGAGATTTTAAGATTAAAGCCAGAAATCTTTCACAATGAGTCAAAGAGCATTTTCCAAATTTTCAGATCAGCAATTTCTATTGTAAAAGATTTTAAAGCATTTTATGTAAGAGTATTATTTTTATAATGGCGTCCACCAAATGAGATCGATGTTTTGAGCATCGTCCAAGAATTTTAACAAAGAAAAGAAAATAATACGATTGTGACTATGTATAATGAGATCCAAATGTGTTATTGTAGTTTTATAATTATGCCTATTTTTCATCTGTGATGTAATTTCAAAGTGACTTGGCTTTTTTTTTAATTTTTTTATTGACTATATTTTCATTTTAATGACTGTTGTTTTAAGAAGCTATCACAATGGATTTTTTTGTCAAATTATCTTAATCGACTAACTAAAAGTCGATAACATAAAAAAAATTACGGGTTGCACTCTGGGAGTGCCGGCAGAAGTGAAAACTTGAATAGTAATAAACACAAACGAACATTCGTGCAAGCGCCCTGCGCCGTCTTACGAATTTTCGATCAGGTCACGTGTCCTGACGCGAGTTTAACATTTTTTATCCAATCCAAAAAAGTGCACAACAAACAAACAACAACAAACTAAAGAAGTTTTCAGTTCAAAAAGTCAACTAAAGACACATGTCTAGTTCTTGTAGTTGAATTTTGACAAGGACAGTTGCATTTAAAAAAAGCTTTTCTTTGGAAAGAATAATTCGAACAGCGAGCAGAACTTGAATTTGCGACCTCCGGATTCAGTACATCCGAGGCTCTTTCCAACTGAGCTATCGCGGTTCATGGCTACTGCGTCGAAATCTTCAATCCATTTCTAACGTCTCAAGGTGTCTCTCAGGCGCAGGCATGCGTGCAGCGAGTAATGGACAAGTCGCTGTCCGACCATGGACCATGCCCGGGTCGACGGCGCGTTGTGTTCCACGCGCGCCTTAAAGAGTGTCAGCAAAGTGACGGGGCTCCCCTCTAGAGGGCCAAAGCCTGCCGGGGTCGCGGGACTCTACGAATTACCGTGAACCCGGACGTAAAGGGCTATTGAAGAACACCGTGGATTTTAGTCAGTACAAGTCTGATAGTAACTCCCGCTCTGCCCTGGGTGGGAGGACTAATTTGATGATATTACCACGCTAAAAAAAAAAACGTCTCAGTAGTCATTCAGTTTCATTAGTGTAAGCCGCCATAAGTCTATTCTATTATCCAAATACACAAAAATGCTTCACAACTCATAAAGTTACTTACAAAAATAACAATGGTAGATATTAAGACAAATTAATATTTACAAAAATCACGCTATTTCTTCTTATATTACTTTTTCAAAAAATAATTTATGTAGTTTGTATAACAAAATGGCTGACAGCCCGCGGCCATATGTCAAAATGGCGGCCGTAAAAGTCGCTCCGTGATTACTTTACGGTGTTTCCAGAAACAATAATATGGTATTTTTTATTTGATGGCAACACTGTGGTTGTAACTCATCAATTTAAATTAATTATGTGCTAGAAATATTCCAAGGTTGAGAACCGGATGCGAGTTTTGAAGAAAATCTTAAACTATGAAACTACTTTAATTAAATTTTGACGTTCTTTAATTCATCATCATCATTTTAGCCTGAGATCACCCACTGCTTTCGTTTCATCGGTTGACCGTCTCTCATTCACTTGTTTCCTACGATTTTGACGATATCGGCAACCCTACGAGCTTTTCGACAACTCTGGTTCCTTTGTCTTTGATAGGTACACCCAAGGCAAGAAGACTTATTTGATGTTTCAACCAAAAAGGCTGATTTTGCAATATACTTATTCTTCCTCTACGTTGGCTTAAAGTACAACCCATAATGATATTGCCAGTACTACACCCCTTTAGGGGAACATTTTTATGGGGAGGTTTTTCCGCAAATTGGCTTAAGTGTCTATTTGAATAAACATTATAGGAGCACTCCGGGTGGTTAAGTGCGGGGGTTGTGACATCAAAGAACTTTTAGTTGTTCCGTTCATAGGTTTTCTCCTCGTGCTTTAAGCACGTAAAGGAAACTTGAATATGAAGGTATCAGATGACTTGTCATTAAGTTGGAGGAAAAATCTATAGACCTTCCATAGTGCAATTGATTTTGATCGAGTTAGATAGTAATGTAGTGTTATCATCACGTAACTCGATTTTAACCGATAATCCAATAACTAGGTAGGTAATACGATGCGCTTTGGTAAGATTGGTTGTAATACTCAAGTTTCTGTAACATGCGGGTAAAGCTGCTGGTATACATATAGTATAAATGTGTATGTTTCGTTTAGAGAAGCCAAGCCATGGGCAAACCCACGGCGACGGACGTCGGCAGACGATCTCCGGCCACCGTAGGCGCGGGCATGCGGGCAGCGAGTAATAGGCAACTCGCTGTCCGACCATGGATCATGCCCGGGTCGACGGCGCGTTGTGTTCCACGCGCGCCTCAAAGAGTGTCAGCAAAAATGACTGGGCCTCCCTCTAGAGGGCCAAAGCCTGTCGAGGTCGCGGGACTTATGTTTTACCGTGACCCCGGTACGTAAAGGGCTATTGAAGGACACCGTGCAATTTAGTCAGTATGAGTGGGTGGGAGGACTCATTTGATGATTTTACCACGTTAAAGAAAAAAAAAAGCCATGGGCAACAGCTGGTTTGACATAACTCATTAAACGAAGCGAATAAACTCACTGACAATACAAAATTTGTCTACTCGGCTGGAACTTTTCGGTGTAAATATCTATAAAGTCGATCATAGATGACTAAACAAATCGATGGGTTATAAGAAGGACAATAGGAGTTTTGTTTGCTTGTTGGACGCGATGTGAGCTACGTCTAAACCGTAGGGATGTACAGGTTACGCAAGTATGGTACCGATATTTTTGCTATCACAAATTATGGTATCAGTAAAGAATATTTTATCAATCTGTTTTGCAGGTGTTATTATTTTTTCATTTAAAGAAGCTGGTGGAAGGAGGAGTTTTGTCCAAAACATGAGCTATACAAGATGGGGGTGCCATTTTTTGACTTAATTTAATAAATTTTCTACAAAGGTAAATGAAACGTACAATTTATTGAGTGAAAAAAAGGTAATTATAGACACGTTGATTTTACTATATTACTAAAAATTGTACCCAATTCTTACTTTCGTAAAGGAAAACAACAACAAAAATAGGTTTTCAAGATAAAAGTTACAAGGAATTTGAATCTAAGGTATGAACATGAAAATCTCTCAACTTAATTTTGTTAAGAACCTTTTCATGCCAAAGGAATATTTAGAATAGCCCCACTGACCTTTTCCCTTTGTCCTAATTCGAGATGCCTTAAAAATTACTATCCGATATATTTTCGGGAACCCGCATTCCATTACGTTATTATCATCAATTTTCAAGACGGAACAATAGTGTCTATATTGATGAAAACCAAAACCGATACCCAATTACCTAGGATCGCGATTCCCATGCCTGATTGGGTCTTTTCATTACGGAATGCTAAATGCGGCCGAATGTCATCTGGGATCGGTACCGAGTATTGTTCGATGATCGAGATATTTGATTCGATATTCATTATTCGGTTTCGATTGTTTGGTACTGCTTTGTTCGCATCCCTATTATTTAGGATGGTTTTGTTCGGTATCAATATGATGCAGTTATTTGTGAATAAATGTGGCTAATCAAGCATGGCTTTGTTGGTTTGTTGACGTTTACTTGTAGTTGAAAACTGATAATATATAGCTTTCATGGCGAATATTATAATTTGGCCTGAAATGAGTTATCAGATTACTGAAAAATAACAGATATGAAATAAACATGGAAAAACTATTGTGTTTGATCAACGTTTTTTCAATGACTATCTATAATTATAAACTAACAATTAAAAAAATAAAACAAAAAGATTAAAATTTGGTACTTAAACTTAAATTAGTCGTTTCCATCTAATCTATCTATATATATAAAAATGTTATGTTGGTTTGTGTACGCTTCAAAAACTCAAAAAGTTTTGCACCGATTGAGCTGAAATTTTAGCATGATATATAATCTGCATCAAGGATTGTTTTTATCTATTTTTTGCATCTGTCACATATCCGCGACCGCAAAAAAAGTTTTTTTGTTCTAGAGCGAAGCGTGGCAGGGTACAGCTAGTATTGTATAATTTATAAAAAGCCTTGAATTTATACAGTTTCAAAACATAAATAGGTAGTTTCGTCTAATATGTTTGTATTTCATTAAAATTATCTAAAAATCTTTAAGGTAAATAAATCTTTTTGTTGGAGAAACCGTGGACCGATGATGAATGGATACTCGTATAAAAATAATAATGTAATAACATTTTGTTAATGTATTTTATATTTTTGTGTCTATTCTATGTATACTGGTAATTCGTTTTTTGGCGCATTAATTGTGCATTTATTTGCTGTCTTACTACCCTCTTTTTATTATTAAGTTATTTTATTCTTTACAGACAGCCGTTGTATCCTTAGAATTGACAATATTGTAAAAACGCTGTTTACTAATTTTGCTGTACAATACAGTACATTCTAATCTAACATAGTTTTTTTTTGCAAAACACTATTTCTAGTCTGCATTTTGAAGTGAAAACTTCTTTAGCGGCGTTGAGCACTTTTCTGTAATGGGTATAAAATCTTAAACTCGCGTCAGGACACGTGACCCTGACCGAAAAAGCGTAGGACGGCGCAGGGCGCTTGCGTGAATGTTCGTGTGACTTTATTACTTTTAAAGAAGTTTGTATGCTGGATACATTCGTTGCTAGGTAACATTGTTTATAAAAGATGTACGTCACATTGGAAAATTATTGAAATAAAAAGTCAACCATTTTTGCGAGTTTTACTAAAATCTGTTCACAAGATATTTCCAACAATTTATATTATATTCAAGTTTTCACTTCTGCCGGCACTCCCAGAGTGCAACCCGTCGTTTTTTTTTGTTAAATAAGTCCTCTCGCTATGAGTGGACCAAAATGGACTACCTTAAAAATAACCTGTTCCTAGTTGTCCATTGTGTCCTACGGTCATTATTTATTGTGGTAAAATCATCATATGAGTCCTCCCACCCAGGACAGAGCGGGAGGGACTGTCAGACTCCGTTGACAGTTCCGGAGTCACGGTAATTCTTGAGTCCCGCGACCGTGTCCTACGGCCATAGTAATGTATTAGGGTAGTGCTGCGATCCCGACAGTCTTGTAAAATCGGTTACTCTCAAGCGCAAGGCAATTGCGAGTAAAACCATTACGTCGGGTTTCTGTATTTTAACAGTTAATGAGGGAATTAGGTTGAACTATAATCGTCACTTTGGCACATTGTCAACAATATTGTAGAATGAAAGACAAAGCAAACTGTTTCTACAATGTGTTGAAGTTTTTAGTTTCTGATTCTGAGTGTATGCGGATCTCAGAGCAGTGTGGCCTAGTGGAGAGCAGTAGTGGCCCAGGATTGGCCCTGACTTACGAGTTGTAGCTCGTGGGTTCGAACCCAGCCAGGCGCATTACTTTGTGTAATTAATTTCATCACCACTGCTCTCAAAACGGTGAAGGAAAACATCGTGAGGAACCTGGCATGTCCTAGAACCAAAAATTCGAAGACTTGTGACATCCACCAATTCGCACTGGACCCACTCCTTCTGACAGAGAGGAAGCCTGTGTCCCAGCAGTGGGATCATTAATGGGCTGATGATGATGAAGTATGCGGATATGTGGACATTTATGTGCACAAGGTTCATGTTTGCGTGGCAACACAAAATAAACATCTACCATACCATACCTGAACTAAATGCAATGTTAATTGATGAAAATTATTCTAGAAAAGGTGGTCTCATGAAAATATTACGTTAAGCAAAAATAATTTGTTCAAATAAATTTTTATTGTTATTGTTTTTATCTTATTAATATTTTTTTTTTGATTATTGTTGATTCAAGAGCGTCCAGTTGTTAGAAAAGGGTGCGTGATTTCACATCATGACGCCATTATAGCTTCAGCCTTACCTTGCTCGCTTAATATATCGGTAGCTTTTTTTTTCGTGGTAAAATCATCAAATGAGTGGGTGGGAACCCAGGGCAGGGCGGGAGGGACTGTTAGACTTGACTGACTAAAATCCACGGTGTCCTTCAATAGCCTTTTACGTACTGGGGTCACGGTAATTCGTGAGTCACGCGACTATATATCTGTAACTTACGTCAAATCAATATTTCATATTTAATTGACTACAGTTCAACGAATTGACATCCCTATTATGTCAGCCAATGACAGTGAATTAAGCTAACATTTTAAAATTCGAATAAATAACGTTCCCCAATCCATTCCAATCATTCCGAATTCAAACGCCCGCCACGCCTCACCGATTCGTATCACCGAATCGATACATCGATTTAGAAATTCGACTAATCGTTTACAAAATAGGGTTCGGTACAATTACCGGACCGGAATTTATGGACAGTTCCTCCCACATAACAATGTGGAATAGTGTAACGTTCTTTTAATAATTAAAATGCGTGGGAACGAATCCCATTATTACGTTTATGGGTCAACACGAATATTTTGGTCGATTCGATTCGAGTTTACGACGCATTCTCTTTAAGCATCGAAGGGCAAAGAACGGATTTAGAGGTGCCCTTGTTCCAACAATTTCGTTTAATAATTTTACTGTTGATACATTTTTTTTATTTTTGCTTGTTAGTGGGAATTTATTAAGTTTATTGGAAGATTAATAGTATAATAATACGTTTTTTCTTGGGCTCTATTGATATTTTAATAGTTCAAAATTGTTCTTTGATTTTTGTTTGGCCGATTCTTTATGTTATTTCTCTATACATAATCACCGTACAATTATTATTAAACTAGGTTCTGCTTGCGTCTTTGTTCACGTGAAATTGTCGAGACCCACCCCAACTCTTCGACAATTTTTTTTTTCGATTTGCGAAAGAATTGTCATAGTTCGTCTAATACCTTACACATGACAAAAAAATATAGCATTTATAGTACAGGAATAAGCGAGTTTTCAACCAGTTTTTTTTTAATTGTATCATAAGTTTCGGAGATTACCCTCCTTTCTGTTACTTACAAAACACATCCAAAAAACATGAAGAAACTGCATAAAATACACTTATTAGTAATAATGATGGCCGTTAAGAGGTCATTCAATAAAGGTCTATGCGCACCTAAGCATGAAGCCTTTTAAAACCACCGGGTAGTGCCGGAAAACATCAATAAATGTATTTATATGTTGAAATACTAATAATATAAGGTTTGTAGCCAGTGTCGTGTGTTTAACCAAGAGGAACGGTTAAAACCCGGTAGTTATAATGCCGAGTAGGTAAGGTCATGTGGCCTAATCCTTACGTATAAAGGATGGTGGGCGTAATCTGCTGACGAACGTTACTAACACGCCAAAACACGTAAATTGTAGTGGTTGGACGGTCAAGTTCGACAATAGAAGATCTTATTAAGTGATAAACTATTAAATTAGGTTACATTTGTTGGAAAAAGCAGACATAAAGGTCATAAACAAAGGATGGTGGGGGATTTTGGATCAATCCCCCACATACCGTACTCGTAGTTTATTTTTGCATTTTGTAATAATATCTTTCGTACAACATTTAATTTGCTGAGTGTTGGCAAGTGATGATTTATGGTTTTCTGTATACTAAATACATTATTTGACTATATGATCTACCTAGTTTTGGAATTTTTCGTCGTAATAATTAAAACGTCATACAAATCAACAAAGTTTTAAATGACATCTTGTGTCTTTGTTGGATAGTGGAAACATTTTACCCAAGATCGCAACGTGCATGCGTCATTTCGCAACGAATGTCGATTTATGCAAGCACTGTTCCTGACAGTCTGATACTAGTGGAGGTATATTAATAAAGGATTTTTAAACCGTAAACATGGTTGCTACGCTAAAGTTCTAGGAGCGTATTCTCAAATCTTAAGGCTCTTATGTCATCTAAATTGTACAGAAGTGGACATTTAGACAAACTGGTCACGTGTCTTACAAATTCTTCGCATTTAGTTTCATTAAATAACGTTTTGTATAAATCAAAATATGAAATACTTCGCTTCGCGGCATTTGCCTCAGTGTTGTCAGCTTTAAGAATTGTATTGAAAAATGGCGACCTCGCAACTGTCACATGGCAATTCACCCCTTTTGCGGCATATAGAGTAACCTAAGTAAAGTGCCCCAAAAAGCGTCCTGTCAAATGATGTCAGACGTTTTAGGTTTATAGGTAATAAAGTAGGTGGGACCTAGACGCGAGTGCTAGTCCATTTACTTTATGAGCGTTCATACAATTTGGACCAGAATTGGATGGGGCGATGTACAAGTCGTATAGTGTCTTTATTTTCTGAAATGAAAGTGGTTGGGTTGGTAACAGTGGTGTAATTGGCGGTTGGTAGCATTGCGTGTTTTGATGTCATTGATCATATGTCAGACAGTCTATTAGGATTTAAAGGACAATTACCATAAGGGCGATTAAGGTCGGATAGAGGAGTGGAAAGTTTTGACTTCCGAACATCACCTTTAGCACCATTGCTGTGTAACCTTTAACTAAAACAAGTAGTTAAGCTTTATTGACTTAAAGGTCCAAACACCAGCCGGGGTCGCGGAACTCTTAAAAGGGCACCGCGGTCTCGTATCGCAAAGGGCAAATGAAGGAACAGGGTGGTTTTTAGTGGATATTATGTATTATTTACCTTCTCCGCTATTCACACATATTATTAAAAAAAAAATAGGATTTATGACAGCTTAATTTATTATTCTGGCATCCATCTAGAATCTTCACATTTTCGGCAGAAACTCGTCAATGGTTAATGACTGTCTTCATTAATTTTTTACCTGTATTTTGATTTAAGTATAAAGCGGAGACTGTAATAGATAAATCGCGCACTTCAAGTAAGAAATAAAAGTTTCTTTGTTGCCTTATCAATTTTTTTATGTCAAAGCCTTAAAATTAAGTAGGTGTTGGCCAGAGAGCTACAAGGGTTAAATCCAAGGCCAAAACCAAAAGAATATATTTTTTAAGATCTCATTGTGCCAAGTAAATGGGAGCTTATTAATCCCCTCCGTCCTTTATCCAGCTTATTAGGTAACACAATGGGTTGAAAAAAGCAACAAAAAGAGATGGCGTTGCCTCGTAAATCGGCACGGGGTGAATGTGATGCATAATGTTTGCAAATTGCGACCAGCCGCAACGACTTTTTGCCTTCAAACTTATTTCGCATACAATAAATTACAATAAGAGATACTTTTTCGAAATAAATTTAAGGTTTGACATTTACTTTTGGATGGTATTAAGGGGATAGCTTGATTGCTGAGAAGACGCTGCGATTATTTCTGTGCGTTTTTTTTCTGTAACTAAACGTTGAATGAATAAATCAATGAGTTTTTTTTCCATTGATAATAACTAGATGGATGAATAAATCAATAAATGTCAGAGTGTGATAATTGGCATTAAAGAAAAAGAAAATTTTATTTATCTGTGCAGGTAAAAATAAAGGAAGGTGAGTAAATACGCCTCATGGTTGATCGAGTCGATCGAAACAAGTGAATAACTCAATTCAACAGGCAGGGAACTCGACAGGCGATTTGCGTTCGATTGTTTTGTAAATGTTCTTTTTGTCGGGACCTATGGCTGTGGTATCAATTTGATTGATTATTGTAATAAAAGATACAGGGTACGGGTTTGTATGTGAAAAAAAAAAAAGAATTAATACACACATCAAAAGTGTCTAGGGATCAACATATATTTTTGCAATAACTTTTCTCCTGATTGATATTAATTAAAAATTTTTTTAAGGATTCATCAAATAAAGTGTTTTCGTTTGTCACAGTAACGATAAACCAAGTCACCTTTGCATTAATAAAGGAATTTGCCATTTTCCTAATAAAGGGATTTTTGACATTTGAACCACTAACACAAAAGTTCGAAAAAAAGACTGAAATAACAGTTTTCTTTAAAATTTTATTGGGTAACTTAAACAATTAATAATCCGTGTTTCTACCGCGAACACTAACAACACAAGAACATCGGTTTGGCATACTCAAAATGAGTTCATCCAAATCACGCTGTGGAATGGCCGCCCATGTTCGTTGCAACAACAAAAAAAGGTCTTCTTGCGACTGGATACCCTCCATATTCGGCAGAGCTCTTCTTTGTAGCATATCCCATGCATGCTCAATCGGATTCAAGTCTGGCGACTGAGCAGGCCAGGGCAGGACATTGATGTTAGCTGCGGCGAGAGTCTGTCTTACAACTCTTGCGGTGTGCGGTCGTGCATTATCATGCATTAACTGAAATAAGGGACCGATTTGCACTTGTAGAGGAACGATGACGTCTGATACAATCGTCTCAGCATAAATTTGAGCGTTGAGGTTGCCTCTGATCCAAATCAACTCAGTTCTTCCGCCGATCCAAATACCCGCCCATACCATGATGGTTCCACCACTATAAGGATGGACTTCCTGGCAGGATTTTAATCGCTGTTGGCGTCCAGGGCTTCTCCAGTGTCGTATACGTCTTGTATCCGGTCTCATACCAAAACGAGACTCATCAGAGTCCATCCTTATAGTGGTGGAACCATCATGGTATGGGCGGGTATTTGGATCGGCGGAAGAACTGAGTTGATTTGGATCAGAGGCAACCTCAACGCTCAAATTTATGCTGAGACGATTGTATCAGACGTCATCGTTCTTCTACAAGTGCAAATCGGTCCCTTATTTCAGTTAATGCATGATAATGCACGACCGCACACCGCAAGAGTTGTAAGACAGACTCTCGCCGCAGCTAACATCAATGTCCTGCCCTGGCCTGCTCAGTCGCCAGACTTGAATCCGATTGAGCATGCATGGGATATGCTACAGAGAAAAGCTCTGCCGAATATGGAGGGTATCCAGTCGCAAGAAGACCTTTTTTTGTTGTTGCAACGAACATGGGCGGCCATTCCACAGCGTGATTTGGATGAACTCATTTTGAGTATGCCAAACCGATGTTCTTGTGTTGTTAGTGTTCGCGGTAGAAACACGGATTATTAATTGTTTATGTTACCCAATAAAATTTTAAAGAAAACTGTTATTTCAGTCTTTTTTCCGAACTTTTGTGTTAGTGGTTCAAATGTCAAAAATCCCTTTATTAGGAAAATGGCAAATTTCTTTATTAATGCAAAGGTGACTTGGTTTATCGTTACTGTGACAAACGAAAACACTTTATTTGATGAATCCTTAAAAAAATTTTTAATTAATATCAATCAGGAGAAAAGTTATTGCAAAAATATATGTTGATCCCTAGACACTTTTGATGTGTGTATGTAGGACTAATAAACAGCTTTTTGGTTTTGTATGGCCAACATAAAGACGCGAAGACTTAAAACGAAAGTATTTATAACCTCGAACCAACTTGAATTTGATTTTCATCATTTGTTAAAGCAAAAACTTTACTTAATTTTTTTTTTATTTATATATTTTATAATGTAAAAGATTAGTAAGCAAAAATAATATAATTAAAAAAGGATTAATTATTAAATAATCAAATAGTGCTCCCAGCAATCACAGCGATATCCAGTCAAATGTACCATCTCCTTTATACAGTCGAATTGCAGCATTAAAGACTCTGATTAGAGGAACATTCTGTCCTGATGAGATCATGTCGGTTCGCATTTTTTTTGCCACCCTTGGGTCCAATCGTAAAAATATCGAGAGACGAATTTTAATATAATGAATATGCAAAGGGTTTGCGGGTTACAACGTCTCATGATAATTTATTTGTGGGGTTCACGAATCTGTCCGTTTGTAAAAGTAAACATGAGATATTTTGGTATAGATGCATTAAGTACTAGCTGTTGGTCGCGGGACTGTACGAATTACCGTGACCCCGGAACGTAAAGGGCTATTGAAGGACACCGTGGATTTTTAGTCAGTACGAGTCTGACAGTCCCTCCCGGTCTGCCCTGGGTGGGAGGATTTATTTGAGAATAAACACTATTCTATGTGTTAATCCAGGTTATACTCTATCTGTTTACTCAAATCCGTCCAGTAGTTTTAGCCTGAAAAAGGAACACACAAACATCCATCCATCCAGACAAACTTTCACGTTTATAATATTAGTAGGATCCATATATATGGGAGGCTTTTTTTTATCGTGGTAAAATCATCAAATGAGTCCTCCCACCCAGGGCAGGGCGGGAGGGACTGTCAGACTTGTACTGACTAAAATCCACGGCGTCCTTCAATAGCCCCTTACGTCCCGCTGTTGCGGTAATTTGTGAGTCCCGCGACCCCGGCAGGCTTATATATGTGTTGGAGGCTTGGAGCCACCTACTAGGGTAACCAGATGAAGCTAAATAGCCCTGTTAGAACTGGGTAATATGATATCCCTTGGTAATACTGGGTGTCAGCTTTACGAGGTTCTGACTCACTAACAGTAACTGCTTTCAAAATTTTACAAATGACAGCCGGGATAAAACGGCTGGATGTGCTTTCCGAGCCATGGAAGAACTTCGCAATAATAGATGGTTACCCATCCACAGACCAACCTCGGTTTCCACAATGGTTTACCCTTTCAACATTTAACAGTAATCTAAACTTAAATAAAAACCGCGTTTGTGTTAGGATTCCTAAAGCGCAGGCCACACTGAAGAGACGTAAGACGAGGACGCGTCGCGGACACGCGCAAATGTACAAGCGTTGCGCCCGCGACCCGACTCTTAGAAGAAGCGTCGCGACGCAAAACATACAGATTTTGCGTCGCGACGCTTCTATACATTTTGCATGAAAGAGACGCTGTAGAGACAAATGTCCGCGCCCCATCTGCGTCTTACGCCTTTTCTGTGTGGCCAGCGCGTAACGTTTTTTACATAGTTAGTTCATGGTATTTTGTGCCACGGTTTTGGTACCTAGTTTTATGAAAGGATTTCGAACATTTCAAATATTAATTTCAATCAATATGAAAGCCGGTTTAGCGATTTTTTGTACTCGTATATTCGAGTTGCAAGAAATAAATGTTATGAAAAACGCTGGTGGATTATATTTTGAGTATCCTTTGGCAAATTATTTTAGTTTTATAATCTTGATGAATGTAAAATTTGCCTGTTCGGCTGTCATTATTTACCCACGAGCTCCTGACAACTATTATTATACTTTAACTTGATTTTCATAAATATTTTATTAGTATTTGGAAGTTTCCCACCTAACGAAACACTGTTGTGGTTTAGACAATTTTAACACTAGTCCAGCAGTTTATCTGCGGTTTACCAAAATGGCAGGGCGTGATGCGGTCTACCAAAACACAATTTACTGTTCCTGATTTTAATGCTTGTGCAAACTAAGCGATTATTATATTGTTTTTTTATGAAGTTAGTAGAGCATGTTTTTATGGTGATAGGCATCATCCGCTGGATCTCAGTTAACGGTAACAGGCTTTTTTTTTACGTAGTAAAATCATAAAATGCGTCCTCCCACCCAGGGGGGAACAGGACGGACTATCAGGCTCGTATTGACTAAAATCGACGGTTTCTGTCACCTAAATTATCTAGAAACAAAAATACGTATTTTATTTATGAAATAAAAATTGAAAAAATATCGCGATTATTTAACGAGAATATCATCCCATCGTTGCTCTATAGGACTACATCGAGAATCACATCCCATAGTTACTCTACTAATTAGGCTATGGTCAGCCACGTCAATCAAATGAAACGCCAAGAAAAAAATTCATTAACTCAATTTTTATTCATTCACGTTGACATGACAGATGTGACAGTGACAGTGTTAGGTTTATTTTCGTTACGGAATTTCTTGATTTGGTCGCCGCTCACAAAGACCGCGATAAAAACTATGCAATAGCTTGAAATTAAATGATATTTATTTTTGCAAGTAGGTTAATATCAACACTTTTACACGCCGTCTTTTTACAAACTAGATGAAGCCGGTGTTTCGTACCTGACTACTTTTATTTTAAAACTTCTTACATCTAATTACCATAAAGAACTGTTGAATATTCTAGAAGTAATTATTAGCAAGAATCAGACAGTAACGAAACACAATAGCTTAAGCTAACCAATTATAATATTTGCATATGACCTAACATTATATTCTGTGAATTACGGGTTAACAATACTGCGCATGCACACCTTTAACAACACTCACAGAAAAGTAACACGGAATATAATACAAACTCATATTTTAATATAATCATTGTTTTACTGTTTTCGACAAACGATTCCAGTGCCGGAAGTTTTGGTCGATTCGATATGGACATATACTTTAAGACCCTTTTCTAAGATTTATATGAGTCTAGCGATTGTCCGCGGATTGGCTCGCGGTAATTTAGAATTTGAGAATTTATTCAGATCTTACATGTGAAGACAAAGACATACCGTTTTACACCATTAAAATTCAGGAGGTTTCATTCCCCTTGTTAAAATAAGTAGACTACTACGGTTGCCGGTCCGAAGCCTACCATAGGACTGACCCAATTCCCTCTCTGTCAGTTTTACGACTCGTTGTGAAGATAAGAGGGTAATTTGTTAACCTACTTCAAGTAAGAAGGTTAATTTGACCCGTATATTTTTACGCATAGATACAGGTTATTATGCATTTTCTTTTTTTTCATAATGCCTCATTCGCAAATTGGCACCTGAGTCTTGAAAGGACTCATGAATCGACTTTCAAAAGTACCAAATAGTGAAAGGAGTTATTTGGAGAAAGACTAATGCACGAAAGAGACAACACTCGTCTAGTGTCGTTGACGGAGTCCCGCTTGGCGAGGCTTCTTTTACTGATTGGTCTAAAAAACTAACTATGTTGGACAAATTTTTCATCAATTGTTGCCGCTTCTCCTTTCAGAACGCTCTAATACATCACCGTAGTCTGCACCACGACTGAAGTTCTTTTGACGCGGCGCTAGTGTCTATCATTACAACAAATTGAAATTAAAAATGTAGTACCACGAATTTTTTACTTGAGTTGTGGCGCGGACTCTATGTTTGTTTTTCCTGCGGCCCGCCCCGCTCAACGTTCCGCCGGTCGCGCCGCGTGTGATTGAACGTGGCCTAACCCTTCGGGATTACAGAAATGTATCATAAACATAAAAAAGAAAGAGTACGTAATCGCAGTGATCACTCTTAGAAGATAGAATGAATGTTCATATTGTCGTCCTCATGTATTCAATTACAGACGACACGGGACACAGTAATGAGGTGCAATCATCACGTCCCGGTGACGTCACGGACTTAGAGAGGCGTATAATAAGCGTTCGTCGGAAAATTAATCTTTTTGTGTTGTTGTACTTATGTCTCTGTTGTTAATGTTGTTCTGTTGGGTTTTGCTAATTGTGTGATTGTGTCACGATGTTTATTTTAAGTAATGAGGTATATTGGTTTTATTTTAAATTGAAGAAAGAAATAGAATTATATGGACATTGGTTATCGTGGAAGACGTTCTTCTCATTTTTTTTTCGTGGTAAAATCATCAAATGAGTCCTCCCACCCAGGTCAGAGCGGGAGGGACTGTCAGACTCGTACTGACCAAAATCCATGGTGTCCTTCAATAGCCCTTTACGTACCAGGGTCATGGTAATTCGTGAATCCCGCTGCCCCAGCAGGCTTTGGCCCTCTAGAGGGCGGCCCTGTCATTATGCTGACACTCTATGGGGCGCGCGTGGAAAATAACGCGCCGTCGACCCGGGCATGATCCATCGTCGGACAGCGAGTTGCCCGTTACTCGCTGTCTGCATGCCCGCGACGTTCTTCCCATTAGGCAAATTTGTTTGAAAGCGGTCAGAAAGAAAATGTTTGAGTTAGAATGTTTATTGATAAAGTTCTTGTTTACAACTGATTTTATTTAAATTTATAAGTAGTAAAAAATAAGCTGATAGTAAAAAAAGTCATCAAGTTTTTGATATGGCGCTGTTTAAGTTTTGTTTTTTGTTTTAACAAAGACTCCTAAGTTATTCACCATATTTGAAAACTTAATCGCTTACGACTTAAGCTAATTTTTAAAAAAGACTTTATTATATGTTATTAAAGAATATTTTGCCATTTCCTGGTCATTGAATCGTTTATTTACGAGTAGCGTAGTAGCTTAACGTAGTTATAATATCGCAAACCAGTTCTTAAGGTAATTATGATGTCAACAAAATGTAGGTAAGGTGACATTGTATGTAATGTGGGAAAAACATCGTAATTTTGATAATAATGTAAATGACAGCGTCTGCGCAGCTTATTATAGTTTAAAAACGTAACCAAATCATAATCGCGAACCTAATATGGTTGTGACTGCGGTTTCAAGAATTACTCTTTAAAATGGGTAAGTATTGCAGAATTATTTTGCAAACCTTTTTATGGCAAGAGTTTCAATCAGTTAAAAAAAAACATGCTGCGCATTACAAATAAACAGAGATTCGAATGACGCACCCATGATACCTACAGGAGAAATTCCTAACGTGGGGCAACGTTTTTTATGAAAAAGTTTTCTCATCATCACTACTTATCCTTTGGAGAACAGGATCAGCATCTGGTACAACAGGACGTGGGGTGCATAAAAGGAGCCTGCCCAAATGACTTTAAAACTTTTGGTAACCAATCCTTCAATTTTATTTCTGTTATTTAATTTTATGATTTTAGTCAGTACGAGTCTCACAGTCCCTCCCGCTCTGCCCTCATTTGATAAAAAAATAACAATCCTTCAAACGCCTGGCTCACCCTGGACAGCTCCTACTTGGTAGTAAATTTTTTTTTTCCTTTGGACATTTTTTTTTTGTTTTTCTAGTTTTTGTTACAAATAGTTAAATGTTTTTTCATTCTTTCTTTCATTTTTCTATCACGAATCACCAGAATGCAGCTGGATAAGTATAATTATTTTTATAAAGAACGATAACAATCTATCTGACCTCCACAACTCCGTCACAACCATCACATTCATCAGATATAGTCATCTGCTAATTAAATAACATAATTTCAATGACGTCACTTGCACATCTTGTTGCCTATTTTATATTAACATCCGCTTCAAAATATACTTAATCATCACGTCAACAATACGTAAGTACATGAACATAACAGATTACAAATAATGACATTACAAATAGCTAAACTAAAAATCGTGAGTGTTGTACACGCTCGTGTCTTTAACAAGAGGATGATTTATAATACTAGAAATAAGTACAAGTTCATTTCAAAGCATCCTGCTTAGATAGGATCGAAAATATAATTTTCAGGCATAATCTTGTTTGGCATAACGTTTTCATTCGTATAATTTTTATTGGCATAATAATACTGAGGCAAAAATAAATCAAAACTTAGCATAACTATCATAAGGCATAATTTATTTTGGCATAATTTTAGTTGTATGTATTTTTGAGGCGTTATTTGTATTAGTTTAGATTAATTATGACTTGAGGCTTAATTGCACTATTTTCTATAGAATGAATACGATTGAATAAGTAGCAATATTAACTGCTAATAAAAGGCAATAAAAGAAGCAATTTTTTTGTAATTTTTTTATGACTAAATTCTCTATCAAAGTAATAAAAATAAATTAACATGTCGATCCTAGCTTTGCTTACAAATGTTCATATTTTCTTCAGAATGTTAGTAGATTAGCTCAATATGCAATTCTGTAGCATTTTTATGTTAATTTGTGTAATTTGCCAGTACGCAAACATAGTACTTATTAAAGCAAGATCGTTTTTATAATTCTTATTTATTAACTGTATAAATGGGAGTTGTTGTCATATATTTATTGCATCTAATGAAATTATTATGCCAATGCAATTAATTTTATTTATTGCACGAAGTTTATAAAAAGTGTATTATTTATTATATTTATTGGAGACATTTAACCCGAGAAAATCAAGCGAAAAATATTGTTTTAAATAATTATCATGATAATTATCACTTCAATTTACACCGATCACAGATTTCAAAATAAACACACAATGAAAAAATAAAGTTTTTGCGATAATACATATTTATTAACAAAGATAAATTAAATTTTATCACCACAAAAAAAACGCCATAAAAATCTAATAAACGCAGTATAATTGTGCTGGTTCTAACTTTCTAGAGCTGCATACTAACGGCTGTTGATGTGATGACACCATGATAATCTTAAACCGAGGTAAACAGTAATACTAGTTTTCTGTAATTACAGCAAGTACAGTCGACAAAAGAGTAAGGATTTACATCTTTCTGGGGTCGCAGAACTGTCTAAAAAAGCGACCCTGGAACGTTAAAGACTATTGACGACAGTCCCTTCCGCTCTATCCATGGCGAGAGGACTCATTTGATGATTTTACCACAATAGTAATATATAAAAAAGTATCGTTTTCCAATGTAGTGTTATGAGTTTTACTGTGTCTGCACAACATTTTCTGTGACTGCATGCATATAGCATAAACTCAAAAAGAGCACACACAGCATAGAAAAATAGTAATATGCATATAATATACAAGAAAACTGTTTAAAACTAGTTGCCTGCATAAATACATCATTTGCTGACTGTACTTGAACGTGCGTGTACAGTCACGAACACAAATAATAATTGGTAATCCGATACAACCGATTCGACGGCAATCTGATACGATCAGAGAGAGGTCAAGGGCACGAACTAAAAATGTGTGATGACACGATTGGACGGCAGCTGTCCTTACTCCCGAAGTGTGCTCACTATTTTTGAATTTTATTCCATATTTTGGAGTCACTTTACGGGCCCGTATACCCCCCTGGCGGAGGAACACCTTGGGCAATAACTGTGCCTCAACCTGGAAAGCCGTATGATCTATAGTAGTATAAAAAATTACGTTTCAACGATTCTGACTGTTAAAGTACGTAATATTATTAATTATTATTATTTATTAATTGTTGAAAATTACTCGATAGGCCGATAAAATTTTCGTATTCCCTAAATTATGTTCATATTACCTACTCACATCTGATGAATTGTAAAACAATAAAATAGTTCAATTGTTTTAGTATATTTTTTTTAAAGAATTATCAGCTTATGCTAGCAATCACAAACTTTTTTTGATGTGTGAAGTATAGGTCGGTTAGCCGGTCGTATCCGGTTCGAAGGACCATTTCGTTATATTGGTGTCTGTGACTGTACAGTACATGTATATTACAAGTGTACATTCTAGAGGTTTAGTTCAATGTCCAACGCGTTGCGACGATCATATCCAGGCCCTTGATAGACCTGGCCGCGTGTGAGGTCTGAATGGGGATATATCTCTTCCTTCGTGATCATCAGGTTTTTATGGATATTTTCTTGATTATTAGCTGTTTTACCCCTTTTTAGTGATGAGATTGTAACATTTCTAAACTTAGTAACAAAACCGAAAAATATCGACATCAGTTAAGGCCAGATTTTATCAGGTCAGGCTCCAGCTTTGCTTGACTTTGAAATTATAATACTGCCCGTGTTATTCAGTTTTTTTTTTATCGTGGTAAAATCATCAAATGAGTCCTCGCACCCAGGGCAGAGCGGATGTGTGTGTGCGGAGCAGAGGGACTGTTAGACTCGTACTGACTAAAATCCACGGTGTCCTTCAATAGCCCTTATCGTTCCGGGGTCACGGTAATTCGTACAGTCCCGCAACCATGTTATTAACTGATAATGTAGCTTTTTAAATGTGGAAGAATTTATCCAATGACCAATTGGTCAGTTTTAAGTTTATACAATACTTTTTTTTACTTAAAATTGATTTGCACTTCACTCTAGTCTATGTCAGGGACAAAATTGACGACGGAGTGAACTTATGCAGAAGAAGCCTGTACACACAAACATAAAAAAGACATAATTGTCTTAATAAAATAACAGACCATGCACGAAACACAATACTGCGCTCCAAAACAAATATAACCGACGTGGCTCGGAAGGCTGCCGAACTGAAATGGGACTGGGTAGGACATATCTGCCGCAAACTGTGGGTCAAAATAGCCCAAAACTGGTGGCCTAAGATGAGGTTGTGGCAGGCCACGAAGGAGATAGCGGGACGAAGTGGATAGGTGCCGTCCGAACTGGAAGGAGGACGCCCAGTGTCGGGAAAAGTGGAAGGAGTAGAGGGAGGCTTTTGCCCAGGAGTGGGCCAGAGCAGGCTCTTTAAGAAAAAATAGGTGTATCAATCTGCCTTGAAAACACCTCGATACTAAAGAAGAATACAGTACGATTTGACGATTTGACTAAGACACCTAGAATAAGTAACTTAACCCTGTACAAAAGATAACTAACTGATTAACATTAAACGGACGTAAATAATAACTCTTCACGATTATAATAATGATCAATTTTCTTGTTTTTTCCTTTATAAAGTCTTAGCGAGATAATTATATTATCATCAAAAGCAATTACGATGATCGTGGTACACAAGCTATTGAAAACCAGTTTAACTTGGCCTCGCTTTACATGATCTTTACGCAAAATTAACGGTCAGTTTGTACTGGTTTTTGCATAGCTTTATGTGAAGCCGTATGTGCTAATGTCGGTATCCTGGGAAACATGGGCATGAAGTCATCAGTAGCTCGAAGTTAGATGCCTAGATTAATTTATTTACTTTGATTCAATGCAAAAACATATTTCTCATTCATGTGGGAAAATAACCGACTAAGGAAGGACGATCATAGCCATTAAAGTGACTTAAAGAAACAGGATAATTATGACTCAAAACTGAGATTAGAAAAAGACCTAAAAGAAAACACGCTTTTAATACTTTATAATAAAAATGAACTAGTATCTAAACACAGGAGGAGGCGGGCCGCCTGAGGGAGAGGACAGCGTCCCCTCCACCCCCGCCGCAGTGGTAGACGCCCACGGCGTCGGACGTCGCAATACGATCTCCGGCCACCGTAGGCGCGGGCATGCGGGCAGCGAGTAATGGGCGACTCGCTGTCCGACCATGGACCATGCCCGGGTCGACGGCGCGTTGTGTTCCACGCGCGCCTCAAAGAGTGTCAGCATAATGACGGGGCCTGTAGAGGGCCAAAGCCTGCTGGGGTCGCGGGACCAAGGGATTACCGTGACCCTAGTACGTAAAGGGCTATTGAAGGACACCGTGGATTTTAGTCAGTACAAGTCTGACAGTCCCTCCCGCCCTGCCCTGGGTGGGAGGACTCATTTGATGATTTTACTACGAAAAAAAAAAATGTATCTAAACACAAAGTAATCGTCAAGACTAATTATACCAGTCCAAACTCGATGGGGTTGCGTCGGTTCCCAATGGCCAGCTTCTAACTCCATCATCAGGTCAGCTCCACGTCATCATAATATTGCATTGTCACACGATATACATATGCGTGTAAAATTTTTGCTCAATCGGAAACTGGGAAGTATATCAAATTAAACTTGTAAGATTTGATTACAGACAACGGGGCAGGTGAAACTAAATTAAAATAAAATAGAAAAGAAATTAGTTCTGCAATAAGGGTAACATATTAAAATGTAGTATAAAATAAAACAATAGCAACTAAACTGTTCCAAGTGCCAAAAATATTTTGATGTTCTTTATTAACTTTTAAGTTCAGATATCTCTTTATCCATTTAAGTACTAGTTTTAAGTTAGTGATTTAACGGATGAGAAGTTTTTGGCACATCGCCAAAATGGCCGAACTTCTTTGTTGTACTCACTGTAGTCGTATCGGTTGTTGAGTCTTTTGTTAGGTCGCTTACCTGTGGAACAAGAGAATTTATTCTTAGTTATTTTGTATTATTTCTTTCTTAATATACTTACTTAAAAATTATTACGAGTACAAGAGAGTAAAGTTTTTCGATGCTCTGTTGAAAAAGGAGGGATGAACTTATGACTTTGTGCGCTTTGGGAAAAAACTCTTGATGCACTGAGTCAAGAACTCATAACTTTTTGCGCTTTGAATAATATTGTCTATTAAGGTAATGATTCGAAATATACTATTATTTTAGAACCGTCAGTACTGAGGCTTTACCGGTACTTGCTGGTGTTCTTCCAGTCGATCTTGAAGTACAGCGACGTGCTGCAATGTACTTTTCCACACGGGAGACCACTGATGCTGATTTTCTACCTCAACGTGACCGTGATAAGATATCTAGATTGTTCAAACCCCAGAATGACGTCTGGGAGGATCTTTTATCCGAATGGCAAAGTAGGTGGGATAATTCTATCAAGGGGCGGCACCTCCACCAGTTCTTTCCATCCGTTCGTGAGCGGCTGGCTAGGACGTGGCTGGAGGTGGATCACTGTGTTGCCCAATTTCTCACGGGACATGGTAACTTTAAAAGTAAATTATTTTCCTTCAAGCTTGTTCCCTCGCCTTTTTGTCAATGTTCGACATCTGACTGTGAATATGAACAATCAGCACATCATATTCTATGGGAGTGTATTCTTTGGCAGAACGAACGTAATATTATGTTGAACACTGTTCAGACTACATCTGGAGTCATTTACTACTCGGACCTTGTTGAAACTCGAACAAACTTCCGTGCGTTCAAGCGTTTTTGCCATACCTATTATTGGAATCAAGTTTAGCAGCTCACAATTTAGGACCCATTAATATTAGTAGTCATTTTACCCGTGGTGCTAGGCAACTGGGCTTCTCCCAGTTGTAATGTCCCTTTGTGCCTATTGGCCTTGTTTTGTTCTGTCTCCTGCTTGCATGGAGGGAAGTGGAAACATATATTTTTTCCTACTCCTCCACTATTCTTTTCTGATTAATTTCGTTGCAGGATCCAAGACAGGTAAATTCATTCTCCGGGACACGTCGAGCTTCATTGTCTCGGCCCTTTTCTGGTTGGTTGCCACTGTTGATTCTGGCGCACAGGAGTTGCAGTGGTTAGGGAATAGTGTGGTGGGTTTGTCCCAAAAAAAAAAAAAAAACTATTATTTTGTCATGACAAATGTAGTTACTCAAATTAATCCTATACACGTGCATCTCACTTAAGACCTAACCTTGCAATTTTTGAAATTATACAATTTCAAACATTATAATGTGTAGTTTCTAGTATCTTTTATTTTCTATTAAATAACGTCGAAGAATATCTGATATTTTCATTTGATTCCTTTGTAATTAAAAATAATAATTATACACTTCATCTACCCTAACCATTTGGCGATGACAGATCGATTAGCATATTTAATTCTTTTATTTTTTACGAGGTAAAGTCTTCAAATGAATCCTCCCGCCCTGCGTGGAGTGGCAGGGACTGTCAGACTCGTACTGACTAAAATCTACAGTGTTCCTTCACTAGCCCTTTACTTTCCAGGGTTACGGTTACCTGTTTAGACAGTCCGTATGTCGTACGAATAGTAGTAGTTGTTCCGGGTCTGATTGTTTATGTAAGTAAGTTTCTATGTTTGTAAACCCACACATGATACAGGAGAAAATCCTAGTGTGGGGCAATTATTTGAAAAAAAACAAAAGATTGTTTACCTATGCAATTGCACCTCTACTTACATAACCTGTGCATCACATCTTATTATTATACAGTACCTAGATGAGTATTATACAGTATTTATACAGTAGAAGACGCAAATAAGCCAATTAAAGTTGTACGAGCGGCAGGCATGAGTTCATAGCATTAACATTTTTAGAATCGCTTACATTTTGTTCTGTGTTATGTTATGTTCTGACATGCTATATAATGTACTTTAAATGAGTATTATTTAGGCTTGTAGCAGTGTTATGCGATTAATAAAAAAAAAAACAGTTTCTCGATGAAGTTGGACCAGAAACGGTTTAATAACAAATTTAAAAATATTTAATTACATGATATGAATGTACACATTCATGTCGAATTAAGGACATCCTCCTTTTTTTCGTCGGTTTAAAAACTGACAATGATGTAAGGATGATGTTTCATCTGCATGCTGCATGGTAGCCCCGTTTGAGCAACGAATTTTAGGGCACCTATATTATGTAGAGCAACAATTGTATTCCTCAACCAACCTTATTGATACAAATGTAATATTTTAAAGGGAAAATATTTGTTTTTAATGAATTCAAAAGTAATTTTTTAATCTTTCTTATTAGCGAGCAAACTTCATTATTAGCAAGTCACATTAGGCGATATATTATTTTCAAATTCAGGTCGCTTATGTACACTCATATTGTATGCATTGTTTTATATATCTTTCTAATGAGTAAACTCAAAATCCACTGAACTGATATTAAAAAAATTCTTACCAGTAGAAAGCTCAATAATTTTGAGTGCAAAAGGCTATACAGGATGAATTTTCCAATTGGGCGTGGATGGCTATGCCCGAAACTATGTGGAATATCGAAAAACACTGAAAGGAGTCTCGAGGCCGATTTTAACGAAAACTCAAACTGCATCATTGGATTTTAGAAAAATCAATAATCCTGGCCAGGAACCGAAACCGCTGATTTTGGAAAAAAAATCACACCCTTTATTATTACACCATTCGATACTGTTGCTAATAAGGATCAAGTTCTGGGAAGTAATTATATGCGGTAAACGGTAAATTCACCCTGTATATAAGGGGGAATAAACGAGCGAAGCCGCCTACAAAAGTTAGTATGAAATAAATCAATTAAAAACAAAAGCTGTGTGTTACAGACTTTATAAAGGGTAAGAGACAATGTTGCCGGAAGGGTCAACTTATAAATAGACAGTTTTATCGATTGAAAAGGGTCGAATACCTATGCCCCGTAAAATTGGCAGGATGCTTCAATAAAGTCTGTATTTTTATGTTTTGTTTACATTATTTTGCGTGCATTTTCAATTTCTAATGTTTTGGGACAGGTAAGTTACAATATCTACTTTTGGCTAGGTAGGTAACGGTGGGCGGGACTGTACGAATTACCGTGACCCCGGAATGTAAAGGGCTATTGAAGTACACCGTGGATTTTAGTCCGTACGAGTCTGACAGTCCCTCCCTCTCTGCCCTGACTGGGAAGTTCTCCCACCCAGGGCAGAGTGGAGCGTTTGATGATTTTACTACGTAAAAAAAATGTAGGTAACGTTGAACGTAAAGGACAATTGAATGAACATGTTGGTGTTTAGGTAGTTCGAGTCACTTCCTTTCACACGTCGTTCAGGGCGAGAGGAGTCATTTTATCTTTCGCAATCACAACGTGATAATACTGGTATTTAGTATTTTTAACTTGATGTTCTAGAACGTACAATTTAAAATCTGTTAAAGTTTTTTTTTTTTATTAATTTAAAGTTTTCATTTATTGTTTGCCATAGTTACTAGGCTATCTTTTTAGACTGAATGGCAACTGGAAGCCCTAACATACGAAAATGAAACAGATGTCTAAGTATGTATATAACTCTGTACATGTTAGTAGGTACTTCATTTTGCTTTTAAGCTTCTCAAGACAAAGCAAAGCACCCAAAATGTACTGAATCAAAAACTTCGTTCACAAACACAGCAAAAAGTTGCAACTAAAAAACTCAGTTAAAAGGTAAGTAACAACGAACTAGTTTTATTGAAAAACATTCCAGTTACCGTTAAAATTTAAAAGCGGTCTTTAAGATCTGAGCTGTTTCAAAGACTATACTTAATTATACGAGTAGTAATAGCGTGTTTAATTGTAAAAATTAATAAGACAAAAAAAAAGTTTGTTTAAAATCTATGACTAACGAGTCCAATTTTAAATGCGAAGTGTTATTAAGTATTGTTCAGCTTGTAGTCTGGATTTGTAGCCGTTGGATGCTAATAGGATAACCTTATTTTAATTGAAGACTTATTTTATATACGCTAAACGCCATGTACCCTAAGTAACCCAGTGTATTTTTCAACGCATTTACAGTTTCAAAGTTTATTTGGACATCATTGACATCTATTTATAAAATATAAGGTCTAAAGCCATGTCAAAAACCTGTGGTGTTAAATCATCAGACGGTAGTCACATAAGCCCACGACAGGAAATGCGAAAGTGAGTTTGCTTGTACGTTTTCACGCCTAAAATCCTGTACCGATTTTGATAAATTTCAGACCAGTATAGATGGGGGGTCCCGGAGACAGATACAAGCTATAGTGGAGGCAGCAAAACCGCATACAAAAGCTTACTTTTTAATAAAATACAAGCGATCAAGCACAACTGACACCCTTTTTTTGGTAAATTAGGTATGCAAATATTATTTTTATCCACCTACATATGACGGTATGAGCACAAAATAATTAGCCGCCATGTTAACATCAAGGTTGGAGAAGCATGGTGGCGTTAATCACGCGATAACGAGTCTAATGACGTCATACATCGATTGGGCGGTCTGCCGATGACTGATGCGCTCACCCTATTTTAGGTCGAGATACAGTCTTTTCACAGTTATTATCTCCAATTTGACAAGTACAACTTAATGGCAATCTAGTTTCAACGGGAATAACAATCACTTTAGTTGGAGTAATGGGGAAAATTAGAGAATGAATACGTTCTGCGCCGATCTCAAAATGGATACGGGCAATATAATGGTGATGACAATGATGGAATACTGGAGTAGTTTGCTAGCCAAAAGCAACCACCATTTTTATAAAAATTAACTTACCTTTGTTTAACGAAAATAAATATCTCTGCGATTCTGACAGACTTGACAGTGATAGCAAACCAACAGCAACCTTATACCTATGACAAGAGTTTGACAGTGACACTTGTAGAAGGTAAACAATCTGTGAAAAGACTGCATATTGATTCCACGGGTCGTGATTTACATTTGTAAGGTTTCTTGTGTCAAACGTTGGTTTTGGTGGTAATAGTGTCAAGCCAACAAAGGTTAAGTTTTAGTTAAATAGTTAATAGATTTTGTGACAGATGGCAGGGAATATTTAGGAGGAACGAAAGTGAGTTTATGACTTACTTTTAAATACACTAGCTATTCTACGTGGTTTCACCCCCGCTGATCGGCTCTTATTCGTTGCAGCATGATGTTTTATAACCTTAAACCTTCCTCGATAAATGCACTATCCACACAAAAATATTTTTACAATTCGATTAAGTAGTTCTTGAGATTAGCGCGTTCAAACAAACAAACTCTTCGGCTTTATAATATTACTAGCGAAACGCCCCGGCTTCGCATGGGTGGACTTTTATTTTTAAGCTCTCTTACAATTTTAAATTCGTAATATCTTTTGAATGGATTGTCCGATTGGAATAAAATAAAAAGTAATTTATAGCTATTGAAACAATCTTGCTTAATAAATATTTGGATAAGAATTAGTATTTGACGATAATATGATCAATAAACATAGGCTAATCATTTTAATTACTTTTATTCTATGGAAAAGTGGTTATAATGGTTAAAATATAAATGTTTGGTTTATACTATCGCGGACTTTTTTGTAGGCATTATTGAATTCTATAACTTTTCTATAGAAGTCAACCATACATCTCTAACCATTTAGGCAGCGTTAGCGAGAATCGTTAACAAACGGCAGTTTTTTCGACGCCTTACTCCACAATTTTCACTACCACGAAAAATCCTATCTATTTTCCGGGATAAAATATAGCCTATACGGATTCGGAAGAATCCCTCTAAGTAATGGTAAAAGAAATTTTGAAATCGGTCCAGTAGTTTTTGAGCCTATTCAATACAAACATACAAAAATACAAAGGTTTCCTCTTTATAATATTAGTATAGAAGTATAGAAGTATAGATTAAGTATAGATCTGTTTGTAGTTTTTGGGAAAGGGTCGTTTCGGGATTGAATAATATTGGGAAAACTTTTTGAAACCGAGGATTATTTTGGCGAAGGGAAATTCTGAGCCTGAACTATATGTCTGCCCCCATGGGATAAAAGTGAAAGTTAATTTATGCATGTGTTTGTCGGTGTTCGAACTCACCTTTTTTTTGAAGTGAAAACTTCTTTAGCGGCGTTGAGCACTTTTCTGTAATGGGTATAAAATCTTAAACTCGCGTCAGGACACTCGCGTCAGGACACGTGACCCTGACCGAAAAAGCGTAGGACGGCGCAGGGCGCTTGCGTGAATGTTCGTGTGACTTTATTACTTTTAAAGAAGTTTGTATGCTGGATACATTCGTTGCTAGGTAACATTGTTTATAAAAGATGTACGTCACATTGGAAAATTATTGAAATAAAAAGTCAATCATTTTTGCGAGTTTTACTAATATCTGTTCACAAGATATTTCCAACAATTACTATTCAAGTTTTCACTTCTGCCGGCACTCCCAGAGTGCAACCCGTCGTTTTTTTTTTAATTTGATTTCACGAAAGCCCCTATCATCACTATAGGGACACTACTAGGTCGCGGGACTAACGGATTACCGTGATCCCGGTACGTAAAGTGCTATTGAAGGACACCGTGGATTTTAGTCAGTACGAGTCTGACAGTCCCTCCCTTTCCGCCTTGGGTGGGAGGACTCATTTGATGATTTTAACACGATATAAAAAAGGGACACTACTACTCTTGATAATACACAAAAGTCAATCCAATACGAGTACTAACCGACCACAGGGGAATTTACTAGTCTTGTTTTTACACTATCATATCCCCATAGCAATTTGTTATTGTTCATTAATTAAATTAAGTAATTAGAACTTTTTGCTAACCGTATCGAACTCCAAAGTGCTTTATTTTTTGTTTGACATGAAATTACTTTTAATTCCGAATCGAAACACATGGTATTACTTTGTTAAAATGGTTTCAAAATATACATAGAGCATTGAAGCTTATGTTAAGTGCGATAAGGAAGATATTTGTATTTACTTTTGAGATGGATTCGTTAAACTTTTTTGTCCGATATCTCTATATGTGGCCTTTTTATTTGATCGTATCAAAGGTAATTTGATTTTCTACAAGTATGGGTATAAAAAGTTTATGCTTTTGTTACATGATTAGCCAATACTGTCTACAACAGGGGTTCCCAAACTGTGCGCCGCGGCGTGCGCCCAGTACGTGTAGTAAGACCAATTCCATCTCTATTTTACCAAAAATAAACGTTTAAAAAAGAGTTTTTTTTCTATAAAATTCCTAATTTTTTACCGAATATAAAATAAATAAATAATAATAAATAAATAATAAATAAGACTGACAGAAGAAAAAACATTTTTTTTCTATATATTAAGGCTGCGGTTCCAGTAAGGCGGAGCGGAGCAGAGCGTGCCGCGATTCACGAATTACATGGCTTGAAATCCATAACTCTTCTCCACTCAAGCTTCACGCCCAGGTTTCATTGTCCCTCGGTATCAAATAGTTGGGGCGCCGAGACACAGTAGGTACGAAACCTAAGTGGGTCGTTAACTGAAAAAGTTCGGGAACCCCTGGTCTACTTGGTAATGTATTTGACAAAAAATCCTTACTTTTCCGAAGTGTGGTCGCCAACAAAACAAATACCTGCGGACCTTACTAATGGGATACTCTATAGGTATTCAAATTCAAGTCCATTTTTAACTGATACTTACACTTAATCGAATATCAACTTGATCTTTGTGTAAATAAGATTGATTTTATTATGACTTATAAAAAGTCGTATCAAAAGTTGACAGCGAGTTCATTTTGGATTCGCCAAGTTAATTAAACCACGGAAACTTAACACCGGAAAAAAGTTTTGACTTGTGTTATCACATGGGGTTTATGTGATAACACAAGTCAAAACTACATGTGAGATAATATTTATCAAAATCCGTACAGCCGTTTGTGCTTGAAAGAGCTGACAGATCAGATTGCGAAATGCAAAGGGATCCCTTTTTGTAATTCGTTTTGTGGAACCCTAAAAATGTTATGATAATAAAGGGGCTGGCTCACTTTATGAGTATCTTATTAATATTGCAATAATGCAAAATACCACGACTTATTTTGCAAGAAATTAAGCGTGGTTATATTACAAAAACGCAGCCAAAGTCATGGGCGTATCGCTCAAGATGACTACACAGATTAACGTCCGCTCTATAGTTTTTTGTTCCCTCCATTGTTCGATGATAAGATGCTAATAACTATAGCAGGCTAGGGATGTGCCTTGTAGAATAATTAAACGTTTTTTTTCGTTATGACATCATCCTTAGTATCATTTAAACAGTGTTCACATCCTTAGTTTCATTGATTGAATCAGTGTTGTATTTCAAATCATTTATCAAGATTTAATCTGTACATTTAAAGTTCTGAAATCATGATCCTCGATAAGGTATAAAAATGTAGCCAATAAAATCAACGTACACAGAACAGTTAAGAGCTTTTTAGAAACAGATTTTCGCAAACATAAAAACTTCTTTCACAAAACTTCTACAGTATATTATTGTACCTATAACCATACTGAAAAGAAAACAGATAACAGAATGATAACGTTAGGACGATTGAGGAAAAGTTTCAGGAAAACCACAAATGAGGTCACTTTATATTTATTGTGTCAATGTAAACTGAATTGTTTCCATTCATAGTTTCAGTCGACATAAACCACTGCCTTTGTCTGTTGTCTTTGTCAGGCCTGTTGGTCTAGTTGTTAGTGACCCTGACTGCTATGCCGGAGGTCGTGGGTTCGATTCCCACCCAGGACAAATGTTTGTGTGATGAGCACGATCATTTGTTCTGTGTCTGGGTGTGATTTATCTATAATATCTATGTATTTAGAAATATATAAGTATGTTTATCAGTTGTCTAGTACCCATAACAGAAGCTCTGCTTAGCTTGGGACTAGATGGCGTTCTGTGATTGTTGTGGAATATTTATTTTATTTGTAATGTCTTTTATATTTACTAACTAGCTTTTGAGAGTTCTCCGTGAATCAGTCATCATCATCATAAGCTTAGGAGTGTCACCATAGTGACGGGGCCTGTAGAGGGCCAAAGCCTGCCGGGGTTGCGGGACACATAAATTACCGTGACCCCGGTACATAAAGGGCTATTGAAGGACACCGTGGATTTTAGTCAGTCAAGTCTGACAGTCCCTCCCGCCCTGCCCTGGGTGGGAGGACTCATTTGATGATTTTACCACGATAAAAAAAAAACATCATAAGCTTATAACGTTCCCACTGCTGGGACACAGGTCTCCTCTCTGTGAGAGGGAGTGAGCCATATTTCACCACACGGGCTGTGCAATCCGCCGTATCTTTTTTTTCTCCCTGTAGTTCCATGGAACTGAAATACCTTTTCACTCAATCCCAATGGTTCCATTAAATAGTCTAGATCCATAACCTTTTGAACTTATGGTAACCTCAGTGCGGGTGGTAGATGTCACTTGTGTCTTCGGGTTTTGGTTTGTAGCTTTCCTTCACCATTTTGAGAGCATGCTACGTGCAATATCGGTAATTTTAGTTTACTGGTGATTGACATCTTTGCAAATTTTATCCATCAGAGGAACCCCGAGCATTGCTGTCTCACTCATTCGTGATGGTAGCCCTAACATATCACAAAGAAATCCATTGGAACAATAAATATTAAAAGCACGTTAAAACTTCAACACGTGTGTCTTCTTACGTCATGGGTCATAGATTAATTCGCAGAACTGCCAATTACTATGATTGCTCATTTAATAACTGTGCAGGCATAATTGATGACTAGAAGCTGTAACAGTCGATCAGAATAGGAGCCAATGATCTTTTCATTATTATAGAAAAAAAACCTTAATCCCAGATAGATAGAAAAAATATATTCTTAATCGTATCTGCGAATTGACATTTTAACCAATATTATAAATGCAACAGTTTGTTTATTATGCTTCCACGCTTAAAAAGCTGAACCTAATTTGCGGAATTTTGCTACAGAGATAGATGGACCTATCACAGGATTGATATTTCACTCCTTCCAGTCTTGGTTTGACCGGAAGGGACTGTCAGACTCGTACTGACTAAAACCCACCCTGCTTCTCCAACTGCCCTTTGCGTTCCAGGGCCGCGGTAATCCTTTAATAAATTTCCACAACGGATCCTGGACACGGTTATAAGCTAGAAATGAACCTAGATTGAAAACGCAAGCTTTTTATAATGTCAAAAAGTTTGGTCTCTTTTTGAAATTAGTACCTCTCTGAAAAGCCTTAATTGCAATTTTGTAAAGAAAAAGCCAATAAATTTAATGAACCATTACTTTTTTATTACATTCGAATCAAAGATAATATTTCAAACGATTTTATAAACCATAATCGGCTTTTAAAGTTCGTTTTGCCGTTTATAGGATATATTTTTATGTCTGTAATCACAATTACAATAAAATATGGTTACGCTAGGTATTGCGAGTGGTTTCGCCCGCGTGATACACGAAAGTTATCCTGCATGTATATTTTACCGGAATAAACGGTATCCTATAGGTTATCTAGACTACAACATCTCTCTCAACCCACCAAAGCTCTTTCAGTCGTTTTGGCGTGACTAAGTAAAAAACATCCATGCATCCAAATTTTCAAAATATTATTTACATTTCTTACAATGGCATTAATTTGTATTGTCACGATAATAATACTATAATCTATATGCTATAATTATATTATTATATACTATAATCAAAAATATTATCACAGACTACAATAACACTAAGAACATTCGCAACATCTTTAAGTGTCCTTAAAACACAAGCAAAATTAATGTCATCTACCAAAATGAAAAATCAAAAAATGCACCTATTTATAAGATTTAGCAAGCGCACCGACAACACATTATTAAATTACTTTTTTCCCATCCTTACAAAATAAAAACAATGACATCAAATCACAGTGCTTGTCGAAAACAAAATCCGGTTCTCAATCTGCACAAAATCGTTTAAAGAAATCGGTGACCTCCCAGGAAACCGGTTTATTCCCAAATAAATCCGACATCGATGCACTCAGACCTGTTTTAATTGGTTTAGTAGCAACAACCTTGTTATCTATGTATTCATCCCAAGGTCAGTCAATTCTCACACTTGAATGGGGCTTAGAATCGAGCTCTGAACTTATTCCGCCTTATTACAAAAAGGGGTTTAACTAAAAACCCAGGTTTAATCTTGTAAAACTACGGTTTAAACAAAGATTATTACAAATCGTAGTTTTGCGATAAACCATGGTCTAACAGTAGTAGCTGTCAAAGGTATGTCAAAGTTTGTCATAGCAAATTTTTCATTGTGTTGTAGTTTTTGTGTTATTATCACCCAAAATGGATTGAAACAAGGTAGATTTAATTGTTATTACTCATTGTGGATTTAATTGTATAGACAATCGTTCAAATGGCGGTACTAAAGTCGACGTTTTATCTTAGTTTTGTAATACGGACAAATTTAAACCATGGCTCTGCAGATAAGCCTGGACTTGATAGACCAGGTTTAAACCAAGGTTTATTTAGTTTTTGTAATAAGGCCGAATAAGTCGTTTTGTAAGTCAATTGTTACTTACCTTCTTATGTTTAAAGTCTTTGGTGCTCACTGTGTGCACGTTAAGAGCGCCTTTACATTAGCGTTTATCCAGCATAGGCGTACGATAAACGCATGAGCAGCGCAGACGCCGCGACAACGCGTCACACACACCGTTTCGTTTCCGTGTCCCATGTGACGTCTGCGTCGCGTTAGCGCAGCGTTAAATTGACTCCAGAGGAAACGCCGCAACAACGCGAACGCCTACACTGGACAAACGCTAGTAAGAAGTCGCTCTCACAGCGCCTCCTAGTGATCACATTATTTCGAGACTTGTTAATTATTAGCAACTAGATATTTTGAAAAACATTTTCCGATTGTTTTTAATTGAAAATTAAATCATCATCTTCCTGCCCTTATCCCATTTTACTTGGGGTCGGCGCAACTCGTTTTTTTCTTCCATTCTCCTCTATCAAACGTCACAGTATCATTCACTCCTCTTTCTTCCATATCATTCCTTAGACAATCCATCCATCTCTTCTTTGGCCTTCCTCTTCCTCTCCATCCTTCAACATTCATACTCATCATTCTCTTAAACACATGAGTGTCATCCCTCCTCATCACATGTCCATACCAAGACAGTTAAAAATTAAATAAAATGTAAAAATTTAACTTAAACAGTTAAACTTGACACGTCACTCCCGAGAGTCCCGAGTTATTTCACATCTCTACCACAAAGCGCGTTGCGTTCGATTTGACAGTTCCCTACCACCGAATTCTCACATAGCGAGTAGCAGATACATTACTGCCCTAAAACGCAAAACGCAATCGAACGGAAATATCTACAAAAATAAATATAATAAAATGAACTAACTACTACACAAGTCGACAATCTCGGAAACAAAAACACACTATCAATGAACTAAAAATAAACACACACACATGAAAAACGTATTACAAAATGTTAACAAAAGAAAAATCCTTGAACTGAACGAATGCATAAATACATCACACTCAGATGCATATCGCTAAGGACATTACGTATTGTGTCGTAAGGGTTTGTTCGGACAGTACGACAATGCCCGGAGTTTAATAAAACTGGCTTTTGCCAACAGTTTCGCCCAAGAATCTTATTATTATTTTCTTATCTTTTATATTAAGAATAGTTAGATTAGTGGCACAGGGTGTGCGTTAAGAATTCGTGCTACGAGTCAAGTCCTTTTGATGCGGCGCTAGTGTCTACGACATTACATCGAATAATTGTATTATTCAAATGTAGTTACTCGAATTTTCCACAGGGATGATGCGGATTCAAAGCATGTTACTTATGTATGTTATGAATCATTTTTACAGCTGTCAGTTTCTGTAATGTTATTTGTGTCGTAGTGCAGAAGCTCCTTGTTTCCTTTATTCTTATTGGGTACTTAATTGTAAAGATACAATACTATAGAACACATAAGTTTCAGGTAGACTTTTTATCGGTTTTTAAATCTTTTTGGGACTTAGGCTGTATTCACACATCATACAACCACACGACATACGCGGTTGCATATTTAGTAGTGAAAATAAATACTATAATTCACACGAACCACATTTTGTCGCCACTATCGACCGCATCGCAACCACAACGTTGCGTCGCAAAGACTCATTCATTTGGCATTGTAGCGAGCTGTTGTGCGGTAATCGAAACGTAACCATAACGCAGCGACAGTTTTAACACGTAACCACACGCACGACTGCATTTTGTAGCTACGATGTTGTTGCGTTGTGGTGCGTCTAAGTCTACGATCGTACAGACACGCACGACCGTATCTTTTTATGAGACAACATAACATTGACGTGACATATACGTGGAAAGCGTGAGGGTAAATTGAAGAAGGCACTCGTGTGAAGATTATTGGCATCCGTATTCATTTTATTGAAAGGCTTTTTTAGATATTGGATGTCATTGGCAAAGTACATCTTACTGATACTATAAATGGAAAGTTTGAATGTAAGGAATGATGAAAATTGAATAGGGAATCGGCTGTTAGGTAAATTTTAAATAGCGGCTCGGTCGCGGTTTCGATCTCCGCACGGAACAAAATATTTGTATGACCTGCAGGTAGTTGTTCCGGGTCTGGGTGTTTGTGTATGTGAGTTTCTATGCTTGTAAACGCACCCACGATACAGGAGAAATTCCTACTGACGGTAACGTTTTTAAAAAAAAACAATAAAAAAAGTATCAGGAACGTGGACATTTTTAATGATATTTTTAATTGAACAATATATCAATATTGTATGTTGCCATAGCTAACTTATTTCCAATTAAAACACCTTAAAAAACACGAAAATGGGTCCTTAAAAGATGGAAAACATTAAATAGTGTAATATTCTGACAGCTGTCGTCAAGAGCGATTTTTTTGTCGCAAAATCGTAACATCTAACCGAGCCTTAATCGATGCATGCGCCAGATGTAGGCAAAAAACACCGAATAACATCGCGATTCATTTTCATAATGCAAGGCTATGAAACAAAGACATTTAAATTTATAATTTAGTTAAGATACAGGCAGTCGCAAACGTGAATCTCGACTTATTTTTAAGAATAATTAAAGTCGAACGCTTATTTTTATTCAAAATTTTAATTTATTTGGTTGGTTGAGAGCTCATATTTTATTTATGACTTTTTAATTGTATTACAAGGTTTTAAAGAATGCTTAATATTACAATTTTTGTTAGTACGAAACAACTTACTAACTTTGTGTAATTTATTTGCTCTCAAAACGGTGAGTGAACATATCGTAGTGGAGATGGCATTTTCCGGATTGACCTTGGTTTGGAAAATCATCAAATGAGTCCTCCCGTCCTGAAAGGAGTGTAAGGGACTGTCAGACTCTGACTAAACACGTCTCTGTTACTTCAATTGCCCCTCTACATTCCAGGACCGCAGCAACTCTTTCGAACAATCCTGCAAGGAGACTACCACCTTATGTAGGCATATAAATTAATAAAAAGGGTATAAAACGCACGTAATATTTTCTCTACAAATTAAGTAACTATTAAGTTATTTATAGCTAAAGGAAACCAGGTAAAAACATTAGAAAACATTTGATAAAATAATGATCAATGAAACGCTATTAATAACTTTGATAAGCATTTACAGGAAAACTTAAGAAATACATAAAACGTAAGTAATAAATAATTAAGCAATACCTTTTGTATGTAGATCAAGTTTAAATTATGTAACAACAAACTGACATTGACTTTCGTTGAAGAAATCTTCATGCATAATGTTCTCAACTAACCAGTTTATGTTTAGCGTTGCAGAAACTTATTTTTTATAGCTAGAGGCTATGTTTTATTTAATGAGGCTTGTGTAAGACTATTTATTGTAGAATTATGGAGCATAGTATTCTTTTACACACGGAGTTCGTCTTTCAACATCATAAGAAAAAATTATGACCCCTGACACATTCAAATTAATTTAATTTGTGAGAAGAAAGATCCTTCTGTCAAACTGGAAATGCACTGATTTCGGCCATCAAACTCCTGCGCGCCTAAGAACCAGTTTGGCAAGTCAAATTAAAAAAACCCATCACATTCCGTTCATTCGTTAAGGAGCAACGATGTCACTGACAGACACGCACTTTTTGAGGTTTAATAATGAAAATTTTATCAATATTATCTTCCCTTATATTGTGTTTATCTGTAATCGAAGCTTTTCTGAAAATCTTTGTTTGAATTTGATTTGGGCAGTTAGGTTTCATATATTTTCAAAACTTTTGAGACGGCACGTTTGGAGCAGTGGCTGAGCAATTAGACTGCTGCGCTGTGTGTCACGGGTTCGATCCCCGCACGTAACAACTATTTGTATGATCTGAAAGCACTTGTTTCGGGTCTGGGTGTTTGTGTATGTGAGTTTCTATGTTTGTTAACGCACCCACGACACTGGAGAAATTCCTAGTGCGGGGCAACGTTATACAAAAAAAGAACTTCACACGTAGCGACTTCTAATTTACTTACAACATAACTCAAATCTTTTCCTTATAAGATTTGTATGCTCGGATAATATTACCAAGTTATCTTCAAGGTTGATACACGTGCAATCGATTATAAGATCTATCATCCGTTGGTTTGTTTGTATGTCAATCGTGGCCAGACATGTTCTTAGTAAACATTTACGATTTTAATGCACACGTTTTAGATTTATATAATGGATGTAGTTAGGTTAAACACTAGGAGCAATTGTGAATACCGCGAAAGTTGTATTCAAATTGTGTGATATTTGCAGTACGCGTATAATGACATTATATAGTTTTTTTTTTATTTTTTTTTTTACGTAGTAAAATCATCACATGAGTCCTCCCACCCAGGGCAGAGCGGGAGGGACTGTCAGACTCGTACTGACTAAAATCCACGGTGTCCTTCAATAGCCCTTTACATTCCGAGGCTACGGTTACCCGATTGTCCCGCGACCCCAGCAGGCTTTAGCCCTCTAAAGGGAGGCCCCGCTTGTAGGATTTTGATGGCGAGGTAGCATTGTGGTATATTTTGTTTTAAGTAATGCAATACTCCTAAGAAACACTGATTGTTCGGTTTGTCGACCTTCTGACTAACAGAAACGACTGTCGAAGATCTACAATTGACAGCTGGGACTAACGACTTTAGGGGAACAGTGTATAAGACGGGGACGAGAGGTATGATGGGAAATCACATACTTAAGGCAAACTTAACACAATACTAACGTAGCGCAAGCGGCAACATGACGCCATTTGTCAATGGCCGCTTGCAAATGACGTCCTGAAGGCGCTTGCGCTACGTTAGTGTTGTGTTAAGTATGCCTAAAAAGTATATGTCCCCATTGTACCTCGCGTCCCCGTCTTATACACTGTTCCCCTACGTATTTGTCCAAATACTAACGTAATAAGGCAGTTAATTAAATCAGAATATTTAATCATAATCATAATAATCATAATCATAATCATTTAGTTAGTACCACAGTAACCGATAATTTTGCATAACATCGGGTATTGTGCATAATAACAGATTATTAACAGTAATGAGCAATCAAAACCGGGTTATTAGGACCGAAATGAATTGTTCATTAATTTTCACGTGTAACGATATTTCATAGGTATGGTTAGCAACAAAGGTAAGTGTGGGACTTGATTTACAGGTCGCTTTTGGGGCAACTAAAAACAACTTTTAACTTTAAATATCTAGATCGATGTAAAATGACTCACTGTGATGTACTTCAACAAAATGATGTGATCGAGAGAGATCAGGTTAAATTTTAAAACAGTAAAAAAATTGTTTTTTTTTACTGTTACTTTAAAAAAGATCTGGCACAAGGCTTTTTATTTTCAGAAGTTTTACCTTGTTACAAGGGTCATAAACATAAATGGCAAAAATGTTTCTAACCCTTCGGGATATGACGGGGCTCCCCTCTAGAGGGCCAAAGCCTGACAGGGTCGCGGGACTTATGAATTACTCATTTGATGATTTTACCACGTAAAAAGAAAAAAGGGGTTCCGAACCAAAAGGGTGAAACGGCACCCTATAATATGTATGTATTTAGAAATATATAAGTATGTTTATCAGTTGTCTAGTACCCATAACACAAGCTCTGCTTAGCTTGGGACTAGATGGCGTTGTGTGTATGATAGTTGTCGAATATTAAAAAAAAACGGTGCGAAACAGTACAATAATGGTGCACAAAATTTAAAAAATTGAAGAAGCAGCTGAAACACAAAATAAATACCTTTAAAAAAGATTAAATCAGAATTATACGCAAAACTTCAGTACCCACGCAATACACAAAAAAAAGAAAAATGATGCAATATTTCGTTTTTCATTAAAAGTACGATATGAAATGAAAGACTTCTCCTGAAATTGATTAATAGCTTTTCGAGTAATTCGGGGCTTTGTATTGAAAATTGAAATATTGGGAATTCAATGGTAAAATAATAATAACGGTTTATAGAACCTTTATTGTTATGACAGCTTTTTTAAAGCTTCATCATCCACGTCTATAGCTGTCCACTGTAGGACACTGACTGTACACCCCTCCAATTCACGCCATTTCACTAGATCACTAGTTATCTTTTTATTAACCTCTCGGGCGATTTATAATGGAACATGATAAAAATCAACGTCCAATGAGCGACTGTCTGTTATGTACAGACGTGTGTACGTAAGGCGCTGGGGCGTTTTCACTTATATACACCCGGGTGTACGTAACGCGCCCGAGAGGTTAAAAGTTTTTATTTAGTTTCACATGTTCCTTTGTCTGTTATCAAATCTTGCAAGTTAAAGATCCACTTTCCGGTTTCCGATTGAGCTAAAATTTTGCACGTATATGTATATCGCGTGACTAGGAGCTGATCTGATGATGGAGCTGGAAGGTGGCCATAGGAACTCTGTAATAAAACGCCGTAAACCCATCGAGTGTAGTTCCGTTTGATTCGTCTTGAAGAATGCTTTGTCTATCGTATTTTTTTTAACAATAAAAGCTTATTTTTAAAAATAACATAGTTTTCAAAATGACTAATTTGTTAATCTTAAATAAACATTATACCACGATCATATTCCCTGATGTATAAGGCAGAGATTTACGCAGTAGCACCTCCACCATTACTGCAGGTGAAAAATAATATTAAGAAAATTGTAACAAGAAGTATCAAAGCGATTTTATTCTACTTACATTAAGAATCTTGATACAATAAACTAAGGAACATTAATCTATATGTATAAAAGGAGAACTGACTGACTGACATATCAACGTACAGCCGAAACTACTGGGGCTAGGAATGTGAAATTTTGCACACGGCTTCCTATTATAATGTAGGGGAGCACTAAGAAGAGGTTTTTGGAAATTTAACCTTTAATGGGGTGAAAAGGGGGAATTAGGAAAGTACGTAACCCACGCGGGCGAAGTCGCGGGAAAAGTGCTAGTGAATCATAAAATTACTAGACGAACTTCGTAGCGCCACAGAATCAATACTACTTGTTACAAAAAATGTGAAAAATGAAGAGCCGCTCGACCAATTTTGGCCAAACTACACATAAACCATCTACTAAATAGTCCGAACAAAGCCTAAATACTTAGTTTGGATAGGTGAGCCCGTTCTTGAGTTATAAAATTACAACGAAAAGTGGTATTGATTTTTATATTTATTCATAACCCTCGTTCTGGCGCAGCACAATGAAAACTTCTTGCCTACAAGCCTAGGGGTCATTCATACCAAGAGTTAGGCAGGAGCGATACTACAAGCCATAACTTGCTAGATATCTCTATGTGCCATGCACGGCGTGCATAATGCCATCAACCGGGCACAAAACCAGACTACAGAAATCCTAATGAGAATACTTAATACGTTACTAATAAAATAACGAGGTGATCAAATTAAAGGTCAAAGTCACAGTTGAACTTTAAAATATCACATACATTCAAAACCGCAATTTACGAGTATTGTCCATTAAATAACACTTTCGCTAAATGAAACATCCAGATTCATTCCTGTCAGTTGCAATCTTAAAAACATATTCACAGAAGACATAAGGTCTAGTATTGCTCAATCCAAAGAATCTATTTATACTATAAATTGCTCATGACCCCAATTGAGGCACATAGACAATTTTATTGTTTGTACCAAGTGCGAGGCTCACAATTGCTCAATAGAGCAATCACACTGATGATACCTCGGGAGAAGTGATTTACATTATATTGAATAGAAGCCGTGATGATGACTTAGGAACAAAAATAAACTAGCCAACTTGCTTGAAAAGAAAGATAGACAAGGTACTTATTGACACACACAAGACAGCACAAACAAATTTATATAGAAGGATAAAGAACAAATGAAAAATAAAATTGTATGAAATAGTTTTGTAACAGTGTTTTCGAAAATTGAGTTGCCGAAATAGCCGAGCGAATTAGCAAATTGAAATGGTCATGGGCAGGTCACATAGCACGCAGTACTGATGGCCGGTAGGGTAAGTTTCTCAAATGGAGACCACCTTGGTGGACAGACAATCTGATGAAGAACACAGGATCGCACTGGATGCAAGCTGCTGCCAATACGTCCTATTGATCTATAGGAGGGGCCTATGTTCAGATGTGATATGCTGGTGATGATGGTGATAAGAGAAATAATGTTCAAATTTTAGAAGACGATGTGGCTATTTTTATACTGAATGTCATTAGGCAAAAATATCAAGGTAATTCTTATTAAAATAACTAAAGAAATATTGAAACACTAAACGTATGAGATTTTTGGTCACAAACAGAAATCATTATACCAAGAGACAATAGATTATGTCCACGTTAAGTAAAGTTAAAAAAAAACTTATAATAAGCAATAATTATTGATTATATTACTACAATTGAAAAATAAGCACCAACGGCAGTAATATTTAAAATAAGCACAAAAAACAAGCATACATTAAAATTGACACGGGAACAAACGAACAGAATAATAATTTATTAATTACAATAAAGAACATGACCCAAGTCTTGCATTTTAACTTTAGTGCAGACGAGCGATTGTAAGACTACAGGAAAGCCGTTAAAAATCTCTGAATATTAATAGACAGGCTTCAAATGTGAAATCTTATCCGGGATATAATTACGTCAGAATTTAACGGCATCCACGTTATATGGCTAATTTTAGTAACTGTTATCTAATATCCAACGGTATGTAATATTTTAATGCGCAATAAAAATATTACTCTACCACTTATTGCGTTATTTTATGCGTTTATAATTTAAGAACCTGACATAATCCTGACCTTTTTATTAAGAATTTGCATAGGAATTCTAGATTTTTTTGCTTATTAATACTAATTTCATTATAATGTTGTTGCGATAAAACTATTGTTTTTGAAGTGAAAACTTCTTTAGCGGCGTTGAGCACTTTTCTGTAATGGGTATAAAATCTTAAACTCGCGTCAGGACACGTGACCCTGACCGAAAAAGCGTAGGACGGCGCAGGGCGCTTGCGTGAATGTTCGTGTGACTTTATTACTTTTAAAGAAGTTTGTATGCTGGATACATTCGTTGCTAGGTAACATTGTTTATAAAAGATGTACGTCACATTGGAAAATTATTGAAATAAAAAGTCAACCATTTTTGCGAGTTTTACTAAAATCTGTTCACAAGATATTTCCAACAATTACTATTCAAGTTTTCACTTCTGCCGGCACTCCCAGAGTGCAACCCGTCGTTTTTTTTTTTAATATTACACGAGTATGAATCTTTTGGCGTGTGGCTAATATTGAAACTATCATTGCCCTGTTGCATCTTAAACCAAATTCGATAAACAATTTAACAAATTTCTACCAACACTTTCTAAAAAGATTGTTATACTTCCAGCTTTGCTTTTCTAATCACACATAAAGCAACAACTGAGCCACAAAAAATCGCTCAAAAGTTGCCCGTTTACAAAACTTGAAACAGAAATGAAAAATTTTTATTTTAGCCCGACAGGACGTAGCCGTCTCTTCGATAACGAGTGTTATTAACATGAACTTGTAATTAATTATCTCATATTCCTTGCTATGTATCGTCATACTTTAGCCAAAGGCACGACGAGCTAGCACAGTGAGTACCTTTATTATATCGATCGATTATAAAGCTTAAATTGGTTGTTGTCATAAATAATCCTTACTGGGAGTAGGGTTTTTTTAAGCCATTTTGGAATCTAGGAATAGATTAACTATTTATTTCCTCTTTAGAAAGACGTAAAGATGTTTTCCTCATCACTGAATAGATCAAAACCATAGATTGAAAGTGAATTAATAACCATATTTTCAGTTACATGAATAATGCAGTGTGCTTGACGTTTCCATAACCAATATTATGCACATAATCGATAATTACAAATAATGTAATATACATACAACAAAAACAAAAGCTCCGTTTCGTTTAACATAAGGTTAAATCTAAACTCCAAACGTAGAACAGAGTTTTAAGATCGCTTGCAATCATTAAAACAACTTTCAAGATTTCAACAAAAAAGAATACATTCACCTCAAAAAGTAATTCTTTTCTAAATTAACACAAATATTTGAACGCCGATATTTCAATCAGTTTATATTCATAGTAGGATTCATCCGGGAACGGTAAGGGAATACTAATCCCCAGAGCGTCGGGCATAAATTCGTTAAGGTCAAACCTTATCGATGTGAACCCGGTTTTATGCCACTGCAAAACTCTGGAGGTACGCCGTTTTTACGTTTTGCTCCAGTTATGAAATGCAAGGTTTTATGGCGAAAATTTCGCAGAGTTCCATTTCGATAAAGTGATCATTTTAGTTCTGGGAACGGAATTTGTGGACAGAAATATGGAAATGTGACGACAGGGTGGTATTTTTTCTTTGCGTTTGAAAATGAGGTTCAATTTAGATGTAAAAAAAGTATCATACAAACGTTCCATTCAATCCCACAGTTTACATTCACTTGTTACGAAGATAAAATAGTTATAATACGAAGAGACAAACAATACATAAGAAATAATCTCACTACATGATACCATCAATCCTTAAGAAGTGTTGTGTGCCAAAAGTACGAATGCAACAGTCTCATGACTCCTTGGCAATAGCTACAAACGTACTTAATCTGAATAACTAGATTCTGAAGTAGTTACCAACGACCAGACTGTTAAATGGGAGATCAAGTGAATTGAAAGAGATGCAATTGAAAAGGACACTGGCAACTGGCGTTAAGCCAAGAAAAAGTTAAAGGAAAAATGTGGTAGAAAAATAACAGTTCTACTTGATAAAAGTTCATAACTAGACTTCTAAGGTCATAAATATAAGGGTTCAAAAATATTCAAAACGGGGCTTAGTATGCTACCCACGTATACACTTTATGTAATCCATCATCGGACCGCTTATACAAATAAAATGTTTGTCATTCCGATGGAGAGGTTTCTCAAAAATAGTTCTTATATTATATTGAGGAAGTAATACTAGAAAGTTTATAACTTTAGTTGTCAAGCATATATATGGGCATTTTAAAGAGAGTCGGAGGGAATTGAATGGTATGCCTGGACTGATTGGTCATGTTGAGACGGTGAGTGAAAGGCGACCAAAACAGGCATTATTTATGAAGAAAATGAGACTGGCAATGATAGGATTGGACACTATAATAGAATTTAGTAAGATAATAATAGCAAGGGGCGAGCATAAAATGGATGAACTAAAAAATAAATGTCTCGAAAGGCGTAAACGTAGTAAGGATCATAAGACGCAGCGTTCTGTAATTTCTGCTGCCCCCATGGAAAAAGGGCGTGAGTAGCAGTATGTGTGATTCAGGTCATGGTTTACAACCTTCATCGAATAGAACAGTCTGGAATGTCGCCCGAATGTAAACTTTGATTGTAAACAATCAGAAGCCATTGTTTTTTTCAAGATTGATCGATTAATATTAATATTCTCAGTTAGGTGCAGTATTTTGCAGGCAAATTGCCAAGATTTAGTGATATGAAAGGAGCTAGTGATGCGCTTATCTATAACTGTTTAAGTGTATCTACTGTAATAGGTTCATGTATATTAGTAAACGCATCTTAGAACTTTGATACCGTTGAAGGCAATAAATGGAAGTATGAAAAATTTAAAGGTTTTCAAGTACTACTACTAAATTAGCAATCCTTGATTTCAAAACTGTGTAACTAACTATTCAGTTTTATTTAATAGCTAATTAGGATAAGCACCTGTTTTTTCATAATTTTATTCTCTAAAAGACGAAACTGAGATTTTCACAGATGTTAGGTTTTTTCTTTTTGAGGTTTCCAACGATAAAGAAATCAAAAATGAAGCAGACAAAGATCAATGATTAATTTAAAATATCCGATGATATTTATTTTTGTTTCTCTTTTTACAGAATACATCGTGATGAAGTACAACAGGATAAAAACAAAACTCCGGATGAAGCTAAAGGAAAACTTAGTTTTATCGCTGAGATAGAATCTCCAAGATATTGCTTAAGCGAAAAACTAAGATGTTTAAGATAAACTAATAAGTCGATGAACGAGCGATTATGTGAGCGGAACTTGAGAAATCCTGTGATGGTAAGGAATTGAGAAAGTTTTGTGAACAATTTATTAAAACGGAGTATGAAATACTCTGTATGTGTCTGATATATGTACTCGTTTTAATAATATTAGATGAAAATGCTTTCTTACTGGTATTTCCTGGTTTCCCTTTTGATATCGGTTATAAACACCTTCATCCACTTCTGTTGATTTTTACAGTTATCTAAAAAAGGCTTGAAGATTTTGATATTGTTGACGTCCCTAACTAAACAAAAAACGAAAGATACATCAGTGGGCTAAAAAACAAATTCAATTTAAAATCACCAATGCATTGGCTATCAAAATTCAACACACGGATGATACAACAAGTGATAGGTAAAAATAGGTAGAAAGAAGCAGCATCAATAGCAAAAGCCAAACAAATTGTCTGGTCAAAATAAATTGCGGACAGTTTTTCCCGAAAGAATAAGCAAGAAAAATATGAACGTCCGGCACGCGACGGGCATATTTTTTGGCGATTCTAAGACGTTCGCAGTTATTATTTATGATATGTTGAGTTAGGTAGCTTGCGATGATATTTTACGAGATGGTAATGTACATAAAGAAGTTGGGTCTGGGAAAGGCACGTATGTATGTATATGGAAACGTGGGTATACTTGGGCTAAGGAAGGTGGTGCCAATAAAACTGTATAGCTGTTTAATGAGCTAGACAAATCTAACGAACAGTGACTCTCATTGATCCTGAATCAGAATAGCTGGAAGTCACAAGTAATGGGCCTTTGCCCAGCTGTAAGACGACACTGGGTGACAGTAACCGAATCAGCTATTTAATGTATATTTGAACAGAATAATGAAGACAAAAGAATAATAAAAACGATGATTTGATTATTCATGCCAAAAATGTAGACAACCATACTAGTAAACAACGCTAAGTTAAAGCAAAAAGGTAAAGATACATCGCTTCAAGTAAACGAACAAATAAATTTAGTTTACCATTTAAAGTTTGGCCTTGGCAATGATAGCATCATTTCCAACTCAGATACAAAGATCACAATGAATATGTAAGTGCTAATGACGTTAAAGAAAAAGTAAATATACGAGTAAATACAGACGCTATTTTGACCACAGATTCACCTAAAAATAGTGTTAGACCGAAAAACGATTTTAAGCCGAAACTGTTACCGTAATTGTTTGTTTAACTACTACGGACTTATTACGGTAAACTTTTGCAATTATAGTAGAACAACCTATAAAAATAAAATTATTTCTCACACCAGTTTAGCCATGAAATAACAGGCCTCAGTTTTATTAACATATTGTATTAAAATTCCTTTTAATAGACCATTTAATTTGAACTCGTATGGAAGACTTTATATTTACATTCGACTTAACTTTATATTTTAGGTCAAAGGCGCAAGGTGACTTAGTTTTGGTAGACCCGAATATTTGTCTATATTTTGGCCGAAACAGAAACTTCCGAAATAAACAAGAAAACCCTCTCAGTAACAAGCTTGGAAACACATCAAATGACGAGGAATATAATACAGTAAATACTAATGGTAATGATACTAAATTGAATGTAACAGAAGCTAATTCGTAATGTAGTGACCGTGACCTGACATTACAAAGAATAGCTTTATACGCTCGTGATTACATCATTTTCTCCACGTGTGCAGAAGGTGTAACTAGTTTATGCTCATTACCGCGCTGAGAACTGTCATTACCCGCTGTCAGTTCAGTAGTTCGTTCGTAAGGAATGACATTTTGTTGAACTACGACTCTTGGCAATGGTGTTGGTGGATAATAATTGAAATATCCTTTTGAGAGGTTGAAATTGATTTTTGTTTTATCAACTTTGACTTGTCTTATGCCACTCCATACTAATTAGGTAGGTATATAATGCGAAAGTAGCTCTTTAGATATTTTTTTATGCCAGTTGTAAAAATAGTTTCAAGTGGGATAATTTTCGTCCCACATTCGAGAGAACTTACGGACAAAAACTAGTTTTGAATATTGAAGCTACTGGCACTTTGGGATTTAGAGAAAGGAATCCAACAATTCGAACTATGTCAATGAGTGAGTACCGCTTTCTGCATCAAACTCTTGACTCAACTGGCTAGAGAGCCCTCTTCAGGTATTGAGCGAGGCTCTTGAGTATTCGTCTATTGGCTTCTAACTTACGGTACTGTCATTGAGTTAACAAACGATATGACTACGTCACTTAACATCACGATTGAAACAGTCGATTTTTTTTCTTTAATCGATTTTCGAAATCGGTTTAGCTGTTTCCAGATAATCCAAATTTTGGTTTGGGGTTTTATAATTCAAATTTTTATATAGTTGTGTGTGTGTGTTCATTTAAAATATAATATTTATTTTATTTTATTTAGTACAGCTTAAAATGTATCTACCGATATTGTAGTTTTAAACCACTTTTAATTAATATTTTTGTTGTGTCATCAATATTACGACCAGTATTTTCTTCTTATCCCACATCTGTGATGTTAACGTTTTTCGGATCATATGTGGTAAACACAAAATTTTAAACCAAAATATTGTTAATTATATCAAAATGGCCGTTAAGTGGTCATAAATGACAGCCTCGTGCATTATAATAACCCTATTATACTACTTATACCAAACCACTTATGGGACCTAACCAATTATTATGACGTACAAAATGTTAAAGTACACAATAAGAAACACATAATGAGTGTGACAAGGTTAAGACTTCAATATGATACTTATGTTTTGTGTTCTTAAATGATACTCGTTAAATTTTGTTATGTATTGTATTGTTTAATGGTGTTTTCAAACGAATGAACGTGAGAATAAGGTCGATTTTCAAAGGCTGCTGTGAAACGATCAATTCGTTTCAATTTTATTTAGTAGTCTTAAAATTGTTTATGGCTTGATAACCCGAAAATAAGATAATTAAATATAAAGTTTTCAAAGTTTCAAGCGTTGGTCGCGGGACTCACGAATTACCGTGACCCCGGTACGTAAAGGGCTATTGAAGAACACTGTTGATTTTAGTCAGTGGTAAAATCATCAAATGAGTCCTCCCACCCAAGACAGGGCGGGAGGGACTGTCAGAGTTGACGGACTAAAATCCACGGTGTCCTTCAATAGCCCTTTATGTACCGGGGTTACGGTAACCCCGGCAGGTTTGCAGCTGTGCTGCTAGTTCGAGTTTGATTCCCGCTCGGAACAAATATTTGGATGAAGAATGGCAGTTGTTCCGAATCTGCTTAGGAATGTGAATTTAAATGATTGTACACGTCCCAGGAAAAAATACAAGCGTGTGTAGCAGGGAATAGTTGAAAAACATGACATCAAATACATTTAAAAATAAGTTTTGGTGAGCCTTCTCCATTTTCTAGTAAATAACCGCCAGTTTTAAAACAAGTACCACCAGATCTTCAAAATACAAATTTTATCAACTTCCCATAACACAAAAACTTAAAATTCTACCCGCATTATTTTATTCCCCTCTCAATAATTTCCGAACTACTTATTTCACGTTGAACATCGTAATCTAGATCCTTACATTAGGTTGGTAATCGATTCAGTGAATCGTACAAAGGACTAAACATCAAGCTATGCAAAACCAGTATAAACTGACCGTTCAGTACGCAGAAAGATCATACAAATCGAGATCAAGATAAACTGGTTATTTATAACTTCTTGAATAACCCGTGCTTATCAATTTAACATGAAGGGTGATGATTATTGGCCATTTGAGGGTCTAAGGGTCTAACTAAGGGTCGTTTGTTACTATCACCCTAAGGCTGAATGCGTGTATGTTGCGTATTATGCGAAAATATGAAGATTCAAATTTTTTGGGAGATACTCGTAATGGGAGATTTGTAGAGCGGAAAATTGTGTATCAAAAAAGTATTTTATGTTTAGCTGTTTAATAAGTCACTGAAATAAAGTCCGCGATTTCATTCGCGTTAGGTTTTGCCTCCCAACACATTTTTTTTACGTGGTAAAATTGTCAATTGAGTCCTCCCACCCAAGGCAGGGCTAAGTTTGACAGATTTGTACCTACTGACTAAAATCCACGGTGTCCTTCAATAGCCCTTTAGTAAAATACGGGAATCTTGTGCTAAGGCTTCATTTATGTAAAAATCTTCTTCACTCCCATTGGCTGTTGCAATTAAATCTTTAATGGTCTAGTAAAATTAATTACTAGCAGACCTAATCATTGCAGGGTTGTTCTGCAACTTTATCTGAACATGTCAGAACGGCAAGCTTTTAATTTATTTCTTCATTTATTTTTACATCAGACATGTTTTATTTTTATTTCAAGGCTAGGTTTTACCCGCTACCGCGACCGTGCTTTTGTACGAAATTATCCTTTGGAAACCAACTACTAGGATAAAAATAATCCTTTATATGACATAATTATGTCATGATCAGCCAGCTTGACCAAATTCAGCGCATTTAAGGATTGGACTCCATCAGTTTGATTTGACAGCTCCTTTTTTTGCGTGTAAAGTTCTCCCATCCAGGGTGGCCTGCCCGGACATCACGTACAGCCCCAGTCTGTACCCCATCACTGCTGCGTTACTGCACTTCATGCCTGGTGAGTACTGCGTTGTTTTTCCCTTCTCTGGTTTTTTTGGCTAGTTAGTGGCCCGACTCGCTGTCCGACCATGGACCATGCCCGGGTCGACGGCGCGTTGTGTTCCACGCGCGCCTCAAAGAGTGTCAACATAGTGACGGGGCCTGTAGAGGGCCAAAGCCTGCCGGGGTCGCGGGACCAAGGGATTACCGTGACCCCGGTACGTAAAGGGCTATTGAAGGACACCGTGGATTTTAGTCAGTACAAGTCTGACAGTCCCTCCCGCCCTGCCCTGGGTGGGAGGACTCATTTGATGATTTTACCACGATAAAAAAAAAAAAAACCAGGTTGGAGTGGAAGTAACTGTCGGACTCACACTGACTATAATCGAAGGTGTTCTTTCAATAGCCCTTTACGTTCCAGGGTCACAGTTACCGGTTAAGATAGTCCTGTGACAAACGGATAGTACCGCTACTTTCCTGGCAGCGTCTTCAGGCGCGCGTGTAACACAAAGCGCCAACGACTCAGGCCTGGTCCTTATCGGACGGCGAGGTACCCACTGCTCGCCATCTGCAAGCCCTAGCCATTTCAACCCTTTGTGTGCGCAAAGGAATTAAAATAAATAGAAATATTGGAATGTTATCAATCCGCAGAGCTTTTAATAAATTTCTTTATTTTATTTTAGAATTTCCTTTGCGGGCATTTTTTCTCTAGTTTTATCAAGTTCGATCGGACATATGCCAAATGTAATTACATGTGATGTGTGATTAATAGGAGCTGGTTTAATTAAAAACTCTGTTATCTTTAAACGCTAGGTTGAAGATAGGGAAATAGACCTACATCAATTTGTGATAAATCTTGCACTGGGTTTGATTTCTGTGTGTGTTTTACCCGACTGCTTAGGAAGGTTTTCGAACGGCAGGCTTTGGCCCTCTAGAGGCCCCCGTCACTTTGCTGACAGTTTTTGTGGTGCACGTGGAACACAACGCGTCGTCGACTCAGGCACGGTCTATGGTCGGACAGCGAGTTGCCGCCCACATGCCCGCAACGTACCAACGCTTACGTTACATTACACCATTACACGCGAATGCTTAAAGTCGAATCTATAATGTTACATTGCATGAGGGAGCTACGTCAGATTTACGTCAAATAAATCGGTTCTAGAAATCAACTACCTTTTCGTCTCTTAACCTGATAAAATTTTTACGTCACGATGAGGTTACCACCCTTGGAAGGACTGGGGTAACCAACTAATGAAGTAAGTAAGCCTGTAAGCTACGAACTCAATTATATGAGTTCCTCAGTGAACATGGCACCTACAACATTGCCGAAATATCAGCTCAAAACAAATAATGAACATGGTAAATATCCCGTTTTAAATTCTAATTATGATTACATATTTTTATTATTATTTTTTTCTATTATTTCCATTTATTGCCATAACATCGTCTTAATTGACCTATTTTTGATTTTAAATTATTAATTTAAATGTATTCAATTTTAATTGCTTTGTATTGTAATCGAAAAATTAATCTCTCTAAACTTTAATCTGTACTGCATGCTCTAAGATTTAGTATAACCAAGATATAAAAACTTAATATTTGTACGGCTGGAATGCCTGATATAGTAAAACCAATAGATCATAAGAATTTTTACGTTACCTTTATTCTTACAAAATAAATATCATTCATCGTTTCTCAATCTACAAAACGAAAAAAAAAGTATTATTATGAAACAACATTACAGTCTATTTATATCATTAATAACATTGCTAAAACATTATTTACTAAAGCTAACCACACAATATCAACATTACCTTTTGCTCATTTATTAAAAAAACTATAATTAAGTTTTCTCCCAACCCTACCTAGTTAATGCGAGTCGAGAACTAGCATCGAGCACTGGCGTCGAGTATTTGCAACAAGTAGCTAGGAACATTAAATTAAGACCCGGGAACAGTTAGCAGTGATAAATCAATTTGAAACCGGTTCTAACGCATGTAATTTGAACTTCAATGTGAGGACGTTATATTTTAAATGCTAGTTAAAGGGCGGTTACTTACATGGGAGAGTAGACTCAAGATTCTTGGGAATAGTATCTTAAGCTGTTTATATTTTTAGCCTTAGTCTAAGGGTCGACGGCGCGTTGTGTTTTCCACGCGCGCCTCAAAGAGTGTCAGCATAGTGACGGGGCCTGTAGAGGGCCAAAGCCTGCCGGGGTCGCAGGACCAAGGGATTACCGTTACCCCGGTACGTAAAGGGCTATTGAAGGACACCGTGGAATTTAGTCAGTACAAGTCTGACAGTCCCTCCAACCCTGCCCTGGGTGGGAGCACTCATTTGATGATTTTACCACGATAAAAAAAAAGCCTTAGTCTAAGATTTCGGTTCGACGGAAGAAAAAGAGCTTTTAGCGATTTTACGGGGTTAAAAAGACCAGGGTCGGGGGACTGTCTGGACAGGAAACCGTGCTCCTGAAACGCAAAAGGGCAATTGAAGGAACACTATGGACTTTAGTCAGTACGAGTCTGACAGCTCCTTCCACTCCACCCAGGTCGGGGAGGACTCTTCGATGATTTTCCACCTAAAGAAAAAGTACAGGAATTTATTTGGCATATAGTAAGGACACGAGGAAGATGATGATATGAAAGCTCAATATTGGATTAAGAGACTTCAATGGGTACCTTCTGTTTGCAATTACGACGGGCTAGTTATCGACTAAACAATCGTTGATGTAGTTTTTCTTGTGGAAAGAAACGATTGGGAGCAGGACTTGACTTGCGAACTTCTGATCCATCGATCGAGAACGATACTAAGGCTGAGGCTACATTAAACAGCGACTTGCGATGCGACGGGAAGAGCGAAACAGATTACACGTGGTATCGCTGATGTACGGTGTGGCCATATACGTGAGCATTCATTTATTTGTTTTAATCACTCATGTGTCGCAGATCGCGTCGCGGCCTAATGTAGCTTCAGCCTAAGAGTGGAATGAAAATTTCGACCTTGCCGGGCAGGACCGCTATAGTCCAGTTGGTATTCATAGGAGCTAGGGACTTCCATTAGATTTTTTTTAAGTAAAAAAGGCGTACTGAAAATGCAATTAACAAACTACCGATAATTTTTACAAGCAAGTTGTAAATTCAAATGAAATTTTTATTCTACGAGTATTTAACGACAAAATTATCGCTGTTTCTTGAATTATAAGACGATCGTAAAGAAGTGTTGATGTTTAAGAAATATAGTAGTAAGCCGTAGTATGTTTGCGAATGTGAAGATTATTATCGTTCTAACTACTAGCCACATAGCAGAGAGATCAGAAATTTAATTCTACACCTACTTGAAGAAGCAAGTTTCTATTCATATTGTTATTGAATATATTGAAAGAGAGAAAAAACGTTTATTGACACCTGCCATAAGTACACAGAACATAAACAAAGAAAGCAAAAATTCAAAAGAAAACTTTCAATTAAACATTAAATATTGTGTGACTCACGGCTGCACCAAATAAGTCCAGTTCAGCAACTGCCGGACAACCGGTGCCCGACACTGGTTATCAACATACCAGATTTTATTTTAATTTATGGCTTTGGGCAAACAAAATACGCGCGGTAATAAAAGGCATAATGTCAGTGCGGTATCGTCTTAAAAATGGCAACGCAGCCCTGTAATGCAAAGGGCACAGAAGAAACAGGGTGGTTTTTAGTTAGTATGAGTCGGATAAGTCTGCTCCACCGTGCAGTAAATGATGACAGCTCATTAGACGATTTTACACAAAAAAAAAATAGGATGTTCGAACCTATAGAAGTTGGTAGAAATCAATACTAATATTATAAAACTGAAGAGTTTGTTTATTTTAACGCGCTAATCCCAAGAAATACTGGTTCAAATTGAAAAAATATTTTTGTGACGGATGGTCCATTTATCAAAACACGCTACGACCAAAAGGAGCAGCGGGTGAACACGCGGGGAACAGCTAGTATATTTTATAAAACTTCTGTATTCACTGCATAGTTTAAATAAACAATGTAATAATAGTTCATTACTACAAATATTGGGTTACACACGGCAGATTTTAAATTGAAAGTGAGAAGTACAAAACCTGGCTTGATAATCATTTAATGTCCTTTTAAATCAATCCTTAAAAGGAGAATTAATGAAAATGTGGTTGCCATAAATTTTAAAGGTTTTTTTTTGCACTTTTTCCACTGTACAGGCTCACTGCAACGTCTGTCTGTTTATTTTTGACATCACAGGTAATTACTTTTTATTAGCTTTGTCTCAGACTAGGAATTTCTCCTGTATCGTGGGTGCGTTTACAATCAGTTGAACTCACATAAACAAACAGACCCGAAAACAACTACTTGTACATCATAATGATGTAACAAAGGTTCTGTAATAATTTTGGCGATTGAAAAAGAGTGTCCATGGAGTTTCTTGCCCGTTCTTCTCCATAGAGATCTACGCATTGGAATTACGGTACTTTCACAGTTTTTATGTCTTGTGACTGGGACTGTAGCACCATAACTATTTGTTTGTACTAGTTTTATTTTATTTCTTTTTACAAATCAAAAGTGGCTGTAATTGGCCTAGTTGAAATAAATGATTTGATTTGATACAAAATAATATTTTATGTTCCGTGTGAGAAACGTACCCACGAAACCCAGCCACTAAACCAACCATGCTGGCAAATTGATGTTTTATTGAATAAATTATTAGAAGATATCTACCCTAATATTGAACAAAATCTAAAAGAGATATCAATTCAATAAGTCTGATTCCAAAAATATTACCAACTTGAATAAAAATATTTGAATCTTTAAGGTTTCAAAAAATTACATTACATTTAATCTTCGAAATTATGAAGTTTATTTGTGAATTAATATTAATTCACAAAAAAACTTCATAATTTACGTGAAAACCTTCTATTTCTGTCAATCATTTTGAAGGCATTCTAAAAATTCTTTGTTTTTTTTTTGATAAATGTAAACTGAACAACAAGAGCTATCGATATAACAGTTAATTCTGAGATGAATCTACCATTGTTGCACTACAGACCAATTATTTTCAGAAGAAGCGCCTTAAGACAGAAAAACATTTAACAAATAACATTTAATGCCTTTGTCAAACAGACAGGCGAGTCCGAAGCGATACCGAACCGATACGAGACGTCAGTCAGATAGTTCTGTCACGCTATCGGATCGCTTTCGCTTTTCTATGCGACTGAATTCAAACAATTCCATACATTACAAATAAAAACGTCACGCTTCGCATTCGCCACGCCAGTATGTTTGCTTAAACGCGTTTAGCAAATAATAGTACAAGCGGCCTTACATCCTGGCCTTAACATAAACGAGTTCCTATAAAAAAAAAACCCGATTAACATTTTCGTTTACCCGTTCAATTACACCGACATGCATTTATTAATGCAATATCCCAGCACCCACACATCAGGCAGCTTATTTAAAAAGTGAACCATCAACAAAACAGAATTAATGAACATGAAATATTAAACGTACAATATTAGTATAAACGCGAGGAAACAGCTGCAGGTCCACTCTCGCATAAACACGTCCCATCCAGCTGGTCTGGTTGATCCCGACTTACCTGAAAGACAAGAAAAAACCATTGATAGATGAGACTAGTACGCCGCCATACATGGAGTGGCGATAAATGCTGGTAAAGGTAAGATCGAATGGCGAATTAACGCAGTTATTTTTTTTGTAAAAAAAAGTTTTAATGTTTCGCGATTTCGATTAATGAGATCTCGACTTTATCGGTTGGCGATAATCGGATTTTTGACAAGTGAAATTAAATGGGGAAATTTTAAAATAGGCGTAACAAGGTCTGCGTTATTTACAATCAAGGCTGCTTTTTCTATAATATAATATCAAAGTGATCTAAATATGTAACTATTACACTATTTATTAAACAATTAAAACAAAAATAACCTTTATAATTTAGTTTAAAAAAAGTACCCAGAAATGAAAACATAACACAGTTAAACTGCACTGTATTTTAAATTATTCACTTAAAATAATGTCACACGCATGATTACACATAAAAAAAAACATGCATCAATGGAACGCATCAACAAGAAAAGAAACAAAAACCAATCAACCAAGTTGAAACCGATAGTGTAGTTCAATCCTTATACGAATAACGTTTTATTACACAAGTGAACACTTCCCTTTAGTTCGCTACTCAGGAGCCGACAGAAAATTATTGGCTATCAAAAGATTTATGCACGAATGAAAGCTCGACGTTTTTCTGTAGTCCAAACTTGGTAGTTGCTTTAAATTCGTGTCAAGTTACGATAGTAGTGGCTTCTGCCCGCGGGTTTGTGCGCGTTATGGTCGGAAATTATCTCACAATGATGTTTTATAAATAGCATGATACGACACTTAGAATATATAAAAGAATTTTCGGAATCGGATTATTAATTCCGATAAGAATGCATTGCATCCAAACTTGGCGATAGTGGTTGAGTGACTGATTGCTGTAATGGGTGCTACGGGTTAGAATTCCCCTATGTAAAACAAGTTTGATCTACAATTAGTTGTTTTGGGTTAAATTATCAACCCGCACTGAACTCGCGTGGCCCACCCCCGTTCTCAGAGAGGAGGCCTGTGTCCCAGCTGTGGGAGCGTTTATAGGCTGATGATGATGATGGGTTAAAAATCGCACCCACGCGCAGGAAAAATATCCTAGTTAGTGGCAATATTTTAAAACACGGAAAATAATACACATACCGCTTTTTACACGACTGTCTAAAACAGGATAGTTATGTTTTAGGTTTATGCATGTATGTATGTATGTAAGTATCTTTGAGCGATGGACGCAGGATGTCGTTTTTGGTGTGATACCGTCAGAAAAGTAGTGAAAGTTACTTATTTGACGATTTCTTTAGCGAAAGTGGCAAACAGATTTATCTCATTAATCATAAATTATTCTTAGACCTATCCAATGATTTAATTCTATTATGTGACTGTGATATAATCAAGAACTTAATTTACGTCATAAATTATGAATGTTGAAATAATTTAGATGGCGTTTGCAATCCGATAGTTTAATTTTTTCATTAATTTCTTAATCTCTTCTGACATTTTAGAGACTACTAGAATTTTTGTCAAATTGATCCATAGTTTTGGCCGTTGAGTGCATATTATTACCATTTTACGAGTAATTGCCAAATATTTGTAAGGATGGATGAATGGATTATTACTCTTTCAAACAAAATCTCCTGTACCGATTTGGATGTTTAGTACACAGATAATTTATAACTGAGATTAACAAATTATGATGAGCTATAATATGAATAACTTTCTTGTAAATTGATATGGGATAGCTCCTTAAATAAAAGCGTGATTTGAATGAATTTGGTATCACTCTAAAGTTAACAGTTTAATAACATTTAAAATGATACCATTTTTATAATTCTTAGCTACTTATTAAGTGGTCGCGGGACTGAACGAATTACCGTGACCCCGGAATGTATAGGGCTACTGAAGGACACCGTGGATTTTAGTCAGTACGAGTCTGACAGTCACTCCCTCTCTGCCCTGGGTGGGAGGACTCATTTGATGATTTTACCACGATAAAAAAAAAGGTACTTATTAAGTACTCAAGATCGCGCGGAAACGGAGTAAGTGATTCAATAAGTTTGATCGCGAGTGTAGCTGCAAAATAGTTCCCATATATTTCTATTTTAATAACTCTTACCTTCCACAAGCATTCACTCTTAGAATCATATAAAATCCTATATCAAAGAATTCCGCAGTAAAACAGGGTTCTTGGTCGAATCAATTAAAAACTAGTTGCCGATAAATACCATGTGGCTGGATAGGGAATTGCCACTGACGTCGTATTAAATGACCCGAGGAATAGTGCTGGGTGCTTACAATGTCTGTTGAATAGAGTGGGTTTTGGTTTCTATAAAAGGATATTATATGGGATTTCTAAAGAAATAATTAAGGTTTTTAATTATAGAATAAACTACGAATCTGCCCGCAACTTCAACCGCGAGGTTTTTGGATGTCTACCAATTACCCCCTTTGGGGTTAAAATGTCCAAAAATCATGATACACGCTTTTATCAATTTGAGAAGTTTATAAAATATTCGAAGCTTTATGTATATTGGAAATAATATTTTATTTTTATACAAACTCTCATCCCATTTGTAGGCCGCAGGATATTTCTAAAATCTGTTCTTAGAAGACAACTGCACACTTCGTCGTTTAAGGAATGTTTGTGCAAAAATTCGTGTTTCCGGTTTTTTTTCCATTTGGTGATCATTGACCGGTTAGTCAGCCAGTTGGTTTCGTCTTATATTATTATGTATAAAGGTACATATTTTAACAAATATGTACCTTTATATGTACCTATTCCACAGTTAGTACAAAGTTTTCCATCAATAATATCAGGCCGCTGGACAACTAACTAAAGAAAACAACATAATTTCTAGTCAACCAGTTGCGTGTGAATAAACCAAATAGGTATATTTATTTGTCTTTCAGTGTCCTTAGCGACCTAGACTCGGATCGATAAAATATCTAGTCTTATACATATATTTAGAATTTAGAACACCGAGGACACTCGTATATCAATACTGACAGGTGGCCATAAAGGGAGGATAATGAGGTAAATATTTTGTCCTTTTCTACTAATAAAACAGTCGCAATTTTGCTGCTCAGGACTCCGTGAACCATGCAATGGAGATCTTCCCCGCTTGAGCGCAGCACTGCTCCGTCTCCTCACGCAGGCGATAGGCGGCGGCGTCCTCTTACGTCCGGCTTTGGTTAGGGCCTGCGAGGCGAGGGGGAAAGGGAAGCAGTCACCTCCTTCTGCGAAGCAATAATACTAGCAAAGGAGCACGACCCAGCCAACGAAAACACCTAGGGCATTGATCGCGAGGTGATCTCCGGCAACAGTAGGCCCGGGCTTGCGGACGGCGAATATTGGGTAGCTCACTGTCTGATCAAGGACCATGAAAAGAGGCCAGTGTCACGATACTGTCTTTAAAGGTTACCGTGGCTTTGGAACGCAAAAGGCCTTTTCACTCCACACGAGGCGAGAATACTCATATGATAATGTCTGCTATAACTGTTATTGCTATTAAAATATATATTATTGTTGTTTTAGTTAATAGGTAATGATCCTAACTTATAGTAAGTGGATATTTATTATAATATCAGTTGCTTGAGGTATAATCTAATACTAAAGGACCCAATAATAGGCTTAATGATCGACCTTAGGGCCTTATTACGTGTCTCATAAACTAATGTACTGCCTATTAAAATCATACAAATCCAGTGGAAGTTAATAGGTTTGATGTCTAGAATATTGATATAAATTTTAATAGTGTTGGTTTAAATTGAATTGCTAACAGTATAGTAACACCTTGTCATTGAAAGGAAGAAATTAAATATGGGTACTTGAGAATTGGCCTTAGGATATCATAAAATATGAGCACGTAGTAATCAAAATTAAGTCATTAATTTCAAGTAGGCCACAGGCACTATTGAATTATCAAAAGACAATACATAAGAATAGTACAAAATTATGGTGCTACAGTCCTAGTCACAAGGATAACTGTAAAAGTTAGGTACTTTCACAGTTATCCTTGTATATTATTATAGTAGATAACTAACAAAAAAAAAACTTGAGGGTGCAGGAATGGAGGGAGTCACGGGGAAAAGTTAGTCTTCTGTGTCACTGTCACTTGAGAACGCCTCGACCGATTAGTTGCTTTTTTGTTGTTGAAATGAAATGATGATGAAATGAAATGGCGCTGAAATGAAATGATGATGAAATGAAACGGCGCTGAAATGAAATGATGATGAGAGGAAACGATGATCACCAATTCATTTCGAATTGGTGATGATTTTATTTATAAAATCCACCGTGAATATCTAAAATTCGCCTATACCTGTGCAAAGCCGATTCAAGCAGGTACTAATACCTAATGAGGTACTTATAATCTAGCGATTGGAACCAACCGTAATTACTTACGAATCGAGGAAAAAAAGTCGGAATTTTTTCTAAGAAAATAACAAAGGTTTTCCTCATTGTATATACTTACTGATTAATGACTAAGAAACAAACCTACTGGTGGATAAAAGAAGACGGTTACAAGTCGTGACCACCGTAGCAATCTAGCGATGCTTGGTGTTACCTACCTACATGTTGTACAAGGTCGGTATAATTATTTAGAAATCTTAGTGCGGTTTAAGTATGAATGTTGATGGATGGAGAGGAAGAGGAAGGCCAAAGAAGAGATGGATGGATTGTATAAGGAATGAGATGGAAGAAAAAGGAGTCAATGATACTGTGACGTTTGATAGAGGAGAATGGAAGAAAAAAACGTGTTGCGCCGACCCCAAGTAAAATGGGAGAAGGGCAGGAAGATGATGATGAGTGCAGCTTAAGACGTTTTTAATTATAATTACGGTTTAATATTATAAATGCGTGAGTTTAGTTGTTTGTTACTCCTCGCATAAACTATTGAGCCAATCATCCTAAAATTTTGCATATACGTTGTCAGATGTACAGAAACAGACAACACCTTCCTTTCGAATAAAAAAAGTTCTATTTCCGAGGAAATCAAAAATAACGATCTAATGATAAACAGATGGCGCCACGTGTCTTTTGAATCACGAGTGAATAAATGTTATTAAAAGCAGATTGTTGGTCTTTACAAGTTGCAAGTTGGTGGACCGAAGACATCATGAGAGTTGTGGGCAACCGATGAATGTAAATGGCGAATTGTCGTTCGGTGTGGCGGTCTAAGGGGGGGGGGGTATGTTCAGCAATGGACGTATTCCGGCTGATGATGATAATTACAAGCAGCCAAGCTGTTGGCAAAAGCTAGTAAAATCTCATATTAATATATTACATTTTTTTTTATCGTGGTAAAATCATCAAATAATTCCTCCCACCCAGGGCAGGGCGGGAGGGACTGTCAGACTTGTACTGACTAAAATCCACGGTGTCCTTCAATAGCCCTTTATGTACCGGGGTCACGGTAATTTGTGAGTCCCGCAACCCTAGCAGGCTTAAGATTGTGTGGATTATTTAGATTTTATAGGTCTTGAAGAATTAATGATATTATGATTGACGAGACATCATCATTAACCTGAATACTTAGATCTGACATTACTTTAGCAATCAAAGGTCAGCAGGATTCCAGGCTGTATCAAATGTTGTGTATTTATTTTATTAGATACTAGCTTTTGCCCGCAGTTTTGCTCGTTTTCGGATTACGGGTACCTTAAGTCCGTTTCTATACACCTGACAGAGTAGATTGTTGATTAACTGTATGTGAGATTGGAAAACTCCAACATAGTAGAAGAAATGGTCAGGGATATAATGATAGCTGTAGGTAAATAGAAATCTAGGTTCCATCTACAATGACTACGTATTTGTTTTTGATGTCCCAACAGATGTGCAATGAATACCTCAACGTACGCGGCGCGGGCGCAGTGTTACGTTGCGCATACGATGCAAGACAACACTGGGTCGGACGCAGGTGCAATGGCCGATGGCGCTAAGAGTTTGTTCAGGGTAGTAAAGCGGGCGCGGGAGCGGAAGCGAGCGGTGGTCTAGGAACAAAACTTGTATTCTTTTATACACGACTAGCACTTTTGCCGCGACTTCGTCCGCGTGGTTTACGTACTTACCTAAATCCCCCTTTTCACCCCCTTAAAGGTTAAATTTCCAAAAACCCCTTCTTAGTGCTCCCCTACTTTATAATAGGAAGCCGTGTGCAAAATTTCACATTCCTAGCCCTAGTAGTTTCGGCTGTACGTTGATATGTCAGTCAGTCAGTTCTCCTTTTATATATATAGATATTTGAATACCAATGGGTACACTAATCTTCAGGTTTTTAACATTAAAAGTTGATATTTAAGTGAAAAAGAAGGACTGTCTCATCAGTCAACTGTATCCCTGGAACTTAAAAGGTTATTTAAGGACCACCATGGATTTTAGTCAGTACAACTCTGACAGTGCCTCCGGTCCCGCCCTGGGTACAAGGACACATTTGATGATTTTACCACGTTAAGAAAAAGAGCTCTAACTTCGTTAATAATGTGTCATCTCAAGATGAATGATGTAACAAAGGTTCTGAAATACTCGTAGTTTTGGCGATTGAAGACCTTAATGCTTTGATTTTGTTACGCGAACGTCCGCGCGGTACCTTATAGCGAGGATCTGCGTGGGCGCCCGTCGCGGGACAGTGGGTCTGCGCTCGCGCAACATATCCTGCCTTCGTGGAAGAACGCGTCCGCTTTACGCAGTTTCAGTGTCTGCCCTTATACATGGCAGTTTTCCGATTAAGTATTGATTAATATTTTAAAACACTAACTTATTTGCTGTACACACAATCTTGTTAAAACACTTAAAAAAAAAGTGGAACTTCAAAACGACCCTTATGTCGATTGTCAACGTCAAATGCCGTTTTGCAGTTGACAGTTTTATAAACAAGTGTTCATGAGATGTTTAACTTTTTTATAGTAAGACGGTAAATGTTGATTTAAGTAAAAACATGCAGGTGTTAATGTAGGGTATCAGTAACAATAAATTATTACACCATTTATAAACTACTTGAAGCTACATACCATATCTATAAACAGATAACAGCTAGACTAATAAGAAACCTAAGAAACCTAGTCATCAATAGAAGACATTTTTTTCCAAACATCACAGGTTTGCGCACATAGAATGATATACAGGTTTGTCAAGGTCCCACTTAATGTACGACTATAAGTGTTCGTACAGTACTCGATATAATAGACCTATACGTACTAGGGAATGTAGAATTGTTGATAGAAACATGGTTAGCATTTTTGAAGTGAAAACTTCTTTAGCAGCGTTGTGCACTTTTTCTGGAATGGGTATAAAATGTTAAACTCGCGTCAGGACACGTGACCTGATCGAAAATTCGTAAGACGGCGCAGGGCGCTTGTGCGAATGTTCGTGTGTATTTATTACTACTGAAGTTTTCACTTCTGCCGGCACTCCCAGAGTGCAACCCGTCGTTTTTTGGTATTTTATCTTTGTGTTAAGCGTGTTTTTGAACATTTAATATTAATAGTCTTTAGTCAGAGTTGTATTTAATAATATTGTATCTATAGCTTTTATCGCGGGCTTTGAGCGCGGCGACCGAATCAAGAAATTCCGTAACGAAAACAAACCTTTTTTTTTGGGTGGCAAAATCATCAAATAAGTCCTAACACCCAGGGCAGAGCGGGCGGGACGGTCAGACTCGTACTCACTAAACTAAAATAAACCTAACGAAAATATCCTAACACCCCGCATCGTCTAACGTCGTTTCGGTTCGGTAGACTTCGGCAATCATAAAAACATCTGTCATAAAGACAATTTACTTTTTCTCACTCATCTAAACGGCCAGCTATAAAAGGAGGTTTTCACAATGAAACCTACTTATAACATTCTCCTACAACAAAGCAGAGTGGCGCAGTTGAAGCATGCTGGGCTCATAACCTGTTGAAAATTTTGACCCACTTTGGAAGTGAGACCTGGGAATCCTGTATATAAAAGACCCACTTATATTTTCTTTATACTAATTATAATGAAGATATAAGTGGGTCTTTTTTTTTCTTTATTACAGTAGTGCACCACAAACATTTTAATAAATGATATTCTCGTTAAATATTCACGGTAGGTGATAATTTAAAAAAAAATGCTATGCAATAGCTTTACCGCGGCAGTCCCCGAGGGCCACAAGTATTTTTGTTTTACATTTTTATCACACCAATTTATGCCCCACACTAGTGATTTCTCAAGGCTACGTTTACAAACATTTAAACTTAAATACAAACACACACACACTCAGACCCGAAACAACTACTTATAGGTCATACAATTATTATTTTTCGTTTACCTAACCTTCAGGGATTTCAGGCCCGATGTTATTTAGTATATTAGTAAACTAGATTATCTAAATGACAATACACGATCTAGGGCTCCCAACCAATATTTGCGTTTCATTATACCTAAATATACGTTATATTCGAATATGTACAAGGTCAATAAATATTTGAGTACACTTGGTTAAGCTACACTGTCTTGCCAATTGAAATGCAAATAGCTAATTTTATTTTTCTTACTAGAGTTAAGTCATCGTGATGGATATCTGGTGTGGACAACTTCTTTTTTTTTTGCGTAAAATCATCAAATATCCACGATGTCCTTTAATAGCCCTCGGCCCTGGGCCACGGCAATTCGTGAGTCCCGCGACCTCGTGAGTCCCGCGACCCAGCAGGTCAACCTACCCGAAATCTCTCAAATTTTACTAATCGCATATTAACCTTGAATTATTGTGATATGGTTGAAAATCTATTAAAGAAATTTGACTTGAGATTGAGGTAAGTTGATGTGTTGGCGTCTGTACATAATTTTCTTACACAACTATATAAGAAGACGGAAAGTATATTTGTCTGTCAGTTGGTATGTATGTTAGTAAACGTACCCGCGATACAGGATTTATTCTTAGAGACCAATTAAACAAAGAAATGAAAACGTGTTGTTGTAAATTTGCCACAAAATTAATTTGCCACGAAAAAATGTATGTATAAATTATCCAAAGGTTTTTTTTTTAATTTTGGTTATTATAAATTCTCCCCATTTCTTTTTTCCGCACGGATAGCATAACAATTAAATAGTAAAATCCAGCACAAAACTACCGAACGAGGACACACTGTGGAATCTGAACAGAAAGTACTAGGAGAACAGGATCAATACTTTTTTTCGTTGGGAATTAATTTTGTGGCGAATTTACAACAACCCATGAAAACCACACAATAAAAAATATTGAAATATGACAAAATCTTCAAGGTGACGAACTTTCTCAGTATCGCGATTAAAAATGTAGCCAGTGTATTCAATATTATTACCATAACATCAAAAACAAAACCTAATGTTTACCATACTTTGCATGAATGCATACTATTTAATTCTCAAACAGTAAAACATCAAATATAAAGCTCTATTCACACCGACCCGAAACTCCGCATCTGTTAGAACTCGCTCGCTTCCGCGCGAAATGCGAGCACTCTGAATTATTCATTGCTTCACCTACAAACACGAGTTCAAGGTTAGAACATAATCTGTTGAATGCAGAAACTTGGATTTGGTGATATTTTTGGTTTAAGAGTGCTTATGTGATGAATTAGTAAAAAAATCCTGTCTTTGTTGTCGTATAGTCTGGTAATAAAGTAAGATACATTGTTGATTATTATGACTGCACTGACATTAATATGACGGCTTTATAACAACATCTTATAGGTATGTAGTAAATTAATATTGTTGTGTTAATGACAGATGAGATGTCTATAAAATTACCACTATACTTGCCATAAAAGTGACAAACTTGAAAATAAAATCATGCTTTCGCAATAAAAGGTCCTAAAACGGCCACTCAAGTGATACGTGCGTACAAAACATGTCTTATTGCACAATTGTAATTTAGTCATACTATTATTACATTCTTGTCCTTAACTCACGTCACGGTTATAAACTACAAGCACTTACCAAGTATTAAGCATCATCGTGAAATAAACATTTGAAGTGTCATTCCTTTTATTACCATATTAAATTATCTGCAATATATACCTTCAAAGATATGAGATATCAATGGCCGTTAAAGATACTTGTGATAAATAAAACTGGTTTTCATTGTTTATTCTTATTTAATTGAATTTCCGCATTCGCTTACCGCATGCGGAGATTTGAACTTTGCGTTAGTGTGAACGTACCTTTACGACCTTGGATCGTATGTCAAATATAGATTTCTGGAGATTGTATGCTGCATACGCGAAGTCAACGTGAACATGCAATACGTAGTTGAATATAACAGGATTTATTTTTTTACAAGATTTAAAAAGTAAACTGACAAGTTTAGCAGCGACAAAAAAAAATAGTATAATCTTGAATTTTGACATTACGCACCGGTTTAGGCAAAGAATAATGACGATTTTTATGGATATTATGCACATCATATTTTTATTTGTATTTTAAATCATTCTAAAAATAGTGATTATTCACACGGCTCAAAGTCATATTATTGTAGTATGTACTTTATTTTGATATTACTATCCTCATAATATATCTAATCATTTACCTAAAGCAGCTTAATTAAAATATTAACAGACAATACTAATAATAGTCGCTCGAAATCCCCATTATATAAACGGGGAAGAATCTGTTTTTCAAATTAATATGGATAAATAAATAAATAAATATAAATATTCCGCAACTATCACACAACGCCATCTAGTCCCAAGCTAAGCAGAGCTTGTGTTATGGGTACTAGACAACTGATAAACATACTTATATATTTCTAAATACATACATATTATAGATAAATTACACCCAGACACAGAACAAATGATCGTGCTCATCACACAAACATTTGTCCTGGGTGGGAATCGAACCCACGACCTCCGGCATAGCAGTCAGGGTCACTAACCACTAGACCAACAGGCCTGTCTATTACTAACTCCTGGGCACATTATTATTATCAAATTGATAGATATTATAATTATGTATTATACTAGCGGCTTGGTACATGCTTCGCTACTCCAAAAAATGTGATAAATGTAGAACTGCTCGACCGATTTTGTGCAAACTTCACATAAATCATCTACTAAATAGTCCGAACAAAGCCTAAACATTTGGTTTGGATAGGTGAGCCCGTTCTTGTAAACGCACCCACGATACAGGAAGAAATTCTTGGTGTGGGCGATGTTTAAAAATATATATAAGGCATAAATATATAAACGGCATAAATATATAAGGCATAGAGAGACATAATCTAACTTCTTTTCATTCAATTTGTAGGCGACATTCAAATAAGTCTCGATAGTAATCAGCTAATTTCCCTTCAGAATGAAAGTAAGATTAATTTAAAAATATCCATGTTCCCATCAAGATTTAATCAATCCGCACAAGTTTGAAATAATTGAAGTAAATGGATTATGAACGCCGATAACTAAATTAACGAAAGAATGACCTAATATTTATTATTCAGGTGTAACTGTACATTATTTTTTAATAAGTTAGGTCCTTAGCTAGTTATTACTAGTAAGTCCCAACAAACGAAGAATCAGGTTATAATTTTAGTACTTGCTATTCGACAGTAACTTATCATTCACAAAAATTTCAACAAAGCAAAAAGTCAAGAATTTTTAAATTCTTCTCGGAGTAGTTATTTTGGCATGTTTGTAAAATTTGTTCAAAATAAACATCATTAATTTATCAATAACGCCTCGATCACAACCTCCGGTAAAGCGACATGCGAGACACGCGCGTGTAACAACGGTGCAGGTGCTTGCCAATAATTCTTCACACGAGGAACGTTGCAATCCAAGCCGCGTCGCAGTGACTAGTGGCATTGTTTGATTCTTTCATTTGTTTTCTCTATAATCGCTGCCACAACTCGCGTATTTGTACAGTTAGCTTGTGGCCAAGCCATTAAGCGGTATAAGTAGGTATTCTCTTTAAAAACCTTACTAAATAAAAAAAAGTTCTACTCACAAAAAACAACACATCATGTTTATGCCGCCATTTTTAAGCTTCCATGTTTGTTCCAATTTCAATACATTATGAGGTAAATTTGAATACGTCAGGTGTGTCATATGACCCGGAGGGTCATTACTCAGACACGGCTAATGCTATCCGGTCCCCGTAACCGGTGATCCGGGCCGGATTCATTCCGGATTTTTACGAGCGTACCGACGGATGTTTTGTGGCATAATCTTTTGTTTATATTTGCTCCATGTAATACCGGATTGTTTTGAAAACATTGATCCGGTTGATTTAGTTTATTGAGTGTTTTGAGTGGTTCCACAGGTGGTTTGCTTGATTTCAATAGTATTTTCGTATTATGTAACAAACATACGATTGCAAGCAAAGATTTCCGTTCTCTGTTTCATTGACTGGACGGAAAATTATGAAGGAAAACGTGTAGAAGAGCTGGTATGTTGCAGAACTAGTAAATCGAAGATATATTGTCAACCTGGTTTATGCACATAGAGAGAAGGTCAGTGTCCCAGCAGTGGGATTAAGTATTAATCAATCAAACTACTAAAAATCAATTAACTTTCAGTTTCTACAGCTGAGAAAAAAATACATCAAAACTGAAATCATGGTAGTCCCAAGAGAAAAAAGGTGATGGCGTCGTGCCTACTGACAAAATTCGCCCAAATTAGTCATTGCCACATTGCCCACATAAAATATTGGTATTCAGTTGCGTCTTTCATACACAGGGCGACGCATGTCTCCGATTCCTTACAACTTTGACAGCCATTGACGAGTGCCGGTGTACGAACCTCTACGGATTTGTATTACGATAGTCCACTAGATGCTGTACAAAGGAGCTTTTTTTTTAGGTCATAAAATTATCTAATGAGTCCTCCCAACCAGGACTGGGCAGGAGGGACTGTCAGACTTGTACTGACTAAAATCCACGGTGTCCTTCAATAGCCCTTTACGTTTCGGGGTCAGGGATACAGGTTAGGCCCGCGACCCCGATGGGACTTAGTCTAGAAGTTGGCTCAAACATAGTGGGGCAAGAATTAGCACAGTACGATGATTTAAATTAAACTGATCTATCCGGTTGTTTAATAAATCAGCTCTTCTCCGATTTACAGGATTCTAAGTACCAATTCATTAACGTCTTTACCACACTAATTCACTTTACACAAATAAATCAGTTTTCAAAGTAAACCTGAAAATTACGTCTCCGCTTTTATAACACGTACTCGTAACACCTGATTCTCCCCAGCCAATCTAGTCAATCTACGTTCATAATATAAAACTAGAAATTCAACATCTATTATAGTACATATTTACATTAATAAAAACCAGCTGTTTTACTGGTTGGAACACTTGACCACTGACCGAAGATAATGCATGCGAAGTGCGTCGCAATGCTATGTAGTCAATAGAATGTTTGGTGGTGAAAACCTATATCGTTACCTACATGTTGTAATCGTATTGTACTGTGCAAGATAGGGACGGGAGCGGGCGGCGGGGAGAGGAGTTATTTTCTTTGAACTAACTGTTGCCGCCCGCGTGGTCGTTGAAAATTATCTGACGGGTAACTTAGGGTGTTTTTCCACCAGAGATATGCTATGTAGCTGTGCTGCGGGATGTAAAAGCTGAGCTACGAAACTGTGTGACCGTTTCCACTGACGCTACGCTATGTAGCGATGCGAATCAGATGTGCTATGAAGATGCGCCGCCACAAAGTAGCTGCGCTAGGAAGATGCGCAGCTCGAGCCATGCGATGTATCGATAGTCGGGAAGACGACCCATAGCACGCCTCCATAGCACGCAGGCATAGCACGCAGCCATAGCACCATCCATCCTTATAAAAAAAGTGTCACTGCGGGGTGCTATCTGAAAACCAGCGCTGGCTGCCTTTTGCCCAGCAAATGATGAACTGGTAATCTTTTGGTAAAGACATTCATTTTTTTTTTCACAATAATATTTTTTTATTACCCTAATATGTATGTAGGTATGTATGACTTTGTGGCACCGAATACATAATCTTTTGGTTTTCTTTGTATTTTAGGAAGGTTACTTGACTATATTTACGTACTGGGGATCAGATCATAGGTATTTTAGCTTTTTATGGATTTGGAATTTAATTAAAATTTTATAACTTCTGCTAGAACCTTAATAATATTTTTTTTGTTGTTAAAATATTATCAACTTATGTGTTAATTTATGCATGTTCAATTTTTAGGAATCCTCGTTCTTATCTATGTGTCCACATGAACTGTTCATAGATAGGCAATAATATTATAGACTATTTGTTCCCCGCGGTTTCAGCCCCGTTGCTCGGCTCCTATTGGTCGCAGCGTAATGTTAAATATAAATAGCCTTTTCCGATAAATTGGCTATCCAACACACAAATAATTTTTGAATTCGAACCAGTAGTTGCTGAGATAAGCGCATTCAAACAAACAAGCAAAATCTTTAGCTTAATAATATTATACTCGTAGTATAGATTCTATAATCTATGTGTATCTATAGTCTAGAACTCACCTAGAGTTCTAAAAGGAGTACCACTCCTCAGCGGTACCAACAATGAATATTCTGTCCCTCCGTGACATAATTCCTACAACAAAGCACTTCACAATATTCCAGATATTAAGAATACTTAGCAATCTAGATCAGATTACAGCACTACTATATTTGAACTAGTTATTTTCAAGAGCTAGAATGTATGCCAACAAAACATATTCAATTCTAAGAAAATTCTAAGACATTGGTTTCAATTAGACACTTTTTAATTTATCATCTATTTCAAGAGAGTGCTTCTTGTCGTTAGGCTAATGAACTCGACAAATATGTTAAGAACATTATATGGTACATAAGAAAAATGCACTCTAAAAGACAATAAATAAAGTATAAAATTGTTGAAGTTATGGAAGTGAGGACGTGTTGAAGGCAGTTCCTTGACGGGTTTCACTGCTTTCCTTATAGAATCGTCTTTTGAACGATTCTATAAGGAAAGCAGTGAACCATTTTTTTTTTTTATAAAAAAACACAGTTAACACATTACTCTACTTACATATATTGTACTAGCGACCCGCCCCGGCTTCGCACGGGTGGACATTTATTTTTTAAGCTTTCTCACAATTTTAAATTCGTAACATCTTTTGAATGGATTGTCCGAAAATAAAAAGTAATTTATAGCTATTGAAACAATCTTGATCAATAAATAGTTTATTTGGATAAGGATTAGTATTTGACGATAATATGATCAATAAACATAGGCTAATAATTTTAATTACTTTTATTCTATGGAAAAGTGGTTATAATAGCTAAAATATAAAAGTTTGGTTTATACTATTGCGGACTTTTTTGTAGGCATTATTGAGTTCTACAACTTTTCTATAGAAGTCAATCATACATCTCTAACCATTCAGGCAGCGTTCGCGAGAATCGTTAACGTACGGCAGTATTTTCGACGCCTTACTCCACAATTTTCACTACCACGAAAAATCCTATCTATTTTCCGGGATAAAATATAGCCTATACGGATTCGGAAGAATCCCTCTAAGTAATGGTAAAAGAAATTTTGAAATCGGTCCAGTAGTTTTTGAGCCTATTCCATACAAACATACAAAAATACAAAGGTTTCCTCTTTATAATATTAGTATAGAAGTATAGATAAAGTGAGATGTGAATATTACAAGTGAAAACCCGAAAAACTGGGGAAAAGTAAAAAATACTCAGAAGTACCTAAAAAGTGACTTTAATTAAACTAAAACTGTATCATTGGATTTTTGAACAATCATTTTTCCTAGTGAAGTCATATCCAAACAAAAAACGTCCCTCTAAAACACACGCTATACGGTAATAGTGTGGCTAATGACGATCAAAATATTCAGTGAAATAATGATATATATTTTTTTTTATTGTGGTAAAATCATCAAATGAGTCCTCCCACCCAGGGCAGGGCGGGAGGGACTGTCAGACTTGTACTGACTAAAATCCACAGTGTTCTTCAATAGCCCTTTACGTACCGGGGTCACGGTAATCCGTTAGTCCCGCGACCCCGGCAGGGGAAATAATGATATACGGCAAACTTAAGGAAAATGTTTTATCGCAACAAACCGCGATACGAAAACGTGTTTTACGATAAGTAGCGTTTATAAAACTAGAAGCCGTATTTTTGCTATCAATTCTCATGTAATCGTCAAGTTTACTTAACCTTGGTTTCATACTTGTTAACTTATACAACAGTGTAGCAATTGCCATGAAAAAATAGTTCAATATAATACCTATTAGCATCCTTTTCTTTATTGATTGGCCATTTTCCCGCTCTTCAGTGGAACGGCGTCACGGGTGTCAGACCCATACTGACTATACATATACATACCCAGTTCCATCAATCACTTGCCCTTTAATTTGCAGGACCACGGTAACCTCTGAAGATATTCCCGCACTGTCCGGATGGCGAGACTATCTGAACAGGATTCTGGCCCTGGAATGAAAAGGGCAACCGAAGGAACCCTAAAACGCCAAAAGCGGCTTTTGGCTTCCAATATCAAATATCTGTCATATCAGTCAAAAAAGTTCTTAAATGCCACTGGGAACTTTTGCCCCCAAGACAAGACGTCAAGTTTGACATAATTGATGTTTTGTCAAAATTGACAACTGACAGTGACGTTTTGGGTGAAGTTTGAGTGGAAGATTTTGTCAGTAAATAGTCTTACAGTCCCTTCCGCCATAAGAGAAAAATAGAATAGAACAGTCCCTTCTGCTCCACCCATTTGGACGGCCTCATTTACAAAAACCATTTCGCAATACATCATACGAGTTGATCATAACTATCCCAATCCTAACTAATATATTATATTTTGAATGTTTGTCACGTTTCCACGCCAAAACCGCTAAACCGATTTTCATGAATTTTCGTACACATATAAAAGGGAGGTTAAAGACGGTTATAGACTACTTATCTTTGCATAGGACTAGAAGGCGGATTAAAGGCCGGGGTGCAACCGCAAGCGAATTATAACAAAGTCAACAAATGGACAACTATCAAAACTCGTTTCACTTTTGTTTGCCTTCAAGCGATGGGTCTGCAAGCCAGTAAGTTAGCAAGTAAATGGACCAGTTGGTACTTATTCAATTGAAACTACTAAAAACACCTCAGGCTACTTACAAATTACTTGCACTAAGTAAATTGTCTGTAGTCTTCTTGAAACTTGAACGATTATTACTGACAGGAATTTCAAGTTAAATTATCTGGTCAGCGTTAACTACGAGTATTGTAGGTATATATCAAAGCCTGCTGGGGTCGCGGGACTGACACAAGTCCTTATGAGAAGGTAACCGTAACCTGGAACGTAAAGGGCTATTGAAAGATCGCCGTTGATTTTAGTCAGTACGAGTCTGACAGCCCGTCCCGATGCGCCCTTGGCGGGGGGATTCATTTGATGATTATAAAACGATTAAAATAAATATGTATCAGAATTATCGTTACTATATCGCTCCTGGAAGGTATTGCGCGAGGCCTTTGACCAGTAATGGGAAAGCAAAAAAAAATATCAAGCCTGTGTGCCTTCCACATTCCACGTTTTATACCCCGTGTGTTAAGGAGCAAGCCACACTTCCAGACTTCGTAGCTGCAACTGAGAAACTCGTAATAGATCGACCTGGCAGTCGAACCTAAGACCTCATGCTGAGCAGTCGCTCCTGCTACCACTAGACAACTTCTAGGCTGTATTCTACAACGAACTCGTCACCGACAATCACTGAGATAATGTCGCGACACGTCGCTGTCACGAGGTTAGCGAATAGCAAACTGTAGTTTCAACGTTGGACCATCGTTGCAAACAAGGCTGTATCCTTAGAGATTAGCATTGTTGGGCTGTTATGTGATATTTGTAAATGTACCCACGTTAAGGGAGCCTTTAATTGTGTGATTTTTTTAATGGTCTTAAGAGGTGGCACTATAGAGTATCTGCCTTTATGGGACAATATGGCTTGAGTAGTATGTTTGTCTATACAACGTTTGATATTATGAGTAGCGTAAGGCATAGCCATTAGCTACCAATTGAGAACAATGTTTGTTATAATTACTTGTTATTTAAACAGATGTCAAATTGCTGAATTGTTTATGCAGCCGTATAACTGTGGGTGGCTAATTTTTTCTCATCAATTTAATAGGCATAGTAATTAAAATTTAAGTTGCACGTTTGCAGAATTATATTAATAGTTCAGAAGTAGGTATTAATGAATAGTTCTTTAAGGATTTTTTAAGTGATTTCATGGTCTGTTGCACTTTGTTCCCCTTGGTGCTATCGCTAAATGAGTGGACTTTAGCGGTGTCCTTTGTTCACCTCAGAATTGCTTCACTCCAGTGAATAAAAGCGACCTCTTCTTTATAAACATACCTAATGATTTATATGTATATTCATTTCAATTCAAGTGAGGTGAAAAACACTTACTAGCCATAAACCTATCAAAACTTATAGATGGGTTTAAACCATTTAATTCTATTGATTCATTGTAAACTCACTTCTTACTTATTTTGTTTGAATAAAGAACTTTAGAATCAATAATTTGCATTACTAATAACGGTAATAATCCTTATTGCTAACACAACTTTCACAGAAATCGCTAACGCTTACATACCCGCTGGCAGTCTAACCTCGACCATATCAGTAGCAGCGGAATTCTCCAACAAAATGACATGAACTCATTAATCCTAGTTTTTATGCTAAAGTTATAAATACACAATAGTTTATGTTTCTTTTTCTGTATTCCTGACGTAATTGCGTTACTCTGTTTGCATAGAAATGAGCGTGCAAGTCGTGTAACGCTTTTTTTCATCATTTGTAGTTGGAATAGGTATTTTCCTTTTCCATTTTCCTTAATCTTGGTTAAGAATTTTGATATATCTATTGCCTAGTTTTTACAACAGTTTTTCATAACAGTTTTGCTAAGCATTTTATGGGCAACGCGTTTGGCAACGCCACCAGTCTTTTGGGCGTATTATACGGCACAGCTAACAGCGTTAAAGAGTTTTGTGATGTCATTTTTTAGTTTAATTTTAATATTATATTTTAGTAATGTATATATAAGTAGTTGTATTCAACATTTTACTTAAAATTAATTTGAAATAAGTAGGTCTGTACTTTTATTTTAAATAAATTTTTAGTGTGAATTAAGAATATCTATGCCAAAAACATGTCAGTTTTTTGCATTTTGTTTTTTTCCTAGGCTCCAACTGAACTTTTTCTTTCAGAGACTAAATAACATGAATGATTCAAAAATGCTGCTTGTGAATACAAAATGCCAGATAAACTATGATGCAGTGAACGAATTCCTAAAATTGCTGAAAATTAGAAACTCAAAGAAATAATTAACATGGTAAAGCAAAAACCGGTATACCAGACCCTGTTCCTCATGCTGGGGACTGCAATTTTTTTAAATTTATGTTTTTTTTTAACATAGTTTACAAAGATTTAGAAATGAAAACAGATACGTGTAAAAAAAAATGAATAAGCTTGGTCTATATCCCGATTAAGTTTTATTATGATACTGTCAGTGACACTGTCAGTTTAAAAAAAAACATCATCAATTTTCTATAACACGTATTCACCAGTCAAAACATACAGCGAACTTCAAAACATATTATATTTTGCGCAATGACTAATACCGTCTGCTGTCTTAGCATCAAAACCGGTTTCAACATTAAATACCGGTACCACAGAGTTCGCAAGGCCTTGCTGCGTTTGTAAATATTGTCTTTTATTTATGTTTTTAGTCGAACACTGATAATGATATTATTTTGCTGATAAACGGCCATTTTTGGTTAGTTTTGACGGCATGATTGGCGCAGTGACTGACTGAGTGTCTCGGTTCCGATTCTCGCACGGATCAAATAATACTCGTATTTTTGAAGTGAAAACTTCTTAAGCGGCGTTGTGCACTTTTTTTGGAATGGGTAAAAAATGTTAAACTCGCGTCAGGACACGTGACCTGGTCGAAAATTCGTAAGACGGCGCAGGGCGCTTGCGCGAATATTCGTGTGTGTTTATTACTATTGAAGTTTTCACTTCTGCCGGCACTCCCAGAGTGCAACCTGTCGTTTTTATTTTTTTAAGAACTTTGCCCCACACGAGGAATTTCTCCTGTGTCGTGGGTGCGTTTACAAACATATATTCTCACATACACAAACGCCTACAGGTAGTTGTTCTGGGTCTGATTATTTGTGTGTGTTAGTTTAAATATTTGTAATCGCACCCACATTATAAGAGAAATTTCTAGGTTACGGTAAGTTTCTTAAAAAAAAGATAATGATTAAATAGCTTTTATCATCATCAAACTATTTTTGTTTTTCTTAATTTCTTTATACTTTTTTTTTTTCTTTAAAACGGACACCACACTAGGAATTTTTCCCCAAACTAGGAATTTTTCCTCTAACGTGGCTGCGTTTACAAATTATATTTTAACTCTCTAGCACACAGACCCATACTTTAGAAAGAAAGAAAGAAAATGCATTTATAGTCACATGTTACAGCATTAAAAATAAAACTAAAACTTTTGCCTTAACATTTCAACTATGTCATGGTCAGCTGCAGCACTGGTATTTTCTACATCTGGTTAAGTACTCTTTACATGGGAAGACTGGCTATCTGACCTCCATAACCCAGATACTGGTAACCTGGTACGACTGGTTGTTTAAATCTAGGGGTTCAGCTGGTCAGTAAGAAAAGAAATCTAAATATTGATGACCGACTGATGGTGCTTTAAAGCTTTTTTTTTATCGTGATAAAATCATCAAACGAGTCTCGTGCTGACTAAAATCCACGGTGCCCTTAACGTTCCGGAGTCACGGTAAGTCCCGCGACCCCGGCAGGCTTTGGTAATTATGCTGACACTCCGTTGACCCGGGTGCTAAATAAATGAATTACGTATTTGACAGTCGTATTATTAACATCTCACGATGAAATTCTTACGGTATTTGGTAGGCTTTTTTTGTTTCGTTGTAAAATCATCAAATGAGTCCTCCACCCAGGGCAGGGCGGGAGTGACTGTCAGACTTGACTAATTAAATTACACGGTGTCCTTCAATAGCCCTTTATGTACCGGGGTTACGGTAATTTCTGAGTCCCGCGACCCCGGACCACGGTATTTGGTAGGCTAAATTAAAAATGCAAGAAGGTTCTAAAAAAAACAGAAGGGTCTACTCAAATATTACTTATAGGCATATATCATGCACCTGGCGCCATGTACGACTGAGTTCAAGCCTTTTCCGAATGTCAAACAGCTTTGCGAGACAAGTAGTTGCTACCGAAATGTATAAAATTACTGGAAGCGACATTGAAAACTGCCTGTATTTTATTACCACGTCTTTTTATTAGCAATCTATCCATCATATTGTCAAATCAACGTCGGATTTTTCTGCAACACAGTGCACAGTCATGTCAGGTAACACTTAAAGTTGTACCAAATAATTTGCACCACAGTGTTATTTCTTGCTAACGAAAAAAATGTACTGAAGATAATAACAGCAATACACTTAATAACATCCTCTACTTCACACATAATTTTGCACCTAAGTGTAAGACAAGCCTTCATTTTAAACGTAGGTTTGGAATCATGTGTGAAGTTAAAATTGTTCTAATAACATGGTTTTGTTAAAATGAGTTAACCCACATAGAGAATATTTCAGTTCAATTCTTCAAACTAATCGTCCTGATAGCTATATAGGTCGATTAGCCTTAATTGTTTGGAATGCGTGAATTTGAAGTTTCGGGAGAGGCTTTCCCAGCAGTGGAATGCAAAGGCTATTAATATCAGAAAGGTTGCAAATCCAAAACGATTATTTAGATAAATAGAAAACAATTTTCCGCAACACGTTTTCCCAGTCAAAACATACAATAATCCACAAACATATTTTTTGCGCAAAATATTATTAGATAGTAATAGAAGTAGATAATGTATATTTAGAAAAAAAAAAACGACTGGTTGCACTCTGGGAGTGCCGGCAGAAGTGAAAACTTTGAATAGTAATAAAATCACACGAACATTCGTGCAAGCGCCCTGCGCCGTTTTACGAATTTTCGATCAGGTCACGTGTCCTGACGCGACTTTAACATCTTTTACCCATTCAAAAAAAAGTGCACAACGCCGCTAAAGAAGTTTTCACTTCAAAAATAGGCTTTAAAATCTACACAATTATTTCAAAAATTGCTATAGGTATTTTTTTATGTGGCTTTGTACTTTTTAACAGGACTAAGCTGATAATTACACAGAAAAAGTGCGAAAAAATACAGACCACTTCCAGTCCACAAAGATCGTTTCCAGCGAAAGTGCCCGCTGTTTCGAGGTCAGTAGAAATGCGAGGAGGGGCGTGCGTACGCGCCGGTTTGCGTAACGTCGCGTAATCGGTGACAGCTGACATTGCTCATAGTCGGTATGTGGGTTACGATAGGCTTTTTTTATAGCCGGAGAATCTTTTGCTGAGACAGGTTTTTTTTTGTCAATTTAAGTGCAACACTAACTGTTGCGTGCGGTTTCGCTTGCTTTAATTTCGAATTTAAATGTCACGCGGCGCTATCTATTATCATAAGAATGTTATTGTTGTTTTCCGGAGAAAATGTACCTTTTTTCAGAATGAAAGTTATCTTATATCCCTTTCATGCCAACAGTGGTCACCTCTTTTTGCCGACTAGTCTGCTTTACCCAGACTTTAGTTCGGCACATCTCTAATTTAAAATATGATTGTAAAAAAAAACACAAGGACATTTGAATTTAGCGAACTATTCGAACCTCTACGCAATCACCTTAATTACTACATAAAATTAGTATCTAGCTATGGAGATCTGAGTTTTTTTTAAATAAGTTAAGTAATTTAAAACCGTCTATCGTCAAAACTGGTTAATGACCCACTAAACTGAAAATTCGTTTGAAATTCTTCAAGTTACACAAACTGTCGGAGGTGAGTACAACTTACTGCGAGGATCGTCCGGAGGACACGGTGGAGCATACGGTGCAGGACTGCCCCGCTTAGGCAGAGCACCGCCGTGTCCTCACGACGGCGATAGGCGGAGACCTCTCGCGCCCGGCATTGGTCGAGGCCATGCTGCGGGGCGAGACGGAGTGGGAAGCGGTCGCCTCCTTCTGCGAAGCAGTCATGCTCGTGAAGGAGGAGGTGGGCCGCCTGAGGGAGAGGACAGCGTCCTCCCTCCACCCCAGCCGCAGTGGTAGACGCCCACGGCGTTGGACGTCGCAAGACGATCTCCGGCCACCGTAGGCGCGGGCATGCGGGCAGCGAGTAATGGGCGACTTGCTGTCCGACCATGGACCATGCCCGGGTCGACGGCGCGTTGTGTTCCACGCGCGCCTCAAAGAGTGTCAGCATAGTGACGGGGCCTGTAGAGGGCCAAAGCCTGCCGGGGTCGCGGGACCAAGGGATTACCGTGACCCCGGTACGTAAAGGGCTATTGAAGGACACCGTGGATTTTAGTCAGTACAAGTCTGACAGTCCCTCCCGCCCTGCCCTGGGTGGGAGGACTCATTTGATGATTTTACCACGATAAAAAAAAAATAACCAATGTGGTTATAATTAAATTAAATACATTTAAAAATACATGAAATACTATGTGAACAAAAGTTGTAGCCCAGTGACCTAGGAGTTGCAGGTCGTAGATTTGAACTCAGCTCAGCGCATTACTTTGTATAATTTATTTCATCACCACTGCTCTCTAAATGGTGAAGGGAAACATCTTGAGAAAACCGGCATGTACTAGAATCAAACATTCGAAGACATATAATGTCTTTAAACCCGCGCTAGCTCGTATGGTGCATTACCGCCGACACTCACAGAAAGGAGGCCTGTATCCCAGCAGTGGGAACATAGCCTTAGAGTTTAATCGTTTATTTATAGCAATATCTTAAGAGGTTACTGCGGCCCTGGAACGCAAACGGTGATTGATGAAACAGGGTGGGGTTTACTCGGTATAAGTCTAACAGTCTCTTCCACCCTACTCGACGATATACCGTGATACGATTTACCGTGATCCCGGAACATAACAGGCTATTGAAGGACACCGTGGATTTTAGTCAGTACGAGTCTGACAGTCCCTCCCGCTCTGCCCTAGATGGGAGGATTCATTTGATATTCAACCAAAAAAAGAAGAGGTGTACTCATAAACATCAACATTACACCTCCAAATCTGGTGTGGTCAGTTACATGAAATAACAGTAACGAGCCAACCTAATCAAGGTCAACTTTCAACCTTGCATATCAAACAGAAAATATGAATGGAGTTCAATTAAAGGGCGATTTCATACCCGACTGCAAACAGCAGCGGTACACGACGTGTCGCTGCGACACTACTGGTAGAAACCACTAGTCTCGAAGCGACACTTCGTGTATATTATGTACTAGCACTTTTCCCGCGACTTCGTCCGCGTGGGTTACGTACTTTCCTAATTCTCCCTTTTAACCCCCTTAAAGGTAAAATTTCCAAAAACCCCTTCTTAGTGCTCCCCTACATTATAATAGGAAGCCGTGTGAAAAATTTCACATTCCTAGCCCCAGTAGTTTCGGCTGTACGTTGATATGTCAGTCAGTCAGTTCTCCTTTTATATAATAAATAAATAATAGATTTCTATAAAATAACTTCCACAGCTAGCGACAGGTTGCCCGACTACATGTCGCATGACAGCAGACGATATGCCGTACGATCACAAATCTGTAGTCACTGCTGCAGTAGTGAATTAGTGATATATAGGCACTATGGCGAAAATACCTAAAATCTTTCTCAAAATACAACAAAAACTTTGTTTCACGGAACATTCAGAATTAACAGCCATAAGAATTGAAGCTCTAGGTCTAGAGCATAAAGTTGAAATCTATTAAAGACAAACCGTAGTTTCAGTGTTGCTGCTGCACTGACTTTAATAGAACTACAGAATGGCGACTGCAGTTTGGTTCGCAATAACGGAATCACGACTGCAGTAAAATGCCACTGCGATGTGTCGCTGCGACATATCGTGACGTCACGTCGCGTTCGCCCACAACCCCGTACTTTATTAAGATCAAGTTTGCAATAATCATCACGAGTGCACTATAATTTAATAATTATGCTACATTTACGTAACTTTCCAAGATCATTAATGTATTGCAGTCGGCCAAGGTTATGTTCCATTGGCTCCAAATGTCAGTAAGCGGTAGAACTAGATTAGATGATTCAATACCTAATTAAGGCCGGTTTTCAAATTAAAATAACGATTTAAATATTTATTTTTTGATGATTCTGATCAGTTTCTGCCCAAACAGGCACCGGATGAAGGCGTGGAATGACAGTCAATTTTCAAGCTGTGGTTTAATAGACAGATATCAACTTTACAGCTGACATATGCGAAAACTAGTTATGCACCACAAAATTGTGATATAACGAGAATTATACGAGGACGTTTCTGCGAACAAAATACTCACACATCGTAAAATTAATGATGTGGAAAATAACTATACTGTGAATGAGCATTTAATTCAGAATTTATCTGTTATAGGTTTGTAAATTAGTGCATCAAAATATTAACAAGAGCAGTCTAATTGTGAGAGTTACTAGTCCATTTATCTATTTATCTTTCCGTATCTTTCCATTGGTCTTCTGATACCAGGTGTTCCACCATGACGACTTAACTCTTAACTCGATTTTAAGACGTCATATTAACCCTTCAGAATTGATAATAAGAAAAAGTAATCTAATTATAAAAGATTTTTTTTTTCGTATAAAATTATTTTACAAGTTTGCCTTGGAGTGGGGTGAAGCCACAGGCAGAAGCTGGTTCGTCATTATATTAATTTCGTTGATGATATTTTTCTGAGTGGTGTTGCAAATAAATTCTGGTGGTAGGCGATGGATTTGCCCCTGTTGGCCAACTTAAAAGAATGATCATGGATATTATTTTTCGTCTCCATGCTCCCATCTACTAACGACTGCCAGAATCGGGGGAAGATATTTACTCAGTCTGACAGTCCTTTTTGCTCCACACAGGGTGGGAAGACTCATTTGTTAATTTCTCCACCTAACGAAAAAAGCCCCATCTATTTCTATAACACAAAAAATACACCAAAAAACGATTAAGGCGTAATTGCAAAACGAATAAAATCACTTTTTTTGTACATGGTAAAAATAAAAAACATCTTATGAGTCCTCCCACTCCACGCACTCCACACGATCCACGTGACGGGAGAGTCTGTCAAACTTGTACTAATTAAAATCTACCGTAATCCTTCAATAGCCCTTTACGTTACAGGATCACGTTTACCTGAAGAGACAATTCCGCGACCTCGGCAGGCAAGAAAATCACTTTCGCATTACACGAATATTAGTAAGAATCATTCCAAAATTACTTAAACGTTAGCCACAAAACTGTTCTATTCTTGTCGATCGTAAACCATCTGATCGGCCACTTGTTCAATGCACTTCAAAAAGATCCAGGCCAGGAATTGTTCGATGGAAATTTTATTGCACGTATGTGTGGAGCTTCAAAAGCTTCGTAAGTATCATTGGTATTCAATGAGAGATTATCTTCGTCTGGTTTCGCATGAGTATTGAGCAGATGTTGTTTCGAAGTTTGGTTGTTACGCATCACTAATTGAGTTTAAGAAGCATACTATTAACAATTAAGTTGATCGCTAATCTCAGGAACTACTGATTCGAATTGGATTTTTTGAAGTGAAAACTTCTTTAGCGGCGTTGTGCACTTTATTTCGGAATGGGTAAAAAATGTTAAACTCGCGTCAGGACACGTGACCTGGTGAAAATTCGTAAGACGGCGCAGGGCGCTTGCGCGAATGTTCGTGTGTGTTTATTACTATTGAAGTTTTCACTTCTGCCGGCACTCCCAGAGTGCAACCCGTTTATAGAGGAAGGCTATATACAAGTATCATCACGCTACGACTAATAGTAGCCGGGCAGAGGTGGTGAAACCACAGGGAAAAGTAATTGTTATTATAACTGAGAGAAATGATACACAATCCCACAAGGTTAGCTAAAAACATTTCAAAATTAACCTTCCATACTGAAATAACGCAATACATTACCGAATATTGAAGCCGAACAACAACGGGATGCTAACAAAAACATCGATGCATACAAAACAAAGCTACATAATTTCAGTTATTGACACGTTACCTAATAGCTGGATTGCGTGTTACAACACACAAAGGAAAACCTATACTAAGTATAGGGAATGTCAAAATTTTAAAGTCCAGATGGTCGAGTTTTGGGCAACAGTTTAGCAACAAAAAGTTGCGATGGTAAAGACTTAAATTTAGATGTAAATGCATGCGTGAAATTATAGGCTAGAATATCACGCACGAATATTCGTAGAAATATGCAAAAACACAGATATTACATGACGAGTTGCTTGCTGTTCTGCTTAATTCTGGTTTTAAACTCACATTAGTAGGTTACAAAAAGTTCTTAAGTATGTATTTATGTTTATTTGTCCACTATGCTATTTAAAAGGTTAAAGGGTTACTGGGTCCACAAGAATTTTATAATACCTACTTGTTTGGAAAGAAAACATTTTATTTTGAAATATATTTGCAGTCTTAGACGGGCAACTAACAAGTGGTTCGCACAACTTTTCCGCAACAATATTACTGCAATAGGTAACGATTTCCATAAAGCAAATTCTCTCACATCTATTGTTAGATACAATATAATTTATTATCGGCTTATGAATATAAAGTAAGTCGGCAAGCACGAAGAAAGGCATAATTATGGTGAGTTGTTAGTCCTTATGCAGGAATATTTCAAGTATTTGAAGGAATTCGGGCACCCTTCATTTATTAACAAGAAAGTTTGACGAATTCGATCATTCATGCCATTGGATGAACTTGCTTAGGAACGGATTCTTTTTGGCTGATCATCAAATGAATCCATCCACTCTGGGTGGACTGGGAGGAACTGCCAGGTTACTGATTTTAGGGTAGACAGTCATTATTTCAGTTGCTGTTCGCGTTTTGCGTTTGTGTTCCACGGTCACGGTTACTTTTAGAGATGATCCTGCGATCCCGAAGAAAGGGGTGCTACTCAAAATTGATATTCATATATTTTTCCGACTGAAGCTGAAGGCATTGCTAGAGGTTTTGTGAAAAAAAAAACAAAAAAAAACAGTTTTTTTTTTCATAAAAGCACTAGATTAGTACTGGGAACGTAAAGGTACCCCACTGGAAAGTTGCGATCAAAAGCCAATCATTTGTCAGTAAATTTTTATTGTCCGTATTCTATTTCCGCCCGAATGCGGGCAAACGACCAAGTGTAACTGCGCCATTACTTTAACTGCTGTGCGCGTTTGTCATCAACTCATAAACGATCGTTAGGAACTTCTGACAACTTTGATATACGAAGACGTTTTGCCGTATTTTAATAGTAACAGATTTGTGCGTCGTGAACTGCCGAGATCAAAATAGACTACCGCATAGCTTGTCGAAGGCGATTAGATAGGTAGACTAGTTAAATTATTTTATGACTGTAAGATCCCCAAAGAGCTGTCTTAGAATATCAGCTATTTCTGGCATAAAGGGCATAGAACTAAAGTGGCGTAGTAACATCATCGTCATTTTGACTTTTGTTTTAAGTTTTGTACGAAGAAATTGGCGTAACATGGAACGGATTGTGTGTGAATTTATTATGACAAAGAAAAAGAAGGCAATGATGAGTTCAAAAAGGCGGTAATAGAAGAAGACAAAGTGTTGCACCAACAGAACGTCTTGTACTAACAAAACGGTTTAAGAGCAGGCGAATGGCAGGTAATGCTGATGATCCAAATATTTTTGAATAAATAAATAAATAAATAAATATTCCACAACTATCACACAACGCCATCTAGTCCCAAGCTAAGCAGAGCTTGTGTTATGGGTACTAGACAACTGATAAACTTACTTATATATTTCTAAATACATACATATTATAGATAAATTACACCCAGACACAGAACAAATGATCGTGCTCATCACACAAACATTTGTCCTGGATGGGAATCGAACCCACGACCTCAGGCATAGCAGTCAGGGTCACTAACCACTAGACCAACAGGCCTGTCAAATACAATTCTTTTGACAACATATTGGTAGCAGCAGAAGCAGGGCAGTTTAAAGCATATCTTTGATCATTTTCTTTTTATATAATTTTAAATATTGCAAATATATCAATGTAATAAAAACCAAAATGACAACGGAGTGACTGTACCAACGTTCTAGAATAAAATTCTAGAATTTAAAAAAGAATAAAAAAAAAATAAAGAACAAGACAATACTTAAGTACATTACTGTGGCAGCTTTTTTATTAATAAAAAAAAAACGACGGGTTGCACTCTGGGAGTGCCGGCAGAAGTGAAAACTTGAATAGTAATTGTTGGAAATATCTTGTAAACAGATTTTAGTAAAACTCGCAAAAATGGTTGACTTTTTATTTCAATAATTTTCCAATGTGACGTACATCTTTTATAAACAATGTTACCTAGCAACGAATGTATCCAGCATACAAACTTCTTTAAAAGTAATAAAGTCACACGAACATTCACGCAAGCGCCCTGCGCCGTCCTACGCTTTTTCGGTCAGGGTCACGTGTCCTGACGCGAGTTTAAGATTTTCTACCCATTACAGAAAAGTGCTCAACGCCGCTAAAGAAGTTTTCACTTCAAAAAAAAATATACTTAGAACTACATAACCAGCACTTACGTGAACAACTAACTCAGCAGGTTCTAGCAATCAATTATATGAAGACCCAAGTTACACCTTTTTGCAACCACTCATACAAGTAGTAGAAAATTAAATCCTATTGTAACATTTTTTTACAAAGACTTCTTACATAGCAAAAACGTGTTTTGCATAATTGACTACAAAGAAATTGATAGTTTTTTGGTCCTTAATAGAGTATAGAATTGATATTGATACGAGTCTTGTGTTGTTTCCTACTTGAAGGCACGGAACAGACGGCAATAGCGGCACGACGGCATAGCATACTTCGGCATCCATTCGTACCTATAAGCGCAGACTAACGGTAAACGGTCCTTTTTTGGGTGGTAAAATCATCAAATCATTTTTACTGTGTCTTTAATTGTTCTTTGCGTTCCTCGGTATCCTTCAACGGTCTCACGAACGGTAAACGGTCTTTTACTAAGCCGCGAGCCGCTACTATCCATTCAACTAAATCATTAGACTGCCGATAAGTCCCGAGGGATGCCGACGCATTGCGAAGATTGCCGACATGGCATAGCATAGCACTTGAACTTAAGCCTAGTTCGGACTACGCTAGTATTTTAATCGCTACTCAATTTTGCCCTTATTCAGATTGCCGAATTCAGATTTGCTCCCTGTATCCCAATTTAAAAGAATCACTGTGTTCTATTTTCCAATTAATTCAAATAGCAATAATACAGTTCATAATTATCCTCGTTATAATTATTAAAATTATAAGGACAGTGAAACTAATACACGTGTGCCTTGGAGAACATAAAAACATAACACAATCACGTATTGATTGGCCGCCAGCCAGTGGCAACTACCGTCTAATAATATATGTACAGCATTGCCACGCTAATATTGGATTGTTAGAAATATACATTAGTATCGGTTATTCCATCCATTCCATCAGAGCAACTAATAGTTTGTTTGTTCATACAACATACAAACATAAACTCAAACCTTTACTTTTAATACTAGAAATCCGCTGACTAGTAACCGATTAATCGGTTAAGTCAAAGTCGAAATTTTACAGTTGGCCGACAGTCAGTAACTAACCGGCCAAAACCGGAGGAGTTCGTGGCTAAACAATAACTGACGCATAGATCACCCGCAGGATTGAGCCGGGCCTGTCGAGGTTGGTCTGTGGATGGGTGGCCATTATAACTGCCACTTTCTGCAAATGACGGCCGAAAAATTAGCTGTCATTTGTAGTTCTCGCTTCTGTTAGTTAGAACCTCGAAAGTTGACCGATCATTCTTACTAAGGTATATCGTAATATCCAGATACTACGTTGTGTCGATCAGATAGGTAGTCGCTCCAGGTAAAATACTGATATTCAGCTAAAACAGGTTCGATTGGTAGTCGACCCCAATATAGTATGGAAAAGGCTAGGCAGATGATGATTATTAATATTTAATGTGAACAAATCAGCTGTACATGGCACTGACACTTTCGATAGCCTCTAAGCTGACGAGACCGCTTGGCCAACTTCTGGAATTGGCCATTCTCGCCCAACTAGTCGGCCAGCCGGCCCGCGTCGGCCAAAATCACAGCATGTACATGTCTGTGTAATACTCAATTCAAAGAATTCACTCGTGATAAGTAACTTATTACGCACATACTTAACATTAAAGGATGAGACACGATCAGTCGGCTACCGACGTATCTCAAGCGTGACGGACACACTTCATGATCCTCCGGTCAGGGTCAAAAGGATTGTTCAAGTTTATTGGGCCTTAAATATAACAACATCCTGTATATGTATAAATACCGTCTTCGAAACTGTTTGGTAACTAGATACAATAATGGACACACACGGCTCGACTGAACTTCTAAATTTGGATGAATTACCCATTCGCCATTAATTTATTCGAAATTGATTAATTTGATTGAATCGTGTATTGATGTCAAAATAATTCAAAAACAATATGGTAACAGCTCATTCAAACTTTATTCATTCACGTTGACATGACAGATGTGATAGTGACAGCGTTAGGTTTATTTTCGTTACGGAATTTCTTGATTCGGTCGCCGCATTTAAAGTCCGCTATAAAAGCTAAGCAATAGCTTAATACACAAATTGGGACTTACCTGGGTTTGAACTCACAACCTTATGCATGAGAGTATTACCAAGAAATAGTGGCATAAATGAGTCTTCTAGAGTAAAATGTAGTATCCAACTTCATTGTCGCCATACTCATCCCCTACGGAAGTAGTTTTTATATCAGAACTTTTGCAAGACATAAACATGTCGTCTTTATGTTCGTTTATAGTTTTAGTAGAAGAGTTCTACTTTGGACTTTGTCGCGTATGTTATGTGTGCTGCATTTATTTTTTATTTCTTTGTTGGAGTCATCAATTAATGTCTCCTCCCACCCTAGTTGGAGTGAAAGGGATTCATAGCGTAACTCAAAAAATCAAAATATTTTATTTTACATGGGCCTCAATGGGCACTTATAAAGCGTCGAGAAGAAAAACAAAAGATTGGCACGGTTCGGTTTGGTCATTTCCATGGAGAAGAACCAGCAAGAAACTACATGGTTTACTCTTTTTTGAAGAGAAAACTTCTTTCGCGGCATTGTGCACTTTTTTTGGAATGGGTAAAAAATGTTTAACTCGCGTCAGGACACGTGACCTGACCGAAAATTCGTAAGACGGTACAGGGCGCTTGCGTGAATGTTCGTGTGTGTTTATTAATATTCAAGTTTTCACTTCTGCCGGCACTCTCAGAGTGCAACACGTCTTTTTTTGTCTCTCTCTTATTTGAATGCCCCCCCCCCAATTAACACAAAGGATTACTTTCATTAAAATATCATGTTTTCGTGGAATAATTTTATATTTTTGACTACCATGCTAGTAAAACCGCGGGCAGAAGCTAGTAAAAACAAAACCTTTTTTTTTTTTATCGTGGTAAAATCATCAAATGAGTCCTCCTACCCAGGGCAGGGCGGGAGGGACTGTCAGACTTGTACTGACTAAAATCCACGGTGTCCTACACTAGCCCTTTACGTACCGGGGTCACGGTAATGTGAAAGTCCCGCGACCCCGGCAGGCTATGGCCCTCTACAGGCCCCGTCACTATGCTGACACTCCTTGAGGCGCGCGTGGAACACAACGCGCCGTCGACCCGGGCATGGTCCATGGTCGGACAGCGAGTCGCCCATTACTCGCCGCCCGTATGCCCGCGCCTACGGTGGCCGGAGATCGTCTTGCGACGTCCGACGCCGTGGGCGTCTACCACTGCGGCTGGGGTGGAGGGAGGACGCTGTCCTCTCCCTCAGGCGGCCCGCCTCCTCCTTCGCGAGCATGACTGCTTCGCAGAAGGAGGCGACCGCTTCCCACTCCGTCTCGCCCCGCAGCATGGCCTCGACCAATGCCGGGCGCGAGAGGTCTCCGCCTATCGCCGTCGTGAGGACACGGCGGTGCTCTGCCCAAGCGGGGCAGTCCTGCACTGTATGCTCCACCGTGTCCTCCGGACGATCTTCGCAGTGGTGACACCCAGGCGTTTCTTCCCTCCTTATCAGACACAGGAACCTCCCGAAACTCTCGTGTCCGGTGAGGACCTGCGTCATGCGGTAGGTAAGGACGCCGTGACGCCTATCCAGCCACTCCTCAAAGAGGGGTCTTACCGCCGCGATTGCGGCGTGCCCGTTTTTACAGAAAATTTTAACCTATTTTCACTATCTTAAGCAAAATTACAAAACATGTCTCTACTAGACAAATTAGTAAGTTTTAATGGTAATTTTAAAACCTACCTACAATGTCTAATTAATCTGGTCCAGACAATGTTTGCGGGACCAAAATAAAAGCATTTTGTTTGCCCACCTTAATTGGAGTGGACCAAACAAATAGAAAACAATGAAGTAGGCATCCGAATAAATTTAATTAATTTACTTACTAAAGTACATTAAAGTTTTGTTTGAAAATACATTATTTTGTTTTATACATAAAAATTGCTTCTACTACTACTAAATTATAAAAGTTTAGTATGATAATTTAATTTAAAAAATAATGTAATAAAACTCCGAAAGACTTCGAAGTCAATCTGCTGATACAGCATGTCGATGTGGTTACCCCTCTTTGAAAGCACCTACGCTCTCAAGGTGGTTTACCACATCGTCGTGACGCTGCCCATATTTGTACTATGGCCGTATACAAAAAGAAAGCTGGAAACTTATAAGCGCTTACCGGCGCTTGACAAGCGGACCAAGCAAGTTGTTTATTAATTATAAATGGCAGCACCCAGCGCTGACCAGCGCGTGTTGAAGCTTGTCGGAACTTGTCGGCACCATTTAGTGCTTGGGCGAAACTGGCGGGCGGTGCCTTATTTTATGGCAATGCTTACGACCTGATCACGACCTTGCAGCTGTAAGCGGTTTTAGTGCGGGACGGCGAGCGGTAAGCTCAAATGTATAGAAATGTTTGAAACACGCCACGAGGTGTCGCCAGTAGCGACTTCGCGTAATTAAAAACGCGTACTTATGTCGCTACGCTCAAAACTCAAAGCATTTATTTCAATTTATTTTTTAACCTAGGCACTTTTGAATTGCCAAAAACACTGGTTTCTGGCGAATGTAAAAGCCGTATCATAAAATAAACTCTAGTATTTTAATTAGTTCCTAACAAGTCATAGCGTATGGAAAATATTATTTATTGAAATAAATCATTAGGGGGGGGGGGGATACACTGATAGTAACCCCAAACGCAGGACGCTTGAAGTCTCGAACCACAGAAAGAAAGAAATCAATGATCCATTCAAACTCCACTTAAATCCAATATTATAAGCCCTTAAAACGAGACCTGTGCTATAGATCATCGAATGGGTTCCCATTGCCCGGTGTGATGAATTGTAGATCGTTAATGAGGATCAAAATAACCAGTAAATGACTTTACTAATAATTGCAATTTATGTCCATCATATATCATGATGAATGAGGTACAAGCAAGAAATATTTGATTTAAGAAAAATTGCGAAAGGTTCTTACAAAAAAGATACATAAGCTGAGATTGATCCGATATTTTTTTTAGTTTATACGAATACGCGTATCTTCTACTTCGATATAAAAGCAACTTCCTATCCCATATTTACGAACATGCCAATCACAATAAAACTAGAACCGACAACCGATTTATTTCCTCCATAACCTATAAAAAGGTCACTGTCCATAAAAGTTCTGACAGCAAAAAAACTTGACCCACATATCGTACATTAGAAAAGTTCGGGCGAAAGAAAAAAAAAAGAAAATATGACAAAATGTAGCAAAGGTAGATAATGTGGGGTAGGTGAACAATAAAGCGCACCCTGTGTCATCGCCGACTGCGCCGGTGACCCAAATAGTACCATAATGTCGCGAAATGGCCACTACACAGACATAGTGCCACTAGAAGTGGCTTGAATTTATTATGTCATTTGTATGAATGGGTGGGAGATATTTATTTTATGACTTTCAACGAACCTTTTTTTGGTTTTGTTTATGAGTTCAACTGATCGGAGTTTTGAAAAAATGTACAGACGCCAGCACATCAACCTACCTCAATCTTTCATATTTCTTTAATAGATTTTCAACCTTATCACAATATTGGATGGTTAATGTTCAATTGGTAAAGATTTACAGATTCGGGTAGGTTGACCTGCTGTCGTCTGTTTTTCAAAATAGCTGTAATGATATCTAATAGTGATTTTATTGGATTTTTATTTAGTACTAGCTTTTGCCCGCGACTTCGTTCGCGTGAAAATATTTTTTTGTAATAACAACTATCCCATGTCCTTTCTCAAGTTCCAAACTATGTCTGTACCAAATTTCACACAAATCGGTTCAGTAGTTTAGGCGTGAAGAAAAGACAGACAGACAGAAAGACAGACGGACAGAAAGACAGACAGATAGAGTTACTTTCGCATTTATAATATTAGTTTGGAATTTTGCTTACATTAAATTAATTCATAATGATAATGATTAGGCAGAACCACGATGAGATGTGGTAACCATTATAAATTGATAAGAACATTGGCGCGAAATAAGACGTAAATCAATTTAAAAAATCGAATGCATAACCATAATATGCCAGTAAGTATACTAATGCTTTAAAAACGTACGTCTTTTATAAAATAACTAGCTTATGTCCTCGGCGTTACCCGTTCCGTAAATATGTCTTGGGAACGTCATAACGGGATATAAACCTATCTGTTAATTCAAATTATAAACTATTCGTGCTCCAAAAAATTAAATCAGTTCAGTAGTTTTTTCGTGTAAAAGTAACAAACATACATACAAACATCTCCACTATCGTATTTATACTTGGTCGCGGGACTCACGAATTACCGTGACTCCGGTACGTAAAGGGCTATTGAAGGACACCGTGGATTTTAGACAGTACGAGGCTGACAGTCCCTCCCGCCCTGCCCTGGGTGAGAGGACTCATTTGATGATTTTACCACGCTAAAAAAAAAACGTATTTATATTTGTAAGTATAATAATGGACCATCTAATCAGCCTTGTCCAATTTGCAAAGCCAATAAAATAAAGTCACCGTGTTAAAAACAAAACAATAAAATAATATTAGATTATAAATACATGAGCAATATAATAATTGGATTCCCTCAATTGAATTTAACAATAAACTTATCGCTTCAACCAATAAATTATTTTATTATGTTTTCTGTAACCGTATCATACGTGTAATAAAAAATACGAGTATGTACTAACGGAAATGGAAAATACATTTTTATTGATAAGAAACGTATAAAATTTTACATGTTATGCACATGGGGGATTATTTTATTATTATTTATTTAAAGTAATATTATGTACTCAAAATACAAAATAAACATACAAGGACGAGAAGTATTGTATTTATATTGAAACTAGATATTATTAAAGAGTTTAAAAGCAGCAAGCTCTGGCTTTTATTGATCTTTAAAGATGTTTGAATAACCTCGTATTAAGATAAAACTCAAACTCAAAACACGTCTTTGAATGCGAAATAATAATAAAATAGTTGCAATGTTCCTTTATAGCCTTAAGAACACGTAATCTTATTATACACGTGTCAGCCAAAGCATTTTAAAAACAAATTTCAATTGCTTGCAAACGCGTTAAGCTAAGTATAAAATTATATATTAAAACCATATTTACCAATATTTAGTGACATTCAGGAATATAATTCTGTATATTTATGACAGTTTCCAACATAATTCTAAACGTATGAACAATGATTATCCATTCAAAAGAAACATAAAGGTCAAAGTCAAAATGTAATCTTTTGAAAGAAACTGAACTTTGTCCCTTTGAACTAATGATGTCGTTTTAAAGATAAGCGAAGGTCAAAATGACGTTTTTGTGGCTTCATTCGTGAATGGCGATTACGATATACTGTCATGTCAGTAATTGGCAGAATAATGACAGTTAGTAACAAACAAGAAACAACTTGCGTTGTGTCATAATTACTTTTTGAAATGGAACTTAAGTTTCTTGATTATCATCTGCTCAGGCTTATGTTAATCTAGTCTTTTTTTTTCGTGGTAAAATCATCAAATGAGTCATCCCATTCACAGCAGACCGGGAGGGACTGTCAGACTCGTACTGACTAAAATCCACTGTGTCCTTCAATAGCCCTTTACGTTCCGCGATCATGTTAATCTAGTATAACAGTACGCATGAGAGTATGATGAATAGAATTTATATTACGTATTTAACCTCTTCAACTCAATAATGTCTAGGTTATACGATACCACCTTAATAAAGACCGGTTGTCATTATTTCAGGACACTGACTACTCGTAACGACTTTCTTTTTAACTTGTTTAAATCATCAAATGAGTCCTTCCACACAGGGCAGAGCGGGAGGGACTGTCAGACTCGTACTGACTAAAATCCACGGGTCCTTCAATAGCCCTTTACCTTCCGGGGTCACGGTAATTCGTGAGCCCCGCGATCACTAGTAACGACTAGCATAGATCTTAAAATGATAGCCGGGGTCAACGGTTTAACATGGTTTCTGACTCATCCATATAAAACCTCAGCGTTGCTTCTCCTTGACACGTATCCTTAAGCCGCTTGGGTCGATCTCACTCGTGCGGCTGTTATTATTTAGCTACGATAATATTACGAAAATATATTTGTAAAATAAGACTGCCTCGGCAATTTGCTAAATCGCTGGAACCTACCGTGATTTAAGTAGAAAATAGCTTCTAAAGTGAGTAAAAACTCGTAAATCTACACATCATCATTACTGACTAATTTAGTAAAGAATAATAAAAATAAATAGCTGCATTTTATTTCAAAAGAACCATTTGCAGCGCTAATCAGCTGTGTTCTATGACAGTGAAATTGCAGGCCTTTGCACTTCATAATTTCGTTTGTATTCGAAAAAAGAATAATTTTAAAAATTGGTATGTTCTAGAATCAAAATAGTTTCTGTAACGTTTAAATATAATGCGGTACCTTCTGGCCGTTAAATTAGGATCCTACCGTAATAGTTAGGTAGCTAAGATTTTTTGTAATTAGAGCGATATAATTTCCAATTATGTATTAATTTTATTGTTTTTCGTTAAGATAGAAAATGTTTATGAGGAAGCATTTCATTTGCTTTTTTTTTATTTTTTTTATAATTAATTTCTAGTAATCTGTGTACAGTGATGTCTTTTCCAGGTATTTTACTTCCGTAAAATGGCACCCGACGAAATATCACGAAAGGTACAAAACAAGGGAACTAAGTGGAACAAAGTCTTAAGTGTTTATTTTCGTGAAACTTTTTATTTGATGTTATTAGATTATGACTAATAATGCTAGAGTAATAAAGTACGAAAGTTTAATTAGAGGCAATTTTATAAAACGTTCAGCAACCAAACTTACTTAAGTTGTAGGGGACAATAGCACTAGTTTTCCCAGATGACCCTTTGTAGGGTCAAAGGGAATGCGGCGGATAGTAAGTCCTTTTGAACGCGTGATAACCGTTGCCTTAACCATCTTTAAATACGTAACAATTTGTTACCTAGAAAGAGACGTCATATTTTATGCACACGGCTGTTTGTTTTGTAAATATATATTTTTGTGCAGTTTGCATTGATGACGTCTTTTTATTACTAGTGCTACTTACATTACATGAAAATACTGGTAAAAATCTTCAATGTGTACATACCTGAAACAAATAAAAAATATAGAATTAGATTCTGCAATAATCTTCTCACCTTTCTACCATCAGACAGCTTTCCATTACAATTAGTACCTGGTAGACCACGACTGGAAACAGGATATTTAATTATTTCCGACATAAAAGGGGACGTAGCCATTGCAAAAACAAATAAAACATTAAAAAAATTGCAATATTTTGCCTTTGTAACCGACTTAAAACTTATAATTACGTAATTTATTTGGAAATCTCAACTTCCTCTATTTATTTTCACTAAACAAAATTTGATTCTAATTACGCTAAATAAGCTTAAAACAAATACATTAGAACCAAAACACACAAACAAATCGACATCTGGCTCATTTAGTTTATAAATCGGCGCGTGCGCATCTGACCTGACGTGACGTCAGAAAGTAATTTCACGTCAATTTCGACGTTACAGAGTCATGATCATGTGGCTAATGAGATTCAGATTTATTTGTATTTCTTTGATATTGAGTTCTGTTATTAAATTTATTTTGGCAGTTTGGATTGTAGATGTTTTCAAGCCATTGACATAGTTTTGATTATTAATGTGTCATAAAAATAAAACGATTGAAGCGATTTTTAATTGAAATTAAGAAGGTTAAGGAGTGTTTTGAAAGTACTTATTTGTCAGAAAAATTATGCAGTGGATCCTAAAAATAAATAATGGATTTTTCTTATTACTTACTTTCTATTATAAATGCGAAAATTTCTGAAGATGGATGGATGTTTGTTGCTGTTTAACACAAAAACTACAGAACGGTTTAGGAGGAAATTAGTACCGACAAAGCTCACCTACCTAATTTACTTATTGATGTTAATATTATGTTATACTTTTTATTCCAGTTGTAAGACCCCGTGGGACAATAGCGCGGACGAAGCCGAGGACATGAACTAGTTTTTAATAGCAGTTAGTTGAGAATATTTTATTAATATATATTATGATGAAGTGCCAAGTAATAATACACAGTCAATTTGTCCATTCCAATCGAATAAAAACAACTAAATTGTTCTACAATACATTTCTGCGAAATTTAATCAAAGTGAGTCAATTTAGTTGAACCGTGTACTATTGACTTAATAGTTCAATCAATTAATAAAGTACTAGCCGTTGCCAGCGGCTTCGCCCGCGTTTTTCGAATATTATCCCAAAGGAACGGTACTCGTATACAAGAATAAACGGTATTATTTGTGTTATGCCAGAGTCCAGGCCGACCTACCATTAAGCCATATTTTATGATTTGTTGAACAAGAAACGAACGAACGCATTTGGGTGAAATTTGTTACAGAAATAGTTTATAACCTGGATTAACACTTTTTTTTAATCGCGGTGCAATCATCAAATGTGTTCTCCCACCCAGAGCAAAGCGGGAGGGACTGTCAGAATCGTACTGACTAAAATTCACGGTGTCCTTCAACAGCCCTTTACGTTCCAGGGTCACGTTAATTTGTGAGTCCCGCGACCACCTGGATTAACACATAGATTGCTTTTATCCCAATTTTAAGTTGCAAAGGGATAATTTTAGGGTTGTAGTGGGTGAAACCGCTGGCAACAGTTAGTTTATAATATTGATTGGAAGTTAGATTGGACGCTCTACCTGGTCTCATCACAAAACTATTATGAAAAAACAATATTGAAAGTGCGGTGTCCCAAAAAGATGGACGTTACGGGATAATAATGTACTTGATCTAATACACCCGGCTGCCTCAATCCCGTCATTGGGGCCAATGAAACTATTATTACCATCTACCCCGTTCACGAGGCAGGGACAGAGGGGTGGATGAAACCAACCCAAGCAAGGAGAAATTGAAGGTGTTTGTAAAAAAGACAATATTATCTTCCGTTGTCAAGCTTTTTCATACCTTTTAAGGTGAACGCTCACTTATCCGAGCCGAACGCATCGAGAATTTTGTATATGAAATCTCATTAAACCTCGCACACTTCCCCGCGTCGAATTGTCCGATATTGTTCTTGATATTGTGCGAGGCCTCCTTGACTTCGATTTGTTCGACGCGTACGGCTCGGATAAGTGTGCGTTCACCTTTAATAACCCAAACGCACCCTTCCATTTACGTTTTATTTTTAAAACAAAGGGCAAACGAGTGGATCATTTTTATTTGCTGTTTCACTGTACGTTTGTCAACAAGCATATGTTTGACGAGCGCTTCGTTAAACAAGTTCACGTTGTTTGACAAATACAACGGCACGTGTTTGACCACTTTCCTTTTTTACTTCCTTTTTTTTAAGGTTCTTTTTTTTACAAATTATGTAATTTAATGAGGTAGGTACTATGCAGTTCAACTATGGAGCCCTTGTTAAACAGACAGGCGTCGCGAATGCGAAGCGTGACGTTTTTATTTGTAATGTATGGAATTGTTTGAATCCAGTCAAGCACATTCACATAGAAAAGCGAAAGCGTGACAGAACTATCGGACTGACGTCTCGCTTCGGTTCGGTATCGCTTCGGAAACGCTTCGCTTTCGCCTATCTGTTTGACAAAGGCATGAAGGAGAGGGTCAGTGATCTACATCTGTCAACTGTCACTTGAAATTATCGTTTAGCAATAAAATACTTTGAGCCTCAGATTATTATAGAACTAGAGATCAGCCCCGGCTCCGCACGGGTGCAATCTCTACTATATTATGTATGTTATATACATAAAAACCTTCCTCTTGAATCACTCTATCTATTAAAAAAACCGCATCAAAATTCGTTGCGTAGTTTTAAAGATATAAGATATAAGCATACATAGGGACACACAGCGGGAAGCGACTTTGTTTTATACTATGTAGTGATGCCCAAATTCCTAATAGGCACTGAGAATTGTAGCCAAAAAAGGAAGAAAATTTATCCCCGTCGTTCGATTCCTACGTTAAGTGAACATGTCAAAGGAAAACATTTGAATGTATCTATGCTCAACCAGCCGAAGAATTGTGAATGTTATGTACGCCATTATTGTCACGTGCATCAGACCGCTTTTATTATAAACTAGCAGAAAGCAAGAGTTTAGCAAGAGTTCTAAAACATTATTGTTCTAATTCCTTCCACAAATACATTTGAAACGCGCCCATTTAAAAGGAAATTCCTATTAAATAACCAGCACTTAAAATTAACATCAATCTGTGTTCGTACCTTTTTAATTAAAAGATTGAAAGTGTACTGCAATTTATTTACTATTCACTTTTCAATAAAAAAAATTAATGTGCTTTTTGTAACAATTAATAAAGTCACCTTATCAATTGAAAAAAACGTAAAGTGTGTTTTTAGAAAACAAACAAGACATTTTAATTACTAAACAATTAACGGAGTGTTCAAAATGAAGCAGTGTAATTACTTTTGAATTAATTACTTGAATATTATAATACAATTAGGAAAATGATGGCGAATGCATTAAAATACCTGTCGATCGCGTGCCGGCTTTGTAGGACGGTGGCAATTAGAAGCACGTTAGAACAAAATTATAAATTATACGTAAATTCTTATAAGTTGTTTATAATGTGCATTAAAATACTTTGTAAGAGTAGCTACAATTTAAACTGTGCTCAAGGTGACAATTTGTCTATCGGTCGGAAATAGTGCTATTGGCAATTTTAATAAGGAAATAAAAAACAAATCGATTACAGTAGGTACAAAACTGATAAAAGCATTTTTTCATTGTTCTTTGATTAATATGAAGTGGCACCGAGTTGCTTTATAGAACCCGTGAAGGTTTGTGTGATATATACACTTTAAGGTTCTACCAAATGTTGTAAAAAACTAAAAAAAAACAAAATTATTTTTATTTTTAAAAGTATATGAATTTAATTTTAAAATAATAACCATGTGATGTGGGTGCCGAATCAGATATCGTCACAGGTTTCATCAAAATATCAAAAAACTTTAAAAAAAACAACTTTTTCTTGTACATCTGTTATGTTTCTAAAGCTTTATTCCCACGGTACGTGATATTGGGGACGGACGCGGACTAGCCCGCACCGCGACACACCATTGAAAGAGTATCGTCCTTAGTAGCGCAGACACCTCCCTTGAAGAAAAAGAGCCTAAGCCGTAAGCTGAGCGAGCAATAATCCTCAATATCACGCACCGTGGGAATCCAACTTAAGATGCACAATCTCCTTCGTTTAGCCCCAATCAGTTTAACCTACAACAGATTCGAACTAGCATTTTACCGCGACTTGGGTGTTTTTTTTTCATATTCAGATGTAAGAAATAAATAAAATTAAAGATAATTTATTTTATGTTAAACTTCTAAATAAAATAAACATCAGTGAGTGGTGAGAGAGGACCAATAAATCTGTTAACTCTTTCTAGATTAAGATGAATTTATTATTTGTTATGAAGAAAATTACGATTTTTGTAACACATGCAGACAGAGCACGTGCAGATATTTATAAAACAGTGTCTCTTTTTTTCGGGGATAGCCTTGCTAGTGTCAAGACTTCAAGAGACGATGATGTAGTCAAGGTTGCATTAGAATGGAGGCGATCGTCGGCGGCAAACTGTAGCGTTCGTCCCTGGTCCGGGCGGTATGGAGCGAAGGAGCATGGGAAATAGTCACCTCCTCCTGCGAAGCCGTACTGGTAGGGAAGGGAGAGGCAATCCTCCTCCTCATGCCATGAGCGTGGGGAGGAGGCCTGCCAGTGACGTATCTACCAGAACTCCGGCAATGTTCGACAGCCGTCCGTATGTGTACGACAGTCTTTTCAAGAAAATATTTCATGATTTCCCAGCCTTGAAATAAAGATTACATAGGGATCTTTACGTACCGGAGTCACGGTAATTTGTGAGTCCCGCGACCAAATGTAATGGGGTTGGTCCTTTGTTCAGTAGTGATAATACCTACGGCTAAAAGAACAAGTTCCCACCCAACTGCCAAGGGAGGGTTATATTTAAAACCGTGACAGTGAGTTTGTTATACACATACACAGTTTATAAACTCCCATTCAAAAACCAAAAGCAACCAGAATTACCTTCAGCACCCGTATATTATGACATGCAAAGTTTTAAATCACACAAGATCCACAGTTTGTATATAAAGCAACAAACGTTAGGTAATAAATTCAAACGCCACGCTATGGCTTGATAAATATAACTATAGGAAATATGTCGGTTGGACTGCAAAAGTAGATAAGGTAATGACAACCTTCTTTCAATCATTTAGAGACAATAATTGATTGAATTGATTTTTTTAGAGTAGGCAATAGAAATTACATTGAATAAAGAGTAATCAAATTGATTGATTGAATTTATTTATATATATTTTTTAAATTAATAAAATTGAAAATTAATCACAACATTGATCTCAGCTTATAACAACATAATTGTCATTTAAATTTTATTTATTAATAAACGTCATAATAATTTATATTAAAAACCGTATCTACTCAAAATCTACAAAAATAAAATGCTTTTTAAATAATTCGCCTTATCCCTTAGAAATACAAAAATAAATATTTAAAAATCTTTTAAAAAGAAATTACGGTTAGTAGGCAAGCGATTAATTTTATTTATACGTAGTCTATTTTATATCATAACGACTGTTTTCGATTTGTCTGTCGGTCTACAGTATTTTAGAACAGAGAGGAGTATCATGAATTTGTTTAAAGTGCTCATTTAAGACTGGCAAGAATTTCGTAGACCATGTATTAATACATTTTGATTTATTTTATTAATATTATGAAAATATAAAAATAAATTGTATATAAATGAGCAGTGGTGGCGCAGTAGCAACGGCCCAGACTTGCGATTTATCGGTCGTGTATTCGAACCCAGCAATTTACTTTGTTTAATTTATAGGTAGTGGCAGCGGCAGTGAGCCGTTTTTTTTGATCGACTTGGCAGGGGTACTACCATGCCCCCATCTTCATCACAGCTCTCAAAACGGTGAAGGAAAACATGATGAGGAAACCGCCACTCTGAAGTAACAAACATACATCCATTCCAACATCCAACTTTCCTATTTAATTTAATTTATAACATTTTATTAATGCCACATAAAACCAAGAATAGAAATAAAAATTATCGTACATCAAGTTATAAAATAAACTCAGGAGTATTAAGAAAATAATTGATTTTAAGTTTACGATTACGCAGACAGTAAATACAAAATACTTAAACTAAGAATATTTTAATATTTAAGTAACTTATCATTATGATACACAACATTGTATTGTTCTCAGCATGAATAAATGCAAATGTTTGCAAATTATTGAAATTGGGTTGAGTACTTGTTACACCTTAGCCCGTAGATTCGTGTAATATTAAAGCTACATACAGGGTGTAAGAGACATCGACGCACAAACGGTTACCATGAGTCCAGGACATGATTCTAGACGAAAAATTCCAACACGGGGGGTGTTGGAATTTTTCATCGGTTTCTTTCCAATTTTTTTTTTATATACATGTTTTTTTTTAAATAGTGTGCCGCGCATTAGGAACAACAGGTATTGCGGTACTGGACACAGTATTTAGGTATACGATGACCTTTTATTTGAACTTTTATAAACAGCTGAGAAAACACCCATTTCTTAATAATATCATTGGGTTAAGTAAGAATAACGATTATGAACAGATAGAAGTAAAAAAAAAACTAAAAAAAAAGAGAAAATTTGGGAAAAACCGACGAAAAATTCCAACATGGGGGGCCCAGAATCATGTCCTGAACCCATGGTATCCGTTTATGCGTCGATGTCTCTTACACCCTGTATATTAGATTCACTTCAACCTAAAATCAATTCATCAAAATTAATCATTATTTTTCCTCAAACTCTAGAGAGTACTAATCAACATCATTAGGCTATAATATCCCCAGTGCTGGGACACAGGCCTCCTCTCTGTGAGACGGAGTCGGCCATAATCTGCCCAGCGTGACCAGTGCGGGTTGGCAGATATCACATATCTCCAAATTTTTGGTTCTAGGACATGCCGACTTCCTCACGATGTTTTCCTTCACCATATTGAAATTCTAAGCTCCCCCCTACGTGCCCAACATCAAACTTGTCATAAATATTCAATTAATATTATTAACATCATCAAATCGTGACGAACAGTGAACAAATAAGTTTTAAATAAATTTAAATAGGTTTCATCCTAATGGCGGGTCTTTTGATATAAATGTCATAAAACAGCAACTATCACGCTTTTAATTCACGCTGTAGTGACAATTATGGATAGTTTTTACGACGTATCTTATTGTTTTTATGTTATTTTTATAGTTATCGGAGGCAGTAAAGTTAAATAAGAAACAATACGCTTCGCGTGTGGTCGATGTGAAGCTAGCTTCACACGGTGCTTGACATCACGAGTCTGGTCACCCTACACGCGTGGCCGCGTCTCCATGAGAGCTGCGCTAGAATCACCTCGTGATATTACGCGCCGTGTGAAGCCAGCTTTATGACGACGATAGTGAAAAGAAGTTCGAACATAATCGCTAAATTTTCTTCGAAACTATGATCACGCTTGTAATCCTCGAAGGTAAGGGATAGAAATATTTTAAAGTACAATATAAAGGAGCATTTTTTTTAAATTGTGGTATGTTCGCGTATCGTTCCTTACCATCATCACGCTGATGGTAAGGAATGATATGGTGGACGCTGACTGCTTTGCAAGCCTTTGTTTGCTTTTCCACTGGGTACAAATCAGAATCCTATTTATTACCCAGGCAACAAAAAAATATCATCATAATTCAGAAATAAACAAAAATGGTTAAATTATAATAAAATCAGTCTTATCAAATAAACGAATTCTAGTGAAAAACGCAGTCTTTTTTTTATTACCTTCAAATATTTGAACAGCTGTTGCTGAAATCATAATTACTTTTAACTTAAATTCTATCGAATATTTTTTGGAAGACCAGGGAAGGTTTAAAAGGTGAGTAAATATGATAAAAAAAAAATTGATTCCGAGGCGGTACGAAGTTTGCCGGGTCAGCTAGTAAACAATAAATGATGTTTATTTATCATCTGACACGTTATTTATTTATTCAAAGAACACATGTTTTTTTTTTTTTTTTTGAATGGCATCTCGACGGTCAACCTCTAGTAGGTTGTGTACTGCTCAACCGGACTTTTCTGTGGATGCCTTAAGATTTTAAGGCCTCCAGCCAGGGCAACAAACTAAAGAACACATGGCAACAACAATATCTTATATTCTAACTACTGAACAATGCGTAAAGTTTATGAACACAGCTGGGAAAATTAAAAGAATGTTGTTTTACAAAAAATGTATAATACTAGTTATCTATACTAATATTATAAAGCTGAAGAGTTTGTTTGTTTGTTTGTTTGTTTGTTTGTTTGTTTGAACGCGCTAATCTCTGGAACTACTGGTCCGATTTGAATGATTCTTTCAGTGTTGGGTAGTCCATTTATCGAGGAAGGCTATAGGCTATGTTTTTTTTGTTTCAAAATTACGGATCCGTAATAAAATTGCTATTTTGTAACACAAGGTGTAAAATCAAAAACCTATTTTTGCGTGCGCTGCAAAAACTATTGACAATAGAACAAAATGATGTACTACGGGTTTGTAGATCCCATTAAGACCTACAAAAAAGTCCGCGAGAACATATATCTAACTATCATGGTTTAATCACAATAACCGATTTTGTGTTCAAAATAATTATTAAATCGTCTGAAAAAAAAAAACTACGTTTAATATGTACGGTGTCACGGGACTCACAAATTACCGTAACCCCGGTACGTAAAGGGCTACTGAAGGACACCGTGGATTTTAGTCAGTACAAGTCTGACAGTATGGGTGGGAGGACTCATTTGATGATTTTACCACGATAAAAAAACGCCACCAAATTTATGTAACGGGACTTGACTTCAGGTTAAATTTCTTCGCAATAACGTGATCGTTGCAACAGTTTTGACTGGTCTAGCGGTTGGTCAAACAGTACTTATACCTCGGATCCCAATGATTCCAAATGATTTGCCTTTTCATTTTAAAAGAGTCACATTCCCAATTAAATTATCTTCTGCCGTAACGATAAATAGATCACAGGGGCAATCATTTAAATATGTAGGATTAGATTTACGGCAAGACTGTTTTTCGCACGGCCAACTATATGTCGCGTTGTCAAGATCAGGTTGCGGAAACAATCAATATATTCTTCTGCCACAAGAAAATAAAACGAAAAATATAATTTACTCAGAAGTACTTTAAAATATTATTTTAACCCGGTTTAAAGTGGACGGACACTCCCGCCTGTAGTCTTATGTGTCTGGCTGAATGTCGAACAGATAGACAGCTATTGCCTGCGACTTATACAATTTAACTTTATCTATATTTTTCTTAATATTATAAAGCTGAAAAGTTTGGTTGTTTGTTATTAACGCGGTAATCTCGGGAAATACTGATCTGATATGAAAACTGTTTAAATATTCAATAGTCCATTTATTGAGGGAGGCTATAATATAGGCAAAATTTTATCTCGGTATTTCCACGGAAACGAGAAAAACGCGGGTGAAACCGCGGGGCACAGCTAGTTAGTTATAATTCTTTGTTATGTGAATATGGTTAATATTGATATAAGTTTACATAAAATTATACACCTATGTGTCTGGTATCATAAAAATGATATCTCTGTTTAAAATACAAAAAAATGTTATGTAGATGGCAGATTAAAAACAAAAACATTTGATTGATGTGAATTATGAAGGAAGCAGTGTTTTCATAATTTCTCAATATTTTCAAGCAATTTTATTGTCTAATTATAATAAAATGTACTTTTTTATGTCATTAACAAGTACACCCTGATAGCATACCCTGATAGGTGAACCGTACCCTGTTATCATATTACGATTACCCAGTTACTGGGTTGTGGAAGTAAGACGCCTTTTCACAAGATTTCTGTATAGTATTTACAATGTACTTGAAGTATTTACTGCGTTTATTGTATGGATAAATGAAACAGCGCCTCTAGTGTACAAACGAGTAACTATTTTTTTCCTTCAAAACGTCAAAGTTTACGTCAACAAAACGGGAAAGTAATGATAGGGCTTCAGAAAGGCTGTAGATCCATGTAAAATATTGATACACAGCTGTATTCGTTTCGACTGGAAGCTGACCCCAACACTGTTGGTTAAAGGCTTTTTTTTTTTATTTGGTAAAATCATCAAATGAGTCCTCCCACCCAGGGCAGAGCGGGAGGGACTGTCAGACTCGTACTGACTAAAATCCACGGTGTCCTTTAATAGACCTTTACGTTCCAGGGTCACGGTAATTTGTACCGAGACCCCGGCAAGCCTTTAACCAACCATTGGTTAAAGGCTTGGCAGATGATAATTGATCAAAGGTTAATTGATTGTGTAAATTCCCAAATTCTCTTATATTTTTTAGCTTTTGGTAAGAAGTTCTTTCTTTTTATCGTGCCTACAATGTTCTTTCGTGTTTATGTGATACTAAACTGTAACAATAACATTATAAAAACATTTTTTTTTAAAGAGGAACCATGGAGTTTCTTGCCTGTTCTTCTCTATAGAAACGACCAACCCGAACCGTGCCAATCTTTTTTTTTCTTCTCGACTTTTTATTGAGGCTCAAAATATAAAAAGGTCTTTTCAAAATCAAATAATCAAAATCTTTTACTGTAGAGTAAAAGATTTTGATTATTTGATTTCAAAATATATAAAATAAATATATTTGTCTTTTCAAAATCAAATAAACAAAATCTTTTACTGTAGAGTAAAAGATTTTGATTATTTGATTTTGAAAAGACACGTATAAATAAAATCAACAATAAATGAACAAGCACTCCGCCTTTTTTATTTTTATAGATAGAAAAAAATGGCCACCTCAGCCATAGTGCGTGCACAAACAGATAAAGTAGAACTAATTAGTCAGGGGAATCAACGCCATAATTAATGATCTGATCTTAAGACATACGATTCAAGTTAGAAGTGTATTTATTAATTTGCTACACTGTGCAAACTATTATCGGCGATAGGGATGGAAAATGTGCGTATCGATGTTTGTGTCGACTTTTTATTAAAAGAATATTAAGTTTTAAATCCCAATTTTTGCAACACAAGAGACAAGAAGGTTATTTATGTGTGACACAGTGAGTTTGCAACTTGTCTTTAATTGTAAAGGATACGAATTAAAAATGCCACGGACAGAAAATACTACTAAAAATCAATACAATATCTATGTACGTTTTTATTAATTTGTTCTTAAAAAGTTTTGACAGCAATAATTAAGCAACATTAAACTGTACTCAATAAAGATCAGTATGATTTTGACAGTCTAAGTCCGTAATATCAACTCAACAACAAAATTATACAATGGATAACTGTGATTAAGAATTTATTAAGAGTAAAATCCATTAAAGTATTCCATAGTACAAACAACGCAAACTAAAATACAAAATGTATTAGACCGGGAACACACGACCTATAGAAAAAAAAAAATGTCTATTCTAAAAATATAAATAAAATATCAGCGAGAATATTGGATCGTGGAACTGTTAAGCCAAACGTTACCGATGTTTACTTACACGACTTTTGTCGAGATTTGTCGAAACGTTCCGTCTCCGAATATTTTATTTATGAAACTTACAGCCCGCACTTCGGATTCTGTCGATCTCTCAGTTGATACGAAACAATACCAACTGCATGATTTATTAATCAAGTTTTTCTACGCCATTGCGTTTGTACGCGAAAACAATATTGAATTCATATTTAATTCAAATCGATTTATTTCTTGTCATGTTCTAATTTTATCGACAAAAATTGAATTTGAATTTAAATCACTGGCTTATCGCCTTGACATTCGCATAAATCGAATTATAAAAAGTTGGATAATTTATTATTAATCTAAGCCTTAGTTTTCAACTCCCATCACTATCGTTACCGGTATGCGTCTGAGACCAATTAACCGAAGGAAATGCCCTTAAAGGTATTCCACCACGTTGGATGAAATATTTTAGAATGTCAGTATAATATATAGAATAGTTCTTTTAAGTCCTTATAGGTATTTTATTAATAGACGTTAAGCTTAGTACATGCATGCAGACGGCAAACACACAGTTTAGATCACTCCTGCTTATATACATAACTGGATTTAGCCGCACCGCCTTTTTTCATACAAGAATTTATGCAGTACAAAAATAGACGATAATACACTATTTCTAAACCAGTTTTCATAGCAGCTATGCATCGAGATTCTTGAATGAAAATTAGAAAAAATAAACATTGTCGGGAAAAAAATGGCAACCATGTTTAACAGTTGGATAGGTTGCCTTAATAAGTTATCTGAACGTTTTATAAACTGTCAGACAGAACATATATTTTTGAAGTGAAAACTTCTTTAGCGGCGTTGAGCACTTTTCTGTAATGGGTATAAAATCTTAAACTCGCGTCAGGACACGTGACCCTGACCGAAAAAGCGTAGGACGGCGCAGGGCGCTTGCGTGAATGTTCGTGTGACTTTATTTCTTTTAAAGAAGTTTGTATGCTGGATACATTCGTTGCTAGGTAACATTGTTTATAAAAGATGTACGTAACATTGGAAAATGATTGAAATAAAAAGTCAACCATTTTTGCGAGTTTTACTAAAATCTGTTCACAAGATATTTCCAACAATTACTATTCAAGTTTTCACTTCTGCCGGCACTCCCAGAGTGCAACCCGTCGTTTTTGAAGTGAAAACTTCTTTAGCGGCGTTGAGCACTTTTCTGTAATGGGTATAAAATCTTAAACTCGCGTCAGGACACGTGACCCTGACCGAAAAAGCGTAGGACGGCGCAGGGCGCTTGCGTGAATGTTCGTTGCTAGGTAACATTGTTTATAAAAGATGTACGTCACATTGGAAAATTATTGAAATAAAAAGTCAACCATTTTTGCGAGTTTTACTAAAATCTGTTCACAAGATATTTCCAACAATTACTATTCAAGTTTTCACTTCTGCCGGCACTTCCAGAGTGCAACCCGTCGTTTTTTTTTATCTCGTCTTTGTCACAAATTGTCTATTTATTTTGAGATAGAGGTGGTAGGATCGTACAAATTCTGTGCCCTAAATCTCTTCATCTATCTTCTTGGATTTCAAAGAAAGCTTTTCCACTAATTGTCAGTGGTTCTGTTTATTTTAAGCAGTGTGATTTCTATGTGTGCGGTTAAAACGTACCAACCATCTTATTTTACGAAATAAATAAAAGGTGAAGGTAAGCGATTACAGTAACTGGATATTCGGTTATAAAGCTCAACTTTACGAGTAATGTTTAGTGGTAACAATTCACATTTATTGTTAATTTGTCAACTTTGCAAGCCCTTTAACAAGCTCGTGGTCACGTAGAGAAAATTAAAATGATACATTTAGCTATCAGTATTTACAATAAAATCATTTAACCCTACTCATATTTCACAAAAATCTGAAATTAAATTTTGTCCGAAACACTATTGCCAAAAATTATTATAAAATTCAAAGGTTATATTTCATTTTTATTTATAAATAACTAGCTTTTGCCCGCGACTTCGTTCGCGTGGAATAGTGACTTCCAGCAGATTTTTGGTTTTACCCACATAGTTCCCGATCTCGCGGGATATTCTAGGGAACTCTTCAAAAATCAACATAATGAGCTCTGCGTTTGAATTTAAGAGATGTATACTCATTTAGGGCATTAAAGCCGTTTTGCCGATCGAAAAAGGCGAAAATGTTATTTTTCCCTTATTTTCTCATCATTCTACTGATTTGACATTTCAGTCCAAAAGGAAAAAAGACTGTTTCTCCCTTGACAAATTTTCTATTATTTTAGGTTTTAGAGATTATGAAAGTTTCTTACACCAAGACATTTCTGTTTACCACGTTTTTAGTTTAGCCATCCTTTGCAAAAATATAAAGGTTTTGTGGTTTCGACACTCTTGAGCACGCAACGTAGAGTTGTCCATGGGAGAAACAGTCTTTTTCAAGATGTACCCCCGCAACTTTTAGCGTTTGCCCTTGGGCTTTATTTATGGTCATTGCAAACGAAGTTTACAGCGGAAACTGAACTCTTTTGAATTGGAATGGCAAATCAGTTGGAATGATGGGAATACGGGGAATAATAAAAGTTTCGCCTTTTGCCATCCCAGTCATAATAACGGCTTTAATGACATTCCGTCCTAAATAGGTTATTTGTAACCGTGTATGGATGGTGGATCTAGTTATATAGTTTCTCATAAGCATCACAGGAACACCAATTATACAACGGAACAATTTAAAATTTACGAAACAGGACCAGTCCACATAAACTATCATACAACCGACAATAAGTACAATTTTGGTTCCAACGCCATCTATCAATCCATAGTGACAACTCGTGTAACGATCGACACCATTGAACGATCACCGCCATCTATTGAGAGTTTAAGGAATTATCTATACTCCGTTAGAGCATTTCATAAATTTTATTTTTATTTTTTTGTAATAAAAACTATCCTATGTCCTTTCTCAAGTTCCAAACTATGTCTGTACCAAATTTCACACAAATCGGTTCAGTAGTTTAGGCGTGAAGAAAAGACGAAAAGACAGACAGACAGACAGACAGACAGACAGACAGACAGACAGACAGACAGACAGAAAGACAGACAGACAGACAGAGTTACTTTCGCATTTATAATATTAGTTAGGATTAAAAAGTTCCCCGTACAACAAAATAGTATGAATTTAAAATTCAACTGAACAAAGTTTTTTACGACTGGACGCCCGTTTACAGAGAATCACGTAACTTTTTAATCGCCTCAACTATTTAACGGCGAAAACTAATATTACTAAACCATATTTTTAATCGCTTTTTCCGTGCTGAGGCAAATAAAGTTTCAGACGAAATTAGTTCTATGTTAGAAGTCATTAGGAGTAGTTTATTTTAGGTTTATGGAGTAAAAATAGAGCATCGCCATGGAGAAATATACAGATGCTTTAGATGTCAACGGCTCGAGCACTGACCTCGTTTTTCATCTCCCTTTCAGTCATCTTTGGCAGCGAATTCTATAGGCATAATTTAGTTGACGAATCAATTCGCCTAAAAGGTTATTTTTACCACAAAAATATTAAATCCATATAATTTTGAAGTCCCAGAGTGAACACTTCCCTTAACAATTTCAAACGCTTTAAATTATAATGAAATAGTCGTCGCCGTTGTTACACTAGATAATGTTAATAATTGAGCTATAAATAAAGATGTTAACGCAAAATGACAGGGTTGGTACACTGTTCGGGTCGGCACATTCGAATCGATAGCATTTCTCAAGCAGAAAAGCTGAATCGAAGCAACATTCAGTTTACAGTGCGTGCCGATCAATTGAATTCGTTCGGCATTTAACAGCACTGAATTTTGTACGATTTTGTTCGAATATTTGGTTTTTACCGGGCAGCTTTTTTCCGGAATGTAAAATAAAACTTATTTTGAATTTAATTTAATTTTGCCGACCGGCTGTGCCGTAAAAAGCCGACCCGAGCTTTTGTTGGTGGCATCCCTAACCAAAAGTGTTTGCCACAGTCTCAGAGAATATTTATGGGAAATTGTATGTCCATTGTAAAGTATTTCACTTAAGAAAGTGTAGAGTTTCTCTGTCGGAGTTATTTTAAAGGACATTGGTGGATACCGTCACATTTTTTGCGTACTGATCTAGCCAGGTGAATAGATTTTTCTCTTAAAATGGTTGTCATTAGTGGTGTTGGTGAATGCAATTATCGCGAACTGTGAAAGTAAAAGTATGTTAGGATCGCAGCAGGTGGCAGTCTGTAGTTTCTCACTGCCGCCATGGAAAAAGATTAAGTTCTTGAATGTACTCGTACGTAAGTGAAACGTAGTGCAAAATCGCTATGTATATGATAATGTACATATAATTTATAAAGTAAAGCAAAAAAATGTATGAAAAAATATTAATTGATTCGGTCATATTGGTAGTGTACTTACAGATATAGGACGCAGCTGCTACCAAGGACTCTTCCATATTTTAAATACTAACTTGCCCAAGTATAATATTTAATCATTTGCAATAGTAGTTCGGGCAGCGAGTAATGGGCAACTCGCTGTCCGACCATGGACCATGCCCGGTCGAAGGCGCGTTGTGTTCCACGCGCGCCCCAAAGAGTGTCAGCAAAAATGACGGGCTCTAGAGGGCCAAAGCCTGTCGGGGTCGCGGGACTTATGATATACCGTGATCCCGGTACGTAAAGGGCTATTGAATGACACCGTGGATTTTAGTCAGTACGAGTCTGACAGTCCCTCCCGCTCTGCCCTGGGTGGGAGGACTCGTTTGATGATTTACCACGTTAAAAAAAAGGATCTGTAATTCTTGTCAGAATTTATCAGTACTATGACTGACGCATGTATAGTCAACAAGCAATCGATGCTTTTAAAATCACGGATATTGTTTTTAGCCAAAACTATCCCTACTACCTATAAAATTCCACGCCATACCTTTACTACAGCCACATTCATTCACAAAATAATTCACCTGCCCACACAATAGCAGAGCTGCATAGTTTATACATCCTAAATGGGTTACTATGGCAACCGTAGGCGTCTCGTAACCTGTTACAGCTTCGTGCACTGCAGAAATATAAGTGCATGAACCTTGCCCTGCACGTGTAATGTGTTGCATGTACTTTGAATATACACGTGTTACTGGCGGGTTGTACGAAAGCGATTTCGAATTCAGTATGATTTATGCCGTTGTTCTTTTGTTTTTGATAAGATTTGAATACAAAAAAAAAAAAAAAATTTTTACTAGTATTTTATTACACACTTATTTATAACATCACATTTCTATTCTCCGAAGTGATAGGTAGGCTATACTAATAATACGCCCACGTTTCGTAACTATAAATTTAAACCTAACCCTGCAATATGTACCTTGTATAAGCACGTGTATCTGACGGTTTTATTTAGAGCAATGATTTCGAAATTGACAATATTTATGTCATTGTTCTTTATTTTTGATGAATGTGACTGTTTTGATTGAACCACGTAATGTTATTAAATCTAGAATTATAAATTTTTAAACCTCATTTCCCTGACAGTACATAGATTAACTAACGCAAGTTTTGAACAGCTCCAACATAACCAAATACAAAGAAAGAAAGAAAATTGTGTTTATTGGCATTAAAAAAAAAAAACGACGGGTTGCACTCTGGGAGTGCCGGCAGAAGTGAAAACTTGAATAGTAATTGTTGGAAATATCTTGTGAACAGATTTTAGTAAAACTCGCAAAAATGGTTGACTTTTTATTTCAATAATTTTCCAATGTGACGTACATCTTTTATAAACAATGTTACCTAGCAACGAATGTATCCAGCATACAAACTTCTTTAAAAGTAATAAAGTCACACGAACATTCACGCAAGCGCCCTGCGCCGTCCTACGCTTTTTCCTGACGTCCTACGCTTTTTCGATCAGGTCACGTGTCCTGACGCGAGTTTAAGATTTTATACCCATTACAGAAAAAGTGCTCAACGCCGCTAAAGAAGTTTTCACTTCAAAAACATTTTTTTAATGCCAAAAGGGCCTCAGCTCAGAATAGCGTCAGATGGTAGCACAAAGTTACAACCACCTGACGCTGATTTTCAACTGCAGCCCACGAGTGCCATTGACATAAAATGTCTAAAAACGTAATAAATTCATACCCTGTGGCATAGCCATACCTGCTTGATAGGTTAATCGTGTTTATCAACATTTTCGTTAAATAAATAATTCCATTTATGTTTGAATCAAGTGTTTAATCTATACTTTATGTCTTGATAAGTTGGATTATGTGAGGATGACTGATTTCGTGATGTTAATTCAAGGTTATCTTCATTCAAACCAGTAATTTGTCTTCATTGTGTTTCGAGCATAATTAATTGTAGTTTAGTTTAGTAGCAAGTTAATTTTATCAATGACGAGAGCCAGTACTGCTGCTACTCTGTTATGCTCGCCTCTCACGACGCGTAATATTACGAGTCGCGTCGCACCGTGAAAAAGCAATGGCTCGGCGTGGATCGTCTGATCCGAATCATTGAGTGGACGGATCGCGCTCGTACAGGCGTGCGGTGCTACGCGGCTTGTGATATCACGCGCCGTGACAAGCCAGCATAACGTTCACGACCTCACTTCACCCCAGGGAGTGCACAAAATTCGTTTGTTTCCAACTCACTTTTTTCAAAATAAATCATCGCGTTTCAACGAGGCCGCGGTTCAAATTTCGAATGAGATGCAAAGAGCTTCTTTTTTTTTAAATGTGTTGATTCATTTGACACCAGTACTAACATCCCAAAAGTGCATAATATCAGAAATGAAAATATGCAACAAAAGTATAACTTATATACCAAACGAGTTCAAACGGGGTACCTACTTATGTATCACGCGACATGTGGCTCTATATATCCTGTTACAGTTGAATGTTAGGTAAAACCTTACAACAACATAAACGAAAATAACTGTAAATAATCTTTTTGAAAAAGACATAAAAGGAAAAGACTCACGTTTTTATTTTTATGCAATTATGTATAAAATCACAAACGTGTGCGTACAACAAAAACAGGTGAAATTAAAACTTTTAAATAAAATAATAATAAAGATTTTATAAGGGCAACCGAAGGAACAAGATGGATTTTTAATAATTAAGGGCCAGTTGTTTATTCAATATTTAAACTAGTGTTAAAATCCCATATTTTTTTTAACAAATCGTTAAACAATTATGAATTACAAATAGATTTAAATAGTATGACCGTTTCCATCAATATTTTAAACTATTGTTTAAATCCAACATATTTGTTTAACAAATGGTTAAACAAATTGTAGAATTTAAGAGTAAAAAAAAATGATTTGAAAAGAGTTTGACAGTCCGAAAAGCGCGCCACACACGGCTAAGATACTATAACATTTTATCTTAAAATACCACATCGCTCGCCATTTCGCCACGAGCATTTACCTGTAATGTAAAGTTACAGATTCGATATTTCCATCAGTGAGGAACGAAAATCGAGCATCACAATACAAGGAACGTATTGTACGAGTTTACATCAGTGAAGGAGGAGAACCAAGCATTACATTGCGCACCTTGTATCAAATCTATACTAAATGTACGCGAATGCTCGTCAGTCAGGGAGGTAGTATTGTAATGTAATGCACAAAGTCGAATCTATTATGTAACATTACATGTGAACGCTCGCCAGTGAGAGTGGTAGTAATGTAATGCTTAAAGTCGAATCTATAATGTTACATTACACGCAAATGCTCCCGATGAGGGAGCGCCTTTAAGTTTCATGTTACAGGGAACGAGTTTATTACTTAACAATTTGGGAAAAAAAATTAAACTGCTAACTAAAACATATTTAAACAACAAGGTAATAAACACTGTTCCATAAAAATAACTGCAACTTATCGTTTAACGTTTAAAAAGAGACATTTTTAGCCCACGTTCCCACTGCTGGGAGACTGGCCTCCTCTGTGAAAGGGAATGCGCGGGCCCAATGCGAGTAAAGCATAACATCATATCTTCAAAGTTTTGGTTCTAGGACATACTGGTTTCCTCACGATGTTTTCCTTCACCGTTTTGAGAGCAGTGGCGATGAAAATAAAATTAAAATAATAATAAAATAGGTGACGTTACGTTTTTATCCACCAAATTTATTTATACACCACAAAGACAGGTAAAATAAATATAAATAAATCTAAAATTATGTATTCGTAACCTTATTTTATAAACATTTCAACTTTAAATGCGTGCGCGCCTGGTGGGTACGTTTATGGGATGCGATAGATCGTTGAAATAAACATCAAACGTTTATAGTACACAATATCGTGTTAGAATAACAATCAACGGTGGGATTTCAAACATGATTTTTATTGGATTATTTTTTCGAAGAACAAATCCTATAACGAAAGTTAAATCATCGTTAACCATTCGTTAAATTTGAATAGGACTTTAACAAATACTTTGCTTAACTACTGAATAAGCAAGTCGCCTTAAGTATACAAAGTTCAAATTAATTTTGACGTCAACTGCAAGCCTGTAAGCTAAACTCATTAAGCATCTAATGATATCTTGTTGTATACAAAAACAAAGCAACATGAACTTTATGGAAACCAGTTTATAGTTGAGAGAAGAGTGGGGATATTGTCACTGAAAGTTATTGAAGGCAAAATGTTTCATACGTTTTTAAGAAAATAAAAAACGCCATTTTAGCAATGTGAACCGCGAATATTTAACGAGAATATCATCCCATCGTTGCTCTATGGGAAGTTATTCTACTAATTAGGCTATGGTCAGCCACGTCAATCAAGTGAAACGTCAAGAAAATAAATCATTCATTCAAATTTTATTCATTCACGTTGACATGACAGATGTGACAGTGACAGTTTTAGGATTATTTTCGTTACGGATTTCTTGATTCGACCGCCGCGCTCAAACCCCGGGAAATAAGCTATTCAATAGCTTAAAAATTAATAAACTACTCCTTTTTGAAGTCTGTTAAAAATGCAAATCTTTTCTCTTTATAATTGTGTATAGATATCATCATGTTAAGGCAGAGACTTTTTTTTATCGTGGTAAAATCATCAAATGAGTCCTCCCACCCAGGGCAGGGCGGGAGGGACTGTCAGACTCGTACTGACTAAAATCCACGGTGTCCTTCACTAGCCCTTTACGTACCGGGGTCGCGGGACTAACGAATTACCGTGACCCCGGTATCTAAAGGGCTATTGAAGGACACCGTGGATTTTAGTTAGTACAAGTCTGACAGTCCCTTACGCCCTGCCTTGGGTGGGAAGGACACATTTGATGATCTTACCAAGTAAAAAAAAATTAGTCTGCGCCATCACTCATGAACTATTAATGTAATGACATAGACATCACAGCGCGGACTCTAGACTATTTGGAAAAAATAATTAGATTTTTTGACATATGGCAAGCAAGCGAACGTACACATACCTTTATTTTTGTTTTAAAAGAAGGATGGCAAAACATTGAAGACGAAGAGTGCCATCAACTTTGACAGACATTCCTTTTGAACGGTTATCACAAGTGCCCATTTTTCTTTATTTTCTTTTGCAAACGTAAAGAGGTCGCGAAGTATTCTTCAAATTCGAGATTGCTTCGGGCAATTTCGTTTAGGGGGTCATTTTTATGGAGGTTTAATGGGGTGTTTATTATATTGGTTGTTACCTTTTTATTTTTATCATGTGTATATTTTTTTAACTCTAGCGTCCCATCTATCACCGTGGTCTATTCCCGAACGCTCTAAATCTATTGTTCTGAAAACATTTTGTTTCCATATATTAATTTCCTAAAATTCTAAAGTTGTTCCGATTGTCTCCAACAAAGTTGAAACACATTAGTGTTTTGTTGACAAATAATGATGTCATAATTTCGTTTTAAATAGTTTCAGTACAAAATGAAAAACTCACTTTGGATATATACAAATGTTATGTTGGTTTGTGTACGCTTCAAAAACTCAAAAATTTCTGCACCGATTGAGCTGAAATTTTAGCATGATATATAATCCGCATCAAGGATTGTTTTAATCTATTTTTTGCACCGCGACCGCGAAAAAACAGTTTTTTTGTGCCACAGCGAAGCGTGACAGGGTACAGCTAGTTTAACTATATAATATCAGTCTAATTTTCATAGAATTCATTGCTCCGGTGCAATATCTGTATATTTACAATCCTTCATCCGTCGCTCAACCAATCCTTCATATATATCAATACTTGGTTTATATTTCCAACTAATAATATTACGACATCAAAGTCAAATATTTTCCGTTTGAGATTTAATTTGCCGTTTGTTTACGCAATAAAACTAACTTCCGAAGCATTTTGGATAATTTTCAATGATACAACATCAAAGTCTATATTAAAATAGAAACAGACTTAAGATTAAACCCTGATTAATATTTAACGCCAATTTACTGATTGGAGGCTAAAAAATATGCTTTTTCTTCCTTTTCGAGTGAGGATATGGCCATCTTTTTTGCCTTTCTTTGCGAGGTAAAACCATCAAATGAGTCCCCCAGGTGGAAAGGAAGGAACTATCAAACTCGTACTGACTAAAATCTATCGTGTGCCTTCAATTTTCATTTGCGTTCCAGAGAACTGTTTGAACAGCCCGTCGACCCCAGACAGTCCTGCGACTTCGGGTTATGGCCACCCTCTGGTATCACAATTAAATATCCCCCAATGAATCTAACATGCCTCTGAGATATAAACATTTAAAATATCGATTATACAATAAGTCCAGGTGGAACCGTGGAACACAATGTTCATGTTAATGAACCCAACTGATGTCAGTGAAACAAGATAAAACGAATTACACACGGCTACATAAAAGACCTATGAATTTACCGTTCAATGTGCGAAAAGATCATTTATAAAGCGAGATATAAAGAAATTGGTTTTCTATAGCTTGATGTGTAGCCGTGTGTATAAAAATACAATTTGCGGGTACTTGCCCAGGTTTAAACCTACAACCAAGAGCAAATTCACTTTCAACAATCATCTGCCTAGCCTTTTCCCAGCTATATTGGGGTCGGCGTCCAGTCGAATCAGATGCAGCTAAATATCATTACTTAACATGGAGCGCCTGCCTTTCGGACGTCAACAACCCAGTAACTGGGCAATACGAAACCTCATGGTAACACTGGTGGTCAGTCTTATGAGCTTCTGACTAACAGTAACGACTGTCAAAGATCTACAAATAACAGCTGGGACCAACGGCTTTACGTACTTTCCGCGACACGGAGGAAACTCGCTATGACAATGGTCACTTATCCTCAGAAAAACCTCGGTTTCCCCAATGGTTAACCCAATTATTAAGACACGAGCTCTTTCAACATTTAACAATTTCTAATGTAATCTAAATTTCAATAGAAACCGCGGTTTGTGTTAGGCTTCCTAACGTTTTTTTACATAGTTAGTTTATGGTATTTTGTGCCACAGTTTTGGTACCTAGGTACCTAGGTATATGTAAGGATTTCGAACATTTTAAATATTCATTTCAATCAATATGAAAGCCGGTTTAGCGATTTTTTGTACTCGTATATTCGAGTTGCAAGAAATAAATGTTATGAAAAACGCAGGTGGATTATATTTTCAATATCCGTTGGCAAATTATTTTAGTTTTATAATCTTGATGAATGTAAACAGAGCAATCTCTTGGTTGCATTTTATCAGATAAGAATACTTGAAAAATGCTTGCAAAATACCTATGCAAAACTGAGATAGTACTTCTTCAACTGCATTTTGGCTAAAAGATTACAGTATTTGGGTTACAGACAGCAAATAATCTATTTCAAACTCTAAATCGAAATTGATTCAACCGTTTGGGAGCTACGATGGAACAGATAGATGTAAAAATCAAAATACAGATACACAGATTAGGCCCATCTTTTTTGAAAGACGGTTAAAAATTGTAATGAAAGCCACGCAAGAACTGCTGACTTGTAAAATTGAGTTTTCTCTTTTAAATTCTTAAAATTCCACAGTTAAATTTTCAGAGTACCGTGCTCTTAATTCACATGTAGATATCTTTATGTTAAATAACACACCATTAACAAAAACGTTGCGCGATCCAAACTATTAGTGTTTCAAGACAATAATGAAGATAGCAGCTGTATACAACACAAATTATATTATAAATCTCCTCAACAATTCTCGTTTTAAACATAGAACGTGGACACATTAAAAAAAATATTTAAAGACAGTTGTAACAAAAGGTTTGTGAAGAGAGAAGAATGTATTTTTTTTAAACGAAAATAAAATACGGATAGTTTGGCGACGGCCAACTATCTGTCGCGGTAGTCGGATGTGCGTCTAAAATAGACGTGGTTTCTAGTTCGACTTTGCTAGTCAATCCGACAATCGTTAGGCATGCATTAGTATTATTTAGTTAGTCTTTTTCTACGTCTGGTAGACGTGTATTAGTAGTTATTTATAGTAAGTATAATGAATTTGGTACAAACATGTGGCTTGTTGCTTGCGTTTCCGTAATAATTTTTTTGTAACGTTTACGAGCTAACTTTGACTGTTACTGTATAATTACTGTCCGATTCATTGTGTGATTGAACTGAAAATTAAATTATTGTATTCAAGGTTGGTATGTTTACAATAGTTTACATAGAAACGCAAAACATCGCTTCTAGATATACCTAATGTAAGCGTAAAACGAACATAAATGATTTTGCACAATGTGTATTAGAAATATACATTGAAGAAAACGTTGTCGATGTTAACTATAGTACCTAAATCTAGCAGAGTTCAAGATAGAAGTCACATGACATATTTTTATTCTATTTTTTATAACAAAAAGTGAACAAACTGTGGACGAGAATAGAAATGAAGTGAATACTGAGAAAAATTTACTTCGTCGGGCTTTCATAATAAGGCGAGAAGCGCAGCATATACGCTGATTATACTAATGAATTTAGACGAGGGATTCTTTTCTGCATAATTTGATATATTTACCTAAGTATAAAGTCTTATGGTTTCAAAGAGAGCTCTTTGTTACTGTTAGACAGTCTAATTCGATTCTCATTGGATGCTCGCACCTGCTACCATCATTCAGTACCCACTACGTCAACCTAGCTACACTTTCATGGATATTACTTTTAATTTTATAGTTTTTATGCGTCGGGAGTAATCGTGCGTGATATTTACGAGAATTTTTGTCAACACTAACTCAGTTTTTATGCAAACGTAAACGATTGCAATAAACAATCTGATATGTCATAATTTTCTATATTTTTACAATACATAACGATTTAATTGCTGTGAGTTGCGATTTTGTTAATGTGCTCTAATTACCCTGATTTAACGCATTGTAAGCTAAAAAAGACAATAATATATTTCTAATGTTCTAGATTTAAATAATAAAAACAATTTGGCATTAAGCCCGTCACAAAAATTACAGACAGAATTAAAATAATATGGCGTCGAGGACAAAGACTAGCCATAGAGCATAGAAAAAAAACACACGCACAGTTAAACGTCATGTTTTAAATTTTACTTTCGATTATGAAATTATCTACTGCCGTTTTAAAATTTGTAAAATCGAATATAGAATGGATGAACTGTGTGGCTTGACTGCAGTAAGTAACATTCTGAACCGTAAATTCAAATTGCGATAAGGGCATGGAATGATAAAGTTGAATTTAGAACACGGAATGAAAAGAAAATTGAATTATCCGTCAGTTGGAGTCGACACTTTTGAGTTTCGAATCAAAATTATTCAAATAATAATGGCGAAACGAGACTTCAAAGTTAGAAGTTTGATATCGCCATCAATTCGATTATTTACTGTAAATGTAAATCTAAACTTGGATTTTCATTTGTAAACCTTAACTTGAATTTTCTGCGATTGTTATTAAGTCGGAGACGCAATTTTGAACCGGCTCCGTGGAGATATAGCGTCAATATTTTATCAAGTAAACTTTTGGGTTCGCGAATGAATATTCTATTAACGTCATTAAACATTGATGTTTTTGGGTTTGAAATAATAAACATGTGTAAATTCGTCGTGTTATCGCTGGCTGGTTTGTGGTGGATTTACAAATTCAAGGAAATTTTGTCGAATTGCTAATAAAACACATGAATTTGTTACACATTGCATATTTCAATGTAATGAATGTTGGACAGAAAAAATGAAATCTTTTTGTTTTTGCTATTTTTTCTTATCAATTTTTCTTCACTTGTTTACAACCGGTAGGTTCCACATGAAATTTTTTTATTCACACAATAAAATAGCCCTAGATTATTCCAACAAGATATGAAAATATACTCACTTTTAGATAGAAGAACACGAAAAAAAAACCGAAAATCCGAAAAACCGCTCCTGGCGGTGGAAGCACACAATTACCTTCACCACAGTACAATTTTAAACAAATTAATGAACGGCACACATCAACTGAACATTAACAATAGAACAGAACGATATCAACGTCTTTTCTTAGAAAATTACGATTTTAAATCGTACGTAAATTTTTCGCGGGAAACAGAGAGCGCACGACACGCAACACCCACGCAACGTTCGGCACACGACTGAACGAAAACCATCGGTTCACCTGCAATGCGTGCGCTGATCGGCGGCGGGGGAAAGAGAAAGCAAGATCTTAGATAGCAAAAGCTAGAGCAGGATACACGATACACGTGCTTCCGTACCTACCAAGGGGGGTGAAGCAGTTTTGGGGAAAGGGGCGCGTTTGTACAAAGCTCCGAATGAATAGGGATGTATTTTGCATTATGAAGACTGAGACAATAGCTTGAATTATAACTTTTGTTCGTGTGGAAACTCGATGAGACATTTTCGTTGCTACTATCTCGTTAGGTTAATGAAGTTAAGACCTTTTAATGTAAATTGGGGCGATCGCTTGTGATTAGTTCGGGAGGAAAAGTTTTTAATATTTTTTGCCATTTTACGGTCGGTTGAGAGAACCTTGAGGATTTTAACGTTAACAGGAAAATAAGTATTTTTTTTTCAAAAAACTATACCTCGTTTAAAACAAAGACTTTATTTTTTTTTACTAACAAACAAAAGCATTATTCTGGTACATTTTATATCCAACCACCAAATACATCTCTTTCAGAAATGAAGTACCTAATTACACAGAAAAAAAAGCCGCTCGCACAAACAAAAGACACCGTACCAATACTTTTAATTTAGTATAGTATGAGTAAAGTGAAGGGCTGAAATATAATACAAAAAAAAACGGTCATTTTTTATTTTGTTTAACTTTGATGCTAGAGGTGTCCTAAAGAGACCTTTTGCCCGCAACGGCGCAAAAATAATAAATAGCCTTCACTTATCGAACTAGAGTACATTTATAGAAATTTTCTTTTATACAAAATCTTGCCCGGATAATTAAGATCTCAATAGGTTAGTTTTTTTATTCAAATTAGCCGAACGGTCTTTGAGTTTTAGGTAGACTAACGAACAACAATAGATTTTTATATAATTGAAGAAGAAAATGTTAATATTATTAACCAACAATAAATTACGCAGATCTTATTTCTTTTTACATTATCTACCAGTCAACCTTACATATTATATGTAATGGAATATATTACAGTACAATAATTGTACTGTTGTACCTATTCCAAATGCTTCTCCTTTTGACCCAAAGGCTGACTATTAAAAAAAAAGAAGAAAATTCCTATTATAGGAAACAATTAAAACTTCTACATCTAAATATGCCTATTCATAAATAAAATATACGAATACATAAAAAAAATATATACCTATATGATATATTTCTTATACAGATCTACCAAACCGATATGGAATGGCTGAGGACACTAGATTCGAAAAAAAAAAAAAAAAAACATTATAATTAATCAACATTACACGTGACATTGAACAAAAGTTTTCGCCTACTGCAACGCGACTTAACAGATAACTTGTTATGCTTTGTTAAATTATCACATTAAAATACATGATTTTGTAAATACAAACAATTCACACTCATATTGTCAACATTGAACCGATGCCCAACACTAAATTTACGTTTCAATTTTGTTCAATTGCATACATAGATTTAGATATATCTCTGCCCTTGACTATACACTACTGTCTAGGGCAGCTCAAATCTATTTCAGTCTACGACAATAGTTTCACGTATCATTGAAACTAAAATTGATTAAAACACAAAAATACCTCCACTATTGCCAACAAGGAAAATTGAGTCAATAGGTATTTTCATTTATAACTTGTTAAACCTGTCGTTCGTATTATCTATATTATCTACATGTCGTTAGTATCCTAGTTTTTTTCTCACTTCTTCGCAACTGTCATCTCATATACCTAGCTATTCCCGACTTAGGTGTCAACTCATCCGGAAAATATTTCATCCTCGGATGAAATATTTCATAACCGGATGAAATATTTTGCGGATGAGTTGACACCTAAGTTCCTTTTCCCAACTTTGTTGGATGGAGATGAAAATCAGTACATAGAGTGACTGCTTATCTGACCTCCACATTCCAGCAACTAGGTAACAAAGACTTTTTGGTAAGATTCGTTGTCAGACTTTCCAGCTTCTGATCCACAGTAATGATTTCCGACGATCTACAAATGCTTACGGATTTACGTGATAATCACGGAGGAAACGGCTCGAACTCACGAGATACAATCTCGTTAGTCAACGCGAGCCGGCCCATCAGCTCAGCAGTAGTGGTCCAGAGGTTCACTAATCTCCACTGAGCTAAGGTTATGTTCGCTCAGCCATAGCTCACAATGACATCTCCTCAAGTTATGAGCGAAGTTCGTCGTGTGGATTATGAAATCAATCACAGAGCGCGTTGACAGAGATATGGATTAAGAGCGGTACCCGCGAGTGAAGTACAGACAAGTTTAATATGCTCCAAAGCCTTTTTAAGTATTTTTTATGTTTTATTTAATTTTAAATGAAAAAAAAAGCCAAAATTAATTGGCAGGAATTTGTTAAAAATTAACAGGTAGATGTTATACCTATTTGGCCCCAAATGATGTGTGTGCGCGTCACATAGCGTATTCGTATTACCAAATACAAGATTATTCTGACGCGTATAACCAAAACTAGGTTGAACCAAATTTTACGCACACGCGGTAATTAGCGAACACCTCAATACTGTTATTCTGCGAAACTTTACTACCATTTTAAGTTTTACGCCGTAAGCACTAAAACGGCAAAGTAATACAAAGGATGGTTTGCAGAACCGTAAAATATTGGTTTAATGGACAGGTCGATAGGTCAGCTTCGTTTGTACTAGTCCTAAAACTGGTGCGGCAGGAGCTGGCGGCCTTTAACCACCGTTTTGCGGTCTTGGAGGGCCGCATCTTGCGCCCCCCGCTTGCTGCGACCTCCTACGCGGCTGCCGCGGCTTCCACGCCGCCTAGACCGGCTCCAGCCCCGGCCCCGGAGAGCCGAACCGCGGCGAGGCCGGCGAAGGGGAAGCAGGCCCCGGGGAAAGCGGCCACGGCGAGGGCAGGTCCGGGTCCATCCAGGGCGGCTCCCGTGGCTTCGGCCACGCCGGGCCCCGCCCCAGCATTGGCCCCGGCGAAGCCAAAGAAGAGTGTCCCGGCGGCGGCGGCGGCGGCGGGACGGCCGTCCCAACCCGCCACGCCTCCACAGCCTTCACAGGCTCCTCCAGCCGACGCCGAATGGCAGGTGGCTGGGGAGAAGGCTGCCAAGAGGAGGCAGAGGCGGCGGCAGCGGAAACGCGGAAGACGAACCGTCGCGGCTAGACTTCGCGCCCCCAATACCGCGGCTGTAGTAATTACACTACAGCCGGAAGCGGTCAAGAGGGGCGTCACGTACCGCGACGTGTTCGCCAAGGCGAAGGAGGCGGTCGACCTCCGAGAGCTGGGTGTCGAGGGGGGCCTCCGGGTGCATGTTACCGCGACGGGGGCCAGACTATTGTCAATCCCCGGCGCGGATAGCGGCCCTACCGCTGACGCTCTGGCCGAAAGGCTCAGAGCGTCCTTAAATGCGGAGGAGGCCCGGGTGTCCAGGCCCGTTAAGCGCGCAGATCTGCGGATCATGGGTCTGGACGACTCGGTCTCGGAGGGGGACGTGGTGGCCGCCGTCGCTAGGGCTGGAGAATGCCCTGCCGACCAAATCAAGGCAGGCATTCTACGCCCTGGCTTCGCGGGGCTGCTGACCATCACAGTCAGCTGCCCCGTACCGGCGGCCAAAAAGATAGAGGAGAGCCGAAGGCTCCTGGTTGGCTGGGTGTCCGCGCAGGTTAAACTGCTGGAGCCCAGGCCTCTGAGGTGCTTCCGCTGCCAAGTGGGTAACCACGCGGCATGCATGTGCACCTCAGAGGTCGACCGCAGCGACAACTGCTTCCGCTGCGGTCAGCCCGGTCACAAGGCCGGCTCGTGCAACGCCCCGCCGCATTGCTTCGCATGTGCGGCGGCTGGCAAGCCGGCCGATCACCGGGCAGGGGGCAAGGCTTGCGCGCCCCCCGCCAAAACTAGGAGCAGAGGTAGGCCCTCTGCCGCCGCCGTCCCCGCCGCCGCCGCAGCTCCTGCTGCCGCCGCCGCCGCCGCTGCCGCCGCCGCCGCCGCTTCTGCCGCTGCCGCCGTGGCTGCGCCCTCACAGAGGGCCCTGGAGGAGGCCGCAATGGACTCCAATTAATGGCTCCATTGCGCTTCCTCCAGGCGAACATCAACCACTGCGCCGCTGCTCAGGATCTCCTGCTCCAGAGCATGGCGCAGTGGTTGATTAATGTCGCCGTGGTCGCCGAGCCGTATTTTGTCCCGCCCAGGAATGACTGGGTGGCGGACCTGAACGGCTCGGTGACCCTCATCTCGTCGGCCGCCGCCGGTACCCCGCCCTTCGATCGCGTCGAGAGAGGGCGTGGGATCGTCGCAGCACGGTTCGGGGAGATCGCCGTTATAGGCGTTTATTTCTCCCCGAACCGAACCATCGCCGAGTTCCAGGACTCCCTATCGGAGCTGGGAGACGTCGTCGTCGCTTTCGGTTCCCTCCCCGCGCTCGTCCTCGGGGACTTCAACGCCAAAAATGTGGCTTGGGGTTCCCGGGTTACGGACTACACGCGGGGCAGGATGCTCGAGCACTGGGCCCTGGCGCATGGCCTAGTCATCGAGAACCGGGGTTCCGTCCCCACGTGCGTGCGGTGGACGGGCGATTCGGTGGTGGACATCACGTTCGCCACCTCCGGCCTGTCGCCGCGCGTCACAGACTGGCGCGTTGAAGAGGAGGTGGAGACCTATTCCGACCACCGGTATATCCGGTTCGACGTCTCCGCCCAGACCTCAGACGCGCCGGTCCGACGGAACCCAAGTGGTCCGCGATGGGCGCTGAAGCAGCTGGACCGGGAGCTATTCCTGGAAGCCTCGATCGTGCAGGCCTGGGTGTCACCACCGGACAGGCCTGCCGACATCAACGACGAGGCGGGGTGGTTCCAGGAGGCCATGTCGGAGATCTGCGACGTGGCCATGCCCCGGGTCCGGCTGGGACGCGCCCGGCGTCAGTTGTACTGGTGGTCGCGCGAGCTAGCAGCGCTGCGCGAGGCGTGCGTTGCCGCGCGACGCCGGTACACCAGGTTCCGCAGGCGCCGCACCCGACCTCCGGATGCGGTGGCTGTAGAGACGGAGCTGCAGGATGGCTACAGGGCAGCGAAGACCGCCCTCCGCGACGAGATCTGGCGGGCCAAGGAATTGGCCCGCAAGGAGATGCTGGAGGCTCTGGACAGGGACCCATGGGGCCGGCCCTATAAGTGGGTGAGAGAGAAGCTCCGCCCCTGGGCTCCCCCGTTGACGCAGAGTCTCCAGCCTCAGTTCGTGGAGGACGTGGTGAGCGCCCTGTTCCCATCGCGGGAGGAGCACACTCCCCCGCTCATGGCTCCGTCTCCGGCGGTGCCTGAAGCTGACGCAAACGCGGATCACAGTGACGACGACGTCTACGACGCTCCGGAGGTGACCGAGGTAGACCTGAGAGTGGCGGTACAACGGCTCAAAGCCAAAAATACCGCCCCAGGACCCGACGGTTTGCCAGGAAAAGCCTGGGTCCTGGCCTCGGGGACTCTCGGGCCTCGACTGGGGGGGCTCTTTAGCGCGTGCCTGGAGAGGGGCCAGTTCCCGCTTCGTTGGAAGACGGGGAAACTGGTCCTGATCCAGAAGCCCGGGCGCCCTGCGGACTCTCCGTCCGCATTCCGGCCCATCGTGCTGCTCGACGAGGTGGGCAAGCTCTTTGAAAGAGTAATTGCAGACCGCCTCGTCGGGCACCTGAATCGGGTGGGCCCGGACCTTGCGGAGAGCCAGTTTGGCTTCCGCAGGGGGCGCTCGACGGTGGATGCCATCACGCGCGTGAGAGCCCTCACGACGGGGGATGCGGTTTCCCGGGGCAGGGTCGTCTTGGGGGTGTCTTTAGACATCTCCAATGCCTTCAACACCCTGCCCTGGAGTTGCATCAGGGAGGCACTCCGGTATCACCGGGTGCCGACCTACCTCCGTCGTATAGTCGAGGACTACCTGACGGACAGAGCCGTCATCTACCCCGGTCACCGGGGAGAGTGGAACCGGCGAGAGATGTCGTGCGGTGTTCCACAGGGATCGGTCTTGGGGCCGCTCCTGTGGAACATCGGTTACGACTGGGTGCTGCGCGGCGACCTCCCTGACGGCGTCGGCGTAATTTGTTACGCCGACGACACGCTCGTCCTGGCGAAGGGAGAGTCGCACCAAGCGGCGGCCGACGTGGCGACGCAGGCGGTAGCGACAGTCGCTGATAGGATCCGGCAGTTGGGACTCGACGTGGCGCTGCACAAAACAGAGGCCATGTGTTTTCATGGCCGTCTGAACGCGCCACGTTCAGAGTCCCACATTACGGTGGAGGGGGTTCGCATCGGCGTCGGGAGGACGATGAAGTACCTGGGACTCGTCCTCGACAGCCGGTGGAACTTCAGGGAGCATTTCCTGCATTTGGCCCCAAGGCTGAACCGGGCAGCAGCCGCTCTCAAGCGGCTCCTGCCCAATCTCGGCGGGCCAAATGCCTCCTGCCGGAGGCTGTACGCCGGTGTCGTGCGGTCCATGGCCCTCTACGGGGCCCCTGTGTGGGCCCTAAGCATCCGGACGCGACCACTCAAGCTGGTCGCATGCCAGAGGGTCATGGCTATCCGGATGATCCGGGGATACCGCACGATCGCCGGCGAATCAGCCAACCTCCTAGCGGGATTGCTGCCCTGGGATCTGGAGGCGACTGCCCTCCAGCGCGTCTATGAATGGCGCGTGGAGGCGCAGCGTCGGGGCGAATCCCCGCTGCCTCGACAAGTCGAGGCGCGGCGGGAAGAGCTCCGGCGCGATCTCAGGGCAGTATGGAGGGAGCGACTGTCGCAACCGAGGTCCGGGCACGCCGCAATCGCGGCGGTAAGACCCCTCTTTGAGGAGTGGCTGGATAGGCGTCACGGCGTCCTGACCTACCGCATGACGCAGGTCCTCACCGGACACGGAAGTTTCGGGAGGTTCCTGTGTCTGATAGGGAGGGAAGAAACGCCTGGGTGTCACCACTGCGAGGATCGTCCGGAGGACACGGTGGAGCATACGGTGCAGGACTGCCCCGCTTGGGCAGAGCACCGCCGTGTCCTCACGACGGCGATAGGCGGAGACCTCTCGCGCCCGGCATTGGTCGAGGCCATGCTGCGGGGCGAGACGGAGTGGGAAGCGGTCGCCTCCTTCTGCGAAGCAGTCATGCTCGTGAAGGAGGAGGCGGGCCGCCTGAGGGAGAGGACAGCGTCCTCCCTCCACCCCAGCCGCAGTGGTAGACGCCCACGGCGTCGGACGTCGCAAGACGATCTCCGGCCACCGTAGGCGCGGGCATGCGGGCGGCGAGTAATGGGCGACTCGCTGTCCGACCATGGACCATGCCCGGGTCGACGGCGCGTTGTGTTCCACGCGCGCCTCAAAGAGTGTCAGCATAGTGACGGGGCCTGTAGAGGGCCAAAGCCTGCTGGGGTCGCGGGACCAAGGGATTACCGTGACCCCGGTACGTAAAGGGCTAGTGAAGGACACCGTGGATTTTAGTCAGTACAAGTCTGACAGTCCCTCCCGCCCTGCCCTGGGTGGGAGGACTCATTTGATGATTTTACCACGATAAAAAAAAAAAAAAAAAAAAAAGGTACTTAGTATGCTTTTGAATTGAGTATAGGATGACCTTGGCGCCATATCGTGACACAAAAATAAACATGTAGGATTGAAAACCTCCTCCTTTTTTTGTCGGTAAAAATAAACATCTTTATGTGTGTATTCATAAAATTGAAACAAATTCAGCAGTTTAGCCCCGAAAATGCAACAAAATCACTTTCGCATTTTTAATCTTAAGTCCCTCCCTAATTAAGATTAAAATTTGTTCTTTGTGCAAACGCCAGCAGGTCAAGCCAACCCAAATCAAAATTGTGTCAATCAAACCTACCTTTCACTATTGTGATAAGGTTGAAAATCTATTCAAGAAATTTGATACATTGAGGTAGGTTGATGTGATGGCGTCTATACATAATTAAAGAGGTACAAAATATTTACTGTGTTACTACAAAAAGTTAAACATCTGTTGAACAATTGTCTAAAAAAGTATAACTGCATAACGACCCTTTTATCAACGTCAAATGCCATTTTGCAGAACCTACTACTACCTATCAATACTTTTTTTAAACTGTCCAACCGATGTTTAACCTTCTTGTAGTAAGATGTTTCAAGTTCGGCGAGTAATGGGCGACTCGCTGTCCGACCATGGACCATGCCCGGGTCGACGGCGCGTTGTGTTCCACGCGCGCCTCAAGGAGTGTCAGTATAGTGACGGGGCCTATAGAGGGCCAAAGCCTGCCGGGGTCGCGGGACTCAGCATTTACCGTAAGCCCGGTACATAAAGGGCTATTAAAGGACACCGTGGATTTTAGTCACTCAAGTCTGACAGTCCCTCCTGCCCTGCCTTGGGTGGGCGGACTCATTTGATGATTTTACCACGCTAAAAAATAAAATAAAAGAAAGTCGTTTGAAGTTCCATTATAAAACAATAGATGTACTGTTTGTATACAAATACAAGAGGCCAATAAAACAGACCCAGTTGATGACGTCACCTGTTCACAGAATCATTGCGCCTGCGTCTACTGAGTGCCGACTTAATGATCTCAAGTGGTCTGTGGTTGAAAAACAGCTGTTTTTGTTTAACAATTATTAGTTCTTCCCCTGAACATTTATGTACGAGTATCTATTTATTTTAATTGATGTCATAATTGTTTGTAAATTATAGATGACTGCACAAGTTAATGCGATTGTTTTTTTTTGTTATAAAGTGTCAATCGGGATAATGCACTTTAGATGTGAAACCTTAGAAAATATATAAAGACAGATTCTCGATTTTGAAATGTCGAATATTGTGAAAACTTTTAACTAACAAAAATTTTATGTTTTCGCATCAAAGAAAGAAACATAAAAAACATTATAGACCAGACTTGACGATGACCATTCTATAGTCCCTTAAGATTTTAACCAAGGCATGAGATATCCACAAATTGTTTCAGATATTCCATTTACCCAATGATACGGTCCGACATGGGATTCAAACCCGGGTCTTCATACTCAGCAGTGGTGGCGCTTGCGACAACGAAACAGCGGAAGTCAATAAGCGATGATAAGTGCGTTTATTGCATCGAACAAAAAGATTACACAAATCGGACCAGAAACCGCGAAATGGCTGGATCGACTGCTGCACAGCGTGTCGCGAGTTCGATCCCCGCACGGAACAAATATTTGTATGATCTGCAAGTAATTGTTCCGGGTCTGGGTGTTTGTGTATTTGAGTTTCTATGTTTGTAAACGCACCCACGACACAGGAAGAAATTCTTCAGTGTGGGGCAATGTTAAAAAAAAAGAAATTGAGACCCTCCTCCTTTTTGAAGACGGTAAAAAGAACTAGTTTAAATTCAAATTACTTGTAATTGAAATCATAGGTAATACTTTAATTAAAGGAATGGAGTCGAAATGCATTAAGTTATTATAAACCAATGCATGAGTAATGAATAAAACAACGAGCTAGACTGCTCGTATTGATCAGGAAAATCGAGTACCTACTGGGAAATTCCCATTGAAGACTCTGTATAGAATTCAATGAGTAATTTTTATTATGTTTTGTTATTAATTACGTAGATAGCCATAAATTATAGCATTTATTACGTCATCTACTGAATGGTCTTTTATACGACAGACGTTATTGGTGTCGTTCTTTTTTTGTGTGTTAATTAGTGTGTGTGTATGACAACCTTTTAAGCATGTTAAAATCATCAAATGAGTCCTCCCACCCAAGGCAGAGCAGGAGGGACTGTCAGACTTGTACTGACTAAAATCCACGGTGTCTTTCAATAGCCCTTTACGTTCCGAAATCACGGTATTCGTTAGTCCCGCGACCCCGACAGGCTTTGGCCCTCTAAAGGGGGCCTCGTTATTGTGCTGACATTCTTTGAGGCGCGCGAGGAACAGAACGCGTCATCGACCCGGGCATGGTTCATGGTCGGACAGCGAGTCGCCCATTACTCGCCGCCCGCATGCCCGGTGTATGACAAGCTAAGCTATCCTCTAAATGTCAATTACTTAGTTGTACACTATGACGAGCTTGTAGTCGAGACAGACATTCACTAAGTTTCTGACAGACGTCGCTGTTAGTTGCTTTTTTTTTATCGTGGTAAAATCATCAAATGAGTCCTCCCACCCAGGGCAGAGCGGGAGGGACTGTCAGACTCGTACTGACTAAAATCCATGGTGTCCTTCAATAGCCCTTTACGTTCCGGGGTCACGGTAATTCGTACAGTCCCGCGACCCCGGCAGGCTTTGGCCCTCTAGAGGGGCGCTGTTAGTTGCTTAGACTTTCTAAAAGAAAAAAATCGATTACGAGCGGGATTTCAAACTGCGACCAACCGATTCAGTACATCGTACTCCTGCCATTTGAGCTATCCCATTACTAACGACATTATGGACGACGTTGACATTTACTAATCCTGCAAAGAAAAGTTCGACTGAAAGAATTTTAAGCTATTGCATAGCTTTTGTCGCGGGCTTTGAGCGCGGCGACCGAATCAAGAAATTCCGTAACGAAAATAAACTTGACACTGTCACTGTCACATCTGTCATGTCAACGTGATTGAATAAAATTAGAATGAATGAATTTTTAAGCTATTGCATAGCTTTTATCCCGGGCTTTAAACGTGGCGTCAAGGGCCTCAGTGCAGCATAATGTCAGGTGGCAGCACAAAGTTTGCCACTTGACGCTGATTTTAAAGGTAAGCTGCAGCCCACGAGTACGCTTGAAAAAAAAAACGTAAATAAATAAATAATAATAATAAATATTCCACAACTATCACACAACGCCATCTAGTCCCAAGCTAAGCAGAGCTTGTGTTATGGGTACTAGACAGCTGATAAACATACTTATATATTTCTAAATACATACATATTATAGATAAATTACACCCAGACACAGGACAGCTGATCGTGCTCATCATACAAACATTTGTCCTGGGTGGGAATCGAACCCACGACCTCCGGCATAGCAGTCAGGGTCTCTGAACACTAGACCAACAGGCCTGTCAAATACGAGTACAATGTGTAAAGTTCAATAATGAAAAACTAATTTATTAATAAAAAACACAAAAGTCATGAAGACTAACGATGTTCAAGTCCTTGAAATTATTCATAATATGAATCATTATAGTTTAAAACTTTATACTTAAAGCAAACAAGGCAAAGAATGAATTAAAACTGAAAGGATAGAATATTACAAAACAAAAGAAAATTAATTTCAAGGAAATTCCTCACAATTAGGTAATAAAAGTGTGTAGGTAAATAATTTCATGTTATTATCGTCTGCTGTAATTATTTTCTGGCTTTGATTAGCTTATTGAGAATAAAGCTGTGTGTCCACTGACTGCTATATTTCTTTATTTAAACAAGCGTTTTTATGTATGCGGTTTTTTTTTGTTAACGTGGTAAAATCATCAAATGAGTCCTCCCACCCAGGGCAGAGCGGGAGAGAGTGTCAGACTCGTACTATCATATTTTTTTCTCTTTATCTCGTACTATCGTATATATCATATTTTTTATATAAACCATGGACAATCAGACAATAATGCTCCCACTGCTTCTATGAGAAAGTTTGGGCTGTAGTCCACTAATGGGTTCAGTGTAGATTGGACTTGGTTAGTAATACGCATAGTGAATTTTTGGAATCAGTTCAGTAGTTTTTGAGTTTATTTATTACAAACATACACAAAAATACAAATCTTTCCTCGTTATAATATTATTGTAGATTAGAACAACGAAAGTGAAAATGAAATATAAATGTCTATCTACATAATTATATGTCTACTTCATAAATGTTTAAATATGATACGGGTTTATTTTTGTACTTTGAAAAACATTTATTTATTTAATCATTTATGTACACACGATTTTAAATATAAGCACATACTAAGTTAATAGTATAAAGGCACTGCTTATTTCATAAGAAATTTCTACCAGCAGACCTGCGACAGGAACAACAAATAAGGACAAATATTCGGAATAGAAAAAATATTTTACTGGCTGTTTAATAGTTATGCAGTGTTTCAAAAAGGGGAGCTCAAATAACGCTGTGTCACTCGTTCCACCCCGGCTTAAACTAAAATATATAATGGCAACATTACAAAGTTCATTAGTGCCTTTTAATTTGGATGATTCAACCAAAAATGGTGGAAGGTGGTAATGGCGCCGACTTGCGAGTTGCTGGTCGTGATTTCACACCCAGTCAGGCGCATCACTTTGTTTGATTTATTCCATCATCACTATTCTCCAAACGGTGAAGGAGAACATCATGCGGAAAGCGGAATATCCAAAAACCAACAATTCGAAGACATGTGTAAGCAAGTGTCATTTAATGCCTCATAATATTCCATTTTATATTACGTTATTTATTATTAAATTATTAAAGATTATTAACTACCTGCAAATATAATTTGGCTGCAAAACAATTTTAAAATAATGTTAACTGTCAAGCTCGCAATCATGGCGCCACCCCACTTTTTGGTATAAAAAGGCGTGCCGCCATTATTGCCGGCACATTCGCCGCCCGACCGCCGCCGCGTACGGACGTCTCCCTGTGTGTGCTCCGTGCCAGTGCTGTGTTCTCCGCTGCGATTTCGTCGTGTCCTGCTGCGACGTGTCAAGAGAGTAGTCAAGACTACTCGAGTAAAAATTGTCCTTTTCAGGACAATTCTTACTCATCTTATTTCCCTTACGTCCCGCGTGTGTTTTTGCCCCTTCAGGGAAAATCCACAGTTTCGTGGTTCTTGGTGGAAACCTTACGGTGTCAACGAAGCCAAGAGGGTGGTGCCCCAATCCATCCCGCCGAACCCCTTCAGGGCGAGGTTAATTTATTGGAGTCGGGAGCTAGGACCTTGGCCTTGGGGGGACTCCTAGTCAAACCTAGTCTCTGGTTTCGTTCACAGCTACACACCTGGTGTCGGTTGGGAGTGTCTACCCCTTCGCACCAGACCCAAATAGGGCCCTGTTGCACATTAAGATTGGCAACTGGTTTACAAGCTTAGGGCACACCGTAGGTACACACCTCCCTGCCATACACAATCCCTCGGCAGGGAGGCTACTCACCCCCGGGCCCACCCACCCGGGGAGTTAGGTTGTTAGGATTAGGACCCCGAGAGCTTCACTCTCATGTCGGCTGCTCTACGCTGACTTTCCATAATGGAGGAGCTACAAGAGCTCCTTTTCAACTTCCTCTCCCTCATCGTAAATGACCCGAAATTAGACGGGAAATACAAGGACGGTTTTGCTGTTTTACAGCAAAAACGTAACAACTTACGTAGCAGTCCCCTCTCTCCCCCGCTCGCCTCTAATGGCATTCCAAATAAACCGGCTCCTTTGTCTGTAAAGACAAAGGAAGCCGCCGACCGCGTCTCTGAAAAAGCCGCTATCATCAAAGCGGCTCCCGCCCCCAACCCCGCCGTCCCTAATCCACCCATTGTTCCTCAAACAATGGGTTCTCAGAAATCGGTTCCCGTCCCCAAGCCCAAGCCCATTGTTCCTCAAACAATGGGCTCCACGAAAGTGCACTCTGCACCTGCACCCGAAGAAATGGACACATCTGTGCCCATTTCAGATCCCGAGCACTCAAGTGACTCTGCATCCTCCTCAGATGAGGATTTCCAAGTAGTGATAGGGAAACGCAAACAGGGGAAACATTCCCAAGCCAGTAAGGCTAAGAAACCCCTCGCGGCCCCACCTACCCCCTCTCCTCCGACTTCTCGTCCAAATTCCCCCACCCCTTCAGCGGCCCCCGCCAGCCGCCCCTCCAGCCCTATGGCAATCCTTCCCGCGGCTTCTACCAAGAAGCCTAGACCCCCACCCCCGATCTTCATCCAAGAAAAGTCCAAATGGACTGAGATCTCAAAACTGTGTGCGGATCGAAAGATCCAGTACACCAAGGCTACAAATACCCAACAGGGTATTAAAGTCATACTCCCTACGTCTTCGGACTACAGGGAACTCTCCCGTCTTCTTCGTGGAAGGAACGTAGCCTTCCACACGTACTCCCTCCCTGAGGAGAAGCCCACCCGTGTGGTGATAAGGCGGATCCCCAAAGAGATTTCCACCCAGGACGTCCTAGATGACCTCCTTGCCCAGAACGTCCCCACCTCTGCCGTCCACCGCCTTCACAAGGCGAGGGGCGGCGATCTCTATGACATGGTGTTGGTAATTTGCGACCCTGTCGAGTCCGGTCCCCATCCCATTTTTAAAGTTAAATCCGTGTGCTCCCTGACGGGCATTTCAATTGAAAAGCCCTACAAAGCACACACAGTAGGACAGTGTCACCGCTGTCAGCTGTACGGCCACAGTCAGGCCCACTGCTATGCACCACCCAGGTGCGTCAAATGTTTAGGCGGCCACAGCACGGCTGATTGTCCCCGTCCTAAGGACAAGTCCCTCTGCACCGAACCCCCTAGCTGCGTTCTGTGCGGCCAAGTAGGACACCCGGCTAACTACCGCGGTTGCCCCAAAGCCCCCAAATCCGCTTCTCCCAAACTGGCAAAGCGCGCTGCCGCCCGCCAGCAGAGGGAATCCCCATCTGTGAAGATTCCTTCCTCACAGATTCCCGAGAGGCTTAGCCCTCAGCGACCCTCTCCGTGGAACTCATTGAACCACCAAAAGGCCTTCCCAGCCTTAGGTTCAGCGTCCCCAAAACCCACCCCAGGGCTACCCGAAGCCCCCGCCCCCAAACCCGCGGCTCCCGTGACTGCCCCTGCACCTTCGCGCAAGGTCGCTCCAGCAGCCCCGCAAACCATCCCTCCCGCGGTACCCTCCGGCCATGTGCCCGACGTTGACCCTAATGACATGTATGTCATAATCAACGCCTTCAAAACGGTCCGCAACCATCAAGAGATTTTGAGATCCAAGGCGAGACAATTGGCAGCCCAACTCAGGGCTTCCAATGGTAGTCCCGAGGAGTACTCTAAAATCTTCGACGCTCACCCCGAAGTGGGTGACGCCCTCTTAGCCCTCCACCTTGTTTAGTTAGTCCAATGGCTACTAAAAATAAGAATGTCCTCAAACCGCGATCCCTTAAGTTAGGCTTTTTCAATGCCAATGGCATTAGAGGTCAGCGTGATGAAATCGCTACCTTCCTCCGCGACAACCAGATAGACATCCTTCTCGTTCAGGAGACTTTCCTAAAACCGCACCACCGTGACCCTAAAATTGCCAACTATCAATTAGTTCGCAACGACAGGTCACGCTGCCACAAGGGCGGTACGCTCATCTACTTCAAAAGGACCCTGCATTGCATCCCTCTTATCCCTCCTCCCCTCGAGTCTCTCCTCGAGGTTTCAGCCTGTCGGTTAGGCATGACCGGCCACCAACCCATCACCATTATATCCGCCTATTTTCCCCCTGCCCTCGGCGCAGAGGATCACAATTTACTCACCAAAGACCTCACATCCCTCTTCGGCCTGAGCGACTCCGTCATCATGGCGGGCGACCTCAACGCCAAACATCCCGCTTGGAATAGCACTACCACCACCCCTAGAGGGAGGGTAGTGTTCAATCTAAGCTCCTCACTAAACTTTGATCCCATCGCTCCTCTTGAGCACACCCATTATCCCGGTGATCCCAACCACCGTCCCGACGTGCTCGACATAGCGCTTCTCAAGAATGTCAACCTCAAGTTGCATTCCATTGAGACGCTACACGAGCTAGACTCTGACCACCGTCCAGTGCTCCTGCACTTAGTCCCTCGCTCGGGTCCCTCCGACCCCAGCCAGCCTCCTCCAACCAAAGTGATAACTGACTGGAAGAAAGTAAGCGATAAGCTGAAATCAACCTCGTCACCTCACTTGGACTCTATCCCCGATCACATAGTCTCCGTCGCAGACACGACGGCCGCGATCAACTCGTTTACAGAACACGTGCAATCCGTACTGACGGATTGCTCACGGGAAGTCCCAGAGATGAACGATCATCGCTGGAAACTTCCCGATGACGTACGTGAACTGATAACCGAGAAGAACGCGGCCATCCGTGCCTACAGCAACTTTCCATGCGACTCGAACAAGGCTCACATGCGCAGTTTACAGCGTGCTGTAAAGAAACGCATCGCTGAGCTTCGTTCGAACCGCTGGAATGAGATGCTGAGCGATCTCGAGCCCACCCACTTAGCCTTCTGGCAGCTGCAACGGAAGTTGCGTGCCACTGAAGAGACCACTATGCCTCCCCTCAACCGTCCCGATAAGAGCGTCGCCTTTGACGACTCTGAAAAAGCCGAATGCCTGGCCGACAGTCTGGAATCCCAGTGCTCTCCCAGCACCCAACCGGTAGACAAAAGTCACCTCCTCAAGGTCGACTCTGAAGTCCAACGTAGGACCTCCCTCCCTCCCGTAGAAGACCCTGATGATCCTCTGCCTCCAGTCACTCCAGACGAAGTGCAGGACATCATAAAACGTCTCCGACCCCGGAAAGCTCCCGGGTCGGACGGTATCAATAATAGGGTATTTAAAATCCTCCCCGCCCAGCTCGTTATGTTAATGACCGCCATCTTCAATGGCGCTCTGACCAACAACATCTTTCCCCAGGCATGGAAAGAGGCCACTGTTATCGGTATCCCTAAGCCAGGCAAGCCCAAGTCTGAGCCCACGAGTTACCGTCCCATCAGTCTCCTGAACGTTCTCGGCAAAATCTACGAGAGACTTATTTATAAGCGACTCAGAGATTTTGCCGATGCCAAGTGCCTCATTCCTCACGAGCAATACGGCTTCAGGACCGGTCACTCGTGCATCCATCAAGTCCACCGTATAGTCGAGCACATTAGCGCTGGGTTCCAACGCGGTGCAATGACTGGTGGTCTATTCTTCGACATAGCGAAGGCCTTCGACAAGGTCTGGCACAATGGCTTATTATATAAGCTCTACCAAATGGGTGTGCCAGACCGTCTCGTGCTCATCTTACGAGACTTTTTGTCAGATCGCACATTCCGCTATCGCATCGGGAATGCCCTCTCCTCCCCTCACCCTATCCGAGCCGGTGTCCCTCAAGGCTCAGTCCTCTCGCCCCTCCTATTCACGCTGTTCACTAGCGATATTCCCAAGAGCAAAAAGGCTCAGTTAGCTCTCTTCGCGGACGACACGGCCATATATTACACTGGCCAAAGTCCAACCGCTATAGCCCAAACCCTCCAATCCGCAGCCAACGCCCTCGGCGACTGGTTTAGGAAATGGAGAATTGAGGTTAACCCTGATAAAAGTCAGGCGGTCCTCTTTAGGTCGCCGCTCAAAAGACTTCCCCTCCGCCCCCTCAGTCCGATAACCATGTACGGTAAGCCTATCCCTTGGGAGAAGCAAGCCAAGTACTTAGGCGTTATCCTCGACAGTAACCTGTCCTTCCGCGCCCACATAAAAGCAGCCCGTAATCGGGCTGCCTTTGCCGTAAGCAGGCTCCACTTCATGATTACAGCGAGAAGCAAATTATCGCTTAAATGCAAAATTCGCCTCTATACCGCTGTAATCCGCCCCATCATGACATATGCCGGTGTCATATTCGCGCACTCCAATCCCCGCCACCTTTATAAAATGCAGGTCCTTCAAAACCGTTATCTTAGGAAAGTCACGGGAGCCCCGTTCTATGTCCGCAACGATAGCCTCCACCTCGACCTCAAAATCCCCACCATTCTCCAATTCATGAAACGCCTTTCCAAGCGTTTCTTTGACTCTGCCATCAGGCACCCCAATCCCCTAGTCGCAGCGGCCGCTCGATACGAACCGTCTCGTATCAGCAAAATTCGCCGACCAAGGCATACTCTTGTCACCCCCGACGACCCCATCACTCTCCTCCAGGAGAGCAGTAGGGAAACTAGCACGCTCAGAAAACACAAGCGTAAACCGATCCCGTCATTTCGTCCTCGCCGCCGAGGACGACCGTCGCGACGTCCGAATCAATGCCCTCCCCGTCCCTCGCAAGAGCCAGCCCGCGATGCTGAGCCGTAGAGTTTTAAAAATCAGTCCCTAAATAATGAACCATTGTGATCCAGCCTGTCCCTTGCTGTCCTCTCTCAGTGACGCCCTAAGCCGAGGTCCGAACCCCACAGGGGGTGCCCTTAGCGTGCGGTCACTTAGTTTGTAGTTTTTATTTAGTTTGTAAGCTCTGGCTGGAGGCCTTAAAGTAATTTAAGGCATCTCTACAGAAAAGTCCGGTTAAGCAGCTCACAACCTCTTCTAGGTTGACCTGCGAGATGCCATACACAAAAAAAAAAAAAAAAAAAAAAAATATTGCCGGCACAATTTCGCCGCCCGACCGCCGCCGCGTACGGACGTCTCCCTGTGCGTGCTCCGTGCCAGTGCTGTGTTCTCCGCTGCGATTTCGTCGTGTCCTGCTGCGACGTGTCAAGAGAGTAGTCAAGACTACTCGAGTAAAAATTGTCCTTTTCAGGACAATTCTTACTCATCTTATTTCCCTTACGTCCCGCGTGTGTTTTTGCCCCTTCAGGGAAAATCCACAGTTTCGTGGTTCTTGGTGGAAACCTTACGGTGTCAACGAAGCCAAGAGGGTGGTGCCCCAATCCATCCCGCCGAACCCCTTCAGGGCGAGGTTAATTTATTGGAGTCGGGAGCTAGGACCTTGGCCTTGGGGGGACTCCTAGTCAAGCCTAGTCTCTGGTTTCGTTCACAGCTACACACCTGGTGTCGGTTGGGTGTGTCTACCCCTTCGCACCAGACCCAAATAGGGCCCTGTTGCACATTAAGATTGGCAACAGGTTTACAAGCTTAGGGCACACCTTAGGTACTCACCTCCCTGCCATACACAAACCCTCGGCAGGGAGGCTACTCACCCCCGGGCCCACCCACCCGGGGAGTTAGGTTGTTAGGGTTAGGTTTTGCGTCCCGAGAGCTTCACTCTCATGTCGGCCGCTTTAAGCTGACCTTGATAATGGAGGAACTACAAGACCTCCTCTTCAATTTCCTGTCCCTCATCGTCAACGACCCGGCGTTAGACGGTAAATACAAAGACGGTTTTGCTGTTTTACAGCAAAAACGTAATAACCTACGTAGCAGTCCCCTCTCTCCCCCGCTCGCCTCTAATGGCATTCCATCAAAATCGGCTCCTTTGTCTGTAAAGACAAAGGAAGCCGCCGACCGCGTCCCAGAAAAAGCCGCCATCAAAGCGGCTCCCGCCCTCAACCCCGCCGTCCCTAATCCACCCATTGTTCCTCAAACAATGGGTTCCCAGAAATCGGTTCCCGTCCCCAAGCCCAAGCCCATTGTTCCTCAAACAATGGGCTCTACGAAAGTGCACTCTGCACCTGCACCCGAAGAAATGGACACATCTGTGCCCATTTCAGATCCCGAGCACTCTAGTGACTCAGCATCCTCCTCAGATGAGGATTTCCAAGTCGTGATAGGTAAACGCAAACAGGGGAAACATTCTCAAGCCAGTAAGGCTAAGAAACCCCTCGCGGCCCCACCTACCCCCTCTCCTCCGACCTCTCGTCCAAATTCCCCCACCCCTTCAGCGGCCCCCGCCAGCCGCCCCTCCAGCCCTATGGCAATCCCTCCCGCGGCTTCTACTAAGAAGCCTAGGCCCCCACCCCCGATTTTCATCCAAGAAAAGTCCAAATGGACTGAGATTTCAAAATTGTGTGCGGATCGAAAGATCCAATACACCAAGGCTACAAATACCCAGCAGGGTATCAAAGTCATACTCCCTACGTCTTCGGACTACAGGGAACTCTCCCGTCTTCTTCGTGGAAGGAACGTAGCCTTCCACACGTACTCCCTCCCTGAGGAGAAGCCCACCCGTGTGGTGATAAGGCGGATCCCCAAAGAGATTTCTACCCAGGACGTCCTAGACGACCTCCTTGCCCAAAACGTCCCCACCTCTGCCGTCCACCGCCTTCACAAGGCGAGGGGTGGCGATCTCTACGACATGGTGTTGGTAATTTGCGACCCTGTCGAGTCCGGTCCCCATCCCATTTTCAAAATTAAGTCCGTGTGCTCCCTGACGGGCATTTCAATTGAAAAGCCCTACAAAGCGCACACAGTAGGACAGTGTCACCGCTGTCAACTATACGGCCACAGTCAGGCCCATTGTTATGCACCACCCAGGTGCGTCAAATGTCTAGGCGGCCACAGCACGGCTGATTGTCCCCGTCCTAAAGATAAGTCCCAGTGTACCGAACCTCCTAGCTGCGTTTTATGCGGCCAAGTAGGACACCCGGCTAACTACCGCGGTTGCCCCAAAGCCCCCAAATCCGCTTCTCCCAAACTGGCAAAGCGCGCTGCCGCCCGCCAACAGAGGGAATCCCCATCTGTGAAGATTCCTTCCTCACAGATTCCCGAGAGGCTTAGCCCTCAGCGACCCTCTCCTTGGAACTCACTGAACCATCAAAAGGCCTTCCCAGCCTTAGGCTCAGCGTCCCCGAAATCCACCCCGGGGCTACTCGAAGCCCCCGCTCCCAAACCCGCGGCTCCCGTGACTGCCCCTGCACCTTCGCGTAAGGTCGCTCCGGTAGCCCCGCCAACTATCCCTCCCCCAGTACCCTCCGGCTCCGTGGCCGACGTAGATCCCGATGACATGTATGTCATAATCAATGCCTTTAAAACGGTCCGCAACCACCAAGAGTTTTTGAGATCTAAGGCTAGTCAATTGGCAGCCCAACTCAGGGCTTCCAATGGCAGTCCTGAGGAATACTCAAAAATCTTTAAAGCCCACCCCGGAGTGGGTGACGCCCTCTTAGCCCTCCACCTTGTTTAGTTAGTCCAATGGCTACTAAAAATAAGAATGTCCTTAAACCACGATCCCTTAAATTAGGCTTTTTCAATGCCAACGGCATTAGAGGTCAGCGTGATGAAATCGCTACCTTCCTCCGCGACAACCAGATAGACATCCTTCTCGTTCAGGAGACTTTCCTAAAACCGCACCACCGTGACCCTAAAATTGCCAACTATCAATTAGTTCGCAACGACAGGTCACGCTGTCACAAGGGCGGTACGCTCATCTACTTCAAAAGGACCCTGCATTGCATCCCTCTAATCCCTCCTCCCCTCGAGTCTCTCCTCGAGGTTTCAGTCTGTCGGTTAGGCATGACCGGCCACCAACCGATCACCATCATATCCGCCTATCTTCCCCCTGCCCTCGGCGCAGAGGATCACAATTTACTCACCAAAGACCTTACAGCCCTCTTCGGCCTGAGCGACTCCGTCATCATGGCGGGCGACCTCAACGCCAAACATCCCGCTTGGAATAGCACTACTACCACCCCTAGAGGGAAGGTAGTGTTCAATCTAAGCGCCTCACTAAACTTTGACCCCATCGCTCCTCTTGAGCACACCCACTATCCCGGTGATCCCAACCACCGTCCCGACGTGCTTGACATAGCGCTTCTCAAGAATGTCAACCTCAAGTTGCATTCTATTGAGACGCTACACGAGCTAGACTCTGACCACCGTCCAGTGCTCCTGCACTTAATCCCTCGCTCGGGTCCCTCCGACCCCAGCCAGCCTCCTCCAACCAAAGTGATAACTGACTGGAAGAAAGTAAGCGATAAGCTGAAATCAACCTCGTCACCTCACTTGGACTCTATCCCCGACCACATAGTCTCCGTTGCGGACACGACGGCCGCGATCAACTCGTTTACAGATCACGTGCAATCCGTACTGACGGATTGCTCACGGGAAGTCCCAGAGATGAACGATCATCGCTGGAAACTTCCCGATGACGTACGTGACCTGATAACCGAGAAGAACGCGGCCATCCGTGCCTACAGCAACTTTCCATGCGACTCGAACAAGGCTCACATGCGCAATTTACAGCGTGCTGTAAAGAAACGCATCGCTGAGCTTCGCTCGAACCGCTGGAATGAGATGCTGAGCGATCTCGAGCCCACCCATTTAGCCTTCTGGCAGCTGCAACGAAAGTTGCGTGCCACCGAAGAGGCCACTATGCCTCCCCTCAACCGTCCCGATAAGAGCGTCGCCTTTGACGACTCTGAGAAAGCCGAATGCCTGGCCGACAGTCTGGAATCCCAGTGCTCTCCCAGCACCCAACCGGTAGACAAAAGTCACCTCCTCAAGGTCGACTCTGAAGTCCAACGTAGGACCTCCCTCCCTCCCGTAGAAGACCCTGATGATCCTCTGCCTCCAGTCACTCCAGACGAAGTGCAGGACATCATAAAACGTCTCCGACCCCGGAAAGCTCCCGGGTCGGACGGTATCAATAATAGGGTATTTAAAATCCTCCCCGCCCAGCTCGTTATGTTAATGACCGCCATCTTCAATGGCGCTCTGACCAACAACATCTTTCCCCAGGCATGGAAAGAGGCCACTGTTATCGGTATCCCTAAGCCAGGCAAGCCCAAGTCTGAGCCCACGAGTTACCGTCCCATCAGTCTCCTGAACGTTCTCGGCAAAATCTACGAGAGACTTATTTATAAGCGACTCAGAGATTTTGCCGATGCCAAGTGCCTCATTCCTCACGAGCAATACGGCTTCAGGACCGGTCACTCGTGCATCCATCAAGTCCACCGTATAGTCGAGCACATTAGCGCTGGGTTCCAACGCGGTGCAATGACTGGTGGTCTATTCTTCGACATAGCGAAGGCCTTCGACAAGGTCTGGCACAATGGCTTATTATATAAGCTCTACCAAATGGGTGTGCCAGACCGTCTCGTGCTCATCTTACGAGACTTTTTGTCAGATCGCACATTCCGCTATCGCATCGGGAATGCCCTCTCCTCCCCTCACCCTATCCGAGCCGGTGTCCCTCAAGGCTCAGTCCTCTCGCCCCTCCTATTCACGCTGTTCACTAGCGATATTCCCAAGAGCAAAAAGGCTCAGTTAGCTCTCTTCGCGGACGACACGGCCATATATTACACTGGCCAAAGTCCAACCGCTATAGCCCAAACCCTCCAATCCGCAGCCAACGCCCTCGGCGACTGGTTTAGGAAATGGAGAATTGAGGTTAACCCTGATAAAAGTCAGGCGGTCCTCTTTAGGTCGCCGCTCAAAAGACTTCCCCTCCGCCCCCTCAGTCCGATAACCATGTACGGTAAGCCTATCCCTTGGGAGAAGCAAGCCAAGTACTTAGGCGTTATCCTCGACAGTAACCTGTCCTTCCGCGCCCACATAAAAGCAGCCCGTAATCGGGCTGCCTTTGCCGTAAGCAGGCTCCACTTCATGATTACAGCGAGAAGCAAATTATCGCTTAAATGCAAAATTCGCCTCTATACCGCTGTAATCCGCCCCATCATGACATATGCCGGTGTCATATTCGCGCACTCCAATCCCCGCCACCTTTATAAAATGCAGGTCCTTCAAAACCGTTATCTTAGGAAAGTCACGGGAGCCCCGTTCTATGTCCGCAACGATAGCCTCCACCTCGACCTCAAAATCCCCACCATTCTCCAATTCATGAAACGCCTTTCCAAGCGTTTCTTTGACTCTGCCATCAGGCACCCCAATCCCCTAGTCGCAGCGGCCGCTCGATACGAACCGTCTCGTATCAGCAAAATTCGCCGACCAAGGCATACTCTTGTCACCCCCGACGACCCCATCACTCTCCTCCAGGAGAGCAGTAGGGAAACTAGCACGCTCAGAAAACATAAGCGTAAACCGATCCCGTCATTCCGTCCTCGCCGCCGAGGACGACCGTCGCGACGTCCGAATCAATGCCCTCCCCGTCCCTCGCAAGAGCCAGCCCGCGATGCTGAGCCGTAGAGTCTTAAAAATCAGTCCCTAAATAATGAACCATTGTGATCCAGCCTGTCCCTTGCTGTCCTCACTCAGTGACGCCCTAAGCCGAGGTCCGAACCCCACAGGGGGTGCCCTTAGCGTGCGGTCACTTAGTTTGTAGTTTTTATTTAGTTTGTAAGCTCTGGCTGGAGGCCTTAAAGTAATTTAAGGCATCTCTACAGAAAAGTCCGGTTAAGCAGCTCACAACCTCTTCTAGGTTGACCTGCGAGATGCCATACACAAAAAAAAAAAAAAAAAATATTGCCGGCACAGTTGGTGTGCAACGATCGTGAAGTTAACATCTCTTATTGAATTATTGAAGTAAGTCTTGTTTTGTAATATTTATTTTTTAAATATGATATTTCATTGAATATTGTCTTATAATATCTCTTTTTGATGATGTGTTTATTTGCATATTTATTTTTAAATATGGTGGTTAAATTGAATATTTAATTTTGAGGATGATATTTAATTGAATAAATTAGTTCTGTTAAAATATTAGAAATATTATTTTAAGGTTAATTTTACAATTCTATGATTTTTATTAAGAAATAAACAACACATATAACTATCCATTCTTTTATTTTACAATTCAGAAGTGGGATAAGTAGCTCATTCTAATATGTGTATATATATATATTTTTTTTCTTTTTTCCGGTCGAGAAATATGGATGAACAACGATTGCTTGCCTCTCCGATTTTGGGAAGTGTTCAAGTGCAAGCAATTGAAAGTGCAAATGATCAGCTCTCCTTGGAGCAACAATCACAGGATTCAAGACTGAGCTTGGGGCGGATGCGAGGTCGTGTGTCGGGTCCGACTTCCCATATACCCAGCAAAACTCGATCGCGCAGTCCTTTCAACAGTCCGAGGCGCAGCTGCCACAAGCGCAGCAGCCCACGACGGAGTAGCCCGAGGCGCAGCTGCCACAAGCGCAGCAGCCCACGACGGAGTAGCCCGAGGCGCAGCTGCCACAAGCGCAGCAGTCCAAGACGGAGTAGCCCGAGGCGCAGCTGCCACAAGCGCAGCAGCCCACGACGGAGTAGCCCGAGGCGCAGCTGCCACAAGCGCAGCAGCCCACGACGGAGTAGCCCGAGGCGCAGCAGCACACGTCGGAGCAGCCCGGGGCGCAGCTGCCACAAGCGTGGCAGCCCGCAACGGAGTAATCCGAGGCGCAGCTGCCACAGGCACAGCAGCCCGCGACAGAACAGCCCGCGGCGCAGTCGCGACAAGCACAGCAGCTCGCGGTGGAACAGCCCTTGGCGCAGCTGCCAGGGGCGCAGCAGCCAGCGGCACGGTAGCCCACATTATCGCAACGTGCAACATCTTCCAGAAGCAGTACAAGGAACTACAGGTAACACCGCTGCTTCTAACGGAGGCAGAGGTGATTTAAATATTTTAGTGCAGGCATTGAGGTCACTTGCCCCAAGTCGTGAAAACATAGGTTCTTTTAATAATACTATACCCGAATTTGATCCTGCAAGAAAAGAGCAAACGATGGGCATGTGGTTGCACAAGGTGAACGAGTGTGCCGCAATTTATTCCTGGAATGAAAAACAAATTGTGCACTATGCGCTCCCTAAACTTCAAGGCATAGCAAAACGTTGGTATGAAGGATTGCCTTCGGTGCTCTTTTCTTGGAATGAATGGCAGACGAAATTAAAATCGGCCTTTCCCTCAGAAGAGAACTATGGACAAATGTTAGCAGATATGTTGTCTAGGCGTGCACGTTATGGAGATCCTCTTGAAGATTATTTTTATGATAAAATTACTCTTATTAACCGATGTAGCATTATTGGTAAACGAGCGGTGGAATGTGTTTTACATGGTATAGATGATCGCGCTGTTAGGTTAGGTGCCGAAGCGGCTCAGTTTGAGGACTTGGATAAATTGCTCACTTACTTAAGAAATTCAAGGAGTCTAAAACAAAATTCTGACCGTAAATCTAATAATAATAAAACTTTGCCTGTTACGAACTCGGATAATAAAGCAAAGAATCCAAGCTCCAAAGACAGAGTCCTCCGTTGTAATAATTGTAAACAGGAAGGGCATTTTGTAAGCCAGTGTACTCAACCAATCAAAAAGTGTACTAAATGTATGAAAGTTGGTCATGAGGCGGAAAATTGTTTTTCAAAAATAATTCCGTCTCAAAAATCAGTAAACAGAGTAGATATCAATGGTACAATTTCTGATAAATATTTTAAAACTGTACGTATTAATGGAATAGAAATGAACTCTTTTGTTGATCTTGGTAGTGAATGCTCAATGCTTAAACAATCTGAATTATCCAAATTAGGAAATATACAGATAAAAACAAACGATTTGCCTACACTCAGGGGTTTTGGTAATTCTGTTGTTCATACATTAGGTAAGATCAATACGATTGTTGAAATTGACGGGGTCAAGGCTCAAGTCGAAATATTAATTGTCCCTGATAGTGTTATGCAGGTTTCCCTTATGATAGGTCAAACCTTTACTGAACAGCCTCATGTGTTGATCAAAAAGACAAGTGAAAATTTTGAAATTTTACAAAATCAGATCGATAATATTCTACACAAAAAAATAAAAATCTTTAACAGTGAAAAGGTTCAATTTAGAGGTTTAACAATTTTGGAAGTCTATACAGAACCCAAATTCACAGGTGACCTTTACGTTGAGGGAGGCTTACGTAACAAAAATAACTTTCCTCATTTTCTTCTTACTGGGATTTACCAATTTAACTCTGATGGCCACGGACAGATTGTTGTAAATGGCCTAAATACGGAGCTTCTTTGTCTCGAGGCCAATATTTTAATTGCAAGGGGTGTAACCGCTAACCGAGAAAATGAAAAAAGCGTTTTACATGTAGCCAATTCTAAATTAGAAGATCAACAAATGAGTTTAATCTGTCCATCGGACCTAAACGTAGCTGAAGATTTGAATCAAAACATGGTTGAGGAATTGCTTTCTTTATTAAATAATTATCGACATTGCTTTGCGTTTAAACTCTCCGAATTGGGGCACTCTTCGTTTTGTGAAATGAGCATTGACTTGCACTGTAACACACCTGTAGTCTATAGGCCTTACAGATTAGCAATAAAAGAGAAAGAAATAGTCAGGGAAATGATAGATGAACTAGTTCAAAATAAAATAGTACGGCCTTCAGTCTCCTCTTTTGCTAGTCCTATTGTACTCGTACGAAAAAAAACTGGTGGTTACCGCCTTTGCATCGATTATAGAGCCTTAAATAAAAATACAATACGCGAAAATTACCCAATGCCACTTATAGATGACCAACTAGATACGTTAGCTGGTAATATGTACTTCACAACTCTTGATCTGGCGTCTGGGTACTACCAGATCTCTATTAGAGAGCAGGACAAACATAAAACGGCGTTTGTTACGCCGGAAGGCCACTTCGAATTTAACCGAATGCCTTTCGGTTTGGCAAATGCTCCAGCAACGTTCCAAAGAATGATGCATCAGGTTCTGGGCAACTTACGTCATAAAGAGGCATTGGCTTATTTGGATGACATAATAATACCATCAAAATCAATACAGGAGGGTATGAGACAATTAGAATCTGTATTAGTTTTGCTATCAGAAGCAGGTCTTACTCTCAATTTATCTAAATGTGTTTTCTTTGGTCGTTCAGTGACTTACTTGGGGTTTAACATTTCAAGTGAAGGTATCCAACCAGGGTCCAATAAAATAGAAGCAGTAGAAAAATTTCCCGTACCAAAAGATCAACACAATGTAAGGCAGTTTTTAGGATTAGCGAGTTTTTTCCGAAGGTTCGTGAAAGGGTTCTCGATTATTGCAAAGCCATTGACACAGCTGCTCAGAAAAAACGCTGTTTGGGTATGGGGGTCCGATCAACAAAACGCATTTAATACCTTAAAAACAATGTTGGCCCAAAAACCAATATTAGCCCTGTATAGTTCAAATTCCATAACAGAACTGCACACCGACGCATGCAAAATAGGTATCGGTGGAATACTACTCCAAAAAAATGAACAAAATATTTTGAAACCCGTAGCTTACTTTAGCAGACAAACCAGTCCTGAAGAACAAAATTATTGCTCATACGACCTAGAAACTTTGGCAGTGGTAGCATCGTTACAAAAATTTAGGGTCTATCTAGTAGGGATACACTTTAAGATCGTGACCGATTGTAATTCATTAAGATCCACCTTCATGAAACGTGATATGATTCCCCGGGTCGCCAGATGGTGGACCCAAATGCAAGAATTTGATTTTGAAATAGAATATAAAGCAGGGACTTCTATGGCTCATGTAGACGCCTTGAGTCGTAACCCATCCATCAGTAGTAATCACGCGGAAAAAACGGTTAACTCTATAACAGAAATAGACTGGCTCTCAACTGTTCAGAATTCAGATTCAGAAGTTCAACGGATTATCGGAATTTTAAGTAATTCTGATTTTAACGATATTGTAGAAATTAAAGAAAAATATAAGATTAAAAATGGTAAGCTTTTTAGAATCACTCCTGATGGGGATAGGTGGGTTGTGCCTAAAGGCGTTCGATGGCAAATTGTAAAACAGAATCATGATGATATCGGTCACTTCGCTTTAGACAAAACGTTGAAAAAAATAAAAACTCATTATTGGTTCCCAGATATGCGACCTTTTGTTACAAAATATGTAGCATCTTGTTTAGAATGCGCGTACAGTAAAGCACCCGGTGGCAAAAGACCAGGATTTTTGCACCCAATCCATAAAGTAGACGTACCGTTTGATACTATACACATAGATCATACGGGTCCATTTGTTCGTAGTAGCAGGGGTAATGTATATATACTTGTGTTGATTGACGCATTTACAAAATACATCTATTTGAAACCGGTGAAAAATACAAAATCAAACACTACGATTAGAGTTTTGCATGAGTTTATTAGTATATTTGGTGTTCCTAAACGAATTATATCCGACAGAGGCACGTCATTTACAAGTGATCTCTTTAAAAGGTTTGTATTAGATAAAGGCATTAAACATGTATTAAATGCAGTTGCTACTCCACGGGCCAACGGTCAGGTGGAGAGGTATAATAAAATTATTGTTGACTCATTAACGGCTAAATGTGTTGGCACATGTGAAAGCAAATGGGAAGATCACTTGCCTGATGTCCAGTGGGGTCTCAATAATACCTTCAACAAGGGTATCAATAAGACACCTGCAGAGGCTCTCTTTGGGATAAGACCGCAGGGCCTTAGTGATAGTAGATTAATTTCTGCAATTGATAATGATGTTACTTCAATAAACAAAAGTCTCGATGAAATTCGTCATGAGATTTCTTCTCATATTGAATCCACACAAGAGTCTCAAAAAGCAACTTTTGATAAATCTCGTTGCAAGTCGTTGAAATATAATATTGGGGATTTAGTAAGGGTTGAACGGCAAATCCCCTCCACGGGTGGTAGCAAAAAGCTAATCCCGAAGTATCAGGGCCCTTACAAAATTACTAACATTTTCGATCATGACCGTTACCAAGTAGAGGACACACCTCTTACAAGGAAGGGGAACAAAAAATACTCTAGTATTATTGCTGTGGATAAATTAAAACCATGGATTTGTTTCAATAGACCACATGATGATGTCTTAACTCCTTAAGCGAAATTTTAATGTAATTGTTAGACCAATGGGGTCAATAAATGAAGAACAATGGGGTCAATAAATGAAGACCAATGGGGTCAATAAATGAGGACCAATGGGGTCAATATATGAAGACCAATGGGGTCAATAGATAAAGACTAATGGGGCCAATACATTAAGACCAATGGGGTCAATACATTAAGACCAATGGAGTCAATACATTAAGACCAATGGGGTCAATACATTAAGACCAATGGGGTCAATACATTAAGACCAATGGGGTCAATACACTAAGACCAATGGGGTCTAATATATTAATGTGGCCTTATAGGGACTGTACTAATTTAAACCTAAATTTTAATTGCAATCATCTAATTTTTCATCATAATAATATTGCTATTGTACTAAATTGTTTATCTTATTATTCCTTGTTCGCTTGATTTGTAGCCAAGTACAGGGACGTACTTACAATTAGCTTGGATGGCCGACTGTAAGCAAGTGTCATTTAATGCCTCATAATATTCCATTTTATATTACGTTATTTATTATTAAATTATTAAAGATTATTAACTACCTGCAAATATAATTTGGCTGCAAAACAATTTTAAAATAATGTTAACTGTCAAGCTCGCAATCATGGCGCCACCCCACTTTTTGGTATAAAAAGGCGTGCCGCCATCCAGCAAAAATCAAACCCACAGCGCCCCAATCCCTGGAACGCGCTTAACCATCAGGCAAACTTCCCGGCCCTAAGACCCCAAGTGCAGGCCTCACCTGCCATCCCCCCTCTGATGAACATCTCGTTCCCTCGGTCAGAACCCGTACCGAACCCCGCCCCCGTAAAACCGGCTACAGCTAAAGCCGCCCCACCCCAGCGTCCCCCACAACGCCACCCCCAATCCCAGCCAGAGCCCAAACGCTTTGACCCCTTCAGGGTCATAACGAGCACCTTCGGGATATTTCATAGTCCCCGCGGCAAACAAATGGCCCGCGACATCGAAGCCTGTGAGGGCAATTTTGTACTCATAGCGCAAGTTTACTACGCGTACCCGGACGTAGTACAAGCCCTGGAAAACCTCCCCTATAATATCCAATAATGGATAAAAGGCCCCTTCCCTGTCGGTTGAAACCGAAAACCCTTAGAGTAGGGACTTTCAACGCTAATGGCCTGTCTGGCCAACGTGATGAGATCGCCAAATTCCTCCGCGACCATCACTTGGATATCTTATTAGTTCAAGAGACCTTCCTAAAGCCCAATCACCGAGACCCGAGAATTGCCAACTACCGGATAGTTCGCAATGACAGGTCACGATGTCACAATGGAGGTACTCTTATATACTACAGAGCAGCACTGTACTGCATTCCTATGGATCCCCCGCCCCTGTCCAACCTAGAAGTCTCGGTCTGTCGGCTGGGCATGACAGGGCATCAACCCATCACGGTTGTCTCGGCCTACCTCGCCCCCGGCGGCAACCCTACTATTATAAACTCGTCCCTGAGGACTGACCTCTCCACCGTGCTTGGCTTAAGCGACTCCGTTCTTCTAGCAGGAGACCTTAATGCCAAGCACCCTTCGTGGAACTCTCACATGACCACCACCAGAGGCAGGGTCCTATTCGACCTGTGCACCTCCCTCTGTTTCGACATCATAGCCCCGATGAGCCCCACTCACTTCCCCCACAACCCCAACCAGCGCCCGGACGTGCTGGACGTCGCGCTTCTGAGGAATGTAAACTTGCGATTGCATTCTGTAGAGGCGATAGACGAACTCAATTCAGACCACAGGCCTGTCGTAATGGAGTTCGCTCCCAGGTCTGGCCCCTTAGACCCCACCCGACCCCCACTTTTAAAAGTAGTCACGGACTGGGGGAAAGTAAGCGAAATGCTGAAATCCACCGAATCCCTTCACCTCAATCAAATTCCAGACCACATCGAGACTGTAGCGCAGACGGAGGCCGCTATCGAATCGTTCACTGACCACGTACAATCCGTCCTGAACGAATGTTCTAGGGAGACACCGGCGATAGACAATCGCTGGATACTCCCAGACGATGTACGCGATCTAGTGACCGAGAAGAATGCGGCTATTCGTGCCTACAGGTCTTTCCCATGCGCCAGTAACAAGGCCTTTATGCGATACCTACAACGCAAAGTAAGTAGACGCATCAAAGAGCTGCGTAACGACGACTGGAACAAGATGCTCGATGACCTGGAACCGACCCATCAGGCCTTCTGGAATCTCCAGAGGAAGCTTCGCTCCTCTGAGATCTCCTCCATGCCCCCTCTCATCCGCCCTGACAATAGCGTCGCCTTTGAAGACGACGAAAAAGCCGAGTGCCTGGCCGACAGCCTAGAGGCCCAGTGCTCCCCCAGCACCCAGCCAGTAGACCCAGTCCACCTCGCTGAGGTTGATACTGAGGTCGAACGCCGAACCTCCCTCCCCCCGGTGGAGGACCCGATCGACCCCTTACCCCCCGTCACCACAGACGAGGTGAGGGAGATCATCAAGGGACTAAAACCGAGGAAGGCCCCTGGCTCTGATGGTATCACCAATAAGGTGTACAAACTCTTCCCCCCCGTCTTAATAGTGCTAATGACAGCCATCTTCAATGGCGCATTAGCAAATAACATGTTCCCACAAGCTTGGAAACGAGCTACCGTAATCGGCATTCCAAAGCCGGGTAAGCCCAAATCCGCTCCCAGTAGCTACCGCCCCATCAGTCTACTCAACGTATTAGGTAAAATCTACGAGAGACTTATTTATAAGCGACTCAAGGATTATGCCGAGGCGAAGAGTCTGATTCCGGAAGAACAGTTCGGCTTTAGAGCCCGACACTCTTGTGTCCAACAGGTGCACCGTATAATAGAACACACTCTCGCCCACCGACAACTGGGTAGCGTGACCGGTGCCCTGTTCTTCGATATCGCGAAAGCATTCGACAAGGTCTGGCACAACGGACTGATATACAAGTTGTATCAGCTCGGTGTGCCAGACCGTCTCGTACTGATACTACGGGACTTTCTGTCGAATCGCAGCTTCCGATACCGCATCGAAGGTGCACTCTCCACCCCACACCCTATCTCAGCCGGGGTCCCACAAGGCTCCGTGCTATCCCCATTAATGTTCACGCTTTACACAAGCGACATCCCCAAAGGCAAACCGTCACAGCTCGCTCTCTTCGCTGACGATACCGCCATTTACCACTCAGGCAGATGCCCTCAAAGAATAGCCACGACTCTCCAGAAATCCGCAAACGCCTTAGGCGCTTGGTTCCGGAAATGGAGAATCGAAGTAAATCCCGACAAGAGCCAGGCGGTCATGTTCTACAGACCCCACACATCCATCCCAACCCCGCCCACTCCGATCTCTATGTTCGGCAAGCCGATCCCTTGGGAGAAGCAAGCCAAATACCTAGGGGTCATCCTAGACCAACGTCTATCCTTCGGAGAGCACATAAAGACGGTTCGCTCGCGGGCCGCTTTCGCTCTCGGTAGACTCCACTCGGTGCTGAATGCACGCAGCAAATTGTCACTCAAGTGCAAGTTGCGTATCTACACCGCGTGCATTCGGCCCATTCTGACATACGCGTGCCCAGTGTTCGCGCATGCAAAATCCCACCACATCCATAGGATGCAGACCCTACAGAACCGGTTTCTCCGAAAGGCCACGGGTTCACCCTGGTTTATTAGGAACGAACGACTCCATGTCGATCTCAAAATCCCTACAATAAAACAGATTATGAAACGCCTTACAAAGCGTTTTCTCGACTCAGCCGAGAAGCATCCCAACCCGCTCATCTCATCGGCCGCCCGATACACCCCAACTAGAATAGGGAAAATCCGTCGCCCTAGGCACACCCTGCTTGAACCCGATGATCCCACAACCCTCCTCCAAGAGAGCTGTAGGGAAACCAGCACCATTAGAAAATACAAATACAGATACCGACCGCGTTTCCGGCCCCGCCGACGAGGCCCACCGCGAACTCCCAGTAATACTACTACCCGACCCTTGCTCGACAAGCCAGCTCGCGAAGCTGAGCAAGTAGCTTTAAATTCCCCTAATAATAATTCGACCCAGCCTGACCCTTGCTGCCCCCCCCTCAATGACGCACTAAGCCTAGGCCCGAACCCCGCAGGGGGTGCCCTTAGTGACGTTCATTTAATGAACCTTAGTTTGTAAGCCCTGGCTGGGGGCCTTAAAGTAATTTTCGGCCACCACAGGATTGTCCGGTTAAGTAGCATCAACCTTCTAGAGTTGTTGTGCTACGAGAGGCCATATCAAAAAAAAAAAAAAAAAAAAAAAAAAAATATTGCCGGCACAGTTGGTGTGCAACGATCGTGAAGTTAACATCTCTTATTGAATTATTGAAGTAAGTCTTGTTTTGTAATATTTATTTTTTAAATATGATATTTCATTGAATATTGTCTTATAATATCTCTTTTTGATGATGTGTTTATTTGCATATTTATTTTTAAATATGGTGGTTAAATTGAATATTTAATTTTGAGGATGATATTTAATTGAATAAATTAGTTCTGTTAAAATATTAGAAATATTATTTTAAGGTTAATTTTACAATTCTATGATTTTTATTAAGAAATAAACAACACATATAACTATCCATTCTTTTATTTTACACATGTGACATCTAACAAGTCGCACTGGGCTCGTGTAGTGGACAGTCCACTCCCTGTCAAAGAGAGGCGGCCTACAACCTAGCAATGAGAACATTACAGGCTGATTTTTCTTACCAAAAATCCAAAGAAAACCACGAAACAGCTCTGGAACAGTGTGATGGATCACAACCCACGTTTTCTCACAGAGAGGACGATCGAATCCCAGCAGTGGAACTTTATAAGCTGCTTAATTAGTCTCAAAAATCAAAATGAATTGAGATTATGATAAAAGTATGTCAATAAAAAATAATCAAAATAAATTGACACTATAAAACATGACCTTACGTCACTCCCATTTAATTTTCAAGTTTAATGCGATTAATAAATCTAAAAGTTTTAAGTACATTCCTTAAACATTTACGAAAACGACATGTTGTTTAAGCAGCCCCAAAGTTGAAAGTTAAGTACATCAAGTTAACCTGTTTTACGAGTACGACGCGACGTGACGGCGTACTACGAACTATTACGGCGTATTATTATTGGATTAAAGTATTAAAACTGTTTTATATTACACTCTGCTCGTTTTAAGATGTTTCTTTGTTGTTTTTAGCTATGTAAATACAGCGCATACTTTCAAAAGATCGATCGGCGATCAAGAGATTATTATCTTTAGTTTGTTTGGAATAAAATAAAGCTGTCAGTATCGTGTTGTTTTATTGAGTTTTATTGTACTCTAATACTATGTAGATAAACTATTCGTAGTTTTGAATAAACTCGAAAAATACTGGACCGATTTTCAAATTTCTGTATATATACACTGATGATATCAGGGCTTTGTCTATAAAAAAAAGGTTTGATAAAACTGAAGTTATACTAGCAATTTTTGTGTGAATCGTGGCTAATAATCAAAGCATGCTTTTTTGGGGTACCACTGAGCGTTGAAAATAATGTATAAGTGGTGTTCACATGAAGTCGACAGTAAAAAACCTAGATGCCATAAATAGAATAGAATAGTAAAAGACTATGTCCCGTTCACCAGATCAGGTAACATGTCTTGCGTCAAATAATACGCCGATGTTTCACTTGTTACCTATCTGTGCGTACTGTCACATCGCGTATTGCTGACTCGTGGCGTACTCTAATCTTTTTTTCCCATTCGGTGTTTCAACGTCAATATCGTGTTAAACACTCATCAAGCGGCTTATCTTAATAAACTGCCACGTTTTTAAAGATTGCAAATCACAAAAAGTTAACTTTAAAATATGAAAACCGAACATAAAAATTGACAACAATATTATTCTTACGAAGTTCCCAACACATATTCTGACACAAATGATGGATGATACGACCATATAGCATCGTTACTGGACGATATACTTTATGTGAGAACTTAACACTTTAAAACAATGGGATTTATTTTACAGACCACTGCGCTTAAACAATTAAGTGCGCTCGTGATTGACGTCCCAGGGTAAAAATTAAAAGTAATGTAATTATAGCAGCATTGAGTTCAACTACGAATTATGATATGATTTTCTGTGATTATCTTAATGAAAGGGAAACATAAACAATGGACGGTGGAAATTATTTTTTTAGTCTAGTGTTTTAGTCAGATTTTTTTTTAACTTCTTCAAATTTTTGTTGAGTACAGTAAGGATTTGGAAAAATGTGTCATCCGCCAGCTTACGATCAGCACAGGACCAGTTAGTAATTAAATTTATTAACGGGTACACATCATTGCCATCTCCCTCTAGCTTTGAGGAGCACTGTTTCCCAGTGGTGGGAAATTTTTAATCCGTTTCGTGATTTAACTATGGCCAATATATTAACATTATAAAAATTATGTAAATGATCTACGGTTGCGAAACTTCAATTACCATTACTAACCAGGTCATAAGTAGATAAACTAAGTAGGTAACTTTTCTTTAGCATTTTTCTTCAATCCCAGAGGTCAAAGGTCAAAGTTGTTCACTTAGCAGTAATTTGAACCCTAGCATTACTCCATCAGAACCTTTAACAACCTCTTTTACCTCTAACAACCACTCTGAACAACCAAAAATCACAATAGCCACTTCAATAAGCCCACTTACTTCAACATGCCCACTTACTTTCATAGTTACAATTATTTTTGCCCACTCAGCCGTGACTAACGCAGGAGGCTCCCTGCTGTTAATCCATCAACGTTTCTGACACAATGCTGCGATACGATCGCTACTTGTAAAAATTGAAGTGTAAATATAGGGCACCGATCGGGTTTTTTGCTGTTTTTATAGACAGCAGATATACAGGTATGATACGAGTGTAAATTTGGGAACACCTATGTAGCAATTACCATCATCGAATAAAACGTTTTGCCAATGCTTTTATGTGCGCACAGCTAAGGAGTGGACTTCCCGAGGTCTTTCTTTCCTGATAGCTATTTTGGAGTGTTACAGTCAAGACTGAATAAGGGTCTTCTAGGCAAACGTGGTTCATCGATGACCACATCATCGCTTACCATCAGGCGAGATAGTGGTCAAACGCGAGCCTAACGCTAAATAACCCTTTCCAGGCATCAGTCTTACCTATATAAAATGATCATAAATACGTAAATAACTCTGTATAGACCATATAGAGTTATTTCGTCGACGTGACCTTTTCACTTCTGAAATGATGTATTTCGATGAATCACCAAATACGTCGGGGAAAACATTTTATAAAGAGGGTTTTCATAAGTGAAGATACTTTCGTATGTTTACCTGAGTAGCATGTCTTAGTAGAAACCAAACATGGGAACCAGATAACCATTAAGTCTTTTGCATGAATTAACTTTTTCTTAGAATTAAGCAAAATGACAAAATAGTAGGAATATGTAAAAATATAAGTCCTGCAGACTAGCTTTAAAACATACATATTGTGAAGTCTACCAAACGAGCAAAAAGGCAAAGCTCCCATGACTTAGTCAAGATAATAATCATCACACTTAAAAAAACCGCTAAAATCACAATCACAGAACGGTGATGACTCTAACAGTTATCACAAGAATAGTGCCGTTAAAATAATTACACGTTTGAAACGGGCCAAGGTCGTCTATTGTTGCTCGTAGTAGATTTTTTTCCCATTAATTTTGGCCAGCCAAGGCTCTTCATCTTAATGAATATTTAAGAAATTATATTACCGTGTTTCTGAGTGTTTTGTTGACTAAGTGTATATTTACGTGATCTTGCGTCAGCGTATTTGAATAGAATAATGGCGTATTATTAAAAAACATTTATTTATTATTATTACTGGGAATTTCGGCCATAGTTGCAAGTTCACGGTCCAAAAAGATTGAATTCAAAGGTTGTTTTTTTTTAGATTTTACCAATATTTTCTGTTTTTAGAAGAATTTTTTACCTACCTTATTTTTATTAAGGTTTTAATCGTGACTTTAATGTTTTCTTGTGGATTTTTTTTTGTCTTAATCCTAATTTATATTTAAGTTACTATTTGACGTGTGTTTACTGCTGACTTATTGAAAACGTGAAAACATGTTTTTGTGTACAGGGTTTTTAAAGTGTTTTGATCAATCAGTCATTAAAAGTTCGCATTGTGAAGTTATTATTTCAATTAAATATAAATTAACGTTTTTTGAATGTCGGCGAAATAGTTACCACTTAAAAAACATAAAATACTTATTCAAAATAAAATACTTACTGGATTTTTTATTGTTTTAAAAATAATGAATTTCAAAATGAGAAATGGAACAAGGAACGATCAGTATGTTTATATTTTGATATTAACCTTGTAATTGTAGAAAAGACACATATTACACCGTTTAAATGTAAGCTGATTAATTAAATTTCGAGTAGCCAATTTGTACGAATTAATAATATTTTTAACAGATGCAGCGAAACGCGTCAAATGTTGATAAATATTTAATATCCACCCACAATAAAAATAAACGTCGGAAAACGTGCATCACATTAATCCAGTGGATAATTTGATTTAAGATATAGATTAATACCAACACGTCATGCAGCTTATCTATCATGGCTTCTGAGTTCCGATACGCTCTTTCAATTATTATTTTTCTCATTATATTATGAGGAAAATCACAATGCGGCAGATTCTGTACGATGTATATTTTATTGTTTATTTTTGAAGAAAGCGAAACTTCATTGCGTCATGTTGCAGCATTTGCGTATTATTATTTAGGTTTTCCTTTCATTTGCGTCGTTCAGCATTTTTTAATAAATAAATAGAAGCAAATACAGAATCAGCGTAAAATAATAAACTGTCAATCATTCTAATTTGAATACCATCAAATCTCGACCTAAATCGGTCGGATTACGAAACTTACATCATTCAACAAAAGTAAAACCTGGAACGTATTAATGTGCCTATTATGCTAATGCTGACCCAGCGTGACAGGTCGGAAGCGTGACGTATAAAAAATGTAAAAACATCGACCCCTAACTATACAGTTATACAGGCTTGTGCAAAAGTGTCCGATGTCCTTATAGTGTAATATTTCGCTAGTTATGTTTGAATTCTACGTGATAATGAGTGAGGATGTTGCCAAATGAGCACAAATCTGGACTCTTTGGTCTTTGGCTGCTAGATATTACAGATCGAAAAAGCCAATAAAACTTTGGTGAAATTGGAATTGAGTTGGGACCTTATACTCCGCTCGCGTTGTTGGTGGCTTGAACCAATATGGAAAAAAATCAGGATAACAAATAGAAAAACACGCATATACGTGTTGTCTTTTTCTAGAAAAAAAATTGAATGAAAAAAAAATTATGAGAAAACTCAATAAGTACTAGCTAAACCAATTTACAAAGTGAAATAGTTGTAGCAAAAAACAAAGCGTTGCCAATTACTTTTGCACATGACTGTATCACAAAGCTGGCGTATTACGTTCTGGCGTATTATTATAATAGTAATTTGCGTAGCGTGCGTAGTGAATGGGAAAATTTGTAATGACGGCCATTATGTAATACGTTTGAGTGGCTCAAAATTTTGCATTAGGGATAGACCTACTAAATAAATATGGAAATTAGGAATTTTACAATACAGTTCAGTCGTATAAAGACTCACGAATAAAAAACAGTACTGTTCGAAAAATATACCCTAATTATGTATTTACTTAAACTTTAAAACAACTAGCACAGGTAGAAAACATTGCACTGTAGGGGACTTAATTAATGCCTCAGGCATTTTCTATTAGTCAACCTTAGATCGATACAGAGATAAAACATAGTAGGTACAACATGTTCGGGCATGCAGGCGGCGAGTAATGGGCGACTCGCTGTCCGACTATGGACCATGCCCGGGTCGACGGCGCGTCGTGTTCCACACTCGCCTCAAGGAGTGTCCGCATAGTGACGGGGCCCCCTGTAGAAGGCCAAAGCCTACCGGGGTTGCGGGGCGGAATTACCGTGACCCCAGTACGATGTGATGATTTTACCACGTAAAAAAAAAGGTGCAACATGTTACACAATTACTATTACAATAAACGATACCATTAAATCTTTGAAAATAACAAATATTATAGATAGACAATTGAATACTGCACCCAAAAAAAAACAGGTAAAGAAGATAGTACACTGGCGAGCACAAGTATTGGTTCCACAGCAACTGACCTACATATAGACCTACAATCACTAAACTTTTTATAGCACACAATTGTATCGTTCTAATCGTAAAGATGGAGGACCTAGCAAATTGTTATCACATCAGTAAAGTTTGGCTAGCCAAAACTCATTTAGAGGCTAAAATGAAGGTTGAAGCTACACAAGGTTGCGACACGATCTGCGATACATGAGCGATTAAAACCAATAAATTAATGCTCACGTGTATGGCTACACCGTACATCAGCGACACCACATGTAACCTGTTTCGCTCTTCCAGCCGCATCGCAAATAGCTAAATAGCTAATGTAGCCTCAGCCTAACTGATAGAAAATTAAATTACTGGATGTGGGTGATCCATCTTATGACGGTTTTTTTAAGAAAAAAAGCTAGACTCCACATAAAAATCATCCTTGCATTGCCATACAACTCTATTTTTCACACAATAAAAAAACAAACGCAGCAGTGATAAAAAAACTTAATTGCTTTGATAAATTGTTTCCTTTGCAAATGCTGTTCTTATTTAGCACTGATACTAATCTGTGTTCAGAACAATGCAAGGACGTTCTAAGGTTTTTATAATCGCAGGAAAACCGAATTGATATTAAAAATCGGTCAAGTGTGAGTCTGACTCGCTTGCGAAGCACTCCGTATCACTGTACAATATTGTGAGACTGTATTGTTGACTTTATTTATTTAAAGAAAGAAAGAATAAAACTTTTATTCGGCGGAAAGGGACCACAATAGACACACAACATTTAAAATAAAATGAACACTAAAAAACTTAAATCTAATACAAGAATAAAATTTAAAAAAAAGAATTGGTGTGTCTGTCACACGGCTGCGCCAATTAGGCCCAGGTACAAGTTCTAGGACTCAGTGATAGAAACAATATTCTTAATCACTATGTTTGTACTCCTAATCCAAACATTTATTTATTTATAAGTAAGTCTAAGCCATCAAAAGTCCCTGTTCTGCGTGGAGCGGAAGGGAATGTTCTCCTCTTCTCTCTCCTTTACATACCCTTTTGCGGTCCAGCGCCGTGGTGCTCTTTTAAGTCAGTCCCGACTCGTAATAGGGTGCCGTTGGAACCCTTTGAATGCGGAACCCAAAAAATGGTCAGTCGCTTTGAGGATCTAAACCATTAATTTTAATGGAAAAGGTAATATTGAAACGGTACATTGTAATTGTCATTGCGGTTTGTATATAATATTGAATAAAATGACGCAATTTAGTTTATTTTATGCGGGACATTCACAATGATCTAAACTATTACATCACAAAGGTGAGTTAGGTACCTATGTTTATGGAAAATAATGTTAAGTAAATGATTAATCAATTAATTAACAGGCGTTAGTTCTGTTGTAAAGTGAAGGTACAATTTTTTGACCGCGGCTACGCTACGCTCCCCCTCAGCCTGTATAGTGGTTGCAGGCATCTTAATTAGGGCTACGGGTTTTATCGACGAAAAAACCGTAGAAATATCAAAATGCAGAACGATTTCTAACGTCCCAAGCATAGCGATGTTTATTTATTATATTTTTCAGTTGTTTAAGGGTCATTATAAGGCAAAAAAAATTGCATTGTACAGAAATAACTTCCTTTCGAGGTAGAATGTAAAAATAATTGGGCATGCTACGCGTGCTGGGTCGCATCCATCCCGGTACCAAAATCCAGATCCTGATGGAGTAGATTAACGAAATCAGCTTATGGTAAGAATTTGCGTAGTGATACCCCTTCTATTTTAGTCAGAAACTTTGTACTTACCATCATTTAGACATAAAAATGGCGTATCTAATTCCTGACATTGCCGCCTGCACTTCAAAGTAAAATAGTATCAAAACGAACTCAATTACCGTTTAAATCATTTATGACAGCTGTTAAACTGATAAGATGTTGTAAAAATGTCTTCTGGACCGATAAAGTTAACTTCCACTATAAATCTTTTCGTATCATATGGATTTCCGTATGTATTATCTGCGCTAAAAAAAGAGTATTTTAATGATATGTGTCACACTTCAATTAGGTCGATGCGAAGAATTTTAAATAAGTACCTATTTTATGTATCGATTTTTTTTCTGGAAAACATCAAGTCTTTATGGAAATAAGTTAAATATCGTTTGAACACTTGTATAAAGAAAAGTCAACTGCAAAACGGACTGACTTTAACACTAGAGTGCACGCGCCCATAAATACTCCTTAAGCGCACGCGCGGGCTACAGGTGTAGGCCACTTATGGGTCAATTATTTCTCTAAATACGGCAAAAAAAATGAGTAAAACACAGCATATAATTACTAAACATATTTATTTTTATCAAAATAGCTCATAAAATCAACAAAATTTAGATTATTTATTATAATTTGAAACTTAAACATAAACTTCTTAAAAATCAACTTATTTTTGGAAGGGTTGAGTTATCTCAGTCTTATTTTTATTTAGGAACGTAATATTTATCACAAAAGGCTTTTATTTTAATTTAATTGAATCTATTAACACAGTAACGGGTAATAAATCAGTCTATTGGCATACATTCCGGACACACGACTGCCTGATGTTCGCTACAAATACGCCTCATACATTTGCTGCATTGCTTGCGCGTGCTACGGTCGCGAGCCCTACTGCAAAAAGCACACCGACCAACTCCTCCCCGAATAGGCATATTTTGTTGCAGGGGTTGTTCTGCCAATCCTAGAAGTAGTCTGCCTTTCAGTTTAATACCTCTGGGTATATTTTATTGGGATATACGACGCTCAATAGAAGGTCTTGCAAGATCAAATCCGACTTCTAGGAGGTATTGACGACGGATCAGTTTTATTTGAGGGTTATTCATCTGATATATCGCACGGCAAGTTCCAATCACCAATAAAATACCTATAAGTGCCTTGATTTCTATCACGTCGGTATGAGACGCATCTCTGTCTCTTTGGTATTTGCTTTTTATGATATCAAATTTGTTGAATCAACAAGCACTTTCCAAATATCAGCGTCAAAAAACAGCAAGAATGATAGGAGAGCCGTTTTAGCGTCTTTTGCTACACCTACTGGGCCTGGTGGACGGACTAAAATGTTGTGAGATCTGGTTCTTGAAGTGGGCGGTGCAATCTTGCTCCATTTTGTACCATTACGAGACTGATAGGAAACCAAAGTCGATAAAGGCACGTCTTCATCTTCGTCCTCGTTTTCCTCACCATCTTGTTCCGTATCAGAATGGTGAGGAGATCCAAGCGGGCCACTTTGTTCCGCGGATTCTCCGCCTTCCTCACTTTCGCTCGAATGTCGTCGTCTTCATTATCTTCCAGCAGCCATCTTTGTATTTGGTCGCACAATCTGTTCGAGTTACCCGCCATCTATAAAGTGAATAAAACAGAATAAAGATACATGAAAAACCCACAAGTACAAACAACAAACACTTAAAAAATAATTAACAGTACGGTTTGTAGTAATACTGCAACAAATGTTTCATATTTACCTCTATTTCACCACTTGCACACTAAACACTTAATTTCCTCCAACGCTCGCGCGGGCTACAGGCGTAGCCCACCAACTTCAAGGGCGATTTATGCAGACGTCCGTGAGCCACGGGATTCGGCACGCTACTGGCGGGAGCGGGGGGTAATGCTTGAGGAATACATTAGACGGTTGCGCTCTAGCGCGGCAAACAAAAATTATATACGACAATATTAGACGCTGGCTTACATATGTAGCCCGCGCGTGCACTCTAGTGTTAAACAAGGGGTCGTTTTGCGCCGCAGTGGTAGACGCCCACGGCGTTGGACGTCGCCAGACGATCTCCGGCCACCGCAGGCGCGGGCATGCGGGTGGCGAGTATTGGGCGACTCGCTGTCCGACCATGGACCATGCCCGGGTCGACGGCGCGTTGTGTTCCACGTGCGCCTCAAGGAGTGTCAGCATAGTGTCGGGGGCTGTAGAGGGCCAAAGCCTGCCGGGGTTGCGTGACTCACAAATTACCGTGACCCCGGTACCTAAAGGGCTATTGAAGGACACCGTGGATTTTAGTGAGTCAAGTCTGACAGTCCCTCCCGCCCTGCCCTGGGTGGGAGGACTCATTTGATGATTTTACCAAGATAAAAAAAAATGTTTTTAAGGCGGCCTGCGTTTGTTGAGATGACAAGTTATAGATAAAATATAAGAAGACTTGCTGCCATCATTCTTAAATTAGGTACCCCAAATAAATTTTCACCTAGAGAGTGCCTTAATAACGCTTTAATTCCAACTGCACTAAACGAATTTACTTCATATCACCTCAAAATAATAACAGCTCAGTGATAAGTTTTTTTTACGATTATAGATAACTGGAAATCGGATAAAGTACACAATTGGCCAAATCATAGCGGTTCGGTGAAAATAACAAGGCGTGTACTCACTTTTAGTTTATATATATGCTAAATTAAGCAGAATAATACGCATAGCAATACCCTTAAGCGATACCCGAAACAAAAACGAATTTACTCCCAACTTTATTTCCAATAACTAAAAGCATAAACTTCTACATATGAACTCTATATCAAAATGATAAAGTTCAAAATTCCATAAATTATTTCTCGTATTGGTTTTGGATTAGGCGCCAGATTTCATGTAATAACACATATTTAACTCTATGACCCACGTGGTAGAGTTTAAATTCCCATACATGTTAAGTTAGATTAGCTTAGCCAGTTCTCATCTACCGTAGTTAATTATAAAAGTTTAGGGTTCAGCCAAAACATTTTTAGTTCCGTACGACTCGGTTCCCTTTTAATTAAGATAAATGATTTTCGAACGAGTGATGAACTGGACGTCGACTGTGTCATTCAGAATCCATTACTAGAAGTACACTTTAGGCCAGAAAAACGAACTCAACTAAGTTAATTTTATTTTATTTTGGTAATGTCATAATGACTAAGGTAACGTAGGTTTTACCACAGATTACTAACATTATTCACTAATATTCCTTATTCATTGTCACTTTAATGTTTTTCCGGCTTTTAGTCACGTTAATGCTGGATTAAATGTTATCTTTTTGCATAAAATTAGTGACGTTTAACGTCTTGTCATTAAACGAAATACCTACTTTGCCGTGTTTTAATCAGGGAAATTACAGTTGTAAGGTACGTTTAGTGAATGGAATAGTTTGTCCTATATTACACTTTGTAAGTTTCTGACCTGCGAACTTCGTTCAGTGGTAGACATTAAATTAATAGGAAAACCCGGCTTCGTGATCATTACGCCCAAATGTGAGTTGGACACGCTCGTCTTTTGTATACGTATAATTTGTATGGAATGGAGTGGAATAAAAACTTTTACTGGCTTTTTGTTTAAATGTAGATTGGTAAAAACATTTGGTAAAAGTTTTTCTATTTCAGACTGTTAATTTCTTTCTTTTGACTTAAGATCTTTTCTTTATTAGCTTCCGTGTCTAAAAAAAAAATACATAGTTATCATTTGTTTGTTCCTGTTATATGCTACGATAATCATAAACTCCTTTTGTATCATCATCTTTGATACATCTCGTCAATATAAGAAAAATAACAGTACCATTTTGAGTAGGTATGGATTTTATTACGAATAGTTTCCTAAATATAATATTTCAATTATTATTTTAATAACTTTATTATTAGCTAATTTATTCACATTTCATTTATCATTATCTCTTTTTTAGTCCAATAAAAAACGGCATCGACAAAATTACAAAGCAGTGCAAAATTAGTGGCACAGTGCCAAGTCTCTTTCTACGAGTGTCGTAGTAACACATTTCCTGTGCATCACCATAAAATTGTGAAAGGTTTTTTTTTGCATGTACGCTGTATTTATCGAGTCTTCTGATGTAACTTTGTCGTAAAACCCACAATACGCGTTGACAGTTGACATAATCAATTTTTTTATACTACATATTTGTATCAAAAAGTTCGTTTTATTACTTTTTCATTTGTTAGATGGGTGTAAATGTGTTTTCTACCAAAATAAAATAATCAAATGTTCTGAAAGTTTTGTCGGTAGTGCATATTTTATTTTGAGACTTAGGTCATTGACATAAGCTACATAGTACGAATTGTGTAAGATTTGAGTAGCAGTAATTAAGTGCAATAAGAAAATAAAACCTCTGGATAAATTAAAACATGAATTCCATTCAAACATACGCCGCGCCGCCAACATAGATTGGAGTAGGATAAAATTAAATATTCATACTTTACGATGCCCGCAACTGCTCTAAAAGTACTGTTATAGAAATGTCCTAGCGTTTTATAGGGCAAATATATATATATTTAATTCTTTTAAAGGGGAATAAAATAATAATTAATCTAAGTCTACAACAGCTGGTAAACAAACAAGAGTGATAATAACGCTTTTGTATTAACCTCAATTCAAATTATTTCATTATCACTTCGAATTTAAGAACATTTTTTATATGTTTTTGAATAAGGTTTCTACTGTAGTACCGAATTTGAAGAAGTCTTGACGAGGGGCCAAAAACCCGACAGGCCCATATCTTCAATATTGAAGCTGACAATTTTTATTAATTTTATAACGAAACATTTTTAGATAAATAGACCATGTCACGCCCCTATCATTAAGGACATGTTTTTTAATTTTCCGCCATTACACATACTGTCAAACTAAAATATAATGTCAGCGTTTCAGGGTTAAATCTAATGCTTTATCCCAATATAAATGACAATCTCATTACCTTGTATCGGGCACAGTTCCAATTCCAGCTATAAAATTATTTTCCGATAGAATACGAGGGTATCTAATATAACACTGCGATTACGCTTAGACCTGGATTCTGGAGCCAGTTCCAAGCCCCAGTAACGTTTATTGTTAAGACCCGATTTGAGTATCGGAAAATTCATGAAACCTTTGCGGTAGAAAGTAATAACATAAAATTCCCACATAGGTTGCCTATAGCAAGGCTTCTGGGACTCCCTCAGTTCGCGGCCCACTTATAGGTTTAGTATTTTGTCTCACTGTTCTAGCTTATCGATACTAGTTGACAATAGAAACAAATTGAAACCTTTACCTAATTAGATTACGTTTTTTTTTTTAATCGTGGTAAAGTCATTAAATGAGTCCTCTTACCCAGTACTGCCAGAATTGTACTGACTAAAATCCACGGTGATCCTTCAATTCTTTGACAGGCCTGTTGGTCTAGTGGTTAGTGACCCTGACTGCTATGCCGGAGGTCGTGGGTTCGATTCCCACCCAGGACAAATCTTTGTGTGATGAGCACAATCATTTGTTCTGTGTCTGGGTGTAATTTATCTATAATATGTATGTATTTAGAAATATATAAGTATGTCTATCAGTTGCCTAGTACCCATAACACAAGCTCTGCTTAGCTTGGGACTAGATGGCGTTGTGTGATAGTTGTGGAATATTTATTTATTTATTTAATAGCCCTTACGAAGCCGCGGTTTCCTGATGAGACAGTTCCGCGACCTAATTAAAACACGTGAATCTGGTTTTAAAGCTGTAAGAGAGTTCAAAGAGACTATGTTCTTGATTTTGGTGAATCTCGTGCAAACAAAGAATCTTGGATGTACGCGAATTCGATCCAGAGACTGCTCAAAAGTTTGAAAACAGAAGTGTCTAATGGCGGCCCTCTGGATTATCCTACGGCGCACAAGGCGCGTCATCGGACAGTTTAGAAACCACAGATCGATATCTATGTATATAAAAATGTTATGTTGATTTGTGTACGCTTCAAAAACTCAGTTCTGCACCGATTGAGCTGAAATTTTAGCATGATACATCATCATTCTATCATCCATTTTTTGCATCAGTCACATATCCGCGACCGCGAAAAAACTGTTTTTTTGTGCCACAGCGAAGCGTGGCAGGGGGTACAGCTACAATATAATTATGTAACGAAATAAGGGCTTCTACTTCATAAAAAGACAATAAATTAGATTTTAGTAAAGGTTTCTCCGTGCTAACATTCGGATGAATGCCGCGTCTTATTTTTCAAAATATGTTCATAATTTTGACAAATGAAAAGTCTTACCAATAGTATCTTTTTCAAAATCAATCAACCGCAACTCGTAGTAGCACTATACTTCATAAATTTAACTTCAAAATGGCGACTAAAAACTGTTGCATTCAAGGAAAACTTCGATCCTTTTTTATCTGACACGCTAATCAGTGTTCATTTTGTACTTTCTAATAAGAAATTAAGTTCTTAGAATGTTAAAAAGTAAACAGCGTGATTATTTTAAACACGTAACAATTTGTTAGCTGGTCAAAGTTGTTACCCTTAACATGCACTGAAGTGTAAGTAGTGAAGTGTATTTACCTAATTTTTTTTTTCTTTATTTACGTCAAAATTACCTGGTGACAGACTATATTTTGACCAAGTGTTGAATGTGTACATACCTGAAACAAATAAAAATAAAAGGTTAGAGCTACAAAAAAAGAATAAAAACGAAAAATAATTGTGAATTTATGGCCATTGATTTTAAGGTTAACTTTATTTACAGTGTGTAAAAACGCACGGTGGTGGGCAGTACGAGTTTTTTTAAGTGTTTAATAAAAAAAAAAAAACTCGTTCTGCCCACAGCAACGGTACCTAAAAACCTCTTAAACGAATTGAAAAAGAGATGGAAGTCATTTATCGACGGAACATCTGAAGATTTTCTACAGCTGCTCTGCAACATTATTTGCTTAAACAAATCCAGAACAACAAACATATTTCCCTATTTTCATCAACTTTCCTTATCTCAAATATTTAATAAACCAGTTTCTCGAATAAAATTACTTTTTCAACTTATCCGAAAGACGAGAGTACATTGACTCTAACATTTTCACGAATCAAACAAATTCCTTACTTAAAAACGTATCATAAGGCTTCATTTTCTTTCAAACGAGTCCCTTTAATTTGTCTCAGACGATATAATGAGATATCTCGTTGAAGCAAATTGAATCTTAACGAAACAGGATAAAGTCTACAGTCAGTTATGAGAGAAGTCTTTGAATAGGAGATGATTAGATTATGACAGGCATCGTTGTAATGGACTAGGAATGAAAGAAAGCTTGTTTGGCGGGAAAATTGTGCGAAATAAAAATAAGGCTTTGTATAATTAGGTCAGTTTTCTCCTAATGGCAAGGAATTTCTTAAATCTTTAGGCTTTTTTGTATAGATATTGAATACAAAATAGAGGTAATTTACTTTCTTTTTGTTTTTAGCGTGATAAAATCATCAAATGAGTCCTCCAATCCAGGACAGAGCGGGAGGTACTGTCAGACTTGTACTGACTAAAATCCACGGTGTCCTTCACTAGCCCTTTACGTACCGGGGTCACGGTAATGGGTAAGTCCCGCGACCCCGGCAGGCTTTGGCCCTCTACAGGCCCCGTCACTATGCTGACACTCCTTGAGGCGCGCGTGGAACACAACGCGCCGTCGACCCCGGCATGGTCCATGGTCGGACAGCGAGTCGCCCATTACTCGCCGCCCGCATGCCCGCGGCGTCGTCGACCCTTGAAGTAACTTATTTAGAAAAATTTAAATAAAAGGCAACAGTCATTATCATCAAAGGCACTTTCCTGTTCTTTTAAAATGATATCTTTTCCTCTTAATATCCAATTTATTTAATGTCACTAAAAACTGTTAATGAACTGCTCTGAAACCTCATTAGCGAAAAGAACTTAATCAATAATCCCGACGAGCATTTTCCTCCATAAATGAGCGAAATGCTAAGCTCCGGAAGGTTCTGCGTAATTAAATCAACGTCACATACAACGGTACATTAGGAATAGGTAAATCCTATTTCAATTCTAGATGTTTTAGAATTCAAATAGGATGCCACTATAGAGAATCTATGAAAACCCGAAAATCCGCGATTAGTACAATAATTTAGCGTGTCCTCTACATTTATGAAATTGCTGAATATTGTATAACTAGTGTTCACACAATTAAAATTACGTAAAAATTTTACCATAGTTCATTAAAATTATAAAGGTTGTTTTGTCTATGTTTGACTTTGACAGGAAGCCATTTGACATTTCCAGTGTATGTCAAATGCATGGTGGTCGCGGGACTCAAGACCTATAAAATCTAAATAATCTCCACAATCAGCCTGCTAGGGTTGCGGGACTCACAAATTACCGTGACCCCGGTACATAAAGGGCTATTGAAGGACACCGTGGATTTTAGTCAGTACGAGTCTGACAGTCCCTCTCCCTCTGCCCTGGGTGGGAGGATTCATTTGATGATAATAAACCCAAAAAAAAAAGTCAAATGCAAGGTAGAATAGTCTGCTTTTTTTGTAAAATTTATGTATTTTGAGGCGTATTATACTTATAACAAAATAGTAGCTTTCTATGCTCTTTCTACGCATAAAGTCTTACTATACCAAACATTTTCGATTCGAATGACGGATCGTCGAAAATCACGACACGTCATGACGAGTAAAGGTTCTCATTGCACACGGAAACGTGTATTTTCTCGGACCCGTCACACAAAGTCGTTCAAAAATTCCTGACTTTTGACGAGCGAATTTTTTAAACGACGATATTTGATTTAAGTCGTGTCCTTTTTACGATTAGCGATGGGTGTGAACACGGTTATTTAAAAAGTATATACACCAAAGGAGGAGACGTGGAAATAGACGTTTCGCCAAACATCTTTGTATGTTTAAGCTCATCTCAGGATAAAATATAAGAATAAATAATAAAATATTTGAACAGTTTAGGGATCAATAATGGTTTTTCTAAGAATTCCCATTACACTAGCAATTTTCTATCTCTCGCTAGATAGAAAACTAAAAGAACAGCTGAACTGTTTCTGAAGAACTAATAGCCATTGTTTTACAAAACAATGGCTAATCCTCGTAGTTCTTTAGAAAACGTTAGTACACAAAGAAAACAAATCAATATGGTTTCTAAAAGTTAAAATGAACTTTCAGAAGATGGCCCTGAACAGGACATTGATGGGTAGGGAATTTAATTGCTGTTCCCGATGGGATATCAGCTTACCCAAGCTGCTGGATTGTGGGTACTACATAAGCGGAAGGCAAGCGCGGGGACGATAGAAGAAAAAGCGATTTATCACAATTCCTTGTTAGAGGCAACTTGACTGGACAAATCAAATAATCGTTGACACATATCTTTCTTATATTACGTAAACGAAAATTAAGCCAACGCTTTTAATATTAGCAAAACATCACAATGCAACAACAGTGTAATTTTTACTGAATTCTGATGTCCGGAGCCGTCTCCGACTTTCGATGCGTGTTATCTTTGTAATAAAATATCGATTTAACAAAATAAATAATACATTTTACAATTTATTTCCAACATGCATGCAATGGTGATTGATCCTAACTTATTTTATAATCGTAACTAATTTCAAATAGGTGTAAAAAGCCCAATAAATATAAAAGAAAATTTCAAGAGCGTAAAATCAGATAAAATTGGAAACCAGGATCTTTCAAGAATTCAAATTGATGAGGGACTTCTAAGACCAATAAGTATGGCAGAAAAAAGAGAGGCCTCTACCCAACAGTCGATTTTAGGTTGAAATGATGAAATTGGAATCCGCTTTATTACTTCACAAAGTAAGGATGACCTGCAAGCGAAATACAACCTTGTTGATAATCAGCAAAATAAACTTCCTAAGACTACAAACCTTATTCAAATCAATTCAGCCAACCAGATAGACAAACATCTGTTTATCTAAACACTAGTTCGAGCTAAAACGCTTGTAGTAAATAAATGTCGGACTGAAATCGGTTTTTGTGTTTACAGAGATCATAAATGTATGATGCTGGAGTCTAAATACGGAACAGTGAATTCAAATATTAGTATTATACAAGATTTGAGAACTGAGAAGTCAATGGATAAGGAACAAATATTCCGAATTGAAGAATTAGCGAACTATGAAGATTGAAAACTAGAGTTGCAAAATGACAAGACCCTGACGAAAAAGAAAAGAGGAGATAAGACGCCAGAGTGGTTTTAGTGAAAAAGAAAATGGGAGACAAGAAAAATCTACTCGTAGACTGAAAGATCAATTTTATGAAAATACAAAGAACGTTGTCAACTTAATCAGTTCTGAGCACCTGGAAATGAAAGGATACGATATGATTATGGAAAGAAGAGAAAATAGAAATCTAGAAGCAGATATTTCGTAATACACTACTAGTGAACATAGTTACACTCGGTGAATTATTCACTGATTTGCAAGAATTGAGTAAAATAGCAGTTTAAGATGATAACAAGAATCCAAAAAGAAGTAGAGAAACACACATTTAGATGGCTATAGGTTAAAATAAAATATTAAGTAAAGACATGCCAAAGATCACAACGGTAGCAATACTCACAACAGGAAGATTTCTTACAAAATATAGGCAAAGCTTATTCAAACAAATGAAGGCAAAGGAATGTTGTTGCATTTACTAGAAATGACGTCACTTTGCCGTCATTCATAACGTATGAGGTAAACTATCTAGTATCAGTACGAAGTCCGATGGCTAGATTTATTACGACGAACTATCTATCCGTCATCGGATTTAGATTCGACGAATCTTAGTACGCAAGCGATCGAACTAGTTATAAGAACCAGTATGTTTGGATACACTATCCATAGGGTTAGCAATGTAGTAGAAAGAAAAAGTGCATATTAAGGTTATTTTAACAGCAGGTGAGAATTTTACAAAATTCACGTAGCTATTTCGGCAAATTAAAATTTCTTAAATATTGACCTTTAAAAGGAATTGCTCCTGTATCGTGGGTGTGATTACAAACATTGAAATCCACATACCAACACAATAGGGGAACAGTGTTGTATGATGGCAAATCACTTATTATGCTTATTTTTTTTAACTTGCTCTGCAAATATGGAGATATGCCTGCCAGGATCGCGGGACTGTACGATTTACCGTGACCCCGGAACGTAAAGGGCTATTGAAAGACACCGTGGTTTTTAGTCAGTACGAGTCTGGCAGTCCCTCCCGCTCTGCCCTGGGTGGGAGGACTCATTTGTTGATTTTACCACGATAAAAAAAATATGGAGAAATAGCAGTATTTTAATTCTTAGACCAAATCAGAACCCGCTGACAGTAAATATTAAACGTATAGACGTTGAAGGTAGCCATCTTCAATTAAAAGTTTAGCTTCGTTTATTACTGCTTGCTTATTCATAAGATTTTTCAGAATAATTATGATGAAGTTGTTAACACGTTTTCGTGAAACAAATATACTTCTACGTAAAAATAAGATTCAGTTTCTTGTCGACCTTGAAACCGTTGAGTTTATACAAGGTACGTCTGAGTTTTTTGTGAAACATAATAGATCCTATTTACTTTAGCAAAACTGCGAATATTTCGACAGTTTCCTTTTATAAGGGAGTAAATATTTACTAAAACATTTTAATTGTATATGTATCACGGAGTATATCTATACTTATAATATAATGAAGCAAAATGTAGAAACAGTATATGAAACTGAAATTCAATTCTAAGTCTTCATATTTCAAAAATATAGATAACTGTAATTGGTAAACACAAAACGGCGCAGTAGAAAAATAAGGCTAACATAAAACCCATCACAATACTATTATTGAAGTGAAAACTTCTTTAGCGGCGTTGAGCACTTTTCTGTAATGGGTATAAAATCTTAAACTCGCGTCAGGACACGTGACCCTGACCGAAAAAGCGTAGGACGGCGCAGGGCGCTTGCGTGAATGTTCGTGTGACTTTATTACTTTTAAAGAAGTTTGTATGCTGGATACATTCGTTGCTAGGTAACATTGTTTATAAAAGATGTACGTCACATTGGAAAATTATTGAAATAAAAAGTCAACCATTTTTGCGAGTTTTACTAAAATCTGTTCACAAAATATTTCCAACAATTACTATTCAAGTTTTCACTTCTGCCGGCACTCCCAGAGTGCAACCCGTCGTTTTTTTATTTTATTCAAGTGTCTTAAATCTAGCACCCAGAATTCCTTTTTTTTTAGTTCAGATTTTTTAATAAACCCCAATATACTAACCGCTATTAAAAATAAAGCTCAAACGTCAACCCCAAAATCCATCAAAACATCCAATAACAAAACGGCACTTCCAAATGCCATTTTTCATTTCGGCGAAAAAACTGAACGTCGACGCGAAAATCTGTAACACAACTCTCTGACGTCATCACTCAGTGACGTCATGAATAATGATATACAACGTGTGACGTATTACGCGAGAACACAAAGGGTTTTGGAACGAAGTATTTATTTAATGTTTAAATTAAATTGTTTTTGAACGGTTATTTTTGGCGCCTGATATTGAAAAGTGAAAATTAAAAGTGGGAGGGAGATTTAATTTTTGTATATTTTTGTATGTTGTTATTAAACCTGGGTAGTTCAAAAGCGCGTTGTACCTTTTGAAACACAGAACCGAGAAATATGGCTGTAAAAAGGGGGAGACCTATTTCCAACAGCGAGTAATTTTAGGTCGAAGTGATGATGATGTTTTATTGGCGTTGCTCTTTTAAATCGTGATATGACAGTTTTTTTTTAAACCCCACAAGTAATTTCTTCGGTGTCGTGGGTTCGTTTACAAACATAGAAACTCACATACACAAACACCCAGACTCGACAAATACTTGTAGGTCATACAAAAATATTTGTTACGTGCGGGGATCGAACCCGCGACATGCTGCGCAGCAGTCGCTCAACCACTGCGCCAACCGTGCTGTCAAAATTGATTGAAGGAAGCACAGATTACAGTACAGACATCAGCACACCAACCTACCCCAATCTTTAAAATGTTCTTAATCCAAAAATGTCGGTTCTGCTATTGTGATAAAGTGTAAATCTTTTGAGACAGATTGAAGTAGCTTAATGTGGTTTGCGTCTGTACATAAAGTTAAAAAAATAAGTCTCAAAACATCATACATTTCGCTTTTTTACCGGGGCCGCGATACTGTCTCATCAGGTCATTTTGACCCTAGAACGTAAAGGGCTATTGAAGGATCATAGATTTTAGTCAGTACAAGTCTGACAGTCCCTTCTGCCCCACCCTGTGTGGAAGGAATCATTCGATGATTTTACTACGATAAAAAAAAAATATTAGGCACCTCAGAAAGAAACTATAAACGAAGTTTTATCTGAACAAAGCAAGCTGTTTCATACTCTGGCAATAAAACCTAACTTTAGATCTTCATAACATTTGTTTAGATAACAATTTCATTTGCAGTAGCTTAGCTCTGTTAATTTAAATCTGGGGGCACGGCAGTGCCCCAGCCAAGTCTCGAGCAAAACGGGCACGGCCGTACCATCTTTTCTCGATGCGATTCGCGGCTGTTTCGCCCCCCCTATATCTTCGACGTGGACAAAGCTAGGAGTTTCGGTTTTCGGTGAATAATAGTAGGCATTAGAACAAGCTTAAGTTCGAAATTACATGCCAATTGAATTAATAGTTTAGGAGTTACGGTCGATCAAAGTTACACCATTTTGTCACTCACTCACTGACTCACTGACTCACTGACTCACTGACCGATCATCAAAAATCTAAGGTACTTCTAGCTGACTTAGAAACTTCAAATTTTGCACCAAGATAGGTCATTAGCCACATATAAAGGAAAAATTATAAAAACATTAAAAAATAATATAACATAGAAAACAATTTTATATTTGCGGTTTGGCAAGAACATTATGTATGGATTTTGACTGCATTGTTAACTTTGTTCGTTGTTTAAGTATTCAATTGGATGAATAAATACATAGAATAGGAAAGAATAATATAAATGTAATACATAGACTATAATTAATACATAAAGTTCATAATTCATTAAATTAATAAAGCTAAAACTCCATTGTATTGCGATAAATTTCGATTGTATGCGCGCTCGATAGATGGCGTTGTACCTGTCTGAATCGCGCTATGGTTTCGTTACCGAGCGCAGTTTAAGTAGTACTTTAAAATAATTCGATAATTTTCATTTGATAGCGCCATCTACCTATGAAAAACCATTTCGAAACTAAAAAAATATTGTAGCTATATTCGGAGAACTTAAGTTAGCCGGATTAGATAGTAGATTTATTATTGTTACTGAAACAGTTATTTAGGCAAATAGTTTATTAATATAACATAGACATAGTTACAATATCTAGTTGTTTACGTGTTATTTAGTTTAGTTATATTTAGTTTGTAAGTTAGTAGATTTATGTTTATTTAGCTCGTTGAAAAGAAACGATAGAGATAGAGAGTGGGTTCTAAGCAAAGCAGTAGCTGAAGTCCAAGAAATTATGAGGTCACCTAAAAAAAAAGAAAGAAATACACTTACAAAAAATAAATGAGATCCCACCAAAAACATTAAATGTAAAAAAATGCCAAGTCTCTCGATGCAGTCTTTCCATCGTAAAAAGTTTTGAGATCTCATAGAAGCCAAGTCCTATTCAAATTATTTTGTAGTTATAAATCAACATTTAGTAATTGTATCAATAGTTTTCTTTATATTATAATTATAGTGACTTGGCAATGAGCACAAGAAGAAACAAAACGGCATATTTGGAGTTGAAAGTCACACACCGCATGCGTAAACATTAATATCACAAAATTAATTTTCTTTTGGTTTATCCGTGTCGTCCCAACCGAATTTCGGCAACGGCAGTCAGTCTCATCCAAGACTAGTAAACTGCGCAGGACATAAATTGGTGCTCATTGCCAAGTCACTATAATTATAATATAAAGAAAACTATTGATACAATTACTAAATGTTGATTTATAACTACAAAATAATTTGAATAGGACTTGGCTTCTATGAGATCTCAAAACTTTTTACGATGGAAAGACTGCATCGAGAGACTTGGCATTTTTTTACATTTAATGTTTTTGGTGGGATTGTATTGTGTAGTTAAAAGAACAAGAGGTGGTAAGGTTCAAGTTTTATAAGCGTGTTAAATTAGAAAGATTTTCGAAAAAGTTTTTGAAGTGAAAACTTCTTTAGCGGCGTTGTGCATATTTTTTGGAATGGGTAAAAAATGTTAAACTCGCGTCAGGACACGTGACCTGATCGAAAATTCGTAAGACGGCGCAGGGCGCTTGTGCGAATGTTCGTGTGTGTTTATTACTATTCAAGTTTTCACTTCTGCCGGCACTCCCAGAGTGCAAACCGTCGTTTTTTGAAGTGAAAACTTCTTTAGCGGCGTTGAGCACTTTTCTGTAATGGGTATAAAATCTTAAACTCGCGTCAGGACACGTGACCCTGACCGAAAAAGCGTAGGACGGCGCAGGGCGCTTGCATGAATGTTCGTGTGACTTTATTACTTTTAAAGAAGTTTGTATGCTGGATACATTCGTTGCTAGGTAACATTGTTTATAAAAGATGTACGTCACATTGGAAAATTATTGAAATAAAAAGTCAACCATTTTTGCGAGTTTTACTAAAATCTGTTCACAAGATATTTCCAACAATTACTATTCAAGTTTTCACTTCTGCCGGCACTCCCAGAGTGCAACCCGTCGTTTTTTGAAGTGAAAACTTCTTTAGCGGCGTTGAGCACTTTTTCTGTAATGGGTATAAAATCTTGAACTCGCGTCAGGACACGTGACCCTGACCGAAAAAGCGTAGGACGGCGCAGGGCGCTTGCGTGAATGTTCGTGTGACATTCGTTGCTAGGTAACATTGTTTATAAAAGATGTACGTCACATTGGAAAATTATTGAAATAAAAAGTCAACCATTTTTGCGAGTTTTACTAAAATCTGTTCACAAGATATTTCCAACAATTACTATTCAAGTTTTCACTTCTGCCGGCACTCCCAGAGTGCAACCCGTCGTTTTTTTTTTTTTTAAATAATCATCCTTGACAAAGTTACACTTGAGGTTTAAATAATTTTAAATATTTGCAATTAATTAATATTCTCGTATAATGCTGTTGTATGCTCGACTGAAACAAATAAGATTTATTTTTCCAATTTTATAGAAAATCGTTGCAGATGACGTTCTTAAGCTTCTGCCTACATACATGAGAACAAGACGAGTGTTTATGTACATATGTATGTATGATACGAGTACTGATAGCTGTCAATACAAATGCTATTATAACAGCCATGCCTGTTGCCCACAGGCCAAGATAAGCCATTGACCCGACAACGATTCCTAATTACGTGCATTGAAATTGCTCATCCAACTGTCAAAACGTGGCAGGCACAGACTTTGTCAATCTATTTGAATATATGTACTATGCAAACACGGTATTTGTGAAGCTGAGATAGACCCGTATTGCTTGTCATACACGCTTGCATGCTCTTAAATAAACAATAATCATTGTGAAAATAAAATGAACATGATAATAACGAAAATAAATACGAGTACTATTGAAAATAGTATAATAGTTCGCCTTACCTGTCGGTACAGATTCGACACCGCATTGTACATATTTACCTGCACCGATCAGTACTGACCCGCACCTGCCAGCCCGTACCGACAACCTGCTTCTTTAAAAAAGGATCCATAAACTTTTTTTTTGGCAATCATCAAATGAGTCCTCCCACCCAGGGCAGGACGGGTGGAACTGTGAGATTTGTAATGACTAAAATCCACGGTGATCTTTCAATTTAGCCTTTTACGTTCCAGGATCACGGTTACCTGATGAGACAGTCAGATTGCTGACAACTCTTTGAGGCGCGCGTGGAACTAGACGCGCCGTCGACCCGGGCATGGTCCATGATCGGACGGCGAGTCACCTATTACTCGCTATCCGCCAATACTCTAACTGATAGACTGACATAGAACTATTTTGTGGCGGTGACGATCTACATACTACAGTCAAATATTCAACCCTCCAGCGTTTGTTGAGCTCTGAAACAAATGCTCAGGCGATCAAATCATACATTCCCTTATCTGCATAATAAGAAACCATGAAAATAATACCCATCAACATTCATACAATAACATAATCATTCAGACGATATGCGAAGGGAGGTGGTGCTATCACAATCGTAAACATAACACTTTAGAGGGAGACGGAATTATACATTCATAAGTAAGGCATAAGAGCGAATAGGACAAAAAACCCATAGACTTTATTGCTATGGTAATAAGGACGATTTACAATGTAGATGCACGTTTTTTTATGGAGTTCAGTGTATTGTTTTGAAAACGAAATTATTTTTGCGAACGAGATCTGGTTTCTTTTGTTCTCATGGGAAAGTTTGGAGAGATGATAGTTTCTTTCTTGATTTTTTTTATTTTAGTAGTCTTCTAGTATTTTTTATTTTGTTACGTAAACCAAAATTAACGAAGATACAACGCTTCTAAAAATCACAAAACGTCACTCGGTCCGTACAATTTTACAAGCGTTATGACGTCACAAGCCCCCACTCCCGAATTTGGAAGCGTTTTATCTTTGTCAATATTCATAGATTTAGAAAAACAAAAAATACGTGTCCATTTTTTTTTAATAATCTAACTGACAGACTGAACAGATTTTCAATTTATTTATGCAGTAAAATACCCTATTATAATCAGTACTTAATTTAGCATTAATTTAGTTATATTTCCTTCGATAGACTAACACAACACCTCAACATCATGAAACTAAGGTAAAAAATAAACCGTTAAATATTAGTCTTCACTAAAAATTAATCATCATCATATCAGCCGTAAGAGGTACACTGCTGAACATAGGCCTCCCCATAGATTTCCAATAGGACCGGTCGGAAGCGGCTTGCATCCATCGCGTAAAAATTAGTAAGTGCAAAATTCAGTTAGTACTTGAAATAGCCAGTTAGCCTGAAACCTATTTGTTGGCTAAAAATAAACTCCCATCTGACCACTACTTACTACTACTTTACACTACTTTATGGATGAATTTTTTAAAAAAGGGATATGAAAATGGCGTCAGAAGTCGACGAACAAAAATACGTGGGTATTTTTGACCTACTTTGCGTTTTTTGGCGTTTTTGGGATTTCGTTATAAGTAAAAAATCAGGGGGCAAAAAGCAACCGGGGATGCGGGCCAGTCTACGCAGGGTACTGCAGCCCTAATTAGTAGAGTAACTTCCCATAGAGCAACGATGGGATGATATTCTCGTCAAATATTTGCGGTAAGCGATCATATTTTCTTTTTTTTCATAAATAAAATAAATACATAATTGCATATGTTGATAAAAATATGCTCTGCAGTAGCTTTACCGCGGTAGTCCCCGAGTGCCATACGTTTTTTTTTTTTTTTTATATTATGTCGCACCATAGACACAGGTAAATATAACCTATTTTTGAGTTACAATGTCCGCAGCATTGTAAATCATTGTTTGTTATTACTCGACTAACTCACAAATAGCTGTAAATCTATAATGTTCGTTTGTTCGTGCGCTCGTAAAGCAACGCTTATGTTATTCTGATGTGGTGAGGTGAAAAATTGAACGTAGGTCAGTATAAAGGTCAGTCAAAAAATGTTTTGAATTTCTTGTCTATTCCATTTGTTTTTATGAAAAGAAGGAGAAGCATCATGATACATTCAATAAGAAGGTATTTATAAATAGTAATAGCAGCGTATAAAAATATTTTGATAATTAATTAATTGTACTTATGATTCCATTGCTTCAGCTTATTATGAGAAAGTTTTTATGTTGTTAAAAGCATGGCTTGTGTTTATGATATTGAATTCTACTCAAAGAACACGTGTGCAGATCATTATATGAGTACAATCGTTTCCAGTGCCTATGTTAAAAATAAACATAGATACGTGACCGTGGTCGCGGGACTCACAAATTACCGTGACCCCGGTACGTAAAGGGCTATTGAAGGACACCGTGGATTTTAGTCAGTACGAGTCTGACAATCCGTCCCGCTCTGCCCTGGGTGGGAGGACTCATTTGATGATTTCACCACGATAAAAAAAAGACTGGTTTGCTCTACTAATATTTTTTTCGTTGTTTATCAGATTACGGTGACCCTGGAACGTAGAGGATATTGAAGAAACACCGTGGACTTTATTCAGTGCAAGTCTGACAGTCCCTCTCGTCCCGCTCGGGACTTCTGGGTTTTCAGTTCATCAGGTCTGGAACGAAATGACCAACTGTTTAAAGACCTAAAAATTACAGACGGAGCAGACGTCATCACTATCATTTTTCATCATTTAACCATGTTGTCTTATTTCAAAAAGCAATATCTTTAAATTCTAAAAAAGAAGAAAAATAACAATTCGCTTCCCGGAAAATAACAACAAAGTTTACCTTCGGTTCTGATCAAAGGAAAAAAAAACCGTCACGCCTTATAGAATTAAAGGATCTACCGGAACAGTGTATTGACATCTTCAGACCACAAAGGCTTGGGAAACAGGCTTCGACTTCAAAAAAATGTATCCCTTGGGATATTTGAAAATGTCGGCTTTGCGAAAACCCGAAGAAAGTTAGTAACATTCGAATTACTTTCAATAAGATTTCTTATATTTGTATCTTTTTCGTCGATTCGGGGACATTTTTTTTTCAAATTAGTAGGTTTCTGAGAGTATTTCTTTTTCGAATATAGGGATTTTATTAAACTTCACAGATTGTTTTGCGTTTCTAGGGCTTAGTAAAACTAATATTCGAACTAAAATCATAAAGAGAGGTAAAGTTTGTTTAAGATGTAGAGGGTCGATCATGGACCATGCCCGAGTCGACCGACGGCGCGTTGTGTTCCACGCGCGCCTCAAGGAGTGTCAGCATAGTGACGGGGCCCCCTGTAGAGGGCCAAAGCTTGCCGGGGTCGCGGGACTCACGAATTACCGTGACCCCGGTACGTAAAGGGCTATTGAAGGACACCGTGGATTTTAGTCAGTACGAGTCTGACAGTCCCTCCCGCTCTGCCTTGGGCGGGAGGACTCATTTGATGATTTTACCACGATAAAAAGGGTCAATTTAAACTAGCGCAGTGTTGAAGCGCATTGAAGCGAATGTCTGAAACTTAAATACCCAAATCCACGCTTATTTTTACCGCACATATGTAATATATGTATGTCTACTGCTCATAATTGTTTACTCGTATTTCTAATGCACATAATAATATTTTTTGCTTTTGAGATAATTAATAAGAATTTACGCTTTCGTATTGCTATGTATAAGTGTGAATTTGACGTGTTAAGTTTCCGATTGGTGCATCGACTCTGCGCTAGTATGAATTATCTCTACGAAGCTTTATAATCCCCAAAAGTCATTTTACATAACTATACATATTATAAAAACGACGGGTTGCACTCTGAGAGTGCCGGCAGAAGTGAAAACTTGAATAGTCATAAACACACACGAACATTCGTGCAAGCGCCCTGCGCCGTCTTACGAATTTTCGATCAGGTCACGTGTCCTGACGCGAGTTTAATTTTTTTTTCCCATTCCAAAAAAAGTGCACAACGCCGCTAAAGAAGTTTTCAAAAATAAAATACGTGTGGCGCTCGGGGACTGCCGCGGTAAAGCTATAATATGGCAATTTTTAACATGGCAATTTTAAAAAAAGAAGAAAAAAATATCGGCTACCGCGGATATTAATGAGAATATCATTTATTTAAAATGTTTGTGGTGCACTACTGTAATAAAGAAAAATAAATTATAATGAAGATATAAGTGGGTCTTTTATATACAGGATTTCCAGGTCTCACTTCCAAATTGGGTCAAAATTTTCAACAGGTTATGGGCCCAGCACGCTTCCACTGCGCCACTCTGCTTTGTTGTAGGAAAATTTTGTAAGTAGGTTTCATTGTGAAAACCTCCTTTTGTAGCTGGTCGTTTAGAATGAGTAAGCAAAAGTAATTTGTCTTTATGACGGATGTTTTTATGATTGCCGAAGTCTGCCGAACTGAAACGACGTTAGACGATGCGGGGTGTTAGGTATTTTCGTTTCGGTTTTATTTTCGTTACGGAATTTCTTGATTCGGTCTCCGCGCTCAGAGCCCGCGATAAAAGCAATGCAATAGCTTAAAAGTTTTTCATAATTCTTCACCCATACTATTTACAAAACAGATTATATGAACACTTACAGGCTTCAGTATGTTATTTTCAGCCAAATTAAACACAAACTCACATTCGACCAGCTGTTGACAAAACATGGCTGAAAAGTTGTTCAAACAGAGCACAAAGATGATCGGCATAATTTAATAGAAAATACTTTTTGTACCTTTACGAAGTACTTTCATGTTTACGCCCGAAGTTTTTTATTGTACGCTGTAAATAGAAGTACCTTTAGGTGAAAAAAACAAATGTTTCTGTGAAGAAAAACTTGTAAAGAAGATGGAAATAAAAAGGAAAGATGTAATCTACATGTAAACTATAGAGATAGGTAGGATTTTTGTATATTTCTGTGGTATAAATGCTACTTTTTCCTCAAGACCAGGGCATGCGGACGGTGAGTAATGGGCGACTCGCTGTCCGACCATGGACCATGCCTGGGTCGACGCCGCGTCGTGTTCTGTTTCTGAAACGTTTAGGCTATTGAAGAAATACCGTGGATTTTAGTCAGTACAAGTCTCACAGAAAACTAAAAAAATTAAATAAGTCCTTCCACCCATGACAGGAGGGGAGGGACCCCTCCTGTCATGGGTGGAAGGACTTATTTAATTTTTTTTTTTAAACGAATGGGTTATGGTACCTTTTCAAGTTTCAGCAGCTGCGGTTTTGTGTGCAACATGGTGAGTCTAAGATAATTTTCGACCTCTGTGAGGTCGGAGCCGCGAGTTAAGACCCGTAGAGTCAGTGTTCAGTATTATTATGACCCATATTATAGGGCAGAATAAGGGAAAATTAGTCAACTAATGCTGGCCACTTGCCTATGCAACCCATATTCATCATTATTAGATTTTATTAAGCTATAGCATAGCTTTTATCGCGGGCTTTGAGCGCGGCGACCGTATTAGGAAATTCGAAAACGAAAATAAACCTAACATTGTCACTGTCACATCTGTCATGTCAACGTGAATGAATAAAATTTGATTGAATAAAATAGCCTATTTAGTAGAGTAACTTCCCGAAGAGCAACGATGGGATGATATTCTCGTTAAATATTCGCGGTAGGCGATAATTTCTTCTTTTTTTTCATAAATAAAATCAATAAATAATTATAATTGCACAAGTTGATAAAAAATGATACCGCGACAGTCTCCGAGTGCCATACGTATTTTTTTTTTCTTATTAATTTTACCATCGTTAAAATAACAGTTTAAGCTATATACGTTGATCTTTGTTTCAATATCTCAAAAACTTCAGTTGTATGAAGCAAAATGGCTGGCTTTTATTCAGGATTCAGTCAACATGAGCTAAGTCGCAAGATTTTTTTAATCACTTTCATCTGACTGAAAATGTCCTTCAAACTTTTTAAACCTAAAATATTTTCAACAGTTTCTGAAATACTTCAGTATACTCTTATTACGCAACAAAGTGTATCACACCGTAAAGTATTCAATTATTTATATTTTTACGACTTCTCTGATGGGAGACAATTTTTTATATTCAGTATTTTCTTTGTCATTTGCCAGAGCATAATGTTGTGCGCCATTAGGCACACCCAACAGTTTTAACTCAACAAAAATATTCTTTACTGCTCCGTGTCTAATTATAAACACACTAGCTTTTTCTCGCGGTTTTGCTGGCGGAAATTTTAGGATTTGAAAATGAATTTGGCAACACGTGATTTCTATTACCGTAAGAACGTTTTTCCTCAAGAAAGTACTTTTATTAGCACGATTATGTCTGTTTCTGATCAACAACAACAACGTATGAGTAATTTTCAAGTGTTATAGCGATAAAATATAATTAAAACAATACGTACTAGACACTTCATTTTGCATTTTTAGTTACGATAGTTCATTGTGAGTTGCTATCACTTCTCATCATTTATTAATTATTAGCTGACCCAGCAAACTTCGTTACAAAAAATTACCCACCTTTTAAACCTTCCCTGGACTTCCAAAAATAATTCAAAACCGTCCAGCCGTTCTCGAGTTTCAGTGAGACAAACGAACAGCAATTGATTTTTATATTTACATAGATTACATTGAAAACGAGTTTTCGACAGATGTACTGAAATACCTCAGAAGTATTGAGTCAGATACACGTAGGTTCAAACCCTGATCGAAGCTAAAAATCATTCCACAACAAAATCTTTACTGAAAACATTTTTCAAAGTACCTTTTCCACAGTTAGTCCATTATCCAGTCCACTCGCTTTGTTAAGAAACCAACCGAACATTCCATTCACAGATCAAACACAACTACAAATCACGTACACCTAGCTTCTTTTATCTAAAACCATAAACAAACCCAATGCTACTCCTGATCACACACAACACTCCAAACATTACTCCATACAAGCGCAATGACGTCACAAGCGAAACATCTGTAGTCTTCCTACACGGTTTTCCAATCAAAATACCGTACCGACTCCCGTCTTTAGACTAACTACAACAGTATACTTGATAAAGATACAGTATTCCAACTAGGAATAAAACTGATCAGGGTCGGCTCAAAGAGTCAGTGTGTGTTCATAGTGAACGCGCAGGGTGCCTAGACCTTTGGCGGGCGCGGTGGCGAGTGCGGTGGCGGGCGCGATCGGTGTCCATAATGCCGAGCAAGCATTTGTTTTTGTTGCGGCGACATCACGAGTTGCAAAAAGGTTAACTATTAGTTTCTATAAATCTTGTTTAAATAAATTAATTTTAAAATGTTTTAAAGGTTATTTAGGATTATATACAACTAAATTATCAACCTTTTTACATTAAGAATAATATAAAATGGACTCAGGTACAGTAAAAATAATTCAAATATGTACTACTACGGTAGAGATGGGAAGAAAATTTAATACACCTGACACCTGCTCGTTGTATCGCTTGTTGCCTAGCAACGCACTAGGCTCGCAATCTGACATATACTCGTAGCCACCGCGCTGGGCTGTAACCAAAGTTGGCACTCAGTAACACAGAGTTTTACAGACAAGATCTTTCACCTCAATAACTTAAACTGAAAAGTTCTTGGTCTAAGACCCTAAAAGTCACATTTGTTTGAAAAAATATCCTAGTTGGTTTACTGCTTATGTCTATACTGTGCGAAACACGTCATCTCACACGGTTATGTCATGATACAGTCTCGTGATACTCGCGTGTATGTTGGAAGCGTTCCACGAACGTAGAGAAAAAAAAAGTTTTTAAAATATCATAAATCAAGATCGTTGCCCGTGACGTCAGAATTCCATTCAGGCGCTTCGTTCTTGCAGTTCTACTTTTGAAACTCGAATAAAAGAACGAGGGTATGGTTTCTGTTCGAGTTTTGAAATGGGGCCGTTTTAATTTTTAATTTTGTAAGGAGGGTATAAATGGTTGTTTTATTTTGTTGCATGAAGTTTTTTATAGATATTTCCGCCTGATATGCAGGTTTAGGTTTTTTTTGCCAGCAATCTCTCATGGGGTCGTTGTTCTGATCACATTTCGACACTAATGTTTAAGTTTCAAGTAAAATTTGTGCAAGCCTATTTTATTAAGCTACTCAGAAACACAACCATACCCCCATTATACAACAGTTTGAACCCAATGCTGATTCCTGGTATCTGCTAATTAGGTAGTTCTCGGTGCCTGAAAATAATTATTATCAGTGTTTACGTTTAATTAATTATTGGTCCGGAATGAATGGGTTTGTTTGCAATAATTAATGATGAGCTTTGTAAATTAATATCTGTGGAATTTATAGGTAAGTGTAAATATTATTCAAAGGTTGATGAATAGAAAGAAAAAAATATTTAAATTATTAGAACTTAAATATATTTTTTTGACTCACATAGGACAAAATAAAATTCTATACCTATAACTAAGTAACACAATATATGTAAGTATTGCATAATTATGTAAAAAACGCGGCTAAATCTCCAAATTGGTGCATTAAAAAAAGGTTCCTTTATTTAAGCTATGTCAGGTTATGAATAGAATCGCGGAGCACGAAACTTCCCAAAAGAGTTGGATTAGATTACAACAAAATCTTGCTACACATAAAAAAAAAAACTATTCAAAGAAGCTGTTTTCAAAACGTAACAAAATGTTACCAATTCAGTATATTTTGCAATAATCCTAAAAGTAAAAAAGGAGGAAAAGGAAATCTTATAAAAACTCACACCATTGAGTATTCGATCGAGAATCAATAGTACCTACTCACGAGGGGTACACTGAAACGGTTCATACAAGATTTCGTTATGTACGAATATTGTTTACGATTTTTTTATGTATTGCTTCTGAAAATGTTGTTTAGGTGCAACATATATGCCAATGTACTACAACTTTATAGGTTAGTGTTCATGAATAACTAAAAATATATTGTGGTTATTTTTGTGAGATTTATATTTGAGGAAATGATAAAATAAAAGAAATCTATATACACACATCAAAAGTGTCTAGGGATCAAGCATTTTTATGCGGATTTCTTGAGATTGAGATGTGGCTTTGTAATAAATTTATGATTTTATAAATTTATATGGATCCTTTTTGGTGCATTTCATAATTTGAATCAGGAACTGTGAATCAAATTCGAGTAAAAGATGAAAATCAGCTATCAATATTTTCCCTATAAAAACATACAACGCATTGAAGACATTATTAGTGCTACTGTTTCCCTACTACTGATTAAAACCAACGTTATTATGGAGCGGCGACGTCATTTAAGCAGGGAAGAAATGCTCAGAGCCGTGGGAATGATAGAAGCTGGTTCCCGGCAACGTACTGTGGCTTTAGCTCTGAATACAAGTCAGAGTATTATCAGTCGACTTTGGACACGTTACCGAAGCACTGGTACCGTGGCTGAGCGCCATGGAGGACGGTATCGCTGCACCACACGGAGACAAGACCGATACATTCAAATCTTAACTCGAAGAGCTCCAACAATAACCGCCATGATGTTAGCCGTGAGGCTTCATCACTCTTCAGGGAACTTAATTAGCGACCAAACAGAACCGCTGCAATGCAAACCGCTTGCATGAAGTGAACCTTCATTCCCGAAGACCGCTACGGGTACCACCTATAGCAATGCACAATCGTAGGATTCGATATCAATGGGCTCTTGAACACAGAAATTGGGCAGAAGAACAATGGCGTTTCGTGTGCTTTTCTGATGAGTCTCGTTTAGGTATGAGACCGGATACAAGACGTATACGACACTGGAGAAGCCCTGGACGCCAACAGCGATTAAAATCCTGCCAGGAAGTCCATCCTTATAGTGGTGGAACCATCATGGTATGGGCGGGTATTTGGATCGGCGGAAGAACTGAGTTGATTTGGATCAGAGGCAACCTCAACGCTCAAATTTATGCTGAGACGATTGTATCAGACGTCATCGTTCCTCTACAAGTGCAAATCGGTCCCTTATTTCAGTTAATGCATGATAATGCACGACCGCACACCGCAAGAGTTGTAAGACAGACTCTCGCCGCAGCAAACATCAATGTCCTGCCCTGGCCTGCTCAGTCGCCAGACTTGAATCCGATTGAGCATGCATGGGATATGCTACAGAGAAGAGCTCTGCCGAATATGGAGGGTATCCAGTCGCAAGAAGACCTTTTTTTGTTGTTGCAACGAACATGGGCGGCCATTCCACAGCGTGATTTGGATGAACTCATTTTGAGTATGCCAAACCGATGTTCTTGTGTTGTTAGTGTTCGCGGTAGAAACACGGATTATTAATTGTTTAAGTTACCCAATAAAATTTTAAAGAAAACTGTTATTTCAGTCTTTTTTTCGCACTTTTGTGTTAGTGGTTCAAATGTCAAAAATCCCTTTATTAGGAAAATGGCAAATTTCTTTATTAATGCAAAGGTGACTTAGTTTATCGTTACTGTGACAAACGAAAACACTTTATTTGATGAATCCTTCAAAAATTTTTTAATTAATATCAATCAGGAGAAAAGTTATTGCAAAAATATATGTTGATCCCTAGACACTTTTGATGTGTGTATATAAAAGGAGAACTGACTGACTGACATATCAACGTACAGCCGAAACTACTGGGGCTAGGAATGTGAAATTCTGCACACGGCTTCCTATTATAATGTAGGGGAGCACTAAGAAGGGGTTTTTGGAAATTTAACCTTTAGGGGGGTGAAAAGGGGGCATTAGGAAAGTACGTAACCCACGCGGACGAAGTCGCGGGCAAAGTGCTAGTACATTATATAGGTTTAAAAGTATCTTTAAGTTTTCCATCAAGGTGGTTCCGTCAATATAAACCTCGTTAAAAATCGGTCAGTGATTTCCTCTTGAGCGACAATCAGTAGTATGCATCAGAGAATGGTATCAAAAGTTTTTTTGGACTTCAGCTGCGGTTCCGTGGGTATAAGTAGCGATAGCCTTTCAAACACAGAAAAAAAATGCATTCAGTCAATTCCTCCCAACTGAAAACTTACATATTGAGAAAAGAATCAGTTGACTATGCAATTATTTTTTTTACGTGGTAAAATCATTAAATGAGTCGACCCACCCAGGGCAGAGCGGGAGGGACTGTCAGACTCGTACCGACTAAAATCCACGGTGTCCTTCAATTGCCCTTTACGTTCCGGGGTCACGGTAATTCGTACAGTCCCGCGACCAGTTGACTATACCATAGTAATACGTCAGCTGTTCACTCGCTCTTGTATTTTTTTCTTTAATTTTCAGTAATTTCCTCTCAACTGAAAACATACGTGATGATGAGAGGTCGGAACTAGGTAGAGTTATTTTAGTACTTGCATCGAAATGTTGATATTAATATGGATCTTCCCGGGATTTCTAATAGACAATCTCGTGTGGAAAACAGTATTACAAATAAATAATAATAAAAAAAAACATCAGAGATAGATTAGATAAATAAGTTTTGTAAAATTAAATAACTTTTTTATTTTAGTTTTTTATCCGGGTGTAAAATGACGCAAGAAACTCAAATACCCGTAAATCATAACCGAGTATCTGCCATTTTAAATATCAAATCGCTCACGGGACAGAATAAAAAATCCCACTGTCGACCATTCGTCGAATGTAGGTCGGGACGAGCAAGTAAATCCCTCCTTTTAAACTCTGTTAATCCCTCTGGCTTTTCAATTGTGAAACCTTTTCAGGAGGAGTATTACCCTCACAATACTGAGCGGCGCCAAGTCTTGAACGTACGCATTGTCTGACAGATCGCGGGTTTGTAACCTTTTTGCTTCGAACCTTTTGCTGAGTTTTTCATTACAGCAGTGTTGTGACAGATTGGGTTTAACGAATCGGAATTTGTGGAGATGGATTTTTATCTGTTATTTTTTTCTTGCTTTAATTTTTTTCTGGAGTTTCGTTGTGGAAATAGAATGGGGAAGCAAAATATGTTTTTGAAGAGAAAACTTCTTTAGGGGCGTTGTGCACTTTTTTTGGAATGGGTAAAAAATTATAAACTCGCGTCAGGACACGTGACCTGATCGAAAATTCGTAAGACGGCGCAGGGCGCTTGCGCGAATGTTTGTGTGTGTTTATTACTATTCAAGTTTTCACATCTGCCGGCACTCCCAGAGTGCAACCCGTCGTTTTTTTTTAATGTTCATCTAAATCCTTTCAGTAGTTTTTATGTGAAAGAGTAACAAACATACATCAACCTCACAAAATTACGCATTTATAATATAGCAAGGATAGGACTATCCTTGCTATATTATAAATGCGTCCTATCCTATATCCATATCCTATCCTTATATATCCTATCCTATCCTTGCTATATTATTGGCATAGAAAGGAGGACTCCTTTCTATGCCAATCTAAAAACTTTTTACTAAAGAAGAAGAAGAAATTGCACCTTACTTTTAAGAGTAGATTGGATGGCTGTGACCTACATAACTTGCACCGCATCCTCATACATGTTCCTTTTGAAGTCGGTCTAATTTAACATAGTTCTTCAGTCTAGGATCTTTCTTTGAGGTATAAGATACGGAACACTAATCACGCGAAGACTGACTTGCACTTAAAAGGTTTTACCTTGGAAGTTTAGAAGTAAAATGGGAGTGTATTAATTTTAGTTTTTAAGGCTGTGATCGTTATTATGAGTTTCATACCTACTACAAGTAAAATAATACGGTGTTTTTTTCTTGGGAACGTCATACCGGGATCAAAAGTATATGCGGGGATATGGTGCATGCGGGATAACAAGTGCCACGTGTCAACAGCGGTTGACCAAAAACTCTTTAATAAATTACAACTTAAGTGTTTTTGGCGAAACAAAAATGAAAATACGTGTTCCAAAAAATATCCTGAATCGTATTGCTTTGTAATTTCTTCCAGGCAGCAAGCTATATGTAAAACATTAAAAACATAAAATGCTGTCGTATTTACAACGCCAATGGATTAGCAACACCATAATATTTTGCCGAAAAAGGCAGTCAGAACCGGGAATGCCTATGCACCTAACAAAATATTGAATACGTGAGTAGGAATACCAGCCTGCAATTAGTAGCAGTCATTCACAGGTTCCATTAGCAAGCTTAATAACAAAGAGTGAAAGAAACTTGGGTTTTTAAATAAGCAAAGTCCCAGAGATGGCAATAGGCTAGCTCTTTATACGTGGTAGGGGAACAGTGTATAAGACGGGGATGCGAGTTATAATAGGGACATACACTCTTTAGGCATAATTAACACAACACTAACGTAGCGGAAGCGCCATCAGGACGTCATTTGCAAGCGGCCATTACAAATGGCGTCCTGTTGGCGCTTGCACTACGTTAGTATCGTATCAAGTTTGCCTTAAGTGTGTGATTTCCCATAATACCTCGCGTCCCTGCCTTATATACTGTTCCCATGCTTATGTTTTTTCAAGTTTAGTTTTAAGTCTGAGAGTCCTTCCAGTACCTCTATGAAATAAAAACTTCCAGTGATATATTTTTGAAAGCAGCTGAATCTATGCAAAAACAACAGGAAAATATATCGCAGGTATAATAATTTCACAATATATACTGTACCGACGTAAATACACTCCAAAATAAAATAGTTTCTGAAGGCTATTTACATTCTCTTCCCTTGAGGCTTGTGACAGATTTATTCCAAATAGGTAAAGGTAACAACCAACAAATATGAAAACAACCCTAAACCCTCCGTTATTTAAACCTTTTAAGATATTAATCCCAGATTTCCTTTAACAGGACCCTTTTCAAAGAATGTAGGTACTGTCACAGACTAAAAACGGGGTAGGGACAGTTTTCATGATAGTGACCGTATTTTAAAAGCTTAAATATTCGAACTTTAATATTGTTACGTCGATCGAATTGCGAGACCAAGCTATAAGGTTCTCGACAATTCTACTGAAGATTGTTTGGAACATTGATTGACCGGAAGCTTCTAGAAATTATGGGACTGAGTAGAAGTCCATGGATGTTATCCAGAACTTTTGATCATCTTCTCTTAACATCCAGTAGGTCCGGCCGGGATGTAAATAGGGCGCCGATAGGGCCGGCAGTCAGTCTGGTTTTGAATACGATCGAGGCGACTCGAAAGTACTCGAAGTGAGAATATCGGAGTGATTTTTAAGCGTGTGCAAGTGTGTTTTAGTGGTGAATACTAGTGAATAGTGTTTAGTGATTGTTGTTATTATTGATTCGTGTGTCAATAAAAATATTTCGTTTTGAATTGCTATTGATTAATTATCTCATACCTAGCTCGTAACAGTATTATAAAGCTGTTCACTTCATCTGATTATAATACTGAGAGAACCGTACTGACATCGTTGTCTGAATAGCTTAGTTGGCTAAAGCCTCATTTAGACGATGCAAGAACTCACACGCGAGTTGCGTTACATTGCGGACTTTACAGGTAGGTACAACGAATTCATTTGATCAGAAAAACAAACCGCAATGTAGTGAAACTCGCATGCGAGTTTTTGCTGCGTCTAAATGAGGCTTAAGCGTTGGCCTTCTACGTTGATGACCGCGGCTTTGAATCCAGCAAGGAATAAAGATTTAATTTTTGCTTACTTCGTTTTTAAGCTTCCTTGATTTTTTTTTCTATTTTCCTTAGACCAGCCCCAAGAAGTCGATTTTTTTATTTCAAGTTAAAATAAATGTTAAGATAATCATCAAAAGAGGCATCCCTCTCAAGGCGGGACGGAAGGGACCGTCAAACTCGTGCTGAATACCGAATTTTATTGGGTGTTCCTTCAATAGTCTTTTACTTTCCAGAAGCTCGGTTAAGTGATGAGACAGGCCCGGTCAGATTGCTGACCGCGTGCCGTCCACTCGGGCATAGTCCATGATCGGACGGTGAGTCACCTACTCACCACAGGTTTACGTAGTCTAAGATGAAAAAACGGTATCGTGAAAAAGAAAGTGCCTACGTTGCTGTCAATTCTACTCTTTAATACTTATTCTATGACACAAACCTACTTTTCATTCCCTCCACTATTCCACTTTGAAGATCATATGTACCAAACAGGGTTTTTGAATAGAAAAGGATGTATTGGCTCTTTGATGATACGTCTGCTAACACTGTTTGTTAGTTGTTTGACGTATGGAGCGTTTGTTTGTTTGGCTTTTATACGGTTTTGAAAAGAAAGATAGAATGTGGAATGAAAGGAATGAAAAAATCTTGTTTGTATATTGGTTTGAAGAAATTGAGATGTTTTTTGTATTCCTTTTTATTATGTGTAAGTACTTATTTCTTTAGCAGGACTTTTTATTTATAGTTTGTGAGTATATCACATTATTATTTAACATATTCATTTCATGTTGAATTTTTTTATTGAACTCAGTAGACGAATACTTCATTTTTCTATTTTATACCAACCAAGTGCACGGATATCCAGAGCTATCCGTGCATGTCCTAAAAATTTCTTCATGCCCTTGCAGTATTTTTTTTTAAGTTTTATTTACACACAGGTGTAAAAATTACCACTTCAAGCACCAAAATAAATGCCAACAAATAAAACAATGCCTTTCTTAAAATTAAAACCAAAAAGAATCTGCAAGTAAGCGTGCTAATAAAAATGCTACATACACGATTCTCTCACTAACCGACTCAATGATTCAAAAAAAGAAAATTAAAATTCGAAATTCGAAAAGCAAACATTGAAACACGTTCCACTGAGACAGAACAAACAGAAAAAGTCCCTTCACATTCACAATATCAGTGTAAATAAAACGAAAAGCTTTGAGGATTTATTTAATTTTTAAAACGTTTGAAAATAAAAAGAAAATTTAAAAATCTGGTGAGCCTCGTTGATGTTTGTGTTCTACGAGTATTTGGGGATTGTTACGATATTATTGTTTTTTATTTGCTTAAGGATTATGAAAATTTCTGTCCTTTTACAAATTATTGTTTTGAAGGACAGGGTTACTGACTGGCACACTTCGTTCTTCTGGTGGTTCCCACTGTTTATTTTGCTTTCAGGAGTTGCAAATATGGTTAGAAAATAGTATGACTGGATTTACCTATAACTCAATAAGGAACATAAAACAAGTTTACAAGGAAATATACAGGGTACCTTACTTATACGTAGTACGGAACTTTTTATGTGTTATGAATACTTTCCATAATCTATTTCCTTAGTTCCCTTTGCATTCCAGGGCCACCGAGGCCTTTTCAGACAGTCTTGCGACCGTGGCACGCATCAAGAGATCTCAGGTGCATTCGGGATAGCAAGTGTCACGTGTCACAAGCACGCGGTCATAAAAATCTGTTTCAACATTAACATCTTTGTTTACAGGCCTGTTGGTCTAGTGGTTAGTGACCCTGACTGCTATGCCGGAGGTCGTGGTTTCGATTCCCACCCAGGACAAATGTTTGTGTTATGAGCACGATCATTTGTTCTGTGTCTGGGTGTAATTTATCTATAATATGTATGTATTTAGAAAAATATAAGTATGTTTATCAGTTGTCTAGTACCCATAACACAAGCTCTGCTTAGCTTGGGACTAGATGGCGTTGTGTGATAGTTGTGGAATATTTATTTATTATTTATTTATCTTTAACAAATGATAACTTTAGTACTATTTTGCAAAGCAAAAAATTAAATGATAATTCGTTTTCCATTATGTATGAAGTCTCCGCACTACTTTTCTTTTTTTTTTATATGCGGTAAAATCATCAAATGAGTCGTCCCACCTAGGGCAGGGCGGGAGGGAATGTCAGACTTGACTAACTAAAATCCACGGTGTCCTTCAATAGCCCTTTACGTACCATGGTCACAGTAATTCGTGAGTCCCGCGACTCCGCACTACTTAGGTAAATATAAATAACGGTTTTTCCATATAAATAGAAAGAAAGTATGTAGATAACTTTTATCCACATACTTTCTTTCCGAAGCACATAGACCGTATTTATATTCCATAGAGACAGGAGAGCCGGTCGTGAGGTTCACCACACATGAACGTTATGTACTAGATGCGTTATTTGCCTGTTGCACTTAATTCAAGTATCATTTCACACCTTTTGGCTCGCTGTGTTTCAGTTCTTTGGAAAGTAATTTTGAAACTTTAATATTTATTTGATGGTCATCAAGAGGTTATCCACAGGAAATTCCACGGAAATAACCTCTTGTCTCCCTGATGTCATATAGCGGCTTCGCCCGCGTGTTAAAATAAACATATCCCACAGAGATGTAAAAAAGGGTTAAAAGTTATCCTCAGCCTGCTGGGGTCGCGGGACTCACGAATTACCGTGACCCCGGTACGTAAAAGGCTATTGAAGGACACCGTGGATTTTAGTCAATACGAGTCTGACAGTCCCTCCCGCTCTGCCCTGGGTGGGAGGACTCATTTGATGATTATACCACGATAAAAAAAAAATGTTTTAAAATCAGACTGTGTGCCAAATTTGCGATACAATTTCGGTTGCACCGTTGCACCAGCAAAACATCGAAATTATAAAGATTTATGTTCACACAAATCACACACGAGGATATTTTATATATCTCTTTAGATGCTGCATATTATCAGTCTCTTAAGAATTTCAGTTTTCAGTCACTCAGCACATAATACCAAGCTTTATATACTGTAGAATTGACTAACACCCAGTTCACACCCTCGTACAATGCGATTTGCGACACGACTTGCGTCAAGCGACACGCGTGTACGGCACCTGTTCACTTTTCATTGAATGCCAGAGAGTTTCATTTCTGCAATCATTGTAGCTAAACAAGTGTCGCATAGCGCATGGCCATAGGATTACGTTTTTAGTCGAGCGACCTGCATCGCCGTCAAACTTCATAGGATATTAAAATAGCCCATATGACAGAACTGGCACTGTGATCTGTTATTCAGCACTTTGTTACAGGTTTCATAAAGTTTCAGTCTACCTACGTCAAAATGGCTGTCTGTCTACTGAATGTCGGACGAGGTTAGAGGGGAAAGTTATTTAAGAATGCTATTGGTCATTCTTTTAGCTCTTAAATTTTGTAATAGTTTAGGTATTTTGTGGTATCTTTATTATTTTGGCGTTTTGTCTTAAGTTTTTGTACTCATCGTTATGGACAACTTTTACTTTGGGATCGACCCAGTAATCGCATCTAAAAATCGTAAAAGTCATGGAATTGTAGTGAACAATCCCCGGGGTACGAATGCCAACCAAAGGAACAGCGGCCGTATTAAGACGTCTTAAACCAGGCTTGTTCCAGTGAGTGAAAGAGACAGACCTATACAAGTCGTCAAGGGCCACCTCGTTCACACACTGGAACAAGCCTGGTTTTAATATGTAATGTCATAATACAGCCCCACAATGGTTTTATCAGTAATGTCCGACAGTCTCTTCCACTCTACGCAGGATGAGAGGACTCATTTGATGATTTGACACCCTCAAAAACTGAGAACGGGTGTTTTTAAAAAATAATATTACTTTTGTTACAAGATTGGAAGATGAAAGGAATGATATGTAAGAAAAAGTCGTATCTGATGCTGTGACGTCTGACAGCGGAGAAGGGAAGGAGAAAATGTGTTGCGCCGACCACAAGTAAATGGGATAAGAACAGAACACTAAAGTAGGTGTGTGGTACACCAAAATAAAAAACATATCCAGAAATGTTCTGGAACCTTCTTTCTATGACATTTTCTTTCTTGATTTGGTTGCTGGTTTGTTAATAAAACTACATTTTATTATTTTTTGATTAAGCGTCGCTTATTGATTTTAGAACACCCATAAAAATTAACAGCCCGGTCATTTTCTTAACTATCCATGAAATCCTAAAACCCCACTTTAATCTTACCACAAAATTACCTCGTCACACAATTTCCATGTGTTTTTCAACCATCAAACCATCTGTGCGGCGTCAATACGATTATTTTCACTGAACGAAATCAAGCGAAAATAACCTTAGGCAGAGGAGTTTGAATTCTAGCTTGATAGATTTAAAGCTTATTTTCCTTTTGCATAGAAATGTCGCATGATACATTGTTACTTAACCGTCGAATTCAAACGTCGAACGTCAGACTCAAAATAAATCATTGGGCAGCAAATAGTTCAGAAACGACCAATAAAACTCCTTTGAGGTCAAACGTCTTAATGATTGGCGGTATAAATAAATATCATTCTCTATTTGAGTTTAAAAATGGAAACCTACATGAGCGTTTTGAAATTAGTCTGTTTGATGTTGTAAGTTTAGTTTTATTATTGCCACCACACGAATTTATAATCATTCAAGAATATCTTCAAGTCACCTAAAATTGTCTATAATGAGATATTATATAACATGTGTAAGAGTTTATTAAAAATTAATTATAGTTCATATACCAACTAATTCTTTTCAATATCAAGAGTTAGACGTATCAATTATTGTACCTATTTTAATTAAATGATAATAATTCCAAACCAAACCATTTCTATTTCGTAACACCAAAAACTAACAACTACAAAAGTCACATTCACACGCAATCCAATCAAATGCTACCAGGAAAAATGCCGAAAAGCCAAAAATCCCACACTGAATGACGCTGCAGTCACGCCGTCAACAAATGGAAGTCGGCGGTAACCATCAAAAGATACAATATACTGCGATATTGGAAACGTGAGGAACCATCTGTTGGTCCGCTACGTTCACGTTTACTGGCGAGAATTTTGCGAGTTTCGTTCGGAAATTGTACGGGGTTTTGGAAAAAAATCCAGGTGAAATGTTGCAACTGGCGTTTGTAATTTTAATAGCATCATTTTTTCAGCAGGCTCATCATCTAGGTTAGGCTATGGATGGGTCTATCATAGACATAGCGAATTTCCTGAGTTTCGAAAAGCAGTCTCGGCTGCCATTTGCAGATCTTTGACAGTCGATACTGTAAAAAGCTCGAAAGTCTGGCTTGGTCTTACCAAGGAGTATCGTATTACGTAGGTCGCGGGACTGTACCGTGTACTGTACCATACTGTTACCGTGACCCCGGAACGTAAAGGGCTATTGAAGGACACCGTGGATTTTAGTCAGTACGAGTCTGACAGTCCCTCTTGGATAAATGGGGTCTTGGAGACTATTACTAGCTTCTTCTTTTTGCATAAACCTTAGAGTAGAGAAGTTGACGCTGAACTCGCTAGCAAAAGCTAGTATCTAAATAATCTATTATTAGCCTCATAGCGACATTTTTCTACTTCAACCTAGACATCAGACTTCCCTTTGGCGCCGGTCTACATCCCGTCTCGACCAGTCAATATAATAATATATCTCACAATAAATCATTTTCGTATAAAACAACGGTATGATGAAAAATTATTATAAGTTATTTAGAAATATGGGGCATTATGGAAGACTGATAATGCTCATAAAACAAGTTTAAATTTATGATATGGTTTAAAAACATAGGAAGATTTGATTGATTTCATGAATAAAGGCTCTTACATACTATGCCGGCGGCAAAACCGGCGGGTTTTGCCGCGCGGTTACCCTATCCCCTTGTCAACGCTATGATGGAAAGCAAGCTGCCACGGCATGGAGAGAGTACCCCCGGCAGTCGAGATCAGATCCTTATGAGCTAATTTTATCCAATAAACTGCGATCTTAAGAGTTGTCAATGTAATTTTTTCCACTATTTAGACATTGACAGTACTTAAGCATTCTTTGATGTGCTGGATGCGTTCAGTTACATAACTGAAATGCTATCATACATACAAATATTTGTACGGGGCCCCCCTTTAGAGGGCCAAAGCCTGCCGGGGTCGCGGGACTCGAATTACCGTGACTCCGCAATGAAAAGGGCTATTGAAGGACATCGTGGATTTAAGTCAGTACGAGTCTGACAGTCCCTCCCGCCCTGCCCTGGGTGGGAGGACTCATTTGATTATTTCACCATGATAAAAAAAGCATTGTTACACGGAAATTATGAAAGTGTGGTTATTTTCATTAAAAATGAAATTTGGTATTTAAACTCACATAAAATAATAGAAACTGTCACTGACTGCAGTAAGTCGTCTACAGACGAAATTAGTTCAATGAAGCTTACCTGAAAAAATAAAGAAAACAAAATTATTACATAAAACATTTAAAACACCAACCAATCTCACAGACATGTCCAGAAATACACCAAGTGGAATCATTTTTCAACCCTAAATACGCGATTCAAAGCAAAAATGTCGCTACACCAAAAATCTCGCTGCGCTCGAGAAAAAGGCGAAAACACACTGGTACCAGCCGTGTGTCCAGTAATACAATATGCCTTGATTTATGATATGGAAAACGATTCCTCTTCGTTACGTTTCGTCCGGAGAAATTCTCCGTTGTATTAGAATGATTTGGAGGATTTTTTCTGCTGTTACTACGATACATGAGTCGGCTTTTCCGATGTAACTGGTTCATTTATGTAGTAGTGAAAAACTTTATTGGATACGAGTTTTTTTTTTTACCAATAGTTCAAGTGCTTGTGATACAAATGCTTGTGTATTAAACAGTTATTTCATTTATTTTGTCATTTGCGTATTGATTACAAACACAGTAATTTTGGTCAAAATTAAAGCTACGTGAACTCTCCTGCGTGACGCATTCATACGCTTAAGTGCACACAAGTTACAAGGTGGAATTTCAGCCAGAATTTTCAATTGTCACCGAGATATTTTTGTTGTTTTTATTTAGTTATCCTATACGGTCCCAGTGCTGAGCAAACGCATCCCCCAATTAATTCCAGGAACTTAACTATTGCTCTTCGAACCAGCTTTCGCAGAATGAGTCCTCACAGAAACTTCTTCAGTTTTCCTCATCATACTCTAGCTAGCTTTAAACAATTAAATCACGAGCGAAAACCATGAAATTTATTTGTCTCCAATCCCGGCAGACAGAAGACTAATAATAAATAATACAACAAAACTACACAATCCCATAACAATTATCTAGATTTCATTCCAAATTCAAACGAACCAATCCGAGCTCTCCAGAGTTTCAACGAACCAAACAAATGGCCAATAACATAACAAATAACAAACGTAGTGAGCACACAAATCCCGCTGATTGGTAGCATGTTTGCCCACGTCCACAAACATGTGTAGTTGTGTGCGGGACCCAGTGCTGGGCAAATAGTTTACGGAGCTTTGTCTTTGGTACTTTGTCGGAAGTGGACATGTTTTTAATTCTGACAGAGTTTGGCTATAGAGTCTGCGCCACGGCTGGAATCCTTTTGACGCCGCGTTAGTGTCTATGTCATTACATCAGTGGTGAGGCGGAATCTAGGCAGTATTACAAGTTTTGTGTTGCATTTTTGGGCCCACTTAAACCATTATTACCACAGGATCACGTTGGATGCAAGCCGCTGCCAACCAGTCCTATTGTAAATCTACAGAGGAGGCCTATGACCAGCTGCTTTAATATAATATTTGTTGGCATAGCGGCAACAGAAATCACACGTAACTATCACGTTTCATGAGGTACAGCCTGGGTCACCAGACAGCGGACTCAGACACCGGACGCTATTGTCCGTCTTAAAAAAATATTAGTAGAGTCCCGTATAACCCTTTAGGCACAGCATCATCTGCCTAGCCTTTTCCCAACTATATTGGGGTCGGTTTCCAGTCAAACCAGATGAAGCTGGATATCAGTATTTTACACGAAGCAACGAAGGAAACTCGCTATTACAGATGGTCACCCATCCACAGACTAACCTCGGCAAGCGCGGCTTAACCCGGAAGATCGGCCTGTGCGGCTGTATTTATTTAGCCACGAGCTCACCCTTTAGGCACAGAACCCTAACAAAAAGGAACTGATGTATTTTAACATAAAGGCACTGAATATTATTTAGCTTTCACTCAATTTTTCTTTATAAGTATATTTATTTATAGAGGATCATCAGATTTTCGAATGGCTGTCGAAAAGCGACGAATCCACTTACTTTATCTAAATATTGATCATACTTAATGAATTCTCTTCGATCTGTATTAATTACTCGTCATGTAAATGTCTAATTAACAATTTAACTATCATAGTAACCCATTTCGCAGTAGGGTTTACTGTATAAATAAATTGAAAATCTGTTTAGTCCGTCAGTTAGAGCATTGAAAAATAATAAACACGTATTTTTGTGTTTTTAAATAAATGAATATTGACAAAAATAAAACGCTTCCAAACTCGGGAGTGGGGGCTGTGACGTCATAACGCCTGTAATATTATACCCACCGTGTGACGTTTGTATCCTAATCAATTTTGGTTTACGTAACAAAAGAAAAAATACGAGATAATAAGATAATTTTTTTTTGAGAATCGATATTTCGGATAAATTATTTTTTTTTTGAGTAAAATAGCCAATTGGTTTAATTTCAATGTTGTTCTAATAACATCAACACAGGATCATATAAAGGTTCAAGTTTAACAAGGTATACGCTTTCAAGACTGTGAATGGGTATCCATAATTAAATATACCTACGAGGAAAAGAATAATAAAACAAAAACTTAAATATTATCCCATATGACCGCTTGGCCAGCTGAGCGTGTTGCAAAAGTGACTGCGGAGTATCAAAGGTAAAAAAATGGCGCATGTCACGAAACTCGACGAGCAGGAAACTCGCGAAAAATAAAGTGACACAAGCGCCTGTCACTTGTCACATGTCAAATCTGCAAATAGCTTTTTTTCCTGTCTTTATAAATAATTTTAATATTCTTTACGGCACGACTAGCACAGTTGTTGATCGATTGAAGGCTGCTCTGCGTGTCACGGGATCGATTCCGCACGGAAGAAACATTTGTATGGCCCACAGGTAGCACAATGACGGGGCCCCCCTTTAGAGGGCCAAAGCCTGCCGGGGTCGCGGGACTAACGAATTACTGTGACTACCATGAATACCGGTAGATCTTTGACAATCGTTACTGTTAGTCAGAAGCTCATAAGTCTGACAACCAGTCTTACCATGGGGTATCCTATTACCCAGTTACTGGGTTGTGGAGGCCCGACAGGTAGTCGCTCCATGTAAAATACTGATATCCAGCTGCATCTAGTTTGACTGGAAACCGACCCCAATATAGTTGGGAAAAGGCTAGGCAGATGATGAATTATATTTGTCCCTAAACCTACCATTTACGGTAGCAAAATATTGTTCCTTACTAACAAAACTTCCTTCCCACAAAAACATTAGCTGATAATGAAAGTCTATCAAACACGGTAGATACCCGGTACAAATGGACTGAGTCTATTTATTGAGTACACAAAGCTACCCAATATCCGCTCAATTTCAGGCCTGAAACGTTATAAATCTGTTATTTACTGAAAACGATTTATTTTATTTGATATCGAAGATTACTTGGCATTGTAGACTGTGATGGTAAATGTAATTTGTTGTTAGATATTTTTAGCAATAATAGAATTTGTTCAAGTGGATTGATCTTATTGTTATTGTATATTTATTAGATTGACAAAGGTTCTGTAATAGTTTATGATCTAGTATTTTATTCCGCTAACCTACTAATGAAAGTAACAAGTCATGGAGTAAGGGAACAGTGTATAAGACGGGGACGCGAGGTATTATAGGGACATATACTCTTTAGGCACACTTAACACAACACTAACGTAGCGCAAGCACCATCGGGGCGTCATTTGCAAGCGGCCATTAACAAATGGCGTCCTGTTGGCGCTGGCGCTACGTTAGTGTTGTGTTAATTGTGCTTAAGAGTGTATGTCCCCATAATACCTCGCGTCCCCGTCTTATACACTGTTCCCCTATCTTGTCCGTTCTTCTCCATAGAGATCAACGCTTTGAAATCACTTATAGTACTTTCCCTATATACTTGAAATACATGATTTGATTTTGCTACAGAATCATCTTTTAAAGTGATGATACAGATAAAAATAATAATAACGATCTATGGAGGATAAAGTTCAACGCTACATAACACTTTCGAATTATGTTACAAATAAATTATTACAAGCAGAGTACAACTCGAATCAACTGTCAAAACCTAATAATTTAACGCAAGCGAAACCACGGCAAAAATTTGTAGGTAATAAAAAATTGACAATAAAAGTTTGTAAAGCCATTGCCATTCATATGGAATATAAAAAATAAAATTTATTAAATGTCTCTTTTCAAAACTTTAAATGTAGAACATGAAAGAAAATTCTACCCTCAAATAAAAACATGGCCGAAACGTTTTCACGGTAGTATAAATAAAATACCATCCAAAACTATATCTAAGGCACTCACAGTTCAAAATAGGGTAGAATGGGATAGTATGGCAACACAGAGCGGCCTCGCTGCTGAAAAATATGCATTTTTGTCCAATTTTAAACTGTATGTCGACTACCCGTATTTGAGGACTTACGTTTGCACTGTAAAAGTGTAGCATTCGTTACTAAAATATTAGCGTTCAGAAATGAAGTGTGTTTCGTACTATGTGGGTGTAAAGTTCAAGTTCAACCGAAATAACATTTAACCAGAGCAAGATTACGCCTACGTTATTTTTGTTTTATTGTGCATAATACAGTTAATTGTCTATGTAACTAGACTTTGTTGCCAGCGGCATAGCCCACGTGTAACTGGCAAGTGGCTTTTTTTATCGTGGTAAAATCATCAAATGAGTCTTCCCACCCAGGGCAGGGCGGGAGGGACTGTCAGACTTGACTGACTAAAATCCACGGTGTCCTTCAATAGCCCTTTACGTACCGGGGTCACGGTAATTCGTTAGTCCCGCGACCTCGGCAGGCTTTGGCCCTCTACAGGCCCCGTCACTAACTGGCAAGTGGCTACGGGAACATTAAACCGAGTTAAAATCCCATCTGTTAATCTAGGTTATAGACTGGGTACTAAATTTTATCAAAATCCGATACATAATTTTTGTGTGAAAGAGTAGGTAATTAACATCTAGTTATAAATCCCTCACAAACATTCGCATTTATAAATAAGAATAAGAATTTTTTACTGGTCATAAGCTGTGCACCAGTTCCAGACATTACTTCCTGAGAACAAATTCCCGAACTTTTTATAAACATCATTATCATACAAGTCGTAGGACGTCCACTGCTGAACATAGGCCTCCCCATTGATTTCCAATAGGACCGGTCGCAAGTGGTTTATAAATATTAGTAAGAAAGATAAGATTAAAGAGTTCAATTGGTTAAAATTAAACTGTGTTATCAAAATCATCCAAGAAGTAAAATAAAATACATGTAACAATTTTTCACGTTTCAGTAATATTTCTCAATGGTAACTACGAAGGTATCTCTTTAACACAATTTCCAGCGTCCGATTTTCAACCTCAGAGCGGGAACTCGTTAAAAATTCAGATCACGTCTCTGAAATGCAGGAACTATTCATCAGAAAGCTGTGACCTGTTATCTGTCGCAAATCTATGCAAAGGGAAGGACGGAGGGGACGCCTGTCATAATAATCTGGCTTAATCTTTGGTCCAAGTAAAATAAACATTCTTGTCTTGGTTATTTCTCTTTAATTTCGATCCTTCATTGGTAAACTTAAGTTAGGACCTTACAAGAACACCATTACCGTGGATCGCAAAGGGCAACTGAAGGCTCTGGGTGTATTATGGGACAGTAAATATCTGGTGGTCTCTTACACTCCAGCCAGGGCAGATGAATTAATTTGATGACTACTAACACTAAAAAAAACAGTAGTGACCAACAACAAAGCGCAAAGGCCATGAAGGTAGAATAAGGCCCACTTGCACCACACATCACTAAACGGATTTAGCGCTAAACTGCCTGAGAATATCCCTGTCAAATTGTTTGAAGTTGACAGAGACAGAACGATGTTTTAAATCAGTTTAGCGCTAAACCTGTTTAGTGGTTTGCGGTGCAAGTGGGCCTAAGTCTCGGAGAATGAATTTAACTATCTTGGATCCTAAAAAGAAAAGTGGAGGAACAGGAAAAACTCTTTATCAAGCAGGAGACAGAATCAAAACAAATCCAATAGGCACAGAGGGAATTTTACAACTAGGAGAATCCCAGTTACCTAAAAAAAACACTCACCTGAAAAGCCAGTTATCAGAAAAAAGATGCTAAATAAAACTACCCGTAGATAACTAATATTATTTGCAGCGTAATTCTTCGAAAAATGAGGGTAGTCAGCAAAAGGTTCGAGGAATTATGGGATCAATTTAAAATACCAAGAGTGCAGCGCTTTTGGCTGCTGTAAGCGCCGTCACTAGAATTTTACATGAGGAAATATTTTTCACGTGATTATTTAAATTCAATCTCTTAGCACTATTTTATAAGGTTAAATTTTAAATGTGCTAGGCTAGTCCAATGTTTTAAAGTGAATGGGGTTGCCGCATCCTTGTAAATAACCCCCTTCTGAAAATAAACATTTTATTTTTATTATTTATGATGTAGCAGCACAGGACGCGTCGCATGCGCCTATTATATGACTTTATAACGTCATTAGCACTATTCGGATGTTGACAGCATTTTTCGATTTTATCCGTCTTACCAGAAGAAAGATAAACATCTTTTGAACACTTGTCTAAAAAAACTGTAACTGCAAAACGACCCTTATATCAACGTTATATTTTGTTTTGACGTTGACAGTTTTTTCAGTTATTTTTTTTTTGGAATGTTTTTGGCATTTCTTCGAGGCCTTTATGCCAAATCGTGCAGTTTTTTTTAGACAAGTTGCATTCAACAGAAGTTTAAGTACCTTTTTGTCGTAAGGCAGTATATTTTTTCATGGAACGAATTCTAAAATACGTCGCGTACGGTGAATAAAGTGCGGTTAGCTTTTAAAGAGTATTTTTATTAAAAAATCGGAAGCCGCTTCCATATTCCTGGATTTTTAACGGACGATCAATTCAGCTGTTTGATTTGGTTATATTTCAGGTTTTTATTACTTTTTAAATACTAGATACAACGATAAAAGTGACAAAATGAAGTAAATGAGACTTTTCATAGTTCTATAACAATATGCTTGAGCACGACTATCCGAACTTCATATTCCTTTCAGTACCAAATAAATTTCGCCACTGCAAAATTTATACGGAACAAAATGAATATTACGACCGAAACTCTGTAAATAATGTCTTCATTCCACGACTAAGTTTCCACTTGCAGTAAATATGAGCTGCTCTACTAAATAACTATTGAAAAGCGAATCGGTGGGAGTTTTTAAAAATACAGTGCACTACAGCCAGAAGGTTGAGATCGCGGAAATGACTTAAAAGGTTACTGCGGCCCTGGATCGCAAAGGGAAGAATAAGACATCTGACAGCCTCCCTTCGAACCGCTTAAGCCGGGAAGACATTTATCTATAATATAATATGTATGTATTTAGAAATATATAAGTATGTTTATCAGTTGTCTAGTACCCTTAGCACAAGCTCTGCTTAGCTTGGGACTAGATGGCGTTGTGTGATAGTTGTGGAATATTTATTTATTTATTTATTGATTATTTTCCAAACAATAATAAAAAATAAGCTCGCATTTACATAGAAAACAAATGCCAATCACAAGTGTACCTCAGCTCATCATCATCTTCCTGTCCTTCTCCCATTTTACTTGGGGTCGGCGCAACACCTTTTTTTCTTCCATTCTCCTCTATCAAACGTCACAGTATCATTTACTCCTTTTTCCTCCATATCATTCATTAGACAATCCATCCGTCTTTTCTTTGGCCTTCCTCTTATTCTCCATCTATCAACATTCATACTCATTACTCTCTAAGTCACATGAGTGTCATCTCTCCTCATCACATGTCCATACCAAGACAGACGATTCCCTTTCATTTTTTCTGTAACAGGCGCTACTTTCAAACTTCCCCTTATAAAGTACTCGTACCTCAGCTGCAGGCTTTACATCCAAAACTATTAGATTTTTGTATTTTAGAAGTCCGAAAATCAAGATTTTTATTTTCTTTTTCTGCGTTATGCTTGGGTACACTTTACCTACAATAGTGCGTTTGTATTGTATGAATCTCATTTTTCGGTTTATCGACTCGTCATTCGTCACATAAATGCTTTTATTTTAGAATTGCACTACATACATTTCTTTAAGAGTTATCAAGGTAAAATAAGTAAGTAAATACTTCCAAGATTCTAAGACTTCAATCATCATCTGCCAAGCCTTTTCCCAACTATATTGGGGCCAGCTTCCAGTCTAAACAGATGCAGCTGGATATCAGTATTTTACATGGAGCGACTGCCTGTCGGACCTCCACAACCCAGTGACTGGGTAACAAGATACCCCATGGTAAGACTGGCTGTCAGACTTTTGAGCTTCTAACAGTAACGACTGTCAAAGATCTATAAATGACAGCCGGGACCAAGAGCTTTACGTGCTTTCCGAGGCACGGAGGAACGACGAGTTCCTCTTACAGTTATCAAGGTAAAATAAGTAAGTAAATACTTCCAAGATTGTTAGATTTCTAATAACTTCTTATTAACTCCCAGTTCCAAGGTATTCGAAGATTGCCGAAGCGATACTCGTACTATTCCGGGGAAACTTGTATGTGTGAGTACTGAGTGACTGCGTTTCCTCTCGTTGTATTGAGTCGATGTCCTATAAGTACAGTTCTCCATTAAAAGCGTGGAAACGAATTTAATTAACTGTTCCAATTGAATTTCATTCCCCTCTTTGATACAAAAGTTCCTTTCGAACAAAAAGTTCTTTGTGAACTTTACGTTGACATCCCTTGTTTACGTTTAAGCCTGTCTTCACATTTCATATGCGAACAGGGTGGGAAATACATTGACATTTTGAAGGTTCTGAAGAACTGAAAGGTGGAGGGAATGTCGGCATTAACATATTTCGCAAAGGGACGGAAAGTTCTTGTACTTACAAAATGCCGGTTAAAGATTTCGCTTTTAACTTAAGAGTGTGTACGTCGAACGAAATATCAAAATTTTCAAGACCACTTAAAATCAAATTAAAATCTCATTTTAAACTTTCCATATAAACGTTTTCATCGTTTCAAGATGAAAATGTGATGAATGTGATTCCAAAAATAGTCTCTTTTTTTAAGTTTCATTAAAATCGATTACGACATTTCGAAAAATAAAAACTTGAGAAATTGTATGAAATATTGAACAGCGTACAAGCTCTTAAGTCAAGCGAAAAGCAACTTAATTTACAACTAAATACTTCAAAACTGCTTTACTAAGACGTAGACTAGTTAATTTTCACTAAAGCAGTTTTTCCTTTGGAGAATATTACAAAGTTTTCAGTAAGTAAGTAACCCCTTTTTACAGCAGCTAAAATTGTTTTTAAAATTAATAAAGACGTGATAACATCAATTTTTTTTTGAAAAATGGAACTTTATTACACTTATATTATGTAATCTTAATAAAAACCTTTATGAGCAGGGTCATTTACCTTTTTATTAGCCAAGTAACCCGGATAATTTATTACATGGGTTACTTGCATTATGACAAAAGAATTAGTTTTGATACTGAGTCCATTGAAATATTGAATTTTCCTAGCGTGCATTTGGTAGAGGTGTAAAGTTAAATTTATCTAAGTTTATGGGTTCGCAGTTCTTGCTTCACTGCCGCCATCTTGGAAAAGGGGGTGAAAATAGTTTTTATTGAGACATTTTTTGGTGCAAATTACTCGTAAATTCTGTACAGCTTTGATCGTATAATTTTTATTCGTAGAAACAAAAAAAAATGTATAGACGAAATTAGATGAAAACTTTACTTTTTATGTATTAAAAAAAATTAAGATTTCATCTCTTCTGTTCGATTTCATATAAAATTATAATCATTTTGTGATGTTATATTTGATGCTAATAATTATGTAAAAGGCAAACATTTTTTGTTCAATTTCTCAGCCTTGATAAATAGACAAAAGATATGTGTGTTTGTTGCGTAATATTCTAATGAATTCGTACACCTTTTGACATCAAACCAAGTCCCATGACACGCCAACCCTTCGGATAACAAATGTCTTTTTCAACACTTTAAATGCAAGCCACGGGTACAATATACCACAAACCTCTAGAGCCCAATTCGTATGCAGCATCCATCTTATTTACTTTTTCCTTGACACAAATTGGTTGAGTAAGGGTTAACGAAATTAAAAATATTATCTTTGAGAGTTATCTGGGGGAATATTTAGATAGGTTGTCGAGGGACTAAAAATTTGGCCTGAATTTTTAGCTGAACTGGGTACTCATCTTGATGACTTTGGACCATTTTCTTTCTTGTCTGTAATTATAATTTTAGGGTTAGGTCGTGAGTTGGGTTGGCCTTTGTCGTGGAAATATTTTTTGTGTCGTTGACAATTTGTTGTCGCCTAGTCCGCTATTTCTGTGAAAAAGGTTTAATTATTCGGGGAAACAGACTTGATGTCGGCGAATTTTCAAAAATGTTATGGTCTGGTAATGCTTATATTGAAGAGTACTTTTTCTGCCAAGAGACTTTAGAGAGACTAAGAGTCACTCAACGAGCAATGGAAAGAGCTATGCTCGGAGTTTCTTTGCGGCGTAAAATCCGGAACATGTATATTCGGCGAAGAACCAGAGTCATCGACATAGCTCGTAAAATTTGCAAGTTGAAGTGGCAATGGGCAGGCTACATCGCTCGTAGAACTGATAACCGATGGGGAAGAAAAGTTCTCGAGTGGTGACCACGCTCTGGAAGACGCAGGCCTCCTACTAGGTGGACCGACGACATCGTGAGAGTCGCGGGCAACCGATGGATGCAAGTGGCGAATTGTCGTTCGGCGTGGCAGTCTACGGGGGCGGTCTTCAAAGTGGACGTAAAAGTGTAAAATAAAAAAATAAAAAACACTTTTTTACAATTTTTTTGTGGTGTATTTTGAAGGCGGTTAATTTTTTTTCAAGGTTTTTTTTTTTCTAATGAAACAACGCTTCGATGAATTCTATCTGTCTATTCTTTTTTCAATGGAATTGTTGTATCAGTATTGTTCATAAGTTCGGCGCACATCAAAGTTATAATTCTGTTCTATTCAAAGTGGATTTCAAATTTCCCTTTCACGGTATTCACTTAACAGTGTTTTCGTCGTAGCAAAACTTGTTGTAACTTTCGAAAATTATCGAGTGTTCTACCTACCAATGTTGGTTCTTTCAGTTTGTGTATTATTCTGTGCCTTTGTGTTTTCTACGTAATCTCGGAAAGTAATTGAATCGGGTTGTGTTTGATACGATTGTGTCAGAATTGTATGTATGTTCTTTCATGTCTATCTTTATCGATTGAATGTGGACTATTTTGTATCATTTTTAGCCGACTTCAAACAAACGAGGAGGTATTTAATTCGACTGTATTTATTTTTGTTATCTCATAGCTTGGTCGCGGGACTGTACCAATTACCGTGACTCCGGAAAGTAAAGGGCTTATTGAAGGAGACCGTGGATTTTAGTCAGTACGAGTCTGACAGTCCCTTTCGCTCTGCCCTGTGTGGGAGGACTCATTTATTATTCAGTTTGGTTATAATTTTATTTTAAACCCTTATCTGTCCACCGTTTTTTCTGTGTTACATATTTTCATTGCATAACATAGTGGCTAGCTAAGAAATAATTTTTGAAAATGTTGAGATTACATCGCGCTTTAACATGATATTTTATACTGAACAAAAACAAAAACACTAGGAAAGTAGGTAATTCTGAACAAAAAATCTAAGTAAAATATTTGATATCGAAAATGTGGGTCAAGATTTTGTATAGTTTTCAATAGTTGGAAAAAGGCAAAACTATTATAACTTTGGTACGGACAATGGCGTCTCCCATCGAAACTTTAACAAGCGATATAACTTCCATAACATTTGAATTTCCTGTTTACGTTATAGAATATTATATGTAGAAAGATTTCTGAAATTCTAGAGTGTTCACAGATTTATAGTGTTTTTATCGCGTGGCTTTGAGCGCGGCGACCGAATCAAGAAATTTCGTAACGAAAATAAACCTAACACTGACAGATTCAGATTCTTTATTCGCTCAAACATGTGTGTACATACAATACAATGCACGCAAGGTGTATATGGTATAATACAAGGTGTCACATCTGTCATGTCAACGTGAATGAATAAAATTTGAATGAATGAATTTATAACTTGACGTTTCACTTGATTGACGTGGCTGACTATCACCTAATTAGTAGAGCTAATTCCCATAGAGCTACGATGGGATGATATTCTCGTTAAATATTTTCATAAATAAATAATTATAATTGCATAAAAAATGCTATGCTAGCCGCATAGCATTTTTCCCCGAGTGCCACACGTATTTTTTGAAGTGAAAACTTCTTTAGCGGCGTTGTGCACTTTTTTTGGAATGGGTAAAAACTGTTAAACTCGCGTCAAGACACGTGACCTGATCGAAAATTCGTAAGATAGCGCAGGGGGCTTGCGCGAATGTTCGTGTGTGTTTATTACTATTCAAGTTCTCACTTCTGCAGACACTCCCAGAGTGCAACCCGTCGTTTTATTTTTCTATTAAAAGCATTTTCCGTACACTAGGAATTTCTTCTGTATCGTGGGTGCATCATCACCACTGCTACTTCAACATCCTAATTCTGAGCTATGTCACCTGTAGAGTGGAACCCACTATCAACGACTAATTTCGCGCAATGGCTGAGCGATTGGATTGCCGCGCTGCGTGATTCGATTCCCGTACAGAGCAAATATTTGTATGATCTACAAGTAGTTGTTGCGGGTCTGGGCGTTTGTGTATGTTAGTTTATATGTTTGTAAATGCACCCACGACACAGGAGAAACTCCTAGTGTGGGGAAACGCTTATTTAAAAAAAAGACTGTGTTTCCCGAACAACCCGAATTTCATCAAAGTTAAGCTAAACTGGCTTTTTTCTGGGTAAACTCACTCTATAGTCCACTTTGTCTCAGTCACCTTTGTCCTAGACTAGACTTTCACGAACAATGGATCACAAATAAAAAAAACGACGGGTTGCACTCTGGGAGTGCCGGCAGAAGTGAAAACTTGAATAGTAATAAACACACACGAACATTCGCGAAAGCGCCCTGCGCCATCTTACGAATTTTCGATCAGGTCACGTGTCCTGACGCGAGTTTAACATTTTTTACCCATTAAAAAAAAAGTGCACAACGCCGCTAAAGAAGTTTTCACTTCAAAAATTATTCATTATTTTATTTTATTTATCATACGCATTACCATTTTACGCACAATATTACAGCTTATTTATAAAGAATTATCAGATTTTTCGGAATTAACAGCGAACGTAACAAAATCTTGTTGTAAATGAAGTTCATAATTTTCGGGCGAAACTCGCAAGAAGTTTTAAATTCAGTTTTTAAACTGTGAATTTAAAGTTTTCTGAACTTTCTCCTCACTCTACTTCAGCATAACTTAGGATAACTCCTTTGAAATTAATTTCACGGGCTAGATTCAAAGAATCACCTCAATTTCAAATTCCGAATTTGAAAACCGGGTTGGAAATCTTTGTGTGAATGTAATAAAATTGAAAAAAAAAACTCCTTTCCCATGTAATATTGACTCAATATTAAGGGATTTATTATAGGTAATCTAAGTATATGGTCTAGTTCAAGGATTCGCAGCGCGTCGGGAGGCGCGATGCACCGTGCCACCGGAAAAACAAAACATAAAGCGATGTATTAGAGCGTTCAAGAAGAAGCAGTAACAATAGGCTGGCTGTTTTACTCAAAAAATATTATTAGTCCGAAATATATATAATAAAGAAAAATATAAAACCCGTTTTCTTTTGTTTTTACATCGAAATTGACGTAGATACGACGCTTCTGAAAATCACACGACCGTCTCTCGTTCGGCACAATTTTACAAGCGTTATGACGTCACAAGCCCCCACTCCCGAATTTGGAAGCGTTTTATCTTTGTCAATATTCATTGATTTAGAAAAACTAAAAATATGTGTCCATTCTTTTTTTGAATTCTAACTGACTGACTTAACAGATTTTCAATTTATTTATGCAGTAAAATACCCTATTGGCGAACAATTCCGCAGCAGGCCCTTAGTAATAATACCTTTTGTACTTTTCGCCAAATATTGAACCTAAATGTAATTCGTTAGCTTCCATTAAAGAATAGCACTGGTGGCCTACCACGACGTCTTAAAGAGTGAGTTGTTCGGCTGTGAGAAAGAGACAGAGCTATACAAGTCGTCTAGCGCCATCTCGTTTCCTGAGCGGAACTACTACGGCGCGTAGTGTCCCACGGGCAATTCTATGAGCTGTCAGCAATCTGAGGGGTCCCAATGGGGCCGTATACTTGCCGGGGTTGCAAGACTACCTTGGAAAATTACCGCGGCTCTGAAACGCAGTGTAAGTAAATGAATGGGGTGGTTTTTAGTCAGTCAATTCTTCATTTATCCAACTTAAAAATGGTGGCTCTAACATTTATGTCTGTAATAAATGTTCGGAACTGTGTATATCGGGTATATTATACCCGGACATTAATAGGGAGTAATTTAATTGCCCATTTGCAATATATTGAAGCAATAAAGTTGCTCACTTTATGACTGGATCGAATCAACACATTTTGCAGATAATAAGTAAAGTACCTCGTATCTAATTCTTTCCTTAACAATTTATTGCAAATTATAAGAGCAAATTAATTGTATTTGAAAATAGACACAAAGTACTGACTTTGGGTGAAATTTTACGGTATGTGCATCAAGGCCTTCAAATACAAGATTAATTTTTGTTTCTCCAAAGAAAAAAGTATTGATTATAATGAACTAGCCTTTGACCGTGGTTTGGCTGGCGTTGATTTAGGATTTGACAAGCTATTCGGCAAGTTCCGAAGGTCCTGTTTTGAAGTAAGACTGGTTCGCATATTGTGTTCGTTTTCGAAAATATTAAGGACACTGAAAATGATATTGTGCTTACATCAAAGATGGAATGTTCCCGACATGACTAGAAGAGGGATGTCCTATGTCACGCGGAGTATTATTTTTATCATAAAATTCATCAAAGACATATTTTTTGTTGTGTCACGTTATATTTTCGTTCAATTTATATTAATTTGACAAGGTGCCTTCCTTATTTCAGAAATAACAACATTTAAAACATGTTTTTTAACGTTGCCCCATACTAGGAATTTATCCTGTGTCGTGGGTGCGTTTACAAACATATAAACTCGTGCGGGAATTGTACCCAAGACACGCAGCGCAGCAGTCCAACCGCCCAGCCACTGCGCTAACCGTCAAAATGTTGTTCGCATCAAAATAGCATATTCAGCCTTCTTCCCATTGGAAGAGTAGGAGTAAGACCTACGGAGGGAACGCGGGCTCACGGGAACCCAGTGAGGGTTGAAAGACGTCAAATGTCTTGGATTTTTCTTGGGTATTGGAAGTTGCGGATTTTGTGAAGATAGTTCATTCATTGTTTTTAAGAGCAATGGTAATTAAATAAAGTACACAGCACAAAAACACACAGAGAAAGCAAAACCGGTGTAACTGCCACCATCATCTGCCTAGCCTTTTCCCAACTATATAGGGGTCGGCTTCCAGTCAAACCAGATGCAGCTGGATATGAGTATTTTACATGAAGCGACTGCCTGTCGGACCTCCACAACCCAGTAACTGGGTAAAACGATACCCCGTGGTAAGACTGCTTGTCAGACTTTAGAGCTTCTGACAAACAGTAAGGACTGTCAAAGATCTACAAATGACAGCCGAGACCAACGGCTTTACGTGCTTTCCGAGTCACGGAGGAAACTCTCTATGACAGATGGTCACTCATCCACTGATCAACCTCGGCAAGCGCGGCTTAACCCGGAAGATCGGCCTGTGCGGCTGTATTTATATAGCCACGCCTCCTCCCGTTGCAACTGCCACCACAGCGTGCAAATTAAGTTGAAACTAATGTTAGCTATTGATAGTTTTTGTTGAAATATTTAATAAAATAAGCTAAAACTTTGAAGACGAAAAATAATGTTTTTTCACAAAACATACTTTTTGTCTCGTGCCATACATCCTTGTCATCTGTCACATATTATAATTTACATATAATTCATTAATTCAAAGCAAATAAGACAACGATAAAAAAGTCCCGTTGTAATAGCAGGCCATGATAATTGCGTATTAAAAGCTTTTGTGACGTAAAAATGTTACGACCAGTCCCGGGGATCGTGTGCACTCACCCTAAGGGCTGCTGTCAACATGTTTTGGTTCATTTAGGTTATTGTCTTTTTTTTGTTTTTTTTTTTCGTTTTACAACTTCTAACTGTATCTATAGACAGTCAGTTGTTGCATCAGAGACGTTTTTTAAAGAGCTTCGTAACAAATGGGTTGGGAAGGCTATATCTGACGGATCACAGCTGTGAGATAAAATAACGCATTTTTTTTATAAATTTTGTCTCTAGACAGCAAGACTATGCTCGGAAATTTGAGGAGAAGATTTTTTTTTTAATTTCTCGCTTTTTTCTTGCATGTGCATGCATGATTTCTTTCCTGCATGTGCATAATTATGTCTGGATATTTGTCGCGGAATTAAGTCTAGATATTTTTCATAACATTTCAAAAATATACATTAGATTACAGAAACAGCTAAAGCCTAGACATTGTTAAAAACCTACTCTAGGAATGACATAACAACATTCTATCGATTTAGAAGATGTGAATAAAAATAATGATGTACCTTTCCTAAAAGCTTTTTCAAAGGTCGAGCTAGAGTATCATAAGGTTACAAGAATTTCATTTTTTACTTGGACAAGAGCCCTCTAGAGCCTTCTAAAGGTCAAGAACCTAGACATTTAGAACCTAGCTTCGAAGAATTTAAAAAAATATTTATTCAGTCTGGGGATTAAAATATCTAACTTTAGGTGTTAAGTAGGCTGCGGGCATACGGACGGCGAGTAATGGGTGTCTCGCCGTCCAATCATGAACCATGCCCGGGTAGACGGCGTGTCGTGTTCCACGCGCACCGCTAAGAGCTGTTTGCAATCTGTCGGAGCCTCTATAGAGGGCCAAACGCCTACCAGGGTCGCGGAACTGTCCAAACGCTGACCGCGACTTTGGAACGTAAAGGGCAAATAAAGGAACACGCTGAATTTTCGATTGGAAGGGACTATCCGACTCATACTGAATAAAATTCACCGTGTCAGACTCGTACAGGGAGGAAGGACTGTCAGACTCGTACTGACTAAAATCCAAGATTTCCTTCACTAGCCCTTTACGTACCGGGTCACGGTAATTCGTTAGTCCCGCGACCCCTAGAAAAAAAAAACGACGGGTTGCACTCTGGGAGTGCCGGCAGAAGTGAAAACTTGAATAGTAATTGTTGGAAATATCTTGTGAACAGATTTTAGTAAAACTCGCAAAAATGGTTGACTTTTTATTTCAATAATTTTCCAATGTGACGTACATCTTTTATAAACAATGTTACCTAGCAACGAATGTATCCAGCATATAAACTTCTTTAAAAGTAATAAAGTCACACGAACATTCACGCAAGCGCCCTGCGCCGTCCTACGCTTTTTCGGTCAGGGTCACGTGTCCTGACGCGAGTTTAAGATTTTATACCCATTACAGAAAAGTGCTCAACGCCGCTAAAGAAGTTTTCACTTCAAAAATTAAGTGGGTTGGCCATGGCTGCAGATGGATAGACGGTCGATAGAGCATACATGTGTTAGAGTGAAGACTGCGTATGGGCAAACGTAATGTGTGACGCCCTGTGGGAAGATGGATCTATGATGTGAAGACGGTGGCTGGCAGAGGATGGATGCAGAGCGCCCAGGACCGGAATGGTTGAAGTTTTATGGAGTAGGCTTACCTTCAGCAGAGGAACGCGATTAGCAGAAGAGAGATTAAAATCTAAAAATAGCTTAATTTAATTCGAAAGTTCATTATAGAAAGTAATTTAAGTTTGTAATAACTTTCTAATATAAAGTAATTAAATCATTAAGCTTCACTTGACAAAGTTTCAATAAATATTATAATTTTTTTACCTACATTACTTATGTATTTTTTTATTATTATCGACTATTTGTTGTCAAAGGCTTCACCCGCATGTAGGAAAAGAAATTATATGTATCTGCTAGTCCCCGCTGCCTCGACAAGTCGAGGCGAGGCGGGAAGAGCTCCGGCGCGATCATGGTAGTATGGAGAGACCGACTATCGCAACCGAGGTCCGGCCACGCCGCAATCGCGCGGCTCCCACCCGGCGTTAGTCGAGGCCATGCTGCGGGGCGAGACGGAATGGGAAGCGGTCGCCTCTTTCTGCGAAGCAGTCATGCTAGCAAAGGAAGAAGCGCGTGAGGGAGTGGACAGCGTCCTCCCTCCACCCCAGCCTCAGTGATAGACGCCCACGACGACAGACGGCGGCAACGTAGGCACGGGCATGCGGACGGCAAGTAATGGGCGACTCGCTTCCCGACCATGGACCATGCCCAGGTCAACGGCGCGTTATGTTCGACGTGCGCCTCAAGGAGTGGCAGCATAATGAAGACGGAGTTGCGGGACTCACGAATTAATGAAGGACACCGTGGATTTTAGTCAGTACAAGTCTAACAGTCCCTACCGCTCTGTAAATGAGTAGATGTGAATTTAAGTCTTTGTAAACGCACCCTCGATACAGATAATTAATAACATTCCTAGAGCGGGGCAAAGTTTAGCAAAGGCAAAAAAATTACAATGATGACACATGCAAATGATGAGTTAATATTTAATCATAAACATCAGATTTGAATTCACACAATCATTTCGCAACGGTAACATGTCAATGAGATGACAGCTTCCGTCGTCATTGCGCATGCGTGTACATCTGGTATTTTAGCACACATCTAGGAAACTGTTTATATAGGCTGTTTATATAGGCTTTGATGAATGTTAGGATATCAGAATGTTAGGAAATCATGTAATTGTTGTCATGGTTTTTTTTTTCTGTATGTATTGTAATGCTGAAGAGTTTTTTTGTTAAGTTGAATGCTCTTATCTCAGGAATTACTGGTTTGATTTTAAAAGTTCTTTTTGTGTTGGATAATCAAATTATCGAGGAAGGCTGTAGGTAATATCACGCCACAATCAAAAAGAGACGAGTACTTTAAAAAAAAATACAAAATATTTGTTTCATCTCAAACATTGTGTCATACATAAATAGAGGCAGCTCCAGTAAGTTACAGAGGTACTTGTGTCGGAGCTGTCTCGCTCTTCCCTAAATGTGCTATCTTATCAATGAAAGTAATGAAGCTAATGAAAAATGAAAAAATAATAATAAAAATTAAGCAGCTCTATGTGTGGGGACTACATTTTGTGCCTGCCAGGGCACGGGACTGTACGAATTACCGTGACCCCGGAACGTAAAGGTCTATAGAAGGACCGTAGATTTTAGTCAGTACGAGTCTGACAGTCCCTCCCGCTCTGTCCTGGGTGGCAGGACTCATTAGATGATTTTACAAAAAAAAAACGCAAAAGCAACCTTTCCAAGAATCCAGTCAACAATACTCTGGAGTTAGATACACTTAGGAATTCTCCTATCAGCTCTTCGTAGCTATCAGTTATTTTGGACCTCAAGTATACCGTGTATTGAGAAATATATCTCAAGAACGCTGCTAGTTCCCCTTTCAGAGATTTGAAGCACATAGTTCTGATGTAGTGTTTGCATTACGTTAGTAGTATGAGTAGGTATATTGTTTAATCTTAACTGTATTAAATATCTTACTTTTTTATTATAAATGCAAACGTTTCTGAGGATGGATGGATGGTTCAGCAGTTCGATTTGCAATTTCTACTAACTAAAAATGAAAATTGTCCTTGCTACTACGATAATCATTATGCAATTCGACTGACTTACATCGTCGTGGCGAGCGTGTTTTGTTTTGTATCTACACGTAGATAAGCACACTTTTTATGTCACTTGTCGTAGTGGTAAGGATGATTTTCACTTGTAGTTGAAGTCGGTCGAATTGCATCATCAGCAAGCTCGCTTACTGGGTGATACGATAACCCTAAAAAAGTCGAAATTGCACATCACCCATAGTATCTTTGATCTCTGATCTCAGATGAAAAGTTTATTACCAACAAACTGTATGAAACAAGCTCTATCTTACTGCTATTATAAATTCCAAAGACATGTTACTTTGGTCCACAGATAGTTGATAACCTGAATAAACACATAGGATACTTTTTATCCCTATATGACTTTCCCGTGGGTTAATTATCGATCGCAGGCTGTTGCCGCAGTGAATGTAATGTACGTTACTAGCTTATGCCTGCGGTGTTCCGCAGGCATAAGCTAGTAACGTACATTACATTCACTGCGGTTTTGCACCTGTAATATACAGAGGTTATCTCTCAACATTTCTTAGGTTATCAACATACTTCACCACTTATTCCAATAACGGAAATATGTTTTATTTATTTATTTATTTATTTATTTAAATCTTCTTGCACATAGAAGTACAAAGGCGGACTTAATGCCTTGGGCATTTTCTTCCAGTCAACCTTGGGGTGATGCAGAGAATCAAACATAGTAGGTGCAAAATACTATATTAAAAAAAAAGACAATGAGAAAAATAATATATATATATATATATATAAATAACCAATAAATAAAAAATAAACTATAATAGGGAAATAACAACAAAGATGGGAAAAACATTAAAAACAAAAAAGCTTTACGAGTCTGCCAGATTCTTAAACAAATGTTCGCGAACTTTCAACTTAAACGTGAACGGACTGGTTGTCATCCTGATATCCTGAGGGAGCGCATTCCAGAGAAAAACTGCTTGGACAAAGAAAGATGACTTTAAGAAACCAGAGCGGTGAGAGGGACATCGTAGAAGACGATTATTGGAGGAACGAAGATTTTTGTTGTGCGCTGAGCATAAATATTGCAAACGAGAAGTAAGATAAGAAGGAGAAGTGGGTTTATGTAACAGAGAAAATAAAGTTGTTAACGCTCTCATCGCTCTGCGTTGTCGGATAGGAAACCATTTTAAGAGTAACCGATGTGCAGACACATGGTCATATTTACGAAGATTAAATACGAATCGAATGCAGTTATTTAGAAGTCGGTCAAGTTTATTGAGGAGATCTGCATTCAGGTCATAGTAACACACATCACCATAGTCAATTATGGGGAAAATAAGGGACTGAACAAGCATTGCCTTTACGCGAGATGGGAGAATGTTTTTCAGCCGATAAAGAGACCGCAACGTACCAGTGACCTTCTTGCTCACAGTCGTGACCTGCTTACGCCAGTCAAGACAAGTGTCCACATGCACACCCAGATCCTTGACGTCAGAGCTAAACGGAATGACGACGCCATCGAAGTTAAGCGGTGGCACTGTTAACCCACTCAACCTTCGCAAGCTATGGGGGCTCCCAATAATTATAGCCTGACACTTAGATGGGTTAACCGCCACCCCAAAACGATCAGACCAGTTCTTTACTGCTTCCAAATCCCGGTTTAGCTCCTCGATCGCATCCGATACATAGTCAACACTTGCCTGACAATACAATTGTAAGTCATCAGCGTAAAGATGATACGCACACTGAAGCTCGGTAGTTATGAGATCTATAAAAATAGAGAACAAAAGTGGAGACAAAATACCGCCTTGAGGGACACCAGTATCAAGATCACACCAGCTGGAAGACGAGTCTCCAGCAAGAACTGACTGCTGACGCCCTCGAAGATAGGAAGAAAACCAATCCAGAACCTCGGAAGAGACCATGCGAAAGGAGAGGATAGATAAAAGGACTTCGTGACTGACTGTATTGAAGGCATTAGAAAAGTCAATCAACACTAGTACGGAAACTTGAGTGTCTTCCATTGCCCGCCTCACGTCGTCAGTCACTTTAAGGAGGGCTGTCACAGTACTGTGCCCAGGCCTGAACCCGGATTGGAATGGACTTATGAGGGAGTTCTGGTGAATGAAATGAGATAGCTGTCTATGTACACAAGCTTCGAGTAATTTAGATAAAAAGGGAAGGATAGAAATTGGTCGAAAGTGACTGGGAAGAGTGGGATTAGGAATTTTAGGCAGAGGGCGAACATGGGCTTTCCGCCAAAGAGACGGGAAAACACCGGAATAAAGGGAAAAGTTCACAATATGGGAAATTGCAGGAAGGAGCTGATCAAGAGCCGCCACAATCATGTAGCGACTTATATTATCACAGCCCACAGCTTTGGATTTAATGGAAAGGATAATTTTCTTGATCTCTCCCGGGTCAACTGGGGTGAAGATAAAAGGGTTAATTTGGGGGCGCGACAGACCAGCAAGGTAGTCGATGGTTTGACATTTAGCTAGACTATTAAGAACAGGAACAGTAGAGAAATGGCGATTTAGATCGTCTAAGCTAAAAGTATTGGGAAGATCTGAATGTCGCGACCTACCGATACCTAGAGTTCCAAGGAATTTCCAGATATCAGCAGGAGACGCAGAAGTGACATTATTAAGAACATGGCGGCGTTTAGCGTTGCGTATCATCTGGTTACAACGATTGCGAGCAGTTTTGAAGTGGGTCCACTTATCCTCCGACCGATCCTTCTTGAATTTCCGAAACGCGCGGTCCCTTCGACGCATTGCTATGCGAATATCCTCATTCATCCAGGGTGCAGGTGGACGTTTCAACTTGACTTTCCTGATTGGAGCATGGGTGTCGTACAACCTGATTAAAGCAGCATTGAAAAGATTAACTTTATCATCAACTGTAGTAGCTTCCTCCAAGGCTGTCCAATCAATATTACACGCGTCCTGAGCAAGTGCTTCAATATTCATCCGCGCAAAGGCACGCCTGTACTGGAACGTAGGTTTGGATTTAGGAGGTTTCAGGACATACGATAGGAAGATAAGGTCGTGATGGGAAAATCCAGGAGCATCATGTTGACCATGTGAGGAGACTAAGGACGGATTAGTGGTAAGAATCAGGTCGAGCCAAGTATCATCACCAACAGTATTGTGGTGAGTTGGTTGGAGAGGCAACACATGTAGACAAGCTGACTCGACCAGATCTATGAGCTTACGGGATCGAGGAGAATTATGGGCTAGGAGGTTGGTATTGAAATCCCCCATGATTATATGATGCGCATACTCCGAACCCAAAGATTCTAGTACCGATTCGAATTCAGTGAAGTAATCGAGAGAAGGGGGACAGTAGACAACTCCAAGAACGGCTTTAGCTCCTTTGACAGAAATCTCGAGAAAAAGAAATTCAGCAGAATGATTGGAAGAAGAAGAGGCAAGAATTTTGAAAGAAAAATCAGCGCGAAGATAAATAGCCACACCACCGCCTCTCCCTCCGATTCGATCATTCCGTAGAAGGATGAATCCCGGCAGAGAGTAAGTGGTGGATAGCATCTCAGGTTTGAGCCAAGTCTCAGAAATCAGGACGGCATGGACGTTGTTGTTCGTAAAAGTATCGTACAGTTCGTTGTAGTGGCTAGGAATGCTCTGGGCATTGATGTGGCAAATGTTAAACAGTGAGCCAGGATTTTGGTTAAAATTAAGACGTAAAAGATCACCAAGGGTGTCAGTTACCGAACAGAAGCTAGCATCAGAAGAGGCAGTAGACTCATTGGCAGAAAAAAAAGAATCGTTATCAAACAAATTTGACATAATTATATACTATTATATTATAAAAATAATTATATAAATAAATTAAATAATAACTTTAAATAACTATACGGAACCTACACGAATAATTGGTACAGTGATCACATCTCTGCACCACCCGCCAGCTTACATTGCAAAAAGAATGGTAAAAACAGAATAAAGACAGAGATATAAAAGAAAAAAAAACACAAAATCAAAATCCGAGACATCAAAAATTAATAAATTAAAACTGAGACAACGGAACGCACCATAGTCATCAAACAGACACAATTTCACTACACGCATTCGAACTTCTCACACGTCAAAAATAATAAAATTTCTGCTAAGTTATCTGTGGACTATTGAGTTCACATTCATTAAATGTTTCATGGCTTAAAGGACTTTGTATCAAAGCCAAAAACAATTGGAGAAAAAAAAAAACATTCATTCAAAGTTTGAGTTGACGTTTTGACAGTTGACACCAGACATAGAACGAATTTAAAATACAATCAATCGAAAAGAAATTAAAATTATCAATTATTTGAGGGTCAACCAGTCACTCATTGTACTACAAAAATCTGTAACAATTCATATTGGAAACGTGAGGAATTTATAAACCAAAACCAATGTATCTCATGGTGACCAAAACAAACAATAAATGAGAAATTTAGAGGTAAGTTGATTCCAAATGATAAAAGATATTATGAATATTGCGTGAAACTTGTTATTAAACAGAATAAATTATCAAAAATAACTAACGTGTTCTGTTTTTCAGGTTGTCTGCAGATGTTATGGCCCTAGGATACTTCTCCAACAGCGGATTCAGTTCTTCAAGCGATGTTATCTTGTGTTTATTGCCATCAGGAGTTTTAATGACTATAACACCGTCTTGAGACCAGCATGAACGCATAGAAAAATGTTGCCGTGCTTTCCCGAAGATAGACTGACGAGTCTTAGTCAAGAACTCCTTGACAGAAATTGAAGAACCCTTCAGACCAGTTTTCGCTCTCCAGACTGTTGATTTTTCTTCATAGGTTGCAAACTTGACTAGAATGGGCCTAGCGTGATCCTTCTTGGCTACCCCAAGTCTATGGCAGGCCTTTATGGATGATCCCTTGATGGTATTGAGAGCCAACCTCCTGTTTAACACCTCCAGAACTACAGTATTACTGACTTCACCTTCTACCTCTGGTATGCCGTGGAAGATGAGTGCTTTCCGCCGCTGTCTGGTCTCCAACCCATCAACCTGCTTAGCACACTCGCAGATTTGTGTTCGAAGCAGACTTAGCATGCTGAAGATCAGCTCCCTGAAGGTCCGGAACTCCTCAGCTACCCTCGCCACGGTGTCCTTGGCAGGTCCCGCACATTGAATTTGGGCTTCTAACTCATTCATCTTGCGGACAAAGCTGTCTTCAAGGGTCTTCTGTGCAGTTATAATCTCATCAATTTGAGACATTGTGGTATATATGTGATCTTGAGTTTAGTGTTGATGAAACAAAAGTGATGAGCAATGATGCTGGCAGGTGGTGTATAATTACAGTTTGAATCACATAAATGTGCTACAAACGTAAGTACCTGTCCTGTATAGGTTATTTACAAAAAAAATACTAAAATTAATTGAATAAACTGCGAATTTCTAATTTAAATAAATAATTAATACTTTAGCAACGTCTGTCTTTATTTCACACCTACCCTCAAGTCCTCAAGTTTTCACATTTATACGATCGCCCATTCCTGACCGTTCCAAGATGGTACCGCGCCAACGCGATATATATCGGCGATAAACCTGCATATGTAGGAAATGGCGTCTATGAAGATAGTGCAAAAATTATGGTAAGTATTAGAAGCACTCGGATTTTAGTATTTGCAAGATGAGTTGAGCTGTTAAGGTACAGTTCTGAGGATGACTCGCGACCGCATACGGCAGCGACATGCGACAATACTAGTTGCTGAATCATCTGCATAATTTTTTTGCAGAGACTGAAAGGTGTGGTCTTATTGTTCTTGAATTAGACCAACAAACTGGACCGCTGTCTGCAAGGTACTATGCTGAGTTATTGCGATAAATATCAACTGTTCCATGTTTTTGTAGTTTTATACGGGATTAGCTATTGCCCGCGGTTTCGCATACCCTACATAGCCACTAACCATCTGTCTTTAACAGTCGTTACAGGTACTCGAAAACCCGCAATCTGACGACTAGTCTTACCAATTCATATTGGACAGTTGTGGTCAAATAGTTAAATCAGCTGCATCAAGTTACACTGGAAGTTAACCTGAGGAAAGGCTAGGCAGATGATAACATCGACACCAGTAGAGTCGCTGCGGTCTGCCGCACCGAATGAATACATATGTACGTGTGTCTTTCACGGAACTGTAGTTCGAAACTACACACTACTACAAGTGGAACTGTACCTTAAGAGAGTTATAACTTTCTTGCAGGTCGTCAGGTCTCCGACCTTTCAACGGAATTAGAGTTTTACGTCAGTCATTTGAGGGGAATTGTCGCTTTTAGGAATTATAGCCAGGATTAGTTTCTTAGTTCGTGAAGTGTTTAATGGATATTTTAGTATGATAAACTTCAGTAAATTGAATTAACTTTTGATGAGGTAAGGTTAAGCTACCTACACTTTTTTTTACGAGTTAAATCACCACATGAGTCCTCCCACCCAGGGCAGAGCGGGAGGGACTGTCAGACTCGTGCTGACTAAAATCCACGGTGTCCTTCAATAGCCCTTTACGTACCGGGATCACGGTGATTCGTGAGTCCCGCGACCAAGCTACCTACACTTTAGGAAAAAAAAAGAAAGCCATACTTAATAAATTGCGAAGTGACAAAATTAAATGGAAACGCACATATGTTTTCTATTATCATACCTGCGACTTTTTTCATAATTAGCTGCCCTGAAGTGCAAGTACTTATGTATGGCAAGGACAGGTATAGTCAGGTATCTAAATCTGGGCCTGTTCTGCCAAATAGTCATCGGCAGTTTTGTCAGGCAGGCATGGCTATCAGCTACTGCAGGAAAGATAAACATCTGTTGAAACTTGTCTAAAAAACTGTCGACGTTAAAACGACAAATCATGTTGATATAACTTTTATTAGTCAAGCGTTCAATAGGTATTTATCATGCCACTCGTGTACTAACAAGAAACTATATTTTTCCATCAAATTGACTTTCCCGTTTATCTTTTAGTCTTAAAACCAGGCTTGTTCCAGTGAGTGAACAAGGTGGCGCTAGACGACTTGTATAGCTCTGTCTTTTTCACTCACTGGAACAAGCCTGGTTTTAAGACGTCATAATTCGGCCCCTAGCTGCCAATGACGATGATGAAATACCTATAATTTTCAATTTGAAGATTCGTATGACACCTTTTAATAAAACTACTCTACAAGCTGTAGAAGCGGATAACTATCCGAGATCCACTGGATACATAAAGTTAGCCTGGAACGTCTTGAAATATGAATAAAATATCTCCAGGTCGGTCTTAAGTTTGCACGAAATAATTTAAAGATAAATTATCATAGCTAATGTTTCTTTGTTCGAGTTTATTTTATTTGAGAACTACGAACGATAGCGTGGACGCATTAAATCTTTTAAGGGTTTTTTTTTTTTTTTTATCGTGGTAAAATCATCAAATGAGTCCTCCCACCCAGGGCAGGGCGGGAGGGACTGTCAGACTTGTACTGACTAAAATCCACGGTGTCCTTCACTACCCCTTTACGTACCGGGGTCACGGTAATCCCTTGGTTCCGCGACCCCAGCAGGCTTTGGCCCTCTACAGGCCCCGTCATTATGCTGACACTCTTTGAGGCGCGCGTGGAACACAACGCGCCGTCGACCCGGGCATGGTCCATGGTCGGACAGCGAGTCGCCCATTACTCGCCGCCCGCATGCCCGCGCCTACGGTGGCCGGAGATCGTCTCGCGACGTCCGACGCCGTGGGCGTCTACCACTGCGGCTGGGGTGGAGGGAGCACGCTGTCCTCTCCCTCACGCGGCCCGCCTCCTCCTTCACGAGCATGACTGCTTCGCAGAAGGAGGCGACCGCTTCCCACTCCGTCTCGCCCCGCAGCATGGCCTCGACCAATGCCGGGCGCGAGAGGTCTCCGCCTATCGCCGTCGTGAGGACACGGCGGTGCTCTGCCCAAGCGGGGCAGTCCTGCACCGTATGCTCCACCGTGTCCTCCGGACGATCCTCGCAGTGGTGACACCCAGGCGTTTCTTCCCTCCCTATTAGACACAGGAACCTCCCGAAACTTCCGTGTCCGGTGAGGACCTGCGTCATGCGGTAGGTCAGGACGCCGTGACGCTTATCCAGCCACTCCTCAAGGAGGGGTCTTACCGCCGCGATTGCGGCGTGCCCGAAATCTTTTAAGGGTAATAAAATATTTGTTTTATGGTTGTATAACCTTTAAGAAGCTGGTAGTAAAATTAGTCTTCCTTAAATATCATAAGGAACTTAAAAAATTCCCGGGGTCTCGGGACTCACGAATAACCGTGACCCCGGAACGTAAAGGGCTACTATATACTACGAAGGACACCGTGGATTTTAGTCAGTACGAGTCTCACAGTCCCTCCCGCTCTGTCCTGGGAGGACTCTTTTGATGATTTTACCACGATAAAAAAAAGGAACTTAAAATTTACAGGGTTTTAAATGTAGCCAAAAATATATCTAATGCCATCAATCTCCCACAGCCCATCGAAGGTGGAGGCAGGACGCTTGAGGGAGAGGACAGCGTCTACCTCACGACCGAGCCGCCTCGGGAAACGCCCACGGCAACGGACGTCGCGGGGCGATTAACGGTCACCAAAGGCGCGGGCGTGCGGACGGCGAGTAATGGGCGACTAATAGTCCGATCATGGAGGAAGCTCGGGTTGACGGCGCGACGTGTTGCACACGCACCTTAAAGAGGTGTCAGCAATATGACGGCCTGCCGGGGACGCGGGACTATCGGGTAACCGTGGCTTCGGAACGTAAAGGGCTATTGAAAGACACCGTGCATTTTAGTCAGTACAAGTCTGACAGTCCCTCCCGTCCTGCCCTCGGTTCGGAGGACTCATTTGATAATTTTATCACGTTATCAATTTACACTTAAAAAAAAGATATACCGGTTTCCTCGTGATGTTTTCCTTCACCATTTTGATAGAAAACAGTATTAATGAAATACACAAAGTAATAGCTGGTTTCATACCCTGACCTATAACAACTCGTAAGTCATTGCCCATACCACTTTTCTTTTTTTTTCGTGGTAAAATGAGTCTTATGAGTCCTCCCACCCAGGGCAGAGCGGGAGGGACTGCCAGACTCGTACTGACTAAAATCCACGGGGTCACGGTAATTCGTATAGTCCCCCGACCATTTGTCAAGGGGAGTGCTAACCGTCTCTCCTTTCAATAGACACTGCCGATACCTTTGGGCCACCACTTTCTCATATCTAACTATGAAGATGTAGAAGCAGGAAAATACGCTACGTGGAAGCTTTCATCAAAACCAAATCACCAACCACATTGTATCTAGTTCAAAGATTACATCAGACGCTAGTCTATACATCCTCGTTTGATTTAGCCGTTTATGCCGCAGAGTCAACATACAGCTCCCAAACATAATATACGAACTCGCGCGCAACGTTCGTTTTAACAATAACAAAGCGAACTTGTGTTGTACGGCTGTGCGAATCGAGGTTTCAGGCCGACGGTAACTTTGACATGGTGTGTCAACGCAGGGATAATGGCGGGTTCAGACGGAGCGACTAGTGTGTCGCGGATTTAATTTTTGAGATGATAAGTATGACTTTTTACTTTTTGTTTACTTTTAAAATATTTTCCTGTCTATTTCTGTATGTGTACATAAATAAATAAATAAACATGACTAGCTCTGATTGAAATTCCTGAGGCGAAGCTCAGTTAAAGGTATATGTCTTTCTTTTCTTAATAGTAAGTATGACTACTGATCTTCAAAATGTTATTTGAAAGATATTTTTTTTAGTGTTTACAGTATTGCTTTTTCGTTCGTAAGCTATTTTCAACTGTCTGGGTATCGTACAAAATTATAGACACAGTCAAGTGATTTATTAAAGCAGAGGGCCTAAATAAACTGATAAAACGATAACACAGCCGTTTTAATAGATTTTCAACTTTACACTTTAGACCATAAAGTTGAAACAATTGTTGTCTTCCGATGAGAGTTTTGATTGAGACTCTTGATTCTAACCTCATTTCAACGATGCCTGACAAACTTTAACTATATTTTTGTTGTGCTAGTTGCGTTTAAGATCTGCTATTCAAGCTGACAAGCTTATAACTTTTTGCCCTACTACTAACAATAGTTTATTAACAATAAACTTGGTCGCACAAGTCTTCCGTCTAAACCCTACTTTACCCGCATCAAACAAAGTGTGCACAAGACAACTGTCGAAGTGGGTACCGAGTAATAAGCGTCACAGTTATGACGTCACTTCTTATGAGGTACTTACACCTACGTGTCGCAATTTAGATAAGTACAGAAGGATGCCTCCATAGAACGAGTGGGAAGAGGAGGACATACATTTTATAAACTTGCTTTAGTTAGAGCGAGAGGCTTTACCATTTTGTTTGAGATGGCAGTAGTGTCGCAAGTACAGATTTTTAGAGAAAGTACGCGCTTCGGAAATCATCGTCTAACTTCGAGTTTACGAATGTTCGATGTTGAAAGCTACTATAGACTAGACACAATCATGGCTAAAAATGTCTATTTTACGTAACCATGACTCCGATGTAATTATAAAAAGCTTTCAAAATTTTTAGTGACTGGAGATGAGCAAACAGGGTAAAAATGCCATCATGAATTGCAATACAAAGCGTGATAGTATACAAAAGATAATATAAGTTTTTGTTGAAGGTGTTGATACTCCTTGTAGGCCCTTGCTGGCCGTAAGGTAATCTGTCACATGATGACATAGAACACTAGTTTAAGATGTTGTCATTCTGAAATAAAAGGTCTGTGACGATGAGATGTGTCTATTTAATAATTATCTAATTTACTATCGGCGCTAGCACTGTGTGCATACTCTGGCATTTCCAATAGGTTATGGGCCCAGACTACCATAAGTGCCTGATTTTGTAAATTGTGAAGATTTGGTAAATACGCAAGAAAATATTTTCGATGATGTCAGACGACCAGAACTTGTCGTCAGGTTCCATTTGTGGAATAAAAAGGCTTGAGGGTGCATCTGGTTTCGAGGTTTGGAAATTCCAAGTTCAAAACTACTTAGAATGTAAAAACTGGTGGGAGGCTGTAGAAGCCAAAGAAGTCAGTGCAGCACTCAAAGATACTGATCGAAAGGCGCGTACTACCATTTGTCTGCTGTTGGAGCCTTCATGTTTTGCGCATGTCTATAACGCAAAGACCGCGCATGAGGTATGGCACAATCTGTGCGTAGCATACGAAGATAAAGGCTGGGGTAGACGTATATCACTGCAGCGTCAATTATGGACATGTAAGTTGGAAAACTTTTCATGTATGGAGAAATACGTTTCAAAAGTAATATCCATAGCGCAACAATTAGCTGCAATAGACGCAAAAGTCTCAGATGACTGGATCATTTCCATTTTACTTGCCGGATTAACATCAGACTACAACCCGATGATAATGGCAGTGGACAATAGTGGAAAGGAGATTAGCTTAGAGCAGATCAAAACCAAACTGCTGCAGGAAGCTAATCGACAAGCTGAAGGTAGAGCTGGAACTGGTGAGCAAGCCTTTGTTTCAGAACAAAAAAAGGCACCAAAAAGCAATGCTCGGAAACCAGTGCGCAAATGTTTTAAATGCCACAAAGAAGGACACAAGGCGGCTGAATGTAAGAAGCTGAATGCCAATGTGTGCCTGAGTACGGGAGAGAAGAATACCACAAACAAAACTGGTTGGTATGTAGATAGTGGTTGCTCGAAGCACATGACTTACGATGCGAAAAAGTTATATAACTATCAGAAAGTGAAGAGTAACTTGAAAATTAAAGTGGCCAATGGAGAAGAAATATCAGTTGAAGGTAGAGGAAATGCTGTACCAAAAGTAAGCGAAAATTTAGATTTTACATTGAAAAATGTTTTACACGTTCCTCGTCTGTCTATGAACTTAATATCAGTGAGCGATCTCGTAAAGAAAGATTTCGCGGTTAATTTTGATAAAAGAGGTTGCACTATTAAGAATAAATCGGACCAAATAGTTGCGACTTGCAATGAGGTTGATGGCATTTTCAAGTTAAATGAAAACGAAAACTACGTCAACGCGACATTGTCAAATGAACTTCTGTCAAATTTATGGCACAGAAGATTGGCGCATTTAAGTAAAAATTACATGCTGATATTAAAAGATTTGGTGACTGGTATGGAATTCAACAGTAAACAACACATTGAGCCATGTGTTCCATGCATAAAAGGTAAGACATGTAAAAGCCCATTCAAAAACAAAGGGACACGAGCAAAACAGATTCTAGAGATAGTACACACGGATATCTGCGGTCCAATGGAAGAGCCATCATTTGCTGGCTCCATATACATGTTGCTGTTCATCGACGATTACACGCGCAAGACGTACGTTTATTTCTTACGAAATAAAAGTCAAACTTTCAATAAATTCCGTGAGTTTAAGGCGGAAGTGGAGAAAGAGACTGGTAAGTCGATAAAATGCCTCAGATCTGATAATGGTACAGAATTTTGCAACCACGCCTTCGATAGATTGTTCAAGTCAGCTGGCATAAAGCACCAAACGACGGTTCCGTATATGCCTGAACAAAATGGCGTAGCTGAGAGGGCGAACAGATCGATTATAGAGAAAGCAAGGACGTTGCTTTGTGAGGCGAATTTAAGCAAGATGTTTTGGGCTGAGGCGGTACGTACCGTAGTTTACTTAAAGAATCGAAGCCCCACAAAGGCTGTCACGAATAAAGTACCTGAAGAACTTTGGTCTGGTAAGAAAGTAAACTTGAGTCATTTAAAAATCTTCGGATGTTTGGCGTTTGCATTTAAACCGAAGCAGAAAAGGCAAAAGCTCGACATGAAGACTGAAGCGTTGATTTTTATCGGTTATTGTGAGCTTACGAAAGGTTACCGACTGATGCACCCACATACTGGCAAGATAACAGTTGCGAGGGATGTGAAGTTCTTGGAAAACGTGTTTCCTGGTGATGGTACGAATGTGACGAAGAACGCAGTTGTTCCTATGTTCACTGAAGAGGAACGAACTGAACCTGCGATATTGGATGTTTCTCCTGATGTCCATTCAAACAGCGAAGATGATTTTCAGGATGCAGATACAGGAAGTACCGAGTCCGCTACGATTCAAGAAGCGAGTACTGAAACGAATATAGAACCGAGATACAACCTGCGTGCACGGAAGCCAGTCGACTACACAAACACGTGCATCAATGCTCTCGCGGCAATTGACGGTGATCCGACGACTGTAGAGAAGGCGTTAGCTAGACCTGATCGTGAGTTGTGGCAGAAGGCCATGAACGATGAGCTGCAATCGTTGAAGGAGAACCAGACGTGGACACTAGTTGACTTACCACGTGATAAGAAACCGATTCAATGCAAATGGATCTTTAAGATTAAGCGAGATAGCGATGGTAAAGTCTCAAAGTATAAAGCTAGGCTAGTAGCGAAAGGATTTACTCAGGTACGTGGCATAGACTATAACGAAACTTATTCCCCTGTGGTGAGGAGCTCGACTTTGCGACTTTTGTTTTCATTAGCTGTAGAATATGATTGGGACATAGATCAGTGGGACGTGACGACTGCTTTCCTTTATGGTAAATTGAAGGAAGACATTTATATGATGCAGCCTGTAGGTGCTATCACTAAAGGTCAAGAGACGAAGGTATGCAAATTAAATAGGTCGTTGTATGGTCTCAAGCAAGCATCGAATGCTTGGTTTAATGAACTTGACCGAGAGATGCTTACTCTAGGTTTCACGCAATCGAAAATAGAGCCCTGTTTATACCAAAAGTCAGTAGGAGATAGGGATAGAATAGTTGTAGTTATTTACGTTGATGATATTTTTGTTTTTTATAGTCGTATACACGAATATGAAAAAGAAAAATTGAAGACCGGGTTATTGAAAAAGTTCAAGGTCAAGGATCTAGGTCGTGCTAGACATGTTTTAGGCATGAGACTTAGGAGAGACGAAAACACCATTTACCTTGATCAGGAACAATATGTTATTAATGTTTTAAAGGAATTCGAAATGACGGACTGTAAACCAGTCATTACCCCCATGGAAGCTGGTATCAAATTGATAAAAGCTTCCGAGTCTGATTGTAGGTTGCCATATCAAAATATCATAGGATGTTTGAATTATTTAGCCCAAAATAGTAGGCCTGATATTGCGCATGCCGTTAGCGTTCTATCACAATTTAATTCGTGTTATAATGAAATTCATTATAAGTGTGCTAAACGGGTGCTTAGATATTTAAAAGGGACATCTGATTTTGCGCTCACCTTCCGAAAGTCAGGTAAATTAGAACTTCTTGGCTACGTGGACGCGGATTGGGGTGGGTCATACGATAAGAAATCCTTTACGGGTCTAATGTTTAAATTAGGCGAGAGTTTAATAACGTGGGAGAGCCGGAAGCAACGATGTGTGGCTCTGTCCTCAACTGAGGCAGAGTACATAGGTCTTAGTCAAGCTTCAAAGGAAGCGATTTATTTAAGGAGTTTGTTAAAAAGTTTAACAAATGATACTTGTGATAAGCCTGTAGTCATTTATAATGACAACCAGTCTGCACATCACATAGCGAGAAACAAGATGAACCATAATAGGACAAAACATATCGATATTAAGTACCACTTTGTTCGCGAAGCGATATCGAATGATGCGGTTGAGGTGAGGTATGTGCCTTCACATGAAATGGTGGCAGATATGTTAACAAAGTCTCTGTCAGGCCCCAAGATAAAGTTAGCTTTAGCGAGATTACCCATTAAGAGGGCGGGGATAGTGAACGTGGTGTAACTTAATTTTTTGAAATTAATTGGTTTAGGTAGGTTTTTGTAATGGTTTAATCTCTATTTTGTTTATCTTCGATGGTTTCTTGTAATGTGAAGATGTGTATATATTTATGTAAACTCGTGCACGAAGGTGATTATATGCTTATGCGTGTTTAGTTTATATGCTTATGGTACGGATAACCTGGTGCGATTAAAGTATGATATATACACTCGGTAACCTTAAGGGTGCGTACACATGTGGCAGATTAAGGGTGCGTGTTGAAGGTGTTGATACTCCTTGTAGGCCCTTGCTGGCCGTAAGGTAATCTGTCACATGATGACATAGAACACTAGTTTAAGATGTTGTCATTCTGAAATAAAAGGTCTGTGACGATGAGATGTGTCTATTTAATAATTATCTAATTTACTATCGGCGCTAGCACTGTGTGCATACTCTGGCATTTCCAATAGTTTTCCCTGTAGATGGAAAGTGATACTAGTGGTCTCGTACGTACGGTTGATTTTGTATTTAAAAATGGTGTTGCTGTAACTATAAAAATTATTCAACCATCGCTAAAACGAAACTCTCCCGATATAAACCTAGCTGGACTGGCTGTTTGCTGAATCTAACACAGGTTTGATATTATACTCTGTGGTACAACATTCGTACTAATTCGGAAATACGAAGATCACCGAAGCGCGAACTCATTCTAGTTTAACTATACGCATACATGTGTGTGCTCCTTTTCTTACTAGTTGCATAAAGAAGACCTTCTGTCTCATCTCTTTACTTTACATACCTATCTACATCAGTCGAGTTAAATGCTTTAGGTAAACTGTACCTAAGTAATTAATGTTCTGTCTGGTAGACCGAGCCTTATGTTGTAAACTTTAGACAGGATATTCAATTTTGTAGTCTAGATTTTATTAATGTGTGTAATCATAATATTTCAATTTCACTATGCCTGTAATCGTTGTAGGAAAATAAAGTTGTACTTAAAGATAAGCTGTTTTCGCCAGTTGTGTTACGTTTTTTATTTATTACTAGCTGGCCCCACGAACTTCGTAGCGCCACGGAATTAATACTACTACACTACTACTACATCATTTGTTACAAAAAATGTGATAAATGAAGAACCGCTCGACCGATTTTGTGCAAACTTCACATAAACCATCTACTAAATAGTCCGAACAAAGCCTAAACATTTGGTTTGGATAGGTGAGCCCGTTCTTGAGTCATCAAATTACAACGAAAAGTGGAATTGATTTTTATATACATAGATAGATTTGAGATGGATTTTCTATTGAATCTAGTCTAGATCAGAAGTGACCGAGACCAAGGCTAGGACGGACACAGCTTACCCAGAAAGAGTCTACTCAATTTTGAAGAGATTCGGGTTGTGTGCATTCTTTAACACAGATGCAAATAATGATCTAAGAACTTAAATTGACCTATTGCATGAACTTTTTGGGAAAGATGTTTGAGGCACGCTGAAAACTTGTGCAATACTTCTTTAATTATTACACAGAAAAGCAGAACTGCGAAGTAGCGGGATTAAAACAAGGCAGACTTTTTAAAGATATGTTTTTTATGGAAAAAAGTTCCTTGAAGTATCTCGAAATCTTTATGCCTTTAAAATTTACCAACTAATCACTCTTCGCTTGAGAGTGAAGAAAAACAATCCAATTTTCAACACTGTCTTCTAAAAGACAAGCACACGTACACACACACACACAAAAATAAATAAATAAACACACCCACAGCAAACAAGTAACAAATTCACCAATAAAGCGATTTAAGCGACGTTTCCCGGAAATTATCCCTAATACAGTTACGTAAGATTGCGAACGAAAACCAATAAAACAGGAGATTTTCACTTTAATGCATAAATGTTGTTTCCTTAATCTTTGTAGGATGTTTATGTTTAGAGGAGGTAGTTGTTGATATATAAAAGGCTATTTTACTAAAAAAAAATAGTCCGAAAGATTATCGCAAAATATTTAACCGTGTCTTCTCAGTGATGTCAGTTTGGCTGATAAAAGTCCCTGTATTTTTTTACAGAGACATTGCTGTTTTTGACTTCACAGAGTCTGAGGTAACACGAGTTATAAGCACAAACTACGTGCTCCCTTTCATCGGCTTCACAAGGTGCATAATTCATTCGTTGGGATTGGTATAATTTTTTATAACAAGTTACCATCCTCTTTTCTAGATTTGCCGTTTAACGTTTTTAAAGCAAAAGTAAAAGCTAATCTCTGTTCCAAAGCATACTATTCTGTAAGAGATTATTTAGATGATAAGCATAGTTGGTCGCTGTGTTGAACACAAGACATTGTTCATGTTCTTTTAACATAATTAGCTAGCTGACACGGTTATGGGACTCAACAACATACAGCTCTCATACAACTCTGTATTATTATTGTATTTTACTTAATTTTAATTCGTACTTTTTCTGTGTGTGTCTTTTCTTATTATTACGACGGTCGTAGGGTATCATTAAGTACTATTGTCGGAGCTGATGAAGATTGTAAACTATCGTTGCACTGTATAGAGTCAATCTTTCTAGTATTATATAGTTTCACCGGAAGCATTGTGTGAGTACCGTGTACTTTATCGCTTTCAATGAGTATGCAGTTGAGATTATGTCATGCTCACTCAAATGTCTCGCTGATGGTGGCGCGTGTGTCGGATCATTTAGTTCCCTTCAAAATGGTTGAGCTGAGTGATGCTGATGCATGTACCATGTTCGTGAACGGGCGCTGTCAGTCGTGACTGGTCATCTCTTAGCAGCTGCGGATTATTTTAATTATTTATAATTATTATATTGAATTGTCTTTTTTTTATATGAATTTCCTATGGACACTTTACTTGCTACATCGTTCTCACATAGTGTACCATCTCAGGTTGAATGATGTAACAAAGGTTCTGTTATAATTTTGGCGATTGAAAAAGAGTGTCCATGGAGTTACTTGCCCGATCTTCTCCATAGAGATCTACGCTTTGGAATGGGCATCTACAGTACTTTCACAAGTTTTTATGTCTTGTGACTGGGACTGTAGCACCGTAACTAATTTTAAACAATTTTAAACTATTTTATTTTACTTTTGTCTCTTGACAATTCAAAAGTGCCAGTGGTCACTTGAAATAAATGATTTCATTTTGATTTTGAAAGTTGAAACAGATAAATCACAATTTTCCATCAAATTAACAGCAAAGTTCCAGTTTAGTTTACGTCACATAAACTGAAATTTTGTGTTCGATCTTCTGACGGAGTAAACAGATTTTCTTATGCAGTAAACTACCCTAATGCGGCGTAGGCAGGCCTTTTACTAAGACCGGTGGTATCAGTAGCTCGTAAACTAAAAAAAACTCCATGTTATCTTCCCAAGTTAATTTTTAGTATTCTCCGTCACTTTTTCAACACTCCTGCCTTTAACCAAACTCCTAATATAGTTCAGAACAGCCAGGTCGAGCCATCATGATTTATGCCTACGCCAAACATTCCTCCATGCGGACTGGGCCGAACATCGGAACAAATAAACAATAAATCTATATTGGCGCCGAAATGAAGGTGTGTGCACGGAATATGGATTTCGGACGAGCTTTGTTGAAAAGGTGTTTGTATTGTGATGACGCCATATTGTGTCGTCATGCACGCTTTTCTAACATGATTATTCTTAAATGAAAAACAATCATTGATACTAAATATTATTGAAAATATAAAGTAGGTACCTACCTACTTTTTGCAAATCTTCAAATATAAAATGACCAGATTCCGAGTTCGAAACAAAACGTTACGTTTTTAGTAAACCCACTATTTTATAAATGTTGAGTGAGAGCCACGCACACTTAAATGTTTTCCTTGGAGATGTTCACTTGTTTTACGTAGGAATCGAACGACGATGGTAATTTTTCTACTGTGTTTTTGGCTTCAAATCTCGCCTAATAGGAATCTAAACATTCTTTAAGTCTAATTTTGCAAATATATGTAATTTAAAAAAACCGGCCAAGAGCGTGTCAGGCCACGCTCAGTGTAGGGTTCCGTAGTTTCCCGTCTTAAATAATGAAATACGTAAACGAAGTTAAAAAAAAAGCTTGTATATATGATTAAATAATTGATTATACTACAAACTTAGTCCAGGAATTTTGTACCACCTTCTTGTTTTTTTTGCACAAAAACTGTTCTTTCCATCAAGTTCAAAATAATTTTCCTAGAAAGTCCTTATAAAGTTCTACTTTCCAGATTTTTTTCATATTTTCTAAACTTATGGTTCAAAAGTTAGAGGGGGGGGGACACATTGTTTTTGACTTTAGGAGCGATTATTTCCGAAACTATTGACATCATCAAAAAATGATCTTAGTAAACCCCTATTCATTTTTAAATACCTATCCAACGATATATCACACGTTAGGGTTGAAATTAAAAAAAAAAATCACTTTCTATTTTACATATAGGGGGGCTACCCTAAAAAAACATTTTTTTCCAATTTTTATTTTTGCACTTTGTCGGCGTGATTGATATACATATTGGTACCAAATTTCAGCTTTCTAGTGCTAACGGTCACAGAGATTAAGCGAGGACGGACAGACAGACAGACAGACAGACATGGCGAAACTATAAGGGTTCCTAGTTAACTACGGAACCCTAAAAATGACCTCCCACTGGCATTTATTTCTTAATGTGATTGCACCGTATAAATATCAAGAAAATAAGAATCCCACCGGTATCAGGAACGGGGTCCAAGCCAGGAACCTCTTAACAATGGCTGCCATGTCAAGAATGACTGCTTCCAGAAACATTTGATTATTTAAAATGTCACTTACGGGATATCTTCCATGATCATAATATTTCTTTGAGTACCTTGTTCAAACGCCATGTTGGCGGGTAGATATGAGTAAGTGACATTTTAAATTTAGAAACAAGTAGTGTTAGCATAAATCAGTTGATTATTGTTAATGAGTGAGTCGCTGTAAAATACTGATTTAAGCGATAAATTCACGATTGGATTGTTGTTTCGATTAAAGGTCTACATCTTAAGTGCCTTTGACTGTTAGGAGATAATTTATGACCAAGCACAGATCCCAATTGAGTCCTAGATTAGATACAGACAAATTGCTAGCTTGTCTACCTCTTAACGAAATGATTTTATTGGTTTGTTCTACGGAATTAGATCTTGAGCAATCCTTTGTATAAATAACACTGTTTTCTTTAGGAAAATTGGCACCTATTTGAGGAACGTTAGGTGTTAATATTACTGCCGGGATCGTGTAACTGTCTTAAAAGGGAACCGTGACCCTGGAAAGCGAAAGGCATCTGAAGGAATGACTGGAAAGCGAAGGGCATCTGAATTTAGTAGTATGAATTCTACGTATTTGGTCGTACAGCGTAATTGAAAATGAAAATGCACCGCTCGTGCACGAACAAGGAAATAATTTTATCCATCAAATGAACGTCAAAGTCACGGTTACCCTATGCGACGCAGGACTGTCTCATCAGGTAAACCGTGACCCTGGAACTTATAGGGCAATTTAAGGATTACCGTAGATTTTAGTCAGTACAACTCTGACAGGCCCTTTCATCTCGGAAAAACCCAGGAGGGTGGAGAACTCACTTTTTCTTACGTCGTAAAATCATCACATGAGTCCTCCCACCCAGGGCAGAGCGGGAGGGACTGTCAGACTCGTACTGACTAAAATCCACGGTGTCCTTCAGTAGCCCTTTGCGTACCGGGGTCACGGTAATTCGTGAGTCCCGCGACCTGGGAGAACTCATTTGATGATTTTACAACGATAAATATAAAAGAAAGTCTACTAGCACCTTTAGACCAACTTAACATCCACTTTATAGGTACAGTTTGTCAGTTGTTTTGTTAAAGTGCCTGTCGTTAGTTCCACCACAACATGACGGTGGAACGTGACGGCGTGTATTGTTGTGTTCCCATTGAAGTACGAATTAATGGATATTGACGGCCTCAAACTTCAAGACGTTCCGCTGTTTAGTCGGTAGCTATGTTTAATTTGTTAACGTTTCCTTGTCGGTACGTTTTTTTTTCTCTTTTATTTTGTAAGGAGAATGCGGAGCAGTGTTGCCTTTTCTTTTGTCTGTGATACGGAATAGTGTTGAGTTTCTTTTTTTTATTATGTCACTTATTTATATGTAAAATTCTCGTTAGACTAATAGTCCTTAAGGAAACGTTCACAAAGAGCATTTTGATCAGTGTAACTTTGATAAAGATGGTCTGATAAATTGCTCTTTTGACGGAATGGTTGGCGGCGGGTGAGTGATTGTCTGTTGCACTGCTTCTCGCGTTTTCGATTCCTGTAGGAAACAAATATTTGGATTGGTTATAGGTAGCTGTTCCGGGTCCTAGCTGTTTGAGTTTTTTTTGTAAATTCACCCATGAGACGTGAAGCATTCCGAGTGTCGGTTAAAGAATTTGAAACATTGTTGTCGCATTTGGTGAAACCGGGCATTATTTAGAAGTAATTAACTTAACTAATACCTAAGTTAACAAACATTAGTGTAATTGTACTTAAATCCGTGACGAGCTACAATATTATGTTAGATTTTGGGTGAGTTTCGAAAAATCCTTAAAATTCAAATATCTCGTAAACTATTGTATTTCGGCCATACATAGGGGAAGTTCAATTTGTTGCAGTTTAGCCCCCCTATCGTCTCCTGACGTCGTATATACGTCGAATTATAAGTAACACTGTATTTACAAAAACATGCTTTTAAAAGAATCTAGCCATTTATCCAGGGGTGCTAAGACAGGAATCCTCCACGTGCGCCCGTGGACTGGAGTTCCCTCTCGGATACGTCCGGGGGGAACACCAGTTTTTCGGACCGGTGCACCCTGGGATGCGGGCAAAAACTCTTCCATAGGCAATGTGTGCCTAAGGGGTCTCTTTGCCCGTATGCGAACAGCCTGTCGGGTGGACGCTCCAACGCGTGTCCCTCTGAATAGCAGAGGGCACAGCGGCGGAGCGGGCTTGCGGTCGGTGAGTAATGGGTAAGCTCGCCGTCCAACCAAGGACCAAGCCCGCGTCAGTGGCGCGTCGTGTTTCACGTGTCACCGACGGGGCCAAATGCCTGCTGGGGTCGCGGAATTTTTCTTAATCCAGGATACCGCGGCCCCGGAACGTAAAGGGCATCCAAAAAAACACGGGTGGATTTTAGTAAGTAAGAGTCTGACAGTCCCTTCCGCCCCACCCAGGGCGGGAGGACTCATTTGAAGATTTTGCCACCCTAAAAAAAAAAAAACATTTATCCAGAAATGCAGCACATAACATAAAATATCCTTTCAGCCAACGCTGTACTAGAAAGACTCCAAGTCTGCGGTTAGGACTCCAGTTAGGTCCAACTTTTCAGACTGATACCTAACGCAAAGCCACTGGAAGTTTCTCGTACACATATCTCGCTACACGTTTAGATCCTAGATAGTGTGATGCAGGATAAGAATGTCCAAGTTTATGTGTGTCGGAGGGAAATTAAGTTTTGCGTGTGAGTTTGTATGGCTGTTTATTGACGCTGAATGGGCATGTCAGCTTTTATACATTTTAAATTTATTTAGTTCGTTAGTTAGGGTATTGAAATATAAAAGACATGTACCGTCTCACCACAAAAAAGTTAAGCATTGTTGAAAACTTTTTTAAAAAACTGTCAACTTCAAAACGACATTTCACGTTGATAGGTATAAGGGTCGTTTTGCAGTTACACTTTTTTCAGACAAATGTTCTAAAATAAACATCTATTGTTTATCTTTTTGTGGTAAGGCGGGTATTGTTTTGTTTTTTTTTTTTTTAAATTACTATTATAAAAAAACCGATAATTTTCGCGAAAATAGTCTTTAAATGTTCGTATATAAACGTCCATTTTTCGAAAATATTCTTTATTAACCTTTAAAACTTTTTAACCCTCCTGCTTTTACGCACGAAGATCAAAAAAATATCAGTTCAGCATTTCGAAAATGGGATCTTGAAAATTTCTTCGAAATGTTGTTAGGCGTACATGCTCTGAAGTACGAGTAACTTTATTCAGATTAACTCTAACTTTACACTTATAAATTTACTTCAGCACCCACCTCATCCACTTTTCAATAATCCAAGAACACAAAGTAAACTTCAGACGACGAACTCAAAATCTCCTTTACCTGAAACAAACGACAGTGGTATTCATTTTCAGAAAGATGCATTTAACTTTCGTACTGAAAAGGTGCTATCATGAAAATCCGTCTCAACACTATTTATGAAAATCTCTGTAAAAAATACGGTGAACAAACTGAGATGAAATTGAATTATTATGTTGATAAAAATATTTTCATGGGAAGCTTCTACAAGTAAGAAACTTTTAAACAGTATCGTATTACTCAGTATTCATGCATACGTCATTTGTCAAACTTTGACAGTTGTGGCTGTCCAAAAAATATGACATCTTGTCTTATCCAGGGTTTCATGTGTCATGTTTTTTTTTTTATCGTGATAAAATCATTAAATGAGTCCTCCCACCTAGGGCGCGACGGCAGGGATTGTCAGACTTGTATTGACTAAAATGCACGGTGATCTTCTAATAGCCCTTGACATTTCAGGGTCACGTTTACTGGTGCCTGGACGTAAGGTTCCGTTTTAAACGAAGCTCGAAGTGCAGGAAGCAAATGTTTATTTTTCTAATTTATAATTTAATTGCAAAATACTGACTGAAAGAGAGTGGGAGGATTCACATGTTTCCTACTGAAAATTTCAACAGTAACACAACCATCCATCACCTATAAATGTTATACTCTGAAACGTCTTCATACGACAACGTTCAATTAAGACTGCAATGAGCTGTGACACATTTAACGTTCTAACAAACCAGTAAACATCTAATTTCCGAGATTAACATTTATTTTAGCTCTTGAGATCCTGCGGATTTAACGCTAGTAATTATATTCACACAGTTCAAAGTTCAATCGAATTGTAAAGCATATGCTCATCATCAGAATCCTCATCATATCAGCCGTAGGAAGTAGACTACTGATCATAGGCTTCCCCTATAGATTTCCAATTGGACCGGTTGGAAGCGGCTTTCATCCTCGATCTTGTGGTCTTCATCAGATCGCCTGTTTACCTTGTGGATGGACGTCCTAAATAGCGTGGTTTCCATTTCCATTCGTGAACCTTATGGTCCCGATTGGCTATCTATTCTGCGTACTATATGGCCTACCCACTGCCATTTTTACGTTAATTGCTTTATTGCTGAGTTTGTCGGCAACTTTGGTTTGTCTACAAATCTTCTCATTTTTGAATCGATCAAAATATGGACAGTTCCTATAATTTGTCCGCAAACTATCTGTATCTGTTCGACAATAGTGGTAGACGCCCACGGCTTCGGACGTCGCAGGACGATCTCCGGCCACCGTAGGCGCGGGCATGCGGGCAGCGAGTAATGGGTGACTCGCTGTCCGACCATGGACCATGCCCGGGTCGACGGCGCGTTGCGTTCCACGCGCGCCTCAAAGAGTGTCAGCATAGTGACGGGGCCTGTAGAGGGCCAAAGCCTGCTGGGGTCGCGGGAACAAGGGATTACCGCGACCCTAGTACGTAAAGGGCTATTGAAGGACGATTTATTCCCTTTATGTCGAGTCCCGTTATGTCGAGCCTGGAAGTCTATTGTTCTCCAAAGTATGATATTTTACGCTTTCTATTACCTTTATGTCGAGTTTGGTGAACGGGTACAGTCAGGGATGTAAATTAAAAGCCAATGGCATAAAAACATTGTTTTATTATTTGTTCTATTACTTATTTTCATATATATATCTGATCTTAATCTAAATAAATAACAGTATAATCATCACTATTGTTGCAAATGTTAAACAGCATGTCGACGGAGCCCCGCTTCGCGGGGCTCCTACTTCTGGGTGGTTTAAAAAAAAATAACCACGAAGAGGATGGCGGGGTCTTTCAGACCCCGCCATCCTCTTCTAACCTAAATTGTCCGAGTCGGGGTGCCAGCAAGTCCCGAGCTGTCTTGTGCATTTCATTGGACGTGACTGTACTTCTAAAATATGATATTATTAAATCGACATAAAGGTAATTAAAGCGTGGTAAATAAACTCGACATAAAGGGAATAGAAACGGGACAGAAAACTAAGCTCGACATAAAGGTAATAGAAGCGAGACAAGGTTTTCGGCTCGACATAACGGGACTCGACATAAAGGGAATAAGCCTGAAGGACACCGTGGATTTTAGTCAGTACAAGTCTGACAGTCCCTCCCACCCTGCCCTGGATGGGAGGACTCATTTGATGATTTTACCACGATAAATAAAAAAATCTGTTCGACCAAATATATACGGGAGAATTTAATTTGATTATCCCAATAATTTTAAATATTATACTTTAAGACATAGATTTTCATTCGCAATCAAAGGTTTCAAAATATTTAGGTAGATACCACAAGAAAACGTGAAATACGAAAATAGCTCCACCTTAAATCATATTTCGCAACACTAAAAGCTTAAACTTATCAGATGTCAAGTGCAACTGTCAAACAGAAATCTCAAACTACCCATCACAGAGACAAGTTTTCAAACTTTACATTACAAAGGCGATACAAAGTTGATTTACTGTCTAACAGTAACTGTGGGTCAAGACGTTAAAACTGTGAATAAATCTTACTGTGGGGTTTTCACTAAAAGGGGGAGGTAGTTGAATGAACGAATGCCTAATTTTGGTTGGTTTGTTGTAATTTATACTCTTGAGGCTGGGCCTAGGGTTCAAATTCCAACAGTGTAAGGCTAAGTAGGTATAATTTTGGGGTAGTGAAAAGATATATAAATCCGTGATAATTATATCTGTACTATCTCAGTTATGAAGCCGTCCATCAAAAGATGTTTGTATGTTTTACATTTTATTATGAATGGCGGCTGTCAGCACTTGTACGTGATTTACAGGTTTCGAAAAGAAAAAAACGAAAAACCCAAAATAAGTACTATGACTATAATTGCATATTTTATTAGATAAAACAGTACTTTTTATTTTCTGTTTACATTAAGTTTACTATTTCAAAATTGATTTTTTATGATTTTTAGTTATTTTTTGGAAAGGTAAAGGAAACTAATATTAACATTTAGCGCTACCTGTCCAATAATTATCATGTCTTTTTATGAATAGATCACACAAAGGAAATGAGTGAAAAAAGTTAAATTAAACCAAGCAGGAATAGTCTGCTTGCTGGGGTCGCGGGTCTCACGAATTGCCGTGACCCCGGTACGTAAAGGGCTATTGAAGGACACCGTGGATTTTAGTCAGTACGAGTCTGACAGTCCCTCCCGCTCTGCCCTGGGTGGGAGGACTCAAGTCATCACATGAGTCATCACTTTTTTATTACGTGGTAAAATAATCATTTTACCACGGAAAAAAAAGGTGAAGGAAAATAATATTAACATTTAGCGCTACCTGTCCAATAATTCTCATGTCTTTTTATGAATAGATCACACAAAGGAAATGAGTGAAAAAAGTTAAAGCGCTGTAAGCAGAAATAGTCTACTGGGTTTAGACTTTAAGTTGTTTGATAGTACATTCATACAAGCACGTCTATAGCGAGTACTAGATATCTACACACCTGAAATTTCTGATAAACTTCACCAATGTACATAAAATGTATATAATAGGATAAAAAAAATAGAAAAATGATTAAATGTCACCTGTTACACGTTATTTGCAAAAGGTCAGTGTAGGCTGTAGGTACACAACGCCAATTCGATAAAGGTAATTGATTTCAAGACGAACAGTCGTGTTTGCCAGTGTATACGTGCTTAGCTGAAAGACCCGAAGATTCCCGAATCTTGACGATCTTTGGTCAAGAAAAAAGGACTAACTAATGCGATATTTAAGTATTTACCTTTGTAAGATATACCTAAATAACGCATTAGGTTAAAGCTTGCAGGCCACGGTACTGGAAAGCAAAGGACAATCGAAAGAACAGGGTGAACTTTTATCCAGTAAGGGACTTTACGTTGGCGCGACGCAATTACAATTCGACCGATTCCAACTAAAAGTGAAAATCAACCTTGCTACTACGATATAATGACGCACATTCGATTGACTTGACGTCGACGTGGCGTATGTGCTTTGTTTTTCATCTACCCGTATACAACTGCGCATTTTATGTCATATGCCGTAGTGGTAAGATTGATTTTCACTTGTAGTTGGAATCGGTCGAATCGCATCAAATCGCGCCATGGGTATTTGGGTAAGCTCCTTAAAAGTCTGATAGTCCCTTCCCCTCCACCCAAGGAAGGAGGATTCACTCGATGCTCTAATTACCACCGCAAAATATATATAGGCGCACGTGAAACACGTCTGATCGGACGGCAAGCTACCCATTTCTCGCCGTCCGCAAGTCCGCGCCTACGGTGATCGGACCGCGACGTCCGACGCCCTTGGCGTCTCCCGGGGCGGCTAGTGCGTGAAAAGAGTGTGCGCTCTCGCAAGCGTGCCGCCTTCTCCTTCTTCGCAGAAGGAGGTGACTGCTTCCCATTCCACCTCGCTTCATTACATGACCTGAACCAGTTCCGAACGCAAGAGGTTGCTCTCGCCTATCGCCTCCGTAAGAATATGGCGTTGGTCTGCCCATACTGGGTAGAACTGTCGATAAACACTGTAAGTTAAAACTTAAACGGGCATGCGGGCAGCGAGTAATGGGCGACTCGCTGTCCGACCATGGACCATGCCCGGGTCGACGACGGCGCGTTGTTTTCCACGCGCGCCTCAAAGGGTGTCAGCATAGTGACGGGGCCTGTAGAGGGCCAAAGCCTGCCGGGATCGCGGGACCTAGGGATTACCGTGACCCCGGTACGTAAAGGGCTATTGAAGGACACCGTGGATTTTAGTCAGTACAAGTCTGACAGTCCCTCCCGCTCTGCCCTGGGTGGGAGGACTCATTTGATGATTTTACCACGATAAAAAAAAAAAAAAGTTAAAACTTAAAATATAAAGCTGCAACAGCCCCCACTAATTGCTAACATTCCAAAAACCAACTGCTACCTAGCGAACGCCTTTGAAACTGTCTGTTAGATTAAAAAAAAAGCTAAAATTCTAAGCTCTTACAAAACTGTATGTGGAAAATTCTAGAAAATAAAATCAGGCTCGTTAACTAGAGGCAGCGGAGCGAGAACTAACGTACTGAATGGACTCTTAGGGGAGAGGGGGGGGGGGCAGAACAGGCTCGTTGCCTCGTTTGGGGCCCAAAGGACATGATGTTGTTTTTTTTTGCTCACTTTTATATTGAAATTGTAGACGTTCGGGTGAAAGGTTCTTGTTTTTATGGTTGTATTTTGTATTTATTTAATTATTATATAACAAATATAATTTTATAGAATTTGTTTTGTATGTGGCTAATAAAAACTAAAAACCAATTTATAGCATTCTTTTGAGAAGATGATAAAATAGACTAAATCTATAGATAGATACTTATAGATTTAGCTGAAGATTTTGTTTGGTTGAACGGGTCAATCTAAAAAAATACTGGTTCGAATTAAATAAACCCTTGTATTCGATAGATTAGTTTTCTGAAACCACAAAAGTCGACATAACAAGAATAGACGTAAAGGAAAAAGCTCTTCGACAAAAATATCCGACAGCAAACTAAAATCCCAGCCAAGCAAATAATTGAACAAACAACAATAAATCCACGACACTGAGTTCCACAAGTTAACCGTCAAAAGTGCACACAACTGTACAATGCAACTGGGTTGGTTGGCGCAAGGGTTCCCAAACTGTGCGTCGCGACACCCTGCTGCCGTACTTAAAACCAGGTTTGTTCCAGTGAGTGAAAGAGACAGAGCTATACAAGTCATCTAGCGCCACCTCGTTCACTCACAGGAACAAGCCTGGTTTTAAGACGTCATTATATGGCCCCTGGTACGTCGTAGAGAGTACAGTGGGGCGCGGGCGTCACGAGACGCGATGTTCGACCATTCTCCGGATTGATATTGCGTGGAAACAAGATTATGTGTAAAATATCCACCAGAAAGAAGAGGATAGTCTCATTGATCTTGCAGCTACAAACCCAGATTCACGTAATCTGATGTCGTGGAGTTTTGAACCAGGTATTATTATTTTACTATTCACCTAATATCAACTAGCTAGAAAAATTCTAAGCCTGTATGTGCGTCGCGAGCTGAAAAAGTTTGGGAACCCCTGGGTTAGCGTAGTAATATTTTCGCTTCCTCTGCCCTCTTTAACCCTCCATTGAGGAGGCTCGACTGCTAGGCCAGGCTAGGGGTTAATGAGCGCTTTGCTCTATTCCAGGCATTTTTTTTTGTAAAACAAAATGTTTATGTAATGTTGTAGTATTTCTGTGTTTGTTAGTAGGTTATTTGTATATACGAGTAGTTATCGTAATTTACTTTAGAAATGTTTTTTCATGGTAAAGGCAGAGCTGAGTAACAACTTTGTAAAACATTTTTTTTTGTTTGAGGTCTGGTTTACTTTACATTACATTTTTGAAACAAATAGTTTTAGAATTGAACCAAGCCAATATTTTTGATTTGTAATGTATCGAAACCTCTAAAATGTTATATTTTAAAAGTGGAATTAATAAGTCAAATCATTTAGTTTTCTTTTGTATCACTTTTATTCCAAAAACACATTTCCTTACAACCTAAATATCTGCTCAACACTGCAGCATTTAAACCTTCCTGAACCGTAAGCAAATTCATCTCAAGCGCCTCTAGCACAAAACGAGCGTCTACAAATTTGTCTCACACATCCTAAACACTATCTCACGTTAACATAATCTACGCTATTGTAGCTCCATTTGGCATCCGGGAGTAGATTTAGGTCCATTATATGCGAGGCAAATTAGTTTATTAAGGTGTTTGAGAAAACACCTTTGTGTAATGTAATTAGGACCTTCCTTCTTTGTTATTAAAGTTGGAAGAAAAGGTTTTGGCCAGCCTCGGATCTAATATTTTTTCGAACCGGGGCAAAATTTGATAGTGGCGCTCCTCAAGAGGGGCTGCTAAACATTTTTTTTTTGTTGACGCTTCCCGTGACCAATTTTGGCCAGATGCTAAGCATTGCCATTCAAAAAGGCAACGCCGCCAGTCACCTGGACACATTACCAGCTGACAGCGTTGAGGATGAATTTTACGCTGCTCTATAGCTATAAACTTTAATTTTAGTATCTTATATTTTGCCTGCCGCGGTCGTGGGACTCGCAAATTACCGTAACCTCGGTACGTAAAGGGCTATTGAAGGACACTGTGGATTTTAGTCAGTACGAGTCTGACAGTCCCTTCCGCTCTGCCCTGGGTGGAAGGACTCATTTGATGATTTTACCACGATAATAAAAAAGTATCTTATATTTATACAACGCGCCATCGACTCACGAGAGCATAGTATACTATAAAATCCGCTCTCAATCCAAATTGAAAGGCGCGTACTGTCTCCTATTATTTTAAAATGCTTAAGCAAGGAATAAACGAATATCAATGTAACTGTATTAAGTTGTACGAAAAGCCGTTAATATTTAATCCCTTTATAACGTTTCCTTATTGGAGAACATTTGTGCTAAACTAAATATTTAGCTAAACTAAAATCCTTGCAGATTGATTTACAACCTCAGATAACGACTTTGCAGAATCGGAAGTATGGGGGATTAATTGCTCAATACGTTTAATGTTTCAGTTATTTTTGGTCACTGGTTAGCGCATTGAACCAATCGTTCCAGTAATCTTAAATTCTAATCACAATATATCAAAATGGATAAAATTGAGGTATTTACATAACGATCCTTTTTTTTATCGTGGTAAAGTCATTAAATGAATCCTTACTGTCAGACTGAAGGGTGGGACCTTACTGTTAGAATTGTACTGATTAAAATCTGTGGTGATCCTTCAATAGCCCTTTACTTTACAGTCACGTTGACCTGATGAGACAGTGCCGCGGCCCTGGAAATATCTATAAATATTATAAATGCAAAAGTTTGGATGGATGGGTATTTGTCACTAAATCACGTCCAAACGGCTGATCAGATTTGGATTAAATTTGGTACAGAGATAGACATAGTATTCCCGTGGTAGAATTTTTGAGATAACGACGTAGCCGTTGGTAACAGCTCGTATTATAAATGTGAATGTACGGATATTTATATTACTTGATTGCGCAAAACTGGCCTAATAGAATTTCATCCAAATGAATGAATGATACCAACTATAGATTAAAACATAGAAACTACTGGTTTGTATATATTATGTTCCTATATAAAACGGATAAATTGTCTTCGTTATGAACGAAGCACGTGTCGTGCTAGTACTCAATAGAATTTATCTACTATCATGCTATTAATCCTCTATAAAAGAACCTATAACAATTAGCTTATTGCCAACATTAAAACACTCAATGATATAATGATCATTATATCATCCAAACGCGTGTTATAATGAATTTCAAAAAAAGAACATTCTCATGCAATGACATTTTCACCACCAGATCGCTAAAATTTTGAAAAAAGAACAACTCGTCTTATCGTGTTATATCCCGCCATTTTTTCACTCGAATATGGTATGCGAATATGGTATGTTATGAGAATCTTTTATAGAGGATTCACAGCATGATTGTAGATAAAGTCTTGTATGCAACCGTTATAATTAGGTATTAAAACACTCATGTGATACTATTATCACACTCGGCTACGCCTCGTGTGATAAACCCACATTCGTGTTTTAATACCCCTGATTATACAACAGTTGCATAAATAACTATTATTTTTTATCGGGTCGAGACTAGTGTGGTTTAAGTCTTTTTTTTTATTAAGTACTGTTAACAACTGCTATGGAAAAATTTAACTTAACGTTTGGTAAAGTACTCATATATTTTCATTTTATCATCACTGAGTAAAAGTAGAGAGGAGAATTTTACTGTGTTACTAAGTTTTCTGAAAAGTTTCTTACTACAGGAAAGATTAACATCAGTTGAATACTTGTCTAAAAAAACTGTCAACGTCAAAACAACATTTCACATTGATATAAGGGTCGTTTTGCAGTTACACTTTTTTAGACAAGCGTTCTTTATTCTTCTTCTCGTGGTAAGTCGGTTATAATTTTTCCTTTTCTTTAAAGCCTAGTCTTTCCAGCATGCACTGCGTCCGCGTGGTGGATTACAGCACCCAGTACAGTACAGTAAGTCTGTGTCTCAGTAGTGGGGACATATGCTACTCCATCTGATTCCTGGGCAAAAGCCTCTCTCTACTCTTTCCACTTACAAGTTTTTCGCAGGGTATATCAAGACTTGGGTCGACGGCGCGTTGTGGGTCGACGGCGCATTGTGTTCCACGCGCGCCTCAAGGAGTGTCAGCATAGTGACGGGGCCCATGTAGAGGGCCTAAGCCTGCCCGGGACTTACGAATTACCGTGACCCCGGTACGTAAAAGGCTATTGAATGACACCGTGGATTTTAGTCAGTACGGGTCTGACAGTCCCTCCCGCTCTGCCCTGGGTGGGAGGACTGATGTGATGATTTTACCACGTAAAAAAAAGGGTATATCAAGACTTCAATCATACAAAACTATTACAGCAATAAAGATGATTTTTGAGGACGGAAAAACTCAGCTGCGAGTGGAATTTGAACCCGCGTCTTCTGGATAAGTACTTCAGACGCCTTACCAATTAGGCTACCGCAACTCACACTCAAAAGTTGAATCTGTACGGTAACGTGCGCGTGCGTCTGGAGCTTATACAGAATACGCGGGTTCAAATCCCACTGGTAGCTTATTTTTTCTTTGCTCAAAAGTTATTTTAACGATGCGCGTCGCATGCGTTAATGCGTTTAAAAAATGGAAAAATAAAAAAACTTTTTTACAAAAAAAAAACCGACTACCAAAAATACAAACGCCCCACCTAAAACCACTAAAAAGAGAAAAATAAACTACTATTTATCTATTTCAGAAAACAAAAATGCACGTATTTTTCAAACGAATTAAATAAAAAACTTATTACCTACCAATTCTAAATCAACTTACAATATTATTTTATTTAACAAACAAGATATTATGTATTTACAAACAACCTATAATGATTTATTTACAAAATTACAATGTGACCATTCTTGTCTAAACCTAATTAGCTATAAATTTAATTATAATATTTTTATAATGTTGTGTGCTAGGCACCTACTGATCTGTTTGAAGTCGGTGCCAAGCCAAATAGGTATTCGATAGGATACGCACGTCTAGCCCCGTCACGCCATCACGCTACATCTAAATCACACCAAATCACCCTGCGCTTGCGACCGAACGCGCGATCGTGGGTCGGCAAGTCTTGAGCGATTCAACCCAAACGGGCAGACGAGCAGGCAGGCGTCTTTGACGGTCGTCTTGAATGCAATTAAGTTTTGATGCGTTATAGTGCTGTTGATAAATTTTGTATTTTTTATAGTCGCTTACGTGTTTGTAGGTTGCTATTTGTTTATTAATAAAAATATTAGATGTTATTAATTATAACCCTGTGTGTATTATATTACTAAGTATTATTGTTCTCTTTATTTTTGGCTTGGCACCGACTTCAAACAGATCAGTAGGTGCCTAGCACACAACATTATAAAAATATTATAATTAAATTTATAGCTAATTAGGTTTAGACAAGAATGGTCACATTGTAATTTTGTAAATAAATCATTATAGGTTGTTTGTAAATACATAATATCTTGTTTGTTAAATAAAATAATATTGTAAGTTGATTTAGAATTGGTAGGTAATAAGTTTTTTATTTAATTCGTTTGAAAAATACGTGCATTTTTGTTTTCTGAAATAGATAAATAGTAGTTTATTTTTCTCTTTTTAGTGGTTTTAGGTGGGGCGTTTGTATTTTTGGTAGTCGGTTTTTTTTTTGTAAAAAAGTTTTTTTATTTTTCCATTTTTTGTATAAATTATCGTAGGTACGTATGTATTCAGGCACGCCGCAATCGCGGCGGTAAGACCCCTCTTTGAGGAGTGGCTAGATAGGCGTCACGGCGTCCTGACCTACCGCATGACGCAGGTCCTCACCGGACACGGAAGTTTCAGGAGGTTCCTGTGTCTGATAGGGAGGGAAGAAACGCCTGGGTGTCACCACTGCGAGGATCGTCCGGAGGACACGGTGGAGCATACGGTGCAGGACTGCCCCGCTTGGGCAGAGCACCGCCGTGTCCTCACGACGGCGATAGGCGGAGACCTCTTGCGCCCGGCATTGGTCGAGGCCATGCTGCGGGGCGAGACGGAGTGGGAAGCGGTCGCCTCCTTCTGCGAAGCAGTCATGCTTGCGAAGGAGGAGGCGGGCCGCGTGAGGGAGAGGACAGCGTCCTCCGTCCACCCTAGCCCAGTGGTAGACGCCTACGGCGTCGGACGTCGCAAGACGATCTCCGGCCACCGTAGGCGCGGGCATGCGGGCGGCGAGTAATGGGCGACTCGCAGCCCGACCATGGACCATGCCCGGGTCGACGGCGCGTTGTGTTCCACGCGCGCCTCAAGGAGTGTCAGCATAGTGACGCGGCCTGTAGAGGGCCATAGCCTGCCGGAGTCGCGGGACTTGCCCATTACCGTGACCCCGGTACGTAAAGGACTAGTGAAGGACACCGTGGATTTTAGTCAGTACAAGTCTGACAGTCCCTCCCGCCCTGCCTTGGGTGGGAGGACTCATTTGATGATTTTACCACGATAAAAAAAAAGGTACGTATGTAGTAAGTTAACTTTGTAATTTTCTTTTAGTTACATTTAGTCATTTATAAAACCCTCTGTCTTGATACCCCATCTGATCGGAAGGTTGTTTTTTTTTTTTCATTAGTGTAAATATCGTAGGTACGTACGTAGTAAGTTGAACTACGTCATATAACTTGAGTTATTAGTCTGACTTTGATTTTGACTTTTAACCGTTAAGGAATTTTACCTTCCAGATTCCATCATCAGATCCTGACATGGTGACAATGGGTGCTCCCATTGTCACCATGTATACTCTTTCTAACCTCGGGAGTATACTCTTTCCAATGAAAAAATAATTTTGAAAATCGGTCAACAATTGACTAGACTTACTTCTGAAGTTATTTTTCACTTTTTTGTGTGTTTAAAGGCGGTTTTATTTTTTGCAAAAAAGTTTTTTTTATTTCTCAATTATTTTTATTAGTTGTAATATCCTATACAAATATTTGCTACGACGCTCCGGAGGTGACCGAGGTAGACCTGAGAGTGGCGGTACAACGGCTCAAAGCCAAGAATACCGCCCCAGGACCCGACGGCTTGCCAGGAAAAGCCTGGGTCCTGGCCTCGGGGACTCTCGGGCCTCGACTGGGGGGGCTCTTTAGCGCGTGCCTGGAGAGGGGCCAGTTCCCGCTTCGTTGGAAGACGGGGAAACTGGTCCTGATCCAGAAGCCCGGGCGCCCTGCGGACTCTCCGTCCGCATTCCGGCCCATCGTGCTGCTCGACGAGGTGGGCAAGCTCTTTGAAAGAGTAATTGCAAACCGCCTCGTCGGGCACCTGAATCGGGTGGGCCCGGACCTTGCGGAGAGCCAGTTTGGCTTCCGCAGGGGGCGCTCGACGGTGGATGCCATCACGCGCGTGAGAGCCCTCACGACGGGGGATGCGGTTTCCCGGGGCAGGGTCGTCTTGGGGGTGTCTTTAGACATCTCCAATGCCTTTAACACCCTGCCCTGGAGTTGCATCAGGGAGACACTCCGGTATCACCGGGTGCCGACCTACCTCCGTCGTATAGTCGAGGACTACCTGACGGACAGAGCCGTCATCTACCCCGGTCACCGGGGAGAGTGGAACCGGCGAGAGATGTCGTGCGGTGTTCCACAGGGATCGGTCTTGGGGCCGCTCCTGTGGAACATCGGTTACGACTGGGTGCTGCGCGGCGACCTCCCTGACGGCGTCGGCGTGATTTGTTACGCCGACGACACGCTCGTCCTGGCGAAGGGAGAGTCGCACCAGGCGGCGGCCGACGTGGCGACGCAGGCGGTAGCGACAGTCGCTAATAGGATCCGGCAGTTGGGACTCGACGTGGCGCTGCACAAAACAGAGGCCATGTGTTTTCATGGCCGTCTGAACGCGCCACGTTCAGAGTCCCACATTACGGTGGAGGGGGTTCGCATCGGCGTCGGGAGGACGATGAAGTACCTGGGACTCGTCCTCGACAGCCGGTGGAACTTCAGGGAGCATTTCCTGCATTTGGCCCCAAGGCTGAACCGGGCAGCAGCCGCTCTCAAGCGGCTCCTGCCCAATCTCGGCGGGCCAAATGCCTCCTGCCGGAGGCTGTACGCCGGTGTCGTGCGGTCCATGGCCCTCTACGGGGCCCCTGTGTGGGCCCTAAGCATCCGGACGCGACCACTCAAGCTGGTCGCATGCCAGAGGGTCATGGCTATCCGGATGATCCGGGGATACCGCACGATCGCCGGCGAATCAGCCAACCTCCTTGCGGGATTGCTGCCCTGGGATCTGGAGACGACTGCCCTCCAGCGCGTCTATGAATGGCGCGTGGAGGCGCAGCGTCGGGGCGAATCCCCGCTGCCTCGACAAGTCGAGGCGCGGCGGGAAGAGCTCCGGCGCGATCTCAGGGCAGTATGGAGGGAGCGACTGTCGCAACCGAGGTCCGGGCACGCCGCAATCGCGGCGGTAAGACCCCTCTTTGAGGAGTGGCTGGATAGGCGTCACGGCGTCCTGACCTACCGCATGACGCAGGTCCTCACCGGACACGGAAGTTTCGGGAGGTTCCTGTGTCTGATAGGGAGGGAAGAAACGCCTGGGTGTCACCACTGCGAGGATCGTCCGGAGGACACGGTGGAGCATACGGTGCAGGACTGCCCCGCTTGGGCAGAGCACCGCCGTGTCCTCACGACGGCGATAGGCGGAGACCTCTCGCGCCCGGCATTGGTCGAGGCCATGCTGCGGGGCGAGACGGAGTGGGAAGCGGTCGCCTCCTTCTGCGAAGCAGTCATGCTCGTGAAGGAGGAGGCGGGCCGCCTGAGGGAGAGGACAGCGTCCTCCCTCCACCCCAGCCGCAGTGGTAGACGCCCACGGCGTCGGACGTCGCAAGACGATCTCCGGCCACCGTAGGCGCGGGCATGCGGGCAGCGAGTAATGGGCGACTCGCTGTCCGACCATGGACCATGCCCGGGTCGACGGCGCGTTGTGTTCCACGCGCGCCTCAAAGAGTGTCAGCATAGTGACGGGGCCTGTAGAGGGCCAAAGCCTGCCGGGGTCGCGGGACCAAGGGATTACCGTGACCCCGGTACGTAAAGGGCTAGTGAAGGACACCGTGGATTTTAGTCAGTACAAGTCTGACAGTCCCTCCCGCCCTGCCCTGGGTGGGAGGACTCATTTGATGATTTTACCACGATAAAAAAAAAAAAAAAAAAAAAAAAAAAAAAAAAAAAAAAAAATGCATTTATTTTAACATTGTTATTATTTACAATATTTTTCATGGTAATAGGCTTATCCCCAATAAAATGAAACTTAACATACCAAACTGTCGAAATATGGGTATACTGTACACATCTGCGTACCCCGTCAGAGCATACAGGCGTGATGTTATGTTATGATGTTGTGTAAACAATAAACATCCAAGCGATTGCAGCAATCACGACAGATTTGCTGTCTATTATTGAAGAGTTCCGTTCCATATCTCCGAAGTTCGTGATCAGATCATGACAAAATTTCTATGGGACCAACTTGGAAGTATACCCTTTCAAACAAAAAAAGAATTTTTCAAATCGGTTCAGGCGTCTTCGAATAATCGGTGAACATACATAAAAAAAAAAAAAAAAAAAATACATACAGTCGAATAGAGAACCTCCTCCTTTTTGGAAGTCGGTTAAAAATAATTAATATTGAAGCAATATTTTGCAAAACTGTCAGATGAGTTGACAAGAAACATAAAAAAAAACGACGGGATGCACTCTGGGAGTGCCGGCAGAAGTGAAAACTTCAATAGTAATAAACACACACGAACATTCGCGCAAGCGCCCTGCGCCGTCTTTTTTTTTTTGCGTGCGTAAAATCATCAAATGAGTCCTCCCACCCAGGGCAGGGCGGGAGGGACTGTCAGACTTGTACTGACTAAAATCCACGGTGTCCTTCACTAGCCCTTTACGTACCGGGGTTACGGTGATGGGTAAGTCCCGCGACCCCGGCAGGCTCTGGCCCTCTACAGGCCCCGTCAATTTGCTGACACTCCTTGAGGCGCGCGTGGAACACAACGCGCCGTCGACCCGGGCATGGTCCATGGTCGGGCTGCGAGTCGCCCATTACTCGCTGCCCGCATGCCCGCGCCTATGGTGGCCGGAGATCGTCTGGTGACGTCCGTCGCCGTGGGCGTCTACCACTGCGGCTGGGTCGGAGGGAGGACACTGTTCTCTCCCTCACGCGGCACGCCTCCTCCTTCGCGAGCATGACTGCTTCGCAGAAGGAGGCGACCGCTTCCCACTCCGTCTCGCCCCGCAGCATGGCCGGGACCAATGCCGGGCGCGAGAGGTCTCCGCCTATCGCCGTCATGAGGATACGGCGGTGCTCTGCCCAAGCGGGGCAGTCCTGCACCGTATGCTCCACCGTGTCCTCAGGACGGTCCTCGTAGTGGTGACACCCAGGCGTTTCCTCCTTCCTTATCCGACACAGGAACCTCTCGAAACTTCCGTGTCCGGTTAGGACCTGCGTCATGCGGAAGGTAAGGACGCCGTGACGCCTATCCAGCCACTCCTCAAAGAGGGGTCTTACCGCCGCGATTGCGGCGTGCCCGGCCCTGCGCCGTCTTACGAATTTTCGATCAGGTCACGTGTTACCTGACGCGAGTTTAACATTTTTACACACATTCCAAAAAAAGTGCACAACGCCGCTAAAGAAGTTTTCACTTCAAAAATCAATAACTTAACAAAATCGATATAATCACATTAACAGCAATCTCAAACAGTTAGACAGTGCCCTCTATCTCTTCACTGTAGACTAAACATGAATCACTCAGTATAATCTGAAATGATTTGATTAATAGCCACATTGCGCACTCCTTTGACCAACTAGTAATTAATTAATGACTAACTACTGTTTTGAGATGTTCGTTTTGTAATTAAGGTATAAACGTTGCTCTGTTTGGTTATTATTGGTTTCAATATTCTGCTAGTGTATTTCGGCATGTCATGGACAGGTTATCATCATCATTTTAGCCAGGGTTCACCAACTTTTGTATATAGAACTTCCCTTATTCTGCCATACATGACCGCCCCTCATCAATCTATTGGAGAACTGCAATTTTAGCCATATCGTCAACATTTATGTGTTTTTAAGGGGCCCATAGGCCTTATTTCAAGATTTCTAAATGTTTATAATAGGTCTTTATCTATGAAATTGCCGTTCTGCAGTACTGGCCATTTCAAATCAAAATATTTTTTGTTTGGCTAAGAATTCTAATTTCAAATTAATTTTATTTTAAAAACATGTTTTTTTTTAAGTAGTCAGTTGTTTATTGATTAGTGTTACATTATCATCGTATTACAATATTTGGTGTGGCGAGTACCGCCTCTCAAGTTGGATGGTGGTTGGTATTGCGGAGTATGTGTGTGTCCGGCTTAGGCATGTAAGAACGAGCGTGTGTAACGGGCTTTACAAGGACATAAGCATCCATCGACAAGCCCAATCCTGGGATCAGAGACCATAGTGTGCTCGCGCAACACGCACGCATTTACGCATCTCTCCCGCATGTCTTAAAATCTTTAAACATCACCCCCGCAAAGACAGTAAAATCCTAAGTATTATCCCGTAAGCCTTGGGGATTTATCTGGAACTAATAATAATACCATATTAACCGCGTCGTGTGTAATTTGTGATCAAGACTTTAGCATAAGTGATTGGTGTGGTGAGCACGAGGCAGGTGGCCACCTGTGAAGACCTCAAGACCGGACAAGGAAGAACCAGGTACCGCTTTCCTTTACTTGCTAGAGTTAGACCACAATACGTCGTCTACCACCATCACTCCCAACTTGAAATTATACAAAAAATAGGCAATTGAATCAACACGCAATCCAGGTGTTTGATTGTAATACGTCCCTCATACCCGCAGAGAAACACGGCTATTTACACGCCTGTCCCTCCATTTGATGGTCCTTTCGAGCCTAGATAGGCATCAGTAAAATAAAGTACAAATACGTACAAGTCATTACATTAGGTACATAACATTCCATTAGTACCATAAAATGGCCACCCGCAAGCAAGAAGCTAAATTAGCTCAGCTTACAGCTAAAAAGCAAATGATTTTCGAGCGATTTAATCGCTTATATAATGCTTCCAGAAGCATCTCGAACTTTGATTCGCGTTCAAATGAGTCTTTCCTAGCGCAGTCTGAAACGTTAAGTGAACAATACAGCACATTTGAAGCAATAATTGAACAGATCAATGAGTTGCAGTTTGAGATTGACGAAACTGCACCAGATTATTCGAGTCTATATTCTATTGAAGACTTATATTCTTATATTAAATACAAGCGTAATCTCATACTTTCGAGCAGCGAAACATCAGATAAGAAAGGAGGTAGTCGCATAAAGTTACAACCCATAGAACTGCCATCATTCGACGGTAAAACGGAGAATTGGCCCATATTTTATGAAATGTTTCGCAGCAATGTTCATTTAAACACTGATCTGACGGACTCGCAGCGTGTGCAGTACTTGGTCAGTAAATTGACTCATGATGCCTTAAAACTAACTGCAGGCATTGTTCCCACAGGTGATACATACAGTGTTATGTGGAACAGTCTCGTTAAAAGGTATCAAGATAAGCGTAGTCTAGGTATTCATTATCTCAATAATATACTGGACATTAAAGGATGCGCCGGCAATGCTGCTAGTCTCAATACATTTGTGGAACGATATTCAGCGTCGGTCGCTGCCTTAAAACAGTTAGACATTCCAGACTTGCTGGATTTTGTGTTATTACACTGTAGCTTAAGAAAAGTTGATGCGCAAATTGTTCAACAATTTGAAAGCCGTGTGAGTGGGAAAGAATTACCTTCATATACGGAGTTTATAGCATTTATGCAAGATCATGTCAAGGTACTCCAGCGCTCACGCGCTAGTAATTCACAGACGGAACCGCGTGCTAAGTCTAGTTTAGCTCATAGTCGAACAAGTAATTTGCAAAGTACCGCCAAGTCGTTTGTGTCACGCAACGAACCAGTTTCGAATACCCGATGTCCGTTATGTGATAAGAATGACGTCGACCATCGACTGTTTGACTGTCCGCTATTCAAAAATATAAACACACCGCAAGCTCGTTTCGAATTTATTAAAAATAAACGTGGCTGTATTAATTGTTTAAGTCTATCTCATTCTTTACTTAAATGTAAGTCACGAAACGTTTGTAAAAGTTGTAAAAAGACGCATCATTCTTTGTTGCATTTCTCCGAAGTAAAAGGTGAATCATCGCCCGAGCCTGCTACAAGTACCTCTGTTTCACTCAGCGCCGCGATCAAGACGTGTTTACCGATCGAGTCAACTATTTTGTTAGCGACCGCGCAGGTATATGCATATAATAGGGATAGCAGAGATAAGGTAATGATCAGGTGTTTATTAGATAACGGATCGCAAAATAACTTAATTACTGTGGACTGTTGTAAACATTTGAACTTACACATAATTAAATTACGCCATTCATCTTTACAAGGTGTTGGTATGAGCTCAAAACCTGTACATGGCTTTATTCATCTCAATATAGAATCTCGGATTAATCCTCACACTAAGTATTATATACAAGCGTTAGTTGTTGATTGCATTACAGATAGACTTCCCGCTAGATTCATCAGATTAAATGACAAAAATAACATGTCATATTTAAATAACTTACCGCTAGCCGACCCGACCTGGAACGTACCAGGCGGGATCGACGTTGTGCTTGGAGCACAGCTGTTTCCTTTTATTTACCTCGGAGATAGGGTTGACTCAGGCACCCGCGCACCCCCAGCTATATTGACTAGTTTCGGTTATGTACTGATGGGTGATATTGATTGTTATAATAGTGATATAACACACATTACATCTTCGTTTACCGCGCTTGCAAACATTAAAGTCGAGTCAAGTTTGCAGAAGTTTTTTGAGCTAGAAGAAATTCCATCTCAACGTTTTATTAGTCCGGACGAATTAGAGTGTGAAAATAGTTTTAATTCTTCAGTCTTATTTAAAGACGGCAGATACTTTGTCGATTTACCTTTCGCGCGCACTCCTTCCGAGTTAGGCAATTCACGTGGTGTCGCCCACCGGCGGTTACTCGCGCTTGAGCGTAAATTCACGTTGGTGCCTACCCTACGCGAGAATTATAATAAAACTATCGCGGATTATATAACTCAGGGGTATTTATCGGAAGTACCGGACTCTGAATTGACAGAAGAGGGTTACTATATACCGCATCACGCCGTCATTAGACCGGACAAAGACAACATTCGAGTGGTTTTGGACGCTAGCGCCAAAACGCACTCGGGGTTGTCGCTCAATGACATTCTGCATGTTGGACCTAATTTACAAGCTGACTTATTTTTGTTATTACTTGATTTTCGTACGTTCCCTGTCGCGATGACAGCGGATATAAAACAAATGTTCTTACGTATCGGTGTAAATGAGCACCACCGCAAATATTTACGAATCTTGTATCGTTTCAACAAAAATGAGCCTGTACGCACCTTTCATTTTAACCGCGTTCCCTTTGGACTAAAGCCTAGTCCTTATTTAGCGATGCGCACACTGCGTAACTTGGCGTGTGAGCATAGCGGCCGCTTTCCTGAGGCTTCTAAATTGGTAGAAACTCAGTTTTATATGGACGACTATGTCTATTCTGTTCCTGATGAACAGATTGCTATGCGTCTATCCCGCGATTTAATCGATTTGTTTAAAGTAGGTTCCTTTGACTTAGTCAAGTGGGCTACTAATTCACCCGCTTTATTGGAGATTCTCCCAGAGTCTCACCGCTTACCAGTTGATTTTTCTGGCATGGATAATGATGTCAATTTTAAAATCCTTGGATTAACCTGGGATCCCGCTCATGATTATTTTTCCTTGACAACAGTCGCCGTAGATAATAAATGCACGAAGCGCGCGATCCTATCGCTAGTTGCCCGCTTGTTCGACGTACTTGGCCTCGTAGCACCCGTTGTGCTGTACGCAAAGATTTTAATTAAGGAGCTTTGGTTAGCTAAAATAGGATGGGATGAAGTTCCTCCGAACTCCATCACCAATCGGTATTCTGCTTTTACGAGGGATTTTCCCACACTCTCTTCTCTAAAGGTTCCTCGCCACATTGGCGTCTTTAGAGAAGCTGTAGTGAATATCGTAGCCTTTTGTGACGCCAGCTTTAGTGGTTATGGTTGTTGTATTTATTTACACATTACTGACCCTACAGGTGATACCACCGTCCGGCTTTTATGTGCAAAGTCCAAAGTTTCCCCCGCTAAAATAATAACACTAGCTCGATTAGAACTTGTCGCCGCTTTACTTCTGTCTAAACTTGTTCGCGTGGTCAAGGATAAACTTTCCGCTCGTGTACCTATTGCAGGTATCTACGCTTTCTCGGACTCCACCATAGCTCTCTCGTGGATCCACTCATCTCCCCATAGATGGTCTATTTTTGTTAGCAATCGCGTTGCCCAAATACAGGAAAACGTACCTGCCATTTGTTTCAGCCACGTGTCCGGGAAAGAGAATCCTAGCGATTGTCTGTCTCGCGGCATGCTGCCATCTGATTTAATTGAACACTCGTTGTGGTGGAACGGCCCTACGTGGCTCCAGCAGCCCATGAGCGAGTGGCCTTTAAAATTTTCGCCTACTAAATGCGAAACATTGCCGGAGTTTAAATCAAGGGTTTTTCTTGTAGAAACCTCAAATACTGAACCGCGTATTTTAGATACTATAGCTGACCGTGTTTGCTCATGGAATAAATTGTTACGTGTATTTATGTACATTCTTAAATTTACGAACAGACTACATAGTCATAGCTCTGTTAAAAAAATAACAATCGCCGAAAATTTTATTATTCGAATAGTTCAAAGTTTGCATTTTTCTAACGATTTAAATTTAATTAAAGCAGGCAAACTTCCTGCTAAGAAGTTGCGATGCTTGTCTGTCTTCGTTGATAGCTATGGAATCTTACGTATTGGGGGCAGATTGTCGAAATCTGACTTACCGTATGAAGCCAAGCATCCCGCGCTTTTGCCTAAACGCGACCGCGTAGTCGATCTAATTATTGATCACTATCACAATACATACTGCCATACGGGCCCCGGGTTATTGACGTCCATTATAAGGCAGCGGTTTTGGATATTGGATGGCCGAACAGTCATACGTTCCCGTTGCCGAAAATGTAATACTTGTTTCCGTCTAAATCCTAAGCATCCAATACCCAAAATGGCTGAACTTCCTGGATACCGCATCCGTGATGCTAAAGCCTTTGTACACACCGGTGTAGATTTCGCCGGGCCGCTTGCTTACGTACCTATTCGACGTAGAGGTCAACGTTCGCAGAAACTTTATTTTTGTTTGTTCGTATGTATGGTGACTAAAGCCATACATATCGAGCTTGTATCGGACCTCACATCTGAGGCTTTCCTATCCGCATTTAAGAGATTCATTTCCCGCCGCGGTCCAGTGTCTGTCATGTACTCAGACAATGGTACCAATTTTGTTGGCGCTAAGGCGCAACTAGATGATATTTATTCTTTCTTATTAAATTCGACTGTTCAAACGGATATTAAAAATGAGCTTCTTAAATCACGCATTGAGTGGACAAGAATACCGCCGCGAGCCCCGCACTTCGGAGGTATTTGGGAATCGAACATTAAGAGTGTTAAAACTCACTTGTTTAGAGTCATAGGTAAACAGCTTCTCACTTACGAGGAACTCTCGACCGTATTGGTGCAAATTGAGTGCCTTTTAAATTCTCGACCGCTTAGTGTTCTCTCATCAGACCCGCATCCGGAGGTACTCACGCCCGCGCATTTTTTAATGTCCAGTCCACTCACGTATTTGCCTTCTTCTGAATTGACAGAAGAAAACATAAGCCTAACAAACCGCAAAAGACTTTTGGATCAACTTGTGTTATCCTACTGGAACAAATGGCGAGTAGAGTACTTGCACACGTTGCAAGTCCGCCAGAAATGGTGCACTCCCGATCGCCCTATAGAGATCGGTACTATCGTTCTCTTGGGTCAAGATAACGTACCTCCATTGACTTGGCCATTAGGCATCATAGAGGAAGTTTTCCGGGGTCGGATGGCATAATTCGAGTCGCTTCAATAAAAACCGCGTCAGGTACATATAAACGTCCTGTCACTAAGTTGTATCCTTTGCCAACACAATAAAGTAATATTACTACGTAATGTAATTAGTTTATAGTATACTTTCAATGGTACGCCATTACATAGTTATAATTTAGATTAATTCGATTTTAACATAGTCAAATCAAACCGCATTTCATATTGATCCCGAGCACTATGTCATTGTGATAGAGTTTCGGACTGCTGCTTAGGTTTCCCTTAATATTCTCCAACAACAGATACATGTCATCACCGCTTGATAAACCGCACAGCGCTGCATAGATTAGCTGCTTTGAAAGCTCTGGACCTTTCAAGGCGGGGAGTATGGTGTGGCGAGTACCGCCTCTCAAGTTGGATGGTGGTTGGTATTGCGGAGTATGTGTGTGTCCGGCTTAGGCATGTAAGAACGAGCGTGTGTAACGGGCTTTACAAGGACATAAGCATCCATCGACAAGCCCAATCCTGGGATCAGAGACCATAGTGTGCTCGCGCAACACGCACGCATTTACGCATCTCTCCCGCATGTCTTAAAATCTTTAAACATCACCCCCGCAAAGACAGTAAAATCCTAAGTATTATCCCGTAAGCCTTGGGGATTTATCTGGAACTAATAATAATACCATATTAACCGCGTCGTGTGTAATTTGTGATCAAGACTTTAGCATAAGTGATTGGTGTGGTGAGCACGAGGCAGGTGGCCACCTGTGAAGACCTCAAGACCGGACAAGGAAGAACCAGGTACCGCTTTCCTTTACTTGCTAGAGTTAGACCACAATACGTCGTCTACCACCATCACTCCCAACTTGAAATTATACAAAAAATAGGCAATTGAATCAACACGCAATCCAGGTGTTTGATTGTAATACGTCCCTCATACCCGCAGAGAAACACGGCTATTTACACGCCTGTCCCTCCAATATTCTTCGTCATCATGGATACGTTAAAAATTCGAGTATTTATGGAATATGAGTACCGTCGTCGTAAGATATCTGTATATTTACAGCGTACTTGAAGCATGTACTGAGTTTATTGTATTAAAAAAGCGCTCCTAGTGTCGGAACGACGAACTATTTCTATTTTTTTATCAAATTAACGTCAAAGTTTCCGTTTACCTACTTTATAAAAACGTGAAGAGTCATGCTATGGCCTCTGGTTTCTTTGATAAATATTTGTATGGCCTATGGACAGTTTTTCGGGTTCTTACTGTTTGTGTTGGTGGTTATTTTATAAAGCAAGGTTTTTCAAACGACATCATGATGTCTAAGGTCTGCGTTGCCACCTATAACGACAAGAAAGTGGAAAAACGAACTTCTGATCCTTTTCTTCAGACTACAAAGTTTTAAGATACATCTTTTCCATAAATAAGATTCTTGCGGACAAAGTAAAGTCTTTCCATCTCAAAATAAGTTCCCCAGTTAGTTCTAAGCATCATAATTCCATTCTAAATCTGTGACATTCTCAGTCCTCCGGCCGTAAATCATCGTATTTCATAACGGCATTTAATATTGACGTTCTGTGTAAATACGTACACTGTTTCAGTTTATAGTTTCACAGAAAGTTAGTGGAACAACTGCGACATGTGGTGTACGCCTGCTTTGAGTTGCTGTGGAATAAAATGATTCATTGTATTGTGTGAGAAGAAGATATCTGTGTTGTAGTCAGTGCGAATGTTTTGTACCCCTGTAATTGGTATTAGTGAACTTCTAATTCATGTACTTTAATTATTTGAATGCCAACTGTACAACAGTACACTGTTGACGTACAGACGCTAACACATCGAGCAATTCAACTCTGTCTTTTTCTTAACAGGATTTTCTATTTTATCAAGGTTCATTTTCGATCGAGAAGTTTCGACAAATTGGTAGGTTGATGTGGTGGCATTTGTATTATTATTTTTCTTAAATAAATAAATAAACAAATCTTAAAGGCATTAACTGCTGGCACCGCCAAAAGCCCAATATCACATGATCCCGAGATGTGTAAAGAAATTAAAATTATAATAATTTGGTTAAAAGAAACAAGAAACAAGTTACAAAAAAATTAGTATAATATTTTAATGATTGTAAATTATTAATAAAATATCAAGTACCTAATCTGCTTAAATCATGCAAATAACGTTTATACGCCGGCAACATAATAATTACCTCATAAAACACAAACAAAATTAAGACATTAATGATAATAATCTTTTAAACGACACTCCGGTCATAATTTATTTATTGATTGGCCATAAAATAAAACTTCAATTGCAGTATTTTACAAAATAAAAATAAAACTAATAGACTGAAAAAGTAGTTCAACGATTAATGGTTATATCGTCATGTCCATAAAATTTTCACTGACGTCATAAAATTGTGGACATTACTTTAAAAGTGACATTTTATTTTGGGTAATTTATTAAGCGCAGCATTGTGTATGGGGCAAATCTAGCAACTGGATTTATAACTGACTAGCGGCCTTCCCCGGCTTCGCTCGGGTAGCTCATGTTACTCAGGGTGAATGTAGCTTTCTAATGGTGAAATTTTTTTTAAAGGGCACAGTAGTTTTCGAGTTTATTCATTACAAACACACACACACAAACACAAAAATACAAATCTTTCATCTTTATAATATTAGTGTCGTGTAGATAATGATTACAAAAGTAACTTTGCTACTTTATCACTCCTACACCACACTGAAGAGACCATCCTGAAATTTTGCATTATACATTGTCAGGTGTACAGATATGGACATAGGGGATCTTTCAGCCTGAAAAAAAGTACTATTCCCAAGGAAAACAATAATAAAATTCTTGTTATAATGCTCGTATATGGCGAACAATTGGAAAAAAACGTGAACAATTCGAATCGATACTTAAATCTAAATGAACACGAGCAAAGCCGAGTGTTTATATATAATAGTATGTATACACCAAGCAGTATTCAAAAGCGATGTTCTGCTACCATATTGATGAAACTTCAGCCTTTTCAGACTTCTATTTTGGAAGCCATACTATTACAAAATAGGTGTATTTCAAAGTGGAAACCAGAATTTCACGAGTAAATTGCGTTTGAATTTTGTCAAGTGTGTACATGTTATTGCTCGTGACTGTACGAGCTTAAATAAATTTATCTTGGATGTTATCTAGACTTAAATAAAAATACTAAATGGTTTAAGCTGGGCGGCATGCGGGCAGCGAGTAATGGGCAATTCGCTGTCCGCCATGGACCATGCCCGGGTCGACGGCGTGCAAAGAGTGTCAGCAAAATGACGGGGCCAAAGCCTGCCGGGGTCACGGGACTTAAGGGCTATTGAAGGACACCGTGGATTTTAGTTCGTACGAGTCTGACAGTCCCTCCCGCTCTGCCCTGGGTGGGAGGACTTATTTGATAAATTTACCACGATAAAAAATGGTTTAAGCTATTTTATTGTCTTTACATATCATGTTCACGCCTCATATATTATTTGAAAGACAGACAAATAGATGTGATCGGTTTTATATTTTATTTTCTGCGAAGAAGTTGACGTGACGTGGGTTGGGTTCAGATTGAATTATAAATAACTAGCTCCTGCTAGCGTCTTTGTTCGTCTGAAGTTTTGGGTTTAGGTGCCGAGAGCCTAATTTGCAAAATGGCAACCGAGTCGCAATTTTACCAGTTCTCAATATGGAAAATTCTCTGAAAGCTTAATTCTAAAGGTCTCTCAAGGTCGCGGGACTTCAACCTTCTAGCAGGATTGCTGCCCTGGGATCTGGAGGCGACTGCCCTCCAGCGCGTCTATGAATGGCGCGTGGAGGCGCAGCGTCGGGGCGGATCCCCGCTGCCTCGACAAGTCGAGGCGCGGCGGGAAGAGCTCCGGCGCGATCTCAGGGCAGTATGGAGGGAGCGACTGTCGCAACCGAGGTCCGGGCACGCCGCAATCGCGGCGGTAAGACCCCTCTTTGAGGAGTGGCTGGATAGGCGTCACGGCGTCCTGACCTACCGCATGACGCAGGTCCTCACCGGACACGGAAGTTTCGGGAGGTTCCTGTGTCTGATAGGGAGGGAAGAAACGCCTGGGTGTCACCACTGCGAGGATCGTCCGGAGGACACGGTGGAGCATACGGTGCAGGACTGCCCCGCTTGGGCAGAGCACCGCCGTGTCCTCACGACGGCGATAGGCGGAGACCTCTCGCAACCGGCATTGGTCGAGGCCATGCTGCGGGGCGAGACGGAGTTGAAAGCGGTCGCCTCCTTCTGCGAAGCAGTAATGCTCGTGAAGGCGGGCCGCGTGAGGCAGAGGACAGCGTCCTCCCTCCACCCCAGCCGCAGTTGTAGACGCCCACGGCGTCAGACGTCGCCAGACGATCTCCGGCCACCGTAGGCGCGGGCATGCGGGCAGCGAGTAATGGGCGACTCGCTGTGGACCATGCTCGGGTCGACGGCGCGTTGTGTTCCACGCGCGCCTCAAAGAGTGTCAGCATAGTGACGGGGCCTGTAGAGGGCCAAAGCCTGCCGGGGTCGCGGGACCAAGGGATTACCGTGACCCCGGTACGTAAAAGGCTAGTGAAGGACACCGTGGATTTTAGTCAGTAAGAGTCTGTCAGTCCCTCCCGCCCTGCCCTGTGTGGGAGGACTCATTTGATGATTTCACCACGATAAAAAAAGCTTAATTCTCAAAACATCAAATTCTCCAAAAGCCTAATTCTCAAAAAGGCAAATGATCAAGCGGCAACAGCTGACGAATAACCGATGCGTCGCCTGCTGCGTATTTTTAAACGAGATCTTATACATTTTCCAACTTACAAGACGAAAATTGTGATTGTTCGACTTATATGCATGATATTAATAAAAATTAAAGCCCACAGCACTCAAGAATAATATAGTTTTCTTCCAAAACATATTTGTTGTGTTATAGAGATTACCTACGTACGAACAACCGAACAAAACCACTTCATAATACATAATACATGTATTAGTTTATGTATAAGGAGAATTTATAGGTACTTGAGAAAGTTTAGTGAACATTGATTGATTAATGTTTATAAAGATATAAGAAAACTAAGCTGGATTGGAAAGGAATTACATTTATCATTCGTGAAAAGTGACAGAAAATGTAACACGATAATGTAATATTATTTGTTTGTTGTGGTATTTTATCTGAACTTTAAATGAGTCTACACAGAGAGAACAGCCTCGCGAGGCATATGCCGCGCGAAGCAGCTCGGTTAGTGTGGATGTGTCTCGGTCGAGGTAGGCGCGCGCGCTGCCGCGGACGAGCGACCGAGCGCCCGAGCCAACCAGTGTCGGCTTTTTGTTTTGCTCGCGTATATTGTTTCTGCCTCGGTCGAGAAACAATAGGCGCGGCCACACAGAGCAAGCAGCCTCGCGAGGCAGTTTCCTCGCGCGGCAAATGCCTCGCGAGGCTACTCGCTTTGTGTAGACCTTATGAAAATTTAGTGGAAGGGATTGTGAGACTCATACTGACTAAAACCCAGTCCTTTTTGAAGTGAAAACTTCTTTAGCGGCGTTGTGTACTTTTTTTGGAATGGGTAAAAAATGTTAAACTCGCGTCCGGACACGTGACCCTGATCGAAAATTCGTAAGACGGTGCAGGGCGCTTGCGCGAATTTTCGTGTGTGTTTTTACTATTCAAGTTTTCACTTCTGCCGGCACTCCCAGAGTGCAACCCGTATTTTTTTTTAACTTTGTATTTGAAATGTTTTGAACGGCACGGATAGCGCAGTGGTTGAGCAGTTGTCTGCTACCCTACGTGTCGATGGGTCGATTCTCGCATACAACTAATTGAAATTGCATGATCTACCTATAGCTAGTTGATCCGGGTCTAGGTGTTCGCGTATGTGTACGTGAGTTCAAATCTTTGCAAATGCTCTACAATAGGCTATTTTACTCAAAAACAAATAGTCCGAAAGACAGATTATCAAAAAATATTTGACACTACAATTTTACAAGCGTTATGACGTCACAAGCTCTCACTCCAGAATTTGGAAGCGTTTTATCTTCGTTAATATTCCTTGAGTTAAAAAAAAATCAAAAATACGAGTCCTCTATTTTTCAATATTTTAACTGACGGACTAAACAGATTTTCAATTTATTTTTGTAGTAAAATACCCTATTGTGGAAAAGTTGCAAAAGTGAAAAAAAAGTCCTTTGTAACTATTATCATTGGGTAACCACCACTGTGTTGCACAATACCCACTTAAAATATCTTCTAACATTTGTACAATCACAATAAACGGATATGGCGGAATAAAAGTCCATGTCAACATTTACGTTGCAACGTTAAACGCAGTATTACGCGTAAAAATGTCAAATGTTCACGATTATTGTCTGCAGTGTAACGTTTTTATTGTTTACGTTACTTTATTAAATTAACCAGCTAGTCTACCGAGCTCTGCTCGGGAACAAATAGAAAAAAAACCCTGAAAACTTGCTAAAAAAACTGGCAAAATGAAAACAAAAAAAAAGAGCAGGCTGCGATGGCGAAATTACGAAACTACATTTCTCAATTCATACTCAATTCTCGGTGCTGAAACAAGGGTTGAAAATTCCGTGACCATGAATTAATGAGATATGTAGTTGCGCTTTAATACTGATAACAATTGGTGCAAGTGGACACTTAGCTGAGTTTAATGTCAAATAGGCAGATTGGCGCAATGTTTCCAAATATCATCCGTCACCATCCCAGTTAAAAGACCTTACGCATGCAGTAACCTTAAAACGGAATATCCATTTGTCCTCAACGTCTGACGTCGTAAACTGTAAGATACAGCGCACAGGAACGTTTTTAAACGATCGGGTTAACGTTTTTATGTTTTATGTTGCGATGGAATGAAAGTGACTTGTATTGACGTCGTTGTAAGGTTAAGGGCTCCTGTACACGGTGTCGTCGCCGCGCCGCCTCATAGCCGCTACCGCGCCGCCGCCGCCTAAAATCAAACACTAGCGAATGGCGGCGAGGTGGCGATGCGGCTTCGGCGCGGTGGCGGCGCGGTGGCGGCGCGGTAGCGGCGCGGCAGCGGCGCGGTCGCAATGGTATACACATAAAACCGGCGCGGTGGCGGAGCGGTAGCGGCGCAGCGGCGCACAAAACAACCTCAGCAAGCACGGCTTAACCCGGAAGATCGGCCTGTGCGGCTGTAATTTTTTACCTACGAGCTCCTCCTGTAATCAATAAATAAATTTGCCCCGTTCAGGGTAAAAAATCTACTCTAAACTAAATTTAACCTTACCCTAAGGGATCTAACTTTAGAAGTTTAAGCCCTAAAATTTTACTTTATTAAAACAAGAAACCAAACTAATTAATTATTACTGATCCCGCATAAAATAACTTCGTAACCTACTTTTAAGATGCTACCTCTGCAAATAGCTATACCTACACTTTAACCTTTAGCTGGTCTATTATAATTTGAATTGGTCATGCTCCGCGTGCTGATACCTCCACACTGCAGGAAAAAAAAAACGTTAATCATTGCGTTAAAACTATATTAAAGTTGATTCGCATTAACATTGGCACGCTAAAACGAAGACCATCACCATATGGCCTACTGCCCCTGGCTGGAAATTCATTTGAAGCATCCATAGAAAAGTCCGGTTAAGCAGCTCACAACCTCCTCTAAGTTGACTTGGAAGATGTCAATAAAAAAAAATGTGACCTACTGCACGAAAAGACACAAAGACAAAGCAATTATGTAGGTAAATACCCAACACGCAATAAACATCAAAGTCGTTTGTCGCGTTAACCGCTCTTCTTTGTTACGCCGACAATTACTCATACAAAATGGCGGGCGAGGCGACCTAACAGCGTTCCTTAGACCATTACTTTTCTTTTATCGAATATGTCGCTGGTGTAAGCGTGTTAACTATACTTAAGTAACAAGCTTGAACTAGGCTGTTTGCATAGTAACAGAAGCTATTAAATTATGAGTTTAAGCTTCAAAATATTGCAAAGCTTGTTTTTGAACACAATGTCGTCCATTTTGACCAGGCAAAATATGTACTGTTCATTAAGTCAGGTGATATGTAAGCGTAAATCAGATTTTAACATTTTAGAACACAGGAGCCTTCTTAGAGGAATTCATCAGGCGAGGGTTCTATGGCCACCAGTTGGTTTCCTCATGAAGCTACCATTCGCCATTTTGTTAACATCAGTGATGGGATTGACTACACAAAGACGCCTTAATATACCAATCACAACTCGTAAGATACAGTCGTGTCTAGTAGGCAACCACTTCTATTGAATAGATATGTACAGTCAAACGCTGCAACTTTGCCATGATGCCCAACTTTGCCTTCTTTGTTTCAACGCACGACGCGTGAAGTTTATTGGTGATAACGCTGCGTCCACCTATCGACAGGTGGTCCACGGGTGGACGCCGTGTTATCACCAATAAACGAACGAAACGAAACGAACGAACGAACGAACTCTAAAAACCTGCAAAAAGGTAACTCAAAGAAAGAAAAGTCAAAAAATATGGCTATCATTGCAATTAAGAACTGCCTTTTCCCAGCTATGCGATACACTATGTTAAAACTGGTTGCCAGTCAACAGCTTATAACATCTGTATTTCAACCATTCACCACCTTCATTTTAATATTCCACGACAAAAGACAAAAGAGGGCAAAACGCAAGTGCGGAGCGAATCATAAATTTATTATTATTAAAAGGAGCCGCGACGATCGTAAGTTCAAATAGCGACCAAGATTTGTATACGCCGTTTAAATATTTGTGTAAGGTATTGGTCCCACCGCTGACGATACGACGAGACAGCGAGCGGAGCTTTTGACTGTATTCAATCAGGCTAAAAGGCGCCAAATGGTTAAGAAACGCACAAAATACTTAAAAAAGACTCAACCAGAAAAACAGTGAATAACTAGAAAAAAAGTGTAGTAGAGCTAAAATAACATGCAAAATACGAGGATTGTTGTAATAGTGCAAAATTGCCTTTTTAACATAATTGTGTCTCAGTATACGAATCAGAAAGACTTTTAGCAACAGTTGGCTTTGATATAAGTCTCGTGCTAGTACAACATATACAGATAATAATAGACAGTTGATAGCTGAATGTTCTTACAAAACAATACTTATCAAAGAAAAAACTCGCTCAGTAGTAGTAGTTGCTCGGGGGCAAAACACTTGCAGTTTGCTACTAGCAAACTCGTTACTATTCGTTAGCTCTATTTGTAATTATTATCCTCCTACTCTTATCTTTTACACATCATTATTTTCGCAGTCACGGGCCTTCTTTCACGCCATTGCTAGCTTACTCACATGTCGCTAATCGCTAACAGTGGGACAAGGGTCTTAGGTAGGTTCAAGACAGTTGAGTTTTAAGTGCGCACCCCAAATTAATGCTTGTATGTTTTGTTTACGCCACACCATCCCTTTGTTGAAGACTTATTTGAGATGTTGATCAATTTGTGAATTTTCAGATTTTGAGGATAATGGCGTAAATTTGAAAATATAATAGAAGCAACTTTTAATGATCTGGCGTTAAATAACTTTTAATGATGCAGCGTTTGAAAAAGGAAAAGTTATCGAATACAAAATGGATACAATTTTCTTTTTTTTAATTTTAATGCAGAATTTTTAAATTACCTTTCTAATGGGAACAGTCTTGTCCAGTATCATGATGTAACTCACGCAATCCAGCCTGGCAGCGTTCTTTGCAAGTTTCATTTATAATTTAACCCTTTCTAAAACTATTGACATAAACACACGATCCAGCATTTTCTTATAACAGAACTAAAACATTTATATACAACTGGCATACCCTGACAGTTTTTACATTGACAATACGCCACGCCACGTAGTAAGCAGGCGAAGTTAAAACGCATACTAAAATAAACATGCCAAGTAAACGCGTAATGAAATATGCATATCGACGCGAAGCCGACACTGATCTGTGTTGCCACAAGCAAAAAATATTTTACGCCAGTGTTACAAGGTATCTTGGGAATTGCTGATGTTATAATAATCTGTTGAATTTGTGGAGATTTTTCTTCGTCGGAAATGTTTCTGGTTTTTTTTTTCGTGCCGTCTGTTTTTCTGTCGGAATGTGAGTTTTAATCTATTCTTTTAGGAAAGGAAAGTTATAGGGAGATCTCTGCCCAGCATTTGGGACAATATAGGTTATTAAAAAAAGAGGTTTTTAATAATAACTTACAGAAATAATGAACTTGTAATTCTGAAAATCATCACCTGGCAGCCAACGATTTCAATGCAGCTGAAAACCTAAAATATATATATAACTGAAAACAGTACGACTTAATTAATTTAGATTTTAATTAACTAAATAGCTAGTGTTTTCTGTCTGTCTCTATTCATGTAAATTCCTCAATGCACTTTTGAGAATATAAGCGCGAATTGGGAGATCGCATCATGACCTTTGAAGGTCTGTCAACCATTTTTTCAAGGGTAGAAGCAGTTTTGAACTCACGCCCTTTGGTTCCTCTGTCAGAGGACCCTTGCGACTTTGAAGTTCTCACTCCCGGTCATTTCATTATTGGTCAAGCATTGGTTTCGGTACCAGAGTATCCATGGCAAAATACCAATAGTTCATATCTGTCACGTTTTCAATTGCTTCAACAAATTAGTCAAAACTTTTGGTCAAAATGGCATTTAACCTATCTTAATAATTTGCAATCACGCAACAAATGGTATCGTCATGTACCTAACATTAACTTAAATGATTTAGTTCTAATTAAGGATGAGAATGCACCTCCTTTGGAATGGCGTAGAGGCCGTGTTATACAGGTTTTCAAAGGTGCAGATAATGTTGTACGATCTGTAAAGTTAAAAACTCAAAACGGCGAATTGTTTCGGCCTGTTGTTAAATTATGTAAGCTACCTATGGAATGTTATGTTAATAGGTCATAAGTTTAAATAGTAGATAAGGCTTTATTTTTATCGGAGCATCACCAGCTCATGTTTGCTTAATTTTCAACTGTTTATTCTGTTTCGATTCACTTCTGTTGTTCAATTCAAAAGAGTTAATTCATCCTGACTATCTATCAGTTCATCATCACTTTCATCATCAATTCATTATTATTGTGTGTTAGTCATAAGATTCATTACTGTAACTGTCAATAAGTAATTCGAGTTGTGATATATCCTCGAGTGCCTCGGCTCAACCCTTTCCTGCCCCCCGGGAAGAATGTTCAGCCCAAATAACGGGTCCCTTATTTAGATCTATGCATATTGTCTGTGAACCCAGTTCCATGCCTATGGTCTATGATTTGTCTATGCAGACGCCATTTTAATTCACTACCAGAACGCAGTCGGCGCGGACGCACGCACATTAATTCTCTGGTGTAAAGACCCGGTCAGGTCACACCGCCATAACCGCGTGTTCAGTGAAATCCCCCGGTAATCGCAGCCAGGTTGAGCCGTGGATCCGAGGAACTGTGTTCCTATCAATAAATATAGTTATCAGTGGATTTGTGCGGTTTTTCAATTCAATCACCCGTTTAACAACCGCGTGCCCAGCGCGCGCTGGCGACAGTACATTTAATAACATGCTTCTTAACTTCAAATCGGTGTCACGGATGTCTTATAATTGTGTTGGACATCACTGACACGAAAGAAGAAAAAATATCATGAATAAACCTCGACTTCCATAAGTCCAAAGCCAAGTCAGACGCCTCTGAGATTCCCAGAAGAGGTTTAAAAATACCAAATTGTGGCCACATCCTCACACAAAAGCCTTTGTCAAACATACGGGCGTGGCGAATACGAAGCGAGGCGTTTTTATTTGTAATGTATGGAATTGTTTGAATCCAGTCACATAGAAAAGCGAAAGCGAACCGATTCGAAGACGTGGCGAAGGCGTGTTTGCTCTGTTTGAGGTCGTTCATAAAAAGTCAGCTAATACAACTGTCACAACTCGGTTCACTGCACCCAGTTTGAAGTCTCGTATCGATTCGCTATCGCCTGTCAGTTTGACAAAGGTTAAAAAGAATGAACGAAGACCGATAATTGGTTAAACGAAAAATAAAGGACCTCTCACACGACAATAACAGTTAAACCAGCGACCTTCCGGCGATTATCCTAACCAAACAAGCCCTATATCGTCCGAATCACTAACTGTGAAATGTACATTTCGCGTAATGACCGTTTTTAACCGGGTAAAGTCGTAAACCGTGCCGTGTTAGCCGGTTGCTGTGTGAATGTCATCGTAAATCTGTGTTGCGGTCCGCTGCAGTGGCGTTCGTGCTAGTGTGGGGATGCCCTTAAATTGTTTAGTTCCGTTTAGTTTTCACTGATATTTTATTTAGAAGATTTTTTATTGCGTTTTATCGTTTTCTAGGTTTGACTAAATGCAAGATAGCTCATGAATACAGAAACAGACTGTTCTACAACGATGGATCATACATTTTCTGTTACGCTTACTCAAATACTCCGCTACTTTGAACTCATGCCAGCTTAGTACTTTTAGTCAGCTTCTAACTGTCTGGTGACACATGGCAATATTTGTCCCGTTTCACGCCAATGGGAACAATTGGGATTTTTTTCCTGTTTGTCCCCAGAAACAGATGGGAAACGACTTTTTTTCTTGAACGGCGGCGTAATGATATGAACATTTTGAGCCCTGAGTGGAGCGGAAAGGACTGTCAGACTCTTACTGACTAAAAATCTACACTGTCCTTCCAATGCTCCACGGTCACAGTAGTACTTAGACAGTTTCGGGACCACGGCAGGAGATTGGACCTACGAGGTAACTGTCAGTTTGCTGACAATTCCACTACGATCCAGTACAGTCTACTATGTTGACCCTGGCCACGTCCTTGACCGGACGGCAAGCTAAAGGAAAAATGTTGTAATATCGGTTGAGTCGTCACAGAAATTACCTTCTATATCTACATAGTCTTTAACAATTTACCCTTTTTAGTGTGGAAAAATCAGTTCAGGTCGCGGGACTAACGAATTACCGTGACCCCGGTACGTAAAGGGCTATTGAAGGACACCGTGGATTTTAGTCAGTACGAGTCTGACAGTCCCTCCCGCCCTGCCCTTTTTTTTTTTTTTTTTTTTTTTTTTTTCGTGGTAAAATCATCAAATGAGTCCTCCCACCCAGGGCAGGGCGGAAGGGACTGTCAGACTTGTACTGACTAAAATCCACGGTGTCCTTCAATAGCCCTTTACGTACTAGGGTCACGGTAATCCCTTGGTCCCGCGACCCCAGCAGGCTTTGGCCCTCTACAGGCCCCGTCATTATGCTGACACTCTTTGAGGCGCGCGTGGAACACAACGCGCCGTCGACCCGGGCATGGTCCATGGTCGGACAGCGAGTCGCCCATTACTCGCTGCCCGCATGCCCGCGCCTACGGTGGCCGGAGGTCGTCCTGCGACGTCCGACGCCGTGGGCGTCTACCACTGCGGCTGGGATGGAGGGAGGACGCTGTCCTCTCCCTCAGGCGGCCCGCCTCCTCCTTCACGAGCATCACTGCTTCGCAGAAGGAGGCGACCGCTTCCCACTCCGTCTCGCCCCGCAGCATGGCCTCGACCAATGCCGGGCGCGAGAGGTCTCCGCCTATCGCCGTCGTGAGGACACGGCGGTGCTCTGCCCAAGCGGGGCAGTCCTGCACCGTATGCTCCACCGTGTCCTCCGAACGATCCTCGCAGTGGTGACACCCAGGCGTTTCTTCCCTCCCTATCAGACACAGGAACCTCCCGAAACTTCCGTGTCCGGTGAGGACCTGCGTCATGCGGTAGGTCAGGACGCCGTGACGCCTATCCAGCCACTCCTCAAAGAGGGGTCTTACCGCCGCGATTGCGGCGTGCCCGGACCTCGGTTGCGACAGTCGCTCCCTCCATACTGCCCTGAGATCGCGCCGGAGCTCTTCCCGCCGCGCCTCGACTTGTCGAGGCAGCGGGGATTCGCCCCGACGCTGCGCCTCCACGCGCCATTCATAGACGCGCTGGAGGGCAGTCGCCTCCAGATCCCAGGGCAGCAATCCTGCTAGGAGGTTGGCTGATTCGCCGGCGATCGTGCGGTATCCCCGGATCATCCGGATCCCGCCCTGCCCTGGGTGGGAGGACTCATTTGATGATTTTAGCACGATAAAAACACACTTTATATATATATATGATCACCCACTATAGGTACTTAAGATACATTCATAAATATATTTTGATAGTTTTTGAATAATCAAATCCTTAACTAAGCAATTAAATGAAAACACAAAATCTGTCTCAAAGCAAACCAGATTTTGATTTCAAAAGCACATTACAAACAAACTTTGTATCAGTAAGCCAAGAAACTATTAGCAAACATTTTCAAGACAAAGATACAATATTTCAGACAAGTATTTATTACAATATTAATGTGCTAGTTAAACTATTTACAACAGACAGGAAACATTGAAACATTTTAAGTGACGTATAAATCAATGTAGATTATGTTACAATGTATTTTTAAGTCATTTATAGATATAAAATGGTACCTACATCTTAATAAACAGGCTACAACTCCACGAACCCCGCGGGACTAGCTCATCAGGTAACCGTGACCCTGGAACGTAAAAAGCTATTGAAGGACCACCGTGGATTTTAGTCAGGACAAGTCTAACAGACCTACCATCCCGACCTGAGAGGGAGGACTCAATCGATAATTTTACCACGATATATGAGAAACGTACCTCGCAATCGCGGCGGTAAGCCCCCTCTTTGAGAAATGGCTGGAGAGGCGCCACAATTCGTCTTCACCTACCGCCTGATGCAAAAGTATAACAAAATATTCGATAGAAAAATGGTTTTAGATACCTAGATTTTTCTTTTTTTTTATCGTGGGAAAATCATCAAATGAGTCGTACCACCGACAGTCAGACAATCAGTCAGACTCGTACTGACTAAAATCCACAGTGTCCTTCAATAGCCCTTTACGTTCCGGGGTCACGCTATTCGTGAGTCCCGCGACCACGGCAGGCTATTGCCCTCTAAGGGGGCCCCGTCATACTGTTGACAGCTCTTTGAGGCGCGCGTGAAACACAACGCGCCGTCGACCCCCGGGCATGGTCCATGGTCGGACAGCGAGTTGCCCATTACTCGCTGCCCGCTTGCCTGCGCCTACGGTGGGTTTTAGATAGATAGAATAATTATGGTACACCAAGATTTTTATACATCTATTTTACAATATTGCTAATTCTTTAGTTACAATGGTGGTCCTTCGCTAATAGAGATGTCTTCCAAAAACCAAATACAAATGGAGTAGGAATCTATACATATAATAAATCTGTAGAAGGGTCAATTCTGTACATTGAAAATATTGAAAAAATAAATAGCGGGGGGTGTTGCTGGATCGATACCAAACCCAAATATATGATTAAAAAAATGTTTGTCTGTCTGTCTGTCTGTCTGTCTGTTTGTGAAGGCATCACGTGAAAACTAACGGTTCGATTTCGATGAAACTTGGTATAATTATTTCTTACTAGCGGGCGCCCGCGGCTCCGCACGCGTGAATGTCGGTTTCCGCTGCAAAAAGCCTACTCAGGAAAGACACAGTCAGCAACATGATTCCCAGGTCTATTCACAGACACCGACACTAACATCGACGACGCAGTCATCACAAACACTCGACATAGATAGATATAGTGTGTCGCGGACTTTTTTGTAGATATTTATAAGATCAACAATTAATTAGAACATTTTATGGTTCTATCTTTTGTAGTTTAGGCAGCGTACGCAAAATAAGTAACTTTTCTGGTTGTTTTTTTACACCTTGTGGCCGAAAAACCCAAATATCTTACGGAACCTTATTTTTCTCCAAAATAAAATATAGCCTAAGTATGTTACTCGTGGATAATGTAGCTTTTGAATGGTGAAAGAATTTTTAAAATTGGTCCAGTAGTTTTTGAGCCTATTCATTACAATCAAACAAACAAACAAACAAAGTTTTCCTCTTTATAATATTAGTGTAGACTACCAACATAACTAATTTCGTACCTACCATTGCTTCAACTATAAAGAAATAAACCGGCCAAGAGCGTGTCAGGCCACGCTCAGTGTAGGGTTCCGTAGTTTCCCGTCCGTTATTGTTTGAAAGAAGATACGTTCAGAATAATGAAATACGTAAACGAAGTTAAAAAAAATGCTTGTATATATGATTAAATAATTGATTATACTACAAACTTAGTCCAGGAATTTTGTACCACCTTCTTGTTTTTTTTGCACAAAAACTGTTCTTTCCATCAAGTTCAAAATAATTTTCCTAGAAAGTCCTTATAAAGTTCTACTTTCCAGATTTTTTTCATATTTTCTAAACTTATGGTTCAAAAGTTAGAGGGGGGGGGACACATTGTTTTTGACTTTAGGAGCGATTATTTCCGAAACTATTGACATCATCAAAAAATGATCTTAGTAAACCCCTATTCATTTTTAAATACCTATCCAACAATATATCACACGTTAGGGTTGAAATTAAAAAAAAAATCACTTTCTATTTTACATATAGGGGGGCTACCCTAAAAAAACATTTTTTTCCAATTTTTATTTTTGCACTTTGTCGGCGTGATTGATATACATATTGGTACCAAATTTCAGCTTTCTAGTGCTAACGGTCACAGAGATTAAGCGAGGACGGACAGACAGACAGACAGACAGACAGACATGGCGAAACTATAAGGGTTCCTAGTTAACTACGGAACCCTAAAAATGTAAACTAATTATATATTTAAACACTACCAAAACCTCTAATACCTATTTCATAAAATAACAAACAAAACAAATTTAAAAATAAACTATTCAAAGACTAAAAGTATAAAAGGGCACGGGAAGAGCTCCGGCGCGATCTCAGGGCAGTATAGAGGGAGCGACTATCGCAACCGAGGTCCGGGCACGTCGCAATCGCGGCGGTAAGACCCCTCTTAGAGGAGTGGCTGGATAGGCGTCACGGCGTCCGCAGACGACGACCTACCGCATGACGCAGGTCCTCACCGGACACGGAAGTTTTGGGAGGTACCTGTGTCTGATAAGGAGGGAAGAAACTCCTGGGTGTCACCACTGCGAGGATCGTCCGGAGGACACGGTGGAGCATACGGTGCAGGACTGCGCCGCTTGGGCAGAGCACCGCCATGTCCTCACGACGGCGATAGGCGGAGACCTCTCGCGCCCGGCATTCGTCTAGGCCATGCTGCGGGGCGAGACGGAGTGGGAAGCGGTCGCCTCCTTCTGCGAAGCAGTCATGCTCGCGAAGGAGGAGGCGGGCCGCGTGAGGGAGAGGACAGCGTCCTCCCTCCACCCCAGCCGCAGTGGACGCCCATGGCGACGGACGTCGGCAAACGATCTCCGGCCACCGTAGACTCGGGAATGCGGGCGGCGAGTAATGGACGACTCGCTGTCCGACCATGGACCATACCCGGGTCGACGGCGCGTTGTGTTCCACGCGCGCCTCAAGGAGTGTCAGCAAAATGACGGGGCCTGTAGAGGGCCAAAGCCTGCCGGGGTTGCGGGACTCACAAATTACCATGACCCCGGTACATAAAGGGCTATTGAAGGACACCGTGGATTTTAGTCAGTTAAGTCTGACAGTCCCTCCCGCCGACTGCCCTAGGTGGGAGGACTCATTTGATGATTTTACCATGCTAAAAAAAAGGAAGACTAAAAGTCGCGCTGATAAGCACGGTTTGTAAATAACAATTATTGTCTGTCAATAAGGTCGGACAGTCTGAACGTCTATTCGCATCAGCAGCCGAATATTGTATGAAGGACGCGCGTTTTTTGTGTATGGCATCACGCAGGTCAACCTCTAGTAGGTTGTGTACTGCTCAACCGGACTTTTCTGTGGATGCCTTAAGATTTTAAGGCCTCCAGGCGCGTGGACCCCCCCGCCTTTTATACCTGCCGAGCGTTGAGCGCGGCAACCGCTACACAAAAAAATAATCCCTAGAGCATGATTCTGTATTCACGCGCGATGACTGATTAGCGTATTTCATGTATAACTTTGGTGTTTCTGCACCGATTTATATGATTCTTCTTTTATTGAATAGGTAATAATATTAACTTTTATTAATTAGGGTTGAGTGAGAGTGTTGTAAACGAAAGAGTAGACAAATATAATCAGAAAGCTCCGAATTGCTAAGCTATCGGGAGTTTCACGTGTTATTGTGAGTCAACCATAAAAGATAGACATATGCTGTCAAGGAATATTTTTATATAATTTTAAGGAGAACATTTCCGTCATACATGATTTCTATGTAGCTTTAACCATTAAGGCTGCACACGTGACGGAAGTTTAAAAAACGGAGTAGCTTCTTCCCGTTTTCTCAATATTTCCCTTCACTGCTCTGCTCCTATTGATCGCACCGTAATGAAAAGTATACTATAACCTGCCCAGGAGTATGAAGAATAATTGTGCCAAATTTCGTTAAAATCCGTTGAGTAGTTTTTGTTTCTATAACGAACATACAGACAGACAGACAGACAGAGAGACAGACAGACAGACAAAAATTTTTCTGATTGCATTTTTTGCACCAGTAGCGATCCCTAATCACCCCTTGATAGTTATTTTTCAAATATATTTCATGTACAGAATTGGCCTCTCTACAGATTTATTATAAGTATAGATTATCCTGGGCATAACATAGGATATTTTTTATCCTGGAAAAATACGTAGAAAAAAAAACTTATTTTTCAGTTTGACAGGCCTGTTGGTCTAGTGGTTAGTGACCCTGACTGCTATGCCGGAGGTCGTGGGTTCGATTCCTACCCAGGACAAATGTTTGTGTGATGAGCACGATCATTAGTTCTGTGTCTGGGTGTAATTTATCTATAATATGTATGTATTTAGAAATATATAAGTATGTTTATCAGTTGTCTAGTACCCATAACACAAGCTCTGCTTAGCTTGGGACTAGATGGTGTTGTGCGATAGTTGTGGAATATATTTATTATTTATTATATTATATAGTTTTATTCATAGACGTTGTTCTGTAGAACCGCGAACACACGTTGCATTACCCGCAGTGGATTCAGCGCCGTAATATTTATAAGATGTCATTGTCAGAGTTACTCAAAATGGGGAAATAAACCATCCACGCGAAGACCGACATCCGCGCGGACGGAGTCGCGGGCGGAAGCTAGTTTAAAATAAAAATCGGAATGTAAAATATGACAATTTAAACTACTAACATAATTCAACAAATATATCGTCATTGCCATGGAAAAAAATATGTTGAAATACAGTCAATAATATTAAATTTCAATTTTCCTCAACAATGTTAAGTCAAAACTCAGAACATCCCTAGTTGTAGCTGTACAAATGTTCAGAAATGTTTAAAACAAATGCCTGCAACGAAAAACAGAGTTATTTCAATGTAAAATTAAGCGAAACATGGCACATGTTTACGTTTGCGACTAAAAGCTCCCAGAGGGCGTGCCGATGACCTTCTAAAAACCCATATATTTTTTTCAAGAATGTGTATGTCCCATGGGACATGCCCTTTATGTAAAACTAGAGTTATATTTTCGACAAAATATAATTTATTTGACATTTTTGGACCGTTGTTTTATAGTTTTCACCACACTTAAACTCTTGCATCGTGGATACAATTACAAACATTTTAACTTACACAATAGTATCAGCCAGAACAGAAATTCGTAGCTTCTATAAATATTTATTCTGTTACGGGAGTCAAACCGGGGATACGCAGCGCAGCAATATTGATCCGTCAATAACTGCGCAAAAATGTGTCGTCAAATTTTGTCCAGAATAGTTGCTAGACTTTGTGAACAATGATGACATAGTAAATGGATTGATCATTAAGATGACGATTTGAGGTATTCAACAGAAATGTGGCAGAAGACGACTTGTTGCTTCAATATCAAATAGAGTGCAACACAGGAGTGTATTGTAAGCTTCCTTAACCTATAGTAAAATATTACAATTCATGGAACGAAACTGTAATAAAAAAACAACGGGTTGCACTCTGGGAGTGCCGGCAGAAGTGAAAACTTGAATAGTAATAAACACCCACGAACATTCGCGCAAGCGCCCTGCGCCGTCTTACGTATTTTCGATCAGGTCACGTGTCCTGACACGAGTTTAACATTTTTACCCATTCCAAAAAAAGTGCACAACGCCGCTAAAGAAGTCTTCACTTTAAAAGACGTGTGGCATTCGGAGGCTGCTGCGGTAAAGCTATTGCATAGCATCATTATATTTTATCAACTTATGCAATTCTAATTATTTATTTATGAAATAAAATCGCCTGCCGCGAATATTTAACGAGAATATCATCCCATCATTGCTCTATGGGAAGTTACTCTACTAATTAGGCTATGGTCAGCCACGTCAAACAAGTGAAAAGTCAAGAAAAAAATTCATTCATTCAAATTTTATTCATTCACGTTGACATGACAGATGTGACAGTGACAGTGGTAGGTTTATGTTCAGCTTTAAAATATTCTGTGAATTGGAAATTGCAACAATGTATTTACCTACAACTGATGCAGTAAAAATGTAGTGTATACAATATATCATTTGCACACTGTCCACTCAAATGCTTATTGCTCCACATAACTCTTTTTTATCTTTCTATAATCCGCAGTGGTAGACGCCCACGGCGTCGGACGTCGCAAGACGATCTCCGGCCACCGTAGGCGCGAGCATGCGGGCGACGAGTAATGGGCGACTCGCTGTCCGACCATGGACCATGCCCGGGTCGACGGCGCGTTGTGTTCCACGCGCGCCTCAAAGAGTGTCAGCATAGTGACGGGGCCTGTAGAGGGCCAAAGCCTGCCGGGGTCGCGGGACTTTTCCATTACCGTGAACCCGGTACGTAAAGGGCTAGTGAAGGACACCGTGGATTTTAGTCAGTACAAGTCTTACAGTCCCTCCCGCCCTGCCCTGGGTGGGAGGACTCATTTGATGATTTTACCACGATAAAAAAAAAACTTTCTATAATCCAGTCAATCATTTTCAATGTTTCTGTCTTACAATGGGTCGTGGAACTGCCGTAACAGGTTACCGTGGCACTGAAGCACCAAGAGCAACTAAAGATAAAGATTGTTTTTTGTGAGTCAAGTCTGCCGGTCCCTTCCACTCCACCTAAAGAGGAGGAGAAGGAGGAGTCATATGATATGCTCATTTTTGTTTTCAGAATACGAAAAGAGATCAATAAATAAATAAATATTCCTCAACTATCACACAACGCCATCTAGTCCCAAGCTAAGCAGAGCTTGTGTTATGGGTAGTAGACAACTGATAAACATACTTATATATTTCTAAATACATACATATTATAGATAAATTACACCCTGACACAGAACAAATGATCGTGCTCATCACACAAACATTGGTCCTGGGTGGGAATCGAACCCACGACCTCCGGCATAGCAGCCAGGGTCACTTACCACTAGACCATCAGGCCTGTCAATGCCTGAGAAGTAGATCATAACATATAAAAACAAAGTAATAACAAACAAAACGTTATCTATTCCGAAGTTTATTTCAAAAGCAGCTGGCTGGAGAACAAATGGAGCAGTTTCTGAAGTCAAATATCTGAAGTTATTGTAGTTGGAAAAACAAACATACATCTGTGATATCGAGCACAGTTTATTGAATTTATTTATAACCCGAAAAATATGGTAATATTTTGTTATTTGGTGTATTGTTAAGTCAGACCATTTTTTATGGATGATTAAAAAGGTTCAGAAGAAGATTCAGAAGGTTAAAAATATAGGTCCAGCGGGACCTATATTTTTAACCTTTGTAATCTGAATCCTTAGGCAGTATTTTACTGTACAGCGTACTTTTTTTTTGGCGTGGTAAATCATCAAATGAGTCCTCCCACCCAGGGCAGGGCGGGAGGGACTGTCAGACTTGTACTGACTCAAATCCACGGTGTCCTTCAATAGCCCTTTCCGTACCGGGGTCACGGGGTAATTCGTTAGTCCCGCAACCCCGGCAGACTTTGGCCCTCTACAGGCCCCGTCACTATGCTGACACTCCTTGAGGCACGCGTGGAACACAACGCGCCGTCGACCCGGGCATGGTCCATGGTCGGACAGCGAGTCGCCCATTACTCGCCGCCCGCATGCCCGCGCCTACGGTGGCCGGAAATCGTCTTGCGACGTCCGACGCCGCTGTACAGCGAACTTGAGGAATATTCGGCGTTTATTATATGGAAAATGAGAAAGCGCGTCAAAATTATGTTGCGTTTAGACACTAATTATGGTATTCAAAATGTATACTTAAATACTTATGCATGGAAATAAAGGGGAAAACCCAATATTTTTTTCATCTCAAAAACTGTAAGGATACCAACATAAATAAATTCGTAATTTCGGTTTATTTATTTAGGCGTCGACAGAAAATACTAACAAATATATGCGTTTCTGAACCCTGAATTTGTTTCAGATTGGTCTCATGTAAGCTAATTTAAATGCAGGAACTTTTTTTCTTTATTTCAGAACTCCACTCCCGCCTGGTTTCCTCTTATTCAGTTGGAAGGTGCTAATTCTATCCGTTGATGCTTTTTACTGCTCTTAACAGCGTGTGGCATGGACTGGTGACAGAAAAAAGGCCAATCTCCTTTATGTTTTTTTAGTAGTTTAGGTTCGAGTAGAATTATTTTAGAAAGGAAGACACCAGGAGTGCACACAGCATTCACATAATTAAGTATTATAAAATATTAAATTTATATTCCTTTATTCAATTTTACATTTATAAATTACATTTTTAAATATTTTTACAAAAAAGCAATAAAACCATTTAAAAAAATAGCAGTTTACCAGCACCGGGAACAGGATCCGGGCTACTGGTGGTCAGGGCTCCTGAGAGAGGAACCTCCTAACAATACGCGCCGTGTCTAGGAGTACTGCCTTCTGAATCAAGCGCTTGACCCAGCTACCCAGCGAGAGCCTCCTCAGGTGTTGGTCGAGGCTCGTGGCAATTAAACATTGGCAGACACGACTATCGGCACAACAACTGATGTAGGCTCTTAAATCACTCTGTCTTCTGATGAAAACCGCTTTAAAATCCGTTGTAGTTCAATGTTATTATTTAGCGTGGTATATATAATTATTTTAAGGAAAAGATTTGCCTTTTGGGTGACAAGTTAATTCTATTAATAAACTTATAATGATATGTTTGCTTTATTGTTTATTTGTCTCTCTTTTGTATGTTATTGTGCCCTATTTGTACCAAAGAAATGTTATTTTTTCTTTTTTTCTTAATACATAATAATGTCCAAATATTTTGAGCTGTTAAAGATAAATCACAATAAAATATGAACGACAATCCAATTTTTAAATACTTAGTTTGCATATTAGGATTCTTGCACATTCTATACTGTCAACATTTTGAGTGCTTTAGTTGTAAGTCAAAAAGGAGATTAATGTAAGCACGAAACAACATAAGCAATTAAATGAATAATGTTTATTTATGCACGTAGGTTATATCAACTCTTTTACACGTCTTTTCATAAAACTAGGAAAGGTTTCGTACCTGACTATTCTGAGAAGAAACAGCCGAAACAAACTCAGAGGTCACTGTGTCTTTTAAAGACCAGACATTGTTTTGTTCAGGTCATAGGCATAGGCTCGAGGACGATGCGGGTGTCTGAGATGGTCTTTTGCGGAAAGAACCACACATATTTGAGTGGACCTGTCCAGTAAGTACAAGCATTTGTCAGTTATCGTGTAGCTCGATTAATAACTCAAGGAGCATATAACCAACCGTTCCTTTTAGCCACACTATCCCCTTATTAATACAAGTCCTTTTTCCTATAACACGACCACAAAAGGCACAGGCATATCAGTTCATATAACAAGATGCAAATATAATAAACCTTGAACGTTTGATCTCGTTACCTTGTGCTATTTCAGCTGAATTCTACGAGATTTGCCAGCACGGTTGACCCCGGCTGAGCGACAAGCTCGAACGAATGTCATGGGTTTGATTCTCGCACGGAACAAATATTTGTATGACGTATAAGGTATTTTACTGCATAAATAAATTGAAAACCTGTTTAGTCTGTCAGTCAGAATATTGAAAAAAAAACGACGGGTTGCACTCTGGGAGTGCCGGCAGAAGTGAAAACTTGAATAGTAATTGTTGGAAATATCTTGTGAACAGATTTTAGTAAAACTCGCAAAAATGGTTGACTTTTTATTTCAATAATTTTCCAATGTGACGTACATCGGGCACGCCGCAATTGCGGCGGTAAGACCCCTCTTTGAGGAGTGGCTGGATAGGCGTCACGGCGTCCTTACCTACCGCATGACGCAGGTCCTCACCGGACACGGAAGTTTCGGGAGGTTCCTGTGTCTGATAGGGAGGGAAGAAACGCCTGGGTGTCACCACTGCGAGGATCGTCCGGAGGACACGGTGGAGCATACGGTGCAGGACTGCCCCGCTTGGGCAGAGCACCGCCGTGTCCTCACGACGGCGATAGGCGGAGACCTCTCGCGCCCGGCATTGGTCGAGGCCATGCTGCGGGGCGAGACGGAGTGGGAAGCGGTCGCCTCCTTCTGCGAAGCAGTCATGCTCGTGAAGGAGGAGGCGGGCCGCCTGAGGGAAAGGACAGCGTCCTCCCTCCACCCCAGCCGCAGTGGTAGACGCCCACGGCGTCGGACGTCGCAGGACGATCTCCGGCCACCGTAGGCGCGGGCATGCGGGCAGCGAGTAATGGGCGACTTGCTGTCCGACCATGGACCATGCCCGGGTCGACGGCGCGTTGTGTTCCACACGCGCCTCAAAGAGTGTCAGCATATTGACGGGGCCTGTAGAGGGCCAAAGCCTGCCGGGGTCGCGGGACCAAGGGATTACCGTGACCCCGGCACGTAAAGGGCTAGTGAAGGACACCGTGGATTTTAGTCAGTACAAGTCTGACAGTCCCTCCCGCCCTGCCCTGGGTGGGAGGACTCATTTGATGATTTTACCACGCAAAAAAAAAAAAAAAAAAAATGTGACGTACATCTTTTATAAACAATGTTACCTAGCAACGAATGTATCCAGCATACAAACTTCTTTAAAAGTAATAAAGTCACACGAACATTCACGCAAGCGCCCTGCGCCGTCCTACGCTTTTTCGGTCAGGGTCACGTGTCCTGACGCGAGTGTCCTGACGCGAGTTTAAGATTTTATACCCATTACAGAAAAAGTGCTCAACGCCGCTAAAGAAGTTTTCACATCAAAAATACTTCGGCCAACCCGCTGCTTCAAAGTAGGTACTACAGAAAATATGAATATACTGCTATAAGTAGTATAGGAGTAACCGTCGAAGGAATGTACTCTGTAGAGAGCAAGCATTTCTCTGAATGTGAAACTAGATATGAAAGAGAAAATAGTTGAATAACGCTCCCATATTTTACTACGTTACATCTTTGTATGCTTTTTTCAATAAGTGCAGTGATTAAAGTGTACAGTGTTTGTAGTTTAAAAAAGAAAACATAACGTAAATATGTGAAATCTTCTTAGTAAACTTTCACAATTAATGCATTTCGAAATAAATAATGTTATAGGTAATTTTTGGGTGGTCTCCTTTGTTTTAATTTTTCTTTTTATTAGCATGTTTTCGAATGAAAAGTGTAGTTGGAATACAAGGTATATTATTATATAGATAGTGAGGAGGCATTTGTTTAGCAGTGGGACATATATAGCTACAAAAAAAAATTCCTTGTTGAAATAGGTACCTATGGTAGCAATATTTAAGACTAGAGTTCCTCCTGACGGCCCCCCCCCCCCCTAAAGTATCAAAGCTAGGGTTGCGGGAAGGATCAACGTGGATTTTAGTAAGTATGAGTCTGACAGTCCCTCTCGTCCCGTCCTGGGCGGGGGAGGACTCATTTGATGATTATACCACGATAAAAAAAATGAGTTACTTTATGAACAACTTTTATTGAAAAAAAATGTGATGATTTTACCTTATCTTAGTAAAGTTAGTATGTAATGAGATCGCGTTGTCTCAATAACAGTTATACTCAGAGTAATGACTAGATAATAATACAACATTTTTTTCGGTCCATTTATTTTATTGATTATTTGCATATTATAATGAATTGCTGATATAGATTTATCTTACGGAAAACCATCTTAACATTTGCTAATCAAGAAAAGCAATAAAATGTAATTGAGGTAAAAAATTAATAAAGAAAAACGTTTTGAATAAATAGATAACATTCATTAACATAATTTATTTATTAAGCAGGGGCTACAGTAACTGGAATTGCCGTTAATTATAGCGATGATGGAAGTTTATCCGACATTTAAATTTCGCTAAAATTATCAGCATTTCCCGTAAGTGTAGCCCCCGAATTAGACCTTTTTTTATCGTGGTAAAATCATCAAATGAGTCCACCCACCCAGGGCAGAGCGGGAGGGAGTGTCAGACTCGTACTGACTAAAATCCACGGTGTCCTTCAATAGCACTTCACGTTCCGGGGTCACGGTAATTCGTTCAGTCCCGCAACCCCCCCAATTAGACTAAAGAAAAAATAAGCAGATAGATAGATCAAACGCATAGATTGATGAACGCCCCCATCATAAATCTTACACTAAACCATTTTAAAGTAGATTTTTCAACGTTACCATAAAAATAACATTCCTTGCTTTTCTCATATTCAACATGAAAAGTTAATGTGCCACTGTCATTACTTCGGAAACGTGCAACTTTAGTCTTTATATCAATAACTTAAAGTTAAATTTCAAGTGTCATGAAAAATATGAAGATTTCAGTTTCTTTGTCTAGTTGAGAGTTATGGCAATTCAGTGTCAGATTTTGTTTGAGAAAAGATATGATTATTATGTGACAGGTTGCAGTAGAGGTCGTTATTGATTTAACACCCTAAGGTTGGATGTCACTTGTAAGTCACATAAAATAAGTTAAAGTAGCAGTTATAGATTTTTTTTAATACTGCAGGAATTTCAAGCAATAGGGGAACAATGTATAAGACGGGGACGCGAGGTATGATGGGAAATCACACACTTAAGGCAAACTTAACATGATACTAACGTAGCGCAAGCGCCAACAGGACGCCATTTGTTAATGGCCGCTTGCAAATGACGTCCTGACGGCGATTGCGCTACGTTAGTGTTGTGTTAATTATGCCTATAGTGTATGACCCCATTATAGCTCGCGTCCCCGTTTTTTACATTGTTCCCCAATATGCAACATAATTTCGTGATATGCCGAGGCATTCTTATTCTCTACAATAATGAACCGAACAGTAGTCTATTAAATAGACACAACAATTATTTACGGGCTGGACATTGTACAGTCGGCAGAATAATGTTAAAGGAGGTTAAGTAATGCTGGCCACCGACAGAAATAAAAGCCTTTGTCAAACAGACTGGCGTGGCGAATGCGAAGCGTGACGTTTTTATTTGTAATGTATGGAATTGTTTGAATCACACAAGACACATAGAAACGCGAAAGCGATACGATAGCGTGACAGAACCATCGGACTGACGTCTCGCTGACGTCTCGCTTCGGTTCGGTATAGCTTCGGAAACGCTTCGCTTTCGCCGGTCTGTTTGACAAAGGCAAAAAGGAAGGGAATATCATTTATTTTTGGTTTGCAAAGTCTTCATAAGTATAAATACTACGAGTCGTCCTGCTCTTAGTATAGTTTGAAATAAGTGTCTGTACACTTGAATGTTGAATTGACAAAGCAATTTTGAGGTTAACTTCAATAAGATAAAGTTTGAGGGTGTTTAAAAATCATAAATTCATCAGTTTAAATGGATTTAGGGGTCGTTCGAACTCAAAACGTCATTGTTTTGTAAACCCAAGTGGTGATCATTAATCTTGTTAGTTATCCTTTAAGATAAATGCTGTAAGGATTTTATTCATTGACATCTTGAAAAAAAAAAAAAAGTTTATTCTTTAAATAGCCAAAGATTTAATTTTGAACCAACTGGTATACTGTTTGCCTGATAGAAAGCGGTCACCGTATCCTATCCGTTCACTAGTTTTGGCGTGAAAGAGCAATAAACATCTAACACCATTAAAACCAATTTTTATTTCTACTATGCCACAAAGATTTATATTACCTATAGATACAGTTTACGCACTTTTATTTTAAACTGTTAAAACAGGTAAGTTTTGCCTCCACGTGCCTAGTCCTCTGCGGCACGGAAATTGCCACTAACTAAATTAAATTGACCTAGAATAAAAGTACTTAATGTTGTTCTTTAATTTTTCCACAAAATATTGCTAGATATTTTTAGTGGCATTACGCACGTGTAACTCGAAACTTATTCCACGAGATCGTTACATCGGGATAAAAGTTATCCTATGTATTATTTTACACTATACCCTATCTCTGTTCAAAATTATATTCAGATCTGTTCAGTCATAAAACCTATTCATATTACATTTCAAATTTATAATACTGTTACCAGCGGCGAAAGACAAAATCGTGATAAAAATTCTTATTATATATATTAACTCTATTTTATGTACTAATCCAGGTTATATATAATTTGTACCAAATTTCATTCAAATGCGTCCAGTAGTTTTGCGTGAAAGGGTAATAAACATCCATTCTCACAAACTTTCGCATTTATAATACTAGTAAGCATTTTACCTACCCTTTTAACTAACAATACTAACAAAATAGCAACACAATTTAGATATCAAACTCGTATATTTGTAAGAAAGCTCGTATAATTCTCCTATTCCCCTGTGCACCCCTGTACACCCCCGTACACCCCCTGTATACCCCCGGGGGAACGGTCCAGTCAGAATCACTTGACCAGTTTGTTACTCCGTCTCCTCGGTTCTTTGGAGCATGAAACTCAATTTCGTTACAAAAGGAACTGGATTATTGTTAGTGTTGTGTACAAAGATTTTCTAGTAGGAAATTATATCCTGTTTACTTTGAACGGTTTAAATGACCTTTGTCCGTTTGACCTTTGACCTGTGACCGCTGTTGTAGTTATTTAAAGATGGAATAAATTGTGATGCTGGGTTTAATAATAAGGTATTTGGCTGAAAAAATCGAAAAAGTCCGTCAGTAAGATTAACGAAAATATTTGACGCGTTCTTTTGTTACGTTAACCAAAATTGACGAAGATTTTTTTAAGGTGGTAAAATGTGACATCCAGGCGTTTCTTCCCTCCTTATCAGACTCAGGTACCTCCCGAAACTTCCGTGTCCGGTGAGGACCTGCGTCATGCAATAGGTCAGGACGCCGTAACGCCTATCCAGCCACTTCTCAAAGAGGCGTCTTACCGCCGCGATTGCGGCGTGGTCGGACCTCGGTTGCGACAACCGCTCATAGCAAACTGATCTATCTAACTAGAAAACAACACACTAATTTTATAAAAGAAAATCGCAGCGTAAATTGACACCTAACCTAACATAATTACAGTGTAAAATAGTATACAGGTACACAAACAAGCAGTAACAAGAACAAGCGGTAGATAGTAACCTACCTCCTTCGTATACCTCCGTACTCCTAAACTTTTCGTTCGAAAATTAACATCGTTGGAGAGAAACGTCGCGAAACTCAACGGTGTAAACAGAGTCTAAACAATCTTAAAGGAGATTGCTCAAATGCTCAACTCACGTAACTAAATGAGACAGACTGTGATTCGGAAGATTTTTGTGATAAAACTCGGAAAATTGCGCGCGTGTTCGTTACACCTGCGTTTACTTAAAATAGAAAGTCATTGTTTATTTTTGTTTGGAGATTAATATTTATGACTTTGAGGTTAAATTCAATCATAAGACATAATCTTAGCTAATACAATAAGATATTTATTACATTCTATTGAAAATTTCCTAGTTTGGGCGACAGATTGCCTGATGGTTAACAATACAGAACAGAACGTATTGCAACGACAACATGTAACATTTGTCAAGGGCTGGCTGAATGATATTTATGATGAAATAATTTAGAAACATAAAGTACTTCCCTATACAAAAAATCGCTAACTCCACGAGAGGCTTAAATCAAAAGGAGATTGCACACAAATGCTCATAAAAAAACCTACCGAACGAAATTAAAAAAGTTAAAAATCTTCAACTAAGAGTACTCCACAATATTCACAACACCAAACACACACGCGATCAATCTTCGATGTCAACAAGATCGTCAATCTACCTAGACCATCAACATCCAAAGTAAATCTCAACTTAGATTGAGATATAACAGCACTATACAGTTTCGGATTAACTCCTAGTACGGTAACAAGTAAAACATAGGTGGTAGTAGGTACAGTTTGACTATTAAGTTCTATGTGAAAGCGAGGTGACACATATAGAACCTGTAACTGAGTTCTGACTATGAACGTATCTAATGCTACTGGTAACGCCTGTAACTACTATGAATAGAGCTTGTAAAGTTAAACTTTTACCAGGGTTGCAGGCATAATGACGTGGCCTGTAGAGGGCCATAGCCTGCCGGGGTCGCGGGACTTTCCCATTACCGTGACCCCGGTACGTAAAGGGCTCGTGAAGGACACCGTGGATTTTAGTCAGTACAAGTCTGACAGTCCCTCCCGCCCTGCCCTGGGTGGGAGGACTCATTTGATGTATTTACCACGACAAAAAAAAAAACGACGGGTTGCACTCTGGGAGTGCCGGCAGAAGTGAAAACTTGAATAGTAATTGTTGGAAATATCTTGTGAACAGATTTTAGTAAAACTCGCAAAAATGGTTGACTTTTTATTTCAATTATTTTCCAATGTGACGTACATCTTTTATAAACAATGTTACCTAGCAACGAATGTATCCAGCATACAAACTTCTTTAAAAGTAATAAAGTCACACGAACATTCACGCAAGCGCCCTGCGCCGTCCTACGCTTTTTCGGTCAGGGTCACGTGTCCGGTGCCTGAGGCCAAGAAGTTTTCACTTCAAAAAAAGGGTTGCAGGCATGTCTGCCAGAGTTGAGAAAAGTCAGCCAATGCTGCGCTGAATCTTCTACTAGTGTTGCGAAAATTTGTGCCAGGGTTTCGGGAATGCATGCTAGGGTTGCGGAAATATCTTAAGAGGTAACGCGTCCTGAAACGTTAAAAGGGAATTGAAGGAAGAGGGTGGTTTTTTTCCTCACTAACTTTTGCGTTTATAATATAAATGAAATTAGGTATCATTCATAAATTCGATTTATAGGCTATAAAAATCAATGCGCTGCAACCTATGGACAGCATAACAACTCCTAAACTTCGGTCTACGAGTATCTTGACTAGTTACTGCACCCAAGACGAAGTTAAATTGCGATGTAAAGTCTCAAGTAGGGTTAGTAGCAGACGTGTCGATCGGGGAATAGGAGACACTTTATTAATATGTGGATAGCTCCATTTTATTCATATAACATGTATCTACCCGCTGACTTATAATTTTACATAAAATATCATGTGATGGGGGGCCTGGAGTTCTATAGTACAGGCCTAGGCTTAGTTTAGACTCCAGATCTCCCACAAATTACATTTACGTAATAGTCAACTTGTATATTTAACTTTAAGATTGTCCTCGTACATAATGTGTAATTTGTGGAGATGAATAAAAACATTTTTTTTTTTTTTATTATTATTCATGACTATATACTACATGAGAAAGCTCTTTCTGTATGTTTTTTTTAAATATTTGTAAACGCACTCACGATACTAAAAGATTCCCTACTGCAGGGGTAAACTTTAAAAACAAAAACGTCCAAGTGCGACTAAAAGTTCCGTTCTTTTGTCACAATTTTTAGTGTTCGAAACTCAAACGGTAAAAAAGCAAGGTGACAGTCGGTTTTAGCAATAGAGTTTATTCCAAAGACCGACTGTCACCTTCGCCTCCTTCTGCGAAGCAGTCATGCTCGCGAAGGAGGAGGCGTGCCGCGTGAGGGAGAGAACAGTGTCCTCCCTCCGACCCACTCGCAGTGGTAGACGCCCACGGCGACGGACGTCGCCAGACGATTTCCGGCCACCGTAGGCGCGGGCATGCGGGCAGCGAGTAATGGGCGACTCGCAGCCCGACCATGGACCATGCCCGGGTCGACGGCGCGTTGTGTTCCACGCGCGCCTCAAGGAATGTCAGCAAATTGACGGGGCCTGTAGAGGGCCAGAGCCTGCCGGGGTCGCGGGACTTACCCATCACCGTAACCCCGGTACGTAAAGGGTTCGTGAAGGACACCGTGGATTTTAGTCAGTACAAGTCTGACAGTCCCTCCCGCCCTGCCCTGGGTGGGAGGACTCATTTGATGATTTTACCACGCAAAAAAAAAAAAAAAAGACCGACTGTCACCTAGCTGAATCTCATAAACTGTGATATTTGACATTTTCACAGATGACGTATTTCTGATACCACTATAACAATAAAAGGACAAAGTATATATAATAAAAAAACCGGCCAAGAGCGTGTCAGGCCACGCTCAGTGTAGGGTTCCGTAGTTTCCCGTCCGTTACAATAAGTGTTAACAAATAGCCTTTTTTTAAACTTAAATAATTGATTATACTACAAACTTAGTCCAGGAATTTTGTACCACCTTCTTGTTTTTTTTGCACAAAAACTGTTCTTTCCATCAAGTTCAAAATAATTTTCCTAGAAAGTCCTTATAAAGTTCTACTTTCCAGATTTTTTTCATATTTTCTAAACTTATGGTTCAAAAGTTAGAGGGGGGGGGACACATTGTTTTTGACTTTAGGAGCGATTATTTCCGAAACTATTGACATCATCAAAAAATGATCTTAGTAAACCCCTATTCATTTTTAAATACCTATCCAACGATATATCACACGTTAGGGTTGAAATTAAAAAAAAAATCACTTTCTATTTTACATATAGGGGGGCTACCCTAAAAAAACATTTTTTTCCAATTTTTATTTTTGCACTTTGTCGGCGTGATTGATATACATATTGGTACCAAATTTCTAATAATATATATAAAAATGTTATGTTGGTTTGTGTATGCTTCAAAAACTCTAAAAGTTCTGCACCGATTGAGCTGAAATTTTAGTATGATATATAATCCGCATCAAGGATTGTTTTTATCTACTTATTTTTTTTTTGGAAAAACCGTTTTTGTGCCACAGCGAAGCGGGGCAGGGTACAGCTAGTATATAATAAAAATGTTATGTTGGTTTGTGTACGCTTCAAAAACTCAAAAAGTTCTGCACCGATTGAGCTGAAATTTTAGCATGATATATAATCCGCATCAAGGATTGTTTTTTTCTATTTTTTTCATCAGTCACATATATGCGACCGCGAAAAAACTGTTTTTTTGTGCCAAAGCAAAGCGTGGCAAGGTACAGCTAGTATAATAAATGTAAATATAATATTTTTATATTTGCGACTCGCGTTTGTTTGGCCTTTTTGGAGTGTAAAAATCATTGGATTCATGAGTTAGAGTACTGTTGCTTTGCGTTACAGTGCCGTGGTGCTCTTTTAAAACAGTCCCGTGACCGAGACAGTCCTCTGGAACTTAGTCCCAAAATAAATCCGATTTATGTATATTCTGATGATTATTTCAAATGATTTTGGTTTAATAACTAAAGAATACTTAAGTCTGAACAAAGCCCAAAATATTAAAGTTAAGTCTGTTGATCTTACAATCCTATTAAAATACAGTTTACGGCATTCTCAGCTATTATAGTTTAAAGTTTAAACTGAGAATGAAATATTTAAAGCTGTAGTGTTTGTCGTAAAAGACGACTGTACAATCTAGCTACTTGCTTTTAGCGATATAACATCGTAGTAATAATGAACTCGATGATAGCTAGATGGAAACTACTTGCATCGCTTACCATTATTTACGACGTAGTTATTTTAATTACCTAAAGCGAAATTAAAATAACATTTATTTTCGTAACTTCCTATAAATACTGCGCCACATAATCATCATTTATTGGATTTTTTCCTTCAAAACTTATCATACCATATCCAACTTAACGAGCACAAATATAAAGTTGGTGTTCCATTAACGAATACTAATATCAATAAGGGAAAAACAAAAAAACCTACGTAATATATTTTAGTTGGAATTGCGGAAAACAACAGTTTTGCGTTAACCACCGGGACTGCAGCAGAGCGGTTAGGCGGAACTAAAGTTATTCAGTTAATAAACACATTTGAATTTTTGAACCACCGACACGCGAAGAAGAAGCGAAGAAAACGCCGCGATGCTTCACCTCGCCTTCAATAACGTCATTTGCAACTCCGCGGTCATTATATCATCAGTATGTTTGATACTCCAAGTGTCACTCTCTTTGGCCCTACGACAGCTGAGACATACGGACCAAACGATCCTGATACAGCTGACACTGGCAAGTTTGATGAGCTTATGTCACGACGTCTATCTTATGGGTGACGTATATAACTTGTTTGAATATGACGCTAAATTATTGATGGTTGTCTGGGCACTGAAGTTTTATATCTCAACCGTGGTTATGTGTTTGCTCAGTGCGTACGCGAAGAATCTGCGTGATCAAGTATTGTTGAAATCTGCGACAAGATCGTTCATTCCGTTTGTTTTGATTTGGATTTTGAGTTTTTCAGTAAGTCTTAGTTTCTTTTTCGTTGCATCTTCTATGAATCTTGAATATATGGCACTATGGTTTAAATTTTACTACTTTGTTAATGTTATCATATTGTCAATTACCGTATTGTTCTATGTTGAGATGATCTTCCAAATGATAATTTATTCGACTGAGAATAAGAATATTGTCAAGATTTTAGTCAAATACGTAATGTCATTAATAGTTGTCTGTGTGATGTATGTAAAATATATTCTTTTTCTAAACCATTTGTTAGATAAGACTGATGTTATGAAAAGTACTCATAGATTAATTCTGATTCAGTATTTTCAAGCGATATTATTTACTTTGATATTTGTTATTCCTGTACGACGTAATCAGAATTAGTTTTTATTTCTGAGTTTGTCTGGCATTCGTGGCTGGGTTCTCAAAGCATGCATAAGATAATACTGATTTCGTCAAATTAAATAGAGATCTTGTTTTATATCTTATTCAAGATTGGTATTTGACCAAAAAAAATTTTCATTGTTTCAACTACTGAGATTGCTACAAAGTTTTATGAAATAACGTACCTATATATTTCTTACTTGTGTATTTTTAGCATTTATATTTTTCTTTCAAGTTATGTATAAGAAGTAGAATTTAAGGAATTAATTCCACTTTAACATAGTTGTTTACTTTTGTTATTAATAACCATAGTTTCTTGCCGTTTTTTAAGGTTCCGCATTAAACAAGGAAGTTTCGTCGTGTCCGTCCGTCTGTCAATCCACTGCTTAGCTCTGAGACGCTCGGTACTTAAAACCCGTAATTTGGCACGAATTTACAGATTAGTTACGTCAACAAAGTGGTAAAATAAAATCTTGTAGGGATGTTCATTTTTTTTTTCTCACATACCCTTAGTTTGGTATATCGTTGTATAGGTATTTAAAAACATTGTATTAATTTAATAATAATATAATTAAGTATACATTTATGTTATTATAAATAAACATTTTATTAACAAATAAATACTATCTTTCAATTATTTAAGATCCATTCGTTTGCTGTTTTGACACCAAACGTCGGTTTAATACTCGTAAATATCCAATACGGCAAGAAAGAGACATAATGTTTTCCCTCTGTCTCTGTCTCCTCCTTCCCATTCCTTGTTTGCTAGTTCTACTACGTGATTAGCATCCACGGTGATCCTCCAATGGCCCTTTACATTCCAGGCTCATGGTGAGGTATTCCTCGTAGCGCTCCCGTTTCGAAACGCTCCCATCTAAGCGCTCCCGTTTTGTTCCTCCAAGCGCTCCCAAAAGGAGCGCTTCGAGGAACGATTAAAAATATTAAAATTTATTTCCTCAAAGCGCTCCCACGTTTAAATATAGAGAAAAGCATGAAATAAACGTAATGAATTATATCGATAATTTTTAAAAACTCATGTGTGCATCATCGACTTCGAAGTTGGTTAACCAATTACGAAATTGAGAGAATAATATATTTTTGCCTTCGGCACTCTTATGTGTATAAAAGGACCAATGTTAAACAATTTAATTACCACAGGGTCGTCTTGGCGGTGTCTTTGGACATCACCAACGCCTTTAACACCCTGCCCTGGAGTTGCATCAGGGAGGCACTCCGGTATCACCGGGTGCCGACCTACCTCCGTCGCATTGTCGAGGACTACCTGACGGACAGGGCCGTCATCTACCCCGGTCACCGGAGAGAATGGAACCGGCGAGTGATGTCGTGCGGTGTTCCACAGGGATCGGTCTTGGGGCCGCCGTGCGGTATAAAATTCTATAATAAATTGCCTTCGTCATTCCTAGACTTGCCGTTTAATGTGTTTAAATCTAAGATTAAATCCAACCTTTGTTCTAAGGCATATTATTCCATAAACGATTATTTAGACGATAAAAACAGCTGGTCACTCTGTTGAAGTTAAGACGGCGTTCATGCTCTTTCCCAGATTTTTAGTATTTTTCTTCTTCCGGACTATAGTTATATGGATTCATATAATTGTTTATTTGTTTTTTTTTATGACTTAATTAAGTCATCTTGTTTTATTTTATGTGTTTGTATTTGTTTTATTATTTTATTTTGATTAACGGACATTATTGTCCTACTTTATATTTTATTGTTTGTCTTTTTGTGTGTAATTTTTATTATTTTAGTACGACAGTCGTAGGTTTCCTTCATCTTTTAATAATATTGTTGGAGCGGATGAAGAATGTACAACTATCTCTTGCATTGTATAGAGTGTATCTATCTAGTATTATATAGCGTCATAGCCAGCATTGTGTGAGTACCATGTACTTCAGAGCTATCTTTGACTAGAAACCTACGTCTTTCATTGACTTGAATGACTCTGGCGGTTGAGAATATGTCATGCTCACTCAAAAGTCTCGCTGATGGTGGTGTGTGTGTCGGATCATTTAGTTCCCTGCAAAATGGTTGAGCTGAATGGTGCTGATATATGTGTCATGTTCGTGAACGGGCGCTGTCAGTTGGGACTGGTCATCTCTTAGCTGCCCCGGTCTATTTTAATTAATAATAACTTTATTTTTGAATTGTCTTTTTTATATTTACTATGGACACTATTAACTTGCCACATCGTTCTCACATAATGTACCATCTCATGATGAATGATGTAAAAAAGTTTTGTAAACATTTTGGCGATTGAAAAAGAGTGTCCATGGAGTTTCTTGCTCATTCTTCTCCATAGAGATCTACGCTTTGGAATCAGCACCTACGGTACTTTCACAGTTTTTATGTCTTGTGACTGGGACTGTAGCACCATAACTATTTTTGTACTAGTTTTATTTTATGTCTCTTGACAATTCAGAAGTGCCTGTAATTGGCCTAATTGAAATAAATGATTTGATTTGATTTGCTCCTGTGGAAATCGGCTACTACTGGGTGCTGCGCGGCGACCTCCCTGACGGCGTCGGCGTAATATGTTACGCCGAGGACTCGTCCTCGACAGCCGGTGGAACCGGGCAGCAGCCGCAATCAGGCGACTCCTGCCCAATCTCAGCGGGCCAAACGCCTCCTGCCGGAGGCTGTACGCCGGTGTCGTGCGGTCCATGGCCCTCTACGGGGCCCCTGTGTGGGCCCTAAATTCGGACGCGACCACTTAAGTTGGTCTCTAAAACCTCCTTGCCGGATCGCTGCCCTGGGATCTGGAGGCGACTGCCCTCCAGCGCGTCTATGAATGGCGCGTGGAGGCGCAGCGCCGGGGCGAATCCCCGCTGCCTCAACAAGTCGAGGTGCGGCGGGAAGAGCTCAGGCGCGATCTCAGGGCAGTTGGGAGCGACTGTCGCAACCGAGGTCCGGGCACGCCGCAATCGCGGCGATAAAACCCCTCTTATAGGAGTGGCTGGATAGGCGTCACGGCGTCCTGACGGCGGCATGACGCAGGTCCTCACCGGACACGGAAGTTTCGGGAGGTTCCTGTGTGTGATAGGGAGGGAAGAATCGCCTGGGTGTCACCACTGCGAGGATTGTCCGAAGGACACGGTCGAGCATACGGTGCAGGACTGCCCCGCTTGGGCAGAGCACCGCCGTGTCCTCACGACGGCGATAGGCGGAGACCTCTCGCCCCCGGCATTATCGAGGCCATGCTGCGGGGCGAGAGGGAGTGGGAAGCTGTCGCCTCTTTCTGCGAAGTAGTCATGCTCGCGAAGGAGGAGGCGGGCCGCGTGAGTGAGAGAACAGCGACTTCCCTCCACCCCAGTCGCAGTGGTAGACGCTCACGGCGTCGGACGTCGCCAGACCATCTCCGGCCACCGTAGGCGCGGGCATGCGGGCGGCGAGTGATGGGCGACTCGCTGTCCGACCATGGACCATACCCGGGTCGACGGCGCGTTGTGTTCCACGCGCGCCTCATGGAGTGTCAGCATAGTGACGGGGCCTGTCTGAGGGCCAAAGCCTGCCGGGTTCGCGGGACTAACGAATTACCCTGACCCCGGTACGTAAAGGGCTATTGAAGGACACCGTGGATTTTAGTCAGTACGAGTCTGACAGTCCCTCCCGCCCTGCCCGGGGTGGGAGGACTCATTTGATGATTTTACCACGATAAAAAAAAAAAACCCGTGCGAAGCCGGGACGGGCCGCTAGTTGTATATTATAACAATGTGTTCTACTTATTACCTACCTAGTTGTTATCGATAATTTCAGCTAGTATAGTCCCGTCTCTATCCGAAAGTTAATCATGGTGGCGCTTTGAGGAAATTAATTTTAATATTTTTAATCGTTCCTCGAAGCGCTCCTTTTGGGAGCGCTTGGAGGAACAAAACGGGAGCGCTTAGATGGGCGCGTTTCAAAACGGGAGCGCTACGAGGAATACCTCCTCATGGTTACTTGATGAGAAAGACCCGCGACCCAGTGATGTAAGTCAACTGTACGTGTTTTTTTTTAACGTGGTAAAATCATCAAGTGAGTCCTCCCACCCAAAGCAGAGCGGGAGGGACTGTCAGACTTGACTAACTAAAATCCACGGTGTCCTTCAATAGCGCTTTACGTACCGGGGTCACGGTAATTTGTGAGTCCCGCAACCCCGGCAGGCTTTGGCCCTCAACAGGTCCCGTCACTATGCTGACACTCTGTGAGGCACGCGTGGAACACAACGCGCCGTCGACCCGGGCATGGTCCATGGTCGGACAGTGAGTCGCCCATTACTCGCCGCCCGCATGCCCGCGCCTACGGTGGCCGGAGATCGTCTGGCGACGTCCGACGCCATGGGCGTCTACCACTGCGGCTAGGGTGGAGGGAGGACGCTGTCCTCTACCTTACACGGCCCGCCTCCTCCTTCACGAGCATGACTGCTTCGCAGAAGGAGGCGACCGCTTCCCACTCCGTCTAGCCCCGCAGCAAGGCCTCGACCAATGCCGGGCGCGAGACGTCTCCGCCTATCGCCGTCGTGAGGACATGGCGGTGCTGTGCCCAAGCGGGGCAGTCCTGCACCGTATGCTCCACCGTGTCCTCCGGACGATCCTTGCAGTGGTGACACCCAGGCGTTTCCTCCCTCCCTATCAGACACAGGAAACCGTATGTGTTGGCGAAATTCAACGCGGGTGAAACTCCCATAATGGACGCAGTTTTTTAGGGTTCCGTAGGTGCACAAACGGTAAAACAGAACCTTATTACTAAGATTTTGCTGTTCGTCTGTCTGTTTATCCGTCTGTCGCCAGGCTGCATCTCATGAAATTTTCACAGATGATGTATTTCTGTTGCCGCTTTAACAACAAATACTTTAAAACGGAATAAATCAAATATTATTGTATTAAAGTCATCTTTTTCCTCATTTTTTGCTCGATGTTGATCACGGCACAAGGTAAACGCTTGAAATATTCCCAAAATATTAAATTATATTGGTATTCACTTTAAAAACAAATAATTAGTTTAAAATAAAGTAATTATGATCCAAGACTAAAATGTGTTTTTTTTTTTGCCGTTTTTATAAAAAATGTAAGGAACCCTTTGTGTGCCAGTTCGACTCGAACTCGACCGGTTTTTTAGGTAGTAAATTTATAGCAAGCGACTTTCTACCATTCGAGTCGGCTTGGTTTGACGCACCTTTTTTTTTTTTATCGTGGTAAAATCATCAAATGAGTCCTCCCACCCAGGGCAGAGCGGGAGGGACTGTCAGAATTGTACTGACTAAAATCCACGGTGTCCTTCAATAGCCCTTTACGTACCGGGGTCACGGTAATCCCTAGGTCCCGCGATCCCGGCAGGCGGTTTGACGCACCTAGTGTTTTGTCGTGTTTCGGTGGAGGCGTCTGGCCCTGGTCCAGGAGGAGACGGAGCGAAGGAGCACGCTAGTAGTCACCATCTTCTGCGAAACAGTAATGCTAGCGAAGGATCCTTCCTTCGCTAGCATTACTGTTTGAGTGTGGTAGAGGCAATCCTTCTCCTGACGCCCCACCCGCCACAGGAGACACCGAGGACGGTGGAAATCAGGGGGCAAATTGCGACAAATATTGGAGCAGGCCTACGTACGGCGAGCAACAGGTACGGGGTCAAGCAAAAATAAATATTTTATTTATTTTAATAAGATAATAATATGTAGTATTAGCTGTACTCTTCCACGCTTTGCTGTGGCACAAAAAAACTATTTTTTCGCGGTCGCGGATATGTGAGTGATGCAAAAAATAGATAAAAACAGTCCTTGATGCGGATTATATATCTTGCTAAAATATCAGCTCAATCGGTGCAGAACTTTTTGAGTTTTTGAAGCGTACACAAACCAACATAACATTTTTATATATGTAGATGTAGTTTGTATATATAGGTATTTGTTTTTAGTTGCAATAATTAATTATGTGATTTAATATACAAAAATATCGGATTAAAAAAACAAAAAATAACATAGTAGGTAAGATATATGTAAATATATCATCAGCGTTCTGATGATGAATTTACTGAAAGCAAAGTTTTTAAATTTCATAACATGAACTCATCACTAATCATAACATTTCGCATAATCAAAGTGGAACATTTATTATACATTCTCGTTTTAATTCAGAATTGAAAGGGGTATGCAACTTATTGGCATCAAATTTTTTTGAAGTGAAAACTTCTTTAGCGGCGTTGAGCACTTTTCTGTAATGGGTATAAAATCTTAAACTCGCGTCAGGACACTCGCGTCAGGACACGTGACCCTGACCGAAAAAGCGTAGGACGGCGCAGGGCGCTTGCGTGAATGTTCGTGTGACTTTATTACTTTTAAAGAAGTTTGTATGCTGGATACATTCGTTGCTAGGTAACATTGTTTATAAAAGATGTACGTCACATTGGAAAATTATTGAAATAAAAAGTCAACCATTTTTGCGAGTTTTACTAAAATCTGTTCACAAGATATTTCCAACAATTACTATTCAAGTTTTCACTTCAGCCGGCACTCCCAGAGTGCAACCCGTCGTTGTTTTTTTTTTCTATGGACTTCTTAGGTAGTAGTCTAATTGTGGCCAAAATTTAATCACTGGCGAAAAGAAAAAAAAATGATGCCAAAGTCCATACTAAAAGTTGCATGGGCCTTTGTGTAAATATACTTTTTAATATTGTAAACGTTTTGATTAAAATACTATGGAGTTGTTCGATCACAGAGTTTTAAATATTTTGAATGCCATTGTCTTATTTTTAAACCGCTATCGAAATTAGCAAAAAAAAAAAGACATGTATTGGATGGGCATCCACACACCTACCTTGGGAAGTGAGGATTAACCTTGAATCACTCATGCGACTATTATTTTACAGCCACGAGCGATTTTTCCTACAATTTTTTACCGAAAGTGACTCAGATCGTCTTTATTTTTCATTGCTCTAGTGTTAAGGTGCTCCCTTTCGCCTGTAATGTAACATTACAGATTCGACTTTGAGCATTACATTACAACAGGACCTCCCTGACTGACGAGCATTCACGTGTAAATTAACGTACGCGGAAACGTTTAACAATTGGAGCGTATTGTATTATTACAAGGTGCGTATTGTAATGCTCGATTTTCCTCCCTCACTGATGTAATGCTCGAATTTGTAACGTTACATTACAGGCGAATGTTCGCGATGAGGTAGCACCTTTATGTGCATAAGTATAATAACTTCTGAAATTATTAATATTATGGCTTCAACAAACTCGGCTTAAAAATAAAACTTAGCTTAGTACACGAGCAAAAACAGAAGTAATTCCATTCAAATTGGAATTATAAATCCGTAGGAATAAACATTCATAAATCTAATTTCATAAATCTGGCGCATTAGTCTCGAGTCTAGCATTAATGGTTAGGGTTCGGGCCTGAGTTTCATATACCTACCGAAACTTTCGGACGATTTTCGTCCTTTGTAAATGTTATTGAAAATGTAGAACTTTTGATATAAAGTGCCATTAAAACTTTTGTGATTTTCAATTTATTGTTTGCTACAACATTTTGCTCCACTATTTCGAGTATTGGAATAGAGTAAGTGAAATATTTTGGTGGATGGAATATAAATATTTTGTTGCCGGGTCATACTTTTACCAGTACATATAAAATCACGCCTTTTCCCCGGGAAGAAATTGAAGCGTTCATCCAATATCGCAAACAATATGGGATCAACATCCGATGCACGCAATATTTCAATCAATTACGTAGAAACACGGAAACGAACACAACCACAGAACAATTTGCATCAAATGCAACGGAATTTACTAGTTATACTACATAAATTCGTACGCCTCCGCGATTATTTTTAGCCACAACCAACGTAACAGAAAACCCAGTTGCACAAAATCCGGAACGGAATTACTGTGGCAAATACTCGATGCCCTCATAATCTGACAGTTCCGCTTTTATTTGGTGCTCATACATGTCTATTTGCAGTGTTCTATAGAAGATAATTCAGCATTGACGCGCCCCCACCACGTCATGCCATTGTTTCGCAGCACCACCCTCCTTGGTATTTGCTCAAACGTTCTCAACAATCGTTGATCGTTTTTGCTTCGTCGCTGTTTGCATTAGAGCCTCATTGTTAAGCCTTTCCCCTTTCCCGTCTAGGTATTATATGTTCAACACAAATGTCGGATTTTTTGTCACCGTCGCACTAGTGACAGATGAATGAGATAGTATTCTGAATTGAACGATTTTTTGAATCGAAGAAATTGTGACAGGAGTGCGATGGAAATGCTTGCGTTGAAAGGAGACGAGTTGATTGGAACTGCAGCTCTGGTTGGATTTATGGAGGTTTTTTGTTGGGTTTGAAGATCATGTCTGAATAAAGGAACATTTCCTTTCGATATGAGCGCAATCATCTCCTCCAAATCAAAGCCAACGGCATGATTGATTGCGTAAATAAATACTCCTGAGCCGATTTCAAATGAACACGAGTTTAGAATTATTGTAACATATTAGTCTAACAAAATACTGCATCCGCTTGATAAATACTAGTACTGAAATGTGCATTCCCCACATTATTTACTGACGTATGCCGACAAAACAACTGCATAGCAACTACAAGCCACCTTGGCGAACTCTTGTGAAATATTCTAACATTTACTCTACGTCGTCGGTCAGTGGCATTGTTTAATTTAGCTGCAACATTATTTGCTTTGTTTTACTTTGCAGTGTTATTGATGGTTCACAAACTATTAATTACTTTGCTTCCATGGTATGAACATGAATGTCATAAACATTGTAAAATATAAAATATCTCGTTCTAGCCATCTTTAGTGATCATGCCAGTTCAACAAGTTAGGCATTTAAAATACTGTGTTCTTATTTAATTTTTTTTTTTAAATAAAATACGATAGACAAAGTACTCATCAAGACGAATCAAAGGAGCACATATATTTTGTTTTTTTTTTTTAATTAGTGAATATTGACAAAGATACAACGTTTCGAAATTCGGGAGTGGGGGATTTTTGAAGTGAAAACTTCTTTAGCGGCGTTGAGCACTTTTTCTGTAATGGGTATAAAATCTTAAACTCGCGTCAGGACACTCGCGTCAGGACACGTGACCCTGACCGAAAAAGCGTAGGACGGCGCAGGGCGCTTGCGTGAATGTTCTTGTGACTTTATTACTTTTAAAGAAGTTTGTATGCTGGATACATTCGTTGCTAGGTAACATTGCTTATAAAAGATGTACGTCACATTGGAAAATTATTGAAATAAAAAGTCAACCATTTTTGCGAGTTTTACTAAAATCTGTTCACAAGATATTTCCAACAATTACTATTCAAGTTTTCACTTCTGCCGGCACTCCCAGAGTGCAACCCGTCGTTTTTTTTATTTTATATCGTCGTAAAATCATCAAATGAGTCCTCCCACCCTACTGTCAGACTCGTACTGACTAAAATCCACGTGTCCTTCAATAGCCCTTTGCGTTCCGGACTCACGGTAATTCGTGAGTCCCGCGGCACCGGCAGGCTTAGACCCTCTAAAGTGGGCCCCCGTCATTATGCTGACACTCTTTGAGAAATGGGGGCTAAATGATTTTTAAAAGCGTTGTATCTTGGTCAATTTTGGTTTACGTAACAAAACAAAAAATACGGGTCAAATATTTTTGATAATCTATCTTCCGGACTAATTAATTTGTCTCAGTAAAATAGCTTATAATGTGGGGCAACAATTTTATTAAAAGAAAAGAAAAATGTCCTTTGAATTTTAAGACCGTGAGAGCACATACCAACATCCCATCTTAACTATTAAAATGTAACCGCCTTCAAAAAGAACCACAAAAAAGGGTAAAATAATCTACAAAATAACTTTTATTTCGGAAGTCGATGGCTTTGTTATTTTTTATTTCATTGTTTTTTTTTTTGCCACCGACTTCCGAAATAAAAGTTATTTTGTAGATTATTTTACCCTTTTTTGTGGTTCTTTTTGAAGGCGGTTACATTTTTTTTGAAAAAGTTTTTTATTTTACTCTTTTTAGTTTAAATATTCAACCCAAATTCTTACATATAATATAATCCGTATCACTGGTAATAACATCCCTCATGTACACAATAAGCTAATAAAATTCCCTATCTCAAAAACTACTGAACCGGTTTTGATGAAACTTGCAGTATTCCCTAAGTTGAACGATACCTAGCACAAAAAAAAGAATTATTTAAATCGGACGTGTAGTTCCGGAGATATGCGAACAATGAATCAGTCGATGCCTACTGCTTACTGTTAAGGAGTTGTACCTTCCATCATCAGCTCAGCTACATAAGACGATGATTACCATACGCAAGTACTTATATTACTTCATAAGATTTACGGAAAACGATGCGTGGGCCTATACAATTTGAGGGTTGCCCTCGATTTCTCCAAGATCCAATCATCAGATCATGATTTGGTGACAATGGGACCACACGGGAAGCACTAGCTTTCAAACACAAAAAGAATCATGAAAATCGGTTCACGCAGTCGGTCATTATGCGGTAACAAACTACTGTTAAGGAGTTGTACCTTCCATCATCAGCTCAGCTACATAAGATGATGATTACCGTACGCAAGTACTTAAATTACTTCATAAGATTTACGAAAAACGATGGGTAGGCCTATAAAATTTGAGGGTTGCCCTCGATTTCTCCAAGATCCAATCATCAGATCCTGATTTGGTGACAATGGGACCAAACGGGAAGCACCAGCTTTCAAACAAAAAAAGAATCTTGAAAATCGGTTCACCCAGTCGGTCGTAATGCGGTAACAAACTACTGTTAAGGAGTTGTACCTTCCATCATCAGCTCAGCTACATAAGATGATGATTACCATACGCAAGTACTTAAATTACTTCATAAAATTTACGAAAAACGATGGGTGGGCCTATAAAATTTGAGGGCTGCCCTCGATTTCTCCAAGATCCAATCATCAGATCCTGATTTGGTGACAATGGGACCACACGGGAAGCATCAGCTTTCAAATAAAAAAAGAATTTTGAAATTCGGTTCACCCAGTCGGTCGTAAGGCGGTAACAAACATAAAAAAAAAAAAAAAAAAAATACAGTCGAATTGATAACCTCCTCCTTTTTTTGAAGTCGGTTAAAAAGATGATTGGAAGGACGAGTAAATCAAAATATAAATTCAAACTGCCATCCCAAGTGGCCTTTCAGAAATACACAAACTTCACATTATTTTGGCTCCAAAAACATAAAACCGTTGTCTGAACACAAAGCAGAATTCCCATTGATTGTGCATCCAAACATTAATATGGAGTAATATTAATGTTTGGATCGATGTTCGTAACTGTTGTGGCGTCTAGCCAATTGGGTGAACGCTGGTTAAAGTGAAGATGATTTTCTTCACCGGATTTTGATCGAGCACAGGGTTGGCATCTTTTTATTTTCTTTTTTAAAAGCTTTTATTTACTTTCACCTGTCCGTCTGTAATCATATCTTGTAAGTTAAATTTGATCCAGTTCCCGGTTTTGATTGAGCTGAAATTTTGCACGTAAATGTACTTATATCGCGTGACACTGCAATATTATTGATGACATGGAGCTGATCTGATGATAGAGCTGGAAGGTGGCCATAGGAATTCTGTAATGAAATGCTGCAAACCCATAGGGTTTAGACTCGTTTGTTGTAGTAATTTTTTAACAATAAAAGCTTAATTTTAAAGACCTCACACTAGGAATTTCCTCCTGTATCGCGGGTGCGTTTCCAAACATAGAAACTCACATACGTAACTGTATGTAACCCAGACCCGAAACAACTTCTTGTAGATCATACAAATGTTTGATCCGTACAAACACCGAACTCAATCTTGACCCATAATGCCAAGAAGCGTAGAACATTATCCAAAGCTTTGTTAAACCCTTCGAATATCTATATCTACTATTAATCATGCAGACACATTGTGTTCCGCATCAGCTGTTTCTTATTAGTTGTACGAACAACCCACACGTGGTACAAAATTATACTAAACGTGCATAAATAATCTATGGAATACTAGTATAAACATTAAAATACACGAGTTTGTCTCATTCATTATAAGAATACGCAGTGCCAAACAATTCTTAAGTTGTCATACAATTATGTTTAACAGTAAAGATATATTATTTGTTGAAATTACTAAGCAACTGGTAATATAGGGCAACATTATTAAACACTAAGTAGCTGTTGACAGCTTCGCCCACTACTACTCGAAAATTATCCTACGGGAACATAAAATCAGGATAATAACTATCCTGTGTTGATCATATGGTAATATCTTCTATATATATAAACATGTTATGTTGGTTTGTGTACGCTTCAAAAACTCAAAAAGTTCCACACCGATTGAGCTGAAATTTTAGCATGATATATAATCCGCATCAAGGATTGTTTTTTCTATTTTTTGCATCAGTCACATATCCGCGACCGCGAAAAAACATTTTGTTTTGTGCCATAGCGTAGCATGGCAGGGTACAGCTAGAAGGTTTCATAATTTTGCCGAATACCCCGCTATCTCTACAGCTTTTTTCTTCAAATGAATGGCGGTACGGGAGGCATTGTCAAACTTGTACTGACTATAATCCACGGTGGTCCTTCGATAGCCCTTTACTTTCCAAGGTTATAGTTAACTGTTAAGAAAGGCTAGCGACCCCAGCAGACCCTCTATGAGGGCACCACCAGATTGATGACAGCTCCTTGAATAGCGAGTGGAACACGACGCGCCGTTGATCCGAGCATCGTCCGTGATCGGACGGCGATACACCCATAACTCGCCGTCCACATGCCCGTGCCTTCGGTGACTGGAAATCGCCTCATGACGTCCGATGCCGTGGGCATCTCTACGGGTTCATCATGCTATCTAATCAAATCGTAGGTCGCGGGACTGTACGAATTAACGTGACCCCGGAACGTAAAGGGCTATTGAAGGACACCGTGGATTTTAGTCAGTACGAGTCTGACAGTCCCTCCCGCTCTGCCCTGGGTGTGAGGACTCTTTTGATGATTTGACCACGTAAAAAAAAAATTCTAATCAAATCGTTAAAAAAAACAGTCTCCATCATTTCTATGTCTACACCTTTGGTGTTGCCCAAAGACCTTGTAAAAGACAATTTATTACATTTACCGACACGATTACAAAAATTCAGACTCCCTCGAAACATCAAAGCTCGACCAGCAATTTGTAATGACGTCGCGTATAACGTTAATGTCTCTGATATATCATGTTTAATTTTACTGGAACAAGAACATGGGTTCTCATATATTATAATATAGTCTATTTCCTTTCATCCAGTGGCCTTGGGCCCATGAACTTGCCTTATTTTTTTTTACTGACGTCATTACATAAAATATTATGATGTAAAAATATCTGTCATCCCGTTATTACGCTACGTTCCCATGGGATTCATTTCGATTGAAACCGTTGGTAACAGCTAGTGTACAATAGTTAGGAGTAATCTTTGGATCTACTAATCCGATTTCGAAGATTCTTCCATTGATGAAAATTAGATTATACCAGAGTATCATCATAATGTGAGCAAAACCTCCAACAGAATCTATAGTTGATAAAGACATTTTATTTTTTTACGTTGCCCCACATTAGGAATTTCTCCCTGTATCGTGGGTGCGTTTACAAACATAGAAACTCACATACAAAAACACCCAGACCCGGAACAACTACTTGCAGATCATACAAATATTTGTACCGTGCGGGGATCGAACCCGCGACACGCTGCACATCAGTCGATCGCTCGGCCACTGCGCCAACCGTGTTGTCAATCTGTCATCTTAATTGATAGATTTTGATTGCCAATAAAATATGTCACTTGATTGGACGATAAGAGACTGTAAGCATTGCCAGATTGGTCTTTTTTACGATGGCACAAATGTTTTATTTTATTCTTTTTTTATATATAAGTTCGCGTTTGACGACTATCTCGACTGATGGTAAGCAGTGACGTGGTCCACGGTATTTGCCTTTTTTTATCTTGGTATAATCATCAAATGAGTCCTCCCATCCAGGACAGGGCGGGAGGGACTTTCAGACTTGACTGACTAAAATCCATGGTGTCCTTCAATAGCCCTTTATGTTCTGGGGTCACGGTAATTGCTGAGTCCCACGACCCCGGCAGGCTTTGGCCCTCTACAAGCGGAGTAATCTATTCATAGTTGACTTCGAAGACCCAAAGGTTGTAGCTATTTACGTATATATAACAAATACTCCGGTAGGAAATTCCACTCCTTAGCTGTGCACACAATAAAAGTATTTTTTCATTGTTGTCCGGTGGCCAGAATGGTTACAACTAGATAATTTTTTGCAAAATGACAGTATTTAGTATCTTAAATAAAACCACTATCTTCTCTATCGATTGTACCATAAAATTCTACTAGTCTACCAAAAGAAACTCCTAACCAATCGCGACCTCAATAAAACCCTACATTTAATCAATGTCCACAAATGAATCTTAAATTATGTACTACAAGTAAACTTAGGCATTTTCTTTTTTTTTCCCAGTCGCCATATGGTCTGGCATGCTGCCAAAACGTATCGATCATTTGGCACAGTGCCAGTCAAAGTAGAAATGAAAACAAATCCTTATGACCGCGTCTGGTGTAACTTTCAATCAGGAAATTTGGGGTATATTGAGTTCGGTGTTAATTGCGTCCAAGACCATTGGTGCTGAAACCCGAGAATTAAACGGGTTTTTAATCAACAAAGTTTTGTAGGTCAAAACGACTTCGTGTTTGCTGGCTTCTCTAATTGGGACGGGCAATCACAGGGAGCTTGGTAGACGGGGTATTTCTTGAAAATGGGATGCTTGAAACTACATGAGACGATGTCTTCTTATGCACGTGTTCTTAAACATTTTCAGTTCTTGGTGCTCTTGCAGGTTTAGTGTTTTGTCTCGGCATCCTCAGGTGACAGTGATACCTGGTTGAAAACTCCACCAAATTGGAACACGTGAATATGGATCGAGGACTGCAAGAGAATTCAATGAGACGACCTTCTTCTTTCTGATAAATTTTGTACAACAAAGGATGAATGGTCGACAAGAGCGTCTCACAGCTCCCTTCTGTACTCTCAACGGCGCACTCGGGGCCTCGGCGTGGGCGCACAATTTGGGAAACACTGTCCTAGTGAAAAATTGGGACAGGAATATCCATGCTAATTGAGCATAGAATTTTATCGTCACAATAAAAATGAGACAGTTAACAGGGTAAATACAGAATTGACTTATTTATCATCAACTATAACTAGTTAAACAGTCTTTTCTCAAATTGTGAGTTTTAAACCTCATAAAAAATGTCTGCTTTAAGCATAAAACTTCTCTAAGATAAAATATTGTCGCTGTTTTCCAGTTTCTTTGGAAGAAATTATGAGATAAAGGTAAGTAGTAAAAATGACTTAATGGCAATTTGTTTCATTTAAAATTATTCTGTCTAGCCGGAGTTTTCGCTAGAGTTCAGTGAGATTTTTTTTTATTGCCCAGACAAGAGAGAGAGTCGAGTTAATTTTATGAATGAAACGGTTAAAGCAATTCAGTTAGTAAAAATACTGTTTTATTTTAATACTGTCAGGTTACATCACTTCGGAAGATTTCACATAAGTGTTATTACACACAAATATTTAACTAATTAGGTTTAGACCCAATTTCACCAAACTCTTTGTAACCAGACATTAGCTAATGTGCGCGTGACCAGGCAGCGCATGTGCCATCGACTAGAGCAGTCTTTGGTCGTACGGGTAACCCATTACAAAGCGACCGCAAACCCGCGCCTACGGTAGCTAGAAATTACCCGCGATCTCCGATGCGACGTGGAGACGGTGTGACCTGGATGATTGTCTCTCCCTCACCCATTCCACTTCCTCCTTCACTAACTTCACTTATCCGAAAGAGGTGACTGCTTTCCATTACCCGCCGCTCCATAACATGGCCTGAATAAGTACCACCTTTCGCCTGCACCTTGTCCACGCAGTGGTGACACCCGAGTGTCCATGCATCAGACACTCGGTTGCCACCACCATTCTTACACAACCTTACGAAACAACAGTATCCAGTTAGAACCTGCGTCAGGCGGAAGGTGGGGTCGCCGTAATCCTTTAGCTACTGCGTACTGGCCATCAGTAAAAACCTCCATATAGTTTTAAAATAAAAAACAAACTTGTTATCTTGACAGTACTAAACGTCTGTTACCAATGTAACGGACCCATGGAGCAGTCATTAAATTTGACAGCCGATCAATGAAATTAAAGAACCGTTAGCACGTGGTGGAACACTCACTAACCTTAACAGTCGGTTAACACATGTAACAGGGCATTAAACTAACTAACAGAGTCTGGCGAAACTGGCGCTTAAAGTCTCTTTCAGTACAGGGCTGGGTGAGCCTATTTTAGTCAACCGAGAACAAATCCAATCTCCAAAGCTGATGTTGAGTAATGCGACATCTTGTATTTTTTTTTACTATCTCCAAATTACCATGTTGCCGACATATACAAAATACATCTATTCCGAACATGATCGGTTTATTACCATAAATACGTTTTTACTATCATTACGAGTGACAAGATCAGACGCACGTGTGTGTAACTGGGAACAAATTTAGCACGTGTCGTGGAATCTGGCGCGTTGATAGCCAAGTAATGGTGATTGCCTCGTCTGGGATAGTGTTTGCATTTCTTGGTCTGATATTCTTGCTAAACAAAGTGTTATATTTGACTAGCTTTAATCTGCGGCTTCGCTCGCATTAATTTAAATTGACAATCAATTCGGCGACAAGTAGCGTGGTTAAACAGTATTTTTTCGGGACGAAAGATGTTGCACCTTCGTCAGTGCGACAGCATGTTTGACATGTAAATATTTCGATGAAGAATTTGTAATTATAAACTGATTTTTTTTAAATTACATTGTATTAATAACTTTTCTTTCGAAAGTCGGTGGCTGTTTTTTAATTCATTGACCTTTTTGCTACCGTCTTCCGAAGGAAAATATATTTTGTAGGTTATCAATACACTTTTTTGTGGTTGTTTTTGAAGTCAAAGTCCAAAAACTTGTCATTACATAATTTTCTTACATGTGTACTAGAATTTTATAATGGTTAGCACCGGTAATAACATAGTCTATGAACAGTAAGCGAAAAATGTTAATAAGACAAAAATACTGAACTAAACTGAGTGAAATTTTTATGGGTCTAAATGACAGGTATACTGCATCGAACAAAAAAAAAAATCACACAAATCTGACCAGAAACCACGGAGTAATCGGTACGAACCTCACTCATTTTTGAAGTTGGTTTAAATACTGTAGTTCAAGTTTACGTCTCGCACTTGCGCGCCTCAGTGTCCGTTTTGTAATATAGAATGTTTTTTTATTATCATTGCCTCTGACACGATGTGCGCACGCGTCAGAAGTGGGACACAAATTCTGAACTATTTAAATACTATGTGTGTTGCAGATGTATTTTTTAAAGTCAATGACATTTTGATTCGTATTTTTTTTGAATGTACTTTATTTTTGTGAATGAATGTAAAAAAATATTTATAAAAAAAAATTGCAAGATGTTTTGTGTGAAGATTTCTGTTCTGTGTTTTTTTTTTATAATAGCATATGTATTCTAGAAAATGACAAAAAAAAATATAACATACTTCTAGTTTTTATTTTTAAAAAGATCGTTAAAATTTATTGTTTCAGTAGGCAGTGGCGTAATTTCATTTCAGAGTACGACAAATAGAAGTATTCTATCTTCAGTTATTTCAATAAATCTCTTTTCTTTGATGTGAGAAAAACCTAGTAGATAGATCAAATGGATAGATGATAAAAGATAAAAAACCCATACAAGTTAGACACTACGAAGATATGTAATGAAGGCTCAATGCGAAATTTATTATCATCATCTGCCTGACCTTTTCTCAACTATGTTGGGGTAGGCTTCCAGTCTATCCAGATGCAGCTACAAGTACTTACCACTAGTGAGTGAGGGAGAGAACAGCGTCCTTCCCAGCCGCAGCGGTAGACGCTCACGACGACGGACGTCCCCAGACGATCTCCGGCCACCGTAGGCGCGGGCATGCGGGCGGCGAGTAATGGGCGACTCGCAGCCCGACCATGGACCATGCCCGGGTCGACGGCGCGTTGTGTTCCACGCGCGCCTCAAGGAGTGTCAGCATAATGACGGGGCCCGTAGAGGGCCAAAGCCTGCCGGGGTCGCGGGACTTACCCATTACCGTGACCCCGGTACGTAAAGGGCTCGTGAAGGACACCGTGGATTTTAGTCAGTACAAGTCTGACAGTCCCTCCCGCCCTGCCCTGGGTGGGAGGACTCATTTGATGATTTTACCACGCAAAAAAAAAAGCTCTAGAGGACAAAATTAAAAACATTTTAATTGTTACCAAAGTTTATTTGACATTTCTATTATTTGATCTCAACTTAGCAACAGAACACCACTTCATTTAACAGCGGTCGGGTCAATTTATGACAACAAAAGAATCTGTAAACCTTTTAACTTTTATTTAATTCGGCATTTTGTTAACGATTAATTTGACCTATTTTTAAAACGCTCATTTCCCCTGGCGAAGCAGATAGTTTAAAATATTTTATGGCAGTTAACTATTTGTAAATAAAGATATTATAGCGTTAATGATCTGGATTAAATATTAGGTGGACCGACGATATCGTGAGAGTCGTGCATAACCAATGGGTGCAATTGGCGGATTGTCGTTCGGTGTGGTAGTTTAATGCCTTTGTCAAACAGAAAGGCGAAAGCGAAGCGTTTCCAAAGCGATACCGAACCGAAGCGAGACATCAGTTCGATAGTTCTGTCACGCTATCGGATCGCTTTCGCTTTTCTATGTGACTGGATTCAAACAATTCCATACATTACAAATAAAAACGGCACGCTTCGCATTCGACACGCCTGTCTGTTTGACAAAGACTTAAGGGAGGCCTTTGTGCAGTGAATGTCTGTCGGCTGATGATGATAGATCGTAAAGTATTTGCATTTTGACGATCTGGCCAGCAGCGATACTTGGACATATCGTTTTAAAGGATGTCTAAGTTTATAAGCAAAGAAAGTAAAAGAATTAAAAAAAAAATGTTTTATTAACATAAATAACGTTACGTTATTTTCACAAATTATTATGTGGATTCTATCATTTAAATAAAAGACTAAAAGCATATTTTTGATTTTTTTTTGTCTCCGACCAGCCGGTTGGCAAAATATTGATAGGTGCTCAAACGGGAATACAACCGCCGATCTAAACATAGGTGGCCTAAAAATCATTGCTCAAACGAGAATACCTACTAAAAATCACTTGTGTCACCCTGACCCGGTCTCCTTCTTCGGCCTTGGAACGTTATTTATATAATAGCTATTTAAGCTCCAGGGCCGTGGTAACTTGTTTAAACATTCCTACAACTTCAGTGTTTGACCTTATCGGGCTCCAAATGTAGTAGAAAATCCTCAAGATATAAAAGTTTCGAGTGCAATCTAAAATATGCACTGCAAGATATCGAATAAAAATATACACAGAACATTTTACAACCGTCTATCGAAGATACGAGTCTGATATTTTACGTCTATATGCAGAACATGAATAGATAGTCTGTGTTTTATTATCCGTTGCGAAGTATAGACTATCAATTTGAAATGTTTTACGATGAAGTTGACAATGTTTTAAACGAAACTAGAACACGCACTCTGGTTTGGCTATTCCTTGCTATACGAATCCTTTTAATGTCATAAATGAGAAAGAAGGAAAGTAAGTTTGTTTGCTACCTTGCCCAGAAACTAGTCTTAATTCCTTTGAAACTCATTCAATAACATAGACATGAAAAAATAACGTACGGACAGTAACTTTGATATTTACAATCCTAGTTATTATGTATAGACAAGTTTTATGTCTTTCGCACATGCTGCTAACCAATTATTTTATTATAACTATAATTTATGGCAAATATAACGACGACGTCATATTTATTTCTCACATTTTACGATGTTAGTGCCAAAAGTTCTTGTTAGTGACTTAAAAATTGAAACTCAGTACTAGACACATGTGTTTATATGTCAAACGATCATTTTCCTTGCTCTACTGGCTATTACAGACATAATCTCCGGATAGGAAGCAATCACGAAAAGGAAATGACGTCACAAATTAAAGAATTACACTCAATCCACCAAAATTTCACAAGATTATTGAGTTGTCAGTATTTTTGACGGGAAAATAAAGCTGTGATAAAACACCGCAGACCAACATAATTATTACGTCAATCAAAACAGAAATGACGACTTTATGAGTTTCCGGACGAAAAAAAAGTTGAGAATTATTACTATGACATTTCAGGGCGATCATTAAAACATAGAAATAGATTTTGATGGGAAAGAACAGCTGAAAGCAATAAATTTTCAGGAGACAATGTTCCATGAATGTTTTAGAACTAATTAATGACAAGGAATCTATCTATTTTTATTTAATAGGTCCGGTTTTTTTACGTTAAAGGGGCAAGCTATTAAAGCGGCTTCATAAATTAAATGATTTTGGTTTGGTTTAAGTCAGACGATGAAGCGAATGTTGAAAGGATAGAATCATTGAGTCTCGTTTTTATTATGGTTATAAAAAAAAGTATTTATTTATTTTTCAAGATTATATTAATGAGTTTTTTGAAGTGAAAACTTCTTTAGCGGCGTTGAGCACTTTTCTGTAATGGGTATAAAATCTTAAACTCGCGTCAGGACACGTGACCCTGACCGAAAAAGCGTAGGACGGCGCAGGGCGCTTGTGTGAATGTTCGTTGCTAGGTAACATTGTTTATAAAAGATGTACGTCACATTGGAAAATTATTGAAATAAAAAGTCAACCATTTTTGCGAGTTTTACTAAAATCTGTTCACAAGATATTTCCAACAATTACTATTCAAGTTTTCACTTCTGCCGGCACTCCCAGAGTGCAACCCGTCGTTTTTTTTTCTTTATAATGTTTATAAGAAAGGTGTGGTTACGATAATTTGGAGATAGTTGTTTAATGGTCTGTATGATGCTTCAATATGCACCACACACTTTTCTGACATGAAGTTTAAACCTTGTAAATAATTAATATTATTTGACATAATAAAGGAATACTCATTCTAACCCGGCTCTGCTTATCTCTTGTTTATATATAGATGAATCCATAATGAATTAACGGCACTACATTACATGGTAAAACATCAAGAAAATATTTTTTCCAGTTCGGTTTTAAATTCATTTGATGGATCCAAACTTCAACCGCTGTACTCTCCTAACTTAACCCATAGAACACAGTTTTTAAATACCCCTAAAGAAAACATAAGAAAGTTTGCTTTTAAAGCTTATTACCACAGAGTTTTCTAATTACAGCTAGGGAACGAGTTTTTTTTTTTAACATCGGCAAATATTTGCTTAATAAGAAGTATTTTAGAAAAACCGGAGCAAAATTTTGAAGTTAATTAAATAAGACGCTACCTTCGTTTCTCTTTAAAAAATAATAATTAATAGTCTGTGTCGAAGTTTTCTTTATATTTAAAGGTGGCTGATTATATCTGAAAAATGTTTGTTACGAAATTTTACGGAAAATTCAGCTAATTAACCCAATTTTTGAATTGATGTTAACAATGAATTTCATAAAACATTTTAAGCTCGCGTTACAGGAACTGTTATTTAAGTGAAATTAATATAATTATCTTGATGTTTTTTTGAATAAGTTGGTTTTTCTGATGAAAACTTTAAATGATGGTTTAATTCATATTTTTGATTTTATTTCAATTTAAATAAACTGCCATTTAATTGTAGTGTAGTTTCATTTAGTTGTTTAACGTTTCCCTACCTACTCAAGGAATTTCTCCTGTGTCTTGGGTGTGTTTACGAACAATTAAACTCACATAAACAAACACCCTTACCGGGAACAGCAGCTATTACTTGTAGATCATGGAAATATTTGCTCCGTTCGGGAATCAAATTCGTAATACGCAATCATCCAGCCATCACAGCAATTGTACACAGTAATTAACTGAAATTCATAATTAGAACATTGCACTACAGTTCAAAGTTTATAAAGACTGCGCCACTTTTCAAGCTATTTTATGATGCTAACCACAGTTTTTCCATTATAACCGTTTTTAATTAATTATTTTTCAGTCAGTACTCACTTCTTTCAGCCATCAAGACTAGACGTTTGTAAAACTGTAGCTTACCTGAAAAAAGAAAAAGTAATTTTAATGAAGAACGGTTGAGAATTTGACTTGAAGCGTGAGTAGTTCATCTGTGGGAACAAGATGGCGTTAGACGACTTGTATAGCTCTGTCTTTTTCCCACGGCGGAACAACTCACGCTTTAAAATGTCATAGCCACCAGGAGTATGAAATCAATAGATTATAAAAAATTAAAACAATCGTCATTGGAACTCGAGTGTGTCTTAAACAAATTGACAGTTCGACGGGCCTGTTGGTCTAGTGGTTAGTGACCCTGACTGCAATGCCGGAGGTCGTGGGTTCGATTCCCACCCAGGATAAATGTTTGTGTGATGAGCACGATCATTTGTTCTGTGTCTGTGTGTAATTTATCTATAATATGTATGTATTTAGAAATATATAAGTATGTTTATCAGTAGTCTAGTGCCCATTAACACAAGCTCTGCTTAGCTTGAGACTAGATGGCGTTGTGTGATAGTTGTAAAAAAAAATAGTCTCGGCCATTTTTTTTGCTGTTGTAAAAGCTTCGAATGCTTCGCTCCTGTGTGGAGCGGAAGAAGCTGTAGAAGAAATTATAGAATCAGGCGTTTTTTTGTGTAATTCATGACAGGACATTTTGAAATGACATTATGTAAAATATATCACTGCCCAGGTTAAGTTAGGATACGCAAGTTGAGCATTGGGGATCCCCACTGCTCAACTATTCGCAGTTGAGCACTTACAGTTAAGCAGTGGGGAAAAAGCGGCTTGAATGCAGGAAGCAGTACCACCCTCCCGACCTCATGCATATGCACATGCAGGAAATGACGCACCTTCCCGCATATGCGTTAGGGTGGGTCTGCATCCTGCATCCAAACCTGGATTTTTGTCGCGGAATTAAAACTAGATACTCGTATCTTTCATAACATTTCACATAATAAAATAACAAAGACTAAGCAGATCATAACGACGCGACCAAACAGAAACACCTCATGTTACAGATACCCCATGCTTAAAACACGGTAAACCTGTGCAGCGTCAAAACTATATACCTTCAGCTAGTTGATACAACTTCCCCGGCAATGTTCAGACGAGCTTTTTCAACCAGATCTATTCTCGTTGAACTTAAATTAGCCGATAGGTTGGACCTCTGCCCGATACAATACTAATAGACTCGCCCTCTTCCTAGGGCACGCCTATCGTTAGAAAGAGTGCCAACTATTGTGATACAATAGTGTGCTATTGACCGAGACTAATCGGTGGTATGTAGGGAAATTGGCTTTGAAAAACATCCGGTGAATAAGATCAATGATTTGGAGATTATGTGGCATGAAAAGACCTGTGCTAGACTAAGGAATTTTGTATAAGTTGTGTTTGTTGTGCTAGGCAATTGACCTTATCCCAGTTGTAAACGGCTAATTGTTCCTTTTGGCCTTGTTTTTGAAGTGATAACTTCTTTAGCGGCGTTGAGCACTTTTTCTGTAATGGGTATAAAATCTTAAACTCGCGTCAGGACACGTGACCCTGACCGAAAAAGCGTAGGACGGCGCAGGGCGCTTGCGTGAATGTTCGTGTGACTTTATTACTTTTAAAGAAGTTTGTATGCTGGATACATTCGTTGCTAGGTAACATTGTTTATAAAAGATGTACGTCACTTTGGAAAATTATTGAAATAAAAAGTCAACCATTTTTGAGAGTTTTACTAAAATCTGTTCACAAGATATTTCCAACAATTACTATTCAAGTTTTCACTTCTGCCGGCACTCCCATAATGCAACCCGTCGTTTTTTGAAGTGAAAACTTCTTTAGCGGCGTTGAGCACTTTTCTGTAATGGGTATAAAATCTTAAACTCGCGTCAGGACACGTGACCCTGACCGAAAAAGCTGTGATGTAGTATGTAAGTACTTACTATTTCTATGTGTGTAACCAATATATAAACGTGTAACCTCATATTAAAGGACAGTCTTGTACAATATCTTGTGATGTTTCATTCCATCTGACACCCGACCTTACATGGCGACCCTGCCACTAAACAGGGCTTGAATCATGTGCGCGATTAGTATAGACTTTGCTCTACGCGGCAACTGTTTAAGTGAGAGAAGATATATTAAAAGTGACTTACAATCATGTGTAACTCAAAAGTAACTAATGAAGAGGTATTTCTCAATCAAAATAGCGCCGCTAAAAACACCGCAACAGTGGAGGAATTCAAATTACATTTGTCGGCCATAAGTATCGTGTTAATAATCATTTGCACGATTTTATTCCTCGGTACGTTATATTTCATGTATAACATATACAAGAGATGTCATGAGTCTTGGACGCGAGAGCAGATAACGAGACATATCTTAAGGCGTTCTGTGGACCGATCCGGAAGGTGCCGCGGCGGTGCTGGTGGCATGTATGCAAGCGAGGAATGTCGGGTCCATGGTTCCAACAAGGGTCCATAACAACACAGAGGCGTATAACAAATTCTACAATTCGGCAAGTGTTCTAGTGAGTTCAGTGTCCTAATAAATGTATGAAAGTGCGGCAAGTCTAATTCGGACTGTGTACACGTGCCTTAGCAGTGAAATCATAATCGAGATTACGGTATGTGAACTATATAATTATGAACAGTTATGTATGAGGAGTTGTTACAGTTATATAATGACCTTGTTAAAATAAGAATATATTTAATAAAAATAGGGCCAAGTAGACGAAGAGGTGAAATTGTTTTGAAAAAGCTAAAAGAGGCCGATAAATTATTGAGTACTTTCAATGACAGTATAGAACATTTAAATTTGCTTAAAACTAGATTAAAAGACGAGGAATTACGTAAATTTGATAAATTAAACAAAGATTTTGTTAGCTTGTATGACAATATTTTAGATTTGTGTAATAATTCACCATCAGCTGAAGGATCGATAATCGAACTAAATATGGCAAAATTTGATTTAAAGATCGCCTTGAGCTTATTACCAGTTTTAAATGACGACGGCACAAATACGAAACAGCTCATTGATGGGATAGAATACTATCAAACGGAACTTGACTCAGACGGTCAACTTAAATTAATAAATTTTGTTCTAAAAAGCCGACTTTCGCAGTCTGCTAAACTCAAACTTAACACAAAATATGACAGTGTAAATGAGCTAGTCAAGGCTATGAAAACAAGCCTGTTACCAAAAAAATCGGCAACGGCTCTGCAACACAAATTGTACAATGAGAAACAAAACGATCTCTCTATAGATGACTATGGGAAGAAGATAACTGATTTGTTTGTTGACTTGACGATTTCACAATCTGAAGGTAATGAGTCAAACTTCGGTATATTAAAACCTATAAACGAAAAATTAGCCATTAAAAGTTTTGCCGACGGATTGAGAAATCGTCGGCTAAGCACTATAATCGCAGCACGACAATTTACATCTTTAAGTGATGCTATACAAGCAGCCGTCGATGAAGAAGTTTCAACACCGTCCACTTCAGGTGATATTCTATTTATGCGCCGTAATAACAACTACCACCAATATAGGAATTCCAGAGGTCAGGGGATGTCACGAGGACGAGGACAAGCAACCCTACCAGCGGAACGGAGGGATGATCGAACATCGCAAACAGGTCGCGGTGGATGGAGATCTCGCGGCCGTGGTACATCAAACCGTGGAACCAGAGGTAAGATATTTTACAACCAGGCTAATAACCAGGAACAGCAAGAACATATGCATATTTTGACAGATACAAACCCGCGGGAAAGTCAATCCGAAAATAGTAATGGAAATTTAGAAGAGTTTTTTCGTGAATAAAAGTGTTATAATGTCATGTAATAGCATATATCATATTTCATTAAACTCCAAGCATAATAGTCTTACATATACGTGGCTAATCGACACCGGAGCTTCCATATCGGCCGTAAAATATAAACACATTTGTGAGTTGAATGTACCCATCCAAAAAAGGAAGCTTGTCGTAAAAGGTATTGGTGGAAAAATAGAAGCGATCGGTATTGTTTATCTTGAATTAAGAACAGGCGATCAAATTCTAAACCATAAATTCCACGTATTTGACTCCTTACCCTGTAAGGCTAGTGGCATTTTAGGCCAAGACTTTTTAAACAAATATCATTCGATTATTAATTATAGGACTAAATCATTGATTATAAATAATAACAATAAAGAAATCAGTCTGCCGATTACCTTACATAATGAGACGCTAACTATACCGGCTAGATCCGAAAGTACGCATTACATTACGACCGACATAGCGGAGGACTGTGTAGTCTGCGCGGCGGAAATAGGAAACGGAATATTTTTAGCAAGCACACTGGCAAATCCTACGAATGGGAAGTTACCAATTAGAATCTTGAATACCACTGAAAATGATTTTTATATAAATAACATTCAACCTAATATACATAAAGCAAGTGATTACAATATCTGTACATTTGACAAGCCCAGTAAAAATACAGAACGAGTCAAAAAACTGTTACCATTATTAAATTTAACGCATTTAAATAAAGAGGAACAAATTAGTATTATAAATATATGTGCAAAATATAATGATACCTTTTATCTCGAAGGAGACCAGTTAACTACGACAAACATATATAAACATTCAATAACTATAAAACCCGGTACTAGACCAATCTATAGCAAACCCTACAGGCTCCCACATTCCCAAAAAGGGGAAATACAGAATCAAATTGACCACATGCTCGAACAAGGTATAATTGAACCTTGTAATAGCGAATGGTCTAGTCCCGTTCTTTTAGTACCAAAGAAATCAAACGGAGAGAAAAAATGGCGTCTAGTCATTGATTACCGAAAGCTAAATAACAGTGTACAAAATGATAAATTCCCTCTGCCAAATATTCATGAAATATTAGATTCACTCTCTGGTTGTATCTATTTTACACACTTAGACTTAAGTCAAGGGTTTTATAACGTGGAACTCGAACCCAATAGCAGGAAATTTACAGCTTTTCATTCAGGCCAATTTCAAATGACTAGAATGCCAATGGGGCTTAAGACAAGTCCTAACTCATTTGCCCGAATGATGACAATGGCAATGGCGGGCCTTAATTACGAAAAATGTTTATGTTATCAGGACGATTTGATTATAATGGGTCGGGGCTTATTGGACCATAACAAAAATTTAATCGAAGTTTTAGAAAGATTGCGCACTGTTAATTTAAAATTAAATCCGATGAAATGCGACTTCCTTAAGAAAGAAATGCTCTATTTAGGCCACGTCGTAACAGACAACGGTGTGTTACCCGATCCAGAAAAGATTAGTGCTATAAAAAACTATCCAATTCCACGAAGCACAGATGAAGTAAAGCGTTTTGTAGCTTTAGCGAATTATTATCGCAAATTTATACCAAAATTTGCTGAAATTGCGCACAGTTTAAATAATTTGTGTAGGAAAAATGTTCAATTTAATTGGAATAGTGACGCACAAAAGGCATTTGACACGCTTAAAGAATGTATGTCTACACCTCCAGTTCTACAATATCCGGATTTATCACATAAAAATCAGTTTATAGTACAAACTGACGCGTCAGGTTACGCAATAGGAGCGGTTTTATCCAATGGCGATGGTCGCCCAGTTGCTTACGCCAGTAGGAGTTTAAACAAAGCAGAACGGAATTACCCGACTATTGAAAAAGAACTCCTGGCTATAGTATGGGCCGTGAAACATTTTAGACCCTATTTGTATGGGCGTTCATTCAAAATAGTCACCGACCACAAACCACTAGTATATTTATTTAGTTTAAAGGAACCGTCAAGTAGATTACTCAAATTCAGATTATGTCTAGAAGAATATGACTATTTAATAGAATACGTCAAAGGTCAACAAAATGCAGCCGCCGATGCTTTATCTCGAATTCCGATATCGTCGAAGGATTTAAAGAGTATGCACGACTGCTTATTTATAATGACACGAGCACGAATCAAACAATTAGAAACAACATCACAGATTCCCGAAGCTACCGTAGAAAACTGTGTCTCAGGTGAAGCAAGGATTGTAGGAACTATTACTAAACCTAATAATGCAGTAGAGCTGCAATTTATTGATAAAACATGCCTAAACAGGCTACAAAAAATAAATAGAATATCAAAGGAAAATGGTATATTTTCATATGATCATGAAAAATTAGTATTGTATATAAATCCATCTGCTCGATCACAACTGACGCCAGCCGCATTTGTGAGAGCGATGTGCGATTTCTGTAATGGCAATAATATAAATGAAATATATTTTGTGAAGAATAAATACAATAACGTATTTTTAGACAAAATAATTAAGGAGATTAAAGGATATAAAAAATGGGAAGGACCACGGCTATGTATTTTAAATGATATAGAAAGGGTAGATAATTTAGAAGACAGGAGAATCATTTTAAATGACTTCCACTTGTTACCGACAAGTGGCCATGCAGGCATAAAAAGAATGTTTAACAACATTAAAAAATATTATTTCTGGCCGGGGCTCGAAAAGGATATAAACAACTTTGTTAAAAGATGCACTATTTGTCAAAAACAAAAGTATACTGTTATAGTAAAAGAACCCATGGTTATAACCACAACGGCGCAATCATCATTTGAAAAAATATTTTTAGACATAGTGGGGCCACTTGATAGAGATTACAATAATTACACATATATTTTAACACTTCAGTGCGAACTGTCAAAATATGTATGTGCTTTTCCACTAATGAGTAAAACATCAGCTGAAGTCGCTCGTGTGTTCGTCAACAACTTCATTCTCCTTCACGGGGTGCCACGGGAAATCGCTACTGACAGAGGTACGGAATTTATGTCAGACACATTCAAAGCGGTATGTAAAATTCTAAATATTTCTAAACTGAACTCAACAGCATATCATCATCAGAGTATTGGCGCACTAGAGAATTCCCATAAAACCCTAGGGGCCTTTTTAAGAATACACATCAATCAAAGACCAGACTCATGGAGTTCATGGTTACCTTTTTGGGCCTTCGCATACAATACCACAGTACATTCATCGACAAAATTTACTCCTTTCGAACTTGTTTACGGAAAGAAATGTAACTTACCAAGTAACCTTTTAAGAACAGTAGAACCACTCTACAATTATGACAGTTATCCCCTTGAGCTTAAATATAGATTGCAGATTTCACAAACAGAAGCACGGAAAAATTTAATTAATACAAAACTAGAAAGGAAAAACAGACATGATCAATATATAAGACCAATAAAATATAAGACAAATGATAAAATCTTGATAAAAAATGAAACTGGTAATAAGCTCTCAAATCTTTATACTGGTCCTTATCCTGTTATTAGAGATTTGTCTCCGAATGTAGAGGTAAACATCAATGGTAAAAATGATGTTATTCATAAAGACAGAACGAAGTTGTACTACTCATAACTATGTATAGTAACAACACTTAGGTTACAGAGCTACATTGCGATGGTGGCTGAAAAATGACATACACTCGTGTTACACTGGATAGATTATGCCAGCTAATAAGTACACGTATTGTTTATAAACACTGACGGAACATCTGTTGTAATTTTAGGTATAATCATTATTAATACATTCCAGTAATTATGTAACCAAATATTTAGTATAAGTAATAATCAGATCAAAAAAAAAAAAAAAAAAAAAAAAAAAAAAAAAAAAAGTATCCAAAGAATGAAATACTTTTTTTTTTTATTGCCTTGGGAGGTGTGATGTAGTATGTAAGTACTTACTATTTCTATGTGTGTAACCAATATATAAACGTGTAACCTCATATTAAAGGACAGTCTTGTACAATATCTTGTGATGTTTCATTCCATCTGACACCCGACCTTACAAAGCGTAGGACGGCGCAGGGCGCTTGCGTGAATGTTCGTGTGACTTTATTACTTTTAAAGAAGTTTGTATGCTGGATACATTCGTTGCTAGGTAACATTGTTTATAAAAGATGTACGTCACATTGGAAAATTATTGAAATAAAAAGTCAACCATTTTTGCGAGTTTTACTAAAATCTGTTCACAAGATATTTCCAACAATTACTATTCAAGTTTTCACTTCTGCCGGCACTCCCAGAGTGCAACCCGTCGTTTTTTTTTAAGTGAAAACTTCTTAGCGGCTTTGTGCACTTTTTTTTATATTATCCTGTTTCACATATTATATTAAAGTGGAAATTACGTATTCGTGCATTATTTTCAAATTAACTTCGGTGCGGGGGGGACAGAAAATTTCATTCTCCGTAACTTCGTCAAGCTTCATTGTCTCGGCGTTTTTCTTGTGGTTACCACCATTGATTCTGGCTTTCAGAAGTTGAGAACAACTAGCTATAGGTAATTCAAATATTAAAATATATATATACAGAAGTTAATCGCTGAGTCACTGCGTCAAATGAATAATGTTGGAAACGTCAAAAATCAATTAAAATGACACAAACAAGTACTTCTTGTCATATAAAATGTCTGTTGTTTTAGTAGATGCCATACCAAATAGCTGTTAACTATTGGCAAATTAAACTGAACTTTGCGTTATTGTATTGTGCTTCAGAATGAGAGCTCTTCAGTCATAAATTAAAAAAGACCGGTGTTGGAAGCAGGGTCCAAGCTACCGGTAGTTAGAGCTCTAGAGTCAGGCGCCGCCTCACAATATAAGCGGTATCGAAGAACTGCCTTCTGAGTTAGGCTCTTGCTCCAATCGTCTAAGGAGAGCCTCGAAAGAAATTCGTCTAGCCTCTTAGCTATCAGGCCAATGGCCGTTACGGTAATCGCCACAATGATTGCCGAGCTCATTTTCTAGTAGACATTTTTTTTTCTTGTAAAAACATTGCAACAGACTAAGAATTTCTCCTGTGTCGTGGGTGCGTTACAAACATACACTTGAGAGCAATAAAATCGCACACGTTGACTTTTTGTTGTTAAAGCAGTTTTTTTCATAAATGTGAATACATATTAAAATAAAACTTACACTATTTGAATGTTTACTTCAGTACCTTTCTAATGATATCAAATACAGTGTAAAAAAAGTACCCATAGGGAGTTTTAGGGCACAAAACCCAACATACGGATAAAATTACCCAATTTAGCTTAACAAAGAATAAAAATAAAACTCAAAATGCTTGATCAAATTGTTTTTTAATAAGGTGTATTCCCTCCCCTAGCCTTGATTACAGCTCTTAATCGGTTTTTCATGGACCGTATTAATTTCACCATGAAATCTTGTGGTATGGCGTTCCACTCCTCTTCAATGGCAAGTTGAAGCTCTTGGAGGCGCGTAGGAGCAGGGCTTCTTGCTCGAACTCTTCTTTTTAGCTCATCCCAGACATGCTCAATCGGATTGAGATCAGGACTACGAGCTGGCCACTCCATCGCGGTGATTCCAACATCTTCCATGTAGTCGCAAACTGTTCTAGCGACATGCGGTCTGGCGTTGTCGTGCATTAAGAGAAAATCTTCTCCCATAAGCCACGCAAGCGGCCTCACATGTTCTTCGAACACTTCTTCGACGTATCGTGCAGCCGTCAAACTTCTCGATCTCGGGCCGGTATTCGCCGTAGTGATGAATACAATGTCAGTTTTAGTGTCCAACATTATGCCACCCCAAAACATACACGATCCACCTCCAAAAGCCACACGTTCGCTTATGCAGCATTGTGAAAATCGCTCTGATGACCTTCTGTAGACCCTAGAGCGTCCATCATGACCATGTAAAGTCATTCTGCACTCATCAGAGAACATAACAGCCCGCCATTGGTCATACGTCCAATTTAAATGTTCCCTAGCAAATTGTAGCCGGGCTTGTCGGTGAGCTGTGGTCAATTTGGGACCATTTGCGAGGCGATGTGAAGTCATTCCTGCTTCACCTAGTCTTCTTCGAACTGTCCACCGACTTATACTGACATTGCGAACTTCTCGAAGCTGTTGTCCCAGTTGAACCGCGTTCAGTTGCCGATTTCTCAAAGACCTTGTCACAAGAAAGCGGTCATCACGCTCTGATGTTGTGCGTCGCCGGCCAGATCCTGGTCGCCGAATGTAGCCACCGGTCTCTTGGAACCTCTGGTATACACGACGAACAGAGTAGCGGCTCAAATTTAGCCGTCGAGCAACTTCACTTTGGTTATGGCCTGCTTCGAGCAAGGCAATAACTTGAGCGGCTTCTGCGGGCGTGGTATCCATATTTTTCCAGTAAATCCGTATGCTTCCAGTAGAGATGTTATCACGTTGACCGTCGGTATGCAACTGAATAAAAATTCCAATAAACTGACCTTTTTATACCTGCGGCTAAGGGTGCAAGTAGTGACAACGCAAACGCGTGAATTTGGGGAATTCGGTGTACGGTCGGTTTTTGTAAGTTACGTGAAGGTCAATGATTTTAATTTTATGTTTTTGTAAAGCTAAGCTTGTATGCTTTAATTTTGTCTAATGATTTTTACTCAATATCTTTCGATTTTAGAAAACAATCAGTAATAAACCAAATTACAAGGGGTGTGCGATTTTATTGCTCTCAAGTGTATAAACTCACATACACAAACACCCAGACCCGAAACAACTACTTGTAGATCATACAAATATTTGTTCCGTCCGGTAATCGAACCAGCGACACGCAGCGCAGCAGTCTAACTGCTAAGCCACTGCGGCAAACGTGCCGTCGAAGCTACAGTTTCAAATACCAGTTCACTTTCAACAGCTCACAGCATGATCCCGGTCCGACGCTAAACTCAGCTCAAACGGTTTCTATGCTAAAAATGCCAACCATTAATTAGTCAGCATTGATTGGCTGGTCAGGAACAACGCCCATGGAAGGTGTTATTGACACGCCCACACAGCATGATGGGCAACGCTAGGCAATGCTGGCTTCAGTCCAATATGTCCGCCTCGTTTTCATGGCTGAACACTTTACACAATGGGAAGAGGATAAATAATGGACGTTGTCTCGTAATTTTACTGGTTACGCTTCCATCTGCTGGAAGTACTGTGATTTGAGGACTGAATGTTGTGTTGCTTGGGATAAGATGTAGCTGGAATGCCATCTCAAAAAGGTATTGCTTAATCTTATCTTGAGATTCAAAGCACACCGCAAACATAACGTAGAATAATTTTGAGTATATTATTATGAATTCTAGTTACTTCAAGATTTATCAGCAAGACACGTCGTTAGTATTAAGATTTCGGAAAGAGCCATGATTTCAGGATTGTTCAAAATAGTAACCTTAACCCCGGAACGCAAAAGGTAATTAAAGGAGTGGACGTAGTATGAGTATGAAACTCTTTTCCACTACAATCGGAGTGAAAGGAGTCATTTGAAGATTTTCCCTTAAAAAAAAAAACAGATTCAGGTTCTGAAATCTATGTGAAATAATTCAAAGTGAATATTATAGTGGTAGAGTGTATTTCTTATGTTAATGTTTGAAGTGATATTATAATTCCTTCTCTTATGGCGTGAATATGTTAATTTATGTATTCTACAATTAATAGATATTTGTAGACATAACATAGCTTCTTCAAAATAACTCTTAAGACATTACGAAAAGAACGAAAATGGCGCAACTCAGAAGAGAATAATCACCACGACGAAGATCGGAATAGCAAAAGACAGACATCTTCATTTAAATCGTCATTCCTACAATTTTGATGCAAAACATTGAAAAGCAAGTGTCAACAACCTATCAATTGTTACCCTACCCACTCAAATTCCGACCTTATCACTTTTCACTAAGATTTAGAATTAATCGTTGAGTGATGACAGACGAATTTGAAATAGGGTCACGCAATTTTCAATTCTACAGCTTTTAGATACGATTTATAATTCTTAATTTTTGATAATAGACAGACTTTCTACCAGCCCATTCAATTTAAAACTCTATTCTCGTTTTAAATACAGTTCAAAATTCTTTGTGCTTTTCTGAGAGACAGTTGACCGAACCAGGTTGACAGGTGCTGGCTTTCTGCCAGAATATCACCTGTTGCGTTGGATGTTGCTGGGACAGGACCCAGGAAACGTTGATAATCACCTGATATTAGTCAAGACTTTATCAGTGTTGGTATTTCACGTGTACGCATATATTTTGGTTGGTACAGTTACAAATAGAGCGTCCATGTAAACTATGGATAAAACAAAGCGGTTAGGTTTGAATAATCGAAAGTTTATAATGCATTTTTTGTGCGTGGTAAAATCATCAAATGAGTCCTCCCACCCAGGGCAGAGCGGGAGGGACTGTCAGACTCGAACTGACTAAAATCCACGGTGTCCTTTAATAGCCCTTTACTTTCCGGGGTCACGGTAATTCGTACAGTCCCGCGACCAAGTTTATGTTTCGTCACGAAATAGGGCCAGTGTGCATATAGCTGAGTGCAGAGTAAAGCATTCTTCGCTGTCAAATTATTATCAACATTGTCTGCATTGAAATAATACCCAAAAACAATTTATCGCACTCATCAATTACAGACGTCAGCTTATCAACTTACTCCCAATCTTTTTTATTCTCCTGCATCTTTTATGATTTAGTTGAAAATTAATTTAAACTGTAGTAACTACTGTATATTTGGTTCGCTTACGCACCACCAAGTGATTGGGGGTTGACATTTGTGCAACGAATAAGCAACAGAGTAGTTTCTTTCTACCCCCACCATCGCTCCCATACACTACAAAAACAAAATCTTAACTCATAACAAAAATCCGGGGTCGCGAGGCTGTCTTATTAGGTGATCCTGGAACGTAAAGGGCTATTGAAGGACACCATGGATTTTAAGCAAAATGAGTATGGCAGTCCCTCCCGTTCGGCTTTGGGTGTGAGGACTTATTTGATGATTTTGCCAAGATGTAAAAAGTCTTAGGCAGCGAGTAATGGGCAACTCGCTGTCCGACCATGGACCATGCCCGGGTCGACGTTAGCTGAGTGCAGAGCAAACTATTTTTCCCTGGTTGCGGGACTCACGAATCACCGTAACCCCGGAACGTAAAGGGCTACTGAAGGACACCGTTGATTTTTGTCAGTACAAGTCTGACAGTCCCTCCCGCTCTGCCCTGGGTGGGAGGACTCATTTGATGATTTTACCACGATAAAAAAAAACCACACCAACGCATACACTACAAAAACAAAATCTTAAGTCCTAAATAAATCCGGGGTCGCGAGACTGTCTTATTAGGTGATCCTGGAACTTAAAGGGCTATTGAAGGACACCATGGTTTTTAGGCAAAACGAGTCTCGTAGTCCCTCCGGCCTTGGGTGAGAGGACTCATTTGATGATTTTGCCAAGATGAAAAAAGTCTTGGGCAAGCGGGCAGCGAGAAATGGACAACTCGCTGTCCGACCATGGACCATGCCCGGTTCGAAATCGCGTTGTGTTCCACGCGCGCCTCAAAGAGTGTAAGCAAAAAGAGACTGCCGAGGTCGAGGGACTCACGAATTACCGAGACCCCGGAACGTAAAGAACTATTGAAGGACACCGTGGATTTTAGTCAGTACGAGTCTGACAGTCCCTCCCGCTCTGCCCTGGGTGGGAGTACTCATTTGATGATTTTACCGTGTTAAAAAAAAGACGAAAAAAGTCTTATACAATTTAACAATAACAATACCACTACTGCTTAAAACACAACAAACACTGCCTACCCTTTAAAATGTTCCACACTACTCCATACACGCTTAAACCTCACTAGTACGTACAGACGCCGTCTTTTCAATTTCTATTATTCAGCGTCCAAGCGGATCCCGAGGAAAAACATATATCCGACTGGAGTTCAAAACCCTTTTGTCTGCGTTAGATATTCAATTCTCTACTGGGATATTGTTGTATAAGTAAGGAAGTTAGGAATTGTATGAATGTTGGGTTGAAGAAACGTCTGGAGAGTTCTTCGAGACAGTGGTCTGGTAATGCGATTTCGGAAGAAAATTTTATAGCTATCCTGCTTATTTATATCTTACTTAGAATTATAGATGAGTCCATAAAACGTTCAGAAGAGGGAATAGAAGATCCAGCTCCTGATTGGTGTAGTGGGAGCCTAATTGGTAAGGCATCTGGCGTTTTTTTACGTGGTAAAGTTATCACATGAGTCCTCCCACCTAGGGCAGAGCGGGAGAGATTGTTTGACTCGTACTGACTAAAATCCACGGTGTCCTTCAATAGCCCTTTACGTACCGGGGTCACGGTAATTCGAGAGTCCCGCGACTAGGCGTCTAGCCTACAGTACTTATCTAGAAGACGCGGTTTCAAATTCCACTCGTAGCTGAATTTATCTTTCGTCAAGAATCTCCTTTATAAACAAAACTGTCTGTGAGGATGGATGGATATGGATATTTTATCTGAACCGTCCAAACTGATCGGCCCAAGATCCTTACGATTATTTTGCCGTACCATTATTGCTAAAGCATCGCTTGTGTAACGACACCTTTTTTTTTGTGGTAAAATCATCAAATCATTCTCCCACCCAGGGCAGGACGAGAGGGACTATCAGACTTGTACTGACTAAAATCCACGGTATCCTTCAATAGCCCTTTACGTTCCGGGGCCACGGTTGCCTAATAGACCCGCGACCCCGACAGGTTATGATCCTGTAAGGGGGCCCCGTCATATTGTTGATAGCGCTTTGAGGCGCGCGTGGAACACGACGCGTCGTTGACCCGGGCATGGTCCATGATTGGACATTGAGTCGTTGCACACACTAGTACTAAAATAATGTTAACATTATGGGCGATTGTGCACTACAAGGAATTTAACTGTCCGGCAGTCCGATTTTTTAAAGTCCGATATAGCACACCATATAATTTATATACTAGTTTGTGCACTATACGTAATTTTACCGTCCGACATTTTACTTTTCCCCATTCCGGAACGGTCATCGTTTAGAGTAATTTCGCGTGCGTGGCGTGTAGTTTCAAAGACAGAGCTACCCCAAACTGAGGCGTATCATCCGAGTAAAGACGAACAAGTGCACAAGGCAATCATCCTTTTTTTTCATGCCACTTCGGACCGTAAAAAATCGGATTTTCGGACAGTAAAATTCCTTGTAGTGCACAATCGCCCTATGTTAAAGAAAGTAACTCTGATTGTCTGTCCTTATCTTACTGTGATTGCTGAACGGATTTTCACAAACCAATCCCAACATTTCGAAAGCTCTCAGCAATAATCTGACAGGCCTGTTGGTCTAGTGGTTAGTGACCCTGACTGCTATGCCGGAGGTCGTGGGTTCGATTCCCACCCAGGACAAATGTTTGTGTGATGAGCAGGATCATTTGTTCTGTGTCTGGGTGTAATTTATCTATAATATGTATGTATTCAGAAATATATAAGTATGTTTATCAGTTGTCTAGTACCCATAACACAAGCTCTGCTTAGCTTGGGTCTAGATGGCGTTGTGTGATTGTTGTGGAATATTTATTTATTATTTATTTTATTTATTTATAATCAAACTCCACAGCAACACAAAAGACGTCTTACTAACCTAAAGCACAAGATTCCCTCCGTGAGAATCGGAGGAGGAGGGATCCTCTAAATGATCCCCGGATGAGCCATAGAGGCTTCGTCTGTAAAATGTATCGAAAGTACGCTGCGGTTGTGAGCGTTCAGATCAGGATGTGAGTAGTTTGGTTATGAGAGTGTCTTGGCAACTAGATGTGTTAAATGTGAAGCTGAGAATAAGACAACTATTCTACCCATATAGAGTATTCGTTGCTCTATGGGAATTTACTCTACTAATTAGGCTATGGTCAGCCACGTCAATCAAGTGAAACGTCAAGAAGAAAATTCTTTCATAAAAATTTTATTCATTCACGTTGACATGACAGATGTGACAGTGAAAGTGTTGGGTTTATTTTCGTTACGGAATTTTTTGATTCGGTCGCCGCGCTCAAAGTCCGCCCCAAAACACATACGAAATCGAAATACCCACAGTAGTCAAACGTTTAAAAAACAATCTACCAACCGCGCCATTCAAGAGCGTAAAGAGAAAACTTACGTAGCTACGCAAAGCCTACGTCAATGACGTGATAGGTCATTAACCTCGACCTATGCTACGCGGCTACGCTTACCGTATCGCTTACTGCTACGGCCTACGAGAATGTTTTTCCACTAAAGTAAAACTAGGAAATATGGCAACTTTATGTTGTTCATGAAACTGAATAATCTTCGGTTGGTGAGGTCATTACATATGTAATATTATGTGATGAAGTAATACGGTTGGACTCTTATATATATATAGGGTTTCGTAGTGAAATAGCAAAAAATATCATAATTCATCGTCTACGTCTCAAAACTTGTCGGTCTTTATAATATCTGCCTGAATAAATGAATATGTTTTCACAGAGAATTTTATACAAAAAAGGAGGTTTTCTATGTAAAATAAAAAAGAAATTTAGTGGCATTCCAGATACTTGACACTGAGATGTATTATAGAAATCTTATAAAAATGCAGCACGGAGTGTCGGCCCTGACTGGCCCTGACGAGTTGTAGGTCGTGGGTCCGAACCCAGCCAACTTTGAATCATTTATTAAGTCACCATTGCTCTCAAAACGGAGAAGGAAGACATTATGAGGAATACCAGCATGTCCAAAAAACAAAAAAAATTAAAACCATGCGACATTTAAAATCCCAAACTGTGCTGCGTCTCCTTCGCAGGAAGGAGGCCTGTGTCCCAGCTGTGGGAACATCATATGCTGATTCATCATCTGCCTAGCCTTTTCCCAACTATATTGGGGTCGGCTTCCAGTCAAACCAGATGCAGCTGGATATCAGTATTTTACATGGAGAGACTGCCTGTTGGACCTCCACACCCCAGTAACTAGGTAATACGATACCCCATGGTAAGACTGGTTGTCAGACCTTAGAGCTTCTGACTAACAGTAATGACTGTAAAAGATCCACAAAGACAATCGGGACCAACGGCTTCACGTGCTTTCCGAGGCACGGAGGAAACTCGCTATGACAGATGGTCACCCATTCACAGACCAACCTCGGCAAGCAATATTAATACAAATACCCCATTTATTCTAGACTTTCCTAATAAAGAGTTTCTTTAAAAATAAACTATTTCTTTGGCTAGATAAACGATTTCTTTAATATAATGATATTTCCCTTGTGGGTAGTACAAATAAATTCGGGGCAGGCCCAGTAGGGCGTGAAAAAGGGCCTCTATTGAAAACGGCTCATTTTTATGAGTTTCTATTATGCCTGAAAAGGATAGCTAAGCATATTTTTGGAGGTAATATAAACAGAAATGGCTCGTAAAGTTATTTTATTTTGTTTGCGTAGGATTAATTAATTTACATAAAGAGTTTGTGATAAAACTGTTGACAAGTGCGTAAGTAACAAACCGCATTATTACTATGTATATAGCCTAGTTTAGCAGTTAAAACACACACACACAGTGTGTATGATCTACAAATGACAATCAGTTTGTGATCTACAAATGACAACCGGGACCAACGGCTTGACGTGCTTTCCGAGGTACGGAGGAAACTCGCTATGACAGATGGTCACCCATCCACAGACCAACCTCGGCAAGCGCGGCTTAACCCGGAAGATCGGCCTGTGCGGCTGTATTTATTTAACCACGAGATTCTCAGCATTAAAAAGCATTAAAAAGATTATTAACAAAAAATCATGTCGCAACAACATTATCACACTTCATCGAATATTATAGAAAAAACACTTTAGCAACATTTAAAAATTCCTGCGATTTTCATACTAAAAGACTTCAATATTATTACATTTCCTGAATACTTCACCAAGAATGCAAGCAAAAGGTAATATGAAGCGGTTGCGAAGCTGACACTTCATAAGTGTCAGGATGATAGATTTTATTGGGTTAAATTATATTAGAATTGATGTGGAATCTCGGAAAATGTTATTAAGTATGCGAGGTAAATTGGTATATTAGTTTCTGTCTGTTATGTGTGGAGTGACTAGTTGTATAGCCGTATAGCCTGATCTACATATAATGTCTGGACTTCAAAAGAGACTGTGACCTCTGAGTTTGTTTCGGCTGTTTCTTCTCAGAGTAGTCAGGTACGAAACACCGGCCCCTCCTAATTTTATAAAAAAGACGTGTAAAAGTGTTGATATAACCTACATGCATAAATAAACATAATTTCATTACATCATTTAAGAGGCCTCTTACAATCCACTAGCGCCGCCAATCGAAAAAATGTCATAACTCGTAAATAGAATCAAAAATACAAAATGTGGTCTGTAATTACTGTAGAAAAGGCAATAACGTAATTTTATAACACATTGTCAACACTTGAAATATAGCTGTTTAGCTATTTTTTTTTATTTGTAACAAAAACGGCCGTTTATTTTTAGAATGCACGATTTAGCTAAACATCTTGATCATCTTTTTTTTATTTTGATTGCTGCTATTTCATATCTATGCATTGTTTAAGCAATCACACAACAAATTAGGTACACCTGTACCCACTAAACAGAGTAGAATAAAAAAGTTTTTGAAAATTGACACCGACATCTAAAAAAAAAAAAAACGACGGGTTGCACTCTGGGAGTGCCGGCAGAAGTGAAAACTTGAATAGTAATTGTTGGAAATATCTTGTGAACAGATTTTAGTAAAACTCGCAAAAATGGTTGACTTTTTATTTCAATAATTTTCCAATGTGACGTATATCTTTTATAAACAATGTTACCTAGCAACGAATGTATCCAGCATACAAACTTCTTTAAAAGTAATAAAGTCACACGAACATTCACGCAAGCGCCCTGCGCCGTCCTACGCTTTTTCGGTCAGGGTCACGTGTCCTGACGCGAGTTTAAGATTTTATACCCATTACAGAAAAGTGCTCAACGCCGCTAAAGAAGTTTTCACTTCAAAAACACAAAAAGTGTAAAATACTTAATATAATAATAATTTCTTTCGTAAGACAAAAAAGAAGTTCTCGAGGAATAGAGAACCTCCTTTTTTTCGAAGTCAATTAAAAAGAAATAAATGCACTTAATTTTGAGCTGATTCAGAAAGTCCAATATTGAAAGTCTTCCATAAAAAGGTCGTCTACGTCGCTTGAGAGCTTTTACATTAGACGATAACGGACAACCACGACACTGGCTTATCGTCTTCTCTCGCTCATTTTTCCTAGAAATGTATGAAACTACCAATCCCAACGACATCATTTCGATATCGTTATCGTCTAATGTGAAAGCGCTCATTCGCAGATACACCCATTATATTAATAGATCTCATAATACACAAAATTCTCCCATTTCATATGAATTACAAGAACATATAATATACGCAGCAGAGCGTATCACAATTTAAATTATCTAGACAAAGATCCCATAACTCATGGCGGTATCTCATCTCCGAGCATTAGGCACTTTGTGCGAATGAGTGAACTCATAATATTTGATACGTTTCAGGCGAAACTTTGAAATTGAAGCTGGCTTTATTGTTGTTTTGGATTATTTGAATCCTGTCTGCCAATTGCATGAATGAAATTGATATCGCTGTACGATACGATTATTTTTAAAGCCCCGACATTGCCCTACAGTGTTACAATATCCCCTCTTTACAAGTTTTTATTTAATTGTCTCGTTGTCCGTAATGAAATCTTGCAAGGTAAATTTGATCCATTTCCCGGTTTCTCATTGAGTATTTAGATATTGCGTGACATGGAGCTGATCTGATGATGGAGCTGGAAGGTGGCCATAAGAACTCCGTAATGAAACGCCGCAAACCCATCGAGTTTAGACTCGTTTGATTCGTCTTGACGAGTACTTTGTCTGTCATAAGTATTTCTTTAACAACAAAAGCTTGTTTTTAAATAGAACATGGTTTTATAAATTACCAACTTCTTTGTGTCGATGTAGTTTGACTAATATGTCTATTTGCGGCACTGTAGCTCTCAAACGGATGAAAAGGTTTTAATTCCTTTTTTTATTATTTGAAAGCCATGAGTATATGACTTGTTTATCTTAATAGGTGTTCATCCGTTTCATTTGTTTTTTTGTGTTCATTGCGTTTCAGTTTTTATTTTATTGATTAACTTGTCTATTAACTCATCGCCTACAAGTACTTAAAAAAATATTGAGGAAAATGAGCAATAAACCGCTGATACGATTTTGATTCCAAATAATTTATATGTGGCTGTGACATAGCTGGGTTATAATGAGACGCTAAATTGTATTTTGCCCCTAAAACTTTTAACCCTCATCCTAAATCAGGGGTCGAATTCTTCAGCAAATCTGCAAAAACCCACCTAAGAACTAATTCACATCTTACAGTTGGTGGCCATAAAGGAATCACGACATAACCACTTCCATTGAGACAAGCCGACATACCCTCTCCAATTTTTCCCACATAACTAGGCCTGCGGGAGTACGGAAATGCCTGAAAACATACAAGCAATTCACACCTTTACACAACCAAAAAATAAAGGTCGAAATCCATTGAGGTTACCGTAGTTTCGCAAAGATTTGGAGATGTAGAAATATAATCTAGTTAATGAGATACGCTCCACGTTGAATATCATTGCGCTATCCCGTTTGGAGTGTCAACTGGGTACGATTCAATATGAGATGTCTTTTCTTTTGGTACTTTTTTTTTCTTCGTTTTCAGATTAAGGTCAATGCTCGTTGGAAAGTTTCTTTGGTGAACTTGGTTTTAGGACCTCAAATTCTAGAAGTATACAGTTATTTAGTAAAAGTCATGACAACGACTTGTCAAAATATTTACAACTAACTGTTGTTGGCAATTTCTCCCGCTACAACTCAAATATTATCCTACGGGAATAATCGGGATAAAAACTATCCTAAGTGTAAATCAAGATTATAATCTATATGCCTACCAAATAGCATCCAAATCCGTTCAGTAGCTTTTGTGTGAAAGAGTGACAAACATCAATCCAAACAAACTTTCACGTTTATAATATTTGTAGGATGTACAAGGTCGAAGTCGTACAGAATTTACAAGTAGCTTGCTCAATTCTGTCAATAAAATTATTTTAAAACTGGGGTCGGAAACCAACCCCCACTGAATGGTAACAATTTTGGTTTTTAATAGCTTTGCATGAAGCGTGCTAACTATAAGTATTGTAACTGTGGTGATTTAAAGACCAATTTTAGTATAAAATAGGCTACTGATGGGCAAAGATGTTCACGAAAACCGTCCACTCCATCCCCTGCGCAGTCCTCTCCTGTCAATAAACACGTCTAAGTCGTAACGTCGGTGTTCTCAGGCCTGCCTCAGCAATGACACCCATCTCCCGGCAACCATTGCGTGACGACTCTGATCCATCGATCTCGATACATTCTATTAACATGGCCATAATTACTTAATATGACATTATTGAAATTTAATTGTTTTAATTATAATGATTTTAATTAAGTATTGTAATAATTTAGGATTCTACAAAGTTAAATCAATTCATTTATAAAGTTACTATTAATATGGCCATGTCAATTTAAACCACAAAAACAAATATACAAACTGTCTTTTCTTGGGTCATCAAGACAGAGTATTAATTTTATTTAAACGTTTTGTTTTGTATTTTCCTTATAAATTCTATAGGGTGCTAATTTAATTCCATAAAATTATTTAAACGAATATGACCTCTATTTACTTTTACAGCTCAATAAAATTCTACTTAGTCGCAATAACCTTACCATTGCTTAAGCTTAGATAACTGACAATCGTTTTCAAAGGTCTTCTTAGTATATCTTCAAAGCTTTTTAACATTATCAAACAGCTTTTCATAACTTGCCTAGAGCTTGCCATCAACATTTTGGAGAGATTATGCGTTTGCTTATACTTGTATATTGTTTAATGATAAATAAATGATAAATGATATTTATTTTGCAAATTGGTTTTGACAAACTCTTTTACACGTCAAATCACATTCCTTATTATTATTTTTTTAAACTAGATGAGGCCGGTGTTTCGTACCTGACTACTCTGAGAAGAAACAGCCGAAACAAACTCAGAGGTCACAGTCTCTTTTAAAGTCCAGACATTTTGTAAGAAACAAACGTATGAGAACCATGCAGGTGTCTGAGGTGATCTTTTGAAGAAAGAATCAACCAGTTTGAGTGGACCTGTCCAGTCAGTGCAAGCATTTGTCGGTAATCGTGTAGCTCAACTCATAACTCAAGGAGCTCAACGTAACGACGAACAATACCAAAGAAGGGACATTTGCGTAGGCCACATAAATTACTCAAACTGTCAGACTATATAAATATATGATAAATAAAAAAAATAAAATAAAAAAGTCCCACATTTGTCCTCATATTCACAATAGTGAATAAAACAAAATTAAATAAAAAAAAAAAAAAAAAACAACAAATAAAAAATAAAACGGCATAAAAAATAAAATAAAATTACGACGTAATTCATGTCAACACATGTCAAATAATATAAAAATATAAAATTACAGAGTAAACATGTCAATGTTTATAAAAGCTAATTAAACTGGACGTCCTCAGTAATTGCGAGCAAGGCCGGTATGATGATTAGACCCAGCTAAGGAGACTGCCGGAGAAGATTGCGGGACTATCTCAGTAGGGTGCCGTGACCCTGGAACGTAAAATACAACCTACGGAACAGTGTGGCCTGCCGGGGTCGCGGGACTAACGAATTACCGTGACCCCGGTACGTAAAGGGCTATTGAAGCACACCGTGGATTTTAGTCAGTACAAGTCTGACAGTACCTCCCGACCTGCCCTGGGTGGGAGGACTCATTTGATGATTTTATCAAGCTAAAAAAAAAAACGGAACAGTGTGGACTTTTAAACAATAACACTCTGACAGTCTCTTCCGTTCAAAACAAAGGTAAAATTGAGAATATTGACACCAGATGTGACACCAGATAGAAACGATTTTCAATTTTGAACCGGTCGCTTGCGCAGAGGTTTAAATCTGCACAGGTTTATTCCCGTACACGCTCCAGTCTAGCTGCGCAGGCATACTTGCACAGGTAGGCCTCTCCGGTGCACCGTAGTGTGTATGGCCAGCATTATGGCAAAAGATGGTTGAACGCGACGCCGAATGGATTTAAAAAAAACTGAATTACTGCGAGTGATACCGCGGGCAAAGGCAGTAGCTAAAACATCTATCAATTTGTCAAGGCCTCCATCTAATCAAGAACAAAATACACAAGTTGATTAATTTTCGTCGTCAAAAGACTGAATACGTCTGCGAAATGGAGAAAAATATATCGCACATTCCTCCACGCATTCAATTTCTTGTGTCAACGTATAGACGCGAGTATATACGTTTAATTACGCGCCTAATGCGAAATGAAGTGAAATAAAGGTACTGTTAATACATATCAAGATGTCGGGGGTGGAAAATACTCGAAAATTCAGAGGTGACATGAGATGAGTTATTTGTGATTAAGGCGATGTTATGTTTAATTGTAAGGAATTGAGGTCGATTAAAGGATAACAGTTGTTTATAATAAATACAGTATGTTTATTAGTACCTACTAACAATTGATGAGAAAAAAACTCTTTTTTAATGGTCTGTCTTATATCGTCGTGATACATCACAACCGTAATTGACAGCAGACATAATAATCTTTATCTGTCGTCAAAATATAGTTTTCGACTTTTTTGCTGGCTCAGCCGCGTGTAATAGCTAGTAAATATTCAAATATTCTTGAAAAAGAAGTTCAACTAAGCCCACAAAAAAAAAACTGTTCCTGTCAAAATGAGAACAACTGTTACTCTAACAAAGTATTTTGTAACAGGAAAATGTAACTGTTCCAAAAATTAACATCTACCTTACACACAGTATTTATTGACATTAATCTCCTGACACTAGACAAAACCAAAACAAAACTAACCGGTACAGTTCAAACAAATACCTAATTTCACAGGTCCGTAATAAATCTTGCTCGTCTACATGCGCTTGCGCACGTCAACTACCGTAATGGGGCCGCCATGACATGACAAGACCGTTCGGCATTCACTGATGTATTGGCGGAACGTATTTGTAGAATGGTTTGTTTAAAATATCACAGAGGACAGGGCATGGAGATTTTCCATCGGGAACTTCGTGACGTAACTAATTTAGACAGAGAGATTAGATCAGAGGAGGAAGACAAAAAAAAATATTTGTGGCACTCGGGGACTGCCGCGGTAAAGCTATTGCATAGCATTTTTTATCAACTTATGCAATTATAATTATTTACTTATTTTATTTTGAAAAAAGAAATTAAAAAAATATCGTCTACCGCGAATATTTAAGTAGAATATCATCCCTTCGTTGCTCTATGGACTAATTAGGCTATGGTCAGCCATGACAATCAAGTGAAACGTCAAGAAAAAAATCATTCATTCAAATTTTATTCATTCACGTTGACATAACAGATGTGACAGTGACAGTGTTAGGTTTATTTTCGTGACGGAATTTCTTGATTCTCTCAAAGCCCGCGATAAAAGCCATTGCTTAAAAAGGTTACATTTTTGGAGTGGATGAGATCCATCTCCTAGCGATCCACCCTGGGCAATGGCACCAATTGCTATCTGTACCCTGCGGTAACTGACTATCCCAATGGCAATGGTAGGCCTCACCATGGCCGCCTTGCTCGCGACCACCATCCTATCAAATTCCGGTACCAGTTCTTACTGTGTTCCATCGGTGTACCTAGTGTAGGATTTCCAGTTCTATCTGGGTGAGCTCGCTCCATTTTAGGTCTCTTCTGGGCTAGATTAATACCAAGAGCAAACCCATCACTACATAGTACAAAACAAAGTCGCTTCCAGTCTGTCTGTCCCTATGTTAGCATCATCTTTAATTAAAACTACGCAACTAATATTGTTCCAGGGCGGGTCGCTAGTTTTAGATAATCAAAAAGGACAAAGTATTAATGTTCTCAGTATATCGTATTTCTACAATGATTTTCAGTCAACGTCAATCGTCCGTTGTAACAACATCAATCGATTAATCTTTCATCGATTGAGGGTAGTATAGATAAGTTGGCGTTGCATTCAGTACTTTCGTTTCGCTCCGCCTATAGCCCTTCCGTCGATCTATCAACGGTTGGTAGCAACGACTCCTGACCGTTGATAGATCGACGTCGATCAATGATAGATCGATGGTCACTTAACTACTTTATCAATGGGTACTCATTCGTCTGAAAGAACCATCATGTCAATCAACCGATGTTTATCTAAGGCATTGATTGACAATCAATCGATTGGGGTTGTGGTCTCTACGTTCGAAATTAATATTCGATCTCATTCCAAACCCCGGTCTTTTGTTTTTGACGGCTGCTTCTGATTGGACATTTTAAAGACACAGGTGAGTAGTTAGGCTGTGGGAAAGAGACAGATTTATACAAGTCGTCTAGCGCCATCTCGTTCCTTCAGTGGAACCACTCACGCTTTAAGACATCATGGTAGGCAACCGAGATAGATTATTTAATTTTCCAGTTGTTTTTTTCCAAAAACAGACCTTTTCTCATCTTGCCGAAGGTACAATTTTATTCATCCAGGTGATCTATTTCTGGAAAACTATTTAACTCTGGAACCATTTGGCACTGGGACAGATAATAATTTTGAACACAGGACAGGATAGTAATTAACAGTTGATTGATTCACTCTATTTATTTCGACTATTAGCACGAGATAATTGTTTAGCTCATCAAGTCACAGAATTTGGGACTCAAGAACGATAATATTGTAACTAAAGCTTTTAAACTGACACGGTCACTATCACCATTGTAGATGGAGCAGACAAAATTATAGCTTACGTTTCAAAATAAGTAAGTACAGTCATTTTAACTACCTTCGATATAACTATAGTCATTTTAAATACCTTCGCTATAACTACGGTCAAATGAGCTACTTGTTGGTATAAATTTTTTTTAGCGTGGTAAAATCATCAAATGAGTCCTCCCACACAGGTCACAGCGGGAGGGACTGTCAGACTCGTACTGACTAAAATCCACGGTGTCCTTTAATAGCTCTTTACATTCTGGGGTCACGATAATTCGTAAGTCCCCCGACCCCGACAGGCTTTGGCCCTCTAGAGGCCCCGTCATACCTGTTGGTTTATAAATTAAAGACAAATATCTAGTCATTTTTACAACGGAATTGACCAATGAATGTCCTTTGTATTCTATCCTAAAATTCCACCGCCAAAAGTCAAACAAAAACTGTTGAAATGCATACCGACTTCATAAATCTATTGAAACGGTAAAATAAAGCCAGAGACAATTCGATTTCGCGTTCACCGCGTGCTCGCCGCGGTATCCTCTAGCATTTGGCAACGGATGAAAGACTAAATTCAGAACTATTCCACAGCGAGCTAAATGGGATTTAGCACTCTTGTATGTAATACTGTGGAATTGTTCGCTGTGAGAATATAATAGTCTAAGGCTGGAAATATCTCAATCGATTGATCTTTAACTTAACAATCGACGACCGATTACACCAATCTAAAAGTTCAAACTGTCCGTTTATAAGCATCCGCCATAAAACTCAATTATATGTCATCATAATATTGCATTGTCACGAGATGTACATATGCGTGCAAAACAGCTCAAATGGAAACCGGGAAGAGGACCAACTTTAACTTTGGAAGGAGTGGAGAGAGAGGACTAAAGATTTTATTACAGACAACGAGAAAGGTGAAAGTAAATTAAAGCTTGTAAAAAAAAATCCTAAGACTTTAATGGCGAAATGACTAGATATCAAGGTTGTTCGTAAAAGCTAATTGAAACGGAGCTTTCAGACTTGTGTTTGGTAGTAAGATGATGGATCTGTTACTCGTAGAATTTACCGAAAATAGATCAATGGAAACAGCATTGTGAAGTGCGATTCGTCGACGATGGATACATGCATTATGCCAATTCGTGTGAGATGCAAGAAGCATAGTTCTGATGATTTGAATGACGTTTGCTATCATTAAAAGTAACTTGCAAATCTGGGACATTTAGGCCCTACGAAGGGCCGCGCGACGCAAGTCTCCGATACTTTACGAAGTTGGTATCCATTGACGCGTGCCGCTGTACAAACCTAAATGCCTTTGTCAAACAGACCGGCGAAAGCGAAGCGTTTCCGAAGCGATACCGAACCGAAGCGAGACCAGATAGTTCTGTCACGCTATCGGATCGCTTTCGCGTTTCTATGTGACTGGATTCAAACAATTCCATACATTACAAAAAAAAACGACGGGTTGCACTCTGGGAGTGCCGGCAGAAGTGAAAACTTGAATAGTAATTGTTGGAAATATCTTGTGAACAGATTTTAGTAAAACTCGCAAAAATGGTTGACTTTTTATTTCAATAATTTTCCAATGTGACGTACATCTTTTATAAACAATGTTACCTAGCAACGAATGTATCCAGCATACAAACTTCTTTAAAAGTAATAGAGTCACACGAACATTCACGCAAGCGCCCTGCGCCGTCCTACGCTTTTTCGGTCAGGGTCACGTGACCTGACGCGAGTGTCCTGACGCGAGTTTAAGATTTTATACCCATTACAGAAAAGTGCTCAACGCCGCTAAAGAAGTTTTCACTTCAAAAACGTCACGCTTCGCATTCGCCACGCCGGTCTATTTGACAAAGGCAAAATGGATTTTTATTGCGATAGTCGCCTGGATACCAAATTCGTGAGGTATTCAGACTTGCGTCGCTTTGTGTACGAAGGGGCATTCCGGGGCGTACCTATCTATTGTTTGTTTTTAGATTTCGATATTTCGACACTGTTGGAAGTGACCTCCCCGAGCAGCAAATTAGCGAAAGTTACATAAAAACTAGCTATGTAACATTCACAGGCATTTCTGTAGCTGTACTAACGGTTAGGACGATTCTTAAGACTATAAGGTAGGCCTTTTTTTTAACGTGGTAAAATCATCAAATGAGTCCTCCCACCCAGGGCAGAGAGGGAGGGACTGTCAGACTCGTACTGACTAAAATCCACGGTGTCCTTCAATAGCCCTTTACGTTCCGGGATCACGGTAATTTGTTCAGTCCCGCGACCATAAGGTAGGCCTTACCAAATGTTAGTTTTTAAGCTCACATAATATGCAAGTTTAAAAACTTTGATTAATTACCATACCTGTTACAGTCAAAGCCATTTTTTGAAATTATCCAATTTACCAGAAGTCCTGAACTACCAATGCACAAGAATCCGTTTCCACACAAACTCATCTTTCAACATTATTCATCTGAAGTTTTGTTCTCGTAGCATTTATTGTATAGTTGAGGCAACGGAAGTAGTCTGTCGTCACATTATCATGTCGTTCTCTTTCAGCATCTTCCTTCTTTATTTCACTATTTTTTTAAAATATTTCAGTAGATATGTTTGTTTTGGTGGTTATGTGGGTAGCATCCGGTTTACACAGCAAATAAGTGTTGTATATTTTTTTTGTTGTGGCAAGCAAGAAAAACGATGAGTCGGAATATCGGAAGTCGCAATGGAATTTGCGGGACTAGAAAATATGGTAATCTTGTAGTAAGACACATTTCATTAATTTTACAATAACATAAACATGAACGGAAACCCATGTAAAATAAACAACTAAATGACAGTGAATTCAAATTATAACATTATGTTTGCCCTAACTTGATTAATAAGATATTATTTGCATTGCAGTTTTGAAAGGTTTTGTACCGATGATTTCATCAAATGAGTCCTCCCACCCATGGCGGAACGGGAAAGATTGTCAGACTCGTACTAACTAAAATCCACGATGTTACTTCATTAGCCCTTTACGTTCCAGGGTCGGTTACAAGATGAGACAGTCCCGCGACCCTGGCAGGCTTTGGCCCTCTAAAGAGAGCCTGATCTATACGTATAATAAATCTGTAGAAGGGTCAATTCTGTACATTGAAAATATTGAAAAAATAAATAGCGGGGGGTGTTGCTGGATCGATACCAAACCCAAATATGTGATTTAAAAAAATTTTGTCTGTCTGTCTGTCTGTTTGTGCAGGCATCACGTGAAAACTAACGGTTCGATTTCGATGAAACTTGGTATAATTATTCCTTATTATCCTGGAAAAATACGTAGAAAAAAAAAATCATAGACGTTGTTCTGTAGAACCGCGAACACACGTTGCATTACCGGCAGTGGATTCAGCGCCGTAATATTTATAAGATATCATTGTCAGAGTTACTCAAAATGGATAAATAAACCATCCACGCGAAGACCGGCATCCGCGCGGACGGAGTCGCGGGCGGAAGCTAGTTTGAAATGAATTTTTTGTTAATTTATCATATAAGCTTTACACTGTTGAATCACAGTAATATTATTTTCTAAACGAGTTACAATAAATCCTCGTAGATACTAACTTAAATAATAAATGAGTTCATCTCCAAGCGATCTCTAAAGACCATGATGTATTGTAATATATATCGTTTTACAAAAGAGAAATATTTACAAGAGGCTTGACAGAAAAATTAGAAGGAAAAGGAGTTTGAGCGAATTAAAGGTTTGCTTAGTAGGGAGCTGTGTGTCCCTGGTGGCCTACGATGACGTCTTAAAGCGAGATTAGTTCCACTGTAGGAACGAGATGGGGCTAGACGACTTGTATAGCTCTGTCTCTTTCCCACCGTGGAACTACTTTCGCTTTAAGTTTGGCCCTACATGGGCCCCATCAGTTTGGAAGAACTAATCAGACGGCGAGGTACCCATTACTCACCGTCCATCTTTTAAATACCTACCTCATTTTAGTCAGATTAAATAACAAGTGGGGCTCCTATTTCTAATTTAACCTAAAACGCCCCAGCGTTTGACAGGTGGGATTTGAATTTGAAATACCTCAGTTTTTGAACAATATTACTAAGTGAAACTTCTGAAATTTGCTTGGTTTGTACTATTCCTCTAAGTAAACAGAGCTCAGGTGAGATTGTAGTAATTGTGATGGATCACAAACTTGGAGCTACACAAATGTAACTATGTTATTTAATTCTTGGAATCACTCACTGTTTTCTTGTTGTTACTTTTAGTGTGTATGTGTGTGATTTTCTAATATTATTGACCACTTTAAAATGACAATAGAACTTTAGAATTGAATCGAAATTACTGTATCTTTTCATTTATTGTATAACGGGTTTGCTTTTTTCCTGTGTCTTGCCCAGAAGCAAAGGTAGGGCCTAAGGTGGAGCGAGCTCTTCCAGAAAGATCTTGAACGCTTAATAATGGAACACCATAAATCCTGTTCGAGCCTAGACTCCAACAGGATGATGATCTTTGCTCAGCCGCCAGTGTTGTTAACAAGAAGAAAAACTTACTTACGTTTTTGTGATAACAGATGGCGACAAGTGTAGCCAAAATGAATGTCGTTTTCTAAAGTATCGCGAGTGAATCCAAACGTGAAAGCTGGTATTAATACAAAGTCAAGTAATTGTCTTATATTAACAAATGAGTATTCATAAAGGTGAGTATTCAACAAAATTACCAATTAACTTGTTCGCGGTAACATCATAATTTGAGAACAAGGAAAGTGTCTACCTGTCAAAATTTCAAAACTTTACACGTTCAATGTAACTTAAGCTTATGTTAAAGTCTAGACTTTAGGCTTTATTTGAAGAAAATCCAACACTAATTACGTACAACCTGACAGAGGGTTTTGTTTGTGTAACAATTAATGAACAACCCTATATAATTAATGTAAGGTATATAATGTGCTGACGAAATATTATGTTGAGAGGTAATTAGAATTGCTGAAATGTTACCTTTAGTAATTTGTGTTGTTGGTATGTGTTTAGTCGGGAAATTTCACAAGGTCCCACCTAATATTGTAAATGTAAAGTGATCTATGTGAAATGGGAGATTTGACGACATACAACTGATATCATTAATGAGGAAGTGAGCTTGTTTGTTACGCTTTTACATCTTAACCGCTGATCCGATTTTGATGAGTTTTGGTACAGATAAGATGACTCTTTAGAGAGAGATATAGAGGGAGTGATGTATCGGGAAAAAGGGTCATTAATTATAGCTACTAAACTATTTTGATGCGAAGAAACGTAAACTTCACTATATAGTATAAGTTTGTTGTCTATCTGTCTTCTTTCATAGATCTGCTGGAAGAGACTCCTAAAGAGATGAAGACTATATTTTTGCTGTTTCATGAAATTCCTGCATGTGTTCTATGTGATGAACATAAATAAACAACAAGCAGTCGAGGGAGTTATTGGTCTACGAGTCGGACAGAGCAAGTTAAGACAAACAAAATAGATCTCAAACATTTTCTTCAGAAACTACATTACTTTCACTGCCACATATAATGACTATGAAAATTGTAACTGTAATCTATCATAAATAATTTCAGTGCCAACCATTACATGTTACCGGAATTCTGATTAAACTTTGAAAGTTGTACGGCGGTTAATTTCCTGAAATTATACACACAAGGTAAGAACGACAAGACGATTAGAAAGCAAATGGAATTTGACAATTATTAAGTAAGAATTAAGATTTATTTTTCTAATAGCGTGAAGTTTTGACAATGTAATTAAGCTGCTAGGATGTAATTATATTTAGTTAATGAACTTCCCTTCAAACCTTATTGAAGGCTTTAGGCCCCAAGAAAATTTAGCGGGGAAAAAAATAGATATTTAGATCCGTTGTTTATTCGGTTTTTCAACAGTATTTTGAATATTTAAATAGCACGGGTAGTTTGAGAATGCCAGGTGTTTTTATTGGACGACAGTCGCGAGACCACCGAATTACCGTGACACCGGAACGTAAAGGGCTATTGACACAGCGCGACACGGCGCGCCGTCGACCCGGACATGGTCTATGATCGGACGGTGAGTCACCCATCAATCATCATCGATATGCCGTAGGATTAAGTAGGTTGTATTTACCTTCCAGTATTGGCTTATGTTATCGCTTTTCTCCCAGCCGCATTTTCGTAAGCGTTACGAGTGAGCATCGCCAACTTTAGTTAGTTTCTTGTTCTGTATGCGACTCGTGTTTTAGTCTCCATGTTTATTTGTTAACTGCAAAGTTCTTTAATTAATTAGTGTGATTTTCGCTTGGCAGATTTTCTTTAGTTTGTGTTTTAAGTCGGTGTTTATAATTATGTGGTTGCATATGAAGTTCTGTCGCTTTGAAGTTTTTACGATTCAAGAGATATTTTCGTCTTTTTGCCAGGTATACATGGCACAGGCATGCGAGCGGCGAGTAATGGGCGACTCGCTGTTCGACCATGGTCCATGCCCGGGTCGACTGCGCGTTGTGTTCCACGTGCGCCACAAGGAGTGTCAGCATAGTGACGGGGCCCCCTGTAGAGGGCCAAAGCCTGCCGGGGTAGAAGGACTCACGAATTACCGTGACCACGGTACGTAAAGGGCTATTGAAGGACACCGTGAATCTTAGTCAGTACGAGTCTGACAGTCCCTCCCGCTGTGCCCTGGGTGGGAGGACTCATGTGATGATTTTGCCACGTAAAAAAAAGTAACAACAGTCCAACAGCTCTTGGATTATAGTATTTGTGGTACTCGTGCTGTTGTGCTTGTATGACTAGATGTATGGACGTGGATGAGATGAAACTAATATTTAAGGTTCGGATTCGCTTGTGTTCTATGGTTTCGGCCATGTGAAACAAATCTGTTTTTATGTAAGTACGTATGTGGGTGGGCGTCGTCAATTGGGTACCCCAGTTACGGAAGGTGTTTCTAAGATGCTGTAGAACACGCGGTTGAGTGGTATTTGGTAAAAAAAGGCTGTCTTATCATGGCGGGCTGATACCATTCAGGGTTATGTATATCTCATAAACCGCCAACTCATATCAGTTGTAAGTAAATCGAAGTTTTAGTAAATAGGAGCCTGGTATAACCCAGTTGTTGATTACTAGAGAGATGGAGGCTTCCTGTAACGATATCCCCTTTAAAAAATAAAGATACTAATAACACTACAAACACATACATACTCAAATGGGTCGTATACTCCTTATCAGCCCTATTAGAAGAAATCTAAAACGGGAACCAACCGCAGAATTACCTACATAAGTGATTTACAATAATCCCAGAAGAGACCATCGTAAGAAACATTTACCTCAAAAATAAATCTTTTTGCCAGAGACAAAGCAAACATTGTCGTCCACGACCTTGAGATAGGTCAACCCAAAAATAGATAGGTTCCGATAATCTTGGCGGCCATGTTCCAAAAATACCCTCACAAAATTAAGAAGAATTCCTTCCCCTAACTTGACGTGGGGAGCCTCAAGGCTCTAAATGATAGCTTGTCGGGTTCACGGCTAGATCTAGGGTTACCACTTAAAATATTTCTTTGGGATTTTTTCTACTGTCACGTTTATAATGATGTAACTTTAGCTTTTGAACTTGTTTCTTTTGCGTTTATATTTTTTAAAAGAGAATATGAAACGATACACATTTTATTATTGCATGCTCCAATTATTTATGAACAATTATTTGTTGGACATTTATGTACTTATAAGAAACCAGTTTTTCTCGTGGCTTCGTTAGCTTGAAGGTCGGCAATTATATTACATAGTTACAAATAAAAATATGTTCAAGTCTAAGTCCCGGTTTATCTTTGAGCTTAAAAAAAAAACTTTCACAAACACGCGGACCATGATTCGGTCCGCGTGTTTGTGAAAGTTTTTTTTTTCATCATTTTCCCATGAGGGTAGGCAGAATCATTCTTCCATTTATATTATAAGCATTTATTCTGTACCTACTTTGAAATGACCATGAAATTGAAAATCAGTCACGACAATAAAAACCCATGAAATACGCCAATTTATTATCTCGTGTTCAACTTTATACAAAAAAAAAACTTCCATATTCCATTCTTCATAAATATTTAAATAAGACCTTGCGACGTTTGAGCTAAACTGTTAACCATGAATATTTCAGGCCTGGTCTTCAGTTTTACAGTTCTGGCACGTATTTCAGCTAAAACCAACTCGATTAGACTGTATGTACGTTGGGACACATTTGTTAGAAAACATGTGGCCGAATTTGCGTAGTCTAAAAATAAAAGTGACAGAGATTAGATAGGAAAATACTACGGTTTTTGTAGATGGGGGTTAGGGATGTCATCAAAGAAAACCCAACTATTATTTCTTGATACATTCGAGTGGGTAGGACTCGTTTCTAGTTCTGGCAGGCACAACTGCTAAATATGAACACCTTTTTTTTTAGCGTGGTAAAATCATCAAAGGAGTTCTCCCACCCAGGGCATGGCGGTAGGGACTGTCAGACTCGTACTGACCAAAATTTACGGTGTCCTTTACAAGCCCTTTACGTACCGGGGTCACGGTAATTCGTAAGTCCCGCGACCCCGGAATATGTAAACGTTGCATTCAATTTCGGGTGGACTGTTAGATGTTTTGATGTCCGAGTTTTATCAGTAATGTCTCAAATTACAAATGCCCAATTCATGGCAATAAGGTTACAGAGGAACTTCGGCTGAAGCTACACTAAGCGTCGACGCTATCTGCGACTAATGAGCGATTAAAACAAATAAATTAATGCTCACGTATATGGCTATACCGTACATCAGCGATACCACGTGTACCTCCTTTCACTTTCACTTTCGCATCGCAAATCGCTGCTTAATGCAGCCTCAGCCTCGCTGTCAAAATGTGGGTGTACCTAACTTACGCCTTAACCCTTTGGGGGACATTACTATTTCGCCTGATGGTAAGCGAAGAGTTGGTCGACGGTGAAGTACGCTTGCCTAGAATTAACCTATTCACTCTTCCTTGATGGTCTTCAGACTCTAAGGCTATAGCTGTCGGGAAATACAGACCCCGGCAGGGAATTCCACTATTTAGCTGTGCGCACAACAAAAGTATTGGGAAAACGCTATATTTAGTTGTATATGCGGGCGGCGAGTAATGGGCGACTCGCTGTCCGACTATGGACCATGCCCGGGTCGACGGCGCGTCGTGTTCCACGCGCGCCTCAAGGAGTGTCAGCATAGTGACGGGGCCTGTAGAGGGCCAAAGCCTGCCGGGGTCGCGGGACTTTCCCATTACCGTGACCCCGGTACGTAAAGGGCTGGTGAAGGACACCGTGGATTTTAGTCAGTGTCTGACAGTCCCTCCCGCCCTGCCCTGGGTGGGAGGACTCATTTGGTGATTTTACCACGATAAAAAAAAAAAAAAAAATTTGTTGTATACTACAAAACTACAGCATTAAACCACTTCTGTGTTTGATTTCAACGATCGATTTATCTTATAACATGTAACGAGCTAGTGGCGCGGCGAAGATATATCGAATGTTCGAGAATTTGTTACGGTGACTGTTACTCGATAAAATACCTTTGCTTACCCAGAGGAAATAAAATGAAAATACATATAAATAACGCTTGTATTGTCTGGGATTGCCGACACGGAAGCATGGTGATAAATGCAATTTTCTTCGCGAGGTGAAGTATTTGAATTTAAGCGGAATGACTAGGTAGTGCGGTTTGTTTCCCATTGGTGACAGCCCTAGTATTTGTAGGTGCAAGGAATTACTTTGTTCAATTTTTTTATCACAACTGCTCTTAAAACGCTGAAGGAAACCGGCATGCCGTAAAAGCTAAAATTGAAATTTGACCTGCACAACCAAGTTAGTGAAAGTGTATGCTTAAATTAATACCTAGGTTTTTAAGCTCATTTTTTTTTCTCGTCACTGTTGAATTTTTAATTTTAAGATCTGAACTGAAAGTTTATAATAGCAGTTTGTGGTTTCATTTAGATATCTCTACGTAGCACCTAGTTAAAACTGACATAACTTACAAGAAAATATTTAAAGTAATTCAGACTGAATCCAATTTACTACTGTAGTATGTTCATGACCAAAGCAATAAATTAAATGCTGGCGGAAATTTTAAATTCACAAATTATAAACCTCAAAAAACCCGAAAACTAGATAACAACATCATAATTCCTCAAAAAATCACATTAAAATTTCAGCTCGACGGCTAAAAATTTTCAACCCCATTTTAAGTTTAAAAACCCTTTGTCCTAAAACAACCGAATTTGTGCGGGTCCTACCAGAACTAATGAGGAAATGAGTCAAGCCCGAAACGGTTACACTTTATAAATATTCAGTTTATTCACAAACGTTACTGCTGACTAAATTAATTATCTTTAAGTGTGGCTGTTAGTGACTTTCATGTGCTAAAGTATGTACATGTACATGAATGAATTATTCCTACATATCGGAGTTTTGGACCCGGATTTTGGAAATTAAATTAAAAGCCTACGTCTGAAGTGATCCCTTTTTAATCGAGTTTTAATAGTCTACTAAGAATAATTAGTTACGTAATTAGATTATGTAGGTTTGGTTTAATTTGCTGTTTCAATGTTTTGGTGAATGTTTGTTATGTTTCTTCTGGAATGTTTAATATTTTTGTTTCCAATTGTCTATGTTCTTGCTGAAACAAATATTAACTTTCTGACAGCATAAATTAAGTTGGGTCGCGGGAAAGTTGCAAGAGGTTACCGAGGCCCTGAAACCCGAAAAGCTTTTGAAGAAACAGGGTAGTTTTCATTCACTCAAGTCAAACATTCGCTCCAACCGGAGCGGAAAGACACATTTAATGATTTTCCATAAAAAAAACCCAATATTGGTATAAATTAGCTACATTCAGTTAGAGAAAAAGCGATCCGCAATATGGTTAAAATATAACATCTAAAAATATGGCGTAATCAAACAAAAGTAGCAATTCGCGGAAGCAAGCAGTTTCATACAACTCAAAATGTCCAAAAACTCTTCAACTGCAACTTCAGATCTCAATCAAACAAATCACTTGTCTTCCTCACAGTGCCCTTAAGACCAAACCGGTCTAAGTAAGTTGTATGTTTAGTAAACTTGTAAGTAAACAAACGTACACAAACTGATGACCAGTGGCAAGTCTTAATGGACAAAGTTTTTCTACCACAAATCCCGCCCCCTGGAGAGCTTAACTCTTCAAAGTGGACGTTTTTGGTACAAGTTATAAGATACAGGTTAATTATAGGTAGTAGTTATAGATGCATCAATGCATTGTTTTAGAAGACAGTTGTTAATTTTAATTTTATTGCTTCGCTACCGCTTTTTTTCTGGAACACTAGGCTAACAAAAAAAACTACTTCATGCATATTCACAATACAGATAAATTAAACGAAACGAAATTTTCGTTTGCGTTCCGCGGTTATTGCTCAAATTGATTGCTATTTATTGCCTTGAATACATTTAATTTTTGTGGGTTTTAACTGCAGTTTTCCCTCGACAAAGCTTTATAATTATTATTTGGTAACTGAAGCGTATTTGCTTAAGTTTTATGTAAAAGAGTCGTTTATTCTGAGAATAACGTATTATGATTTTTCGTTTCTGCATCAGACTCATACTGAGTAAAATCTACCGTGTTTCTTCATTTCTCTTTACGTTCCAGGGTCACTCTCACCTGTTTGGACAGTCCCGCAACCCATTTTTACCTGGGTCGCGGGACTGTACGAATTACCGTGACCCCGGAACGTAAAGGACTATTGAAGGACACTGGATTTTAGTCAGTACGAGTCTGACAGTCCCTCCCGCTCTGCCCTGGGTGGGAGGACTCATTTGATGATTTTACCACGTAAAAAAAATACATATTTTAAACATCTCAATCCAGTAGTTTATGCCTTCTTTGACTTAACTGGTCATAAGTCACATTATATTTTTAGTATTGGACGTTTACGATTTCTAATGTGGAGAAATACATGTAGAAATAGAATATTATAACTTTGTTGAAGTGCGAACATTGTAATGAAATACCATTAAGTTCGGCCTAAATACTGTTATTAAAATAATACTAAATCTGTACCTGTCGTTTCATAACATTGTAGCTTTTGCGCGTGGGTTTGCTCGTCGTCATTTCCTATATAGTTTACAACTTTCATCCATCTTCCTCTGTATCTAAACTCATTAAATTCTATCTAACGCTTTAGGCTTGAGAGGGTAACAAGTTAGTATTATAAAAAATGTCATTTACATATTTTTTTTGTTAAAAACATTACTTACGATACACAAAGTACTCGTCAAGACGAATCAAACGAGTCTAAAGTCGATGGGTTTGCGGCGTTTCATTACAGAGTTCCTATAGCCGCCTTCCAGCTCCATTTTACAATAATATTGCATTGTCACGTGATATACATATACGAGCAAAATTTCAGTTCAATCGGAAACCGGGAAGTGGATCAAATTTAGGAACTTGCAAGATTTGATTACAGACAACAAGAGGAAGCGTGAAACCAAATAAAAACTTGTTAGAAATAATCACAATTTCCCATTAATAATCCCACAATATTAGTAAGGATCATCCAACTCTAAAACCTTGTGGAATATTTCATGAAATATACCAGAGTAGTAAAACTTAAATAATGAAATAGTCCAAATCTAAAACGAGGCCACAGTTCGCAAGAATAAATCCGTCAAAGTTGGGAGGTATCCCAAAATATGCATCGCCCTTAAACAAAGTTTCTAACAGTAACATTGTCTGACCTTTAGACTGTTAGGCTGTGTTCAGACTTGAGACAAGACTGTCTTAGGCAGACTGGGCTCTGTATGAAAAAAATAATGACACCCTTGCAGTAGCACGGTTGTCTAAAGGCTGTTCTGATAATTAAAACTGTTTTGTCACTTAATTACTTATCGCAGTACAAATAAAACTGATAATAGATTTAATTGCTTTTCTACGGCACACAAGAGTCCTCCTGGTTTTTCTATAACTGTAGTAATCTTAGTTCTGTTATATTAAGTAGCTTTTGCGTTACAGACACAAGTAAAAACACACAACTACGCTAAGGTTGCTGCTATCATAAATTGCTAGCACTGTCAATTATTCTTTTCCAATAAATAGGTCCTGTACGTGCCCAAAAGGCTTTTGTCTCAGGTACCTTGATATTAAATAAGAAAGCGCCGTGGCACTGGAATTGTAAAAGAAAGGTCTGTAAACTATTTAGACGCCGCGCCGGTGTGCACACAGTCTAAACTCAGTTCGTGTATTCACTTTATCAAAAATTCCGGAGCGGTCACAATTCCAGCAGTTCAAACATTGTTCCCAAGTTTCGACAGCCCTTGTTTAAGGCTGCCACATTCCAACAGGGCTCCGAGAGAATTATGCAGATTTTCGTCTGTGGTTTGAATAATTGTGCGTATTACAATGGTATCCTGGGAAGGGAATAAAGGGACGGAGGGGAATCCGCTTCGTCTTTAATTGTTACACAAATTAATTGGTCTGGAAAGCTGTGGTGAAATGATGAATCCTTCACGAGGGATACTGGTTTTCATGACAAACAAAGACTTCGCATTGTTGAGTACGATGGTCTTATACTGTTGTATCTAAATGCGGTACTTAGATAAGTATGTGTCCTTAAGATGATTTTAATGTTACGGCTACGGCATTTCCCGTTAATTTTCGCGAAAATAGTCTTTAAATGTTCGTATAATTAACGGCTTTTCCCTTAAGTGTGGCCCTAGTGTTTTTTTTTTATAATGGTAAAATCATCAAATGAGTCCTCCCACCCAGGGCAGGGCGGGAGGGACTATCAGACTTGTACTGACTAAAATCCACGGTGTCCTTCACTAGCCCTTTACGTACCGGGGTCACGGTAATCCCTTGGTCCCGCGACCCCGGCAGGGTGGCCCTAGTGTAACACGGTCCTACTCATCCGAATGTCTTGTGAAGTTGTGTGAATCACTCATATCAGCCCATAATGGTCCCACAGCTGGGACACAGGAAAATCTGTTGATGCCTAACACACGACGTACACCACCCAGTCGCCCAGAGTATTCGCTCTCGTCGCGTGTCCGCACGGAGCTCCACCGAAACTGTTGCTTTGCCGCCCGCGCGAACTTTCAGACGGTTCGCACGGCATGAATTCCCGGAAATGGCAGACAGGCGTGGCGAATGCGAAGCGAGACATTTTTATTTGTTATGTATGGAATTGTTTGAATCCAGTCACATAGAAAAGCGAAAGCGATCCGATAGCGTGACAGAACTATCGGACTGACGTTTCGTATCGGTTCGTTATCGCTTCGGACTCGCCTGTCTGTTTGACAAAGGCATCAAGGTCAGCTGTTGTAAATCTAATGTGGCCATTTTCTTTTTTTGGGTGGAAAATCATCAATACTGGAAAGTCCTCCCGCCATGAGTGGAGCAGAAGGGACTGTCAGACTCATACTGACTAAACAACCTTGTAATACCTGAGTGTTTCTTTACGAAAAGCTTTAATCTAGATTAACTTTGCAAATTAAGATGTCTTGGGGAATATCTTTGGGTGAGTACTTCTTCGTATCACTCGTAGGTTTGAGAATTAATCTAGTTTAGTTGCCGTGCCGTGTAATGTATCTTGACGAGCCTCTTGCCTTCAAACCCTGTTTTGATTAAAATCAATTTTCTATTATATCATAAAATTCCGTATTCCGTAGTAAATCTTTTGGTCCTTCGAGCCGGATATGAATTTAATGTTTGTAAACGTACCCGCGATACAGGTTTTTTCTAGTATGGGGCAAACATAATCATCTTCTACAGTCTCTCGATAACCATTCAGTGATCCCTCGTGAAAATTACCCGTGTTGCTAGTGGTGTTAGAAATTTTGGTGGTAGGTAGACACTACCACCAAAATTTCTTCAGACCACCCTGAAACATTTAGCTGACAAATGACTGCGTGTTAGACACACCTAACCCATTTAATGGATCGCCAATTAGATGAAACCATTTCATCTTTTACGATAGCGGTAATAAAGAATTTGACGACGACTTATATACATTTTCCATCCAAATAATGGTGAACAATGTGTTTAGAGACGGTCCATTATTTAGTTATAGGATTGCATTTGACCACTATCTCGCCTGATGGTAAGTGAAGATGTGGTCGACGGTGAAGCACTCTTGCCTAGAAGTAACCTATTCACTCTTGATTGACGACCTCAAGGTTGTAGCTATCAGGGAATACAGACTCTGGCAGAGAATTCCACAACCCACTTAGCACACAATAAAAACATTGGCAAAACGATTTTTATGTAATGGTAAGATTACTGTTATAAATAACAATAAATAAATAAATATTCCACAACTATCACACAACGCCATTTAGTCCCAAGCTAAGCAGAGCTTGTGTTATGGGTACTAGACAACTGATAAACATACTTATATATGTCTAAATACATACATATTATAGATAAATTATTGGAATATATAAATAATGGAAAAGTTTTTATGTATACGTATGTTTGACAGCGTACCATTTTTTGTGCGCTTTTTTCAAGAGAATTGTGCATTTAGCTACGACGGAGATGTTTGGGCCTTCAAAGTAAGTGGCGGTACACGTCTCAGACTAGTGTGCAACGCGAAAACGAGGGAAAAAACCTTACGCCCCCTAGCTTCGGTTACTCGGTCGCGGTACCGTACGAATTACCGTGACCCCGGAACGTAAAGGGCTATTGAAGGACACCGTGGATTTTAGTCAGTACGAGTCTGACAGTCCCTCCCGCTCTGCCCTGGGTGGGAGGATTCATTTGATGATTTGATGATTTTATCACGTTAAAAAAAAAAGCTTCAGTTACTCGTTGGAAATCTGTGTTTTTTTTTTTAGGAAATCGGATATAACTTGCTATTCGTTAAGATAGTTTCAGAAGTGAACCATTCACTCGAGTGAGCGCGTTTTTTTTTTTGTCCTTTTTTATTTACCTAACATCGAAAACATAAGCTACAGTGCACAGTCGCTCATTTGTTTTTTGTTTCGATAATTTATGTATACATTTGACGGCACGGTTAACGCAGTAGCTGAGCGATCGTCAGCTGCGCAGCGTGCATACCTACAAGTAAATGTCCGGGTCTGGGCGTTTGTGTATTTCTATGTTTGTACATGCACCCACAACACAGGAGAAATTCGTAGTGTGCGGCAAAGTTTTCTAAAAAGAAAGAAAAAAAAAGAAAACATTTTAAGTAAATGAAAGACATAAGAAATCCAAAAATTTTGGATCGCTCGTGTAATCAAATTTTCAATTTCCCTACATGTTTTCTTAAAATGTTTCACTTTTAAAATGAAAGATGTCAAATGAAACACAAACAATCAAGTGAAGCATCTAATATACTAAAAAAATACTGGACACAAATTAAACACATCATTCGCAGCAGGAAAATGAAACGTTTTCCGAGAAAAAACGTGAGATATATATACATACATTTGTATAATTACCTTAAATACAACAGCGCACGTGCCTCCATAAATTAAGCAGAAAAATGTAAATTACAATCTAGAGGAATTCCCATAATCCGAATAATTATGCTTTTTTCCTCGAAAGATATGTGGAAGGTAAATTACGGTAAGGTTTTGTTTAATGATAGGAGCAGTAATTATCGTAATGCAGGGCGTACGTATAGAAGAGCACGTGCATTGGACATTGTGGTTATAAATTTATAAACGATTGGATGTCTGTCAGTCAGTATCTATTTATCTTTTACTTTTTATACTGCTGGCCTATATCTTCCCAGTGTTTTTTTTTTTTTTTTTTTTTTTTTTTTTTTTTTTATCGTGGTAAAATCATCAAATGAGTCCTCCCACCCAGGGCAGGGCGGGAGGGACTGTCAGACTTGTACTGACTAAAATCCACGGTGTCCTTCACTAGCCCTTTACGTACCGGGGTCACGGTAATCCCTTGGTCCCGCGACCCCAGCAGGCTTTGGCCCTCTACAGGCCCCGTCACTATGCTGACACTCTTTGAGGCGCGCGTGGAACACAACGCGCCGTCGACCCGGGCATGGTCCATGGTCAGACAGCGAGTCGCCCATTACTCGCCGCCCGCATGCCCGCGCCTACGGTGGCCGGAGATCGTCTCGCGACGTCCGACGCCGTGGGCGTCTACCACTGCGGCTGGGGTGGAGGGAGGACGCTGTCCTCTCCCTCAGGCGGCCCGCCTCCTCCTTCACGAGCATGACTGCTTCGCAGAAGGAGGCGACCGCTTCCCACTCCGTCTCGCCCCGCAGCATGGCCTCGACCAATGCCGGGCGCGAGAGGTCTCCGCCTATCGCCGTCGTGAGGACACGGCGGTGCTCTGCCCAAGCGGGGCAGTCCTGCACCGTATGCTCCACCGTGTCCTCCGGACGATCCTCGCAGTGGTGACACCCAGGCGTTTCTTCCCTCCCTATCAGACACAGGAACCTCCCGAAACTTCCGTGTCCGGTGAGGACCTGCGTCATGCGGTAGGTAAGGACGCCGTGACGCCTATCCAGCCACTCCTCAAAGAGGGGTCTTACCGCCGCGATTGCGGCGTGCCCGGACCTCGGTTGCGACAGTCGCTCCCTCCATACTGCCCTGAGATCACGCCGGAGCTCTTCCCGCCGCGCCTCGACTTGTCGAGGCAGCGGGGATTCGCCCCGACGCTGCGCCTCCACGCGCCATTCGTAGACGCGCTGGAGGGCAGTCGCCTCCAGATCCCAGGGCAGCAATCCTGCTAGGAGGTTGGCTGATTCGCCGGCGATCGTGCGGTATCCCCGGATCATCCGGATAGCCATGACCCTCTGGCATGCGACCAGCTTGACTGGTCGCGTCCGGATGCTTAGGGCCCACACGGGGGCCCCGTAGAGGGCCATGGACCGCACGACACCGGCGTACAGCCTCCGGCAGGAGGCATTTGGCCCGCCGAGATTGGGCAGGAGCCGCTTGAGAGCGGCTGCTGCCCGGTTCAGCCTTGGGGCCAAATGCAGGAAATGCTCCCTGAAGTTCCACCGGCTGTCGAGGACGAGTCCCAGGTACTTCATCGTCCTCCCGACGCCGATGCGAACCCCCTCCACCGTAATGTGGGACTCTGAACGTGGCGCGTTCAGACGGCCATGAAAACACATGGCCTCTGTTTTGTGCAGCGCCACGTCGAGTCCCAACTGCCGGATCCTACTAGCGACTGTCGCTACCGCCTGCGTCGCCACGTCGGCCGCCGCCTGGTGCGACTCTCCCTTCGCCAGGACGAGCGTGTCGTCGGCGTAACAAATTACGCCGACGCCGTCAGGGAGGTCGCCGCGCAGCACCCAGTCGTAACCGATGTTCCACAGGAGCGGCCCCAAGACCGATCCCTGTGGAACACCGCACGACATCTCTCGCCGGTTCCACTCTCCCCGGTGACCGGGGTAGATGACGGCTCTGTCCGTCAGGTAGTCCTCGACTATACGACGGAGGTAGGTCGGCACCCGGTGATACCGGAGTGCTTCCCTGATGCAACTCCAGGGCAGGGTGTTGAAGGCATTGGAGATGTCTAAAGACACCCCCAAGACGACCCTGCCCCGGGAAACCGCATCCCCCGTCGTGAGGGCTCTCACGCGCGTGACGGCATCCACCGTCGAGCGCCCCCTGCGGAAGCCAAACTGGCTCTCCGCAAGGTCCGGGCCCACCCGATTCAGGTGCCCGACGAGGCGGTTTGCAATTACTCTTTCAAAGAGCTTGCCCACCTCGTCGAGCAGCACGATGGGCCGGAATGCGGACGGAGAGTCCGCAGGGCGCCCGGGCTTCTGGATCAGGACCAGTTTCCCCGTCTTCCAACGAAGCGGGAACTGGCCCCTCTCCAGGCACGCGCTAAAGAGCCCACCCAGTCGAGGCCCGAGAGTCCCCGAGGCCAGGACCCAGGCTTTTCCTGGCAAGCCGTCGGGTCCTGGGGCGGTATTTTTGGCTTTGAGCCGTTGTACCGCCACTCTCAGGTCTACCTCGGTCACCTCCGGAGCGTCGTAGACGTCGTCGTCGCTGTGGTCCGCGTTTGCGTCAGCTTCAGGCACCGCCGGAGACGGAGCCATGGGCGGGGGAGTGTGCTCCTCCCGCGAGGGGAACAGGGCGCTCACCACGTCCTCCACGAACTGAGGCTGGAGACTCTGCGTCAACGGGGGAGCCCAGGGGCGGAGCTTCTCTCTCACCCACTTATAGGGCCGGCCCCATGGGTCCCCGTCCAGAGCCTCCAGCATCTCCTTACGGGCCAATTCCTTGGCCCGCCAGATCTCGTCGCGGAGGGCGGTCTTCGCTGCCCTGTAGCCATCTTGCAGCTCCGTCTCTACAGCCACCGCATCCGGAGGTCGGGTGCGGCGCCTGCGGAACCTGGTGTACCGGCGTCGCGCGGCAACGCACGCCTCGCGCAGCGATGTAAGCTCGCGCGACCACCAGTACAGCTGACGCCGGGCGCGTCCTAGCCGGACCCGGGGCATGGCCACGTCGCAGATCTCCGACATGGCCTCCTGGAACCACCCCGCCTCGTCGTTGATGTCGGCAGGCCTGTCCGGTGGTGACACCCAGGCCTGCACGATCGAGGCTTCCAGGAATAGCTCCCGGTCCAGCTGCTTCAGCGCCCATCGCGGACCACTTGGGTTCCGTCGGACCGGCGCGTCTGAGGTCTGGGCGGAGACGTCGAACCGGATATACCGGTGGTCGGAATAGGTCTCCACCTCCTCTACAACGTGCCAGTCTGTGACGCGCGGCGACAGGCCGGAGGTGGCGAACGTGATATCCACCACCGAATCGCCCGTCCACCGCACGCACGTGGGGACGGAACCCCGGTTCTCGATGACTAGGCCATGCGCCAGGGCCCAGTGCTCGAGCATCCTGCCCCGCGTGTAGTCCGTAACCCGGGAACCCCAAGCCACATTCTTGGCGTTGAAGTCCCCGAGGACGAGCGCGGGGAGGGAACCGAAAGCGACGACGACGTCTCCCAGCTCCGATAGGGAGTCCTGGAACTCGGCGATAGTTCGGTTCGGGGAGAAATAAACGCCTATCACGGCAATCTCCCCGAACCGTGCTGCGACGATCCCACGCCCTCTCTCGACGCGATCGAGGGGCGGGGTACCGGCGGCGGCCGACGAAATGAGGGTCACCGAGCCGTTCAGGTCCGCCACCCAGTCATTCCTGGGCGGGACAAAATACGGCTCGGCGACCACGGCGACATTTATCAACCACTGCGCCATGCTCTGGAGCAGGAGATCCTGAGCAGCGGCGCAGTGGTTGATGTTCGCCTGGAGGAAGCGCAATGGAGCCATCAATCGGAGTCCATTGCAGCCTCCTCCAGGGCCCTCGGCGAGGGTGCGGCCACGACGGCAGCGGCGGCGGCGGCATTGGCGGCGGCGGCGGCGGCGGCAGTGGCGGCGGCGGCGGCAGCAGGAGCTGCGGCGGCGGGAACGGCGGTAGCAGAAGGCCTACCTCTGCTCCTGGTTTTAGCGGGCGGGGCGCAGGACTTGCCCCCTGCCCGGTGATCGGCCGGCTTGCCAGCCGCCGCACATGCGAAGCAGTGCGGCGGGGCCGTACACGAGCCGGCCTTGTGTCCGGGCTGACCGCAGCGGAAACAGTTGTCGCTGCGGTCGACCTCCGAGGTGCACATGCATGCCGCGTGGTTACCCACTTGGCAGCGGAAGCACCTCAGGGGCCTGGGCTCCAGCAGTTTGACCTGCGCCGAAACCCACCCAACCAGGAGCCTTCGGCCCTCCTGCAGCTTTTTGGCCGCCGACACGGGGCAGCTGACCGTGATGGTCTGCAGCCCCGCGTAGTCAGGACGCAGGGCGCCCGCCCTCACTTGGTCGGGAGGGCACCCCCCAGTCCCGGCGACGGCGGCCACCACGTCCTCCACCGTCACGGAGTCGTCCAAACCCAGTATGCGCACGTCTGCGCGCCTGGTGGGTCTGGACACTCGGGCCTCCTCCGCATTTAAGGACACTCTGAGCCGTTCGGCCAGAGCGTCAGCGGTGGGGCCACTGGCAGCGCCGGGGACCTCCAGCATCCGAGCCCCCGTTGCGGTGACCCGGTAGCGGAGACCGCCGACGATGCCGAGCTCCGTGAGGTTCACCGCCTCCTTCGCCTTCGCGAGCACGTCGCGGTATGATACGCCCCTCTTGACCGCTTCCGGCTGCAGTGTTATGACCACAGCCGCGGTCTTGGGGGCGCGCAATCGTGCCGCGACATCGCGCTCCTTGCGCCGCCGCCGCCTCTCCCTCCGCCTTGAGGTCCTGGCTGCCCCATCAGCCCTCCTCTTCTCCCCAGCCACTTGCCAATCGGCGTCGGCCGGAGGAGTCTTTGGAGGAGGCTGCTGGGAGAAGTGGTTCCCGGCCTTCGCCTTCGCCTTTTTGGCCGCCTGTGCCGGCCCCGCAGGTGTCGGTGTCGGCTTTGACGGGCCCGGTTTCGCCTGGCTAGGCTTGGCCGGGGCCGTCTTCGCCTTCGCAGGGGCCGTACCCGCCGGGGCCGTCCGCACCGGGGCCGTCTTCGCCTGGGGCAACCTCGTCTGGGACGGCTTCGCCGGCGGGGGAGGTTTCGCCGCGGCCGCTGCCGCGTACGAAGTCGCCAGCGGGGGTCGTAGCACGCGGCTCTCCAGTACGGAGAACCGCTGCTGGAAGGCGGCCAGCTCCTGCCGCACCAGGGTGAGAACCGAGTTCTCCCCCGATGCGGGCTGGCCTTTTTCCTTTGCGCCCCCCGGTGGCGCCTCCCGGCGGCCTGCCTTCTGCAGGCCGGCCAATTCCGTCTTTAGTTGGAGGTTCTCCTTCTGGAGAACCTCCATCGCGGCCGTCAAGCGGGCGACCTCCGCCCGCATTTGGGACATTTCGTCCGTCTCCGTCGATGCGGGCGGAGCCTGGCCGAGGCTAGCCGCCGCCACTGCCGCCATAATTGTGGCCGTGGCCGCGCCCGCGGCCCGGTCCTTAGTGGCCCTCTTCCCCGGCTTATTTGAAGCCAGGGTGCGGACGGCGGCCTTTATGGTCTCCTCCAGGGTGGGGGCCTCCTTTGTGCTCCCTCTGCCTCCATTCCTGCCTCGGCCTTTACCCCGAACACTTGTCGGGATCTTCCGGCCCGAGGCAGGTTCGTCGTCTGAGGACGACGAATGGGGCCGCTTGAGGAAGAACTTCTTCCTTTCCGCGGCCCCTGAACCTCCGCGCCCAGAGCCAGGGCTCTGGGCGCTCATGGCGTCCGACGAGTCGGACTCCAGCACCATCTTTTTATTACGAGCGGCACTCTGTGCCCGCTCCGTCGGTGCCGGTGAGGCGGACGTGCTGGACAAGTCCAGCGACTCCACCTCACAGGCACGTGAGCCACCCTGGCTCGCTGCGGCGACTGCCGGTTGTTGGGTTGGGTTGTTTAAATCTTCCATGCAATTCCCACGAGTGTGGGGGAAAAACGGTCCACCTGGGCAGAGACCCCTGTACCCAGGTAAGCCTACGACATTTATTACTCGCCAGAGGGTCGGCCGGTACCCTGGCGAGGGTAGCACTAGCGACTGATTTGTTCAAAAGAACTCCCGTCAGCCATACATCTCCTCGCGGTGCTCCGCCGCTTGAGATTCGGGGTGACTTTTTATAGAGGTTTTCTACCTCGCGGCCCGGGCGGTTAAGCCAAGGCCCTCGACCCCCGTCGAAAGTCAGAGACGTGATCCTGACAATCTTCGGGGCTACGAGAATAGCGGTGGCGAGAGGAAGTGGGAGTGCAATACCTCCTCCTGCCTGCCCGGCGGCAGGGTAAGTGCACGCCGTGCCCGCTCTTGCTCCAACCACTGTGCCCTCTGCTGAGCAGAGGGACACGTGGTGGAGCGACGCGACAGGACATTGGCATACGGGCAAGGAGACCCCTTGTAGGGGAGTACTTGCCCGCATCCCGGGGCGCACCGTCCCGAGAATCTGGGCTTCCCCCCGGACGTATCCGGAAAGGAACTTCCAGCCTCGGGCACTCGAGGAGGTTTCCTGTCCTTAGCACCCCATATCTTCCCAGTGTTGGGCAAAAACTTGACTAAGGCCCCATAACGCAGGTCGCGGGACTTACGAATTACCGTGACCCCAGAACGTAAAGGGCTATTGAAGGACACCGTGGATTTTAGTCAGTACGAGTCTGACAGTCCCTCCCGCTCTGCCCTGGGTGGACTTATTTTGATGATTTTACCACGATAAAAAAGGCCCATCACGCAGTTCTTTTAATTTAAGGTTTATTCGGTTCTGATCTGGAATTATATTTTCATCACTGTAAAGATTTTTAGATGATAGCCATAACTTAATGACAACTTAGTACGTAATCAATAGTCACCCATCTGCGAACAGACCTTGGCAAGCGCAGCTTTACCTTGCAGATGTATTCTACTGTTATTATCTAGCCACAGCCCATTTCATCATCTTTATCGCAAAAATAATGCCACTTTGTGTCCCTCTGATAAGAAAAATAACAACCATTTATGCTGAATGGAACGCAAACGAAGTACTTCCTTCCTACTTTCTACATGCCTACATATGTATGGGATGTATGTATATAAAATAGTTCGTATGTCGGTCGGGACGCAGTTTTGTCACGACAGGAAATGCCGCTTACGACTTACGTAATGAAAAACGGGCAACTTTTTCTTGTATACACGCTCTTACCTTTTGGTAAGCTCCCAAGAGCTTAAGGGGGTATTTTTACCCGACTACGGCAAAGCCAAAAGGAGGGTTATGATTTTGACCGGTATGTATGTATGTATGTATGTTTGTTTGTTCCCTCATAACTTCTAAACTACTTATTATTACATGACAAATGAGGTCTCGTTAGAAGCGTCTCAGTTGTCCGCTGGTTATAGGGTAGGTGACGTGTCACCAAATCCAATATGGCGCCCTTTAGGGGATGAGAAATCGTTACTGAAAAAAAAAATTTTTTTGCACAGTTTCGACATGGGTATCAAATTAAAGGGCTTGATGAGCACATTTGAAATATATATACATTATATAGCTTTTACTAGCTAATTTTCTATTTCTAACAGTGTCAACATGGGTATCAAATGATAAATCTTAAATTCACAACTCAGAAACTATACGTATAACATAAATAACTTACTTCAAATAATATAACCCCAAAAAAGTGTAAATAAAAAATAAGTTAAAAATAACTAAAACCCGACTACAAAAAAATCGCGCATACGACCACGGCTTGTTCTTGTTTTATACTTTTCAGTGCGCGATTTTTTTGTAGTCGGGTTTTAGTTATTTTCAACTTATTTTTTTATTACCTATCAATGTTATGATGTGGCTTTGGGTATCAGTGATTTTTGTTTGATTTAATTTTATTGAATACCCAGCGAAAAAAACCCTTACCCCTGGGGATCTATTCAGTAACCTATTCAAATGAATGAATAAATTGAATAATCAAGAGTGAACAGGTTACTTCAAGGCAATCGTGTTTCATAGTTGACCACAATTATCAGGCGATATGGTGGTCAAACGCGAGCCCATCATGAACAAAAACTATGTCCGAAGTGACATTTCGAGAAATTGACATTATGTGAAAATGGCATTTCGATGCAATGGATCATAGCCCAGGACTGGAACCGAACCGCCTTTGGGAATCAAACAAAAAAACAATGAATGGATGTGAAGAAAATCATGGCTAGAAATGAGGTCAATGACAAGTATTAGAGAAGTATTGCAGAAGAAGACATACTGTGCCTGCCACAAATGAATTAGGATAAGGGTGACACTTTTTTTTTGTTTTATCGTGGTAAAATCATCAAATGAGTCCTCCCACCCAGGGCAGGGCGGGAGGGACTGTCAGACTTGACTGACTAAAATCCACGGTGTCCTTCAATAGCCCTTTACGTACCGGGGTCACGGTAATCCGTTAGTCCCGCGACCCCCGCAGGCTTTGGCCCTCTACAGGCCCCGTCACTATGCTGACACTCTTTGAGGCGCGCGTGGAACACAACGCGCCGTCGACCCGGGCATGTTCCATGGTCGGCCAGCGAGTCGCCCATTACTCGCTGCCCGCATGCCCGCGCCTACGGTGGCCGGAGATCGTCTGGCGACGTCCGACACCGTGGGCGTCTACCATTGCGGCTGGGGTGGAGGGAGGACGTTCTCCTCTGCCTCACGCGGCCCGCCTCCTCCTTCACGAGCATTACTGCTTCGCAGAAGGAAGCGACCGCTTCCCACTCCGTCTCGCCCCGCAGCATGACCTCGACCAATGGCGGATGCGAGAGGCTGGTCTACGCCTATCGCAGTCGTGAGGACACGGCGGTGACACTAGAGTAAATAGAATATTCCAACTTTGCTTTTTTTTATTAATTCATTTTTAATTGTTACAAATAGTGTATGCCTTATAATGGGTAGTTTTTTGAGTTACTATTAACCTAACTTCAAGATTCACTTTATCACTTTCACCAGAATACACACTAATATTTACTTACTAAACTCACCGATTGATGTAACACACTGTCGTGATGACGCACTACATAAGGCTCCGCCTCACAAATGCTGCTGAATATGGAGCCCTGACTAGGACAAACGGGCTCACGGCAGACCGAAGAGTAGATAGCGGGACACCTTGGATGACTTTGAATTGACAAGAAGAATGGTCTTTGCCCTTTTTTTTTTCTTTTTTTGAGTGGGGAAATCCTCACGGATACCCTCCGACTGGGGCGAGCGGAGGGTTATGTCGGACTCAAACTGACTAAAAACCCACTATTCCTTCAAGTACCATTGGTTGGGGGCCCGAGATATATATGAATACATTCGCGCGCACCCCCAACTGGTAGGGTCTTTGCCCTGAAATGGGACATTGGTTTCCTAACAGGATAAGTGTCAAATTCGATACCATAATGGTCAACAAGAACACAGAAAGTAACCTCCTAAATAAACGCCTTGGTCGAAAGGTTTCAATATTAAACCCCAAGATTAAGAAAGCTTTGCCTTGTTAGTTGCGGCTCTTCAAAATAATAAATTGACTTCGAATTTCAAATCTATTTCGGTACTTTACGGCTATAATATTTATGAGGAGCTTGTGGTTAAATAATTACAATCACTCAGGTCGATTCAAGATTAATCTGCGCTTACCGATCATCGGCATCGACGGTCTGTGGATGGGTGACCAGTTATCAAAGAGAGTTTCCTTCAAGTCTCAGAAAGCATCAATATCCCGGTTATCATTTGAAGATTTTTGTCAGTCGTTGACTAAAAGTCAGAAACTCGAAAGTCTGTAAACCAGTCTTACCAAGGGGTTTAATATTACAAAGTTACTGGGTTGTGGAGGGCATACAAGCAGTCACTCCATGTAAAATATTGATAATTGTTCGACTGGAAGCCGATCCCCACGGAGTTCGGAAGAGACTAGGTAGATGATAATGATGATATCCATGTTTATGTAGCTTCCATTACTGAAGTTTTCAGATGAAAGACGACTGACACGTCTAAATTAGCTCTATAGATTTCAGCATTAGGAGGGTGAGGTCGCACATCTTTGATTGAGCTAATATTCTAACGTCGTTGTCAATAAACATGAGGAGTTTGTGGCTAACTAATAAGCCGCATAGGCCGAACTTTCAGGTTAAGTCGCGCTTGCTAAAGTAGGTCTATGGATGAGTGACCATCTCTCATAGCAAGTTTCCTCCGTGCTTCGGATAGCACGTAAAGCCGTTGGTCCCGGTTGTAATTTAAAGATAATTGACAGTCGCTACTGTTAGTCAGAAGCTCTAAAATCTGACAACTAGTCTTACAATGGGGTATCGCATTATCCAGTTACTGGGTTGTGAATGTCCGATGGGCAGTCGCGCCATGTAAAATAAAGATATCTAGCTGCATCCGATTCGATTGGAATGCGACCCCAATATAGTTGGGAAATGGCTAGGCGATGATGTTGTCAATAAACATCATTATTTTACGTCTCAGCAGGGTTAATCAAAAGATTTGAATTTTCGTCTTGCTATAAACCCCAATATGTGAAAGTAAACAATAAAGCCTTCCCTAATCCTATTTATTCTATCCGAAACAATATATTTACTGAAGCAAAGTTTCCAGCCGAATTAATACACGTAAAATAGATTTTCTTTGTGCAAACTAACGCAAAGATTGGTTAAGTCAGTTATGTCTTGAAGTGGGTTAAGTTGGGTTTGAAGTTAACCATCTTTGTCTGTCGGCTTATCTTTGTAAATATTGATGTTACCCTTTTTTGACAGCCAGTAGCTTTTTAGGTAAACGCAGCATGATTTGTAAGTGGAATTCAAAATATACTTTTTTATGCAAGTACATTTTCATAATTTGTGACTCTCGTTCACTGTTACAATACCTCGCCGAGGGAATATTGCCATTAAGACGGTTAATGGATTGGTATCTGCATTATGCTGAGTCTGCAATGCTTCATAGAATAAAAATGTAAGGCTCCTATATTAATCATGCTTGTTGTTCGGAAAAGGTTAAAAAAAATGGTAAGACTGGTTGTCAGACTTTAGAGCTTCTAACAGTAACGACTGTCAAAGATCTACAAATGACAGCCGGGACCAACGACTTTACGTGCTTTCCGAGGCACGGAGGAAACTCGCTATGACAAATGGTCACCCATCCACAGACCAACCTCTGCAAGCGCGGCTTAACTCATCATCATAACAATCAACTAAGAACATCAAAACAGAACTTATTATAAAACCCATAATTGTCCCACCTGAAAATCGAACCTAACATTTGATGCTTGGCAGTAGCGTTTACGACCCCTGGCCAAAAAGGAAGCAACCCAGATTAAATTACTACAGTTAAACTATTTACTAACTCCTCAAAATATCTTAACAAGTAACTCGACTACCCGATCTCGATAAAGTAAAGGATATCCTCTTCAGATATACATCTGTTACATCCTACCCCTTTCGAACATCCTCATGGGCGATATACAAGGAAAAACTACCCGGAATAGGGGTAGTTCGATCTAAATATATTATATATATTCTTAAGATTTAGGGATGTTGGCGCATAGTTGGTTTATTCACTGTTTTGTGTGCGTAAATAATGTAAATATATTTTGATGTCGTTTTTATATCAATTTGATAAGGGTTTTTTAGGGAAATGCAGGATTTTGTAGTATGGGTGGTAGGTATAATCTGGCAGTTAAGTGAAATAAAAAAATGTACTTACATATATTATACAGGATAAAATTCATTTAACTATCATGAGTTTTGTGAAATTATGATACTTGATGGCTTTTATGGACGGTTTCATGTAAGCGTATTAATGTTTTATTAGCTTATTTTTGGGTATTAATGTTTTCTACATAAGCGCGCATATGCGCACCTTTTGGCGCATGCACGGCTCGTCACGACACGGGCTCACGCGTCGTAAGAATTCAGTATAAGCGCGATTCACTAAATAAATCGTCAGCATCGAGATTATATAACAGATAAATAAACTAGTCTGAAAACTCTATAAAAATGCATTTTTAATTAAAATGGTAAGTAAATAAAGTTCACAAAACATGTTCGATATACCTCATCAATAATTAATAAGGTCAGTGGCAAAAGTGCACAAAAAGAGTTTGCAATAAACCGCTATCCGACCTTTTATTTCCATTCTTTTGAATTAAAAAAAAAATCCTACCACCTGTTGGATAATACTTTGGCATTTTAACTTTCTCCTTTTTTATTGGAAAGCTAAATAGAATAGTGATGTACTCGAGTTTAGTCAGCGCAAAATGGGATATATTATACGAAAAAATAACGCTTCAATTTTAAATTGGAAACGTGACTTATTTTATATTAAAGAAATTTTGAGACACGGGAAATATTCTTATCGAGAATTATGATAATGTTATCCTTTACGTAGGTACAAAAAAAGACAACATCTTTATATCTAATAATAATGTAAGTATTTACATTTTTTTTTTCTATAACTAAAGAACATTTTCCATGATGGGTCTGAATGGAATCAATACAATAACAGTACCAAAAACATATTTGCAGGCTTCATTGCATTCATAAAATATTCTGTTTATAATAGGAAACAATAATGTTTCTGATTTGATTGTATAAAAAAATGATTGATTGTCTAAAATTCTGATATACGAATATTTTATCATTAATCATTATTTATCAATTAATTTTCATGAACGGCTCACAAACTAACAGATAAATCAGTAAATAATTTTGAGCTCAATTCTTTCCATACCTACGGTACTTCTTTTACATTTACAATATTAGTAAGATAGTCTTGAAACTTTGTGACGATGGATGTATGTTTGTTACTCTTTCAAAAAGTACTAAACCGATATGGATGAAATTTGGTACACAGATAGTTTATAATCTGGATTAACACGTGCGGTAGTTATTACCCCAATTTTATGTTCCATTTTATAAAATTATCGAATTGTAGCGGGTGAAGCCGCTGGCAGGCTGGCTATAGCTAGTATTCTATGCATCAAAAACACCATATCAACTCACACAAAATATCCGACAAAAGCCCCCACAATAAACATTCACATATAAACGCTGTGCGGATATTATCCGAATCCAATATACGCATCGGGCCATCTCTAAAGGCACCTGGCAGCGGATATTAAACGCCCATTGAGGATAGTCGAGGCAATTTATTTGCCACTTAACTCTGAACCATGTGACCACATATCCGTGGTAGATGTGGTAGTGGTACTGAATTAGAAGCGTGGTAGGTCGTTCTTTGTGACCACATGCGATCGTCAGTGTTGTATTATTGTAAAATTGCTGTTTTTCGTCGGAGGCAGCGATTTTGATTGGTAATTCGTACAGTCCCGCGACCCCGGACAGGTGTCTACTGGTGAAAGAATTTTTGAAATCGGTCCAGTAGTTTCTGAAGTCACTCAATACACATATACATATTTATGTTTCATTTTTGTACAGATATAGAATAGACTAGCTTTTGGCTTCACTCACTTGGTAGTCATAAAATATCAGACGGGAACGTATTATCGGAATAACGTTCACAGGTAACTTTTTAAATCTACGTATCCTACTTATGCGTTAGAAGTTTGATTTAAATCGTTTCAGTCATTTCGAAAAAAAGACTCATAACCTCTGTTGCTCATTTAGTCTTTTGAAGTGAAAACTTCTTTAGCGGCGTTGTGCACTTTTGGAATGGGTAAAAAATGTTGGGATATGGTTTATTACGATTATTAGTTTTTTTACAAGAAATTAATATAAAATTAAAACTCGCGTCAGGACACGTGACCTGATCGAAAATTCGTAAGACGATGCAGGGCGCTCGCGCGAATGTTCGTGTGTGTTTATTACTATTCAAGTTTTCATTTGTGCCGGCACTCCTAGAATGCAATCCCTCGTTTTTTTTTCAAACGTTGCCCCGCTCTAGGAATTTCTCATGTGTCGTGGAACAAACATAAAAACTCACATACGCAAATACCCACACCCAGAATAACTATTTATAAGTCATATAAATATTTCAAAAATATTAAATTTTAATCAAACTGATGAAAATAACTTAAAATTAATGTTTTTTTTTTTTAAACCCCATATTGTTAAATTTAACCTGTTCCAGTAAATCCATAATTATTGTTTATAAAATAGTTTTAATTTTAAACAAAACATCACAGACGCGAGGTATTATCACTTTGAACCTGAAGTCTTGTAAAGGAGTATGCATAAACAATACACCAACACCTTTCTACTCGAAAGTCTGGGGTGAAAACTTAATGAAAATACGGGGTGAAGTTCAGACGAGGTATAAAGATGAACCCTGAATACAAAATATGAATTATGTAGAAAATAATGGGCTTTTGAATAGGTACGCTTATGTACGATCTAGCGAGGATTGTTCGCATAAAATATTTTTTGATGAACAAATTTTTTCTAAAGGTCGGATTCACGTCTAACCGAACGCAGCTGAAGATTAGTATTTAACACGGAGCGACTGCCTATCTGACCTACAAAACTCACTTAGTACTGGGCAATACGACACCCGTTGATAAAATTGGCTATTTGACTAAAAATTCTAATTAATCCGTCAGATTATCATTACATTTTCGAACGCCATTTTTTCTTTCGGTAAGAAAACTAAAATTGACGGAGATACGACGCTTTCAGAATTGGCAAAACGTTATAATTTAGTACAATTTCTTCTGATTTAATTCTCACCAGCCCGCACTCTCGAGTTTTGATACGAAATAATATTCATTGATTTTACAAAAGAAAAAAAACGTGTCCGTTATTTTTCAAAACTCTAAATGACGGACTAAATAGATTTGTACGAGTAATATATTGATATTGTAAAAAAGCCACTACCAAAGATCTAAGTAGACATGCTAAATCATATTTTTGTTTATGGATTGTCTGCTCTTAGCCTCAAACTACCCTAGAAGCAATGATAACACCAAATATGGAGGAGACAAAACCTGTGGTCGCGGGACTTTCTTAAAAAAGCACTGCGGCGGCGAAACGTACAAGGCATGTGAACAAGGTAATTTTTAATTAATAACAGGGTAGTTTTTAGTCAGCAAGTTTGACAGTCGCTTACGCTCCACCCAGAGCCCCCGCTCTGGTAAAGCATCCCCATGCTTTCCAAACGTAACACAAAAAATAAAACATAAACTTCACAAGTGCACTGTGGTATCTAGGTACGGTAGGTACGGTATCATCACCCAACCACGACTCGACCTTGGTAAGAGCTGCTTAACCTTGAAGATCGACCTATGGGGCTGTTGTTCTTTAGCCCCGAGCTCCTCCATATTACACAAGATATATATTATAAAAATAGTAGCTTTTATACCTTCTGAAAGTTATAATTTACTATGGAGGGTGGGTAAGGTTAGTACCTCATAACTTTCGAGTTTTATGACTTTGATGCAGCTACTAAACAATATGAGGTTTATAACTGAAAGAGGATTAATTTTTTGAAGTTATTCTTCATTTGGATTTGTACAGTGTGGCTTGAACATTGTATCATAGGGGTGATTCGGATACTCCACGGCACGAGAGATCTAATTTTTTCTTTTGGACGTCAATGTTCCGGCCAACCTGTATGAAGTAGGGACACTATCTAAATAGAATACCATGTTTTTTTTTACATGGTAATATCATCAAATGAGGCCTCCCACACAGGAGAGAGCGGGAGGGACTGTCAGACTCGTACTGACTAAAAACCACGGTGTTCTTCAATAGCCTTAGTTCCGGGGTCACGGTAATTCGTACAGTCCCGCGACCGTGTCCCAGCAGTGAAAAAATTATATGCTGACTAGCAGTTCCCAGCGGTTTTACCCGCTGCTCGTCTCGTATCGGTCGTAGCGTGATGTTATATAGGCTACTAGCACTTTTCCCGCGACTTCGTCCGCGTGGGTTACGTACTTTCCTAATTCCCCCTTTTCACCCCCTTAAAGGTTAAATTTCCAAAAACCCCTTCTTAGTGCTCCCCTACATTATAATAGGAAGCCGTGTGCAAAATTTCACATTCCTAGCCCTAGTAGTTTCGGCTGTACGTTGATATGTCAGTCAGTCAGTTCTCCTTTTATATATATATATATATATAGATACCCGTCCTCGGTAAATGGACATACAAACACACAAGAATTTTGTAATTCGAACAAGGAGATCCTGAGATTATCGCATTGAAACAAATCCTTCAGTTTTATAATAAGACAGAAGTCTTCTTCTGCCTAGCCTTTTCCCAACTATATTGGGGTCGGCTTCCAGTCAAACCAGATGAAGCTGAATAACAGTATTTTACATGAAGCGACTGCCTGTCGGACCTCCACAACCCAGTAACTGGGTAATACGATACCCCATGGTAAGGCTGGTTGTCAGACTTTAGAGCTTCTGACTAACAGTAACGACTGTCAAAGATGACAGCCGAGACCAATCGCTTTACGTGCTTTCCGAGACACGGAGGAAACTCGCTATGACAGATGGTCACCCATCCACAGACCAACCTCGGCAAGCGCGGCTTAACCCGGAAGATCGGCCTGTGCGGCTGTATTTATTTAGCCACGAGCTCCTCAATATAATAGGACAGAAGTACCTATTAATGATCACAATGTCCAACATTAAAACAAACTAGCTCATTTAAATTTATTTTTAAGGAACAAAAGAAAATCTGAACCAATTTTTGTATGAAGTAATAGGTATATTTTAATAGGCGTAAAAGAATTATTTTATTCAAGTTTTGAAACAAAGGAAACTCAATAGCTATCTAAAAATAAAATCAGGATTATTCTAAAACATACAGGCAGCTTCTCCTTCAGTTTTCAGGATCACTTAGAACCTTTTCGAACAAAAATTTTTTGCATATTGTTTCAAGCGAGTGGAAAAGGCCTTTGTTTATGATAATTATTTTTTTAAGGTATTCGTTGAGTGAATATTATTATAAATATGGTTGGTAAGGTAGCCGGGGTCGCCAGACAATCTAAACAAAGTACCACGGCCCTGAAACGCAAAGGCCAGCCGAAAATATAAGTTGGTTTTTAGTAAATATGAGTCTGACAGTCCTGTTCGCTCCAACATTGGTGGGAAGACTCATTTGATGATATACCACAAGAAAAAGGTTCTACAGTATTCCGTCCCAAGATAATGAAGGTAATAACATTATAGAATTATTTTGGTCCTGAAATAACAACAACCTTTGAATTTGTTGTTTTAATATCTGAAATACTGAAGTATGTACGTGGGTAGAGAACTAGGAGGTCAACGACTGGGTGAAGAGTAAGACTACTTTATGTTTTGTATGTTTCAGACTTAAAAGGAATGAAAGGCAATCTTTATTTATTTATTCAAGTTTAGATTTTTAGGTCTTCATGACGCGTAGTGTTTAAAGCAAAGCAAACTTACGTTTCTTTTTAAAATATTTAAAACATTTTCCGAATACGAACAGTATGCACTTAAAGCCGGGCCACTTTTCCGTGGGTTTTCGCTACAATAGTCTTTAAATGTCAGGTGTTAAACGGCAGGTGGTTAGTAACCGCTTCATTTGACGTCCAAGTACATTTATATATTCAGTTATAATCACGTCAGCAAACCAAATACAAGACTTCAAACCTAGAAATTCAGACGTCAAAACTACATGCCAACCAAACAGATAGGAAAACATCAACCATCTCTCTATTTGCAAATATTCAACTCCCATCGACATCGCAGACACTCCACAGACATCCCATGTAAACAAATACAACGAGAATACGTGAAAACCGAACGCGAGAAAACGTTGACAATAGCGAGAAACACATACCTTTATCTCGCAACTGTCCAGCTGGTAGGTACGACACTCACGAGAAACACACAAACACGGTGTAACACGTTGTTTCACGTCACTAACACGCGGTTCAGGATCACGGGACGTGCGTCCTAGTCGGCAGCGTGATGAGTACTGTAAGGCGGGCGTCGGTGTTGCCAAGTGTAAACGGGAATTATGTTATTGTCAACCTAAGTAGGGTTGTTTGGGGTGGGTAAAAGTGGGCATAGTTTTGTAATGCTGCAGTGGGAAGGGAAGTTTGGATTTCTTTGTGGGGGTATCTGCATCGTTTTATCAACGCCTCCAAGATTGCTCGGCTCGCTTTTTTTTAACTAAGTTTTTTAAGCTGTCTAAGTTGCAAGTTGGTAAAACATCTACATAAGATTAATATTGTAATGAAATTAAAGCTTCATTTATACAATGTCTATTATATTTATGACACTGTGACACTTCGGTAAATGCCAAACTAACCGCTTTTTGGATACGTTGGTAAATCAACAATTGATTAACTCAGCCGTGTGTCAGAAAAATCGGCTAATGATAATCCAATTGCAATCTCAGACCCATCTCGCTGTCGCGGGATTGTTATAAAAAGGCACCGTGGCCCTGGAATAAATAGGTCAAAGAATACAGCAGAATAAATTTTTGGTCAATAAGAGTCTGTCTCTTGTCCCTTCCGCTCCACTCCGACGACCTCATTTGACGATTTTACAAACTCAAAAAAAATAATTAACTAGCTGTAGTATTTAATAACTACAGCCGACGACTACAAATCAAATAATCTAAATCACGATTCACCTTTCAAAACCAAACAGTACCTATATAACTACAGCAATAAAATCTCCCCTATAATGTCCGCATTCGTCCTTGACTAGCAACACCGTAGGCGGGCGGCGGCGTCGTGACGAAGGGCGGTATCCTCCGCGTATTACTATTCGATTGGGAAAGTATAGGTTTCTGTGATCGCTTCATAAGCATTATGTGTAGTAATTCAATAATGGGTCGGATTATATCATTTTCTTGTATGTAATAAGTATCTTGGAAATTGAAGCTTTGATTAACGAGAATTTGGCGTTTTTGTTCTGTTTATATTAAATTTATTTGAAGTAAGTGGATAAATTGTCGGTCGCGGGACTAATGATTTACCGTGACTCCGGTACGTAAAGGGCTATTGGAGGAACTGTAATGGGCGTGGCGTCCTCATTAACCCAGTTAATTATGAATAATACGCCATTGAAAGACATTGTATTTGACGAGGTGATTGGCGCAGTGGTTGAACGATCGACTGCTGCGCAGCGTGTCGCGGGTTCGATCCCCTCCACGGAATAAACATTTGTATTATCTGCAAGTACTTGTTCCGAGTCTGGGTGTTTGTGTATGTGAGTTTCTTTGTTTGTAAACGCAACCACGATACAGGAAGAAATTCCAAGTGTAGGACAACGTTTACCAAAAAACAAATGGTGCCAAAATGGTGGTTGCCAAAATTAATAAAAATCTCAAAACTATTAATAAACTCTGCTCCATTCAAAAGCAATGTTGACTCAATTCTGCCATACCCCGAACTATCGTGATGATAAACCCACACGCAACTTTGTAATAAAAATTGATGAACTGCCGCAATTACACCGCTTGCGGTTACTAACGCCACTTTTACGGTGTGAATTATGCCGCGAAACTTCCCCTGATATATTGGGTATGTAAGAGTTTTTAACGTTCATTTTGTACGTAGTTTATTATCACGGTGTTTAATAAAAAGAGGCATTACTGCAGACTGCTCAAATTAATTTGACGTATAAAGGTAAAATTCTGTAAAATACCAGCCAAAAAGAAAGTATGTAGATAAAACGAAATTCATAGCTTAGTATTGACACAAGGATAAGGTATCTCGGGCACGCGAAGTAATGGGTGACTCGCCGTCCGATCATGGACCATGCCCGGGTCGACAGCGCTTTGTGTTCCACGCGCGCCTCAAAGAGCTTTCAGCAATCTGCCGGGGCCTCATACCGGGCCAAATGCCTGCGAGAGTCGCGGGTCCTGGTCGAGGCCATGCTGCGGAGCGAGACGGAGTGGGAAGCGGTCGCCTCCTTCTTCGAAGCAGTCATGCTCGTGAAGGAGGAGGCGGGCCGCGTGAGGGAGAGGACAGCGTCCTCCCTCCACACCAGCCGTAGTGGTAGAAGCCCACGGCGTCGGACGTCGCTAGACGATCTCCGGCCACCGAAGGCGCGGGCATGCGGGCAGCGAGTAATGGGCGATTCGCTGTCCGACCATGGACCATGCCCGGGTCGACGGCGCGTTGTGTCCCACGCGCGCCTCAAAGAGTGTCAGCATATTGACGGGGCCTATAGAGGGCCAAAGCCTGCTGGGGTCGCGGGACCAAGGGATTACCGTGACCCTAGTACGTAAAGGGCTATTGAAGGAACACCGTGGATATAAGTCAGTACGTCCCGTCCCGCCCTGGGCTCTCTAAACTCATTTTTTGATAAAAAAGAACGTCTTATTTTCAAAAAATGCTCGTAAACAAAAAAAGAACCTATCTCTATAAAAATCTTAATGCACTATCTTGTAAGCATTGTTCATCTACAACAGACTACACAATCCGGACAACGTCAACCCCATGGGAGTCTTCGGAAACTAACTGACGGAAATGGAGCTTAGTGGTGCTCTTGGGCGATTAGCTGGCAATCTACTTATGCACAATGCCAATTACTGTAGGGACTGTTTTGTGGTTGTGGGGATATTTGGGGTTAATTTACCTGGGAGACCAAGATTCAGGCGTTGTAATAAAAATTTAGGGATATTCGAAACATAAATTAAAAAAAAACGACGGGTTGCACTCTGGGAGTGCCGGCAGAAGTGAAAACTTGAATAGTAATAAACACACACGAACATTCGCGCAAGTGCCCTGCGCCGTATTACGAATTTTCGATCAGGTCACGTGTCCCTGACGCGAGTTTAACATTTTTTACCCATTCCAAAAAAAGTGCACAACGCCGCAAAAGAAGTTTTCACTTCAAAAAACTGGGGTGTTGATTAATGACGAACGGATGGAATTTTAACTTTACATATAAAAGAGCTGGTTCACAGAGCTCTCGTCAGGTGAAAATAAGGAAATAAAGAAAAAACGTTTATTGTTACACGTCACATAGAACACTAAAAATAGAACAACACTAAACTAGCAGTCATTGCCGTAGAAAGTCAACGGCTAGTACTATATAATATGTCATCTCAACACAGACCGATATACCTCTATGTAATAGTTATCCTAACTATCCTAACTATATAATATTATAAATGCGAAAGTAACTCTGTCTGTCTGTCTGTCTGTCTTTTCTTCACGCCTAAACTACTGAACCGATTTGTGTGAAATTTGGTATAGACATAGTTTGGAACTTGAGAAAGGACATAGGATAGTTTTTAACCGACTTCAAAAAAAGGAGGAGGTTATCAATTCGACTGCATATATATTTTTTTATGTTTGTTACCGCATTACGACCGACTGGGTGAACCGATTTTTATGATTCTTTTTTTGTTTAAAAGATGGTGCTTCCTGTGTGGTCCCATTGTCACCAAATTAGGATCTGATGATTGGATCTTGGAGAAATCGAGGGCAACCCTCAAATTTGATAGGCTCACCCATCGTTTTTCGTAAATCTTATGAAGTCATTTAAGTATTTGCGTATGATAATCATCATTTTACGTAGCTGAGCTGATGATGGAAGGTACAACTCCTTAACAGTAGTTTGTTACCGCATAACGACCGATTGGGTGAACCGATTTTCATGATTCTTTTTTTGTTTTAAAGCTGGTGCTTCCCGTGTGGTCCCATTGTCACCAAACCAGGATCTGATGATTGGATCTTGGAGAAATCGAGGGCAACCCTCAAATTTTATAGGCCCACGCATCGTTTTTCGTAAATCTTATGAAGTAATTTAAGTACTTGCGTATGGTAATCATCATCTTATGTAGCTGAGCTGATGATGGAAGGTACAACTCCTTAACAGTAAGGAGTAGGCATCGACTGATTCATTGTCGCTTATCTCCGGAACTTCACGTCCGATTTAAATAATTCTTTTTTTTGTGCTTATTATCTATCTGTTGGGGAATACTGCAAGTTTCATCATAATCGGTTCAGTAGTTTTTGAGAACAACAAAGCCATCGACTTCCGAAATAAATTTAATTTGTAGATTATTTTACCCTTTTTTGTGGTTCTTTTTGAAGGCGGTTACATTTTTTTTTTAAAAAGTTTTTTATTATATATATTTTTACGGGTTAAGCCGCGCTTGCCGAGGTTGGTCTGTGGATGGGTAAAAGCACTCGGAAAGCACGTAAAGCCGTTGGTCCCGGCTGTCATTTGAAGATCTTTGACAGTCGTTACTGTCAGAAGCTCTTAAGTCTGACTGGGTAATACGATACCCCATGGTAAGACTGGTTGTCTTACCATTACCTTACCATTGTTCTATTATTATTATTTTTTTATCGTGGTAAAATCATCAAATGAGTCCTCCCACCCAGGGTAGAGCGGGAAGGACTGTCAGACTTGACTGACTAAAATCTACGGTGTCCTTCAATAGCCCTTTACGTACCGGGGTCACGGAAATTCGTAAGTCCCGCGACCCCGGCAGACTTTGGCCCTCTAAAATAATGCGCACTTAGAAAGGAATTCAGATAATTCCACCCTCAAGAGATTCCCTCTAAATATTAGGTATAGGTGTTCAAAGATTGTATAAAAACTAATTTTGAAGTTAGAAGTCTGGGATGTACGATGTGAAGTTACATTAAAAAAAATAAGTATTTAAAAAAATGTCACGTAACTTAATGAGGCAGACCAAATTCTACGCGAGCGAAGCCGCGGGCAAAAGCTAGTAGTTAATAAATGTTACATTACAATTAATAGACCAAAATCCGAAAATCGGTCGTCTATTACCGATTTCCCCTCTTTTACACACAACTTTCGAGAAACTATCAGTACATTTAAAAAAGATTTCTTACTAAAAGAATCTTTAAGAAAACCCGAACTTAGCTGATCCCCAGACCAACGAATACACGATACCGCGTTCACGATAAGCACACGAGTAGCTGCAAACACATTACAGCAACGCGTTACATGGGCATGTTACAGCAACTAGATACACATAGACGTTACGGCGGCTAGTCGACGGATCTGTACGTCTCAGGGGGATCGTAACGCACACGTCTAGATTACCTACGTAAGGCTAAGGACAGACAGATGGGATTTTTGATTTATAGTGTAGGTGATTTACTTCGTAGTACCAGTATTATACCTACTGGATTTCTGTATTATGAAAGTATTCGGTTCTATTAGATAAGTGTTAACCAATACCAAATTACTTCATACTATTATGTAATTAATATTCTTATGAATTTATTTTGATTAATTAAGCATTTAGAAACATATTTAATTATAGTTTATAAGTAATTCAACAGTTGATTTGGTGTTGTGATAAAAATGTATAAATAGGGTAGTAGGTCATTTTTTAAAATTAATTCTGCTGTGAGTGTTCGAGAGGACGTTACTCTGCCTGAATAAAAACTGAGTGTGATAATTATTGGAGACTTTAATTGTGCGGAATCCCACAGTGCGTAATATTTCAGAAGTGGGATAGTGTTTAAAATGTCAGGACCATATTTTCACGGTTTAGGCAAACGTATACGGAAATGTATCGAATCGGACAGTTCGGAAGAAGAAAATAGTGATAATTTTTTTTCTGTTGATCGCTCACGCCCTAAGGTCCACAAGAAAAGACACGTTGCCCCTAGCGATGCCGAAGTTATTCCTAAATTTCGTCCAGAAGATAACAGTAGTAACGTTGTCGGTTGGCTCCACAAAATAGATCAGTTGGGTGATGTTTACGGCTGGGATGACACCGACCGAACATTTATCATGCAACTGCGGCTACGTGGCTCTGCTAGAGAGTGGTACGATGACCTCGATAACTACGATTTAACTTGGGAAGGATGGAAGGAGATGCTGCAGGTCGCTTTCCCTCGATCTACTGACTACGTGGATAAGTTGGAACGTATGCTTGCAAGGACAAAAGGCGATAAGGAGACGATGACCAGGTATTATCACGAAAAATTATCCTTACTAAAAAAATGCAACATCGAAGGTGAGGATGCTATTTCGTGCATAATTCGTGGATTACCCTCCGAATTAAGAGCCAACGCGAAAGCATATAGTTGCGAAACGCCTGAAAAACTTTACTACGGGTACCTGTCATCATTAGAAAACTTTAAACGGGTGGAGACACAGACTGTGCGGAAATCTACGTGGAGAAGAGGCGCTGGTAGCAGTTCACCAACGTCAAAACATCAGCTCCAACCGAAGATATGTTACTTGTGTCGTCGACCGGGCCACGAGGCGCGGGACTGCAGGCAACAACAGCGCTGCGAGACATGCCGGCGTAGCGGGCACACCACTGCAGCCTGCTGGTTTGGCGCGGGATCGTCACGAGAGCAACCACAAAAGGTTAGTCGAGTACTACATATCACGTATGACATTTTTGTAGATATTTACAAAAAAACCGTTACGATAAATGGACAGCAGCTGAGAGCATATATAGATACAGGCAGTAAAATTAATATACTTTGTATGTCACTAGCTAAAAAGTTAGAAATAAAACTCGAGCCCAGCACTACTGTTATGAGAGGTTTTGGAGGAGCATGTGTAAATTCACTCGGTTCTTGTTATCTAAGTGTTCATATAGATAATGTAATATTACAAGGAAAAGTCGAATTAACTAATTATATATCATCGGATATTGATTTATTGATAGGACAAACAATGATTAACACTGAAAACATTAGCTTACTTACTTCAGCTTCTTCAATACGCTTTGTTAAAAGCGAAGTTGTACAGGATTTATTTGCAGATTTTAATTTAAATGCAACAGATTTTATTGTAAAATACCCTGTTTACTTAAAGCATAAAGTTATAATACCTAAGCAGAACCAATCGTTTGTAGAAGTTTATATTGACTGCGATAAAAATATTGGAAAGGAGCACACAATTTTAACGAACACAGTATGGATGCAGTTAGGGCATGTTACATATTTTATACCATCAGCTGTTATTAATTCGTGTCATTCTTATTTGAAAGTTGAAAATTTAGGCTATACAGATTTAATGTGGGAGGCTAATAGGATATTAGCTAGGGCGGAGTTAGTATCAATACCAGAGTTTAGCGATGAGTCGGAAATACTAACTATAAATAGTTTAGAAACAGGTAGTATTCAAATAAACCTATCGGATATTGACAAAGGCCACCTCAGTGATACCGAAAATAAACAATTACTGGAACTTTTAAATAAATATGCTGATTCGTTTGCCAGAAGTACTAAAGAATTAGGTTGCACTGATCTTATAAAGATGCATATTCGCACAATCAACGAACACCCTGTTTGTTGTAAACCATATAGATTGTCTGTCAAGGAAAATGAAATTGTCGATGGAAAAATTAAAGACTTATTAGAAGCAGGTATTATTAGAGAATCAATGTCTGATTATGCTAGCCCTGTAGTTCTGGTTAAGAAAAAGGGTGGAGATTATAGACTCTGTGTTGATTATAGGGCATTAAATTCTAAAACGATTAAAGACCGATATCCTCTGCCGCACATCGAAGATCAAGTTAATAAATTATCAGGAAAGTTCTTTTTTACTACTCTTGACCTGGCTCAAGGTTACTACCAGGTCAGTGTTCATGAAGATTCAATACCAAAAACAGCATTTGTCACTCCATCAGGCCAATATGAATTTTTGAAAATGCCTTTTGGTTTAGCTAATGCTCCAGCCGTATTTTCTCGTTTAATACAAATGACACTAGGCAGAATTGATCAAAGTATTGCTTTGTACCTCGATGATGTGATGCTACCTACAACAACGGTTCGAGATGGGTTAATTCTGTTGGAAAAAGTATTAAAATTATTAACTCAGGCAAATTTAAAATTAAATTTGAGTAAATGCTCTTTCTTAAAAAGCACTGCCACGTACTTAGGTCATGAAATTTCAGCTGGGACAATACAGCCGGGTCAAGCTAAAATTAAATGTGTCGCGGAATATAATAGGCCACGTAACGTACATGAAATCAGGCAATTCATCGGTTTGACTTCATATTTTAGGAAATTTATTAAAAGTTTTGCTCAAATTGCTCGACCTCTCACTGAACTAACGAGGAAGGATGTAAAATGGCACTGGAACTCTGATCAAGAAAAAGCATTCCAAACTCTCAAGCAAAGTTTGATTGAAAGACCAGTTTTAGCCATTTACAACTCTAACGCAAAAACTGAATTGCACACAGACGCGAGCAAAATAGGTTTAGGGGGTATTTTTATGCAATATCAAATAGATAGCAGTTTAAAACCAGTTGCTTATTTTAGCAGGGTTACGAGTAATGAAGAGAAACATTATCATAGTTATGAATTGGAAACACTCGCTGTCGTTGAATCCCTTAAACGATTTCGCATATATTTAACAGGAATAAAAGTTAAAGTTATTACCGACTGTTCGGCCTTAAGAACAACTCTTGTAAAACGAGATTTAATTCCCCGAATAGCTCGTTGGTGGCTTACAATACAAGAATTTGATCTTGAGATTGAATATAGGCCAGGCGAACGCATGAGGCATGTAGATGCTTTAAGTAGGAACCCCGTGACTAGTACAATACTTATGATTGAAGATTCCGATTGGTTGATTACTTTGCAATTACAAGATGACAACATACAAAACATTATTACTAGACTTCGTGATAATTCTGATTCAAATTTGTCTTCAAATTACATAATTAAAGATAATATACTCTTTCGAAAAACTGTTGCTGGAGAGCGCTTTGTGATCCCTAAATTAGCTAAATACGGTTTATTACAAAAACTTCACGATCAGGTAGGTCACCCTGGTCATGAAAAATGTGAAAATTCTATAAAAGCTCAATTTTGGTTTGAGGGTATGACTAGATTTATTAGAAAATATTTAAATTCTTGTTTACAATGTGCATTTAACAAGGGAAACTATGGTAGATTGGAAGGTGAATTATACCCGATTAACAAACCAGCCATACCTATGCACACGTTACACGCTGACCATCTAGGTCCTTTTGCCAAAACTCGCAAGGGTAACATGTACATTCTTGTAGTAATTGATGGTTTCACTAAGTTTGTATTCGCCAGACCAGCTAAAAATTGTAGTTCAATAGAAACAATCCGGTTAATAAAAGAAATTATATTGCAATTTGGTTATCCAGTTAGAATAATAACAGACAGGGGCAAAGCTTTCACGAGTAGGTATTTTAAACAGTTTTCCCATGAAAATCAATTTAAACATATTTTAAATGCCATAGCTAGTCCCCGTTCCAATGGCCAGGTAGAACGAGTTAATCGTACATTATTAAATGGTCTTAATACTATGTCTGAAAGCGAATGCACGTGGGACGATAAATTAGAAGATGTGGTCTGGGGAATCAATAATACACCTAATGCGACTACTGGTTTTTCGCCATTTAATCTTATGTTTGGTCATAAAAACTCTAGATATCCTTCTTTCCCATCTGATGCACCTTCAACCTCTGAGAGCCAGCAAAAAGAACTGCAGGCTAATAGAGAAACTGCCAAACTTCGCATCGATAGGAATATGACTGCCATGAAAACGCGATTCGACAAAAAACGTAAGAAGTGTATTAAGTACACCGTAGGTCAGTTAGTTCTTTGGAAAGGTGGTGTAGCTAGAGATGCAACTACTGGGGTTACTAAAAAACTCAGTGGACTATATACAGGTCCTTACAAAATATGTAAGGCAGAACAATTATTAGACCGGTACACTATTTCAAGTATACAAGGTATGAAGGGCTATAGAAAGTTTAGTGCTGTTGTGCGCGGGGAGACTCTTCGGCCATATAAGCCGACCATGTCTGAGGACGATAGCTCGGGCAGTGACAGAGAAGTCGATAGAGATGATTTGATTGATCTTCTCGAGAGCTAGTTACATTTAATTATCCTGTAAACTATTACAAATATAATTCTTTTGATTCAACAATATTGAGATAATACTGATCGTTACAGAAATGTGACTTACCTTTACTTTTAATTAATATTCCTTTATTTCCTTAAAACCTTTGTTGTTAAATAAAATGTAGTAAATGTTGTCAAATAGTTGTTTCTATGAAATCATTAATTTCATTATACCTGTTTCCCTAATATTGTACTGTGTGATAATAGGAGAAAAATAATAACTACAATGTAAATAAGTAAACGGTGCATTATAATTTTGTCCCATTGATGCTGTATAAACGGGATAATTAAATGCGACTAAGGACAACTGTGTGATCAAGTCTATCAGTGGTTTTTGCTGTGTGATCAAAAACCATCAGTAGAGACAGCTGTGTGATCAAGTCTATCAGTGGTTTTTGCTGTGTGATCAATAACCATCAGTAGAGACAGCTGTGTGATCAAGTCTATCAGTGGTTTTTGCTGTGTGATCAAAAACCATCAGTAGAGACAGCTGTGTGATCAAGTCTATCAGTGGTTTTTGCTGTGTGATCAATAACCATCAGTAGAGACAGCTGTGTGATCAAGTCTATCAGTGGTTTTTGCTGTGTGATCAATAACCATCAGTAGAGACAGCTGTGCGATCAAGTCTATCAGTGGTTTTTGCTGTGTGATCAAAAACCATCAGTAGAGACAGCTGTGTGATCAAGTCTATAAGTGGTTTTTGCTGTGTGATCAAAAACTATCAGTAGGGACGGCTATGTGATCAAGTCCATAAATTAATATCTAAGAGTCGTGTGTGAGTTGAGATTATGAGAAGTCCTAATAGAAATATCAAAAATAAAACGAGATTATTATTATGATAAGCATATGTAATGATCATTTATATTAGATGTCACAACAAGTTACTGCGTTGCTATTTTCTATTACAGGATCGTGGAGTCGCCGCTAATGAGTGCAAAGAGGGCCGTGGGACACGGCCGACACAGGATGGCCGAGTGTTAACCAATACCAAATTACTTCATACTATTATGTAATTAATATTCTTATGAATTTATTTTGATTAATTAAGCATTTAGAAACATATTTAATTATAGTTTATAAGTAATTCAACAGTTGATTTGGTGTTGTGATAAAAATGTATAAATAGGGTAGTAGGTCATTTTTTAAAATTAATTCTGCTGTGAGTGTTCGAGAGGACGTTACTCTGCCTGAATAAAAACTGAGTGTGATAATTATTGGAGACTTTAATTGTGCGGAATCCCACAGTGCGTAATATAAGACATGATTGTGTTGTTAAGCGGCTTGTTTTTTTTTTAGCGTGGTAACATCATCAATTGAGTCCTCAACCCAGGGCAGAGCAGGAGGGACTGTCAGACTCGTACTGACACAAATCCACGGTGCCCTTCAATAGACCTTTACGTACCGGGGTCACGGTAATTCGTACAGTCCCGCGACCCCGGCAGGCTTTGGCCCCCCCTGTCATTTTTGCTGACACTCTTTGAGGCGCGCGTGGAACACAACGCGCCGTAGACCCGGGCATGGTCCATGGTCGGACAGCGAGTTGCCCATTACTCGCTGCCCGCATGCCCGCGCCTACGGTGGTCGACGTCCGTCGCCGTGGGCGTCTACCACTTTATTAAGCGGTTTGATGACAATAATAATATATTGATTTTTCCAGAACTTTGTAATGAGTTAGACGCTGTCACTGACGTCTCTATGACTCACGAGGCACGCTTATACGACATGATCAAGTTCTTGGTCATCACTACGACTTGTATAAGCAGGAATCTACTCTGTATTCTAAGTTATTTTTACAAATTAGTCGATTTTCGGCGATACAGGCCATGTCCGATTACAACACCTTCGCGAAATGTGTCTTTCAGCAGGCTTTTCCAGCATTTTCCATCTCAACTTTGCATGCTTTTCTTACCTGAAAACAAGGAAAAGGAAGGAATTAGTTTCAAATTCAATTTTGTACATAGTAGGTTTAGGTAAATACTAATAATATTTTTGATATTTAGAGCTAAAGCATCGCTCGTGTAAGTACGCCTTTTGAAAATAGTGTAGGATTTTTAATATCAAACCAGAGGCGGATTCGATTCCTATATGCCTTTGGTAGCCGCCAATGTAATGTACAGACGCCAGCAGGTCTATCTACTCGAATCTTTCAAATACCAATCGAACATTAACCTTCCACTATTGTGATAAGGTTGAAAATCTATTAAAGAAATTTGACAGATTGTGGAAGGTTGACGTCGTGGCGTCTATACATTGCTCAAAAGAAATCACAACGTATTTTTTTATATGGTGATGTAATTTATAGTACTTATTTTTAGTTAATTATCCCCTTGCCTAAAATAGAGAAGTTTGGAAGAAAAAAGGGGGGGGCTTTGCCCAGCAGTGGGACACAAACCAGGCATAACTAGCATTATATATTTTTTTGTTATTTCGAAGAGAACATAAAAACATAACAAATTAATATCATCCAAACAAAATATCACAAAACGAGTTCAAGTCTTAATTAACACGCTTTTATTAGCTTGACCTGTATGTATGTATGTATGTATGTATGTATGTATGTAACGGAATCTTTTAACTTCATTTTCGCCTACTTCCAGCAGTCTGATTAACTTGAATTTTTGCACAGCGGTCAAGGGCCGATGACAATACAATAATATCATAAATTTTATATTAAAATCCCCCTCTAAGGGGGTGAAAAGGGGTGAAAATGTTTGTATGAAAAATCTTATTCCTTAGGTTTATACACTTGAAACTTGGTACGAATATGAGTAAAAGTAAATTAAAAAGATGGGAATTATTCGTTTGTTAAAACTACCCTCCTTTGGTAATCTAGACAATGTTAAAGTTTGTGTGGGAAAATCATAACGCGCTAACCGATAAATTTTAAACTCAGTATATAAAAATTAGATAAAAAATAATCAAACACGTGTTTTTGGGGTTTTCGAAAATCACCCTCTAAGTTGGTGAAAAAGGGTGATTAAGTTTTAAGGGAAGGCTGCTTGCTTCGACAAACCCAAAACTTGGCATAAATAGTTTCCCAATCGAATAAAGGATGCGTAATTGATTGATTGTAATGACAGGCCTGTTGGTCTAGTGGTTAGTGACCCTGACTGCTATGCCGGAGGTCGTGGGTTCGATTCCCACCCAGGACAAATGTTTGTGTGATGAGCACGATCATTTGTTCTGTGTTTGGGTGTAATTTATGTATAATATGTATGTATTTAGAAATATATAAGTATGTTTATCAGTTGTCTAGTACCCATAACACAAGCTCTGCTTAGCTTGGGACTAGATGGCGTTGTGTGATAGTTGTGGAATATAAAAAAATATAAAAAAAAAAAATTATCTATATTTCAAAAATCAACCCCTAGCGGGCGAACAAAATCAGTTTGTCTTTTTTTTTTGCGTGGTAAAATCATCAAATGAGTCCTCCCACCCAGGGCAGGGCGGGAGGGACTGTCAGACTTGTACTGACTAAAATCCACGGTGTACTTCACTAGCCCTTTACGTACAGGGGTTACGGTGATGGGTAAGTCCCGCGACCCCGGCAGGCTTTGGCCCTCTACAGGCCCCGTCAATATGCTGACACTCCTTGAGGCGCGCGTGGAACACAACGCGCCGTCGACCCGGGCATGGTCCATGGTCGGGCTGCGAGTCGCCCATTACTCGCCGCCCGCATGCCCGCGCCTACGGTGGCCGGAGATCGTCTTGCGACGTCCGACGCCGTGGGCGTCTACCACTGCGGCTGAGGTGGAGTGAGGTCGCTGTTCTCTCCCTCACGCGGCACGCCTCCTCCTTCGCGAGCATAACTGCTTCGCAGAAGGAGGCGACCGCTTCCCACTCCGTCTCGCCCCGCAGCATGGCCTCGACCAATGCCGGGCGCGAGAGGTCTCCGCCTATCACCGTCGTGAGGAGACGGAGGTGCTCTGCCCAAGCGGGGCAGTCCTGCACCGTATGCTCCACCGTGTCCTCCGGACGATCCTCGCAGTGGTGACACCCAGGCGTTTCCTCCTTCCTTATCCGACACAGGAACCTCCCGAATTTCCGTGTCCGGTGAGGACCTGCGTCATGCGGAAGGTAAGGACGCCGTGACGCCTATCCAGCCACTCCTCAAAGAGGGATTTTACCGCCGCGATTGCGGCGTGCACGAAATCAGTTTGTCTTCAATAATATTTCGGGTTCGAAGTTAGAAACACGCGCTGACGAAGTCGCGGGCGGAGTGATAGTAAAAAATATATTTAGATTAGTGAGCATGTTATCGCCGATGAAAATGTCATTCTCTGTCTTTTGCTGCCGATTGGCTCTCTGCTGCATACGGCCTGTTCCTCTCTCTGGCTTCTCCCACTTTCAAAAGACAAATTTCCTTATTGGTCGCTGCTGACGATTGCTGCGCGATCATCCGTTCTCAATCCTCGAATTTTATAATTAGTCACTGCTACCGAAATAGTGCGCGCGCATCCGCGCTTGCGTATTTTAATTTCTTTATTTCTTTTATTGTCGTCTTGAGACTAAAAATTCAGAAAATAAATTATAGTTTAAAAAAACTAAAAAAACACGCTTTAATAGCAATCGAACTAAAAAGTAGAAAATAATTTTTAAGTATAAGAGAGTTTGTGTTACTGCAATATATAATCCAACAATCAATCATCATAATTAACTTAGAATAAGATTAATATAAATATTAAGATATTAACAAACATTCAAATAAAGTGAAAAAGCGTGGGGTGCTCAATGATATATTTATAATAATTCTGATATTGCAAACAGTAACTAATAAAATGATCATCACATTCGATATCAAGCACCCCACGCTTTTTCACTTTATTTGAATGTTTGTTAATATCTTAATATTTATATTAATCTTATTCTAAGTTAATTATGATGATTGATTGTTGGATTATATATTGCAGTAACACAAACTCTCTTATACTTAAAAATTATTTTCTACTTTTTAGTTCGATTGCTATTAAAGCGTGTTTTTTTAGTTTTTTTAAACTATAATTTATGTAATCAGTAAGTTTACAACGGGCACGACCAAAGTTGGGAACACAAGATCTTGTCACAGCCAGCGTGTTAAAGAACTTTGAACCTTCAGAACAAGGTCCCCGGACACGACTGTGAACTGAAAAGATACGACCTTTACTGTAATTAATGTTCTATTTAATGTTTAGTTTCTTTAAAGTAAAATATTTCTTTGAGTAAATAAAAATAAATCGTAATTTTAGATTTATATATTGATACAACTGATTATGACGGTGATTATAATTATTACGACAATATATTCGTAAGCTTCATTTTATTTTCTTGTTGAGAAACCCTTTGCAAACGACACACATACACACGCTTTTTGTTGGGTAGTGAAATCATCAAATGAGTCCTTCTGTCCTGTGTGGAGCTGAAGGGACTACCAGAATCTTACTGTTTAAAATCCACCCTGTTCCATAGGGCGACCTTTGCGTTTCAGTTCCGCTGTTATATTTAGATTTAGCTAAGCATTTTTTTTAATCGTTGCCCAACACTAAGAATTTCTCCTGTGTCGTGGTTGCGTTTACAAACATATAAACTCACATACACAAACGCCCGGACCCGAAGCAACTACTTGTAGATCATACAAATATTTGCTCCGTGCGGGAATCGAACCCGCGACACGCAGCGCAGCAGTCTAATTGCTCAGCCACTCCGCGAAACGTGCCGTCATGTAATCCCCCAGGGGAAGAAATTCCTAAAATCCGTTCTTAGTGCACACTTATGTGTAGACAGTCCCGTAACCCCATGTGTAGACCTCCTTTTTTGGGGTTTGGATTTATGGGATTGGTATTAAAATTAATTTGCACAAAGTATTTTTTTTTGCTTTGGAGGTCATTGACGTTTTCGTTCATATTGTGCGTAGAAGGATCCTATTAAAGCAACAAATAACTCGTAAGAAATCCGTCAGCAAATTTTCCCAGAATAGATCGTTACATGACCTGGAAAAAGGCAGGCGAGTGATAATGCTCCAGATAACTTTAATTATTTTTAACATGTCAGCCAAGCGGAGCACCTTCTGAAATTACTTTTTAATATCTTCGTAAATCTGCACTATCACCAGTTAAGTCAAAATTAATCGTTGAAAATTTTCTGTAAGAGAAGCCTACTTACAAGTACCTATTTACCCTTTTATCTACACTTTTAACTTCATAATAGTTTCTTTGTTGCTCATGAATAAACCCTATTACTGTAGGTACTGATTATCAAAATTCTTACACTTTAAGAATAGGCAGGTCGTTATCGGACACGCCGCAACTGTGACGGTAAGAAGTAGATACTTCTAAGGCCTCTTCCTCGAATCTTGCGGGCAGCGGGGCGGCGGCGGCGGCGGCGCTCGCTGTTCGCCCCCGCCCCGCTGCCGCGCCGCTGTTTCCGAGGGCCGGTCCATTTGAATGTATGCCTAAGATCCTGCCGCTCCCGCGCCCCCAAGATTCGAGGCAGAGGCCTAAAAGGTGACGACGGCCGGTGAGGCACCAAGGCGTCCTCACATTTTTTTTTCCCGATGCAGCCTCCTAAAGGTGGCGGTTCGCACCGCGGCAGAGACAGGAGACCGCGACAGGAGATCGCATGGAGACAGTCCATTCCGCTTGGAGGGACTGTCGGACTCGTACTGACTAAAATCCACGGTATCCTTCAATAGCCCTTTATGTTCCGGGGACACGGTAATTTGTGAGTCCCGCGACCTGAAGTAATTTACTTAGAAAAAAGCTATTAAAAAGCTATTATTGCATCGCATTTCTTATCAACTTATGCAATTGCAATCATTTGTTTATTTTATTTATGAAAAACAAATATCGCCTACCGCGAATATTTAACGAGTATATCATCCCATCGTTGCTCTATGGAAAGTTACTCTACTAATTAGGCTATGGTCAGCCACGTCAATCAACTGAAACTTCAAAAAAAAAAATTAATTCACGTTGACAGGACAGATCTGACAGTGTCAGTGTTAGGTTTATTTTCACTACGGAATTTCTTGATTCGGTCGCTGCGCTCAAAGCTCGCGATAAAAGCTATGCAATAGCTTAAAAATATTCGGAAAACGTGTACACATACCAAAGAACTAATGGAAAACCTAATCACTGTTCCGACGCTATCCAAACTATCCAAATAACACAAACACAACTATTTTAATTACAACTTTCCTACAAACCTTATACACGTATTTCATAACGTTATTTCCAGTATTACCAGGAAAAAGTAATTCTCGTTAAAATGAATGAAACCATAGACTGTGAAGCATAGTTTGAAATGGTATTGGAAGTATCTTTTGTTGTGGCTGGCTGACTTCTCATCGTGTATTGAATAGAGGTGAGACAGAGTTGTATACATACTTACTTAAAAGTTGGAGGGGAATGTAAAATGAAGAAGCTTTTTCCTTATAAAATACGCATTGAAAATAAGACCTCAGTCTTTCAAGTAGTTTAAAATATGTATAACGAAATTTTCATGCACACATCTACGAGGATCTTCTTCAAGATCTTCTGACAAGGTGGTGTTGTATGTGTATAGAAAATTTTAAATATGGACAAAGAGGTTATGTTTTTTTTTATCGTGGTAAAATAATCAAATGAGTCCTCCCACCCAGGGCAGGGCAGGAGGGACTGTCAGACTTGTACTGACTAAAATTCGTGTCCTTCAATAGCCCTTTACGTACCGGGGTTTACGGTTAGGTTAGGTTAGGGTTAGTCCCGCGACCCCGGCAGGCTTTGGCCCTCTACAGGCCCCGTCACTATGCTGACACTCTTTGAGGCGCGCGTGGAACACAACGCGCCGTCGACCCGGGCATGGTCCATGGTCGGACAGCGAGTCGCCAATTACTCGCCGCCCCATGCCCGAACGATGAAATGCCGCATGGTGAAATTTTCACTGATTTGCAAGAATTGAGTAAAATAGCAGTTTAAGTGAAACACACATATAGATGGCTATAGGCACACATCTACGGAGATCTTCTGACAACAAGGTGGTGCTGTATATGTATAGAATTTTTTAAATATGGACAAAGAGGTTATGTTAGAGAACATTTATAAAATTGAATTCAAAAAATAAGATAGCATCTTGACTTTCGATTTGAGCCGAATAGTAAAAGATTATTGTGCAGCTATATGTGTTTTCTTTTAAAATAAACAGTGCCTTTGTACTCTTAAGAAATAAATAAGATACTATAATGAATAGTAAAACATTGCTTGCACAATAATTCTAAACAAGACAACGCTAACAAAAGTAGTCACCTAGTTAATTAATATCATTTTACATTATTATAGAGCGAACAGAATCGATCTCACGGCAATAGTGATTATTTTAAACTTTATACCTTACGTACTTAAGCACAATATTATAAAACAATCCATTTGAACTCAACAATATAAAAAAAACTGCACGCCTCAGAAATACATCCACAACCTCGACTCAAACGAGATACTCCATTAAATCGACATAAACTCTAGTTCCGGACATGATTACACTCCAGGGTGTTAAGCAAACGTACTTAAACACCTGCAAGTATATGTATCAAAAGCAGGCTTTCCGTGGCCGCGTGCCAAGGAAAATTGCCAAGTAAAACCTGTGTACATTCATAGTCTTGTAATGTATCCCCTTGGCTGGATGTTCAATGTTTTTAGTTATTGGAAATATAGCCTTCGGATTGCAGAGTTTTTTGTTCTTCGTGCTGATTTTTGCCGTATCCCAGTAGTTTAATTATCTTGTTCCATTATGGAGGTCGCGGGACTTTACGAATTACCGTGACCCCGGAACGGAAAGGGCTATTGAAGGACACCGTGGATTTTAGTCAGTACGAGTCTGACAGTCCCTCCCGCTCTGCCCTGGGTGGGAGACCTCAATTGATGATTTTATCACGACAAAAAAATGGAACTACTGAGATTTTTTTTATTACCCCAGTGGTTCCATAGAACTTTTGGTAATTACGTTTTGAAGTTTTATGCTGCATTGCAAAGTCAGGAAGAGAAATTTTTAAGCAAATAGAGTCCCAACTGCATCAGTCCTTGAGTAATCAATTGATGGCACGTTTGATGCAATACGTTCTGTACGAAGTCAGTGATGGGGAATATCAAATCGATCGCAGCGCGTGATGTAAACTAGTAGTGAGCCGCGACGTAACTCCGCGTGAGAACCCGCGGAGTTACACCACTCCGTGGTACGTGTCAAGTTAAGTATGTTTTTTTTTTAAGCCTGGTAAAATCATCAAATGAGTCCTCCCACCCAGGGCAGGGCAGGAGGGATTGTCAGACTTGTTAACATCATTTTCCTGCCCTTATCCCATTTTACTTGGGGTCGGCGCAACACGTTTTAGACTGTCAGACTTGTACTGACTAACATGCACGGTATCCTTCAATAGCCCTTTAGGTTCCGTGGGCCACGGTATTATTTAATTAATAATGAAAAACAAGCCGAAAATGTTAATTAAAACATCTAGTTGTCAATAATTGGCAGATCACATGGCCCTAAATAATGGTATGGTACATAGGAGGAATTCAAAAACAACCAGTTGAACAAAATATCCATGCAGTCGCTCAATAATCACGTAATTAAAAAGTTGCCAATTAAAAAAATTATTAAGAATCCTGCGAATCGATCCCGGCATTCTTTCACAGCACTTCCAAAGTCCAAGAATACGAATTGAGACGGAAAAAAAGAAACATCCAAACTTGTTTGCGAAGTTGTGAAGACCAGTCCCTTTTGTGAGAATTAAATTTCTTATTGATTCGAAGCTCGAGGGTAGTTGAAGAGTTTCTGCGGTCGCCATTGTGTTTCTGTACCTGGAGGAAGGCATTCGGAAATGTTTATTTTGAAAACTGAGTTGAATAATTGTTGTTCCGGAATTTTCGTCAAGAATATACTCGTACTATATAAACAGAACATCAGTCCTTAAAAGTTTAGGCAGATGCGTATTAATGAAAAAAATTAATGTAGGTATCTTGGTCGTGATCTTGATCCCGATCTTTGTAACCCTTTAACGATCAAATGTTTTATTTGAACCATAAGATGTACAATCCCCGGGCACGCCGCAATCTCGGCGGTAAGACCCCTCTTTCAGGAGTGGCTGGATAAGCGTCACGGTGTCCTGATCTACCGCCTGACGCAGGTCCTCACCGGACACAGAACTTTCGGGAGGTACCTGTGTCGGGTGAGAAAGGAGGAAACGCCTGGGTGTCACTACTGCGAGGATCACCCAGAGGACCCGGTGGAGCATACGGTGCAGGACTGCCCCACTTGGGCGGTTTTCAGAAAGTGTTTGTTACATTTTGGAGAAGGTTTTAGATAAGAACTCCGTGTCCGCATGGATCAGTTATTGCTTACCTTTATGGCGGATTTTCAAAGAGGCCAATTATACGAAGATTTTATATCAACTGAAATGGGTAAAAAATAAACTAAAAAAAAGTCTATCATTCTTTCTAACGTTTTTTTAAACCTATTTATCTTCTAAAGCTATGATAAGGCAGGCCTGCATCAGCACGATTCCGCTTGAACATTAAAACAACATAATTTTTCGGCCGCATTGTTTGAAAAGGACTATTGGAATAGCCTAACCAAAGTCAGACGTCTCAAGGCCATCCGTTAACAATCTATCCCTTTATACTTACAACCTTTATATTAGAAATACGAAAAGTTTAATGTTTGTATGTTTGCAAAGGATCTAGGGGTAACCTTCGGAACTGCTGATCTGATTCTGAACATTCAGTAATGGACAGTACTACATTAATGGAAAGGTCCATTACCATTGCCGTATGCCGTGAAGGTGAATTTGCGTGTTAGCAAACCATTTTAGAGAAAGAAGGGACCCGTTTTTTTGGATGGTAAAATCATCAAATGAGTCCTCCCACTCCTGAAAAATTCACCCAGTTCATTCAGTTAGTCTGTGCATTCCAGGGCCACGCTACCCTGCTTAGAGACTGTTATTTCTGCATTCGTGTACTTACTTGCAAAAACATGGAAGCTACATTTTAAAAGTTCCCGTGCGATATTTCCGACATAACGCGACCAAAGTCACGGACGAAACTTAGTAGTAAAAACTCCAATAACCACACAATCCACAACCTAATGGAAACAGTCCCTTCTGACAATATTAGCACATTATTGAAACTCGCTGAAATTGACAGGAAACCTTAAATTTTGAGCCACATTTACATTGCAAGCCAATAACTTTGTCTAAAACAGTGGATGTAGGCATTCGGGTGAATTTGAAAGGACGTTTATTATTCGGAGAGGTCAAGACGGGGCTATAGTTAAATTGGGCAATCTCATAAATAGCATTTTGGTCTAATTGGACTATTTCCCAGAAACGGAATAGGTACAGTTGGGTAATTTAACGAGCCTGTCACGAAGTATAGTTTGTTAAATTCACATGTTTTGGCAAAGTATCCAATATATGCAATGGGGTATTTTACAGAATAAATAAATAGAAAATCTATTTAGTCCGTCAGTTGGACACATATTTTTGTTTGTTTTTTTTAATCAATGAATTTTGACAAAGACAAAGCGCTTCAAGATTCGGAACTGGGGGCTAATGACGTCATAATGCCTGTAAAATTATACTGACAGCGTGACGTATTGTTATTTTTAGAAGCATAGATCTTCATCAATTTTGGTTTACGTAACACTCCAAAAAGGTGTAGTTTTTAAGTTTATCTTAGATATCATGGTGGTGTGACCTGGACTTATACCATAAGGACTGATTCGAGTTGACGCAGGAAAAGAACTTTTAAATATACTTGGAAGGCCTTCGCCCACTAGTGGAACAGTGTGGGCTCGAAAACAAAGGCATCCCCTTTTTATCGCCACATCGAACTAATTCAGCCACTTGATTGGTTGCTCCCGAGTCACGCTATGTCGTCCGTCCACCTAGTGGGAAGTCTATTCTGCGTCTTTCTTTTTTACCCCATCAGGTATTAGCCGTGAGCTGGCTATAAGCGATGTGGCCTCCTCATTGCCACTTGAATTTGTACGTAAATTTTAAAAGCTATGTCGAGGATTCTGGTCCTTTGAAGAATATCCTCGTTCTAGATTTAACCTACAGAGCTACGCGCAAAGAAACCCCGAGCATAGCTCTTTTTATTTCTCGTTGAGTGACTCTTAATCTCTTTAAAACGCCAGTAGTTAAAGATCACAGACCACCAGTTAAAGAGCTACGTTTAAATCCACCATCTATAATATCTTAATCTTTTAATATCAAGATACCTATAAACTTATAATGGCTCAGTTTTAGGAAAGTACAAAAATAAGCCCAAACTTTTGCTAAACTTCGCTTTTATTTTCGCTTGATAATCTCTATTAGAAAGTTTTCGTTCACTCTGATCTGAGATAAGCAGTCGAATTTAATCGGCTTTGAAGTTTACTGAACACGTTTCGTTTAGGTGAGTTGCATTACTTTCAGTCTTTAAAAGCTGAATAGAAGTAAAAATATGAAACAGCTTGTCGAATTTAAACGTTCACCAGAATGATAGAAACATTCACGAAATTTTGGACTTTTAACTGAAAATCATAGTTAAACTAAACATATTCCCGAAACAGCCCTCACCATAAAAATAATATCAAAACTACCCGTTCTGGACGACAACCCGATAAAAAATATACTCAAAAAATACTGCCACCGAAACTTTGAATCTAAAATAACACTCCTCCCGATTAGATCTAATGGAAGGACCAAAGCGTTTCGTTCGAGCGAATGCAATAGACGTTTATTGAAATTATAGCGCTATCGAAGACGTGATCTCCAGTCCTTTCAAAGGGATGGAATTTAATGAGCGGACAAAAGACGGTCCAATTTATGACACTCTACTACTACATTTTATATTTGTGAAGGTCTTAGGAAATTGAGTTTTGGTTCATTCGATTGAAGATAGAGATGATATAAAAAAGGATATTCTTACAGTGACATTACAAATGCGGATGTGAGTTTATTTGGTACGTTTCCACGCCAAACTGTTTTTTTATCTTGGTAAAATCATCAAATGAGTCCTCCAACCCAGGGCAGGGCGGTGAAATCCACGGTGTCCTTCAATAGCCCTTTACGTACCGGGGTCACGGTAATTCGTGAGTCCCGCAACCCCGGCAGGCTTTGGCCCTCTACAGGCCCTGTCACTCTGCTGACACTCTTTGAGGCACGCGTGGAACACAATGCGCTATCGACCCGGGCATGGTCCATGGTTGGACAGCGAGTCGACGCCCAAATGCTGGAATGATTTTATGGAAGTTTAGTACATAGATACTGTAAATGTTTATAATCACTTTTTGCGTTAACTTAGAATTTGACAATCAATTCTAATCGTATATGTGACGCCATCTATTATCATAATGAACTTAATTGTTGTTTTCCTTGGGAACAGATTTGACAAAATATATATATGCAACTTCAGGATGATCGATTCACTGGTTTGTGCGTGAAAAGGTAACAAAAAACTGGCCAAGTGCGAGTCGGACTCGCCCATAAAGGGTTCCGTAGCAGCAAGTAACATAATTATAAGTTTTTGTAGTTGCTTGTAACTTTGAAAGGTAAATTGCGGTTTACGATTTATGACGCATTAAAAAAAAACTAATTACTTGATCTCGTTCAAACCAACTTTCGCTGGTAGTTTTCATGGTAATGTACATCATATTTTTTTTTACTTTTATCATTCTCTTATTTTAGAAGTTACAGGGGCGAACTGTTCAGTTTAGAAAAAAATGATATTAGTAACCTCAATATCATTTTTAAAGACCTATCAATAGATACCCCCACACACGTTTGGGTTTGATGAATTTTTTTTTTTTGAATTGTTAGTCTAAGTATGGGGGGAACCCCCAATTTTTTTTTGTGTGACAATCCTAATGCGGTTCACATAATACATCTACTTACCGAGGAAGTTTCAACAGGATAGCTCTTATACTTTCGAATAAAAGTGGCTGTGACATACGGACGGACAGACAGAGTAACACGACGAATCTATAAGGGTTCCGTTTTTTTGCCATTTGGCTACGGAACCCTAAAAATGAACCTAGAATACAAAAGTCAATTAGTGATAGTAATCTTATTCCTTAGAAACCCAGTCATAAGTTTAGTGTGTAAAAAAAGATAAAAAATTACTCTAAAATTTCAAATCTGCCAGTGAATGTAACATCTGCATACCAGAACCTTGCAGAATCTGCACAATCCTGAAGCTATTATTATCTAGACAATCTATATGACAGGCCTGTTGGTCTAGTGGTTAGTGACCCTGATTGCTATGCCGGAGGTCGTGGGTTCGATTCCCACCCAGGACAAATGTTTGTGTGATGAGCACGATCATTTGTTCTGTGTCTGGGTGTAATTTATCTATAATATGTATGTATTTAGAAATATATAAGTATGTGTATCAGTTGTCTAGTACCCATAACACAAGCTCTGCTTAGCTTGGGACTAGATGGCGTTGTGTGTTAGTTGTGGAATAAAAAAAAAAACAAGTATTTTCTTAAAAATTAAATATCTGTGAAAAAATTCAAAGCAGAACAGTTTACACTATTTAGTACACTGTAACATCATGTCGTTAGCCATAAATTGCGTGCCGTCTCGTCTACGGGAGACACGGAATCTTAATGTCTTAATCAATATAAGTAATATTAAGGCTAGAATGTTCGCTGTGGTACTAGAAATTGTTAAAGGAATTTAGTGTTAAGCTGGCTGTTATAGTGACTAATGTTGTTTACAGCTTTATTTCCAATGTTTGAGGATTTTTAGGCTTGTTTTAAAGTTAAAAGAAGCTCTTTTATGAGGCGAGGTTGTTTACAGAGTTAGAGTCTTTCAACGTAGCATAAACGTGCGAAGAAAAAACATCATGTTCTTTCATCTGTTTGTTGAAAATTGTAATGATTGAAGCTATTGGGGCTCTTCTACAAGATGCCGCCGCCGCGCCGCCACCGCTCCGCTTTGCTGTGTATATCTTCGCGACCGCGCGCCACAATTTTTAAATAAGAAAAAAATAATAATAACAAAAATAAATTCTTTAACGGCTCCTATACACGATGCCGCCGCCGCGCCGCTACTAAGCCGCTACCACGCCGCTACCGCGCCGCCGCCGTTTAAAGGAGCTGAGTTTTAAAGACACAAGTTCAGTGTTAGGTACATTATTCGCCTTCTGACTTTAAAATTGTGTGGATGGATGTTTGTTACTGAATCAAGAAAAAACACACACAAATTACGTCTTATGTATTAAATTTGGAACATAAATAGTTCGTAATAACGAATTATTCCCAATTGTCCCCTCTAGCCCTGTCCTCCGGGGTGACAGCTGGGAATTGTTTTCCCAGTTGTCACTGGGGTGACAATTTGTGCCGACTGTTCCCTTTGAAAACTGACTAGAGGGGACAAATGGGAAGTCTTTTTCTCAGTTGTCACCGTGGGGGGTGACATTTGCTACGATTCCTTCCTTCCCAGAAAAAAAATGTAATAACCATAGATTTCAGCTTTTTTATTTCTTATGCTACATAGAATCAAATAAAAAAATAACACAATGTCAACACGCTTACAACATTAGAAAAATATTAATTAAACAGTAAGTAAGTAAATAAAAATGTCAAAAAAGTTATATAGAATCAAAAAAACAAAAACAACATTATGTTACCTTTAATAGGTACAATCACAGATTATTAACCTATATTAACCAATCGTATAATCACAGATAATTACTAATAAGTTACGGGGTGCTAAGACAGGAAACCTTCACGTGCGCCCGTGGACTGGAGTTCCCTCTCGGATACGTCCGGGGGGAAGACCAGTTTACCAGTTTTTCGGGCCGGTGCACCCTGAGATGCGGGCAAAAACTCTTCCTTAGGCACTGTGTGCCTAAGGGGTCTCTTTGCCCGTATGCGAATAGCCTGTCAGGTGGACGCTCCAACGCGTGTCCCTCTGAACAGGAGAGGACACAGTGGCGGAGCGGGCTTGTGGACGGTGAGTAATGGGTAAGTTCGCCGTCCGATCAAGGACCAAGCCCGGGTCGGTGCCGCGTCGTGTTTCACGCGTCACCGACCTTACGGCCAAATGCCTGCTGGGGTCGCGGATTTTTTTGATTTTTTCTTAATCCAGGATACCGCGGCCCCGGAACGTAAAGGGCATCCGAAGAAACACGGGTGGATTTTAGTCAGTAAGAGTCTGACAGTCCCTTCTGCCCCACCCAGGGCGGGAGGACTCATTTGATGATTTTGCCACCCTAAAAAAAAGGAATCGTAGCAATTGTCACCCCCCCGGTGACAACTGAGAAAAAGAGTTCCCATTTGTCCCCTTTAGTCAGTTTTCAAAGGGAACAGTCGGCACAAATTGTCACCCCAGTGACAACTGGGAAAACAATTCCCAACTGTCACCCCGGAAGACAGGGCTAGAGGGGACAATTGGGAATAATTCGTAATAACGTGGAATACAATAAGATACGCCATACTCCACGTGAATTGGTCAGTACACGCTTGATCGACGGTTTTAATGAATTTTTCTCATATAATTCTTGTTTGTATTGAAACCAGCTGATACTTATTGATCAAGTTAATATTCAGACAATCAAATCTAGATCGCCCGAAGACTATTTCAGTACGACATTAAGACATTAACAAAACAGTTACTGAAACAATAGCTTGTAAAGTATCACGACAGAATCGAGTGTGCGCCAATCGTATCGCTTGCCAACTCGGTCACACCGTGAATTTACTTATGTGAAACTAGGTATTACCCGCAGTTTTCCTTACGTTGTTCTAGTGTTTTATTTTAAATTGATATGCTCCTGTCTTAAATCTGGCTTCTGACCTTACTACTCGGTGACAGAAACAAACTCTACGATGGAGTGAGCTTACCCAGAAGAAGCCTGTTCACTGTACTTTTTTTTAAGTGGTAAAATCATCAAATGAGACCTCCCACCCAGGGCAGGGCGGAAGGGACTGTCAGACTTGAATGACTCAAATCCACGGTATCCTTCAAAAGCCCTTTACGTACCGGGATCACGGTAATTTGTGAGTCCCGCAACTTCGGCAGGCTTTGGCCTTCTACAGGCCCCGTCACTATGCTATCACTCCTTGAGGCGCGCGTGGAACACAACGCGCCGTCGACCCGGGCATGGTCCGTGGTCGGACAGCGAGTCACCCATTACTCGCCGCCCGCATGCCCGCGCCTACGGTGGCCGGAGATCGTCGCCGTGGGCGTCTACCACTGCGGCTGGGGTGGAGGGGGACGCTGTCCTCTCTCTCATGCGGCCCGCCTCCTCCTTCGCGAGCATGAATGCTACGCAGAAGGAGGCGATCGCTTCCCACTCCGTCTCGCCCCACAGCATGGCCTCGACCAATGGGCTCACGCACTACTTTGTGTAATTTACGAGTATTTCATCATCACTGTTTTGAAACGGAGGAAAAATCATGAGGAAAATTATGTATTTTTTTTTGGGTGTAGGTATGTATCTAAACCCAAATTTGGAGAGAAGTGACATCCGCCATCCAACGGTGTAGTCCACCACGCGGGTCCAGTAGGGGCACATGTCCCAGGAGTAGGATTATTATAGACTCATAATGCTTATGATATCCTATGGTGATGATACTCGGATATAGTATAACTTCCCATAAGTGAAGGAATCTTCGGAATCCGATCAGCAGTTACAGATTCCCTGTTACATCTAAACTCACAAACATACGAACTTTACTTCTTCATAATATCAGTGTACTTAATATAAACGAAATTTAAACACGAGTTATTTGTTTATTAACAATTAAATAAGATTGATATGACCTATCCATTTGATTTTATTAATTTATTAGATTGTGTACACGATGAACGATTGTATGAATCTGTTTGTCTTAATTTAGTTTAGATGATGACAAGCGAATAAGCGAGTTTGGTCTGTGGATGGGTGAACAACTGTCATAGCGAGTTTCCTCGTGCCTGTTGGTCCCGGCTGTCATTTGTAGATCTTTGACAGTCGTTACTGTTAGTCAGAAGCTCTAAAGTCTGACAACGTCTTACCATGGGGTATCATATTACCCAGTTACTGAGTTGTGGAGGTCCGACAGGCAGTCGCTCCATGTAAAATACTGATATCCAGCTGCATCTGGTTTGACTGAAAGTCGACCCCAATATATGTAGTTGGGAAAAGGCTAGGCAGATGATGATGACAAGCGAATAAGTTTTACTGAAATTTTATCTGATTTGGTTATAGTAGGAACACCATAAAGCTGGATTCTCACGGTGCGTGCTAATGCGGACGGACGCGGAGCAGCCCGCTCCGACGCACCATGGACAGAGTATCGTTAGTGTAAGCGCAGACATGCCAGTCGATAACAAAGAGCTATGTGTGCGGCGTGTGGCTGTCCGTAGTTGTCGTCAGCCGCATGTGTCCACGATATCACGTACCGTGGAAATCGAGCTTTATATGGCGTTTTTTATTTACGCCACTCTCTGGGTGAGGTGCAAGCGACTGTCCCTAGCTTTATTTAAAATATAATGTAGAGAAATGTATTCAAGAAGTTTATAAAAATACAATTTCATTACCATTAAACACACATCCTTAATAAAATAAATACACCATCCAATTATAATTCAAGTATTATTATAACAAAGATGGGATTCCGATTAAAATGATGAAATACGTTCATCTGTATTTAGGTTTCAGCAGCGCAAACAAACAGTCGACCTTTTCAGTAAGGGTTTTCAGATGGGACACTGTGATATGTTGGTATTACCAATGAACAATTTTATAGAAGCGACAGTCGGCCACGGCCGTCCCCGAGTGCCAAACGTCTTTTTTTTTCCTCACACTCGTAATGACAATTCTCCTGTATCGTGGGTGCGTTTACAAACATTGAAACTGACTGGAGACGAGATTGGTAGTCATCAGCCTATAATGTGTGAGCCATAATCCACCGCGGGGCCAGTGCGTGTCACATGTTTTCGTGTTTTTTTTGGGAGTCTTGAGTGCAGTGGTCTTTTTTTATCGTGGTAAAATCATCAAATGAGTCCCACCCAGGGCAAAGCGGGAGGGACTGTCAGACTCGTACTGGCTAAAATCCATGGTGTCCTTCAATAGCCCTTTACGTTCCGGGGTCACGGTAATTCGCGAGTTCCGCGACCCCGGCAGGATTTGGCCCTCTACGGTGGGGCCCCGTCATTATACTGACACTCCTTGAGGCGTGCGTGGAACACAACGCGCCGTCGACCCGGGCATGGTCGGACAGCGAGTCGCCCATTACTCGCCGCCCGCATGTCCTTATAGAAGCGACACGGATGAACTTTTCCTTACAATATACATTGGTGGTTTTATTCCACATTCGATATATCGAAATACACATTAATATGAATAAATTACACACAGGGTACTGTTATTTATTGTTTTTAAGTTATTTGAGCCCATTCAGAGGTTGTCTGGAAGATATCAAATTGTAAAAACGCTGTATATTAATTTTGGTGTACAATAAACTATATTCTTTATCCTGGTATAATCTTGACGTAGTGTAATTTTTGTGTTACACTCGGGCGAAGCCGCCGGCAACAACTAGTTTATTATAACTTTAACCTAAACTAGGTTTTTTTTACGATATTGTGGGTGCGTTTACAAAAAAAAAGTGATTTATATACACAAAGCGACTTTCACAAAGAAAATATTAAGATCTAGAGTTTGTTGAAAGTCAAAACACGTTCAAGAAATTCAGTATTATAATATTTACGTCCTATAACGGTAGAGCTGAATCTTGAATTCAGAAAAGGTGTCCTTTCTATTCATTCTCATTCAATGGATGAATAATCCATTGAAATTCGGGTATTTTTCAGGATTTCTGTTAATATCTTATGAAGGGAAACCCCACAATTAGAAGGTATTGCTAATTTGTGTCGTGGCGAGTTGAGAGATTTTTAATTCATTAATTGGATTTTGTGGTTCAATTTAATTTAACGAAAAGCTTTGAAATTATGATAATTGAGAAAAGAAAAGTAATGTTTTGAAGGAAACGGGAAAAGTGCTCTTAGGTTTGAAATTAGCCTCCTTCTGCGAAGCAGTCATGTTCGCGAAGGAGGAGGCGGGCCGCGTGAGGGAAAGGACAGCGTCCTCCCTCTACCCCAGCCGCAGTGGTAGACGCCCACAGCGATGGACGTCGGCAAACGATCTCCGGCCACCGTAGGCGCGACCATGCGGGCAGCGAGTAATGGGCAACTCGCTGTCCGACCATGGACCATGCCCGGTTCGACGGCGCGTTGTGTTCCACGCGCACCTCAAAGAGTGTCAGCAAAATGACGGGGCCCCCTCTAGAGGGCCAAGGAATTACTGTGACCCCGTAACGTAAAGGGCTATTGAAGGACACCGTGGATTTTTGGCAGTACGAGTTTGACAGTGTCAGATGATTTTACCACGATAAAAAAAAGGTTTGAAATCAGAATTTCACAGCAGCCACGAAGTATGAACCTGTGTCAGATTGATGGCAATTAACTCACCCCCTTTTATTACAAATCACTTAAATAGTGGCGAAATTTCGAGAATCACAGGCGTGATGTTATCTTTTTATTTATTTATTATTTATATACATACAGTTATGATTACAGTTTACTTGACCTTTTAACTTACAGTAAACGTATATGGGTAGTTTGAAGAAGTGATTAAGACCACAGAATCGTGCTAAATGCAAGCCGTTTCCAACTTTTTGGAAAGAGTTTTCCAACTTGTTGAACCAGTTCGAAACGGCCAGTGTTCGGGGAGGCCAGTGTACAGCAGTGGTCGTCCTGGTGTTAGCCTATATGATGATGTAAGTTTTATTTTCAACTAGTTTCCGCCCGCGACTCCGTCCGCGCGGATGTCGGTCTTCGCGTGGATGGTTTATTTCTCCATTTTGAGTAACTCTGACAATGACATCTTATAAATATTACGGCGCTGAATCCACTGCGGGTAATGCAACGTGTGTTCGCGGTTCTATAGAACAACGTCTATGAATAAAACTGAAAAATAAGATTTTTTTTTCTACATATTTTTCCAGGATAAAAAGTATCCCATTTTATGCCCAGAATAATAAGGTATAATTATACCAAGTTTCATCGAAATCGAACCGTTAGTTTTCACGTGATGCCTGCATATACAGACAGACAGACAGACAAAAAATTTTTTAAGCACATATTTGGGTTTGGTATCGATCCAGCAACACCCCCCGCTATTTATTTTTTCAATATTTTCAATGTACAGAATTGACCCTTCTACAGATTTATTATATGTATAGATAAACAACAAATTCAAAAAACATGAACAGCCATCTCAAGCATAAATGAAATACTTTAAAAACGGTGCAATTAGTTCAACTAATTATAAACACATAATTTTAATTTGCATTGTGAAATATTTCTGTGTTCAAGCATCTTTCATTACGAGTCGCTGAATAATTTATTGGAATGATTTTATTAATAACTTTCATCTGTAGTTAAGAGCTTTTGATGAGAATTTAATCGTGAAATAGTCGAGGTATTGAGTACCGAATTTTTACCTTGAATTATTTTTGCCAATGAAATTTTATTTTTGTTCAGAGATTCCGAGTATAAGAGCATTTTAGACTAGTTTGTGAGTAAATACAAGGGGTCCGTGGCTAATTAATAGCAACTTGATGGGTCAATCTTGAAAGTTAAGCAGGGCTTGCCAAGGTCACACTAGGGATGGGTGACCTTTGATTACAATACTGAGATACCTCCGTGCCTTGGTAAGCTCGTAGAGCTGGTGGTCCGACTGTCATTTGTCGTTTTGATATACGGGCAGCGGCCAGCTAAAAAATCTTGCAACCAGTCTTGTCAAGGATATAGTTTAACATAGTAACTAGTTTTTCCATCTAAAATACTAGAAACAATAGTAAAGCACCTAAAAAGAGTGGCAATTCACTTGAAGCAATGGAATAAACTAAATGATTTGGCAAATACTGTAAAAAGGAAACATGACGAGCAACAAGATTTATTAAAACAACACTCATTAATTTAAATACCACAAAAACAAAAGAAAGCTAAAATGGCGCCGTCAGAATGACAAGACAAATCGTGTGACAAACGTCTTTCGACTACAAATCGTAGTTCATACCTTGGTCACTAACTATAGATAGATACAGAAGGACCACTCTATACAACAAGCAAAATAGACGCACACACATCGAACTTCTTAGATCTAGAGATTTATTTGCTGAACGTGTAACTTATTTTTAGATGCTGATAATCACTCTAGTTCACGATAAATCCACTGAATTTGTACTGACATTTTTTGACAATTGCGCACATTATCGCAATTATCAACACGAGTCGTTTACTAGTGGCATCGATGAAGCGAAGACAAGATAGGCACTACTGTCACTCACGACTCTCGAATTATGTATCTCAGTTACCTGCAGCCGCGTATCCATTCGCTTTTATGGGCACGTGCTGGTTATGTGCAAGCGTGTACAGTGTTCAGCACTAGGTACGCTATAGGTTTTAAACGCTGCAATATGCACGCGAGTCATGATGACTAATGCGAGTGTGACCATATGCGTGGTGCTCTTAATTGCGCGTAAGGTTTCGTACGTTAATTGGAGTTCGCCTTCTGTATTTAACTCTTCTGTGTCCCCATGGTACTTCCTAGTTCGCCTACTAATAGCACTGTCCACTGCTTAAATTTATAATAGGTGTAAATTAGAAACGATTGGTGAATGGCCGGAGAGTAGCTTTCGCCGGCAATGCAATTAACACAATTAAATGTAGGACAGAGGGTGGCCAGAGTTAATATCCATTCTAATATTGTAAACGTGAAAGGAATTTTGTCTGCGTGAAATATTTTAACTTACTGTTGCCAATGGCTGCGCCCGCGTGTTATTCTAAAATTATCCCACGGAAACGTAATGCGAGGTATTCCACGAAGCACACCCAAATGAAGCACACCCAAATGAAGCACACCCAGACGAAGAACACCTAAAGTATTCCACTAAGTGGAATACTTTAGGTGTGCTTCGTCTGGGTGTGATTTGTCTGGGTGTGCTTCGTTTGGGTGTGCTTCGTGGAATACCTCCGTAATGCGTGTAAACGGTATCCTATGTGTTAATCCAGACTATAACCTGTCTCTAATTAAAATTTCATTACGATTCGTTCAGCTGCTTGGACGTGATTGAGTAACAAACATACATCCACCCAAACTTTCGCATTTATAAAATTTGATAATTTAGTTTTTTTTTTGTTAAATTCATCAAATGACTCCTTCCACGCAGGGCGAGACTGAAGAGACTGTCAGACTTATACTGACTAAAATCCACGGTGATCCTTTAGTAGCCCTTTACGTTCCAGGGTTAGAGTTACCTGATAAGACTTTCCCACGACCCAAGATCATAAGTGGAATGATTCAGAAGAGACTTGCACTCACCATTGGACCGCTAAGGGTTGACGAAGACGAATAATTCGAAAACCTGTGATAGGAAATACAGTAGGTATTGTTTATCTTGGCAGTACATTTCCTAATGACAACTATACACGATCCAGTTCATCCAGCGTCCTCCCTCCACCCCAGCCGCAGTGGTAGACGCCCACGGCGACGGACGTCGGCGAGTGAAGGGCGACTCGCTGTTCGACCATGGACTATACCCGGGTCGACGGCGCGTTGTGTTCCACGAGCGCCTCGAGAAGTGTCAAAATAATGCAAATAATGCAAATCAAACCCCGGCAGGCTTTGGCCATCTAAAGGCCCCGCTTTAGATGGCCAAAGCCTGCCGGGGTCGCGGGACTCACGATTTACCGTGACTCCGGAACGTAAAGAGCTATAGAAGGACACCGAGGATTTTAGTCAGTACAGGTCTGACAGTCCCTCCTCTACCTACTATTCAATCTTCGAGCAGGCCAGGCCGCTTTTAGAACCTAGCATCGCAATATTTCGTAGATTTCAGACCAGAATCTTTACTATAATAACAATGTTTCGCTAGAATTTCCCAAAGGATCAGAATCACGGGTACCTTGTATTTGTTTTACGACAGTACCTACACTAATATTACTTCGAAACTAAGTCTGGAATGGAAGATTTTCTAACAGGAAAATTTCTCATTTAGGTTGAAATAAAGTAATAGAGCCTGAAGCTACAAAAATTTCAGGATAATTTAGCACTTTAACTAGAAAAATACTAAGTGCGAGACTAACGGGCATGCCAAGGGGCCTTAGAGGGCCAAAGCCTAGCGAGGTCGCGGGACTGTCTTATTAGAGAACAGTGACCCCGGAACATAAAGGGCTATTGTACGATATCGTGGATTTTAGTCAGTACGAGTCTGACAGTTCCTCCTGTCCCGCCCTGGGTAGGAGGATACATTTGATGATTTTACCAGGTAAAATATGAGCAAAGTTTTTTTGAAGTGAAAACTTCTTTAGCGGCGTTGAGCACTTTTCTGTAATGGGTATAAAATCTTAAACTCGCGTCAGGACACTCGCGTCAGGACACGTGACCCTGACCGAAAAAGCGTAGGACGGCGAAGGGCGCTTGCGTGAATGTTCGTGTGACTTTATTACTTTTAAAGAAGTTTGTATGCTGGATACATTCGTTGCTAGGTAACATTGTTTATAAAAGATGTACGTCACATTGGAAAATTATTGAAATAAAAAGTCAACCATTTTTGCGAGTTTTACTAAAATCTGTTCACAAGATATTTCCAACAATTACTATTCAAGTTTTCACTTCTGCCGGCACTCCCAGAGTGCAACCCGTCGTTTTTTTTAAAATTTAAATTACTATAACGGCGCAAATTCTCAATAAACCGCCAATCAATTCTTCTAAATCAATCATCAAAGTATAAACACGACACTCAATTCGCAATCGAGTTGTGGTCGCGTCATTCGACCTCTTTCATTAGTTGCTTTTATACCAGGCGCACAACAAAGGCCCATATAATTAGATCTTGGCAAAGCCCGCCGTCATTGACTAATAGGAAACTAAAGAAGCGAAACTTGTAGTCCCAAAACCGAACGATAATTTGGTACATCGAATTTCGACATAGGGGTGCCAGCTGAATTGTGTTGAGCACAATTTCTGATTACATTGTTTTTTCCCTATTATTGTTGATGCTGTAATAAATCTACACTAATATTATAAAGAGGAAAACTTTTGTAACAAGTATAAAAGTAGTTATCGATTATTTTAGACGGGTAGCGCCCTCTATTGACAAAAAAACGCAAACTAATAGTAAATAGTTACAGTTAATTGTGCAATAGTGATAATAGATGGCGTTAGAGAGTAACATATTTATTTTCTCGATACTTTATATTTTAAATAAAATATAATAAGTACATAGATAAAATTCAAATAATTAATTGTGATAGATTTCAGTTGAATTAAGTTTAATTATAGATAACGCATGGTCTAAAAGGCAAAAGATTAGAAGCTGGTCTGAGTGTGGTTTAATAGGATGACGTTGAACTCAGGACTTGGTTTCCTTTTTTTCTTGGAACCTGGACACGCGATTAAGACGCGGATTGTTAAAAATAAAACAAAATTTAATTAAATAATTCATGACGCGGACAAGGCGTGGTACAGCGGCTAAAATGAAAATGCACTAACTTAAAGGAACCGCATATGCGTATGTATCCATAATTATTTCCTATTTTGTGAGAATTACATGGCATCACCCGCCTTGAAGGTGTATTGAAATGCTCACGGATTTCTTTCTGATATTGTTCTCAGGGTTCCATCCATCCATTAATTTTAAATTAAATATATAAATAAAAAGACGTCTTCTCAACGCTTGGCACATGATTAAGAAGTAAGCTAGGACAAGCTCTGGTTCCAAGCCACGTGTTATATTCTACAAATCACACAGGCTGCGAATGCTGTCTGCGTTACATATCCACGGTTCGACCTGGATAGATGGTTGTATGTTCTTCCTGAAGTAAGTGTTGTATCTATAACCTAACATTGTAAGGAAGCTTGACAAGTGCTGTGATCCTGTACTTACATATTGAAGTGTGCACCAATATTAAATAGCTGAGAAGACGGAAGCATCTCTTTTATTTCAATCAACACCTCATGCGAACAGAACCCGTTAGTCTCATGGCAATCTACGCTGGCAGCTGGTGGTAAGAGACGTAAGGACCTTACACTTTGTTTGTTTGTTTGTAATAAATAAACAAGAAATATAAATAATATTTTGTTAATTAACATCAATCAAGTGGCAGCTGCCAGTTCTTGCTTGTCAAACGTGTCTGAGAGCACAGAATTTTATAAAAGTTGGACATTCGCATCTACAAATTCGAATCTATGACACTGTTCAGTTTCAATTTATTATCGAACACCTAACTGAATATTTGTAACATTCTCATTAAAGTTAATGCATTTGATGTTTAGAATATTTGACGCAATTTGTTTGTCATCAATTTGTGCTTTTCGTCTGATTTTAGATTTGTAATTATTTTAATTGATATTGCGTATTCCTAAATGCCTTTCAAGATATTTAAATAGAGACAGGTATAAAATAATGGGTACGATCTTTTAAGATTCTGTGAATTCTATGGCGATTCACGCCTTAGAATTCACAGAATCTATTTGAAATTGCTTTTATTTAATTCAGTTCGGTATTTTAAGTTGTTGCACATATTTGCTTGATAAATTGTGGTACGAAATTATAAACAGATACAGCTTTTATTGTATGAACTACCTCAAAAGAGTTCTCGAAAATTCTTAACTTACTTGTTCTAAGTGCTAGGAGTACTTCGAACAAGTAAGTCATTAAATAAACTTACTTACTTAATAGGTATCTCATTTCAAGTTCAATTATAAATATGGAAGGTGAGAGCGGATGGATGTTTGTTAGTTGTTCCACATAAAAACTGCTGAATGGATTAAGATGTTTAACAGGTAATTTGAAACGTACATTAATACATAGAATACTTTTTACACCGGTACGACGTTCCTGTGGTACGGTTACTGAACATTACGAGGGCTATGACGCGCGGTCATCTCATTTGCTTAGCCCTCTCCAACTATGCTTGAGACGGATCACAGTCAAACCGGATTCAGTTCAATTCAGTACTTTCCCTGGAGCGACTGCCTATCTGACCTTTACAACCCAATAACTGGGTAGGGGAACAGTGTATAAGGCGGGGTCGCGAGGTATAATGGGGACATATACTCTTTAGGCATACTTAACACAACACTAACGTAGCGTAAGCGCCATCAGGACGTCATTTGCAAGCGGCCATTAACAAATGGCGTCCTGTTGGCTACGTTAGTATTGTGTTAAGTTTGCCTTAAGTGTGTGGTTACCCATAATACCTCGCGTCCCCGTATTAAACACTAATCACTTACTACCCGTTGGTGAGACTGGTAAGAATTGAGCTTCTAACAGCAACAACTGTCAAAGATTTAGAATTGACAACCGGGACCAACGGCGCCGGTAGTAAAATCGAAATAAGTTAAATTTCACTTCACTTAATAAAAATTCACTTCACAAAAATCCCCACTCAATTAACACGGAACTCTAATCGAACACCGCACAGTGTTACCGAACAAGCCTAACCCCGACCATTCACAGCAAGACCGCTTATTAATAACCCCAATAGTGCGCATTGTGCCAAAAGGTTGGATTTATCGCAGTTGTTGTTCGCACACGAAACACTGTGCAGACCACATTCGTGGACGAAACAAATATGGATATGTACCCACGAAATTTTTGGGCAAAAGGGTCGTCAGAACTTTTTGGGTTAGCTTTGTCGCCGGAATAATGATATGGGGGTTTGAGTTGGACCCATAAATCATTTTTAGGGTGACGAGTTGTTATGGATTCGTTTGCCATTCTGTACAGCTTGAGGTTTTTTTACCTAATTTTCATATCATGAAAGAAAATCAAAAAAACAAGTAAAGGTTAGGCAAAAGTGTACCCTATAGTGCTTTATTTAAGTCACATGAAAAAGGAGACGCGCCTATTGCCATCAAGTGGGCACAAATCTAGACTCGTTGGCTGCTACTGAGGAATTTTTATTGAAAAAAATCAAGTAACAGTTAACACTTTTCAGACGAGAATCGGACTCGGGACTTCATTCTCAGCTGTCGCCCTTGTGACCACTGGATCACCGAGGCAAATTACCTACTTTTCATGCACATTTATACCGAAGATAAGATGAAAAAAATGGAAACTGCACATTCTATTCAGGATATGCAATATTTCTATTGCAACGTAAGCAAAAAGATTTTTGATTGGCAATCTACATGCGTGCCAATATCTATAGTCCATCCTAATTAAAATTTATGTTTTTTTTTTACACAAACACAGCTATCATTGACATCGGAATGATCGTGAGCATGGAACTTCATAAACGTCAGAGTATTTATCAAAATTACCCACAAAAGCAATACAGCAACACCTGCAAAATTGTTTAATCTTTTATTTACAGCAATCGGAATAAAGATGAGTCTATCTACTCTACAATTACATTCACTACGCCAGTGGTTGAATCATTGAGGAACTGCACGCAATCAATGTTGGTACTTACCTACCTTCCCAGTGCCACAGTATAAAATAACCAGTATCTCAACTAGGTACGCCTGTTTTGTCAAATGATACGCGGCGGTACTTAATATGGCCGCTCAACAAAAAAAAACTAACTTATAAACAATACAACATATTACTCTTGAAAAAGGAATATTAAGAATATGTGTTATGGGTATTTGTGGTTAAATTATAACAGCCGCACAGTGTGATCGAATTTTCATTTTCTAACAAATATTATCCATGGCTGAAAAACAAGTTAGAATGTCAGTCCCGGCTGCCATTTGTAAATATTTGGCATTCCTTACAAGTCTGTAAGTAGACTGATAAACCGAAATAAACTAGATTACCCAGTAGTCCAGTACCTAATTGGATTATGGAGGTCAGAAAGGCAGTCGCTCCATGTAAAATACTGACATCCAGCTGCAGCTGGTTTGACTGGAAGCCGACCCCAATATAGTTGGGAAAAGGCTAGGCAGATGATGATGATCTTTATACTGGATACTGGTATTTGTTTAGACTGGAAGCTTAGGCACTTAGGCCCAATAACAGTTTTTCAAAAGTTAAGCACTAAGGCGGGGGGTGTCTATGCCTTTGTATGTCACATTGTTTGTCAAGTATGTGTATGACGGAATTCCAACCATTTTTTTCTAGTTGAAATACTGTACACTATTGTATACTGTGCCAGTATCAACTGACGGCTCAATATTACTTTTATTGATTAAGACATTAAGATGCCGTGTCGTGAACGGAACGACACGCAATTTGCAGATAATGGCTTGATAGGATGTTGATTTGAATAATTTTAATTTTGTATTGTAAAGATATTTGGATAATGGGTGTCTGGTAATCAGGTTGTGGAAGGGCGAAGGTTCTGTTACGAGAAGAGTATTAATCGGGTGAATGTAGATATTAAGTCTATAATCATTGTTAAAATAGATTGCAGGTGTAGGCAAAGTATCTACCTATAGTTAGACCGCAGCAGGAGACGCCCAAAGCGTCAGGGATCGAGAAGCCATATCGGGTCATCGCATGCGCGGAGTGACAGACGGGTAGCTCGACGTCTGATCAAGGACCAGTCAGGAGACAACGGCACGTCGCAGTTGTGTTCTACGACAAATATCTCTTACGGTCTTGGGCTGAGTAAGCTTAAACCTTGCATCATGAAGTTAATTAAATCTTTACACAACATAAAGCTTTTTGTCAGCAGGTTTCATATTACATGAGGCTTTTGAAAAATTAACGATCGAGGTTATCCAATATGTCATAGAAATAATTTTCCGTCAAAACTGTTGGATCTCTTTAGCGAAATTTGTTAACAAAATCAAAACTATATATGAACAGAAAAAGTAGTTTACTCTGTACTTTAAAATCATTTACATATTAGATTTTGGACGCGGCTTTACTTGTGCGTCAACATCCGGTTTCAATAGATCACACGAAAATACTTAAGCGGCGCCACCCAATCGCCACTCAAAATATTTGGCAATAGAAGCGGTCATTATCAATTCTTATCCAAAACTCTTGAATCTAAGTGTACCTACATACCGAATGGACCACTTACGAACTACCCACATTATGTTCCAGAAATAAGGAAAAACAATTACCCATATAATTTACGGGTTATTGTATAAATATTTATATAAGTAATGAGTGAAGTTAGTTTTGGGTTTCGGTATATTAAATTGGTCGAGAAAACTGTGATTTGCTGCGTTACTTATTAGTTAACGGAGAAAGGAAGTTTAAGAAGTACTGTGTGTGAGAAGGTTTATTAATGAAATGAAGAAAAATATGGCCAACAGAAAAATAATTTGATTAAAAGGTACTAGCAATACACTGCTTCGAATAAGTGCTTTTGGAAATAGAACATAGCCTATGTAACTTGCTGAAGTACTAAGAAAGCTACACTAGCTTTCTATAAGTGAGACAATTTTGAAAATCGATCTAGTATATTTTGAGATTATTATACTCTTCCAGCGAATTTAACGTAACATAGAATGTTCAAGCTATAGATAATTGATAAAGAAGATTTTTAGCAACGTTGATAAATGGCTATTTTAGACACGCAGGGCTGCTACCTTCGGGGGATTGACTCATCAGGTGATCGTGAACCTGGAACGTAATTCTGGGCTATTGATGGATTACCGTGAATTTTAGTCAGTACAAATCTGACAGTCACTCCCGTCACACGCTGGATGAGAGAGTAATCTGATGATTTTACCACAAAAAAACGCCCATGTACATCATTTCTGAGAACTGAACATTTGACCTTTCCGAAGAAAGTTACCAAAAAATATATACTTCAAGTAGGTTTTAATAGTATCTACTGCTTATAATGTACACCAGATATTATAATTAAATCCGAAATCGCATGTCTAAATACACGAGATTAATAAATTCCATCACTAATATTAATACCCTAAAATAGATACTCGGAGTATTAAAATAAACCACATGCATAAATATAAACACAAATCAGTCAATTTGGGATGAAATTCTCTCGTCTCTCGCATCGTAACAAGATAAATACACCTCGAATTTTGAACCTTAACCTTTGGTAATAAGGGTCATGACATTTACGAACTGATGAGCTGATTACATACTCCACCCCTTCGTCTACAAATTAATTGTGTCTAATGGAACACACGCTTGAATTCACGTTCCACACCTAATACATTAAACTACAGGCTATATTTCTTGGAGAATAGGGTTGAATATTGCGTGTGATTAATTTCAGGATGCGCAGATAATTCGTGATGTGTTTGCGGTAGATTTATGCTGTGTTTGAATTAGTTTAGTACTTGTACGAGTGAGTGAGCTAGTGTCGAGGTGAAAGCTATTAAGATGTGGCTATTAAGAGGAGTGTTAACTTAGTTGGGCGCTAAGTTTGATTACGAATCGTATTGGGAAACAAGGATACTTGACTGAACTTACTACTTAAGTTTCGAATAGTTTGAAGATCAATACTACAGTACAAAAGTAGCAAGTTAAACAAGAACTCACTGTCTCGTTGTTCTAGTGAACGCTGGCGCTAAAAAAAATTGAAATCGGCACAGTAGTTTTTGAGTTTACTCATTACAAACACACACACACAAAAATACAAATCAGGCACGAATACTGGATCATCGCCTATAGCGAGGAATTCAAACATTACTGACTAGACGTAAGAGTACTTTGTTTTTTTTCTTTAGCGTGGTAAATACATCAAATGACTCCTGTCAGACTCGTACTGACTAAAAACGGTAATTGATAAGTCCCGCGACCCCGGCAGGCTCTGGCCCTCTAGAGGGGAGCCTCGTCATTTTTGCTGACACTCCTCAAGGCGCGCGTATAACACAACGCGCCGTCGATGCACCATGCACCATGCCCGGGGGCATAGTCCATGGTCGGACAGCGAGTTGCCCATTACTCGCTGCTCGCATGCCTGCGCCTACTGTGGCTCAAAAATTTCTCCTTTACTATGAGTGCGATTACAAACTTTAACACTCACATACCCAAACAACCAGACCTAGACCAGCTTAGTAGGGTATATTATTATTTATTTCGTGCGTCGATCAAACTCCCGAAGTGCAACGCGGCAGCTAATTACTCAATCTCTAAGCCAACCGTACCGTCAAGGTACTGGAAGGTTCTAGTGTCAAAGAAATCGTGTTCTCAGTTTTTGATGTAAACGCAGCATCATAAAGACAAACTATATCATAACACGGCTGTAGGGACGACAGTGACGACTCGACTGTCACATTACTTGAGCACATGGCTGAATATTCAATGAGCATAGAAATAAACACTGAGTAAAAAAAAACATACACATATTTTTCCTCATAGACTATTTTATGCATACCAACTTACCTAGTCACAATTTTATAGACGACTGCTCAAAAAGGGAGTGTCTCGGAAACATAATTATGTAAAAAAAACAGCCAAGTGCGAGTCGGACTCGTCCATAAAGGGTTACGTAGCAGCAAGTAACATAATATAAATAAAGTTCTTGTAGTTGGTTGTATCTTTGAAAGGTAAATTGCGGTTTACGATCTATGACGTATTAAAAAAAAACTTCCTTGATCTCGTTCAAACCAATTTTCGCTGATAGTTTGCATGGTAATGTACAGAGAATGATAAAACGAAAAAATATATATGATGTACATCATATATATTTTCGTTTTATCATTCTCTTATTTTAGAAGTTACAGGGGAGCACACACATTTTACCACTTCGGAAGTGTCTCTCACGAAAACTCTTGTTTAGAAAAAAAGAAATTGGTAACCTCAATATCATTTTTAAAGGCCTATCCATAGATACCCCACACATGTTTTTTTGATTTTCAATTTTAAGTATGGGGAAACCCCAATTCTTGTTTTGTCTGAGAATCCTAATGCGGTTCACATAATACATCTACTTACCAAATTTCAACAGAATAGCTCTTATACTTTCGAGGACAAGTGGCTGTGACATACGGACGGACAGACAGACAGACATGACGAATCTATAAGGGTTCCTAAAAACTCTTAAAAAGCTCCACAGTTATAGAACTGTCCCCCGATTGCAATAATAAATTGGTTTTCTGTTAAAACTAGTTTCTGAAATTTTTAATTCAATTTTTGCCAAGACAGGCGTGTTTTTAATTTTACTGTTTTCTTTCTTTTACAAACTCTTGTTTACTTTCACCTGTCCCGTTGTCTCTAATCAAATCTTGGAAGTTAAATTGGATGCACTTCCCGGTTTCCCATTGAGCTGAAATTTTGCATGTATATGTATATCACGTGACAATTCAATATTATGATGACATGATGACGATGATGATGACGCAAATATTCGTACCTTACGAATTTGGTCGCGGAACCAAGGGATTACCGTGACCCCGGTACGTAAAGGGCTAGTGAAGGACACCGTGGATTTTAGTCAGTACAAGTCTGACAGTCCCTCCCGCCCTGCCCTGGGTGGGAGGACTCATTTGATGATTTTACCACGCAAAAAAAAAAAAAAACCTTACGAATTTGTATTACGATAGTCGCCTGGATACAAAAGTCGATAGATATCGGAGCCTTGCGTCGCCTATTCTACGAAGTGGTTTACAGTAATACATAACTTTGAATTAACGAAGTGATGATATTTGAAGAATTATAGTCTGGACAATAGATGTTAGTCTTGACTAACGATTGTAAATTATGAACTTTAATGTTTGTGCAACGGAACAGTAATAAACATACCCTGAATGTTTCACTATGGCAGATTTATCTTATTGAACTGTAAACATTTATTGCGCAGATTAGGATGTGTTCGGCAGTAATACAGTAAAGCAATACATTCCACACAAGTAACCAATTTAATTGTAAGCAGTCATTTAAAAACACAACATCGTTTAGACTATGGAAGAACTTGTATGCTAGTCCATTGCGGTATTTTTTTGATCAACTGAACGCACTAAAATTGACAATGAATGTCCATTAATAGTTCTTAATGGAGTCAAACTTCCCATGCAATTTCTTGGGTGACTCGCCGTCCGATCAAGGACCATGCCCGGGTCGACGGTGCGTCGTGTTCTAAGCGCGCCTCAAAGTGCTGTCAGCTATCTGGCTGGAGACTTAGAGGGCTAAAGCCTTCCGGGGTCGTGGGACTGTCTGATCAGATAACCGTGATTCTGAACATAAAGGGCTACCGAAGGATCACCTTGGATTTTAGTCAGTGCAAGTCTGACAGGGGTCTGGGTGAGAGGACGCATTTAATGATTTTACCACTACGAAAAAGGGCAGAGGCATACACTAATAATACATCAACATTTCGCCAGTTTTTAGTTTTAGATGAACTTATTGCTATCGAATGGGCATAAACCACTTTCCTAGTCCCTTCCGCCCTGCCCTGGGTGGGAGGATTCATTTGATGATTTTACCACGATAAAAAAAAACCCCCATGGGTAGTGTGTAATTGATAAACGCTGTGTATGCCATGACAGCGCCTCTTATTGAAAACATCATTGAGGGCCATAAAATAATCCGCCAAGTCTTGCTAACTAGATAATTTGATAAACATTTTCAGCTTGTTTTTATTGTAATAAAACCTAAAAAAAATATTCAAAAAGATTCTGGTGAAAATTAAAGTTGACACGAACTTCACTCCACGGTTGACCGTCGTAATTCACATCTCTGTTATGTGATATTTACAGTTATTTACATCCAAATCGTATACTTCCTTTTAGACTTTAGATTCTAACTATATCACTCAAGAACACGAACTAATGACCTATACACAGCCAGGGACCAAACCAGGTTAAAATGGACCGTCTACCAAGTTTGGGGTGCCGAGAATTCAAAATTAGCTCTAGTAACCCCGGGACTCACAGAAGGAGGGTTGACAACATTTTGACAGGGACCAGGAATAATTGAGTAACAACTAAAGCCAAAGGTGTGGAATAGGTTGAAACCTACGTTAATTGTTGATGACGTTTGGGAAGTCAAACAGTGCGTAAGTTATTCTGTGTCTATTGATAATTAATTTGGGAAGTACACACTTACATAAGTGAACATAGTACGCATTGATGAAACTCAAACCCATATTGCTAAAAGACATGAAAGTTTTTAGAACGTTGCAGTACAGAGATAATGTTGAAAAGAAAAGCATGGAAAGAATAGAAAAAAAGAGAGTTGTAGCCGAACCCATAAAATCTCCAATTTTGAGGGTATAATATTGATGGAACTTGGGAATGTCTTAATGTGCAATTGAAGAATAAGGGTGGTGTTTAGGTCAGTAGGTCAAGTCTGAAAATCCATTCCGCTATCACTAAGACTGGGAGGACGCATTTGATGATTTATCAACCAAAAAAAAAACGCTAATAAACTTATCAAGTCTACTGTTTTCCGTCTATTTCTGTTCCTATCTACTAAGTCTTTTACTATAGGCCTCATTCGTAAGCTCAAGATAGCTCAACGAGCTATGGAGAGGGCTACGCTCGGAGTCTCTGCGTGACCTCCTCAGAAATGAGGAGATTCGTAGACGAAACAAAGTTGCCGACATAGCCCAACGAATTCGAAATGGCAGTGGGCAGGCCTTATAGCACGTAGAACTGACGGCCGATAGGGCCGTAAGATTCTCGAATGGAGACCACGCACCGGCAAGCGCAGCGTAGGACGTCCACCCAAAAGGTGGGCAGACGATCTTATGAAGACCACAGGATCACGCTGGATGCAAGCCGCTTCCAACCGGTCCTATTGGAAGTCTATAGGGGAGGCTTATGTTCAGCAGTGGACTTCTTACGGCTGATATGATGATGATCTACGAGTACTAGGTTTAAATTTGTAAAAATAAAACGTTCAAAGTTTGCCCCAATTGCCTCAGATCTTACGTTATCCAAGAGTCAAGCTATTTACAAAAAAAAAAAAGTGGACCATGGACTTGGAAATCGAATGTTATGATCAATTGATCACATGCCTGGCCAGGTTGATGTTAATGCAACAGATAATAGAAATCCATTATATTGAGTAATGACCACGTTTAGACACAATGTAAACTGAAAACCAGATGCGCTCCATTATGTTAGTAGTCATAATTAATAATGTGCAGTTGTGCAGTTACGTTTAATGTTTTCTATATAAGTATAGGAGGAGCTCGTGGCTAAATATAATAAAAAAGTCACAGAAGTCGATCATCAAAGTTAAGCTACACTTGCCGTCCGGTTCGTCTGTAGATGGTTGACCGTTTATAACAGCGAGTTTCCTCCATGCCTCGAAAAGCCGTTAGTCCTGGCTGTCATTTACAGCCTTTACTGTTTGTCAGAAGTTCGAAAGTCTGACAACCAGTTTTACTAAAAGGCATCGTAATACCCAATTACTGGGTTGTGGAGGTCAGATAGGTAGTTAAAAGGTACTGATATTCAGATGCATCTAGTTGAACTGGAAGCCGACCCCAACATAGTTGAGAAAACGCCAGACAGACAATGATACAACCATTTGGCGGAATTGCTAAATTGCCTTTTCTAATATGTGTAGTATAATACAGTGGAGTTCTAAAATATGTGTACGCTTATGAACGATATTTTTGAACTGGTCTGTACATTCAGTAAGTATAATTTACACTTCTTTCAGATCCCCGACTGTACATAGGATATTAGTACCTACAGACTCGAGTAATGAAATTGGATTTGATCAAGATTTAATACGCACAATATTAACTTGACATCGGATTTTCGAGTAATTCCAAAGGACTACAGGAATTATTACAATATCGCAAATCCAATTACCATACATAACAGATAGGTATGTATTTGTTAATAGACTCTGATTAAATCGTGATTGATACGCAATATATGGTTCGTGGGACTGTGTAATCAGGAAACCGCAACCGTGGATGCTCATAAACATTACGGTTGGCACGATTTATTTTCGTTAGATCCAACTTTTGAATCCCATGCAGTGGCTGAGCGACTGGAAGTTGCGCTGTGTGTCGCAGATGTGGCTTAAGAGTAGCTGTTTCTGGTCTGGGTGTTTGTGTATAAGTTTATATGTTTACACACACTCACGATACAAGAATAGTCCAAAAGGGCGGCGTTTTTATAAATGTTAAATTAATTTTCATGTCTTTGGACATAATAACGTAAGTAGTAAGTACTGTACATGTTGTCGACACGGTTAGCGCAGTGGCTCAGCGATTGGACTGCTGCGAAGCGTGTCGCGGGTTCGATTCCCGCACGGAACAAATATTTGTATGACCTACAGGTAGTGTTTCCGGGTCTGGGTGTTTGTGTATGTGAGTTTCTATGTTTGTAAACGCACGTACACAGGAGAAATTCCTAGTGTGGGCAACATTTAAAAAAAATGTTTTCAGTTTGGGGAGAAAAGTTTTTCATAAACACAAAACTATAATCTACATTTCTATATAATAAATAACAATACATTGAAGAAACGTAGATAGGTAACATAAAGCAATAAAACCTCAAAGTCACAAATAAGCGAAGCGTACACAGATAAGATTAATATTTGAGGGTTTGTGAACGCAAAACGATTCGTAGCACAGTGTGCGCTCAACCAAATACGAAGTGAATGTTCACATTTGAAATATACGTACCATAGATATAAGGTTGAGTTTCCATAAGAAATGAGGGAAGCAGCGAGGCAGTACGAGGTTTTAGACTCCATCAACCTACACTAAACTGTAAAATGTTCCCAATCGAACATGAACCTACTACTTTTGTGATAAAGTTGAAAATCAGTAAAGTTTGAAAAGCTTCTGTTGTAGATATATAGAGGGTGTTGTGAGTTGTTTTTTGAAGTGAAAACTTCTTTAAGGCGTTGTGCACTTTTTTTGTAATGGGTAAAAAATGTTAAACTCGCGTCAGGACACGTGACCTGGTCGAAAATTCGTAAGACGGCGCAGGGCGCTTGCGCGAATGTTCGTGTGTGTTTATTAATATTCAAGTTTTCACTTCTGCCGTCACTCCCAGAGTGCAACCCGTCGTTTGTTTTTTAGCGTGGTAAAATCATTTAATGAGTCCTCCCACCCAGGGCAGGGCGGGAGGGACTGTCAGACTTGTACTGACTAAAATCCACGGTGTCCTTCAATAGCCCTTTACGTACCGGGGTCAAGGTAATTCGTTAGTCCCGCGACCTGTTGTGAGTTGGTGTGATGGGTTCCACCAAAGCTGAGCGAGGACCTTGCTTGATGGGAGGTTGTAACGAAGCTGTGGATTGGCGCATAGCTGAACGGTTCTAGATCTCTAAATCATTCCATTTTGCAAGCATTCTACGCTATATGCCTCATACACATCTCTCGCTTTCTTGTATATGGTCAGTTCTAAAAGTGTTTGGTCAGTTGTATGGTCAGTTGTAAAGTGAGACGGTGTCAGGCAGTGTTATTGGGTTCACGTATTTTGCAAAAGTAAGGAGAAAATGATGCTGTGCTGAGAATGGAAGAAGAAAATGTGTTGTGGCTTGCAACCCAAAGTATTTTTTTTTTATTGTGGTAAAATCATCAAATGAGTTCTCCCACCCAGGGCAGAGCGGGAGGGACTGTCAGACTCGTGCTGATTAAAATCCACAGTGTCCTTCAATAGCCCTTTACGTTCCGGGGTCACGGTAATTCGTGAGTCCCCCGACCCCGGCAGGCTTTGGCCCTCTACAGGGGGGTCCCGTCATTATGCTGACACTCCTTGAGGCGCGCGTGGAAAACAACGCGCCGTCGACCGTGTCCGGTGAGGACCTGTGTCATGCGGAAGGTCAGGTTGCCGTGATGCCTATCCAGCCACTCCTCAAATAGGGGTCTTACCGCCGCGACTGCGGCGTGCGCGAACCCAAAGTCAAATGGAATAATGATAGAAAAACTTAGATACTATAATCATAATGTAAATACTGTTTTCCAATAAGGTTACGCTATGTAAGTACAGAATATAAAGTTTTTCTATTGGTGCTTTGTTTTAGCGCCACCTATTGCCCTCGTATTTCTCTGTCGGAAAACCGTCCTAAACCTGATCTATGGCGTCATCAAATGTGTACGTGTTGCGGGACTATTCTGCAAAAAGTCACAAGTGAGTTGTCTGCGGTGAAAACGATGTTTTTTATACTGACATCTGACAGCTGAGGCTATAACAGTGAGTTTGGTAGTGAGATTTTCAGAATAGGATGTGTATTTGTGTTTAAAAAGTTCGTTTTGTAAAAGTGAATATTGTTTTTGGATTTATTATTTTTGGGTTCAAATTAGGTCGGACCGACAGTTTACCGCTGACCGAAGTACCTGAAGTTCAAGCGTGCCTGGATACGAAAATCGGTCGATCAAATTTTGTAACACAGCTTGGGAGGCCCAAGTTCAACAGTGGACTGCGATAAAATGTGTTGGTTTAAGTTTCCTGGTGGTTTTCGGTTATTTTGAGAGCTTCTTTTAGGTGGTAATATCCAATGAGACCTCCCGCCGTAGGTGGAGCTCAAGGGACTATCAGACTGGTACGGACTAAAATCGACCTTGTTCCTGTAATTTCCCTTTACGTTCTAGGTAACATGTTTAGGCAGTCCCGCGAGAGAGCTTGATTTTACTATATGAAACAATAAGTACATTTAAATGGCTTTTGAGTAACATGAAAACACTCTTTGAAATTAGTTTTATACTCCTAAGATTTCAATAACTTACGATTCTGCTAATAAAGTGACCTAAGTTAGGAAATAAACAGAGAAAGTAGGTATTGTGTACCTTCAAGTTTAAATTTTCAGTGGTTTCCCTTTGTCTTGAAAGTTTAAAGTTTTCCAGTTCAAGATCGAAATCAAATCCACGGAACGGTTCACGGAAATCGTAAAACCAATTTTAAACAAGGGTCGCCTGAATAAATTAGGGGTCTGAAGGATGGATTACATTTTCCGTTGGACGGAGGAAAGTGTCGACTATGGGGTGGGAATCTGAAGTTTTGTACGCATTACGGTTTTAATTTTGACAAGCTTTTATTACAAGCTTTGATTTTCCTTCACCTGTCCCGTTGTCTGTAATCAAATCTTGCAAGTTTAATTTGATCCACTTTACAATTTCCGATTGAGCTGTTCGCACGTATATGTATATCGCGTGACAATGCAATATTATGATGACATGGAGCTGATCTGATGATTGAGCTGGAAGGTCATAGGAGCTCTGTAATGAGTTTAGACTCGTTTGATTCGTCTTGACGAGTACTTTGTCAGAAGAAGAGGATAAATGGATACTTGTTGCTCTTTCACACAATTTCTGAACAGATTTTGATGTTTGGTACCTACATAAATAGTTTCTAATCTGGATAAGCACTGCCGAGTTTTTATAAGTATTTAAAGTAGTCCCTCCCGCTCTGCCCTGGATGGGAGGACAAAGATGACTTTACCACGACCAAAAAAGTATTTAAAGTAAATATTTTTTTAAATACCGTATGCAAATAAGTTTTAATTGTTCAGTTTGATTTAAAGTAATTTTTTATCCCGGTATGAAATTTCCTTGGGATAATCACCGAACATAAGGCTGGCTGCATACACATGTTTCCCATATTCGTTTTCCTAGTGTAGAATTCCGTGTGACTAGCGCAGGCGTTAGGTGTTATGCATTTTGTATTAGCGCAACTAAGTTTCGAAACGAACGTTACATTTTTTTTCCATTTTGAAAATATTCGAACGTGTGCGCCACGTAAATCGCTTTACGGAATTCCAAAACGAATACGGTTACGTGTGTATGCGGCGAGCCTAAAGCAGCTGACGCCACAGGCATAAGCTAGTAGCATATACTTCTTCAAAAATCCATTAACCCTGCTTCTGGAGCAGGGTTAATGGATTTTTGAAGAAGTATTTTTGTCGGGTTTGCTATGCAGTGACCAGTCACTGCATAAAGTAACCCGACAAAATCTCGTTCGCCCTTAACTCACAAAGGTTCAGTATCAAACATTCATCGTTGACCAACTATGGTGAGACCGAACCTGAATTTATCAATACATAATATTACTTTTGTAATTCTGAAAGGGTTAGATAATGGTACACCTTTACCTTTGGTCGCGGGACTCACGAATTTACCGTAACCCCGGTACGTAAAGGGCTATTGAAGGACACCGTGGATTTTAGTCAGTACGAGTCTGACAGGCCCTCCCGCTCTGCCCTGGGTGGGAGGACTCATATGATGATTTTACCACGTAAAAAAAAAACGACGGGTTGCACTCTGAGAGTGCCGGCAGAAGTCAAAACTTGAATAGTAATAAACAAACACGAACATTCGCGCAAGCGCCCTGCGCCGTCTTACGAATTTTCGATCAGGTCACGTGTCCTGACGCGAGTTTAACAATTTTACCCTTTCCAAAAAAAGTGCACAACGCCGCTAAAGAAGTTTTCACTTCAAAAAAACACACATTTCACCAGTTATATTTAAGTCCGATGCAAAAAGGCGAGCCTAATGCCATTATCATCAAACCATAGCCTTTCCAAACTATATTGGGGTCGGCTTCCAGTCGAACCAGATGCAGCTGAATATCAGTTTTTACATGAAGCGAATGCCTATCGGACCTCCACAAACCAGTAACTGGGTAATACGAAACCCCATGGAAAGACTAGTTTTCATACTTTTAGAGCTTCCGACTAATAGTAACGACTGTCGAAGATCTACAAATAACAGCCGGGATCAACGGCTTTACGGGCTTTCTGAGGCACGGAGGAAACTCGCTATGACAGATGGTCACCTATCCACAGACCAACCTCGGCAAGCGCAGCTTAACCCAGAAGATCAGCCTGTGCGGCTACAATTATTTAGCCAAGAGCTCCTCAGCCTAATGCCATCAACCGAGTACAAAATCAAACTCCATAGCTGCTACTGCGAAATTCCTAACGCAAAAACCCAATAACACTTTGCCCGACATGATTATGAATGATAGGTATTTATGTTTGTAAGTTATCAATCTATACATAACCAGTTTATCTTGGACCCTTTTTGGATATTTTTTCCGCACAATTAATGGTCAGGTCGCGGGACCAAGGGATTACCGTGACCCCGGTACGTAAAGGGCTAGTGAAGGACACCGTGGATTTTAGTCAGTACAAGTCTGACAGTCCCTCCCGCCCTGCCCTGGGTGGGAGGACTCATTTGATGATTTTACCACGATAAAAAAAAAAACTATTAATGGTCAGCTTATAATAGTTTTGCTTAGTTTGTCAATACAGTTCAATCTTCACAGAAACAATAATTTTAAAGCTACCGGTGTTCATCACCGGTTCAATGTTCAACAGACACTAAGGTCTGAATTCCTGTAACACTGACTTCGGCCGCGTACGGTCGGTCGTGTACTTTAGCGAAAAATAATAACGTACTACGCGCTACTGACGTCAGCGCCGCACTATGATGCTATATAGAACACAATGTATATTCGTACGCACGACAGACGTACGCGGCCGACATTGGCGTAAGGCATTCAGGCCTTAACCAACGAGGCTGTATATCTATCAATTCACACGTCGCATATCTTCGACGTGGCGTTTACGCAATCTGCACAGAATTGCGAATTAATTGGCGTTTATGTGTTATGTGCGTACGTGTGTGTGTTGTGGTTGTGGTGGAAATAAGTGGTTATGGCCTATAGATGATTGGTACTGTATTCCTGATGAATTTTAATAGTTGCGTATAAATACTGGTGTGCAGTTGAGCCTGGTAAATTTGGAAGCAGACCCCATGTTTTTTTAGCCATGTCTGTCTACAAAAATTGAAACTGACTGGAGACGAGATTGGTAGTCATCAGCCTATAATGTCAATCACAGGCCTCATCTCTGTGAGAGGGTGTGAGCCATAATCCACAACGCGGGGCCAGTGCGGATCACATGTATTCGATTTTTTTTGAGAGTCTTGAGAGCAGTGGCATTTTTTTCTCAACGTGGTAAAATCATTAAATGAGTCCTCCCACCCAGGGCAGAGCGGGAGGAACTGTCGTACTGACTAAAATCCACGGTGTTGTTCAATAGCCCTTTACTTTCCGGGGTCACGGTAATTCAAAAGTCCCGCGACCACTACCAAGAACTCGTGTAGGTTGGGACACGTCACATGTCTTCGAACTTTTGGTTCTGGGACTTCCCGATTTCCTCAGGATGTTTTCAGATGTAAGTTCTTTCTTTTTTTTGTGTTTATTTTAAATGTTGTGTGTATCGCGGTCTTTTTTGCGCCAAATAAATGTTTTTTTGTTTATAATACGCCTCAAGTGGAGTTGGGCAGGGCATCTGGCTAGACGCAGAGATAGCAGATGGAGTAAGGTTTTGACCGAATGGTGGCCAAGGTTCGGCCATAGAAACCAGGGCCGCCCAAAAGCCCGTTGGGTTGACGTTATCGTTAAGATCGCGGGGAATAGATGGATAAGACACGCACAGAACCGAGAGATATGGCAAAAAAGGGGAGGCCTATACCCAGCAGTGGGTGATCCCGGGCTGATATGATGATGATGATGAAATTTTTTTTCATTCTTCTTCTTTCTTATTTTCTTCATCAAGCCGATCAACACTTTAATTGTTCGCGTGACTGTCTCATCAGGTATCTGTGACCCTGAAACGTAAAGAGCTATTGAAGGATCACCGTAGATTTTCAGTACGAGTCTGACAGTCCCTTCCGTCCGCGCCCTGGGCGGGCGAACTCATTTGATGATTTTATCACGATAAAAAAAAACACTGTAATTGTGTGCATTGCTGCTGGAATTCCCCGCAGCAGTCTGTGTTTCCTGATAGCTACAACTATGGAAACTGAAAACTGGAATGTGAAAAGGCTACTTCTAGGCGTGCTTCATCGTCAACCACATCATTGCTAATCACCAGGGTAGATGGTGATCAAACGCGAGCCTACCATAATTTAAAACAAAAAAGCGGATTTTCAGTTTTCAAATGACGTATGTACTTCGCTCCATTCCTTCCTTTGTCGTAAAAACTGGATAGTAGTTAATAACTACTCATATAAATGAAATGAAACAGTTATTCAAATGGTATGCCGCTCTAACGGTCGCGAATGGCGTGCACGAGTGGTCGATCATGTTCAAACCAACATTCATTTAATGTAAATTGGAAATAACTTAGCGAGTGCCGCATAACTCGTGTATGAATCTGTTTTCATAAGCATTTTGAAATATTATGAAAGTCGCGTATTTACTTTAACTGAATTGACAGTGCCTTTATCGCGAGCAAAAGTATGGAATCACTTACTCCAATTCCGCGCGATCTTGGGTACTTAATAACTAGTTAATAAAAAAAACGATGGGTTGCACTTTGGGAGTGTCGGCAGAAGTGAAAACTTCAATAGTAATAAACACACACGAAGATTCGCACAAGCCCCCTGCTGATCAGGTCACGTGTCCTGACGCGAGTTTAACATTTTTACCCATTCCAAAAAAAGTGCACAACGCCGCTAAAGAAGTTTTCACTTCAATAATAAAAAAGTCCCAGTAAAGGTTTAAGAATTAACTTTAAATTGATACGAAAGTCATTAAAATCACGACTTTATTTAAGGAGCTATCAAGGACTAACTTGTTTTCAAACGTAACAAAATTCGACAGCTGGGCGACCAATACAATTTATATTTTTGTCAATATTTATAAAACATCGAAGTAAATAAAGGGTAATTGGGCCTTAAAATACAAAAACAGTGCAAAATAATATCGTTAAATATTAAAGTGACAAGATAATATTAATTTGGACGCCATTTTAATTATTAATAAATACCAAGACGGGGTAACGAAACAATAAGCTGAAGTCGGCTGATATTTTGATATTAATTAACAATGTATCATAACTGATTTCAAAGGGAAGCTCAACAAAGTTTGACAGCTCATAATTTTGAAGAAGTTAATAAAATAATGAGTTATGCTGTGATTGACAACATTATTGTAGATTTTGACGTCACAAACATGTACGTACATAGATAAGATTTCTTTCAAAAAAAAGGTTAATTAATAGCTGAAATCTCAAACCAAATTTGAGCAAACATGGTAATGAATAAGTTGAAAACAAAAACCCAACTACAAAATGCTGTGTGTAAGTACTATAACAATTTTTGCCCCATAATGCGAAGGAGGGATAGCAACCTTCAAAAGCTGGTTATTGTTGGCAATACTGAAGGAAAGAGACCGCGTGGCCGGTTGCTAACACGATGGTCCGACCAAGTAAAAGAAGCTATGACCTCAAGCAATTTTTAACGGGTAGTGATGGAGTAAATGGAGTCAGATTATCCGCTTGAAAGGGTCCAGTGAAAAAGATCGTCCGTAATGAGGGAGCGATTGAAGAAGAAGTACTATGGATAGATATTCGGCAATATTTTTAATCTTCGGGAATTACGAATGTAATGTTCTGACATCTCGTCTTCTTCTTCATCTTCCCCAACCTTTAGTGACCCAATGCCGAGTGTAGGTCTCTTCCAAATCTTTCCACTTCTCACGGTCTTTTAGTCATCGGCATCCAACAATCACCCTATGCCTGACACTTTTTTAAATGTTTATCCATTTATTTGCCCACTTTAACAAGATCATTTGTTCACCTCATCGGTCATTCCTCTTTCCCGTCTGTGGTCTCCACGCCAAAATTTTTCTGCCATTTCCATCTAGTTTCAACATCAGCCAATAGTAGTCAACTGCTGAACATATGCTCCAATCGCATGCCAGTTCATTTGATCATCGGCTATTCTCATCCAGCTGCTTTCTTTGCCATTCAGTTTACGGTATATAAACTACACTCATTTGGTAACCACTCAAATCCACAAATATAACAGAATAACCAAAATCGTCGGGTCTCAGTAAAAGCCAGACAGTCCAATTACTGTACACGCGTACAACAGTCTAGTCAGTAATTAAGTGAGTGCATATCACTGAGGCACGCGGCATGCGTTCGTCATTTCCCGCCGAAATGGAATTAAGATGGCGGCGGTTTGTGTTGCGTTTATACCTTTGTGGAAAGAAGAACGGATGGCAGAAATTGTAGGTTAGAGTGCAGTGTATCTGGTTATTTTGCTGCGTGTTTTAATAGTCGAAACTTTAATTTCCTTAGGCACCGATAATGGTCGCGGGACTGTACAAATTACCGTGACCCGAAACGTAAAGGGCTATTGAAGGACACCGTGGATTTTAGTCAATACGAGTCTGGCAGTCCCTCCCGCTCTGCCCTGGTTGGGAGGACTCATTTGATGATTTTACCACGCAAAAAAAAGGCACCGATAATGACACAAAAACGCCAAAATCACTATGCAGTTAATAAGGCCTGTTTTGTATTAAATTCATATTTTTTTTAAGAATGAGTTTTAGTTAGAGCGTGTTCTTTAACCAGGTGGCTTACCATGCGGTCTTAAAGCCAGAGTTGTTCCAGTGAGAGAACGAGACGGTGCTAGACGACTTGTATAGCTCTGTACGTACATCACGGTAGTCCATCAGTAGTTTAAAGAACAATTTGTTAAATAGTATATTGAGTTTAACTTCTGATCAAACAACGCGGCTTTAACAGTCAAGAGTGAAAGGTTTATATCCCGAATAAATATCAGTAAGCAATTGATTTTGAATTCTTTCACATCAAGAATAAGGGCTTAACTGCTGAAACAGGCTTACGCGTTTATGGGAGATTGGCCGTAGAAAACTACATGAAGGAAAGAGTGGAAGATGAAGAACTTTACCCTGAAGTGAGAATCATTTTCAGTCAAGACAAATCCGAAAACATTCGTCGAAATCCGTACATTTCTACGCCCGTACAACAAAAAACTTACATAGACTTAAGTTGATAGTCAGGATTCATAACACTTCAGTCAGGCTTCGCAATAGTCGGGTAGAAAGGGTTTGGTTGTCATCTGAATTCAGACGAGCCTTATGACGATATTTGTCGGATTTACGAATAGTAAGGCATTGTTGTCTGGGGTTCTGTATGTCGTGTAACGATGATTCGTGGGTTTTTTGGAGTAGGCGTCACTGTCAGCTTGTGAAGTATGGTTTTGTTTCTAAAATGTTTATGAGGAGTGTTTGTTATTGTTTGTAATATATGAACATAATTCAAGAAAAATTTAGAAATATACACTTTTGGAATTACTAACCATTTATTGCTTCCTGTGTTTAAAAATTATCGCGAATATCAGCCCATCGTTGCTCTATGGGAAGTTACTAATTACGCTATAGTCAGCCACGTCAATCAAGTGAAACGTCTAGAAAAAAAACCATTCATTAAATTTTATTCATTCACATTGACATGACAGATGTGACAGTGACAGTGTTAGGTTTATATTCGTTACGGAATTTCTTGATTCTCTCAAAGTCCGCGATAAACGCTATGCAATTGCTTAAAATAAAACGATACTCTAGTCTGGGTACCGCTGGGTCTTTTACCTTTACGATTTATTGTTGTGCATGTTTTCCCAAATAAATAGATGTATAATGTCTGTCGACCTTTTCAAACAATCATCTCAACAATTATACACAAGTCTGCAACTGAAGTCTTCATCTAGGACCCAGTCTACAAACCGTATTACAAAGCATCTGTGCAGTTTAATTAGTGCACAACTGACGCTGAAAGGATGAAGGCGGGTAGTTTGTAGATGTAAGTAGCTATAGTATGTATGCCTTTGATTGAAGCGTACCGGGTAGAATAGATCACCTAGGTAATTTTATCGCGCAGTGGTAGACGCCAACGGCGACGGACGTCGGCTGACGATCTCCGGCCACCGTCAGCGCGGGGATGTGGGCGGCGAGTAATGGGCGACTCGCTGTCCGACCATGGACCATGCCCGGGTCGACGGTGCGTTGTGTTTGACGCGCGCCTCAAGGAGTGTCAGCATAGTGACGGAGCCCCCTGTAGAGGGCCAAAGCCTGCCGGGGTCGCGGGACTCACGAATTACCATGACCCCTGTACGTTAAGGGCTATTGAAGGACACCGGGGATTTTAGTCAGTTAAGTCTGACAGTCCCTCCCGCCCTGCCCTGGATGGGAGGACTCATTTGATGATTTTACCACGATAAAAAAGTAATTTTATCAATCAATGAAAACCACTAAAAATAGTCAAGTTACTATATTTTTCTGAGAAATGAAAAAGACAATTGAAGTTACGAATTCGTTACTTCAATTGTCTTTTTACCTTCTCTCTCTTCCACTTTTTTAACGTTCCCCACACTACGAAGAGTTTTAAAAATGTTACCACACACGTTTCACCTGACTCGTGGGTGCGTTTACAAACATAGAAACTCACATACAGAAACACCCAGACCCGGAACAACTACTTGCAGATCATACAAGTATTTGTTCTGTCCGGGAATCAGATTCACGACATGCATTAGTAACCACCGATTGCCAATAATTAATTCAGCATTAAGTCTATATTTTTTAATACTTAATAGTTATTTGTTTAATCCATGCTTCCAAAAAATACTGAACCAAAAAAACTCTACAATAAAGTTTAAAATCCTCAACCAAAACCGAGTCTCATTAACAAAGCTGTTCACATTAACGTTTGACTAATTAGAGCTGTGACGTCACAGCTGTATGTGGCCCAAAACAAGTCAAAGAACAGCGGTAGCGCTCTGATTACTGTGACGATATTAAACCTGCTTTGTTACGAACGAATTTGTGTCTCTAGTTTCATTTAGGTGGTTGTCTATGGATCGCGGGACTGTTAGGGTTGTGAATGAACAGGATGGATTTCAGTCAGTAAGAGTCTGACAGTTCCTTCTTTTTCACGTGGGGTAGGACTCGTTTGATTATTTTAACACACAAAAAAACAGAGGGTTGTTTATATTTTTAGATTAACATAACAGAATTATTATGATGCCTGCTATTCCCGATGAGATAGGAAGGTAGGTTTGGACAGGCCTGTTGGTCAAGTGGTTAGTAACCCTGACTGCTATGCCGGAGGTCGTGGGTTCGATTCCCACCCAGGACAAATGTTTGTGTGATGAGCACGATCATTTGTTCTGTGTCTGGGTGTAATTTATCTATAATATGTATGTATTTAGAAATATATAAGTATGTTTATCAGTTGTCTAGTACCCATAACACAAGCTCTGCTTAGCTTGGGACTAGATGGCGTTGTGGAATATTTATTTATTTTATATCGCTAGTTTTATTACAGTCCCAAGTTAAAGTGACGAGCCTATAGTCATCAACGGGGCAGTAATCAAGACTCCATTGCTACTACTAAGAAATCTTAATATAAAAACCGAACACCACTTCTCCCGACACGAACTTTACGCTACCTACCTTAAAAACGAATAACTATTTTAGAGACGTCGTGCTACTACACGAACCATGAGGCACTTGAAAGTGAGCCCTGTTGGTTACAGGAGCTGATGGAAGCTTCTGTGGGCGAGAAAGAAGTAATGAGATGATAATTGAAAAACACTAAAGTAGTAGCCATCATTTACCAGATGTCTCGAAGCTTGAACTTCCTTGAGACTAGGGTTGTCAGCCGTCCGGGTTTCCCCGGATTTGTCCTAGTTTAGAGGGCATCTGGGTAGCGTCCGCGGGGGGAGGGCTTCATTTGTAGTCCGGGTTTAAAAATTTAAAGTCTTGGGCCGGTGATTTATGACATTTCAACTGTTTTTCATTAAACTGACTATGTTTAAAGAAACCGGTTGACATGTCTGGGTTCTGGACTCTAAAATCCGGGGTTTTCACGCGTCTTGTCCTGGTTTCCAAATTTTAGAGATGGCAACTCTACTTGAGACAAAACGTAGTTCCAAATAGAACTGAATATCTATACATATGCATACATACCCAAAGCTAAGACAAGTTTCTTAGAACTACTCAAAGGAATAGACTTGGTCATTGAAAAGCATAGAAGCATACGGGTGGGTTAGTCATGTGTCACAAGACTGGTTTTCAGTGTGACCTCTCAAGCAGACGCCACGTTTGACCTGTGAGGAAATGTATAGGAAGACCTCAATGGAACATCTATTGAAGGTCTCTTAGTCATAATAGATAGAAAGATGATACCACTTAATCGTACCATGTTAATCGTATTTACAAAGTAGATTTTGTAATAAATAGGGCGACATATGGAGAAAAAGATTATTAAAAGAATAGCTTAAAAATATTGACATCGGTAAGCCAATCATTTGCTGGCTTGAATTCTAGAAGATATATCTAATTAACATACAGCAACAGCATAGCTTTTATCGCAGGCTTTGAGCTCGGCGACCGAATCAAGAAATTCCGTAACGATAATAAACCTGACACTGTCACTGTAACATCTGTCATGTCAACGTGAATGAATAAAATTTAAATGAATGATTTTTTTTCCGACGTTTCACTTGATTGACGTGGCTGACCATAGCCTAATTCGTAGAGTAACTTCCCATAGAGCTACGATGGGATGATATTCTCATTAAATATTCGCGGTAGGCGCGTAGGTAATACACACATCAAAAGTGTCTAGGGATCAACATATACTTTTGCAATAACTTTTCTCCTGATTGATATTAATTAAAAAATTTTTTAAGGATTCATCAAATAAAGTGTTTTCGTTTGTCACAGTAACGATAAACCAAGTCACCTTTGCATCAACTCAGTTCTTCCGCCGATCCAAATACCCGCCCATACCATGATGGTTCCACCACTATAAGGATGGACTTCCTGGCAGGATTTTAATCGCTGTTGGCGTCCAGGGCTTCTCCAGTGTCGTATACGTCTTGTATCCGGTCTCATACCAAAACGAGACTCATCAGAGTCCATCCTTATAGTGGTGGAACCATCATGGTATGGGCGGGTATTTGGATCGGCGGAAGAACTGAGTTGATTTGGATCAGAGGCAACCTCAACGCTCAAATTTATGCTGAGACGATTGTATCAGACGTCATCGTTCCTCTACAAGTGCAAATCGGTCCCTTATTTCAGTTAATGCATGATAATGCACGACCGCACACCGCAAGAGTTGTAAGACAGACTCTCGCCGCAGCTAACATCAATGTCCTGCCCTGACCTGCTCAGTCGCCAGACTTGAATCCGATTGAGCATGCATGGGATATGCTACAGAGAAGAGCTCTGCCGAATATGGAGGGTATCCAGTCGCAAGAAGACCTTTTTTTGTTGTTGCAACGAACATGGGCGGCCATTCCACAGCGTGATTTGGATGAACTCATTTTGAGTATGCCAAACCGATGTTCTTGTGTTGTTAGTGTTCGCGGTAGAAACACGGATTGTTAATTGTTTAAGTTACCCAATAAAATTTTAAAGAAAACTGTTATTTCAGTCTTTTTTTCGAACTTTTGTGTTAGTGGTTCAAATGTCAAAAATCCCTTTATTAGGAAAATGGCAAATTTCTTTATTAATGCAAAGGTGACTTGGTTTATCGTTACTGTGACAAACGAAAACACTTTATTTGATGAATCCTTAAAAAAAATTTTAATTAATATCAATCAGGAGAAAAGTTATTGCAAAAATATATGTTGATCCCTAGACACTTTTGATGTGTGTATTTTTTTTTTAATAAATCAAATAAATAATTATAATTGCATCAGTTGATTAAAATGCTATGCAGAAGCTTTACCGCAGCAGTCCCCGAGTGCCACACGTATTTTTTATTTAAAAATATTTGTCATTATAGGCGCTAGCATCTGTGCTTTAGGTATCTCTTCTGTGCCGTTGTGCATTACAAATATACACAAAATTTATCCATGCGGGAATCAAACCAATCAGACCCGCGATAGTGATTGCGCCAATCGTGTCACCAATACCAAAACCAAACTTTCTCTTAACTTTCTTTAAAAAATATATCCTTCATTATTGCCTTTTCTATTTCTTTACTGTCTGAAGAAAAGTATTTCATAACAGTCAGTGGTATACTTTGTGACATGTGTCATAAATCTTACTTACTTAAAGCGCACTGTCCAAGAATGTGAATATATGGCAACACTGGCATTTCTTACTCAAAACTTGAGGGTAGTTTGCACTGTTAGTTCATAGGGTAGCTAGTTATTTTGTGTAGTGACGGACATTTGTTGTTAACCGGCGATTTAATAAAAAAGACGGTCCTTACCTAATAATTAGAGATGATTTTTTGTTTCTTTGTGTTATTGTCGGGATCTAATTACAGTTAAAAAAGTAAAAGTAGCAGTTATAAGTGTCAAATAGTTTAAGTAAAAATAATTGAATTAATAATTGAATTAAATCATAGAGATTGATCAAAAGCGGCAGTCACTTTCAAAGCGTTTCGCATATATAAAGGGATATCAGATTATATATTGACAGATGATTAATTTTTCGTTCAATCCCTTTTTTTGTTTTCCATCCATGATTAATTGAGGATTGGTAACCCACAACGTGAGATGACATTAAGTATTGTACAAAATAAGTTGGCAAATTATCGAAAATAATCGCTATTAATCTAGAGTTTAAACTAGTTACTTTAAATAATTTATAAATAAATATTTATTCTTAACCAATATTAAATTTACATACAAATACCACACCCAGAAAACATATATGTCACCCTACACATCCCGATATAAGTTCTGATAACAGCAGCACTCAATGTCGTTTCACAAGTTTTTGATTTATGTGCCCAACCCCTTACGGCCACAGCGACATGTGTAGGCAAAAGAGGCTTTTCTTAAGTCGGCACCTTAATGGAAAAGTGACTGAAGTTCACGAAGTACTTCTGTTATGTGAAGATAATTCATCACGTCTTCGAGTTGAACTTATTTAATTTTTAAGATTTTGAATACTTGGTTGAGATTTCAATGAGAGAGGTTGGGAGAGGGATTGAAGAGATGTAAATTGTGAGGAATGTCACTTTTCTTGCTTATTATAGGAGGACATTTGCAGCACACTCAATTTGTTTATGACAATCAATAAAAAACCAAAATATAAGTTAGTGTCAAGAGACCCTGCTGGGGTCGCGGGACTCACGAATTACCGTGACCCCGCAACGTAAAGGGCTATTGAAGGACACCGTGGATTTTAGTTAGTACGAGTCTGACAGTCCCTCCCGCTCTGCCCTGTGTGGGAGGACTAATTTGATAATTTGCCCACGCTAAAAAAAACAGTGTCTAGAGACAAATATAAAAAAGTTCATAAACGCTCACGCTTTTAAAGGACTCTAGAAAAGTTGCCTGATGCCGCAAAATAATTAAAGAAATACGTTTTTTTTTACGTGGTAAAAGCGTCAAATGGCCAGTCCCTCCCACTTAGGACAGAGCGGGAGGGACTGTCAGACTCGTACCGCCCTTTACGTTCCGGAGTCATTGTAATTTACGAGTCCCACAACCCCGGCAGACTTTGGCCCTCTACAGGTCTCGTCACTATGCTGACACTTCTTGAGGCGCGCGTGGAACACAACGCGCCGTCGACCCACAGGATTAAAGAAATGTAAGGGATTTTTGGAGGTTTTCTGAATAAAGCATAATGATGAAAAGAAATGAATAATTTATCCATTATCATTACTCACTATAAACATGACAATAAAAAGCAGCATTTTCTCAAATATCATCAAAAATCCATTTCCACTGAAATAATATAAACCTACCAACCAAATGACCGTATGAAAACTGTCTTCCAAGACACAATGAAATGTAGTTTTTCTTTTCCCAGACACACGTTGTCCCTGACACGGACAGCATGATGGAGTGACCATTCATTTGGCACAGTAAATTCCAATTTCATGCTCAAGCTTAGAACTTTTTTGTGCAGTCGCCTTTTCATCCGTCGTAGGGATTAAACCTTCAAGAGTTTTTATTTTTACTGGTATTAGAACAAAAGCGAAGATTTTGACAGCCCTAAAAATGTACGAAATGTTTACCTTGTAGATACCTTTTGATGTTGCTCTCCATGAAAAATTTCAATTACAGATAGGTCGATGAGTACCAACTTACAGTCATGTTTTGTGAAAGTTGTGAAGAATTACCTGAAAATGAAAGAAATAATTATTATTGGGAAGAAAATAACATGGAAGGTGAAATACGGAGAATTTTGTTTGTAATAAATGCTGGAAGTGTAACAAAAGGGAATATATTAAATACTTTCAAAAAAATTGTAATGGTATTTACAATTTTTTTGGAAATATTTTTTGTAAGTGTGACGTCAATCAACATAGGTTCTATTTATGTCTCAGGTAGAGCATTAAAAAATAAGGGACCCTTATTTATTGATTGTTTTTGAGGTATTGCACAGCTTTGAGCGCGGCGACCGAATCAAGAAATTCCGTAACGAAAATAAACCTAGTACTGTCACTGTCACATCTGTCATGTCAACGTGAATGAATAATATTTGAACGAATGAATTTTTGTCTTGAATGACCATAGCCTAATTAGTAGAGTAACTTTCCATAGAGCAACGATGGGATGATATTCTCGTTAAATATTCGCGGTAGGCGAAAATTTTTTCAGTTTTTTTTTTTCATAAATTAAATGAATAAATAATTATAATTGTATAACTTGATAAAAATTGCTATGCAATAGCTTTAACGCGGCAGTCCCCGAGTGCCACACGTATTTTTTTTTTAATCTTTATAATTATACATTCAGAACGCTCTAAAAATTATACCAAGTTAAGAATTTTGAAATCATCGTCTCTTCGTATTTATTGGTTTACATACCAAAACAAAAATACAGGTCAAATACCGTTAAAAATTTAACTAACAGACTAATTAGTTTTTATTTTCAATCATATTGCCTATGTAGATATTTTGTAAGTTTCAGAATTGAGATTCACAAAAGAAGTCAAGTGATAAAATAATTACAGTACCTTTTTAGAAATGAAACGAAATTTATGAGCCATGCTATATTAAACCATAATTCATTCAAAATACAGCTGAAAAACGCATCGAAGAAACCATACGTATAAAGTCCTTGGTACTAAACGTCATATTTCTTACTTTAACTTGAATCTGAAGGTCCATTAAAGGCTCAGAGGGGAGCCAAGCTGGCCATATTTGATAGACCTCTGCAACTTCTAATTTTCCAAGAGACGAAGGGTCTTTATGTTTTGTCGGGTTGTAACGAAGAAAGCTTGCGGAAGTGGTAGGAAATATTCTTAATCTATATATATAAAAATTTTATGTTGGTTTGTGTATGCTTCAAAAACTCAAAAAGTTCTGCACCGATTGAGCTGAAATAGCATGATATATAATCCGCATCAAGGATGGTTTTTATCTATTATTTTTGAAAAAAAAACAATTTTTTGTACCACAGCGAAGCGGGGCAGGGTACAGCTAGTGTTATAATAATATGTTAAGTTGGAATATCTACTTGAGTATACAAAGCTTTCTAACTTATATCTTATTGCTAAACGTAGCAAAATGAGTAACTTAAAGCTCCTGTTAAAAAAGAGGTGAAACAAAATTGCAGTTGAAGCAATATTTCGTCGGTGACCTTGGCGTGAATACCAGCCTGCTGGGGTCGCGGGACTGTCGGAACGTAGAAGGCTATTGCAGGATCACCGTGGATTTTAGTCAGTACAAGTCTGACATCCCTCCCGTCCCGCCCTGGGAGAGAGGACTCGTATGATGATTTTACCACGATTAAATAAAAAAGTTAGTGCTTATTGACCAAGGGTACTAGGCTCATGCCTTCTCTATTTGAGAAAAATACCTCTGCTCATTTCCACCAACTTCTTCATAGACACCCTTCATCAGGAGAGGGTTATAGTCTGCAGTATAGTATGGCAGTTGTTTTAAGCAAAGACATACATACGTTAATCCTATTGTAACACCCCAAAAAGGGCTAGTTGAAGAAGCTTTATAATGTTAAACTAACTTCTCGATGTTAACAGGGTCTTATACTTTTCTAACACTAAACATAAAAGCAAATCAACCAGAAAGGGTTTTCCAAAAACTGCTACAACCGATCATAATCATAAACTACCAACTATCTAAAAAAGGACATCACTTTAGTACAAAAATGTGATGTAAAGGCCAGAATGAATAGCTATAACCGTCCAAGCAAGAATTGAATCTAGCCATTGAACCGGGAGGCGACGGGACGGGGTGGTACTCTCTTAGTTTATCAACGAAAATACGGGCACTCACACGTTTTAGTCAATCAGTCGTCAACCACATAAAATACGAGTTGTGCATAGCTATAGCTCTTCATAATTTGTTACAGCAAGGAAATATAACTGATTGCATTTATACCGTTTACAATTATTTCCACGCCATTTTTCCTGAGTGTTACATTTCTACTCCCTAATATTACTCACAATCGTTTTTCGAATTCAGAACTTCTGACAATAAATCGGGAGTCGGGACAACTGTCCAACTGTCATATTGTCACTAATTTCTAATTCGGACCACTAATATTATGTCCATAAATGATAAATAATAGAAACGACCGAAACATCGGCCGAAAGTACTGGTTTCGTGCTTAGATAGTACCCCAGAATCATTTCATACAATATTCAACGTCCATTGTCGCTAATATATAAAAATAACAAGATGTCTACTCACTTGTGAGGTCGAGATTCGGAGAAAATGAGCTTCAATCTTCTGTGTTGGTATTAAAGTAAATATACTCTATGTAATTCAGTTTTTCGTTTAAGAAGATGTCGTTTTACTTTGTGAATGTGATACTGAATCTGAAAAGGTCGCGATATTACTACACATTGAGCTATATTGAGTGAAGTAAGAGTTGTATTCCAATATTTTGTAACTTATAGCCCGCGGCTTTACTTGTCTTAGCATTGATATTGATAACAATCAATTCGGCCACACGAGTTGCCATCAATTATCCTATGAACGTTATTGTTGTATTTCTTAGGAACAGTACTTTTTCAGAATGAATCTTCCAATTCTGTGCACTTGGCCATTTTATTTTATTTTATTTAAATCTTTTTGCACATGGAAGTACAAAGGCGGACTTAATACCTTGGGCATTTTCTTCCAGTCAACCTTGGGGTGATGCAGAGAATCAAATATATATAATATATTTTAGTGGTTTAGGCGTGAAATACCCTTTCACAAACAAACTTATTTTCGCATTTATAATATTAGATAGAATTCGAATGTACTTTCTCTTGTTAGTCTCGTGGTCGCAAGCTGGGTGCGAATGCTACGGACCGACTACGGTTCTCGGGTCCGAATAAAAGAACTAAGTATATGTGTTCTCAGCACCCCAGAGTTTGTACTGTTTTACAGATCTTAATACTTAATTAGACCTTATTGTTGAGTTTCTTCAGAGGCGTGCTTATCTTCACCAGAAAGAACGTGATGCAAAAACAGTACGTAAAGAACGCAGCAGGTAGCGTATGGAAGTTTCTAACAACGTACCTTCATGGGAAAAAGCCTGACTTTATCGATGTATATTTCCTGCCCCAAATATATCCAGCCATCAATCTCTTTAACAATTCAGCACCAATTTTTCCAACCCCATCGAACCTTACCGAACAAATGCCATATTAATATGGTGGCCAACTCCATGATATTGACCAACACACCAATTTTCCTCACACGTTAGATTCACGGCCCAACCTCCCCTATAGCTCACGAGCTAAATAAATCCAAATTTGGGGGAAAAAACTCGGACCAAATCTCGACATGTCTTTTCTTTGTCTTTCTTAAACTGCCTCAGACGTTGAATAATATAAAAGGGAGCAACAGTATGGGCGATTTATTTCCATTTTCCTTTACTTGTCGAAGAGTTACTTCGTTCTCACACAAAGTATTGGAAGAACGTGTTATTTCTGTGAGTTTTTATTCTGTTTGTTTGAACGTTGCAAACTGTTGCGTCTCCTTTTAGGTTTTACATTTTATTAATTTATTTGGTTAGGGTTTGAAAACGGAGGCTAAAAATGGCGTGTATTTTAGTTCGATAGCCATAATGTATATGACCAGAGCCTTAAATTTCAAGCCTTGGTTTGCCTGAAGGGCTAAGCAGAGGTGTACCTAATATGTCAACAACATTTTGCAAAATATGTTTAAATCCCATGTAGCAAGGTGCAAATTACCGATGGTAAAACACAATAAAATCTGGGAATAGTACCCAGAATTTCTTATTCCGAAGTTGCACTTACTATAATTTTAGTCCATTTTCTGGACTCATAAAAGAGATCACAACATTAATTGGAACCATTGAAAAACAAAAAAACGCCCCACCTCATCAAAAGTGCCTTTTGTCAGTTCTCAAAAACTAATATTTTATTCAGTAGGTATATAATGCTACTTCCTCCTTGCATGAATTCCAATAAAAGTCAGTTCTTGCCACATTACAGGAAACATAGGTTATCATTTGTCTATCAAACACGGAACCAATAAACTCGAATAGATATATTTTAATAGAAAGATAAGATTTACACAATAGAATATTACGTATGTGAGTTAAAATGTTTGTCCCAACACACGATACAGGGCCAATCTCTTGTGTGGACCCAAGTCAAAAATAAATAAATAAGTGATATAAATATCGCAACAACTCCCACGATTTATGTAGACGAATTAAAATATTATGACGAGAACTTTCGACGACGAAATAGAGGAATTTTATAGTATTTTAATTGACACTGTCTGGGTCAATTTGACATATAATTGTCCCTTTGGAAGTAAACGGCACTTTTTGTCTGTTCCAAGAGATTTCGACACAAGATTTATGTTTTTCTTAGACTTATTAATGAGACAATCCTTTGTATTTTAGTTTGTAGCTGACTCATTTTATATGTTCCCAGGGAAGTAGTTCAAAAATAAACTGAGCTGGAGATTTTGAGACCAGAATAATCCAAACCAGGTTTACTGAAGCCCTTGAGAAAAACTGAACATTTTCGGATTAGAATTCTAACAGAAAATATGGAGTCCAAAGTTTTGAATTGGCAACAGCACAAATAGGTGTATAGAAAGGTCTTTGCCGTTTTTTTTTCGCATTTTATTGGTCATTCAAATATCCATCTTGAAAAGGATTTTAAAATGATGTATTGTGAATCTGAGATACTAGTTATGGTAGATAAGATATTACTATACCAAAAATTGGATACACAAACTCTTACTACTTCCACTCGTAATTTTGTCTGAACCATATCGATGGGCACAGGTGTGATAACTTCAAGGAGATGCGAAGGTAATTTTCAATAAAGGATGGAGGATGGAACTGCATTTGAAAATGGAAGAATATGTCTTCTTTCCATTCAATATTGAATGTGTTTTAGTTCTTTGTATGAACTGCATTTTATTTATTACAGGGAAGACAATCAATAGTGTTATTTTATTTTTTTATTTTTTTACTGGTTAAAATCATCTTTTGAGTCCTCCCACCCAGGGCAGAGCGGGAGGGACTGTCAGACTCGTACTGACTAAAATCCACGGTGTCCTATAGCCCTTTACGTTTCGGGGTCATGGTAATTCGTACAGTCCCACGACCAAAAAATAGTATTATAAGCAGATATTATTGACCCTTATTGATAGCTAAATAATAACAGTCGTACAGGTCGATTTTCAAAGTTAAGTATGCCGCGTTTGCCAAAGGTTGGTGTGTGGATGGGTGACCATTTATCATAACGAGTTTCTGCCGAGTCTCGGAAAGCACGTAAAGCCGTTGATCCCGGCTGTCATTTGTAGATCTTTGATAATCGTTACTGTTGGTCAGAATTTCTAAAGTCTGACAACCAGTCTTACCAAGGGGTTTCGTATTATACAATTACTGGATAGTGGTGATCAGATAGGCAGTCGCTTTATGATAAATACTGATATTCAGGTTCATCCCGTACGACTGGGAGCCGACCCCAACGTAGTTGGGAAAAAGTTCGGCAGATGATGAGTTTTTTTTTATCGTGGTAAAATCATCTAATGAGTCCTCCCACCCAGGGCAGGACGGGAGGGACTGTCAGACTTGTACTGACTAAAATCCACGGTGTCCTTCACTAGCCCTTTACGTACTGGGGTCACGGCAATTCGTTAGTCCCGCGACCCTGGCAGGAGGCAGATGCTGAGTAACGAACAGAACTAACTACAGATATTCTATAGAAAGAAAAATTCGAACCGCGTGCAGGATTTGAACCTGCGTCCTCCGGATTCAGTACACCCGACGCTCTTTCCAACCGAGCCATCGAAGTTTCTACCTGTATTGCACTATAAGACTAGGCACCGAACTGTGATGAAATTAGAACTCAAAATCACTTGCACTTTAACCTAAGTCACGTAAAGACCTCACATACACAACAGCCAAACACACCACAAACACGTAACTAGTAAACAAACATTGTTCTCAGAATCTGAGCAAATATTCATTCCCGGACATTGCATACTAATTGCTCTAGAACCAAGCGTTCGCATAGGAAGCAAGCATTTGAATATTTTGTCCAGCTGGGATGAGTTTGGTCCAAAACGATACTCTCATGTGTGGATATGAGAGACATGAGAGTGAGTATCCTTTTCGACCAAACTCATCCTCTCATAAATCTGCCATCGTTTACCTAGAATGCCGTTAAGAGGAGTATCAGCATCGTGACGGGGCCTGTAAAGGGCCAAAGCCTGCCGGGGTCGCGGGACTCAGAAATTACCGTAACCCCGGTACGTAAAGGGCTATTGAAGGACACCGTGGATTTTAGTCAGTCAAGTTAGTTAGTGGCTGTATCCTCTCGTGAAAAAGAAAACTATTTGCGATTTTTAGGGACGACATTTTATGAATTTGATCATTATGACTACTGTCATCTTTAGATACTGCCGGTTTTATGGTTATGGTGACGACATGTTTGGCGCAGTCGCTGAGCGATTGAACTGCTGCGCGAGTCGCGGGTTCGATCCCCGCACGGAACAAATATTTGTATGATCTGCAAGTAGTTGTTCCGGGTCTAGGTGTTCGTATTTGTGAGTTTCTATGTTTGTAAACGCACCCACGATACAGGAGAAATTCCTAGTGTGGGGAAACGTTTAAAAAAAAAGAAAAAGATTAAAAGATGGCTGCGAAAAAAACAATATTGATACAACAAACCACAATATATCGTACGTTCCTGCTAGTATTTCGAATTCTCGAAACAGTATTTCTAATAATTGTCACTGTCGATTTCAGTAGTGGAATTAATTCAAATGTTTACTTAATATGGAACACCGTATTTGGAATACAAAAAGGAATGTTCCTCGTATTAAGGGTGCATATTGTTAAACCGACAAATGAAATGTTAATGCGACTTCGACTTGAAGTAATTGTGTTCATTTGTATTCAAACCCTTTTTGTCTTGGATAGAGTATTGTAGGTTTAGGCAAAGCCAAATTCTTGTATTTGTTGATAAGAAACTTAAAATTCATTGAGTGTACCTTGGTTTTACTTTTAAATTTTATTCCAATTTTGATTGTAGTTTCAGTTTAACATCACGATCAGAGAATAAGTAAATAAAAGTCAATTCGTTACATCGGCGTTTCTTAATTCAGCCAGAGTAGTTTAAATTTCAAGTTTAGCTTTAATTCATGAATAAACTGCGATTTTAAAATGACTTCAAAATCTTTTCTATGTTCGTTCATGACATAAGGTTGCGTTGCGGTCATTCTGTCGTAGTTTTAGAACCACACCTTAATTTCAAACATAGCACGCAATATTATCCTAATCCTAACTAATATTATAAATGCGAAAGTAACTCTGTCTGTCTGTCTTTCTGTCTGTCTGTCTGTCTGTCTGTCTGTCTGTCTGTCTGTCTGTCTGTCTGTCTTTTCTTCACGCCTAAACTACTGAACCGATTTGTGTGAAATTTGGTACAGACATAGTTTGGAACTTGAGAAAGGACATAGGATAGTTTTTATTACAAAAAAATAAAAATAAAAAATAAAATTTATGAAATGCTCTAACGGAGTATAGATAATTCCTTAAACTCTCAATAGATGGCGGCGATCGTTCAATGGTGTCGATCGTTACACGAGTTGTCACTATGGATTGATAGATGGCGTTGGAACCAAAATTGTACTTATTGTCGGTTGTATGATAGTTTATGTGGACTGGTCCTGTTTCGTAAATTTTAAATTGTTCAGTTGTATAATTGGTGTTCCTGTGATGCTTATGAGAAACTATATAACTAGATCCACCAAGACTATATAACGGCATACGGTTACAAATAACCTATTTAGGACGGAATGTCATTAAAGCCGTTATTATGACTGGGATGGCAAAAGGCGAAACTTTTATTATTCCCCGTATTCCCATCATTCCAACTGATTTGCCATTCCAATTCAAAAGAGTTCAGTTTCCGCTGTAAACTGCGTTTGCAATGACCATAAATAAAGCCCAAGGGCAAACGCTAAAAGTTGCGGGGGTACATCTTGAAAAATACTGTTTCTCCCATGGACAACTCTACGTTGCGTGCTCAAGAGTGTCGAAACCACAAAACCTTTATATTTTTGCAAAGGATGGCTAAACTAAAACCGTGGTAAACAGAAATGTCTTGGTGTAAGAAACTTTCATAATCTCTAAAACCTAAAATAATAGAAAATTTGTCAAGGGAGAAACAGTCTTTTTTCCTTTTGGACTGAAATGTCAAATCAGTAGAATGATGAGAAAATAAGGGAAAAATAACATTTTCGCCTTTTTCGATCGGCAAAACGGCTTTAATGCCCTAAATGAGTATACATCTCTTAAATTCAAACGCAGAGCTCATTATGTTGATTTTTGAAGAGTTCCCTAGAATATCCCGCGAGATCGGGAACTATGTGGGTAAAACCAAAAATCTGCTGGAAGTCAGTATTCCACGCGAACGAAGTCGCGGGCAAAAGCTAGTTATCATAATATATCTCACCTGGAACGCCATGCAGGCACAGGCAGAGTTGTAACTAGTACACTCACGCATCACTATGATGTTGCTGTCTCGTTTAACACAGTTTCGCATAAATATATAATATTAGACGGCACGTTTGGCGCAGTGGCTGAGAAATTGGACTCCTGCGCTATGTGTCGCGGGTTCGATTCCCGCCCGGAACAAATATTTGTATGATCTGCAAGTAGTTGGTCCGGGTTTGGGTGTTTGTGTATGTGAGTTTCCATGTTTTTAAACGCACCCACAATACAGGAGAAATTCCTAGTGTGGGGCAAAATTTCTTTAAAAAAATAACAGTAAAAAAACCATTTTAAAAACAAGCTTTTATTTAAATGCTCTAAAAAGGACAAAATAAACTTTAAATTAAATCAAACATATAACTTAAGTATAATATAAAAGCTTGTCGCGAGATTTACCTGTGTAAAGTATGTTATGATACATACATTTTGTCGTTGAATTATTTGTTTGTTTTGTTTGTGACAAGTAAATCTCGCGACAAGCTTTTATATTATACCTTAGTTATATGTTTGATTTAATTTAAAGTTTATTTTGTCCTTTTTAGAGCATTTAAATAAAAGCTTGTTTTTAAAATGGTTTTTTTACTGTTATTTTATTTTTAAATTTTTAGTTTTCGTTGGACATATTTCGCAGTCTTTTCATTTCATTTAGTGCGTCATTGTTGCATGGTCAGTTACCTGTTAATTTCGTACAGTCAAGTTCTTCAATAAGGAGACCTTCTAGCGATTTGACTCTACTTAAGGCCACGTATGCTTGGCCAGCAGCGATGAGCTTTGAGCCTAAATAGACGACAAAATAGTTTTTTTTTTTTATCGTGGTATAATCATCAAATGAGTCCTCCCACCCAGGGCAGGGCGGGAGGGACTGTCAGACTTGTACTGACTAAAATCCACGGTGTCCTTCAATAGCCCTTTACGTACCGGGGTTACGGTAATCCGTTAGTCCCGCGACCCCGGCAGGCTATGGCCCTCTACAGGCCCCGTCACTATGCTGACACTCTTAGAGGCGCGCGTGGAACACAACGCGCCGTCGACCCGGGCATGGTCCATGGTCGGACAGCGAGTCGCCCATTACTCGCTGCCCGCATGCCCGCGCCTACGGTGGCCGGAGACGTCTGGCGACGTCCGACGCCGTGGGCGTCTACCACTGCGGCTGGGGTGGAGGGAGGACGCTGTCCTCTGCCTCACGCGGCCCGCCTCCTCCTTCACGAGCATTACTGCTTTGCAGAAGGAGGCGACCGCTTCCCACTCCGTCTCGCCCCGCAGCATGGCCTCGACCAATGCCGGGCACGAGAGGTCTCCGCCTATCGCCGTCGTGAGGACACGGCGGTGCTCTGCCCAAGCGGGGCAGTCCTGCACCGTATGCTCCACCGTGTCCTCCGGACGATCCTCGCAGTGGTAACACCCAGGCGTTTCTTCCCTCCCTATCAGACACAGGAACCTCCCGAAACTTCCGTGTCCGGTGAGGACCTGCGTCATGCGGTAGGTCAGGACGCCGTGCCGCCTATCCAGCCACTCCTCAAAGAGGGGTCTTACCGCCGCGATTGCGGCGTGCTCGGACCTCGGTTGCGACAGTCGCTCCCTCCATACTGCCCTGAGATCACGCCAGAGCTCTTCCCGCCGGATTCCCTCTTCAGCGGGGATTCGCCCCGACGCTGCGCCTCCGCGCGCCACTCATAGACGCGTTGGAGGGCAGTCGCCTCCAGATCCCAGGGCACGACAAAATAGATTAATATAATAATTAATTTTATTAATAGCCTAATAGATTTCATTGTCGTTGTGACCATATTCTATCGGGAGCAGCTGATCCTGGCTGCATGACCAAGACACTGTCACCATATTATTGTTTTATTATTTGGGTTGCCATATATTATGTTCAATGTTATAGCTCGGTACTATTAACCATTGAGGAGTTCTCTCGTAAGCAGATGTGCCTGGCTGCACCAACAGGTTGTTATCATCATATTATTGCATTGTTACCGGGTTTCCATATATATTTCAAGTTTTAGTTGTGTACTATTAACCTTTGAGGAGTTCTCTCGTGAGCAGACGATCCTGGCTGCACCACCAGATCGCACTTATCATATTATTGCATTGTTATCGGGTTTCCATATATGTTTCAAGTCGCCTTGGCAAGTGAATCCAGGATCTTACACTTAGCAGTAAGAGGCAGTATTATGTAACGAGATATGTTAATAAATAATGTTTGTTGCGTAGCCTGAATTAGGGATAATAGCGAGAATAATTATTGTTATTAAGGCGCTATGCCCACGGTGACTTTCTGAAGAAATTCTATCACGCGTTTTAAAAAAGCGCTTCAACATCGGGGCTCTCTGTAGTTGTATTAAATCGTGCGACAGAAGAGTGTTATAAACGCGCGTCAGATAGCAGTTGTACCGATATAAACACCCGTTTTGTTTCGTCCGATTCCATCTTGCAATTGTAGCGTTCACATGTTCACAAGCACTTACAGCACATACGCATTCGATGCGTTCAAACGCGCGTTTTGCTATCGCGCGTTTTGAGAACTAAGAGGTGATATTGTAAACATGCACACGTGCAGTGTGTGTGGTGCCAACGCGCGATTAACGCAAAACCAAGCTCCCAATGTGTAGCTCTTATGTATCGATGTTAAATGGCGAATAAAGCGAGCTAGATTTGCGACGGTAGCGATACATGAATAAAGAAACACAGCCAGCGTCAGCATCGTATTTGTATCGCGACAAAAAGCTGTGGTGAGTGATGGCCCTAAAACTTGATATCGTTATTGTTCTCATCTTGAAGATTTTAGAAATGGTTTAACTAAGAATTTTGTTTTGTTCTTAAGCTCTTTTGGAGAATTATTATAGCTGTTATGTGCCTTAATGTTTGTTTGGTGATCCAGGGATTAAAAGGCTGACAGCAAATGGTTATTATTTTGCGAACATATTGTTGTTGTTACAATGAGAATAATCTTTCTCTTGTAGGATTTGTGACTACCTTATGTGAAGCAAGAAGATTGACTTTCTAAGGCTCACAGTTTTAGGCAGAACTGTCAGACTTAACTGACTAAAAACCCACTAGCGCTCGTGCCCATAAGACGGGTTTTCGCCGAAGCTAAGCCAATTCAATACTGTATGGAACACATAAAGAAAATCACACGACGTCAGCGCGCGGCGCTAGCGCCGTCTCACCATAATAGCTCCGCGGGGCTGTCTCATCAGGTAACCGTGACCCTGAAACGTAAAGAGCTATTGAAGGATCACCGTAGATTTTAGTCAGTACAAGTCTGACAGTCCCTCCCAACCTGCCCTGGGTGGGATGACTCGTTTGATGATCGTAAAATCATCGCGATAAAAAAAACTCTCTTTCAGAAGATAACTCGGTTTTTCAGAAGTCTGATGAAAATTTGGACAGTAAATTGTTGATGTTCTCGCAGGCTTAAAAATTTATCGAACAAAAGGGTGTTCATATTCCCACGGACTTTACAACCACGTATAAGTTTTTTTAATACAGTTGCATGAAAATTGACATTTTATGGGGGAGTTTTCTGTGCGTAAAATGCAATTTCTCGCACTAGTTAAATAAAAAACCGTACTACCAACATAATAAATTAATATGGGCTCTCTATGCAACCAAAGAGACTTTAGTCTAATCTTTTTTCATTTTTACTAAAGTATTAATTCAATATTTTTTTCTTCGTTACAAGACTGATAATAATCGTGCAAAAAAAATGAAATTTGTTATTTATTTGTTCAAATAATAAAGCAATATTAGTATCGACATAAACAAAACATTGGCTGTATGAGTACACTGCCTTTGCGTATGATGACAAAAAATATACTTGGCGCCATTTTCGTAAAATTTTCTACGCAAAGTGAAGTTAATTTTTTATTATTAAAATTTTCATTTCTTCGCAACTGTATTAAAAATAGTTGTTCAATACACGTGCGAATCTGTCTTTACAACTCGTTCCAGCTATTGACCCTCGCCTACGGCTCGGCTCAAAAGTTGGAACTCGTTCATAAAGGCAGACTTCTCGCACATGTATCGAAAATAACTATTAATAATCCTATTCTTGCAACCAAACTAGAGTTGAACACGAATACAGTTATGTTATAGTACAATTACATAAGTTAACGATGCCCCAGGGAGTAATACAATGCGGGTAACAAAACATTTGTAATTAAACTGATGACGTGTTCATAGCCTTTTCGTTTGAAATTGCGTGGCTAGTATTGAGACAATTTTATGATCTAGAAAAATTGGTATACCGAATTAAAACAAAATAGCTTTTGAGTGAATTGGCGAGACATTCGAAGCGGGAAAGGATGGAAAGAGGCCTTTGCCCAGGCGTGGGACATTATAGACTAAACAAAGATAAATAGATAAAAATAAAACGTACTTATCAATGTTTTCAACACACAAAGAGAGTACTAGATAAAGAGGTACCTGTGCAACCGTGAAAGACTAAAAGCAGGAGACTTTCTAAAATAATTTATCAACTTTAATTAACCAGACCTAAAGAAGTGGCAAATTATAAACAATAGATTTAATAGATTTTAACTTTATCATCTATGATACTAAATTGCCGGGGTCGCGGGACCAAGGGATTACCGTGACCCCGGTACGTAAAGGGCTATTGAAGGACACCGTGGATTTTAGTCAGTACAAGCCTGACAGTCCCTCCCGCCCTGCCCTGGGTGGGAGGACTCATTTGATGATTTTACCACGATTAAAAAAAAAGATACTAAATTGAAAATCGATTAAAGATTACAGATGGTTTTCGATCATCTGTCAAGGGCGCTGTAAGACTAATAATTTGAAAAAAACATCTTAAACCAAACTAACACAATTCTAATCTATCCAAATTTCTTCAAACGCACCTGACCAATATAAGACAGCCATGTAGATATTTATCTACCCAAAATACCAGCAAAATTCACTAACATTCCACCCCATTAAGATACGAACCACATTCATCCATTACCAAAAAACATTGATTTACATTTCCAAGGTACACCTTCTCCAATTAGCATATTTGGTTCTCGGTAGCAGACGAGAATTTCCATAGCAGAGAATATTCCTGTTCTCATATTTGATGGTATCCGTCATGGTGAGTTACCAGGAGTGCAAAGCTGGAAGCTAGGTGTCAAAGCAGGCGTTTGCATGTTGAAGTGATTGCGTTTGTTAGGGGATTGCGTGGCATAATGGTTTTGGAAGAATATGGTGATGGTCATCCTTTAATAGTGTTTGCCGTTTTGAGGGCGTAGTTTAGTTATGTCGTGTATGGGAGGCAACAGAAGTTGGATTAAATTTTCTGTTGCCATCTGATCCAAGTGAGCGAGGGAATATCGATGTGTGTTTAGTAAAAACTAATGTGACAAAACCCTCGACTGAGGATTTCCTCCTCGATAAAAGCATGTTGTGTCTACTAAATATCCTACCCTAATGTAGACTGGTAGGAATGGGAAGCGGTCGCCTCCTCCTGCGAAGCAGTCATGCTCGCGAAGGAGGAGGCGGGCCGCGTGAGGGAGAGAACAGCGTCCTCCCTCCACTCACGCCGCAGTGGTAGATGCCCACGGCGACCAACGTCGGCAGACGATCTCCAGCCACCGAAGGCCCGGGCATGCGGGCGGCGAGTAATGGGCAACTCGCTGTCCGACCATGGACGCCCGGTTCGACGGCGCGTTGTTTTCCATGCACGCCTCAAAGAGTGTCAGCAAAATGACGGGGCTTCCCTCTAGAGGGGCAAAGTAAACACATTTACGACCATAACCGATTTAAAGAAAATTCTCCATGCAAGTTACAGATTAATTTAAAGCCAAAGAATAGATTTTAACTACACAAATTTAAAATTAAATCGTTCACATTTACGTTAATTCTAACGAGAAGAGGAACAGTGAATTCGTACATAACCCTGCCTTTAATGCCCCAAAGTCGGGCAACAATGTATATAACACACACGACACAGTCATTTTCAGTACTCTCCTCCATTTTCTAGGGTACTCATAAAGCCCTATTACGACGCACTAGACTTTCATCCAGACACTAATATTACCTGTTACACGTTGTACGAGTATTTACGTCAAGCCCTTTGCGTTATATGTCGCGTTATGTAAGGAGGTTACTCGTATATAAGAGCGTCGCGTATATCGTTATGTGAGAACTATGTCTGGTTCTTTATTGGAAGTAATTATTTTCAAGTAGGAGACATGACAAAATATTACGTGTCAGTAACTATATTTGTATTATTCCTTATCGTGTAACATTTTGTACTCGTTTCATTTTACAAAAAATAAATAAAAACCTGACACGTAATAATGACAGGCCTGATGGTCTAGTGGTTAGTGACCCTGACTGCTATGCCGGGGGTCGTGGGTTCGATTCCCACCCAGGACAAATGTTTGTGTGATGAGCACGATCATTTGTTCTGTGTCTGGGTGTAATTTATCTATAATATGTATGTATTAAGAAATATATAAGTATGTTTATCAGTTGTCTAGTACCCATAACACAAGCTCTGCTTAGCTTGGGACTAGATGGCGTTGTGTGATAGTTGTGGAATATTTATTTATTTTATTTATTTATTAAAATATATCAAAAATAAAAGTCTACCAGCATCGGGAACACGGTCCGGGCTGCCGGCGGTCAGGGCTCCTGACAGAGGAACCTCCTAACAATACGCGCCGTGTCCTGCCTAGTTACTTCCTGTAGTATTTCTTCTGAATCTGACGCAGCCTCCTCAGATTTTAATATTTTTTATTATTGTCTTGTACAAAAAACGTTACGCCTGCCTCGATAGTATATAGGTTGTAAGACAGTCCTCAGTTTGATTCCCAGATCGGTCAATTGCTATGTGATATTGCAATTTTTCAGTAGCCACGAAGTTAGAATTTAGGGCCGGTTATTGAAATAAGCTTGCCCTCTGTATGGCTTAAACATTACCAGTGCAACGTGTAAAGTGCGAATGACGGCACGTTTGGCGCAGTGGCTGAGAAATTCGACTCGTGCGCTATGTGTCGCGGGTTGGATTCCCGCACGGAACAAATATTTGTCTGATCTGCAACTAGCTGTTCCGGGTCTGGGTGTTTGTGTATGTGAGTTTCTATGTTTGTAAACGCACCCACGATACAGGATAAATTCCAAGTGTGGGGCTACGTCTTTAAAAAAAAAATAGGTACGCTTTTGTATCTTCAGGAGTTACAGACGTGATACTGCGTGCACTTGTGGTGTGTGCCAATAAACGTTTTTTTCTTTCTTTCTTTCTTTGAACCTAAACCTTTCCGCACAAATAGAATTCCTCCAGTGTCGCGTTTACAAACATTTAAATTCACATAGATACCCAAACGTATCAGCTGTTACTTAACAAACTGGGTACTTGTAAAAAAAGATATAAGCTATAGGGTTTCGAAAAGCAAGATTTTACTTTAAAATTTTGGCAACTCTGTACTTTAAAATTATACTCAGTAGTGAACAATATAATTTAGAAATGCAGATTACTTAAATATGTTGATAACAGAAACAAACGCCTTTGATTTGTGTTACTTCAGTTAAATTATCCTAAAATGAATACATCACCATCAAAGATTAACCCCCAAAGGACATAAATAAATGACTTAGAACAACTCAAAGACCCTACCCTAAAACCCTTTCTTCGAAATTTCCATACTAACTAGTTATTTCTTGTGACTGCCTTCCAAAGACTAATCTTGTAACCCATTGGTATTCAGTCTTTGTCTTCAAAACGTAGGGGTCAAAGACCGGACGCTTCGTACACTATCTTGATAAATGGTTTCTGTGTCGATGTGATAGATGAGGTACGGGTTTACTGATAAATTTTCAAAGTGGATTTTAGTCATAATTGAGGACTGTGTATTTGGGTAGAGGACTGTTTTGTAGCTAATTTTTACTTGAAGTGAATGGAAATAAGAGAAGAAGGTTATGAAACCATAAATAACTGAGAATTAAAAATGTTATGATAATGTTCTAAATATGAAAGGCACATTAAGCCTTTCGTGGAAAAAAAACCTTTACGATTCGCGACGACAGCGTTAATGTATGTAAAAAAAATTAAATAAAAGGTACTATCTGCCAATCAGGCCGATGGAGAAAGTGATTTAAATTAATTATTAAAGATAATATTGGTGAGGTGAGGTTAACAATGAAGCAAGGCATAAAATAAAAAGGCTTGCATTACCAAGTGGAGTACACAATCCCATTAATAATTCGTTCATCGTAGGTCCTTCAGCTTTTTGCAAGAAGAACACAAAACAAACAAAGAATAATACAAAAATGTCACCTAATCATAAAACGAACTTAACCCAGTTGCCACAACAATGATCAAAATTAAGAACTTTTTTTTTTCGTGGTAAAATCATGAAATGAGTCCTCTCACCCAGGGCAGGGCGGGAGGGACTGTCAGACTCGTACTGACTAAAATCCACGGTGTCCTTCAATAGCCTTTTACGTTCTGGGGTCACGGTAATTCATAAGTCCCGACACCCCGGCAGGCTTTAGCCCTCTGGAGGTTGGGCCCGGGTAATTTTTGCTGACACTCTTTGAGGCGCGAGTGGAACACAACGCGCCGTCGCGTCGACCCGGGCATGGTCCATGGTCGGACAGCGAGTTGCCCATTACTCGCTGCCCGCATGCCCGCGCCTACGGTGGCCGGAGATCGTCTGCGACCGCTTCCCACTCCGTCTCGTCCCGCATTCTTGCATCGTCTAAATAAAGTTTCCTGGTCAAGTAATAACTGAAGAAAATTTTAATAAATAGGTATAAGTATGAAATATATCTCAAGAAATAACGTGGTGTGACATTTCTACAGAAATATTTCTGTGAAAATGAAAATCCACCGCAGCAAGTTTTCCATCAAAATGGGATGTCTGCATGTGACTAGGGGCAACTTGCGTTCACATTTGCAGTTTCAGCGAAATTTATTTCAGCAAACGTACCTTGTTATTTGTATTTTCTTATATTCGGACGACGGATCTTAAATTGCTGATAGTTTTTCGTTTTTATACAAATGGAAAAGTTTTTTTTTTGTAGATTTCGCAGTTCTAAAAGAAACGCTTTCAGACATTTTCTTAATGGTACTGTTTACTTAAGGCGCTAGTAAACGGTGATTCAGAAAATATTGAATAATTTAGTACTTACCTATTGAAAAATTAAAAACGGCTTGATCGATTTGCTTTTTTTTGTATTATTTGTTATTGTCAATAGTTCAATTGAAACCCAACAATAAACAAGTAAGGACATGGTAAGTGTTCGAACGATTTGGGTACCTTCTGATATAACTTTAATAAATAATGTAAGATCTCATGAACCTGGATTCCCACAATAAAAATAGCTTGAATGCTGAAACATACAAAAACACAAAATTTGACACATACCAGTACTTTAATTACCACGTTGTTCCACTGTGTAAACGGGGTAGGGGCCATCATCACCCAGCTTTAGAGTTGCTGGATGAACGAAGGAAAATTATTATAAGTATTAAGTCAGAACTTCACTGGTTAAAGTTTATGAAGGAAGGTATTAAATAAGAAACTATAGAAGTTCAAAGTTCTTGTCAGTAATTATCTTCTACAAAGTTTAAATTTATTATGACGTAGATACATAACTATTACTCAGTATAAGAGCGTGGGGCCCCTCTCTAGAGGGCCAAAGCCTGCCTGCCCAGGACTTATGAATTACCACTACCCGGAACGTAAAGGGCTATTGAAGAACACCGTGGATTTTGGTACGAGTCTGACAGTCCCTCCCGCTCTGCCCTGGAGGACTCATTTGATGATTTTGCCACGATAAAAAAAAAAGCATAAGAGCGTGTTTTCCGAATACTCGTAGCATTTCATATTAAAGTTTGAAGTCTTTATTTTTTAATTTATTGTGCCAAATCATACCTTGCGTAGACGTGTAAAATTACAAACAGGTATAAAGGAGACAATTTTTTTTCGGCCCACTGTTAAACGGTAACGTTTATTAATCATATTGCACATGAAAAAAGTGATCATCTTATTATAATTAACGGACCAGAAATTATATAGAAATGTAACCGGAATAATGAAATAATAGTAAAAATGTGTTACGACAAAAAATGCTTGTTTAGGAGCGTTTTTAGGTTTATTTTAACGTGAAAACAAATGTTACTACGGTGCGCAGCGGTAATAACATCGTCTTTAAATACGTTTAAATAGGTAATAATTAATTGGTACAGTGAACTTGTTTTTAATGCTGTTATTAACGGTTATCACGTTATAATATATCAAAAAACGTACTTTTAAAATCACCGTGGAACGAAACGTAATTATTAGCCCGTTGCAGATACTCTGTGGTCCAGTTTCAAACAGTTTGACAGACAACCTAAAACGTAGTCTTAGGACAATTTCCTGCAATAGTTTAAGTTCTTCTGTTCTTTTCATATTTTTATTCGAAAGATTTTATGAAAATGGCATCTGTAGATACAGTGCATAATCCACAAAGCCGTTGTATCAATTGTGCAGCTCGGTTTCAACGGAATGTGCAGACGCACTGTTGGCTGCTGTGCACATGTGATGTGTATAGTGTGGTATTTATCTTGGGCGCGGCATCAAGATGAGGTTGAGCCACCTGCATCTTTTTTAGATGAAATACTGCTTTTAAGAGATGACTTTGAAAATGATGATGATGAACAGTAATAAATACCTCTTGTGACGTACCTATAATGTGTTTTTTTTTCTCCTTACACAACCAGCTTATAACACATCACCTTATTATTGTAAATCTACAGTATTGGCCGGCAAAAGCCGCGCTATTTCGAAATGAATACCTACATATAATCCATTTTCATGAATAAGTTTATCAAATCGTGTAAATCACATCAAAATCTATCACGTAGTACAAACGTGACTTTGTTTTATACTTTACTACCTATATATTATTGAAAGGTGCACTATTTTGACTTATAATACCAAGGAGACCTATCCACTCATTAGACAATAGCTCTTGTGAGATTTTAGGTTATTACGAGAGTCATGTTTTGACTGTAGTCATTCACAGTATTCCGGTTACATAAAGTTGCTTGCTCATATTACCACTGTAATCTAGAGATTATAAGGAATAAACCAACGTGCATTTCATTGCTATACGCCACAATCTGTGGTGGGCCTATACCCCAAACAAAAAAAATTGTCTCTTTTATCAGAGATTTTAGAAAAAAAAAAACATGAGTAGTGGACCTTTCTATAGAAATAAATATTTTCATCTTTTTTTATTACGACATTCTGAATCAAATAAGTTTAATTTGGTAAAAAAAAAACTTTTCTGCTTAATTTTATAACTGTCAAAGGTCGCCACTGAAATATTAAAAAAATTAACAATTTAGCATAAAATATGGAATTACGGAGGCATATGGAATGTTGATGTAGTTCTTCGCCTAATATTATTACTTACTTCACCACAACTTAAGGAGGAGCTCATGGCTAAATAATTACAGCCGCACAGGCCGATCTTCCAGGTTAAGCCGCGCTTGCCGAGGTTGGTCTGTGGATGGGGGTGACCATCTGTCATAGCGAGTTTAAGTTAAAGTACGTAAATTCATTGGTCCCGGCTGTCATTTGTATATCTTTGACAGTCGTTACTGTTAGTCAGAACCTACCTAAAGTCTAACAACCAGTCTTACCATGGCGTATCGTATTACCCAGTTACTGGGTTGTGGAGGTGCGACAGGCTGTCGCTCCATGTAAAATACTGATATCCAGCTGCATCTGGTTTGACTGGAAGCCGACCCCAATATAAGGAAAGGGCTAGGCAGATGATGACTTCACCACAACTGAAGGACCTGCTCAAAACTTAAAAAAAGCGAAACCTTTCTTCAGAAATCCTAATTAAATGTTTGCGATTAATTTAAAGCAAGTTGTTATTTGTGTTTGAAACCCTTCTAGCGAGTCAAAGTCAAGATTTTCAGCAGCGGTCCGCGAGTTTCATAATGCTTATACTGAAACTGTATTTTACAAGATTTTTACTTATTTCTTTTGGCTTTAAGGAGAATAATATTTTTCTTTTTGAAATAAGCCACGAAGTCTAATAAAATTATGATAAGCAGTAGACCAGTGTGACGGGGTCTGTAGAGGGCCAAAGCCTGCCGGGGTCGCAGGACTTACGAATTACCGTGACCCCGGTACGTAAAAGGCTATTGAAGGACACCGTGGATTTTAGTCAGTCAAGTCTGACAGTCCCTCCCGCCCTGCCCTGGGTGGGAGGACTCATTTGATGATTTTACCAAGCTAAAAAAACAGAAGCAGTAGACCCGTGCTGCGACTTATGTGTCGTTATCGAGAGTTCTTTTTTAACTTGGTAGGCGACAACTGGGACACAGGCGTCTTATCAGGAAGATATTTGCCGTTTTCTCATTTATAACATCACCCCTGCTCACAAAATGATGAAAAAATACATCGTTTGGAAACCAGCATTGTATAGAAAGAAAAATAAATTGTCATGTGACATCTGTCAACCCACACTGTGCCCGCATGGCGGCTAATAGTCCACATGATCTCAACTAATGTTTGTTTTGATTACCTACTGGGTTAAAGTAAGGAAGGTTATTCCAAATTCCACAAGCATCCCATTTCGAGAGCAATATTTTTATCTTCGAGGGTCGATTGCCGGCCCAAGGGGTAGCTTTCCGCTCGATCAGGGATCGAGTCCGGATTGGCTGTAAGCAAAAAAGCAGGTCGCTCATAAGGCCAAATGGCTGTCAGGGTGGCAGGACAGAAAGAAAACGTAATTGTGGCCCTAGAACCCAACTGTAGAAACAGGGTGGATTTTTAGTCAAGAAGAGTCTGAGTTCCTTCGAAGGCGGGAGGAAACATTTGATGATTTTACCTACGAAATACAAAGGGGGTCTTTCTGAATACCATTTCCAGCATTCTAGATCTTATTTGGAAGCTATTCGACGATGCGTGGCGGCTATCTCGCGCCCGCACCCGGTCCAGTGTGTGACGAAACGAGCAAAGCTACACGGTGCATATGCGTCCCAGTAATTAATTAGCTGTGGTGTTTTTGTGTTATTTATTAGTGATACTTAGTAGTTACTAGCTTAGTAAAAATGGGAGAAGTTTTTGCTAGTTATTCAATAAGGAGCCTTGATGTTAAGTGTTGAAGGCTGCATTTTTCGTCGACCAAAGTTTTAATTACCGGCATCGGCATTTCAGTTGCGATGTCTACTTGCAAAAAGTTTTTCAGTAAGGCACACTCAATAAAACACGATAAGAACGGGTAAGTGCGAGTCGGACTCGTGCACAAAGATTCCGTACCATCTATAATATCAAAATGAATCGCTGAATGTGTTGCTAAGCGCAAATCTCGAGTGAATCAATAAACCTATTTATCCAGGCCTATAAAGATTTAGAAACAATTTTCAATTACTTAGTATGCTAAGTCGACAGCCCGTTTTTGTACGCTTTTGTGCCAATCGAGGGGTTTGTAGGCAACTAGTGGCTTCAAGTGGGATTTAGCTTTCTTTTTTTTTAATTTGCTAAATCATCAAATGAGTCCTCCCACCCAGGGCAGAGCGGGAGGGACTGTCAGACTCGTACCGACTAAAATCTACGTTGTCCTTCAATAGCTCTTTACGCTCCGGGATCACGGTAATAGGACAAGTCCCGCGACCAATTAGGATTTAGCTTTTTTTTTTTTTTTTATCGTGGTAAAATCATCAAATGAGTCCTCCCACCCAGGGCAGGGCGGCAGGGACTGTCAGACTTGTACTGACTAAAATCCACGGTGTCCTTCAATAGCCCTTTACGTACCGGGGTAACGGTAATCCCTTGGTCCCGCGACCCCGGCAGGCTTTGGCCCTCTACAGGCCCCGTCACTATGCTGACACTCTTTGAGGCGCGCGTGGAACACAACGCGCCGTCGACCCGGGCATGGTCCATGGTCGGACAGCGAGTCGCCCATTACTCGCTGCCCGCATGCCCGCGCCTACGGTGGCCGGAGATCGTCTTGCGACGTCCGACGCCGTGGGCGTCTACCACTGCGGCTGGGGTGGAGGGAGGACGCTGTCCTCTCCCTCAGGCGGCCCGCCTCCTCCTTCACGAGCATGACTGCTTCGCAGAAGGAGGCGACCGCTTCCCACTCCGTCTCGCCCCGCAGCATGGCCTCGACCAATGCCGGGCGCGAGAGGTCTCCGCCTATCGCCGTCGTGAGGACACGGCGGTGCACTGCCCAAGCGGGGCAGTCCTGCACCGTATGCTCCACCGTGTCCTCCGGACGATCCTCGCAGTGGTGACACCCAGGCGTTTCTTCCCTCCCTATCAGACACAGGAACCTCCCGAAACTTCCGTGTCCGGTGAGGACCTGCGTCATGCGGTAGGTCAGGACGCCGTGACGCCTATCCAGCCACTCCTCAAAGAGGGGTCTTACCGCCGCGATTGCGGCGTGCCCGGACCTCGGCTGCGACAGTCGCTCCCTCCATACTGCCCTGAGATCGCGCCGGAGCTCTTCCCGCCGCGCCTCGACTTGTCGAGGCAGCGGGGATTCGCCCCGACGCTGCGCCTCCACGCGCCATTCATAGACGCGCTGGAGGGCAGTCGCCTCCAGATCCCAGGGCAGCAATCCGGCTAGGAGGTTGGCCGATTCGCCGGCGATCGTGCGGTATCCACGGATCATCCGGATAGCCATGACCCTCTGATTAGGATTTAGCTTGGAAAAGTTTATCTAGTTTAATCAACTAGATAAACTTTATACAATATAGAAGTGAAAAAATATCTAAGATATTAATAACTTCGTGAAGGTAAAACTTTGTATCACTTATATCATAACTAGCTTTTGCCCGCGACTTCGTTCGCGTGGAATAGTAACTTCCGGCAGATTATTGTTTTTTCTGTAATAAAACTATCCCATGTCCTTTCTCAAGTTCTAAACTATGTCTGTACCAAATTTCACACAAATCGGTTCAGTAGTTTAGGCGTGAAGAAAAGACAGACAGACAGAAAGACAGACAGACAGAGTTACTTTCGCATTTATAATATTAGTTTGGAAGTTTGGATTATTTAAAAAAAAAAACGATTTTATCTTCCCTTGGGTTATTTTGCAGTGTTGTAGCGAATGAACCGATGGGAACAGCTAGTAATATATATTTTCATAGTAAGTAAGCACGCCAAGAACACGCTAGCGTCGCGTCAAGCTGAGCACGCTGTTTGGCAAAGACTTAAACATATAAATCATAAATTCAACAACTACCATCACCAAGTTTCAACAGTTCAACTCTAGATTATAAACCTCAAAAGTCAAGCCATAGACAAATAATATCGCCACTGAAATCCCTACCCGAGAGACGACACACCACGGGAACCCGCACGTGAGCGCGGGATCTCTAGAGTAGAGCCCGGGATTCGCGGGATCCCGCGGATATGACGTGTCCCGATATTTTGTTACGGCAAGGAAAATGGAAAGGGTTTTTTAATTGTCTGGTATGATAAATATTCCGTTTAAGTTTACTAGTGCAGGTTTACGAGAAAGTTTTATTTATTTAAGTCATTTGTTAAGGATATTGGTTCCGGATAGTATATTGTTAGTAGAAAGAGATTGATTTTCAGACATAAATTTGATTGAACATAAAATACTGAGTAATTTTCACATTTACCTCGTTAGTGTAGTGGTAGTAAACGCAACTACTGATCATTGAGGCCCTGAGTTCGATTCCACTACCATCATAATGGGCGTTTGGTAAAAAATTTATTCACTGTTCCGTGCTTTTTTGCTACATAATAATTAAATTAAATTAAATTAAATTAAATTAAATTAAATTAAATTTTAATGGAACTAAAAACATACATTACAATAAAATACGTACGATAATGACTGCATTAGTTGTACACTGTGTCGCAGTCATTAACGCCCATACAATAAAAGTTTACGCGTTAGCGTTCCAGCGTAGAAAGTTAATACAACATAAAATAATGACATAAAGAATACAGAAATTTTATTGAGTATGTTCACACTCACTCGCGTGTGTGTGTGTGGTGTGTCGTGCGTGTGTGTGTACGTGTAGTGTGTATGTGTGCGTGTGTGGTGTTTAATGTGTAGGATGTTGTAGGTAGTTATTGTATGTTCAGAATATGTATGTAATGTTACGTTTTAACTAAGTTTTCAAGTTCTTCATAGGTCAAACCATTAAGCCATTTGTCAACATTAACTCGACACTCTCTCAGAGTTAGTGAATAAATGTTACACTCTTCATTTACTCGATTGTACAAGATAGGGCTCAGGTATCTATATTGCCGTCTAACAACACCTATGCTGACTGGCTCAGTTGAACAAACTCTATCGACTCTTCGTCTGTGTTTGATAAGGTTGGCGTCGAAGGTGAGTTCCGAGTGCTTGCGTAGTACGGTGCTAAGAACGAATGAGTGTCTCACTCTCGGTACCTCACATAGTGCGTATAGTTCATTTGTGGGGAAGCGGATTGGTTTACGGATCATCACTTTTAAAATGGCCCTCTGCGCCCTCTCCACTCGCAATAAAAATGTTTTACCAGAACTACCCCAGGCTGCTATGCAGTAGGTTAAGATTGAGTGAGCCAGAGCATAGTAAACTGTTTTTAATGTGGACAAGTCGGCAGAAGCCCTCAAGTTTTTAAATACATATATTAATTTCCGAACTCTGCCTACCAGTGAGTTAATATGTTCAGTCCATGACAACGTACTATCGATATAGATTCCAAGATACTTCATGGAGTGAGTACGAACAATTTGAGTGCAGTCACAGCCCTGATTTGTGTTAGTGTTACATTTATGAGCTGTTAGTGTATAGGTACACGTCGGCTGAGAAGATCTACGAGGGGAAAAGGTCATGAATCTAGTTTTATCTAAGTTAAGGGTCAGTAGATTTTTTCTTAGCCAGGTCATAGTTATTCGTAGAGCAGACTCAGCATGGGATTGTGTATCGGACCAATCATTCCCGTGCACAACTATTGCAGTATCATCGGCGTATGTTATAATTTTAGAGTTGATTAAAGGTAGGTTGCAGAGATCATTAATAAAGATCAGAAACAATGTGGGGCCAAGTACGCTACCCTGTGGCACACCGTAAGTGATAAACTTGGGTGCACTTGTGTAGTTTCCTATTCTAGTAGTCTGAGAACGACCTGTTAGGTAGCTTGTGAAGATTTTTAGGGGCAAGCCTCTAATTCCAAGTCGTTCTAATTTGTTTATCAGGAGTGGGATGGAGACCGTGTCGAAAGCTTTAGAAAGATCTAGGAAAATTGCTAGTGTTTTCAATTTACTATTTAGGTTTTTAGCAATAGTATTAGTTAAATCCAAAACTGCATCCTCAGTACTTTTACCCGATGTAAAACCATATTGATTCTCAGCAACAATATTATGGGCTTGTAAATAACTGAGAAGTCTGGAATTTAATATTTTTTCTAAAATTTTGGATAAGGTAGTTAGCACAGAAATTGGCCTATAGTTATCGACACGGTCCCTAGCCCCACTCTTGTATATAGGGTGAATTAGACCCGTCTTGAATACAGAAGGAAAAATCCCTGTAGTGAAAACAAGATTGAAAATATGGCATATAGCTGGTAAAAGAATATGTCTCGCGTTTTTAAGTAGTATAGTGGAAATACCATCATATCCAACCGCACTCGTAGAGTTTAGACCAAGAATAATTTTTTCAATTTCCTCTTGATCAGTTTCGAAAATAGCCATTGAATTTGATAAGGTACTCATCGTGTGAGAATTTAAGACACCTGGAACGTCATTTTGGGCCGGATCAATTATGGATGCCAATTTTTTCCCCACATTGGCAAAGAAGTCATTCACAGCGTCGACAGCAAGCGCGGGATTATCCTTCAGAGACAGTAGCTCATGGGGAGTAGATTTGTTGGTGTGAAGATTTGCAATGGTTTTTATGAGATTCCATGTTGCCTTGGGGTTTCTTTTATGTTTTTTAAACTCAGCACGCTCGTACTCAAGTTTTAATTTTTTTTTAATAAATTGTTACAAAATTTTTTATAACGCATGTAGGTTATGCGGAAAGTGTCATTGGAGGGTTGCTTTTTAGTTTTCAGATACAGTTTATCCCGGTTTCGTATGCATTTAAGGATCCCGGGAGTAATCCAGGGCTTAAGTATGCGTTTTTTACTTGAGATTCGATAGTTTCGGGTATTATGTTTGACAGCATTAGAAATTATGTTCACCAGTTCTTCAGCAGCTTGAGATGCATCGCAATAATGTAGAACCGGTGAAAAATCCATTTTCTCAAGCGCTGCGACGCATGCTGGAAGGCCCACCCGACGGCCCAGAGACATGGCATTTGACGCTTTCGTTTGGGAGTTACAAGACACTATCAAAGGGGCATGATCAGTAATAAAAGAATCAAGAACCAAGGTAATCACGCGCGTGTTCGATTTAATGATTGCATGATCCAAGCAGCTATCGCAGCGAGTTGGTAACAGATGAGCTGGTAGCATTCCATGTGATGCAAGTGTATCAAGGTAGAGGGGAGAGTGGATATCGCTGTTATTGTCAGATATGTTAATATTGATATCACCAAGTAAAATAATATTTTTAAATGAATTAAGTGATTGCAATGTAGTGTCCAAACTGGTAATAAAATTATGGATATTCCGAAAAGAAGGAGAGCGATATATTGCGACCAGCGCCAGTTCTGTGGATAATTTAAGAACAAGACAGTTTGCATCGTCAAATATTGGTTTTTCTAAAGCGAATTTCATATCTGATCTTATATATAAGACCACGCCATCATTTTTATTATTATGATTGGACGCATAGGATTCAAAACCCGGTATAGTAGGAAGATAGGGGCATTTTTGCAACCAGCATTCAGTTAATACAATCACATGGAAATGCAATTTAGTTTTATCTAATAAAATTATAAGGTTATTAAAATTACTAATATTACCTATGCTACGAATATTTACATGAAAAATGTTCAATCCAGTATTTGTAGTTTTAATATAAGTACTACATTGTTCCGGAGGGCAAGAATAGGAATCTGAAACCTGAAGTTGTTCTAGTTCAGCTACTATATTCGATGTGTCACCCATAATGTTTAGTTATTTTAGTAAAGAGATAATGTAATAAATTAATTTCAACGGAATGGTAGCGATTGGTATTAATGGATGTAGTTTCCAAGTTGAAGACATGCACAGGATTTGGCTTCTTAACATAGAACAATAATAAAGTGATGGATGACCGTTTTCCCTCATAGTGTGTTATAGTGTTGTTGAAGATGTGTACAAGTAATGATAAGTGTTGAGTGTTGTGTGTTATAAAAGTGTATAAAGTGTTATAAAGTTGTACTGTAAATAACAATGTTTTTGTGTTCGAGAATATTAATAACATAAAACATAGCAAAAAAATTATGTATGAATTGTAGGTAGGTAATTGTAGGTAGGATTTAAATTGAACTAAAATAAATAGCTTGCACATAAAGGAAATAAATATAAAACAATCTAGTCATTTCTTGGGGAAATCTAGTTCATCCTTTTTTTTTTTTTTTTTTTTTTTTTATCGTGGTAAAATCATCAAATGAGTCCTCCCACCCAGGGCAGGGCGGCAGGGACTGTCAGACTTGTACTGACTAAAATCCACGGTGTCCTTCACGAGCCCTTTACGTACCGGGGTTACGGTGATGGGTAAGTCCCGCGACCCCGGCAGGCTCTGGCCCTCTACAGGCCCCGTCAATTTGCTGACACTCTTTGAGGCGCGCGTGGAACACAACGCGCCGTCGACCCGGGCATGGTCCATGGTCGGACAGCAAGTCGCCCATTACTCGCTGCCCGCATGCCCGCGCCTACGGTGGCCGGAGATCGTCCTGTGACGTCCGACGCCGTGGGCGTCTACCACTGCGGCTGGGATGGAGGGAGGACGCTGTCCTCTCCCTCAGGCGGCCCGCCTCCTCCTTCACGAGCATGACTGCTTCGCAGAAGGAGGCGACCGCTTCCCACTCCGTCTCGCCCCGCAGCATGGCCTCGACCAATGCCGGGCGCGAGAGGTCTCCGCCTATCGCCGTCGTGAGGACACGGCGGTGCTCTGCCCAAGCGGGGCAGTCCTGCACCGTATGCTCCACCGTGTCCTCCGGACGATCCTCGCAGTGGTGACACCCAGGCGTTTCTTCCCTCCCTATCAGACACAGGAACCTCCCGAAACTTCCGTGTCCGGTGAGGACCTGCGTCATGCGGAAGGTAAGGACGCCGTGACGCCTATCCAGCCACTCCTCAAAGAGGGGTCTTACCGCCGCGATTGCGGCGTGCCCGGACCTCGGTTGCGACAGTCGCTCCCTCCATACTGCCCTGAGATCGCGCCGGAGCTCTTCCCGCCGCGCCTCGACCTGTCGAGGCAGCGGGGATTCGCCCCGGCGCTGCGCCTCCACGCGCCATTCGTAGACGCGCTGGAGGGCAGTCGCCTCCAGATCCCATGGCAGCAATCCCGCTAGGAGGTTGGCTGATTCGCCGGCGATCGTGCGGTATCCCCGGATCATCCGGATAGCCATGACCCTCTGGCATGCGACCAGCTTGAGTGGTCGCGTCCGGATGCTTAGGGCCCACACAGGGGCCCCGTAGAGGGCCATGGACCGCACGACACCGGCGTACAGCCTCCGGCAGGAGGCGTTTGGCCCGCCGAGATTGGGCAGGAGTCGCCTGAGGGCGCCTGCTGCCCGGTTCAGCTTTGGGGCCAAACGTAGGAAGTGCTCCCTAAAGTTCCACCGGCTGTCGAGGACGAGTCCCAGGTACTTCATCGTCCTCCCGACGCCGATGCGAACCCCCTCCACCGTAATGTGGGACTCTGAACGTGGCGCGTTCAGACGGCCATGAAAGCACATGGCCTCTGTTTTATGCAGCGCCACGTCGAGTCCCAACTGCCGGATCCTCTGAGCGACTGTCGCCACCGCTTGCGTCGCCAGGTCGGCCGCCGCCTGGTGCGACTCTCCCTCCGCCAGGACGAGCGTGTCGTCGGCGTAACATATTACGCCGACGCCGTCAGGGAGGTCGCCGCGCAGCACCCAGTCGTAGCCGATGTTCCACAGGAGCGGCCCCAAGACCGATCCCTGTGGAACACCGCACGACATCTCTCGCCGGTTCCACTCTCCCCGGTGACCGGGGTAGATGACGGCCCTGTCCGTCAGGTAGTCCTCGACTGTGCGACGGAGGTAGGTCGGCACCCGGTGATACCGGAGTGCCTCCCTGATGCAACTCCAGGGCAGGGTGTTGAAGGCGTTGGTGATGTCCAAGGACACCGCCAAGACGACCCTGCCCCGGGATACCGCATCCCCCGTCGTGAGGGCTCTCACGCGCATGATGGCGTCCACCGTCGAGCGCCCCCTCCGGAAGCCAAACTGGCTCTCCGAGAGGTCCGGGCCCACCCGATTCAGGTGCCCGACGAGGCGGTCTGCAATTACTCTTTCAAAGAGCTTGCCCACCTCGTCGAGCAGCACGATGGGCCGGAATGCGGACGGAGAGTCCGCAGGGCGCCCGGGCTTCTGGATCAGGACCAGCTTCCCCGTCTTCCAACGAAGCGGGAACTGGCCCCTCTCCAGGCATGCGCTAAAGAGCCCCCCCAGTCGAGGCCCGAGAGTCCCCGAGGCCAGGACCCAGGCTTTTCCTGGCAGGCCGTCGGGTCCTGGGGCGGTATTTTTGGCCTTGAGCCGTTGTACCGCCACTCTCAGGTCTACCTCGGTCACCTCTGGAGCGTCGTAGACATCGTCGTCGCTGTGGTCCGCGTTTGCGTCAGCGTCACCGTCGGATTCCGTCGGAGACGGAGCCATGGGCGGGGGAGTATGCTCTCTCCGCGATGGGAACAGGGCGCTCACCACGTCCTCCGCGAACTGAGGCTGGAGACTCTGCGTCAACGGGGGAGCCCAGGGGCGGAGCTTTTGTCTCACCCACTTATAGGGTCGGCCCCATGGGTCCCCGTCCAGGGTCTCCAGCATCTCCTTGCGGGCCAATTCCTTGGCCCGCCAGATCTCGTCACGGAGGGCGGTCTTCGCTGCCCTGTAGCCCTCGTACAGCTCCGCCTCTACGGTCGCCGCATCCGGAGGTCGGGTGCGGCGCCTGCGGAATCTGGTGTACCGGCGTCGCGCGGCCACGCACGCCTCGCGCAGCGATGTAAGCTCGCGCGACCACCAGTACAGCTGACGCCGGGCGCGTCCTTGCCGGACCCGGGGCATGGCCATGTCACAGATCTCCGACATGGCCTCCCGGAACCACTCCGCCTCGTCGTTGATGTCGGCAGGCCTGTCCGGTGGTGACACCCAGGCCTGCACGATCGAGGCTTCCAGGAATAGCTCCCGGTCCAGCTGCTTCAGCGCCCATCGCGGACCACTTGGGTTCCGTCGGACCGGCGCGTCTGAGGTCTGGGCGGAGACGTCGAACCGGATATACCGGTGATCGGAGTAGGTCTCCACCTCCTCTACAACGCGCCAGTCGGTGACGCGCGGCGACAGGGCGGCGCTGGCGAACGTAACGTCCACCACCGACTCGCCCCTCCACCGCACGCACGTGGGGACAGAACCCTGGTTCTCGATGACCAGGCCCTGCGCCAGGGCCCAGTACTCGAGCATCCTACCCCGCGTATAGTCCGTGGCCCGGGAACCCCAAGCCACATTTTTGGCGTTGAAGTCCCCGAGGACGAGCGCGGGGAGGGAACCGTATGCGACGACGATGTCTCCTAGCTCCGATAGGGAGTCGCGGAACTCGGCGATAGTTCGGTTCGGGGAGAAGTAAACGCCTATTACAGCGATCTCCCCGAACCGTGCTGCGGCGATCCCGTGCCCTCTCTCGACGCGATCGAGGGGCGGGGGTACCGGCGGCGGCCGACGAAATTAGGGTCACCGAGCCGTCCAGGTCCGCCACCCAGTCATTTCTGGGCAGGACAAAGTACGGCTCGGCGACCACGGCGACATTAATCAACCACTGCGCCATGCTCTGGAGCAGGAGATCCTGAGCAGCGGCACAGTGGTTGATGTTCGCCTGGAGGAAGCGCAATGGAGCCATTAATTGGAGTCCATTGCGGCCTCCTCCAGGGCCCTCTGTGAGGGCGCAGCCACGGCGGCAGCGGCAGAAGCAGCGGCGGCGGCGGCAGCGGCGGCGGCGGCGGCAGCAGGAGCTGCGGCGGCGGCGGGGACGGCGGCGGCAGAGGGCCTACCTCTGCTCCTGGTTTTGGGGGGGGGCGCGCAGGCCTTGCCCCCTGCCCGGTGATCGGCCGGCTTGCCAGCCGCCGCACATGCGAAGCAGTGCGGCGGGGCGTTACACGAGCCGGCCTTGTGACCGGGCTGACCGCAGCGGAAGCAGTTGTCGCTGCGGTCGACCTCCGAGGTGCACATGCATGCCGCGTGGTTGCCCACTTGGCAGCGGAAGCACCTCAGAGGCCTGGGCTCCAGCAGTTTAACCTGCGCGGACACCCAGCCAACCAGGAGCCTTCGGCTCTCCTCTATCTTTTTGGCCGCCGGTACGGGGCAGCTGACCGTGATGGTCAGCAGCCCCGCGAAGCCAGGGCGTAGGATGCTTGCCTTAACCTGGTCGGCAGGGCATTCCCCAGCCCCGGCAACGGCGGCTACCACGTCCCCCTCCGAGACCGAGTCGTCCAGACCCATAATGCGCAAGTCAGCGCGCTTAATGGGCCTGGACACCCGGGCCTCCTCCGCGTCTAGGGACGCTCTGAGCCTTTCGGCCAGAGCGTCAGCGGTAGGGCCGCTGTCCGCGCCGGGGATCGACAAGAGATCTAGTTCATCCTTAATAAAGATATGTGGTGATCCTTGTTTTTCGCGTAGGTAAATTTTTCCATTTGTAACCCAACAGTACTGGTAGTCGTTGCTACTTGCAAAATCTCTAGCCAAAAAGAACAGTCTTCTCATTTTTGGTGTTAAATATTCAGAGAGAAAGATAGGGTTAACTGGACCGCTTATTTTCAAATGTTCTGTAGATAGCTTGTTTTTTGTGTCTTTATTGAATTTTCTATACATTCGAATAAATTGTTCTTTCAAAATGTTCGTAGTAAATTCTATTATCACGGGCCTGTGATTTTTTTCAGTCGAACCTACGCGGAAGGCATCTTTAATTTCATGGCGTTGAATCGGTACATTGATGACAGAACCTGTTTTGATGACTAAATTCAACAATTTTTCTTTTGACTCTTGGGTATCTACAGGTATATTTTTTATTTCCACACAAGCTGATCTAGATTCTTATAGTAACGAAACGGCCAAGCCACATATTTTAACTAAGGCTCTAACTCCTTTTTTATCGTGGTAAAATCATCAATCATCATTGAAGGACACCGTGGATTTTAGTCAGTACGAGTCTGACAGTCCCTCCCGCTCTGCCCTGGGTGAGAGGACTCATTTGATGATTTTACCACGTTACAAACAAAAAAAAACATAAATAAAACTTAAACATTACCCGCAAAATGTGTTTAGGAACACCTCTTCCTTTAGTGATAAAAGCGAGATATTTTGTAATATCAGTCCGAACTATTAGAAACGCAAATCTATGCAAATATTATCCTAAAGTTTGACCAACTTTAACTGTCGCTATATAAGTGAATAAAACTTTTGCCAACGTTGTGTTTAGTATGTGTAAATGTAGTAACTTTTGACTACATAATCACATGAATTTAAGCAAACTTGGTTAGGTCTATCTTTGGATAATATGTTCCGTCACTCGGTCGGTACAATTTAAAAAAATACGTGTCCATTATTTTTCAATATCCTACTAAACCAAAAAAAAAAACGACGGGTTGCACTCTGGGAGTGCCGGCAGAAGTGAAAACTTGAATAGTAATTGTTGGAAATATCTTGTGAACAGATTTTAGTAAAACTCGCAAAAATGGTTGACTTTTTATTTCAATAATTTTCCAATGTTACGTACATCTTTTATAAACAACTAGCTGTACCCTGCCCAGCTTCGCTGTGGCACAAAATACTGTTTTTTCAACAACAAAAAAATCGATAACAACTATCTTTGATGCGGATTATATATCATGCTAAACTCAGATCAAAAAAAATAGGCAGATAGAACGTGCGCGAACAACAAAGTGAAGCCAGATTTTATTTTAGTGTGCGCGGCAAATATAGCGCGCCGTGTACGAACACGTGCATCTGTGTGCGTTTACGGTTGCCAGATATTGAGAATTACTCCCACATTTTGTTCAGTTAAATTGTTCTCAAATATTGTACTACTATTTTTTAAATTAGAAACGCGATTTTGTTTTATGGTTATACCCAGAGAGCAAAAGCGTGTAGTAATTATTATTTAACAGAATAATAATAAGGAATAAAAGTTAATATGCGTAATTACTTACTACCTTTTTAATTAATTTATATCAGACCATCATATCATATCAGAGAATATAACACTTTTTATAACGCTTTTTGGTTATTTGTTTATAACGCAAAATTTTGAAGGAAGCCATTCATTATCCTGCCTGCTTTGGCGAATAATAGTGATCCATTTATCGCGTAAAACCGGATCCGTGGGCAATCTGCAAAAACATTATTCGAATTATTGTAGTATAACCAGTGGCGAAGACCTAATTTAAAAGGTTGTGGGGGGGGGGCTGGCATGTTACACTATGTACAAAATTAAAACGATTTATCGGCCAATAGAAAATGCCCTACCAGCTCTACTCACGATACTGCTTGCATTGCAACTAATAATTCGAAAATGAAAAATATCACTAATGAAAGTATGGAAACCTCTAAATGTCACATGGCAAAGCCTAATTGTTGCAATTAGATACTAAAAGTAATAATAAAATATTTCATAAACCCCAATATGTCTTGAAATATAAAAATTTTAAAGCGCAGTACACCGCACGCGGAACTAAAAGTAAACGACTAAACGTACATCAAATAATAAAATAATAATAAATACAGGTACTATGATTACGACCGTGCAGTTGTATTGACGAATTTGATCGATATTTTTTATGCACAATACACATTCCCCTAATTCAGGGTAATTTACCCGTCATAAACTAGCAACACAGACGATTTACTGTTGAGGTTTTGTGTTTCAAGTGAGCCGAAAATATTTTATGGAAAATAAATACCAAAACAATAAAAATAACAAGAGAGTTACCTGTGGAAAGATATTCCATCTTGTTTTCTTTCTTTTTGTGAACAACTTTTGCAGTGTTTAAATACACAAGACGGCCGCTCTTGGACATTGGTATTGCCCTAAAGGGAAGATGTTTTGGCTTAAAATGGCAAATCACTAGTGACGTGTGAGCGAGACGATGCGTAGCTTGGTACTGTCGCGAGTTTGTATTATCCTTTGATTTTGTATTATCTTCGGTTGACACACTCGCGTGTTCTGAGCGCTCTATCTGCCTATTTTTGAAGTGAAAACTTCTTTAGCGGCGTTGAGCACTTTTTCTGTAATGGGTATAAAATCTTAAACTCGCGTCAGGACACGTGACCCTGACCGAAAAAGCGTAGGACGGCGCAGGGCGCTTGCGTGAATGTTCGTGTGACTTTATTACTTTTAAAGAAGTTTGTATGCTGGATACATTCGTTGCTAGGTAACATCTATATATATAAAAGGAGAACTGACTGACTGACATATCAACGTACAGCCGAAACTACTGGGGCTAGGAATGTGAAATTTTGCACACGGCTTCCTATTATAATATAGGGGAGCACTAAGAAGGGGTTTTTGGAAATTTAACCTTTAAGGGGGTGAAAAGGGGGAATTAGGAAAGTACGTAACCCACGCGGACGAAGTCGCGGGCAAAGTGCTAGTTGTTTATAAAAGATGTACGTCACATTGGAAAATTATTGAAATAAAAAGTCAACCATTTTTGCGAGTTTTACTAAAATCTGTTCACAAGATATTTCCAACAATTACAATTCAAGTTTTCACTTCTGCCGGCACTCCCAGAGTGCAACCCGTCGTTTTTTTTTTGATCTGAGATGCTAAAATTTCTTCTCATGTGACTGCGTCATTACGACTGCGGTTGTCAGCGAGTGTTATCCTCGCTTCCGGTAGATGGCGCGGTCACTGGTACAGAGCTGATCGTTAAAAAAACTGTTTTTTCGCGGTTGCGGATATGCGACTGATGCAAAAAATAGATAAAAACAATCCTTGATGCGGATTACATATCATGCTAAAGTTTCAGCTCAATCAGTGCAGTACTTTTTGAGTTTTTAAAGCATACACAAACCAACATAACATTTTTATATATATAGATGTTACCTAGCAACGAATGTATCCAGCATACAAACTTCTTTAAAAGTAATAAAGTCACACGAACATTCACGCAAGCGCCCTGCGCCGTCCTACGCTTTTTCGGTCAGGGTCACGTGTCCTGACGCGAGTTTAAGATTTTATACCCATTACAGAAAAGTGCTCAACGCCGCTAAAGAAGTTTTCACTTCAAAAACTCGAAGTCAAAATGAAGACGAAGTCGTATTGCTTATTACCAAGGTGAGATGTTAGAATGATGCTATACATCATAAGAAACTACTGTAAGTCTCGCTGGTTTTTTGACAGTTTCCAGAAGCCACGAAACAAACAAACACACACAACAAACATTCACGTTTTTGTGACGTAAAGTAAACTGAAATTTTGACGTTATTTTGATGGAAAAAACTTGTTTCTCGACAGTGTACGAAGCGCTTTTTTAATTCTCCATACAATAAACGTATTGGATACTAAGTACGCTGTAAATTAAATACAGAAATCTTGTGAAAAGGCCTGAGTTGTGGCCAGAATGTCACTTTTTCTTCATTTAAACCATGAGGCGGTTTTTGGAAGTTAGTTTTTAACAGATGAGTCGCGGTTGAGTCTGCTCTGGAAACCACTGATGTAAGTAAAGATAGAAACTTTTTCAAAATTCGAAGCATTGATTTTTCACCAGAAGCCTCGACAAAATAAAATCGAATCAAAACATTTATCCAGCTATCGAACCGAACGAAAATATGCCGCGATAACAAATGACATTCGCTTTTAAAACGGGATTTCGCGGTTCACAGTCCATTGCATTTTATTTTGATACGAACAACAGCTGAACGGAGTAGACATATTATTAACATGCAGTATTTTAACTGGGAACAAATGATCACAATCGACTCAAACACTCTCATGACAAGTTTTTTTTTTAAGTGAAAACTTCTTTAGCGGCGTTGAGCACTTTTTCTGTAATGGGTATAAAATCTTAAACTCGCGTCAGGACACGTGACCCTGACCGAAAAAGCGTAGGACGGCGCAGGGCGCTTGCGTGAATGTTCGTGTGACTTTATTACTTTTAAAGAAGTTTGTATGCTGGATACATTCGTTGCTAGGTAACATTGTTTATAAAAGATGTACGTCACATTGGAAAAATATTGAAATAAAAAGTCAACCATTTTTGCGAGTTTTACAAAAATCTGTTCACAAGATATTTCCAACAATTACTATTCAAGTTTTCACTTCTGCCGGCACTCCCAGAGTGCAACCCGTCGTTTTTTTTTATGGCATTTCGCAGGTCAACCTCTAGTAGGTTGTGTACTGCTCAACCGGACTTTTCTGTGGATGCCTTAAGATTTTAAGGCCTCCAGCCAGGGCAACAAAGTTGCATGCATTACAATCCTAGAAACTTCATTTGATTGAATGACTGCATAAAAATGACAGCGGATAATCACAGTTTGACCAGTTCACCTATTCAAGCTATGGCGCGCTATGGAGCAGACTATTATTTCGGTAGCTTTAAAAGAGTAAGTCAGTAATAAAGTTATCCAGATAAAAACCAGAGTAACCAACATAGCTTGCAGACTAAGCAAACTAAAGGTGGGCTGGCCATGTTTGCCGAAAGACCGATGCTCGGTGGGGCAGACAATCCCTGGAGTGGACGCCCCGTATCAGCAAGAGCAGTATGGGACGTTCTCCAACTAAAGAACTGAGGCGACTAGGAACACCTGGCGACGTAGTCTAGGAGAGGCTTAAGTCCAGCAGTTGACTGCGCTTTGTATTTTCACTCTCATTCAACATTTGGTCTTTATCGTGTAACAAGTATAAAAGTAGTTATCGATTATTTTAAACGGGTAGCGCCCTCTATTGACAAAAACGCGAACTAATAGTAAATAGTTACAGTTAATTGTGCAATAGTGATAATAGATGGCGTTAGGGAGTAACATATTTATTTTCTCGATACTTTATATTTTAAATAAAATATAATAAGTACATAGATAAAATTCAAATAATTAACTGTGATAGATTTCAGTTGAATTAAGTTTAATTATAGATAACGCATGGTCTAAAAGGCAAAAGCCTAGAAGCTGGTCTGAGCGTGGTTTAATAGGATGACATTCAACTCTTTAGTTGGTTTCCTTTTTTTCTTGGAACCTGGACACGCGATTAAGACGCGGATTGTTAAAAATAAAACAAAATTTAATTAAATAATTCATGACGCGGACAAGACGTGGTACAGCGGCTAAAATGAAAATGCACTAATTTAAAGGAACCGCATATGCGTATGTATCCATAATTATTTCCTATTTTGTTAGAATTACATGGCATCACCCGCCTTGAAGGTGTATTGAAATGCTCACGGATTTCTTTCTGATATTGTTCTCAGGGTTCCATCCATCCATTAATTTTAACTTAACTTAAAATATATAAATAAAAAAGACGTCTTCTCAACGCTTGGCACACGATAATGAAGTAAGCTAGGACAAGCTCTGGTTCCAAGCCACGTGTTATATTCTACACATCACACAGGCTGCGAATGCTGTCTGCGTTACATATCCACGGTTCGACCTGGATAGATGGTTGTATGTTGTACCTGAAGTAAGTGCTATATCTATAACCTAACATTGTAAGGAAGCTTGACAAGTGCTGTGATTCTGTACTTACATATTGAAGTGTGCACCAATATTAAATAGCTGAGAAGACGGAAGCATCTCTTTTATTTCAATCGACACCTCATGCGAATAGAACCCGTTAGTCTCATGGCAATCTACGCTGGCAGCTGGTGGTAAGAGACGTAAGGACCTTACAATGGCGCCCAACGTGGGGCATGAGGTCAGATTGAAATCTTCACTTCAAGATTAAGAGCTTGATCTAACTTAATTTGATTTAACTTAGTGTTTAGTAATTAGAGTCATATAACTTAGTACATTTTTCTGAATTTGAGTTTTCAAAATTAGTTGATAGCACATGTTAACATTTTTATTAAAAGGTAAATCTTTCCACATAATTGATGTAGTAAAGCTTAAATGTATAGACTCCTCTTGATTTATATAAAGTCATACAACTTATAAACATCAACACTTTGTGTTAAAAAGTAAGGTTATGCCACATGTCATGTTAACATTGTAAACTTGTGCAACTACTTGAATGGATCGACTCTAATTTAATTTAATTCACCTTGATTAATGTAAAATTACTATTTACATTCACTTAACTTAAAAATTGGATTCAAAATACTTATCAAAGACTGTTTAAATATTTTAAATTCAATATGGATAAGACAATCTGGATTGACTATCTTCGTAAAGAAGAATTATTACATGAGCTTAAATATTTTAATATATCCACAGATGTAAAGGCGACCAGGGATGTGCTTCGCAGGCGGTATCGCAGTCTGTGTGGCTTGTTTAGGAGAGGCAGCATTAAACCAGAGGATTATGCAACGCCAGTAAGCGCAGAAGAGGTACGCTTATGCTTGGAACCAATTGAAGAGCTGTGCCTATTACATAGGGATTTAACCGAGGGAGATAGCTCCACTGTTAAGCGAATATTAGCTCGTTCGCAATATTACTTGATGAGAATTTCACGTGTGAAAGATAAATCACCGGAATTAATCGAACTTAAGAATAAATTGGTACCGTAGATTCATACAGGATTTTTCTAAAATTAGTAGACCACTTAGTAAATTAACTTGTAAAAATGTAAACTTTGAATGGACAGAGGAAGCAGAAGAGGCTTTTAATAAATTAAAATCAAATTTAGTCTCAGCTCCAATTCTTAAATGTCCAGATTTTAATTTACCATTTTCAATTCAATGTGATGCCTCAGCATATGCTATTGGTGCCGTGCTGACACAGTCATATGACAATTTTGACCATCCTGTTGCATTCTGTAGTAGATTACTTAATAAGCACGAGGTTAATTACACTACTACAGAACGTGAATTATTAGCAGTCTTGTTTGCTTTAGAGCAATTTAGAATGTATGTAGAGGGTCAAAAATGTAATATAGTCACTGATCATGCATCACTACAATGGTTTTATAAATTAAAGAATCCCACAGGCAGGTTAGCTCGGTGGAGTATTCGCTTAAGCCAATTTGATTTTAATATCGTTCATAGGAAGGGTAAAGAGATGGTTTTACCGGATGCACTCTCAAGAATTAAAATTGAATCGTTAGACATATCTGACAATATCCAGGATAAATGGTATTTAAAAATGGTAGAAAATTGTGAAAAGTTTCCCCATAAATTTCCAAATTATTCTCTTAAAGATGGTAAACTATTTCGACATTCAAAAAATAAATATAATTTAACATCACAATTCACTTGGAAACAAGTGATTCCCAGTGATGATGTGGGACCTCTATTAAAACAATTTCATGATGATCCCACAGGCGCCCACTTTGGTATATTTAAAACTCATAAAAGATTAGCATTACATTATTTTTGGAAAAATATGTATAAAGATGTCGAAAATTACGTTAATAAGTGTCAAACTTGTAAAGAGTACAAGCCGGTAAATTCATCGAGACCTGGTTTAATGGGTAACCCTAAACAGGTTACAAAACCATTTGAAGCTATTTGTTGCGATTTGTTAGGACCCTTTCCTGTGTCCACTAAAAGGAACACAAATCTCTTAGTATGTTCAGACTATTTTAGTAAGTATGTTATGTTGTTTCCTATACGGAACGCAACAGGCAATGCTATTGTTAAAATTCTGGAAGAAAAAGTGTTTCTGGTGCATGGGATACCGAAATTTGTCTATGTAGACAATGGTCCGCAATTCATTTCAAAACAATTTAGAGATTTAATGTGCAAATATAATGTGCCTAATATTTACTATAATCCTAGGTATCACCCGCAGGTTAATCAGGCAGAAAGAGCCATTAGAAATGTTCTGTATGCGATTGCCTCATATGTGAAAACGAATCACAGGCAGTGGGACAATCACATACCAGAAATTCAGTGTGCACTGAACACCTCAGTTAACGAGTCAACTAAATTCTCACCTTACTTTCTTGTACATGGAAGAGAGATGTTTGTAGATGGTAAATTACATATAGACTCTGAAGTGCCACAGCCTGATTCAGATCTATCAACTGTAGACCCTAGAATTCATGGTGATAACTTAAAAGAACTAAAATCAATTTTCCAGGAGGTTAGTAAAAACTTGAAACTTGTGCACGATAAAAATAAAAAGCACTATGACTTAAGAAAGCGACCTTTAGAATTTAATGTAGGTCAAATAGTCTATAAAAGAACATTTACTTTGTCGGATGCTAGTAAAAACTTTACTTCAAAGCTAGCACCGCGCTTTATAAGATGTGTTATTTCAAAGAAACACTCCCCTGTAGTGTATAGCTTAAAGGACATGCAGGACAAAGATTTAGGTAAATTTCACATTAAAGACATCTTAAAATATGAAGACTCCTAGTTTTATACATTGTTGTTGTTAATCCAATATTTGCACGAAATTAGCAATAGACGTGCAAATATTTAACTTGAAGAGGGATGGATGCATGTTGGTAGGGTAAAAGGTTTTTTTTTTTTTTTTTTTTTTTTTTTTTTTTTTTTTTTTTAACTGGGGAAAGATGTATTGTAACAAGTATAAAAGTAGTTATCGATTATTTTAAACGGGTAGCGCCCTCTATTGACAAAAACGCGAACTAATAGTAAATAGTTACAGTTAATTGTGCAATAGTGATAATAGATGGCGTTAGGGAGTAACATATTTATTTTCTCGATACTTTATATTTTAAATAAAATATAATAAGTACATAGATAAAATTCAAATAATTAACTGTGATAGATTTCAGTTGAATTAAGTTTAATTATAGATAACGCATGGTCTAAAAGGCAAAAGCCTAGAAGCTGGTCTGAGCGTGGTTTAATAGGATGACATTCAACTCTTTAGTTGGTTTCCTTTTTTTCTTGGAACCTGGACACGCGATTAAGACGCGGATTGTTAAAAATAAAACAAAATTTAATTAAATAATTCATGACGCGGACAAGACGTGGTACAGCGGCTAAAATGAAAATGCACTAATTTAAAGGAACCGCATATGCGTATGTATCCATAATTATTTCCTATTTTGTTAGAATTACATGGCATCACCCGCCTTGAAGGTGTATTGAAATGCTCACGGATTTCTTTCTGATATTGTTCTCAGGGTTCCATCCATCCATTAATTTTAACTTAACTTAAAATATATAAATAAAAAAGACGTCTTCTCAACGCTTGGCACACGATAATGAAGTAAGCTAGGACAAGCTCTGGTTCCAAGCCACGTGTTATATTCTACACATCACACAGGCTGCGAATGCTGTCTGCGTTACATATCCACGGTTCGACCTGGATAGATGGTTGTATGTTGTACCTGAAGTAAGTGCTATATCTATAACCTAACATTGTAAGGAAGCTTGACAAGTGCTGTGATTCTGTACTTACATATTGAAGTGTGCACCAATATTAAATAGCTGAGAAGACGGAAGCATCTCTTTTATTTCAATCGACACCTCATGCGAATAGAACCCGTTAGTCTCATGGCAATCTACGCTGGCAGCTGGTGGTAAGAGACGTAAGGACCTTACAATCGTCGTTAAAATATGGTCATCTTTGCATTGTCGCAATCAAATGTATAATAACTTTAAAGAATCGCAGTTGGTTTACTGTTTATCTTTACAAGTGGCCGAAGCGATATCCAGCGGGTGCTACATCATTGTCAATTACTAGGTTTCAGCAGTTGGCTGATTTTATACAATGTCCCATATTTCATAACGCGATAGTTCGAAAATTGTTTTAAACATTTTGCTGTTGACTCTATTATTTTATGGATAGCTCACTTAACATTTAGGGTGTCTTTTCACCAGAGATATGCTATGTAGTTGTGCTGCGAGGATGTAAAAGCTGAGCTACGAAACTGTGTGACCGTTTTCACTGATGCTACGCTATGTAGCTGTGCGAGTAAGATGCGCCGCCACAAAGTAGCTGCGCTAGGAAGATGCGCAGCTCGAGCTATGCGATGTATCGATAGTAGGGAAGGCGGTCCATAGCACGCCTCCATAGCACGCATCGATAGCACGTAGCCGTAGCACACATCCTTCCATATAAAACAAAAAACATCTTAGTTGAATCCGTTTCCACCAGTGCTGTGCTCTGTGAACCAATGAATATGATTGGTCAATATGAAACGCATCTGCAGCAACGTAGCATAGCGCATCTCTGGTGGAAAAGCAGCCTTAAGCTGTTCCCCGTGGTTTCAACTCCGTTGCTCGGTTCCTATTGGTTGCAGCGTGATGTTATATAGTCTTCCTCGATGAATACCTAGACTATCCAACATAAAAATATTTTTTTCAATTCGAACAATCGATTCAGTAGTTCCTGAGATTAGCGCGGTCAACCAAATAAAAAAAAAAAAAACGACGGGTTGCACTCTGGGAGTGCCGGCAGAAGTGAAAACATGAATAGTAATTGTTGGAAATATCTTGTGAACAGATTTATTTCAATAATTTTCCAATGTGACGTACATCTTTTATAAACAATGTTACCTAGCAACGTCACACAAACATTCACGCAAGCGCCCTGCGCCGTCCTACGCTTTTTCGGTCAGGGTCACGTGTCCTGACGCGAGTTTAAGATTTTATACCCATTACAGAAAAGTGCTCAACGCCGCTAAAGAAGTTTTCACTTCAATAAATATAAATATTCCACAACTATCACACAACGCCATCTAGTCCCAAGCTAAGCAGAGCTTGTGTTATGGGTACTAGACAACTGATAAACATACTTATATATTTTTAAATACATACATATCATAGATAAATTACACCCAGACACAGAACAAATGATCGTGCTCATCACACAAACATTTGTTCTGGGTGGGAATCGAACCCACGACCTCCGGCATAGCAGTCAGGATCACAAACCACTAGACCAACAGGCCTGTCAAATAAACAAACTCTTCAGCTCTATATGGATGGTTACAGAGATTGGTGGTCAGTGTCGCCCCAGTGGTAACCCCGACGAGTTATTATTCGTAACCCAACCAGGTGTAATTCTATGTATTATTTACTTCATCATTACTACTCTAATTACAGTGAAGGAAAACATCGTGGGGAATAGAAGGATAGACGACACACAGAACCGAGAGATATGGCATAAAAAGGGTGAGGCCTATACCCAGCAGTTGGTGATCCCGGGCTGATGATGATGATGAAAACATTTTAAAACACAGCTTGACAGAAGAGCAAACCTAATATCTCACAGTACACTCAAAATTGAACCTTAAAACAACAAATTCAAAACTTGACGTTTTAACTTTACTACCCCAATAACCAGCAAACCAATCAACGAGGTCGAAACGATATCGTCTTAATTTCCGAACGGCCTTCATTGCTCCCTACTAATTGTTTGAGTAGCCAGTAAACGTTCAGAAACGGCGTTTGAAGGGCCAGCGAACCATTGTCTTAGTACTGAATGGTAATCACACCCTTTTTTTTTTTTTTTTTTTTTTTAGGGTGGCAAAATCATCAAATGAGTCCTCCCGCCCTGGGCGGGGCGGAAGGGACTGTCAGACTCTTACTGACTAAAATCCACCCGTGTTTCTTCGGATGCCCTTTACGTTCCGGGGCCGCGGTATCCTGGATTAAGAAAAAAGCCGCGACCCCAGCAGGCATTTGGCCCCGTAAGGGGCCCCGTCGGTGACGCGTGAAACACGACGCGCCACCTACCCGGGCTTGGTCCTTGGTCGGACGGCGAGCTTACCCATTACTCACCGTCCGCAAGCCCGCTCCGCCGCTGTGCCCTCTGCTGTTCAGAGGGACACGCGTTGGAGCATCCACCCGACAGGCTATTCGCATACGGGCAAAGAGACCCCTTAGGCACACAGTGCCTAAAAGAGTTTTTGCCCGCATCCCAGGGTGCACCGGCCCGAAAAACTGGTCTTCCCCCCGGACGTATCTGAAGGGGAACTCCAGTCCACGGGCGCACGTGGAGGTTTCCTGTCTTAGCACCCCGTAATCACACCCTTAATATTAAGGTGAACGTGTTTTGAGTGTCTCTTGAGATCTTATGGATGATGGAGTTGATGAGGATTTTCATTTTAGGCACTAAGTAAAGAGACAGTATCACGCTTTTAACCTATAGTATTTTGCCTATTGTCCAACTGAATGCTGTTGGATATCAGTATTTAATACGTAGCTACTGCCTATCCGACCTCCGCAATGTTATTAGTAATACGATACCCCTTTCCTTCTATACTTTTCGTCTATTTTGTAAATGTATTACACTCAGTACATTTAAAAGTAGCTTGCACATTAGTCGTTGTGAGTAAAATGTTTTTAAAAGCACATTCAAAACTTTGTCGTGCCCACAATTGTTTGGTTAGCGACAATTATGACGAGTAAGCGACCTCGTCGCACGTTTGTCACTGTGAAGTGTAAACATACACTGTCTGTTTGTAAACCGTAAAGTTTCCTTGTGTAAGTTGACAGTGTTTAACCTACCATTTCTAACTTTGACGCAAATAATAATTTTAAATGAAAATGTTGATAACACAACAGAAATAATAGGAAAGGTACATTTATGGAAGAATACTATATACTTACTTCTTACTACAATGCGAAACTTTGTTAGGATATATATACTTAAATTACTCTTTCAAGCAAAAACTGTTGAACTGATATATTTGACACATATATAGATGTAAAAAAATACATATGGGATAATTTTTACCCACGTGACGTTTGAGGCTACTAGAATGAATTAGTCTTAAGCAAATTCAATAGCTACAACCGGTGAACCGAAAAGCATACAAAATACAATCATGAAAATGAAAACAGACGGGATTTTCGAAAATAAAATCTCCCGAGAAATAAAGTTACTATGTAATGACAATACAATAATTTCAACCTTCCGAAAAATTCATCAAGCAAAATCACAATGAAAATAAATATCACAAACGCCGAACCATGAATCTAAGAAAAAAAACGTTACAAAAATTAAAGTAAATTAATCTCAGAACAGAAGTTTAAGAATATTGTAAAAGAAAGAAGAAAGTCTTCTGTATTTTAATTTAAGTTAAGCAACGGTTTATCTACAAAAGAAAAAAAAACTGCACAAGACTTAGGCATTTATTGTGTAAGGAAAATTGTGAAACGCAATGAACCTTGCCTTAAATGTTTTAATAGGGCCGTGCGAAGTTCCCCCTTGATTAACTTTGGGACTTCCTAATTAGATTGAAACAATTTAGTGGGATTTATTTAGCTGATAGAAACCTTATGAGATGATATTGTTGGAACAAAAATGCTTTTATTAGTTCATATAGTAATGCAGTTGGAAATAAATCGTCCGTTCTACAGCTGGCGTACAAAACTTAAGAGATATCGCCATTGATAAGACCCGATATTCGGAAACACTGCAACAAATGTGCCAAATCATCCATCAGTACAAAATGGCCGCGAAAAACACGATATTCACTACGGTTGAGCTGTACACAACCTACTAGAGGTTGACCTGCGAAATGCCATACACAAAAAAACGATATTCACTAGATTTCATCTTGATCTCAATTTTGTCTTTAAGCAGTAAAGTGATTACCTATTATAGCGGGATTCTTGAAGAAAACAACTTTCCCCTATTTAAAACGTATAATTTTGATATAGGTAAAATTGTAAAAGTAAATAAAAAATACAGTTAGGATGCGATTGTGCCCGGTTATCAAAGTAACAAGTTTTGAATTAAATAAAAATAGGTCGCACACACAAAAAAAAATTCGGTTACGATACAATTATGTCTGATTATCCAGAGAATGTACGAATCAATGGTTATTTAATTTACTGAGGAAAAACCAAAATCCTGAATATCAGAGGAAAAAATATTTGAGCGATCCTAGCGGTAACTAACTAATTGGCCAATGTGAATTAACACGCCACGGAAGGAAAAAAAAGGTGATGCTATTTGCCTAAATACTCGTACATACCCTGTGTAGGGGTTGTATTACTGTGCCTTACATAAAAATAACAATTTAAACATTAAAAGCAAAAAATAAGACAGTTAATTTAAATAAATAAAGAATCCTCAGCTTGATCCTGTCGGGATGGAGAGACGCGCTGCAGGACTGCCGCGGAGAACCGTGCTGGTAGCCACGGTCAAAACAGGACCAGGCCTCCGATGATCTGACGCTTGGACTTATTTGTTGGCTCAAGAGCCTGACAAATTCAGGATCCGGAAAGACTGCACGCGACCACACCGGGGTCGCGGTGGAGCGTTGCTCCCGACTGCTAGCTTATAAAGTTGTGGGTGATACCGTACTCAGCGCCTCCGATACATAGGAAAATTTTCAGATCACGCCATTCCGGCAAAAAAAAAAAAAAAGCAAAAAAACAGAAGATTACACATATGATTTTTTTTAACCAACTTTGTCGACTTTAAATTCAAAATGTTTCACATTTTTTAACAAAAAGTGATTTCCACCCAAAAAAATCAGCAATACCCCGTCACGGGCAACAAACCACATCCAACTGACACAAAAAAAATCTTCATTTTTTCTCGAACAAAAACCAATTCCTAACTTAAAAAGATTCAGTTCTTAAAGAAAAATTTCGACTAAAGGCTTCCGAAAACAGGTTGCATGACAATCACCATAAAAAAGGTGATATTTAAAAATGTAGCGTTTTTATAACGCTGCACTATGTATAATCCGCCTTGAACGATTTTAATTATGAGGCTGATGATGCCATCTCACCGGTTTTGATCCGATCAGTTTTTTAGGGCAGTGGCAGTGGTCGCGGGACTGTACGAATTACTATGACCCCGGAACGTAAAGGGCTATTGAAGGACACCATGGAGTCTGACAGTCCCTCCCGCACCCTCTGCCCTGGGTGTGAGGACTCATTTGATGATTTTACCCCGTTACAAAAAAAAAGGGAAGTGGCAGTAACTTCGACCTAATATGTTTATAGTAGTTTCGAATACAATTTTCTTGTGCCTTACAGCCGATTCATTTGACATTGTCGGGTTCAATCGTTTGTGATCTGAGACTCAATTACATTACCAAGTCGGTGTGTAAGAAAGAATTACTCAAAGGTTTTTCCAGCAATACCAAGAAATTCATTTCGTGCAATTCAACTTTATCAAGGCAAGTATCAAAACAATACTTACAGCGTGAATTATACGGTTTCAGTACTACTGAAAACGGCTGATAACTTTCCAATCTGTATGCTAATGCCACTTATAAATCGAGGGGTAGACGCGAGGGTGTATCAGGGATGAGGAAGGGAGAAAGAGGGGGGCTAAGAACTAATTAATTGCCACGATAGTTCCTCCGTATTATTGAAAGACGGATTTATGAAAACTGGCTACGTTCAGAGTTTCTATTAAATCATGGTTGGCGAATAAGAATTAATCTATTGGTTTTTTAATAAGATGGTCGCGAAAAAGATTAAAAATTCTCAAGACAAAAGATGAGATTCAGTGGCTTCTTGAGAAGGAAAATTGAAAAGATATTCAAAGCTGATAAAAAATCGTCGTTGTCATGCCTTCAGTTGTGATATTTATCTTTTTGGAGATTTTTTTTTACATAAACTCGTAGGTCCACGGAGTTGCTCGCGTGAATTTCGGGATAACTGAGTAAGTTCCAAACATCTAAATCCGTTCATAAGTTTTGTCAAGAGTTAATAAACATCCATTCATCCTTACAATCTTTTGCATTAATACTTGAAGAAAGAAGTATAAAACGACTAAGACGAATGTTGGATATCACAAAACTATAACAGTATTAGAACATCCGAAAGTTACAGTAAAGATAGCAACAGCTTTGCAAAGATAGCAAATTTTCTCCGCTGAACCTAGCTTCTAGCTTCTAGCTTCACTCATACGTTTAATCGTATCGTAATTCGGACACGCATTAGCAGATACACTGCTATTCTTAGCTAAGGACCACCCAGCTTCATACCAAGCAACATCCTCAACAATTTTAATTAAAACCAAGATAGCACCTACTTATCCATGATCAACTTACCTTACAAATGCAAAAAAGTTATAATTGCGTATATCGGTATAAAGAAATCTATATTGGCCGACATCAACAGCGATGCAGCTAGACTCAATGCAACCTGCTTTGCGTGTCACACGCCATACTAAAAACAGCATGGCTTTTTCGACTAACTCCATAAATTCCACTAATCAAATCTAAACCATTACCTTTGGCTTTAAAGTTGGATTTTTCTCGGCATGATTGTGGTGGTTATATTCTTTTTGTCTCAAAATTTTTCTAGTCTTATCAGGTTTCTTGTACGATTCCCGAGTCGTGAATGTGAATTAAAACCCAAACGTGAGTCACCAGCTATCGAATACGTTTCTATTGTTGTTTTCTAATTTATTTTATGGTAAAGGAATACCATCGGTTACGTCATTGTGAGCTAAAGACCTGGTTCTGTTATTGGATATGGGTTGTGGGAACACGCGAGGTGGAATCGAATTGTGTCGATGGTTTTAGTTATCGAATGAAAGTCTATTGAATATCGTGCGAACGAGTATTTTTATTGCGTTTAGCTCCCGTTTAAGGTTTATGTTCGTTTTAAGGTTGCTATTGTTTGTTTAGGTTATTGATTTATATCGTATCGATAGAAATGTTTTTTTGTGTGACTAAGTAACTGCGATGCATTTTTTAAATGGGAGCTATAGTAATTAACGAAGAAAGTTATTGAGAATAGATTGACAGACACAAGAGATCAAGTGTTAAAAAAAAAGCTTGCGGTAATATCTTAACGCTGAACGCAAAAAGCAACTAAAGGAAGAGTGTACTTTTTTAGTCAGTGATATCTGAAAATCCCTTTCAACCCATCCAGAGTGGGAGAAATAATGTGATAATTTTCAACTAAATGAAACATTTAAAAAAATTTAAGTACCTAGATATGAGAAATAAATAGACTTTTACTAACTATAAAATTAGCGTAGCTGAACGAACACTTCGCAGTGGTAGACGCCCACGGCGACGGACATCGGCAGACGATCTCCGGCCACCGTAGGCGCGGGCATGCGGGCAGCAAGTAATGGGCAACTCGCTGTCCGACCATGGACCATGCCCGAGTCGACAATGCGTTGTGTCCCACGCGCGCCTCAACGAGTGTCAGCAAAATGACGGGGCTCCCTGTAAAGGGCCAAAGCCTCCCGGGATCGCGGGGCTCACGAATTACCGTGACCCCGGTACGTAAAGGGCTATTAAGGAACACTGTGGATTTTAGTCAGTACGAGTCTGACAATCCCTCCCGCTCTCCCTCCTCTCCCCCACGTAAAAAAACAAGCTGACCGATCACTTCGAACACCAATATGCTTTTTTCATTGCAGCTATAATTCTCTCCACATCAAATTATATTCAACGTTCACCTATCTACTCACAGTATCTATAGTGGAATTTTAATTTAATTAGGAACTTGGCATGACACGTCAAATACCCTGACACAGCCTGTCACGGACAGACAGGGTTACTATAATGTAGAAATTCATCTACTAATTGAACCGTTAGTAAATTAATGGAATCATGTTTTGTTATATTACGGTTGATATTAGCATTATGGTCCTGTGTTTGGAACATTGCAAATGTAATTATTTCACGCAATTGTGTGAATTTTTTAATGCGACGTTATGATCATCTTCATATCAGCAGTAAGACGTCCACTGCTGAACATAGGCTTCCCCTATAGACTTCCAATAAGACCGGTTGGAAGCGGCTTGCATCCAGCGTGATCCTGTGGTTTTAATAAGATCGTCTGCCCACCTTGTGGATGGACGTCCTACGCTGCGCTTGCCGGTGCGTGGTCTCATTCGAAAACCTATGTTGTAATCATCTTTAGAAAAAAACAGAAATATCCTCTTGGGACGAATGCACAAAGGAGAGCATTTGAGCTTTACTTGCCATAGTACCCACTTTTAACATCTAAAAGTATATGCAAATTATTTTGAACTCGTTAATGAAGGCAAACTCATTGACATTACTATTCCTTTTAACTAAGATATTGTTCTAAATCCAAATGTGAAATGGAAGTTTAATATTTCCGAAACACTGAAGGAATAAGCCATTGTATCGTCCATATAGAAGAACTTACACGAATAAATCGCTAATTATTTCTGCCCACAGAAATCAGATTAATTCTATTTTAATACCAAGAATACGCTTCACTATCTAAGATAGGTATCGTTGGTGGCACGCAACACCTATTCATTACAAACGAAGATCAAAGCGAACGCTGAGCCAATCGCGATGGCTGGGCTCCCTTTTGATGGTAATGAACACGATGCATCGGCTGTCTTCGGGTATTTTCGGGTTACGGGTCGGTGAGAGACAAGTAATGCGAATTTTAGTTAATGTTTCTCAAGCTTTAGATGTTAACGGTGAAAGGCGTAAATGTCGTGAATATGACGTCTTCAATATTTTTTTACCAAGACATTATTTTGAAGACTTTCAATATTTCTATTTTGATGATGATGAATATTGAACAAGAGGAGTATTGAGGACCTCGTGGCATTGGTCTGTGGATGGGCGACCATCTGTCATACCGAGTTTCCTCTGTGCCTCGGAAAGCACGCAAAGCCGTTGGTCCCGGCTGTAATTTGTAGATATTTGACAGTCGTTACTGTTAGTCAGAAGCTCTAAAGTCTGAGAACCAGTCTTGCCGGAAGCCGACCCCAATATAGTTGGGAAAAGGCTAGGTAGATGATGATGAATATTGAACAAGTTCTGAATGGAGAATAAAGTCACACTGAAGCGCGATATCTACTCCATTCCTCGTACAGAGAGGACGCTTGTTTCCCAGCAACAGAGAAAATATTATAAGTGAATATATTTTTACGAGTAAGTGTACGCCAAAAGTTTTTGCCTTCACACAAACCACGATAACGTTCTACTTTATGAGGTTGATAGCTGTTCGTTTTAAATTACAGATTCGATTTTATTATTTGAATCGCTTTAAATGCTTTAATTATTTTCACCGTCCCCTCCACATTCCGTACTTTGTCCCATTCCGGTTAAGTACTGAAATACCGATTTCCTCGGGCCATTATATAAATTAGTTTGGGATTAACGGCGTCACAGAATTTATCTGAAGGTAGGTAATGATAAATTGCAGTTTACGAGAATAGTATTTTTGTTTTTGTCCACAAAAATATTGCATTGAATACTATCTTTTTTTATTGGTATAGGTATTTTTCATATAGTTTAACCAAATTTATTTCAGTACTAGCTTCCGCCCGCGACTCCGTCCGCGCGGATGTCGGTCTTCGCGTGGATGGTTTATTTCTCCATTTTGAGTAACTCTGACAATGACATCTTATAAATATCTATTGGACCCAAATACGGCTAAGCCTATAATAATTAAGGAGATCGCGGTTCTACAGAACAACGTCTATGAATAAAACTGAAAAATAAGTTATTTTTTTCTACGTACTTTTCCAGGATAAAAAGAATCCGATTTTATGCCCATGATAATCCTAACTAATATTATAAATGCGAAAGTAACTCTGTCTGTCTGTCTTTCTGTCTGTCTGTCTGTCTGTCTGTCTGTCTTTTCTTCACGCCTAAACTACTGAACCGATTTGTGTGAAATTTGGTACAGACAGAGTTTGGAACTTGAGAAAGGACAAAGGATAGTTTTTATTACAAAAAAATAAAAATAAAAAATAAAATTTATGAAATGCTCTAACGGAGTATAGATAATTCCTTAAACTCTCAATAGATGGCGGTGATCGTTCAATGGTGTCGATCGTTACACGAGTTGTCACTATGGATTGATAGATGGCGTTGGAACCAAAATTGTACTTATTGTCGGTTGTATGATAGTTTATGTGGACTGGTCCTGTTTCGTAAATTTTAAATTGTTCCGTTGTATAATTGGTGTTCCTGTGATGCTTATGAGAAACTATATAACTAGATCCACCAAGACTATATAACGGCATACGGTTACAAATAACCTATTTAGGACGGAATGTCATTAAAGCCGTTATTATGACTGGGATGGCAAAAGGCGAAACTTTTCCCATCATTCCAACTGATTTGCCATTCCAATTCAAAAGAGTTCAGTTTCCGCTGTAAACTGCGTTTGCAATGACCATAAATAAAGCCCAAGGGCAAATGCTAAAAGTTGCGGGGGGGCATATCTTGAAAAAGACTGTTTCTCCCATGGACAACTCTACGTTGCGTGCTCAAGAGTGTCGAAACCACAAAACCTTTATATTTTTGCAAAGGATGGCTAAACTAAAAACGTGGTAAACAGAAATGTCTTGGTGTAAGAAACTTTCATAATCTCTAAAACCTAAAATACTTAATAGAAAATTTGTCAAGGGAGAAACAGTCTTTTTTCCTTTTGGACTTAAATGTCAAATCAGTAGAATGATGAGAAAATAAGGGAAAAATAACATTTTCGCCTTTTTCGATCGGCAAAACGGCTTTAATGCCCTAAATGAGTATACATCTCTTAAATTCAAACGCAGAGCTCATTATGTTGATTTTTGAAGAGTTCCCTAGAATATCCCGCGAGATCGGGAACTATGTGGGTAAAACCAAAAATCTGCTGGAAGTCACTATTCCACGCGAACGAAGTCGCGGGCAAAAGCTAGTAAGGTATAATTGTACCAAGTTTCATCGAAATCGAACCGTTCGTTTCCACGTGATGCCTGCATATACAGACAGACAGACAAATTTTTTTTTAATCACATATTTGGGTTTGGTATCGATCCAGCAACACCCCCGCTATTTATTTTTTCAATATTTTCAATGTACAGAATTGACCCTTCTACAGATTTATTATACATATGTATAGATTACTAGAGAACTACTCAATTCATAGCTGCTTAAGGATCAATAATACGGTCTCACAAAAGCAGATGATTTATGTAAAATAACCTAGGCATTGTTATAATTACTTATATATATAGCCTAACCCAAACCCAATTTATCACAAGAACAACACTCAAAAAAATACAACACCAAATATAATGGCCCCAGAAATCATAAAACAATACTAAGACATCATCCACATAGTACAGACGGGTACGGTCACACATAAACCAGTTTTATGAGCTCTACATACGTTCGAACGCCCCGCAGATAAGCCGGGACCTTTGGTGGAAACAGTCTACGGAAAAACTTTATGTATCCGGGTTTACATGGGCGGTTGAATGAAGAGGAGTAATGGAATGGGATCTGGTGAAAACCTTTCTCTAGCTCTATGATAATATTGTTTCTTTTAGATCTTTAGTGTGAACACGATGGCTGTAATCTCTGAATAGTTAAGCAGTGGTTTAAATAATACTATGCTTACCTTTCACCAGATACTTTAAGGTTCCATGTAATAAGGGCAAAGTAATTACCATCAACCGAGTACAAACACAACTAAAATAAAAAATTAATCAACGATTTGACATAGAAGATTTGTATTTAAAGCACAAAGAAACGTCAGGTCAACCAAATACTGAACATGGCGTGTAAAAACACAATTTAACTTAAAACAACTTGGAACTGAAATTGTGATTGTCTTTGCAAAACTTGTAAAGTTATCAAGTTTTAATGTAATTGGAGTAGAATAAATTTGTTTATTTGATGAGAGTACAACTACACAGATTTTAGCAAGTCAAGAACACGGTTATTCCAAAGTTATTGTGAGTATTTCTATGAACTAGTAACTTCTATTTTGAGTGTGAGGAACTATAGTACTGGCTGAATTGTTAAGGAACCAGTAGTAAGGGCGCTTTTCAATAAATTTGTCTTTTGGGAGTTTGCTACAATGGCGTTTTAAACAGTATCAATAGATATCAGTAATTCTATTAGGAACAATAATAGACTTTTACAAAATGTAGTAAGTTCGCCTCTCTTTAGTGCTACAAATATAATAACAGCTACAAAGCAATAACAAAACTATTCATAAACCGATTTGAAAGGACAAATTAAGAATTGTTTAGATTTGAATTGTTCAGTTTGGAACAATTAATTCGACTAACTTCTTAATATTTCAATACGAACAAGTTTCCGAATGTATTGAGTTACCAATTATAAGTTGGCAAAACAATTTAATGTTTGAGCATAAAGTAATTGTTTTACTATCTTGCCGTGGTGTGGTGGAAACGAATTAAATTTACTTTAAAATTATTGGTATATTGTTAAATTTTGATAGGCATAGTGGGTATCATTCACTCTTAAGTTGCTATTTTGTCAAAAAAGAATATTTTTAATTGTAATCGAATTTACTTTGACTAAAATACTATCATCGGAAAGCTGTCCCTCCAATTTAAATACCTCTTTTTTATATTGATTTTGATAACTATGTACGAATTCCTTTAACCATATTTCCGTTCCAGTTCAACAAGCCGATGTAGGAGGCCAACCTTGACACACTTCGGGAAAGTTGTCCGACGTCTATCGTCGATCATATTTGATAGACTACTTGTGCCTTTACGTAATGGCGTTGGAGTGTGGTCAAACATGGCAAATATCTCTGGAGTGTACATGTAAGAGTAAGTTTGCAGAGAGAATATATGGAGTGAAAGTAATGGTCTCGACTTACGAGTTGAAAGTCTAGTGTTCGAATTCAGTCTGAAAAGAGCAGACTTTTTATGATTTCTCATCACTACTGCCACATCTGTCATGTAAAATTCGGGAGAAAACCAGCATAGCATAACTCAAAAAAAAATAGTCAAATATATGTGAAAAGGGTACTTTAGTGTCTTTTTTCATTACTGAATAAATTCTTTTGATTATCATATACAGGGCATTTCTTTTAAATTGGTCAAAAGGGAGAAATCTACATCCATAAGACATGTTGGAAAACTTTCTTAAGAACCTTTTTTGATGTTGACAATTTTGGCGTTTGTCATTTTTAGGTCAAGTTATCCACAAAAATAAGTGAAATTGAGCATTTTTTTTTACTGCCGATCGAATTGTTGCGAAGACTTAAAAATTACCTCGAACGTCTTTTTTAACAAAAATAAACTAGCTATTGTATTAATTCGTTTCTAAATATTCAAATTCTTATTTAAGCTAGAAGATTTTTCTTCTTTTGAATAGTTCTTTTTATTTGGCATCTGTTAGTTGAAAGCGATTCATCCTAGGGCTGCAAAGTATAACTTTCGACACGCGCCACAGGCATATTTACTCGTAGACCTACTTTCAGAGTATGAGCAATGAAAATGATTTTTATTTCACTGGACACTTATAAAACGGCGAAAATCACGCTCACTTTATGAACTGTAGCCGTCTCTCTCACATAGTCGAGGCCTGCGCCGAATTCTGCAAAAGTTCGCATCAAAATATTGAAAATTTGCGAGTCAAATGCCCGATGTTTTGGAAACATTTCTTGTTTTACGTTCAACGATGTTACAGCGAAAATCAAGAGTCCACTCGGCAAAAATTTGCAAGTCCAATCATGAGAAATACCAGTGTCAAAGGGATTTATTAAAATGAGGTGGGCTTTCCTTGAATTGGGATCCTCTGGACTCAAACCCTCAGAATAAAATTTGGCAGGATATTTCAAATTACTTGACGGATTAATCGATTATTTTTTTGCCCTTTTTCGGTTTCAGTTTTGGGGTAAGCGATCCGAGAGCCTATCGTACTTCCTTTGTTGGTACAGGTTTGAAGATTTTTAAAATTGATTTATATTTTCATGGATGTACGCACGTTCCAGTCTGGAAAAGTTAAAGAAGGGCTTGATATATCGCAGACTACAATTAAGTACTTTATTTATACATATTATGACCACACTCTACTAGTGAAAATTACTCACCTGACTTTTCTTAAGATTATCATCAATAAGATTTGCATATTTTGTCCCTCTAAGTGCCATCCTTCCCATTTTTTGAACACTGTCTTGTTTATCAACACGCTTTGATCAGAAGATTATGATCACTATCAAATTCTACTACCCTCGATCCATCGACCTAAGTGAACAATTTTCCAAACAGTAGCGCCCTAAAACAATTACCGCAATTGGTACGCCTGATGATACTCCACAAAACGTTGATAACACTAAAACTAACAAATTGTTGCCATTCAAGACGGACAATTGAAATGAATTGACTTAATTGTAGCTTATTCCAGTTATCCAATTTCTGGAATAACTGGGGAATGGCGAAAGTTATGAGACTTTAAGACGGCTTTAAAATGCTTTGGATAGTGTTCTGTTAATAAGTCAGCTGTTGTTTTATTTATTGTGTTTTTAAATTGCTTTTATTTACTTAATTCATGAAAATCATCTCTTCTTGTAAAATACTCTTTCTCATGTATTGCAGTGTGTGATTTGTTGGTTATCCTTAAATAAATAACTGAACCCCCATCAAGTTGGCAAAAGTCAAGGCAGATGATTTCCATATTCATGCTAAAATACAAGGAACTGTACGAAAGGCTTTGGGATTGTCTTATGTAAAATTTGCCTGAAAAAGTTATCAATATATTTTGGTTTTGACCACCCTTCGGAATGGTGGGAATCCCACTTCCTCAATTTTTAACATTCCGCGTTCAAAAGTTTTTTTGATGGTCTAATTGAAATACCATAAAAGATTTGGCTTTAATTTGATTTTTGATGTAATGTTGTCATGACCGTCGGCAGCGTTGATTTACGTCAGCAAAGATTTTCGCCATCTTTCTTATTTCTTACGATGGAGATGTAAATAGTTTGAGGAAAAATATCTGAGGATGTATATTAAATACTGGCTTAAACACACTCAAAGTTAGAATCCTATATAGCTGATTGTAATGACCAAAGAACCTACACAAATCATCTGAACACAAATCTTGACACTATTCTAAAGCTACAAATCTAACTTCGCAATTAGAAGAAAATCTAGTAAAAGAAAAACCCCGAAGTACCTTGTACGCGATAAAATCTCAGAACTTATTAACATGTAACCCTCTTTATTCATTAGCTACTAGCTGAGAGGGCGGAGTGAAATCTACTCCATTCTGTGGTTAGTTTTCTTTAGGGTTGGCACAACCTAGCCGGTTTTTTATGCAGTAAAATACCCAATTGCAGAGAAGGACACAGTTGCACATTAAACTTCATAACAACTCCAAGGCAAAGTCAATTCAATTTTGTCAAAGGGCGGCGAGTAATGGGCAACTCACTGTCCGACCATAGACCATGCCCGGGTCGACGACGCGTTGTGTTCCACGCGCACCTCAAAGAGTGTCAGCAAAATGACGGGGGCCTCTAGAGGGCCAAAGCCTGCCGGGGTCGCGGGACTCACGAATTACCGTGACCCCGGTACGTAAAGGGCTATTGAAGGACTCCGTGGATTTTAGTCAGTACGAGTCTGACAGTCCCTCCCGCTCTGCCCTGGGTGGGAGGACTCATGTGATGATTTTATCACGTAAAAAAAGGGTTGGCACAACCTCCTCACGAAAACTATGCTGTCTGGTATCTTGTACCTGCAACTGAAGTGTACAGATGTGGACGAGATGAGAGGAGTATGTGAGGACCATAGCAGCTCGTCTACTTAAGTTTTTGTCTACCCCCATGAGAAAAAGGCATCAGTTTATCATGTATTTTTTGAGTTGTCATCTTTTGCATTGTTCTCTGTCTTACTTGTGGGTCGATGATTTATTTCCTATGAATATTACAAAATATTACGATCCTCTGATTAATCTAAAATAAGGCATCAATGTTCAGAAAATTAATGCATAAAACATAAGGTTTTTAAAAAAAAACTTTCAAAATTATTTCGAACAAGAAAAAAGGAATTAGGAAAACGACCGCTTAAGCTGGGCGGGAAAACGAACTTCGTTTTAAACTCGCCAATAATTTCTTTCAAGTACGAATCCAATTACACCAAAATAGATTCTTTAAACCCTGACCTTTGTGAACAGGTTTGAATAAAGAAAAAAGGTCAGATGACAGTTTGATTTTGGGAATCTAATTTTAAGCAAAGGGTAATGGACGGAAGTAACTAACTGATGTTCTATCAGATATGATTATGAAAAAGTTAATCGATTTGACATGAGCTACCGAAAAAAAGAAAATCGATATTTTTGAAGGTACTTGTAAAAGTACAATAGTACATTATTTACCGAGAGGAGAAAGTGACCGATTACCGGGAATCGCAAATCCAGTGATAAATAGTGCTTTATACTACACCTACGAGGAAAGTACCTTGATACGGGGAGAAAACGCATCTGAGCGGGAGAGAAAGCGTTTTCTCGCAGCGTATATGTTCGATATGCAATGACGTACTTTCTACCGTAAATTTGATAAAGTATCAAGGTACTTTCCACGCAGGTGTAGTATAAAGTCTTTAAAAGTGTATGCCACCCGTCTAGGCAATCAAGTACAGTTTTGAAGAACTTTGCTCAGAATTCCAGATTTTCGTTTCCTCTCCCTCTGTTTATCGAGGTCCACGGCAGGAATAACAAATTCTTTTTTAGTTATTTAGTGGGTTTTTTTCCCGGTCTGGGGAATTGGTTGTCAGACTCATACTAACTTAAACCCAGCCTTACTTCTTCAATTCTCCTTTGTGTTCCAGGGTTCAGGTTCCTTTTCAAAACAATCCCGCAACTCTGTAACACTGCTGAAGTTAAAGTCTAAACAAAAGGCCCTAAAACTTAAATAGTTGTTATATTTTCAGGCTTTGCACTACTTGAAACAATGGCTGGTCGCCCTTAATAAGTATGAGGAAACAGTCAGAATGTGATATGAATGTGAACTTGTGCAGTTCACACTTCACTGCAAATAATATTTAAATCCAAAGCAATAGAGACACAAAAGAAGAAAACATGAAAAAACGACGGGTTGCACTCTGGGAGTGCCGGCAGAAGTGAAAACTTGAATAGTAATTGTTGGAAATATCTTGTGAACAGATTTTAGTGAAACTCGCAAAAATGGTTGTCTTTTTATTTCAATAATTTTCCAATGTGACGTACATCTTTTATAAACAATGTTACCTAGCAACGTCACACGAACATTCACGCAAGCGCCCTGCGCCGTCCTACGCTTTTTCGGTCAGGGTCACGTGTCCTGACGCGAGTTTAAGATTTTATACCCATTACAGAAAAGTGCTCAACGCCGCTAAAGAAGTTTTCACTTCAAAAACAGTTAGAAAAATAAAAAGATAATCTCATGGCAACCCTAGAATAGGTGAATGGTCTCAGACGGCTAGACCGTCTCTATTACAATACCTATAAAGTCTAATTTCTATGATTCACTTATCAGTTCATTCATTCACTGATACCAAATAAACGTCATCAAAAGAATTCTTTCCATAAATGCTGATGCAAACTATTTTGTATTTTAATATTTTCAGTATAAGGCTTCAAGTGACTTGCGTGTTTGAGATCAATTTATATATTCTATTAGTTTTCTAAGAAAACTGTTTCTTATTAGAGTTCTTTTAAAGTTTATAATAGTATACTTTTGTTCTAAGTTATAATTTGTTGGTCGCGGGACTAACGGATTACCGTGACCCCGGTACATAAAGGGCTATTGAAGGACACCGTGGATTTTAGTCAGTACAAGTCTGACAGTCCCTCCCGCCCTGCCCTGGGTGGGAGGACTCATTTGATGATTTTACCACGATAAAAAAAAGTTATAATTTGTTGTTTATTGTGTTGAAATATTTTGCAAAAAAAAAGTACTAGCTGTTGGAACAGGCTTTGCCCGATTATAACCTCTTTTATCTCGGATACCAGGATAAAAAGTATCCCATATGTTCGTTATCCCGAGCTGTAAACCATCTTTGTACTAAAAAAATATCCAAATTGGTTCAGTAGTTTTTGTGAAACAGTGTGTATTATTTGTATAATAGTCATTAAATACGTGGTGGGTCGCTCACTACCTCTCATAGAGAGGAGGCGTGTGTCCCAGCGTTGGGACCATTTATAGGTTGATGATGATGACAGTCACTGGCATTTTATAATCTGTATTTTCTCCAAAATACTCAAAGCACAAAACGTCTACGAAGATAATTTATTTTATCAACAAAAACAGTTGGTCGCGGGACTCACGAATTACGGTGACCCCGGTACGTACGGCTATTGAAGGACATCGTGGATTTTAGTCAGTACGAGTCTAACAGTACCTCCCGCTCTGCCCTGGGTGGGACTCATATGATGATTTCACCACACAAAAAAAGAGTTACCAAAGTCTGTCAGTATTACAATTCTATTCCATAAAAATCAAACCATCAAGGTCAAAGGTTTTACTTTTACAATCCACCTGTTTTCAATTCCAGCGAAAATTCGATCCGCATTGGGAGCAAAATAAACAAGGTAACGGAATGAGGTTTCTAACACTGTCCCCGTTTATAGATAGTATCAAGCAGGGGTAGAAAACTTTAGGTCTTGAGAGAGGTCAAAGGAAATGTTTGTTCTTTGAAGTCTTACTTTCTAAGTTGAGGTTTTGTAGGCAAAGGTATTGAATTTAATTTATGGTCGTTACTTGTAGAAGCGTTTCTTTATCAGTGTCTGTTTAAGGTAACAATAGAATTTTCATTCGAACAGGGAATTCAAGTTGTGAACTACTTTTGATAGACGCTAACTGTCATTTGAATCAGCCATTTAAGAACCAACGTCTACCTTATCATTTTTGTTAACATACATCAAATCTAGTTAGTTTATGACGAGCCTAAGGCTATTGATCTTTGAGTCGACCAAGTGGCCTAATCAACGTAAAAATCAAATCAAACAAAATATTAAAATAATTATTGGATTGATATGCTACCGAGATATTCAATACACATATTTCTGAAGTTCATCCATCGAAACACGATCGTCATTTTAAAAAACCCTCTGGATGGAATGTACTTTTTAAACAAAATGTAAAAATGTTCACTACCCCGGCTTCTGTAGGCTAGAGCCGACATGTTAGACTATTTTACGACAGTTTTACTGCTAACCGGGAAGGCGGGACATGTTTAAAATCCTGCTCTAAATTCGATGTTAAATATGAGATGGTTTTCTGATTGGATGATGCTGTTTGTTCGCGCCAAATTCTTGGATGGGAGATCTGGAATGAAAATGGGATAAGAGAAGAGCCTGGAGGTCTGTGTTTTCACTTCGTTTCTATTAGTTTAGTTTTAAAGCCGAGCTCGATGTGCATTCAGGCTCTTATTATGCTACAATACAGTTTCAGTGTTAGAAAGTTGTTAAGGGAGTATAAAATCGGCCACTCATGTAACAAAGTAGGGTTTTTCCTTATTTTGATTCTGTTTAAGTTATTCTTTTTGTTTCTTTAGTATCCATGGTTTACCTTATCAAGTAAGTAGGATAGGTTCCCAGTGGGTGATCACTTTAATTGCAGTGTCTTTGGTATATTTAATTCTAAATTGCATAGAGGGACTATTACTCAAGTCCCTGGTGTTTTCAAAAACTCTGAATAGAAAAAAATATATTAGTCCGAAATTTAGATTAAAAAATATTAGACCCGTATTTTTTCTTTTGTTACGTAAACCAAAATTTTCCAAAATACAACACTTTTAAAAATCACAAAACGCCACTCGCTCGGTACAATTTTCGTCACAAGCTTTCACTCCCGAATTTGGAACCGTTTTATCTTTGTCAATTTTCATTGATTGAAAACAAAAAATACCTGTTTATTCTTTTTCAATATTCCAACTAACGGACTAAACAGTTTTTTTATGCAGTAAAATACCCTATTGCAGAAAAGGACACAGTTGCACATTAAACTTCATAACAACTCGAAGTCAAAGTCAATTAATACAAGTTTATTTAATTCAAAACTACGCCGATAAATATTTACATCGATCGGCAAAACATCTAATTGAGACACAAAACCTTTCAATAATACCCTAAAACCACGTGAAAATGAACTCCTACAAAGCCATTGGTCACGTTACAAATTAAGCCCTCAGCCGAAAATCAACCATAAATCGTTGGAATTACAGTTGGGAGTCGGTAGACGTGTAAATACAAAAAGTAAGTCGTTCGGAAATCTGTTTATAATATCCCGATCGGAAAAGGAGAACAGGTGCATTTTATCGTGACCAAATGGTGGTATAAATTCAGTATTTTCCGATACGAACCGTGTTATAATGTTCGCAGAAGGCTGTAGTGTATTTTTGGAAGAATAATGGTGAAATATGAATGTTGGGAAAGTTGTAATTTTGGGGCAGGAATATTATGGAAGGCATAGACTTCCTCTTTAGATTAATTGTCGTTGGCGTTTAACAAGCTCTTTTAAAAAAAAAAAACGACGGGTTGCACTCTGGGAGTGCCGGCAGAAGTGAAAACTTGAATAGTAATAAACACACACGAACATTCGCGCAAGCGCCTTGTGCCGTCTTACGAATTTTCGATCAGGTCACGTGTCCTGACGCGAGTTTAACATTTTTTACCCATTCCAAAAAAAGTGCACAACGCCGCTAAAGAAGTTTTCACTTCAAAAAAAAACGTTGCCCCACACTAGGAATTTCTTCCTGTATCGTGGGTGCGTTTACAAATGTTTGTTCCGTGCGGGGATCGAACCCGCGACACGCTGTGCAGCAGTCAATCGTTCAGCAACTGCGCCAACCGTGTTGTCTAATGATGTTAGACCATGAAGTGTTGGTTTCGATTACTAGGTCAGGCAGTGTTATAGGGTTTTTCAAAAGCAACTTGCCTAAAAACATGCCCCGTTGAAGGCATTCGGCGCATACTAAGACAGTACTTATACAAAATTGGTGATACCTGGTTTTACTTTTATTAGTGCACCTCTTTTTTTACGTTTTTTTTCATCACATCAGTCCTCCCACCTAGGGCAGAAAGGGAGGGACTGTCAGACTCGTACTGACTAAAATCCACGGTGTCCTTCAATAGCCCTTTACGTACCGGGGTCACGGTAATTCGTGAGTCCCGTGACCCCGAGTCCCGTAACACCTCTGCCTATTATTTTGAGGTTTACAGACGTGATGTTATATTATCTTACTATACTGTACATAATTTAGGCATGCAATCTTATGCATCAAGAAGGTATTGATAAATACAATCATTGTGTCATCAAGGTAAACAAAACCTAATAGGAACAGTTGCTGGCAAAAACATCACCCATCTCTAGTACTTCACAAATATCCCAGAAAAATCCAACAAGAGCGAGAGGTACCGAGAGCCTTCCTATCGGCATTTTAGTGTCAACTGAAACTAATGGCCAATTTCCTTTAGTAGACTTACTACTTGAGCAGAATGACAAGCACCTGATTAACCTGCTTTATAGGCTCCTGCTTAGTGGGTTTAAGAAGTGGGGTGGAATTTGGAATGTACCTCAAGTACTTTTTTTTAATGTTCAATGGCTTTGCTCTTGACCTTAGTCTAGGTCAGGAGTGACTAAGACAAGGTCGACGATGGAGCGAGCTTACCAAGAAGAAGCCTGTTCACTCTATCTTTGAAGAGATTAGGGTTGTATGCGTTCGGAAACACAGTCGCAAGCAGAGAGTTCCACTCCTTCTCTGTCCGCATTATAAGTTGAACTTGAAGTTTTGGTGACTTCTCATTGCTTTTTCTTGGGAGCGCTGTTGCAAAATATGTTAATTGTGATATTAATACTCCTACCTTGTCTGGCTTAAACCTTGCAAGATTACAGGAACTTAAAATAGTAACAAAGTTTTTCTTGATTCTACAACAACTTTCAATGTAAGTTACATTAAGACGGCCCACACTGGGCCTCCGTACAGAGCCACAGACTACACGACCACAGCGTGGAATTTTCAGCGTTGCTGAAAAACAGCCCCGGTCTGAATCCGTTTTGGAGCCAAACGACGGAAGTGCTCCTTGACGTTCCAGCGTGATGGCTCTGCCCAAAATTATAAATATGGTGCTACTCCACAAACGATGGAGCACTCAATATCGTGTCCAGTCAAGATACAGGAAATTATGATGCTGATGAACACTCTTAAAGTTCAATCAGCTGACTCAATTTAGATTTCCATCAACACGCTCAACAGAAGATGCACTGTCATTCATTCATAACCCGTACCTTGTGTTCTTTTAATTAATTAATTACTATCACAACCTCATCATTAATTTTCATGAATTCTGTTTTTAAAACCAGAAAGGCACTGTAAAGATTACTCTTTACAATAGTTCTCCAGCAAAACACACCTGTACTCGTATCTACTCGTACTATAGTTCCAGAAGAATAATAGGTACACGTCTTAACACACCCACGTACTACGCTCCCGGTAAATTCGTGTGGGAGCGAGCAGCATTGCAGATGTCGGAACAAATCCCTGAAGAAAAATCACCTCGGTACATCGGAAGAATAAATTGAAGATTGAGTCCAGTTGTTGAGTAATGCTCATTGGTTTTTTCGTAATGGATAGATTTTGTGGGCAGAATTTTCTTGAAACAATAATACACACATCAACATAATCTAGGGATATTTTATATTTCATCAAATATCTAAAAATCTATGAAGAATTTTCTCATATAGTAAATGGAAGAATGATAGGTTATTTTAAGGTGTACAGTAAAAAATAAAAAACATTTCGTGATTTTTTTGTTTTAAATAGAAATGTTAATTATTTTAATCGCCGTAGCAAATTAATATGGTAAAAAACTTCATTTCTTCTTATAAAGCTATTAATTTTAATGAAAATTTAAAAAATCTTATTAAATCTAATTATTAATAATCAGTTTTGCCACCTCTTACATTAATTACACATCAACATCGATTGTTCATGCTTAAAGTTAGATTGTCAATGTCTTGCTGCGGTATGAGGTCCCATGTTCTTTGCAAGTGGTCGTAAAGTTGTTGTTGTGTCGTCAAATTTGGCGGGAAATCTCTCAAAGCTTTTCGTTGTAACATGTCCCAGGCATGCTCGATAGGATTTAAGTCGGGCGACTGTGCAAGCCAATCCAAAACTTGAATATCGTGGTCTCGGAGAGCGGTCGACACCGGCCGCGCCGTATGGGAAGGAGTATTATCGTGCATGAGTAGAAATTTCTGGCCCATTTGAATTCTGTGTGGGTCAATAACAGGCTCCACTACCTCCTCGTGGTATTTTTGTGCAGTCATGCTACCTTGGATCCAAATGAGCTGGGTTCGTCTTAAAGTTCAATCAGCTGACTCAATTTAGATTTCCATCAACACGCTCAACAGAAGATGCACTGTCATTCATTCATAACCCGTACCTTGTGTTCTTTTAATTAATTAATTACTATCACAACCTCATCATTAATTTTCATGAATTCTGTTTTTAAAACCAGAAAGGCACTGTAAAGATTACTCTTTACAATAGTTCTCCAGCAAAACACACCTGTACTCGTATCTACTCGTACTATAGTTCCAGAAGAATAATAGGTACACGTCTTAACACACCCACGTACTACGCTCCCGGTAAATTCGTGTGGGAGCGAGCAGCATTGCAGATGTCGGAACAAATCCCTGAAGAAAAATCACCTCGGTACATCGGAAGAATAAATTGAAGATTGAGTCCAGTTGTTGAGTAATGCTCATTGGTTTTTTCGTAATGGATAGATTTTGTGGGCAGAATTTTCTTGAAACAATAATACACACATCAACATAATCTAGGGATATTTTATATTTCATCAAATATCTAAAAATCTATGAAGAATTTTCTCATATAGTAAATGGAAGAATGATAGGTTATTTTAAGGTGTACAGTAAAAAATAAAAAACATTTCGTGATTTTTTTGTTTTAAATAGAAATGTTAATTATTTTAATCGCCGTAGCAAATTAATATGGTAAAAAACTTCATTTCTTCTTATAAAGCTATTAATTTTAATGAAAATTTAAAAAATCTTATTAAATCTAATTATTAATAATCAGTTTTGCCACCTCTTACATTAATTACACATCAACATCGATTGTTCATGCTTAAAGTTAGATTGTCAATGTCTTGCTGCGGTATGAGGTCCCATGTTCTTTGCAAGTGGTCGTAAAGTTGTTGTTGTGTCGTCAAATTTGGCGGGAAATCTCTCAAAGCTTTTCGTTGTAACATGTCCCAGGCATGCTCGATAGGATTTAAGTCGGGCGACTGTGCAAGCCAATCCAAAACTTGAATATCGTGGTCTCGGAGAGCGGTCGACACCGGCCGCGCCGTATGGGAAGGAGTATTATCGTGCATGAGTAGAAATTTCTGGCCCATTTGAATTCTGTGTGGGTCAATAACAGGCTCCACTACCTCCTCGTGGTATTTTTGTGCAGTCATGCTACCTTGGATCCAAATGAGCTGGGTTCGTCCGCCAAGACGAATTCCTGCCCACGCCATGATTGTCTCCTTGGTATGAGTGGACCTCCTGAGGGTGCCTTAGACGGCTAACTGTCCCTGGAGTTCTCCAAACGCGTGTTCTTCGTGATTCCAGATGAAACCCAAACCGGGACTCGTCGGTGAACAGCACCAAAGACCGTTGTTCGTCACTCCATGGTAAATGCTCCCGAGCCCACGAAAGCCGCCGACCGCGATTGCCACGTCGCTATGCTGGAACACGTAGCGGTCTTCGAGCATGAAGACCAACTTCATGCAACCTCCTTCGCACGGTTTGGTCGCTTACCAGCAGCTGGTGGTCCTCCTGGAGCCTTTGTACTAGTTGCATCGCTGTGATACTGGGTTGTCTTCTAGCAGTTATTTGGAAAAATCGATCCTGTCTCTGCGTAGTAACGCGATATCTACCCGTGTGCCGTTCAGCTACATCCCCAATACTGCGATAACGTGACCACAACCTTGATATCACGTTTTGGCTGGTGTGTAGGGCCTCAGCAACGAAGCGTTGAATAGCACCATTTTATAGCATGACCACGGCTCGTAACATTTCATCTCGACTCAAATGACGACGTGACATGACTCCTAAAGCTCACACGACACGTTAAATTAAAAAAGAATACCAATCTAATCCCTGTTCATTAATTAATATTAATAAAACAATTTTAATTTTCCGTAACATAACGAATCACTAACAATTTTGCCACCGTATTTTGTTTTTTCTTTTTTTTTTATATTTATTCTTTAAATTTTGAAAATAGAATAAATGAGGTTTCAATCTGTATACAAACTTTTTATGAAAACTAAAAAGATTTTAAACTAAACAATCGTAAATAATTTACGATTAAGATATCCCTAGATTCTGTTGATGTGTGTATTTGAACAACCGTAAATTCAAGATTTTTTTTCCCCCAGAGTCAGAAATTGCTGTGTGACACGTTATAAGCCGTTCGTAAAACTGTAATATTTATGGCTTCCATAATTTATGAACTGGTTCCTTCTTGGGTCCTTCAGTGAATGCATAAATTACTATATCTTATTCCTTCTATGATAATATTGGATTTTCAAGAGACACAGATAGCAAACACTGACAAAGTATTAGACATGCTATGATATAACCTTGGCTGATTTATATTCATCACTTTATTCATTTTCAATATCGCAACATGTTACAATCCAGTACAGCGTCCAGTCTCCAGCGCTGAGTCGGAATATAACACTTTCCTATTTTCCAATCTTGTGGCGCTGGATCCAGCTGCTGGGTCAGTCAAATGAAAGCAGCAATACAAACTAAGTAATTCTCACCAGAATTATTAAATGTAATGTTCTATGCATGTTCTATTTACGTGGTAAAACCATCCAATGAGTCCTGTCCTTCCACACTGCATAGATGGAAATGTCAAAATCGTACTGACTAAAATCCGCAGTGTTCTTTCAATAGCGCTCTACGTTTCAGGTTCACGGTTACCAGTTAACACCGTAAGTCCCACGCCCCGGAATCCCGCGACCCCGGTTAGGAATGTTTGTTTCTAAGCAGTTTTTTCTAAAGAACTATGGTAATTCCCAGCTCAAATGTAGTGCAAATGATTCATGGCAAAGGGGTAATGAACTAAAAAGGGGTATAATTAACCCAGCTCGATGCGGAAACCACAAAACACGAGTGTTGTGACGTAATCCGGGAACAAGTCAAAGCAGGACTTCGATAGATCGATTTGATTGACAGACACCCAAACATTTTGCTGATTTGTGGATGTTTATAATTCATTCACTAAGTGTAATGGAACATTAAGTCGTGTCTAATATTGAATACGAGTATAGAGGTGTAGTTATTAATAGTTTTGAAAGGAATTTGGTTTAATACTGCTGCTATGTTAACAAAACGGCGGCACGTTTGGCGCAGTGGCTGAGAATTTGAACTCCTGCGCTATGTGTCGCGGGTTCGATTCCCGCACGGAACAAATATTTGTGTGATTTGCAAGTAGTTGTTCCGGGTCTGGGTGTTTGTGTATGTGAGTTTCTATGTTTATAAACGCACCCACGATACAGGAGAAATTCTTAGTGTGGGACAAAGTTTAAAAAAAAAAAAAAACAAACACAAAAGCGCAAAAGTTCGGATGGATGTACTTATGGATGTTTGTTACTTAATCACATCTGAACTGATCTTGTCGAACTTTGTCAATGAATTCGGGTTGTACTCTGTTTGCATAGTAATTCAATCATGATTCGCAAGACGCGTGGCATAGTCTATTATCACTAGCACGTAATTGTAGTTTGCCTGGGGAACACTTTTTGAAGTGAAACTTCTTTACGCACGCTTGACTTGGGGAGTAAGCTGGCGAACGCGTGACGTAAGCGTTACGAAAAGTGTGATCGGGCAAGGCGAACGGAAGTTAAGTGGGGGATATAAGCAAGAGACAGCAGTGCGCGCGCACATTTTCTTTCTCTCTTCCTCTCGTAGCCAAATACGTTCCGTACCATGAAATAAATTTAAATATTTGTAGAAAATTAATATATGTATATGTGTATACATGTATATATTGTACACACACACATATATATATATACATACAGATGGAGCGAAAGAAGTTTCACTTCAGTCGTGTGGTCATAAGCACACTCGTTTTTTTTTTTTCAGGATCAAAACTGCCCTGTGATTTTTTTCTGTACTGTTGGATGTTCAGAGATTTATTTTTCTCTTGGTAAAATCATCAAATGAGTATTCCCACCCAATGGCGGGATCATATCGACTCTGACAGTCCATCCCGGACTGTCAGAGTCGTACTGACTAAAATCCACGGTGACCTGAGGAGGCAGTCCCTCGATTCCGGCATCAGATAATCTGATAGGGCCCCCTTAGACGGCCATAGCAATCATTGCTGACAGCTCTTTGAGGCGTGCTTGAAACTCGACGCGCCGTCGACCCAGGCATGGTCCATTATCGGACGGCAAGTCACCCATTACTCACCGTCCGCATGCCCGCGCATGTTCCGAGGTTTAAATGTGAAAAAGTAACAATCAAACTTACTTTCACGTCTGTAATATTAAGTTCGGTCTATTAATTATTACGGCAACATTTATACGTACGTTCTAAAAGAACATTAAAATTACCTTATAAATAATTACCAACAACAGAAGGGCATTTCCGTCACAAATTAATAGTTATTTCTGTGGCAACACTTAAATAATAACAGCAAACGACTGTTTTTCTAATTGTACCTTATAGCTGGCAATACAAATATAAATTTAATAGTTATTTTATGGCGGTGGGCCGTGTATGGAAATATCGTGCGTAATCTGAATGAACCGTTTCTTTTAGTGGCATTTTTGTGGGTATTTTTAGAGCTGTGTAAATTATATAGAGATGGGAGTATACGCGTGTTGGATTGAAACGTTAAAGATGTGGTTTTGGTTTGGCATTTTATTGATCCGATGTATGAACGTTGATGGATGCGTGTCGATTTATAATATCTGGTAAAAGGCGTATGATAATTCCAAAAAAATATCCGATTCCCATAATAATAGAAATCTGATTATTTGAAAAGCCCTGTAGTGAAAAAGATGTTACTTTATCCAAAAGGTGATAGAAGATTTTTGTATGGAGGGTGGCTCTATCAGTCACCCGCCATTTTGATTTTTTTTTTTCAAAATCGCGGAGCACAACCAATGTTATGTACCTATTTAGATTGAGGACACTTATACGAACAAAAAATCTAAAAGACATAATGTCCTAAAGCCTGATGCTTTCTCCTGTGTCGTGGGTGCGAACAAACATAAAAACTTGAACACAACTGAATTTTTTTGATCCGTGATCATTGATCATATTCACCGCCGAGTATAGAATATCAATTATCCATGCCACCCTGTTTAAGTTCAAGTTAATAAAATATTTTAACCTTACGGTTATAAACAGAATATTCTCGCTAGTATCACGAATACAGAATAAAACGAGCACCAACGTAGAGTATTAACAAACACACTGTATTCGCGACAAATTTATACAGCCTGTACCTATCAAAAGGGTGGGAAAATTGGAAATATTGAATTTTATTTATTGAGATGTAGACTTAAGCGTATGTAAGATTTTTTTTTTTTCTTTTAAAAAAAAACATTGCCTCACACTCGGAATTTCTCCTGTATCGTGGGTGCGTTTACAAACAAAGAAACTCACATACACAAACACCCAGACCCGGAACAACTACTTGCAGATATTTGTTCCGTGCGGGAATCGAACCTGCGACACATAGCGCAGGAGTCCAATTTCTCAGCCACTGCGCCAAACGTGCCGTGATAACGTTTTAATGTATGTACTGAAAAGATTAGGAAGTAGCTAGGTTGTTGACTTCTTAAATTAATATAGCAATAGGCGTTTGACACCTACCTCGCGTGATGTTAAGGGATGATGTGGTCGACGGTGAAGCACGCTTGCCTAGAAGTAACCTATTCACTCTTGACTGGCTATAGCTTTCTCAATATTCCAACAAACAATAAAATCACCTGTTTTTAATGTCTACTAAAATCAGAACGAAACATTAAAAAGCCGTAGTGTAGTCGAATTATTTCAGTAAATTCTCTGCATCACAATTATTTCGACCGTATTGTGGGGTGACCAACGATTACTGCCAGTAATTATGCCACCGATAATCGGTTCGAACTACCGATATTACCACTATGAAATATTTTCACTTAGCCTACTCGTTCTAACTTGGCTACTAAGATTTTTACGATTTGTTGTACTAGCTTATACCCGCGATTTCTGCCGCGTTTTGCTTATAATAAAATTGTAAACCACGGAGTCGCGAGACTGTCTCATCAGGTCACCGTGTACCTGGAACGTAAAGAGCTATTGAAGGATCACCGTGGATTTTAGTCAGTACAAGTCTGACAGTCCCTACCGTCCCGCACCGGGTAGGACACATTTGATGATTTCAACACGATAAAAAAAAAAGTTATAAACCATCTTTATGTTAAACATATTTAACATCCGTTTAATAGTTTTTTATGTGGAAGAGTAACAAACATCCATCCATCTGCTTTCGCCTCGCCTCCACCTGCCCTGATGTGATATTCTCTATGGATATAACGTGTCAGCGCTACCTAAGCGTTAAAAAAACTGTTTCACCTTGGACATAAAGTTAAAAATCTTTTAAAGACAAACTAAAGTATCGACGATGTGCTCGTCGACGAAAACTTTAGAGAAGCTCATCACTCACTTTCACCACTAGGGTCCGAAAGTGAGTGAACAGCAAACGAAACACATTATGCACAAAAAACGACCAAGAAATGCTTTCGAATGAAAATAAAAACTTCTTGCTCAAAAACAAAACTTTACTGGAACAAACTTCTAGTCCCCAAAGATATCAAAAACTGGTCCTAAAGGGCAACTCTAAAACTAATTAGTGTCTTCTACCAAGATTGCAGATGTTAAGTTGTAATCGTATATTAAGTCGAGTGCTATTTGAGTGTAGGGATGTTCCTGAGATGGGTTTATCGGGACTGAAGTCGGAGTCGGAACCGAAATTCGAAATCGGATTCAGCGTCAGAGGCAGAGAGGAATGTATGTATTAATATTGTTATGGGCATGTCTAAGAATATAAAATACAAATAAGAACTGGATCAGCTCAAAAGATATTACACCCAACTTTGAACATCTTAATGTTAAGCAATATTATAAATGTGAAAGTAAGTTACGTATTGTCACGCTTTTATGACCAGAGCGTAAGACTAGTTTAATAGATTTTAGTAAATAAATCGGTGGGAACCAAATAGAGGTATAAGAAGGAAATCCGCAGGCAAGAGCTCAATACTGTTTTAGCTGCGCTTCAATGGTACTCCCATTCAATAGTGACATTGCCAAAGTCGGACTCGGAAGTGTACTATCAATCGGAAGTCCCGTCTTTTCTGAACTGGTACCGAACCTGTGTAACATCCCTAGTTGAGTGTAATAGCGACGTAAGTGAACGAGCGAAGTGGAAACTTTTCGAGCTATTATTATTTTTTAAGTGTTTTTCTGCATAAGGCGGAGATAGGCTTGAGTTCTTGTTCCGTATTATAAGAAAGTTGCACAAGTTTGGAGTTTTTTCTACAACAGATTTTACGCAGAGATTTTTGTGCTGTTGAATAGAATTCCGTTTCCGTTTCGTTGGTTCTTCTGCTAGTAAGAAGATAAGTTTTGGTTGTTTATTGCAGCAACGAGAAGTTGACGAGAATCATAGTTTTATTCCAACACTAGCATACGCCCCGTGTTTATTAATAACTTCAGGATTCAGGATATAAACGAATTATGCCCAATTTCTTTCAAATTCATTTAGGTCTTTTTGCGTGAAAGAGAAACAAACATCTATTAATTTAACCACAATCACAAACTTTTACATAGGTATAAAATAGTAGCAAACTTTGATCACTCGAAACCCGAAGGAAAAATGGATCACAGAAGAAGTTTTAAAAGTATTTGGAATTAAATTACATTTGGAGCACTAAAAAAAGGGCCCCAAGTTAAAAGTACAATCACAGGACGTTTAGAATAGTATTTCAATTTTCTTTTAAGCCCATCACACTGGACTCAAGAATTACCGTGACCCTGGAACTTAATGGGCTATTGAAGGACACCGTCGATTTTAGTCAGTACGAGTCTAACAGTCCCTCCGGCTCTGCCCTGGGTGGGAGGATTAATTTGATTATTTTACCACGATAAAAAGTACCCCTATAAAAACACGCTGTGATTTCTTTTAAGCAATATACTTTGCGTTGGCGTTCGATTCCTATATGCCTATGGTATAGTATTATGGGAAATAAAAGCCCATCACACTAACACAACATAATAAGCCACTTTCAAAAGTAAATTTCAGTCGTCTCCCACTTGCAAAATGCACTAGGTGGCTCATGGCTCATAGCTTTTGGCTCGAAGCTAGTGGCTCATACTCATAGCTAGTGGCACGGTATGGTGCAGTACGATAAAAGGATAACCCACTCTTTCAAACACTCTGTATTTAATTCTCCTGGCCAGTGTATGCGGCTTTGTATTATGTCGGAATATTCTTGCATAACTTAGGACTGCAAAAGCAGATAATGAAAAATTGTGGGAACGGATTAGGCCTCTAGTTTCTGTTCGGTATGGTCTGGTAACCCAAATATGAGAGCTGAATGGTGCTGATACATGTGTCATGTTCGTGAACGGGTGCTGTCAGTTAGGACTGGTCATCTCTCAGCTGACACGGTTTATTTTTATTACTGATCATTTTGTTTGATCATGAATTGTCTTTGTTGAATTTTTACTGTAGACATTTTTAACTTGCTACATCGTTCTCACATAATTACCATCTCAAATTGAATGATTGAACAAAGGTTTTGTAATAATTTTGGCGATCTTAAAAGAGTGTCCATGGAGTTTCATGTCCGTTCTTCTCCATAGAGATCTACTCCTTGGAATGGGCATCTACGGTACTTTCACAGTTATTGTGTCTTGTGACTGGGACTGTAGCACCATATTTTAGTAGTATTTAATTACTTTTTTTTTGTTTTTAACAATTCAAAATTGCCTGTAACTGGCCTACTTGAAATAAATGCTTTGACGTTTGAATAAGATGGGTATTGTACTGAAATCCACCATTAATTATCATATTTTATAATTCGGCTCGTCACGGTGAGCGGTGACTTAGCGCGGGCAAGCGGGAAGATCAAATGTATAGAAATGTTTGAAACACACCACGAGGCGCTGGCAGAGGCAAATTCGCATCCCGTCGCACCGCTCGCCGCTTAGACCACTTAGAATTGAAAGAAACGTTACTGACATTTTTAATATTTATTAAGTGACATCACATATTGACGCGAAATCAGCTTCAGCCAAACAGAGAGAGCTCTTTTGAGCTCTCTCTGTCGTAGATTGTATGAATACCTTGCCATTGAAACAAGGTATTCATACTATCTATTATAGTCTTCATTTATTTTACAAATCGGTCGTCTGGCGAAGTGTTTTTGAAATTATCCCAAATAGAAAGGTTCAGACAATTGTACGCGATAAGTGACAGTAAAAGTATCGATAACTATTACATGGGACTAAATACCGTCATTGAGGTAATGTTAGGTTATATCAGTATTCTTTTATACTCTTTTAGGCACTGAGCCACTTTCAATGTGACGTTCTATGCCAAGATCGGTTTACTTAAACATTTGAATTAGGAAATCCAGTATTATTTCTGTCTTGCTTCTATCGATAAGTGCAAGTGAGACGCAAACACCAATAACAATAGTGCCGCCATTTCTAATCCCATTCTACTTTACAGAAGTGTACTTCTAATACCTAATGAAAGTTTCAAAGTATTACAATATGAACGTAGACGAGGCGAGTCCATTAGTGGACGACTAGGCGACTGCAACTACCTCCTATATCGAATGTTTAAGTATCGGACCACTTTGCCGAATGGTATCGAGACTTTGATAATGTCCCCTCACTATTCTTTACTTATTAATATCAAATCGATGATGCTGCGATTATTATTAGCGTACATTGTTGATGAATGATTTGAGGCGAGGGAAGCAACTGGTGTCCCCCCTTAAAGTTGATTCAATTATGATTTTAATATTGCTGGAAAATTTCGGGGGAAAATAAAAAGCTTAACATAAGTATATTGGCTTACTGACTCTTGGAAACAGAAAAAAACATCAAGAAATTATAAGAAAAATTTCGGTAGTAAATATGCCTCTAAATTTGCGCTAATGAAGATATATTCCTAAACATATTAGTTACGTTCCGATCGTCTGAATCATCTTTAACTCGCTGTAGAGTGCATTAATTACACCTACAGTTGCAATTTCACTCAATATCCCATTCTCTCATTTTTGAAAATTATTTTCCAGGACATTTAAGAATGACGCGTAAAGTTCTACGCGCGTCTTAAGGAGCTTGGCCCCAATAGGATCATACGCCTGCCGAGTGCCCGTCGACTATTGAAGGGACAGGGTGGACTTTTAGTTAGCAAAGGACTGACAACCCCTTCGGCTCCACCCAGGGGAACGAAAACGTCGGTCGTGAGGAAACTGGTATTTCTTAGAATAAAAAAAATTAAGACATAGGGCTACCAGTAGGCCCAAGGACCGCGCGGCGGATTACATTCCACTCCCTTTCACAGATAGGAGATAATTATGTGGATCTCACCACTACTTCTCTCCTTAGACGTGTGGCCAAAATGCTTCTTTTTATATGTATTATGTCTTGTATATTTATAATATTTGTATGTATGTATTTTATGTGCAAATTGTACACCTCAGACTACCAACAGTATTGTTTCTCTTTTCTCATAAATCCATCCAAAAGTTGTCTTGAAAAGATCGCTGTTAGCGATAAGACCGCCCATTGTGTCACCCTATGTATAAGATATACTCTGAACCAATAATTTATATGGTGTGCATAATAAAGTGTATTCTATCTATCTATCTATCTACCTAACATTATAGGCTGATTATGCTATATGCAATCCTATGACAAAAGACAATCCAATACAAAACTTAGGTCCAGGTATGCACCAACCTATTCCTAGTTCTAGACTGAAAACTTGTTTGCAAGAAACTAGGACTAAATTAGATCTGACTGACTGTATCTTGGGAGTTAGAACATAGAATTCTAGACAGAAGTTTAGAAAAGGCATAAGTGAGGCGATGTTTGAAAAGTTTCGTACATTTTATATGAGAATTTATTTAAGTTTTGGATTTTGTTGCTTATAGGTTGAATAGTAAAATAAGGCCGGCAGCACACTTTTTTTTTTATCGTGGTAAAATCATCAAATAAGTCCTCCCACCCAGGGCAAAGCAGGAGGGACTGTCAGACTCGTACTGACTAAAATCCACGGTGTCCTTCAATAGCCCTTTACGTTCCGGGGTCACGGTAATTCGTACAGTCCCGCGACCCGTCCGGCAGCACACTTGGATTTTATTTAATTTTTTATCGCTCGGTGTTTTCCGCGGAGGATTTTTATTGGCAAATCTTGAAGAAATAGCGCGATTTTTTATTCGCCGTGTGTACTGCTTCATATATCTATGTCATATAACGCGTTTGTGCGTTTAAAATGGCAGTGTCGTAAAACTTAAAGTCATTAGTCAACATATATCGAGCTCTACGTTTGTACTAATAAAACAGTATTTTTACTATCATTAATCGTACCTATTCCATCGATGTTTATTCTTTCAGCCTACATTTAAATAGTTACCTATCACAGCATATACCAAAAATTCTCCACAGCACAGAGTATTAAGGTGAACGCACACTTATCCGAGCCGAACGCGTCGAACGAGTCAAACGAAACGAATTTTAGAATTCTATGGGTATTTGAAATCTTATGAAACCTCGCGGTCGATACTTGATATTGTGCGAGGCCTCCCGAGGGCTCTCGTCGATTTGTTCGACGCGTTCGGCTTGGATAAGTGTGTGAACGCACACTTATCCAAGCCGAACGCGTCGAACAAATCTTTACACGGCAAAATGGCTCAAATGAAAGCGCCTTGTGAGTGATTCGAATTGCTCTGCCATTCCAATAGGCCAGTCGGCCAAACATTTTCCCTTTATGCGGATCGTCAGATCGTCAAGATCGTACGCGTTCCAATTGTGAGGAGCTGGTTGTTAGAGCTTTTTATCCACTTCAAAAAAAGAGGAGGTTCTAAATCAGTAATCTTTTTTATTATGCTATTGTATTGCTTTTATCGCAGGCTTTGAGCGCAGCGACCGAATCAAGAAATTCCGCAACGAAAATAAACCTAACACTTTCACTGTCACATCTGTCATGTCAACGTGAATGAATAAAAGAATGAATTTTTTCTTGACGTTTCACTTGATTGACGTGGCTGAACATAGCCTAATTAGTAGAGTAACTTCCCATAGAGCAACGATGGGATGATATTCTCGTTAAATATTCGCGGTAGGCGATAATTTTTTCATTTTTTTTATAAGTAATTTAAATTAATAATTATAATTGCATACGTTGATAAAAATGGTATGCAATAGCTTTATCGCGGCAGTCCCCGAGTGCCATACGTATTTTTTTTGTTTGCGTGGTAAAAACATCGAATGAGTCCTCCCACCCAGGGCTGAACGGGAGGGACTGTCAGACTTGTACTGACTAAAATCCGTGGTGTCCTTCAATAGCCCTTTACGTTCCGGTATCACGGTATCTAGTTAGTCCCGCGACCTCGGCAGGCTTTGGCCCTCTAAGGGAGTCCCGTTATATTGCTGACAGCTCTTTGAGGCGCGCGTGGAACACAACGCACCGTCGACCCGGGCATGGTCCATGGTCAGACAGCGAGTCGCCCTTACGCGCCGTTCGCATGCTCGCGGCTATGGTAGCTGAAGATCGTCCCGCGACGTACGTTGCCATGGGTGTCTCTCGAGACGGCTGGGTCGTGAGGTGGCCGCTATCCTCTCCCTCACGCATCCCGCCTCCTCTTTCTACTTACAGGCTTAAGATATTAAAATCACAAACCCATACGTACAGATCATCTATCCCTTTCATTTAATTGGCATCACGTTACAGATTCATTAGAACATCCACATGAACTAACTTGAAGATCCTCGTCAATGGTCGACATATTGTCAAAGTTTCCCAAAGTGTTTCAAGGAAGGGTATTGCCTGCATACCTGAAACCTTAAACCAACAACCTTTGCCAAAATTACCAAGTTTATTCACAGATCTCAAAAGTTTGGAAACCACAGAGACACTGATCACACCCCTCGGCCACAAGATTCAGGTTTACGCTTAAAGGCAACTACCAAGAAAGGAACAGGGGCCGTATTATCCAAACTAATATTATAAATGCAAAAGTAATCTATCCCTTTCATTTAATTGGCATCACGTTACAGATTCATTAGAACATCCACATGAACTAACTTGAAGATCCTCGTCAATGGTCGACATATTGTCAAAGTTTCCCAAAGTGTTTCAAGGAAGGGTATTGCCTGCATACCTGAAACCTTAAACCAACAACCTTTGCCAAAATTACCAAGTTTATTCACAGATCTCAAAAGTTTGGAAACCACAGAGACACTGATCACACCCCTCGGCCACAAGATTCAGGTTTACGCTTAAAGGCAACTACCAAGAAAGGAACAGGGGCCGTATTATCCAAACTAATATTATAAATGCAAAAGTAACTCTGTCTGTCTGCCTGTCTTTTCTTCACGCCTAAACTACTGAACCGATTTGTGTGAAATTTGGTACAGATATAGTTTGGAACTTGAGAAAGGACATAGGATAGTTTTCACTATTCCACACGAACGAAGTCGCGGCCAAAAGCTAGTGACGCCATAAAACCAGGTTTGTTCCAGTGAGTGAACGAGATGACGCTAGACGACTTGTATAGCTCTGTTTCTTTCACTCACTGGTAGAAGGCTGGATTTAAGACGTCATAATACGGCCGCAGGTTCTTATTATCCATGTCAAAAACTGGCATGATGTTATTGTTTCAATTTAGAATCTCCAACCCGGAGTGTATATGCGTGTCTAAATGATAATAGGCTACACGGCTACAGTTGTACTAAAAGCAGAGGGAGCTGATGGAAAGATTGGTGTTAGTCAGATGACGCGATAGTCCCTTCCGCTTCACACCATCATCATCAGCATAATCATCAGCCTATAATGTTCCCACTGCTGGGACAGAGGCCTCCTCTCTATGAGAGGGCTATAATCCACTACGCAAGCTCTGTTCGGATTGGTAGATGTCACATGTCTTCGAATTTTTGGTTTTAGGATATGCCGGTTTCCTCGTAAAGTTGCCTCCCTGCGGACGGCGAGTAATGGGTAACTTGCCGTCTGATCATGGACCAATCCCGGGTCGATGGAGCGTCGTGTACCACGCGCGCCTCAAAGAGCTGTCAGCAATCTCACGGGGCCCAATTATAGGGGCAAAGCCCGCTGGGGTCGCGGGACTGTCTCATCAGGTGGCCGTGACCCTGGAACGTAAAGGCCTACTGAAGGATCACGGTAGATTTTAGTCAGTACGAGTCTGACAGTGCCTCTCGCCCCGAGCGGGAGGAGTGATTTGCTGATTTAACTACGATAACAAAGGCTGAATTTTCTGCCAAGGTCACGGGAATATGTAAAGGGCTATTGAAGCAACCGGTTGTTTCTTAGTCAGTACCCGTCTGACAGTCCCAAGACAGCACAATTCCATTCCAACTTTACCGCCAACAGTGTTCAGCTAACGATACTGTTCTGAGAGTAGATTATCCATTTAGACTCCAAACGAACAGTTTCCAAGCGCGTTTTTTTTTCCGAAAATTCCGAAATATACACGGACCGTTTAATTGAAGGTAGCAAAAGCACAAAAACTTTCCCAACTAACGACTTACAAAACAAAATTTTTACACTGTTTATGAAACCACAAAAGTGAAGTTAGTTCTGGAACTCCAAGTTATATCGTCTGTATAAACTTGAACTTGGGTAATAAAGTTTTGATAAAGAATTCATGTGTAAGGGCACAGGTGACTTGCAGCCAAGAGGCAAATCTGGAAGGTCTGATATATTCTTTGTTTGTAGCCAAATTTTTAATACTTCAACTTTGTTGTAAGTTTGAAGGATAGATTTTTTTTTCAAGTGCTTTTTTTACTCCGGAGGACAAGATGAAGCATACGGTGCAGGACTGCCCTGCTTGGGCAGAGCACCGCCGTGTCTACATGACGGCGATAGGCAGCGACCTCTCGCGCCCGGCATTGGTCGAGGCCATGCTGCGTTGCGAGACGGAATGGGAAGCGGTAGCCTCCTTCTGCGAAGCAGTCATGCTAGCGAAGGAGGAGGCGAGACGCGTAAGGGAGAGGACAGCATCCGCCTCACAGCCCAGCCGCAGTGGTTAACGCCCATGGCGACGGACGTCGCAAGACGATCTCTGGCCACCGTAAGCGCGTCAATGTATTGAATAATATAGAGGTCATGGAAGTATGTGTTTGAAGTCATAATATTTAATTAATATCTGTAAGTATCACAAAAGTCGTGAGGAAAAGTTGGAACTTAATCTTCAATATCTTTGTAACTGAACTAAAAATAACGAGAAGAAAACGTGAGTTTCGGTTTTGTTCAACCATAAATGAGTCAATTTGTAATTGCATTTTTTTTAATGGAACAGTACGGAGTTACCCCACTGAGCGCATTAATAGCTTACTAAAACCGAAAAACCCTCTCGTTTTTTTTATTAAAAACGTGAACTTATTCAAAAACAATCAAGAAACCGACCAAAGTAAATAAATCTATAAATCTTGTGTCTTACCTTCAACAGCAACAGGAAAATTGTTAATCAAAACCTTACAACTGTTTCTTCGAAAACAAATTATACATATTTCACCTTCAGATTTCAAGCTGATTGTGAGCAAAACGTGACTTCTTGCGAAAACTTACTAAAATGTTTCGAAACTCTTACATACCTTGAAACATTCGAGAAGTTTCCCCATGTTTACGTGGTCAGAACTAGGCCTAATTTCCATGTCAACTTGGCTTAATTTCAATAGCCTGTTCGGAAGTTATAAAGTTACAGTTTTTTAAGGTTTCTGGGGATTATGGGTGAGGTTGCGAAACTTTGGACTTACTTTTTGCGGGTACGAAGGTTTTATAACTTGTAATATTTGGCATTGTAACTGATTTCAATCACGTTGACCAAACATGTCTTTTTTTGTGTTTGATTTCGATGTTGGTCGATTTTAATTTTTCAGACAATGCTAGAAATAAATGAGTTAGAAAGAATACTCTTTAGTATGCACAGAACACACATTACATACTAACAATAACACATAAAATTGTACAAAACCTAAATTGTACCACTCTCCATACTCTTCCATTCGCTCGATTTAGTTTAGTTCTACTTAGTTAACCTAATCCCACAATTACCTAATAAAAATAAGTGCTGTTCATTTGTTTTCAGCTCTCTGGGGGAGTACCCCCTTAAAACTCTTCATCAAGTAGGAACTGCAGCCATAAATATGTACTTCAAGCAGAACTTTGAACAGCAGTATAAAAAATTAAAAACTCAACATTAACTTTTAAATCTGACCCTCTTTTATAGATTTAATTTTACTTGAAGACGACATACTGCACCTCAATTACTAAATCATAATATAAGTTTTTATAACAGAACAAAAGGTGATTATGGTATTATGATTAAGATTATTATATTAATTCAAAACAAAAATGACATTCTGAGCTGAGCCCTTTTTGCCATTAAAGATTTGTTTTGTTTTTTTTTTTTAGTTTTAATTAGTTTTTAGTTTTAATGCCAATAAAAAAAAACTCCAAGGCAGTGTTCTTTAACCATTTTCATGGCACGGCCACTACCCTTTAGTACTTATGAAGAAATATTTCGCGACCAGTTGCTTTTTTTAATGTATTTTATTCTGTGACAAATTAATATTCAATCCAACATTGTTATTCATATTCATAATGATACAAATAATTATGTTCTTTAATTAACATTTTTCTAATTAATCCTTTTAAACTTTGTTTTAGTGCAGTGGCTTTCCCAACCTTTTACAACACAGGGCGTCGCGACCCATAGGTTGAAAAACACTGCTTTAAGGTGACAAAAAGGCGCATTTATTAGAGATTTTTATTTATGATGAAATCATTCATGAAATCTCGCACATTTATCCGCGACGTAAGCGCGCCACGCTTCGTACTCGCCCCATTTTTGAAAATGCTGTCAGCATTCGAAAATTGAAGGAAGAATACTGACAGTGCTGATGACGTCATATAATGTAATGCGTGAGGCGGGTGCGTACGGCGCGTACGATGCTGATAAAATGTACGACCACCTTAACATAACGACTGTAAAGGTGTCAATTTGCTTCACAATTAATTTTCGTGACTATAAGTACAGGTACGTACAAAGTACTTGTAGTAAAACCCGCATCAAAATCAGTTGCGTAATTTAGAAGAACCACATTGCCATACAGGCAGTAACAAAATGTTATTATTTTTAATGTAAATTACTCGGCAGATCTTCAAAGCACGTACCATGGTTTTTGCTCACTATTGTTTCCAAGTTTACAGCGAGACAGCCAGTCTTTTACACAAGTTTTCCACGCCACGTTACGTCCATGGAATTTCAGACGGCTGAACGAATACAAAAAAGGCCTCTTTACTGATAGTTCAAGTTTCATCCGAGTGGAAACTTCTGTGATCGGTTTTTTGTTGAAAATTTTAAAGTAGATGTTCTGTTTTATTTTTTGTGACGAAACATCACGCTTATATTACTGTATGAGGTAGACAGATATGCAGTGTTCATCCACATTTAGAGCAGTTATGAGGGCCTCAAAAATAGAGGACAATACATTATCATCTTGTCCAATGCCCATCCTGAAAGAAGCGCTTGTAAATCCTTCCTAATAAATCTATCTATTACTATAATAAATCTGTAGAAGGGTCAATACTGTACATTGAAAATATTGAAAAAATAAATAGCGGGGGGTGTTGCTGGATCGATACCAAACCCAAATATATGATTTAAAAAAAAATTGTCTGTCTGTCTGTCTGTCTGTTTGTGCAGGCATCACGTGAAAACTAACGGTTCGATTTCGATGAAACTTGGTATAATTATTCCTTATTATCCTGGGCATAACATAGGATACTTTTTATCCTGGAAAAATACGTAGAAAAAAAATCTTATTGTTCAGTTTTATTCATAGACGTTGTTCTGTAGAACCGCGAACACACGTTGCATTACCCGCAGTCGTTTCAGCGCCGTAATATTTATAAGATGTCATTGTCAGAGTTACTCTAAATGGGGAAATAAACCATCCACGCGAAGACCGACATCCGCGCGGACGGAGTCGCGGGCGGAAGCTAGTTAGTAATAAATTTAGAATTTTAGACAACTGTCAGCAGTACAGACATAGCGTTTATATTTACCCGTAACACAACCACTCCACATCGCAGTGAAAAATTTGGTCGAGTTGTGGTTACGTAAGAATAGTGTTCCTGCAGCTTTTTGCAGTTGCGTTGTGGTTAATCGTTGCGATGTGGTTGCGTCGACGCAAGATCTCATGTCTGCGATGTGGCTGATCGTAAGTCCGCGGTTTTACTGATGGTTTATTTGTGGATGGTTTATGTGTTGGTGGTGGCAACGTTTAATTAATAATAAAAAAATATCAATTCTGAATTTTCCCACCTCTGCTTATGTAACTTTGGGTCGGTAGACAGGTCTCACTTAAGGTCGTCTAGACATAGTGGAAACACAGCAGACAGATTAAGGTCCACTCTCCAATTATTTGTACAACAGGTGTCTCCCATAATCCCAATGGATGTGCATGAACAGACGTCCTGGATTAACCAAACAGATGTTCCAAACTGCCTCCTAATTTTGTCTGACCATTTAGTTGTCTGCTAGTGGCAATATTCTCATTCAGGGTTGTGTGGAACTTTAACTGGTAAACATACTCCGCTTTGCTTGCTGGGATCCCGGGCCTGTCTTAAAAAGGTACCGCGGCTCTGGAGCACAAAGGGCAACTGAAGGAAAATAGGTGGTTTTGCGCCAGTCAAGTCGGAAAATCTCTTCCGATAGCGAGAGGACTCATTTGATTGGACAAATCTCGGACTCTTATCGACACGGTAAGCGCAGTGGCTGAGCGATAGGACTGCGGCGCTACGTGTCGCGGGTTCGATTCCCGCCACGGAACAAATATTTATATGACTTAAAGGTAGTTGTTCCGGGGCTGGGTGTTTGTGTATGTGAGTTCTATGTTTGTAAACGCACCACCCACGATACAGGAGAAATTTCCAGTGCGGGGCAACGTTTAAAAAAAACTCTCGGACTCTGATTTTTTTACCCAAAAAAAACATGTCTATCATGTCATTTTATGAAGCCGATTTACGAAAAATATCCTTAGATTTTAAAAAAGTAACATGAAAAATAATATTAACAGCTTCAATGCCAACAGAACTTTGTTCATTATTTCCATGCAAAAGTCCATACAAATGATTCTGATCGTAAAACCACTGTGTGCTTGAGTTTTCATTTGCATATTACGCGAGAATCGGAACACTCTTCTATGTAGAAAATATAATTTTATTGTGTTTTCAATATTGGTTGTTACTTTTATGCCGCCATTTTTAGTTTTGTTGGGTGTGACGTCCAAATGTAGTGTAACAACAAATGCAGCTAGACATTTGTTAATAGTAAGGTATCCGTTTCTTTTTTTTTGTCCCTAAACGTATACCTACGTCAGTTCTAATATATATTTAAATATTATTTATCTATATATATAAAAGAACAGGGTTTTTTATTAAGACTCGACTACAGCCGAAACCGCTAAACGGATATACTTGAATTTTGGACAGCAGTTGCAGTCTACCATGTAGGGGGGCAATAAGATGGGATTTTGCGAAAGTCCTCCTCTAAGGGGGTGAAAAGGGGTGAAAACTGTTGTATGAAAAATCTTATCCCTTGGGTTTATAAACTTGAAACTTAGTACGAATATGAGTATAAGTAAATAAAAAGGATTGGCATTATTATTTTTTTTAAACTACCCTCTATTCGTGATCTAGACGATGTTAAAGTTTGTATGGGAAAATCATAACGCGCGAACCGGTTAATTTGAAAATCTGTATTTATATACTAGATGAAAAATAATTAAACACGTGTCTTTGGATTTTTCGAAAATCACCCCCCAAGTTGATGAAAAGGGGTATTCAAGTTTTAAGGTAAGGATATTAAACGCTAAACGTAGAAAGCTGACTTTTGGATGGTAGTTGCCGTTAATTATGTAGGTGCGAATTAAGAAGGGATTTACGAAAATCCACCTCTTAAGGGATGAAAAGGGGTGAAAACCTTTGTTTGTAAAATCTTATGCCTTGGGTTTATAAGCTTGAAACTTGGTACGAATATGAGTATAAGTAAATAAAAAAGACAGACATTAATAGTTTTTTAAAACTACCCTCCATTGGTAACCTAGACGATGTTAAAGTTTGTATGGGAAAATCATAACGCGTTAACCGATGAATTTGAAACTCAGTATGTATACAGAAATAAGATCAAAAATAAACAAACACGTGTTTTTGGGTTTTTCGAAAATCACCCCCTAAGTTGGTGAAAAAGGGTGATTAAGTTTTAAGGGAGGGATTTTACTGCGTTCTTCAACACAAGCAAAACTTGGCATAAATAATATTCCAATCAATATTTTTTTCTTAAATTAACCCCTAGCGGGATGCAAATCGAGAAATTTGTTTCAATGAAATATCTTATTCGTTTGGTTTAAGATCTAAAAACCATTCAAAACACTCATTTTTTCTCTTTTAGTGTTGTAAAGGTTGTGGATGGATTATTCGACTTATTTTGGTCTTTGATCGGAATGTAGGTATTTAGATTTTCCATAAGTATCCCTTAAATAAGGTGGCCGGGAATTAAAATTTATAGAGGGTCAAGTCCGAAATTCGCGCAGACGAAGTCGCGGGCGTAGTGCTAGTATAAATATATATTTTTAACTTCTCCATTCTTAGGATTATAGAAATATTTATACATTCTGTCATTTTGTCTGTTCTTCCATCGACAAGTCCAAATTCTAGAACAAAACTTTCAAATTTGAACTGGAGATAAATACAAACTGGACTAATTTCAAAGTTGACATTGACACAATAAAATTATATTTCAGCATTAAAATACCTCGAATAATAATATATTTTGTTTTATGAGAATACATTTATATTTATATTCTAGTGTCCAAAACATGAATAACGCCAATTAAAGCTCTTGGCAAAATTTTGGCGCTCATCCCAGAAATTTTCACTAGAAAATATTGTGGCAACACAAAACCCTAATTGGTATACGGCAAAATGTTTATAATTCTTCGGCTCAGCCTGTAATCAGCCTGTAAAATATCTAGTAATTTCATATATAATGTAAACAGTGTTGTTAATTGACGAAATTAATAATCTGACCTTTTGGACCGTCGTTATTATACTTTGTTTACTTTACTGGTCTCTCTTTGGTCAGATTCCCGCCCCATAGGATTATGATAATTATTAGAGGGAAAAAGTCACTCAAAGAGAGGTTTGCTCGAAGTTTCGTTGCACGATAAAATCCAGAATGAGAATATTCGCTAATGAACCAAAATTATTGACATAGCTCTTAAAATTTGCATGTTGAAGTGGCAATGGGTACGCCACATTGCTCGTAGAATCAATAACCGATGGGGTAGTTCGTGTCAAAAATAAAAGATATATTCTTGGTTGTTGAAGAAATCTAATGAAACCATCGTCATATTGCAGAAAAAATTACCTAATACCCAAAAAATCCATAAAAATCAGCTGAATCAGATACTATTGTTCCATATCAGTCCCAAAATAGCGGATAAGCAATAACAACCAAGGTTAATTGTTGGAACCCATCAAGAAATGAAAAGACAAGCCTAAAACACGAAGCGATGCTTTATCGTCATCTAAATTACTTCCAAATTGCTTCGCCATCGAAATTTGTTGTTATTTTAAGTCATTAAAGAGGGGTAGGTTGTAACATAAACTCTTATTATGAAAGTTGGAAGGCCATTAGCCGTTCGGAGGGGGGTTGGGGCCTTTTGAAGCCTCTGGCTGTGGCCACGGGGGCAGCGGGGAAGAAGTGGACGAGCGTCAAGGTAGCGATGGCACAAAATTGTTTGACACCTAAGCGGTCTTTGTCAGCATTCTATATATGAACCAGCCGTATCACCCTCTTATAACACTGTGCCTTAAATGACACGTGACGTCCACCAACCTGCATGTTTGATTTCGGCTCGCTCTCTTTTTACAGAGCATAGAGAAAGCCTGTGTTATATATACGCGATAAGAAACGCTGATATATTTCACAAATGTCACAAAAACTGACAGCTTTAAGAGGAGTCTATCAGAGAACTTCTGCGCTCAAAGCACAGCCAGAATAACGTATCCTATTGCCCCTGCTGCCTGTACATTTCTGGAGAGGCATTTCCGTGACGCCACCACACCGCTTGTTCACCGCTCGCTGGTTTAATGGCTTCAATCTTTAAGCTGTATACATGGAGTAGCCCCTTTGACAGCTTGTGGGTACTAGTCTTTATAACTGTGAGCATTGCCTGAGGCAGTGTGTACAATGCTGTGTGATGGAACATTTTCTTTACAAGGCAGTTTATTATGGAAGGTGTTAGCTTACGCGTGCTTTTTTAAGGAGTTAATAATATGCGCTGCGGTAAAAAATGGGTTTAGAGCGATAAATTAAGTTGATGAACTTTGAATTATATGGATATGGGGCGTTGTTGGTAAACATTTGTGGAATCCATCCGTTCTATAGAATAAATCCGTTAGTAAATAAAGAGAATTTTGACAATTCTCTTTATTTAATGAACCTTCTACTGTTTTGATTGAGTTGAAAAGCTTTGAATTCGAGGTGAACTACTAGTCAAAACTAAAGTATTATGTACTAAAAATAATCTGATATACATCAAAGAAAACTGAAAATAATATCTATTCCAGTCCGAAAACTTGACATAAAAGCACCAGAATCCTTGGAAAGGAAATACTTACAGTTTTCTAAGAAATTCACGAAAAACAACTTATAAACTTACAGGTACACAAGGCATATTAAATGATGCCCTAGTCTTTCAGGCGAAGTGACGTGGCGTAGACGTAAGCGTTTTTAAAAATAAACTTTCAAAGTAATAATTTATGAACGAAATAGCCGAAATCAGTTTACGAGACCAGTTTAAACAGCTCACTTGAGGATGTTAAAAGCATCTTAATCTTAATATGTAAAGAGGTAGGTATTTTATAAATAAGTTATTACATTTTGTAGGGACAAGTTGGGTCTTGTGATGTATTCGTCAATTTATTTTTTTGGAGGATTTCAAAAGATGGTGCTGATCAAATCTATCCATATAATAAATCTGTAGAATGGTCAATTCTGTACATTGAAAATATTGCAAAAAAATATATGTGATAAAAAAAATTTTTGTCTGTCTGTCTGTCTGTCTGTATATGCAGGCATCACGTGAAAACTAACGGTTCGATTTCGATGAAACTTGGTATAATTATACCTTATTATCCTGGGCATAAAATGGGATACTTTTATCCTGGAAAAATACGTAGAAAAAAATCTTATTTTTCAGTTTTATTCATAGACGTTGTTCTGTAGAACCGCGAATCTTCTTAATTATTATAGGCTTAGCCGTATTTGGGTCCAATAGATATTTATAAGATGTCATTGTCTGAGTTACTCAAAATGGAGAAATAAACCATCCACGCGAAGACCGACATCCGCGCGGACGGAGTCGCGGGCGGAAGCTAGTGTAAAATAAATTACGAGGTTACAAAACTGTGGTTTAATTCCATACATGAACTGCTTATGTAGTTAGCAAGTAATTAACATACACGGAATGGGTGAGCAGTCACTGGATGCCTGGCGAGCTGATGACTGCTCGACCGCACCGACCGCCTGAAGCAATACGACAGATCGAGCGGTTCCGTATAAACGAGTATGTGTACTTGGAAGACTAGTTTGCTATGCAATCGCAGCATGAAGCAGTTGATATTGATTGCTTCAAGTAGTTGCAGCGAGAGAGAGTTCCACTGTGAGAACGAGGTGGCGCTAGACGACTTGTATAGCTATGTCTCTTTCCCACACTGGAATTACTCTCGTTTGAAGAAGACATTGTAGGCCACCAGTGACTATATCACTAATTTGTCCCCAACTGTTAGCTAAGTCGGGTCGACGGCGCGTTGTGTTCCACGCGCGCCTCAAAGAGTGTCAGCATAGTGACGGGGCCTGTAGAGGGCCAAAGCCTGCCGGGATCGCGGGACCTAGGGATTACCGTGACCCCGGTACGTAAAGGGCTAGTGAAGGACACCGTGGATTTTAGTCAGTACAAGTCTGACAGTCCCTCCCGCTCTGCCCTGGGTGGGAGGACTCATTTGATGATTTTACCACGATAAAAAAAAAAAAAAAAACTGTTAGCTAAGTCAACTTCATCTAAATCCCAATCGTACACAAGTCGACCCGCACTTGGAGTGTACTAGTCTAAACGTTTGACACCACATATCAAATAGGGTGGACGTTTGCTGATGTCGGCTGTCGTCTTGTCAACACTGACTGTCACTATGTGAGTGAGAATGTAATCAAATATGCTTTGGTATGAGAGAGAGGTGAGATTATGACAATGAATAGTATTTTCGTTTGCTATTCCCAGTTATAATAATGTGGAGGTCAGATAGGCAGTCGCTTTACGTCTTATACTTTTTTTTTCTATCGTGGTATAATCTAAAAATGAGTCCTCCCACCCAAGGCGAGATGGTAGGGACTGTCAGACTTGTACTGATTAAACTAGACGGTGATCCTTCAATAGCCCTTCACGTTCCAGGGTCACGGTTACCTGATGAGACAATCCCGCGACCCCGACAGGCTTTGACCCTCTAAGGGGCCCCGTCAGTTTCCTGACAGCTCTTAGAGGCGCGCGTGGAACACGACACGCCGTCGATTGACGGCGGGCATGACCGGACGGCAAGTCACCCAGTGCGATCGACTGGAAGCTAACTAGCTGGGAAAAGGTTAGATAAAGCTAAAGAGGAAAAGCAGAACCGTCGCTATGAAATCCTTCGTAGCAATCCAACCCAGCCCTGTTCGGTGAAGCAAGTGTGTGATGAGGATGGCTTCATCAAAGTTCAGAAGAAGAAGAAGAAGCCTACTTGTCGCAATCAATGCGGTACTGGACTGACAGGACCAAATATGCTGCTACGTCCAGCGATACCTACGACGTTGCTGTATGTGTCCCGACTACATCACTCCACGAAGGTTGAGGATCGTGGAGTATGAAAACTGAAGACCAACTGGACCTTGAGGGTCGTGAAGTTGGAGCCGCATAATATTACCAACTTCAATTCATTTGTGGTGCGGGTCCCAACACAGCATCTCGACACGTACCTCAAGGAAGAGTTTTGGCCGAAGGGAGTAGTCTACCGACGTTTTCGCGGCAGGCTACGCGACACCGCTCAGTGTAACACGACACCGTCACTTCGTGTGCAGTAGTTTAAGTTATTGTCATATTGTTATATGTATTAGTAAGTATATTGTTTATATTTATTTTTTGTATTGTATTTTATATGGGCCTCTGATGCCTGAAATAAATGAAATAATAAAAATAATATATGATGATGATAATTTTCGCAGGAATGGCAGAGGTGTACTTAATAAACACAGTTACATTTACGTTTTTTAAAGTGCCATAATAGCGGCAAAACTTAAATACAGACACAGTGGCTGCTATAGAGAACTTCCTGATGGAATGGAAGATGCCAGATCTGGGATTCAAAAGCCGTAGTGTTTACAACCGCTCGCCATCTAGGTAATGATGTCGTAAATATTATAAGGATAATATAAAGTATGAACCATGACTATTATTAAAGCGAATATCTTTGAAACTAGGTATGAATGGCAGTCGCGGTTCGATACTTACACAATTCCTGGGCGGATTTGCATGAAATTGATACCCAGACAGTTTCTAACCTCCAAGTTATCCCAATATTACTCTCCCGTAAGACAATTAGCGAACTACACCCAGGCGATACTGCGAGTAAAAGCTAGTCAATTTCATAAATAAACTAAACATCACTATTGTCACGACAATTTTTTTATTATTATTATTATTTTGTTTAAACGTTGCCTCACTCTAGGAATTTCTCATGTGTCGTGGGTGCGTTTATAAACATAGAAACTCATATGCACAAACACCCAGACCCGGAACAACTACTTGCAGATCATACAAATATTTGTTCCGCGAGGATCGAACCAATCGTCTCGTCAAAATTAAATTTTTAACATTTTAATCCACATGCTTCCAGCTAAATTCAATTTCACGCTACCATGTCTTACAGTACGTAATTCGACACTAGATTGCTAAAAGCTAATTGAAAATATCTAAAAATACGCCATGTTGGCAACTGCTTGATTGACATACGGATGGACGTGGTCTTTGTTAGCGATGCCGCTGCGTTCACGTTGCGTTACGGTTGTGAGTTTCTAAATCGATATACTTGCGATGAAAATATACGGGCTGCGTATTTTGGACGTGAACGCTACAATTATTTCTCAATTTTTCGAGTCCATCTTTCTATAAATTTATATTTTCTTCATATTTAAGTTTGAATCTGAGGCTTATCCCTCCCACTCAGGGCAGAACGGGAGGGACTGTCAGACTCGTGTTTATGTATGTGAGTTTAAATTATTGTAGACGCAACCACGATACATTAGAAATTCTTAGTGAGGGGCAACGTTTTCTTTTCAAATAATATATTTTATCCCGATAATATGTTCTAGGATAATTTTCTCTCGACTACTCCACATGCGTGCTTTCAAAACAATATAGATTTCAAAATAAAATTTCTTCACGACGCGGCGCCGCCCTGTATATCTTTCTGTATGTTTTCACGTTAAACGGAAACTACTTTTCTATTTTATTAACAGAGACAAAAGACTAATCCGAGATCTAGTGAGTGTCACTTAAAATGTCATATCTTCATAAGATAATTATTCGGAAATGGGTTTTTATTCGTATCTCTAGAATTATTCTATTAGTAGAACATTTCAGTTTATTGTTTTATTTAATATCAAAATAAATAAATAAATATTGCTCGTTTGACGATATTTTTTTTTAAAGTTGCCCCGTACTAGGAATTTCTCCTGTATCGTGGGTGCGTTTACATACACAAACACCCAGACCTGGAACAACTACTTGTAGGTCATACAAACATTTGTTCCATGCGGGAATCGTACCCGCGACACGTAGCGCAGCAGTCCAATCGCTTAGCCACTGCGCTAACCGTGCCATATTGTTTTGCAACTTAAAACAGTCGAGAAAGAGTAAAAGAGTAGTAGTTGTAAATGAACTCGTCGGGATTGTACTAACGGAATAAAAGTATCCTATGTGTTAATTCTGTAATTCTTATATTCTGTATATTTGTGTAAAATGGTGCTATAGACTTCAGAATTAACTTGATCTTTCAGAGCCAAGGAAAGAGCCAAAAATCGCTACGAACATTTTTACGATCGTTCTAGCAGACTCTAAACGTCTTTAAAAAAATATGAAGATTAAACATGATCTTCATGAAGATGTCAGATGTCAGATTTGACAGTCGGGTCGGTAAAAAGTTCGCCAGAACAAACACAATGCTCGCTAAAACGCTCTAGTTTGTTGTTAGCTACTGATTACAAGTGAATATCAAGTTTGTCAGCACCTAAAGAGTAGAAAGCATCACGAACTTTCGCAATTATAAAATTAATTTCGCAGATAATATATTAGGTAAGATAAATCCCTCTTTTCGAGCACCGTAAAACCAAAAATAACAAATCTGTAATAACGAATTTAAAACCACACACACACGAACCTAAATACTGCTCTCATATTAATAACAAATAACTCAAACTCTAGAATAACCTTAAAAAGTGGATGTACAAAATGAAATACATTTTACACCCCTTGAAAGGGTTATTGCCCTTTAAGGGCTGGATCTAATTCTGGTAATACTAAACCTTAGTTACCGTCTAAAACCACGATTAACGTGTTTGTAAATACGAACATTACATAAGAGATTATTAGCCAAGTTTTGCTTTTATCCTGTCTGTTTAAATATAGATTATCTTTATACTAATACTTTTCTTTAGTAAGTGGGATTTGATATTTTAATCTTCGTTTTAAATGGTTAGGATAGTTAAAATGGAAATTAGTATAGTGTGTTAATGAAGTGGGTGCTTTTAGCAATTAAAATAAAACTAACATTTTAAAAGAATGACCATGGAGTTTCTTGTCGGTTCTTCTACATAGAATTCGAACCGTGCACTTATTTTCGATGCTATAAATATTTTTGTGCTACGTAAAATAAAATATTTTTTGTTTTTAAGCTACCGCTCGAAAGTCTGACAACCAGTCCTACCATGGGACCATACCAGTTTTTCAGCTGTATCGGGTTCGACAGGAAGCCGACCCTAACATAGTTGGGAAAAGGCTCGGCAGGTGATGTCTGCACTATGTAAATGACACTACCAAAAACACGCGTTAGTGACAAGTGATTGACAACTACAACTCACGCCGCTAGAGTTCGCGCCACGACTGAACTCCTTTTGACGTGGCGATGTTGTCTATGTCAATACATTGTAGTACCACGATTTTTTCTTAGGACTTTTCAGCACACACAAGACCGGTCTTCGAGGTCTTCAAGTCTTAAAACGTGAGTCTTCAGGTTGTGGGAAAGAGACAGGGCTATAAAAGTCGTCTAGCGCCATCTCGTGGGGTGCTAAGACAGGAAACCTCCACGTGCGCCCGTGGACTTGAGTTCCCCTTCGGATACGTCTGGGGGGAAGACCAGTTTTTCGGGCCGGTGCACCCTGGGATGCAGGCAAAAACTCTTTTAGGCACTGTGTGCCTGAGGGGTCTCTTTGCCCGTATGCGAATAGCCTGTCGGGAGGATGCTCCAACGCGTGTCCCTCTGAATAGCAGACGGCACAGCGGCGGAGCGGACGCTTGCGGACGGTGCGTAATGGGTAAGCCCGGGTCGGTGGCGCGTCGTGTTTCACGCGTCACCGACGGGGCCCAATGCCTGCTGGGGTCGCGGGTTTTTTCTTAATCCAGGATACCGCGGCCCCGGAACGTAAAGGGCATCCGAAGAAACACGGGTGGATTTTAGTCAGTAAGAGTCTGACAGTCCCTTCCGCCCCGCCCAGAGCGGGAGGACTCATTTGATGATTTTGCCACCCTAAAAAAAAAAAAGCGCCATCTCGTTCCCAGAGCGGAGCAACTCACGCTTTAAGAAGTTCTGGTAGGCCACCTGATGTCGTACCTTCCTATTTCAACAGGTACAGAAGCCAGCCCATCAGCCGACCTCAATCTGTCGAATTTCTTTAATAGATTTTCAACCTTATCGCTATAGTGGAATGTTAAAAATTTACAGATTCGGGTAGGTTAACCTGCTGGCGTCTGTATAATATCATTCAATTTATAACATAATGGCTAAAACCGATAATCCTTTTAACAAAAACCAACAAAAGTTCATCAATAACGTTTCTCAATTAAACATAAGAGAAATATTTAAAACAAAGTAAGCAATGATGGCAAAATGCGTCGAAAATAACAATGCAATCAGCTTGCCAGTCAATTGTATCGTTAATTGGATGTGTAATTATATATGTATAATTTTATTGTGATGAGAATTGTATACCGAATTGCTCTTTCCAATATCATTGGTGACGTAAAAGATCATGGACGCTGGATTTCGGGTTTTTTTATAAATACGTTGTTGGTTTGTAATGTGAAGATTTTCAATGTAATTGTGCTGTTTTTTTTTCGCGTTGCACTACAGACAAATAGGTGAGTACAGCTTCAATTTGGACAAGTATTTCTATAACAAAAATTGGCATTAAAGGCATAACGTTAGCGTACATTCTCCAAGGTTAAATCAGATAAATGTACACTCAGGATAACATATTTCGCCAATTATGTTGTACGACCTTGTACGCCGAATGGAACTCTATAAAATGTCAAGTCGTTATGTCTAGAAAAAATAATGAAAATACATACGCATATAGCAGGATATTTTATTAGGTTTATAAATCATCTAATTAGTCCTCCCACCCAGAGCAGAGCGGGAGGGACCGTCAGACTCGTACTGACTAAAATTCACGGTGACCTTCAATAGCCCTTTACGTTCCGGGGTCACGGTAAATTGTGAGTCCCGCGACACCGGCAGGCTTTGGCCCTCTAAAGGGATGAGCCCCGTCATTATGCTGACACTCCTTGAGACGCACGTGGAACACAACGCGCCGTCGACCCGGGCATGGTCCATGGTCGGACAGCGAGTTGCCCATTACTCGCTGCCCCGCGTCTACGGTGGCATGAGATCGTCTGTCGACGTCGCCGTGCGCGTCTACGGTTGGGGTTGAGGGAGGACGCTGTCCTCTCCCTCACTCGTCTCCTCCTTCGCTAATACAGCAGAATACATAGGACACATTGCAGCAGCATTCTACTATTCACTATGGGGCTTTATGTCTAGCAATCGTTGGCATTACTGATCTTCTAACCATGTTTACTATGGGCACAGATAATATAATACTCTATGGGCTTTTCTATTACATTCTTGTTTAGTTTACAATGTACACCTTCTGTAATAAGTAGCAAAAGCAAATTGCTCGACAAAATAACTGTGTAAAAGCTAAAATGTAGAAGATACAGTAACAAAGCGACATTATTGTGTAAGCAGCTTTTGCTTATCATCGGGCGGAAATTGTAAAAGTCGGTAGAAGGAAACCGGTTATTGTGTCGGTATAGGAGATAGGCTCCTCACTATTTACCTACCGTGTTTATGTATTTTTCTGTTTCGTCGATTAAGAAGTTTTTTTTTTTTATCTATATTTAGTTTAGGGGCTTTTATCGGGCAGCGAGTAATGGGCGACTCGCTGTCCAACCATGGACCATGCCCAGGTCGACGCGACGGCGCGTTGTGTTCCACGCGCGCCTCAAAGAGTGTCAGCAAAGTGACGCCCCCCCCCCCTCTCTAGAGGGCCAAAGCCTGCCGGGGTCGCGGGGCGCATTTGATGATTTTACCACGATAAAAAAAGGAGGCTTTTATTAAAGACATGTCAGCCGCATCGTACCTTTTTACATTAATTGGCTAACATGAATATAATTAGTTTATAATATTTCTTAAAAGCTAATGAATAAGTGTTATTCGTGAAGGACAATAATTAAATGGGACAACTTTTTAATAATATCCGAAACATGTCTAATTAGCGATTTGAAAGTTATCCATTGCAGGCCTAGGGAGAATCGCTTTCAACAGACAGCTGCCAAATTTAAGAAAAAAAAATAGTTCTATTTTGACGTTTCTATTGAACCATGTTGTAATTTTTGATACGGCCACTAAATTACAGCGCAATAAAAATAAAAATTACGTACAATTAAGTATTAATAACATATTTATTATGACTTTAATATAATTCAGTTTAAACTATTTCTTTAAAATAACATACATTGCGGCAAAATCTTTGCCGTTTTTTTTTAAGATGAACATGAAAAATACTAGCTATATAGCGAGACGCCCACAGGCCCAAATTTAAAAAACAACATAAGTGGGAAAGTGACAATTCAATATCAACACTCACTTTTTCTTTATCTGATAAATTCTTTCTCTTCTCTTTTAGGTTTTAGGGCCACAGTTATGTATTAAGACAGCCCCGCGACCCGAATACCTAAAGTCCAAATGTATCGAGCAGCCAAAATTCAACTGCATTCGTAAACAGTAAGCATCAGAAATCGGTTACGCCAAAATAACAACAGGATCTCAAACAGCTCCCACGATGGCACTCCAAGCAGAGAAAAGAAAGAAAAACAAAGCATCTTTCGTTCAGAAACGAAGGGTACACAAAAGAAGGTTTTATACCTCGATCTAGACGTATTGTCTAGGTTGAATAGGTGCGAACCGAGGCTTGCGAGGATTTTCGGGGCCTCTTTTATTCATATGGCTCCTAGATAGCCCCTACTATGGAGTTGGAGTGTTAGTAAATTAAAAAAAAAAACTGGGTTCCTATGGGTTCGATGAAGGCCGTATTGCCCGTTTTAGCGTAGTAGTAAGGCAATCGTTCTAGTCCCACACGAACGTCGCCGCAATAATAAAGATGGAATTAGATTTGGGACAATAAATAAAAGATTTGCCACTACAGGTTTGTTATTTCGTTTATTTGTACAGCCCCAAGGGTGGACCCTATAACAGGGTAGATATTATTTTAGGTATTACAGCAATGTTTTAAAACTTCACTCTGGTTGAAGGAAGCACATAACACAACACATAACTAAGTTTAGTTTAAAAATGAAGCAGCTTTTAAAAATTAAATTTGAGAACAGATGCTGCTGCTAGCCGTGATAAAATTGTACTGACCAAAAAAGAGTTGAAGATGACGCAAATGACAGAACGACATTCAAAATTTAAACATGTAAAAAATTAAAAATCGATTCTGATCCAGAAGGAAAGAGATTGAGGCAACAGAGGAGGTGGAATACCCAGTCTGTTACAGTAGAATCATCAAATAAGTCCCCCCTGCCCTGGGTGGAAGACAATATCAATGGTGTTTCTTTAATAGCCCTTTACGTTGTAGGGTCACTATTATCTGTTTAAATACTCTCATGACCTAGAGTGGGTGTTGAAACTCTTAGTGTATTCAAATGGCGTCAATAAACCGATTCAAAATAACTTTCGAAAACACCTGGCAAAGTTTTAATCTCGACTAACATGATCTGGTTTATTGTACAACTTTTAAAAATGCCTGAAAGACAATTTTTGAGAGAATTAAAACACCTATCTTTTCAAATCTTTAGGTTAAATACTTCTTTCCTCTCCCCAGACAGGTCTACAATATTGTATTTGAATGTTAATAAAGAAGCTTTGGACAATTATTTAATGTGCCTCATATACTAGGTACCCAAGAAATTTTAACCATACGCCATTTTCCCATGAGGGTAGTCTAAAATTAGAGTACGTCACCTGCTACGATTCTTGCATACTCCTTTCGCCTCATCCACATTTAAACGTCTGGTCATAAAAGCACGCCGATTTTTTTTTGAAGACAAACTTTGCCCCGCATTAGGAATAATTGCTCCTGTGTCGTGGGTGCGTTTACAAACATACAAACTCACACACACAAACGCCCAGACCTAAAACAGTACTACGCACAAGATGTCACCTAGGTCTCAGAATATTACTAGAAGCTTACTCACAAGTTTATCACTAGAAAAAATAGTAGTTTCCCACCCACCCCACTTGATGGATAGCGTAAATATATAAACTGTTAGAACGAGGACCTTCACTCTCTCGCCTGAACGCTCGCTGTATTATGTTTATGGTCCTGATTTCTTCTGAGGAACGGGTTTTGGTGTATATTTTTCTGATGGTTGATTTTTCCAGTGGGTTTACTCGGGTTCATACTGATGATTAAAGAGTTGGTTTAGAGAATCGTGTTAATGATACTGATTGTTATATTCTTTGGAATTTTAACTCATTTTCTTTTGTGAAGACCTGGCATATGACGCGCGCCAGAATAGGATAGGAGTTCAAGCTACGAGCTGACGTTTTTTCGTGCCGCTAACAATCTGAACATAGGCATATATATCTGGGTACTCTCTTAGCAGTGTTACATGTAACGTGTCAGATACTGTATCAACCTGCATGTGGATACGGCTCATCCGAGCACGTTGCGAGCCGCCTTTGTATTCGCAGTGATGCCACCACTCGGCGGGTCACTGCGAGCTCACAGCGCTACACACGCGAGCGTTTCGCAGCGGGCTCGTGCCTACATACCCACTTGATACCGTATCTGATACGTTGCATGCAACACTGCTAAGTGAAAACCCGCCACAGAAAGAGACAGGAAATAGATTGACAATGCAGAATGAGCAGTAGCGTAGAGAAGCATAGTAAAAACGTTGGCGCGCCGAACGCAAAAAGCTACTGAAGAAATAAGTTGATTTTTGGTCAGTGAAGTCTAACAGTCTCTTTGGCTGCACCTAGAATTGGAGGACTCATTTGACGATTTATAAACATAGAAAGAAAAAAATAAATACGGTGTGTCCATACTCTAGTAACAATACTAGTTTCATTTGGTATACACAACCATTAGCTTTCAGATCGCTTTGTTACGCATACTTATAATAATCTGATAAGGGAAACTCCACGAATAAAGAAATAATTTGGGGAAACTCCACGAATAAAGAAATAATTTTCAAATCACAGAAAAGATGCATTAGAGCAATGTTTGGTTTGAAAACAACTGATAGCTGCAAACAGTATTTTATTAAATATAGCATCTTGAGTCTGCCTTCACTATTTATCTATGAAACAGCTAATTTTATAAGGACCAATCCTAATTTATTTAAAAAAATATCAGACGTCTCTATTCGTAATAGACGAGACAATAATAGACTATGCGTACCAAAATCAACCACGGCATTGATGCAAAAAAGTTTTTTTTGTTTAGCACCAGTCATATACAATAAAATTCCAAAACCTATCAAGCAAATGCCTACTGCTCTGTTTAAAGTACACTTAAAAAAATATCTTATAGCTAAATGCTTTTATAGCATATCGGAATTTTTAAATGACCGCAGTTAATCAAACGGTAATATTGTCCTCTTTCTCTTCTCATTTGCAATTTTTAAACCTCCGCGATTGTGTATTATAATTTCTTTATTATTTATTTAGCATTAAGTTATTTTAAATTTGTGTAGATTCAAATTCTATGTTTTTGGTTTGCTGTAAACCAAAAATATTAAGCTATTATTGTACGCCATAATTGGCAAAACATGCAGATCAATTTGTTATTTTAAGACCTTGCACATATTGTTTGATGCATACTCATGTTTTTACAATAAATATTATTCTATTCTATTCTATTCTATAAGCTGATTAACTGTGACTAATGTTAAGCAAAAGCCTAAAGCAGATTAAACTAACAGATAAGGTGCAAATGTAGGCACCAAACGAACAAGCATCATATATCAAAAACCGCGAAACATTCATCATTGGATTTCTGACAAATTATTTCAAAAACTACGAAATATGTATGAAAAGATCGCGTGACTTGATCGTATTTATTTTACTGTGGTGTTCTAACCTAGCTTTTGATGTGTCAGTGAAAGAATGAAGGATATTTGCGGTGTTAAATTTTATATTCCCGTAGGTTTTGACATGGATATGAGAAAATGTGGTCTAAATAATGCTGGGTTGAGTTATAAATTGAAGCACGCAATACTTAGGTACATTTCTAGATCCATGAATGTGCACTTTGAAAACTTGCAATGCTATAAAAGAGAAGAAAAAAAGAAATACAACTTTACTACTATAAGTTTTCGACTGTCGTAATGAAAGCCATTTATTATTGTTTTACAATCAGAAATAGACAGCAACTTTACACATTCTTTTAAACTAAATCAGACGGCCAGGTATAGTTTGAATCAAGTGCCGTACTGCTCTTTATGTGCTCGCGAGGCGAAATGCGATGGCGGTCAAGCTCGCAGCACTTCGTAACGTCGCTGTAGACATTTGTCGTACTAACACGCGTTACTTGCACTGAACAGTAAATCATAAGTACATGAGATGAAGTCCAAAGATAATTCGTACTCGTACTTTATTAGCAGTACAGTACTTGCAGGAGCAGTGATGGCCCAGTGGTTTCGTCCACTAGACTCACGAATTGTAAGTCACGCATTACTTTGTTTAATTTATTTCATCACCACTGCCCTCAAAACGGTGACGCAAAAAAATAGTGACGAAATCGGAATGTCCTAGAATCAAAACCTTGAAGATATGTGACATCTACCAACACGTATATACTGGGCCCGCGCGATGGATTATGGCCCACTTACTCTCACAGAGGGGAGGCGTTTGTCCCAGCAGTAGGAAATTTAAAGATCGATGATGGCAGTACTGGTGATAAGCAATCACGTCGAATCACAAAATATTAACATACAGAAAGGCTAAGATCATTACTTGATTTATAATTTTGCATTAAATATAAATCAGTCGCCATTTATTGTATCTAAAATAGAAATGTCAAGTTTCACAAATTTTTACACTCTAATTCTCTCAAAAAACCGATTAAGAACTATTTTCTGTAGAAGACACTTACAAGAGGATAACTGTATTCCTGTGGTTTCTTTTTACACCATACTACAGCTATACTTCAGCCTATTTTTTACTTGTACAGCCAAAGTACAGCTACAAGAGTTACAAGGGCTATAGAAGCGCTTCTACAGCCTTTGTACAGCCTCCCTGTACAGCCTGTGGTGAAGAAATACACCAAAATACAGCTTTTGTACAGCTTGTGGTGCTCCTTGGGACTCTTGCTTACATCAACACTAACAGTTAACAGAGAAAATCCTCTGACGTAAGTCCTCAAGTTAAATTACATAATCCAAAGCTGTCAGTATAAGCTGGGTGCTGCAACAAAGCAACGAGATTATATTTTAATATACTTTATGATCGTTTCACAACAGATAACACAGAAGTTCTATTCCATACAAAGGTCATCACCCTTCCTGCCTTTTCCCAACTTTGTTGGTGTTGGCTTCCAGTCGAACTAGATGCAGCTGAATATCAGTATATTACATGGGGCGACTGCGTATCTGACATCCACAACCCAGCAACTGGGTAATACGATACCCCTTGGACTTTCGAGCTTCTGACTGTGATTAACGACTGTCAAAGATCTGTAAATGACAGCCGGGGCCAACGGCTTTACGTGCTATTCCATACAAAGGTTACAGACGATTAGTTTTAGTCAGAGATTGAGTTTTATAGTCAGCGTGTGTCAATGCGAATGAATAAAATTTAAATGAATGATTTTCTTTCTTGACGTTTCACTTGATTGGCGTGGCTGACCATAGCCTAATTAGTAGAGTAACTTCCCATAGAGCAACGATGGGATGATATTCTCGTTAAATATCCGCGGTAGGCGATTATTTTTTCTCTAAATAAAGTAAATAAATAATTATAATTGCATTAGTTGATAAAAAAATGCTATGCAATAGCTTTACCGCGGCAGTCAAGGAGTGCCACACGTATTTTTTTAAATAATAATTTAACTGGCGCACTAATTAAACTTTTCAGTCAAATTCTTCACAACACCTAGAATTAACCTTCTGCTCCTATCTATTGTATCGCTTAACTCACTGTAAAATATGACGCATTAGTGCAATGTAGTTCATCGGTTTACGACTTTATAGACTTAGTTACAACTATGTAAGATATTAAAACAGTAGGGAAACTCTTTTAGTAACCTCGTAACATATTTCATTTTATATTGGTATTTAATGGCCAAGCCAGCCAAGCTCGGCAAGCGTGGTGATTAATACTCTTGCTTTGTTTTAGGTGGATTCTTTGTCTTATGGTGGAAAAATAGATGGCAATCTAGGGTTAAATTTGCAAAAGGGTCAAGTGGACCACTGGTCGCGGGTTTTGTCCAGCTTGACCCACCATCTTCAATGATCTACCGTTATGCTTTCCAAAATCAGGACATAATACGTTATAGTGGGCTGGCCACGTCTACCTCATGACTAATGAGCTGCGGGCCAAAACAACCACTTTGCAGTACCCTGACACGAGCAATATTTGTACGGATAGGCTTTGTGTTTATTTTTAAAATGGCTCTAACGATTTCGATGAAATTTGTAATATGCAAAAAAAAAAGTTGCGAGTCAACGACAGTAGCTGTTTGAGAGATTTAAGTGCTGGCCTTCTAAATCCCAGCGTTGAAAAGTTTTTGTTTAAAACGGATGATTGACTGATCTACAAGTAGTATAATTAAAATACATATTGCCTACACACTGGAAATGATATGACATTTAAAAGTAAGCAACAAAAATTAATAAAACATAATTAAACCACTAAGTTGAAGTAATTAAGTGTTTCAGTGAGTTAACACTGACTCCGGTGGTATCTCTCGTGAACTTGGCTGAGAGCCACTTTCAGATAAGCGCTGGGATTACAAAGATATGTGCTCTCACGGCACTTCATAACTGTTTTAATAACTTTTGCTTTATTAAGGTTATATTTTATTACTTTTTGGAGATGCACTTGGAAAACTATAACTATGAGATATGTCTAATATATGAACCAAGGTAACCCGCGTATGTAAAGGGCTATTGAAGGACACCGTGGATTTTAGTCAGTACGATTCTGACAGTCCCTCAAAAAATAAAAGTGGGGAGTAACAACGCGCGGGCATGCAGTGTGTAATGGGTAGCTCACCGTCTGATCAGACACAACGGGCTGGTCGACGGCCTCAAAGATCTATCAGAAATTGTTGCGGGGCTTTCTAGAAAGGTAAACGAGACTATTCAGTTCGACTCTGGTAGGCCCTTCTGCTCCACGTGATGATTTTACCATCCAAAAATGATCATATAATGGACCATGCAACAAAACAACCGATGAGGTAAAAATTTTCTACATACGAGTACCTAAAATTCATCATCATCATCCTGTCCTTATCCCATTTTACTTGGGGTCGGCGCAACACGTTTTTTTCTTCCATTCTCCTCTATCAAACGTCACAGTATCATTTACTCCTTTTTCTTCCAAATCATTCCTTAGACAATCCATCCATCTTTTCTTCCATTCCGACAAAGAAATTCACAGGGCAACGATTTAAAAAAAAAAACACAATGCAGTTTCCACTAATGAACACATTTAAATACAATTCAGAGCTCATATTCAAAGTTATTGTGTACACATTTTTATAATTCTGTAGTACAGACGCCAGCACATCAAGCTACTCCAATCTGTCCATTTTTTTGATAGATTTACAACTTTATCACATAAGTGAAAGGTACAGTAGGTTCCATAATATTAAACTTACTGAATTTCACTGCACACAAAACCAGTAGAAAAAAAGAAGTTATTTTACAGAAAAGAAGAAGTAGGCTAGAAAGAAAACCGGCCAAGTGCAAGTCGGACTCCGTAAAGGGTTCCGTAGCAACAAGTAACATAATATAAAAGTTCTTGAGTTGGTTGTAACTTTGAAAGATAAATTGCGGTTTACGATTTATGACGTATTAAAAAAAACTAATTACTTGATTTCGTTCAAAACCTATTTTCGCTGGTAGTTTGCATGGTAATGTATACATCATTTATTTATTTTTTAGTTTTATCATTCTCTTATTTTAAAAGCTACAGGGGGGGGGCACGTTTTACCATTTTAGAAGTGCCTCTCGCGCAAACTGTTCAGCTTAGTAAAAAAAAATGGTATATCATATTTAAAGACCTATCCATAGATACCCCATACGTATTTATGGGTTTGGTGAACAATTTTATTTTGAATTTCAATTCTAAGTATGGGGAACCCCCAATTATTATTTTTTGTATGAGACTTCTAATGCGGTTCATATATTACATCTTCTTACCATGTTTTAACAGGATAGCTCTTATATTTTCGAAGAAAAGTGACTGTGACATACGGACGGACAGACAGACAGACAGACATGACAAATATATAAGGGTTCCGTTTTTTGCCATCTGGAAATGGATCCCTAAAAATAAGTAATATTACAGAAAAGCAATTAAAAAAACACCAACCCACTTCCAAAGTCTCCCATAAAAAGCTGAAAAAAAAAAACACTAAAACCTACTGCACTTGAAAAATGTACCAACTCCATTAAATTAAACAGAGCCAAGTTGCAACCCGTCGACTGCCGTGAAAAATAGCCAAGTGCGTTGTTTTTACACCAAAAGAATGTAAACATAATTAAAATTCTCCCGAGAGCGGGGAAAGAGCGGAGGGTTGTATATTTTCTAGTCCTGAGGAATTTTCATAAAAATGAAAATTTTTCAAAGTGAAAGTTTCAGAGCTTGCCATTTTTCATGTGGGTCGCGGTCTAAGCTGTAGGGTAGTTTGTTTTATTTGACGTTAAGTCGATGAGCTTCGTCGAGGGAAAACATCCTGTGTAATCAACCGACCCTATATTATTTTCTTTCTCGTTTTTGCTAACGTGAGAAGCGGAGAGAGAAGTATTTATATACATAGTGCTGGAAAAGCACTTAATGTTTTGCCAGCTTCATTATATTCAGGTAACAATATGCAAAAATGGCGATTGATGTAGTAAATCCATGATAATAAATATTATAATCATGCTATGCCTGACGCTTAGCTCCTAAGGACCAGACCTTTCTCAAGAATTAGGTTATCAAAAAAGAGAACTTTCAAATCCTATAGTTTTTAGATCTGTACTGATTTAATTAATTCTTTAAAAGTTGTGAATAATATCTAAACTTGTTGTATTTATTAATGTCTTGTACAGACGTCAGCACATCAACCTTTTTTTTTTTTATCGTGGTAAAATCATCAAATGAGTCCTCCCACCCAGGGCAGGGCGGGAGGGATTGTCAGACTTGTACTGACTAAAATCCACGGTGTCCTTCAATAGCCCTTTACGTACCGGGGTCACGGTAATCCCTTGGTCCCGCGATCCCGGCAGGCTTTGGCCCTCTACAGGCCCCGTCACTATGCTGACACTCTTTGAGGCGCGCGTGGAACACAACGCGCCGTCGACCCGGGCATGGTCCATGGTCGGACAGCGAGTCGCCCATTACTCGCTGCCCGCATGCCCGCGCCTACGGTGGCCGGAGATCGTCTTGCGACGTCCGACGCCGTGGGCGTCTACCACTGCGGCTGGGGTGGAGGGAGGACGCTGTCCTCTCCCTCAGGCGGCCCGCCTCCTCCTTCACGAGCATGACTGCTTCGCAGAAGGAGGCGACCGCTTCCCACTCCGTCTCGCCCCGCAGCATGGCCTCAACCAATGCCGGGCGCGAGAGGTCTCCGCCTATCGCCGTCGTGAGGACACGGCGGTGCTCTGCCCAAGCGGGGCAGTCCTGCACCGTATGCTCCACCGTGTCCTCCGGACGATCCTCGCAGTGGTGACACCCAGACGTTTCTTCCCTCCCTATCAGACACAGGAACCTCCCGAAACTTCCGTGTCCGGTGAGGACCTGCGTCATGCGGTAGGTCAGGACGCCGTGACGCCTATCCAGCCACTCCTCAAAGAGGGGTCTTACCGCTGCGATTGCGGCGTGCCCGAACCTCGGTTGCGACAGTCGCTCCCTCCATACTGCCCTGAGATCACGCCGGAGCTCTTCCCGCCGCGACTCGACTTGTCGAGGCAGCGGGGATTCGCCTCGACGCTGCGCCTCCACGCGCCATTCATAGACGCGAGCACATCAACCTAGCCGAATCTGTCAAATTTTGACAATCGAACGTGAACCTTCTTGTTTTGTGATTAAGTTGAAAATCTATCACAAAAATTTGACACATTGTGTTAGCTTGATGTGCTGGCGTCTGTACAACTCGGTTTTCTTTTTAAACAAAAATCTGTACAACATACAGAAAGCCAAAAAGAAACAGATGACGAAAAGTGACAAAGTAAAAACAAGTAGCAAATAAAAAAAACACTCATTAAGGCCACAATATTTTCCAACACGACATTGCCAACATCATACACAAATCGAGCCAAGTACAGAATACAGAGAACCGTATGTGGCTGTAATATCCGCGTCGTGTATCATATAACTTCATTAAGTTAAACGTACATACGTTACTTGTAGGCAGTGCATTTATTTCATTTGTAACATTACACTCCGTAATTATTTCGTGTAAGGTAGAAGCTGACAGCGGGTTTAGGCTTTTTTTACTTTGGTACAGCCCAGTTTTGTCTTTTACAAAAATAGTGTCTGTTCCGTTTGGAGTGATCTGGAAGCTCTGAATTATTCCCTGAAATTATTGTTTTTTTGGATCGTTTTCTCATCAAGGATTTTTTTGTGATTTGATGGCTCCTTTTCGATTTTTATTTGCCGCAAACCCAGTTAAAGTACGAGCGATCTTATCAAATACGGAATTAAAGTTTCCATCTTCTCTATCAAATACATTTCGCAAAAGTTTACCATTTTGGTATTTTTTAATGTCAATAAATAGTACGCTAAGGTAACTACAATGAACTTATCCAAAGATGTTCGTTCAGATAATTTCGCTCAGACATAAACTTAAAAAATAACAAAACAATATTTATTGACACAAAACAATTTTAACAACTACTTTGAATTCTCTGACTCCTGCACTAGTTACAACTGTGTTGCAGGAGCCAGTGTCCTCCCATAGTAAAACACACACCTTTTTATTTTTTCATGACAACAAAAGAAAAAAAAATACGAAGAGATTTAAGTATCTTTTTATCAGAGAGAACAATAAAAAAAAAAACGAAAATCTAAAAACCCACTCGCTCACACTTGTACCACACAACAAAATGAACTACGGTGAAATTCAGAGTTTCAGTAATAACCGGCCTCACAAACTCAAATAAAGTGCGTCCATAATGACGTCCGTGTACAGCCAACGTTTCACTCGTTTCCAGCCGTTTCAGCCATTTCAGCCATTTTCACGGTAATTAAATGGCGTCTGGCAGACATCTTACTTTACAGTTTACGGGTGAAAGAGTTTCGTTTGAGTGAACGGAATTAGTGAACTTTGATGTTATAGGTAAGGGAATTCCGGAATTGTGTAAGAGATTAGATTTTTGTCTTTTTTATTGGTCGAAGTTTTTGAGTTTATTATACTGCCCTACTAAGCGCAAAATCGGTATCTTAAAACAATCGTTAAGTTGATTTTATGCCATCGTTTGAATGATTTGAGGTTTTTTTTTGTAAATTACATTTTATAAGTTTTGAACAAGATAGCTATCCGATGGCTTTTTTTATCGTGGTACAATCATCAAATGAGTTCTCCCACCCAGGGCAGAGCGGGAGGTAATCCACGGTGTCCTTCAATAGCCCTTTACATTCCGTGGTCTCGGTAATTCGTGAGTCCCTCGACCAAAGATCAAGATTTAGGTTTAGATCGAGATCGAGATTTAGATTAAGATCGACATTAAGCTATTGTTTATTTCCAGTACTAATCTATGAGGATCAAAACCTATGATAAGCAAGTAACACTCGGAATCAATGTCACATTCCCATCATATCAAACGACAAATACGAGCAGTAAAAAACAACGGCAAGCATAAAGTCTGGCGCCTGTATCACGCAATGCTCGCCAGTGTACCGTAGCCACAAGGTTATGGTTTTCCCCTGATGCTATGACAAAAGGGTAGTGAATGGCTAGGTTGATTTACTTACACTGGAGTGGGATTTCCTATCGTTCTTATTTATGTTTGTTCTGGCTGTCATGTTTAAGATTATCTTCTTACGAGTATGTACGACGTATTTCTATTATGGTTGCTTCCTTAGAAAAACTCATCACACCTGTAACTGTATGATTTAGTTGTTGGAACATTGGAACTTTCATTGACTTATATGACTCTGGCGGTTGAGAGTATGTCATGCTCACTCAAGTCTCGCTGATGGTGGCGTGTGTGTCGGATCATTTAGTTCCCTTCAAAATTGTTGAGCTAAATGGTGCTGATATATGTGTCATGTTCGTGAATAGGCGCTGTCAGTTGGGACTGGTCATCTCTTAGCTGCCCCGGTCTATTTTAATTAATAACAGCTTTATTTATGAATTGTCTTTTTTATATTTACTATGGACACTATTGACTTGCCACATCGTTTTCACATAGTGTACCATCTCATAGTTCTGTAATAATTTTGGCAATTTAAAAAGAGTGTCCATGGAATTTCTTGCTAATTTTTCTCCATAGAGATCTACGCTTTGGAATGAGAACCTACGGTACTTTCACAGTTTTTATGTCTTGTGACTGGAACTGTAGCACCATAACTATTTTTGTACTAGTTTTATTTTATGTCTTTTGACAATTCAAAAGCCTGTAATTGGCCTAGTTGAAATAAATGATTTGATTTGAACATTTTTCAGAGCTCGCTCTCTCCGACCCCACATAGCTGGGAAAAGGCTTGGCAGATGATGCTCACTCTGTTACGTCTAGGGGAACACAAATAAAGGGTTAGTGCTCATATTTTTGCCTGTCGAAATCATGAGGCAATCTTAAAAGGTCCGCTACAGGAACGCAAAGAGCTAGTGACGGAACATGTGGGTTTTCAGCCAGTGCAGTCCTTACTGTTCCACGCAGGGTGGGAAGACCCATAATTATGACAATTTACCAAAAAAAAATATGTTATTCGTGGATGATGTGAAAAAAATAGACACTACATTAAAATGTAAGAATAATTGATAAATTCATTGGCAAAGATAAGATTTATTCTGTAGTGTATTATTTTTTTTGTCCAGTTTAAAACAGCATTACAGCAGGGGTTCCTACACTTTTACGGAAAAACCGATTTTATACTCTGCGTATTTCTAAAAAGGGTAGAGTTTATTAACCGTATAATTTTCTTAACGATTTGTTTGAACAATCACAATTAAATATCGGTTCTATCCTTTGAGAAAAAGAAATATAAAGGTGTATCCATGTTTCCAAGTACGAGTATTGCTATATGCAGAAAAATGCTTTAAAAATACGAATTCCCTTAACTAAACACGCCAATTCAAACCTTAATTTCATAAAAATAAGAATCATAAAAGTCTGAAAGAAAACTCACTCTTTGTCTCTCCCAGGACAATAGCACACCGACATTCGCATACCTGAAACAAAAACACACATCGATTTATTGAAAGGTTTTCTGTGTTAGAATCGTGAAATTTAATCAATTAAGGCGCTCTGTATTGTAGATAGAAATAGAATGCGACAACGTAAAGACTAATGGAAAAAACAAATACGAATATTGCTGAAAATAAATCGGGAATGAGATCAGAGGGTAAGTGAAAGGCACTAAAGGCGAGGGGACCCTATAGGAAAACCTACACTGACCTTATTGGTAAGACTCTTCAGAAAAGTCAGACGTGTAGTACTCGGAACCAGCGTGCTTGTATGGCCTGATGATCGATGAACGTATGAACTCGAACGACGCAAAAGAAGTATGTAAAGAGCAGGTTAGCTATTTCGTGGTTTGTTCTGCCTTTTTCACGTGGGGGTGCAAAAACGGAGTTTACTTTTGTAGGTAATGTAAATTGGAGAATCGGGAGGAGCGTAAGTCTTTTTTATTACGTGTTAAAATCGTCAAATGAGTCAACCAGGGCAGGGCAGGAGGGACTGTCAGACTTGTACTGACTAAAATCCACGGTGACCTTCAATAGCCCTTTTAGTTACGGGGCCATGGTTGATCGTTGATCCTGCGACTCCGGCAGGCCCTCTAAGGAAGCCCCGTCATTCTGCTGACAGCTCATTGACGCGCGCGTGGACACGAAGAGCTGTAGACCGGACGAGGCTCCTCTAGCGCTGTCAATTATTTTTTTTTTTTATCGTGGTAAAATCATCAAATGAGCCCTCCCACCCAGGGCAGGGCGGGAGGGACTGTCAGACTTGTACTGACTAAAATCCACGGTGTCCTTCAATAGCCCTTTACGTACCGGGGTCACGGTAATCCCTTGGTCCCGCGACCGCTGTCAATTATATACAGAGATTTCTCAGTGGCTCGAGAAACACATTAAGCTGCCACTAATTAAGTCACCATTTCAAGTCTTTGTAGTTTGTCTGTAATACAAAAGTCTGACAACCAGTCTTGGAAGTAAAGCCTTAAATCTTATTAAATCTCCAGTTCTGACAAAGTTGTGAATACGAGAGAGGCAGTCCCTCCATAGAACCATGGAAAAGACAACAGTTGATAGAAGATAACACACACTCGTGATAATGTTGTGGTTTAAAAATTTTACTTTATTGTACACCAAAACGAATATACAGCTATTTCATTTATAAAATGGAAATTTAATGGACGTACAACGGCGATCTTATCGCTGATAGCGTAATTTTCCAGACCAACGAATAAAAATATATGTATTTTAATCTGAAATTTCAAAACAAACAAAGGGTATAATAATCTAGACACAATGGCGACGACAAAAAAAGGACAAAGGCTTAAATTACTATCACACACAAATTGTTATAACACAATATTTCAACGGAATCATCAAAAAATTCGCGCAAAACCGATTACCTCCAGCGAAAACATTATAAAATTGCATCGAGCCAATTTCAAAAACATTCGTTGCTCCGTTGCTGTTGCAAAATTAAAATTGTAATCAAAGTTTCCACGTTCTGGCAACACGAACAGTAGATAGAGCAATTTAATGTTCGTAGAAAGGTACTGCGTCGAACGCTCAACGGAAACTTCTAGAATCGGAACAGGAGTTGAAAAATAATCGGATATCGCTCATAAAGTTAGTGGCATGCCGTCAGAGAGGTTGTAAATATTGCAGACGGGATGTTTACTCCGACTCGTAGTCGGTAATTTACTTTTGGTTAAATCGGACGAAAATATCTTAAGTTTAAAATATTTCCGCTTTCCTATTTGTGATAAGTTTTAATTTAAACTCTTTTTTCATCTTTTCAATTATTTGTTACATTTTTAAATTCTTTTACAAAAAAAGAATAAAATTCATTTAAAAATATAAAAAAATAGCAGTCCACCAGCACAGGGAACAGGGACCGGCCTACAGGTGGTCAGGGCTCCTGAGAGAGGAACCTCCTAACAATACGCGCCGTGTCCAGGAGTACTGCCTCTTTTTATTAACTCTTTTAATTATTAACTTTGTTATTAACGATTAAAAAAGGCGAGTGTAATCCTCAAACATAAACTCGCTAACGAACGCCGACAAAATGGGTAGCTCGCTGTCCGATCAAGAACCAGGCTAGGGTTGACGGCGTGTCGCGATAGCAAACTGACAAGGCCAGGTGGATTTTAGACAGTAATAGAACATTGTAACAGTCCCTTGCACATAACCCAGGGCGGGGGACCCATTTGATGATTTTTCCAACCCAAAAAGGAGGCATAGTATTATTTATTACTAGCGGGCGCCCGCGGCTCCGCACGCGTGAATGTCGGTTACCGCTGCAAAAAGCCTACTCAGGCGATCTCAGGGCAGTATAGAGGGAGCGACTATCGCAACCGAGGTCCGGGCACGTCGCAATCGCGGCGGTAAGACCCCTCTTTGAGGAGTGGCTGGATAGGCGTCACGGCGTCCGCAGACGACGACCTACCGCATTACGCAGGTCCTCACCGAACACGGAAGTTTCGGGAGGTACCTGTGTCTGATAAGGAGAGAAGAAACTCCTGGGTGTCACCACTGCGAGGATCGTCCGGAGGACACGGTGGAGCATACGGTGCAGGACTGCCCCGCTTGGGCAGAGCACCGCCGTGTCCTCACGACGGCGATAGGCGGAGAACTCTCGCGCCCGGCATTCGTCGAGGCCATGCTGCGGGGCGAGACGGAGTGGGAAGCGGTCGCCTCCTTCTGCGAAGCAAGCATGCTCGCAAAGGAGGAGGCGGGCCACGTGAGGGAGAGGACAGCGTCCTCCCTCCACCCCAGCCGCAGTGGACGCCCATGGCGACGGACGTCGGCAGACGATCTCCGGCCACCGTAGACTCCGGAATGCGGGCGGCGAGTAATGGACGACTCGCTGTCCGACCATGGACCATGCCCGGGTCGACGGCACGTTGTGTTCCACGCGCTCCTCAAGGAGTGTCAGCAAAATGACGGGGCCTGTAGAGGGCCAATGCCTGCCGGGGTTGCGGGACTCACAAATTACCATGACCCCGGTACATAAAGGGCTATTGAAGGACACCGTGGATTTTAGTCAGTTAAGTCTGACAGTCCCTCCCGCCCCCTGCCCTAGGTGGGAGGACTCATTTGATGATTTTACCATGCAAAAAAAAAAGGAAGACTAAAAGTCGCGCTGATAAGCACGGTTTGTAAATAACAATTATTGTCTGTCAATAAGGTCGAACAGTCTGAACGTCTATTCGCATCAGCAGCCGAATATTGTATGAAGAACGCGCGTTTTTTTTTTGTGTATGACATCACGCAGGTCAAACTCTAGTAGGTTGTGTACTGCTCAACCGGACTTTTCTGTGGATGCCTTAAGATTTTAAGGCCTCCAGGCCCGCGGACCCCGCCGCCTTTTTATACCTGCCGAGCGTCGAGCGCGGCAACCGCTACACAAAAAAATAATCCTTATAGCATGATTCTGTATTCACGCGCGATGACTGATTAGCGTATTTCATGTATAACTTTGGTGTTTCTGCACCGATTTACATGATTCTTCTTTTATTGAATAGATAATAATGTTAACTTTTTTTAATTAGGGATGAGTGAGAGTGTTGTAAACGTAAGAGTAGACAAATATAATCAGAAAGCTCCGTATTGCTAAGCTATCGGGAGTTTCACGTGTTATTGTGAGTCAACCATAAAAGATAGACATATGCTGTCAAGGAATATTTTTATATAATTTTAAGGAGAACATTTCCGTCATACATGATTTCTATGTAGCTTTAACCATTAAGGCTGCACACGCGACAGAAGCTTAAAAAATTGAGTAACTTCTCCCGTTTTCCCAATATTTCCCTTCACTGCTCTGCTCCTATTGATCGTAGCGTAATGAAAAGTATACTATAACCTGCCCAGGAGTATGAAGAATAATTGTGCCAAATTTCGTTAAAATCCGTCGAGTAGTTTTTGTTTCTATAACGAACATACAGACAGACAGACAGACAGACAGACAGACAGACAAAAAAATTTCTGATTGCATTTTTTGCATCAGTAGCGATCCCTAATCACCCCTTGATAGTTATTTTTTAAATATATTTCATGTACAGAATTGACCTCTCTACAGATTTATTATAAGTATAGATGAGGATAAGCAAAATCTGTTACTAACACACTAACAACTTATGGACTATCTTGATCTGATAATAAAGTTGTTTTTTTATTATTATAAATGCAGTTTGAAACACTAGAAATATCAGTCCTTTGTTTGCTGAAAAACAAAAACTACCATTCTTAAATAAATGAAACCCGAACTCCAAATAAAATAGGCATTTGGATGATATTCAAACGACCCCAAAATAAATATATTTTCATTAGGTAGGAGACAATACCACGTTTAGGTCAGAAATCATAGTTATTTGGCAGTCGCGCACCGTTCGTATAAATTTGGTCGTTAAAAATGATTTGAATTACAAGCGTTGTTTTGGCGACAAATAAATTTTCTAGGAGAGTGAAAATGAAATGAATTGACGTGAAATACGGTGATGGTTTATTGATTTGCAGAACAGCTTCTTTTATATTCCGTGTTAGCGCAAAAAATGCAGGTTCTAGCTAATATTTTAAAAGCGAAGGTTAGTTTTTTCATGTCTAAACTGCTGAACCAATCATCCTAAACGCATGTACGTTTTCAGATATACAGAAACAGACAAAGGGTACCTAACATATCGAAAAGAAGTACTGTTAGAGAAATACAAAAATAACGGCGCAACGTCTCGCCGAACTGATTGTCAAACAAAATTAACGTGAGCATACCCGCGGGCGAACGCTGATAAACAAAATAGAACACATTGTTTTTTGCGATTAAACACTTAGGTTTATTATTAGCACACTAGCTCTCTGAATACATAATCCTTCGCATTTCACATAGCGTGATCAGGTTCAAGAAGGGCACAAAAAAAACATAACCCTCTATATGTCGAGTAAGAGTCGAGTAAAAAAACGACGGGTTGCACTCTGGGAGTGCCGGCAGAAGTGAAAACTTCAATATTAATAAACACACATGAACGTTCGCGCAAGCGCCCTGCGCCGTCATACGAATTTTCGATCAGGTCACGTGTCCTGACGCGAGTTTAACATTTTTTACCCATTCCAAAAACAGTGCACAACGCCGCTAAAGAAGTTTTCATTTCAAAAAACGCTGTTCAAATAGTGTTCGCTCTAATTCCTACTAAGAAGCCGCTAATCTGTCTTGAGTTAGCATTGTGACCAATTTTCGGGCCCGTTTTGTATAAGATGCCTTTGCCCTGCGGCGGCAGTGAGACAGTGACGAACTGGTACTATTTCATCATGTCCTATCTCTTTTTATAAACTCTATGCCTCATCCACGGTGCTCAAAAAGCGATACACTCGCCACCGCTGAAGTGGTTCCGTGACAACTGATTATAAAACTGTTGCAGAAACTAATTTCAAATGCAAACTCCGCAAATAAAGGTGAAAACACAGAACTTTGAATAATGGCTTCATGTTATATAACTTTTGATTCCACGTTATATATAACTTTGATAAATGTTTTCATGTACTTTGACACGATAGTGTTTGTAAGTTATCGGGGAGAAGTTGTTTTGTCGTAAATATTTCACTGTGAAATGTCGTGTAGGTATTAAATCATTTGGATATCTAGCTTTTGAAATTTACAAACTATCGAAATTTAGAGGGTAAAAACCTACAGGCTTGAAGAATGACGTTCTAATTCGATATTCATTTCATTGATATGTAAAAGAAGTCTATGTTTCAAATCAATCAGTGAATAATTAACCGACTTCCAAAAAGGAGGAGGTTCTCTATTCGACTGTATGTATCATTTTTTTTTTTTTTTTATGTATGTTCACCGATTACTCGAAGACGCCTGAACCGATTTGAAAAATTCTTTTTTGTTTGAAAGGGTATACTTCCAAGTTGGTCCCATAGAAATATTGTCACGATCTGATCACGAACTTCGGAGATATGGAACGGAACTCTTCAATAATAGACAGCAAAGCTGTCGTGATTGCTGCAATCGCTTGGATGTTTATTGTTTACACAACATCATAGCATAACATCACGCCTGTATGCTCTGAGCAGATGTGTACAGTATACCCATATTTCGACAGTTAGGTATGTTAAGTTCCATTTTATTGGGGATAAGCCTATTACCATGAAAAACATTGTTAATAAATAAGCAAAATAAGCAAATATGTATTTGTATAGGATATTACAACTAATAAAAAGAATTGAAAAATAAAAAATAAACTTTTTTTGCAAAATATAAAACCGACTTCAAAAACACAAAAAATTGAAAAATAACTTTAGCTTTAGAAGTACGGGCACGCCGCAATCACGGCGGTAAGACCCCTCTTTGAGGAGTGGCTTGATAGGCGTCACGGCGTCCTGACCTACCGCATGACGCAGGTCCTCATCGGACACGGAAGTTTCGGGAGGTTCCTGTGTCTGATAAGGAGGGAAGAAACGCCTGGGTGTCACCACTGCGAGGATCGTCCGGAGGACACGGTGGAGCATACGGTGCAGGACTACCCCGCTTGGGCAGAGCACCGCCGTGTCCTCACGACGGCGATAGGCGGAGACCTCTCGCGCCCAGCATTGATCGAGGCCATGCTGCGGGGCGAGACGGAGTGGGAAGCGGTCGCCTCCTTCTGCGAAGCAGTCATGCTCGCGAAGGAGGAGGCGGGCCGCGTGAGGGAGAGGACAGCGTCCTCCCTCCACCCCAGCCGCAGTGGTAGACGCCCACGGCGACGGACGTCGCAGGACGATCTCCGGCCACCGTAAGCGCGGGCATGCGGGTGGCGAGTAATGGGCGACTCGCTGTCCGATCATGGACCATGCCCGGGTCGACGGCGCGTTGTGTTCCACGCGCGCCTCAAAGAGTGTCAGCATAGTGACGGGGCCTGTAGAGGGCCAAAGCCTGCCGGGGTCGCGGGACTTACCCATCACCGTAACCCCGGTACGTAAAGGGCTATTGAAGGACACCGTGGATTTTAGTCAGTACAAGTCTGACAGTCCCTCCCGCCCTGCCCTGGGTGGGAGGACTCATTTGATGATTTTACCACGATAAAAAAAAAGCTTCAGAAGTAAGTCTATGTTCGACTGTATGTATTCTCAGTCAATTGTTGACCGATTTTCAAAATTATTTATTTTTTGCTCTGCAGTCTCATTAGCTAATCGACTTCGTATAATATCTAGACGATGCTCGCGCTGTTTAGTGGACTCGCCATTCAAACTTTCATGTATCCGATTGAGTCGACGGATTTGATCAGTTTTCGACTCTTGTGACAATCGAGAACGCATGTAATTTCTCATCCGAGATAATCTGATATTACTTGCCAATGGTAATTCTTGGGAACGAGATACAGCATTTCGATTGCTATTCTTGGATAGACGTTCCTTACTTTTGTTAATAGATTCCTTATTTCTATTTTCCCTTATGCGGGCTGCACTTTTGGTCGGTCTACCCATGGTGCTACTTCAAAATAATTACTTAAGTTACATTATGTTAGTAGTTAACTTACTACATACGTACCTACGATAATTTATACAAAAAATGGAAAAATAAACAAACTTTTTAACAAAAAAAAAACCGACTTCCTAAAGTACAAACGCCCCACCTTAACCCACTAAAAAGAGAAAAATAAACTACTATTTATGTATTTCAGAAAACAAAAATGCACGTATTTTTCAAACGAATTAAATAAAAAAATTATAACCTACCAATTCTAAATCAACTTACAATATTATTTTATTTAACAAACAAGATATTATGTATTTACAAACAACCTATAATGATTTATTTACAAAATTACAATGTGCCCATTCTTGTCTAAACCTAATTAGCTATAAATTTAATTATAATATTTTTATAATGTTGTGTGCTAGGCACCTACTGATCTGTTTGAAGTCGGTGCCAAGCCAAAAAAAAAGAGAACAATAATACTTAGTAATATAATACTATTAATAAACAAAATAGCAACCTACAAACACGTAAGCGACTATCAAAAATACAAAATCTATCAACAGCACTATAATCGCGCATCAAAACTTAATTGCATTCAAGACGACCGTCAACGACGCCTGCCCGCACGTGTCTGCCCGTTTGGGTTGAATCGCTCACGACAAGCGACGACAAACGATCGCGCGTTCGGTCGCAAGCGCAGGGTGATTTGGTGTGATTTAGATGTGGCGCGATGGCGTGACGGGGCTAGACGTGCGTATCCTATCGAATATCTATTTGGCTTGGCACCGACTTCAAACAGATCAGTAGGTGCCTAGCACACAACATTATAAAAATATTATAATTAAATTTATAGCTAATTAGGTTTAGACAAGAATGGGCACATTGTAATTTTGTAAATAAATCATTATAGGTTGTTTGTAAATACATAATATCTTGTTTGTTAAATAAAATAATATTGTAAGTTGATTTAGAATTGGTAGGTTATAATTTTTTTATTTAATTCGTTTGAAAAATACGTGCATTTTTGTTTTCTGAAATACATAAATAGTAGTTTATTTTTCTCTTTTTAGTGGGTTAAGGTGGGGCGTTTGTACTTTAGGAAGTCGGTTTTTTTTTTGTTAAAAAGTTTGTTTATACCTCTTTAGAATATCTATGCACTGGGTTTTTTTTTCTAACTGTAGAAGCACACCATCGAGAGAAGTGGAAGGAATTGGTTGCCTCAGAGGAGGGACAAAGAAGGGAAGTAAAAAAAAATCACCGTGGTCATCTTTCGCTAGTGGAACTTTTTGCCATGAAAACCGAAAAGTTTGAGAATTTAATTCATTTCAATCTCTAACTATTGGTTGCATATCTGCACAAGAAAAGTGGTCGTAACCATTGAATTGTAAAAAATAGCACCGACATACTTAGAGATAAAATATATATAATAAAACTAAGGAAATAACCTCTCCCATTCACCTATTCGATGTGATCCATACTTTTAAAATACTATTGAAATTTGTGAAAAATTAAAATACTGTGATGGTTCATTGACTTGCAGAACAGCTTCTTTTTTAAAAACAAGAAAAAACGTTGCCCCACACTAGGAATTTGTCCTGTGTCGTGGGTGCGTTTACAAACATATAAACTCAGATACACAAACGCATAGACCAGGAACAACTACTTGTAGATCATAGATAAAAAATAGCACCGACATACTTAGGGGTAAAAGATTGGAAATGCACTCTCCCATGCCACCTCTTTGATATGATCCATACTTTTACGGATACCTTGTATACCTAAAATAGAACATTACATTTTTCAAAATATATTTTGCAACTAAGCTAATCGCGTTTACGTCAACAGTTTAAAATATTCAAGTTTATTTACCAGTATCTTGTCGTTTTACATTTTTTCTCGAAATTTTACGAACGTGCCTGAGCACGACACTCAGCATAAAAACCTTCAATGCTCGTTATCTCTCCCTTTCACATTAATCAGGAGACGTTTGTAAATAAAAAGTGTATGTTTTTACTCTTTTTAAAGGCGCTGAAAATATAAATATTTCGTAGATAAAGAAATGTTTACAAATTGGGAAAAAAGATTGTATTGGGGTTCTAGAGTCGTCTGCTTCTTGAAATTACTGAAATTAAATACCCAAGGTAGTATATTTTCTATTTAAGTTTATTGCTTTGAATATTTCTAAGCTAATCTACTTTAAAATAATCGTGACAGCTTTTAGTGTTATAAATGGAACTCCAGGTTTACGAGAAAAAAATGATTTCGGAACAAAGGAAATATACTGAAGTATAAACATAAAAATGAAACAGTATTAAATGTAACCATAATTGAGCACTTAATGAGAAGGTGGTACTTTTAAAAAAAAAAAGCGACGGGTTGCACTCTGGGAGTGCCGGCAGAAGTGAAAACTTGAATAGTAATTGTTGGAAATATCTTGTGAACAGATTTTAGTAAAACTCGCAAAAATGGTTGACTTTTTATTTCAATAATTTTTTCAATACTCAATACTCAATTCGTTTATTGCATTCCACAATGTGAACTTAGGTGGTAGGTACATAAAGATACATACAATAGTTTTGGAGCATTGTGGGCCCTGTCGGGCATAACAACAAAAAAATTAGGAGGAGGGCTATTTTTTTTTTTTTTGTTTTGGGACAAACCCACCACACTATTCCCTAACCACTGCAACTCCTGTGCGCCAGAATCAACAGTGGCAACCAACCAGAAAAGGGCCGAGACAATGAAGCTCGACGTGTCCCGGAGAATGAATTTACCTGTCTTGGATCCTGCAACGAAATTAATCAGAAAAGAATAGTGGAGGAGTAGGAAAAAATATATGTTTCCACTTCCCTCCCTGCAAGCAGGAGACAGAACAAAACAAGGCCAATAGGCACAAAGGGACATTACAACTGGGAGAAGCCCAGTTGCCTAGCACCACGGGTAAAATGACTACTAATATTAATGGGTCCTAAATTGTGAGCCGCTAAATTTGATTCCAATAATAGGTATGGCAAAAACGCTTGAACGCACGGAAATTTGTTCGAGTTTCAACAAGGTCCGAGTAGTAAATGACTCCAGATGTAGTCTGAACAGTGTTCAACATAATATTACGTTCGTTCTGCCAAAGAATACACTCCCATAGAATATGATGTGCTGATTGTTCATATTCACAGTCAGATGTCGAACATTGACAAAAAGGCGAGGGAACAAGCTTGAAGGAAAATAATTTACTTTTAAAGTTACCATGTCCCGTGAGAAATTGGGCAACACAGTGATCCACCTCCAGCCACGTCCTAGCCAGCCGCTCACGAACGGATGGAAAGAACTGGTGGAGGTGCCGCCCCTTGATAGAATTATCCCACCTACTTTGCCATTCGGATAAAAGATCCTCCCAGACGTCACTCTGGGGTTTGAACAATCTGAATATCTTATCACGGTCACGTTGAGGTAGAAAATCAGCATCAGTGGTTTCCCGTATGGAAAAGTACATTGCAGCACGTCGCTGTACTTCAAGATCGACTGGAAGAACACCAGCAAGTACCGGTAAAGCTTCAGTACTGACGGTTCTATAAGGAGGGCTATTATAAATATTTGTTCACAACTTCAATTAATATAATGTAGGTAGGTAATTTTCCAATGTGACGTACATCTTTTATAAACAATGTTACCTAGCAACGAATGTATCCAGCATACAAACTTCTTTAAAAGTAATAAAGTCACACGAACATTCACGCAAGCGCCCTGCGCCGTCCTACGCTTTTTCGATCAGGTCACGTGTCCTGACGCGAGTTTAAGATTTTATACCCATTACAGAAAAAGTGCTCAACGCCGCTAAAGAAGTTTTCACTTCAAAAATACCAGAATATGAGAAAAGATGGAAAAAGCAAGAGTACCATAGTTTACCAGTAATGGAGAAGATTATAGCTATTAAAAATAAATAAGATAATATTATAGAGATAGCAAACGCAAAAAAGATAGGTAAGTCAAGAGTCAGCGCACTTATCCGAACTAAGACCCAAGTAAATCAAATTTTATTTCACCACCAATATATTCTAGAAACTTGAACACCATAATCCAGACTAGTACATACCCTCAGAACCACAAACAGGATTACTGCAGCACTCAACGATCTGAGACAACCACTGGCTCAAAACATTACTGGAGCAAGTCAGATAGAAACTAAAACGCATAACTGTGAAGGAATCGTCGATAGTTTGTCACTACGAGCTATACGGCACAGGTCCCACCGCCTATAGGCGAGGAGCGACTTGCCATCGATTTTTTCTTGTTAAAAAATTAATATTGGCCCCATGTTAATGACAGACGCATTTGTTACCGGCCAAACCTGATTTCAGACCAAACTGGTTTCTCATCTCAGGATATATAAAATATGTAGTAGCTCAAAAAAGCGAGTACATAACTCTGGATGGAGCACTAGCCGGTCTTTTCCGTTTCGCCCTACCTCACTCTGCTCGCATTTCAGTTCTAACTTCTTTTTCTAATTTAACCCATTCGGTTAGGGTGCCCTATGAGCGTATTTTTTGTGGTCAGTAGCCCGAAAACTTTTGCTTAGGTTTGGCCGGTGATTTCTCACATACACTTTATTGTTTCTTTTTACGAAAATTACGAGATAGAGTGTGACACTTGGCACAGTTAGTGTTTTTTATCTAGAAGAAGTGCGGAGATCTATTTTTTTAATCATATTTTGAGTGAATTTTAGTCGCATCTCAATCAATACGCGACCTCTAATTTTAATAGACACCGCCGCCGCCGGTGATATACTGTCAGATTCATTTTGGTTGTCCGTTCTACTTCTCGCTAATCGCTGACGGTAGAGCAGGTGCTTTAAACGATTGAAGGAGCAATATTTGATGGAAATACCTTGTCAAACTAAGACGGAATACTACCTGGCATTCTAAACGACGCTCGGATGGGTGGTTGAACTTGTCATAGAAATATTTGTGCGAAAGAAAAAAACGTGTTGAAATTGCTGAAAGGAAAGATAGTTTAAAAAATCCTACTCAAAGAAAGGATGGCCATTTTTTTTATTTTGCACATCAATGTCATTTATAAGTAACTAGCTGACCCGGCAAACTTCGTACCACCTCAGTATTCATCAGGTTTTTTCGCACCTTTAAAATCTTTCCTGGACTTAGAATAATTCAAAACCAAAATTAGACAAATCGGTCCAGCCGTTCTCGAGTTTTAGCGAGACTGTGGAACAGTAATTGATTTTTATATAATACTAGCTGTACCCTGCCACGCGTCGCTGTGGCACAAAACAACTGTTTTTTCGCGGTCGTGGATATGTGACTGATGCAAAAAATAGATAAAAACAATCCTTGATGCGGATTATATATCATGCTAAAATTTCAGCTCAATCGGTGCAGAACTTTTTGAGTTTTTGAAGCGTACACAAACCAACATAACATTTTTATATATATACTAGCTGTACCCTGCCACGCTTCGCTGTGGCACAAAAAAAACTGTTTTTTCGCGGTCGCGGATATGTGACTGATGCAAAAAACAGATAAAAACAATCCTTGATGCGGATTATATATCATGCTAAAATTTCAGCTCAATCGGTGCAGAACTTTTTGAGTTTTTGAACCGTACACAAACCAACATAACATTTTTATATATTTAGAAGATAGATATATTTGTTCATTGTTTTAAACATGGAAGTAGTCCGCATAATAGGGTCACCTTGAAGTACATGAGACGTATGTGTCCTCCATAGTTTTTCATGTCATATAAAAGTACCAGTAACGCCAAAAAATGTTCAAATTGTATCTAAATATTAATTCTTGCAACAAACAAACAAACAACGACTAAATTATTTTGTATAAAAAACCTTCAGCAAGATGTAATTTAAGGTTAATTTATTTTCATCTGACGTCGTCTCACTCAGGGCACAGACGGCCATTTTTTCCAACTCCTTAAGGACTACCTACATCACTTTCCAGCCTTTTCCAAATTCCCTGTAGTAACTAAACCCGACGTTTTTTACCTAAAAACACTAACCGCAAACTAGACTCGATAACAGCCCTTAAAAAAGCCATTTTTAGGGAGCATTTTGCCTCCCAAGGGAATAAAATGGAATAGAAATAAATCTTAGTACTATTATAAATGCGAAAGTTTGAGGCGATGGATACTCGTATTTGTTACTCTTTCACGCAGAAATTACTGAACGAATTTGGATGAAATTTTGCACATACATATTTTATAACAGGAAGAATATCTAATAGTACTTTATTATTAAGGTACTAACGCATGTCCCCGGTTTCGCAAGCAATTGTTTCATGAACTTGTAATGATCCTACGTGACCGTACTAGGAGGATTCCAGTATTCTATGTATCATTCAGGTTATATGTTCACCTTTTACCTTAATAGGTGAAGTAATGTTTTCGTGAAAGAATAATAAACATACATTCATCCTCACACATTTCGAAATATCCATAATGGTTAACAAACGAGATACGATTAATTAAAGTGACGCTTTGCAAGACAGAAAACGGTATCATCACTTTAAATTCACATTCAAAATTCGGTTTTTAGCCAACAAAATGTCAAGTATGTTAGTGGCTAGATACCGTAATTCCCACATGAACTTAACAAGTTTTCTGGTTGCAGTGATGGCTAATATAATGCTGCACCCACAAATCCAATTGTTGTGAAAGTACCGGCAATAAAGAACGTCAGATCACATCGATATTCGCGAGTATCAAGAAAGATTGAAAAAACGTTTATTTCGTCATGCAACATCTTCCCTAATTCACACTCTGTTAGAGTGTTTCTGCCATTGGAAGAATGCTCCAGATGTCATAGTATCATACATTCTAAAGTTTATATGTAGATAGATGAATGTTCATTATTCTTTCACACATAAACTATGAAACGGATTTCGATAAAATTTTGTACTCGGAAACATTATAACACTAAATAAAAATAGGATACTTTTTATCTCTATTATGACAAAGCCGAGGGACAATTTCCGACATACACGCGAGCGAAGCCATTGGCATCAGCTAAGTAGCTTACATTCCATTTATTTTTTCAAGTAGGCATAGTCTTTATTGCCGGTACCCGAATGTACACAAAACCACTAATATGACAGGCGAGTTTAACAAATTGAATTCTCCGAACGTATGCTGATGTCCCTTTGCCTGTTTTCGGTGTTTACTGCTTTGTTTCATTGTGGAGCCTACTACGATATTAAGCCGTGTACAATATGTTCATGGTTTATATTTATTAACTTCGAGTCTTCAGAGATAGCCTGTCTAGGTATCGTAGGTTGTAAGTTGTAACTTAGCCAGACACATCATTATCATCATAATTATATGCTATGTGCTAGTCTCGGTCGCGGGACTGTACGAATTACGCTGACTGATTTTAGTCAGTACGAGTCTGACAATCCCTCCCGCTCTGCCCTGGATGGGAGGACTCATTTGATGATAATAACAGGTAAAAAAAAATGTGCGAAGTCTGTGGTAGGGTTTTTTAGTGGAACGGGTTGAAAACGGTTTGCATCAAGTGCTATCCTGTGGTTTTCATCAGATCGTCTATCCACCTCGTGCAACTTGTTTCATCACCCCTGCTTTTTTTAAAAATAATTAAAGAAATCTTAGTTTGCACGAACTTCTTGCGTGTGTGTTAAGTGATTTTCCATAAAAACTTTAAAATTCGACGTCTCTAAAACAAGCCAGCTTGGACCCTATATTGTCAGGAATAAAATGATTGCAAATAAGGTCTAATATCACCAATTTGAAATTGAAAGCGGAAAGCCGCCAATTATTTACGAATTTCCCTGTATAATAAAAAAAAATACACACAACATTACTCAGCTACTATTTCAGAGCTACAAAATCGAATAGCATTAACTTCAAAGCTAAACTCACTGTTACTTATAACTCAACAAGAGAAGTTTATCAATAGTAGGGGTAACTTGTGAACTTAACTGTTCGGTGGTAATTAAAGCTAAATTGCTACCTGACAATATTTTCATGGCGCACCGTTTTGTAACCGTCATAACCGTAGTTTCGAAGTTATTACTTCAGTTAACTTTACTGTCCATAAAATGGTAATTACTGCCGTTTATATACAAGTTTTACCAATTAGTTAGTAAGTTTAACGATTTATTTTGTGTTATGGAAGTCCTTAAAGTTAGGAGCCTAGCTTTATCTACCTGTCTGACATAATATATTTAATAATTGTTACTGTCTTACTACAAAAAAGTTAAAAAGAAGTTAAACATCGCTTGAACACGTGTCAAAAAAGTGTCAACTGCAAAGCGGCTTTTGACGTTGATATAAAGGTGTACGACAGATGTTTAACTTCTTTTTTTAGTAAGACGGTTAATGTTTACTATTCTTCATATTACAATCGCAATTTTATTCCTAATTCAAAATACTACGCATTCTGATCAAAGCTATAGAGATACTAAAAGAAAATTAATAAAATTGTTGGAAAACAAACAAACCATTCATAAAACGTAAATCTATAAGAATGATAAATGAAGATATGGGGAGATCGAAAACATTTGGCCGCAATGGTAACGGAAATGTTAACTTTATAGTGAACTAGCGACCCGCCCCGGCTTCGCACGGGTGGACATTTATTTCTTAAGCTCTCTCACACTTTAAATTCGTAATAAGTATCTTCTGAATGGATTGTCCGATTGGAATAAAATAAAAAGTAATTTATTGCTATTCAATCAATCTTGAACAATAAATAGTTTATTTGGATAAGGATTAGTATTTGACCATAATTTGATCAATAAACATAGGCTAATAATTTTAATTACTTTTATTCTATGGAAAAGTATATATAATGGCTAAAATATAAATGTTTGGTTTATACTATCGCGGACTTTTTTGTAGGCATTATTGAGTTCTACAACTTTTCAACAGAAATCAACCATACATCTCTAACCGTTTAGGCATCGTTCGCGAGAATCGTTAATGTACGGCAGTTTTTTCGACGCCTTACTCCACAATTTTCACTACCACGAAAAATCCTATCTATTTTCCGGGATAAAATATAGCCTATACGGATTCGGAAGAATCCCTCTAAGTAATGGTAAAAGGAATTTTGAAATCGGTCCAGTAGTTTTTGAGCCTATTCAATACAAACATACAAAAATACAAAGGTTTCCTCTTTATAATATTATTATTATATTATAGTAATAGTATATATAGTATAATAGTATAGTATATATAGTATAGTATAGATGACTAATCCATATCTTCTATGTTCTCGATGATAAATCGTTCAAGCGAAAATAAGACGTAAAACAGATTGAGTTTTGGATATATCGACGTATATTTTATAAGGTCTTTTGTACCTAGGTACATGAGTTAGGTTTTGAAGCAGTTACCCCAACAAGGCCTTATAAGGTGATACAATCATTAAAGGAGTCCTTGTAATGCCCTTTGCGTTCCAGCAGCGCGATAGCCTGCGTAGACAATCCCTATAATAAATTAAGGCCTTGGCCCAACTTTTAAAACGACGCTTCAGAATCAATACAAATGCGCGACTGTTTTTGAGATAGTGAAAAGTGTCAACGTGTCAATATTACGATACAGAATATATTGATCACATGTACGTTGGTATACATAGTTAGTCACAACATTGCGACTATGTCATAGCCACGAAGCAAAGGCGCTCCGAGGAAATTCTAAATGTTAAAACCAAGAAGTCTATATAGCTTTTTAAGTTAAGGAACATGCATGTTTATTATACTTGTGTGATATCCACAGAATAGTAGACAAGCAGTTTGAAAATATAATTCCTATGCATACAAAATACATTTTCCAAAAGCAATTAGCAAACCCAGTAAGCAAAATTACGAAACATTTATTATTCGAGAGTAATTTACAACTGGTGAAAGTTTTTCAAAAGTCGCGACTATTGGAGTTCCAGAAAGTTCTATTGAGCTATCGAGAGCACTTATATCGGAAAAGTTGCAAAATTGAATTAACAGTCATAAATGGAATGTAGCTACTGCTAGTATTTAAAAGCCCTTGGGGCTAAAATTTCATTGGAATTTCTATTGATCGGCGTATTTATATTGCGTCATACTTGATGATTGTTTAATGCCTTGCTGAACCTTTTCCGTCGTACCACAAAGATAAACATCAACAGCTTGTCTAAAAAAGTGTAACTGCAAAGCAACCCTTACAACAACGTGAAATGCCATTTTGACGTTGACAATTTTTTTGTTGAAGTTTTTTGTGGTAAGACGGATAGTTTCTTCATCAAGGCCGTGCCCTTATTTTCGCTGACCTCTTCACCTTGCGATGGCTTTACAAATAAATGAGTATTTTCTTGAATATTTTCAAAATATTAGATGACTTTTGAAACCAGCGAGTTTTCCAAGTCCATACGATTATGTGACGACAATAACTTAACATGTTATCCCCGAACAGATATGCACATAAGCAGAGGCTTCCTTAATTAACAGTGTTTTTTTTTAAATACCAATTGTTTGCTCTTTGTCACAATCTAGCCCAAAAGCATAGATGAGACCTAACATTGACCGAGCTTACTCAGAAGGAACTGGATTTCCTGGACATCGACAAAATACAATAAAAACTGTTTGGCGCTGGACTATGTCAGGATCTGACAGGATAGTTGTCGCAAGGCAGGCCTGATGAGACCTACAAGCGCCAGTGAAATCGGCGTCAGCTGTCAGCGCAGGTTTCAGATAGCATGTGCTGTTGCCCGGAGTGGACCCCTAAAAGTTATCTTGCCTTAGGTATAACATCATATTACTCATACAATTTTCCTTTGAGAAATCTATCCGATCAACAGCTTAACCGAAACTAGGCCACGTCACATCAATTCATAACAATAAAACCCAAATACCGTCAAGACGTCCATTGAAAAATAAATCTACCCTCAAAATAGACGAAGATCGTGACATCGTGAAACGTACGGTTTATAGGGACTTGTCAAAAGGTTGGGACGTAGCCAGAAACATGAAAAAAAGTATGCAAATAAGTATTTGCATAAAGAAGAGTTTCGTTTAAAACTATTATAGTGTTGTAAACGTTGAAAGATTGTGCTTTGATGGGTTCTGGATTGGTATGAACTACTTTGTGTAATGGACGAGTGGAGTAGTGTCAGATTATTGTGGCGGGTACTTCACTTTCATGAACTCTTTGAATTCTTTGTAAAGAATGCGACCAGTTGCTTCATCTTACTACTGTTTTAAATGCAAGTTTGTGCTGATGAATAGATGGATCTTTGTTACAATTATCTTTCACACAAAAACTACAGAACGGATTAGGATTGGTACACAGATAGTTTATAACCTAGATAAAGACTTATTTTTTATCCCGATATGTCGTATACGAACTTCATGAAGGCATTAACCAGTCTGTAATAAAGACTCACTGTTGGACTTCACTTCACTGTTTGACCTCATTTACGAATAGAAAAATTATAAGGTAAGCTGTTTTTGTTTTTTTCTGAGACGAACGAAGGTGTTCGATATTGGTAATCGAGTTATGGAACTCAAATGGAGTTAGGCAGAGCACCTGGCAAGGTGTGATGACGGCAGGTGGAGTAAAGCTGTGACAGAGTGGCGTCCAAGGACTGGAAAAAGAAGTGTTGGGTTCCCGGTGGCGAGATGGGCAGACGACATTGTTGCCATTGCGGGAGTGTCCTGGATGAGGCTGGAGCGAGATCGTGGAGCTTGGCACAAGCAAAGAGAGACCTATACCCAGAAGTGGGTGAAGACGGGCAGTGGATGATGATGATGATGAAGCTGTTTTTTAGAGTGTTGAACAATTTGTCTCCTACCGAAAGAACGGCATGAACAAACTACTGAATTGTGGGAAAATGGGCTAACCCAGCAGTCGGCGAAGAGGTGTTTGTGGTGCGTATGAATGAATGCTAATGATGACACATCCAAATATTTTGTTTAAACATATGCACCGAAGGCCAGGTTTCAAAAAATTCTTGGCACTAACAAACTCCACGTGTAAACAGCGTAAAATCTAGATTGCATAAGCCATTCAAATAAACAGTATTGCAATGAAAAAATCTGAAGTGTGCACGTTACGTCAAAGGAACTCCCGGTTTCGTCTGCCTTTACCGGAAGCACTCCCAACTATTTAAATGCATGCTTATAGAGCAGTGGTTCTCAACTTTTATTAACCACAGACCATTTTGATTCATTCATTGTTAGCTTAGCTAGGAACACTTCTTCTCGCGGATACCCGTAGGTATGCGCGAGAAGAAATGTTGGCAGACCAATGGCTCGGACGGGTGGACAATATTCAGAAGACCATGGGTAATACTTCTTTTAGAATTGTGCAGCACAGGGAAATATTTTTGTTTAACGTGGTAAAATCATCAAATGAGTCCTCCCACCCAGGGCAGAGCGGGAGGGATTGTCAGACTCGTACTGACTAAAACCCACGGTGTCCTTCAATAGCCCTTTACGTTCCGGGGTCACGGTAATTCGTGAGTCCCGCGACCACCACAGGGAACTATGGCACAAAAGATAGGAGGCTTATAATAAGTAGTGTGTGGAACAGTCCTACTAATGGTGATGATAAATCGCGTGAAGTGTAATGGAGGAAGGTATTTTCTCAGCATTGAATCACCATGGGCTGATGAATAATATTATTATCAAGGACTATAAGGTTCTAAAGAAACAAGCGTCGTCAGCGTTGCGTCCGAACTTCTTTCATCTTCAACTCCATATAGCAAGATTTTAGAAAATGCTGCATTAAACTTCGTTTGACTATTTATATTTTATTGGCAGACTAATTAAAGATAATGTTTCTATCTTAAGGAAAAGGAGAAAACAATGGAATTTTCCGAACATGCCATTTATTTTGCATCAAATTTATATATATAAAAGGAGAACTGATTGACTGACATATCAACGTACAGCCGAAACTACTGGGGCTAGGAATGTGAAATTTTGCACACGGCTTCCTATTATAATGTCCCCTACATTATAATAGGAAGCCGTGTGCAAATAGCACTAAGAAGGGGTTTTTGGAAATTTAACCTTTAAGGGGGTGAAAAGGGGGAATTAGGAAAGTACGTAACCCACGCGGACGAAGTCGCGGGCAAAGTGCTAGTAATGCATAAAACAATAAAAATCTTTGGAAAGGAGAGACTAAAACGAGTACGAAAATTGTAACACCCCGTCTCGAATCGGATCGCGTACCACAGGTTGGGAACCAATGCTCTAAATCTGGAGAATTGGCAACGTCCAAAATACGTAGACGACTACGTCACGAAGAGATCTGGCAACGTCGTGACATTTCCGATTGAATTATATACGATTGTTTAACGTTTCTGTTGGTTAATGTAAATGTTGTGAGTGAGGAGTTGCAAGAATTAATTGTGAATAAAATCCCCCTTATCTGTGAAGAAAATTTAAATTACGCACAGCCAAAGAGTCGGAGTATGTACCCGGTTAATGGCTACAAGCATGTTATTATAATAGGCGAATCTATGTTTCACTTCTGGGTAACTTTTTGAGAATTACTTTACATTAGGTTGTTATGCGTATTTCATTGAGGGTCTTGTATTTCTTTTCCACTTATTTCGCCATCAACACTTGGGTCTGTCACGATATCGAGTTCACCTTTCTGGCACGTATTCTGCTGTTTTTTTGTCCAACGATTGTGACTTTCAACATACGTAGCCTGACCAGTTCATTTCACGTTGGCAGTTTTTTCTCCCACATCAGCGAGATTTGCGTCAAGGAATAATAATTTCGATTGCAGATATCCTTTAGACGTGGAAGGAGTAGAGGGAGAGCTATGCCCAGCAGTGGGCCAATAAACGATATCAAACTTCCGTTACTTGCCCGTGATCCACCCGCTTAATTCACCTAGGTGTACCACGAGAAATCAATTTTGCCCGTGGTTCACGTAGGTGTAACCCCGGAAAATTATTTTTGCCCGTGGTTCACCTCTTTTCATGTAAACGATTTTAAGGCAAAAGTTATTTCTTTTCTTGATTCAACCAAGCAAGGTTTCATGAAGTTATTATATCCTCGTCAACAAAATCTGACTTATAGGTTTTATCGAACTCCCTTTCAAATACTGGCCATGGCTTTAGAATTGAAAGACTAGTGCTAGATAATTAATGAGACTAGGTAGACTATCAAAGCTGGAGCTTCGTTAGCCAAAACAACAAGCTTCTGAAGCTGAAGCACGTGATTTGAGTACAAATTGCAAAGTCTTAGCATTAGTTACATCAGGGTAAGATTTTCTAGATGAGAACATGATTTTTAAATTCATTTTCTACTTTATCACATTATCTTATTAAACTTTTGAGGAATTTATTGCATTAGACATTGATTTTCTGAAATTATATGCTTTGCTCCTTTCACGGCCCCACACGGTAGCTCGTGTCATTTGCGTCAAATAACGCTGCATTTTGACTATGGTACGCATTTTTAAACCCCGAAAAAAGGCATGTTCGATGACTTGTTACATACTCTTAACAATTTCGAAATTTTGTTTTCTCCTTAGCCGCTGTCCCTAAACGTGTGACGCGAGTCACTAAATAATATTCGTTTTAGTAATGCGACGTGATATGACATGACGTAACGTGATGTGATGAAATGAGACAAGACAAGACGTGACGAAATGAGGGAAGACGTGACAATGAGAGAGTGAGACTAAACATCTTCAAGCTAATTACAATTTTCCCATAAAATTTTCATAATTTTACACTGTTATAAAACTTAAAACATTTAAACTAGATTAGAAATCCATAGAAAATACACTGACACGTCGCTTATTGAATAGTGCGCTTTATCTGGGCGCTTGGATGACAGCCAATGACTGTCGTTTTGAAATATTGCTAACAATATTCAATACCACATCCGTTGACACTTGCAATAATAAAATTAGAGTTTACTGCTTTGAGAAAGATGTGATAGTTATTTTAATATATGAGGAGGGTATTTTAATATTTCTTATGACTTGGTGGTTTGTTAATCTAGTATGCGACTCAAGTGTTAACTCATTTACCAAAAAGTACGGCCCCCCTTAGAGGGCCGAAGCCTGCCGGGGTCGCGGAACTTACGAGCTAAAGACGCAAACGACATCGAAACGTAAAGGGCTATTGAAGAACACCGTAGAATTTAGACAGTACAAGTCTGACAGTCCCTCCTGTCCTACCATGACTTATAACAATATGATGATTTTACCATGTCATAAAAAAGGAATCTAGCTTTACAGCTTCAGCCTCGTGCAGAAGAGATTACCATACCTTTTCAGCCTACAATAAAATGTCGCATACAATTTAGGAATTCCCCAAAATAAATCTTCCGAAACTGTTCCAGTTCAAAATAGTCGAACCATCTGTTTTAACAGACAACTGTCCCAGAAACGAAAATACACATTTAGAAATATTCTCTTACATCGGCGCGTGAGTTTGTCGCTTTTGTTCATTTATCTTGAAGCTTTGTGGCTTACTGGTTGGGCAGTTGTCCAAATGTCAATTGTGAATGTATGAGAATCGTTTGTAGCTATTAGAAGAGACATGACACTATTTCTTTTAAATTAATTTAATTTTTATTTATTTGATTGTTGTTTTTATTGTTAGGAATTAGAAGGGATGACAGAGATAGGTGTCGAGCTCATCAAGAAATGATGGATGAGATGAAAAATGAGCGACAATGTTCGGTCCCATTAATAAGTTCAGTACAGAACGTACAACGTCGGCCTTATCAAACTAATATTATTAATGCGAAAGTTTATGACTACGTATGTGTGAGTGCGTGTGTGTTTGTTACTCTATCACGCTAAAACTACTGAACGAATTTGAATGAAATTGGGCACTCAGATAGTTCAATACTCAATACTCAATACTCAATATATTTATTGCTTCCACATGTTAACTTAGATGGTAGGTTACAAAATTCTGATCAATGTGGACCCTGTCGGGCACAGCAAAAGTAGGAGAGAGGAAGAGGGCTTTTATTTAAGTAGTTGAATATTTATAATTATATTTATACCATAGTTGCATAATTATTACATTCTAAAATTTATCGTTAAAATATTCATTAATATTATAATAGCATTTGGATAATAGGAATTGTTTTAATTTATTTATGAATATATTATTTTTTTCTTCTTCTTTAATTATATTTGGTAATTTATTATATATTTTAATTGACATGACTAGAGTACTTGCTGAGTGCATTTTTAGTTTGGAGCTTGGTAAGTTTAATCTATTTTTATGGCGTAGTGTGTATTTAGATTGTATGTTTTCTCTTGTCGTGTAAAAGTGTGGGTAGTGTCGTACGAATTTACAAATTTCTAGAATGTATAGGCACGGAAGAGTAAGTATCTTTTGCTCTTGGAAATGGGGTCTGCAGCTGTCGATGTCTTCTATATTTACTATTATTCTTATAAGCCTTTTTTGTAACGTGAATAGAGTTGGCGCATCCGTGCTATTTCCCCACAAAATCACGCCATAACTAAGCCACGCATGTGCGTAAGCATAATAGGTGACAAGTGCTGTTTTGAGGTTAGTGGTCTTTTTTACTTCACGAAGAGCGTAAGCAAATTTTGATAGCTTTGATTTTATCTTTTGGATGTGTGATTTCCAATTTATATTTGTATCTATCGACAGGCCTAGTAGGGTGAATTCATGAACTACTTCTATTGGTGTGCCGTTGTAGGTGAAGTTTATGTCTAGTGGGGTTTTTTGACGGGGGTGGAAGGGCATTATTCTGGTTTTAGAGAAATTAATTTCGAGATTGTGGTCATTCATCCAAGTTATTGATTTATCTAGCGTATTCTTTAGGTCTTCGTTCAATCCGACATTGTCCCGGCATGAAGTAAGAAAAGAAAATATCATCAGCAAACAAGACGCATGGCCCTTCTATGGCTTTTGGAAGGTCGTTTATGTAGATAAGAAAGAGAAGGCATCCAATGACACTTCCTTGGGGGATAGAGGCGTTAATTGTTTTGTTATCAGACCGAATATTTTGAATCTCTTTGGTATTTTCATTATAAAATTCTATTTCGACCTGGTGTTGTCTATTTGTAAGGTAGGATTTAAACCATTCGTGAGCTTTTCCTCGGATCCCTATACCTTGTAATTTACTTAGTAGAATGTTGTTTGCACTTTGTCATAGGCTTTGGACATATCTAACAGTAAACCTACAGCGTATTTTTTATTATTTATTATGTTTAAAACTTCCTGTACGTATTTATAAACTGCCAAGACAGTAGAGCGATTTCTGCGAAATCCATTTTGACAATCGGTAAAAATGTTGTATTTTTCGCAGAAGGAGTAAACACGATTGTACATAGCTTTCTCAAAAATTTTTGAGGCGGTTGGTAAAAGAGCTATTGGTCGGTAATTATTTGGATCCGTTTTCGCGTTCTTTTTATGGATTGGTTTTATTAGTGCCCTTTTTAAGTAGTCTGGGAAAGTGGCGTCATCGAAAGACTGATTTATAAGCAAGAAGAATGGTAACGTAAGTTCGTTTGCACATTGTCGTATTAACTTTGGTGGTAACTCGTCTATTCCATGACTTTTTTTACTTTTCAGGTTTTTTAGTAGCTTGTTTATTTCGATGGGCTCCACTGGGCTGAGAAACATGGTGTTTTCAGTGGGGCAGACCACTCGGGTTCCTCGCGGCTCATTACCAGACGTTCTGTTGTTGCTCTCTCCGATGGACGCAAAGAAGTTATTAAAATAGTTAGCTATAAGTTTAGGTTTTGTGACATTTATGTTATTTATTTGCAATTTAATATTATTTTTATCCCTTTTTATCTTCTTATTTGTTCTTTCATTTATAATACTCCACATAGTCTTTTTTTTTTTTTTTTATCGTGGTAAAATCATCAAATGAGTCCTCCCACCCAGGGCAGGGCGGGAGGGACTGTCAGACTTGTACTGACTAAAATCCACGGTGTCCTTCAATAGCCCTCTACGTACCGGGGTCACGGTAATCCCTTGGTCCCGCGATCCCGGCAGGCTTTGGCCCTCAACAGGCCCCGTCACTATGCTGACACTCTTTGAGGCGCGCGTGGAACACAACGCGCCGTCGACCCGGGCATGGTCCATGGTCGGACAGCGAGTCGCCCATTACTCGCTGCCCGCATGCCCGCGCCTACGGTGGCCGGAGATCGTCTGGCGACGTCCGACGCCGTGGGCGTCTACCACTGCGGCTGGGGTGGAGGGAGGACGCTGTCCTCTCCCTCAGGCGGCCCGCCTCCTCCTTCACGAGCATGACTGCTTCGCAGAAGGAGGCGACCGCTTCCCACTCCGTCTCGCCCCGCAGCATGGCCTCGAGCAATGCCGGGCGCGAGAGGTCTCCGCCTATCGCCGTCGTGAGGACACGGCGGTGCTCTGCCCAAGCGGGGCAGTCCTGCACCGTATGCTCCACCGTGTCCTCCGGACGATCCTCGCAGTGGTGACACCCAGGCGTTTCTTCCCTCCCTATCAGACACAGGAACCTCCCGAAACTTCCGTGTCCGGTGAGGACCTGCGTCATGCGGTAGGTCAGGACGCCGTGACGCCTATCCAGCCACTCCTCAAAGAGGGGTCTTACCGCCGCGATTGCGGCGTGCCCGGACCTCGGTTGCGACAGTCGCTCCCTCCATACTGCCCTGAGATCACGCCGGAGCTCTTCCCGCCGCGCCTCGACTTGTCGAGGCAGCGGGGATTCGCCCCGACGCTGCGCCTCCACGCGCCATTCATAGACGCGCTGGAGGGCAGTCGCCTCCAGATCCCAGGGCAGCAATCCGGCTAGGAGGTTGGCCGATTCGCCGGCGATCGTGCGGTATCCCCGGATCATCCGGATAGCCATGACCCTCTGGCATGCGACCAGCTTGAGTGGTCGCGTCCGGATGCTTAGGGCCCACACGGGGGCCCCGTAGAGGGCCATGGACCGCACGACACCGGCGTACAGCCTCCGGCAGGAGGCATTTGGCCCGCCGAGATTGGGCAGGAGTCGCTTGAGAGCGGCTGCTGCCCGGTTCAGCCTTGGGGCCAAATGCAGGAAATGCTCCCTGAAGTTCCACCGGCTGTCGAGGACGAGTCCCAGGTACTTCATCGTCCTCCCGACGCCGATGCGAACCCCCTCCACCGTAATGTGGGACTCTGAACGTGGCGCGTTCAGACGGCCATGAAAACACATGGCCTCTGTTTTGTGCAGCGCCACGTCGAGTCCCAACTGCCGGATCCTATTAGCGACTGTCGCTACCGCCTGCGTCGCCACGTCGGCCGCCGCCTGGTGCGACTCTCCCTTCGCCAGGACGAGCGTGTCGTCGGCGTAACAAATTACGCCGACGCCGTCAGGGAGGTCGCCGCGCAGCACCCAGTCGTAACCGATGTTCCACAGGAGCGGCCCCAACACCGATCCCTGTGGAACACCGCACGACATCTCTCGCCGGTTCCACTCTCCCCGGTGACCGGGGTAGATGACGGCTCTGTCCGTCAGGTAGTCCTCGACTATACGACGGAGGTAGGTCGGCACCCGGTGATACCGGAGTGCCTCCCTGATGCAACTCCAGGGCAGGGTGTTGAAGGCATTGGAGATGTCTAAAGACACCCCCAAGACGACCCTGCCCCGGGAAACCGCATCCCCCGTCGTGAGGGCCCTCACGCGCGTGATGGCATCCACCGTCGAGCGCCCCCTGCGGAAGCCAAACTGGCTCTCCGCAAGGTCCGGGCCCACCCGATTCAGGTGCCCGACGAGGCGGTTTGCAATTACTCTTTCAAAGAGCTTGCCCACCTCGTCGAGCAGCACGATGGGCCGGAATGCGGACGGAGAGTCCGCAGGGCGCCCGGGCTTCTGGATCAGGACCAGTTTCCCCGTCTTCCAACGAAGCGGGAACTGGCCCCTCTCCAGGCACGCGCTAAAGAGCCCCCCCAGTCGAGGCCCGAGAGTCCCCGAGGCCAGGACCCAGGCTTTTCCTGGCAAGCCGTCGGGTCCTGGGGCGGTATTTTTGGCTTTGAGCCGTTGTACCGCCACTCTCAGGTCTACCTCGGTCACCTCCGGAGCGTCGTAGAAGTCGTCGTCGCTGTAGTCCGCGTTTGCGACAGCGTCAGGCACCGTCGGAGACGGAGCCATGGGCGGGGGAGTGTGCTCCGCCCGCGACGGGAACAGGGCGCTCACCACGTCCTCCACGAACTGAGGCTGGAGACTCTGTGTCAACGGGGGAGCCCAGGGGCGGAGCTTTTCTCTCACCCACTTGTAGGGCCGGCCCCATGGGTCCCCGTCCAGAGCCTCCAGCATCTCCTTGCGGGCCAATTCCTTGGCCCGCCAGATCTCGTCGCGGAGGGCGGTCTTCGCTGCCCTGTAGCCATCCTGCAGCTCCGTCTCTACAGTCGCCGCATCCGGAGGTCGGGTACGGCGCCTGCGGAACCTGGTGTACCGGCGTCGCGCGGCAACGCACGCCTCGCGTAGCGCTGCTAGCTCGCGCGACCACCAGTACAGCTGACGCCGGGCGCGTCCTTGCCGGACCCGGGGCATGGCCACGTCGCAGATTTCTGACATGGCCTCCCGGAACCACTCCGCCTCATCGTTGATGTCGGCAGGCCTGTCCGGTGGTGACACCCAGGCCTGCACGATCGAGGCTTCCAGGAATAGCTCCCGGTCCAGCTGCTTCAGCGCCCATCGCGGACCACTTGGGTTCCGTCTGACCGGCGCGTCTGAGGTCTGGGCGGAGACGTCAAACCGGATATACCGGTGGTCGGAATAGGTCTCCACCTCCTCTACAACGCGCCAGTCGGTGACGCGCGGCGACAGGTTGGAGGTGGCGAACGTAACGTCCACCACCGACTCCCCCGTCCACCGCACGCACGTGGGAACAGAACCCCGGTTCTCGATAACCAGGGCCCAGTGTTCGAGACTCCTGCCCCGCGTATTGTCCGTAAACCGGGAACCCCAAGCCACATTTTTGGCGTTGAAGTCCCCGAGGACGAGCGTGGGGAGGGATCCGAAGGCGACGACGACGTCTCCCAGCTCCGATAGGGAGTCTTGGAACTCGGCGATAGTTCGATTCGGGGAGAAATATACGCCTACAACGGCGATCTCCCCGAACCGTGCTGCGACGATCCCGCGCCCTCTCTCGACGCGATCGAGGGGCGGGGGTACCGGCGGCGGCCGACGAGATGAGGGTCACCGAGCCGTTCAGGTCCGCCACCCAGTCATTCCTGGGCGGGACAAAGTACGGCTCGGCGACCACGGCGACGTTAATCAACCACTGCGCCATGCTCTGGAGCAAAAGATCCTGAGCAGCGGCGCAGTGGTTGATGTTCGCCTGGAGGAAGCGCAATGGAGCCATTAATCGGAGTCCATTGCAGCCTCCTCCAGGGCCCCTCGCGGGGGTACAGCCACGGCGGCGGCGGCGGCAGTGGCGGCGGCGGCGGCGGGTGTGGCAGCGACGACGGTGGCAGAGGGCCTACCTCTGCCCTTGGCTCTGGTGGGAGGGGCGCAGGACTTGCCCCCAGCCCGGTGATCGGCCGGCTTGCCAGCCGCCGCGCATGCGAAGCAGTACGGCGGGGCAGTGCACGAGCCGGCCTTGTGACCGGGCTGACCGCAGCGGAAACACCTGTCGCTGCGGTCCACCTCCGAAGTGCAGTTACATGCCGCGTGGTTGCCCACTTGGCATCTGTAGCACCTCAGAGGTCTGGGTTCCAGCAGTTTCACCTGCGCAGATACCCACCCAACCAAGAGCCTTCGGCCCCCCTCAACTTTTTTGGCCGCCGACACGGGGCAGCTGACCGTGATGGTCTGCAGCCCCGCGAAGTCAGGACGCAGGGCGCCCGCCCTCACCTGCTCGGGAGGGCACTCCCCAGTCCTGGCAACGGCGGCCACCACGTCTTCCACCGTCACGGAATCATCCAGACCCAATATGCGCACGTCTGCGCGCTTGGTGGGTCTGGAGACTCGGGCCTCCTCCGCATTTAAGGACGCTCTGAGCCGTTCGGCCAGAGCGTCAGCGGTTGGGCCGCTGGTCGCGCCGGGGACCTCCAGCATCCGAGCCCCCGTTGCGGTGACCCGGTAACGGAGGCCCCCGACGATCCCGAGCTCGGTGAGGTCCACCGCCTCCCGCGCTTTCGCGAGCACGTCGCGGTACGACACGCCCCTCTTGACCGCGTCCGGCTGCAGCGTAATCACTACAGCCGCGGTCTTAGGGGCGCGCAGTCGCGCCGCGACGCCGCGCTCCTTGCGCTGCCGCCGCCGTCTCTCCCTCCGCCTTTTGGCCCTGGCCGCGCCGGCAGCCTTTCTCTTCTCCCCGGCCACTTGCCAATCGGCGCTGGCCGGGGGAGTCTTGGGCGGAGGCTGCTGCCTATCAGTTTGGGCTCCCTTCTTACTTGGAGCCGACCGTGCCGGCCCTGCAGGTGTCGGGGTTGGGGTCGGCTTGGACGGACCCGGTTTTGCCTGGCTAGACTTTGCCGGGGCCGTCCCAGAAGGGGCCGTCTTCGCCGCAGCCGTCCTTGGTGTGGATGGCTTAGTCGGGGGCGGCTTCGACGCGGCCGCAGCCGCGTAGGACGAAGACGCCGCCAATGGGGGTCGCAGCACGCGGCTCTCCAATACGGAGAACCGCCGCTGAAAGGCGGCCAGCTCCTGTCGCACCAGGTCGAGAACTGAGTTCTCCGCTGGTGTGGGCTGGCCTTTCTCCTGTCGACCCCGCGGCGGCGCGTCCCGCCGATCGCCTCCCGAAAGCCCAGCCAGGTCCGCCTTGAGGGCAGCGTTCTCCCTCTGGAGAGCCTCCGTGGCGGCAGTCAGGCGGGCAACCTCCGTCCGCAGCTCGGACACTTCGTCCCTCGCAGACGGAAGCCTGCCGCAACTGAGCGCGGCCGCCACGATGGAGGCGGTGGCCTCACTGATCGCCTTACCCCGCGTCTCCTTCATCCTCTTCCGGGTGACGGAGAGGATGGCGGCTGCCACGACCACAGTCAGTCTGGCCTCGTCTGAGGCCAGACTATTTCCGGGCTCTCCAGAGGGGGGAAGCCCCCTCCCCGAAGTCTTGCCTCGGCCCTTACCCCGCACGCTAGTGGGGATCTTTCGGGCCGAGGCAAGGCCCTCCTCCGAGGACGACACGTCCTCCTTCGATCGGGGGCGCTTGAGGAAGTCCTTTTTCCTCTCTGCCCCCAACCCTACGCTTCCAGAAGCTACGCTCTGGAAGCTCATGGCGTCTGATGCCGAGTCGGACTCCGACCCGAGCACCAGCGCCATCTCCGTCCGCGGAGCGGCACTCTGTGCCCGCTCGTTTGGCACCGGTGACGTGGACGTGCTGGTCCGATCCAGCGACTCCACGTCACGGGTGCGTGAGCCCCCCTGGCTCAATGCGGCGACTGCCGGTGCAAAGTGGTTGTTGTCCCCCCCAGAATACGGTGGGACTGACCGGACGCGTCCGGTGCGGGATTCTCCAGCTGCGGAGCAGCTGGTACCCGCCTGGGGTAGTCTGTTGGACAAACACTTTTTCATTTTGTTTTAACTTTTTTTAAAGAGGTGAGTTCCTCTGTCCCTACACCCCGTTTCCCCTCCCCTGGCTCACTTCACGGTTACGTCTGATGATCAGACGCATACCGGAAGTAAACCATTCCCCCCCTTGACCCAATCTCTGAGATTAGGCCGCGCGCCGCCTAGAAGCTCGAACACTGCTCGATCCTCCAGGCGGCGCGCCTTTCCCCGTGTGTCCCTCTTGGTCTGGTTTCTCCCTCTGAGCCTGTCCGGCATGAGTGCACGAGTGCCTCTACCGGCAGGGGCCCAGAGATCATCGAAACACGCAAGCCCCACCACGACGACAACGTGGGAACACAGTTGGTGGGGACTCCACATAGTCTTAACTTTGTTATTAGATTTTTTAATTTTATTTATGTATTGTAATTTCTTTGCTGTTATAATTGTTTTCTTCAGTGTTTTTTCATATTTCTTATAGTTTTGAATAATTAGTGGGTTATTCGTTTTTAATGTAAGTATCTTTTCAAGCCTTTTGTTTTTACATGCAAGTTTGATGCCTGTGGTTAGCCAATACTTTTTATAGTTTGTTTTTAGGTTTACTCTAATTTTAGGTATACACTGGTTTAATACTTTAGCCAATGTGTTATTAAATGCGTCATAGTTTTCATTTATGTTTTTATTTGTTTGTATTATGTCGTTCCAATTTATTTTCTTTAATTTAAATTGAAATAATTGGGTGTTTTTATTATTGTATAACCTTTTTTTGACATACCAGATAGTTTGTTTAGTTTGTTGGGGAAGATCCATATGTATGATAGTACCACTATGATCTGAGAAACCTAGCTCTTCCACTGTTGTATACAAATGGCTATAGAAATTCGTAAAAATTAGATCTAGACATGTTGATGATGTTTGAGTTATTCGTGTTGGTGATTTTATTTGTTGTGTGAACTTATATTCTAGCATGAGGTCTAAAAATTGGTTTGTTTTTGTATTATTTTCTAAGATATTTATATTAAAGTCTCCTCCTATAATTATATTAAGTCTAAAATATTTTCTATTTAAATATGTCAGAATCTCTTTTAATTGTTTATAAAATATGTCTTCCTCTCTTCTATTCCAATAAATAGTTATTAATAACAATCTTTCTTTTACAAATTCAGTCGCACATATTTCAATAACATATTCAATTGAAAAATCTGTAATGTCACTTCTTTCTATATATTCAATGTGTTCTTGTAAAAGGATGCAGACTCCACCACCTGTACGAGTTTTTCGGCAGTAAGAGGATGCAAATTTGTAGCTGTTAAATTGTATTGTATCCATTTTTTCTTGTGACAACCACGATTCTGATAAGCATATAGCTGAGTACTTAGGTGTTTGTTCCATGAAGGCTTCCAGTATATGTTGTTTGTTATAGAGGCTTTGGATATTTTGAAATAATATTTTAAATTGTTGGTCTTTGTTTTTGAAATGGCTTGTTGTTGTATTCTGTATTATTGTAGCTTCGAAAGTTATCATCATCTTGGGAATTTACTTGGTCCTCCTTGCCTTGATTTATGCTAAATCGGTTTTTGGCCGTTTTGTCCTCTATTGATATTAGTTTTCCTTCTATCAGCAATTGATTGTTACGAATTATTGCATGTAGCCCTTTGTTTCTTGCTTTCAGCATTTCTTCTCGCATTAGTTTCCTTTCCCTTCGCGCATTATTATCTAGGAATTCAGATAAAAATAATCCGTGCCCTGGAAGAGGTGTCTGTTTTCTTTAACATACGTAGTCATTCTCAACAGTTCTATTACTAGTGGTCGATTTTTTGTACTAAATCTGCCAATTCTGTGGGTATCCTCTATAAAACCCATTAGGTCAACATTCATAATCTCACGAAATAAATCAATTAGTCTCATATGCAGATTGTTGACTGGTTCCTTGTAAAATTCATCAAGACCATATAAAACAATCTTTTTTGATTGATTTTCTGTGTAATTATTTTGGTTTGGCTGATTGTTAACAGTTTTTATTTTTGTTTTTATTTCGTCTATTTCAATTTTAAGTTTTTCGTTTTCAGTTCTTAGGTTTTCTATTGCAGTCTTTGTTTCTTGAATTTCTATTATTCTTTGTTCATTCTGTCTTAGTAAGGTACTCGTTTCACGTTCAACGTCTTCTCTTAATTTTGAAATGGCTTTGTTTATTTCAATCTGAATTATATCTTTTAATTCTGTAATAATCGCTTTGTTGTTTTCTTGTAGGCGCAACATTATCGTTTCACTTAAGGTTTGCAGAGTTATTTCAGATTGTGTATTTGGTTGAGATACTTTCGCTTCGTCCTGCGTGTTAATTGTATCGCCCAACAGACTAAGGTCAACAGAACCTGTAGTTTCATTCAGTAAGTTGCTTGTTATTTTTCTAATCGTGACGTTATTTATTTCTGGTGATGAAACTATCGGTCGCGGATCTCGTTCTCGTGGACGAATTGGAGTTTCTATGTTCCCTCTTTTAGGTATTTTACATAAACATGCTTGACATTTCCAAGTTATAATGCCCTTTGAGACCGTCATGGCTTTGAAGCGGTCGGCCGGGATATAGGCACATTCTAAATCATATGTGCTTTTGCACAGTGTACACGTTATGTTTTCTTTGCCAGGTAGATCTTGTTTACATCCTGCACAAACTTTAGATGACATTGTGGGCTTTGGGTACTAGTAACGCCCTCTAGTGATTCCAGTTGTCACTTTCGATCCTTGAATCGAACGCTCAGTGAACTGAACAGTATTGTGACTGTCAATGTCGTAGTTGGTGGTTTTTAATAAAACCGATAGATGGCACTTTCTTCATTAACGTTATGTTATGATTTGCACTTTTTGGAATTTGAGAATGTGGTAGTAATTGTGTTGATAGTGATAAGATTGGGTCTATAACGTACCTTAATGGTGTTAGTAGTTACCACAGGTGTTTTTTGAATATCAGCGATCGGGCTATGTGCTGACACTTTGAATCCAAATGTTTTTCTTGGCGCCGCTGGTTTAAAATTTGTCGTTACTCGGAGAAAATTTTGGATTTCTTGAGTTTTCACGCACTTAACTATTGTCCTTCAACTTGAACCTTTAAAAGTCCATTAACTTTATCACTTTGTTGACTATTTAACACAGATTATTAACTTTAACCATTTAAATCGATTTTAATTCACGCAGCTGATCTTTGTTGACGCACTGCAGCGCCCTCTCTCCTAGTTTATAACCTGGAGTAACAAATAGGATAGTTCTAATCCCGATTTTACCTTCCAGTGGTATAATTCTGGAGTGGTAGCAGGCGAAACCGTTGCCAATAGCTAGTTTAACTTATAAAAGCGAAACTTTATAAAGATGGATGGATGTTTGTTACTCTTTCACGCGAAAACTTCTAAACGGATTTGGATAGAATTTGGTACAGAGATAGTTTATAACCTGGATTAACACATAGGACCCTTTTTCTCCTTATTTTATGTTTTCGTGGGATAATTTTCGAAGTGTAACGGGTGGAGTCATTGGCAACTGCTAGTATATTATATCAAGCTCAATCTTTATCGCGTTGAAGTAAAACTGGTTTCAAAATAAATCACTACCCACGTTTTTCGTGTTATTGACAGCCCTTTAAAATGGAATATAAAACGTTATTTATAGGCTTAATGACAAATAGTTGTTGAAAACAAAACGTATGATTGACAAGTAGTTGTTTCGGGTCTGGGTGTTTGTGTATGTGAGTTTCTATGTTTGTAAACGCACCCAGGACACAAAAGAAATTCCAAGTGTAGGGCAAAAAAAAACATTAATTATACGCGAATATTCTACATACTAAAGAGGTCAACCGCCGAATCCAACTCGGTTGGGCAGCATTCGGGAAACTACGCAATGTCTTTTCGTCCGACATACCTCAGTGCATCAAGACGAAAGTCCTTAACCAATGTGTGTTACCAGTGATAACTTACGGCACCGAAACGTGGTCTTTCACTATCGGCCTCATCTCAAAGCTCAAAGTCGCTCAACGAGCTATGGAGAGAACTATGCTTGGTGTTTCTCTACGTGATCGAATCCGAAATGAGGAGATCCGTAGACGAACTAAAGTCACCGACATAGCCCACCGGATTAGCAAGCTGAAGTGGCAATGGGCGGGCCATACTGCTCGCAGAGCAGATGGCCGATGGGGTCGAAAAGTACTAGAGTGGAGACCACAGACTAGCAAGCGCAGCGTAGGACGTCCACCAACAAGGTGGACAGACGACCTTATAAAGGTCGCTGGAGATCTAAAGGGGAGGCCTATATTCAGCAGTGGACGTCCTATGGCTGAGATGATGATGATTTTTTTTTTTTTTTTTTTTTATCTTATTTATTTAAGGGATTTTTGTACACATATGTGACGATGTCAATCCCATCGTGCTTTTACAGGAGTAAACTTACTTAATCAATCGAAGTAGTACAAAAATTACATTAACTTAATCTAATTTCTTATCTAATAAAAAGGTATACAATATTTTTGCTGCCTCAGAGGTTGGTTTAGCTAGTATACCATGGAACAATCCAACATCCATTACTGATAATTTCAGTGAATTGAGAAGTGCAGTTCTCTTATTTGCATATCGGACACATTCCACCAACACATGCTGTGCATCCTCTATCTTACCACACACCTCACAGTTAGGGGAGTCCGATTTTCGCATGAGATAAGCAAATTTGTTTAGTGGAATATGTCCAGACCTCAAACGATGCGCCGCAACAATTTGACTTCGATTGAGTTTCGTCCCGGAGAACCAAGGTATATGAGGAGGCTCACATTGTATACTTTTATACCAGATTCCCTTTGTTTTTGATCTTTCGTTAAAATGTTCTTTCCAAGATAAATTGTTTATTTTTCTAAATTTACATAAGATTTCTGAATAATTTGGTAATATATCGCGTATTTGCGTGCCTCTGAGAATGGCATCTTTGGCTAATCTGTCAGCCTCCTCATTACCCCACAGCCCTACGTGGGACGGTACCCATTGAATAACAACTTTTTTGCCAATTTGGTTATAAGACTGAATCTGCTTTAAAATTGTGTATGTAATAGATAAACCTTTTGATCCATTGTGGACACATTTAGAAATATGTTGCAGAGCGCTCTTACTATCAGTACATATCACCACTCTCTGCAAATTTAGTTCTAGTACGTATCTCAAGGCCTCAGAAATGGCATATAGTTCAGCAGTCATGATAGAAATATTATTATTCATACTATAAGTTCTGTGAAATTTATTGGCTGGATCGCAAAAGGCTGCACCTACTCCTTCTGTTGTTTTGGACCCATCTGTATAAATAACATGCCAGCCAGTGTATGTTTCCCGTAATTCATTAAGCGTAGAATACTTTAAAGAATTTATATCATAATGTGATTTTGGAGCCGTGATACTTACTAGATTACATTTAATTACTTCCTTAATATCTATGTTCGACACCCATGTCTCTAAAGTAAACATCAAAACAGGATACGAAGATGAAATCTCCTCCTCACTAATCATTCTGTGTGAAGTAATCAGTAGAGGTTTTCTCTTCCTATCCCAGTACCTGTTTTCACTCATACTGCTAAGATCTCTGATAGAACTTGTAGTGATGTTATTTGCCCTGGATTGCAACTTCAGACAGAATTTTAGAGACAGAAATTGTCTTCTAATTTGTAAAGGAGGTATACTCAACTCACTCTCCATAACATGTATGGGAGTAGACTTTATAAAACCACCAATTATTCTTAGAGCTAAATTTTGTAATTTTTCAAGTTTATAAGTGTGACTAATTGCAGCGTTATCGTACAAAAAAGATCCATAATCAATTCTGCTCCTAATGAGGGCCATATAAAGTCTACGCATATAAATAGGGTGGACACCCCATGACGATCCGGTCAGAACTTTGAGTAACTGGATTTTTTTTTTGTGATGTCTCATTTATCTCATTTATATGCTTCCCCCATTTTAAACATTTATCAAGCCACATTCCTAAATATTTAATGTGGTCGACAACTTCTAAAGTATTATTGTTTACTTTAATATCAACGGTAACTCTTCTGCGACCTCTGGTAAATATGCATATTTTAGATTTATTGCTTGACAACTCTAGTCCTAAAATGTCTATTGAAGATATAAACAAATCTAAAGCTTGCTGCATATTATCTACACTGTCTTTTATTCTAGTGTTGTTACAATAGAGCACAAAATCGTCGGCGTATTGACTAACACAAACGTTATTGATATTTTGACAAATATTGGCTGTAATTATATTAAAAAGAAGAGGGGATAGAGGATCACCCTGTGCAATTCCTTTGCCAGTCCATCTCACATACTGCCTGTTGCTTTCGTCAGCTTTAATAATAAGATGTCTTTCTTTTAAAAATTCCCAAATGTAAGTACAAATGTTTTTCCCAACTTTTAAATAATTTAGTGTATCCACAACCCGATCAATAATAACGTTATTATACGCTCCTTCCACATCTAAAAATACAGCAATAGTTGGGGTATTTTTGGTAAAGCCAATTTGTATTTTGGTAACTAGGCGAGTCAGACTATCATGACAGGAATGATCTCTTCTAAAACCTGTTGTTCCAGGGGATAATATTTGATTATGTTCTATTAACCATTCTAGGCGTTTCAGAATCATGGAGTGAAATATTTTACAAAGACAAGATATTAACGCGATTGGACGAAGCTTGCCATCGGAACTGCTGCTAATTTTAGGGATCGGTACGATGTAAATATCTCGCCATTGGAAGGGAACCGTAGACGTTTTAAAAATTAAATTATATATTTTAAGTAAATGTGTTTTAGCTATAAGAGGTAAATTAAAAATCATTGAGTATGTAATATTATCAACACCAGGTGAAGTATCTTTAGATTTAAAACAACATTCCATTTTCTGGGTCGAAAAATCACAATTAAGAAGTGTCTCATTATTATCAATAACAGGAGTTGAAGTCATCACAAAATCTGGGGCCAACGAATTTAGCAGTTCTTCTTTTTTTCTATCCGATGAATAAGATTTCGACTGCCTAAAACCCTTGATCCAACGCATTTTTCTCCACATGGTTGATGAAGTTGTAGTCTCATCAATACTATCACAGAAACTATACCAAGACTTAGACCTAGCTCGCCTTATACTCTTTTGACATTCGCTAATTTTGGTATTAAGTAAATCTAAATTTTGAGGTACAGGGTTTTTTCTAAATTTTGTTAAAGCTAAACGACGCTCGGCAATCACTTTAGAAAGTTGTTGGTTCCAGTATGGTTTTGGTGTAAATTTACGCATCGGATTATTACACATTTTTATAAGTGGAATTGTTTTATCAGCCGCTTCATTAATTTGGCTTGTAAAAAAATCATACATATATTGAACATTGTCTGAAAGTGGAGGGTTCTGTATAAAATTACTTTGAATAAGTTGTCGATAGGTACACCAATCTGCTTTTTTAAAATTTCGCTTTAGAGTAATATTAGCTGAGTCGGGATACTTGAAAATAATTTTTATAATAAGGTGGTCACTACCTAAGCTTTCGCTGCTAACATTCCAGGAACCATTAATTGCTATATCTGTGGTACAGAACGAAACATCAGGGGAGGTTTTTTGTAAAAAACCATTCACGAGTTTCACTCTAGTGGGATTACCATTATTTAACGATATATAATTATTTTCAATTGCAGCTTCAAATAATTGTTGGCCCCTAGAATCATTTCTACTGGACCAGCAGGCATGATGACCATTAAAATCACCCGCTATAACAGCATTTTTTGGAAACCTTGAAAAAATATCTTCCCAATCAGATTGCGAGGTTCTCACAGAGGACGGACAGTAGATCGAAATAATATGATGAATTAGTTTACAATTAAGGATTTTAATCTGTAATATTTCTATACCTGAATTAGTCACACTTACCGGAACAATGAAGGTTTTTAAAGATTTATGTGAAAAAATCGCAACTCCACCGTATGAGTCATACCTGTCCTTTCTATAAATATTATACCCGCTGATACTTATGTGTCTGTCTGCATCCAACCATGTTTCGCTTAAAATAGCTATATGGATGTTATCTCTGTTAAGTAATGCTTCTAAATCAATTAATTTAGGCTTCAAACTCTGAGCGTTCCACTGATATATGTTGATTTTGGTGGTAACGTGAGTATTACTATCCATTTCTAAGTAATCTGTACAAGTTGCTTACAATATCCCAATCTTTAAAATAAGTTACAATATACATTATTATTTCTTCTAGTATTAATCTAACACCCTTCTTCACCTTTTGTGTCGTCGAATAATCTGACAACCATATTTCTTTAACCTTGTTGTAAAATATCTTCAATTTGGATACGTTTTCGGTTTTATTGGGATTTTCTTCCAGTATTTCTTTGTGACTTTTTCCAGCCTGTCCACCATGTTCATTTTTTTTTGTACCCTTTTTTATTTGTTCTTTATTCTTCTCATTCTGTATTTTGTTTTTCTTGTTATTTCGTTTAGTTGTGGTTCTATTTTCGGAGGCCTCTTCTTCATCTTCACTGATTTCTTCTAACGAAGCACTTGAATCCATGCAGGTATTTACTGGATGAGTTAGTACTTCCAAGGATGTGAGAGCATCCCTATAGGTTCTATTCCGTGAAGGCGACATTGAGGATGTTTCTCTGCCTTCAGTATTGACAGGAGTAATTTCACCTCTTTTTCTCATTTGTTTCAAATATGAGTCGAGCGCTATCTTATATGAACACTTATCCTTACTCATTATTTCTCGAATCATTTTCTCTTTGAGGTACACTGGACAACTTTTATTTAATGCCATATGCGAGCCTTTACAATTTATACAAGAAAAACTATTTGTTTCGCAATTATCATGTCCTTTGCCACATTTAGGGCATAATATTTTCTGGGTAGGACAAAATCGTTTAATGTGGCCGTACTTCCAACATCCTGAACACTGAGTAACAGGAAACATATACGACTCAACCTTAAAACGACACCCATATCCATAAATATATGTGGGTAATGTAGCTCCTTTAAAGGCAATGCGAATAGCCTCACTGTTGACCCACTGTCCATCTCCATTTAATATTTTTAGTCTTTTGATCGCGCAGATATCAGCTTCACTTTGAAATATTTCCGATAATTCGTTCTCCTCTAATTCTAAGTCAATATTTCTGACAATCCCATAAATAATACTTAATTGATCCGTTCTCTGACAACTAAATTCTAATTCTTTAAACTTTTGGCAATTAAGTATTTTATTTGCATCTTCAATATATTTTAATAGGATAAACATTTTGTAAGGACTTTTATATTTGATTTTAAGAATGTCGTTTATATTTTGAGACTTCAATAATCTGGCCATACCAACCATTTTTGGAAGTACTGTCTTAGATGTGAGACATACCTCAAAATGTTGTGGCTGTTGTGTATTATTTTCACAACTACCCACAATTTCCGTACAATTGTTATTGTGTGAATCACTACGTCTTATTAATTGTTTTTTTGGCTTTTTGGTGACGGTGGTAAAACTATCATCTTCGATCATTTCTTCTCTCACCCTTTTCTCAACATTTCTATGATTTTCATCTACCTCCATTGTATTACTTTCAACGATAATATCTTCCCTCGCATTCTCCATCATCTCTTCACTAATAACTCTTTCCTCTGGTGTACTCGACCCCGTACTTAATGATCTTCCAAATCTATCCATTATCTAAACGATTAAATAACATGGATAACGATTTAATAACTTTTATATTAGCGACACGAAAACAAAAGTAAGACGTCCGCACGTCTCAACAATCAACGCGGCACTGATGATGATGATGATTCTACATACTTTATTTCACCTTTTGTTCGAGAACACGTGAACAGTGAACTGGTTACTTGGACGCGCTTATTGCTTATACTTGCTTAGTACGCGCTCTGCTGAAGTTTTAGACAAAGAGCACAATCAAATATACCGAACAGTATTTCGGTAGACATGTGCCATAACATTCACAAATCCTACCGTCAAAAACGACCATAAATTAAACATTCCTTTAAATCTTGAATAAAAGGATAACCCCTCATCACACATCACTGCTCCACACTCAGTGAGAGGATTAACTAACATTTTACCTCATATTTTTGGATTTTCACTTCTCACATTTAATTCCAGACGGAGGAAAATTACATAGAAGTATGACGAATAGAAATGTATGTTTGTTTCACATGAAAACGTTTTCTTTGGTGATAATCCTCTGTTCCTTCACAAAGCCTTTGCGTTCCACGACCGCGGTACCCTTTTAAAACAGTCCCGGGTTTCACTTGAATCCTGATTTCGGTAAGAGAATTCAGCAGTCAATCGAACCAGCTAGTCCTTACCTACATTAAAGAAAACCGCATACAGACTCTGCTTAGATGATTTGGTCATCATCAGTGAGTCCTCTCACCCAGGGCAGGGCAGGATGGACTGTCAGACTTGTAGTGAAATCCACGGTGTCCTTCAATACCCCTTTACGTTCCGGGGTCACGGTTGCTGTTTAGTCCCGCGACCCCGACAGGCTTTGGCCCTTTTGGGGGGGGGGCATCATTGCGCTGACACTCTTTGAGGCGCGCGTGGAACACAACACGGGCATGGCCCATGGTCGGGCAGCGAGTCGGAGTCGCCCATTACTCGCCGCCCGCATACCCGTGCCTACATTGGCCGTAGAGTGTCTTGCGACGCTCGTTGCCGTGGGCGTCTACCACTGCGGCTTGTGAGTTGGACGCAGTCATTTACACGTACGTGTACGAAACAAAAGGTGTATGTCAGAATCGTAGCAAGTGGTGTTCCATAGTTTTTGGCATAAACACGATAAGGGTTTGGATAAAAACTATACAATTATTTGTACGTAATTTTGTACATAAAGTATAATAAAAATAATGTAATGATGAAGCAAAGGCATGACTACCAAGTAACACAACTCAGCAATTAGGCGAGTAAAACCACAGGTAAATCCAGTACAGTATAATGTCGAAAAGAGCCGTTTTCCCCCATTGCGGTTTTCAAATAGGAGAAAAACAAGCGGCGGTTAATCTCGCTGAAATTGTTTGACAGGTTAGGGAAAATTTCAGTTGGAAAACTGTCTGAGATTCTCGTATTTGAAGCGTTTTGATTCAACATTTTAATGTCGTCAACCTGACGCAATGGTTTTTTTTTAGCGTGGTAAAATCATCTTATGAGTCCTACCACCCAGGGCAGAGCTAAATTACTAAAAAAAAAACGACGGGTTGCACTCTGGGAGTGCCGGCAGAAGTGAAAACTTGAATAGTAATTGTTGGAAATATCTTGTGAACAGATTTTAGTAAAACTCGCAAAAATGGTTGATTTTTTATTTCAATAATTTTCCAATGTGACGTACATCTTTTATAAACAATGTTACCTAGCAACGAATGTATCCAGCATACAAACTTCTTTAAAAGTAATAAAGTTACACGAACATTTACGCAAGCGCCCTGCGCCGTCCTACGCTTTTTCGGTCAGGGTCACGTGTCCTGACGCGAGTTTAAGATTTTATACCCATTACAGAAAAAGTGCTCAACGCCGCTAAAGAAGTTTTCACTTTAAAAAATTAAAACTAAAATTCACGGTGTCCTTCAATAGCCCTTTACGTTCCGGGGTCACGGTAATTCATGAGTCCCGCGACCCCGGCAGCCTTTGGCCCTCTAGGTGGGCCCTGTCATTTTGCTGACACTCTTTGAGACGCGCGTGGAACACAACGCCCCGTCGACCCAAATGAAGTGGTTTAAGGAAAGATATTCTTTTTTTTGTTAACGTGTCATAAGTTTGACACGAAGGTTTAAAGAGGGTTTTAAGAATTAACTTTCGGGGACTTTGAACAGTCAGTAGGCTTTGATTTTACTATCTTGACTACTTGTCTTTTATTTCATAGAGGCATTATGTTTTTCCACTATATAAGTTTTTAAACTGACGATAGTAACCATGTTATTACGATTTGAGTCTCCGACATTTCAATACTGTGTAGTGTCATGATAAAGACAGTAGACTATTCGTGATCATGGTACTTGCAACAAAATACATATCCCGTTTAAAGTTCTAACTACATTATTTATTTGATCTTAGCGGGATATGTTTTGTCCTCAACACAGTTCTCATTTTTTTGTCTTTTTAGGGTACCATGTCTCAAAAGAAAACACGCATCTCCTGTAGGATCACTTTGTTGTCCGCCTGTCTGTCTGTATACACATTTTTCCTTAGAAAAACTTAAATTAATTACAAATACTCAGTTTCACAACCCCTTGTTTAAATGAGATAAACAAATAAACCAACAGACACATACAGGACTGCAAATTAAATGCAACAACGACATCAAGTCCAATCTAAGTAATTTCAGCATCACAAACAGTATTCAGTCCTAATTTAATATATCACTACCAATACCTGCCACTGTAACTTGCAGTAACGAAGACTTGTATACAGTATGTTTCAGAAAACGTTGGTTAAAATCAAATCATTTATTTCAAGTAGGCAGGCACTTTTGAATAGTCAAAATAAAATTTAAATAATGGAGCAGTTATTACGTTTTTTTTTATACGTAGGAAAATCATCACATGAGTCCTTCCACCCAGGGCAGAGCGGGAGGGACTTTCAGATTAGTACAGACTAAAATCCACGGTGTCCTTCAGTAGCCCTTTACGTACCGGGGTCACGGTAATTCGTGAATCCCGCGACCAGTTATTACGTTTTGTGACTGGTATCACAGTCGCAGTCACTGTATCACTTATAATTGTGAAAGTACTGCAGTTGCCCATTCCAAAGCGAACTTCTCTCTGGAGAAGAACGAGCAAGAAAGTTATTTTTTTTAGCCTGGTAAAATCATCTAATGAGACTTCCCACCCAGCACAGGGCAGAAGGGACTGTCAGAATCGTACTGACTAAAATTCACGGTGTCCTTCTATAGCCCTTTGCGTTTCGGCGTCACGGTAGCTGGTTAGTCCAGCGACAGGAAAGTCCGTGGACGCTATTTATAGTTTTGAAGCAGACCATTAAACTGAACATAGCATAATCCTTTAACGTTCTGTTATATCGAAATAACCATTGCATAAAATATAATTTAAAAACGCTGATTCATTTCCCATTGCATTGACGTCAATGCAATAGGAAACGGTTGTTGTCTTCATAAGCGATACTAGTTATTTTTCCTCAGTTTTGGATTGGACTTCCGTCGGGCATATCAAATTTGTAATACGTGTATTAATTCCAATATATTCCTTTTAGCACATTAAAAAGTATTTTTTTTAAAAACCGTTCTCAAACCCGGTCCGTAACAGTGGTGTCAGAAGTGGGATACCAGTGTTGATATCGTCGTAACTGTTCCACTGGTATTCCATAACGGTTCGTAATTATCCTGAAAACTGAAAAGTGATCGTGTGTGAACTTCACGTTGCCGACAAGTGAATCCAACTCCGGGGTGTCCCTATTTTTGCTAAGTGAAACCACACCTCGACAAACTCAGTGCCATCTCCGAAGACGAGTCGCGACAGTAAGCCTTACGAGTACCTTGCGTAAGCCTGCCGGTCGTCCAGAATTCTCGAAGCTTCCATCTCCCGGAGCTCAACATACGCGAGCTCTGTCATCTTGATATCGCCGCAAGGAGCAGGTGATTGCCCTTGCCGCCCTGCCACGCGGTGCTGCCACGCGGTACTGCCACGCGCTGCTGCCACGCGGTGCTGCCACGTGTAAGCGTTGATCACGCTCGTGTCGTGCGCTGCCACCCCGCTGTCCCTGACGTTCCTGTTGCTGCTGGCCGCGACTTATCGCGCCGCTGTACTCCTGCTCCAGTAATCGTGCTAATCCAGTGCCAGAAAATGCGTATCGACTACCTCGTGTTCCTGTATCTGTGAGTAGAACGTGTTATCTTGCTGTTATCGCTACTACATTCTTAATTTCGAGTTTTTTCTATTATCTAGGGTATCACATATCGTAAACCCTATTCTTACCTACATATTTGTGTTACACGTCTACCTTTATAATTTCCTTTCAAAGTTCGTAATGTCTACGGAAACAAATGAAACTTCTTCTAAGAAAACCGCGAATATTGCGTTGAGCGAACAGTTTCCTATCAATGTGCTCTGTAATTTTATTAGCCCTTATAAGGGAGAGCGCGAAACTCTTACCGCTTTTCTCACCAATTGTCAGAACGCCTTAGATTTAGCATCACAAAGTCAAAAAGTTTTATTAAATAAATACATTCTATCGCGCCTAGAAGGTAAGGCTCAGATCGCGTGCTCTAATAAAATATTTGAGGATTTCAATCAGTTGAAATGTTTTCTTAAGCAAAATTTCGGTGAGAGAAAGCATTATAATCATTTGTTGCTAGATTTACAATCGTGCAAGCAAACGGCAAACGAAACTGTTGCGCAATTCGCTCTTCGTGTAGAAAGCTGCCTTACTGATCTTCAATCAGAAATTTATAATTCTGAATCCTTAAAAAGGGATATATCCGGTCGTATCGCCATGACCGAAGATTTAGCATTATTTACTTTTAGTTTGGGATTACATCCACGACTGAGTAATAATGTCAGATGTAGAAACCCAAAATCACTTAATGATGCAATCAACGTGGCTCTCGAGGAAGAAAAGATACAAAACCTCCTATATAAAACTTCTATTAAACCTAAATGTAGAACCTGTGGTAAACCCGGGCACTCGGACGCTGAATGCCGGGAGAAACAAAAACGCACGGGTCCACCACATGCTCCATCGGACCCTCAACCATCAACATCACTCCATAACTCGGGGTCCCAACTTTTCTGTAAATATTGTAAAAATAAGGGTCACGATATTACTCAATGTCGCAAAAGAAAATATAATAATGAACGGCGCAATACACCCAATTCTGAGAATCGCGACAGACCGGCTGCGATGCATCATGTTACATACGAGCCGCCGATGTCACCGGCTCCGTCACCGACACCTTATTATGTTCCTTGTGAAAACGGTGACCATCCTAACAACTCTTTAAACTAACCGCACGGATTACGAAAACGTGCCGTCGTCATCCGGATAATTTAGGCACTCGTACCTTTTTACATAAATCGCATAAAAATGATATCTCATCTCAACACGCTCTTTCGAGAGTCCCTGAATCGTTGAGTCAAAAACATATTTCATCTCAGCATGCTCCGAAGAGAGTCTCTGCTTCGCTGAGTCGTTCCGCTGTTTCATCTCGACATACTCCTCCGAGAGTCTCTGTTTCGTCGAGTCCAAATCCTATTGCATCTCAACACACTCTTCCAAGAGCCTCTGAATCGTTGAGTCTAAAGTCAATTTCATCTCAGCATGCTCCAAAAGGAGTCCCTGTTTCGCTGAGTCAAAACTCTGTCTCATCTCGACACATTCCACAGAGAACCGCTGCTTCGTCGAGTCAAAATACGATTTCATCTCAACAAGCTTCTATTAGAGCCCCTGTATCGTTGAGTCCAAGACTTCCCTCTCACGATGAGTCCGCTGTGCCGCATTGCCCTAAAGAGGAAATTAAAGTCAACCCCGAAATTCCTGTCTATGAGATATCTTCATACTCGAAGAAAGTGTCATTGCCTCACGTGTATTTAACTACATCTCTTTCCATTCATCCGTTGTGCCTTCTTATCGACACGGGAGCGAGTATTAGCTTGGTCAAACTGTCAAGTATAATCAAAGTGCCGGAACTATCTCGCGAAATAGCTAAGATAAAAGGTTTTAATAACGTTGGCACCTATTCAGAGACTTTAGGCACGTGTCAGATAAACTTTACTTGGGCTAATAATTGCCACGAGTTTAAGTTTCATGTAGTTGACGATAACATCAACTTAGAGTATGACGGTATCATTGGTAGCGACTTTTTAAACCATTTCAAAGCCAATATAGACTATACCTCACAATCGGTTCATATATGCGGACAGAGTCTGGACATAAACTATATTCAACCGACTTACGTCATTCCCGCTCGTTCCGAAGCGGTCATCGAATGCGCAGTAACCAATTACTCGCGTGAACATTATAAAAATAATGAGGGCCTATTATTAGATCACTCTATAAGTGAAGGTATTTATATCGCAAATTGTCTTGTTACTATAAAGCCTAATAAAAGAATTAACGTAACCGTTTTAAATACTACTAACAATGATATCCAAGTCCGAGACTTCGAAGTCCAGTTAACACCTCTTGAATGTGACACCGCCACAGATTCAAACGAATCCGTCAACGCTTTATCCTATTCTGAATCTGACAGACCGCAAAAGGTATTAAATCTTATACGCTGTTCTCATCTAAACTCCGAAGAAAAGGAGGCATTGCTAGAATGTTGTTCTGAGTACACAGATATTTTCCACTTAGAGGGTGAACCTCTATCGTTCACAAACGCGATCGAGCACACAATAGATTCGGGTGATTCAGCTCCTATTCACGTAAAGTCTTACCGTTTTCCCGAGTGCCACAAGGAAGAAGTGGACTCACAAATCCGCAAGATGCTCGATCAAAATATTATACGTCCGTCAACGTCACCTTGGAGCGCCCCTGTTTGGGTAGTCCCTAAGAAAATGGACGCTTCAGGAAAAAAGAAATGGCGCATAGTGATAGACTATCGCCGTCTGAATGATGTCACTGTCTCTGAGAGTTACCCTTTGCCGCTTATTACTGATATCTTAGATCAGTTAGGCCACTCAAAATATTTCAGCACCTTAGACCTTTCAAGTGGCTTCCACCAGATCAGAATGAACTCCCAAGACGCACAAAAAACGGGGTTCTCAATAAACACAAATTCTAGTAGTACAGGGCACTACGAATTCTTGCGGATGCCTTTTGGGCTTAAAAACGCCCCTTCAACCTTCCAGAAATTAATGAACACTGTCCTTTCAGGTCTCCAAGGCCTCCATGCATACGTTTATCTTGATGACGTCATAATTTATAGTAATAACTTGAGATCTCATATGGACAAAATCAGGTTAGTCTTTGATCGCATCCGAAAATTTAATTTAAAACTTCAACCGGACAAGTGCGAGTTCTTGCGACGCGAAGTCGCTTATCTTGGTCATACAATCACAGATAAAGGTGTTTGTCCAAATCCCGAGAAGGTCAAGGCCGTCTCTCAATTCCCTACTCCCAAGAATCCGAAGGATATAAAATCATTTCTAGGGCTAGTCGGCTACTATCGTCGTTTTATTAATAACTTTTCCAAAATTACTAAACCACTGACTGCCCTTCTGAAAAAGGATGCTATGTTTCAATGGTCGCATAGTCAAGAACAAGCGTTCACCACCCTCAAGGATAAGTTAACTTCAGCGCCTCTGCTTCAATACCCTGATTTTACACAACCCTTTCTTTTAACAACTGATGCCTCTAATTATGCGGTAGGTGCTGTACTCTCTCAGGGCGCAATCGGTTCTGACAAACCCGTCTCGTATGCCTCGCGTACCCTAAATAAAGCCGAGGGCAACTATTCGACTATCGAAAAAGAGCTACTAGCAATCCTATTCGGTGTGAAAACATTCCGCCCTTATTTGTATGGACGTAAATTCAAGATAATTACAGACCACAAACCTCTAGTGTGGCTTTTTAACGTCAAAGATCCAGGATCTAGACTCGTTAGATGGCGTTTGAAACTTGAAGAGTACGATTATGAAATCGTTTATAAGAAAGGTAAATTAAACGCAAACGCCGACGCTTTATCTCGGTTCCCTGTAAATGTATTACAAGATAACGAAGGCTCCGATTCAATTATCTGTAATCCGACACCGACATCTAACAACGAAGTAGACACACGTAATTCACCATCCATTTCAGAAACTTACGAGCAGTTTCTTAAAATTATAAAACAACCTGATGTGTCATTCGATACCGTCATCCAAGAACACAACGAGTCTTTAATGAAAGCAAAGTGTAAACTTATTGCTTATCCGACATCCATTGACTTAGACGAATCTGTGCCATATTGCAAGGATATTATTGACGCCTCCACTAGTGAACCTAATATTTGCGACATAGAACGCGAATTAAATACTTACTACTCCACATCTAACGATAATCACTTATTTACTCATCTATTTCTAAAAATAAACCATTATGACGAGATGAGTTACAAGGACATATTTAACCCCCTTCGTGATTATAGAGAAATGATAAAGTATTGGTATATGGAAGAAAAAGAATTCGCGATATCAGACTTTACAGATCCTTTTACGAAATTATCTTACACAAAAATTTATAATATTTTATCATTTCTATTTCACAACACTAACATTAAAGTCAATATCTACCGTAATTCTATACGATACCCGACTCCTGACGAGGTCAAACGTATTCTCAGAGAAAATCACGATTCTCCTCTAGCTGGCCACCCAGGTATATCGCGCATGTTTGATAGAATCAAAACCCAATTTTGGTGGAAAAATATGCGGCAAGACATCGAAGATTATGTAAAAAATTGCCGCTCTTGCCAAATAAATAAACCTCTAAGACAAACGAATAAGGCCCCTATGATTATCACGTCTACAGCATCTCGTCCTAACGAAAAACTTTATCTTGATTTAGTCGGTCCGCTCCCTGAAACTCATGAACACAAATATAAGTTCTTGCTTACTCTACAGGATGACTTGACTAAATTTTCTCAGGCCTATCCTATGCAATCCTGTTCCGCTGAAGAAACAGCGAGATCATTAGTCCTATTCATATCCCATATGGGAATTCCTAAGCTAATAATATCTGATCAAGGCACCAATTTCTGCTCTGATGTCTTCAAACAACTTGAGAAGTTGTTTAGCATTAAACATGTGTTCGCATCTCCTTACCATCCTCAGACATGTGGTGGCCTTGAACGCAGTCATTCAACTCTAAAAGAATATCTTAGATCATATATAGGTGAGAACCAACATACTTGGGACCTCTATGTTCCTAGCGCTATGATAGCATATAATTCAAACATACATAGCACCACAGGTTACTCACCCCTGGAATTGCTCTTCGGGTTCAAACCCTACTTACCTTCAAGTATCGATACTCTCGATACAAACACCTATACGGATTACATCCGAGCCCTTAATCACCGACTATACTACAGTCGTCAGAAGGCTCTCCAAAATATTCAGTCCTCAAAAGAGAAATCAAAAACTTATTATGATTCTCGCGCGAAGCCATTATCCTATAAAACAGGAGATATGGTATATGTCCGTTGCCATCATAAGCAAAATAAAGCACTATCTCCAGTATGGAAAGGCCCTTACAAAATAATAAAACTGAATGGCAACCATTCTGTTACACTGCTCATTAATCGTAAACACGTACGTCACCACTACGACGAAATCAAACCGGCCGGTGACGTAACAGTATAACTTTAGTGTTGTAATTAATGTTACATGAGAGGTTCATTGTTATTTCAGATCGACGCTGCCATCGCCGATCACATGCGAATATGTTTCCTCTATCGTCAGCAGTCCTGGCATCTACTTTGATAAGCTCTTAGATATTAAGTTTACTAATAATGATTGGAATGTTATAGCATACGTAGATATAAGTCATGTACAACCTAATTTAGATAAGGTCGAATTTTTATTCGAAAAGCTCAACGTATTCTGCAACTCGTTAGCTTCTTCTAAAATACAGTCCGACTGTATTAACTCGTTATCCGCTTTAAAAAATCGTCATATTCTTAACGTTAGTAAATTCTCTTCGATATCTTACTTATTGGTTGACGAAAAACCCCATATGCGTTTTAAAAGAGGTCTCATGGACCTCGGTGGCTCTCTGCTGAAAACTATTTTTGGCACTTTAGATTCTGAGGACGCGGTGAGATTTTCGAAAACCATAGAAGAAGTACAGACGGATGAAAAACGTCTTGCTCATATCATGAAAGATAACATCCATGTCATTAAGTCGACCATATCATATTTCAACAACACGATGTCTAAAGTCAACGAAAACGAAAACCACATATTAAGGAACATGGAAACAATCCATAAAATATTAGAAACAGTTATGAATAGTAACAATAAACTAGAAATTAAATCCGAATTAAGTTCCTTATTAAATTCCTTAGAGTCCATCATAATGACTTTGTCTTTTGATATAGAAGATATTAACAATGCAATTCTTTTCGCGAAACTCAACGTTCTGCATCCTACTGTACTTAGTCCGCACCAACTGTATAGTGAGTTGGATAAGCACAGGAATAACCTTCCTAGCCACTATGAACTTCCTGTTCCTCTAACACTACAAAATATACACAACCTAATTGATATTTCACAACTTGCGTGCTTTTTCCATTTAAATAAAATCATTATTGTCGTCAAGATCCCTCTCGTATTACCGCAAGTTTATGACCTGTATAGAATCATTCCCCTACCTGTTCCCTACGATATGCTGAAACCAGACACCTACATTCTTATCGAGCCAACTAACTCATATGTAGCGATTACAGCTGATCGCATGTTTTATTCGCTTATAGCAGACATAGACAAGTGCAAATTAATAAGTGATAAGTGTTATGTGTGTGTTTTAACCAATGTGTTTTCAGTGATTGCTAACCCTACGTGTGAAACGATTCTCTTAAGTGACGTGATTACCAAACTTCCTGATATATGTGTAACGAAACTTATTCATGGTTCGATTGACCTATTTCATAAGTTAACTTTAAACCGCTGGATTTTTGTACAATCCGAACCTGGCAAGTGTCATGTAACTTGTAATGATGAAGACATAAGTTCTGACGTTATTTTGTTTGGTACTGGTATCTTGACCTTGCCCAGGAACTGTAAGGCTTTTTACAAGACGCTGCAATTCGCCGCTGTTGGCGAAACAGTTATTGGAAATGTAACTAATACAATATCAAATTTCAACATCTTACAAGATGATTGTTGTGAGCGATCTAAGTTGAATAAAACTTTACAGCGATTACCTTACTCGAAATTAAATAACTTAGACAATCTTGATTCTCTGCTACAAGCTAGTGTCCACTTGAACTCATTTGAAGAAGAGATTAATAAGATAGAAAACCCATCTCATTTTCAAACTTATAGCACTCACTATTTGTCCTTAAGCCTGTGCATCTCTATGTTAACTATGTTATATATTATATATAAGAGCCGTAAGTTCTTATGTTCAACTAATAGCCCATGCTGCATTCAAATATTTAATCAATGTCATAATACGAAAAATAATTCAGTTCGCACCTCTCAAACCGTATTTCATGGTGATACGGTAGCACCCATCAATAAGGATGAGTCAGAGTCCGTAGAAGACTTACGGGTGACGCCAACTCCTATTAAAAGGAATATTCTGTTTGGCAAGACTCACGATAACTAATTTGTAATGAATGCACATGGTTAGTAATTAAGTCATAGTTTTTCTTCCTTTCCATATTGTTATTCTTATCTAGATTTTAATAATTGCTCTTCTATAAATAAATAATGTCTATGTACTTTTATTGTTAACTCTTATCTCGACTTCCGTGTATCTTAAATAAAGATAAAATGTAGCTAATAATAATTATAATTTTAGAGTAACTTTTCTATCTTTAACAGTTTATTCATGCCTATTATAAGTAGTCGTTATTTTGGTGTCTTAATATTACTATAAATATGTTTCTTTTGTTTGTTGTAATGTTCGACGAAAACCCAATTTAGCATACAAGATTTAGCATACATCAATCCTGACATCTCTCATCACTTTGAGATGTGATGATCGATCTTAACGGGGGGGTTGTTATATCGAAATAACCATTGCATAAAATATAATTTAAAAACGCTGATTCATTTCCCATTGCATTGACGTCAATGCAATAGGAAACGGTTGTTGTCTTCATAAGCGATACTAGTTATTTTTCCTCAGTTTTGGATTGGACTTCCGTCGGGCATATCAAATTTGTAATACGTGTATTAATTCCAATATATTCCTTTTAGCACATTAAAAAGTATTTTTTTTAAAAACCGTTCTCAAACCCGGTCCGTAACAGTTCCCACTGGTGAGACACAGAACTCCTGTTTGTGAGACAAAGAGTTATTATCCCAACGGGCCCAATAAGGGTTGGTAGAAGTCAAAATGCCTTCAAATTTTTGGTTCTGCCCAAACGGCTGCTTTTGCTTTTGGTACTGCGTAATGAGCCTCCACCCCACTGGGTTGCGGGCATGCGAGTAATGGGTGACTCAACGTCCGATCATGGACCACGCCCGGGTCAACGGCGCGTCGTGTTCCACAAGCACCTCAAAGAGCTATCAGCCCTCTGACGGGGTAAATCTTAGAGGGCCAAAGCCTGCCGGGGTCGCAGGGACGTGACGGTGAAAAGTAAAGGGCTATTGAAGGATGACCGTGGATTTTAGTTTGTACAAGTCTGACAGTATGGGCAGGAAGACTCTGAGTTCGAAACCATGACCTATATTCATAAGTCGGGACCATTTCCACCACCGCTCCACGTTACTAAACTGGACAACTTTAATAAAACCTTAAGCACATAATTTCGTTTTAATTCCGCAAAAAACCAATTCCTCAGCCACTGAGCCAATCATGCAGAAATTCACGACACACACTCTTCAATATTAACTACATAATTTGGAAACATGCTGTATACCCCGACGCTACCCCTTCCTCCTTGTTCGATCGATCACAATTTGAGTATGTACGGCAAAGGTACTCCAACCATGATTGATTATAATCAATCAATAATCCATGGGGAATAATTAGCACGCGACGGTGTTGTTTCCGTAAAATTAAAGCTGTTTTGTATAAATATAATATGTAGTTGAGTGATGAATAAATATGTATGGGAATTGAAAACACACACAAAGGACAAAGTTCTCCTTTGAATAAATTTATTTATTTAAATAGAAATCAAAATAATGAAACAGACACGTAGATGTGGTCTTATCTTACTACTATGATAAATGTGAAATTTTATGAGGATACATGGATGGATGTTTCATGGAAAAATGGCTGCAGATAATTTATAACCTGGATTGACACATATGTTACATTTCATTGCTATATTATGCTTCCCTTATTTTTTTATTTTTTTTAGTGTGATAAACCCCGAGCAGAGTGGGAGGGACTGACAGACTCGTACTGACTAAAATCCACGGTGTCCTTAAATTGCCCTTTACATTCCGGGGTCACGGTAATTCGTAAGTCCCGCGACCCCGGCAGGCTTTGGGCCTCTAGAGGGGGGCCCCGTCATTTTGCTGACACTCTTTGACACTCATTTTATTATACATATAGATTATTTCTAATTTTTTGCAATTTAGTAAGTTTTTTGTTTTGAACAAATATAGGAATCAATCCATGTTTATGAAAGCATTTAGGAATAGGGGTGGAGAATTTTGGTAATTGGAATGTAGTTCCCTTTCATTTTATTATGAAATTATCAGCTATGTTATCGTAGATAATATTCTTCTGAAAAAATAAAAACAGTAGATTGTGCATGTAAATTTCTTTACAAGGCAAACAATTCTTCTTGAACAACTATCCTCCTGACAGATTACCTCAGTACATACGTGTAAGGACATGTGTGAAATCAACTCATGCGCATAAACCCTAAGAATACATTCTAAGAGGATCACAATAATCGTGTTAACTCTGCAGGATTAGCACGCCTGCCGAAAGATACGTCTCTTGCGCAGTCGGTTAGAAATGTTAGGGGTAATTCAAACATGTTCATGTCGGTACGGATAGGGGCCTTGAGGGAATTTATACAATTAAAATCAAATAATAGCTTTAAATTCTTATATTAAAAGAATCAAGCATCACATCCGTCTAGCAATTTAGAACATCTCTCAGTAAATTCATTGTTCTACTGATAATACAAATTCTTATGTTCCTTTTAACGTTAACTAGAGCTGCTCGGCTTGGATTGCGCTACGATAAACAGTAGATATTAAACGAAATTTACCGATCGGGGCTCCAGCAAAATATATGTAGTAATAGCCTTGAGTGGGCATTTTTGTTCAACAAATAATCCCGAATTGAATGTTGTCCTTAATAGTCTGAAGCACCCTTTATACGATTAGATTCTTCAGTAATCCTTTGCTCGTGTTCTTACTTATTTTTATTCTGATCTAAAATTGTTACATGGGAATGTCGGTGTGGATTTTAGCTTTTTAGAGTCAGTTGTAATCTACGGCTAAAAATATAATATAACTAGCTGTGGCCATGGCTTCGCTCGCTTTTATTTCGAAAATTTAAATTATCATAGTGGAACGTAATCAAAAAAGTCCTAGGTTATAAATTATTTGTTTTAAAAATTACATTAAGATTTAAGCTTTTGCCGACTGTCTGATGTAAAATTTACTCAATAAGTGCTGTTTTCAGCCTATCATACTGAAATACGAACGCGAGTATGTTTGTTTTGTATTTTGTTTATCGTTAACACGTCTAAATGGCAGAATATTATGGATATGGTACCCTATAAACGGTTATAAGCTATAGGGGCAGCAAAGTCGCGCGTCACTAATTTTTAATAAATGACTTTAGTTCTTGACATTTCTCGTCAGTCAGACGACCAGACCAACATGATCGTAGAAACGACTTATTTTTAGAAGGTCCTGTCCCTGTTCTTTGACTAATTATATAAAAAGTACGCATGATTTTTATATAAATGTCACGGCTGATAGCCGAAGTGCGGTTGCACCTAGTTATATGTGCAGCCGGAGATGTATCATACTTATCTTCGGTTAGAACTAGGTTTAGCCTTCACCATAAAGACTAGAATTAGGTGCAGCCTCGGGACTTGTTAGCACCCCGACTCCGACAATTTAGGTTCGAAGAGCAAGAGAGTGGTTTTTTTTTAAACGACCCAGAAGTAGAAGCCCCGCTAAGCGGGGCTCCGTCGGCTTGCTCCTGTGAAGGAAGGATACATCTAAGTTTAACCGCATATGGTCGGTTGCACCTACTTGTAGTCGGCTAAAACTAAGTGTAGCTGCACTTCGGCTATTAGCTGTAACAAAAATACATATTTCACACCGTTTGTATCTAAATCCGAGATGTTGCACATAAATTCAACAATGAAATAGTGTTTGCAGTGAACATTGATTCAGACAAGTTAATCCAATACCTGTACGTTACAATATTAATCAAATATAACTACCCACGCAAATGTAGTTCGTCTATTAAGGCTGCGTTCCCAACAAAGACGAGCGAGTTCACGAGAAAATTTTCACTAATTTTTTTCACGATATAGGCGTTATTTTATTCACTTGTATAGCGTAGCTTTCGTGAAAAAGGGCCTTGGTATTTATTCATACAATAAATAAATAAAAAAAAAACACAAATAACCGACTGCTGAAACACAACAAAGAGTGTGAAGTCGGTATCTTTGGTCGCGGGACCCCGGAACGTAAAGGGCTATCGAAGGACACCGTGGATTTTAGTAAGTACGAGTCTAACAGTCCCTCCCGCTCTGCCCTGGGAGGGAGGAATCATTTGATGATTTTACCATAGTAGAAAAAAGTCAGTAACTTATTTTTTTATTACACAGGCTTTCGTCCCACCGACTTACAAATACCTATGCAATAGCAGCGATCATGGTTGATTTGCTGTTATGTATTGAAGATTTATCTCGATTTCTCCAGCACAAAAAGGAGCAAAAGAAGTCTTTGAGAAAACGGTAAACATACATGAAAACAAGATGCTGACGACTTGAGAACATCCTCCTTTTTTGAAGTCGGCAATATGAAATGTTTTTCGCTTAGCTATACACCGCCGCGGCTTTTCAAAGAAAAGCTATTCGTTTCACAACGCCAATACGCATCTTCGCAAACCTCGCCCAAGTCTTTGGTGGGAAACCAGCCTAACAGTGACGTCATAGTACGTTGGAACGCCATCCATTACCGATCTATTAGAGGCTGTTAATAGATAATAAGAGCAGTACCCACGTCAGCAAGACATTGACAATGTATCTCAGATGACATGTTTGAAATTACTTTCTGCATTAATTAGCGTTGCCTAGACTTGGTGTGATTAACTTTGGAGTTTGGCATGTGAATAGTTTGAATACTTTGAAATGTGGATAGGTCAGATTTAATTAGTTTGTGGAACTCTGTTGACGTAGTTAAACTAAATTTTATTAGGTATTAAAATCTTTGAATATCGGAACAAATTCATCTCTAAATGTTCGCTACCCTTTTTTAAACGATTTAAAAAAAAAACGGTTATCTATTCGACCCGTATGAATGTAATATTTATAGAAATAGGTTAGAGTAGATCGGATGTTTGTCGCTGATGTTAACCGACCGTGTCGATTCATAGATTTATTACTTTTATATCGAATTCATCATATTTATTAACGCAATGTGGAGTGTCACAAGTTGTCACTTTGAAATCACAGTTTATATAATTATACTATTTTTATTACTATTTCCTAGTTTTCGTATATGTTAGTCTATATCAGCGTCTGAACAAATGTGCCAATTTTCGGAAGTCGGTGGATTTATTTTTATTACATTGACTTTTTGCCACCGACTTACGAAATAAAAGTTATTTTGTGGATTATTTTACCCATTTTTGTAGTTGTTTTTGAAGTCACTTATATTTTTTTGAAGTGAAAACTTCTTTAGCGGCGTTGAGCACTTTTCTGTAATGGGTATAAAATCTTAAACTCGCGTCAGGACACGTGACCCTGACCGAAAAAGCGTGGGACGGCGCAGGGCGCTTGCGTGAATGTTCGTGTGACTTTATTACTTTTAAAGAAGTTTGTATGCTGGATACATTCGTTGCTAGGTAACATTGTTTATAAAAGATGTACGTCACATTGGAAAATTATTGAAATAAAAAGTCAACCATTTTTGCGAGTTTCACTAAAATCTGTTCACAAGATATTTCCAACAATTACTATTCAAGTTTTCACTTCTGCCGTCACTCCCAGAGTGCAACCCGTCGTTTTTTTTTAAGTTTTTTATTGGGTGGTAAAATCCTCCCTGGCAGGACAGGAAGACTGTCAGACTTGTACTGACTAAAATCCACGGTGTCCATCAATTGCCCCTTACGTTCCGGGGCCACGGTTACTCGATAGTCCCGCGACCCCCGAAGTCCCCGTCATATTGCTAAGAGCTCTTTGAGGCGCCCGTGGAACACAACGCCGTCGACCCTAACTCATCAACTGCATTGTAAAACAACTATACTTAGTGACGTTTAGATTCTTAATATACTCTCTCTCTAACCCTTACTTGTCTGTTAGTGCGCACTAAAACTAAACAGTACACTTCACTTTACTAGTAGTCCATTTTAGTTAATTGTTATGGATCGTCCCACATTTGGTAGTACTTTGGGACCCCTTTTATTGTGATATAGCATGCTAGGATTATTTTAATCTATTAGATTATAACATAGAGTTCTTAGAGAAAGGCTGAATAAATAATATTACTGAAAAAAATATTTGACTCGTATGACTTCTTGTCAAAACTACAAAGCTTTTAAAAATAAAAATAAGTAACGTCGTATAAATTTAAAGGCGTTATGACGTCAGAAGTCACCACTCGCGAAATTCCAAGCGTTTTATCTTTGTCATAATTACTTTAAAAAATGAACACACGTGTCCATTATTTAACACCGATTGACGGACTAAACAGATTTTCAATTTATTTATACGGTAAGCTACTTTATCTCTAACATGCAACCAACAAATTAGATGTCCAATATTACACAAAAACACACTGAAAATTACTGAAACCACACAACCATCGATCAAAATTTTACATACAGAGGTCCCTTGACTAATTCTGCTGGACATGTCACCAGCCAGTGGAACACCACTCCATAACGTAGTTAGCAACCCTTGCCGAAAACGCCACACGGAATTTCAACCCTTGTCTTATTACACCTAGGGATGAAAATCCCATGAAAATTTGCAACGGTTGTGACTGTAATTTTGTGGAAGCCTGTACGATATGGATAGATGTGTTAGTCTAATGCATCAACTATACTACGTGTCCCATTGGGATATGCCCGCATTGGATTGATAATATTATGTGTTTGTACCCGTGAATTTCGTAGTAATGTTGATGAATGGCATCGTAATTTCAGTATTGCGAATTCGCGTGAATTGGCTTATTAGCGCTTATTGGACATTGGCCTGAAAATTTAAACAGGTATTTGTGTGGTACGCATCCATTTCTAATGGATTAACGTTTCAAAGAGTGAATATGTTATGTATTGCTTAGTTATTTATACTAATATTATTAACGCTGAAGAGTGTGTTTGTTTGAGTGCGATAATCTAAGGAACTACTGGATTCAATTGATAAAATAAGTCTGTGTTAGTTTTTTTTTTAACTTGGTAAAACCATCATATGAGTCCTCGCACCCAGGGTAAAGCGGGAGGGACTGTCAGACTCGTACTGAATAAAATTTACGGTGTATTTCAATAGCCCTTCCGGGACGTTCCGGGGTCACGGTAATTCGTGAGTCTCGCGACGGTCTGTGTTAGATAGTCCATTTACCGAAGAAGGCTATCGATGAGGCATAGAGGGCCAAAACTTTTCGGGGTCGCGAGACTTTCTTCTCAGATTACCGTGACCCTGGAACGTAAAGGGCTAAGGGCACCCTGGATTTTAGACAGAACGAGTCTGACAGTCCCTCCCGCTCTGCCCTGGGTGGGAGGACTAATTTGATGATTTTACCACGATAAAAAAAACCATTCATACTCACATAAATCAATAAAATTTGCCTTTTTGCTTTTTTATAAAAGAAAAGACAAAAACTACAGAGTCTTTTGTACAGAATCCTCATACACTCCTTTTTGTACGTTGAAAGGAATTTTATGATTGTATTTTTATTGAAAAACAAACAAAATACTTAAAATACTACCTACATAATTAAGTAATGCTATTTTTTTTTTAATTTTATATTATTTATTATAACTTATTTATTATTTTTTTTTTATAATTTTAGTATTTAAAACTGTATATAGAAGATTATTTGTAAAATATAAACAACTACAATATATAAAATAGCAAAGATAAAAAATCAGTGTTTCAAACATTGTCAACGGAAAAATATTCTGTTTTGTGTTAAACAGCTGATAAACTTTCAGGGTTGGTTACTTTCAGCCCATGAAAAGTTGTTAGTGTTTTACAAATCACCCTGTTCAAGTATCAACGTCGTCGGTCAACGGCAAACCTATCAAAAATTCTGATGAGTTACGCTGTTGCTACGGCGTAGCAGATGCCGTGACGTCACAGCTACGCAAGCGTAGCAGTTGCCGCGTCGTAGCCAGTGACCGTAGCGTCGTAATGGCATCTCCCTTGAAACATGCTACTGCATAATCATGTTTTTTGATGAAGGTTATTTGAATAAAACTTTATTTTATGTAGATAAGGGTTGGCTTTCATTATTTATGAAACAACCAAACCTCAGGGGCAATTCACATGTCGAAGGAATGTCTTGAGAGGTTACCGCGACCCTGCAACGCAAAGGCTAACTAAAGGAACAGGGTGGTTTTTTGTAAGTCATGTCTGACAGTCCCTATAGTTATAATTTGTTACCTACAAAATATCCCGTATTTTTTTTTGGAAATTTGCCTCTTCTATTGAGGTCTCATTTGATGATACCAAAGTTAAAAAAAGGTCTCTTAACTCGATTCTCAGCTTCTCTTATTCAAAACTTTCTTTGGAAAGAAAAATTCAAACCAGGATTTGAACCCGCGTCCTTCGGATTCAGGATATCCGACGCTCTTTCCAACCGAGCCATCGAGGTTCCTACCTGCTGCGTCGAATTCTTCAATCCACTTCTAACATCTCAAGGCGACTATCTCTTATCCAGTTACTAAACGCCATCTTTCGGAAATCGTTGCTCCAACTAGCCTGAGAGCATCCCACCGTAAGGTTTGCGGTCGGCTACGAACCCGGAATTCAAGGAAAGCCTTTATTATTTTTATTGGGTCGTAAAATCATTGAATGAGTCCCTCTAGCACTGATGGATCGCAAAGGACTGTAATTCTCTTATTGACTAAAAATCATGTCTGTTCTTTCTGTTGCCCTTTGCGTTCCAGTGTCCTTCACAGGCGGTCTAGACCCTTCAAGGACGTCCTTAAATTAGATTCAAATATTTCAACAGAAAACAAATACAAAATTCTTTAAAAAAAAATACTAGACGGGTAAAGCAAAAAGCGGTACAATTCCTTTGTGAACCTCCGAAATGCGGTATTTTCAAAAGCAGGGCTGATAAAGGTGTGTTCGGTTCGCCGCAGGAAACGTCTCGGGAACCACAGTCAAAAGGTTTACTGTTTTGTTTATGAATTTCTGTGAATTTTCAACGATTCGGCTGTGAAGGTCATCGCTCTGTATTAAATAATGAGGGGGTAGAAACAGATAGATTTATATTTTTTTACGATTGTTGCTTTGTAGAATTAAGAAGAGGAGCTCGTGGCTAAATAAATACAGCCGCACAGGCCGATCTTCTGGGTTAAGCCGCGCTTGCCGAGGTTGGTCTGTGGATGGGTGACCATCTGTCATAACGAGTTTCCTCCGTGCCTCGGAAAGCATGTAAAGCTGTTGGTCCCGGCTGTCATCTGTAGACCTTTGACAGTGGTTACTATTAGTCAGAAGCTCTAAAGTCTGACAACCAGTCTTACCATAGGATATCGTATTACCCAGTTACTGGGTTGTGAAGGTCCGACAGGCAGTCGCTCCATGTAAAATACTGATATCCAGCTGCATCTGGTTTGACTAGAAGCCGACCCCAATATAGTTGGGAAAAGGCTAGGCAGATGATGATGATGTTGCTTTGTAGAATGTCCATTTTATGTTAAATTGTACTTTTTTTTTTATAACGTCAACTCACTCCTACCCATGACGGTAGGCAAAAACCTGATCCTGATCCTTCAGTAGCCATTTACGTTCCAAGGTCACGGTTAGCTCATCAGACAGTTCCGTGACCCCAGCAGGCTTTGGCCCTCTAAAGTGGGGCCCGGTTCAGTCCTGCCGCCTAGGGCGGGACGGGAGGACTCATTTGATGATTTTCTCTGGATAAAAAGGACAACATTTTAGGCGATCTTTTTCCGCCGTACGGCCTAAATCAACCAGTGTAAATGCCTCCCATTAAAAGAGGGCTCTAAATGGCACTTTAGCAGAATAACAATGCAAATTGCGATAAAAATCGTAACATGGTATTTGTTTCATATAAAACTGTAATGTACTCATATTATAATTCTGCTATAGTATTAATTTTTAAACTCCCAAGTATGCTTCTAAGGCAAATATTGCTCATAATAATTCTAACAAACTTATGAATACCTAGTACATTGTATTACGATAGAACCTAGGCGAGACTGGAGTTTATAGTTTCAGTACTAAGTTATGTCTAAGTTGTATAAGGTTCGATGTTGAAGCACTAAATGATGAGAGTATTGTTAGTTTCTCAAATAGTTCAGGTAAATTGTGGTTATATTACCGTAGTAGTAATATTTGACCTTTACATTATAATAACCAAAGAAAATACGCATTACAGTTCATTTATTTGGGCATACGACGTAATATTATAAATGCGAAAATTATCTAGGTATGTTTATTCCGTTTTCACGTCATCGTTATGACAAGCTAAACTGATTTTGATGAATTTTGTTACAAGATATATAGGAATCTACAGACGATATATGTATGGGACGCCATCAATACCATTGGAGGGCAAGCAAAGCCGCGGGCGACATTGAGTAATAATATGAAAAAAAAACGACAGATTTTGTCGGTAACCAAAACTACAAAAATAAAACATTGAAAATGATGAAGCCGTTTCAGAGAAGATCAACAAAAAACACCGTTTTTTTTAAATTACATTTAACAGTACAACAAAAAGCCTTCTTAAACATTTTCTACTATAAAAGAAAATCTGCATACAACTTCAGAAAGATCTGATTCTTTCACCAACAGACAAATCCAACAACACAAAAAGAAAAATTGAAAAAAATAAATACGTCTCCCACTTAAAAGTTTCTTGTTTTTATTATTTTCATACTACAACCGAGTCGGGAATTTTTAAACTGCCGCACAGCATACTTCGTGAAAGGAATGAGAATTGGAATTATTTTATGACGAACTTTGTCCGTCGAGATTTTTTTCAGTAGAAGCTTACTGAGAAATGCGATGATTAAATTCCTGCAGGAAATTGGCGGGCTTGCAATTAAAATGGATGCTCGATAACATGAGCGCCTATGGATAGTATGACGGGCCTGTTGGTCTAGTGGTTAGTGACCCTGACTGCTATGCCGGAGGTCGTGGGTTCGATTCCCACCCAGGACAAATGTTTGTGTGATGAGCACGATCATTTGTTCTGTGTCTGGGTGTAATTTATCTATAATATGTATGTATTTAGAAATATATTATATGTTTATCAGTTGTCTAGTACCCATAACACAAGCTCTGCTTAGCTTGGGACTAGATGGCGTTGTGTGATAATTGTGGAATATTTATTTTTATATTATGTACTATCCATAGGCGCTCTTATACTGTCGTATACTGTCAGTGCCCTAACTTATTTGACCTCAGCATACCTTTGTTCTGCTTTCTAAGATGGCTACAGGCGTAGATCAGGCCTCCCACTAGGTGGACCGACGACATCGTGAGAGTTGCGGGCAACCGATGGATGCAAGTGGTGGTCTACAGGGGAAGCCTATGGTCAGCAATCGCCGTCTTCTGGCTGATAATGATCATGTTGATAGATAGGTCATGTAATGCAGGGCACTGACTGTATTAGTTTGTTTAAAAAACGTAGATCCAGGTAGTTTAATAAAAATAAGGCCCTCCGAAAAGTAGCGGTAACTATCTAAACAGGGCATTACGACCCTGGACCTCAACGGAAGAAGATCGCAAAATTTTTTTTTTCCTAGAATTCTCCTAGTTTCTGTGCTGTTTATAGGTAAGTAATTTAATAGAGAACGGCAGCAGCTTCTTTATAATCAGAAATAACTCTGATGTAACTTTGTGGATTCTTTCTTTCATTCTCAATTCAGAATTCAGTAACATTTGTTAATTAAAATGATTTTTTCCGCACCAGTTCCGAAGTTCAAGTTTTTTCACATTTATTTCGGATTTTCATCGAATTCCGTCCGTCCGTATTTTTTTGGAAAAGAAATTTTTTTCCTTTTAATTTAAGTTTGTTTAACTTTTCCTATGATTTAGCGAATTGATAACTTCGGTGTAATAATCATCTGTAATAATCATTTTCAATAAGGTACTTTCGTTGCTACATATTTAAAACATTTTGTATTTGCAAACGAATTCCCGAAAACAAATAATACTTATTCAGAACCTGTTGGCGAGTGTATAGGATTATAAAAAGAAGCTTTATTTTTCCATCGGTCAGTTGAATTTACAATGCGCGCATAAGCTCTTTTTGTCAATTAAATTTTCAAAATAATTTACCTTTTCATTTTCAGTAAGTTTATGTAGTGTATTACTGTATTTATTCAGTTGTATTTATTGATGAGTACTCATAGATATATAGATAGATAGAATACACTTTATTATGCACACCAAACAATCCACAGGTATTTACAAAGTAAATCTTTTAAATACGGTGGCACAATGGGCGGTCTTATCGCTAAAAGCGATCTTTCAAGACATGGATAGATTTAGTTGGATTTGAAGAAGACAAAGAGGAAGAAACAATACTATAGGTGGTCTGTGATCTTCACATAAAATACCATGCCGTTTCTTTTTGTGTGTGGTAAAATCATCAAATTAGGTGGGGACTGTCTGACTGAAATCCATGGTGGTCCTTCAATAGCCCTTTTCCAGGGCCACGGTTACCCGATGAGACAGTCCCGCGGCCCAAAATACCAAATGCGCCGTTAAATAGGTTTTCGCTTTCGATCGAATTCGCAAAAAAAAAACTACCTACCTACTACTAACCTAATTGAAGACAGTGCAGACTTTTCACAAAAATGTAGTATCTTACAGTTCCTGTACTTTTTTTTCAGTTCGCTCTAGTTATTGACAAAACAGTCGACATTGGCTTCAATTTTCAAAATAAAATAATTTTAAAATATCTGAATTATAAGGTATTCGCTGATTGGTATACTCGTTTATACTCTTTATTTGTATACTCGTATATGCTTTCAAGTGCAGATAGTATTAGTTGTTGTTTTGACTTCTACTTCGGTTTTATTTAGGTATCTTATAGATTACTAGATATCGATTTTTGAGGAAGGAACTAGATGTTATCAGCGTTTTTCCCTGCTGCTCGGCTTCGTCGCAGCTTGATGTAATATGGTCTATCCTGAGAACAGCGTGTTTATTCAAATAAGGCATAAATAAAATATAATAAGATATATAAGATGTATATAAATAAGATATAATATTAATAATTATAATAATTTATGTTTATTTAAATTTTTTGAAAGTAATTATAGTACACCACTGACTATCCCCTTCCCTTCTTATCTTAATTCACACAGTCCATCCAAAGGTTGTCTGGAAGATATCGCTATTAGCGATAAGACCGTCATTGTAACCATAGATTAAGCAATATTGAAAAGCAGTAGTTTTAAAATTTTTGGTGTCCAATAAAGTATATTCTATTCTATTCTATGCTATAAGGCCTTCGTAGTCGCTGTTGCCACTGAGGCTAGAAGTCAAAAGCTTTTGCTATCAATATCAATTGTCTTTTATCATTAAACTACTCTATGGACCATGCCCGGGTCGACAGCGCGTTGTGTTCCACGCGCGCCTCAAAGAGTGTCAGCAAAATGATGGGCCCCCCTCTAGAGGGCCAAACCCTGCTGAGGTCGCGGGACTCACGAATTACCGTGACCCCGGAACGTAAAGGGCGATTGAAGAACAACGTGGATTTTAGTTTAGTCAGTATGAGTCTGACAGTCCCTCCTGCTCTGCCCTGGGTGAGAGGTCTCAATTGATGATTTAAAAAAACATTAAACCACTCTAAAGAATCTCACAAAATAAATCACCAAAAATTGCTGAGCCTGTCAAATTAACTTCATCAATTCAAATGACAAAGCACAAAGACTCAATGAACACTGTCGAATCAGTAAACCACACAGCGAGTGTAGTTTGATCAACGCGAGTTTGACTGACGCGGCAATTTGCGAGTGACACAGACCGTTTGATGACGTCGGCAACGCTTTGACGAATGTTAAATGTGTGATTTCAACGATTGTCAAAGCGGAAGTTTTCGATTAAAACTTGTGAAAAGTTATAAAGGGATTTCGACCTACAGGGAATGGTGATGTTCAATGAAACTAGTCACCTTATCTTGTGCCTTTTAAAAAAAATTCGTCGCCGTCGTCTAAAACTAAGAATATGCAAAAGAAGTGAACTCCACTACGTGAGGAAGAAGTGACGTCTACTATGTACCGTATACGTAACTAAACAATTAACTTACAATATAAGAGTGTGATGGTATGAATGTTGATGAATGGAAAGAAAGAGGAAGGCCGAATAAAAGATCTTGTACCCCCGTTGTAGTAATTGTTGTTCCAATATTTCTGTAGTCCCGTTGTTGTTGATGTATCGCGGTAAAATAAACGCAAGCTACGGACTTTACATACTCCTTTCGCTCGTTCACATTCATATATCTGATCATACAATCAATTTTCTGAAGATCCCTAGTCAGTGCATCATCAACCTCAAGAAGGCCATCAGACATGTCGGTACGGATCGGTAAAGGTCGGTTCAGGTAATCTTTTTGCAAAGAAACCGGAAAATCCTAGTCCCAACATGTATGTATTATGTGCGATTGCACAAGATAACATGGGACATTTTACCTGCACCGACCAGTACCGATCTATCTGTACAGACAACCCGCATTTTTATAAAAGCACCCTTACCCGGGACTAGTTTACATAAATCGTTGGCGCGTAAACAGCCCGCACCTATTTCGCGAACATCTCCGGGCGAGTAGGCACGAGGGAGAACTTAATCTTACGGGTTTGAACCAAATGAGTAATGGATTGTGAAATTATGTGCGGGTTCCCATTGACGTTTTTGGGTGACGATTTATTGATGAGATTGAAATCAGGGTAATAGCTAAAATATTTCAAAGGTTTTGTTAACGTTTCGTGGACGCAAGAAAAAATCCTGAGCAAGAAGTCTTCAGACTTTTTGGCTAAGGGCACATTTCTCTGCCGGGGTCGCGGGACCAAGGGATTACCGTGACCCCGGTACGTAAAGGGCTATTGAAGGACACCGTGGATTTTAGTCAGTACAAGTCTGACAGTATGGGTGGGAGGACTCATTTGATGATTTTACCACGATAAAAAAAAAAAGGTCACATTTCTCTGCGATTCATGAAGCCTACTTTATGCTGTTGCACTCAAAATGAATTATAGTCTAAAACTTGCAAAAGATAAAGGAACTTATACTTTTTACTTATAATAGCTCAACCACACATTAAAATAATTTACCAAAATGTCATAAAACTTGAATAAGACGCCTTTTTTCAATATTAGACTTTTCCAAGAAAACCGGTACAAAGTTAAACACCCAAGACATTTCATTGTACGAAATACACACGCGACCATAAAGCTCAAATTCATTACTCCATATGTAAAAAGGAGTTATTTTGCCGACAACACGAGTAATAACACTTTTTTGGTACGCCTTATTACAACTTCTGCTGTTAGAAGAAGTGCCAGCTCCTCATTTTCGGGAAATTGATGTGCCACTATTTCTTTTGAGCGGCTTAAGTTAATATTATTGTATGTTGGAGTATTTTTTATACATGTGTAGCGGTTTGACAAAGGTTGTTGACTGTGGTTTACTTACACGGATAAGGAATTTGTCTGTGGTAGTATACCTTTATTTTTGGTATACCTGGATAATACGATGCTTTTTGAAAATAATGGTTGTTTGACTTTTGGGCTTCAAACTGCCAGAAACGACTACAAACTATGTACAGTTGCTGAATATAAAGTATAATTAATGATTAAACGAACTTACCTGTAAGTGAAGTTCGATCATAATTATGTGAGGTGTTTCGTTCGAAGAGATTAGATTTTACACTTGTAGTTTCACATACAATGCCGCCTCTATGCACTCAGTTCAAAGACAACTAAAAAAAAAAACAAAAAAATGACAGGTTATACTGACCATAATTCAAATCTTCATTTAGTTTAGAGATTAGTAATATAACAATAATTCATTTCACAACTTTGGGTGTTCAATTCGGGTGGGCGGGATTCTAATCTCTTCGAACGAAACACCTCACATAATTATGATCGAACTTCACTTACAGGTAAGTTCGTTTAATCATTAATTATGTTTCTGTGTTTCGTTCTCGAGATTAGATTTTACACTTGTAGATATTGAGAGTAATTTGTGAAATGAATGCATTCAGGTTTTGAATAAATCAATAAAATATTGAAATAAAAAACAATAAAATCATCAAAAGAAAAACTCATCTTCGGTAACTAAAATCAATAGGTATATAACTAAATCATTTGTTGATTGTACAAGTACAAACATTAAATGAAATACCTACAGAACACAATTTGTCACTAGATCAAATGGGTCACTAGAATCAGTTAATATAGACCTGTTATAAAACATGGCAAAAGTTGTAAATGTACCAGACCAACCGGCAGCTTTTCGATCCAAATCGAAATTGACGAGCACGCGAAGTACTGGCTTGTCTAGTAGTGCGAGCAGAAAATACTGTAACATTGATTCCACTGACTTGTAAGGTACTCTTTATCCACCTGCTTAGTGTGTGAGCACAAACATTATTATGTGGCTTTTTGATGTTAACAAACAGAAAACTGTGATTGCTACGTAACGATTCAGTTACGCGTAAATAATCTACTAATAACTAAGCTAGGCATATTTCGGGTCTTTCCTGAAAATATGGTAGAATAAGCATTGGCTGTTTTGATTTTATACTAGACGTTTTTATCAAATCAGGAATCTTAATAGATTTATTTATATTAGATGAGGTACTCTTATTCTCAACTTTAATTTTGGATAAGGTTTGGAACCTTTGGGCAGTAACAAGTACAAGTAATAAATTTCCTTGAATTTTTTTCTAGGTTTAACTGATCGTGGGGTACACAGACTCGCTAGAGTCTCTCTGACTAATTAGATATCCAAATAACTCAGTGAAAATAAAATGTTTTTTGGGACAGAAGCTTCATAAAGATTAATGTTGTTTTCATACAAAAAAATACCATTTTTTCAAACAACTATCGTATTGTTTGATGGAATTCTCCGATAGCGATGCCAACGTTATGTTAATCGAGTCCGGAGGAATGATTCTTCTTAGTAGAGATTCACGCACAAAACTCCGGCAACCAGGGTAATCCGGTTGTGTACGAGTATCTGACGGTTGCTGGAATGAGATATTATTAATTCTTTAGCAGAATGAAAATTTTTACTTACTAAAATCTTAGTAAATAAGGGATACCAGAGTTGTGACGGCCATGCCGGGACAACAAGTATTCACAAGACACAAGTAGCTTAGTCTCTGATTAGAAAATTACTGCGATAGATGGAAAAAACCATACAAATACCATTCGGAACAACACATTGAAAAAACATTTATATTACATGCGTCTGGGTCTTTGTGCCATGATACATATCTAGCACATTTTTTATTAATAAGACTAGCAAACATATCTATATCAGGCTGGCCGAACAGTTTCACTAATTCATGAAAGGTAAAGTCTGATAGTTCCCATTAAATGTCGGGGTAAACTCGACTCGATTCAAAATCGGCGATACTGTTCTCGATTGATAGAATGTAAAGAGCAACATCATCTGCCTAGCCTTTTCCCAACTATATTGGGGTTGGCTTCCAGTCAAACCAGATGCAGCCGGATATCAGTATTTTACATGGAGCGACTGCCTGTCGGACTATGAAATGTAAAGAGCAAAAACGAAAATATTCCGAGCCTCACACCATTGCCATACACTTTTAGTGAGTTACGTTTAATGAGGAATCTGCACACCTCCCATGCGCTTTATATAAGAAATCGCACTCGATTTGTGTATTCTCAAAATTAGTCCAATAGAAGCAGCCATAATTCCAAATAATTAATACGCTGTTCTCTTTCCTCCTGACTCCAAGTACCACTAGCTGTTTTTCCATTACTCCTCATCCCGTAGTTGAGGCGTCAGTCTAAATTTCTAAATTATATTCATAAACTTTTATTTTGAAAATAGATTTATCAATAGAATTTAACCACCAATCAAAATCGGAATCCAAAGAAGACGGTATATTCATGAATTCTTCATTATCAGAACCTTTAAGACTTAAGAATTTCCATGGCTCAAACTCTTTAGTATAGAGCCAGACATATTCAATGTCAGGGCAAGCAGATGTTAAAAGTCCTACTAAGCGAGCAAAATCAATATTTTTTACATAGTCAAGTTTTAAAATTTTAGTAACTCATTCTTAATTTTTTGACGCTGTTCAACAGGCAAGCTAATTTCCGTTGTTTTAGCATAAATGAGAAAACCTAAAAATCAACATGAATTATTAGGAACCATACAACTTTTAGCTTCATTTATGATGAAGTCTAAGTGTAAAAGCTATTTCTTTGTAATTTCAACATTAACAACACAATCGTTATAGGAATGATGTGATACAAGGCAAAGATCATCAAGATGGTTGACAGATCACCGAGATCGCAATAATTTAACAACAGGTTTCATGATTTTAGTAAAAAAGTAAGGTACCAAACGGGAGGACATTAAATCTTTCCATTTAAATCGCAAGTATTTTTAGAATCTTTGTGAATTGTGATTGAAAAATATTCATCAATCAATCGTGGACACAACAGTCTTTTGAAATAAGTTAATTTTAATTCATATCCGAAAGTCTTCTAATCTGAAATGTTTAGTGTTTACAAAAACATTCAGACTTTTTAAATTTAAAATTTGTCCAGATTTACCGTTTGGTTACGACACCAAAAAAAAAATGGATAATTGACCGTCACAAGGTTGACATTTAGAAACAGCTCTTATAGAAAGTAAATTATCTATTGCCTGTTCAAATTCATATTCTTCAGAACGAGAATATCGCTGAAGTGGTGGTACCTTAATCTGACATGGATTACGTGTAAAAAGAATTTCATAACCCTCAATCCATGATAGTACAGTTACTCGTAGGTTTGATGTTATTTGTGACCATTGTTCATAAAATGACAAAGTCTGCCGATATAGTTTACCGTGATGTCTATTGCCGTAATTCGGACGCGACGCTTTGGATTGCGCTTACTGATGTCTCGTCCAGAGGACAGACTCCTTCATTCTTCGAGGCACCGTCGGTTGGCGGTACGGCGCTGGCTTCCACTTTAAATTTGGAGTGTTGTTACATAGTGGAAGCTTTGACTTGTTTGATATAACATTGGGCTGTGGACCACATTTCAACTCAGTTTCTGACTTATTGATGGTCTTAGCTGTTCGCAGCGTCTCAGGGAGCTTTTGTCCGAAGAGAAAACTATCAATTTTAGTCAGGTGCATCTGAACCTTTTAGTCCTTTTTCAGTACAGCCAGGATGAAATTACGCCTGGTGACAGAGTCATTTTAGAACAAACGCACAAAATACGCCCGGTGTCCACAAGTCATTTCAATATGTTCGGATCTTTAGTCCTTTGAGACAAAAGAATTGAAATAGCTTCATTTTAAACATGAAACTGCTCAAGCAACCTGTTTCTGTTTGGCCTAAATAGCCTTATCACGCTTCACTATAAGGTCACTGACTGTAGCCCTAATTACAGGATTTAGAGATGGTGCGCCAATGAGCTTACAGTTGTCCGGAGGTAAATGAGACTCTAAAGATTCCTTTCCGATCTCTTTTATCAAACCAAAAACGGCTATGAATTAATAGCATACAGCTAAGTCTTTTTGTATGTTTTTACCAAAAGATCGTAGTGTTTGGTTCCGATCCTAATATTTTCATCACGGACTCGTCTAATTCCTGATTCTCCTTTTCAATAACAACTTCATCGGCTGACAACCGAGAAAGAGGCTCTTGTGTCACTTCAGGTAGCTACTTCTGCCATTTGCAGTGACTGCAAACAAGAAGCGCAATTTGATGGAACCGGCTCATTATGGTTCATCGGTAGGTATTTATTATCCTCCGATTCTAAAGCAGTCTTTTCTGCAATCGGAAATTATACAATGATGTACATTCTCCACAAATAAGGACCACGAATATGGACCGTATTTGTAATGTAATATCAATACAATGTATTGTAACAAAAGCCGTATTTTTATTATACATTCAACAAATAAAGAAACATGCGGGTAAGATGAACTCAAAGACGTTGCATCGTGAACCCCGATTATTGAAAACACAATTGTTTCATGGTTATAATTACCTAAACAGGTAACAAGATTTATGTACGTAATAAAGCGTGAGTATTACGTACATATTACAGCGGGTAAGATGAACTCAAGGCGTTACATCGTGAACCCGTGTTTTAGATAAAAAAGGATAAGTTGCAACTCGTGCGTAGCATCGTTAATCCATTTTCCACCAATAAAAAATTAAAAATACCTTGAGGTATTGACAACGCTGGCCTAGCGATGACGTAGATCTACGGCGCCGTCCTTTAAGTAATTTCCTTTCCAACTGTGTATATGTAACTATATTCGTCATTATATTTCCTCCTGGGCATAACTAAAAAACACTAAAATTGCCTAAGAAAAAACATTAAGAGCAAATTGACAGTACAAAATGGCGAAGCACTGGAACGTGAATGAAGATTTGAATTATGGTCAGTATAACCTGTCATTTTTTTGTTTTTTTTTTTAGTTGTCTTTGAACTGAGTGCATAGAGGCGGCATTGTATGTGAAACTACAAGTGTAAAATCTAATCTCGAGAACGAAACACAGAAACATAATAATGTATAAACAAAAGGTGATGATCCCACGCAGCAGTTAACATTTTTTTTAACAGTGTGTAACATTTTGTTCTTTTCACAGTTTGTGACAGTCGGGATCAACTGTCTCACGTGTTTTCATCACGAAGCAAGGAGATAGATCTTGAAATGTTAGGGATACCTACGACAAACATTACTTAACATAAAAGTTCGACATCACTGGAGCCATGAGAATAAAGTAGATTTCAACCATGCTCAAAAAAAAATAACAAATAAATATTAAAAAGGTTGTCTTCTAAAATAACAAGTACTAATAATGCTAAGCAAAATCGCAACCCCATTTTTTGCTGGTAATATCGTCAAACGAGTCTTCCCACCCTTGGAATAAAGCAGAATAACTGATGTGGAACCAGAAGTAACTCTGAGACTCTTACAGAACTAAAAACCCTGTTTATTAACATGCCCTTTGCATTCCAGGTCCCTGACCCCGGACGCTCATAAAATAACGACCAAAAAATAATAAACAGGGTTTTTTTATAGTGATAAAATCATCAAATGAACTGTCAGACTCGTACTGATTTAAATGCACGGTGTCCTTCAATAGCCCTTTACGTTCCTGAGTCACAGTAATTCGTGAGTCCCACGTCCCCAGCAGGCTTTGGCCCTCTAGAATAAACAGGGTTACCTTTAAAAAAATAACAGTAAAAAAACAATTTTAAAAACAAGCTTTTATTTAAATGCTCTAAAAAGGACAAAATAAACTTTAAATTAAAACAAATCAAACATATAACTTGAGTATAATATAAAAGCTTGTCGCGAGATTTACCTGTGTAAAGTATGTTATGATACATACATTTTGTCGTTGAAATATTTGTTTGTTTTGTTTGTGACAAGTAAATCTCGCGACAAGCTTTTATATTATACTTAAGTTATATGTTTGTTTTGTTTTAATTTAAAGTTTATTTTGTCCTTTTTAGAGCATTTAAATAAAAGCTTGTTTTTAAAATTGTTTTTTTACTGTTATTTTATTTTTAAATTTTTAGTTTTCGTTGGACATATTTCGCAGTCTTTCCATTTCATTTAGCGCGTCATTGTTGCATGGTCGTTTACCTGTTAATTTCGTACAGTCAAGTTCTTCAATAAGGAGACCTTCTAGCGATTAGACTCTACTTAAGGCCACGTATGCTTGGCCAGCAGCGAAGAGCTTTGAGCCTAAATAGACGACAAAATAGTTTTTTTTTAATTTTTTATTTTTGTCAAATGAGTCCTCCCGCCCAGGGCAGGGCGGGAGGACTTGTACTGACTAAAATCCACGGTGTCCTTCAATAGCCCTTTACGTACCGGGGTCACGGTAATCCGTTAGTCCCGCGACCCCGGCAGGCTATAGCCCTCTACAGGCCCCATCACTATGCTGACACTCTTACAGGCGCGCGTGGAACACAACGCGCCGTCGACCCGGGCATGGTCCATGGTCGGACAGCGAGTCGCCCATTACTCGCTGCCCGCGCCTACGGTGGCCGGAGATCGTCTGGCGACGTCCGACGCCGTGGGCATCTACCACTGCGGCTGGGGTGGAGGGAGGACGCTGTCCTCTGCCTCACGCGGCCCGCCTCCTCCTTCACAAGCATTATTGCTTCGCAGAAGGAGGCGACCGCTTCCCACTCCGTCTCGCCCCGCAGCATGGCCTCGACCAATGCCGGGCGCGAGAGGCTTCCGCCTATCGCCGTCGTGAGGACACGGCGGTGTTCTGCCCAAGCGGGGCAGTCCTGCACCGTGTCCTCCGGACGATCCTCGCAGTGGTGACACCCAGGCGTTTCTTGCCTCCCTATCAGACACAGGAACCTCTCGAAACTTCCGTGTCCGGTGAGGACCAGCGTCATGCGGTAGGTCAGGACGCCGTGACCCCTATCCAGCCACTCCTCAAAGAGGGGTCTTACCGCCGCGATTGCGGCGTGCCCGGACCTCGGTTGCGACAGTCGCTCCCTCCATACTGCCCTGAGATCACGCCGGAGCCCTTTCCGCCGCGCCTCGACTTGTCGAGGCAGCGGGGTTTCGCCCCGCTGCCTCGACAAGTCGACTGGGCTGCGCCTCCACGCGCCACTCATAGACGCGCTGGAGGGCAGTCGCCTCCAGATCCCAGGGCACGACAAAATAGATTAATGTAATAATTAATTTTATTAATAGCCTAAATAGATTTCATTGTCGTTGTGACCATATTCTATCGGGAGCAGCTGATCCTGGCTGCACGACCAAGACACTGTCACCATATTATTGTATTATTATTTGGGTTGCCATATATTATGTTCAATGTTATAGCTCGGTACTATTAACCATTGAGGAGTTCTCTCGTAAGCAGATATCCCTGGCTGCACCAACAGGTTGTTATCATCATATTATTGCATTGTTATCGGGTTTCCATATATATTTCAAGTTTTAGTTGTGTACTATTAACCATTGAGCAGTTCTCTCGTGAGCAGAAGATCCTGGCTGCACCACCAGGGCGCTGTCACCATATTATTGCATTGTCATCGGGGTTCCATATTAATACCAAGTTTCAGATCGATTGAGTAATTAGAAGTGATTCTAATTTGACTTGCAAGATTTGATCTAAACAAACATACAAACATTGCAAGTTAAATAAAAGCTTGTAAAATAACTGCGTCGAACAATTCTAAGCAAAATCGCAACCCCCGCAATTAGTTTTTACCACTTACGGAAACTTTGATACCCCTATTAGTCACTTTGGTAACTATGTAATCCTTTAGTAAGCCACTTTGTACCCGCTCTTCCTATGTATTTAGTTCCGATTTGAACGATGACATACATTAAGAGGTTTGCGTCAAAGTTAAAATCTAATAACTAAATGCAAAAGTTTCGAGGATAAGGTAAGGAAATCGGATGCTAGTTTTTTTTTTGGAAAAAATCATGGAACCTTTATAAAATCACTTTATTGTCAGTTTCTCAAGACCCTTTCTATAAGTCACGCGTGGAGCTATCCAGCTGAAATTAATATTTAATAATCAAATCTACAGTTACTTGAAGCAAAGAACAATTAAAGTTCTCAGTCAATTCTATATCGCGTGTACCTAAAGATTCAATTATGTATTACTAGATTTTTGGGGCGGTTTTGCTCCCCTCAACACCCTCCCACCACAGTGCATGACATCTCCAGGATCCTATATATCTTTGTATCAAAATTCTTCCAAAAGCCCCGCAGTTAAAACCTGAATAAATATACAAACTCAATTTTGCTTTTATTTTTATTTATTTATTTAAACACACACATACAGCTATCATCACAGGCTTAACCTAATACAATAGCGTAGTTGTAGTTATGATTATAGGTATATTACACACTAGCGACCGGCCCCGGCTTCGCACGGGTGGACATTTATTTTTTAAGCTCTCTGAAAAAAAAAACCGGGATAAAATATAGCCTATACGGATTCGGAAGAATCCCTCTAAGTAATGGTAAAAGAAATTTTGAAATCGGTCCAGTAGTTTTTGAGCCTATTCAATACAAACATACAAAAATACAAAGGTTTCCTCTTTATAATATTAGTATAGAAGTATAGATGAAGCTACTATACAAAAAGCAGCCTGTGTGAATTCACTCAAAGTACAATCGAAACAGTCTATCCGTTGTGACATCATATTGAGTGTACGCAGCGCTCGCGTCAGCGAGCTGCAGCAAGTTGGTCGTATTAAGGCACCTGATATTTCTCCACCATTTACTCCATATGACCCAAGTAACATGTTAAAACTTCTACTTTCAACTGACTACGTGAAATACTCGGACAACAGTCCCTCACAAAACGACTCTCTAACATCGTAATAAACTTAATAACATGTCAACAATCGACATATTGATCCCTACACCCATCAAAGCCTTCGGTGGAAAAATCCGCGCATGCAATTTGCAATAAAATGCCTATAACTCGCTTTTACGATCATTCAGCCATCTTAATACTGTTCACGACTTCGTGAAATATCTGTGAACATTTTAAATGATGGCACAGGGTTAAAGGGAACAGTTTTTTCAGTACCTGTAGTAGATTAGTTTCAGCTTATACGGTAAGCTGAAACTAATCTACTACAGCCACAACCTGTCGGTCGCGGGACTAACGAATTACCGTGACCCCGGTACGTAAAGGGCTATTGAAGGACACCGTGGATTTTAGTCAGTACAAGTCTGACAGTCCCTCCCGCCCTGCCCTGGGTGGGAGGACTCATTTAATGATTTTACCACGATAAAAAAAAACAGTAAGCCTGTCAGCTGTTTAAATCTCTCGCTGTGGTGGCCCAGTGGTCTGAGCTTCAACTTACTAGTTAGGTACCAGGTAGGCGCATTATTTTATGTAAAGGAAAACAGTGTGAAGAACCCAGCATGTCCAACAACCAAAAAATCGAAGACCAGTGACATCTACCAACTACATTACTGATCCCGCAAAGAATATGTTATTCATCTATTCAATATCTATATATATGTATATCCAACACAGTCTAATGAATATAGAAACCTATAAATACAAAAGATACTACCGCTCGCCTGTTGCTGTTCCCATCAACAGCTTAAAGCGCTGAAGCCTCAACACAAGTACAGCTTGTACAGCGCTACATCGAACGGTTGCCAAGTCACGACAAGGATATCGCCGCACGCTGCGAACTTTCCAGAAGTTCGGAAGCACGTGTTGTATGAAATGTGCCGTAATGTATGTGTTCAAGGGGAGTTTAAGTGGGGTCTTAAATAAAAACGTTTAAATTGGAGGTTAATATTGACTTCTTTGTAAAAAATGATTTCCTTTTTTTTATTACGTTGCCTACTAGGAATTTCTCCTGTGTTTTGGGTGCGTTTATAAACATTGGAACACACATACAATAGACAGTGTGTTACCCGATAAGTGGGTTGTGGAGGCCAGCGTGCCACGGGTTTTTATTTTCCTCATGCAACAACTACTTGTATGACCTACAAAATGGTTCTTCAAATGTTTTAAGTTATATTAAAAGGCAACCAAGACACAAGAAATTCCTAGCGTGGGACAGTTCAGTCTTTTCTCATAGCTGGGATTAAGCTGCGCGGAAAATAATTATGCTTCTGTCCATATTACCTCACTTTTCTTCCGGGTACGTTTTAAGCAAAGGCAACTATTTTTCTTTCCATAATTTGATTATGAAGAAATATCCGCAAAAAGAACTCTATTTGATCATTGTTAAGGCTTAATATCGATATTTATAAGTCAATAAATATGTAATTATGCATCAAGGAAATTCTTTTACCAAAGAAAGAAAAAACAGAAAGTAAAATTAATTACCAAAAAAAAAAACACAAAATATCTTCGTCAAAAACAAAAGTCCTGCCAACTCCTCACAACCGCGTTCAAACGCGAAATCTGTCCATCCGGGAAGCTTTAATAAAACGTCGTTCATACATCCATATTTCAATGCTTCACCCGCCCCGCCCTCCGCTCCCCTTTGCTGTCAAAATTTCTGCAACGTCGTCGGCTTATTAAAGAGTGTCGTCGCGTCGTTAATAAGGCAAGCGGCAGACTTATATTAAACGTGTGAAATTTTGGTGCTTGGTTATACGATTTATATGTATGTAGGTTTGTATATAAGGAAGTAAGGGAGGCGGGAGTTTTGGCAATATTATTGTGAGGTATGTTTATTGATATTGGTTTCCAAGAAATGTTGGATTATTGTTTAGTTACAAAAGTAAGTTTATTCAAACCATTTATTATGTTCACGTAATGTTCTAAACTGCAATTAATTAAGTAATTACAATATTTTGTGAAAATGTGACATTTTACTTATATAATTATTGTTTTTTTTTTCATTTTATTGTTCCGTTTTCTTATAAATAGTATTGGTTTAGATTTTCTGTGTACAGCGCTTTCACATTTATTTCAAAGTCGTATAATCAAAATACTCTAAAACCATTTTCAAAAGAGTAAGTATGGACTTGCCCATTCTTCTCCATACAAACCTACTCTTGCGAATGGGTGTAGAATCAATCCCATCCCATCCCATTTCCTTTAATTTTATTATTCGACGTTCAAAAGTGCTTCTTCGATGGCCTAATTGAAGTAAATGATTTGACTTCGACTTAGAAACATTAGTGACTTCTCAAGATGACAACTTCATTAAGAAAATTCGTTGATGACCTTCGACTAGAGCTTTCGCTACGACGATGTTTGTCTTTATGTTCGACTGTGTTTGATGTTCAGTGCGGCAAAACTAAAGTGAATGCTCAAGTTCACCTATAGCCCATACGTAGCAAAATTCAATTAACATCTAAAACGTATGTCAAAGATAACAATTAACTAATCGTATCTAACAACACAGCTATGTAATATTAATCCAAAATTCTCCCGAATCACTCCAAAATCAATTTGCTCAGGAAAATACACTGAAAAATTTGAAGGCATCGTTAAGTTAACTTGGGTAATAATTTATTTTGATGTTGAGAAATTGTTTGCAAAATTTTGAGAGGCAACGTATAGAAATTTGCTTTAATAGTAACTTGACTAGTCAAAGAGAAAGTTGTGGAGTCACGGTGCGTTCAACTTTGGAATAAGATAAAATTATAGGCTCGTTAACTCAACAATTTAACCTTTCGTGGAATATGGCAATTTTGCTTTTAAGCCTGCTATACACACACGATTAAGGAGTGTATATTTGTATTTTAAGATTTTTTAAAATTGGTACTAACTTTAAGGAGCTCGTGGCTAAATAAATACAGCCGCACAGGCCGATCTTCCGGGTTAAGCCGCGCTTGCCGAGGTTGGTCTCTGGATGGGTGACCATCTATCATAGCGAGTTTCCTCCGTGTCTCGGAAAGCACGTAAAGCCGTTGGTCCCGGCTGTCATTTGTAGATCTTTGACAGTCGTTACTATTAGTCAGAAGCTCTGAAGTCTGTAAAAAAGTCTGTAAAGTAATACGATACCCCATAGTAAGACTGGTTGTCAAACCAGTCTTACTATGGGGTATCGTATTACCCAGTTACTGGGTTGTGGAAGTCCGACAGGCAGTCGCTCCATGTAAAATACTGATATTCAGCTGCATCTGGTTCGACTGGAAGCCGACCCCAATATAGTTGGGAAAAGGCTAGGCAGATGATGATGGTGACGAAGTAATGAATGCGCTCATGAGTACGTTTGTCTAGTAGTGAGGTCCTGCGTCATGCGGAAGGTCAGGACGCCGTGACGCCTTTCCAGCCACTCCTTAAAGAGGAGTCTTAATGCCGCGATTGCGACGTGCCTAAATTACAAGAACATGCAAAAAGTTTTCTCAAACTAGTCGTAACGTCTGTAACAAGCTTTATGAAACACGACATATTTCCAAGTATTCTTAAATCGATGTAACTTTGACATCGTAATGAAAACAGATTCTTGCTAACGACTTTGACTCGATGACTGAATTTAATCTTCTTCTAAAAGTGTGTAAATACATAACAGGAAAACTTTGTGAAGTAAATTTTAAAAGTAATACTCGTAATTCATATAAAGGGAACCTTAAAAGTTGTTAATTTGATTGACAATGCGAGATTTCTGCGAAAGAGATTTTAACTTTTTTTAATTTAGAAAATTATTTTGCGTGATTTCAAAATCAGTAAAAAAGCAATTGACGTATTAATACAAGCGATCCGTCTTGGCTTTGCACAGGTGAAATTTTGAGAGAATAACGTAGCTTTCTACCGGTGAAAGAATTTTCAGAATCGGTTCACTATTTCCATAGACTATTTCCTACAAACAAACTCACAAACGACCTCTTTATAATCTTACTAATAATAAAATGATGGATGTATGTATGTATGTATGTTTAGGCTTCTTCATGCTTAAACGTCTGAACTGATTTGGTTGGGTGCACAGATAGTTTATAACTTCACCCGTTTTCACTACAAAATTTTGTCAAGATCTTTTTATTAAATACAAAAAATATTAATTTGAAATACTGCCAGCAACAACTCGGACGAAAATAACAAAAACTTGTCCAACTGCAGTGGGACATAAACAATAAATTTTGACTGCTTTTTCATGGCTTATAAAATTATCACATTCACGAGGACATCATTGATTAAACAAAATATCGTAAGGAAGCTATCTAATGTATATTTTATCTTCTGTTGTATTCAAGCCTTTGTTTAGTGGTCACAAGCGCGAATGCTGAGCTTGAAGTCGTGTGTTCAATTCCCAGATCTTCAGGGTTACTTGGTCTTTCCACATGGAATTTTTCAGTAGCAGCCAGGAAGCTTGAATCGCGGGACTTTTGATTTACCGTAACCCCGGTACGTAAAGGGCTAATGAAGGCCACCGTGGATTTAAGTCACTACGAGTCTGACAGTCCTTCCCGCTCTGCCCTGGGTGGGAGAACTCATTTGATGATTTTACCTTATTAAAAAAAAAGCAGCCAGGAAGCATGGTTTTGTGCCCGGCTAATGACAACAGACTGCTCCATTATTACATGGAACTTCAAAGCTGCTGGCGAATTGTGGATGTTCTATTAAGGTATGTCTCAGCCTAAACTAAACTTATCAGAGAGCTAGATTTGTGAGAGAAATGGTCTACTGAAAGAACAAGTTTTAGGCAGTCAAGTCTAAAAATAATCAAGATTGATTCCAGCTTTATTTATTTAAATCTTCTTGCACATGGAAGTACAAACGCGGTCTTAATGTCTTATCCTGCCTTAATGCTTTATCTTTGGATATATAAAATCAGTTTTAGACAGAGTCATCTAATTATTCACTCGTAAATCTTGATGTTTTCAGAAATCTAATCTACCCAATTTCCTGTCACTGAAACGGAATTAAGTTCTCTATCTTGATTGGCGCACCTTTATCCATAAAATTTAATCCAAAAAACATATTTTCAGAGTAACTCCTAACTCACTTCGGCGATTAAACAAGAAAATGCCCTTCGGCAAGAAAATTGCGTACGAAAAACAGCTCAGAGCAAGATATTAATTTCAAGCGCAAAATTTAAACTGTTCATTCACCGTTGAATCCAACTTAATTTTCATCTGGTAAGGGTGTGTTCAAACACCCTTACTAGATGGAAATTAAGTTAAATAAATAATATTACAGCCGCATAGCACGATCTCCCGGGTAAAGCCGCTCTTGCCGAGGTTGGTCTGTGGATGTGTGACCATCTGTCATAACGAGTTTCCTCCGTGGCTCGAAAAGCACGTAAAGGCGTTGGCCCCGGCTGTCATTTGTAGATCGTTGACAGACGTTAATAAAAGTCAAAAACCGAAAGTCTGACAAACAATCTTACCATAGGCGTATCGTATGGTTATACGATACGCCTATGATAAGACTGTTTGTCAGACTTTCGAGTTTTTGACTTTACTGTTAGTTACTGGGGTGTGGAGGTCCGATGGGCAGTCGCTCCATGTAAAATACTGATATTCAGCTGCATCTGGCTCGACTGGAAGCAGACCCCAATACTTTCAGAGTAACTCCTAACTCACTTCGGCGATTAAACAAGAAAATGCCCTTCGGCAAGAAAATTGCGTACGAAAACCAGCTCAGAGCAAGATATTAATTTCAAGCGCAAAATTTAAGCTGTTCATTCACCGTTGAATCCAACTTAATTTTCATCTGGTAAGGGTGTGTTCAGACACCCTTACTAGATGGAAATTAAGTTAAATAAATAATATTACAGCCGCATAGCACGATCTCCCGGGTAAAGCCGCTCTTGCCGAGGTTGGTCTGTGGATGTGTGACCATCTGTCATAGCGAGTTTCCTCCGTGGCTCGAAAAGCACGTAAAGCCGTTGGTCCCGGCTGTCATTTGTAGATCGTTGACAGACGTTAATAAAAGTCAAAAACTCGAAAGTCTGATAAACAGTCTTACCATAGGCGTATTTTGACTTTACTGTTAGTTACTGGGGTGTGGAGGTCCGATGGGCAGTCGCCCCATGTTAAATACTGATATTCAGCTGCATCTGGCTCGACTGGAAGCAGACCCCAATATAGTTGGGAAAAGGCTAGGCGGATGATGAAGGGTGTGTTCACACAGACCGGCTGGAGCGCTATTAAAACGCAGGATTCTGGGATAATTATTTACGGTCGGAGTGTGACACGAGGAGGGAACGTGATTATGTATGTTAATCGTGGAGCGATGTTGTCGAATGCGTGTGTTAAGCTTTACGTGTTGTGTTATATTGCCGTCGGGATTGTTTCAATTTTCAAGGTTGTGTTATTATAGCGAGGTATTTGTGTAGTCTGGATTAATGGCGAAGGTTACAGTAATATTAGGATTAATCAAGTCCTAGATTGGTAGCTATATTAATGAAAAAGTTGTCTGTTTTGCTGTTAGAACGCAAAAGTAAAACTTACATAGTCATAATCGCCGCCTATGATTGACATAAAGAAGTATAGTTACTTACGCAGGAACATCATGGAAAAAATAAGAAACATCTGCTTCTCTTCTTACCATCTAGGGTCTAAATCCGAAATAACGGACAGAGATATGTATGACATTCCATCACGTTAGAGCGCTTAAACGAATGCGGCACAAAGAAAGATTATCCATATTTCGGATAATTTTCGTCTACCACGCGGGCAAAACTTTAATAGACAAAGTTAACTGGGCAATCGTGGAAAAAAACAAAACGAGCTTCTTCTTTGTGGTCTCCCCCTAATACATCTTCGTAAAACTCTAAAGAGATTGAGCATGGCAGCTTTTTAATCAAAAACATAAACCGGTGTATTATCACGTAATTTTGTGAATAAAACGTGTTTAATAAACGAGTAGGGATGTTCTCAAGTTTTCATGTCAAACGCAGAGCGGAACGTTTGTGAGAAAAAATGGGAATAGCGAGATAAGGTCCATTGTGTAAGAATTTCAGAATAACAGTCGTATAGACCTTAAATTATTTGGGCTATGTTTTTGAGATATTGTTTTGTCGCTATTGTTTTCAGGGTTCCGTAATCAAATGGCAAAAAACTGAACCCTTATAGATTCGTCATGTCTGTCTCTCTGTCCGTCCGTATGTCACAGCCAGTTTTTGCGGACACTATAAGAACTATATTCAACGTGTTTCCCCGAGAGTGGCACGACCCGTACACGACTGAAGAATAGAAACATAATTTTCTACAGTTTAAACGTCGCCATGCGTAGGACGATAAAAACATTTTAAATTCTGACTGCGACTCCCTTATATCTTTCTTCTACAATCACGATATTAAGTGGAGCGCCTATTTGTCTAACTTCTACGGCCTATCAACAATATCCGATACCCTTCTCGTTTTGAGTTTCTTCTTTTTCAAACTTTAGCCTTCCTGCGCTTAAGCTCTTCTCCAAATCGCCGTGGCTATCCAGTTTCTTTCTACCAGTTGAATGATATCCTCGTCCACCTAGTTTTTTATCTTTGCACATTCCTTTCTACCGGCTGTGGTCTTAACTCCACACTTTGCTCCCATCTTCCCCTTAACAAATAGCTTTATTAATTAACAAAATAAATAAACAACGTAGCCTACTTCGTGATACCAATTTGTCACCACACTTTTATGTAGGTGTCTTTAGCCATGACATTTGTAAGACAATATAAATACGTCATAGTCTAGACAAAGATCAGCCTGTAACGTCAATAGTTGACGTCAGATGCCCTATAAACTTACTTAACTATTCTAGCAAACAATTTGTTGATTACTGGGGCCAAGGCTGATATTTTGAATGATTGCACAATATGAGGAGGGCTATTTAGAGACAACGCTTTAATTATTCTGTCAGAAATTCATTGTCATCTAAAGTCACCCTTGGCCTGTAAAGGCAGCTTGAAAATACCGTAAAACCGTAAAACGAACCCTCACAGCCACCCTCACCCTGGCAGTGCGTGTAACCTCAGTAATGTATCCTTAAAGAAGTCACGAATGCATTATATGTCCCTATTATAAAGACGTCAAATACATTTAAAGTTCTCAAGAAATCAACTCCAAATCAATGTTTTCGCAGTGGCACGACATCGCAACACCATTTCTTTGAAAACTGCCAAACAGGCGATTACCAAAACTGTCATGATCAATAATTACGTTGTCAAAGTACTTCCATTGTGAGACGAATCCATAAGCAGACATAAGGCCCTAGTACGATTGTGCCGATACAAACTGCTCACTCAACAAAAGTACCTCTAAAGAAGTTTCTAGTCGCCCCTTCAAAACGATTTCGTATTCAACAAACGTTTACAAAATGTAAGTACAAAATTCATCGACCAAATTATTTCGAAACAAACTGTACTCCAACTTAAATAAGGTATGAAAAATAAGTTTTAAAAGTTAAAGAAATGGGAACGATTCCAAATACCATAAAAGAAAATATAAGGCTTCATAAGATTCGGCTCACGTGGCTACAGCCAATATTAATTTTGCGGAAATGCAGAAGGAATGGCGTACCTTATAAATATTAGAAGAAACCGGTACGTGCCGAAATATCGTATATTACGATTACGGTTAATGAAATAAAAATGAAAGATTAGGTGGTACAAATTATGGTTTAATAATGTTTGGGAGAGATGATTTGTTAAAAGAGAAAAGAGTTGTTGCTAGTTATATGAGAAAAGGGAATAAAAAATGAACGTATAAAGCGAAGTCGGGGTAACTTATAGTGAGGTCACTTATGTTAAAGGGGTTCAAGCTACGACTGAACTTTCTACTAACTGTATGAAGGATAACATTGAAATATTAATCATAAGAAAGTGTTTTAGGAAGATTAACAAACTTCATCATTTACAGACAACTTCTGAGGTCACTGTAAGGACCTTTTAGAAACTGGAACAAACCATGCGTTCAAAAGCGTTTATGGCATTCCTATTATTGGAATCAAACTAGTTAACAACTTAAGAACAACCCTTTTTGCCTCTCAGCCTTTTCCCTCCTCCTGCGTGATATAGAGGGAAGTGGCAACTACGTATTTTTCATCTATACTCCTCCTCTGTTATTTTCTGATGAATTTCGTTGCAGGATCCAAAACAGTTAAATTCATTTTCCGGAAAACGTCGAGCTTCGTTGTTCTGGTGGTTGCCACTGTTGATTTTGGCTTTCAGGGGTTGCAGCGGTTAGAGAATAGTGCAGTTGGAGTAAAGTCGACAGCATAATCGCACGCATGTGTCGCATGAAAAGTCACGTCGCAAGTCTTACCGTGTAAGGAACCAAACCACTGCAAATCGCCGCTAGTGTTTGTGAATTTCTTAAAGTGTACTGTAGTAATGTAATTTAACTCTATAACCGACGAAAACAAATGGAGGAGGAGAATCTCAACGACACGTATACTTAATTTTTTTTATATTATGTCCAAACTGTTCATAGCGTAGTCCGATTAAAAAAAAAACTTTTTATGAATCAAGGTAGAGAAGTATATGAAAATAACCACAAAGTAAAGCTACTTAATAGCTACCTACAGTATAATACGTGCTGGTTGATAAATCAGACGGTAACAATACACTTCCATTAAAAGAGCTTGTCGCTATAATTGTTTTTGCCCACTGATTAATACTAACAAATCCTGAAATAGTCTTATTATTATTTCATTCAAGTACTGAAAACGAAATGAAACTGTAGTACTTATGTACTACGGTTCTTTATTTATGTAGTACTTGTGTGTAAAAAGAAAGAAAAAATATTTTGCGTAACTGAATCACGTAATCAGGGCTTATTCTAGCACTTCTTCAGAAGCTTATATTTTTATGATTGTCGAACAGACTACAAATAAAAATAAAATAAAAAATATGTTTTTAGGAAAGGGATGTCTTGTATGTGTATATCTTCGTTATTTATTTTTATTATTACTAAGTTTGAAGCATCCGTAACAGCTAATACTATAATTACTTTTACGAGTATAAGTCCAAACACGCATAGTGCGCATAAATTCTGATGTAGGCCGTCTCCAAAAATGGCACTTTCTGTGATCTGTAGTTAATTTTATATGTCAGCATATAAAATTATTATGACACTATGACTGATGTAGAATATTCATGTATCATCATCAGCTGCAAGACGTCAACTCCTGAAGCAAGAACTCCCGCTTAGACCACCATGGCGAACGACAATGCACCGCTTACATCCATTGGCTGCCTGCGACTCTCACGATGCGTCTTTCGATCGAAGGTCGACATTCGTGAACTATACTTCCCCATTGGTTATCATTTCTACGAGCAATGTGACCTGTCTTTTCCCCCTTCTATTTGCAAAAAAATGCTATGTCGATGTCTCAAGTTCTGCGAGCAATATCCCGGATTTTATCACACAAAGAAACTCCGAGCTAACTATTTCTATTGCTAGATGAATGACCCTTAGTCTTTCAAAACAGCAGAATATTCACACACAGAGAAAACTCTACTCCTATTTCTATTCAATACGCCAAACAAATTAAATACCACACCGATTGTTTGACATGTTGAATAGACGCTCTATTCGTCACAGATAATAAAACCTGGACATATAAAACTGGACTATATTGAGTCTGACACCATTGTTACATTGTCATCGAACATTCCAGATGCGTCCACTGATATTTATATTGGACCAGCCATTGTCAGGCATTCGGGTTTAGTTTTTGGGAACGATATTTTAGTTGTTTTGTTAATATTTGGGTTACTTATTTTCGGTTTCAAAGGATTATTGCTAAATTCTTTTTCATACAATAGATACTGTCTGTATTTTACGTTCAGGGGCAAAATGTCCAATTACCAAAATGTCCAGCGGTGTCAAAATGTCCAAATTCTCAAAACGTTCAAATGTCCAATTCTCATAATGTCCAAGTCCCAAAATTTCCAATCTTTATGAATATAGTTTTTGGTTCAATAACTCTGTCTCTATGAGTCTCATGATTACCTATCGCCAAGTCTGACGTTTCTGCTACGAACACTAAAAGTTTTTACAGTCATTTAGCTTATACCCGACTACTTCAGGACATACATTTCATGACTAGCCAACATCAAACAAACATGCCGAGAATTAGGCTCATTTTTTTTTTACGTGGTTATATCATCATATGAGTCCTCCCACCCAGGGCAGAGCGCGAGGGGGACTGTCAGAATCGTACTGACTAAAATCCACGGTGTCCTCCAACAGCCCTTTACGTTCCGGGGTCACGGTAATTCGTTAGTCCCTCGACCCCGGCAGGCTTTGTCCCTCTACAGAGGGAAGCACGTCACTATGCTGACACTCCTTGAGGCGCGCGTGGAACACAATGTGCCGTCGACCCGGGCATGGTCCGTGGTCGGACAGCGAGTCGCCCATTACTTGGCGCCCGCAGCCCGCGCCTTCGGTGGCCGGAGATCATCTGCCGACGTCTGTCACCGTGGACGCCTACCACTGCGGAGGCTCCTTAGGAATATGAGCTCACCTAATTTCGATAACTGATCAACTGTAATCGCCATTGTAAAAACTTGGATAAGACCGCTATCTTTACGTTTAAAATGTTAATTACCAATAAAGGTGTACGGCATACGCCTGTGGGTGCTGAAGTACTCAACCTCACCGTGGGTAATAAATTAACAAATCAGCTCTTCACAAATCAAAACACCCACCAACACCAACATAACCTCTAAAACAAAACGTAACACCAAGAATAGAAACAGTAACAATAAACATAAAATTAATATTCAATGTGCGACTAAAGCTTAACGTATAAACTTGTTTACGAGTATATCAATTCTAATTTATGCTGAAGCGGTCAATGGTACGATTTGCAGCTACAATACGGAGGTTTTATGTGCCTTTATTTTTACTCCATTTCGTTTTGGTGCCGTTTACTGATGGTATTCTGTTTATAGTTCCTCGTTTATAGAGATTTTGTATGAGCATTGTAAGTGAACGGAGCGTTTACGATCTTCGTGCTGCATGTTGTAAAAGGTGGAGGGAATGATGAGTAGAAGCAACAGCTTCCAGCTTTCGGCAATCTCTAATGCTAAGAAAATATTTATTTATTTATTTATTTATTTATTTATTTATTTATTTATTTATTTATTTATTTATTTATTTATTTATTTATTTATTTATTTATTTATTTATTTATTTATTTATTTATTTATTTATTTATTTATTTATTTATTACTTATACACACAGCTATCATCACAGTTTCCCAATTCGATAGTGCAGAAAACATTTAACAATAATGTTGAAAAACATAAACATTTAACAATAATTTAGAAAAACATTCTTTACGCTATTAACACAAAAAACCAAACACAAAGATTACGAAAAACTTATAACATGTGATGTTATTCTTATGTTTTATTTTGATTTGGTGGTATTTGGTAATACAATTGTCTGCTTTTCGTGCTCTAAATAGTTGGCAGTTCCCACTTTTGGTGCTCTTAACCAGTTGGCAATCACCTTTTTAGTGCTCTTATTAGCTCTGCTCCACGACTGCTTACTGCCTATTCAGAAACTCAACTGTGGTTATTTTTTGTAACATCGTCGTTCTTTTGATGCTTGATAGCTGACGGTTATATAAATTGTGTTGGAAAACAAGAATAAATAACATCTTGAACTTGACAGAAAATAATTTAAAAAAAAAAGTAAAAATATCCATAACAATTAACATACACCACTTAGACGGCCGCCATCTTAATTTGTAGAGCCTTTGTTCCTATAATTAGAAAAGGGACGAAAAGAAACGTATGCGGAGAACTCTCATTAGCTAGGTATGTCAGAATGTTGAGCATATTCACTTAAATGAAATTTAGTAGGCCTTTTAGCGTGAGATCTGCGTCTGGAATATGTTGGGTTTGAAGATGGGTAAGTTAATAAAAAGAATAAAATGGTGCGAAGAGAAAAAGGAGATAGAAACAAAGGCTAAAAGATCAAGTAACAGATAGTTGACTAACTTATGCCAGCGGCTCCGTCATATTTACATTCTTCTTTACATTCAAACGTCTACATTGAGTAACATAAGACGAGGCTCCTCCTACTATAAAACATAAAAGTATTGAAATCACAGAGGGCCTGTATACAGTAAAACAACATAATCTAGTAACATTAGAATAGACAGTTAAAAAAAAGCAAAAAATGAGAATGTACTAAATAAGACAAGACAGCGGACTTGTTTTCCCATTCCTGCAACTTACCATGAAGGCAACGAAGAATCAAATATCTAAAATCATTTTAGATAATATATCTATTGAACACGTTGCATCACACACTATGCCAATAGCAAATAACAGTACGACGAACAATACCTTAAACCCGATTTCTATCATAGATATTCCTTTATTCTACTTTTACGACAGTCACGAAGAACAAACCGTTTCGCGCAAAAATTGAAACTTTAAACTTATGTCACGTTCAGATGATATGGAGCTACACGCTTGTGTTGCGTACCTGACGGATGATAAACATTTTATAGTTGTTGGAATTATTTCAACAGGTGACATAAAGAAATCTTTTTACAAACACACTTCATTAGAACTCAATAACTTTACCTAACATATCACAGCTACAATCCCAAAAGGGTTGCATGTGTACCTTGCAGTACTCCAACAATAATTCAATAATTTTATTTGTTGAAGTTAGTTTGAATTAATACGGTCTTTTTGAAACTACGAATCAAAATGTTCTTTCACTAATGCGAAAATACAATATTATCCCTGAATTTTATAGGCTGTACAAGTTACAGCTTTCGACAAGTTTCCGTAGGATAAGTAACCATAAATGTCCATAAGATATTTTTATATAACTAACCTATCCTTAGATAAAGTTAACAACACAGTCACTGCAGAAAATCCCTTACAATGAAGACATAACGAAGACCTGATAAAGGCTATAATTCCACAAAAAAACGCTGTAACCGCTTTACCGATAGCTATAAAGCCAAAACAGTAAATACAGAATACGAAAAGACACGACAAAACAGTTTTATTTTCAAGATGTTCGCCGTCGAACCATAAAAAACATCCATCAATCCTGCCGGACGATCGACAAGAGGGGAACACGAAAATTTTCATGTTCCAAGCAGATTATGATAAACAGTTTTCACTTCAGGCTGGCGTAGATTGATCGTCTGTGGCCATCTTCATTGCATATTTATTGGACGCTTAACTTGAAGCATTCCGGATTATATATGGTGTTTGGGATTGTGAATTTATTCAATATTGGAAGAATTTTAGTACTGAGTTTCTGGTTAAACATAAACTTCTTTAGACGGAAATAGAATGAGTAAACGTTGATACTTTACGATTTTTTGCAGTACAGTCTTCAGAGGTTACCAGGAATTCTATTTGCAAAAGGTTTTGTGTTCCAAAAATGTAGCCGCTAACATTAAAATTATTTACATCGTCATCTTCAACCTCGTCTTGAACGAAAATCTTTGAAAATTTCCTTAATAACGAACTCATCTTCAAACTCTTTAGAGTTTGGACTCTCAACAAATTCTCAAATCATCGTAACAAAGTTTGGGTGAAAAAGGCGGAAGATTCTCCTTAATCGTTTGCTAACCTAAAAGATAATTGTCGCCAAAACTTCCACAGTTTGGAGCATCTGTCTGTTCCATCTTAGGGTTTGGGCACAAGGTCGACATTACCACTTGGCGGTTTTGTTTCTTCTATTTTAAAAGATGGCGTATTTCTGATGAATTCGTTGAGGCCATTATAAATGAATTCTTAGCCATTTATTAATTAGGATCGTAGCCGGAGGCTTTCTGTAGTTTGTACCTGTCTTCATAAGAAATAACGTGAGTTTTTGTAGGTATGTCTTAGTCAGAATAGTAGTAGCATTCATTTTAGAACTCAGCATCTCAGAAAGAATTCTTATAGTGACACTTTGTCTTTCATCTATCTTTACGTCTTTTAAGTTTACCTTTATATTAAGAAACATTTCGACTTTACGATATATCCGCATAATAAGTAGCGTCTACGACAGTTTTATTAGCTTATGTAAAATAATCAATTGTGCGTCAGTCTTCATTGCAGTACTTGGGTATTAATGCATTCTTTCGTTTGATGGATTGTGAGTGAGAACCGGTCTCCAATTTTACCATTTATCTCTGTCTGACGGAAGAGAAGGTGGAATTTTTGTTAGTGTTGGTATTTCACCAGTTTGTTTTGTTTGTTTTTAAAGTCCATATCACCATTGTCAGTATCAGTTTCTCTTTACCCATTGTGATTATCAGATTGACGCTTTTTATCATTAGTATCTAGTTTCTCTGTTCTATTCTCATCAAATAATGTGTTTACATTTTTGTTTAATGTTTTCGTTATGGAAACTTTAAGGTCTTTGAAGTTTGAAAATAGAATCTCTTAAATATTGGAATATTAACAACTATGAATTTGTGTTTCTCCAACTTACCATAATGTTATTTCAAAAGGGCCTCTAAAATCTAAAAATACATTCCATTAGAAACAAAGAAAAAACTTCAAACTTAACCACCTTTAAAAGTTCTATTTGTTTCAAACAAAATCGTTTTCTCGCCTAAAATATCCTTTTAACCACGCACGACCCTTGCAAATTTAAGAAAAAATATACCCAAGTGCGGTAAAGGGCAATTTGCTTATAAATTTACTTTGGCACGGGACCTTATTCAGCGAGCCGAGAACCTCTTGGGGAATTTTAATTATTTATTATGTACCAAGTTTGAGGGTATCTATCAATGTCGGCATTGATGGCTGGGACTCTGTCTCGGTTTTAATGGCACCAACAATTTAGGTTATAGATTTATTTTGTCCCGATTTTAGGGTGTGTAGTTCTAGGAAATTAGGGTGTTCATCGTTCATGTTATTTTTGGCGGTACTCGTGCAAGCGTGATTAATTTAAATGTCACTCACTACGTTGGATATTCTTTGGGTATTGACAAGGCATTTTTTTAATAAGTGTAGTTTTACTTAAACCTGTAATGGTACGATTTCACCAAGAAGCTTTAACGCGTTCAGATTCCATGTCTACCAGCAAGACACGGTCGCGGGACTGTACGAATTACCGTGACCCCGGAACGTATAGGGTTATTGAAGGACACCGTGGATTTTAGTCAGTACGAGTCTGTCAGTCCCTCCCGCTCTGCCCTGGGTGGGAGGACTCATTTCATGATTTTACCACGTAAAAAAAAAAAAACAGCAAGGCACTGACAAGCGCAGCACATTTGTGCGAGAACATTAACATTTAAGCAATGTGCGCGTACAAAATTATCGAGATGTGCGCAGACATATTTAGTGTTCGCGCACAACTTTTTTTCGTGTTTGCTTTAAGTGAGTCGAACACAGGAAACATTAGTGCCGCACACCGTTGGAATTGCATCTTTAGACGATCAGTGGGCCAAAGTATATGAGTTTTGCTGTCGAAACGGGAAAATGTAGGGTTTTAAAAATATGGTTAGGTACTTCAAAAGTCATAAATCCCAAATATCTTTACAATAATATTACTGTCTACCAATAAGAAACAAGATTTATTATATTAATTTTGTAGCTGTAGAAAATTATCAAGTTAGTCATAACATCGTACAACAAAAGGCAACTTTGAGACCAATTCATACAAATTAATTGTCAGAAAACCTAATTAGAATAAGAGGAAACGTTTATAGAAAACGAAACTTCGTCTCGTTAATTATGAAACTCCAGATTATAAAATTAATTATACGATATTTCGATTCAAAATTCAGCAACGTTTAGTACTTTTTGTACAACTAGTTTAGGTATGCCAGCGGCTTCGACCGTGTGCAAGTCGTAAATTATCCCATGGAAATGTAAAAAAAACCGGCCAAGAGCGTGTCAGGCCACGCTCAGTGTAGGGTTCCGTAGTTTCCCGTCCGTTACAATAAGTGTTAACAAATAGCCTTTTTTTAAACTTAAATAATTGATTATACTACAAACTTAGTCCAGGAATTTTGTACCACCTTCTTGTTTTTTTTGCACAAAAACTGTTCTTTCCATCAAGTTCAAAATAATTTTCCTAGAAAGTCCTTATAAAGTTCTACTTTCCAGATTTTTTTCATATTTTCTAAACTTATGGTTCAAAAGTTAGAGGGGGGGGGGACACATTGTTTTTGACTTTAGGAGCGATTATTTCCGAAACTATTGACATCATCAAAAAATGATCTTAGTAAACCCCTATTCATTTTTAAATACCTATCCAACGATATATCACACGTTAGGGTTGAAATTAAAAAAAAAATCACTTTCTATTTTACATATAGGGGGGCTACCCTAAAAAAACATTTTTTTCCAATTTTTATTTTTGCACTTTGTCGGCGTGATTGATATACATATTGGTACCAAATTTCAGCTTTCTAGTGCTAACGGTCACAGAGATTAAGCGAGGACGGACAGACAGACAGACAGACATGGCGAAACTATAAGGGTTCCTAGTTAACTACGGAACCCTAAAAAGGGCCAAAGCCTGCCGGGGTCGCGGGACTGTACGAATTACCGTGACCCCGGAACGTAAAGGTCTATTGAAGGACACCGTGGATTTTAGTTAGAACGAGTCTGATAGTCCCTCCCGCTCTACCCTGAGAGGGAGGACTCATTAGATGATTTTACCACGTAAAAAAAATGGAAATGTAACACCGAGATAAACGGTATTCTATGTGTTATTCCAGAGTATAGGATATCTCTACGCAAAATTTTATCAATATTCATTCAGCCATCTTGTCATGATTGAGTAACAAATATGTACATCCAAACTTTCGCATTTATAATACTAGTCGTTGCCAGCGGTTTCACCCGCTACAATTTGAAAAGTATCCCACAGATAGATTAAATCGGGGTAAAAACTGCGTGAAAGAGTAACAAACATCTATAAATCCATCCATCCATCCTCATAACCTTTCGCTTTTATAATATTGGTAAGGGACTCACGAATTACCGTGACCCCAAACGTAAACGGCTTTTGAAGGACACCGTGGATTTTAGTCAGTACGAGTCTGCAAGTCCCTCAAGAAAAAAAAGGAAGGAAGTCGGATAGGATTTTGAAGTAATCAGACTGTTCGCGAATCATAATCGCATTAAACCACACATGTCCACCATTACTCTCCCGGGAATCAAACACTAGAACATGTCAGTGAATGGCATTAATATTTATATAGCAACTTAGTAGATTATGTGATTTTGGGTTCAGTATATTGTCTAACATGTCCCTAGAGAGTGCCTTCAATGCGGGTTCGAATCGAGAGACCATCGTTTGTGATTGAATTGTGGTTTAAATTGTTTATTTAATAAAACTTAAATTCATTATCAACGCATATCAAGTAAGCTATTAAGAGAGTGGAAGAAAATAAAGCCCTAAAAGTACTTAAAAGGTTGTAGTGATTTTAAACTTGGCACACGCAGCTCTGGAGTGCCTCGAGTCATTTGACATCTGTTTATATCTGTTTGATTTGACACTCCCCACCACTGAGTTATCACATAGCTTATTCATGGAATGGATGGTAGAACATTATTCAAGTTAAGACTACTTGCCCACGGCTTCGGACGTCACAAGACGATCTCTGACCACCGTAGGCGCGGGCATGCGGGCGGCGAGTAACGGGCGACTCGCTGTCCGACCATGGACCATGCCCGGGCCGACGGCGCATTGTGTTCCACGCGCGCCTCAAGGAGTGTCAGCATAGTGACGGGGCCTGTAGAGGGCCAAAGGCTGCCGGGGTCGCGGGAGTAACGAGCCTATTCCTACAGCTAAGAAATATTAAGAAGCAATCAAAGAACCAAAGCAAGCTTAATACTACTAATCAATCAATTGACACCCACTTATCAATCAATCAATCCACACAATCAGAACGGTCACAACAAAACAAAACACTGTCAGAATCAATTTACGAAACAAAAAGAACTAAAAACAAAAGAAAGAGAGAAGAGACCCCATTGCATTAACACGACACGGCATTGGCATGAATTCGGCAGCCAATGCCAGTTACTGGCGATTCCGCCAAGATTACTGGCAGCTGACAGCGATTGGCACTATGATTGATGCCAAGATTGGCAGGTGAATCTATCGTGTATTCATCGGGGTGTTTTGGAACAAGGAGTCAGTTGAAATTGATACGGAGCATGGGGTCGGCGAGTTTGATTGTAACGCTTTGAGATTATATGATGAATTGAAATCATTTCATTTTTTGTATTGATTCATGCTAGAGAGAGAGCTAAAGTTGGCTTAGTTTAAAGAGTAAGATTATAGGAAAATATAAGTTCAAACCAGAATTCATTTGATTGGCTGTACATTTTAGGGAGAGCTTCCGGCCACCGTATAGGCAAGGGCTTATATACAGACGGTGACCAATGGGTAGCTCGCCGTCTGATCAAGGACAAGGCCCGGATCCGTGTCGAGACGTGTATCAGGCGCGGCTCAAAAAGCTGACAAAAACTAACGGGGCCCTGTATAGCCCGATGTATGCCGGAGTCGAGAGACTGTCTTAAAAAGTTATCGCGACTCTGAAACGCAAACGGCAAGTAGGAAAGGGAATGGCTATATTGTGAAATGGTTACATAAAAAATGGTGATAGTAAAAGATAAACACAAGACCTCTTTTATTGATTTTTTTTCACGTCATTTTGTATTTTTCTTAAACAGAAAACAATTTATTATACTTTAACATGGGGTGCTTCGATGCCAGCACCAATTTATTTGAAGTGGTTTTTATCCATGTTGGCGCGCCCTGACATAAATAAAAATAAAACAGTCTATTGAATTTCGAACATTTTATATCTACTAATATTGCTTTTTCCATGAAAACAGTCCTAAAAACGTCTAGACTGTCATTAGGAAACTTCAATATTTCATCTCGACAGTTTTGACATTTTATCATATTCTCACAGGGCATTGACTCAAGAAATAAACATAGTCATATAAAATTTATCGTTTTATTTGCACATAAATAGGATTTACTTTAAAAATATAAATGAAATGAATAAATCTCGAGAAAATTAGAACATCAGAATGCTTTTTAAAACATTACGAAATTGCTAGTGTGAATCACGGACCGGAAATAATGCTTATACAAATTAATAATATATTTAAAAGGAAAGCTATTTTAGTACGAAATTTCTAGAGACAGAAACAGGGCTTTTAATTACGACCAAAAATAAATTATTGAATTCACGAACGATACAAATCGGCTAAGCGGTTCATTAATTAGGTACAGAAATAAAACTCAGAAAGCCAAAGAAACTATGTATATTCTTAGTGATGTTAGTTTTCTTCCGCGCAATAAAATCATGATCAGATTTGCATGAAAACTTAACACAGGATACTTTTTATCCCGGTATGACATTTCCGCGGAATAATTACCGATTTACACACGAGGAACGCCGCAGGCATAATCTAGTGCGTTCATAAAAAATATACATGCAAAATTCATTTAAATAGAAGCGTAAATTGTATAAGGTTCCAGACGTTTCCAATTGTTAAAACATTACTTTACCGAAAAATCTCTGCGTTATTTTAGGAAAAAAGTATTTAAGGTATAATGCTTTTTCGAGTGCTCAGTGACGCGAGCTGAAAAATACTTTCAGTACAAAATATCTAAATTGAGGTAGACACTTCGGTTACATTGAATTCAACCAAGTCTATTTGGAAACCAAATTGAAATGGTAATTTAAACATGTACGGTTTTGTTCTATTTTTGGATATACTCAGATAAAATATTGTAATCTTTTTATACGTAGCTCAAATGTAGGTAAGGAGGAGGCGGGTCGAGTGAGGGAGAGGACAGCGTCCTCCCTCCACCCCAGCCGTTGTGGTAGACGCCCACGGCGACGAACGTCGGCAGACGATCTCCGGCCACCATAGGCGTAATGGGAGTAATGGGAGACTCGCTGTCCGAAATGGACCAAGCCCGGGTCGACGGCGCGTTGTGTTCCACGCGCGCCTCAAGGAGTGTCAGCATAGTGACGGGGCCCCCTGTAGAGGGCCTAAGCCTGCCGGGGTTCCGGGACTCACGAATTACCGTGACCCCGGTACGTAAAGGGCTATTGAAGGACACCGTGGATTTTAGTCAGTCAAGTCTGACAGTCCCTCCCGCCCTGCCCTGGGTGGGAGGACTCATTTGATGATTTTACCACGCTAAAGTAGTTTACATCCAATACTGTCTAATAAGTAATAACTAATAGTTTTAACATCTGACTTAGTTGACATCATTAGCACGAGGGACATAGTAAAGTGAAAAAAAACGTTTCCGAACATTACTCAACTTCTACCATTCGACTTTTCAATCAATACTGCTTTATCTTCTCCTTATATCATTAAAGTACTTTCAGCGAATGTAATTTGGGTTATCAGCAAACACTGGGTCCCTAATCCCGGCTTAACGGTCCCCAATTTACGTCCATAAATGAAATTGAGGAAGTTAAAATTTGTGATTCGTCGTATTAATATTATATTCCCACATAATACTCGACCCTTTTCTGTATTAAGTATAAAATCTTTTATATCGATGTGGTACGAAAGCTTTAAAAGTATTGATGATATTAAGATCGTGTACGCCACAAACGCTGAAAATTCTTAAAAAATTTAAGGTCCTTATTTTCCAAAATGACACAACAGATTTCGATAAAATTTCACAGGTTTAAGGGCCTATACTCATCACGTTTTTAAAACGGGCCGTTGACGCGCGTTTTTAGCGATACAGACGCGATACGCACGCAAGTCAGACGCAGCCTTTAGACCTTTGCACACCGGTATAAATTCAAATACGCGTTTGAATCGATACAAACGACAAAAAAAACTGATCTATCTATATATTTAAAGGAGAACTGACTGACTGACATATCAACGTGCAGCCGAAACTACTGGGGCTAGGAATGTGAAATTTTGCACACGGCTTGCTATTATAATGTAGGGGAGCACTAAGAAGGGGTTTTTGGAAATTTAAACTTTAAGAGGGTGAAAAGGGGGAATTAGGAAAGTACGTAACCCACGCGGACGAAGTCGCTGGCAAAGTGCTATTTGATATAAGCGCGTCGTCGACGTGCGTTTCTAAAACACGCGTCGACGGCGCGTTCAAAAAACGTGGTGTGGTGTATCTGAAAACATTTTCGTAAATAGTGTTTCAGGTAAATCAGACCGATCATCAACTTTTCATACTAAGGCATTAGTGTAAAGAAAAACATCGTGAGGAAATCGGCATGTCGTAGAACCAAAAATTCAAAGACATGTAAAATCTAGCAATCCGCACTACTACTCATACACTGGCAACAATTCGCGAAAATTAACGGCATTTTCCGTGAATTGTGGCTACCGCAATAGAAACAGAGATTCCAAATTAGACATTTCGTTGAATGAATGAATCATGAAACCTGCATGCAATTTCAATTAAATTCATTCAGTACAGTCATTTTGAAGTCTTGAAAGTTTGTATGAAATGCCATTCGGTATACACGCTCTTAATATTTCTATGGATTGGACACTGTGAAGGTTAGTTGGGGTTCTGGGTCTCTATGGACTTGTAAAGGTCAAAAAGTAATGTCGTGACCTTTTAGAGCATAATTTGATCATGTCTGGGGGCACAATCGATATTGAAACAGATAGGTATCTAGGTGTAACGAAATTTCAGAGAACAATATGTTTTGAATTCACGTAGGCACATTACTATCCCGGAGCCAGCAACAAGGTCAAGCGCCTGGCTGGAGAGTCGGGACTGCCGCGGTCCTAGTCAATAAGAGTCCAATTGACCCTGGACGACTTCTTTATAACGTGGTAAAATCATTAAATAAGTCCTCCCGCCCTATGTGGAGCGAACAGGACTGTCAGACCCGTACTGACTAAAATCCACGGTGATCCTTCAATAGCCTTTTACGTTCCAAGGTCACGGTTACCTGATGAGACAGTCCTTTGACTCCAGCAGGCACCCTGGAAGACTCATTTGATGATTTCTACACCCAAACCCAAACGATAGGAATACGAATATTACTTTGAATCATTTACTTATTTTTTGCCTAGAGGGCCAAAGCCTGCCGGGTTCGCGGAACTGTACGAATTACCGTGACCCCGGAACGTAAAGGGCTATTGAAGGACACCGTGGATTTTAGTCAGTACGAGTCTGATAGTCCCACCCGCTCTGCCATGGGTGGGAGGACTCATTTGATGATTTTACCACGATAAAAAAAAGCTCAGCTCCAAAAAAATAGTGAAGTAAATATTAGGAAACCAATTAATTCAAGAACAGACATGACTTTCATTTACCCGCATTCCTATGGTTGAAATGATAACCTAATCCATTTTAGAGAGGAAACCTGTGTGGACTTTATGTTCTGGGCTGTTTATTAAATATTATAGGCTCTACTATAGGTTTCTCAAAAGTTCGTAGGAGCTCGTGGCTAAATAAATACAGCCGCACAGACCGATCTTCCGGGTTAAGCCGCGCTTGCCGAGGTTGGTCAGTGGATGGGTGACCGACTGTTATAGCGAGTTTCCTCCGTGCCTCGGAAAGCACGTAAAGCCGTTGGTCCCGGTTATCATTTGTAGATCTTTGACAGAGTCGTTACTGTTAGACAGAAGCTCTAAAGTCTGACAACCAGTCTTACCATGGGGTATCGTATTACCCAGTTACTGGGTTGTGTAGGTTCAACAGGCAGTCGCTCCATGTAAAATACTGATATCCAGCTGCATCGGGTTTGACTAAAAGCCGACCCCAATATAGTTGGGAAAAGGCTAGGCAGATGATGACTGTAGGTTTCTCAAAAACGTAGAAGAAATTTAGTTCAACGCAATTTAGAACATTGTTCCTTAACAAAGAACTTCGAAAACTTTAAGTGACATTCTTACATTCGCGCCAGAGTTAGTACCAGTAAAAGCTAAATACCTCACCAAGGTCACAACAACAAGGTTTTAAAACACCATCAATCGTTGTGACAAAGACATAAAATGTCAGGCTATAACTTCAATTCCCGCAAGAATTATCACAGCGACATAAAAAACTTGTGCAAACGAGAGCGACATTGGCGAAACAGCTGGATAATTCCGTTTTACCACACTTTAAAATGTAATATCGGGGTTAAATAACTAGAGATGTCCCGACTGTTGGTAATGTTGGCCCGTCGGCCATTCTTGCTGAGTTTTCGCCGACTAGTTGTAGTAACTTCAGAGTTAATATTTTAGCTGGGCAGCACAGGTCTCACCCCATAGGCCCTCACTCTTCTTCTCCGGTTAATCCCTCAAAAGCACGTCTAAATCTTCACGCCAGCGTTTTCTAGGCCTCCTTCGGTAGCGAGAGCGACGCTTGTCTTTCGGCACTTAATGCGTGGCGACTCTGGCCTATCCATCCGATCGTCCATCGATAAATTCAGCCTCACAGTTTATTATGTAACATATCTTTGGTACTTAATCTAATTCAAGAAAAACATTTTCAACTTTACCCATAGTGGGTTCTGATAAAGACCACAGGATCGCGCTGGTTGCAAGACAATAATGAATATCAACTTTTAACAGAAAAACAAATTTTAATTTTTATAATCACTGAGATTTTCGATAACCCCTGAACTCTACCGACGAGAATGATGGACTACCTAATCGGCCTTCCTGCAGCTGACTAGTCGGTCAAAGTCACAGTCGGTCCCATCTCTATAAATAACTCAAGGCACTAGAAATACAAGCGCGTAGTGTCACGGTAAGTAAGGACGTGACTTTGCGACAAAAAATCGCAACTTCGCAAGGTATTCTGTTAGAAGAAATGTCAAAATTTCCGGTGGAGACGTTTCATTTTACGGAAATGTAAGATGGCGGCAACAGGTTATGTCTAGACCGGCCCAGTGGCATGCTGTTCTTCACCTAGTTAAAACAGACTGCGTTGTTAAAATAGAAAGAGACAATCGCTGCTCAAAAGATTACATTTTTAACAACGCATGACGAAGAAAAATGGCTATTAAATTTTCAGTTTGTCTGGTCCTTAGGTGTTAGGTTACCGTGGAGAGAGGAACTCACTAATACAGCAGACACAGTTTCTGACTTTGAAACGTCGTCTTTCAAAACTAGATTCAAAGCGTGAAGAACTTAAAGCCCGACCACCAGCGACAATCAATTATAATTATGGTAATGGTATTCTCACGTGTCCACTCTGTGAACAAAGGTTTTAGGTTCTAGCCACATGAGAGCCCATGTTAGACGATAGTGGGTTGATGATGAAAGGTCGCAGAAAACGAAGGGGGCTGGGAGGGATTGTTAATATTACTACCTCCTAAATCGGTACCCGTAAAATCAAATCAGCTTAAATGGTAACAGATCATTTTCCGTTTAGTAGAAATTTAAACCTTACTATTCTAGATGTTAGGTACATTGTTAATTCAGTAACTGTCACCGAGGGGCTACAAAGCGATAATAAAATAAACGTGCAGGTAACTAGAGTTTGCTAACGACATTCGGAAGTTTACAAACAAGTTGGAGATTAAATTGTTTCCACTGAGTACTTTAAAATAATTTTCAAGTGTTATATTTCTAAAGGCTATTAAAAAACCATGCGAACGGCGAGTAATGGGTGACTCGCCGTCCGATCATGAACCATGCCCGGGTCGAAAACGAGTCGTGTTCCACGCGTACCTCTAAAAGCTGTCAGGTAATCTGAGGGGAGGGGGGGCCCATCGGGGGTCAAACGCCGGGGCTATCTAAACAGGTAACCGTGACCCTCGAACGTAAAGAGCTATTGTAGGAACATTGTGGATTTTAGTCAGAACGAGTCTGACAGTCTCTTCCGCTCCAGGCAGGGCCAAGCCTCATTAATTGATTATTTTACCAAGTGAAAAAAGGGTTTAAAAAACACTGGTGATAAAGTAGTAACTAAGCATCAGCTGTGTAGATTTAATTATGACAAACGAAGATGTGGTCAAAAGTGAAGCACGATTGACTAGAAGTAACTTATTCACTGTTGACTTAAAGACCCCAATGCTGTAGCTATCAGGAAACACAATACGGCAGGGAACAAAAATGACAGGAAAGAAGGTTCCATAGTATTTCAGAGTTTACAAAAAGGTGCGCCATACTTTTGTATTTTCTGTGTTAAAGCGAAAAACGCTAACAAATAATTTGCGACAGTCGACGATTACACACAACATGCGCAGAAACTTACGAAACACAAAGTTGTTTTAAAGAATTTACGTCGCGGAGTTTCGCGAGAATGCCCGCAATTTTGTACTGAGACGGAGGCACAGGAATTCGCCTTTGTCATAACATTTTCGTTGACAACGTGTTTTAAATTTTGTCTTTTGTCTTGCGAAGTATGTAATTATTTTTTTAGTTCTACATTAATCTGTTCTCGGAACTTGAGGGACATGAGCAAAATAAAGATTCTAAACGTCTACTAGAAAGCATTTTTTAAATGCCAGAGTTGATTGTTGAACCCAAAAGAACAAGATAACAACACAGGAATGGCTTACTGTTAATAAGACTAATTGCAGATAATTATTCTGTTAGAAGGAAAGAAAAACATCAGAATAGGTTGTTTTAGATGGTAGTCAAAGGGTATCATTTACAATGTCATATTACACTAGAGACAACTTGCGAAAGTTGCACTTGATCGACGATGTTATTAATAGTTAAAATTTGAACTTGCTGGTAAACGGCTACCATTACAGGTAAAGCCATAACATACCATGGCCATAACATGGTAACACATAGTTGGAAAACGATCGACTTGAGGCACTGAGGTATTCTGCAAGCGCAGCGTGGGACGTCCATCCACAAAGTGGACAGACGATCTGATGAAGACCACTGTATCTCGCTGGAAGAAAGCCGCTTTCAACTGGTCCTACTGAAAACCTATAGGAGAGGCCTATGACCTATAGGAGAAGCCTATGTCCAATAGTGGACGTCCTAGGCTTAATAAGAAAATGATGATGAATGAAACTATGGTCGTCCAAAAGCGCATTTTCTTAATACAAAATACATGGAATTGGGACGCAAGAGACTTAAAAAATAATGTGACAGAGAAATGGAAAGCACAGCCGTGAATGATTTCGGGTTTAAAGATAATGATGAAAACTATACAATAACCTGTGTAACACCACACAATTTCATTAAATAAAATGCTTTGCAACACTCCAAACACAATAAAACACGGTCTGGCACAAGCGTAGCCAATTTAAAGGCTGTTTTCCATGTAATAACTTCCAACACAGGATTCTGTCTCCATATCTTTGGCACGCATACAAAATGCATATTAATTGCCCATATGGTTTGTAAACATCTGGGTGTACGAAATTGCATATCGCATGTTACCCCTCTAGGGTTGTTGATTTCAGAATTTTCGCGTCGAAAGCGGAAAATTCCTTGAGGATACAGGGAACGGAGCGTCCGGAAATTAAAGGTGGGATAAATTAGAAGTATGGGAATCATGGTAAGTGAATAAGCAAATATTGGAGCTCAAACAAGCGTGTGGTCTAAATATTGGTGAATTTGGTGGGTAATGAAACAAAAAGCTGTTTGATTGTCCAATGTAGTGGTCCTTATAGTTAAATCTCATAATTCTTCGGAATATTTAGGATTTACACACGTACGTCTTTCGTTTTAAAAGCTAGTCCAAATCCTTTTCTGGGATCCCTGATTAAAAAGAAATGTATTAATGCAGTTATTCGAAGAGTGCTGGAAAAATCGTTTAACGCAGGAAAGACACCCAAGAATGACTGGACATCAAGTCAAGGTCGGATGCGTAGTATTCGCAAAATGCGTGACTAAACATAAGACTGTGGACGACAGGAAACGAGTAGGTATAAAAGGAGCGCAGCAGGTAGCGCTCTGTGGTTTCTTCCTCAATGGGTAACAGATGCTATTGCTTGTACTGAAATACTCGTAATTTAAAAAATACCTTTCGATCAGAAGCTATTGAAGAGTTCGTCTCCTAGCTCTATCATCAGATCCTCAAGATAAATCAATCTATTGAACTCATTCAAGAAGTTTCAGAAAAGCCAACCCTGTACCAGGACTGCATAATGTAGGAAGAACGTATCCCAAACTGATTAGTGTACCGAATGCAACTTAGTAACCGAAACCGTGGAATATTTAGCGAAGTAGAGTATCAATAACCAGGGAGTTTGTAAGTGTGATTACATTCTGCAATATTCAGGGGTACTGATAGACTGCAACTTGATTTATAGTTACACCTGAGGTACTTGTGTTAGGCTCGACTTGTGACGACGAAGGGCAGCTCGCCGTCCGATCAAGCACCAGGCCCGGATCGACAAAGGCAAGTCGTGTTCACACGCACCTCAAGGAGTTGTCAGCGAACAGGCGGGGAAACATGTATTTTTAGTCAGTAAGGGTCTGAGAGATCCTTTTGCTCCATTCAGTCGGTATAGTGGCACAGAACAGGGACACATAGAAAAATTAGACGAAGGTTTGTTTTAGTTCTCCAGTAGATGGACCACGGGTCTTACGAATTACCGTGACCCCTGACCCGTGACACTGTGGATTTAAGTCAGTACGAGTCTGACAGTCCCTCCCGCTCTGCCCGGGGTGGGAAGACTCATTTGATGATTTTACCACGCTAAGTAGAAAACCAAAAGTAGTGGGACAGTACATTCTAGGTAATAATATCTTCTGTTCCGTATCTTGTTCAAAACCTTTACATCCATTACAAAACCATAGAACAACCAAAGACAAACCAGAACCTTCGTCTACAAAGCTAACGACGTCACATATTAAGATTAAATGTCCGATTAGCGAGTTTGTATAGTTAATGGACGCCATTTGTAAGTACACGGCTGCCTCGTTCAGCTGGGGTCGCACCTCATTAATATCAACGGGAATTTCTGCCTCTTTTAACATTATAAATAACGTCATGTTTGCAATCCTCGAAGGAGGCAGAGGTACACCTAATAATACACCATTTCAATTATTGATTGGGGAGTATAGGGTAGCTCGCCGTTCGATCAGGGATCGTGCCCAAGTCAACCGCATGACGTGTTCCGCACGCCTCAAAGAGCTGTCAGCAATCTGACATGGCCCCCATGGGGGCCAACCGCCTGCCGGGGTCGTAGGGCAGTCTAACCAGGTAAACGTGACCCTGATAGGAGGAATTTTGTAACTTAGCCGTGAGCTTAGACTAGATTAAATTTAATGACACAGCCTGCAAGAGCCTCCTGCCCCGATGGAAAGGAAGGGACTGTCAGATTCTTACTGTTCTAAGAGCCCACACTGCTATTTGCGTTACAGGGCCACGGTATCCCGCTTAGACAATCTTGCGAGGATTTTTTTTTTTTACGTGGTTTAATCATCAAATGAGTCCTCCCACCCAGGGCAGAGCGTGAGGGACTGTCAGACTCGTACTGACTAAAATCCACGGTGTCCTTCAATAGCTGTTTACGTTCCGGGGTCACGGTAATTCGTACAGTCCTAAGTCTTGCGAGGCTAGCAAGTTCTAAAAGCATCGATTAGTAAGTACCTACTGACATTTTACGTAGCTAGACACTCTGTAGGTAGGTATCACTTGACTTCAATATCAAATTGATATTTAAAGGTCATGTCAACAAAGGTCGTAGGTTAATTACTTTAAGATTTGGCTCTTATTGTTCAACTAGCTTTTGCCAGCGGTTTCATCTGCTGCAACTCGAAAATCATCCCACTGGAAAATCGGGGTAAAAACTATCCATTGTGTTAATCCAGATTATAAACTATCTGTATACCAAGTTTCATCCAAATCTGTTCAGTAGTTTTTTGTGTGAAAAATTAACTAACATCCATCCAAACAAACTTTCAGTTTATAATATTAGCAGGATTACGTCGGGAATCTACTTTTTTCAGAGCATATTGTTCAGAGTTTTCGTTTACACAGAGGCAAGAACAATAGTGCCAAAATATATATAATTTAAATGTAATTAAGTGCCAAAATGTGGCCAAGGTTAGGCTAAACAAACCAGGATAGCCCCAAAGCGCTTTAAGGTTGGTCAAAGTTGGCATTTTAAGGCAGAAGACACCACGTGTTTTAGTTGAATCTGACATGGCTGTCCGCTTTCCCCGGGCGGAGGAAGTCTATGAAGATGAGGAACGAACTAAACCGGGAACGCTTACAGAAAAAAGGTCAAAGACAGCAATGGAAAATCAGGAGGTAAAAAGAAGAAAAATATTATGATATTAATAGTTTCAATTTTATAAAGTAGGTAAAGTTTAACACAAGTTTAACAGTTTTCTGCCGGTAGAAACTTTTGAAATAAGCAGTTCCTTTGTACTTAAGTTTTGGTATATTCTTATATTTTATATTGTGTGTACATCAATCGTTACATACAATAAATAAAGTACATTATAGAAATCCATCATTTCAGCAAACATTATAAATCGGTTGGTGTTTCAACTGCCGTAAGTACTAGAAAAAATACGGTCAGTTGGTACTACCCGGATTCCATTTAACACTCAGTAGTATACCCATAAGGAAAATAATCTAAACTGAGTGACCACAGCGGGCTTTTAGATCCTGTGTAGAAATAAATAACACAAAAAGTTCGTACCATTTTATGAACAAACCATTAACATTATTTAGCGCCATCTAGTGGACGCTTTGAAAACTGGAATGAAAAATTTTCACCCCAGTACCAAAATTCGTAACAGCGCCATCTAACAATTTGAATGTCAAATACTTAGATCCGCAGAGACGATGGATGTTTCATAGTTTGAATAATATCTAAGAGATGGCGCTAGTAATTCTACAATTGGTGGGAAACAATAGCAAAGAAATAATCAATGTAATTATTAGACATTAGAACTAACACACGCAGGATTACAACAACGGTTAGTGAAGTGTTCGCAGTAACAAAAACTGACATACCTGTTCATCATCGCTGCTTGGAAAGGTCGCCTCCCAAAAGTCCTGGATGTTCTCTGGATAGTCCGCCTCGTTGGTTGGATCAGGACTCAGGCCTCCATCCCTCTTCTTGAAGACAAAGATTATGCCACCATATTCCTCTTCAGGCCTCCAAGCCCCACACATAGTGGCTACTGTTCTAGTCTTACTTGCACCTTCATCAGTTTCAAGTTTAATTTTTTTCACAGATTTAGAATTAATATTTAAGTCACAGGTACCCACTTGTTCTGTCTCTACTGGCTGGTCGTCACTTCCAAGCTTGAGTTTTTTTATTGGAACATGATCCATTTTCAAATCGCTTTTATTTTTCATACCTTCTGAACCCTCACTGGCCATCGCGATTTTATTAAAATTGAAACGAGGGAATTTAAGTTTAAAACTAATTGCTCTACCAGCTATGGTTTTAAAAAAACTAAGCATCTAATGAAAATATAAGAAACTAACTAACGAGACAGTTACTATGATAGAAACCTAGATAATAACAGAAAACAGTAAACAAAAGTTTATTTACACCACGATATAAATAACTTTGACATTCAGCGCACACACGCGGGTCATAAGACCCAGTAAATGGGTCTTAAGTACTATGTTATAGTTGTTGTCACGAATTACACACAAAAGTAACACAGTTTAACACAAAAAACCAAAGATAAATGAGATTTTAACCCCGAAAGCCGACGTTTTTAGGTTATGCTGCTGCACCGGACCAGAAAACGTCAAACAATGACAAACAATCAGCTGTTTATTTCTGTCAGTGCCAGTGTAAGATGTCAAATATGTTTTTAAATAATGGAACCTAGTCATTTAGGTTTTAAACAAACTCGTGATGTAATAAATCAATTAAATATTTTTACATAAAAAGTAGACAACGAAAATAGATGTAGTTTTTTCATTGTCTTTTTCTAAATGGTCTTTGTGAAGACTTTGAACTAGTTTGTCACTCAAATTCATAGATGGCAGGATGATCGCAATATGAACTTTACGAAGTTTTGTTTAGGATAGAACTAAGGGCTACTAAGTCATTTTATTACTCACTCGCTAGATGCATAATAGTTATTACCGTGTTCATACAACGGAAAAAATTGGAACTGCAGCTGCTTAGTTGAAAATACAGCTGTTACCGATGGCTATACCCAATAATAAATAATTGTGGACAAACATACTATCGTCTTTGAAAATCTTCAGTCCAAGTCAGCATAAACGGATCCGTGCGGGCAACATCACGGAATATCCATAATTTCCTCCGGAATATAACGAACACTTTTCTCTCAACCGCATCAAAATCGGTTCAGCCAAACACGAGATAATCGCATACATACAAAAATACCTACAGATTGAAAACCTTTTTTTTTAAAGTCGGTTAAAAACAAAGCGACCGACTTCCGAAAGAAAAGTTATTTTTCACTTTTTTGAGTTTGTTTTTGAAGTTCATGCCCTTTTTTTCAAAAAGTTTTTTGCTTTTAAGTTTATGCAAATAATTATTAACTTCTCTTTCTAGAGGGGCCAATTTTATCTGTCAGTTGGCTAAGGTAAGTAAAACTTGGTAGTAAGTAAATATTTTGTTAAACGTCTTACTTCTCCAAGCGTAAAATAATTTAACTCTAATTCCCCAACTTTTCTAAACACAGAGTTTAAATAAGTATCCCTGTTATTTTCATTTCTTTCATCTCAGCCAGATGATTTAAAAACACAATCAACGAAAAGTAAAAGGTTTGGAGCAAAGTAAACATTATTCGCGTGGCTCACATGTTTTCTATACAAACAGACACCAACGAACGGTGTGGCAACTGGCAACCCTATCGGGTGACACTTATTTACATCTGAAAAGGGGTTAGAAAAAGTAAAGGCTGTGTGTAGAATGTTTCTGTGTTTTACTTTTGTTAGTATTTGTGTTGTGAAGTTATTTGCATAAAGGCCCGGCGCGTTGTGTTCCACATGCCGGGCCTTTACGCGCCTCAAAGTGTCAGCAAAATGACGGGGGCCTCTAGAGGGCCAACGCCTGCCGAGATCGCAGGACTTACGAATTACCCCGGAACGTAAAGGGCCATTGAAGGATACCGTGGATTTTAGTCAGTACGAGTCTGACAGTCCCTCCCGCTTTGCCCTGGGTAGGAGGACTTATTTGAAAAGGCGCCTATCTAATGTTCCCTTATTTGTTTTCGGCTAGAAAAACGTCTTAAACTTAATTGGTATTTATAGTAGGTAGTTAGTTAGCCACCATGTTTTTTTTTGTGAGAGAAATCTTCAAATCAGTTCTAACCGTGGTCCTGGAACGCAAAGGGCACCTGAAGATTTTCCAACAAAGCAAAGGTTTCCGTGACTGAAGATTTTCCAACAAAGCAAAGGTTTCCGTGTCACGATGTTAAAGAAAGTTAGGCATTGGCCAAAAATGAAATAAAAAACTCATGTTTTTTATTTCATTTTTTGGCCAATGCCTAACTTTCTTATACTTGCAGGCATAAATTTTATAGAAAGTTTATGTGAATTTTATTCTATTGTTACTTTCAATTTTTATTATTTTATTTTTATCAAGCAGCCTATTAAATAGAATATTTCAAAAAATATTCTATGTAATAATGTTCCTTGCTGCCTTATTTTCGTTTTATATTTATCTGTCTTGTAAATAACTAGTCTTCATATCTCAAGTGAGATCATAACTCAACTACTGTTGAAATGTCCTATCTAATTTGGTGAGGTGATCTGTAACACAGGATCTTCCTATTTCAGACACCTTTCTCTATTTAACATTGTACAAGTTAACTAGTGCCTGTAATTTCTTGATGTGGAGATAAAAAAATAAAGATTTATGATTATTACGTTACATAGGGCTTGAAAGCTTTAAGCCTTATAATTTCATTTGCATCTATCGTTTCAAACAGACATCCATAATTCTTACAAAAAATTCATCAACTCCAGAAATACCGTTCAAGATTGATCCTCAACCCAACTGTTTTCCTTCAAAACCTATACTACAGCATCCCCAAAACCAATTCTCCATGGCAAATAAAGTTATTCAGCGCTGTCACAGCAGCTGACGGTTCTCACCAAAGATTCCACCTGATTTATGACTCGTTTCGACGTTGATTGCTTATTGTTTCGAGGCCTAGAGGTCCGGACGTTAGTCAGCTTAATTATATCTCTGGATGTATCTATGAGGATTATTTAAATGGCGAATTGGAAATGATAAATAAAGCCCTAAAAGGATTTACACCGACCTAATTGGTGAGGTTCTTCAAAATGAACATAATGCTTGTATGAGGTGGGTGAGATGGGTCTAAAAAAAGGCCACTTGACGATGAAATTATTCTATATCTAAGTATTAAGAAATCTATTGTTTGTGGAATAGAATATCATTTCACAAATTTTGCTAATGTGGCTTTTTAGTACCTTGTAAAAACATGTTATAAAATCAAAACGACGACATCGACAAATGAGTAATTATCACATCTAAAAGAATTATAGATACGTACATTCATAAACACACGTCTTTCACCCATAGGGGTAAATAAGTACATACTAACTACTAGTATGTACTTATTTACCCCTATTGTATTGTATTGTATTGTATAACGGGCTGGTATCCGCAACTCCACGTCAAATGCGCGTATTTTGCGTGCGGGTGGGAAAGAAGTTATTCGATCCACCCCAGCTCCCCGAGGAAAGCCAGCAGCGCCTTCGTGTTGCCGACGATCTCGCGGAGAGTACCTGGGTTACCGAAGTACTTTGCCCTGTATGAAGCAATTTCAGGGCAGTGTAGGAGCACATGACCTGCTGTCTCGTCCGCCGCCATACAGGCTCTGCACAGGGGGCTGTCTGTGATACCTAGGACAAAGAGGTGTTTATTAAGGGAGCCGTGTCCTGTCAGGACGGCTGTGATTGTTCGTATCTGCTGTTTGGTTAACCTGAGCACGAGTTTGGTGAAGCGGCCATTGATGGCGGGTAGCGCCTCCTTGGCCTGTCTGCACTCCGCCTGATCCCGCCACAGGCAACGATGTAAGTTACCTGTTCGTTCCCTGACCAGAGTACGTATGTAGCCGAAGGGGAGTGGCACTATTGGTTCGGGTCCCACCGCCGTCAAGCTAGATCCCCTTCGAGCGAGTTCATCCGCTGCATCGTTGCCTCGGGAATCGCTGTGTCCTTTGATCCACTGAATGGTTATGTTGTTATGCTCACCTACCTGGTTTAGGTTCTGGTGACACTCGTATATTAGACCAGAGTTAACCGTGTGGCTGTCTAGTGCCAGCAAAACGGCCATGCTGTCTGATAGTATGCGAATTGAGTGGTCCTTTACCCCTCTGGCTGCAATCGCTGCCGCCGCCAGGATAATGCCCATGCACTCTGCCTGGAAGACTGTGTTGTGGACCCCCAGTGATCTGGCAATGCGGATGTTGAGGTCTTCTGAGAAGACTCCAGCACCAGTGCCGCTACCTGTCTTAGATCCGTCCGTGAAGATCCGTACCTCCGAAGGGGTCAGCCCCTCGCAACGGTGGTCCTCATGGAGCTGGATTTTGTATTTCTTATCAAAGATAAATTGTTTGGGTACCCGGTCTTTTATGGCCTTTGCCATGGGAAATTCCTCATAAAGTCCCTGTAATATCGAGGTGTGTTGTGACTCCCTCTTACCCCAGAGTTGTATTGTTTCGAGACGGACCGCCGCCAATGTCGCCTCTTGCTGTATGAACAGGTGGAGAGGAGGGAGGCCCAGCATTGCTTCCAGAGCTGCAGTAGGCGTAGTCCTCATACATCCTGTTGTCGCCATGCAGGCCAGTCTTTGTATTCTTTGTAGCTTGTTTGAAGCGGTGGCTAACCTGGTGCGAGGCCACCATACCACGGCTCCGTAGGTGATCATGGGTCTAATAACTGTGCAGTAGATCCATAGTATGATTTTGGGGGATAGGCCCCATTTCTTACCTATCATCCTCCTGCATTGCCAGAAGGTAATGCAGGCCCTGTTTAATTTGTTGTCTAGATGGCTGCTCCAGTTTAGCTTGTTATCCAGGATGACCCCTAGATATTTGACCTCATTGGCTAACTGGAGTTCTGTATCAAATAATTTAGGTAGGCGAAAAGGTCCAAGCGATCTTTTCTGAGTAAACATGACCAAAATGGTCTTTGTGGGGTTCACTGAAAGGTCGAAGTCCCTGCACCACCGCTCTACTATCCTTAGCGCTTGTTGCGTTAGATTGCAGATAGTCCCGGTAACCTTCCCCGAGATGAGGATGGCGAGGTCGTCTGCGTACCCAATTGTATAGAAGTGGCATGCGTTGAGCTTGGTGATGAGGTCGTTGATCACCAGGTTCCAGAGGAGTGGAGAGAGTACCCCTCCTTGGGGGCATCCTCTGGCTAACATGGCTACCTGCCTGTCTTCTTCAAGGCGAACCACTCGTTTACTTAGCATATTAGTAATCCAGTCTACTAGTACCTGTTCAACTCCGTGTCTGCGGAGGGCGGCGCTAATGCTGGAGAAGTTTGTTTTGTCGAAGGCTCCTTCGATATCGATGAAGGTGCCTAGGCAAGTGGCTTTTTGATGAATCGCTTCCTCGATCCGGCCGACCACCAGGTGGAGAGCGGATTCAGTCGACTTACCCGAGCTGTATGCATGTTGGTTTGTATGGAGTGGAATTGTTTTTAGGGCCCCATCCCTCAGCTCCCTTTCGCATATCTTCTCCATAGTTTTCAGCAGAAAGGAGGTTAAGCTGATAGGTCGGTGAGATTTGGCGTTGGTGTAGTCACTCTTACCTGGCTTGGGTATGAATATGACTTTCACTTCCCTCCATCCTTTAGGAATGTATCTGAATGCCAGACATGCTCTCATAATGGGTACTAGCCTTTGAGCGACGGCAGTTCCTCCCCACTGCAGTAGTGCTGGGAAGATGCCGTCCGGGCCAGCTGCCTTGAAAGGATGGAAACACCGTATCGCCCATTGGATTTTCTCCAAGGTGATGACGTTGTGGGTGTAGCGCCAGTCATTGTCTGATGGTGTTTGGTTGATATCGGTCCAGTTGATTACCTGTGCGAAGGCGCATCCCGGGAAGTGAGTTTCTATAAGGACGCGCCTCGCTTCTTCAGGTGATGTAGTGAGTGTTTGATCGGGCTTCCGGAGAGTGACGGTAACAGGAGCTTCCTGCTGCGCCAGTATTTTCCTTACCCTGTTTGCTTGTTGACAAGATTCAATGCTTCCGCAGAATTTACGCCATCCCATGGAGCTTCTGAATCTGATGCATTTTTTGTAGCTGGATTTGGCTGCGTAGAACGCATCCCAATCCTCGTCAGCACAAGTATTCATGGCTCTATTGAGCGCTTTCCTTACCTTACCGCGTTTGCGGTCCAGCTCTGCGCCCCACCATGGTTGTTTTCCCGGTGTTTTTGGCGGAGTGGTTTCTGGACATGCAGCTTGGTAGCTGTTTAGTATTGCTGATGTGAGGCCGTTGATGTTCTCCTCAATCTGTGTTGGCCCCTCATACGTTCTCAAAACGCTGCAGGGTGCGAGTTTGGCTGTGAGGTGCCGTGTATAGGCAGCGCGGTCTGTTTTCCGCGGATTGCGTTTTGGTAGCACTGGTGATGCACAGGTCTGGATATCAAAACGTATCCACCTGTGATCTGAGCAGGAGGCCTCTTTGGAGACCTGCCAGCCCGAGACGAGGGCCGCTGCACCCTCTGTGGCTAGAGTAAGATCAATAATCGTCCGGCTGCGTCTGGTAACGAAGGTTGGTTCAGAGCCGGTGTTTAGTAGGGTAAGGTTAGTGGAGAAAAGATAGTCAACTAAGGTCTTACCCCTGTCGTTTGGCGTGTCCATGCCCCATAGCGGATGGTGTGCGTTGGTATCGGCCCCGATGACAACTTCAAGCCCGGCGTTCTCGCAATAACTCACAAGGCGGGCGAGGTCGTGAGGGGGCGGTTCTTCAGCCTCAGGCATGTAAGCCGAGGCCAGGACAAGTGGCACCTTCGTGCCATCACGCTGTATATATATCTTTATTGCTGATATGTCTCTGCAACAGAAGTCAATTAGTGACTGTGTCTTGATGTTGCTAGTTACGTAGATGCACGATCTGGGTTGATCATGTTCTGTAGTAACTAGAAGCTTACCTCCAAGATTTGTTAGTCCTTGGATGCGGCCAGCTCTGATCCACGGCTCCTGGATCAGGGCGATGGCCGAGTGTTGAGCCTCCATCCACTTCCGCAGCTGAGCCGTCGCGGTCTGACTGTGGTGGAGGTTTGCCTGTAGGACCTTACAGGCCGATGAAGGGGGCGCCATCATTGGTCGAACCCTCTTCATCCTCCTCCAGACGCAACCCAGCAAACAGGTCGCCCTCGTCGAAACCACCCTCCCCCTGACGCGAAACCGGTGACAGCAGAATGCTATCATCCGGCTCCCCATCCGACGAGATGACGGTCTCCACGGGGGCGGCGGCAGAGGCGGCAGATGTGCTCGCTCCTGCAGTTGCCGCCGCTGGTGGGGCTGCGGATGCAGCCTCCAGTGCGGTTTCGGTTGCTACCTGGATGTTTGCTAGGGGAGGATCTACTTCCGCCTGTGTTGACGACCTCCAGGAGTTCGTCGCGGGATCCCAACCCTGAGGGACGTCGCCGTAACGGCCGTTTGGACCCCGGAACTTCAGGTAGACGCGCCCCACACCAAATGCGAGGCGACGTCCAGCCTTCATAAGGGTCGGTATTTGGTCCTCAGGGATGCCGACCACCACGAACCAAGCTGAGGCTTGTTTGTTGGCGTGCAAAAGTACCCAACGCTTGATGCCGGCCCAGGGGTTTTGGTAGCTAAGAGCACGACCTAGGAAGGTCGGCTCTTTAAAAACCCCCTGCTCGTCAGGGATGACGACGCCGCATCTGACACGCCGCTCGATGTCCGCTTGGCTCTTGACCACTAGCGAGCTACTAGTGGGAAGAGCCAAGCCGGAAATCGTTTTCCTTAGCCAGGCCAAGGTTTCGGTGTTGTCGCACCAAAGTTTGAGGGCTCCCCCGGAGTACTGAGGCTTCGCATTGAAGATCGGTCCCGGTTGGCTCTGTTCGTCAGAGAGGCACTCGACGAGGATCTGTGACTGGATGGCTGCCAGAATTTTGACCGATTCCTCTTCGGTAATGTGGCCTCTCTGTTCGCAGGTGACTGCGACGTTTAGGTCGGGGCTAGCGGCTTGGGCGTAGCTCCGGTTTACTGTCCGCTTGGAGTGGTCCAGGCGCGGCTTCTTACGCTCTCCACGAGGGGAGCTTGTTTCGTTGAGCTCGCGTTTGGCTGTGGCTGGTTCACTCCGAGCAGGTATGGTGGTGCGTGGCATCTTCCTCGCGCTGCACGTTGGCTGGCTGGGTCCTGGGCGGCTAGTGCCTGCCCCGGTCTGCGAGCGCTTGCCTGCGGAGAAGGATACCTTACCGCTGTGTTGTTTGTCCGCGCTAACTGCGTTAGCCGGAGTGTTGTTAGCCTTACCTATCTGCTGGGCTAGTATTCTGTCTTTTTTAGACGGCCGGTTTCTTCTCCTGCCCCGTCCAGACGGGGCCGTGAGACTCGGACCCGTAGGTTCGGCGCGCTGGCCGGTACGGGCGGGTCTGCCCTTCCCACCGCCGCGCCTGCTCACCTGTACCTGCCAGGCTTGCGCGAGCGCACTGCCGGTGGTACAATCCTGCCCTGGTTGGCTTTTGACAGCCAGCGAGGGGGGGAGACTTCTGGGGGCGGATGGATAAGAGGCACCCTGCCTCCGGGTTCGGTGTTGGAGGGAGCGGTACTGATCCCAGGCAGCGCCGCTGTCCCTTGTTTAATCTGGGATTTAGTTTTGGTCGTGGCCACGGTTTTCGCCATGGCCGGACCTTTACCCGCACTGGAGCTCGCAGCAGAAGCCGCAGAGCATCCGGGGGTGAGAGAGGTGTCAACGACCCTCCTCTCGGGAGTTTCGGCTAACGCCTCCGCTTCGGTGTGTTTATGTGATGTGTGAGTGAGTGTGTCGTGGTTAGATGAAAGAGTGTGTCGTGTGTGTGTCGGTAGTGTGTATGTTGTGTGTGTAGATGTGTGTGTTGTGTGCGTGTGTGTGTGAATAGGCCTTTTGTTGTCCATAATTAAAGTTTATGTGTTTCGTCTCTCTGGCTTCCCACCCTCCATGGAGCCCGCACCTGGGAACGTCTTGCTACAAACTAGCTCGATCGTTAAGACTACCAGAAGAGATATAGGAGCGCAAGGCTGGCTTAGGGTGCGACATCCGGTGCTTGATCGGGTTGGCGAAGGGGGGCCATCCCCTATGAACTGATCAACCCTCACTTACACCGTCAGCATGACCTTTGCCCACCACGGTGATCATCCGAGGATGACCACAGTGGACCCCACGCTCCTCGCCGTGCCCCTCTAACGGGACACAATGGCCATTTCCCTACCCCCGGCTAAAGGGCAGGGCTACCGTTTTGCCTGAAATCCAGACCAAAGGGGGCGTGTTGCCTCACGGACGCATTACAGCCAGCGCCGATCGGCTCAGCCCCCCAGGACTCCTTCATCCCTGCTTACGGCGCTCAACTGCGCAGGTCCTAGCGCAGGTGACTGTTACTCCTACACGTCAGCAGTTTGTTTAGTGACATGCCTGCAGCCTCTTAGTCACGGAGAGCTGCAGTTAGGAGACAGAAAAGCGCCTGGTGGTTTCTGTTGCGTCTATTTCTTAAGGAATTAGACCAAAAACGGGGCGGCAACCTCGAGAAGGTGTATCCACCAGACTTGCCTTGAGGATCTACGTGACAGTAGCACTCTCCCTCAAGACCCCGCCACCCTGCTCCCTCTGATGGAGGCGCAGGGTAGGTTTGCATCTATACTACCAGGCGAAGCAAAAGCAAAGCATGTCGTTGTGCAACCGCAAAAGCATACATACAAACCCTCCCCTATTTACCCCTATGGGTGTTACTCATTTGTCGATGTCGTCGTTTTGATTTTATAACATGTTTTTACAAGGTACTGGTAATAAGTCTTTGAAAATCCTGAAATCGAAATTGATAAGACTTTAAATCTAAAATCTTATGATTCTGGGAACATTAATTTTTTTTTTTGGAGAGCCGAAACTTCAAAGACAGGGGGGGTCTTTGGAGTTTCGGCTTTTTTTCTTGTTTTTTTCTTCTTTAGGCGTTTCGGCCTTGGCATGATGTATTAATAATTAGAGTAGGTATTAATACAAAATGCCAAAGGCCGGGGGGTCTAAAAAGGTTTTTAGACCCTTTAAAGCTAAATCTAATTTCTAAATACAGCTATTGAATGGGAATTTTTCCCATAGACACCTACATACATACAAAAACCATTTCCACAACTGCCAATTTCCACCATAACTTGATATTTTCCCGTGTCCACTCTCTCGATTGGCCCACGAAAGTGGTTCATAATCGCACTAGCGACATCTGTTGGGCGTCACCTAAACGATGCGCTGACGGGTGACAAATGAATCAACCTTAATAGCTGCCTATGTTAGGTGTTTAGTGGGGCCGTAAAGTTAGCGGAGATGCTAGATAATAGTGAAGAACTAATCAACATAGTGGAAAATGATTAAACTTAATTTACTGAAGTTTTAAAGCAAGTCTATCAACCTAAGTATCGCGGGACGAGTTCCGCAGGCTTGCGGACGGCGAGTAATACATAGCTTGCCGTCCGATCAAGGATCAGGCCCACGTCGGGTTCCACGCGTGCTTCAAGGAGCTCCTGCAGCAAACTGAGGGGTGGGCCTTATTATGTTTGGTTCTATAGTACTCCAGGTCCGAATGGAGCATAAGATACTGGATTCCTTAGGTACCCTTTTGAGTTCCAGGGTCGTGGTATCTTATCTAGACAGTCCCGCGTCTCCGGCAGGCGTTTGGCTATGTTGATATCCTGTCATTTCGCTGACAGCTCCTTGAAGCGCGTGTGAAAAACGACATGCCATCAATTCGGACCTGTACCTTGATCAGACGTCGAGGCTGTGCAGCAACGATCATATCGCCGGTCAGCTTAAAATCTCAAAAATGTGATTACTCGAACCAAATCGCTTCCACCCCCATCTTATGGCCCAAGAATCCACAAGAAACTCACGAACCGCGAATAGTGTAACATAGCAGGCTGGATTCACACGTATATTTGTCACAGTCAATCCTCTCAGCGAGAGAGTGTGCAGCCGGCCTTCCACCGTCACACCAGGATTAATGTCGAGCTTTTTGTGGTCATCTGTTACTTTGATATAGATGATGGAACTGTTATAGTTGGGTTTATTACTGAAGAATGGAGTTGAGGTTTTCTTTAAGAATCCTTTTCTGGTGTAATCATCAAATGAGTCCTCTCAACTAGGGTAGAGTGGGACTGGACGTTCTAGGGTCACGGATACCTGTTACCGGACAGTCCCATGATCCCGAAAGTCAATATACCCTGGGCTGCAGCATACACAATTTTCCATATTGTTTTTAAGCACTATGCAATACGGTATTATAAACAAGAAACCAGATATCTAAAGGATTTTGCGTTAATGAAATTGAAATTCTCAGCTTTGCACACTAAAACTGATAGGGAATAATTACGTTTTCAAATTGGCGTTTGTAGTTCCAATTCTGCCCATACAAATAGTTAAGTTGGTATCATTATAAATGTGTTCGTCGGGTTAAATTTAATTTGTAAATTACTTACGACTAATACTAATTGGCACGGGTCGATTCCTAGGTCGATTGAGCGGTGCGGCAAGTCACCAGACGCACTGAAAAATCGACCCGTGTGAATACCCCCGTAAGTGTAAAAAAACCCAGTGTGGAGAAAAATGAATAAGTTGTTTTTTTCAACAACTTATTCATTTTTCTCCACAAAAGCGGTTCCTGAACGACCTACACGCTAAATTCAACATAATAATCGCCATCGCCAAAAACATCAACCCCCCTTCAAAGCAATACATATGTAAATCGATTCAAACGTCCCTAATTAAACGCTTAACCCTGCGAACGCTACGGTAACAAACTCCGTGTCTATCTGAATTAGCGCCCGCCATAACTATCGGGCCGAGCGCCCACCTCGACCATAAATTAGATGCTGCTTGCCCACTACACGGGTTAAGTTTGTGTCCATTGACGGACGGGATTTTTTTGTGTAGTCATCTAGGCTAGGACACGCTACGCTAGCGTCACGCCAAGTCGAGCTCTCTGTTTGTCATAGCCTTTAGGGTTGTCTTAGGGAAAGATAATTCTTTATTCATTTTTCAACATATTATTTTCCATTTTTAAATATTTTTACAAACCCAAAACAAAAAAAAACATTTAAATATATAAATAATAGTGGCCCACCGGTATCGGGAACAGGGTCCAAGCTATATAGGTCAGGGCTCCAGAGAAAGGAATCTCCTAACAATGCGCGCCGTGTCCAGAAGAACTGCTTTCTGAATCAGGCCCTTGATCCAGCTGCCTAACGAGAGCCTCCTTAGATGTTGGTCGAGGCTCTTGGCAATTAAGCCATGGCCGACACGACTATCGGCACAATGATCGCTGAATCGACATCCTCATATCGACAACCTCGTGAGCCAAATCGAGATACTTGAGTTGCTTATCTGGGAAAGATAATTATTGTTAGGGATTTGAAAATAAAATTAATTTCATTTGGTTACACGAAATGTTGGCACACGTTAACGCAGTTATTGAGAAGATAACATTCTTCAAAATAAGAAGCAATTTATTTTAGTTAACAACGAATTCTTTGTAGCTCTTTCTGATATTTCTGTAAAAACTAAAAAAGTTCCTAAATGACCCATATTGACCACATTTTTTTAGTTGTGATTTTTTTTTGTGCAATTTTTTGACTAAGTACAAGACTTCTACCAGTATCCTGTCTACCTTATAGGTTAGCACAGCTTACTTATAGTCCCTTTTTTCCGTTGTAAAGTCATCAAATGAGTCCTCCCGCCCAGGGCCGAAAGGAGGGACTGTCAGACTCGTACTGATTAAAATCAACGGTGATCCTTCAATACCCCGTTATGTTCCCGCGACCAGATTATATTCGAGATTATACGCGATTTATAGTCGCTAGTATTGATATGATGTACCTACCAACTAATTATGTATGGTGTTGGAATCTTAACAAAAAATAATCTGAAGAAAGAAATACTGGAGCAAGAAAATTTTCTGCAAGAAAAACTCAGTTAATAAACATACGAGTACCACCACAAAAACTCAATGGAACAATGGAAACACTCTATAAAGCATGGGCCATAGACTTTTAATCAATCTGCACGAGCGGTACGGTGCGCAAAAATGGCCGTCCTACCGGTGCGGTGGACGCGGCTTAATTAAAGCCATAAGGAAAATACGTTCAGTTCCTCTATGAGTTTGTTTTTTTTTTGCCATCGGTACTTTGTTGGCTTGATTATTATTGTTATAGTTGGCACAGAAATTTTGTTATTTTTTGGAAAATGTAGGCATTGAAATCAAGGATATTTCAGATACAACAGAGATATAAGGAGAAATATCAACGAGCACCACACTGTTCTCAAATTTCTGCTAATACTGAAAAATTAGGTCGCGGGACTTACGAATTACCGTGACTCCGGAACGTAAAGGGCTATTGAAGGACACCGTGGATTTTAGTCCGTACGGGTCTAACAATCCCTCTCGCTCTGCCCTGGGTGGGAAGACTCATTTGATGATTATACCACGATAAAAAAAAAACTACTGAAAAATTAGGTCGCGGGACTTACGAATTACCGTGACCCCGGAACGTAAAGGGCTATTGAAGGACACCGTAGATTTTAGTCAGTATGGATATAACAATCCCTCTCGTTCTGCCCTGGGTGGGAGGACTCATTTGATGATTTTACCACGATGAAAAAAAAGCCTGATGCATATTCGTAATATCATCCATTTCTTTACAAATATTTACATAAAACTGACCTTATTCTCTATTTATATACCTAATCACCATTACTACATACAAAATATTACTATACAAAACCTATCATTTTATCCCAGACATTGAAAAATTGAGACTCCCTCTTCCCTACGGAATAGTACAAGAATCCACAAGAAATAAGCGAAAAATAACAATAAATAAAACAAAATATAACGTGTATGTTAATCTCCTGGTTTAATCTTGGCAACAAATCGCGATGCCAAGTGTACGTATCTCGCGAAATGGATTTTATGGTAATATTATTCCCATGAAGAAAGTAATCCTCCAACGTGTGGTTATATAAGAAAATGTATGAGATTACCTGTTATATTTCGTATTAAACATTAATGGCGATTTGAAAATGAAAGAAAAAGGGATATGAGTAACTTGGATGACTAAAACTGGAGGTGGAACACATGGTTCTTTTTTTTTTACGTGGTAAAATCATCAAATGAGTCCTCACACCCAGGGCAGAGCTGGAGGGACTGTCAGACTCGTACTGACTAAAATCCACGGTATCCTTCAATAGCCCTTTATGTTCCGGGGTGACGATAATTCGTACAGTCCCGCGACCTGGTGGAACATATGGTAGTCAATATTTTCGAAACACCAATCTAGTCTTTTTTTTGTGGTGTTAAATCATCCCGTCTATTCATTCGTCAGTCATTCCCGCCCTGGGTGGAGAGGGACTGTCAGATTCTTACAACCAGCTATTTTTCTAGGGCCACGAAGTTAGAAAGTCCCGCGAAATCTTAAAATAACTGTTGTGCTAAAAGGTCATTTCAATGAAATGGGTACAAAAATTAGTCAAGTTTTATGTGGGAGTACATTACCAAAAAACCTATAGAAAATATGATAAGATGTTTTATTTTTATTTTCCAGATTCATCAAAACAACTAGAAGTTTGTGAAAACAATCTGCAGACGACTACTAGGATGGCAGAAAGCAGCGAATATTGGGAAGCCTTGAAGCACAAAGGGACAGTTTTAGTGACCGTCAATCATGAGAATACAAGAGAAGATACAAAAGAAGGAGAAAAACGGGGACTTCATCACCAGCATTTGTCGGAAGACGTCAACTACTGAATAAAGGCCGCCACGCCCAACAGCAATCCGCCATATTCATCTATCTCTTCGTTGACCAGGCACTTGGCATTGGCAAAAAGCAAGGGAACCTGCTGGCATAAGGAAGGTATCGGGACACTCCATAAGTAAACCTTGGAACTAGAACCAACACGTTGGCAAAAGATAGCGAGGATACCAGGTCTATAAGCAGAAAATATAGTTAAGTCTACACCAAACTTATTTCAACTTCAAGAGAAGCAACTTCAGCAACCAAACAGTCTGGTCTATGGTTAACAGCAACCAAAAAACGGGTTAACGAAAACTAAAAAAACATTCGACTTTTATAAAAAAAAAAGGGTACCAACGATTCAAGGTGTTTAAAAAATGAAAAGCAAACCAAAGGCTACACGAGCGCACGTTAGTTTGTGTAGTTGTGTCTTGTACTATGCATTATAAATGGCGACTACGCATGGTGTACGCCGATTGCGTGAGCACTGGAACGTAGAAATGTGGATGAGAATTGAGAAGTAAGTTTTAACTTTTGTATAACACCTTGAATGTTATTGTAAGCTATTAAAATCTTTGATTTAGAGCAGTCTGTTCTTTGGATAGCCGTGCAAAATTGAAAAAGCGCTTGTTCAAAATTGGTCTTATGTCTTTTTGTACCTTTTATGGTGCAGTTCAGATTGCTCAAAAAACGCGGCCTTTTCTGAAACATAAGTAAGTATGTGGTTTTCACTAATGAAACTAAACGCGGTCAGCACGGTTCACGTGTGATGTCAAAAACTCCATAGCACTGCAAAGTGAAGCAATTTATTGCATTCAGCACACAGGTATCTTCCATTATTACGTCCAATCCAGCATACTTACCAATCCACCTCACTGTCGTATTCAAAACAATCCACAAGCAAATAACCGATTCTCGGCCCCGCGGGGGTCGTTCAGCGTCCGCTTTACTTTTCCACATTATTCCGGCTGCGGCATGCCGACGGGGCGACAGCGGGACGTCTGCGGGGCGGCAGCGGCAACCTGCGTGCGATTCCCATTACCTAAGTGTTTATTTTTATGAAATGTATACTGTGTACGCCTCGCTTTATAATACACGTGAGATTTTTCCAACGATTTTTCAAATGAAGTTTTTTTTGGTGGTATTTCTAAGCTTTGTTTGGGGCTGGTTTTTAACTGGTCCCTATGGATGGTTGGTGGATAAGGGTATGAGGGTAAGGTATTATAATTGTCGGGGTATTTGATTACGGGGACTTATATTAATTGCGTGACTGACCTGAGCTTTGAAGATAGTGAAGGTGAAATCAATGGTGATGAGAGAGTCGATGACAAAGCAAGCCTGTAGGCTTGCTTTGTCATCGACTTTGTCTGGAGAGGCCTTTTTTTTTATTTTATTTTTTTATCGTGGTAAAATCATCAAATGAGTCCTCCCACCCAGGGCAGGGCGGGAGGGACTGTCAGACTTTGTACTGACTAAAATCCACGGTGTCCTTCACTAGCCCTTTACGTACCGGGGTCACGGTAATCCCTTGGTCCCGCGACCCCGGCAGGCTTTGGCCCTCTACAGGCCCCGTCTCTATGCTGACACTCTTTGAGGCGCGCGTGGAACACAACGCGCCGTCGACCCGGGCATGGTCCATGGTCGGACAGCGAGTCGCCCATTACTCGCTGCCCGCATGCCCGCGCCTACGGTGGCCGGAGATCGTCTTGCGACGTCCGACGCCGTGGGCGTCTACCACTGCGGCTGGGGTGGAGGGAGGACGCTGTCCTCTCCCTCAGGCGGCCCGCCTCCTCCTTCACGAGCATGACTGCTTCGCAGAAGGAGGCGACCGCCCCCCACTCCGTCTCGCCCCGCAGCATGGCCTCGACCAATGCCGGGCGCGAGAGGTCTCCGCCTATCGCCGTCGTGAGGACACGGCGGTGGTCTGGAGAGGCCTAGGGGATTTAAAAAGGCCGATTTAGCAAATGCATAAAGTGGCGATAAAACTATTCTATTTGTGTTAGGTATCTATTCTACCCCCTTTTCAACATCACTGCTCTTCTCATAAATGCATTGGAATGGCAAAAAAACCTGGTATAACGATTATAAACGTACTTATTTCAGTACATATTTATATCAACTTGATTACAAGATATTTCAAAGTGCTTCAACTGTAGGCACAGCTTCTTAACATAGAGCCGCTCTTTGAAATCCTTCCGTCTGGCGCTATAACAACGTTTGTGGCGATTTGAATCTCAAAGATTTCGAATTTAAGTTCCGCTGCGCTCCCAGCCTTTGAGTGTGGCGTAATTTAAAAGCTCACAGCGATTAAGGATTGAATGGATACATCCCGAAAATAGTGCATTTTGATTTGTTTTTTTATTTATCTAACGATCTGCTAACGTTTGACCACTATCTCGCCTGATGGTAAGCAATGATATGGTCGACGGTGAAGCACAACTGCTCAAAAAAGGACGGTCCCTGCATGTATTGTACGTTTCTTTATTTCACCATTCATTCTGACCGTCTAAACGTATTTTGATGTATTAGAATCGTTAGATTTTCAAGAATTGTTGTAACATCAGTCATTGTAAGCCGTATCCCGTTGAGCCGTATCCAGTTGGGTGCCTGAAACTAGTAACGTCGCCGAAGACGTCACATGAAGAGGTGACGAGAAAACCAGGACGCGCACTACGATGGCTGGTGGCGCTCGAAAAGAACACTTAGAAAGATAAGGTCTAAACTTTGCCAAGTGGAACATTAATAATTAAGAAAAAGCAATAATTAATAAACGAAATTATTTCTAGTTGCCGTAGCTGCTTTACGTATTATATATTTAAATAGCATTTAAACGCTCTCTACAGCGTTTTACTTGGGCCACCCATCATCTTTTTATGCGCAATATTGAATTCTGATATTCTTTGAAGCATCATCTTTATGTATTAGCTAGTCAATCTGCTCGGTATATCCACATCTTAGTATATAAAGCCAGTTACGGTAGAGAAGAAGACTTAGACTGAAGTCTATTAACATTGCTAAGACATCATCTGCCTGGCCTTTTCCCAACTATGTTAGGATTGGCTTCCTGATATAGTGTGGAGTGACATTGAGGGAAATTATATTAGAATAGAATAAAATGGAATATTCTATGGAAACCACGCACCGGTAGGTTCAGCGTAGGACAGCCAACACCGGGGACTCACGAATTACCATGACCCCGCTACGTAAAGGGCTATTGAAGGACACCGTGGATTTTAGTCAATACGAGTCTGACAGTCCCTCCCGCTCTGCCCTGAGTGGGAGGACTCATTTGATCAGCCAGCAACAAGGTGGACAGACGATCTGGTGAAGACCACCGGATCGCGCTGGATGCTAGCCGCTTCCAACCAGTCTTATAGAAAAATAGGAGAGACGTATGATCAACAGGACAACCTACAGCAGATGTGATGATGATTTCACATGATGATAGTTACACAATAGGGTAGTTTATTGCATAAATAAATTGAAAATCTGTTTAGTCCGTCAGTTAGAGTATAAAAAAATAATGAACACGTATTTATTTTTAACCAAAGAACATTATTAAACATAAAACGCTTCGAAATTTGGAAGTCGGCTTGTGATGTCATAACTCTTGTAAAATTATACCGACCTAGTGACGTTTTGTGAGATTTAGAAGCTTCGTATCTTTGTCAATTTTGTTTAACAAAAGTAAACATACGGGTCAAATATTTTTTGATAATCAATCTTCCGGACAATATATTTTTTTTGGTTAAAATATCCAATTGTGCCACATTACCGTTTGAAGATTATAAAGTCAATGGATGATTTTGACTGATTGTTACAAATATATCTACAGACTCAAGGTTAAAGAATACCTACCTAACAAAAATCGATTATTTTGAGTCTTAATCGGATAATGCTGGTGGCAAGAGAATCCTATTCTTTTAGATAATACTGTCATGCTATAAATAGGAATAGATAAAATAAAAATGATACATACTTAGGTTTGTTTATCAATCTGTATCTATGCGCTTCAATATCTACAGTGGTTTAACCAAATCCTACCTATCTACATTTGCTGTTGTATATATTTTATGTGGGATTTAGAACATTCCGGAAGGATATGTCATGAGTAAAAGGGAAAGCAAGAGTATGAGAGAGCGATAGAATGAGGGGCAGTTGCCATTTCGACGTTAACATGTGCAAATGTACAAAAGATGTTTTAAATATTAAATTGTTTTTAAAGTGCATGAAGACTTTTGACTTCTTCACCCTCGAAACCTACATTTATTACAGTAAATAACTCCCTAGTTTCTTTGTTTAATACCAGAGAGTTACAGGAAATTGCGGAAGTGTACGTGAAGAGGTAACTGTGGCCCTGAAACTCGAAGGACTACTGAAGGGACAGAGTGGTTTTTAGTCAGTACAAGTCTGACATTCCCTTCTGCCCAAGAAAGGGCTAAATTCCTCCCTAAAGTCATTGAATGATAACCACTCCGAAAAATATAGGCATACCTAATTATAAAACATACGAATTGTCCGCACCACGACTGAAGAGTCTAAGACGCAGGGCTAATGTCTACGTCATTACATCAAATTGCATTAAAAAAATGTAAGCAGTATCGCGAATTTCCCGCAGGACTTCAGTCGTGGCATGGACTCTACTTAACTTCCTTGTCTATATGTTTGACAGTGTCAACATTTCAAACAGGGGCTGTATTATGACGTCTTAAAACCAGACTTGTTCTGTGAGTGAACGAGGTGTCGCTAGACGACTTGTACAGCTCTGTCTCTTTCACTCACAGGAACAAGACTGGTTTTAAGACGCCATAATACGGCCGCAGGCTAGGAACATGGCAATGATAAGATGGTTAATAAAAAAATTGTCCAAGGTCATTTTGACCAGTCATATCTACATATTATATTAATCAACATAAAAATCCCAAAATAAACACACCAAACCTAATCAAAATAACCCAACAATGCAAAAAAAAGCACCAACGCCCGTCCAATCTCATTTCCTCGCACATTACAATTAGCTGCGCGGGCGCAGTGACGTCACCCGCACTAATGAGGAAGGAACGAACCTCGACCGGGATGCGAACAATTAGCGGGATCATAACAAATCCCCGGGAAGTGGCTGTAATCGGGACGCGAGGACATTACCAATTGATGATGTGGTTGTATCGGGATGGAGGACAATTTTTAGGTGGACATGAAAGAGATGAGGGTTGATTTCTAAATCGACTCTTGCCGTCTTATCACAAAATGAGGTTTAACTAAAAAGCCCGGTTTAAACCTCGTAAAACAACAGTTTACACAAACGTCATTACAAATCGTGGGTTTGTGATGAACCATGGTCTAACAGTCGTAGCTGTCAAAGTTTCTCATAGCAAATTTTTCATTGTGTTGTTGTTTTTGTGTTATTTTCACCCAAAATATAGGTAGATATATGTAATGTATGTAAATTTAATATTTTAGACAATGGTTCAAATGACGTTACTAAGATATGCGCTTTATCTAAATTTTGTAATACGGAGAAAGTTAAACTATTTGGGTTCTGCAGATAGCTAGCTTGGACTTGATAGCCCAGGTTTAAACCAAGGTTTATTTAGCTTATGTAATAATACTGTATGTGACTTAAATCACCCTGTTCTTTGACATGACCTTTGCCATGCGTTCTAGAGCCGTGACCGACGCACAAAAAAGTTAATGGCTTCACGGGGCTGTCTCACAAAGGGGCAGCCCCGTAAACCCGAAAACTTACCTATAACGGTTGAAATGAAGACAAATAAGCCCTTCAATAGCCCTTTCTATTCCAGGCACAGGTTACTCTATGAGGTCTCGTCAGATAGCTGACAGTTCTCTCTCTTTGAAGCGCTTTGGAACACAACGCGTCCGCTACCTGGTCCATGATTAGACGGCAAGTCACTTATTTATACTCGCCGTCCGTACGTTGTTATCTGAAAAAACATTTACCAATTTACCTCTCCAAAAAATCAAGCTTTAATCAAATCAGCAAATAAGGAAAAGAGTAACCCTTCTTAGTGTATTAAAAGTACCCTTAGAACGCATATGTGTACGAAGAGCTAAGAAATTGCTTCCTCTCCCGATCACTTTGGCCCAATCCATTGATTAACGAAAATCACGAGTTAACAGCCCTCCGCACCTGGGCACCCAATTCTGTTAAAAATGTCAAATAGGGCTGTGCTGAGCTGAAATATACTTTTTGGAGTTTTTTAAAACTTATGACCAAGATATGTAAGGAGTTTACGGGGAGGTCTGTGTCGACTATGACTAGTAATGAACAATCTTTCAGTTGAGAATCGTATCGGCCGTCATCATCGTTGAATGATGGTGATGACATGAAGAAATTTAGTTTATGATATGGGCAAAAGCCAAATTGATACGATATGAAATCGAATATTCCAAAACACTAACTATTGTCGACAAGAAAACCATTGACGACAAAACAAAGAAGTGGGAGACGACGAGTTTTTAGTTTAGATTAAAAATGCAAAGCAGATGAAAAACAGGAGATAAGGCAAGAGGGAAGACTATATAATATATTAGAACGGGAAACATCTACTCTAATACAAACTAAACTAAACTTTGATATCAAAAACTGCTTTTTCAATCAATTAGCGCGCTCAATCGTCATAGCTTTGCATTCGCAGTGTATTGTATTTTATCTTATCCTTTCCAAAAAATACTGTGATACAACCCTACGAATCGAAAACCTAACGTATTTGTCGATGCGAGCGTACCCTCGTACGTTACGATTTTCGAATGCTGTGTCTCTCACATAACTTCCTAGTGGGATCTATAGATATAGATAGATGGGTACGGATCTACACAGGAACAATACATATAGAAAAGTAGACTGTGTTTAGTTCAGTCATTGCTTGATAATTTACTGATTTTGAATACTTTATCAGTTTATTTAACATGAAAATCTCTGTTGATACCTAAATAATGGTTATGTTATGTGAAAAAAACATTTCTGAACTCCTTACCTTATTCCATGTGGGTAGGACAAAACTACAGAACGCCATCTGCTATAAGCCTGGTTGAGTGGAAGGACTGGCAGACTCGTACTGACTAACACCCACCCTGTTCCTACAATTGCTCTTTGCGTTCCGGTAGTCGAGTACGTGCCTTTTTCACGCAATAACAGCAAATCGATTATTGAATTTAGACCTTAGAGACCGTCATAAGAATGTATAAGATCGAGCACAGCCGCGGGCAACAACTAGTTATTTATGGAACACGACATCAGCTCATGTATGATTATGAATTAGTCCGTGTGTGGTCTTAGGCTGAAAATAGATCAGAATGCTCTATTCTATTTTTGTCTCTCCACTCATTCTTAGGGCTAGTAAAGATTGGGTGTCACTAAATAAGCTGAGTTAATGTATAACTAGGATTGTTAATGTTAATTTTCAAACTGATTCTAGAATTAATTAAAAAATCACGATTGCAAGTCCTCAAAACGTACGTTCAATGTTGCCAAAAAACTTATGAAAATAGGATGTAATAAAAGACTAGGAGCGAATTAATCGCATTAAAATCATCTATAGCAATTTCATTAGGTGACAGTGCCATAACTGTTAAATTGAAAAATCAACTTTTACCTATAAAATCTGCAACGAATGTAGAAGTCTTCAGCACTTTTGGCGTATCCAGCTCCCATAGTTTTTAAACTGACATGATCCCTACCTAACACTGCCATTATTTAAAACTTTAGACAGCATTAAACAATCGCGTCCCGTTTTAACGAATTCCATATTATTTCTCTTATTGTTCATAAGACATTTTCTTTACCAGTCCTCGGATTACCAGCTTACTTTGAAAGACGCAGAGAAACTCTTGCTTTTTTTCTCCCACCTCTCCGAAGAAAGACTTAATAGTAGGGACTAGTTTAAACTCCAGTTGTTTCCCGTATAGGTTTAAACGCATTCCCTCAAAAATTTCAATTAAGTAGATTATGCTTTGAAGCAGGGTTAACTAGACCCGAAATGAGACAGACCAGAGTTCTGTTACAACAAATAACCGCTTTACCCCCAAATTGAATTACGTTCCGTACTGGTGGAAACATACGGGGATTTAATTGGTGATTAACCGCTGCAGTTGGGTGTTGGCGTCTGTTGTGAAATGATCATTCGGTAAAACATCATATTTTTGTTGATAAGTAATAAGATTGGTCAAATGATCAGAGTAAAAATGCACCTTTTCCAAGTTTATGATTTGCAATATTTGTATGTTTTTTCGGGTCCAATTGGGTCTTGAAACGATGAAATACGATAAAAATGTGGAATGATGTCAAAGTTAAGGTTTTCTGTATATTTTATTAAGCGATAGGATCGCATTTGACCACTGTTTTGCCTGATGGTAAACGAGAATGTGGCCGACTATGAAGCGCTTTCCTTGAAGTAGGTAACCTATTAAGCTAAGCTATCAAGAAATTCATACTTCGGCAAAAAATTCAACTCCTTAGCTATGCGCACAATACCTAATTGGCCAAGGGAGGGGTGTGTGAAGAAAAAAAATGACTGCACGTTTCTCACATTGTAGTGGATACAGTAATTGTAATTTAGATATGAACTTAATATAAAATAAACCATATTTGCAGTTACAGCTGTGTTGCAACAATGCAAATAAAAACCAACCTTTTATCTTAAATAAAAACTTATTTTTCTTTTCTATAGACAAGAGTATCGCAGATAATCTTAGCAAATCATCTTTACACGCTGCGGAACCGCCCCAAAGTTAATTCCCCGTATAACATGTCTCCAAGGCACGCGAAACAAAAACAGTATGTGGCCAGTTTTAAAATTAAGTTCAATTTAGTGGAAACTGTGGCGTGTATTTGTGCAAGATGAGCTGTTTTGTAACACACGAGTTTTTGCACTAAATGAAATTCGTCAGTTTTTGAGCTGTGATGAAATAGGAAGTATTTTTTGTAGAAGAAACTAATGAGATCATGTTTGGGAAATAAACTAAATAGCTGATTTTGACAAAATATTCCACAACTATCACACAACGCCATCTAGTCCCAAGCTAAGCAGAGCTTGTGTTATGGGTACTAGACAACTGATAAACATACTTATATATTTCTAAATACATACATATTATAGATAAATTACACCCAGACACAGAACAAATGATTGTGCTCATCACACAAACATTTGTCCTGGGTGGGAATCGAACCCACGACCTCCGGCATAGCAGTCAGGGTCACTAACCACTAGACCAACACGCCTGTCAAAAGCTTTCATTAGTATAGTTTTATAGACCACGGAGTGATCAGTGGCCTATAAAAACAAATATTATCAAACTATAAAGCCACACCTGTCAAAAAAATCCCATATTGTACCATCAACCCCATAATTTAGTCCATAACAACATTATAAACACTAATCATAACCTCGCATTGCCGCCATCAGGAAATTTAATAACACGTCCTTGTCAGTCTTTGCACCCCCTTTTTACGAACAACCCTACAATCTTAACTTTACAATCCCCAAAAGTCAAACTCACTCCTAAAGACCTGAATTTAAGGTTGAGCTTTCCATGTTTTAGATTTCGGAAAGTCGAAAGTGAGGTTAGTTTTTGGTAATGACGTCATTGAAGGATGTCCCAAGGCACTTTGGGTATTAAAATGACAAACGTAGGCTGTTATCGAATATGGAAATCTTCCAATTTATTATACGATAGGTAGTTATTCTATTAGGTAAACAACTCTTGGTTTAATATAGTCATCGGGTATTAACAAGGGTTGGGTAAGGTATTTTTGTGAAGTGATGTTATTTTTTATAGGACTATCTGAGACAATTATGGGTCGTAAGGAATTATGTTGGGTTTGAGTGGCAGGTCATCAGTCATTATATGGTTTGTGTTGGTTTTGGATAAACAGAAAGAGCTTCTTTGTATTAATTTTTTTAAACATGGTGTATCAATGTCAATAACCGAAATAGAAGTTTGGTTTTGTCATCTAGCTTCACGATTCACGGTATTTTTTTTTATTATGTGGTAAAATCATCAAGTCCTCCCACCCAGGGCAGGACGGGAGGGACTGTCAGAGTTGTACTGACTAAAATCCACGGTGACCTTCAATAGCCCTTTACGTGCCTAGGCCACGGTTACCCGTTAGTCCCGCGATCCCGGCAGGCTTTGGCCCTCTTAGGGGGGGTCATTTTGCTGACAGCTCTTTGAGGCGGGCGTAGAACACGACCCGCCGTCGACCAGGGCATGGTCCATGATCGGACAGCGAGTCGCCCTTTAACTATTCACGGTGTAACTTCACAAACAGACAGATGTCTTCGTCGTGTCGATCATTCCTTGAATTATAATTGAATGAACTTTGACTTAAGCTCTGCCACATTTACAGCGTTGGTAGCAGCCTCGGACATGTCTCTTAAGGTGCAGGAGGAATTGCACAAAGTACAAGTGAAGAGGTGGACCATCGTTTGTGATGAGGCTCGGCAGTTGGGGTACTTTACATAGTCCAGTGGGGGTACTTTGGTGTAGAAGTAGTTGTCACATATCATCGATTTTTTTTACAAGCTTTTATTTAGGTACTTTCACCTGTTCGGTTGTCTGTAATCAAATCTTGCAAGTTCATTTTGATCCACTTCCCGGTTTCCGATTGAGCTGAAATTTTGCACTTATATGTATATCGCGTGACTAGGCGCTGATCTGATGATGGTGCTGGAAGGTCGCCATAGAAATTCTTTAATGAAACACCGCAAACCCATCGAGTTTAGACTCGTTCGCTTCTTCTTGACGAGTATTTTGTCTCGTAACTGTTTTATTAACTATAAAAGCTTGTTTTTAAAAAGAACATAGTTTTTTAATGACTAACTTGTTTAACTATACGATATTAAAGTTTCCTTATTATGTTTTTCTTGACAGTTTTGAGAGCAGAGGTGATGAAATAATTTACCCAAAGTAAGGTTAAAACTCAAAACCACTGCGCCACAATTGCTTTTGCAAAACAAGAACGCTGATTTTTGGGTTAGAGATTGGAAAGATGTCGGAGACCTTTGTCCAGCTGTGGGACAAAACAGACTAATATAAAATGTATGTACTACAAACCTAAATTGAGGAAGTGATATGAAAACATATCAATTCAAAATCATTAAAATGTTCAATTATTTCATTGTTTTAAGCAAATATCCTTCCAATCCTGGACGCGTAGTGTGGCCATAAAACCGGCGTGTGCCGACTATACAAATATCGTTTGTTTTATTATTTAATGTACACGGAAACAATGAGAACATAATGGTCGCCATTGAAAAATTAAAACATGGGACCCTACTATTTGTTTCAACTCGATTGCGAGTCACTTTAATGTAGAGTTGAAGTTAATGTCCATTACTAGTGACGAATTAGAGGTAACGAAATGTTGGAAAATTATTTAATTGCATAACATATTTTACATTGAATACAATATTTTAAACAATTTCTGGCTTTCTGTCTGATAAAAAAAATCTAATTATCTTCAATGTAAACGAGTAGCACTGGAAATTTAATTTAAAACTTAAGTTTAATTTAGTAATAGAAGCTTAGAACTAGCTTCTATTACTAAATTAGTCATAATTTTACCTTTTAATTATTGACCCATAAACTAATAAATTATGAACATAAATCATTTATGCATTACTTCATTGGCAGCCCTGTTCCACCTACTGCTGAGAATAGAGCAACCGGATCCTTTTGTGGCATATTTCCCTGTTCTGCTCGAGTCTAAACCTGGTTTTATTTTTATTTTATTTCCACGATCTTTTGAATATTAGCTACCCATAAAAATAATAAGCAGTCTCAGGAAAATCAATTTTGATGTATTCATGAACTCACTTCAATCGAGAACCAGTAGTACCTTACCAACTTACAAACAAAACTCCGACCTATCGCACTTAAACGGCATTTCCGTACAAAGTAAACACATTTAAGTCCGATTTTTTACTGTAAAACGTCACTGGTCACCCCCACAGCTGTTATTAGAGGCAATATATCAAAATATTGTAAAAATGAGGGTAATTTCACCCTTGTTTACTGTGTCGCGGATAAATTTTTATTTGCCCACCCTTACGTGGAGTTTTTATGGTAACAGTGTCCTGGTATAAACTGGCTCATCGAAGGTGTTTTTTTTTTAATTGGCAACCCTTTCGGCAGTTTGGAATCGAACGAGGTTTGAGTATGAATCATTTGGGTAGGGACAGTTCTGATTAAAAATTAGCAAAAGATACAGATTATATCTAGATAGATTAAAAATTAGCAAAAGATACAGATTATATTTAGATAGATTTACCTACTGCTAATAATGCATAAAAGACACATTGGTACTTGCCTCGGTTTGATCTCACAACCTTGTGCATTACAGACGACATATTAAAACTCTAGTTGATTCCAACTTTTCAAACATATTTCGTGAATTCGTGATTGGGACAGCAAAAAAACTGAATTCTAAAACTAGCACAATTCCTCACGAAAAAGCAAATCATATACCCCAAATTAATCTAAACTTATTAACAGATTACACAAAATCCGTGTTATAAAATAAAACACGCAAAATTGACATCAGGGGAGGGCCCATACCTAATCTCTCCTAATGACGAGTGAATTGTCGTGATATTGTGATAACATGTAATATAACTAAGTAATTAATTATTGTGGCTGTTAGTAAAATGTACAGGTTTGTTGTTTTTGATAAACACATTTGGGTATGAATTGAATGACATTATAAGTATTTGATGTTAATGACGCCTACTTACGAGGTCGAGGTGCTTTATTATGCGGTACCTATACAATATCTTCATCACTGCTCTCGAAAAGCATGGAGGCTCATGAAAGGTCAAGGAAAACATCGTGAAGAAACCGGCATATTTTAGAAACGAAAATTCGAAGACATTTGTGATATCTACCAACTCGTACTGTGCCTGCATGGTGACTTACAGACAGTGGTGGATGTGATTTCGTACGTACACATAGTTTAAAGCCTGGAGTAATGCATAGGATTCGGATCGGATCTCGGTGTGGTTTTCTTGGGATGATTACCAAATTTCACGCGGGCATAAGATAATAATGCTAATGGAAATCCATTAAGATTGTGCCACTTATTTTGTAATATAATTAAACGAATTGAAACTACCTAGTCAGTCTACACAGAATTAATAAAGCCAAACAATTACTACTACGCACTCCCCACCGAAACCCAAGACATCACTCTACAAAAAAAAGCACAAACAACAGAAAAAGTCCACACGAAGATTACTATCAGAAATCGTGAAAAACTGACACAAACACAACACAACCCAAAAAACGACGATTTTATTCATCAGCCATCGCGGCTTGTCAGTCAACAAAAAAAGCTATTCATTAGCCCGTTCTAATGGGAATTGAACGCGACCGAACTAAAAAACAATAGCGTTTTAATACGCTCGGTTATCCGCTTGACTGATGGCCCCAAGAGCTTAAACGACATATTAATTTCGCCGTGAAATATTGTTTCTAATGTCGTTTGGGTTAGTTAGCCAGTTAGCTATTATAGGTTAGAACTTAGACTTAGTTAAAGTAGGGAAGTCGATTTGCTTTTAAATTATTGAATGATGACCGTATTGCACTGTGTTCGAATGGAGTGAATTAGAACAGGCATGACATATTTGTAATATTAGACAGATGATGATTATAACGTATTAACAAGCCGCTCCGACTTCCTACAAGTGTAATTTCAAATTAATATATGTCGAACATTATGAGAATTAGACTTTTAGAGAATTTGCCGTTTTGAGAACTGGTCCTTTTGCGATTCGATTGCCATTTTGGGGCTTTTTGCGCCTAAACCTTTCAGACTCGTACTTACTAAAATCCACCGTGTTGCTTCAGTTGCCCTTTACGTTCCGGGGTCACAGGTACTCATTTAGACTGTACCGCGACCCCTTTGTATAAGTATAGATTACCAAGACTCAAGTAATAGCTTAAATATACATTTTAAGTGTCAGTCAGAACTCCATTTTATTTTAATTTTTTTTTCGGAGGCTCTTCGACTCTATAGCGTTAATTTATCCCGCTTTAGAAGCACCGTATAAACAAAGCACCAACGAAATAATTGTCTCATCAAGGGCTCTTAATAAGCAATCTGACACGTCACTATAATTAACTCTGTAATCAGTTTTAAGTGATAATAACGACATGCGGGTACTGTTTCATTGTTTGTTTTTTTGTAAACCGTACATTCACCCTTTTGTCTTTGGAGTGATGATGATTGGGCAATGTGTCTCTTCATTAAGGAATAAGTGATGAGATGTACGATGGGATGCCCCCCAGCTAGATCCTAGATGGACTGACGACCTTAAGAAAGTGGCTTGGACAGATTGGATGCGGAAGGCAGAGGGTAGGGTGATGTGGCCCAGCCAAGGAGAGCCGTGGACTACGATAGGCTGAGTTGATGGATTGATGAAATGTTTGGAAATTATATCAATGAAATTAGAGTAGCATTTGGGCATGCCTTTTTCGACATTGACATTCGTCGGAGTTTGGTCAAATGTCTTGATTCTAGTCGACGACGACTGTCGACGACAGAGTGAGCTTACTCAGAAGACGCCTGTTCACTTTAACTTTGAAGAGATCAGGTTTGTATGCATTCGGAAATATAGAAACACAGATTAATAGTGGAGGACTGGAGGCATCATTTTCCGCTTTTATTTGTCTGTGGCAATGTCCGGACAACCAAGAGCAATTTTTTTCAGGTTACAAGGGGTTCAAAGTGGCTCAAGAATGTTGGTATTCTTTACCAAGAAAAAATAAGGGAAAGTTCAAAGTAAGACATCGCTGAAAAAATAAAATAAGTGAGTATACAATTTGATTTAACAGCGGATATTTTGAGGTTGCTTGGGTGTCATCAAAGAGAGACAAAAAGTTGGATAAGTCGAGCTATGCCAGTTTTCCAATTTCTAAATAATAAACAGAAAATTGAACGTACGGCAAAGGTATTATAACACACATTACTTTAATATCTTCTAAGTTTCATAAAGTTTAATTTTATGATAATTTTATTAAAAAATAAAAATGTTTGTACGTAGATTGTGGGCAATGAGGGCTCGTTAATAAATTAAAATGCAACCCCAAGTACTGAATCTCAATTTCAAATCCGTAACCGCAGATGAATAAAAAAAACTTTTAGCTCTAAAATGATTAACGACCCAAAAAATACTAAGGACACCAATTTTCCACAAACCCAACCCTTACAATAATCGATTTAGAGAACAATAACAACATTTTACGACACCACTTTACTAGTAACAAACATCAATTTATTCGCAATAAAAAAACTTCACTGACAAAGAAAATAAAAAGCGAGTTACCAACGATTTTAGTAGATTTTAAGATAGTTAAGCTTAATAAAGGAGTTGTAAAATTAATTATCCAATATAAAGAAAAAGGGAGAAAAACTGCTCATGCACTTATGGTCACTCCTACTTAAAAAAAAAAATGCTTTGCACGCTTCTGGCTTGCTCGGTTGCCTTTTCTCTGCACTGAAACTGTAACTGCAAGCGATTTTCGCCTTTATTTTCGGCGACCACAACTGCCTATGTTTGTACCCGTACGTTTAGTTTGAAAACAATAAAAATCGTGGACAACCAATGGCTCGTTGATTGAGAAAGATGACTGCTGGCTGTGAGAACGATGTTCGTCAGATTATAAGGGCGCTTTAGCGTTTACGATTGTCATTAAAGTTTTAATTGGGTTTTTAAGTATTTAATGGGGAAGTGTTAATGTGGAACTGTACTATGATTTCGTTTTTTACTATACGTTTCTTCATTGTGACGAAAATGGCAGAGTTCTAGATACTCCTCAATCTTGACTTGAGCATTTCCATTGGAGTGATTGCAGTCCGATCCATTGCGATTGTAAAATCCGGAATGCAATCCCTAAATCGGATCCAGTTTATCGTTACCGGATCCGGTAAGAGTTTTGATCCGGATCCGCCGGATTACCTTATCCGGATTATTTAATGTAATTTAATATCTTGTGGTTGTTAATTACGTAAACTTTTTTGAATCTGCAGAATGATGCTTTAATTTTAGTACCTTTCAAATCCGGTTATCCTTAATTTCTGGTTACCAAAATGAATTCTATAGAACTGAATGGGAGATGCCCCAAAGTGAAACATACAGTACCTAGGATAAAGTACTCCATATGATGTACTTTACAAGTCAAAATCTCAAATCGTATCCGTATCGTCTGGTCTAAAGATTAGTCTGAACCGATAGTTACATGAGTCACTCATTAGTCGCAAGCTGTGCTTTAATCAGTGAGAATAACGCGTAATTAGTTGATGTGGAGCAAGAGAGCGCTCTCACGGCGGGCCGCTTTGACTAGTTGACTTCTTACGCTGTTTGGCACAGGCTGATTGTGGTATTGACGGAGCATTGTTTTGTAATATGTTGAATCTTGAAAACAGTTACTATACATCGTTGGCAAGAAAATCAGTTCACATCTGGACGGATTAAATGAATAGTTTAAAGACGGAGACGTCAGATATGATGGGAAATCACACATTTAAAGCTAACGTAGCGCAAGCCCGAAAAGGACGCCATTTGTTTATGGCCGCAAATGACGTCCTGATGGCGTTTGCGCTACGTTAGTGTTGTGTTAAGTATGCCTAAAGAGAGTATGTCCCCATTATACCTCGTGCCCCGTCCTATACACTGTTCCCCTATGCATAGATAGACTACGCTTTTTTACGCTTGTTCATATTATCCACCATGCAAAGATTGTGAAGACGGTACGAGATAACCAAAATTAAGCACAATGTAAGACTTTTTATTCATTAACTGTCTGATCGGCGGTTCTGGACAACCATCAAAGCATTTTTTATGGATGTTCCGGATCGGATAATTAATAAATTCCAAAACATGACGTAGGGCAAAACGAAAAAATAAAGCTATTTTAAAAATACGAGTATTTGAGTATTTCAGTTTTGTAGTTTCAATAAAATATTTCTAAGCTGTAGCTGTACCTAAATTAAGATATTATACTTACAAGTTCCAACGGCGATGATGGGTAGCTGGTCGTTTAAACAAGGATCACGTGTTTCACGCGTGCCTCAAAGCGCCGCAAGCAATCAGACGAGCCTCTGTAAGAACAGATGCCTACCGGGGTCGAGCGACTGTCTTAACAGGTTACGATGGCCCTGAAACACAAAAAGCAATTGAAGGAACTTGTAAGTTCCAGTCAGTCAAGTCTGAGAGTTCCTTCTCTACGCTCCGCCATGGGCGGGAGAATCATTAGATCATTTTACGGTACAAAAAAGACAGACTTAGGTAACTAACCAAGGGTAACTAAAGAAAAGATGCTGCGAGGTACTAAAAGGTTAATAAACCATTCCAGTGGCATGGTTCCCGTTTACAAATAACATCGCCCTTTAGGCCCCATGGGAGTCGTAGGTGGCAGCTAAGGGATAGTACCGTGGGGACGAGCCGCTGTCACATAAAGTCTGTACCAACCTGAGAAAGATACCTACTTGAAAAATTCCAAAGGTGAAGAGTGAAAGTTATGCTTAATTACTGCCATTAAATAAGGTTAAGAGTAAAATATATTAAGTCCTATGTTTAAGCTCGAGGTAGATCTAGGACATTGGATCCCATTTTCTAATTTACAAAATTTCTCATTTGTATTTTGTTTTGATTCTGTGTCGCCAGAGGAACTAAAAACAGCCCTTATTATCAAACAACATCACTTTCTATTGTTATTGACACCAGATAATATGAAATAAATCATATAGCCACCTTTACCGATACAGTTGCGCTTGCGCCGCCATGAAACAATACACATCAATGTTAACGATTTATTAATTACGATGCGACAGCGCAGAGGGCGGAAGGCAAAGACTACTAAAGTATACAGACAGGTCATAATGTTGAGATCTCGAACATTGCTACTGCTAACAGATGATTTATTATAATTGTAATTTTTGATTTGGAATTAAACTAAGTATGAAGGTTTTTTTAAATATTTGTTATAATATGTCTTTTTAAACTAGCTTTGTTCGATGAAACAAATAATTTAATATAGACGAATACTAAATACAACAAGATAAAACATTGTCCTTTCAACCGGATCAATCCCTCACATTATTACTCAACATTATCGCATCCCTTTTCTTATTGTAAAATAAAAACATTTAACAATTAAGACAATCATTAACCACCGATGTAGTTAAACGAGCAATTACATATCCTAATGTTTCTATTATACTTTTTATTAAGACAAGGACAAAAACTCACACTAGTTATGTGTCAATTTCACACATTCCCTTATAACCCTTTACACATCAACCATAACATCAACCCTCAAGCAACATCTAACACATCAACCCTCTTTCCCCACCTGATCTATGCCAGCATTGCGTGTGCGCACATGCGGGCCCCAGCAGTTATCAGTCCATCTCCTACTACAGCCAATTGGTAAAAAAGGCACCCGACACTAAATTCACAGTAAATTGCTAAAACAGTTGAGTTTGATTCGTCTGATGCGTTTACGATTTCGTTCGAAGATTAAAAAAGATTGTTCTTTTTAGTTAATGCGGGTTATTAGATTTTTTCTGTGTTTAACGTATTTTTGATTAAGTTTATAGGTATGGTGGCGATGTTTAAACAATGGTTGTCGATCGGTTTTTCTGTTTGTAGGGATGAACAGATGTGTCAATATTACACAATGTCACATTTGTACCGTTTCGGAATTTTTTTAAGTGTTTATAGATAAGTAACAATCGTCAATAAATATTGGACAGCCCTTGCTTGCTTCTTTTCTCCAAATCTAACATCACAAAGCACGATGTGTTTATTATGGTCAGAAAAAAAATGTAATGGAAAAATCTTCCAAAAATCAAGAAAAAAGACAAAACGATCTTATGGTGGGTGTAGTATCTTGACATTGATTTAAAGAGACAGATACCGTCCATCTACTCAATAAAACTCTTAGATAGCTTCTTAGAACAAAAGAAAAAGATTACAGAATAACCTGTGTTGTGACAGAGGGTTATATTTTTATTTTACCAGTCGTAATGCAAGATTTTTCTTAAAAATACATCGCCATATGGGCAAATCGATCACAGACAGACAGACTAACATTATTTATTTATAAGTTCAATAAAAATAACGAAATTTAATTAAAACATCATCAATATACAATATCATTTCAATCTAACCCTTCGAATGCGACCGTACAAATTAGAGGCCCCAAAAAAAAATTCAATAACCCTCCAGTGGGCACCGATCGGCAATATCAATGACGTTTAACCCTAAACATAATCGAGTCTGAATCGAAACTACCTCAGGGACATCGGGTCTGTTGTGCCCGTAAAATTGCCGAGTATTTTTTGCAATAAAATTGCTCCCTAGCTTTAAAGGGGGTCGTTCACGCCCCGGGCGGTTAAGGGTTACAGAGCTCTGTTGACGTATTCCGAATGATTTCGTGTAAGTAGGGATAATACTGTTGGTAACAGGTAAGCTATGTAAATGCGAAGCTTTTGAGCGTTATTGATATATTTTTTTGCTGAATTTCTCTTTCGATTTCACATTAAATGGAATATCTGGAGTTAAATGTCGCGGAAAAATGAAATAAATTAGGAAGGCAGATCAGTTAGACATATGTTTTAAAAGAAAATGAAGGCTTTGAATTACTTTCTAAGAGTTTAAAAAAAAACTCTAGATTCTATTACTTGTACGGGGTACAAAAATAAAACCTTTACTTGTGACAAAATACATTAAATAAACATCAATACGAAATATATTCAAGACTAACAAAATCTTCAAAGCACAATACAACTTCAAAACGGTTAACCCTTACAATGCGGGAGCATATTTTCCGCGGGGCGATCCCGCGTGTCGCCTAAACGACCCCATAATTGATAAGTAAAGGAAAAGAAGAGTACCGCCTTATACATATTTATGAGATCCTAAAATTGCTACGGGACCATGCGAACGGGAGCACTTGCGCCCATCGCCGTCTCATTATGTTTTTAGGGTTCCTTTGTTATCGCCACTTTGATGTCTGTTACAGAAATCGGCAGAAGGATTTCCTTTAGTTTGCATGATTTCCAAGTTTGAGGGTTAACTTGTGAGTGGAAAATTGCTTGTACGAGTTCTGGTTTTTGATGAATTTAGTTTTGCAAGTATTTTTATTGTATGTTGTGTACGTGAGCGTGATCTGAGGAAAAACTAATGTCTAGACTCTGTTGTTTTTGTAGACACAGATAAAATAATATTTAGATGTACCACCAAAATATTGTTATTTAATCAGGAATGTCAATTATATCAAAAATATTCTAAACCTTTGGTTCTTTTTCAGGGTAGGTAAAATAGAATAGTAACGCAATCTTCAACAAAAAAGAACACAGTTTCTCAACAACCCCTATTGCCACCATTCTCTTACATAAAGCGAGTTTATAAACACAAACCCGACGATGCGTTCAAAAACCACAATAAACGGTAACTTTATAGGTAAAACAAGAAAGCGACTCTCACCTTGCCTCTCTTTACGACAATAATCCATTGTTGAACGTTTTCTTTGCTCTTTTTATAATCCACGCTCGTTTTTGAACGTGCTAAATGAAACGTTTAGCGACGTTCTTATTTTGAATTGTTGGGGGGTACAAAGTACGATATACGGTAATGTGGTTTAGAGTTTTTCCGTGTCGCAGTTGAGGGTTTTATTTTTTTAATGTTGATAATAGTTAAATGCTTCGTTGATCTAAGGGTTGCATGCGTGTCTGTTGAGTGCTGAGGAAGAGGTTCTAGGTTCGACTCTTGAGTCGGGCACAGTGTTTTAGTAGCAGCCACGGAGTCCGGACTGAAAACTGAACTTATGAGAATTGCAGAAATTCTTGGCAGATTGATGATGTCGGCTCCAGTGGCCCAAATAATCTTTGGTTAAGCAATATCGGACGGCACGGTTGATAGTGCATTGGCCGAGTGATAGATTGCTACGCTGCATTTCGCGGAATCGATGCCCGCACGAAACAAATAGTTGTTCTGTTTCTGCTTTAGGGTGTCTGAGAGCAAGAATTATTGTAAACGCACATTTAAAAAAAAGAAGTAGTTAGAACATCAGAATAAAGACATAATTGTAGTAAAATCCATCAGAGCCAACCAGTATAGAAACACACTAACGCATAAACAATGCTGAAAACATTTCATTCAAGCTTTTAATTCGCTGTACTATAAATACCGTCCAACGACATCGCAAACGTGACCAACTGACTGAACAAACTGAACGTTAATAATAACAGTAGTTATAAGTAGCGGGTACAGTCGCGGCCATCAATATCATCATCATCAGCCTATAACGTTTTCACTGCTGGGACACAGGTCTGTGTCTGTATTGACATTCGTTAACTCACCATTTAAGTAGGTGCATTTGAAAAACAGCGTCGGCCACCATTGTCCGACATTTTGTTCAAATGAGCCTCTTTGGCGCAACCGTGAGTCACACAGTACATGCCTACATTCTTGTTTGGCTTTGATGTAATTTTACTTTTTAAAAAATTGTGTAGCTCTAAGTTCTTTTTATTTGCTTTTCTTAATGTGGTACTGTGTGCACTGTGTACCTTTCATTGTCCATTGTGTTCGAGTTCCAGAGCCGCGGTGCCCTTTTGAGACATTCCTACGATCCAGACAAACTTAAAGTTCCATCCAAGATTCTAGAAATATTTTTTTTAACTGCTCAACGATAACATATTCGTGTTTGTGACTGTACTTAATGAATGAACTCATATCAATTCGCATGAGACGACATGGCACCACATGTCAATGATTCGCTTCCGTTCACTCGTCTTGCTTTTATTGCGTCATATCCTATTAACGATGATTTGTTGGTTTGGTAAAAAAAAAAAATATGATGTCATTTTTTCAACAATCGGCTAGTCTTTTCCCAACCATGTTGGGGTCGGCTTTGCTGAATACTAGTATTTTTATTTATTTATTTATTGCATAATTTATGTACACACAATATACAACATAGGATAATAAAATAAAACTCAGTACAAGGGTATTAGGCTTATTTCTAAAGAAATTTCTGCTAGCAGACCCGCGAAAGGAGAAATTTAAAAGAAATGTAGACTATAGTATGTGAAAGGAGGAAAGGAGGTTTTATATGAAGTCCACCAATTCATTTTAGTCTATTCGAGCCCAATGCTGGACATAAGCGTCCCCCAAAGAGCGCCACAACTCACGATCTCCCGCTCCTTTTATCCAACCACTGCCATAGCTACCTTCTTCAGGTCATCGGTCCATCTTACCGGAGGGCGTCCTACACTAAATTTACCTACTCGTAGTCTCTATTCCAGAACCTTCTTTCTCCACCTTTCACCGGTTCTGCTACAGACATGACAAGCCCACTGCCACTACAGCTTGCTACAGCATTGGACAATGTGTATCTCTTTGGTCTTATGCCGTAAGACCTCATTCTAGAAATTCCAACCTCAGTATGAAATGAGTGGTCACCCATCCATATAACAACCTTCGCAAGCGCGGCTTAACTGTAAAGATTGACGTGTGCGGCTGTTTTTATTTAGCAATTATCTTTTCAAACTTATTCCATGGGACAGCTACGGTTGCGGGACTGTACGTATGACCGTGACCCCAGAACGTAAAGGGAAGTGAAGGACACCGTGGATTTTAGTCAGTACGAGTCTGACAGTCCCTCCCGCTCTGCCCTGGGTGGGAGGACTCATTTGATGATTTTACGCATTTTTGAGTTTTGCCTAACCAGGTCTCTCATAAAGGAGTCCAACTCGGCCCACCAACATTCAAAAAGAGAATCTAGTAAATAGGTAAGAAATAAAGATTAAAACATTACAAGCAATAATTCTGAGCGCAAAACTAACTGACAATGAGCAGTAGTTACTGAGTAATTCATATAAATGGCCTCTAGCGTGCGCATATTCTGCGGAATATGTTTTATATCTGTTGAGACGTCCATTCATGAGCTTCTTTTTAATGACACAAATGTACAGAGTTAAGAATGTATAGACCAGGCTTGAAATATTTAAATATTAAATAGATTATTTCTGTGAAAATGCTATAATGAAAGTAGCAATTGGGAATGGAATTGATAACAATTTTAGTATACTTTATTCAGTGTATGATAATGATGATTTTTAACTATAATATGTATGTATTTAGAAATATATAAGTATGTTTCTCAGTTGTCTAGTACCCATAACACAAGCTCTGCCGAGCTTGGGACTAGATTGCGTTGTGTGATAGTTGTGGAATATTTATTTATTTCATTATTTATTTATTTACTTACAACTACTATTTTTCGGAAGAATCTTTCATTTTGTAATAGTTTTAGCAGGAGAATGTACATGTCGATTATAATCAGACAAATATCTACTCAACAAAGTTAATAAATAATATAACAAAACATTTTTTTTAATATCATGAGAGAACTAAAGCAGATTAAATCATCGCTTTATTTGGATAAATACCGGATGATCACTTGTAATTTTCGCCACTTGAATTTAATGTGATTACATAGTTCGTCACAATCAAATTCAACAAAGTTATCCTCGTCAAAACAACTGAAAAGTATTCCGTAAACTAATGTCTATTCTATCAACTACTTAGTTCTACACTAAATAGTGTGAAACACTTGTAGCAGTTCCAGATCATTAACGTTGCGAACATGTGTTCAGTAGTCGACTTATCGGAACAGACAGACAGACAGACGACGAGAATCACAAGTTATGTAACACTGGAGTACTTTATTTGTTTCATTTATTTATTAAAAAATGACAGGAAATATTAAAGACTAGCACTTTTACCGCGACTTCGTCCGCGTGGTTTACGTACTTTCCTAAATCCCTCTTTTCACCCCCTTAAAGGTTAAATTTCCAAAAACCCCTTCTTAGTGCTCCCCTACATTATAATAGGAAGCCGTGTGCAAAATTTCACATTCCTAGCCCTAGTAGTTTCGGCTGTACGTTGAAATGTCAGTCAGTCAGTTCTCCTTTTATATATATAGATAATTATTGAAGAAAACGTTTAGACTAAACGCGTTCAAGAGTTGTCACTATTCAGAATAGGAATGCTCTCAAACATGGTTTAAGTATATCTGATGTTTTGTTTTTTAATCATCATAAGTCCGACCCCAGGGTGGAGTAGAAGGGACAGATTTTTATAGACTAATCGACGGCACGGTTGACGCAGTGAATGAGCGTTCGACTGCAGCGCAACGTCTCGCGGCTTCGATCCTCGCATGGAACAAATATTTACATGACCTACAACTACTTGTTCCGGGTCTGTGTGTTTGTGTAGGTATGTGTGTTTCTATGTTCGTAATTGCACCCATGACACAGGAGAAATTCCTAGTGAAGGGAAACATTTTTTTTTAAACCTAATACGGACCAACGTCTTTTGTTAAAAAAATAATTCCACCCTGCTTAGACAGGCCCGAAATTAGAAAAATTACAGTTCTGTTGCTAAAAGCTTTTTTTCTACGTGCTAAAATCATCACATGAATCCTTCCACCCAGGGCAGAGCGGGAGGGACTGTCAGACTCGTTCTGAGTAAAATCCACGGTGTCTTTCAATAGCCCTTTACGTACCGGGGTCTCGGTAATTCGTGAGTGCCGCGACCAAGGCAAGCTTTGGCCCTCTAGAGGGGGGGCCCGTCATTTTGCTGATACTCTGAACGCGCGTGTGGAACACAACGCGTTGGTAAAAGCTTGGAAGTGGATTCGATAACTGATGGCATACACGTCAATATTATGGTGAGAACTGCTGTTCAAATCACAAAATAATAATCTGTATCCCTCCTCAAATGAAAATCCAAACTAAAAATAACAGTAAAATCTAACATTAATCAAACCAAATCATCACTCGTTACCCCCACTGGATAAGTATCTAATTAACTAAAATTAATCTATCAACGTTCATAAATATTTACCAAACTCAAAACACAGAAAAAAAAAACATAATAAAAATTCTTGTAAAAAAAGACTCCAAGATACTTACACACATGGCTGACTTAACCCTGCCAACGCTACATGTCTTTATAACCGAGATTAATTTAATGAAATTTGGTATAATTATTTGCATTTAAATACAACATTACGCATGTAATCCCTGAAAGGTTAAGCAGGGGTGTACCTAACAGTACTCGACCGAATACAATTCCACACTCGTAGCTAGAACTAAAAACACTGTAATTGAAAGAAATTCCAATAAAATCATAATTCGAATGTAAAAAAAATACCGAGTTCAAGAAAGAAGTTTCTCAATTCGTCAGATATATTTTGTTTCTTTTTTTTTGTATATTCCTCGATTACTCAACGCTTGGACCGATTTGGAAAATTTTTCTTCGTGATAAAAAGGCTCTCCCACTTTTCAACCAATAAATTCAAGCCAAGGCGTTAGGACCTAGTCGCGGGACTGTACGAATTACCGAGACCCCGGAAAGTAAAGGGCTATTGAAGGACACCGTGAATTTTAGTCAGTACGAGTCTGACAGTCCCTCCCGCTCTGCCCTGGGTTGGAGGACACATTTGATGATTTTACCACGATAAAAAAGGCGTTAGGACCTCACACTCAATAGTCGTGCTTGCTTACGACCACTCCATAAGACCAACGAGGAGGATAAAAAATCGGGAAAAAAAACACTTGCAAGTGACACATGTTCTTAAGACTTAACCCTGCAAACGCAACATGGTCTCAGTACAGAGATTAATTCCATTAAAAGCAATAGAATTATTCGCACATGTAAATAATAAAGCACAGGAAGTCTGTGTGACATGTGGTCATGTGGGGTGTCGATGACCCCCGCTAGAGCATCTAGACTTGGTACAATTGCTCTTAAGATTATGGTTTGAGTTCAGTAAGGGCGGTTTAGGGATCGATGATTTTTGAAGTGAAAACTTCTTTAGCGGCGTTGAGCACTTTTCTGTAATGGGTATAAAATCTTAAACTCGCGTCAGGACACGTGACCCTGACCGAAAAAGCGTAGGACGGCGCAGGGCGCGCGGGCGCTTGCGTGAATGTTCGTGTGACTTTATTACTTTTAAAGAAGTTTGTATGCTGGATACATTCGTTGCTAGGTAACATTGTTTATAAAACAGGCCTGTTGGTCTAGTGGTTAGTGACCCTCACTGCTATGCCGGAGGTCGTGGGTTCGATTCCCACCCAGGACAAATGTTTGTGTGATGAGCACGATCATTTGTTCTGTGTCTGGGTGTAATTTATCTATAATATGTATGTATTTAGAAATATATAAGTATGCTTATCAGTTGTCTAGTACCCATAACACAAGCTCTGCTTAGCTTGGGACTAGATGGCGTTGTGTGATAGTTGTGGAAAATTTAAAAAAAAAAAAAAAAAGATATACGTCACATTGGAAAATTATTGAAATAAAAAGTCAACCATTTTTGCGAGTTTTACTAAAATCTGTTCACAAGATATTTCCAACAATTACTATTCAAGTTTTCACTTCTGCCGGCACTCCCAGAGTGCAACCCGTCGTTTTTTTAAATTGAAGTTTGTTTTGTAGGGACTTAAACAAAACTGTGAAATGTGGGTATTTTTTAGGTACACATCTGCCTAACCCTTATGGTATTACAGGCGTGATGTATGTTATGCTTTTAGAAGTCAAAGATGTATTTAATTCAGTCAGAATAGAATTGCAAGAATATTTTTTCACTAAATAATTTTCCTTATAATGTTGGTTTATATGATAAACTATTATTCCAATTCCAGTTCTCTTCTGTATAACATCATCATCTGCCTAGCCTTTTCCCAACTATATTTGGGTCGGCTTCCAGTCAAAACAGATGCAGCTGAATATCAGTATTTTACATGGAACGACTGCCTGTCGAACCTCGACAACCCAGTAATTGGGTAATACGATACCCCACGGTAAGACTGGTTGTCAGACTTAAGAGCTTCTGACTAACAGTAACGACTATCAAAGATCAACAAATGACAGGTGGGACCAACGCCTTTACGTGCTTTCTGAGGCACGGAGGAAACTCGCTATGACAGATGGTCACTCATCCACAGACCAACCTCGGCAAGCGCGGCGGTTAACCCGGAAGATCGGCCTATGCGGCTGTATTTTTTTAACCACGAGCTCTTCCTCTTCTGTATAACATAGATCTTTAAATGTTTTTTTTTTAGTACAAACCTTGATTTTTTAAACAGTTATTTATTTGTTTTATTGACTTTGTTAGAAAAGTTATTATTTTTTCCATAAAAGCTATGTAGATAATATATAACTCCAATAAAGATATTTATCGATGTAAAAGTTTCGAATGTGCTATACATTTAATTGTTTTAAATATCTATTAAAATATTTTGTTTTATATTCCCAATTTTTTTTTTCAAATCACAAAGCAAAGTTTTCATTCGACAAAGAGTTCAAACACCTCAACAACACACATTCAAAACCCATAATAAATTAATCTACGCACAAAGCCAATAACCCTAAAACAGCCACGCAACCCAAAAATAACCCTACAAATTCTACCGGACAAATTCGTCTCTAATTTGTTCACCTACCCGCTGCAAAAAGATAAAATTGTTCCTACTAATGTCACATCTAGATGCAAATTGTTTCGGCCCGGGGGTATTTATTTTAATTCTAATTTCCCGCGGTAAATACCGCAAGGGTAGCTCAGCCGCTTCTCCGCTTGAACGTTGAAAACTTTTCCTTTTTACACTTTTATTAAAGTCCCGTTAAAGTGACGTTCCGAGTACGCTTTTTAGTTAAATTGGTTGTAAATGTCGTTGGTAGAGGTCATTATAGGTTTTATTTTTCCTTACGAAGTTTGAAAAAAAAAATGTTTGTGACGAAGACTAAAGAAATACCGGTTTTCGTCTAGCCGTTTTAGTGTCCAGATAACTCTGGACAAATCTTATTAGTGTCATTTTTCTACAACTTTATAAGAAATTAAAAATGTAGTATTAAATGTGTCTTATTCTTTGACACGGACAATTACATATCAGTAAACTAGAAAAGTGTAGTCTTTAAAGATAAAATATAAAATATAAATATTCCACAACTATCACACAACGCCATCTAGTCCCAAGCTAAGCAGAGCTTGTGTTATGGGTACTAGACAACTGATAAACATACTTATATATTTCTAAATACATACATATTATAGATAAATAACACCCAGACACAGAACAAATGATCGTGCTCATCACACAAACATTTGTCCTGGGTGGGAATCGAACCCACGACCTCCGGCATAGCAGTCAGGGTCACTAACCACTAAACCAACAGGCCAGTCAACCCAAGGGGGAAATTAAGTTTTTATAGAGTCGCGGGACTGTACGAATTACCGTGACCCCCGAACGTAAACGGCTATTGAAGGACACCGTGGATTTTAGTCAGTACGAGTCTGGCAGTCCCTCACGCTCTGCCCTGGGTGGGAGGATTGATGATTTTACCACGATAAAAAAAGGGGGGAAATTATTCACTTTGATAATATGCACGCTTGAAGCAGACATGCTTCTAGTATACGCTGTAAAAAGACCTGCAGGTCTAATCAAACACATATACCTATAGTAAAACACAGTAAAAAACGGTAAAGTTACTGGTAAAAGAAGGCAACAGCCACTATGTCACTGCATCGCTATAATTTCAAGTAGTTAATGTTTTAGAAACAAGTTAGTTGCGACAAAACTTCCTAGTTGTCGTTGAACACTGCAGTTGGAAAAAGTACAGTTTTGAGGACAGTAAATTAATGCTTAAGATAGAGGACAGGCATAAAACTACAGAGCAGCAGTACCGCTGATTATATCTTTTTTTTATTGAGTACTTGAATTTTTTGTTGAAAAAGAAAAACGCAAATCGTAACATGAATCCTTTACAAGGACTTTACAAAACGTCCTGATTTTTTTTAAAATAAAAAAATCAGGACGTTTTGTAAAGTCCGTGTTGTTTTTCGGTGAATGACCACTACACCAGAATACAAAATAAAAATCAGTTGTCGTCAGATTAAAAAAAATTAAGTAACTTCGAAATTAATATTTACTTCAAAATATTGTGCAATGTCTATTTTTTTATCATCATCATACATATCAGCCGTAGGACGTCCGCTGCTGAACATAGGCCTCCCTCATAGATTTCCAATAGGACCGGTTGGAAGGGGCTTGCATCCAGCTTGCATAAATATACTAATAAAACGATAAACAATATTTTAAATAATAAATATTCAAAATAATCCTTTTCAATATTCTCTCTAAATTCTTAGCAAAAAGCGCTCTAATTCACTAAAAGCGCTAAATTTACAGAAGCCAGTTGAAATAAAATTTTGACTGTGAATTAAAAGTAAACATTAGAACCGGGTAATTCTGTAAAACGCCTCTCGTAGGCGAAGACCAAATGATTTTTGAGAGAACTACCTGCTTGTAGTTAAGCTTTTGGTAATTGTGGGGCCAGAGTAAACGCGATTCAAATACTTACTTTCCATTATAAAAAAGCAGTAACAATATCATATAAACAAAATTTTATGACTATTTATTCTTAATTATTTTAATAAAAACAACAAAACCTAATACAAAACTTCACAACAAAGTTCAAGCACTCCTTTCCTCTGAAGCCTAACCTATCTGCTAACATTCATCAGTTCAGTGGTTTAGACGTAAATGTGTAATACTATTGTATTAGTGTTACGTTTTTACGCTTAAGCGAAAGAACCAAATTCACTGTCCCATTTATAATATTAGTTAGGATAATAATCTTTCTACCCTTATTCCATATCACTTGGGGTTGGCTGACGCAACGTATTTTTTTTACTTAATTCTCTCCTGTCAACTGTCAAGTTCAAGAACAGTTATTCACTATCTACAGAACAGAGACGCTTTAGCTACCGCTGTTTCTAAGGCCTAAATCGTAATGTTTCGTATTAATTAACTCAGTATAATTAAAGTGGTATGCGCAACACTGGCCGGGTCTCTTCTCAAAAGTTTTTTGATCCGGACACCGTGCACGGTTATCCACGGAATACCGGGTTTTACACAGGTAAAGGTAAGTCCGCGAAGTTCTACCGTAATTAGGTTGAAGTAAGAAAGTTAGTGTTTAGTTTAATGCGATTAGTAATTTTAGTGTCAGTTTGCATTTGTAGGGTTAAGTTGCATTCGGAATTAATAAACTATACCTAGTGTAATTTAATAAATAATTTGTTCGTATTAATGAAATTTTTGCTTATGACTAAAATTAATTTAAGAAAAAAAATGTCTTTTAATATTTGTATGTTCTACTTGTCTTAGGTAATTTGTTGTTACACCTAACTGATCAATCAGAATCAGATTATTATGAAATTCACTATTTATTTAAAGTATATAATAAGGCCATTGTGCATAATAAGAGCGAAGGTCAAAAGAAAAACATCAATTAAATAAATATTATTACCATAAAATTATTTAAAAAAAAGTAAAGCTCCCAATTTTAAAGAACAAACACCCAAAAGAAAACACAGTGCAAACACAGTGTCCAGTTGGAAAACGTACCGCGTACCCTTCAAAACGGTAGGGTTTAATAAGCTTTTTGTCTTTATGACCCCGTACAAAATTGTTCAGAGTCTCTGACACTCGCTTTTGAGTGGCCATTTGTGTAAATGATCCTCAGATATTTTGAATTTTAAACTGTAATAAAATGAGCCAAGGATTGGGAGACCAGGTTGATGGTTTGCGCTAAATTTTATTAGTCAAGTGCGGTTGTTAAGGGTTGCTCGTTAAAATCTTATGTTGGTAATAAAAATAAATTAAAATATTAATTTTTTCTGAAAACGCAAGCAATTTTTTGTAAGTATACTTACATGAATTTATTTCGCAGGTCAAACTTAACCTTTAATTACTTCTCATAATATTAGTTCCCATTTATTTCAAAACAGAAATACTATTTCGTAGTCCAAAAATAAATCTTCAATCAAAACAAAATCACAAGAAAACAAAGCTATCTAAAAAAGAAATCATAGAAACCTTCTGTCCTAATAAATTCTGATTTCTGACCGCGCCAACTTTTACGACTAAATCCCGAAAATCAAACTTCCGAAGACCGAATTACGATTACGATTTTCATATTCCACGTTTTTTTTCCGACGCCCGGACTACAATCGAGGGGATGATCAGAATAATGGGATTTAGCAGTGAGATTATGCCAGGATTATTTTGCACTGAGTACGTAGTAAAATTTTTCCGTAGCTCAGTTGAAATAAAGGACGACACCATTGTAAAATTAACCCTGTCACTGCAGACGTAAGGTCGGAATTGGAATTGGGCGGAAAGGTCGGGAATTTCATTTTGTCCCGAATAAAAATATCCCATACGACGGCTTTGCTTTATCATTGCGAAGTGGAGGTGTAATTAGTTTTTCGCAAAGCAAGCTCTGCTTCCTTATTCTGGGATTTTCAACGCACTTTGTCCGGCCATTGTTTTATTTTTTACAAGGAAATAATTTATTTATAAAGATTTTTTGTGAAACCGTGGAGATTTAGGTACTCGTGGAGTTTTTTATGCCTGATTTTAATAATGATAATAGTTGTTATATTAAGAGAAACCTATGTACCTAATACCTAGGTCCTTTTTGTACTTGTGTCAAAATTTTAAAAAAGCATAAGAGAACGGGTAGTCAACCATAACATGACTGGAATTAGGCTAATGGCAAATAATGATAAAGTAGATATTTTTATCTACAATTGATCAATCTTCAAAGTATTGTGAATATAATTAAAATCACGCCTAAAAGGCTTCGTTCAAAAATATATATTTTTTAATTACCTATCCGCTGTTCTCTGAATACAAATTAAGCGATTCATTCAACCGAAATAAAACTACTGGTAAGTAAGTTACTTTTATCAGCAAAAAAACGCACCCAATCAGAATACGTGTGCGTAGGCGCGCTCGGATTAGCGTCCCGTATTCCGGGCCATCCGCTGTGAAAAATTGAACCTTTCATTGTTTTAAATGTCGGATCGTGACGGCAAGCTTACTGCGTCTGTCCACGGATAATTGTATCATCTTTTGACGAATTTGCGAATTCGTTGCGTTATTAAAACAGATACGATTCGTGTTTTTTTTACGGAGTTTCGGATTTTTGGCGCGAGCGTTTTTAGGGTTGGATGATGATGTTGTACTTAAATCCAAATGTTAAGGTATTAGGTATTGTTGTGAATATTACAAAAAACTAATTTCATTTATGAGACATGCTATAATAATTTCAAGCTAATTTTTTTTTAAAACTTCTATCTTAAATACAACTTGGAACACAAATTCGTCAATGCCTATCTAAAAACTTAATAAATTTTAAGATGTAAATATATTTAAAAAAAAAGCAAGACACAGGATTTTATCCAAAAACATCGTGGCATATTTATTTCAACTCAAGTTTTTGATATTAAAACAAGTCTAGACCACCCATTTATTAACAAGAGAACAATTAAAGATCGATACAATGTAACTCTGACAAAGAGATAAAGAGCAAAATGTAATGAACAGGCTTTCTTTAAATATTATAGAAACACTAAAAATTATAGAATAAATTATATTTTTGCGAAGCCAATCCTCATTTTACTTTTCTTTAATTTTTCGTAATCAAATTTTCCTTAAAAATATGCATCAAAAAGTTCTAAACTTGTTTTAATATTTTTATCAATATTTTCTATAGGAATACATTTACAATACAGATTATCAATAACAAATAACTATGCCACTCCTATCAATTCATATCAATATCCACATACTAATACGCGCAAAGGCGAAATTTTTATCCAGCAAAAAATTGCTCGCGTATAAATGCATCGGTAGCACAATAAAATCCATCACGAATCATATTATTGTGTTACCTATACAAAGTGATTGTCACTCGAGGCACATGGCCGCGACGCCCGAGGCGGGGCTTACCACACCACGCCCCCAGAAAAACGGCTCAAGCGATAAGGTCGAAATCACTATGGAGATTCTAGAGATTTTCGGCTTTACAGAACAGAAAGCCGCGAGAGCGCGCCGCGAGTGTGTGTCTGCCTTAAAACATACTCGCCACCCGCGCCGGGCGCACGCTCGCTGTTCCAAATTCGAATACGAATTTTTAAATTCGGTTCTTATATTCCATATTTTGTCCTTTTTATTTAACGTCGGTTTTCGGTAGTCAAAGTCGGTTTTGAGTGTGATGCGTCGGAGGCAGTAATTTTTTTTTGACAATGGAAGTAAGTGCAATGCCTCCGATGCCCCTGGACTTCTCAATGGTGAGGAATGGAAGTGGTTCACCTGGTTCGCTGCGGGAGGGATCCCCGAGGCCTGTCTCCAATAGCGCGTTCAGAGTTGTCACTCCGAAAGGTAGGAAGATCATTTTCATTTAACCGATACCTACTAATTGTTTGTTTTTGTTTTGACTTTTTTTTGGTCAAGATTGTATTAATGATTTTATTTGAAAATTAACTGACAATCTGCAGGCTGAATTTCTGAATATATCTTAATAAATAAATGTCGTTGTATTTTCAACGTATTGTACAAAACAGTTGTATCAAAATGTTGTTTACTTTGGACCGCTTTCTTCTTTGACGCATGTTTTTGTTAGTAAACTAAATGTTAGTTAACCTGACAAAAAATGTCATACATTTTCACTGAGTTGCATATTTACTTCCTTTTTGATGACATTTTGTCATAATAATTCAGTTGCAACAGCTAAAGTTTCAAAACACTGAGTGTTTTAATTAAAAAAAATGTCTACACCCAAGAGACTTATATTTTTTCACTGAATGATTTCAGTGTCTTTACTTGAAAAAGGCAAATAATGAGTTTTCTCGAAAAATGGAATCGTGAGAGTTTGATTAAGCTTTGAAGAAAAGCGAGTCCGTTCTGATCAGATTCTAATCGGCTTTTCTATGAATAAAATATAACAAAACCTCTATAAAGAGCTGTTGAAACATCCCTAGATTATTTTGTTCTTTTCAACTCGCTTTTTGTAACAGAATAAAAAATGAAGTTACTTCAGAACTGTTCAATATGGATCCTTAGTACTAAATTTTTTGTGATTTATGAAAAAACCTGTTTTTATATTCTCATTGAAGTTGTGTTTTAGTACAGAATAGGAAAATATTCATTGCACAAATGAGAAAAAAAGTCGCACGGATTTCATTTTAGTTTTTTTTTTTAATCAATTTCTATAACATTTATTGAATTGTAACTAGTATTTTCAATCTAGTAACGAGAATACAGTATCCATTTCAATAATTAAAAACTTTTTGATTATCCGTCTCAGGTTTAACTGGAATATTGGAAAGATTTACTAATTTTATTTGTAATTTTCGCAAACAGCAATAGAGAAACGGAGTGAATCTTCAAATAAAATAGGATGCAGTTTGATTAATAAAATGAAATTTGAAATCCACTTTGACCTGTCTTAAAAAACTTTCTCATATTAGGCTTATTTGTTGTTAATGTGCATGATTGTTTGAGTAAAGAAATTACCAGAAATGATTAAATAAATTACATCATGAATTAAAAATAATAACAAAATTAAGACCAAATTTTAGCTATACGGACAGTAACATTTTTCATATATACCCTGAAATTGCCAATTTAGCGCAGAAATATCACATTTTAAACCAATATTAATTAGGAATACTATTCCAAAATGATCCAATTTCTCCATGAGTTGGCTGATCACATAATCAATACGAACTGTCAAAGGAAATTTAATTGTCACCCCTCGACCCTTGACAAATGACACCCGACCACTATTATTATACTATTATTGGGTGCAGCTATACTTTTAATTAAGTTATTACTTGATCCATTGGGAATTCAGAACTATGTTTAAGTATAAGGAATTGGTTGTAGTATTGCAAAGATTTTATTCCTGTTTCTATCATAGTTTAATATTATTATATTTTAGTCATTTGTATTCCTATTGTTTATAAATAAAAAAAAGAATACATTGTGTGCATTTTTTCAATTGTTTGAATATGTATTTTTTTTTCAAGTACTTCTTCTGGTTCACGAAAGATGCTAATTTGAAACTGTATTTTGTAACAAAACCGTTACATGTAGGTAGTTTAAAATATTCACGATGTGAAAATATATTATCCACCATTACTATGTACCATTTAACATCCTTTGATGTAGATTACTAATAATTTATTGTGACAAAAATAAGTAAATATGAAAAGCTTAGAAGAAATACAAGTTATAATTGTTTTATGGACTAGAAAATGCAATGGCTTAGTCATTTATTTCCTTTTTGTGTGAATATCTGTAAAAAATTGCAACAGAAAAACCTTCAATTTTAACAATTTAAGTACCTACTGAAATTTATTCTTTGTATATAAATAATCGCACCAATATTTTAAACCATTTAATAATGATAATTCCTAACACAAAAATATAACTTCCATTTAAAAATTTACCTCATTTTGATCATCTTGGTTCCGTAACAAAATGGCTATATTTCTTCTCGCAAGCTCCATACATTCACAGACGGACCCTCTAATTCTGATTGGTCAAAGGAAATTAAAGTTCTCACACGATACCAGGATACCGGAACACAAAGGAAACGATACCGAATACAGATACCGTATGCAATCCAAATATTAATTCCGAATTTCCATTCTACGTTTACGGGTGATGCAAATTTTTATTTTAGAGCTTCATTATTTTAAGTCGTGCGAATTTATAATTTTAAATTGTTATGATTTCACATGCTTTTGTTGTATTTGTCACCTCGTTTGAACAATTCATAGACATTCAAGATATCAATGAACTGATTACCTTTTTTTTTAAATCGTTGGTTTTCTTACATTTTATAACTAAATTTTTAACAAATAAATAAATAGGTGAAACTTCGGGGTACTTAAAGTTGTAGCAACATAAATTAATAAGAAAAAAAATCGCTCATAATAAAAGTTTTAAGAATTTTTACTGAAGCTTAATAAGTAAAAAACCCTAAAATGAATAATCTGAAAATAATTTTTAATTTACGTTTCCTATTATTTCATTATTGTAATCAAGATCCTAGTACCGTGACCACACAAAACATATTTGTGAAAATATTTTTAAACTATTTCTTGCAAATTTTATATAAAATAACGTATAGATAAGGCTACCTATTAGTAATGATAAAACTAGGCGTATTGTTATTTTGTATTTTTAATAGGTTGGTATGAGGAAAAAAACAATAATATCGGAATAATTAACAAATCTCAACCATAGTTTGTGTTAAACTCGTAAGTAGACGTACTTTAATATTATTGTAAATAATTCAACATTGGTTTAGTGGTAAATCAAATCATTTTAGATATTAATAGTTTACTACAAGGAGGAGCTCGTGGCTAAATAAATATAGCCGCACAGGCCGATCTTCCGGGTTAAGCCGCGCTTGCCGAGGTTGGTCTGTGGATGGGTGACCATCTGTCATAGCGAGCTTCCTCCGTGCCTCGGAAAGCACGTAAAGCCGTTGGTCCCGGTTGTCATTTGTAGATCTTTGACAGTCGTTACTGTAAGTCAGAAGCTCTAAAGTCTGACAACCAGTCTTACCATGGGGTATCGTATTACCCAGTTACTGGGTTGTGGAGGTCCGACAGGCAGTCGCTCCATGTAAAATACTGATATCCAGTTGAATCTGGTTTGACTGGAAGCCGACCCCAATATATTTGGGAAAAGGCTAGGCAAATGATGACTACAACATAAAATTAAACAGGTATAATAAAAATGAAAAATAACCATTACACGCATTGTGTGTAAATGATAAGCTAAAATAATTATACATATTTTTTTTAAATAACATTGTTATTTTTCAACATGGATTTTTAAATTTCTTCTTAACTACCAAAACCACATTCAAAATATAAAACGAAAGAATAAGAATTTAAAAAAAGTAACAGAAATGACATTATAACCCTTCTTCATTCACACTGACACAAAAATAATGTAAAATTAAAAAAGTAAACCCTCAAACAGCACTCCAATCAACCCTGCAGCGGCCACGAAAGGGCAAAAAGTACCCGAAGCACAATAGCACCGTAACGGTAATCCGGCGGGTCCCTTAGACCCGGCACGCGACTGCGAAGGGGTATAGCATTCTAAGTGTTAGCTCGATTGTTAAATTACGAACGTTTTTAGAGGATTACGAAATTGTAATTGTTTTACGCGTATTTAAACTTTTGTTAAGGGAGAAATTAACATACGTTTTGGTATTTTAGAAAGGTTTTAAAAATGGAATAGAATTTCCGTTTTCTTACAATAGCTGTTTACGTAATCTATATATATAAAAGAACAGGGTTTTTTATTAAGACTCGACTACAGCCGAAACCGCTAAACGCAGATACTTGAATTTTGGACAGCAGTTGCAGTCTACCATGTAGGGGGGCAATAAGACGGGATTTTGCGAAAGTCCTCCTCTAAGGGGGTGAAAAGGGGCGAAAACTGTTGTATGAAAAATCTTATTCCTTGGGTTTATAAACTTGAAACTTGGTACGAATATGAGTATAAGTAAATCAATAAGATGGACATTAATAGTTTTTTAAAACTACCCTCCATTGGTAATCTAGACGATGTTTAAGTTTGTATGGGAAAATCATAACGCGCGAACCGATGAATTTGAAAATCAGTATTTAAATACTAGATCAAAAGTAATTAAACAGGTGTCTTTGGATTTTTCGAAAATCACCCCTCAAGTTGATGAAAAGGGGTATTCAAGTTTTGAGGTAAGGATATTAAACGCTTAACGTAGAAAGCTGACTTTTGGATGATAGTTGCCGTTAATTATGTAGGTGAGAATTAAGAAGGGATTTTGCGAAAATCCACCTCGGAGGGGGTGGGAAGGGGTGAAAACCTTTGTTTGTAAAATCTTATGCCTTGGGTTTATAAATTTGGAACTTGGCAGGAATATGAGTAAAAGTAAATAAAAAAGATGGGCATTATTAGTTTTTTAAAACTTCCCTCCATTGGTAATCTAGACGATATTAAAGTTTGTATGGGAAAATCATTACGCGCTAACCGATGAAGTTGAAACTCACTCTATAGAAATACGATCAAAAATAAACAAACACGTGTTTTTGGATTTTTCGAAAATCATCCCCAAGTTGGTGAAAAAGGGTGATAAAGTTTTAAGGGAAGGCTGCTTGCTTCGATAAACCCAAAACTTGGGAGGATGCGTATCTATATTTAAAAAATCAACCTAGCGGGTGAACATCGGAAAATCAGTTTGTCTACACTAATATTTCGAGATCGAAGTTAGAAACACGCGCTGACGAAGTCGCGGGCGGAGTGCTAGTTAGGTATATTTTATTTGCGAAAAAAATAAAAAAATCGAATTATTACGGTTGCATTTAAAGATTTCTGTCTTCATTACATATGTATTCTTCTTCACAAGGCGCTTGTTTTGGTTAAAAAAATACAGTCGAATTTAGAACGTTCTCCTTTTTTGAGATCTGTTAAAAATAGACCACCGTTAAAGTTTTTTTTTAAAGGGAGAAATGAGTAGGCCTCTGATAAACTGCATACATGATTAATTACATACTAACCAAGAACATTCACAAAAAATATCTAGCTTCATAGTTGGTTTTAAAATATTATTGATTGTTTTAATTATTGTGTAGGCAGAAAATCAACTACAATCTAATAGATAAATAGAAAAACCCACGCAATCTCATTAAAATCAATGTCTAGTTGCGTGTCGTACAGAAATAATGGCAAACTCAATAACGACCGGTGTTCGATCGGGCAAATCCGATTATGTCTGGGATCAGATGTCTCGACAACCAACGTGGATATTACACACAATCCGGATAATATCCTCTTTGATATTAATTGTTTTCTGTAATCTTTTTGCAAGTTTTTTTGTTTTTTTTTTAGAAAATAATTACGTAATCTTGAACGTATGTACTACGTATATGCTACTTATATACATATACATGTACTACATATGCTACTTATAATAGATCTAGTGTACAGATTGTTAAAATTTTAAAAACAGTATGAAGTTTTTGAAGTGAAAACTTCTTTAGCGGCGTTGTGCACTTTTTTTGGAATGGGTAAAAAATGTTAAACTCGCGTCAGGACCCGTGACCTGATCGAAAATTTGTGAGACAAATTGACAATTGATTTGTAAATTGTCATGTTTCTGTACGATAACCCAATAAATAAATATTGTATTCTACCACATAAATGAGAGTACTTTTATACTGATAATTAAAGCAATTCGTGCAAAATTATTCCCTAACCATTCCAAAATATCAAAAATGCACAACGTTAATATTCAAGTTTTCACTTCCACCGGCACTCCCAGACTGCAACCCGTTATTTTTTTTTTCAGAATTAAGGAAAAACTTTAACTTCTCTGTGCCTATTTCGGTAAAAGCATATCGGTTGAAATACCGAAAAATCGGTATTTTTGAGACCACTGGTTGTGGCTGTTGTAGGTAATGGAAGAAACGGAATTAATGAGAAGAATTTCGTCATAACTCGTTTCCCCATTTCCTCGATACAGGGACTAAAGTCATGCCTATTGGGTTTTTACCTTTACATAGAATATGGGTCAAAATTTGTGTTTCTGTACTTTATTGTTGGGTGCTAAATGTTTTTGCCCAATCTTGACGTTTGATTGATTAATTTGTCACTACCCCTGCAGTATAACCGACTAAAGTATTGTTCTACATGTAGCAGTTGTTTGTTTTGGCTAAGTAAGCTTAGACGGAGCCTGAAAAGACCAAATGCCTGCCGGTGTCACGGTACTGTCTTCAAAGGAGTATTAGTTTAGTAAGGAGCCCTGTTACCCAAAGGGCAACTGTAGGACCGGATTGGATTTTAGTTAGTAAAATCTGACAGACACCCAGGGCCTCATTTGATGATTTTTCAACACCACAAAAAAAGGGAGATTGCTCGCTTAAGAGCTTTAACTAGCCCGCGGTTTTTAAAATAGTTTTAAATGGTTCTCTTTGTACTTTTGTAAAAATAATTTGAAATAAAATGCATTTTAAAAGCATAAAACCCTAACAGATTTTTCATCACAACAAAGCAGCTGAAACCTACCTACACAGATACTATGAAGACCTGATTTCTGCGCGCGGAAGTGCACACCACACGGCCGATCCATCATTCTGGATGGAAATCTAATTTGCTACATTCGGCACTAGTACCGTCCCCCTAAATGAATTACTGCCGACACGAAGCGCTACTGAGCTATGCGATTTATTTTTACCAATGTCATATAATATGTGACGTTATGCATCTGCGCGTGAAAGAAATGTTTGTGTGTTATGTTTTGGTAAGGTTTGGTAACGTTTTTGATGAAGAAAATGAGGTAGAATTAGAAATTGATGGACATTTTGTTTCATAGTATGCACGGCTCAGAGTTGAAAGTTGTAAATCTGAGAGCACGGTTTTTCTTAGGCATTTAAATGTCATATAGCGTTAGTAGAAAAGGTTTTAAGACAGTCAAATTTGAACCAATGAATTTAAGATGTTCACTGCCTCCAGTAAATGCAAGCAGTAACAGAGCTTACAGTGGAAATAGTAGATGTTTGTTAAGCTAATAGCTCATGGAATTGTATAAAAGCTTCACGGTATTGTATAATAAGGGTATCGTATTACCCAGTTACTGGGATAAAGAGGTAAGGCAATCGCTTCATGGACAATACTGATATTCAGCTGCACTTCAAATGAGTCCTCCCACCCAGGGCAGAGCGGGAGGGACTGTCAGACTCGTACTGACTAAAATTCACGGTGTCCTTCAATACCCCTTTACGATCCGGGGTCACGGTAAATCTTGAGTCCCGCGACCCCGGTAGCCTTTGGCCCTCTAAAGGGGGGCCCCGTCATTATGCTGACACTCCTTGAGGTGCGCGTGGAACACAACGCGCCGTCGACCCGGGCATGCTGCATGGTCGGACAGCGAGTCGCCCATTACTCGCCGCCCGCATGCCCTCGCCGTTGCATTTAAGGAAGAATTACAATCACACGCAAAAACAGTCATTCATTACAAACAGTAGGATGGAACAATTTCATTCACAAAATATTAATTAACAAGCTACCCAACTAAAATAAACAGGCGTCTATTACACCATTGACAAACGAGAAAAAAAAAAACAAGTAAGCATCAATTGCTTCGCAGACGAACATGTGTTACTCGCAAGTTGCGACAAAACGACGACATTAAAATCGCACGTCCTTGGCAACATCCTACATCCGCTTCTCACAGTTAATGCTGCACGCATTAAATCATTGCGTTACGGTCATAAAAATATAATTCGTGTACTGTGTGACACAGATGAAGACGAAATTTTAAAGGGTTAGGGAAAAGTAACGTATCGTATTGTTTTTTGTTCAGAGCTATAGTCGAAATTCGGATCAATGATAGATAGATCATTAAAGAAGCTAATCCGTGATCATGGCTCTTGCCAAATATCGGAGAGTGAAAACAAATAATAATGAAAATATAAATTCGAATGTTAGTGTTAGCGACAATATCCGTTTAAAAACATAATATTATGCTGATATTTATAGTTTGTTGATTTTGAAAGTAAAGAAAATACATAATTATATAAGTGATGCTTCGGTCAAATAGAGTAATGTTTTCAACTAGACTCAATTTCTCAACGTTGAGCACATTAGTTAGATTTTTGTGCAATATTAATTTATCATAATGTTTATTTCCTACGTTCTAATCGCAATGAAATTAATAACAGACAAATAAAGACAGTAAAGTTCAAATCCAAACTTCGTCCCATATTTCAACAGGACATTTCAGGATTAGATAAACGATAAAGATTCTGGAGGTCGCCATTACGCTAATGGGGCACACGTGGCCGTATTGCCAAATCCCTTCGTCGTGTGAAGGCGATTTAGTACCCAAATTAATTATTAATGGACCCTTTGATGCGGTTGGCCCAACAAGCAGATGATTAGTTGATTGCGAGAGATTTTTAGATGCCCAAGATTTAGTACATTTTGATAAGGATAAAGATTTACCAAAAAATAACGGTCACGACAAAATATTGAAACATTAACATATTGGGTCTGAGTGCCTAAACGTATACAACTCGGATCTTCTAAAATTAAGAGTGAATGGGCTTCTTTTGAATACGTTCACTGTATTGTTGACTTTTTTTCTGTCTCTTCTGACTACTACAGTCAAAAGCAAAACAATCTCAAATAAAAAAAAAACTTAATTCCGTCGTACATGTTGACGAAACGGTAAATTATGCTGGGGTTAATACATTGCTGGGTGAACATCTATGATCTACAGATAACCTTCCCTGCCTCGATAAACACATTAAGCAGAAATGACCAAGGACCAGTTACCTCCACAAGTAACTAGATGATACGAGTACTATCATCTAGTTACTGGATTGGGGAAGTAAGGTTGGCAGTCGCTCCATATAGAAAGAACACTGGAATTCAATCATTAGGAAAAGACTAGCCAGATGATAATCGAGATGAGGATAAAGATTTACAACAAAATCGGACAGTAGCAACAATAAGTAGTATAAAACTACCTAATGTCATGATAAATGAAGGAAAACTGGCATTCATTGACAAATTAATATGAATTCAATGAATAATGTAGCATCTCATTAAATAATGGCGGTAGGTACCACCACTTTCCGTGTTTATATTTTGATCACAATATAAATATTTATTATTAGAACTATGCGCGGTCGTCCAAAGATCGAAAATCGACCGTAATTCATTATTTTCGCTACTTTAGTCCTCTATATAAACTTTTAAAATATGTTTAGTCTCACAATTAGTTGTACGTTTACTATGCTTTATAAAATGGCACATAATTAAAGAATCATATCAACATTGTATATATTTCTGTCATCTTTAGTTGATCGGCTAGAAATTCATCATCATCACCTAGCCATATCCCAAATACGTTGGTTTCGGCTTCTAATCTAACAGCATGCGATTATATATCAATATTTAACATAGAGTAACTGGTTATCTGACCTCCTAAATCCAATTAGTACTCTGTTTAATTCAGTTATATTCATAAGCATTGACTGGAAATTCATGAACCTCTAAAACAAATCCGCTTACCCCAAAATTACGATCAATCAACCGATTTCTTACGTCTAACAAGTCCAAACTCCATTCCTCATTGACCCTTAAGCTTTAAATCTTAACCTTATTAGAATCTTCCTGTGTCCAATTGTTGCGAAACGGGCGGCTGTCATCAAAGGCGCAACTGACCAATGAGAGCAATGAATCATAGGCAATAGAATTGATTGAAACTGTTTTTATTATGCCGACTACTGGCGGTTTAGTCAAATTGGTCGACTTTGTAGATAGAGTTAGATTGAATGAAATATTTTTAGCGTGTGGTCGGTTAGTTGGAAAATTTTGATTAATACAAAATGTTGGTTCGAATTTTTGACGTATTCAATTCTGATTGGAACTTTTTTTGTTGGATGGATCATCAATATATTCGTTTTGAACTTCAATTATATTAATCTGAATAACTCACACTAACTGACAAATTGTTTAGGTACGAGTTTTCACAAATTAATGATCATCAACAATAATCAAGACACATCTTATCTTCAGATAACGTTATCGCTTCTTGTTCTTCTGCTTTTAACATGTAATTTTCACTTAGATTCTTGTTTATTGATTCATGTTATAAACATTTTACATCTTCTATGAACAGTCCTTAGTTCCAAAGGTCTAAAACAAAAGAGTTGTGAAGAGTAACACTATCCGAACGGCGACTTTGACCCCAATTCAGTAGGGACCAGTCTCACGAATATGTGTTTCAGGCAGGATTTTAGTTCATCAAGTCTTATAAGGGAGCTAACTAATTAAAGTGGATTGATTTATTTTCTAATGAGTAGAGTTTATTTCGAAACAGACTTAATTCGAAAGTTTAAAAAAGAAAAAGGATTTGTTTCCTTTAACATTTTTTCCTAATTCTCGTTTTTGAGCGACGATACTTTTAGATATTAAGAGGACTGATAATTTTCACGCCAGATTACTAATTTTATTCCATAAATAACATCTGAATAAAATCAAACAAAAAAAAGAAGAAAAGAATAGATAAGAAACCTTTCTATAAAAAAGCAGCATCAGATCAGACGAAGTAACAATTGAGTCTAATTGAAATTCTGCCCTGAGAAAACATTCAATCTCGCACAATTAACACCTCTTAACCCATTCCGTCGTTCGCACGCCAATCACCGACCAGAGGATTGTACAATTTAATCGCTGGCACACTGTTCTTGTGCCAGATACAAACATCGATGGGTTGGGAAATTAAAAATGTGGGTGTTCTTGAAGATTTCGAAATGGAAAGATTTTAAGGAGTCAACTTGTGACCAGTAATGAACTTGTGTAGTGAAAATAAATTTCAACCAGCAAGTTGTTAATATGGATGGCTATAAGAGTAGGGGAAGACCAAAGAAACGATGGATGTATGTAGCGTTGGATGATATAACTATACAGGAGGTGACTGCTAAGATGTCGGGTAACCGATAAGTATGGAAGAAGACACGCTGTGCCAGCTGTAAACAAAATGAAGTAAGGACAGGAGAATGTTGTTGAGAATGATGTAGAAATTAACGTGAGAGGTAATGCTGGGGTAATAGATAAAACTACTGTACTCATTACTACTCATTGCTCAAGTGGTAATAGGTACTTGAATGGTAAAATGATTCACTGTTTATTAAATAAATACTAGAACCTACCAAATGCTGTAACCTAGTAAAACATTCAAGGACCTTAAATACAAACACAAGCAAATCAATGCCAATGCCATGAGCCATCAAAATCTTAAGTGACAAATCATCACCAATCACATTAACCTCAATACCCAATAAACGTATGTGCATCCATTCATAGCCAAGCCAAGGCAACCCAAGGCCATTTCTATCGCAAATACTTAACAAAAAAATATTCACACACTCGACCATTACGAGACACGATTTAATTTACGACTAGATCTCTTTGGATCAATTAAAGTGGCAGATGACAAACAGTGGACATGACTATGACTAAGAACACGCGTAGGTGGCGTGGTTCCGTGGGAAACGACACAATGACTTGATTTTGACAGGCGTGTGCATTGAATTTTGTAATAAGTAGCAAAAACTATAAAAATAAATCAAATTACTGTTTTATGTGAACAATTCCTTTGAATGATTTGAATACTTATGAAGTTTAAAACATTAATTCAGTCCTTTTGTACAATGCGTGTTACGAAGTTAAAGAAGGAAACAGGAGCTTTAGAACAACTTTGTATATTGATAATGACGATACCACAATGATCATGATAATTTTTAAACTGTACCTGCCTATTTTCAGTTTATTAATAGCCGCAATTTGATATTACTGAAAGCAAACAGTTTAAAAGGCTTACAATTGCAACGAACCCGGAATTTCATACAATCACAAGAAATTAATGTCGATGCCAATCTTGACCTTCCTAAAGTAAGGAAACACGTTGATTGGGTATCACGGACGTTGCATCTGAAAACGGAGGCTGTGGGCGGAGTGAACGTGGGAACTCTTAGTGGACTAGTCAACAATGAGTCAGGAGTGACTAATGTAGGACAGGCGCCATACCCGTGCCGTAAAATTGAATGAACAGGACTGGTTAGACAGAAGCTGTTTTTTTATGAAAAGGTGATTATGGTATAGATTTTGAATTATAATGCTGATAAAAAAGGAGTTATTGATGTAGTGTAAAAGATGGCCAGTAGAGACTGTCATTCAAAGACGTCGAATCGGTTGTTACAGTGCAATTTAGGGGTGGACCCAGTTGACTGCTACAGGCAAAGTTCAAGCAAATTCAATTTTGCTGACATCGACCCCGTCCGTGAATGTGTACGATATTTGATCAACCAAAGAAAATATCAAAAAATAACTATTCCTAATAAGAACCCATATTGAGAAAAAACAGATTACCTTACCTCTCATAAAAATCATTATTCGCAAATAATAATCTTTCCTTTGTTCCATCTGACCCAATTTATAATTTAGCGGGCGTTCGAGCAACCAATGTTATAACAATCAGAATAAAAATAATTAGGTACCAACGTTCCTAATCAACGACTTCCTCCGTTAGTTTCCAAGCTTTATTTTAATTAGCAACTATGTTATCGTTAACAAAAAATATTTTTCTGTTGCTAATCAGTGAGGAAGCTGTGACCCCTCTGGCCTTAGGACCAGCGTGTTTTGCAGTTAAAAATGAAAGATTCTTTATAACGGACAGACGCTTAGTGTTACAGATATCTGGTTTTTGTAGACCGCTTGTCTCCAGATAAGAATGTCATACGTTTGTGTTTATCTTGTTTTTTTTTATGGTATCCTTTATAATGAACTGAGTATTCTGATGAATTTCTTTGTATTTAGTAATTGTTTGGTTGCTAGAATTTTTTTTGTTTCAATTTGACTTTTATGTAAGCTATTTTGTTGGATTTTTTTTTGGAGTTGGCCAGAAAACTGAGCGCGTTCTCTTGTATCTCTATCTTTTTTGCAAATCCTCGTTACATATTACTATGTTTTAATTAGGTAAAATCAGCTACATATTGTTTACTTTTTTAATTGGGAACAGGGTATACTTCGATTTTCCTCAAATTTTTGTTACAAAATTGCAATGGGCAATATAAGTGAATAGGTATGCTGGGAATATATGGCTGGCTTTATCTAAAAGGAAAAGATTTAAGCCCACTTCTGATTGGTAACCTGTCACGGACGAATCTGCATCACCACGCCACCGCATGATCGAGATTTACAAAGATTCTCTAACAGTCTCACAAGAAGGGCTATGAACATTAAATGGCCAACAAACAAGTGTTATTAATATAATATTAATATAGTCATGACATAACATCGATCAGTTTCCGTTGAGAATTCTCTAGATTGTAGATAGTCGAGCGTTGTTCTTGGCCAATTATAATAATGTACTGTGCCCGGCCACCCAGGACGGTAACGCGACACCCGGATTAGAACTAGGTGGCTTTGGAGTTACTGCAAGAGAATTTGTTGCAGTTTTTGGGGTACTCTTTTGGGTTCGGAGGGAGGCGTTGAGATTTAGTAGTTATTTGCGTTGTGTTAGAGTTGGATGCCTGAGGTTTGAACATTCTAGCCAACTCCTTGATGATTTAAATGTATATATTTTAATTGGAGTAAATATTTCGAGATTCTACTACATTAAGAAAAAAAAAATCATGTCAATACTGATGACAAACTGTCTACCTGTGTACCTTGAAATACTTTTTTTATAAAACACCAAAGAAGTTTTTACCAACGGCGCTGGTAAAATTACAAACGGTAGCCTAAAAGGCTTAAACTGAACTGTACACAGAAAAAATAACATTCTTCGTCACTACAGTCTTATCACAAATCAAAATAGGATATTTTTTAAAACGTTGCCCCACACTAGAAATTTCTCCTGCGTCGTGGGTGCGTTTACAAGCATAGTAACTCACATATACAAACACCCAGACCCGGAACAACTATCTGTAGGTCAATATTTGTTCCGTGCGGGAATCGAACTCGCGACACGCTGCGCAGCAGTCCAATCGCTGAGCCACTGCGTTAACCGTGTTGACAAATATAACATTGCAGAAAAAAATAATTAAAGGAATGCTAGCCAAAAACCACGCATCATAAAAAAAAACTTTCACAAGCCATCAATCGACTCTATTCATCTCTCTATCCTACCGAACGATTGGACCACATTACTATCTAATAATACGCGAATGAATGGCCGCCGTCCATTGAGTGAAGTATTGTTCAACGGACACTAATTGATGCTGAGCGGCTGCCTTTTGTGATAACGCGAGTATCCACGAGTAGTGATGCAGCTGGTTTTAATATTGAGAGCGATGGTACGGTGGGGTGTGAAGTTGATGATGAAGGAAACTATGGTGATGGTAATAAAGATTTACTAATCTTAAATGATTCATGAAACACAGGTGAAGATAATGCTGCTGATTTTCAAAATATTACAGACGGACTTGAAAGTAAAAAAAAAACTTAGCATGCTGAATTTTCAACAGATACTGTGATCATAATGTTCACACTTCATAATTGAAGGACAATATTGAAATGCAAAGAACATGGAAGAAAAAAAAAACAATATCACATTAAGCTGGAGATTCGAATAAAAATCTATAATTTTATGTTCGAAAGTGTGGCACTTTGTTGAAGTTATTTTTTTTTTCTTAATGTCATGATTTGAGATTTAGGCTCGGAATTTCTATATTTCTATAACGAGATATCTTCGTATTAACAGCCAAAGCTTTTTTTCAGAGATAAATGAACTCTAAGGACACCACGAAAAATTATTCAATAAAGCACAATCTACTCGATCCGCAGTAGCCGGACGCGTGTCATTTGAGGCGCCGATCTCCAGGCGCCTGCCCGCCGACATGATTTGATGCCGTGTTATATCTAGCTTTCTTATTTTAGGTGCTAATGTGTGGTCTGGTTAACTGATATGATTGATACATTAATGAGTGTTCGGACTTATTTAATCGGAGCTGATAAAGCGGCGGCACTTTAAGTTGATGTTTTGAAACATGGACAAGATATTCAAATTAATTTCGGACTATATCAAATGGTAATTGATATGCGTAGAGGTGTTATCGAAAAGATTGAAGACATTACGGAAGATACTAAAACTGTCTAAGAAACAATTTTGAACTTAACAAACACTACGTATGAAACATTCGATGGAAGATTTTGGACTTTTGATTGTGCACTTTTCTAATTAACAAAATCATAGCGCTAAGACAGAATGAAAACCAAGCAACGACGTAGATTGTGTTACGTTTAACAATAAAGAAAAAGTAAATACCACTTTGAATTGCAGCAAAAGTATCATTGAACATCGCAGACAGTATCAATTGCAAATTGCAACAGCATAAGTAATATAAAGCTAACAAACACTTAATGTATGATCCAAGCCGTATTAAAGTAATGTCTGAGATAAATCCCTGTTATATTTCGACATGGAGGAATCAGCACGCGACACTTTGAAGGCCTATGTGGGAAGAGACAGCGAGAACTAGTACAAACTTCAGCTGAATTTAATGATTCAATTTAATACTATTAATCTTGATCTTACGGTCATTTAGCCATAGGCTCTATGATTGGATTCTTTATGTTTGTTTCTAAACTTTTGATCATCTTAATTTTATTTTCAAGTCAATTCAACTAATTGTAAGTTTAATCCGTATCGTCTAGAATGCTTCATTTTTCTTTTGTTCAGAAATCGTTACATCTATGCGCTTCAGAAAAATCTTCATTACAAACTCGCAATTTTCTTTAGCAGCCTCTGTACCTAATTCCTCAATAAACTTTGGCCCTTCAGCCCCGCTGTTATCCCATAACTTGTCCTACCTCTCATCACAGGAAACGATGTCACAATTGGCGTGGCGGGCGTCAATTTAATGATCTGCTTCTCCCGGACGACGGTCATTGATTCTCGTAACATTGGCGCCGTTCGGCGACTCTTTTGTTTCAACTTTGTACTCGAGTGTGGACTTTTTAGTGGTCTTGTTGTGAGTTTTGATTGGACTTTGCAAGGATGTATAATTGTATAGGTTCGAAGAATTCTATTGTATATTTGAAGTAATTAGAACTTTTATATTGACGGAATGTAAACTTATATTAAAGGTTTTGTTGACGTCAGTGGTCTTAGAATTGACAAGATTCTGCAAGAGTTGTTTGAGTATAAATAAAAAACATATGAAGGTTGTCGAAGTTCGGCATTCAATGTTTCTCACACGAAACTAGCTGTGTAATTTCTGGACGTTGAAAATTATTGTCATTCTTACTTCCTTGGCCTAGGTACCCTCTCGCGCCCGGCATTGGTCGAGGCCATGCTGCGGGGCGAGACGGAGTGGGAAGCGGTCGCCTCCTTCTGCGAAGCAGTAATGCTCGTGAAGGAGGAGGCGGGCCGCCTGAGGGAGAGGACAGCGTCCTCCCTCCACCCCAGCCGCAGTGGTAGACGCCCACGGCGTCGGACGTCGCAGGACGATCTCCGGCCACCGTAGGCGCGGGCATGCGGGCAGCGAGTAATGGGCGACTTGCTGTCCGACCATGGACCATGCCCGGGTCGACGGCGCGTTGTGTTCCACGCGCGCCTCAAAGAGTGTCAGCATATTGACGGGGCCTGTAGAGGGCCAAAGCCTGCCGGGGTCGCGGGACCAAGGGATTACCGTGACCCCGGTACGTAAAGGGCTAGTGAAGGACACCGTGGATTTTAGTCAGTACAAGTCTGACAGTCCCTCCCGCCCTGCCCTGGGTGGGAGGACTCATTTGATGATTTTACCACGCAAAAAAAAAAAAAAAAAAAAGGTACCCAAAATGTTGTTGAATTCTACAATCTGAATGTACTAAAACCATTCATTATGCGAAATTGATTGAAAAATTAATTGTTTTGGTCGTAATTGTAAAAAAATAACTAATTGCCGAGCACTTCCTAGTTTCACATCATGATTCATACCGACAATGACAGGCGTGGCCATTTAAAAATAGACGTTCCTGTTCACACAGTGGCGATCTATTTCTATTTATAGTAATTGGTATACTCCAAATTTTACCAATTTCGTTGGTCGAGCGGCGGCATTGAGTACATTTGATGGTCTTAATTTTTTTATATAGTTTTAGACGATGTTGTATATTGTGGAGGTTAGATAGGCAGTCGTTTCATGTAAAATATGATTCAGCTGCATTCGAAATACCAAAATAGTTTGGAAAAAGCTGGGCAGATGATGGTGAAATTTTTATAGACAAGGAATGAGGTTATACGAGAACGTTGCGTATTAAAATGAAGAAGAAACAAATTATTTTAAAAGTATGGATAGATTGTGGTCATTTTGAAAATATGCATGACAGGCGACCATCTAAAGGAATTTATACGGGAGAAATAAGTGGCAATATTTGAGAACAATGAGCTATCTATAAAGTGACTTCATGAAAAAATATGTTATCATAATGTCTTACATCTAGATACGGTCGCATGCTCGATATAGTCAATGTTATAGACTGCACATTTTCCATCAATATTCATAATTACTACATTTCTGTTAAATAGAATTTGGGATCGGCGCAACACTTGCTCTTATTTCAATTTATTCAGGATCGGTGTGCTGCGCCGTATCTTCTCATTCATTTATTCTCTATTACTCGCCCTTTAATTCGGCTGTCACTTATTTATCCATATTATCCTTCACACAGTCCATGTCGTAATCATTTTCAAAACCATTTGCATAAATCAATCTAAGTACAGTTACAGTCTTAAAACACAAGTTGGCTAGACCTATTTTACCATAGCAGTAATGTAGGACCTCCTAAAATAAGTACCGGTGACATTTGATTTACCCGACAGCCGACCTTAACACTGCTGGCGCCATGGAATCGCCCTCTTCCTTTGCACTGATTGTCCTTGCCGGTTCTGTTCCTATCCTGTTTTACGCTCGTCTTACGTTTGAACAGTCAGTTACTGTGTGTTTTGGGCTCATGTCTTGTTTAACCAATTTCCAGATCAAAGAAAACATGTCATGATTTAAACAAAGCAATAATTACATGCTACATTAGAGAAATATCGTCGTAGACAACCAAAATCCTTCACATCCTCAATTTGTAATCAGATATTAACTTAATTATTAAGAAAATAAGCTTAATATTTTGATTTATAATTATAAATGCAGGAGCTCCAATTTCTTTTCTTATTACTTTGACTCTCTCACAACTGTATTATGATTGGAAGATTTTCATGCCAGTTCATAATTATGTTCAATGTTTTGTTTCCGTAGATATAACCAACATGGTCGCAGGACTCATAAATTACCGTGACCCCGGTACGTGAAGGGCTATTGAAGGACACCGTGGATTTTAGTCAGTCAAGTCTGACAGTACCTCCCGCCCTGCCCTGGGTGGGAGGACTCATTTGATGATTTTACCACGATAAAAAAAAAGATATAACCAACATTCGATCCTCGCATCAGCATCCTCCAAATAGGTATTTTACCTATTTTTTTTCTCCTGCATCGTAGGTCTATTTAAACACATTTTACAAACGGCCAAACCCGGAATAACTTCTTCCATAATTAATTTTTCTATGGATCCGTCCAACAAATGCCCAAATTGAAAGAACCATAGCTACATATCCTCGACCTTAAAAATCGTTGGCGCCACCGAATCGGTCTCTTCCTCTGCACTGATTGTCCTTGCCACTTACTTAGTTACTGTTCCTATCCTGCCTGCTCGGTCCTAATTCATTTGGAAGGGCTTCATTAAGTATGGCTTTATGGGATGTCCGGAAAAATACGGAAAGTTCTTTAAGCTAACTGTAAGGTTCTATGAGCAGTTCAACATTCAATCACAGAAATATATCATCATTAACTTTTCTGTAGTCTTATCAGCAGATATGTAAAATTTCATATTTAGCAAGGCTAATTAATTTGATACGCTTATTAATTTATTTTTATGAGTATTCAAATTAACATTATCAAAAATAAAAACAATAACTAAGATATGTGTGTTCAGCATTAATATTATTGTCAGCTTCTAAATGTCTGCTTTTTACGTCTTCTGCTTCTACGACATTCAAGGTATCATTAAATCCTTTTTCATCAAAAACTCCAACAACAAACATCCAATACTTCATAAAACAATAAGCCCAAAGTATATCACCCTCGCAATTTTAACTAGTGTCGTCTGGCGCCATTGAATCGTCCTCTTCCTTCGGAGCACTGATTGTCTCACTTACAGCCATCCGTATGTAATCATCACGTGGTCAGTACTCGGCCATCCGTCTGCATTAACGGACAAACAAACTGACGGGAAGATAGAACAATACATCTTATTAGATAGTAGTATGTGGTGAAAATCACGCTTGCAATGGATGATGGGTTAAATGGTCTAATTGAAAGTGTAAATACAGAAAATTATAGTTGGTATAGGACGTAATGTATAGCGAGAGATAGGTTAATAAATATTGATAACAATAAGATAAGGATATACTTATTAGATTCAGAAGTAAGAGGAAGTCATAAAAATCTTTTCAGCGTTCCCAATTGATAGCATGGAACTAGTACTTTTGGATAGACAAAATAGTATACGAGAACAGCTGTTAAAAATTATCGTCTTCTTATTGTAAATCATAGTTTAATAGTAGAGATACGCTATACAGCGCTGTCCCCAAAATAGAATATTTTTGTAAAAGTTCTATATTTCACGGGTTAGTTTAGATAGATTTGACTGATTTTGCTACTGATAAGTTCTGAATTAGATTTCTTTTCTATGATAAATATTTCTTAATTTGTCAGTTGTACTATATGAATTTTTCGTTTCTTTTTCGCTTCTTTCTTCTCCATAAAGATTTCGATACCCTTTAGAATGGGCGACTATAGTATTTTCACAATTATTGTCTCTTATAGTAGAATGCCTGTAACTGCTCTATTTGATGACAGCTTTAATATTCCTGTACTCAACTTGAAGAGTATTTCCTCATCTTGTGCTGGCTTTTTCCCTTCTTTAACAAAACTGTTAATACATTTGATACCAATGATTTAAGTCTCCAATCATTATGACTATGGCCTTCCACACACGTAAATAAAAATGTCCTTAGTCCATATTTACAATAACAATAAAGTTTTATACGTTTATTAGTAACTGATAAGTTGTTACGTAAACTGTCAAAGCTGTGAATATTTTTAGAAGGTCATCCTTGATACCAGGAAATACGTTAAAATTTAAAATGGGGTCGGTTCAAGTCGCATGCGCTCGAAGTTGCCAAATTCTTAGTGCAACTCTTCAAATTGCTATCAACACGATAAGAAGATGAAGAATTCCTTTAATTACACCCATTTCCCATTGTTGAGATTTAGTTATTGCTCCCAAAATAAAGGTAATGCAAAACCGCGGGTCACGTCTGTCGCATGCAAGAGGACCGCTGGGCAAAGATGTCCACACAATGGGTGCCAGGAGATGGAAGGCGCCGCCGAGGCCGACCCAGAAAAAGGTGGAGAGACAACCTAAACGCATACCATGTGGCTGGGTCGAAATGGCCCAGGAAAAGAGTTCCTGGAAGGAATTGGGGGAGGCCTTTTCTCAGCAGTGGGACAGTGCAAGCTAATTAAAAACAAAAGCAGGATTGCCATCGTATTAACCAGTAACAGGGAGTGGACGTTAGACAGGCAGTCACTCCATATAAAATACTGAAATCCAGATCCAATCGGTTAGATAGGAAGCCGAACCCAACATAGTTGGGAAAAGATGAGATAAACTGGTGAAATTAATGAAAAGAAAAACTGCCTATCCATTATTGTATTAAAAAAATATTCAGCCTACACATCTCATCATGAACTACGTCATTGGTAACTCTAACCACCTGGAAAATCAATCTTACTGCTCAGTTATAAGTCGTGTTTAGTGTCAAATTGTTAAAACTAACGTGCGGTTGGATTGTTAGTATGCTGAATAGACCTCGTCCGTGTGGATATTGCTAAAATAAACGCGTATTGTGCGCATAGTATGTAGGCGTAAATCAAAGGCTATGGTGATATTCGTTGAATGAGAGTTGATGAATTTTTATGGTTTAAAAAACTGTTAGTAGATATAACGTATTCGTAACAAATCACACGTATTAGTAGTCTACATTCATGTTTACAATTATCGATTACTAACCAACCCGATAATATAAATTCGCCTGTACATTATTTTTTGTTACTTTTTAGAACATTGGTTATGCCAGTCAATCTTTTTCATAATGATTAAGCTGTAGATAACTAGCTATTGGCTCTCTTTTCTATAGCGTGTAACCGTTTCCCATAATACCATTTTTTTAAACGTTGCCCCACACTAAGAATTTCTCCTGTGTCGTGGGTGTGGTTACAAAAATATAAACTCAAATACACAAACACCCAGACCCGAAACAACTACTTGTAGATTATACAAATATTTGCTCCGTGCGGGAATTGAACCCGCGACACGCAGCGCAGCAGTCCAATCGCTCAGCCACTGCGGTAACCGTGCCGTGAGAGTACAGTCAGAATTACAAACGGATAAGTACATAAATTAATCAGAAATCATTTGAACAACATGGCAAATCAGTAGCGACACATCTAACAATTAAAATCATTAAAAAAAACTACAAAAAAAAAACAATTATATGCTTAATCTGTCTGACTATCGGAATTACATGGACTAAATGTAATCGATAATTTTAATATCTTGTAACAACGGCAGTGATTACCTAAATACATGTTCAGATAATTCTTATCGATAATCCATTTGGAATTGTTCACGATATAATCGATGTAAAAATCATCAATTCTGCTTGTTATACAACATTATTTTTAGTATATGCGAAACCTGAATATAGTTTGTTCAGAATCAGTAACTGATTCGATTCCAATAATTTTAACACCATGTTAATTTATTTAATTACAATACAATCACCGTACGGTTACGTACCTATTGCCAAGCTATTTACGCGAGACGCGGTTTACGCGGGTGTAGCGCGAAATGAGCATGTTTTTGAACGGACAACCAGGTAATATACAAACTTATAACCTTGTGATTATTTATGATACGGTTTTAAAATTTTGTACATAGATTCTTTACACAAAAATATTAGACAGGTGTATCAGGTTTCGCATAAACAAAAAATAATGTTGTTTATATATAATCTGTTATATAAGAAACGGATAAACTAAACTTTAAGCCTAGTCAAATTAATGCGATTTTATTTTATTGATCGCTTCAGTACCTAAGAGAAGATGTTTCTGGTCTTTTCTAGCTCAATTCTTTTACTACGTTTTGGTAGAAAAGAACACTGTATAATAAGGATTAAAAACATATGGACTTTTACCAAGTACTCGAGATCTACTGTTGAACATTTTAGCAGCTTAAAAACATCATAATTTAGCTATAAAACAGATTTATTCAAATTCTCACACCGAAATTAAATTGATCAAACTTACCAGTTAACGTTTCCATTATAATTTCGAAGCTCAAAAAAAAACATGGTCTATAATTATCTAGTCAGTTCCAATAATATTGTTAGTGGCCATGTCAGTTTGAAAAGCTAAGACGTTCGAAATTTGAAATCCTATCTTCTTTTTTTACAAGTCCAAAAAATATGGCCTCTTTTCCCACTAACCCATTCTTGTAAACCAGTCTCCAGATAAACCTAACTAAAACCTCATTACTCCTCATCCTCTTTCCAAGAATTAACGAAGAGTATTCCAAGAATTAACATCACGAGTAAAGAAAGTGCACAGATGCAATAGAGTTATTGAGCTAAATGTCTCGTGAGCTACAGCCAATGTGGTGCTGAGGGCATGAGCCAAATCATGACTGACCATTTCATTGATAAGACAAACATTCAATTGTTTGATGTTAAGTGGGCCGCTAAAATGGAGCTGGGATTTGGAGAATGGAAAAGTATTTTTAGCATCGACAAACGAAGCTAAATAGTAATATGTTACATTTTGAGTACCAGAACAATAAGCCCCAAGTCTATTATTACAATATATACATTTTTGAGAAGTGGAAGGACTAGAAGGAGGCCTTTGTTCAGGAGTGGGACAGAGCGGGCTAACAAAAAATTCAGCTGCAGGAGATCATCCTTATTCTATGAAAAGTCTTTTCCTATTAAACTTCTTCTTCAGCCTCTATTTCCACCACCTTGGTCTAGGCCTCCTCCAACTCCTTCCACTCTTTTCCTTTCTTTTCTCTTTTCTTTCACGACATTGAGCTGTTTATGATCAGTAACTGGCGACCGTCCAAGGCATTTGTGGTCTTCCTTGAAAGTAATTGAAATGAAATGATGGGTATTTAGGCAAGGTTATGTCAACACATTTACACGTCTTGTTACAAGGCGGTTTGAGGACGCTTTTCGTTCATCGAACATTGACCACATTGACATGAACCGCCTACGCAACAGTTACAAAGCGCCATCTTAGCCCCGCACTAACAACTTTGACTCCTACTGGATCAACACTTTGTTTATAAGCTTCGCGCGATGTTTGCTCTTCCTCTATATTTAGAACCTTTCATTAGGATTGATTGAAGTGTTATTTCTTAGATAAGTATAAGTTCCACAGATATATCGTTACATTCCTCTTGTGGCTTGTTGGAGGGTTAAGATGGGTTCCATAATTTTTGGTAAGCAAGTTCAAGACTTAGTGGTAGCGTCGCAACAATGTCTTAAGAGATTACCGCGTCTCTGAAATGTAAAGGAAAGCTGAACGGGTGAATTTTTAAATAATATAATAGTAAGAGTCTGACTGTCCCTTCTACTCCACACAAGGCGGGAGGACTCATTTGCTGATTTTACAACCTCAAAAAAGGCACTATATAGGTGGTAAAGTAACTTTGGTCGGACATAAAAAATCATAGCCAAGCCAGCAAATAAAATCCCCAGATCAATTTCCACATAGAATAGGCAGATGCGCGTGAGTCACATAGCTAGCGCTCGTGTAATTACGGTGAGGCTTAATGAGGAAGTGCCCTACTGATGAATATTGACTGGTTTACCCTCATTGGAGGAACAGTAGCCGATTTTATTGGATTTTAGAGATTAATGTGGATTTTTCCTAATAAAATTTACGTGTTTGAGAATCTACAAAAATATTCAGTAATGAAATAATTTAAAAGAAAAATCATTAAAGATTCAAATTGCTTTCATATTGAATTAAAGATACAAGCGTAGCCTTAATTATTTTTTCTGACTAAATAGTAAAGACTTTGACAGACAACTTTGACGGAGCTTTAACAGCTCCACAAATGACAGCCTGTACTAACAACTTTATGTGCCTTCATAGACACGGAGAATATTTACTATGATAAATGGGCACCCATCCACTGTACATTCTCCGCAAGAGCGGCATAATCTTGAAGATCAACTTGTGCGGCTAAAACAATGAAATTAATAGTCCCTGTGAAATAAATCACCAACTAGCAAAGGGGGGTGCAAAGGGTGGGAATAGCTCTATGCTCGATACTCGTTCGTTAAATCTAACCCTGACTTTTCTTCTCTTCCCAGGAGTGTCAGCCAGTGAAGCGCTACGGAATGGGTTATGCCAGACGCTATGGGGAGCCTCTGCCAGTCGATCAGAGCCCAGGATCGCTTCACCACCCCCACACAACCATGAGACTCCGTACCCTGTCAGAGGTAAGATCTTCATCATCAGCCTATAGCACTCCACTAGACATAGGCCTCTCCAATGACACGCCATTTCACTCGCTGTCCAGCTAGTCTTGTCCAGCTGTTACCACCTTGCGAAGATCGTTGCTCCACATAGCCTGCGGGCGTCCCAAATGTAGGATCATTTGCAAATTCGCGGTCTTCACTTGAGAACACATCCACCGCAACGGTCATCGTTTCTAAAACTTATATGGCCGGCCCATTGCCACTTCAGCTTGCTTATTCTATGGACTATGTCGATCTCATTCGTTCTCTGTCGGATTACTTCATTACGAATTCGATCCCGCAAAGATCTTTGGCATATTGTTGGAAAATAATACGTATAGAAAAGCCTATGATAAAAAGAAAGCCTATAAGTTATGTTACTCTTATGACCGCATCCTGGCAATATTTTGTATGCAGCATGACCCATTTAGATACCTACGATTTTGAAGTCATGATTTAGGATCAGACGAAACAAAATTACTGGTTTCTAAATATTTCTATGAAATAAAAAGGAGACGACGCGTTGTTCCTTCAGACGACACGTCTTACCCAATAAAATCGATGCTAGGAAAAGTACTCTATATTGAGACTGACTAGTCTAAGAAAAAAAGTGATTCGATTGATATCATGTTTTGTAGGAAGCTGGTGATTGCAGTTAGACTAAAAATTACTTAAAATAGCTTCTTACAACATCTACTACTAAAATGGAAAAAGCAATTTATTTATCAAGTACATAAATACCATATAAGCACCACTTCCATATCGAGAAAAAGGAAACTGCCAAAAATATTATATTTGCAAAATGTCAAAACGTCACATAAGCCGGTAATCCCGTTACGAAATCACCTTTCTTGTGTCCCTTTGACGTTTACCGCAAATTATCTAAAATATGAGTGTTCCGCCAAACATGCTGATGTACCCGTAATCTTCATTTGGCTGATAAAATTGCCATGCACCTTAGAACACCTGAACAGATTACTTATGTAAGTCGAAAACGATGATAGCAGATTTTCGGTAGTTGCTATATGATAAGTCCGTGAATTCGTTTGCCATATTTCTCTCAATCAACCTTGAATCATTTCGACTTTTAAGATTCATCATTCTACTTGAGGCTACAAATTTTCTTTCAAGTTATTATTATTATTTAACAATAGGGTCGTTATTGACCACTATCTCTCTTAATGGTAAGCAAAGATGTGGTTGACCGTGAAGCACGTTTGACGTTTTTCATATTAGTCTTCCGGTCATTGATATTTCTTATTCTTTTCTCGACCCAAATAAAGGCTTTCCTCATTTATTTCACAAAGAGCGTTTTATATACAAAGCCAAATATTAATGTAAGTACTAGATTGCTGCTTAACCGAACGTATAATACACTTAATTCATGTATGACGTCATGACGAACGTAACTGCCGTCAAAGTCATTCGAAACACCGTCCACTATCTATATTACAGTGCAGGTCACATAAACAGACCTAAAACTAATACCGAACATTTAATAACCGGTAGAAACACCAATAACATTTGGTGTCTAAATCCCATGGCTTCAGATTTAGGGTTGACACAATCTTATCGATACGTCAACTCGTATCACTGGCAAAATTACGTTGTTTTATGACTTTGATTTTGGCGGTACGACAAAGGTGAGATAGCGATATCGATAAGGGGATATCGACAGTTTAAACATGCATGTTATGATACTTGTAATTTTTGTGTCGAACAAATTTCGATGTTGATAAGGTACGGATAGAGAATTAGTGTGGTGTTATTGGTTTATTTTTAACTTTTTGGTTGATAGCTATTTTCGATTTCAGGCTTTATGTGATGCAGTTGGAACATGTATAGATTTGCCAGTTTGTGATAATATAATTGGTAATAAGTGTTTGTGTGTGTTGTTTGTTACCTTTTAACTTATAAACTACTGAAGGAATAAGGCTGAAAATTTAGAGGCATGGGTAGATTGGCGTTTTAGTTTATAACATAGTGTATAATTTTTTGGATACAAACACACGATCACTTAGATATGCTCAATAGTAGACAAGAAAAAAAAATACAATTTATTGTTATAAAAAAATAATTAAAGCAATACTTACTTCTTCTCATACCGAAAAAGATTTTAAGAAATCTTCAACCTTTCTTTGCTGACCGTCCCCACAGTTGTCTCGATGTTGTAAATCCGTTTTGGACATGTGTACCCTGGTGCGCAAACATTAGTCTACCAGATAACGGGCGGTTGTTTAAAACGAACAAATCGTGTGGGGCCAGTTTCAATAAAACATCTTGTGGTTAACACGAGTTTTCGATTTAGGATTTATAATCTTATCTTGGGTCTTTGGACTACGAATATAAAAAATGTAAAATGTTGATTATTACACTTACTAACGCTGAAAAATTAGTAATCTCTCGATCGCAATTTTGGTAGCGATTTGGCTGTAACAAATCAAAAACCGAATTTGCCTATCCGAAATGTCCAATCGACAAGTAAACTTCGAAGAAAATGGATCAGTATTTGGATTGAAATACAATATTAATTTTGGGCGTAAAAAGACAAAGCATTAGGTACTAATAACTAAAAGTTAGTAGGAGTCTTCACTCCTTAAAACTATCAAGTAAAGGTGTATCTGCAAAAGATAGTTAAATAAAATTGCTTATCGTCTAGAAGAGCTTACACACGATAGATCTATTCCAAATAGACATACAATAAGCCAGCATTTTCTCCATAGACAGAGACAACGAAACTAGTTGCTCTTTCATATTGACAACATACATTTCTTAACACAACTGAGTCCACCACATTCTAAACGTAACTCCACATTTAATACCATCCATGATTCTAGTTCCAAGTAAAAATCAAGTGACAGCCAACCCTCCAAATGCGACACGCGATTCAAAATTACAAAATAGCCAAGTTTTAACCACAAAGCTCGATCAATCAAAGGGTAAAATTCGTGCCAGGTATAACCGTCAATATTTGCCAAGCGGTCACGACACCGCTTGACTGTTTACCCTATTATTCACAACACTGTTTGCCAAGTCGCGCCAAGTCTTGATAACCTTAGTTGGCGTGACTTAAGCTTGGCCAGTTATGGCAATTGTTTGATGTTTGGCTTTTTGGACATTATTCTGTTTTCTATTTGTTTGCCAAGCTTGGTGGGGTGACTAATCTCAAAAATCGAATGCCTACTGTGTTTGTTCTGTAAGGCTTTTGTGCTAGTGAATCAAAATGTTGCTAGAGTTAATATCGCAGTAGCTTCTTTTTTTTTAGCGTGGTAAATTCATCAAATGAGTCCTCCCATCCAGGGCAGAGCGGGAGGGACTGTCAGACTCGTACTGACTAAAATCCACAGTTTCCTTCAATAGCCCTTTACGTTCCGAGGTAACGGTAATTCGTGAATCCCGCAGGCTTTGGCCCTCTAGAGGGGGTCATTCCCCGTCATTTTCCTGACACTCTTTGAGGCAGGCGTGGAACAGAACGCGCCGTGAAATCATACTAGCTTGGTAGAAAAATATCTTTCGGTACAGAATTTGACGGTAACTCAAATAAACGACACTTTATAAGGCCAAAGCACCAAAAAAACACTGTCCAATTAGCATCATTCTTTCAAACAATCCATGTTTTATTAGCAAGAATTAAGTTTGTGAAATTAACCTCAATCACACACGAGTGGGCCATTAAAAAATAAACCTTGTACACTGGCCATAATCACAAATCTTGACGCTTTGTTGACTGGCAATTATCAAACGAGAGTTTAATCTCAAAGACACCGCGGTTTCGTCAACGTTTACAGACAAACATTCAAACGGCATTTAATTCGAGAATTTCTGTGGTAATTTCAACCTTAACCCTCGTATGCAGAGTTGGTATTTGAAAGTGGTTTGTCAAACTGCACTTTTAAGTTGGTATGCGTCACAAACATGAAGCGTGCTATTGTTTCAGCAAATAATTCCTAGAAACATTAAGAAGAGAAATCGGGGCACGCACACAAAGGCGCCGCCGAGATAGCGCAGGGTCACCCTAGAGTTGATAACCTCAACAGTAACTGAGGTAGAGGTTAATGAATAAAGAACTTAGAAATAATGGAAAAATGTACGGTTATGATTTCAATTTGGAATTCTATTTTCTTTTGTGAATTAAAATCGTTCCATATTGAATCGCTTGTGCACTGCAGTTGCAGAATTTTGATATTTTCGTTTTCTTTTAAATATCAACAGACGTTTAACTTTAAGTGGCAAAAAACTTTCCTGTAAAGACACGACGTAAGATTTACTCAAATGGGTAGGTAGCCATTTAAGTAAATCTTACGTCATGTTAAGAAGAGTAAAGAAGAGACGAGTACATACTTCTGGTGCAATATATCTTAATGACTTTTTAAGATTTTTGTACGTTTGTCATACTATAATACTCCCACTGATAGGACACAGGCCTACTTTCAATGAGAAGAAGTGGATATGCTGGCTGATATCCACCACTCGGGCCCAGTACGGGTTGATAGATGTCACATGTCTTCGAATTTTCTAGGACATTTCGATCTCATCGCGAGTTTTGCCTTCTCCATTATAAAAGCAGTGGCAGTGGTGATGAAATAAATTACACGACGCCCAGCACTGCTCCACACAACACACCATACGAAACATCGTGTGTTTATGTCGACTTCTTAATTCACGGTAACTCCTAAAATACAAAAAATAGTACAGTCAGCTTCTGAGAAAAATAATCCCCTTTGGTAGTATTGTCGCTAACAAAGGGGGCTTCATCATTAATTTTCTCTAAAGCTGACTGTACCAATTGATATGTATATCAATACCCGACAAGAAAACACTAGCACTAGCACATACAAAAATATAGGCTACATTAAAAAATCATTACTTGTAGCTATCACTAAACCTCGGGTGTAATCGCTAGGATTTGTGGCTGTAATTTCGGTATGGATTAGTAATCAAAGTTATTACGCGAAGGTCTACGATTGATTACAGTGAGTTATTTCCATAATACCTGCCAATAGCGAAGTAGCATAACTCCAGTTTTTGATTAAAATATACTGTCACGTTTGTAATATTTGTTTACTTGTTAAATGTTAAGAAGTGGGGGCACTTTAAAGCGACTTCAAAAAAAGGAGGAAGTTCTCAATTCAAATGTATTGTTTTGTCTACCGATTTTTCTACCAAATGTTAACCGAAATTCAAAATTATTTTTCTTAGCAGTATAAGTGGATTTAACTTCATACTATCTGCTTGGCAACCTCACGGGGAGCAGACGTGTGTTTACTTAAAGGTACACATAAAAGTATGTACGTTATTGAAATAAGCAGAATAATCAGAAATAAATAATAAGAGACTGAAGTCTTTAGCCAAAATGTAAAAATATGCGCAGAGTTTAAGAAAAAACTCCTTAAAACCAGTTTATTTGACATATGCCAACTGTTAAATTGGCTACCGTCATATTCAAAACATTGCCTATTGATTTCCTTATCAATTTCTTTTATCTTTACAGCTATATTTTTACAAAGAAATATCTCTCAACCTTCATAATGCCGCTTATTCTGTCAATGTCAGCAATTTGAAGCGTTGATTGTACGTGTAAATCACGTATTTAACATAAAATCGTCACGCCCTGCTTTTTGGCTGTAAAATGAGCCCTTACTCCGTGGGTGAACCGTGATGGGAAAACTCATTTGATGATTGTACCACGTAAAAAAGAATGGACCGAGGAGCTGGCATACTATGACGACTTTAAACGAGAGTAGTTCCACTGTGGGTAAGAGACAGGAATATATAAGTCGTCTAGCGCGAGAGTAGTGCCACTGTAGGAAAGAGACAGAGCTATACAAGTCGTCTAGCGCCATTTCTTTCCTACAGTGGAACGTCATGGTAAGCCACCTGATAGCATATCAGAGTGTGCAGTCACGACCTGATGAATGAAAGCCATCTTGACGAGTTAATGACCTGTCAGTTTAGGAATAAACATCAATGAAAATAGATTTAAACACGCTACGTCACATATCTCTGATATTAATACCGTCACGTAATATGATAAATCTGGTCTTTCGGTACGATCTAAGAGTTGTGATATCGTCAGATATTATTGTGGTCACACCTAGAGGAAAGGCATCGCGTTTATTTATGTAGACGACAAAAGATTTATATTTTAGAAATTTCCCGATTTTCTTTTGAATAAACACAATAGGTAATTTATCTACAACAAATATTTTTTTGACAGCTATCGTCTCTTGAGGACATATCTCCCCTTGATTAAAGGCCAATCCAATTTAATTAGTAAAATTATTTGCGTGTAATTTTAACTGGGCTTTTTTTCATGGTAAAATCATGAAAAGGGTCCAGCCCTGACTGGAGTGTAAAAGGACCGTATGACTAAAGACTCGTACTGAAAAAAATCCGCAGAATTCCTTCAATAGCCCTTTACGTTCTAGGATCACGGTAAGCTTATATAATCCCGAGACCCCGGTACAAAATGACGTAAGTTAACAAAATAGGTACAAGCGTCTAAGAAGAAACGGAGTAATTTCAGGATAATCCAGTTAAAAGTCAATTTACCTGATTTGAAAATGAGCGAATTCAGGAATTGTTACGTAAGAACTTGATGGTTTGATTCAGAAGGTTGAAGGCTGGCGATGTCGAAAATTCATCACTTTTATAGATATGCTACTACTCGTATATACTATACTTATGACCTTGCATAACTTGGCTTTTTAATCCTATCAAGAACAACTGGACCCTCTGGTTTCCGGAACCGCGGGTTCATATGACCACATAATTTATTTTCTGTATTTATTTAGTTAACTGGACCCACATTAAGGCCTTTACCTGCAGAATGCGATGCGATCACTGTAATCTATGGATGTCCATATGTGCTTTTACTACCGGCATCAGATCGCATCGCTTTCTGCCTTTAAGCCTTTGTCAAACAGACAGGCGTGACGAATGCGAAGCGTGACGTTTTTATTTGTAATGTATGGAATTGTTTGATTCCAGTCACATAGAAAAGCGAAAGCGATCCGATAGCGTGACAGAACTATCGGACTGACGTCTCGCTTCGGTTCGGTATCGCTTCGGAAACGCTTCGCTTTCGCCTGTCTGTTTGACAAAGGCATTACAGAGAGCACATGGGTACCGAATACCGATCTGTACTCATGCGATCTATCGCCAGATTGGATCGCCGGAACGGATCGCGCACTGTGAGTGCGTCGCTTCTCAATCCATTTTCGATTTTTAATTTTATAACCTTCGCCTCTTTAAGCCGGATGCATCGACATTAATAAAAGAAATAAAGATAAAATCATTAATGTGGATATACCAATCAGAACTATATTTTTTGTTATTGCCATTGTAACATTATAATAAAAAATATTGCAGTGTGCGTGAGTGAAATACAAGAAATCATAAAGACAGTGGTAGATATTTACAATCGTTGATTTAACTAATCTTAACCGATAAAGGGTATTAAAATCATATTATTACGATTGATAAAGGGTATTAAAAGCGAATGATAACATTTGATTTATGTATATTTACCTATTTGTGGCAGATTTACTTGTTGTAATCGGATATGGTCACGTACAAAAGGGGATTAGGAAAATGGAATGATGGAATGTTGATATCTTCATTCATAGACAACTATATACGCCTGCTCACTGATCTATAATTGATCATCATCTGCGTTGCCTTTTACTTACTATGTACATTGGATTTGGTAACAGTCAAACCAGGTGCATCTAAAATACCAGTACACTAAAATAACATGTTTTGTCTTTTTATCGATAAATTAATTCAAGTTTACTAAATTAATATACTAAAAATTATTTAATTTGGTCTTCTGAATGAAAATTTTAGAATACATTAATTACAGTAAACGTACAACATAATTAATATTCAAATTAAAATAACGTAACTCGTCATATTTGAAGTTTATTCACGTCATTTTACCATTAATTTTTAAAACATAACAAAATCAGAAGATTATAAAATCACAAGAAAGTCCAAAGAGCATAACTATTTAACTTATTGATAAACTGAAATCTTTGGCTATCAGTACAATTGTAAATAATATTATCTTTATATGATCACAGCGCCGCGCAGCCATCTACCATGTTTCAAAGATAATACAAGACATTAATAATCTGTTTTTTTACTAATTATGATAAGTAGTATTAAGTGGTTACCTATGTTATTTTATTCATGTACTTATGACTCAATGATATATCATCAGGGTCGGACTGGGTCGAGGTCGCTATTGGCAGCCGGGCCCCAGCCTGATTGGGGGTCCACGGGTCTGGCTTGCGGGGACAACCGCAAGCTAGGCGGTAGATACGATCGGGCCCGTCTGGAGTACGTACCCGTTCGCTTTTTTTGCCGCAGGTGTTTAATGTGTATAAAATAAATAAAAAGATCAAGTAGTCAGCAAGAAAAATGTCATTCTTGGAAGGTAAACAATGTTTAAATACATACAACATTATTTTTTGTTTATGCGAAACCCGATACACCTATCTAGTATTTTTGTGTAAAGAATTTATGTACAAAATTTTAAAACCGTATCATAAAAAATCACAAAGTTATAAGTTTTTATATTACCTTGTTGTCCGTTCAAAAACATGCTCATTTCGCGGTACACCCGCGCTAACCGCGTCTCCTGTGTTATACACTCGTGATAATAGCTTGGCAATAGGTACCTAACCGTACGGTGATTGTATTGTAATTAACTGGTAATGAAATGTAATTCAAATATTTTTGAAAAAAAAAATAACATGGTGTAAAAATTATTAGAATCGAATCAGTTACTGATTCTGAACAAACTATATTCAGGTTTCGCATATACTAAAAATAATGTTGTATATCTTTTTGAGACTATTGATGTACAAAAAAGAATATTTTAACACTTGTGATCTGCACTGGGGTCAAAAAGACCCGGTCGATGAATTAAAATTTGTAATATCCGACACGGTCCCCGTATGATTTAGTTTCATTGGTTGGTACAAATCTTGATTAACGATTTGAACGTGACTTTGCATTTCATTTTATAAGCTTATTTTTATATTGGTATGAATTGGTATTTAATTTACTTGGGCTTACATATAAAGAAATGAAATTATTTTGTCAAATTCGTGCTTTCAGAGAAATAATACTTTTATTTTGAAATAAATTATGGATCAGTAACTAAAAGTTTTTAGTTTCAGATTGAACACCTTGACAAACAGAAAACAGAGGTAAAAAAAGTCAATCGATTTTTGTTACGAAAAACTCGTTTTAGGTTTTTCCAGTGATACTACTTAATATCTTTATCATGTAGTACTGTAATAAAGATTCAGTATAATCAGCGATGGACATAGGATTTTAATATTACGAAAAAAAGTCTATTATTGCTTCGTTTTTTGATAATGACTCACTGAAAAAAAATCAATAAAGATGACACATGCACGTGACTTAAAAAAAATTGATTACATTCCTACAAATATTTTAAAAGTTTGTCATGAAGTGAATAAAAAGAGAAACCGTGCGATATGAGTACAAAATGCATGAAGCAGGTATATTCATGCTGCATGCATTATAATTACATGAGCGCATTAATTTTCATTTTTATACAACGATCCATTTTTCACAAGCTAAGCGACATATCCGCGATCACGCATTAACATTTAACAAAAAAGAATAAAATAGAACACTAACTATAAATCGCCCGCACACATACGCAATACATATTTTTAATTTGTTAAAAGCTCTCAGAAAAATAACAATCTGAATGCATCGCTTGCAATTTGCGGCGAGCCTCGCCTTTTATAATTAAAATTGCATTTAGCCTGCAAATAGTCAGACATTAATGGCGCTAATGCTCTGTTTGGATAGAAAAAATGCAGACAGACAGCTTGTAATCCAATTTGCGGTTAAAAATGCCTTAATTCGATTGCAGTTGATAGTGTTTCTGTGTTTGTCTTACGTCTGACAGGTTGACGCCAAAATAAGGTTAATAAGAGTCGGTGTTAGACTTGTCTAGGCAACGGTTACGGTATCCGATGTTTGAGTTACCTCTTTTCGTTCTATTCTTTTTTGGTACAATTTTCGAGGTGGTGCATTTGAGGGTTATTTTTTTTACAATATTTTAATATTAACTTCATAATGAAAAATAAACACAAATGACCATGACTGATGCCTATTACCAACACACATTGCCAAATTATAAATCAAAGCCCAAAATTATATCACATAATTACGAAACAACAATAGAACGCCTTTCTTTACATTCATTGAGGGTCCCATTCAATATTTGGCACTGCCATAAATTCGAGCATACTGTCGGGGCGTAACAATGAATCTAAATAACCATTAATATGTAATAAATACTATAGGGTGATAAAGCCGTGTCGGTAGGGAACAAACAAACAAGTGTAGCAGCAACCCTTAAACGCTGGGCATTGTTAAAAGAGGCCCGTGCGTGAAATATTCGTAGGGGACGACGGATGACGAAGTCACTGCCGAATTTGGCCGAAGTCCCCCGATGTCCCCCGATTGGTTCCGCTCCAAATGCCGACAGCTGCTGTGTTTCAGATGGGGGTCGCTCTTCATTAGTGGAGCTTGTCTCGACTCGAGATGGATGTTTGTTTTCGGACAGCACGAGGTGTTGATGGTTACTTGATGATGTATGAAGTTTATTCTGTGGGACATTTTGTGTAATCTTGTTTTAGATTTTCTTTATGATAGGGACACGTGTAGCTAGTTTTTCATATATGTGTGTAGTTTTTGCCGTGATGTGTGGGATCTATAGGAGTAGGAATAATAAAATACCAAACATGTAACTGTCAATGCAAAGGAAAATTAATTCAAAGTATGTACAACATGATGAATACGTACCGTTGTACATTTTGTTTCTTTACAGCATGTTTCTTCATATATGCCAGCAGTGAATAAAAATTGACCCAAACTACCTACTAAATATTTACAAAACCTATTTTGACCACTAAGCCAATAAAAGCAACAATCATAGTCCTAAACTCAACATCTTGCGGACACCAGCTTAACCCTTAACGGCCCACAAGTGTCTCGCGGACACAATTTTGCGTTTGAGTCGTAATAAAATCTTAAGTATTTATTTTTGAATATTGACCTTTTATCTAATCTATCCTCAATTCTTTATAAACCCAAAACTGCAAAGTTTTCTTTTTTAATAGGGATATTTAAATATTTATTAATAAAAAACTAAATAAGTAACTTATCAACCCACAAGTGTCCAACAGACACAGTAACATTTTGTTTGACTCTTGTTCGAAAGTAGATTATTTATTTACATAAACCTTATCACATAGTATCGGGTAACCAATTGCAACTCTTAAGACCTTTATTCTTGTTACAATCATTGTCTTTGTACTTGCATTTTGTTTATACTGGTGCTTAGAAACGTTTGTTATAATAAAGCAGTTGTTCACTCATACATTCTAAGAAATGGCTAAAAATCAAATAGCACAGATTATATTACATAGTCTCATATGCACCAAAAAGGACCGTGTTGTATTTTTTTTTGTTTACGATGCATGACGATAAAGAAATAGGTGCAAGCTAAACGAATATAATCAGTATAAATAATGCTCCAATTGCTGGGGAACAGGTCTCCTTTCTATGAGAGGCCACTAGGTGGACCCAATGCAGATTATTGGGTCGATACAATGTCTTCGATTTTTTGCACAAATTGCACTTCAAACAAATCTGAGAAAAAACTACTAAAACTCCAGAAGGGCGTGTTGATACGATCCAGATAGATCATGAGTGTATAGTCGGACGCAAAAGAAATACATGGTCTCGAAACATTTTTATCAAAATTTTATAGATGTTGTAGGCATTGGACTAATAATTATACGGAAAATTCTGAACCCTGATTAGTACATACGCAAGAAGGATATACAGAAAAACTTTTACGTAAAATCGCAACGGATTTGGTAATGTCTCTCATTATGAGAAGACAAAACAAAATGACATAACCATACGTTATCATTATCATCTAGCAGTCATGCAGGATGTCACAGGAACCTACTGCAGCCTCTTCATATAATCTGCTGCGGAAAGGAAGAAGCGTTGTCATAATTTGTCTTTCAAAAATATCTTAGTAGTTCTTTGATATGTGAACCGAAACGTTTTCTTTGAAACTTTTGAAAAAAAAATTTAGCATCAAAAAAGTAAGAAAAAATATTATCAGTTATATACACATGAAAGCTACAGCTATTATCATAATACAAAAACACATAATATTATAGTTAACTCATTGTATTTTTTTCTAAATTCGTTTATTTAAGTAATGTGTCTGATGGACACTACTGGTCCGTTACGTTAGAGAAGCATACTGGGTCGTTAAGGGTTAAACACCATCAAATAATACAATTTCTATTCCTCTCCAATCCTTAATCAAACATTGAACAATAGCAACAAAGCTCAACAAAACTGAACAGCAATAGTTACGTTTAGTCGCGCCCGCGGATTAGTGAATTGTAAAAAAAAGATTGGGGGTCGAAACGACCCGACGTGTTAATTACGGGGGTTGGGTTTCGAGGGTTGAACAGATGAAAGTCAATTTGCTTCAGCGACATGATACGGCCCATTTCGTTCGGAGCGACAAGTGTGGCACCTGCGCAGTGGGGTCTTTATGACCCAAACAATTGTAGGGTTAGATGCATTATTTGCATCAGTTTCGATGATGACCGCTTTTGTTCGGAACAAAAGATGAATGATTACAAAGGAAATGGCTTAATTTTAATAATACAAACAGAATTATGAAAGGGACAGCAAAATATCTTAATTTTTTTCTTTGTTTGCAGAGGAAATCAAATTCGGGATTAACCGCTTAGTCAGCGAAAGGACAGATCGGACAGAAGACGAAGAAGAAGAACACCACCACAATGAGACGCGACCTGAAGGCATCTCGCCAGCGTCGCGCTGCGGGAGTCCCTGCTGGGCGCCATCACCCCAATCCCCCCGATCAGTTCGCTCCAGTTCACCTGAACTCGAAGTTGACTCCCCTCCATCTTCCCCAAGAAGACCCCCAGACACTTCTCCCCCACCAAAGAGATCAGAAGCTTTCTCAGTCAGTGCATTGCTACGACCTGATGCCCCAAGAGTGCAGCCACAAAGACCATTCTTATACCCTCCTCTACCTTTCGCGGAATTCCTCCGAGATGCTGGAAGTCTTGGTCTTCCTGGCTGGGGAGGCTATAGCAACTTATATCTTCATGCTGTTCAGGCAGCTGGTCCTGAATTGCTGCGACTCCGTGCAGCGGTCCTCGGAGCCCCTGGTCCTTTATCCAGGCCCTTACCTTTGGGAGATGTATACTCTTGCGTAAAATGCGAAAAGATGTTCAGTACTCCTCATGGCTTGGAGGTGCATGCGAGGCGATCTCACAACGGGAAGCGGCCCTTTGCTTGTGAGCTCTGCAGCAAGACTTTTGGACACGAAATTAGTTTGAGTCAGCATAGGTGAGTATCTAAAATGTATGTCGAAGATGAGATTGATTCTTTGCTTTTTTATGATAATGAATGCTGTTTTCTAATTCAGTTTTACTCCTAAACCAGTTTAGTGCTAAACCTTAAGAATAAATCCAGCCAACGTTCTCTCCAATATCTTTTTAGTATAGATCCTTTTATCCAAATGTAATATTCCCTCCTTCATCACCAGGGCTGTCCATAGCGTGGAGAAAGTCTTTGAATGCAAGCAGTGCGGGAAGACCTTCAAGCGATCTAGCACGTTGTCTACCCATCTTCTCATCCATTCGGACACCAGACCATACCCATGTCAATACTGCGGGAAACGATTCCACCAGAAATCGGATATGAAGAAGCATACTTACATACATACTGGTGAGTGTTTTTCTTGTTTATTTATTTTTTGTTCTCTGAGAGTAATTTCAATATAAAATTGATCAACCTTTGTATTACCTGTTGATTGTGTTAACAATGCAAAAACTATATTGACTAATTTCTATCTCCTCTAAATTCGTCAGTCCATTCTTTTCCGTGTGTGCCACGGCAGTATTTATTTTCATGGTTCAACACTGACATTTTTGCGGTCAATTTATATCAGTTGAAAAGAAATATTTAGTGGTGTACGTATTTGGAATTAATTAATGAAAACTATCAAAACAATGAGAGAACATACAGCACTTTTAATCTCATCTCTCTCTCTCTTTCACATTCGAGACAAAGGACTCAAAAAGGTTTTGCTACAACCTTTCCCAACCACAATTTTAATATTTAATGTGGGTCCGGAACACTATTGTTAACACACAATCAAGTCTGTTGTGGAAGTGAGAACGGTCAAATGAAATCGCTATGGCACTTAGGTACCACAAAGTCCCAGCGAATCTTATCCGCGGACTTAAGTGTTAGCGAGACGCCAACGTATAGTTTTAGACCGCAACATCTTACATGAAGGGGTTCTGAAATAGGGGCGTGAAGTTCAGCGAGCAAATCGATAACTGGAGAACTGAGTCCTGTGTGATTTAATGTACATTAAATCACATGTACTGTGTTGATGTGTTGTATTTACACCAATGTAACGTGTATTCATGATGAATTTGATTTAAAAAAAAGTATAAAAATGAGTGGTTAATGTACGATTTGTAAAATTTTACAGATTCAGGTAGGTTGACCTGCTGACGTCATATCGATGCAAATTATAATTATCTTCGTTTTCACCATTTAGATTATCTCTAAGCAATTTAACGTCTTCTTCACTATTTGCAATCCTTCTCAACAATAAGATTTTGTCTAAATAAATATTATCCCTTTTATCATCAACATCTAAAACTTCGTCATCATTCAAATTTAAAACAAAGCCTCTGATCCGCGCGCCATCCTTCCCGTCCCTATGTATCTGTAACCCAATCGCTCCGTAATGTAACCGCGACATTACGCGATTATTATAAAACAACAGAAACTCATCTTACATTAATTATGTGGAGGGTTGGTTAAGATGTTTTGACAGCATAACTCCCTGAATTATGTCGGATAAGTAAATGGACTCGGGAAGTGCCGCGGTGAATTATTGTCTTGTAATTTTCGGTTTAAGTTTATACTTGAGACGTTTGAAATTTTTGGATGACTGGTGACTTTTGAAAAAAAAAAGAATAGAAGTACATATATTTGATACACATTACTTATTTATAAATGTTTAGCTTATTTCTACACATGTTATCTTTTTTTTAAATATTTTTAGACATTTGGTATTTTAAGTGATTATAAGGGATGGATGATAAGGTCAACAATAGTAGAAACACTTTTTCTTACATAAATAGGATTCATATAATAAATAACATCAATAAGCAAAGTACTTGATAAGTTATCAGGAATGATCAGTTTGCCCTCATTGTCTATCACTACCATTGATCTATTATAAGGCAATTTGTGTAACAGCAGGGTTCACTCAGCACTTGGTAATTCATGCTATTTAATAAAACACTAGTTGTACTGTGCCTAATTGCTCTACTGTTTTCGTCAGTAACCTGTGTTTATTTTTCAGTTTCTTTAGACAAGTCTTTAGCTTTATTATTTTAATTTCATTCTCTATTGGTAATAGTAACTAAATACGAGTATTTACCAAAAAAATATTGATATGCTGATTTACTTGCATGATCTGCCTCCATATTGGGCTCAGTATTAAAATCAGTACTTTTGTTATGATCACTGAGTTGTCTATTAACATTTGTTACTGATTAATACCGATAGCTAAGATCGATGCTTTTTCAATAGAACCATCTGGACCTACATTGTTCTCAGTAAACCCCACATAAACTACACATACTAAGACTCCCTCATACACTTTTACTACTACATAGTGAAAAACATCCCTTACAGTTAAAAAGACGTTCCTTCCTTTACCAGTACCTAAACGTCTCCCCAGTTCATTTAAGATAAGGGTGGGGGTGCGATATTCCGTGATTCAGACGCATAGATTCGCCGTTTTCATTGCTTTGACAGTGGGTGCGAGTGAAATAGCGATACATTTTACAATACGTGCGCAAAGGATGTAATAGAAGGGTTGGGTTAGTTATTGGGCACATGTTTCTGCTATAGGGTGGTCTGCAGATAGTGATGAATAAATTTTCATATGAATTTTCCTGGAGAAAATTTAAAATTGATCCAGTGTTTTTTTTTTCAGTTTTTTTGTTTTTGATGCAATTAACTTTGAATCGAATTTTCTTTAAACACTAGCGCAATACAACACTATCCTTTAAAACATTTGTATTTATTTGTTAAGACAATATAGCCAAAAATTCCTTAATATGATATTTTTTACACAACTACATACTACTAAATCATCTAAAGACCAGTACACTGAACCTATTATAATGAACTCCACCATCGAAATATCCTTGTACTTTCTACTTACATCTCTACAATCCCTCCTCGATCCTCCAAAACGCTCGTCTCGGGACCAAATAAATTAAACCACGCATCACACCTGATCTCACCCTAAACCTACCCTCAACGAGTAAATTATTAACGATATCAACTTAGCAAATAGTTGGACGAACGGTATTTTAATCAGTGTCCCAACTTCTTGATTAATGTACCCTAGCACAATTTATCGTTGAAATTTTATTTATAATTACGCCAGCTAAATTAAACGGGTGATTAGTCAACGTCGAGGACGGCTTCGCGATTTGTCACCTCAAGAACTGAATTTGAGTGTAATTGGGCACAGAAGTTTGGCTCTACCTGCAACTGGCTCCAATTTTGAAGTTGCTAGTTTCGAGTAAGTTGGGGCTATTAATTGGGAAGTTAAATTATTCATTGAGTTTAACTGTTGTAGTTGTATTCTGGATTCCTTATATAAATGCAGAAATTGTGTTCCTTATGTAAGTAGTTTGCAATAGGAAATGTATAAAAATACATGAATAGTCTTTAAAAACGTTAGAGCCAATTACACCTCCCTGCAGCACTCCACGTTTAAAAAACACTTATCAAAACTTTTCTCATCAGAAAATTGGCCACCCATTAACAGAGATTAAGAAAATAAAAATTAAAAAAGAGGAAACGTGTAACACGATTACGTAGACATCTCTCGGTGCAACTCATGAATGCTTGATTCACTCAAAGGCCTGAGTTGAAGTATTTTTTTAAAACTCTTCCTTCTCTTAATTAGTCGGCGAATAAACAAGTGGCACATTAGCTCTCGAAATAATTACACAGTGGCTGTATTTGTGCCTCTTTTGTTTTTATTTTCTTTTTATTCAAAATTACTTCCCCAGCCTCGGTTTGCGGTGAAGAATTTAAAAAGCATTTGGAAAATTAGTTTGGTTTGAGATAGCATTTAAAATGCAATTAAAACGTAAAGCTGGAAACGGAATGCGTAGGTACTCGTAGCACATTTTTAATAGCTACATAATAGTAGGCTTTCTAAATTATAGAACAGTAATTTGAGAATATTTGTGAAGAAGCATAAAGGATATACTCATCATAAACGATAAAGTTCCATTCAAAATTAACATACAAATTAAAAAACAATTCCGTAGATACAAGTTTTACTTTAAAAAGAAGCAGTTATAAAACGAGAAAGATTCTCAAAAAAGATTTCAAAGAACAAAATGAGAAACCATAAAACTCTTCATTATTGTCTTAGCCGAGCCAAATGTTCCTAACTTTCTGTTCACAGCCCCTTTGATTACTTTTTAAAGCCTTTTCACACTCAAAAATAGCAAAGAGACATCTTCAGAGTCCAAAGCGGCTTGCTTTCTTGTAATTGGATTCGTAAGGAGCAATTTCAAGTTGAAATTGTAGAAAAATGCAAATGAGAAAAACGCCCTTGATTTTTTCTTCGTAGTGAAGACTTTATAATTGTTCTAATTGTTTTTATTGGAGACGATTTTAATATAGAGTCTGTAGGATATCGAAGTGACATTGATACTATTGATTCTGTTTCAAATTCAAATTTATTTTGCGCCCGACGCAGCTTTTATAGCTCTGTACATACTGCAGGAATGTTTCATTTGCCCTGATTATAAATGAGCATTAAAGTAACCAGGCATCCAGATTAACGCATTCGATTTAGCTTCTGGTTTTATTTCCACTTGACAAAATTGTATCTATAAAGGGAGTATTGATACGAGTACATAACCTTTGAATACTTTTTACTTTACTTTCATTCATTCAGTATTTGTCTGCGATAACATGATTGATAACTCAATAAAGTACATAATATTAAATTTCACAGATTTTAAATCCCTGTTATCATTGTTAGTCGTAGAAATTCCTCAGCCATGCATATCCGGCTTTATATCTAGACTTTTAACGTTACTAAAAATATATCGTCCAAGAAAACAAAAACGAAGAGATATAAAACTAACTGTCCAATCTCTCGAAACCAATTCTTCGTACAAGATTCAGGACTTCAAGTATTCCATCCACACAACCTGGGGGAGGAAATCTAAGCGGTCCATAAGGAAAGGGGGTATTCTCGGGGAGGGGGGTAGGTGTCGCTGCCCGGGGGGACTGAATCAAGGAGTTCTACGTGCTTTGAGTTTAATTAAGGATCTGGATCTTAGAATGCTTCGATTTTAGTGGCGTTTTCTTTTAATACCTTAAAACGTTTTATTAAATGGAATTGTGTGAGGAGTGGTTGATGCGGGGGTAATATTAATTACTTTTTTTGGACGTCTTTGTTGAGATCATTTGCATTGACAGGAGTTATTAAAAAAAATATTCGTTTGCTTGTATCATATCCGTCATTCCAATTATTCATATAAAATGAACTCGCTAAAATATTTTGGATTTCGTACCACGTGCTATTAGATTCATTGGCAGCCCCGTTCGAACCACTGCTGAGTATACCCATTTCCAGTTTAGACTGCGGTTCCTCTGAGGAGGAGTGGAGCGGTGCGGAGCAGAGCTGTGCCGCGATTCATCAATCACTTGGCTTGACATCCACATGTGCCTAGTCAGCCACGTGCATTAGCCATTGTGATTGGTGAATTGCGGCACAGTTCGTCTCCGCTCTGCTCCGCTCCGTCTCGTGGAACTCAACCAGGTTTTAGCCGCGATCTTCTGAGTATCACCCACCAACTCCCAGATGTATCTTGGAACTTAAGACAAGCCACGTAAAATGATTTATATCTAAAATCTTCAACATTCCAACCTTCATCTACACGTCAATTCCCTAAAAAGAAACATCACAAATCCAGATTTGTATTATATATTTTTCCACACGCAACCTGATCTCACAGGGGATGCCAACAGAAAAAAATCAGTTTTGCGAGATTTTTTTCTCACGCGAAAAAATGACAGTTGAATTTGTATGCGGGGAGGTCGCCTCACTCCCATATAATATTAGACGCTCCCAAGAGAGGTAGATAATTAAATTAATGTCCTCAGCCCTCTTTTGCCCCACGTTTCGTAGCCAGTAATCCGACACCTGCATTGTTTTCACTCAGTATCGTTGTAGTTTTATTTTCTTATGTTTGGTTTGGGAGAAAAGGAATGGTCTTTTAAGGCGCGTGAATAGAGTTGCTTTTAAAAACTGCTATTTATGTTTTAGCTGATAAGACTTATTTTCTACCTTTTACCGTATGCTTATCTCTGGAATTTGGAAAATAGCAGGAAATATTGAATAAAATCTCATTAACGAAACCTTGATTTGTAGGAAATTTCCAATGTGGCAGTGGTTTCCTCCTGGTAAGTCCATAAAGTTCCTCCTGGAAACCACAAATAATCACTAAATCACTTTTAGGTATTAAACTACTTTTTCAAATACGTTTAGCTTCCACTATTCTCTCTGATGCAACACAAACTCTCTCTTTATAGGGAGACATGGAATATAATCCACCACGTGGACTCAGTACTCAGGACTTATTAACTCCAGATGCCTTAAAATTTTGATACCAGGATATGATGGCTTAAAAAAAATCTCAACAAACATTTTCTAATCCATTACCAAAGCTGACACTACCCTCTAAATTCCAAAAAAACGAGGAAATCAGACCGCACCTTCAATCTATCACTCATAACGAGTAACCACTTAACTGATCCAGCATGAGCAGGAGTCGACGCGTGGCATCGCACGCGCCGCTCCGGTAATTCAATAAACACATTATCGCGATTAGGTCCCGCGCCCCCGCTGCGCACGAAACGACCCGAGTGCCCCCGAAGTACTCCCGAAGGGACGACAGATTTCGTCGGCTGATTTCGGCCATATTAATGATTAGTTCTTTATTCTAATTTTTAGGGTTGAGTCTGACTACATGAACAAAACCCGTGTTGGTCAATGAGAGTTTTGAATAATTTTGACGTAAAAAGGTCAAAAGGGGAGGCTTAATTATTGTATACTGGTCTTCGAACCCTAATTTAAACAAAAAACGAATCGAGTGTTTTGTAAAAATAAATGGCTGCTCAATCCGGCAATTCCGAATCGATGTTTACTGGATCCGGAACGAAGCTTCTACTTACTTAAGCAAAAGAAACAGTATTCAACACTGAACACATGGACAACGTTCTCTCCAGTTCCAATTTTTTAGTCGCTAAATAATCCGATCTTCGAATTTTCGCAACAAAAAAAACAAAGGTTTTTTTTTCAAACCGTTATCAGTAAAAAGCTGACTCATTATTTTAAAGCAGAGAAGCTAATAAGTGTTCATTGTTATTACGTCGATTTGTATAAAAAGTAGCCGTTATCGCCCGCACCATACTTCCTGCCGTAAATCCATTACTACTTATTAACAAACATGGTGATTAATTTAATTGTTGCTACCACTATTAAATATCAACTATCTAAAAGAGCACATGTTTGAACATGCGTTAGGAAGGAAATCTTTGATAAGGTAAAAATCTAGAACAAACGGCTTTTTTTTATCGTGATAAATCATCAAATGAGTCCACAACCCAGGGCGGGGCGGGAGGGACTGTCAGACCTCTAGTGACTAAAATCCACGATGATCCTTCAATGGCCCTTTACGCTAGCATGAAATCTACGTATTTGGCCGTACAACATACTTGAAGCATTATAATATATGGAAAATGATCCAGTTTACTTACATTTTTACTTAGTACGAGTAACTCTTACTCCTCCGCTATTCTCATCTAATTAATTTCGTCAGGATCCAAGACAGTTAAATTCATTCTCCGGTACACGTCGAGCTTCATTGTCTCGGCGCTTTTCTGGTGATCGCCACTGTTGATTTTGGCTTTCAGGAGTTGCAGTGGTTTGGAGATAGTGCGGCGGGAGTATCCTAAAAGAAAAATAGTCGTTTTGAAGAATTTTATAAATTAGACTAGATTATATCTTGGGCAGAAAAACATAATCCTCCTTCTAGAGGCAACGTTGAATCAAATTTGCAGATCCAAAGTTTATCTTATAGGTACAAATCAAGATTTAGAAATTGAGAGACTAAAAACGCGTTTTAGTCTCTCAAAGTCAAACTTAGGATACTCAACGTGGGAAACAAACTTTGTTACTCAATACTCGATACCACTAACCCTCTACGGATCCCTGGTGTAAAACTGAAATGTTCCCCCGGTATGGAAATAGCCAATTTAACCTGACCTCTTCTTTTGATCAAGTTGAAGTTTAGGATGGGTCAAGTTATATTGGTGTAATGAACACGCCAGAACCCGCGCAATAACAGGATGTCATTATTTGAACAATTTTAATTTGAATGAGTTCCCATCCCTAACTTTTATAATGTTTTAGAACAACTAGGGTGAGTGTTTATAAAAATGACAATATTTTTGTAACATGTTTCGTATATGGTTTACCTACATTTTTACTTACATTTATTTTTCTTATTGAAGTAAAAACTTCATTAGCGGCGTTGTGCACTTTTTTTGGAATGGGTAAAAAATGTTAAACTCGCATCAGGACACGTGACCTGATCGAAAATTCGTAAGACGGCGCAGGGCGCTTGCGCGAATGTTCGTGTGTGTTTATTACTATTCAAGTTTTCACTTCTGCCGGCACTCCCAGAGTGCAACCCGTCGTTTTTTTTATATCTTCTTTAATTTAGAAGAGATTACCTAACAGTGGGATACAGGATGGTATTTTTATTTTATATTTTTTCATAATGTTTTTTTTTAAATATTTTTATAAAATACTTTCAACTGCTCGCAGGTTCGCTCACTCTTCTCTTCTAGCCTATAGCTATCTTTAGGGTCTTATATATACCTGTTACGAAATTTATTAAAATCGAAGCACCAATTTAGACGTGACAACACACTTTCACATTTATTTCAATACTTAATAGGAAACGGTGCGGAAGATCTGTTTCGATATAAAAAAAAATAATCCAACATAATTTTTCCATGTAAATTCTACCATTTTAAGCGAAAATGAACAGAAAACAAACTCGTAAAAACTACGACTACCCACTAAGTGCACCATACTTTTACAATACCCACATTATAAACTGCAATGGCTAAGTTCGCGTGGACGTTAATTGGTGCAATCCACTGATTGGCACTCAATGGCGGGGTGTGGCGACGCGGCGCGTGACCGCCGCGTGGCAGTGGCGTTTTTTTAGCGATTTTTAGCTTTATGTACTTTTTTGTACAATTTTGGTAATTTTGTGATTAGAGGATTAGTTACATTGTAATACAGAACAAGTATCTTAATTTCAAGTTAATTTTTTTTTAAATATAATTTATAGTTACAGCACCCACATAAAAAAATGTTTAAATTGTTCATGCTTACCTATATAAGAATGTAATTAAAGGCTTATTATTTTTTTTGATATTCACTGATTTGACTAATAATCATTTCAAAACTGATTATTTGAATGCCAACCTTCGAGTATCTGAAGGTAAATTCAAAAGCAAGTAAAACAGTTTAATAAAGCTTGAGGTAATAAAGGACTAAAAAAGCCATGCCTTCATTAAAAACATTCCAAAATTAAACACACGTTCCATTCGATTTTCAAAACAGCGCGCGTATAAAATCAAATTATCTCTATTTTGATTGGCCAGTGCTCCGCTTCGCGCGCTTTCCGAGTGTTTTGATTTGACGGTGCGACAATGGCGCCAGTTGTCCAAGTGTTTTAGCAAACCGGCGCTTGCCAAGAAAACAAACGACTGCTACTGATTTTCAACCCTGTTCTAGTAAAGATAGGGTGGCTAGTTCAGTGGACGGTAGTTCGAATTTGGTCTGTAATAGCGTTGTGCAGAGCGGGTGCAATTTGAGTGTAAAAATAATACGGACAAAATGTGGTGCATTTGTTGAAATAACACCAAATCGTGTTAGGTCAAAATGATTGTTGATTTTTTAGAAAATAAAGGATTTTCGGTTTGTCACCTACGTCATACATGTGAATCGAATGGGGATTTTTAGATTTGAAACGTAGACGAGGTAAAATAAATACTTAGTTATGCTTTTATAGGAGGCATTATTTACTTTCTGCCTATTCTCTCAAAACAAAAACAGACACGAATTTATGTTGTGATTTTATCTGTATTGCAGATTTTCAATTATTGTCATAACTTAAACCAAACCACAGGTACAAGTTATTGACCATCCAATTTTGAATCACCAGCAACACATTGGATCATTAAAATCTTACCACTCCAACAATCCATCAATTCTAATAAAAATCATATCGCGTTCAAGTTATTACATTTTAATCTCTTCTAACGACCTGTCTCGCACATGGCGTCAGATATCAGACAGGAATTATGCAAAGCCTCGGGTCTGGCCACTCACCACGAGCCCCAATAACTGTCATATTAGATTTATAGTCCTAATAGTTGGACGATTAACCCTTTGCATGCGATGCGGTGACGATACGACTTTTTACACTCGAGTTTTGTGGTTGGGTGATTTTCGATGTAAAAAAATTATATTGGCTTGAATTTTACTACAAATTATACTAGTGATTTCGCTCTATTCTTTAAATCTAGTGATTCGCCATCAGTCCTACGATTTGTGCTGAATTTGATTTAATGAAAATTCAACAAGCCCTTTAACCTGCCTCGCTGTTTCATAAAGAACACAATAAGGTGTCTGTTTAGACAAGTACCAAGCTGTGCCTCCTTGCTTGTCATAACTTGTCATAAAAATCAATGCCTTCCAACTAGCAAAACATTCATAATCATAAACATTTTGAAATCACTTTTTCTCACCCTTTCCCTACTCAATTAAAATATTTTATCACTTTAAAGCCTTTGTCAAACAGACAGGCGTGACGAATGCGAAGCGTGACGTTTTTATTTGTAATGTATGAAATTGTTGGCATCCAGTCACATAGAAAAGCGAAAGCGATCCGATAGCGTGACCGAACTATCGGACTGACGTCTCGTATCGGTTCGTTGTCGCTGCGGCAGTCCTGTCTATTTGACAAAGGCTTAAGTTCTTTTTTTGAGGTTTCATCTGCGAGTTAATATAACTGAACAATAGTGAACAGCAACATCTATAAAACAAAACAACAGTAAATTGAAGCAGTTTTAATCAACTACATCGCAGCCAGTAAAAGCACTCACTTATTACAAGATAATCCGTCTGAACGATGCCCAACCCTTGCCATCGTATTGTCTATTGCATTTGAGTACCAATTTATTTATGTCATATTCCTATATTGGATTTTATGGAACTTGGATTACGATGGGATAGATATCAATGATAATATTTTATGATGGAGAGTATTAAGAAGTAGTGGGTATCTTATTGCAATGTATTATTTGAATGTTGGTATTTATATAGTGGCGATCAAAAGTCCATAGGCATTGTCTTACTGCACAATATATTGATATACATACTGTTTGAGCGCTGTTTTAAACTTTGTACTGTTATGTAAATCCAAATCTACACAATATCATCCCACAAACAGTCAGTTCAACATCATTATCATTCTTCTGGCCTCGTCCCTTATTACCAACATTAATATGGGACGAGGCCAGAAGAATAGGCAGCAGTAGGTATGTTTCGTCTTTCGTCCTTTTCATTACTCGTCATCTAAAGAGTCCACTTTCTATCCATGTCGTCCCACCCACATTAGTTCACAACAGTATCTACAATAATTATCTTATTTTTTTTTTACATCACATTTCCATGCCATGACATTAATACATTAATACTGTTCAAATATACAAAGTTTAAACGCAACATTCTTGACAAGGTCTAACCCTAAAATGCGACAGACTACACACTTAACAATTAGATCACTTATTGTCAACACGGTTCACACAATTGAAGTGCACTCCAAATCACTTGAAACCCTCTTCACATTATGTCAGCTACTTATTAAATAAATATTTATTGTTCGCATTTGGACCTGTTTGTGGAAACCTGCTACTGTATTTGGTGGTTTGATAAAAGAGTAGTATTTTGTATTGCTTTCAAAGTAAATTATAACGTTTTTTCTGTTGTATTTTGCATTACAGTAACAGTTTTCTCTCTCTCTCAGATATCTGTGTTTATTCTCTATACCACATCTGAGACTGACAGAGTTGAAAACATCGCATCGCAGCTATAAAAAAAAAGTAGACTTTAAGTGGAGTTTAGCTATTGACATTACAAAATTACATCTGCTTCTATTTGTTCAAAAAAATCTGAATGGGAAACTAAAAAAGTATCTATAAAACATTATACTCCACTTTTGGGGCAGTCGCGTGATATGAACATAATGAATGACTTTCAGCAGAATTTTAATACAATGTCCGACTATAGAACAGATACGCATTCAGATTGAGAATGGCCCCTGAAAACAAAGGCAGGGTGGGCTCGGGGCCCAAAACTACAAACATCAATTGTCACCGAGCAATAAGCGCGGTGACTCTCGCATTCTTGAAGGTCCTGTTTCACAGTACTTTGGCAGAACTGCGAAAAGATTGGAGCCGGTTTTTGTAGATTTTTAGTTCAACAAATTATAAATATTTTGTGCGGTGGTTTTACCATCGAGCAGTTGAAAATCTGAACTAACTATGAAGTCAGACGGCAATTTGAGATCAATTTCATACACCTATCTATGTATTAGGAGCTACAACTTATTTTTGACCTATGGCTCAAAATTCAAATATTTTTTATTCATGGTAGCCTCACATTTGACTACTACCTATCTCACCTATATGCTGTCTGCTAAAATACCACTTCTTTTTATAATTTCATAAACGATAACTGCAAATCATGAGTCTCTTAATTGAGCACTTCAGAACACTCTCAAGATGAAATGACTCCACAATATCTCTCAAGCCCTAATCCAGAACAAAAGAATTATGGAGCACACTCTCCCAGACCGCCAATCTTTAGGGATGTCCCCTAAAAATCCAGCATTCTTTCGTCTAACACGGCGCAATAAACGTAGTGACAGTGGCATTCCGGCCGATTCCGGCAATCCGGCCGGACGGCAATCTGCCGCATTCCATGCCGACTGACCGACATTGTGGAAGAATAGTGCTCTGTTTACTTATGAGCCCTTGAGGCTTTTTGTTTACTGTGTTTTTACTTTCTGAAGACAGAAAAGACCACAGAAAAGTTGCGTTTAGTAATCATATATGGTTTCTAAAATTGAGAAATTCTTGATAGAAAAACAACAGAAAAAAAGTTGCCCAGATGCAATGACCAGCAGTGTTGCGCTTTTGCGATCACTTATTTAGGATTCTAAGACTAGCTTTTGCCTGCTACTTTGCTCGCGTACTGCTCGAAAAATGTCACACGGGACTAGCTCCATGTCAAATGTTATTTATATCGCCATTTCATCAAGATCTATTTAACCGTTTTGACGTGATTGAATATCAAACAGCCAACCAAACTTTCGCAATTATAATAATCTTAGTAAGATTATATTCTAAATCTTAACTTACTCTTGTTTAGGTTTATTACAGCATATACTCGAAGAACATATATTTAATCACGGAGAAATTGCACTCTTCTAACGTCACGACGGAAATAGGTCAGACATTTACTATTTTTTAGCTTTTGTTACTGGGATTCTTTAAATAAACCTAGAGTTTATTGCAAGAATCAGATCTTTTTAAAAGCATAGGTGAATAACTCGTAAGTTGTAAAATATGCCAATGTTAATAGAATAGAATATTCTTTATTACAATTTAAAACTACTGCTTTCCAATATTACATAATCTATGGTTACAATGGCGGTCTTATCGCTAATAGCGATATCTTCCAGACAACCTTAGGATAGACTGTATGAACTAAGATAAGATGGGTAGGGGTGTACTATAAATACTCTTCAAAGAAAATTTAATTTAATCTGCTAACGATAACTGTGGTCTTAACTGTGCTCTTTTACTGGGCAAAAGAACATATTTACACAAATGTTAAACCTAGATATTTTGTAATACTCGACAAGACTCACTGATTACCTACTTACAAATCCTAAAATCTTCAAGAGCCGTAATAATCTGCACAGTGTTCTAAAAACATTACTTTCTTGGGCAAAAACATTCTATATTTTCCCATGTGTAGCCCGCCCTACGGAGGGTCGAGGGGTAGAATTAACGAATTTGTCAACTGTCAACGGAAGACCTTATGAGTTTTTCTAAGGGGTCACGATGATTTTCACCGTGGCATGTCAATTATGTCGGCGTATCTTATTTTATTGGAAGTGATTAAATCGGGCCATTTGTCTTTAGGAGATTGGAGAGACGAATTGCGTACTGCAGTTTAGGGATAGAATTAGAATTGGAAGTTAAAATCAAAAGAACTGGCATTAAACTACCTTTTTGAACGAAAAAAATTGCGCATTAACACTTATGTGTTTAAATGTAAGCTTATCTTTTAGATATTTTTAAACTAGTTTATACACCTAACAGGAAATTACTATATTCGCTAATTACCTATTTACTTAAAGCTATTTTAGTAAGCCTAATTAAAAAGTAACACGAAGTTCGAACAAGGAAACACATTTCAATCCATACCGTATATAAAATTCTACCAAAACGGTAACAGCAAACTTTCCTATCACATTTTAAAAATATTGCATATAAAAACTGGCCACGTTTCCAGCGTAAAAAACTTGCTCATGTAGGCAAAGAGCTTTGGTAGCCACTACAATAAATCTTTCGTCTAAGTGGCATTTACACAACACATATATCCCGAGTAAGAGGCAAATCGTAAACGTCTGGTACGTGAAGTAAGTAGTGAAGAGCTTAGACCCGTTATGTGACCCAACTTTAAGTTCTGTTTGTATAGATAAAAAGAAATGTAATGTTGTGTTTTATGTGTTTTGAATTGTTGGGAATTTGTGTTTTTTTAATAATTATGATTATGACTGTAATCTCACCATTTACGGGTTAAAAATGGTTGATCAACTTTTGCAATTGATTGTACAATTCGTTCGGTATTATTCTCATTGAATGCACACAGTGGTGCAAATGAATGAAACTTGGGACAAAATTTTTTCATACCTATCTATAACGTTTGATATTTTTCAACCCACAAAAGATGAAACCATTTCACGAACCCATAGTAACAATTTGATTTTTTCTCCTCCCTGAGCGTTAGAACAACATTTTTTCGTCTCTCAATTTATTATCCCACAATTACAAAGCAGTTTTCCTTAACGAAAACCGTTGAGAATTTAGTTTTGTTTTTCGAACAAAGATGGTGGCTGTTTGCGAAGATCTTGAGACAAGATTGTGCCGTATTTTCCATTAGAGTCGAGAATCTAGTGTTGTTTTAGAACGTAGAGAGATTGAATCGTTGCTACAATGTTTTTGCAGGGTTTGTTTGCTCAATCAAAATTCTGAAGATTGGTACGGGGATGGATTTTCTGAGTGGGTAGGTAAAGTTAGATAGGCCTTTTGTTTTTGCTAGAGAATAGGTTTTGGTTTCTGTAGAAATTGCTCAACCACACTTAAGTATATTGCTTCGTACTACAATTTACGCTAAAACACGTTTTCACCCAATCAAAATATATTATTTCCATTTGACAGTGAACAAAAAGCCTCTCCCAAAAAACACAAAATCAGAAACTACATCCATCTTTAACAAAATAAAGGCCGATAAAAACATTATCTCCATCAATTCTGTCCGTTAAAACGTCTAACATATACGTATACGGTCATCCCTCCTCAGAGGGTGTAGGGAGGTTCGGTCGTAAACCGGGATTCTCCCGGAGAAAATCCGCACTTCACTACCGACCTCGGTAATCACGCCGGCATCTCAACCCGTGTGGATTTGTTGAGATATAACGGTATATGTTCGTATGTATAGCCTGTATCAGCAAGAACCGAGTTTCAAGACTTTCAGCAGTATTTTTTCGAAGTCACGTTGTCTAGTGATTGTTAGGTACCGAGAATTGTAGCGTTCGTGATACAAGAATTTTGGGGGTCTTGTTTGTGAATCCTTCTAAGTTAGGATTGTAGGTAATGAATTTAGTACCCGACAGACTTCGAAATTTTCTAGTCTGCTAACATTTATCGTCTCGAATACTTTCTGCGTTGGTGAAGGTCGTAACTTCGTTAGTTTATTCATCAGTCTTAGTTTTTTCGTTTAATACAATAACAACATGTATCGCGTCTAAATTTCTTTCAACTCCTTTTATTTCTCTTGTCCATTCTTCTAGCATTCTAAGTTTCATGTGACTTGTGTCTCTTCTTGTTCTATCTATTCTTCATTTCGTGTGAAGATTCGTCCATGTCTAGTATGTCAGAGTAAATTTAGCCGACTTTGGGAAATCTTCTATTGAACTTAATCATTTCTAGAACAACCTAGATCCTACCTTGTATCTGCTTTCTCTCGAAACTGAAAGACCATGACAACACATACATAAAGGCTGAATTTATCACCGTGTCAGAGAACACTCGCTCCCGGCTAGTTTCCTTAAAGCCTGTACTTTTAATCCTGCACCTGGTTTCAGTAAGTGCAGTTTGCGCTCAGCGTGTAACGCAAACCGACAACGTTGTGTTTTCCAACTAGGACACTGTGTTTGGTCTTGGTCATTTGTGGACGTCTGTGTGTCTTCTAAGATTATGATTTGAGATTTTTGTCTTTACGTCAGGAACTTGTGACTTGTGACTATCATTTGTATCTTCAAAAATCCAAATTAAACCTTTATCATTGTTTGATGGATTGCTTTGTTGTAAATTGTTATCACCAACATCACTATTACCATCTTCCTTCTTTTGTCAATCAAGTTTAGTTTCTTATGATGCTTCTATAGCGACTAAATCTTCTAAACCATCCATGTTGACGTTTTCCAACAGCGTCAATATTTAACACAGAGCTCAACATAATTTATTTGTACATCGACACAGTGTCCCGTGTGTATCACAGGAAGGCGCGGTGAATAATCAATGAGAATGTAAATGCAAGGTGAATTCACGAGCTCCCCCCGTCCCCCAATTTGCTCCGTTTTTTATAAGTCGTTGAATTATTAAGATAGAACAAGTAGTCGCTTAAGTTACTGTTATGGTTTCCTTGGCTTGTGCCCATTTAAGCACTCACTTCTTCGATTAATCTCTAAAGAACCATTCTACTTTTGAATATTGATCTTCGATTTAATAAATTGTAATTCTTAATTTTAGAATAAATAAATCTAAACTAATAGTATCTTTTGATTTGCAACCTAGACAAGCTTGCTTCAGTTAATGCTTACTTAGTATATTGTATAACGTCAAAATAAGATTGACTCTTACCAACGAATTGAAACCGCATGAAAACAAAACTATCAGAGTACATTATTTGGAAAAAGATTTTTGTTACAACATAGGTACCAAAATAACAGCTAAACTGGCGTCGCATAAAATATTTTTTTTCACCCAACCACCCTAAAAATCTTAACCCAAAAATGCTACCAGCCGCACACACCACGCAATATTTCGTAAAATCTCACTCAAGGAAGCACTTTAAGTTTGTACCATCGTATATTTAATTCACGACCATCTAAAGTACGTCCCCATAAAAATCCAGGCAGATACTGTGCAGATGAGTCTTACCAGGGACGCATTCGCAATCATTTTAATTGTATTGTCCTGTTTTACTGCGAATCCCGTTATACGATTATGGCCTTTGTGATTTCCTGAGATCTGGTAATTTTATCGATTGGTTTTATTTAATTATAGGGATGGAGGGTGTGATTTGGTAGTAAAGTAATGTTTTTTAGGCCACGTGTTTGTAACAGAAGAGCACAGTATATTGTTGTTTGTGTAGTTGTAATATGGGATGAATTATTTTGAACTTCAGTAGTAAAAAAAGGAAAGTCTTATATGAGTGCCACGGTACGAAATTACTAAATTCAATAGTCATTTTTGTGTTTAGCTAAGTTTTTATGGTAGCATTAAAACTGTTAGTTTGACGTTAGTTTAGAAACTCATAGTTTTATCATTTTTCTTGTCTTGTCAAAATCCTAGCTAACACTTTTCAGGATACCCGGATACATCCCTGTATCCCGGTTCAAGAACCGTATACCCAGGATTTACGGTTATCGCTACCCGGGTTTCGTTCAATCACAACCTGGGAACTTAATACTTAACGCGTCTATTGCAAGCTCATACGTTTTTAGTGCTCAATTATTTATGTATTTTATTTTTATTGATAACGCTGAACGTGATTTGAAAGAAGCGCGGTATTGCAGGGTTAAGATATTATGGTTGCAGTTTTAGTTTACTTTTGGCTTCTTTTTTCGTTTTCTTGGCACACTGTGTAATAAAATCATTAGAAAAGAATGTAAGATGGTTTTTTTTTTTGCTTTTTATTAACTACAAAACATACGTTAGGTTTTGAATTGTTTTGAACTTGAATAAAAATTGAAGTACTATTTGTTTGTTTGTACGCTTTCACTCCTAAACCGCTGAATCCATTTTAATACATTTTGGTACAAAATCAGATAAGACACTGAACCTATATAGACTAGGGGCGAGTGACGCCGTAAGCAAAGCTATCTTTACAATTGCAGATCTTAATGTTTCTTTTGTCATTCCAAAATAACCTCTAAATTCTAAACCGAAGGTCACACCGAAAAAAAAAATCGCTAATAAAAAAGATAACGACTGTTGTAAAAATCTGTGAACATCTCGTAAGATCGTAACACTTTACCTATTACTAGTTTATCATCCATAACTCTTGGAAGAGCTATACAAAAGTAAATGTTCTATAAAGAGCTTAAATTAAAGTTTTTATTATGTACTGAAAAGAATTTTGTAGTTAGACGTAGTTTTTTGTACCTAATTGTGGGCTTATCATCGTCATTAGATCTTCGAAAAATTAGGCACTGGGATATTTAAATAGTATACCCTATTTCCCTAAATATGTTTAAAAGGGCCCAGCCAGGGCGCGATCTTCTTGTCTTCTACTTCTCTCTTTTATGCCATTAAGGTGACAAATTAGCATACAGCCTCCCTGATCGAAAGCGGTCACCGTAACCTATGTACTGCAACAACAGAGGTGTCACGTTCTTTATGAGGGAGCTACGTGTGTAAAATCGTGAAAAAGTTACTCTTTATACAGCTTGATGTCTCATATTTCCTAAGACTTCAGGTCGTAAACAACTTAATACGATTACTCATATGGCACACCCATGACAATGTGCATTTCAATAAATTACCAGTCTTACCATCATCTTTTAACATCTTGAAACTCAACCGAACCCTGAAAACCATCCAGCATTCAACAAATCAATTTAAAACTTCAGCGAGCAATCAATAATTCATAGTCTATACCTTAAATTCATTCTCCCTAGAGATGCCCTCGGCAACAATTAAGGGTCTCTCCTCACCCTCACTGCCATATTGTGCGTAATTACACGGTTACGCAGCGAAGATTTTACGCACTGAGAAAGGACTTAGGGCGGTCGCACACGGGGACCTTTTTCAGCTATGCAGACGCGATACAATACAGTCGCTCTGTTGTCACAGGTCATAAACATAATAATATCTTATCGCTTCCGTAATTGCGATTTTACATTGTCAGTAATTTGCGCGTTGCAAATACAACTCAGAGCCAAATGTAACGATGCAGGCGCGATACTGTTGATGATTCTGTCAGCGTTACAATACAACTACAATCGCGGGTTGAAAACGTAACTTACAGCCCACAAAAGTAGCAGTACAACCGCTATTGTATAGCAGGTCATATAGCATCGACACAGTCACACGTTGATAATGCGACAGCCAAAAGTAGTGACACAGACGCGCGTTTAGGGCTACACTAGACGCTACGGCTAGACGTGCGACTATATCGCTGCAAAAAGCACCGTGGTGGGCGACCGCCCTTACATGTTAAGAGTATGGTTACGATCTTACGGGACGTAATAAGTTCGTGTAATGCGTTATGTTTTGGCTGTTCATGTGTTCTGGGGTTACTTTTTAAGTGGAAAATGAGGAAGGGATGGTGGTAATGGTGTAATGGACCTATGAACGTGTCAGTAATAAGTATATAGATATAATTTTTCTAAAAATTGAGTTGTACATTCCACTTTTGTACTCCGTAAATACGCAATAGGTACTAAAATCCAATAACGACTACATCACACAATCAGGAGCCGAACTCAGAACTTAATGCCCAACAATTTATGCCCCCACAAATTTATTCACGCAGCGTATAGGTAGTTGAAAAGGGGCAGAATCCCAAAACATCACAATTTGGAAGCGCCACAAAGGGAACATCTTTCGCCACAGTAAAAATCTGTAGAGTATCGCGAAGATGGAGAGACTAACGAGGTGGCCTTGCTACTCTGATTTCCAATTCAAAGGAAAATTGCGATGGAAAGGGTCGGACTGGGGGGGTGTTGGTTGGAGTGGGGGCCCCCCTCCCGTTGCTACGCGACGCGGGGTGGAGCCGCCGCAATCACGGCCCAATGGCACGACGGTTATAAATTGCTCTGCCGTCGCGACATAGCGGCCGGAGCGGGATAGGTTTGCGTCTCGCTCGCACTAATGAAGTTGGCTCTCTGTAGCACCCTTGATTGACGTACTGGCCCTTTTTCGGTCCTCCATTTAGGCATCGATGCCGTGCCGTGATTTGCTAGTTATAAAGGTGTGGTCACAGTTTCCTGTTGTTCATTATCACGTGCCTATGTAATGCGATATCGCTATATATGTAACGGCCAATTTATTCGCACTCCCACTTGAGATGATTCAGACTTTATGTACCAATTAGGTGCTTTGAAAATAATGTTCCTTTGAATATTTTTGCTGGAACACCCACAAGTTGAATCATCGTTGGGAACATAACAGATCATTGGTTCAGTAGTTTCTGAGAATTTGTGTGCAGACATGCCTACATACTTAAGTAGATGTAGGTAGATTATACTTAGTTGTCTCTGCGAATCTGGAAATGACGCAATATTTTAATACTAGCGGCCCGCCCCGGCTCCACACGGGTGCAATTTTCTGATGACGTAAAAGAAAAATGCACTTACGAACAAAAACAGGCATGTCATATCATTATGGCAATAGATTTTTTTCTTACAGATATCTTGATGAAGTCTATAGCTAGCAAAATCAAAACAAAATATTTATCTCAGAATATTTTCTCCTATATTCTATCTTATATAAAAGCTACCTAGTTCTAAACAATCCCTGAGACGGCATTTCTGCAAACAAAGCTGAGCTCAACACAAAGCGATATTAAATTCCTGTCTCGTCTGAATCACGATAGTAATGAAGTTTTACTACTATGTCTTCACATAGAGGTATTGAATTATAGATCTTATATACTAAGTATCTTTAAATTAAGTATAAAAAATCCCTTGGCAACTTTAAGCACTTCATCATGAATCCAAGTCTTGGCCGCAGCTTCGCTCCCAAATTTCTATAGCATAAAATCGTGAGTTAATCTTCAATTTACTTCTGTGCCAAAATTCATCAAAATGGGCCCAGCAGTTTAGGTGTGAAAGCGTAAAAAGCGAACTCAGTTTTGCTATTACTTCGCTCAAATAAATACAATATTTAAAAATAATTATATCACAACCGATGTGTATTGCAAAATATCTCAACCATTTGTTCAAACGGCTTGTTATAACTCACAGTACCTAAGTAGAAAAATCAGATTCCCAGAACCAAAAAACCCGCATAAAACTTTAGATAAATGCTTAGAAATCATATAAAAGACTTATAAAGATACAACAGTTTTCCAAGGCAGCTAAAAGAAATAAAGTCCAGAATCGAGTATGAGAGGAATGCGTAATAAGGAGCGGACGGCGCACAGATTGCGAGAACGTGTGCACGTAAAAATAGACCTTACGGAGTTATTATACGTCTGAAATAAACTTTATGTTCATGACAATAAAGATCACTGTACTTAATAATGATGGTTGGACCTATCTAGGACCTAAACTATAATGATCCCACAGCTGGGACACAGTCCATGTAAAGCAAGGCCAAGAGAAACTGGCTAAAATAAACTAACTTGGCTTAAACTTAACACAAGGCCATAGTAATAACGAACCAGATTACGCGTTTACACCAATTTGTGGTAACAAGGACGTCGAGTTTTCCGTGAAGATAAGAAATATCTAAAAACATTTATAATACTGAAAACAGTACATAGATTTTATTATTACATTTGATTCTAAATACGTAGTAAAATAAAGCTCTCAAAGGCAATTATTCTAACCGAGTTTTAGGGACGCTGGCGTTACAATTTATTTTTTTAATTTATGCCACAAATGTGACAAACCCACATACGACCCGCCTGATGGAAAGCGGTCACTTTTATGCCCGAAATTAATATATAATCTCAATCAAAATCCCGTTCCTTTATTTTTGACGGCTTCTGATTGGACACCTTAAAGATTCGGATAGGCGAATTCGTTCGTTTTTTGGTTATACATAAAGATCAAACTGAAGAGAGCTGCCGAGATAGGTTATTAATTTTTCGAATTGAAAATTGATTCATACTACCTTTCACTATGTCCTGCCACATTATCATAACACCACAGTACATACTAACCAGCATATATCTCCTCCACATATTACATACATCCATTGAAACTATTACTATTAAATAAAAGCACAGCAAACATCCAGAATTCCCCGGATTTCTCTCTACATAGACGATATTGTGAGCTTCTGTCCGTATAAATAGGACTAACCCTATATAGCTACGATATTCAACGCAGTCGGTAGCTATAGCTCAGGGCTATATAACAGCTTGCCCACGACCTACACGACTACGCGTGTTGCTAAAGCGACTGATGGAGAAAACAAATGGAAGGTAGCAAGAGAAGCATGTGGCTTGTCGCTAGTCGCGTCATTATATTTATTGCTTAAACAATGTTTAAGTTTGCATACTTACAATATACGTCACGTATAGTCAAGTGAGAGAAGTCTAGAAGCACACTCCAATAGGCTCTTTCGTTCAGAAGTTTAGAGTATAACCGGAGAAACCGCGACGATATTAGAATGACGTAAAAAGTGAAGTACGCTGGACGTGAGTTATGTTGCAAAATCGCATCATTTGAAGTCGTGATCGGAGCATAACTCAACATACGTCCGACAATATACAACATAGTATGTAGATATAGCACAGGGCTGGTTCTCTATAAACCGTATATGTAATACGGAGCAGAGAGAAAACTGCGAACAGATTCCGCAAAGGTTTATTAACACGGTATAGCTAGGGTTGGCACACACGTTTTTCCACGAATTATTTTCAGTTCAAAATGATGATTTCATTTGTTAGTTGACAAATCCGTTTTGATGTTTTTTCTTAATTTCTAGTTAATTGGCCTGAAAGTTGTTCTAGTAGCCTCTATTGATTGCCATACCTTTCATTACTGCGTAAAGGAACTTTCATAATAGCCTCAGCTGCAGAGTCGTTATCAACTTAGGTATTATATTAAATCTTGGAAGTTTCAAGCAACAGTTGCTCTTTAAAAATACATGGTTGTAACATGATCCTGAGACTACATTTTCATCGACTACTGAAAGCTTGGATTCGTGCGTTACAGTAGGCAATAGGCTCGCAAGTAGTTACTCAATTGAGGAAATGGGTATAATAGTACACCCATTCGTATCCCACCCACAGAATAATCCAACGTGGATTTTATTTATGCAATATCTTTTGTGAACTTTAAAAGCTCAGTCACTCGCTGCCTCCACAATCTTACTTCTTACTAGTAATATTAAAGCGATAGTGAGTTTGTTTGTTGCGCTTTTACACTTAAACCGTAGAACCGATTGCGATGAAATGTTATAAAGACAATTGGTACTCCTAGAGATGGTTATAGGAATCCTGAAAGAGAAAGAGAAATTTTATTATTGATATTTTTAATATTAAACTCAGCAGATTCATTCAGAATCGACAACCCTATCAGTATTGCAGGGTCGCGCGTCACACCGGATCGATACGGTGGATGAGGCGCGGATTACCATTGGCAATGCTCCCCGATTACCCCGGATCAACTATATTTTTTGCATTGGTAACACTGAGGAAGGTTTTAAAATTGTTGAGGGTAAATCTGCTTTCGGGAAAAGGAAATAAAGATATTTCATAGAGGATTGTTAGAATGTTAATGTTAACTCCGGTACCTAGTTTATTTAAGTTTAACCAAAACTGACAAAAACAGGTATTCTTTATTATTATACCTACTCATCTAATGAGGAAGCTGGCGCGAGGTTATGCTATGCCGGACTGTCTCAAATGGACACTGGGCATGCGTGCCCTGAAACGTAAGAGGAAGGGGCAACCGAAGCAACTTGGTGGATTAGTAGTAAGAGTCTGACAGTGCCTTTCGCTCAACTCTGGGCGGGACTCATTATTTGATAATTTACCACCACAAAAAAAAGGTAGTACTCGCCTACAGAAGAGATTTTCCACATAATATTGGTCCGTGGGTATCTAAAAGGAGAACCTATCAGTGGTCACGACCGATATCCAAAAATAAATGTTTATCGATCTCCGCAGGTGCAATGACGTTGCACAATCTAGTCTTTATTTAGGAATGCTCTCGATAGACCTATGTTATGTTTTTTTTTCTGAAAACTTTTTAGTCCTATGTATCCTGCTAATATTAATGAAGTAATTTTGATAAAATTAGAATTTGAAAGTTTATTTGAAATACCATTCAGCATACAGGTTCTTAAGGCCCATATTTGACCAGGACACCATGGCCTTATGAGATAGGCCCTAAGGATCAATATTTTACATAGAGTGACTGCCCATCTGACCTTCCACAGCCCAATTACACGATATCTCCTCTCTTAATCGTGGTAAAATCATCAAATTAGTCCTTGTACTGACAGACTCGTACTGACTAAAATCTACAGGGTTCCTTCAATAGCAGGGTCACGATTACCTGTATAGACAGTCTGCCGACCAAGCACGATACCCCTTTGGTATTGACCCTGAGCTACTCGTATTACGATAACCAGTTTCCATCAATACTTAAAGTGTTTTTCTTTTGTCAACAGGCGAGAAACCTCATAAATGCCAAGTGTGCGGCAAAGCCTTCAGTCAGAGCTCAAACCTGATCACTCATTCGCGAAAGCACACCGGTTTCAAGCCCTTTGCATGTGAGCTTTGTGGACGAGCATTCCAACGGAAGGTGGACCTGAGGAGACATAAGGAGACCCAGCATGCTGACCTGAGGCCGCCGCAGCCGCCGCATATGCAACCACACACTGATGTGCATGGCATGCATCCTACTGATATGCATGCTGTGGCTGAACAGCATCGGATAGGTAAGATTTTATTGTGACTGTCGTTAACGACGAAATAAAACTAAACAGATTAAAGACAGATTCTTTTTGATAAAATTAGTCATGTCATATAAATTTTTACCTTATTGACATGGAGGCGATTTAGCTACTATCGCGTTCAATTTCAACGTTGGATGTTCCCTTAAAAGTAACTACGTGTACGGCTACACATCAAGCTATAAATAATCAGAATATCTCGGCCTCATTTTTTAAATATTTCCGAACAATGAACCGTGATGTTTTTCAAATCAAAAAACTAAAAATTCTTTTCTCTCTCCCTACAGATCTCCGTCCCCCCCACCCCGACTTACGCCAGCACCCAGACTTCAGAGCCCACATGAGCACCGGAGTGCCCCCTCTACAGCCTTTGCCCTCCTGAACCTCAACCGCCTTCGCGCCCCCTGGCTGGCGTTGAGGCTTGAAGATGGAGAGCATCCAAAGACAGTGGAGCGATGTGGTAGTGAAATTTAACGGGGATTTTTCCGTTGTGATCTTGACTTTTAGAACAGTTAGGCTAATCTGTTAAAATTGACTATTGAGCTCGCTTTACTGGAGTGATATAATTCTCTTGGCACTTGAATGATATCGCAAGGAAAGCGCTGTTGGTAAATATTCGTTAAAACGTATTATAAGAAAAATGGCGTCGATAGTTCCAGTTATTTCGCGCCAATACACACACACCACCAACTTATAATGTTTGTACAGGTGGGAAAACACAGAACTAAAATAAATGTTCCGAATTTGGAATATCAATGATTTTTTCTTGAAAACCAGCGCCTCTATGAACTGCTTATTAAAATGGTCACTGTAGTCACGCTGACAACTGTCAAACTGAATACAGGGACGAACTTGGTGGTCGATTTTGACAAATTAAGAAGCTGCTAATATTTAAATTAATAATTATTATTGTAGGAAAAAGACATTATTATTTAAAAATCATTGTGGTTGCTGTTATGAAGAATTTCAAGATTATTTTGGACGCTGTTTTGGGTCAGATACCTATATTATGTTAACAATCCGTGAAACTCTCTTTGGTAAATATTTTTTTAATTTCTTATGAAATACACAAAAGCAAACAGTTAACAGTACAAAACAGTCTGCAGCTAAATTGTTTGTTTCTGTAAAAAATAGTAAAAAAATAGAGAACTACACTCATTACACATCGCTTCACAGAGCAGTATAATTATAATTATTAGGCAAAAACACATAGTATACACATAACATATTATTGTTACCGCAGCCCAAGTAGTTAAGACTATACTTTGTAAATTAAATGTACGCTTTGTAATTGTGAGTTTTTGATCTCAATGTAAACTACAAAATAAAGTGTCATTCTTTTTAAAGTTGTTTGTGATGCATCCAAATGTAAAAAAAATGAATAAATATTTAATAAAAGGAAAGTACTTCAAAATGATTTCCAAAAATACTCAATAGTTTTAAAATGCAACACAAACTATTATTTTAGCGGGAATTATCCAAAGAGCACCAATAATTATTTTAAAAATCATTGTAAGTTTAGGCACCTAATTGTAAAGTCATAAAAATAATATTTAATGGACTGATGGAATCATTCCAAATGTTTTTCCAACAATTATTTAGACATGAACGATTTAATTTTAAGAAATATTTTATTTAGATTTTCTGTTGATTCCAATTATATACTTTCGTTGTTTTTTGACATCATTCCGTGTTATTGTTTGATAAAAGTATAAATAATAATGACCATTAACCACCAGCTTTAGCATCTATTTTAAAATTCTCCAATTGAATTTTGGAGAAAATTAAGGGACATTAAGGCAACTGTAATAGATTTAAATACTAAAATTATATGAAAATATTATACCAAAGTAACATTTCCAACAGTTAGAAACAAAATAATTATGTGTCATACTAAAGTTATAATAAATTCATTAGATTTTAATTAAAGTAGACAAATACTCGCATATCAATATCATATTCATATAATTTTAATTATATCAAAATGAAATCGAATTATGTAAAATATTAAACAGATACTAGCCTAAGAATTAGTATAAAATGTACAAAAAAATGTTGTCTATTTTTATGGCTGTAATCTTATGCAAAAGCACGTAGACGTTAACCACAACAACAAAATTACGTTAAATTGAACATTATAATCATTCTTATTTCTATTAGTTTATAAATTATGAACATTTTCACCAGTGGGCATATAATATACAATACAGGCTCTAAATATACACCGATATATAAATATTCTTAAGAAACAGAGTAAGAAATAAACAAATAAGTAATTCATAAATTATATAAAAATATTAACTATGTGAAATCTATTATGCCAAAGTCAAATAGAAAATAGTCGTACAAATTGTTACAAATATCATAATAATTTTATTATTATCCTTTAAGAATTACATTCACATTCCGTAGATTTTGTGTGCGCTTAAAGAAAAATTTAAAGATTTGTATAATAATTTAAAAATAACAAAGAGTTATCGCATTCCATCTTAAAATAATAGATTTTCATAGGAAGCAAAATTATAAAAAAAATAATCAAATAATATTAGTATTGTTTATTCCTTTTTATTTTTCATGAATAAACACATTCCTTTATTTTAATGTGTAGCTAATTGCCAACCATGCAACTGAACTATTGTTTACCAAATTTACAAAAAAAAATGTTACTTGTTTACTGTTTCCAATCATTGTAAATAAATATTTAAAGTGTATTTTAACAATTTATCATCGAAATTTTTAAATAATTTGTATGTTATTATATACTATAATAAACTCATTGTAAATATTGTATAAAACATTTAAACTAGTTATATTAACGATCCCAAAGAAAAAACGTGCAATCCTACGATCGTAATTTACGAGTTATAATTATAAGCAACTGTCACTTCAATAAATATGATGATGCAAAATGTTTTGTCTTTTCTTTAACTCCAATTACTATTATTACATACATAACCTTATCTACCTGTACTCCATGGTAGATACTTCAGAACACAACCTGCTATTATTAAGTATTATTAATATATTTATTTCAGATATCATAATCTATACAAAAATAAATCTCAAAAATAAAATCTTTAAAACATAGAATAAATTTAACAATTTATCTGTTATTATGTGTTCGACATTCGACTTCTTCTACGTTCGTACTTACATATTGAAATACACTGACATACATACGCCGAATCACCATGATTATGATACAAAAGGCACATAATCCAAGTATATCAACTCATCATAATAATTTATACACAAGTATTCATTAATTGTCAGTTATATTTTACGTCTAAGTATTGAGAAGTTGGTCTTTTATTTTGATACAAGCTAAATTTTGCAAAACACAAAAAGTCAAATAATACAAGGTTGTATTGTCAAGTAACAGTCTTTTGCCGAGGAAAATCTTCAGCTCAGAATCATAAAGGCAAAGTTTAGAAGATTCTACAGAAATAAATTAATTGCTCTAAGAATATCATCAGGCTCCATTAGTAACAAATTTCTGACTTTGCCAATCCACCTAATAGAGAAAGGTACACAAGACACGTTTCCAGTGATTAATAACATAAAGTTAACGAAAACTAAAATAAAAGGTCTCCAACTGGAGATTCGGGGATCCACCCGATTCGACAAATTTTAATATTGAAACGCCAAAAGTGGCGACGCGTACCTAGAGGATGCGTACATTGCGTGCGATAACTTTTGGGGATTATGATGTTAAAGAAGTTAAAAAGCACGTAAAAGACCTGTCAAATTATTATTGTGATCCTAATTCTAATCCAAAGCTAAGTAAAAAAGATGTTAATAAATATGGCAGTGTTTTCTATGATGAATAATCTCACAGTCAGTAAAGGGCCATATCAACCCACTTCCTGATCACAACGAAAGACAAAGCATCATCTCAAAATACACAACAGGCTAAAATAAAAGCCTATCTAAATAATTATGTAAATATACCCTGAGATGTAAGGCTGATCTTAATTCTATTTAACCATTATCTCGGGGCGAGGGAATAGGATTTAGTATCGGAGAGGCGCTTCTTAAGTTACAGTGAAGACGTCGAAATATTTTGAATAAATAATTCTTGAATAAATTAGATAAGATGTCAGTAGATCTTGTGACGAAGTTAATTCTGAATCGGAAGATAAAGAAGAAGGAGTCCAACACAAATTATTAATTTTTATACGCCTAAAATGGAGCTAATTTTTAAGGTGTAAATTAAAGAGTGGCAAATGACAGGGAAAATATAAGCAACATGAGACAACTTCAAGAGAGGGAAGATGACTTTAATCTACTCAAGCAAGCTTCAAATGTAGAAACCAGCCCGATATGAAATACAAGGCTTACTGAACTTTTTTTCTGAAGACTTCCGCAATATTTTCAAACATTTCAACAGAACGGAACCCTAAATTAATCCAATTAACTGGCCCCGATTCCGTACAAACAATATGTTTGCCTATAACCGCCAATGTTTGCGACGCCATGATCGATTGATCATTAACCTAATGGCTGATGTATCGAGCGTTTTTATTATTACTTTTAAACGTAGGTACACTTTTTAGATTACCGCCCTTGATACGGCTCTGCCCTTCGTAAGTCATTTGTTTGTTATTGGTAATATTTTTATGATTTGCATCGAAATATTGAGTAATTTATAAGCATTTATTTGATATTGGGTTTAGTCAATTCTGAGTTAAAATAAAAGAAATCGCTTCGAATCATTTAGGTACCGTTGCGTTTTTTTTCAAGTAACGGCTGCACTGCATCTATAAAGCCATTTGTTTCGAGACATATCTATATGAAGTAAAAACAAACAGCAATTCTAATCTTAAAGTTATACACATAACTCTATGTCTATCATTGTTTCCTCACTTGTGTGAAACTCCTCTTAGAATATTTTCAATCGTTTCCTCTAGCTTAACTTCCTTTGCTTCTGCTTTTGTAACTAGTTAAAACTGTATTAATTCAGTGACGTATTGGGTTTTTAAAGAACAGTTGTGTTCACAATAAAATATTGACCCTTCCTCCTTTCGATAAAAGCCATATAGAAAGAAAAACAGCAATACCTACACCATTTCTGCTCTATTTACCATCTACCAGAACAAAAGCCGTAACTCCATTCTGTATTTGATTACGTTAGACAAAAAACCTAGTTAGATTTGTAGTAAAGCGGCGAGGAGACGGTCCCGTGGGTACAGACGAACGCTAAACGCCTGTTAGCACGCACTGTGGGACGAACTGAGACCTTTGTTCTACACAGAGACGGATTTTGAACAGTCTATGCCAGAAAATATTGTTTCTTTTTTACGTGTAGTAATATCATCAAATTAGTCCTCCCACCCAGAGCAGAGCGGAAGGGACTGTCAGACTCGTACTGACTAAAATCCACGGTGTCCTTCAATAGCCCTTTACGTTCTGGGGTCACGGTAAATCGTACAGTCCCGCGACTAGAAAATATTGGTCGACTATTTTTTAACGAGGAAAATAAATAGTTTTTAAGAAGGTGTTTAAAACAATAGTGATCTTATATTGGAAAATGTGAATAATGTAGATGAAGAGATAATTATTGTAAGGGGATAAAAGATTTTAGTATGGAAGGTGGCCCTATCGGTCGCCCGCATTTTGTTTCTTTTTTTTTCAGAATAGTAGTGCACAACCAAATTTATAGAATAGGATAGAGATCGCTTAGACAAACAAAAAATATAATTGGAAATAATGTCCTAAAGTGTCACGTTACCAAGGGGAAATCTTTTTCCGTCTTATTACAAAAAGAGGTTTAACTACAAGTCTAAAAACCCAGGTTTAAATCTCGTAAAACCATGGTTTACACAAAAACGTTATTACAAAACGTGGTTTTGCGTTAAACCAAGGTCTTAACCATGGTCTAACACTAAACCACGCCGCCCCCTAGTTTAGTACTGGTCTAAGTCTGACTTAGAGTACTGTTTATCGGGATAAATAGTATATGTGTTAATCCAAAGTATCTTGGTGACTTTACTCTTGACGATTTAAACGCTACACTAGCTGTTTTCATAATAACTAAGTCCATAATTAAACTCTGGCAATAAGTCTGCTCAAAAATACTCGTACGCTAGGTACACAGAAACACAGCCCCAAATCCGGTCCCTGACGGGTCAGCATCATATATAATTCATTGGTATCCACATGCGTCTCGGACGCAATCAGTATTGTGAATAATTGATGGCCGGCCCGATGATTGTGCTCCCCGCGAGATTGGAGAAGATTTGCGCGTCCGAGTCCGGCCCTGGTGGATTTGCGTCGTTATTATTTGAAGTGAAAAGGTAAAACGGATTTTGCTTTGAAATAAAAGTAAATTAGAAACGGAATTACTTTTATCCTGAATATGAGAGTGAATTTTAAACATCACCCAATTAAACTTTATATAATTTTGTCCTAAACTTACAGAAACATAAAAACAACACAAAATGTTGTCAAAGTATTCACACCTTTTAAAAACATTGTACTACAACCTACATTTATTTGGTCACACCTACCCACCTAAGTACTTACTTATTTTATACAAGAGTCAATCAACTCACGAATTCGAACACAATTCCGTTCTCTTCACACAAACACGATAATAAGATTATATTTCACAAGCAATAAAGGTGATTATAGCGTGAATCAATGTAGAACATAGGTGATGACGCAAGCGCCTGCTCGGCGATGATACCGCGCAACGCACTATTTCGCAACTCACGACGAGCGGTTCCATGGTGTAATGGTTAGCACTCTGGACTTTGAATCCAGCGATCCGAGTTCAAATCTCGGTGGAACCTTGAAGTTATTTTTGTATATTGTAAGATTTCATTGTAATGTCATTATACCATTTTTGGTTGGTATTTTTTACTATTTTATGATAATTACATTTTATAATTATAAATAGAGTCACTTTATAATTTAGTCAAATCTGTTTTTTCACCATTACATGTGGAGTATTTTAGTTATTTAATTGCTTTCTTATTATCTATTTAGTAAGCTAAATACCTATAATTTAAACGTAGCGAAATATGGTTGAATAAGACACCTCTGTCCAACACTTTAAAAGTGTGTGGTCATTTTATGTTTAATGCTCACAAATATCAAAAAATATTTTTATTGAATAATAAAAAAGTTACTTCAGATTTTAATTATTTTTTATTATTATTTTTTTAAGTCGCTTTTATTCATCTAGGGTCATTAGCGAGCACTGTTTATAATACATTAGGTTAGGTAGAGGTACAAACGCCAGCACATCAACCTTCCTGAATCTGTCAACTTCTTAAATAGATTTTCAATCTTGTCTAATAGTGGAAGGTTAATGTACGGAATAAAAAAATTGACAGATTTGGGTAGGTTTTTTTTTTAAATACGTTGCCCCGCACTAGGAATTTTTCCTCTATCGTGTCGTGAGTGTCTGTATATAACACACATTATTACAGGTAATTAAAACAAAAACGTTATCAGTCAGTAACGCCTTGACATTCCTTATGTTAGGTCGTATTGATAACAAATACCAATCAATTTAAATAACATTTATATTTAGTGGTACCTAAACTTAGGTAGCAACTCACATAGTCAGCGTCGGGCACTAGTTGTCCGGCATTTGCAGAACTGGGCCTATTTGACGCAGCCATGAGTCACACAATATTTAATGTTTAGCTGTAAGTTTTGTTTTTAAATATTTTTCTTATTTGTTAATGTTGTGTGTACTTATGGCATGTGTCAATAAACGTTTTTCTTTCTTTCTTTCTTTCATAGCCAGAAAAAAAAACACATCTTTTCCTTGTCAATACTAGTAAAAATGCATTATTACATTTTCTGTTCATACTCAGAAGTTATGCCTTTGTCAAACAGACAGGCGAAAGCGAAGCGTTTCCGAAGCGATACCGAACCGAAGTGAGACGTCAGTCCGATAGTTCTGTCACGCTATCGGATCGCTTTCGCTTTTCTATGTGACTGGATTCAAACAATTCCATACATTACAAGTAAAAAGGCCTCGCTTCGCATTCGTCACGCCAGTCTGTTTGACAAAGGCTTAAATGTGAAAACGATTGGTCCGATTTCGTTAATTCTCAGGACACAGGTATTTTGTGATCGAACGATCGAATTTGCCTACTCTTATTCAAATCTGAAATGTGTCCAATCAGAAGCAGGCTCAGGTAACGGCTCCGACTTACGAATTGTAGGTATTGGGTTCAAACTTTTTGAAGTAAAAACTTCTTTAGCGGCGTTGTGCACTTTTTTTGGGATGGGTAAAAAATGTTAAACTCGCGTCAGGACACGTGACCTGATCGAAAATTCGTAAGACGGCGCAGGACGCTTGCGCGAATGTTCGTGTGTGTTTATTACTATTGAAGTTTTCACTTCTGCCGGCACTCCCAGAGTGCAACCCGTCGTTTTTTTATTTTTTTACGTGTGTGCATCAAAACTATAGATAGGTACGTATCTAGGTATTCAAAAATGAAAATTTTAGAAAACCTCTCCATACGTTCCAATCGTAATCTCATAAAGACAGAGTACTCATAAAATAAAGTCAATTCCGAAGCCTTGATAATCCGCAATGGAGGGCAATTTCATCACGACAGATATCACTTTCCAATATCATTTCACCCTTCCACAATGGTTGGTAGGGACCATCAAATATATTCAAATTGTACCTTGTCGCGACCACAGCAGTGTCGCACCTGCTTTATATTCAGTGCATGGGAAAATATACCTTAGACTTACAAGCTAAGGTTTGAAATTCAATGGGGAATGGGCAACCAATTTCGAACATTGCAATTTATAGATAGATATTCTTATTCCACTCAAAATAACATACGTTTCTTCTTAGCAGAGGTTCGATAGTTTTCTTCTGGTTGTTGTTAAGGGAATTCAGACCGTGTTTTGAAGGTATTAAGGTAGGTTTTTGATTGGGGAGTTGTGTATGTAATATGTAGAAGGGAAGCGAATGGAAAGCGTCTGCAGTCTTTTGTATTGACGCGCTGAAAGTCAAATAGGTATGTGATCGGTTGACAGTTTTGGTATGTGTGTGAACGCCTGCACTGTGTGCGTGTGTTGGCTTTGGTCTGGGTTCGATTCTCTGGTGTGGTAAATTCAGAAATATAGTAGGTCAAATGGAAAAAAATCCGTGTCCAACTGAATAGAAAGGCCAATTTACAAAATACTAATGTCAAGATTAGATTCTGAGGTTTAGCTGGATGAGTCAGGTCGCGGGACTCACGAATTACAGTGACCGGTACGTAAAGGGCTATTGAAGGACACCCTGGATTTTAGTCAGTACGAGTCTGTCAGTCCCTCCCGCTCTGCCCTGGGTGGGAGGACTCATATGATGATTTTACCACGTAAAAAAAAAGCTGGATGAGTCAACTGCCTACCCTTAAAAAGAATACAGTACAAGCAAAAGTTATTTTTTCCTGTACGTGGGTGCGTTTACAAACATAGATAAAATCATATACACAAATTCCCAGGCCCACAGCAACTACTTACTTGTAGATCATACAAATATTTATTTTGGAAGAGATCGAACCCGCGACACGCTGAGCTACTGCGCCAAGCATGCCCGGCAATGAAACAGTGTGGGCTAGAAAAAACCTTTTTTTATTTTTTTTATTTAAACCTAAAAGGTTCAAATATTAACCCAAATTCTTGTCAAATACCAAATTTTCTTACACGTGCACTAGAATTTTGTAATCCGTGGTACCAGTAATAACATCGTCCAAGTATTAACACAATTTTTTTTTTTATCGTGATGAAATCATCTAATGGTCCTCCCACCCATACTGTCAGACTTGTACTGACTAAAATCTACGGTGTCCTTCAATAGCCCTTTACGTACCGGGCTCACGGTAATTCGTTAGTCCCGCGACCCCGGCAGGAAGTATTAACACAATTAGCGCAAAACTAAACCAAATTGAGTGAAAATTTTATGGGACCAAATGAAAGGTATAGAATTCAAAAATTGGTTCACCCAATCGTTTTTGAACTAAGTTTGTTGTCCTGGCTGGAGGCCTTAAAATCAAAGTCCGGTTGAGCAGTACACAACCTACTAGAGGTTGACCTGCGAGATGCCAGTCACAAAAACCTCCAATCGCAAGTTATGAGGTAATTTCTGCTTTTTAGAAGTCGGTTAAAAAAACTTCCGATCACCATGGATCTAAAAAAGACCCAGTTTTTGAAATCAACAAACTCACAGACTCAATAATAAAGTATCTCTTTCAAGATACACAATACGAATGTTAGGTAGTCGCGCGCCGCCCGCAAAGTAAAGTTGGCACAATTTACATAAAGATGTCGAGTTTCAACATTGGAATCGAGTTAGGAGGATACTTTAAAACTGTCGCTTAGCACAGACGTCGAATCCGTTTACAGTTTTCGGGACTTCCAAGATGGTTAGTGATGGGAAGTGTTAAAATTGAGAATTATCGATGTTTTATGCACGGACTGTTGAAAATTTGATTTTTCTGGTTGCATATCGAGAACAGTTTCGAAAAAAAGGGAAGTAGTTAATTAATTCCTTATTTTACAATATCTGAGGCACTCGAATATTATGTTTTTTGTTGAAAAACTGCCATTTCAATAACCCATTCAACACTATAATAATTTGAGAGCTTTAAAATTATTATTATTATTTCAACAGCTTAAAAGAGTTAACAGTTTTTGAAAAACTTAATGGTTAAAAAATAGATTATGGGAAAAAGAATTAAACAGTTCAAGAAAAACTAAATTGCTACGAAAATCGCACACAGTCGTGTATAAGTATTTTTTATTGTAAGGACATTGTTGCCATTGCGAGTATACCCTGGATGTGGATGGCAAGGTAAATCTGCGGTAAGTCTGGCACGGTATCATAATAAGAGGCCTGGTGGTTCTGCTCAGAGAACGAGATGGGGCTAGACGACTTGTATAGCTCTGTTTCTTTCCCACAGCCTAACTACTCACGCTTTAAGACGGCATGGTATGCCACCTGTTCCCAGCAGTGAACGACATCACGCTTTGGATGATGATGACGAGTTCCTGATTATTTAAACACTACACTATTGCAATCATCATCGATTAACATTCGACAGTCCCCAAAAACTATCGACATCTTCCCATCCCTACCCGCCACTAGGGGCGTCCAAGTTGCGTATTGAGTTACGCGCCCTTACACCGGTCCAATCGCATCAGGCCGCCTCGGAGGCCATTATAATATCCTGTTGCGAGACGATCGTAATCTTCGTATTTACATAATAGTACTCTTGCACTGCCTATCCTTATTTGCGTGACGAGTCGTGATGATAGGTAAACGGGTTAGAATAACTTTTTGATAGTTTTTTCTTGAAGGTTTAGTGGTATCTCATGTCCTGCTTGTATGACCAGATGTAGGGTAAAAGGAGTTGTATGGATCGTAAAGTAGATGGCATTATGTAGGTCTTGTTTACTCCCAAGGGAAACAATTGTGGGTCGCAGGACTGTCTTTAGTTAGAGTCTGCACAGTCCCTTCCGCTCCACGTAGAAAACTCATTTGATGATTAATTACAAGAAACAAAAGAAAAACGAAAAAAAAAAATACAGAGGAAAGCGTAAGTTTACGTATAGGCATACTATGTCTCATATTGAGTGGTCTTTGCATTGTTGAGTTCAGAAATACCAAAAGAGAAACAACTGAGGTTATTTGGTTGAATATAATTCTTGGGTACAGTCCAATTAAAAGGTTTCAAAACTGCACGTTCTACCACACGGCATCATTCATCCAATATTATATCAAAACTAGCTTTTGCCCGCGACTTCGTTCACGTGGAATAGTGAAAACTATCCTATGTCCTTTCTCAAGTTCCAAACTATGTCTGTACCAAATTTCACACAAATCGGTTCAGTAGTTTAGGCGTGAAGAAAAGACAGACAGACAGACAGAGTTACTTTCGCATTTATAATATTAGTTTGGATATCGTTTCACTTTGTTTTTGGATGCACTCCTCCGAAACGGCACGCAAAAATGAAGGCAGTAGAATTTGCAAACACTCAAAATATACAAAACAACCAGTAAGTCCAAAATTTTGAAAACCGAGTAAACTCCCCTTAGACAATTCCCCAAAAATGAAGACTTCTCTTACCCTAACGGAAACAAACTACCTACAGCGCTTACCCCAAAACTCAACGATTTGATTTCCCCTCTCACGTACAATACGTCTCTGGGACTTACTTATATCAATTTAATCGTTCAAATTGAAATTCAAAGAGCAGACTGCGAATCAATTACAGATGGGAGATCGGCAGCATTCAAATATCTTCCCGATGCTGATAGAAATGTCCTTACTCCTTAAAGAATGTGCGTGTGGAGCAATGTGAGCCAATATGCAAAGACGTGTTGTGCTAGGTAATGTGGGGGTGTTGGGGTGTACGTCTGTGAGACGTACTAGGTGTCGATGCGGTTATCGGTTTTTATTTAATAATAGGTTAACTTAATTATCATGATAGTTAATATATGTAGAGAAAGAGTTGAACTTACCTATTTGTTTTTTTTAACAGTAACTTTTTGATGTGTTCTCTTTGTAGTATAGTTTTAAAGACTGCAGCAGGGGATGTAGTAGCCTATGGGTTTTTTTTTCATGTTTTTATTGTTTTTGGGTTAAGTTTAACCAGTCAAAAGGGATAGTAAGGAATGAGTGGGACTTCTGTGTTAGAGTTGAGGTATGTAAATAAGAAAAAAAAAACTCTTTCCTTCACTTTTGTGTAGCATTGATAAAATAATTATTAAATAATAATTATGAATTTCATGAAGAAGCAATGCAATTTATGCAAAATTCTTTACAGTTTTATGAAAGGAAACGATTTAGGTACCTACATATATTTGCGAGCTTTAAAAGAATATAATGTAATAAAATAAAAATAAAAAAACCGAAAAGAATATAAGTATTTTCGAAACCAAAAATACTGCCATATAAAACCCGAAACACAAGTGTCTAATATGAAAAGTGATTACAACAATAAACCTCCTCATAACTTTATATAGCCATAAATATGACAAAGTAAACCTTGCTTATAATTTACGATAGCAATACGACACTAAGTGATAGAGAGATAAAATTTATTCTCGTCTCCAGCGTCACCCGATATTATTACGATATAAAAACGAGAATCAAACGATATAGGATGATTATTGAGTTATGGGTACTTTGGACCGTGGCGGTTGAATTGGTAGAAAAGGGTTGGGCTCGTCGTTTAATGTTGATTTGAGAGGATTGTTATTGTATAGTTATTTTGATATGTAGAATCGTATTCTGAATCAGTTTCGGAAAATGTAAACATAAGAATTTTTAAAACGCCTGTCAAAAGTGTAAGCGCAATAGGACGCATATAACAAATTTGATAAAACTAGAGTTGATAAAGTCTTTATACTTGTTTATTTTCTATACATCATAATGATCATTAGGTGAAGTGGTGCAGTGGCTGCTTCTGCACGTTCGCGGGTTTGCTTCCCGCACGGAGCAAATATTTGTATAATCTACAAATAGTAGTTTGGGGATCTGGGTGTTTGTGTATGTCAGTTTAAATGCGTGCAAACGCACCCATGACACAGGAAGTAATCCTAGTGAGGGCCAAACTTAAAAAAATATATTTTAGAGTTAGTTAGATTGGTGACTTAGGTTTTTTTGGGTTGTAGGTGCAGCTCCACATGTATGTTGAGAGATCTCTCCAACTTTGTAATCCTAACAGCATTAGTAGAGGACTAACGCTGTTGGGATTACAAAGATTTTGGTACAAACATTTCACTGAGCATGAATATTAGAGCAATCGTTGATACGACGGAAAAGAAAAACAGAAAGACTTAGTAACTACATCTTCTTACTTCATTTTTTGAAAAAAAAAAAACTTTTCCCCACACTAAGATTCCTCCTGTATCGTGGTTGCATTTACAAACATAGAAACTCACATAACATAAATGTACAAAATAATTATTAACTTTAAGTCTGTATTTTATAATAAAAAAAAACCTAGTAAATACTATAACATTCCTTACATATTTTTGCACTGTTCAACTTTTACAAGACCATCGCCATTTTTACAGCGGCGTCCATCAATTTTCAGCCACCAATCTCCATATCAAAACATAAAAAACAGATACATAAAACTATCAATAAAAATTCACTTCGCATACATAATAAAAAAAAAAACCTTAGGACGCTACACTCAGGGAATCAAGGTGCTGCGATCCAGAAAATTATGCAAAAAGCCTTCCTTGGTCATTGGAGAGAGTTTGAATAAGAAGGGTTCAGTACAATTTTTACAAAGGATAGGTACATGTCATCATTAACGAAATAAAACGATGAAGAGATGTTTATCTTTTTTGTTTCTTAATTTTTGTAGGCTTCAGCATTATTTTATTTTATTTTTATAGGTTATAGCGACTGTAATTAATAATACACGCTGTGAACAGGATTAACTTTTATTAAAACACACATGTTAAGTATCACTTCAAACCTGTCACTACTTGTTTGTATTAATTCCCAATTTGAAAATAATCTAAAATGGCGGAATTTAGACAGGCCAAGCTTTCATATTAAAATTTACCAACCTCTTCATATTCAAAGTACTCTATTGCGGTTTAAAAGAAAGACGAACGGACATACAGACAGACGCAGTCTTAGTAACAGGGTCCTGTACTCCCGTTGAGACCCTTTGCATACGGAACCCAGAAAGACAGAATATTTTTTATGACGAAGACGCATCAATATTTTATGCGACACCACGTCAGAGCTATATAGAATCAATCATTCCGATCGCACGATGTACTTTCTATTCAAATAACGTATTTTTATCGTATTTTTGCCTGACTGTACTTGAATTACGAACCTATGAGATGTTGAATTTTTTTGGGTTTGGTTAAGGTAGGTAGGTAAATTTATTTCATTGTGTAAAGTTTCGTGATGTATCTATAATAATAATATCCTTACAACTAAAATATCATACCATGCAAATAAAATACGATTGTTTCTGTTAATTAAAAATATAAAAAGCTTTCTTGGTGCTACGCTGCTACGGCGTAGCACTACCCATCACGATTTATTTGGTAGACATAACTATGTGAAATCAAAGGGTTATATTTTGCCTATAAAATCATTTTTTCATTTAAAATATGATTCTTCACAGTTCCCCTTTTTAAAACTGCTAAAGAGATGAATTTAGTGACCATTTTACGATTTTTATTATGATTCCATACATATTCGTATACAGCCTGTTAGTGTAATCAGTCTTAACCTTGAAACCATAGGTAGTTGATTTAATTATAAAAATGTTTGTCTGAATTTAAAAATAAATAAACGAATTTTTCTTTAAAAAAATCAAAAATGTTTCTGTCCTACACCGTCCGTTAATTCATGGATACTATGCGCCCGAGTTACGTATTCACTGCAAAGGGCGTTAACCTGCCGCAATAGCCGTCCGTTTAACTACATACCTACATAAGTTTTAACTGACTACATCATAAAATACAGGTAACCTGTGATGTAACTAACTTCCCTTCATACTTTTCCTGGCTTAGGACAGGCAAAAATACCTACCTTTGTTGCGTGACGAGTCCAGATGATGTAAGTTAGTCAGCGTACATTCTCCGAGCCTCGTTCAGGTTATCACCCGACGCGGCGTAAACCCGGACCATTTCGGTCCACTATTCGTTTGTGTACGACATAATCACTAAACACTAACACTTGCGCGAAAAATTAACGGTGGGGCGGCGCGAGGTCGTGAGGTGCGCTGCGCTGCGAGCGTACACACGTACGTTCCGTAGCGACGCTGCCGGCTGACTGATCACTGAAGTGTGCGCCGGCGACGCGGCGGCGCCGGCGTCGCGGCCCGGCGCGCTATTTCGCGGCGTATTTGATCTTACCTTTGCGTAATAGGGTGAAATAATTTTGGGGAAAAATGGAGACTTTATTGAAAAAAAAAAAGTTTTTATTTTTTATTGAATTTACGTTCTGTAAGTGATACCAAACCACTGGTTTCAAGTTTAAGACTGATTACACTAACAGGCTGTATAGTACCCGGTTTAGCCAGCTGATCTAAGATCATTTAAGAGAATCATCAACACTAAGCAGAAGTTTATAGAAGTATATCTTACCAATACAAGTTAATCCTTTTAAACATGTCGGTAGACGAGTTAGTAAACATGTAGCTAATCTAAAAAAAATAATCCTCTCTCATCAATTCTGCCTCTAACTATCTTAGTTAATTCGACAAGCCACTGACAAACAGACATACTAAACGAGTTCAAACCTCTGAAACTTTAATATGATTGGGCCAATTATCTGGTGCAAATTGTGACGGATGGCCGTCAGTGGCCCATTCACGTCCAACTGAACAGTTATCACGAATAATTGATCTTGGTAGCTCTCTGGGGAGCCACGCATTGCATTTAAACACGCGATGTTCGGTAGATTTTATTGAGCTAATTTTTAGATTAGGTTCATAGATCTGGCTCGCGAGACTGTCTTAAAAGCCACCGCGACACTGGAGCGCAAAGAGCATGTGAAGGAACAGCGTGGTTTTTGGTCAGAAAGAGTCTGACAGTCCTTTCCGCTCCACCCAAAATGGGAGGACTACCAAATGGGTGGACTTATACTATGATGATTAACACTCCATACCAGAGGCTCTTAGAAAGCACTGTTTTTGTTAGGATTTTGTTTTGAAATCAGTAGGTATAAAATGTGGGAAAGTTAACTTGTGATTTAATTTGATACGAGTAATTATTATCATTAAATTAAATGTAATAGAGTTTTTCTGTCCTATTTTTTTGTATGTTTTTGATAGCTACAATCTAAAACGAAAATGTTTGAAAAGGGTAATCAGCTTTGGTTGTATCTTGTAACAACAGTCGCATAAAAGATTGTTGCTATTACTAACTACACAGGCACCAAAAAGTTAAGCAAGATAACTTTAAAAATCATGAAACTCACACTTTTCTCCAATATAATAAGCAGCAACTACAGAACGTCATATGCTGAAGATCTTAAAATATAGGTTGGTACTCATTTAGCCTCGATTAAGTTTACTCGTATGTACCTATCATTATTCAGTCATTTATGCACGCTACTTTACTGTTAGTAATGCACCTAAATTTAATTTTTACTCTAACTTAGGGGTATGAGTATAATCGCGGGCATGCGGGCGGCGAGTAATGGGCGACTCGCTGTCTGACAATGAACCATGCCCGGGTCGACGGCGCGTTGTGTTCCACGCGCGCCTCAAGGAGTGTCAGCATAGTGACGGGGCCTGTAGAGGGCCAAAGCCTGCCGGGGTCGCGGGACTAACGAGTTACCGTAACCCCGGTACGTAAAGGGCTAGCGAATGACACCGTGGATTTTAGTCAGTACAAGTCTGACAGTCCCTCCCACCCTGCCCTGGGTTTTACCACGCTAAAAAAAAAAAGAAAACCAATACGCCAGATAAGATCGCGTGCCTCCCGCCATCTAGCGGACTAACGAAGATTTAATGTGAACGGGAGATTTTGCTTGCCCACCACAATTTGCCAACATTGATTTGTGGCCGGCAGATGCTGGTTTTATTGCCAATTAAAATGCCATTACGTTGAAAAAATAATTGTTGTTTATTGTGTTTTTTTTGATTTAGCCAGTAGGCCTTGTTAACTAAAATCAATCGGTTGGTGGAAGTGCCTACACATATTTAAGTACAAAGTACAAAATTTTATCGGCAACAATATCTAAGCCAAAGCCAAGATATTTGATGATATATTTTTCTTCTTCTCTTCGCCTAGATTTCGCGTTATTTCAAATTCATTGAGCCTGGCCTGGTTTTGTTAGTCACAAAATCTGAAATATGGAGCTATGTACACATTTATTGGACATTCCAGGTATTACATCATAGTCTTCACAGGATTAGGGTATCAACAACTCTAGTAATTCTCCTATCAAACATAACCCTATGTTTCTATCAACATTTTGACGATTGTACCTACATACATCTCAATTCCTCAATATGCACCTGGATGCAAGTGCCCGAAGTATGCAAACCACATTAAATGTTATAGTCCATAAGGAGCCCCACGTTTACGATGAAGGCCTATGGCTTTAGATGGTGCTTTTAATACTGAAGATCTGCTGGACAGAATGTCTAAGGAGGAGGTATTTATATTACCCTGAGAACTAGAGGTCATAGACATAGACAATTCGCCCAAAAGGAAATACTAGTATTTAGCTGAATACATTCAGACTGGAAGCCGACCCCAACATAGTTTAGAAAAGACTAGGCTGACCGTGATACTTCTATGTTGCATTAAAGGATTTTTTAAGAGTCTGTGCTGGGTGGGATCCACCTCCTAATGGTACATCCCGGGCCACGGCACCATAAGCTACCTATAACCTACGGTGACGGCTAGACGATCCTGCTGGCGATGGTAGGCCTCTCCAAGGACGCCCGTTACTAACAGTTTTTACTGTTTTCAAGTTCCACTCGGGTGAGCTCCTCATATGGCTTCTCTCAAACAACCCCGTTCATCAACAACTTGTAATTATTGCCGATGGAGGTCAACTAGCTCCCATTTTGAGTTCGAACTTTTGATGTTAACATTCGTGATTTGAATTCTTTAACTCTGTCTCTGAATATCAAAGTCGCATCGATCCCGTCCCGTCACCTCTAAACACACCCCATCAGCAACTAACCGCTCGATAATTATCGGCAATACGACATTTGACGACACCCCCGAGTGTCGTACGGCACGACCACGATACGACACGACACGAACACTTAGATACGATACGATAAATTTATTTTTATTTTCTCAACCGTCGGCGGCCATTAAGAGAATTGCTTTCGATTTACTTACCAATTTTATGTTAAATAAATTGAAGTGGATCTTCTATTTGAGAATATCAAGTTAGCTTTTGATCTTGGAGTTGGTTTGAGTTTGTATGTGTTTATACTCTTTTGGAAGCGGTGGTTTCTTTATTTAAGCTGTTGCTTAAATAAAGAAACCACCACTTCCAAAAGACTTTTACGTTGTTGCTTCGGCTGAATGTAATTCGAACTCGACTAAAAAATAATGTCTTATGCGTGCATCTAGCCCGCATTGGTAGGCGCCCACGGCGACAGACGTCGGCATTTGGGCGGCGAGTAATGGGCAACTCGCTGTCTGACCATGGACCATACCCGGGTTGACGGCGCGTTGTGTGCCACGCGCGCCTCAAGCAGTGTCAGCATAGTGACGGGGCCGTCCTGTGGAGGGCCAAAGCCTGCCGGGATCGTGGGACTTACGAATTACCGTGACCCCGGAACGTAGAAGGCTATTCAAGGACACCGTGGATTTTAGTCAGTACGAGTCTGGCAGTCCCTCCCGCTCTCCCCTGAGTGGGAGGAGTCATTTGATTATTTTACCATGCTAAAAAAATGTGTTAATCTAGCCTAAAATCTACCTTTGTGCCAAACGCTAATGCGTAAATTTACCTTTTTTTTAAGCGGCCGTCGATCTATTGTGGTCGATAACAGATTGATGGCCGCTAAAAAATAAAAATGCACAAGTCGTCATACATTTTTGGTCAAGATAAGTTCAGCCATTCTGACGCAAAATCAAACGCTTGTTTATGTATTGGAAGTACCAGTCGGGTTCGAAAAAGTATTGTTTTGTCAATTGAAAGCCCAACTCTTGAAAACCTTTCTAATAAAAATCTTCAATTTTTCAGCCAATTAAGCAAATAAAACCTCGGGGTTCAATCTATATATATAAAAATGTTATGTTGGTTTGTGTATGCTTTAAAAACTCAAAAAGTTCTGCACCGATTGAGCTGAAATTTTAGCATGATATATAATCCGCATCAAGGATTGTTTTTATCTACTTTTTTTTTTAAACCGTTTTTTGTGCCACAGCGAAGCGGGGCAGGGTACAGCTAGTAAGTTTATATTTATGCAGGATAGCTCCGAATGATTTTCTGAAAAAACTCTTATTTGTTGTATAAAACAGTAATTATTATCTGCTACGAAAATACGATAATAAGTTACAAGAGTGCTACGAATATGCTACGCCGCTACGGCTTTTTAATTAAGTTGCTGTTTTGTGATTTAAATTGAAGTATGCTATCGTTTTATCAATAGATAGGATATAATTTCTTTAAAAAAAAGTACTTAAATTAAAAATAAAAGTGATATTATATTATAATGAAAATATATGAATAAGGTACTATGATTTTTTTTTCATCGAAGCAATTTTTACTGTTTTTCTTCACGTTGACTACAACCGACTTTCAAAAGTCTGTGTAAACAAACTTAATTGACTAGTAGAAGTATCAAAAGCACAAATAAGTAAACACAAAAGCTCCCCAACATTAAATATGAGCAAATTTCACCATTCATTTGGCAAATACGGCCAATATTTGAACAAACGACCCCAAAAGGGTCATACGAATAATAATCTCGTTATTAACTACGTACAATTCGCAAAATTGAAAAGACCTACGAGCGTTCTACAACATAGATTTTCTAAACGTTATAAATATTTCAAACAAACTATTAGAATTTCAACTTTACCACCATGAAATTGAAGTCGAAAATAAATCATAATGATACAGCATAATTTCAAAAAAAGAATCCACTATTGCACCATCACCGCAATCTAAATTTCAGTACAATAAACATTTAACTTTAACACTAATACCATAAGGTTTAAAATTGCTTGTGCTGAAACTCCGTTGTATTTACAACAAGGGTGCTCTATAAGCCGTAGGCCTATTTGTGTCGGTTTCACACTTACAACAATAGTGTCATGATTCGTGATCCCGGATTATCCGGGAACAAAACCGGGATTAGGTCGCGTTGCGGCAAACAAATGGAGTCGCCTAACGAGTGGAGAAACAAGTGTTCGTGCTAATGGGGTGTTCTATTTCTAATTGTATTTATTTTTTTGCGGTTTTGCATATGTTTGATCAGGCCCTAATGTTTGACAGGTCATTATTTGACAGGCCTGTTGGTCTAGTGGTTAGTGATCCTGACTGCTATGCCGGAGGTCGTGGGTTCGATTCCCACCCAGGACAAATGTTTGTGTGATGAGCACGATCATTTGTTCTGTCTCTGAGTGTAATTTATCTATAGTATGTATGTATTTAGAAATACATAAGTATGTTTATCAGTTGTCTAGTACCCGTAACACAAGCTCTGCTTAGCTTGGGACTAGATGGCGTTGTGTGATAGTTGTGGAATATTTGATTATTTATTTATTTAGTTCAGTTTTCCACTTCAGTCACCAGGTACTGCTTACGGTGAATTTGGTGCTGGAAACTTATAATCTATCTCGGTTGCTATCTTGATCCCCATCTTTGTCTGTGACCAAACAACCGAATTTGCCCATCCGAGTGTCCAATCAGAAGCTGCCATCAAAAACAAAGGAAAGCCGAAAAGCATTTGAATTGAAACTGAGATAGAATATTAATTTCGAATATTAATAAATACTTGTTAGAAGTATGGATTGTAAAGATATGCAGCACTGACGTTAAATTAAATGGGAAAACGATTATGATGAAATGATATTCAATGAAAAGACGTGATTCGTTATTTCGAATAAGTGTTAGGAAAGTATCGTATCAAATCTCTCAAAATAAAAAAAAATAAAAAACGTGTGGCACTCGGGAATTGCCGCGTTAAATCTATTGCATAGTATTTTTTATCAACATATGCTATTTTTTTTTTATCAGCCTACACTGTCCCACTTCTGGGCAAAAGCCTCCCCCAAGTTTTTCCATGTATTCTTGTCCAGCGCCTCTTCGAACCAGCCCTCACAGTACGAGTCCAACTCATCTCATGCTATTATAATTATTTATTTATTTTATTATGAAAACAAAAGAAAAAAATATCGCCTGCCGCGAATATTTAACGAGACCCCAACCCCGTCGTTGCTCTATGGGAAGTTTATACACGAATTGCCGTGACCCCGGAACGTAAAGGTCTATCAAAGGACACTGTGGATTTTAGTCAGTACGAGTCTGACAGTCGCTCCCGCTCTGCCCTGGGTAGCAGGATTATAACACGCTAAATGGGAAGTTTATACTCTACTAATTAGGCTATTTGTCACCCACGTCAATCAAGTGAAACGTCAAGAAAAAAATCATTCATTAAAATTTTATTCATTCATGTTGAAATGACAGATGTGACAGTGACACTGTTAGGTTTATTTGTCGCCGCTCTTAAAGCCCGCGATAAAAGCTATGCAATACTTAGTTTTAGACAATAACTCTGGTCTGAACTTTAAAAAAAAATATCGCTGCCATAGTGGTCCTAGAATGCAAAGGTCATGTGAAGCAACAGGGTGGATTTTAGTCTGTAAAAAACAGTCAATCCCTTCCATTCCACTCAGGACGACAGAACTTATTATATGATTTTTTAACTCCAAAAAAGAACATCCAAAAATAAATGGTTGCTGAATATAATTGAGTTCAAAAGAATATGTTTTGTCATCCATCTATCCTAATTAAAGTTTGCAGTATTGCCATACAAAAAAAAAACAAATATTAATTACCAAACCATCCACTATCATGCACAAACACTTGCGCTCACACAAACCAAATGCAATATCTTTTAATCCTATTGTCATCACTTGTCATGGCGTATTTAGTCTGATTAATTACCTGACAACACTGTTTGCAAAACCAACATTACTCAACCCCCCACCCCCTTCAAAAACCATACATTTGACGACGATTTAGAGGAAATTGAACCAGTTTGAGAGGTCTTGGTAAATTGGTGGAAGTAACCAAGTTATCAAGACCTCCCCTACCTTGTCAAAGCTAAACATTTGAGGATGTTTTAGGGGAAATTGAACCAGTTTGAAAGGTCTAAGTAATATGGTGGATGGTACCAGGGTACAGGCAAGGTGAATGGGACAATTAAGGCCGCTAATGAAACTACATTTGGAGACAGTTAAGTAATGATTAAGTGTGGTGTTAAATCGTTGAGTTGCTAGTTAATTATTATATTAGATAAGTTTTAAGATATTGTCGTCTGTCCTCAGAAATGGATGAGAAGTTGGAAGTTTTTTTCGTATTTTTAATTAGATAAGGGTCACATGGTTTGACGGAGCCCGTAAAGGGCCAACGCCTGCCGGGGTCGCGGGACTCACAAATTATCGTAACCCCGGTTCGTAAAGGGCTATTGAAGGACACCCTTGATTTAGTCAGTACAAGTCTGACAGTCCCTCCCTGGCCTCTAAAGAAGAATAAAACTTCGAACCGAGAGAAAAACAATCTTGAACCACAAAGGCAAACGAAAAAAGAAAAAATCTAACACAACTCACACACAAATCCCTTTATTTACTCCACAGAAAAGATCCTGGAAAATAAATTCACATCCGATTTTCCATTACGGTCTGTCTAGTGAAACCGCTAACGATTCGAGCGTCCGATTCTCTGTACTCTTTCAACTTAGATATTTTTCAATAAGCCTATCTCTTTTGCACTCTAGTGTGAAATCAGTCCGACAAATTAAATCCCGCCTCAGATTATTACATAGCTCAGTGAATGTTCATAAATAACCCTTGGGGAGGAACGCGGGAAATGTACTGAACGCACCCGTTACAATGGCATGGCGGGTTTATTTGAATTTGGAATTCTCTTCTTTTTTTTTAATAGTGACAGTGTTTTCGGTGGCAATCGATTATCAAATGATTCCTCCCATCCATACTGTCAGACTTGTAGTGACTAAAATTCACGGTGCCCTTCAATAGTCCTTTACGTTCCAGGGACACGGTTTCCTGATGAGACAATCCCGCGACCCGGATGTCGATGGTACTGCTGTACTCGAACCTGGTTGTTCTGATAATTTATATAAATTATGCCGAAATTTATGAAAGCGATGGAAGCTGAAGAGTTATACTTGTCGGAATTCAGAAACAAACATGTCAATAATCCCGATAACTATCAAATATTGACTCTCTAACTCATAGACCCATAATTTTGTTGCTTCCTTGCAACTGCATCAATCAAATAATTTAATAAAAATTAATTAAGTCAAATGGCACCATCCAAGTAATCCACGATTAAGCTCAATCGTTAGTAAAGCTATATTTTATAGAGTTCTATATTTGAAATATAGGCGGCAACCGGTTCAATTAACGGAGTACCGTTATTAATGGCACGCTCCCGGGCGTCCGATTATACTCAATCTCCGGTAATCCGCGGTGATGGGGCCGGTTATACCATGGACGGTTTAAATTTAACTGAAGTATTATTTACACTGTTTTTAGGGTTCCGTACCTCAAAAGGAAAAAAACGGAACCCTTATAGGATCACTTTGTTGTCCGTCTGTCTGTCCGTCCGTCTGTCAAGACCCTTTTTCTCAGGAACGCGTGGAGGTATGAAGCTGAAATTTATATCAATTACTCAGGTCTACTGTCCCTTGAAGCTGTGAAAAAATCAAACTTCTAAGCCAACGCAATCAAAAGATACAGCCGTTTATGCCGCAAATTTTCGACACTTGCAAGGGAATCAAAACCTACAGGGTGCTTCCCGTGAACTCAGAATCTTGAAATTTGGTACGAAGCAACGTCTTATAGCATAGATAAAGAAAAAATTACGAAAACCATAAATTTTTAGTTACATCACATAATATATATTTTTTAATAATTTTAAACTTACTACCCATTTCCTCATAAACGCGTAGAGGTATTAAATTGAAATTCATACCAAATACTCAGGTCTATAATACCTTTAAGCTGTAACAAAATCAAACTTCTATGTCAACGCAATCAAAAGAAACAGCAATTTAAGCTGCATATTTTGAAACTCGCAAGTACTCGCAAGGGAATCAAAACCTAAAGGGTACTTCCAGTCGACCTAGAATCTTGAAATTTGGCATGAAGCAACGTTTTATAGCACACATAAAGGAAAAATTCCGAAAACCTTAAATTTTTAGTTACATTACAAAATATATAAACTTATTACTTTTTTCCTCATGAACGCGTAGAGCTATCAAGTTGAAATTCATATCAAATACTTAGATCTAATTGCCTTTAACCCGTGAAAAAAATAATTCTAAGTCAACGCAAAAGTACAACCATTGATACCACATATTTTGAAACTCGCGCGATTGTCGTAATGAACGAACTTTGTAAACCTTGCAGGTTTGTACGGAACCCTCGGTGCGCGAGTCCGACTCGCACTTGGCCGGTTTTTTTTACGTTTTTAGAAAGGTCAACTTGTAACCGGTGATTATTATGAACGTGGACGGTGTGAAAGAGTATTAGTATTACAAAAATCGTAGCGGCTGGTGTTCTGCAGTTTCTGCCATCATATATTGTAAAAAACGTTTGCGTCTGTAGAAAAATTACTTATTTGAAACAATAGATAGTACAGAGATATTGGTACAACTGTTAATTACGAATATTTATTATTTCGACATCAGTGAGCATCTGCGCATATTTTATTAGTAAGTATACGCTATTGCTGGCACTTGCTTTCTTCCTATAAAATTGCTTCCTCAATATTGTACTCCACATGCTCAGTCAATGATTTATTTGTATTAACGCCACAATATTGTAATGGTATATATCGCAAAACATTAGCTAAGATCCAGAAAGTGTTTTGTTTTAGTTTCAGATAGAGGTATTTCCTCTATTTAATAAAAGGTGAAACTCCAACTACAACAACTACCAACAAGAATCACTTGTCAAACACTCGTTAATTTTACCTAACTACGGTTAACTTTAATCTCCGCTCAACATGATGCAACCGGCCGTTAGCCCTCGTTGAAGGCACGCACTAATTACCGACGAGAATTCGATGCTATAAATCACGGACATAATATAGCAGAGCGTCGCGTCGCGTTGGTATGCACGCCCCAAATCCAATGCTAGGCCCCTATTTGAATTTGGTGTAATAGGTACTAGTGTACAACCGTATAGGATTTAGTAACCCTTTGTTATGTTTGACCAGGAAGAGTTATATTTTGAAGAAATGGTAATACACAGTACTAGTATAGAGATTATGGGTGCCAATGATTTAGCTTATATCTACCAAGAAGAGGCCTAAATTGGTAAACATTTTATTAAGCAATTGCATAGCTTTTATCGCGGGCTTTGAGCGCGGCGACCGAATCAAGAAATTCCGTAACGAAAATAAACCTAACACTGTCACTGTCACAACTGTCATGTCAACGTGAATGAATAAAATTTAAATGAATGATTTTTTTTCTTGACACTCGATTGACGTGGCTAACATTCCTTCTCGTTAAATATTCGCGGTAGGCGATATTTTTTTATTTTTTTTTTCATGTATAAAATAAATAAATAATTATAATTGCATAAGTTGATAAAAAAATGCTATGCAATAGATTTACCGCGGCAGTCCCCGAGTGCCACACGTATTTTTTATTACAAGACTGTCTAAATAGGTAACCGTAACCCTGGAACTTAAAGGGCTTTTGAAGGAACATCGTAACTACCTTTTTTTTTTTTTTTTTTTTTGTCCGTGTTTCTTCGGATGCCCTTTACGTTCCGGGGCCGCGGTATCCTGGATTAAGAAAAAAGCCGCGACCCCAGCAGGCATTTGGCCCCGTAAGGGGCCCCGTCGGTGACGCGTGAAACACGACGCGCCACCTACCCGGGCTTGGTCCTTGGTCGGACGGCGAGCTTACCCATTACTCACCGTCCGCAAGCCCGCTCCGCCGCTGTGCCCTCTGCTGTTCAGAGGGACACGCGTTGGAGCATCCACCCGACAGGCTATTCGCATACGGGCAAAGAGACCCCTTAGGCACACAGTGCCTAAAAGAGTTTTTGCCCGCATCCCAGGGTGCACCGGCCCGAAAAACTGGTCTTCCCCCCGGACGTATCCGAAGGGGAACTCCAGTCCACGGGCGCACGTGGAGGTTTCCTGTCTTAGCACCCCATCGTAACTACCTACTGAGAACATACATGTTTGAAAAATAAACTTCAAGTTTATATCAGCCACAAAAAATAATATTGGGTAAACAAACATTCAGGCAGAGTTTGAATTCTTCCAACAGTCAATTGAAACGGCCTGATCTCACAAGTTTTTTTTTTTCAAAATCAATATTTATTATTAAAACCTAACCACATTTCCATGAAACCATTTCCATAAGCAGATACTATATAAATGTACTCTAAAAAGTGGTTTTTATCCAAAAAATACGCTTACAAAAAACACCAATAATTATGATTAAAAAAGCCCAACCAACTCGACGGATAGTAAAAAATGCCTCGAATTTTGTCTAACATTTGATTATATTTAATCATTGATCTAAAAAAGCGTGGTATATATATAAAAAATCCTATGTGTAAGAGCTAATGTGATTGCGCTCAGGTGTGTGTGCGCTGAGTATATTGCTGACTTGCCGGGGGCGCTAAAATTGCGCTTCGGTAGCGAATGAGTACAGATTTTTGGCAGCGAAACATGGGTTACGATTGCAACTAGGAAATAACATTATTCGAATATCGCAAAACGAACACAAAATATTCGGGTTAGTTTTGTATGTATTGTACCAAAAAGGAATGTTTTCTGACGATGTAGGCATGCAAACCGAAGTTTCAATAGCTTGTATTTTACTTCAACATGTCATTAATTCTAGTCTATTTAAAGAACAGATAAGGTAAGAACAGATATTAATCCATTTCGAATACATTTAGATACCTAGCAAAGGTTAAACGTATCAATAGTACGCAGCTAGCGTGTCTGTAGTTAGCACGTTCTGTATATTTCTAATGAATTACACCAAGAATTGTAACCAAGCTTGGTGACTCAAATATTAACAACATCCAAAACATTAAAAAACGTATAAAAATTTATCGCAATGACATATCAGACCCTGGTCTAAAAATACCTTTTTAGCTGAATCGTAATGCGATAGAATGATTCTTTATCAATTATCTACTTTATTAGTTGAGAAATAGAATAGAATAAGTATTCCATTTTACGAATTCATAGCAATTTATATAATGACTCTAATAAAGTGGTATTTTAGACCCGAGGCCATTTTATATCTGACAGCTGCTTATTTTGACATAGTTAAAATAACTAGCCTGTATACATGAACCGTCCGGGCCCATCCGCCATCTTGAAAGACCCCAAATCACCCGACAGCAGGATCTTAGGCACCCGATCACGTTACCGCTTCCCTATATAAATCATTCTGCTGTCGCTAGCTATTCGATTAAGATTTCCTTCCATGTATTGGTACTCATCTCGCAGAGTGACGTCATATCAGCATTGATGTATGAATTTCCCTTGAGATGTCTCACTCACTCGGTGGGTAGTGAAATGTATTGGTATGGAAAAGGGGTTGTTCGGGGATTTTTAAGTGTTCTTCTTCTGGTTTATCTGTGGTGACTTTAAAAAAAAAATGTATTTTTTTATAGTCGGCCAAAATCACAGTAAAACCAGATAGTTTTAAACTTGCCCTACACAAACACTGTATCGTGCATCATCATCATCAGCTGCCTAGCCGTTTCCCAACTATATTGGGGTCGGCTTCCAGTCGAACCAGATGTAGCTGGAATTTTACATGAAGCGACTACCTGTCGGACCTCCACAACCCAGTAACTGGGTAATACGATACCCCATGGTCAGACTGGTTGCCAGACTTAGAACTTCTGACTAACAGTAACGACTGTCAAAGATCTACAAATGACAGCCGGGACCAACGGCCTTACGTGCTTTCCGAGGCACGGAGGAAACTCGCTATGACAGATGGTCACAGACCAACCTGGGCAAGCGCGGCTTAACCCGGAAGATCGACCTGTGTGGCTGTATTTATTTAGCCACGAGCTCCTCACACTGTATCGTGGGTGCGTTTATAATCGTTTAAACTCACATTCACATGAAAGTAATACCTACTTTACTACTTAGATATATTGAATTGTATTGACGACACGGTTAGCGCAGTGGCTGAGCGATTGGACCGCTGCGCAGCGTGTCGCAGGTTCAATTCCCGCACGGAACAAATATTTGTATGACCAACAAGTAGTTGTTCCGGGTCTGGGTGTTTGTGCATGTGAGTTTCTATGTTTGTAAACGCACCCACGATACAGGAGAAAATCCTAGTGTAGGGCAACGTTTTAAATAAAAATGTATAGTGAATTACATATAATATGTAATTTCACACATAAAACTTGCTAAAACACAATCAAACAAAAATACTTCTTGCACGTGACTGGCCAAATTATTTATAGATTTACTATCAGTGGACAGATGCAAAAAAAATGTGATAACACATTATTTAGGGAAATAAACAAAATCTAAATATAATTTAAGGAAAGTGGACTAAAAAAATATTACTTAGATATTATTTTGTCCTACTTATCATGATTGATTGGAATATTTATTTTGAAACTAGCTTTTGCATGACTGTGGCTTCGCTCGTGTTTATTTAGAATTTAACAATCGATTCGGTGACATGTGGAACCATCTATTATCAGCATAAGAAAGATATAGGTAGATATTTTCCTTGAAAACTGTACTAACTGTTTTTTTTTTAATATTCAATTTTGCCTTTAAGTTTTCAACTGAACACATAATTATACGACGACGATCGATTCAGTGGGTTAGACGTGAAGAGGTAACAAACAAACAAACAAACTTTCGCATTTATAATATTAAGTAAAGAATAGGGATAACTAGATTTCATTGATTGATTTGTTTAGATTAGAGATAAAACTGATAACGGTTGCTTATCTAGACATGATTTTAACAAACAGAGCATCAAATCTTAAACACGTGAAGATCATCATAACATCAGGAAAATCTTTATTTTTTTCTATATTAAACTCTCTTTTCCTCATCTGCCTTTTTTCTTCGAAGTGGATGTAGCTGAGATAACATGGAACAACTGCCTATCTGACCTCCACATTCACAACCCAGTAACTGCATGAACACGATACCCATTGGGAAGACTGGTTGTCAGACGAGCTTAAGTGTCTTAAGTGGCATGAGACAATAAATGTATTTTCATTTTTTTTCACTAGGAGTGAGTCTATTGGTCGCAGGACTCACGAATTACCGTGGCCCTGGTGCGTAAAGGGCTATTGAAGGACACCGTGGATTTTAGTCAGTACGAGTCTGACAGTCCCTCCCGCTCTGCCCTTGGCATGTGATGATTTTACCACGTAAAAAAAATGAAAAATAGTGAGTCGACTGCCGTCAACAAAAACAAAAAACCAAACTCCAAAGCAGTTACTGACAAATTCCTGACGAAAAACCCAAAAGCACTTTGCAAGACCCGGAAAACAAATCCAGAATCTCATTCAACAGTCGTGTGTTAGGACCACCGAGCCAGAAATGAAGTAAAAAAAAACGACGGGCTGCACTCTGGGAGTGCCGGCAGAAGTGAAAACTTGAATAGTAATAAACACACACGAACATTCGCGCAAGCGCCCTGCGCCGTCTTACGAATTTTTGATCAGGTCACGTGTCCTGACGCGAGTTTAACATTTTTTACCCATTCCAAAAAAGTGCACGACGCCGCTAAAGAAGTTTTCACTTCAAAATACGTGTGGCAGTCTCTTACTGCGAATATTTAACGAGAATATCACCCTATCATTGCTGTATGGAAAGTTACTCTACTACTTAGGCTATGGTCAGCCACGTCAATCAAGTGAAACGTAAAAAAAAAAATTCATTCAAATTTTATTCATTCACGTTGTCATGACAGATGTAACAGTGACAGTTTTGTTAGGTTTATTTTCTCTTTTTTTTTATTTTTTTTTTATCGTGGTAAAATCATCAAATGAGTCCTCCCACCCAGGGCAGGGCGGGAGGGACTGTCAGACTTGTACTGACTAAAATCCACGGTGTCCTTCAATAGCCCTTTACGTACCGGAGTCACGGTAATCCCTTGGTCCCGCGATCCCCGCAGGCTTTGGCCCTCTACAGGCCCCGTCACTATGCTGACACTCTTTGAGGCGCGCGTGGAACACAACGCGCCGTCGACCCGGGCATGGTCCATGGTCGGACAGCGAGTCGCCCATTACTCGCAGGTTTATTTTCTCTACGGAATTTCTTGATTCCGTCGCCGCGCTCTAAGCCATAATTGAGAAACGCCTCCTCCTTGAAATCGTTTAAAAGAAATAAAGTCCAAACTATTAAATCGAAAAACTCAGCGACTCAGGGGCAGGGAGAGAAATCGAAAAAGTTTACAAGTGAGATGGTACACTACTGATATAAAGATCTTCGTATCCTTGTCATCCGTCTTCTTAGGGATGGGCCTTAGGCAAAAGCCGTCATCATATCAGCCGAAAGACGTCCACTGCTGAACATAGGCCTCCCTTATAGACCTCCAATAGGATCGATTAGCTTGAATCCAGGGTGGTCCTGTGGTCTTCGTAAGATCGTCTCTCGATCGTAGTCCAGCTTGTGAGTGGACGTTCTACGCTGCGATTGCCGGTCTCCATTGCGTGTTGGTCTCCATTCGAGACCTTACGGCCCCATCGGCAATCAGCTCTGCGTGCTATGTGGTCTGCCAGCTGCCGCTTTAACTTGCTGATTTGTTGGGTTAAGTCGGCAACTTGTAACTGATTCGTCTACGAATCTCCTCATTTCTGAGTCGATCACGCAAAGAGACTCCGAGCATGGCCCTGTCCATAGTTCGCCGGACAGAAATGCAATAGGCAAAAGCTTTGGGTTATCGCTGTAATTTTTTTTTTTACGTGGTAAAAAAGGGAGGGACTGTCAGACTCGTACTGACTAAAATCCACCTTCAATAGCCCTTTACGTTCCGGGGTTACGGTAATTCGTACAGTCCCGCGACCTAGGTTAACGCTGTAATAGACCTAAATCTTAGGACAGAAAATATGTGGGTAAATATGTAGTAATATAGACGAAATACTATAGTATACTTCCGTCATCTTTTGCCGGTGCAACGGTGTCGTATAGGCTTATTCCCAAACGTAACACATACTCATATTTGTTCCGTGCGGGAATCGAAGAATCCCGCGACATGTAGCGCGGCAGCGTATCGCTCAGCCATTGCGCCAACTATGGCCGTCCTTTTGATGGCCTAACTGAAACAAATAATTTGACTTAGACGTCTAAAATCTTCTCAAATAGCCAAAAAGCGACAATCGTAGTCAAACCACAAACAAAACACTCTCGCCAAGGAGTCTCTTCACAGTCGCAATAAACTGGGAGTCGATTTACAAAGTGTAACCCGCTCATCCCTATTCTCAGTAAATATTTTATTAAAAGGGCAACGCCGCGTTGCATCATCAGTCTTGTCGCGCAATATCGTGGAAGACGGCGGACAAATCGTTCTGTGCGGTTGTCGCCGTAGTTGTTGTTTTAGAAGAAAGGGTGGTAAGTAGGAGTACGATTCTGAACGAAATTGGAGATTCGCGGCAGGTTTTTTTTTTGTGATGAGAAGAATTTGATTTTGATTTCGGAACTGATATCACACTGGTTGATTAAGCAATTGTTGATTGACTAATTAACAAACTAGTAAAAAAAATCATTTATAATCTTCAGATCGAGTAAAATTGGTTACACCCTTAGGTATTAAGGGCGAGTTAATCAGAGAAATGCAAAAATGGTTACAAATATGGCAAAAAATATGGTTGAAAACCAGCCCTAGGTGTCTTTTGCCCAGCAAATGCTAAGTTTACCAACTTAGCATTTGCTGGGCAAAAGACACCTAGGGCTGGTTTTCAACCTATGTTTTGTCCCCCAATATATATTTTATGTGGTATTACCTTTTGGTGTGGCCATGTTCAACATAATTCTTGTTGCAGCTTTAATTTTATTTTTTGTTGTATTTGTGAGTGTCCAGTATCATTTACATAAATGTTTTTCTATTTCTATAATGCTTGAGTTTTGGTGAATAAGCTATCATATTGATTAGATACCAATTTGAAACTGAATTATTTGGTTGCATAATAATATGAATTGTTTGGTCATGAAACAAAAGTCAACGATAAATGAGTGATGATTAGTATAAATCAAAGCAATAACCTTAGTTTTCCATATTCAACTAAAACAAAATAAAAAGCCAAATACCCAAAATAAAAAGAAAAAGAATAAAGCTACAGAAAAAAAAATATGAACGGGACAAACGAGGTGGAAACGTAGTCAGGTCCGAACCTCATTTGTCGCTCGTCGTTTAGATTACATTTCAAATGAAAAGTGGGTAGTGCAAAGTTTTTTTTCCAGCCCTTTGTCGTAAATACTTGTCAGAGTGACAACCGTTTCGAGGTGTCAAGCCGGTGACTGATTTGTTGGAAAAATACCCTTTTTTTTCGAGAGTCGTCTTGGAAATTAGTGAGCTTTTACTGTGGTAAATTGTTTTAGTTTTATTAGGTTTTTTTATAGGACTTTCTTTAATAAATTAGGTGGTAAGTTTGGTTATGCAATGGTAAGGGCCCCGACGTAGGTATACCAAGTTGTAAGTCGTGAGTTACAACTGAAACTAATTTATTTCGTCACCACTGCTTTCAAAAGGATGAAGGAAAATAAATAGAACATGTAATGGAACCTAGAACCGAAAATTCGAAGACAATGTGATATCTACCCATCCGCACTGGCCTTCGTGGTGGTTTACAGTCCACTCGATATAACATATTAAATGTTATTTCTTTCTTTCTTTCTTTCTTTTCTTTCACTCCCTCTCACAGATAGGAGGCCTGTGTCCCAGCTGTGGGAACATTATAGGCTGATTATGTGATAAAATGTCGTCCAGAAAGTTTAGTTGTTATTAAAAGCTCATGAATTTATAAGTAAACTTTAACATTTGTGAGAGTTGCCAGTGTACGAAGAACAGTAAAGGTGTGGAAACAATGGTTGACAACTGTAACAAAAAAATATCTAAAAGTCAATTACTTTTACCAATTTCATCTTTGCAAGTACAGAAGTACCTGCCAATATAATGCAGAATTAATTTGTGGATTTTCCAGCAAAAAAATAGGAAGCTAGTAGTAAAAAAGGGTGAACCATCTTTAAGAGCTGTCAAAACTGTAATAACTTATTAATCAGTTCAGGCAAACAAGTCCTTCATAACAAATAAAAAGAAGATATACAAAATATCTTTCGTAACCCAATTCTGACTTGTGAAACTTCCAAAACTGATACATGCCATATTATTATCCAGCTCAGCGTCCAGAAATGGGTTAGCATCAAATATTCAGATCTGTCAATCAATATATGAGAGCCGCTGCTACGGTTGCGATGGTCCACGTTTTCATATTTCATATTGCCACCTATACTTGGATGTAGTTTAGGAGCTAGTGTTGCGGAAGACTTTAATCATTTTGTTTTATTTGCTTGAAATATCAGGATTCTATCATTAGTAGTCGGTAAGATCCTCAACATTATTAAATAAATCTCTTTTTTAATAAAATAGACTGGAAAGTGACTTTCGGAACTATCAACACTAAAATGATTAAGTATGTCAAACCTATGCTGTCTATTAAATTTTTTTAGTGCATGCAATATTATTGTGTTTTGCCAACTGAATTTATTAAATCCAAAAGCAATCAATACAATCTTATTACAAAAGACGCCTACAGCTACCATAGGTAAGAAAATCAAGTCATTTATTCTAACTAACCTGACCTACTACAAAAAGCATAAGACAGTAATCCAAAAAGCCTTTTGACAAGTCTTGTGTTTTAATCTATACATATAATAAATCTGTAGAAAAGTCATTTTTGTACATTGAAGAAATTGAAACAAAAAATAGCCTGCGTGTGAAAAGATAAGTAACAGAACCCATTTCCATCATTTTTGAAATTTTTGTCTGTTTGTCGGTTTGTCTGTTTGTTTGTGCGCACATCACGTAAAATTTACGAATTCAATGCTGACAATGTTTATATACAAAAATTATACGCAACTTGAGGTTTAACTTAGTTTTTGTTTCATCGAAATCGGTTCACTCTATCAAAAGATATGATTAATTTAGTGAGTTCAAGAAGTAAAATATTACGTTACGCAATTCAGTATAGTATTTGCAACGACATCTTAAGACTAAAAATAGAACTAATGTTGATAGTTGAAATCCAAATCCGATAGATGGCGTTGTGCAAATGACGTCATTTTCTGAATTTTGTTTTGTGTTAAGATTTTCCGCGCGAGAATGACGTCCACCGTGTTTACTAGGCAAATTGGGTTTCGTTAGGTGTCTTAAAAGTTCTTGCGTGTGTCGTAAAAGTTCTTTGGTTGCTTGGTTTATCGATTTTCTAAATTGGTCGAAAAAAAAGAATTGGCTTATCTTATTGGTTTCGTTTGGTCAACTTTGGTCATTGGTTTGAAGTACGAACGAAGTAAAGATTGTATTTTATTTATTTCGTAGTTTGAATCCAATAGTGCCAATCGTTATACAGTAAGTTAGTGTTGCCAATTCGTTGAGTCACGAACAGACGATATGTTGTTACACTAGAATGTTCGACGCACCGTTCTTTTAAGTTTGTAGGCTATTCAGTCATAAGTGTTGTTGGTTTTGTTTTATTGCTTTAATTTTCCTTGAAAATGCCTCAAAGAAAAAAAACTAACCTTTCGCTGCGTAGCCGAAATGCGAAAAGGATGAGACTTTGTAGGTCTCAGGAATCGGAAGAAGATCGTGAAGCACGGTTATCTGCTAACCGAGAGCACATCGCTCTTTCACGTGAATCGGAAACGTTCACCGAAAGGGAGTCACGTTTAAGTTCACAAAGAACACGGACCGCGACTTTGCGGTCTCAAGAGAGTATCCAGGAACGCGAAGTCCGGCTGTCTGCTGATCGGGAGCGCCACTCTCTCTCACGTGAGTCAGAGACATTCACAGAAAGGGAGTCGCGCTTAAAGACGTTGTTTTGTTCTCGACAACCACGCGAACGAAGTCGCGGGCACAGCTAGTTGAGAATAATAATGTCGTTTATTTGCATGACATATGGTGCTTATAGATCTCATAATACGAGAAGAGAAAAACTTAAAGCTAACTAAACGCTGTACTCCTCTGGCTCCTGGCCTATTCAGTTTGTAGATGTAGTCCCAGTCGGAATATTGGTAAAAAACAATATTTTATAGCGGTCGCTAAGCGACTTCGCAAATGTATGCTCGTGGACGTCGCGCTACGAGTCTAACATGGGATCAGGGTCGTGGGATTTGTCTTCAGATATCTTTTTTTTATATTTTTGAGGGATATCCTTAAAAATATCAAAATATAGTGCTTAGTTTCTTAGTTATTTTTAGGATTCAATAGCTTTTCAGTATAACAAGTAGATTTGCTTTGCCCTACAAAAATTGTCAGTCGACCTGACCAATCTCTACAACCTTAGTTTTTTTTTTAATTTTAATTTTTTTTTCAAAGCTTCGACTCGTCAGTAAACCATAACTGCTTTACAAAGTAAATAGACCTGCTGTGTCTGTCATAGATTGCAGTTCGACCAGTCGAATTTCTACAATATTTCAGCTCAAAATTATTTAAAACGTGTCTTAAAAATCTCAATATTCTCAAGATAGCCAACCATATCCCTTCAAACTCCGTCCGTGCACGTACACCTCGCATCACATTAACTATTGACAAAATAAAAATGTAAAATGGCGGACGACTTGCCCGTTACAACCGTCGGTTACTCCAAGGAGCCATTCCATTTTCGAATGTTTCCCGCCAATAAATATCTTATAGAGTTACAATGAGGGATAAACGTTATGGGCCGCTTCGCCACTTCCATGTAACTTTATATTTGACATATCTGTGTCTTTTTCGAATTCGGAATGGACGTGCGTTTTTTAGGGTTAAGTTGGTTCGAAGAAATTGAATTACATGTTATATTTTTGGGTCCCGTAATTGACTACAGCATGTTTTTTTTATCTACTAACTAGCTGGTTCCAGCTGTTTCACCCGCTACAACTCGACAATTATTCCATGAGAACCTAAAATCGGGATAAAAACTATGTGTTAATCTAGGTTATAAACTATCTGTGTACCAAATTTCATCCAAATCCGTTCAGTGGTTTTTGCGGGAAAGATTAACAAACAAACATCCATCCAAACAAACTTCATATTTATAATATTTGTATGATGAAGTATGATATTTATTAAAATCTGTACTAAGTTTGGACGTAGGCAGTAAAATCTCCTAATTCGAATAAAAAATTATTTCACAAATGAAAAATAAAAACCCGATGGATTTTCCGAAACACAAACCTTGTCATAATATTATCAAACAACAAAAAAATATTATCCAATTTTGTGCAGTCGTTCGGAAGTAATGCGCGTACAAACAGACGTGTAAGTGACTTTGTTTTACCTTATTTAAATAGAAGATTTATTACCTATATACACAGTGTTATATCTTATATAATATTGATATCGGTGACCGCAATATTTGTGCTGTTTTTCCCCAGTAATCAAATTCTATATAAACACAATCAGTAATCAAACAATCTTTAAGTACTAACGTGATATTGGGAAAACCTAAAATGTAGGTAATCATTCTTAATTGGTCAAGAATTCATGATTACCGTAATCATTTGACCCTTATTATTTTGGTACGTATGCACTTAGGTTCATACTCGTACCTGTCATAATAAAATAAATTATAAATGTTATTTGCATTCAGTCTATCTTACATAAAATAACTGTAATTATGTATATTTTTTACTCATTTATTAGCAATTATTTAATTAATTATAGTGTTCCCACTTCTGAAACTCAAAGCGCTAACAAGAATAGATAATTTAGGTCTCAAATCGAAATGATAACTATAAAATAATTATGTTTCAAAATTTAACAACCGAGACGGAGCCCTCGTGTCATTTAAGTGTCAAAAAAACCATGTAACACAAAAGAAAATACTGCGGAAACCTTTTAAAGTAAAAAAATAACAAAACTACCCGCTTACATTACGTACTTTGACAGATAGGTACTTGTCAAAAACATCCATAGAGATTCAATAGTTATTTTCAAACTAGTTACAAAGCTACACAGTTTTGAAGGAGTTTCCTCCAAAACTTTGAATATTCCCGTTATCCGAAAAATAAAAACATAGTTTTGGAGTCTACGTCAAATAGTTTTTTCCAGTTTTCATAACTGTATGATAATGTGGAAACCATCGTCGACCCATCGTTGAATTCACAACCTCGCCATGGGATACCCATACCTCATCATCTGGCCATCACAAATCAACCATATGCAATGTGCCCAGAATAAAGTCGGGAAAATCGAAGAAAACAACGTGTTTTTTGGCGTAAATATGACTTGGGGTACCTACCCTGACTATAGGTTAAACCCACGCCATAGTTGGAGTCCCGCAAAGCGGGGCTCCTTCGGTGGTGCCCTGTTTCGATTTTACTAACCCTATACTCAGCAGTAGATGGAACAGGACTGACAATGATGGTGATGATTAAGTAATTGGTTGTTACTTAGTTGCCGGTAGCAATGTTTAACATGACACGAACAACTAGTATCTCAAATATAATCTTTGTACTCAGCTCTGTTTATGATTGGAAAAACATCATATAATGATTATGTAAGTATCCAAACGCGTCACTTATTTAGGTATTTAATTTTATCAAACATTAGAAATCGATAATGTTATCATTTGCGCGTTTAATTCACAAAAACGACGCACAAAGATCATTCATTAGTTAATAAAATAAGTAGACTTGATTTATTGCTTTATTATAGATGTTGAATGAAGAAAAATATAGATAAATAGTAAAAAGGATAGGAATTATGATTACTTTATAAGATTATTATACGATTAACCTCTTATCTCTCTACGATTAAAAACAGCCATGTTTAGTAAAAAGTTGTATAACTTTTTATTTTATTTTTAGATTTATAAATGCTAAGTGAATTATGCTGAATAGATTTTGATGAATTTTGGGACGGAGATAGTTGAAGCCCGGAGATGGTGAAAAGTGGTAAAGGGGAGACCACCCTTTTTTATTGGGTGGCAAAATCATCAGATGACTCCCGTTGGATGGACCGGTAGGGTCTGTCAGCCTCTTAAGAACATAAGTCAACCCTGTTTCTAGGTTGCCCTTTGCGTTCCAGGCCCATAATGTCCTTTTCAGACGGTCCGAAACCACTATCCCAATTGTAATGTTTTTTTTTGTATCATGATTGGTTTTAAGATTACTTTTGGATCCGTTAGGTGGCGCTGTTACGCGTACAAACGAAGTCGCGGGCGAAGTTCTAGTACAAATAAACCATATTTTTTTAATTAAGTTTGTATTTGTATCTATTACGTTTATAGATAAATCTCACTACTCTCTTACTTATCCCACTAACATTATAAACGTGAAAGTTTGTTTGTTTGGATGGATGTTTGTTACTCTTAGACGCAAAAACGACTAAGCAGATTTGGATGAAATTTGGTACACAGATAGTTTATAACTTGGATTAACACATAGGAAAGATTTTATTTCGATTTGATTATCCCGCGGGATCATTTTCGTGTCGTAGCGAAGCCGCTGGCAATAATAAAGAAACACAAACTTGTTAGAAGCGTATTAATACAGCTAGCAACATTCTCTTCTAAAAATAAATATTCACAGATCACACATTCTTTTTAAAACCGGTTACTAGGTCAGGGGCAATAATCTGACGAAATTAATGGTAGGTGAAAGTCGTGTTCGGATACCAGTGCTGTATTTCGAACTCGTTCTCATCGGTTCCATGGTGTAACGGTTAGCACTCAGGACTCTGAATCCTGCGATCCGAGTTCAAATCTCGGTGGAACCTGAACTTTTGCCCTTTTTTTTGTTTACAATCTTTTTATTATATTTTAGTAATTAATGTAAAATTGAGCTTATTTTTGAACTTATATTGTGTAATAAATATTTAGTTTCTTCAAGTAGATTAAAAATAAATCTTATAGTGATGGGCTTCTTAGCCAATTATTGAGTATAATTTTGTGTGCACAGACAGGCGGTTCCATGGTGTAACGGTTAGCACTCAGGACTCTGAATCCTGCGATCCGAGTTCAAATCTCGGTGGAACCTGTACTTTTGGACTTCTTTTGATCAATTTCGATAATTTTCGGAACAGTTTTTTTTTATTTTTTTTTTCTTATTGTTTAGAGTGAAATAGGTAGGTAATCAAAATTTAGATTTAGTTATGTCAATACTGAAAATGGATTCACTTATCACAGTATTGATTTTGCTCGGTTTGACCTCTATTTAGTTACCACTATTTTATCAATTTGGTACAAATGTTATATTTTGTAATCTTGTTTAAAATGTTAACCAACATTTTAATACCACATTTTATGCAAATAAAGAATACTTACTTCAATCTCATGAAACAAAGAGAAAGTCTATTGCTATCAATCAGGCATACATCTGAATTTCAGGCTGATATTGAGCAATTTCCAAAGGGGAAAAACATAACAACTAACTGACCGGCTTTTTTTTAGCGTGTTAAAATCATCAAATGAGTCCTCCCACCCAGGCAGAGCGGGAGGGACTGTCAGACTCGTACTGACTAAAATCCACGGTGTCCTTCACTAGCCCTTTACGTTCCGGGGTCACGGTAATTCATGAATATCGCGACCCCGGCAGACCTTGGCCTTCTAAAGGGCTTAGGAACCGAACTACTGTTACTAGGTGCCAATTGTTTCTATATAATTTTTAATTACTAATCTAATTTCTTATCACTATAGATACTCGTATAATCTAAACATTATCATATATAATTATCTATCTTTGAATCTTCAAAGTATAATTATGTTATTACAAGTTTTTGCCAACGGTTTCACTCGCATTGATTTAGAATTAGTCAATCAATTCGGAGTGTACGTACGGCGCCATCTATTATCATATGAACGGTTAGGTATTGTGAGTTTTCTGGGGAACATTACTTTTTTTTTCAGGAACACAGGCTACCTGCCTGTGTTCATCTCTGTAAGTTCTCCTCAAAACATTATATATTCCAAATTTCACGATAATCTGTTTAGTAGTTCGTGCGAGACAAAATAACAAACTTACTGTAGCATTTAAAATATTACTAAAGATTTTTTTGCGTGGTACAATCAGCAAATGATTCGCCGTTTTTATAAGTCATTCATTACAATTATTATATCAATGAAGAATCTAATCGCAATTGATTTGGGTATTAATTCATGAAAACCGTATCTTGTTATTCCCCGGCTGATAATATCTATCAAAATGCACTGGAAAAAATATAAGAAGAGATTTTCACTTTATGTTGCCTACAATGTCCTTTGGTATTGTTCGTCAGGTCATTATGCTACTTTAAAAGATAAATGATATATATTTTGCAAGTTGGTTGTTAAAAACACTTTTACACTCTCAAAAAACGATGCCTCAGATGAGAGATGCGAACTGTAGAGATTAAGTAACCCCACCCCTCCTTATTTCCTCAATCCAGCAGAGCACCTCCCTCCTGGTCCTGAACTGCAGTGGCCGATCTGGAAATCTCTCAATCGATTGCGAGACCAGGTTGGCCGTTGTTTTTTTTTTTGGGCTTTAAAAATAATCTGGTCGAATGGATACCCATTGCCCAACCAACTGCACCTTCCGGGATTTGAATGAGGCAAATGAAAAGCTGTGCGGGTAGCTACGCATTGGTCGGATGCAATTTGAGTACATCGACACGCAAAGAAGAAGACGTCAAACAATATTTTTAAAACTAGATGTGGCCGCTGTTTCGTACCTACTTGACTACTCTGAGAAGAAAGATCCGAAACAAACTCAGAAGTCACTGTCTCTTTTAAAGTCCCGACATAATACTCTTCTAGCCATACGAGGACCATGCAGGTGTCTGAAATAGTCTTTTAAGGAAAGAACCACACAGATTTGAGTGGACCTGTCCAGTAAGTGCAAGCATTTGTCAGTTATCGTGTAGCTCGACTCATAACTCAAAGAGCACAACATTGAATTATGAATTAATAACCGTTATAATTGACTTATTTTTGCGTTGACTGGACAGGTCCACTCAAATATATGTGGTTCTTTCTACAAAAGACCATCACATTCAAAGATAACTAAATATCATTTATTCTTGAATGGTTTTTTTTTATGACGGTACGGTTGGTCCAGTGAGCGGTTGGATTGCTGCGTTGCATGTCGCAGGTTCGAGAAATTCCTAGTATAAGAATAAGAAAAAGTATTAAAAAAAAGTACTTTAAAATTGACTTCTAAGACCTCTGAGATTCTCTCTTAATGACCTCTGAGATTGTTTCGGTTGTTTCTTCTCAGAGTAGTCAGGTACGAAATCAACTTACGAAAATTAATATACAAAATTCATGAAAAGCATAACTTAAGCCCTTAAAGTAATGACAGTTAGTTTTCTTATTTTTTATATCATTTTTTACTTACTACGTAAAAATCATTAAGAATACATATAATAGTGGAACACTGGTATCGGGACCAGAGTGCACGCTACCGGCGGCTCCAAAGAAAGGAACCTCCTAACAATGCGCGCCGTGTTCAAAAAAACTGCTTTCTGAATCAGGCCTCACGAGAGCCTCCTTAGATGTTGGTCGAGGCTCTTGACTCTTCTTTTTGTAGTCCTCAATTAAAAAGACCAAGGACTTTATCTACATCAAAATCAGGTCCGACTCCCTCATAATTCCAAAATCAGGCCTGGGTGGAGTCCACCAATTTATCAGTTCCCTTAAAGCCCTGATACACTGCGATACGGTAAACCCTTACTAATTAGCATATGTTAAAGCATTCATACGTAGTCTGGGCACACCCTAACGAATTTACTGATTACTTTAATTAAAAAAGCGAACTCTTTCGCTTTTGGCGCTTTGGGAATTTAACCGTATGTGGATTAAAAATCTATGTGTCGGTGGCACTGTTGATCGAACAGTTAGCGTTAACGAGAGTTAAGATACTGTGGTTAAAATTGACTTCATCTACAAAGTTTCACCATCTGCCTAGCCTAGCTTTTGCTGTCTTCCATCGATGCGCAGGAGTTCCTTCTGGGTGCGCTCTCGCCATACTAGGCCTCATCTTTGCTTCTGGGCTGGATTGAGGCCAACAGCAAACCCATAACAAATATAGAAAAAATTTTTCAAGGTTTTTTTGGGTCGGCTTCAGTTTTAGCGGAAACATCTACATGTAGTTGAGAAAATTCTTTATCGTCGTTTTTTATGCATTCTAAACAAATAACAAAAGCTTCATAACATTTGCAGATAGCTTTAGTCACCGACTGATCTTATTAATTAATTTAAAAAAGATAATCATCAGTATCATCTCTATCGGTCGCAGGATTCACGAATGGTCGCGGGACTCACGAATTACCGTGACCCCGGTACGTAAAGGGCTACTGAAGGACACCGTGGATTTTATTCAGTACGAGTCTAACAGTCCCTCCCGCTCTGCCCTGGGTGGGAGGACTCATCAAAAAGGTAAAAAAAAATCATCTCTATTAGAGAATATTTTATTAAACGTAAGGTATTTTGTTTTTACTGCCGTCCTAGAATTCTTAATGACTTCATTTCTATAAACGTCATGGGTCTTGAGTCTATAAACGTGAATAATTTCCAATAATTAACTTAACCACAGCTAAGAATAGTGTAACCCGCCGCAAAACTAGGGTTGCCATTTCACTTGTATTAGTAAAGAGCAATACAAAAGGTACAAAATACTATATTATTGTCTAATGGCCTATAATTAATTACTGAAGAATGGCGTGATATTCAGGGATCACTCTATAAAAAAACTCCCAAATGTAATCGTTCAAACAAAAGGCACGGTAATGTAATAATGAAAAAGGCTGTGTCGAGACTTATAACCACTACAACATGAAATATTTAGTCTGTAAAGAAACATGACTTACCTGTAACTCTAGAACTTTACTGTACAAAAAAATTACTAGCTTAAAAATAGCTGTAATTTAAAAAAAACTTGTCTGTTTATGTATTTTTTACTGCATATAAACTAAACTATCTCCATGTTTCGATTGATCCACGTGCATTTTTTGCCCACCTGCATATTTAATAGATTTTACACAAGTGCAGAAGGCTTAGTTCTGAACTGAAATTACTGCTGAAAAACCCAATAACATTGTCCGTCAGTCAACTTTTCGGAGGCCTCACATTCGACAGTCACTCTGGTAACCAACAAGGCAATAAAAAATTAATAATGTATGTAAACATTCGTGCCAACCCTAAAAACTTAACCCTTCCGATTACCACTGATGTTTATCGTATAGAACTCACGCGCTGCCCACATTACTAGTGAATTATTATTTCTGATTAATAAATTGTGCGTCCCGGGAGACATGGAGCTCGACACTGTCACGCCTTGTCGTGGTAGTATTGCCAGTTGAAAAAAGAAAATGGTAGGAAAAAAAGAAAATCAAGCAAATGGAATAAAAAAAGTTGATGATTGGAGAGACAGAGAAACACCAAAGAAAAGATGGATGGATTGTTCGAGGAATGTTTTGAAATAAAAGGAGTGTGACGGTTCGCAGATAAAGAAATCAAATAAAGAAGCATGGAAGAAAATGGTCATTGAACTAATGCAAGAAGAACGCTTATAAAATAATTGTTTTTTTTTTAAACGTAAAGAACATAGCGTGCGTACATAACGCACGTAGGTCTTATCACTTTTTTTACATATCTTACTTATTTTATAGTTATCCGGGGTTATCTTTGAAGAGGCATTTTAATGAAAGAAATAACAATGCTTGATAAACGTTTCCAAGTACATTGGAATTTATCGTGATGCTGTGGAAAATCCCTCTGTCTACGTTGAACGGTAGACAATGCTTATGGCTTTTAGTTCATCTTTCTGTCTTTATCGTTAGTACACTGCTGGGACTCAAGCCTCCTCTCTGTAAGATATACTCCTGGTCTCAGTGAGTGACAGCAAAGGAAGTGGAACTCACTTCCTGCATCGGTGTACCCGAACGCAATCAACCCGAATTTCTTCAAAGTTAGAGTTAACAGGCTTCTTCTGGCTAAGCTCGCTCCATCGTAGCCTTAGTCTCTGTCATTTTTGACCTGGACTAGAGTCAAGAACAAACCCTTCTCAAATAAAAAAAGGAAGTAGGCTGTAATCATTTGTTCTGTGTCTGGGTGTAATTTATCTATAATATGTATATATTTAGAAATATATAAGTAAGTTTATCAGTTGTCTAGTACCTATAACACAAGCTCTGCTTAACTTGGGACTACATGGCGTTGTGTGATAGTTGTGGAATATTTATTTATTTATTTAATCCACCACGCGGGCTCAGTCTTCAACTACCCTAAAAAGCCATCGAACGTAGTCACTGTTGTCGCGTTACTGACTCATCAGATAATCGTGACCCTGGAACGTAAAGGAGTATTGAAGGATCACCGTGGATTTTAGTCAGTACAAGTCTGACAGTAAAATCAGCAAATGAGTCCTCCCACCCCATATCATTTGATGATTTTACTACGACAAAAAAACACAACGTAGTCACTGTAGATGAAACCGGTCTCATAAACTACATTTTTTAAATAAAATAGCCTATCAATTTTTTTGGTAAAATTTTAATTTTATACCTGGCAACCCATTCCCACCTTGTCACTCCGTTATCTTATAGATGAATTTGACATGTGCGTTTTAAATGATGGTAGGGCAACCACTGTTCAGTACCCAAACAGGAATGCCTCAGCTATTGATCTAGCTTTGGTTAGTTCAACATTAGCTCCTCTATGTGAATGGCAGGTTCATGATGATCCTATGGGCAGTTATCACTACCCAACCCAGGTAGCTATAAATGTGAAGCCATCAATATATGAGGTCCGACCTGTGGAAGAAAAATATATTTATGATAAAGCAGATTGGTCTAAATATTATACATTAACAGAAACATGTTTCTCTCAGCTAGCAATAGATAACATGGAACCACTTCATTTGTATGACAATTTTGTAAATATTTTAAATGAAATAAGAATAAATACAGTCCCAAAACAGAAATCTAATCAAACTGTGCAACTTCTTAGAAAACCAGCTCCTTGGTGGAACCAAACATGTAATGAAGTAGTTCAGAAGTCTAAGGAAGCCCTGTTACACTATAGATCATCACCAACCATACCCAACTTTATAAAATATAAGAAGCTTGATGCTAAAAAGAAAAGAATATTGAAAGAGGAGAGTATCAAGTCATGGCAAGAGCTATGTACTAGTTTTAATAGAATGACACCAGTTGCAAGAATATGGGGTTATATTAAGAGGTTTAAAAGGATAGGCTCTTCTTCTAATAAATATTTGAATGATGACTGGGTGCCTACATTTTTAGATAACTTATCAGACTCATCAGAATTGAGTGAAAATAATATAAATAATATTTTAGACCAGTCTTTGGAATCCGACACTAACTATTTTCTTAATAATCCATTAACAATAAATGAATTGCAGATAGCACTTAAAAGCAGAAAAGATACAACCCCAGGCCTGGATAACATACCATATATTTTAATAAAAAAGTTACACCCTAATGCCTTACAAATTTTATTAGATATTTATAATAAACTATGGAATAGTCTACTTATACCAGAATCATGGAAAACGCAATGTGTCATTCCAATCTTAAAGCCCAACAAACCTGTAAATAATCCTTCATCATATAGACCTATATCATTATCATCTTGTTTAGGTAAACTCTTCGAAAACATGCTTAAATTACGGTTAGATTACTTTGCTGAGACTCAAAGCAAGTTGCCAGATATACAGTATGGGTTTAGAAAGGGCAGAAGTTGCTCTGAAAGCTTTGTATCATTCATATCAGACCTTAAAAAGGCTAAACTCGGTCATTCTAATGCCATATGTGTTTTTTTAGATGTCAAAGGTGCTTTTGACAATGTTAACATTGAATGTCTAATTCGTGTTTTACATGAATTGGGCATACCAAGTAAAACCTTGAACTGGATTTTTAATTTTTTGTTTAAAAGAACTGTGTATGTTAAATTTAATAATAAGCTCCATGGACCTAGGTTGGTTAATAAAGGCACAATGCAGGGAGCAACCCTTTCACCACTACTATATAACTTGTATACGTCTCAGATCCTTAATTATGTAGATACTACTCAAGTCAAAATATTACAATTTGCTGATGACTTGCTTTTATACACAGTAAATCAAAACATGAACATGGCTGTTAAGAATATGAATACTGCATTGGCTCAATTGGAATCTTATTACATCAATACTTTAAAATTAGATATAAGTCCAGAAAAAAGTTCAGTATTATTATTTAGTAAAGATTCGTTAGCACATTCCACTGTAAATATTGTATACAATAACAATTTGATTCCAATTGTGAATCACCATAAATTTTTAGGTGTTTTAATAGACGATAAACTGAAATTTGATAAGCACATTGATTATATCTGTCATAATGCCATGAAGAGCATAAATGTCCTCAGAAGCTTAGCAGGAACTTTTTGGGGCTCCGACCCAAAAACACTTAGCATGTTGTATAAAAGCATAGTCAGAAGTCATTTTGACTATAGTTGCTTAGCTTATATGAATGCAAGTACTACATTGTTAAGAAAACTGGATGTGATACAAAATATGGGTTTGAGAATAATTAGTGGAGCTATGCGCTCTACACCTATTAATTCTTTAGAAATTGAGACATGCATACCTCCCTTGATATTGCGCAGGTTGATGTTGGCTAAGAGATTTTGCTTGAAAGTTTTGGTATCAGATAGTAATCCTCTAATTGAAAAATTCACATTACATTCCATGGTCTCTCAGTCAATGTCATCTGATGTTATGACTGGATCCTCATTACTGAGTGGTAATTTACCTGAAATTCCAATAATATTTAAACATGTCAATGATGATACACAACACATTGTTAAAAATGATAATTGGCCTGTATATAAAATTTCATATATTTCTCTTATCAATAGTATTAATGTGTTCATTGATGCAGTGCATAATAAGTTTGAGTTTTTGCAGTTTAAAGATGATCGATCAAATTATTAACAAACTAGAGTTTTTCGGTATAAGAGGGGAAACACTGAATTTATTTGCAAACTATTTAAACGGCAGAACGCAATTAGTTAAAGTGAATGACTGGGTGAGTGATGAACTGCCAATTGAATATGGCGTCCCCCAAGGCAGTATCCTCGGCCCAACCATGTTCTTAGTGTATATAAATAACCTATGCAATACGGACATGACCAATGGGAAGGTGATTACATTCGCCGATGATACTGCACTACTCTTCTATGGTGACACTTGGGAAGAGGTCTATAGTTACGCCCAAAATGGTTTCAATAAAGTGTCTAAATGGCTCTGTGACAACATCCTCACACTAAACGTGGACAAAACCAAGTACATGACGTACACAATTAGAAATCAAGACGTACCAAACCTTGAAATTATCTCACACAACTGCAATAATTCAAGCAATAATTTATGTGATTGTCCACGTTTATATAAAACAGATACAATCAAGTATCTTGGCGTAATCATTGACAACCGATTAAATTTTCATCATCACATTGACGCCCTAGTTCCTAGGATTCGTAAACTCATATATATATTTAAATCTCTTCGTCACATTGCTGACACCTCCATCATCAAATCAGTTTATTTTGCATTAGGCCAATCCTTATTAACATATTGTATAACCTCCTGGGGTGGTACCGCTAAAACGTACTTACTGAGGTTGGAGAGAGCTCAAAGGGCCATTTTGAAAGTTAGTTCTTTCCTTCCTTTACGATATCCTACAGTGGATTTATATCAACGATGTAAAGTACTGACAGTTCGACAACTTTTCATTTTATTGACCGTCGCCAAAAAACATTCCGAACTTCTTTACGACCCAAAATCTTTTGAGGGTAAAAGAAGAAATACCACTGTCTGTGCAACAGCGAGATATAGGTCCAGCCTAGCATATAATTTTTATGGTTTCCTGGGTCCATTTCTATACAATAATATCAACCAAAAATTGAATATCTATCCCCTCACCAGAAAAAACTGCAAAAGGGAAGTTTCCTCGTGGTTGCAGAACATTGATTACAATGCAACAGAACTTTTATTGAAACCCTTGACTTGACCTTTCGATGACACTCACAACAATACACGTATACTTACACACACACGATTATTCTTCTCACTTAATCCGCACTCATACACACACACACACACACACAATCCAATATATCTACGCTCCACCAAATCGACGTTAATGTATTCTTGATTTTCTTGACATTTGAAATATGTACCTTTTGAATTATCTATTTTCTTTTTAAATGTAATTAATTTATCAGTATTTTTTATTCTATATTAATTTAACTTATTTAATGTAAAATGTAATCTAATGTTTAAATCTAATGAAATTTAATTTAAAGTGTATAATTTAATTCATCTATTATGTAACTTAATTCAGAATTTCATTCAACTAATTTAACTATGTTTATAAATCTTGAACAGTGAATTTGGTATAAGTTATATGTCCGACGGAGGGTTAGCCTGGTGATCTGTAATACAGGTTTTACCTACAATAGACACCAGTCTCTGTGAAGTGATAACTTGTCTCTAAACTGTATATTTATAAATGTGATGAGAGAAATAAAAAATACTTATACTTATACTTATACATCATATACACAGATGGTTCTAAAACAAATAATTATGTAAAGTCAGCTTATTATGATCCACAAATAGATTCCAGTAAATGCATTAAATTACACTCAGCATGTAGTATTTTTACTGCAGAAAGTTATGCCATTTATTGTGCACTGCAACATGTAAATAGTCTTGTAAATAATGTACATAATATACTGATTGTCACTGATTCTATGAGTGTTTTAGCTGCATTACAATATGTAAATATGTCTTTTAAACTAAATTATATTATTTATGACATTAGACATAAGGTTAGGGAATTAAATAATAAGTTAATTAATGTAGAATTCGTGTGGGTGCCTTCCCACAGTGGCATATTGGGAAATGAAGCAGCAGACATTGCAACCCATGCAGACCAATTTGAAGACCAATCAGAAATGGTGAAGATTCCGTTTACAGATTACTATAGCCTATTTAAAGAAAACAACAAGAAATTATGGAAAGAATATTGGGATGCAACTCTAGAGATTAAAGGCAAATGGTACGCTGAGATTCAGAAAGAATTACCCACTAAGCCCTGGTACCATCAACTTATAAATGGCAGCAGAAGGTTCATTACCATGATAACACGGATGAGGTTGGGTCACTGCCTGACACCAGCTCATTTAAATAGACTGCGCATATACACTGATAGTAATTGTCGCCACTGTGGATCTGACAATGCTGATTTAAATCATATTGTTATGGAATGCCCAATTTTCAATTTGCAACGATTGGCTTTAGTGAGTGCAGTTTGTGAAAGTGACAGTGACAATAAAGAAAATGAAGGTCAACAAAGTGTTCCCCGCCGCATTCAGGACTTATTATCTCATAAGAAATATTTCCATGCATTGTATGATTATATTTGTAATACTGTAGAAAAAATTTAATTTTTGTTATGTAATAGTTTTTAAGTACCTAATTTTATACATCTTCTGTTTATGTATCTATTATTTATGTATTCGACTGAAGGACTAGAATCCATGGTCATGAATAAATTAAAAAAAAAAAAAAAAAAATTGTCACTCCGTCACACCGTCAATTACGTTATTTGATGCTTTTTCATTAAAGTAAAACGATGCCCAGAACTCCCATGGGTCACCTGGGCGGGACTGGGTTAGTTGGGTGTGATAGACGGTTAGATAATCTAGGGACGTATTTAATACAAATTATGGGCACTTGGTGGCGTTGTTTTGGCAAAACTTGTCTTGTCAGGCGATTTTTTTATGGTTTAAACCTTGGTTATTAGTAATGTAATTATATTTTCGGGAGTGTGTTTTTTTGGTAAATAGGTATTTAGGACAACAATGTTTGATTAGTTGTTATTTTTAATTAGATAAGTGCCATGAGGTATGAGCACCTATGACTGTTTAAGTGTTCATACAAAGGTCGAGCCATCAATATTTTGTTGTTTTCTTTTAGCTATTTTTATTAGATTCAGATGTCACCTAATTAAGGCCACGAAGAAGTATAATGCGTGAAATTAATCTTATTTCAAATCCTGACTACGATGACGACTGACTGGATATTTTTTTTAGCGTGGTAATATCATCAAAAGAGTCCTCCCACCCAGGGCAGAGCGGGAAAGACTGTCAGACTCGTACTGACTAAAATCCACGGTGTCCTATACGTTCCGGGGTCACAGGTTTGGCCTTCTAAAGGGTGGCCCCATCATTATGCTGACACTCTATGAGGCGCGTATGGAACACAACGCGCCGTCGACGGGCATGGTCCATGGTCAGACAGCGAGTCGCCCATTACTCGCCAAACGCATACTCGCGCGACAAGGAAAAAAATTTGGACTTTTATCGGTTATGTTTAAATGCGTAAAAAAGGCCACACTAACGAAAAATGCGGCAAATTATCACAATGTTGGACTTTTTTACGAACACTTAAACACTGTTTAATTAAAAGGACGGAAAAGGGGAAAAAAAGGTTACTAAAAATTAAAAGTGAAAAATTAAGTAACGATACTAAATTTAAAAAATGTATAACATATAAAACATGTGATATCATGAAAAACAATTTAAAAAAAAAACCAAAAAGAACTTCCAAGGTTCCACCGAGATTTGAACTCGGATCGCTGGATTCAAAGTCCAGAGTGCTAACCATTACACCATGGAACCGAATAGGATGGAACAAATACGTTCAAATTACGAATCACTATCGACAAAGTAACATTCTAATAATTTAAATGATAGCATAATGAGAACTAATCGCGATTGAACAAGAATAAACCGTATTTACATGTCAGGAAGGTTTATTATTGTAAGTAGTAGTAAGCAAGGTGTTTGTTTTCTTAAAGCGGGTCTTTTTAACCCTTTTACCGCCACGTCAAAAAAACAAGAATGTGCTCTCAGCGCCAAGCTAAGAAAAATAAATACATAAGTACATAAAAAACAGTAGTGAATTTAGAGATATTTTAATACGCTACATATATTGACGTTTAAAAGTCTTCCGTGTAGTCGCGACGCGCGACTGTGGCGTTCTGGGCACTTTTTGGCTTGTCGTCTATACACGACTGTGGCGGTCAAAAGGTTAATGATGTCAATAACCTATAAATAACAAGTCATGATTTTCTCAGAATCAGAAATGTATACTAAATATAAGTGCTCAGTGATGTTTCTATTAATTAACTGCGTAAAACTTAGTTGACCTCTCAAATTATTTCAGTTGTGGGTTTTAGGTCCCTCGTTGGTTTTCATAAACCTAAAATACTTTTGGATTACCTATGTACTAATTTTGCGGTCAACTGGGTTTAATTTTTTTAAATTCTTGTATCTTATTACATGCTAGTTCGAATATGTTGTAGGTTAAACTGATTGGGTACACTAAACGAAAGAGATTGAGCATCTTAAGTTGGATTCCCACGGTGCGTGATATTGAGGATTATTACTCGCTTAGCTTACGGCTCTTTTTCTTCTAGGAAGGTGTCTGGTCGCGGGACTCGCCAATTATCTCGCGAATAATCGGACACCTTGGATTTTAGTCAGTACGAGTCTGACAGTCCCTCCCGCTCCGCCCTGGGTCTCAATCTTATTACATAATTATTTAAATACCTTTGTTTTAAATAAAAAAAGACAAAGTATGAAGAAAATGGGTTAAGTTAGTAAAATTATGATTATTTCAATATTATAGTATAACAATAATAATTGCTGTTGTTACTTTTATCACTAACAGAACTAAGAGATAGCTCTTTAATTATTAATTACGTAAGTACTTACAATTATGATAATTAACGATAATAATAACCAACTATGTCAGACCACCGCCGTAAATATTATTTATCTACTATCATGCTATTAATCCTCTATAAAAGAACCTATAACAATTAGCTTATTGCCAACATTAAAACACTCAATGCTATAATGATCATTATATCATCCAAACGCGTGTTATAATGAATTTCAAAAAAAGAACATTCTCATGCAATGACATTTTCACCACCTTTCACCACCAGATCGCTAAAATTTTGAAAAAAGAACAACTCGTCTTATCGTGTTATATCCCGCCATTTTTTCACTCGAATATGGTATGCGAATATGGTATGTTATGAGAATCTTTTATAGAGGATTCACAGCATGATTGTAGATAAAGTCTTGTATGCAACCGTTATAATTAGGTATTAAAACACTCATGTGATACTATTATCACACTCGGCTGCGCCTCGTGTGATAAACCCACATTCGTGTTTTAATACCCCTGATTATACAACAGTTGCATAAATAACTATTATCTACTATCATGCTATTAATCCTCTATAAAAGAACCTATAACAATTAGCTTATTGCCAACATTAAAACACTCAATGCTATAATGATCATTATATCATCCAAACGCGTGTTATAATGAATTTCAAAAAAAGAACATTCTCATGCAATGACATTTTTACCACCAGATCGCTAACATTTTGAAAAAAGAACAATAAATTGTAGACTAATTCGTAATTTCAATTCTCGTCTTATCGTGTTATTTCCCGCCATCTTGAATTTACATAGTTCTGTACAACACCCTATGGTATGAAAATCTTTTATAGAGGATTCACATCATGATTGTAGATAAAGTCTTGTATGCAACTGTTATAATTAGGTATTAAAACACTCATGTGATACTATTATCACACTCGGCTACGCCTCGTGTGATAAACCCACATTCGTGTTTTAATACCCCTGATTATACAACAGTTGCATAAATAACTATTAAATTCAAAGAATATTCTACATACTTTAGTTAAAAACATTTACTTATTGAACGGCAACAGATTTTCAGTGACGTCACAATAGTTCGTACTACTTACTATGAATATTATTATGTATAAAGAAATACGTATACATGTAAAGACTATTGACACGTGCCAAAGCTGCTATTTATTTACATAAGTAAATAATGATACAAAATGCGATATTTCGTGTGAATTATCCAATACTTTATATTAGCAGTCTCTCAGTCGGTCAGATACAATGGATTCTAGACTCTTGATTGCAGCGAAGAAGCTCGAGCGAAGCGAGGGAGTTCAGACTACAATCCTGAACGCAGCGAAAAATTCAGGCTCGCCCGAGGTGAAGAAAATCTGCTGTGGAAAAGAGACTGACACAGGGCTGTTTTCAGCCACAACTTCGATGTTACAAACGTAACAGTTCGAGATCAAAAAAGCGTGAGTTTATGTATGTAAGTGCCTTACATACTATTACAACAAAGTCGTCTGTCTCTCTGCACGGGCATAATTTCCGAACTTTCACCAAATTATAGATAGCTAATATTTTTTTTGTGTTTAATCCATAAGGCGAGCTGCTAGTCAGAAATAAAAATAAAAATCCCATAAACCACATAGCGGTATTAAAAGAATTAACAAAGAAATTAATCATGGTCAAAAAGATGACCAGTCTTCTATTTACCTCAAAGGAACTTAAAATTTCCCCGACACCGTGGATGGGTAGTTCTAAAAATTAAACAAACGCACACTAAGCAGGATGCGGTCGTGATCAGGGTTGCCAGCTTATTTAAAGAAATAATATTTTCTTAGATTTCGGAGAGGGTCGCAAAAAGGAGTACAATACTCTTTACAAAGTCTACTATTTCAGTTCGGGAGACTTCGGTAATCATAAAAACATTTGTCATAAAGACAATTTACTTTTTCTTACTGATTCTAAACGGCCAGCTTCAAAAGGTTTTCATAATGAAACCTGCTTATAAAATTCTCCTACAACAAATCAGTTCTTTATTACAGTAGTGCACAACAAACATTTTAAATAAATGATATTCTCGTTAAATATTCGCGGTAGGCGATAATATTTCCTTGTTTTTTTTTTTTTTAAATGCTATGCAATAGCTTTACCGCGGCAGTCTCCGATTGCCACACGTATTTTTTTTAATAGCCTTTGTTGTCCTAATGCTGGCAAAAGGCTTCTCCATATCCTTCTAAGTGCTCTTTTCTAGTTCCACTTTGGACCTGCCATCAAGATGCGCGTCTGGTTCGTCGTGCCACCTCTTTTTGTAGTAAGTAATAGCTAATTAGTTGAAAATTGAAAACCCTATGCCGTGATGACGTCATACAACTTGCAAGTTTCCTGTGGTCAATAGGCATTTGCGGTCATCACGTCATCTAAATAAAGGTCTTCGCATAGACGCCGAGTCGACTCACAGTAAAGCATAGAAATGTGAACTTTATGATTTGCATTTTACGGTTGAATTTTCTCGAATTTGTATTAGGTACATTTTGGCTGTGTTTGATGTCTATAAATGGATCTGATTGTTAATTTTGTTACATAGTTAGAACAATGAGAATGTTTTAAACTTAGGTGACTACTCGAACTAATACCTATAATAAACGCGAAAGTAGGTTTGTTTATGGGTTAGGTAAGGTTAAGTTTCACAGAAAACTGACAAAGGGGATTAGTTATCTCATATGATAATAGATGGCGCCATCTAGAGCGAAGCTGCGGGCGAAAGCTACTAGTGCGAAATATTTTTTTATTAATTAATTTCGAACTGGCACAATATAATTAATGAAGCGTATTATTTCCTTTGAATTTTTTTTTATTGATAGTTCGCGAGAAGCACCTAGCGTCACGAGCCATTACTCCCGAGTTTTACCACTTTAAAAAAAATATATTCATTGATTTAAAAAAAAAGACTATTTATCTTTTACTATGTAGTGACTAATTGGACCATGCGAGTCATTTTCAAATAATGCTTCACAATACAAGTGCCAATTGATTTTTATATGATTAGATAAAAGTACATAAAGTACGGAAAGTGATAGGAACGTACTTTCACTAGCACAAACAAAAAAAATTGTCCTGTACGACCTTTGTTATCAGAACATCTTAGCGAATGACGAATTTGTATCAGCTGTTTGTAATCCCGCGGATTATAGTAAACCAAAGAAAAACATTATGATTTGATGAGCACGATTCAATGTGTTGCAGGAAATAAAACAAAAATATATTTTTTTTTTTAATGCGGTAAAATCATCATGTGTGTCCTCCCAGGCCAGGACGGGAGGGACTGTCAGACTTGTACTGACTAAAATCCACGGCTGACTTAAATCCAAGGTGTCCTTCAATAGCCCTTTACGTTCCGGAGCCACGGTCACTCGTTGGTCCCACCACCCCGGCAAAATATGAGATCTACAGATCCAACAATACATAACCAGTATAAGCTGACCGTTCACTGTAAAGAAAGATCTTACAAGTCGAGGCCAAAATAAACTGGATATTTGTTGCTTGATGTGTACAAGAATCATTAAACGCGTGGCAAAAATTTGAAATAACTCTTCCGTGTTGTTTTATGGGTTTCTAACATCTCAACTTAACTAACAGATCTAACAATAATGACAATAAGTAATTCGTAATATTAAAATTAAATTAATTCTGCTGTTCATACTAAAAGTTTGGCCTCGTAAACATAATTTTAAATAGTGTCTAACATTGCTATAATAATAATCTATGCCTTTCTGAAATTGAAACAAAAATGTTGTGTTTACATAATCACTTTCTATTTTACATACGCACCAAGTAAGATATGTAAAATTTCGCCTGCATATTCATCGGTTCCATGGTGTAACGGTTAGCACTCAGGACTCTGAATCCTGCGATCCGAGTTCAAATCTCGGTGGAACCTGAAATTTTTGAACTTTTTTTTTATTTGCTGTGAAACTTTTTTTTTTGATTTCATCCATAAATTAATTACTTTCTGAAAATAAAAACTAATAACTGTAGCAAATTTATTTTGCGCTTATTTTCCTTCATGAAGATGAAATTCATTTCAAGACGAGGTTTTTATTTTACGTTTTTTTTTCCTTTATAATTATCTATTGCATAAAATTGTAATTCTTCGGCCATACCAAAACGGCTACACAGATTGTGAGGATATTATTTTCCCGAACTGGCAGTGTCACTTGGCTGGATGACTTCCTAATCTTAGCTTTACCCGATAGATGGCGCTGTTTTCAACTAAACCAACCAGAAAATTATTATACCAAGCTTGGTATATCTGTGATGATACAGAACGTTTTCGGGTGCGATGTACTTCTTGCGGGTAAAGTGCTTGTCAGAGATATGGAACGTCAATAGCGTTCCAGTGACCAATGATCGTTTTGACAGCGCTCTGCAACCATCACTATCTGGGTTTTCCATAAGGAATTTCTCAATAGCAGTCACGGAGCCTGGATTTATATCCAGTTTATGCAATAGGCTCGACCTATTACAATAGGACTTAAAAACATAATCGGAAAATAATGGGTACTGCCGACTTACAAGAATTACAAGCGTAAAGTTATGTTAAATAGATAACACTTTTTTTAAACAAAGCCTCCACTTAAATATAAAAGTACTAACAAACAACTACAAAAATTGTCAATCTAAATGCATTACAAACAAGGGACCGGCAATTATCAAAGCGATTGAATCGTCCCTTTTATCAGTTACCGCTGATAACCAGAGTTCATATACCAAATGGACACAGTTAGATATTGATCAAGGTATAGTACAGTTAGCCAAAAAAATTTAAAGAAAAAACTCGCAAAAAGCGTTTATTTTTGTAATCTTTGACCCTATTCATGTATTATTAAAAATTATGGAATTTTCAATTATTCACAATAACATACACACATCAAAAGTGTCTAGGGATCAAGCATTTTTATGCGGATTTCTTGAGATTGAGATGTGGCTTTGTAATAAATTTATGATTTTATAAATTTATATGGATCCTTTTTGGTGCATTTCATAATTTGAATCAGGAACTGTGAATCAAATTCGAGTAAAAGATGAAAATCAGCTGTCAATATTTTCCCTATAAAAACATACAACGCATTGAAGACATTATTAGTGCTACTGTTTCCCTACTACTGATTAAAACCAACGTTATTATGGAGCGGCGACGTCATTTAAGCAGGGAAGAAATGCTCAGAGCCGTGGGAATGATAGAAGCTGGTTCCCGGCAACGTACTGTGGCTTTAGCTCTGAATACAAGTCAGAGTATTATCAGTCGACTTTGGACACGTTACCGAAGCACTGGTACCGTGGCTGAGCGCCATGGAGGACGGTATCGCTGCACCACACGGAGACAAGACCGATACATTCAAATCTTAACTCGAAGAGCTCCAACAATAACCGCCATGATGTTAGCCGTGAGGCTTCATCACTCTTCAGGGAATTTAATTAGCGACCAAACAGTCAGAAACCGCTTGCATGAAGTGAACCTTCATTCCCGAAGACCGCTACGGGTACCACCTATAGCAATGCACAATCGTAGGATTCGATATCAATGGGCTCTTGAACACAGAAATTGGGCAGAAGAACAATGGCGTTTCGTGTGCTTTTCTGATGAGTCTCGTTTTGGTATGAGACCGGATACAAGACGTATACGACACTGGAGAAGCCCTGGACGCCAACAGCGATTAAAATCCTGCCAGGAAGTCCATCCTTATAGTGGTGGAACCATCATGGTATGGGCGGGTATTTGGATCGGCGGAAGAACTGAGTTGATTTGGATCAGAGGCAACCTCAACGCTCAAATTTATGCTGAGACGATTGTATCAGACGTCATCGTTCCTCTACAAGTGCAAATCGGTCCCTTATTTCAGTTAATGCATGATAATGCACGACCGCACACCGCAAGAGTTGTAAGACAGACTCTCGCCGCAGCTAACATCAATGTCCTGCCCTGGCCTGCTCAGTCGCCAGACTTGAATCCGATTGAGCATGCATGGGATATGCTACAGAGAAGAGCTCTGCCGAATATGGAGGGTATCCAGTCGCAAGAAGACCTTTTTTTGTTGTTGCAACGAACATGGGCGGCCATTCCACAGCGTGATTTGGATGAACTCATTTTGAGTATGCCAAACCGATGTTCTTGTGTTGTTAGTGTTCGCGGTAGAAACACGGATTATTAATTGTTTAAGTTACCCAATAAAATTTTAAAGAAAACTGTTATTTCAGTCTTTTTTTCGAACTTTTGTGTTAGTGGTTCAAATGTCAAAAATCCCTTTATTAGGAAAATGGCAAATTTCTTTATTAATGCAAAGGTGACTTGGTTTATCGTTACTGTGACAAACGAAAACACTTTATTTGATGAATCCTTAAAAAAATTTTTAATTAATATCAATCAGGAGAAAAGTTATTGCAAAAATATATGTTGATCCCTAGACACTTTTGATGTGTGTATATACAATGCTGTATAGCTTTTGTTTTCACCTTACCATATACAAAAACTAGGTAAATTAATTAATTTAAAAAATATAAACTGTATTCTATTTTCAAAACTGTTAGCCGTACAAATTCTGGCTGGGGCTGCTGGGCTAAATACCCAACCAGTCTTTGTAGTTACAAAGACTGGTTGGGTATTTAGCCCAGCAGCCAGTTTTATTTTGTCGTCTTGCAGTTACAAGACGACGAAATAAAACACAATTATTTTATAAAATATTATTGTTTAATTAGACTGCCTCATTGGTCTAATGATCGCATGTGCTACTATTGAGCATAACGTCCTGGGTTCAATATTGAGCTCAGGCAAACTGTTATTGGGTTTTTCCATCAGGGACTTCTCAGTACTGAGGACGAGGTTTTAAAAAACGTTTCTAATAAATGTAAGATTTACGGTTGATTCCGTGCCAAGACGTGGGAAGTGTGGCTTTTCTAAGACATTTGGCAACGAAGAGTATTTTTTTATTTTTGTTATGATACAATAGTTGTGAGAAACAAGGAAAATGTTTATTCGCTCTTGTGGTAAATATTGAAAATCCAAGAAAAATAAAGAAAAAAATCCTACAAAACTCATATGTTTATGGGTCTATTTTTATTGGATGAACATGACACAAATCCGCCAAAAGAAGAGTTTTATTTGAATTTATGATCTAGAAGATCTCTGCACTCATATTATTATAAGTGTTCGGCGGGTAACGTTGTATTGTATAAGTACAATTTGATATAGTCTTGGACTAGTTTATTAATTTGGAAAAAGACTGCACTATATCTAATTGTATTAGATTATAGTTTGTCATAATAACCTACCTGATCAAAAAAGAATGTGTAAGCCCATTTTGGCTTCCCAATTCTCCTAACCATGAGTTCCCAACATGACTTCAAACAGTAAAAAAAAACTAGCAACTACCTACTAACCAATTTGTTTGACTGTACCAGCTGTTATGGTATGTTACGGGTAATCGTGTGCATTCGAGTGGTTGTCTACCCATTTACCTAATAACTGCCGTAACAAGTGGTGTGTGGTGACCATCATTCTAATTGGACGGACAGGACTTTTTATTTCAGTAACCAATTGCAATAGTGAATATAATATTGAAGATAGAACAGAACCAAAGTAAAGATGATTGGATTGTATTTAATAAGACAATGGTTCTTTAAGAGTTAAATAAGACCATCTTCTTCTTTCTGATGGATCTCTTGCATAGAAATAATCTTAGATCTACGCAAATTCAACCCGCAGAATGGTCAACAGGACCTGTTCGCGGTGCCTCTGATGTATAAAATGAAAATACGAAAGAAAATAGAGGGGAGAATGCAAAAAAAACCGAACGCACACTATACCGCCTGTACCTTGTAAATGCCTACATTATTTACATAACTACATACACTGACTTCACGGCTGCTATCGTCGATGTGTTAGGCAAAGGTTTAGATTCACCTCTCCATATCTACCGATAATACGAGTAGCTCCAAATATTGCTGATCTCTTATTCGAACTAATGGGCCAAAGAAATTCTTCATGAAAATGAAATTATGAGTAACATTCTAAGAGAAAACGTATTTATGAATCAACTTAAATGCGTAGCAACTATTTATGCCGAATACGGTCTTAACATTACTGTACAAAGTGCATTTATCTATGCTGACTCATAACTTGCACGTTGCAAGCAAAAGCACGTTTTTTAGAACATGTTTATTTAACTGGAAACAAAGTGAATAACCATATTATGCAATTTGATACTCAAATAATCGTCAACAGAAGTGATTTCATAAAAATCGTGCGTTAAAATTCCCTAGGTCTGACTCAAATTTTTGCGTAGGCGCACTTGAATGAATAAACTTATATTACTTAACCAGTAGTATCGTTATCTTAACAGAATGTTTGAAAGTCAATGTCAAGAATGCTGCTACCATAACGATAACTATGCAAAACATACTGTTATGAAAGATAAGACATATTCTTGTTATCACTCATGCATTGCTTGTTCGAACCTTATCAAGGGACACGTAACAGCTAATAAGCAAGAAATGTATAAGATTTGCAGCGTAATTTTCGAAATGGCAATGAGTAGACTGAAAAACTGTTATGTCAATATTCTCGGAATATTTTTGTTGAACTTATTATTCATAGTTATCGCGTGACAAATTACTACAAATAGCGTAATGTTTGAACAGATTGCAGAAATGTGTGGAGACAATTCTTTCGTTACACAAAATTATATAACACACGGTGACAAAAACGTAAGTCGACATTCTAAAGAGATGTATTTTAAAGAGTCAACCGCACTGTACAATATTAATCCAACACAGTATAGCTTGGAAATGGTTGAATTCATAGAACATACTTCACTTACTGCACACCAAAATTCCTAAACAGTTATTTTACAATTGCAGTTTTATTCAATGTGTACAACATCCGATTTATTACCTGACAATAAACTTACTAGATTAATTTCTAAGGCTTAGAAGACAATATTCTATTAAAGACTCTTACAAAAGTTATAGTGGAGGAAAACAAGGAAGCCAAGTTACAGAAGTAGACAATAGTACAAATCAACTGAAACTCATTAAGATAGGATCTACGAGTAGTGGTCAGAACACTTAAGGACTAAAGATTCCTAGACGTCTGTCGACTCTACACTCTTAATTACATTTGCAACCACTTGACCACCTTATAGTAATGACAATAAAGATCACATTACAGTAAAGTCCCATCAACAGTCTGCGAAGGACTTAAGGCCAATTGCCATCCGGTTGACACACCTTTAAATTGGTCAATTCGGACATCCGGATTTAAACTTAGTAAGGCCAGACGAGACGGGGTAATCCCTCTCATAAAAATACCAACGCACAGGGCCTTGTATAAGGAGGATGTTGGTAAGGAGATGAATAATATTGTGTAAGACAAGGCTGCATGTCCGCCAGCGATAGACAACTGTATCGACAAAAGTATTTTGCTAGCTATAAGCGCATTCTCAAATAAGCCCTATCAGTTAGAAATCACTGATATACCAAACTCTCTTGAATCAAATTAATGAAGCTATACTGCCAGAACAATCTGCAGAAATATTACAATTTTGGAAATGGATAAAACAGTGCTCCCCACATCGTTTGTCTTTCAAAATACAAATTTAATTGACCATACCTGTAGATCAGTATCATTATGTATCGGTCCAAAGGGTGCTACGGAGTCAAAATTTTGGCCCTCCTTCTAAATTGGTTGAGCAACCTCGATGTAATAGATGGTCATCTTATTGTTACCTTTTTTATCTTATGCAAGGTGAACTAAAGGCCGCTGGGGAATTACCTAGCGTGAAAGGTGCGAAGGTGAAAGCTGAAAATTGGGACGAGGCTTGGTTCCGAAATTACTGATATTTGTACTGCCTATTTGTGGGTCTACGTGCAGGAATTCGGAGTTGGGAGAGCGTGACGAGACGAGCTACAATTGATTACAGAAAGATTGTATGAAGCTCAATAGGATATTTAAATGGCCAAATTAAAATAAATGCTTTGATTTTGACGTGGTTTTTAATTTTTTTCTTATGAGTAATAATAGATAAGGCTATAATTCAGGTTTCAAAATTAACGTGTCCTGGAATCAAGTAATCAATCAAACGCAACGGTCAGAAAGTTTAATTGTACGAGTATTACACTCAACATGATGTTCAAAATAATATTTCCACTCTGGACTGGACGGTGTACTCTTCACCAATTACACTGAATCCGACTATTAATAGTTCCATTACAACTCTACTGTTCTCAATTATAAATATTACCCACCATTCCCCACTTCTTAGATCAACCACAATAAAAGTAAACACCTCTATGGTCTGAGCAACCACAATAGAAGTACCGTTTTCAACCATAACTACAGACTTCCGTACCTATGTATCTCAGTGGTCAATAACGTGACCTATCGCTTTTGTGGGATTTCCCGTTGCCACGTGTCCATCATCTATGTGTACTTACTAGGCATCACCTATTATATATAATATTGCGGAATGTGTTAGTTTTTGCAGATTTTTGTTCCGCAAAGGTAATTACCTTGATAAAAATATTACAGAAACTGCGCAACTTTAACTGCCAAGTCTCGAAGCACTACAAAAATTAAGCAAAATTTTTGTGAATATTTGCACTAGATAAGGATTTTTGACAAAATCATTAGTGTAGGGGTTTCATATGGGATGGAAGAATATGGAAGTTTTTAATGTATGCAATTAGGAGACTTCATCAAGCATACAATGAAATCTTGTAATGCATAAACGGTCAATGGATATCCCTGCCATTTGACGCATAGCTAGATCATGTCTTGAATGAACAGAAAGAATTTAATAATGCGGCCTAACGCAATCAACAGATTTAATTTTATGAACAACCACTTGAGCACAAAAGACTCTATGACTGATTATGAAAAATCCCTGATGAAAACTACAAACCAATAACATCTAGTCCAACCTGGTAATCGAGCTAGAGCAAAAGCTCTTTATATCATTGGCCCAAATATTGTCATACGCGTTAATAAAGAAGTACAAATATAAAACGGGATTAAAACCGCAGAAAAAAACTAGTATTACAGTCATCAAGACAATCACGCAGCTGTACAATGATTCAATGATATGAATGGAATATTACACCGTTCTGTTAATGTTCTGTGCTGATTATGGGAGCAATAATATTATTTCAAACATTGTTCTGGGTAGTGGACTGATGATAGAAAAATTCTACTTGCAAATCTGTCCAGTGGTACTTTAAAGGTCGAGGAAGCAAAAATTTTTAATACACTTAAAGCAGGATGGTAAAACGATCAATCTAGAAGATTTATTTTATTTGAACATTATTTTTGGGTTATACATAAATCAAGGAAGATAAACCAAGGTTCCATTTTATGCTATCGATCGATAAATAAATCAAATGCTAATTTGTTTGTTACCATAAAATTTCCACCTTTTTTTCGCTTTTGAGATTTGATCAGTGATTTTGTCGTCGGTGAATTATTTGTTAAATTAAGCATTGGAAAGAAACCTTATTTTCAAAATCAGGTATTAAGGTGCCCTTTTTACCAATCGTTATCGTGAAAGTCAATAATTCAAGAAATAACGATGTTTGGTCGACATTTGGTTTCCAGTTTGCAGAATATTTTGCGTGTTTTCTCAGTGAGATTGTATGGGTAAGAAGTTATTTCAAAGTAAAACTACACACATCAAAAGTGTCTAGGGATCAACATATATTTTTGCAATAACTTTTCTCCTGATTGATATTAATTAAAAAAAATTTTAAGGATTCATCAAATAAAGTGTTTTCGTTTGTCACAGTAACGATAAACCAAGTCACCTTTGCATTAATAAAGAAATTTGCCATTTTCCTAATAAAGGGATTTTTGACATTTGAACCACTAACACAAAAGTTCGAAAAAAAGACTGAAATAACAGTTTTCTTTAAAATTTTATTGGGTAACTTAAACAATTAATAATCCGTGTTTCTACCGCGAACACTAACAACACAAGAACATCGGTTTGGCATACTCAAAATGAGTTCATCCAAATCACGCTGTGGAATGGCCGCCCATGTTCGTTGCAACAACAAAAAAAAGGTCTTCTTGCGACTGGATACCCTCCATATTCGGCAGAGCTCTTCTCTGTAGCATATCCCATGCACGCTCAATCGGATTCAAGTCTGGCGACTGAGCAGGCCAGGGCAGGACATTGATGTTAGCTGCGGCGAGAGTCTGTCTTACAACTCTTGCGGTGTGCGGTCGTGCATTATCATGCATTAACTGAAATAAGGGACCGATTTGCACTTGTAGAGGAACGATGACGTCTGATACAATCGTCTCAGCATAAATTTGAGCGTTGAGGTTGCCTCTGATCCAAATCAACTCAGTTCTTCCGCCGATCCAAATACCCGCCCATACCATGATGGTTCCACCACTATAAGGATGAGTCTCGTTTTGGTATGAGACCGGATACAAGACGTATACGACACTGGAGAAGCCCTGGACGCCAACAGCGATTAAAATCCTGCCAGGAAGTCCATCCTTATAGTGGTGGAACCATCATGGTATGGGCGGGTATTTGGATCGGCGGAAGAACTGAGTTGATTTGGATCAGAGGCAACCTCAACGCTCAAATTTATGCTGAGACGATTGTATCAGACGTCATCGTTCCTCTACAAGTGCAAATCGGTCCCTTATTTCAGTTAATGCATGATAATGCACGACCGCACACCGCAAGAGTTGTAAGACAGACTCTCGCCGCAGCTAACATCAATGTCCTGCCCTGGCCTGCTCAGTCGCCAGACTTGAATCCGATTGAGCATGCATGGGATATGCTACAGAGAAGAGCTCTGCCGAATATGGAGGGTATCCAGTCGCAAGAAGACCTTTTTTTGTTGTTGCAACGAACATGGGCGGCCATTCCACAGCGTGATTTGGATGAACTCTTTTTGAGTATGCCAAACCGATGTTCTTGTGTTGTTAGTGTTCGCGGTAGAAACACGGATTATTAATTGTTTAAGTTACCCAATAAAATTTTAAAGAAAACTGTTATTTCAGTCTTTTTTTCGAACTTTTGTGTTAGTGGTTCAAATGTCAAAAATCCCTTTATTAGGAAAATGGCAAATTTCTTTATTAATGCAAAGGTGACTTGGTTGATCGTTACTGTGACAAACGAAAACACTTTATTTGATGAATCCTTAAAAAAATTTTTAATTAATATCAATCAAGAGAAAAGTTATTGCAAAAATATATGTTGATCCCTAGACACTTTTGATGTGTGTATTTATTTGCATTGAACGCTTAAAGTGCACTTAAGAACGTCACTCTTTAGATTTTAGATCAAATAAATATACATAATTGCCTAGCTCAGTGTTTCTCAATATATTCCATTACCCAAGTATAGTTTTCAATTGTTAGATCGCGGTATCATCTATTCCAAAGAACCTTTTGTTTTTAAATGGTAAATTCATCAAATGAGTCCTCCCGTTCTGGATGGAGCAGAAAGGACTGTCAGACTCGCACTGAGTACAATCCACGGTGTTCTTTCAAAAGCCCTTTATGCTCCGGGGTTACGGTTACCTGTTTAGACAGGCCCGCGATCCCGAATGACGAAGAACCTAACATATTATAGTTACTCGTATATGTATGGAACATTTTCATTTTTTCCCTACAGGGCAGTGTCACCAATACACTAACAAAGGGACACCCTACACACTGTCACAGCACTAACTTTACAGTAATTATAGTAAATGTGTTAACTATGGTGGTTAAATTGACGCTAGACACGTGATGGCTTCATTCTATAGACGGACGGGACCTATTTTTTATTTATGATTGATGTTTTGCTATAGTTTTTTGTATAAGTGATTGGTTTGCAGGCAATAAGGGGCGGTTTGGAGTTTTTTTTTTTTTTTTTTGCGTGGTAAAATCATCAAATGAGTCCTCCCACCCAGGGCAGGGCGGGAGGGACTGTCAGACTTGTACTGACTAAAATCCACGGTGTCCTTCACGAGCCCTTTACGTACCGGGGTTACGGTGATAGTTAAGTCCCGCGACCCCGGCAGGCTCTGACCCTCTACAGGTCCCGTCAATTTGCTGACACTCCTTGAGGCGCGCGTGGAACACAACGCGCCGTCGACCCGGGACGCGCCGTCGACCCGGGGGCGGTTTGGAGTTGGAAAAAGTTAAAAACAAAAACTTTCGGTGGATTGGAGTCAATTTGGAAGCTTCTGGAAGTTTCATTCCAGGGGTTCATACTGTCTAAAGACATGTCAGAAGCCTGTGACTGCTTAGAGACAGCTTATGGAAATCTGACAAAAAAGCATTACATAAAGTTACATACGGAATACCGCGTGCGTCGTGTTTTCGTAAAGAATTTTATGAGGAAAGAAAAATTAACATCATCGTTACCATAAAACGTACAAACAAGGGAATGAAAGATTCAACTTCAAGCGAGTGTGTTACGATGGCCTAATTGGAAAGGCGTCTGGAGTGCTAATCGAGAATACGCGGTTTCAAGTCCCACTCGCAATTGAATTTTTCTTTCTTCAAAAATCTTTAGAGCGTTACATACTCCCACGAAAAGAGGTTTATAGACGGCTCATATCTCAAGTGTCTTTGTGGTTTCTTGCTACAGATAATAGCCTTCCTTCCATTTTGCACCTCATGCCCTGTCACCTGCTCTATTGATTGAATCAGTGAGCAAAGTTCGCGTGGTTATATTTCGGTGCTAAGCAGAAAACCTATATGATTGTCAGCGTTGATATCCAGCTGCATCTGGTTTGACTAGAAGCCGACCCCGATATAGTTGGGAAAAGGCTAGGCAGATGATGATGATGATTTTCGGCGCTGAGAAGAAATGGAAGTCTTTTGCCAGATTTCCTGAGTCTACACCCCATTAATTAACATATATAATAATTTTTGTGTTTCTGATATTGCTTGAAATAAAATTACTCTTTTACTCATTGAGTACACCAACTATAACTCGCAAGTCGAGGATGTTACCAACTGCTACCTTTGCTCTTACGTCGTTTATGTCTATATTAATCATGATGACAACTTCAATTTCTTTCTAGTATGTTCCAAGAGCGATGTCCACTTATATCTTCTCCACTTCATTCATCGCCCTTCAAAGCAAGTATTCCAGTTGATGGCTTTACTAAAAGTCTTCCCCTTGATACAGAATTACATACGTCATAAGGCACACGCCAAGGCTAGTGTCGAGTATCTACTTGTCAACACGTGAGAGATTAGATGGCAGTTCTTATCATTGTACGTAATATTGTGATAATTCTTAATTACTCATTCATGAACTGATGTAATTCATAGAACTTTAGGAGCGTCATGATTATCAATGTCGATCATGTTATTTGAAGGCGAATTAGGTACTGGATTTCTTTTAGCTGTTTTATTTACTTAGTTGAACATCTAATTTAATACAACACAAATGCAAAAGTTTGATGTTTAGTTAGAGTTTTAATATTTTTCACACATTAATATATTTTTTTTAGATGGTAAAATCATTAAATGACTCCACTCCAGGGCGGGAGGAGACAGAGACTCGTTCTACTTCTTAAAATCCAACGTGTTTCTTCAATTACCCTTTAAGTTTCAGGGTTACGGTTATCTGTTTCGGTAGTCGCAAATTGTAAAGCTATTTTCAAGCTTTTTTTGTGAATTATTAGGCTATGTTTGTTTTTTGAACTTGCCGAGCATAACTACGATGGCCGAGTTGGTAAGGCGTCCGGTGTAGTACTGCTGAATCGGAATATCGTAGGTTCCAGTATTGCTCGCAATAAAATTTTTCTTTCCATTTAAAAATTTGGATGAATATTTATAACTCAGTCACATTTGAATTGATATATAATGAAGTTTTGGATAGGATAACACATAGGATCGTTTATTCCAATATTACGTTACTGAGGGATTATATTTTCGAGATACCTACACACAGGCGAAGCCATTAGCAACAGCTATTATGATTTCAAATATATTCTGTCTAGAGCGACCATATCTTTTGATTAAATCTAATTAGACGGTATTACCATAAATGGGCATAATGGCAATGGACCTAACTTGTGTCGCTTGCTCGTCGCTCTCTTTTAAATTCCATGTGTGACGATGGGAAGCAGTTTGGCACCTAATCTTTCCGCACCATATTTGGGTCTTTACTTATTAATGTGCACGGAAACATTGAATCATCAATTGAGTCCTTCTTGGGTGGAGCGTAAGGTACTGTCAAATTTGAATGACTAAAAACCAGCCTCTAAGAAATATCAACCTAGTGGACTTTTGGGAACTTGTAGGAAAGCAATATTAAATGGTCTTTCTTTTTTATTTGAAAATCCGTATCAGAAAGTGAATCTATACGGCCTTTTACATCATCAGCCATTTGTTAGTAGGTCATAATTGAATATGCACAGTCGGCCAACATAACTTGACCCACTTTTATATCATTCTGCCATATAAGATGGGTAATATAATGATGGGCACCAACTGTAATCGTCAGAAATTAGTATTCTATCTTAATCCATTCCCTGTTCTCTTTGACTACGGCTTCTGATTGGACATCTTTATGACTCGGATAGGCCAATTCAGTTGTTGATTGGTTACAGACAAAGATTGATTCAAGATTGCAACCGAAATAGAATTTTAATTTCCAGTGTAAGTTTTGGAAGCATACGGAATGTTTAAAGACTCTGTTGCTTAGTGGTGGCACATAGGTCGATAACAAAGTTAGCCCCTTCGCACACAACGCGACGCAAGTCTCCGATCTTTTTCGACTTTGGTATCCATTGGCGCGTGCCTGTGTACGCACCTCGTACACAGGCACGTGCACTTGTATTGCGATTGTCGTCTGGATACCAAAGTCGTAAGTTATCAGAGACTTGCGTTACGCGACCTTATCATTACCGGAATACTTTTTACTATCTACAGGTTTAAGTTCACCTTAAAGAACCTCTTCTATATTGAGATAATTGTGTTTCCGTTGTTTTGTGCTTGGATAGGAGTTATCTTTTTATTCTATTTATTATGTTCTAACGCCTAGGCCGTTTGCGCGCGTTTGAAATACCTTCAGATCTGTCCTTACTTTATAATATTAACTTTTTCAATTACAAATAGAACAGAAAGGGCTTGTTTCAAACTGTTCCAGATAGAGAGGAGCTGTCTTTTGTAGGTTGTTTTGAGGAACAGGCGAAATAGCAGAAACTGTTTTGTTCGATATACCTGTTAGATGTTGTTACTTTTAACTGTTTCGATAAATACGCTTCACTCTTAAATATTATAAATGCGAAAGTTTGGATTTATGGAGATATTATCTTTGTTTGTTACTTAATCTGTTATACCGTTTATCTCAGCATAATGATACCGTGGGATAATTTAGGACTAGGTACTACACAGGTGAAACCGTCAAAATAAACCTGTTATAAAAAATCTTCTATTCTCTTGAATCACTCGGTCTTTTGATGAAAACCGCTTTTAAAAGCGTCGCATAATGTGAACGATCTTCCAAACATACAGTGGGAAGTGACTTTATTTTAATTTATGTAAAGATATGTCACAGCTATTTAAAACGATTAGCACATAAATATGTATTAGTGTATAATAATTAAATGAAATGTAAAATTAATTTTATTTCCTGTCCTACGATTTCTATCTGTATGTGTAGGTTTGATGTATGATAGACATCTGTGATATCAAAACATATTTCAATGATAAGAAGTTGAAAACAGATTTCCTGCTTGAAAATACTGAAAAGTGTATTAAGAATGTGATATTCAATTCAAAACTTTACTAATCGACACTCCAAAAGTCAGTTGGTACAAAGATTGATAGACCACAAAAAACACTACTGTTACCTATTGAGATGACGTCGTTATCCGTCTCATTCACCGCCAAGCGTTAGAAGGAGACAAAACAAATCTATTCTAACTCAGGGGGAATAACATCGAACCAATTAGAATTCCAATGAAAATAACTGAGGTAATATTCAAAGCATTTATTTAACACAGCACAAGACATAGAACAATTTCTACACATTCTATGGCGGAAAACTCGATACACTCCGTATTCATGACGGATACCGATTCTGCTGTTCAGAATCAGAAAACGAACTGACACAAGAAGCTATTCACAGCACTTTAAGTCCAAAAAATCACTGTGCTCCCATCACCGCATCACGAATGAGAAGATGGATTCAATCACATCATCCAAGTCCTTGCTGAACGGTGAAAGCTGGGCTTCGTAGTTTCCTGTGTTCTTCTCTTTTCCTGCTACCACGAGGTGGCAGTTGGTGCCGAGGAGTTGCACTCTGTCGCCTTTCCATCGCTTGGTTACTATGACCATTCCATTGCTTCCAACTAGGTTGATCACGCCATGGTTCTCAGTGACTTCGATACGGCAGTCGTTGCCGATGACTTCGATTTCTCCGTTGTTGACTGCTACTCTTACGATGCAGTGGTTGCCGACAATCTTCAGCTGGGTAGGGTTAACCTCCATGGTGACTTTCTTCTTGTTACCGACAATCGAGTACTTCTTCATGTTGATGTTTGCTTGTTTTTTCTTTCTTCAAATTTGAAATTGTGAGAGAATTCTTTTGAGAATTCGAAATTTAAAATTTTATTTTGAATTTAACTGACGAAATTCCGATGTTTTTTTTATAGTTGTGTCTAGCGACTGTTGCTCACTGTATTCGGTGTGCGAATGAATGAGTTTGTACCGCGCTCGCTTTTATAGCGCACACGCATAGCTTCGCCGTCTGATATAGCTCCCCTATGCGTCATTCATTCAATGTAGCGTTGTAGCGTGAATCGACCGGTGTCGTCTCGTTCACCTGACTTGCCGTTATACCTAGCTATAGTTTTTCCCCCATTATGGGATTTGGGTTAAATACTTTTTTCATTGTTTGGATTTGATTCGGTTTTAGAATTGAATTGATTTGAAAGTGTATCGTTTGTAGTATGTAAATTATTTTACTGAATTCCGTTACGTCCTAAAATAGATTTTGTCTGTTTTTATTTTGTTTTCTACTAGTCTATGCTCCTAGACAAATAATATAAGGAGTAGAGATTTGTATGATTGTAATTAATAAACTCAAAAACTACTGCACCGGTTTTCAAATTCTTCAGTAATACAGTACATAATATATATATAATTAAAATATTATAAATAAATTGAATCACAAATTAAACAATAAGCCGCCTGACTCGTCTATGATAATTATCTTAATTATTATGAAAACATAATAGGTGCTTGTATATTATTTAGTAATGTAAATTATATACATATTATGTAATGTAAATATTTTCCTATCTAGATTCAAATGATAAGGGGGCGGCCCGTAATAAGCAAGAAATAAATTAATAAAACATGTAATTTAATTATTATTTCAGATATAATCTTGTTTTAGTTGCCCTTCATAGTTTTTATCTATGAAGAAGAATGACATGACACCTCAAAGGGTGTCAGCATAATGACGGGAGCCCCATGTAGAGAGCCAAAGCCTGCTGGGGTCGCGGGACTCACGAATTACCGTGACCCCGGAACGTAAAGGGTTATTGAAGGACACTGTCGATTTTAGTCAGTACGATTCTGATAGTCCCTTCTGCTCTGCCCTAGGTGGGAGGACTCATTTGATGATTTTACCACGATAAGAAAAAAAAATATAATGGTACAAAGCATGATGTGATTTGACCTAAGTGATTGCTGCAGCTCTGCTGTAGTTCTTGAGCTCGCTTGTGCATATGTATTCAATCTTCTTAGTGAAGAACCTCGCACATTGCGGGCATGTAACTACTGATGTAGTTGTTCGCAGATAGCTTTCAACCGGTAATAATTCCACTCTAAGAAACAATGATTACTGTTTTCAGTCCAAAGTCTAATTTAGATTAGCTTAAATGATGTTCAGATCACGACGGGACAAAACCGGTCGAATTACTTGCTTTGAAACTCGTTTACATAACACAAATGATATTATAATGACGTGGTTTGAAGTTCAATGATTTAATTGACATAGGTACAAAAATCATTTTATGAATTAACGCTTACGTCGCGAATTTCACAATTTTTCAATGGAAAGAAAAATTGGTACCGCGAGCAGGATTTGAGCATGCGACCACCGGATATATTTATGAGTACAGAAACTTACCCCTTTATCGCATGGGGATCGGCAAGAAGCAGCTTAGGACTGGGTAGAGGTCTGTAGGCAGGGCTGTCACCGTGTGACACCGTGGCTCTGGAAAAGGCAAACAAAGGAACAGGGTGGATTTTTAGTCAGTAAGTCTTACAGTCCCTTTCGTTCCACCCAGGGTAAGGTGCAAGAGTGGAAGAGTGGAAGGACGCATTTGATGGATTTTGTAACCTCAAAAATAAAGATTGGGATTAGATTGGAAGGGACCGAGTTCCTCTCAGAAGACCAACGCCTTTCAGAACTTAAAATTAGTTTCACAGATAGCTCAGGATTAGCCACTTTTCGCATTTTTCTACGGAGCCAGCGCAGCCCCGATTCCCACAAGCAAGGTCCACGGGAGAGCTGGGTAGCTGAAGCCCGGCTGGCAAACCCGACCTCGACTATAATGGCCTGTCCGACCATAGCCAGAAAACACAGACCGCCACCTGCTACGATCATTACGTACTCCTTTCACCTCGTCCACGTTCAAGCATTGGGTCATACAAGCACGCCGGTTGCGAGTAATAAGCACCTGACCTTTCTGAAGGCGGAAACATACGTGTAGTGGCATGTCGTGCCACGCCAGATGCGTATCAGTTTCATACATTTGAATGTCGTGTCGTGTCGTGTCGCGAGAGAATGCGTGACACGACACGCCACGACAAGTAAGTTTTCAATGATTTTGTTTGTAAACATTTCTGATAGTTCTTTGCTATGTTTTTTTTACATAAAGATAATAATGATAAGGATTATAATGCAATATCATTATCTAGAGTTGCACTGAAAAAGGTAACTTCCCGATGAAATGATAAATGAATATTGAATCGATATTTTTATCAGATATTAATAAATTAATGACTTGATTTTTGGTATCAGTTGAATTTTATAATGCACTCAAATAAGATTAAGTACCTACAGGTATTTATTGATTGTAAGATATCAATAACTAAATTTAAAATAGATATACTTAGGTTTCAAGTTTCTATTAGGTATTACATAGTAATGTAGCCTATCAATAGGGAAGAAAAGTTCTTGAGAGGCTACCATGAACCGGAAGACGCAGCGTAGGCAGGTCCTCCCACTAGGTGGACCGACGACATCGTGAGAGTCACAAGCAACCGATGGATGCAAGCGGCGAATTGTCGTTTGGTGTCTTCGATCATTAATCGAAGTTCATGTTTTACCTGATTACGGCGAAGGGTAATGATTTTTTTTTATATTTACAATTTGGTGACAGACAAACATACGGATCGCCTGATGAATAGCGGTCATCGTAGCCTATGGACGCTTCGAAAACTAGAGGTATCGCCGGCCATATTACATAGGGCTTAAGAGCGCGTATTCTTAAAGTTGGCAACGTCGCAAGTAGTTGTAAAATATTAACAAGTTTTAATTAATTTGGCAATGTTAATGTATGGAAATAAGAAATATGGCTCTTTAGTGCACTATAAAAATTATTACGGAATGCAATAATTAAAAAATTAACAGCAAATAAATAGTTTTAGATGTAAAAAAAGTATTTGGAAACATTCCAAACGCTTTTTTTACACCTGAAACGGTTACAACATCAAATTCAGTGTTTTAATGGCATTCCTATATAAGATTTTAAGTGTACTACAGAGCCATATTTCTTATTTTCATACAGTTACCAAATTAATTAAAACTTGTAAATATTTGAGACGTTGCCAACTTTCTGGTTACTCGCCCTTAAACATAATTGGCGAATGTGGGTGTACTATTAATTGTGTACCCATATTTCGCCAATTATGTTCAAATCAAGATAAAGAATCAAGGTAAAGGTGTACCTAGGTACTTACGCCTCCATATAATTCTTCGGGATTAAAGATATTATAGGTATTATTAACTATGAATAGGCTTTTTAAATACTTAGACACGTGTAACCCACAATTACAAACCAGGGATTCCTAGAACTAGCATTTATTAATCCCAAACAAAGAATTAGACATAATAGCAGGAAATCACACTCACATGGCTATAGTATTTCCTCTATATTATTTGTTTACGTTTTTTTTTTAGTTTGTAGAGAAATAGTTACCTTGAACATGGCTTGCATAAGGTAAATAACATGCTTATATACGACTACGTAGTAACGTGTTTAGCATGTGTTAGTGACGTACAAATTAACACCATGTTGTTGAATCAGTAGGTTCATTTTTGAGTGATATTTAAACAAACATACAAGGATGTTAGTGTAAATGTTATTGCATTTATTTTAGAATACCTACGTAAAAGGTTATTTACCTTTTCTCATCTAACAAACATCTAAATGTTTACTATTTTTTATTTGTATTTGTAAGTTTATTACTCTTTCATATAAAAAATACCTAGATTGACACATGGGATATTTTTTATCCCGGTATGACGTCAAGAATTGAATTATCTTGTGTAGTTATTGAATTTTTCCAACAACAATTTCTTAATAAAAACTATGGAGGATAGATATGTGTGATCCGGTTGATGGCAATGGGAACTTTATTATATCTGGACATTGGACTTGAAATAAATATGGCAAAATGTCTACCTAATAAGTACACCACTGGGTCGCGGGACTGTCTCATTGGGTAACCGTGACCCTGGAATATAAAGGGCTATTGAAGGATCACCATGGATTTTAATAATTGCAAGTCTGAGAGCCCCTTCCGCCGTGCCCTGCGTGGGAGGAAACATTTGGTGATTTATTCTTTTATCACGATAAAAAAAATAGGTGCACCTCTTGCCTAACCTTCCTGGATACCAATCTAGATATTCAGATGTTTAAGAAAAAAATAATCTTCTTTGATATATTTGGTAATTTTTCATTAAATTGGCGCATCTAATCAACACTAATGTCAATGACCTGCCTATTAACTACCGTTACCTAAACTTGTACTTAATGTATAATGTTTACAATTAGACGTTTAGATATAAAAGATTACCGGTTCCGCCCCCACATTTAGGTTATTTATTATCTACCTGTTGTTGAACAGTGGATTTATATAAGTGTCTTAAAACAATTTGCCGCATTTTCAAGTGTTTTGATACCTTACATCATACATATTTTAGATACTTAACAATTTTTTTTTGCCGTTGAATTTCTTTGACAGTTTCTGAAATTGTGTGTATGCCTAAAGAGTGTATGTCCCCATTATACGCGAGGTATAATGAGGACATACACTCTTTAGGCATACATAATTTATACGCGGCGTATAATGGGGGCATACACTCTTTAGGCGTACTTTACACAACACTAACGTAGCGCAAGCGCCATCAGGACGTACAAGCGGCCTTTTCCAATTGGCGTCCTGTTGGCGCTTGCGCTACGTTAGTATTTGTGTTAAGTTTGCCTTAAGTGTGTGATTTCCCATCATGTCTCGCGTCCCCGTCTTATACACTGTTCCCCTATTTTTTTTTTCATCCGTGATCATGATTTTTCGACTATAAAAACTTTCACGACTGGCAAAGATCATAAAAAAATACTGTATATGGCTAACACTAGCTGTTCCCCGCGCTGTGACTCCTATTGGTCGCCAACAGAAAATCATTTTTTCGATTCAAACCAGCGGTTCATGAGATTAGCGCGTTCAACAAAACAAACAATCAAACTCTTTGGCTTTATAATAGTATAGTATAGATAATTATTGTTATGTCATACAAAACTATATTCGCACCTATTGTGTACGAATATGTTAGTACATAATGTCGCATGAGGCGGCATAATTTGCATTCAAACAATCACGTGATGACTTAAAACAAATATTATAGCAACTTTATAATTTTAGCACCTTATTGTCTTTCATATTTTATTAGTTATTGATTATTGGGAATACGAGTACGTCCTTAGCTTACTAAACAAATGGGTGCCTCCACAATGTTCTTAAAAGCATGTATTCTGAAAGTTAATAATTACTTGGGATAGAAGACAGAAAATTAATTATAACTTGTTAATATTTGACAACTATTTGCAACGTTGTCAACTTTCAGAATACGCGCTCTTAAGGCCCTTCCTCACTGAAAGCATTCCCCAGCAGGATAAGTAGGTATATGTTATTATATTTTTTTGTTTTTGTTATTAACTACATTATGAACAGTCAAAGTTATTTCTATACAAATTGTCATATTTTGCCCGAGTATGGGACGTCTCGTAGACAATTGTAGAATAGAACCATTTTTTTCTGCATTTTAAACCACCATGCTGAGAACGGTAGAAATCTTTCTACATTCTCTCATTTTGTCCATTGTCTGTCGACAAAACTCGATCCTACGGAGCTATAAAACTCATACTGAAATGAAACAGTCTAAATTATCAAGTTATTTTATCAATATCTATTGAAAATAACGATCCAATATTACACTTTTATCTTTTCATCGGGAAGTTACCTTTTTCACTAAACCGCAAGATAATGATGCATTTTTTATCATTTAATCATTATATCTCTATGTAAAAAACATAGCATTACCTACATATAAATGTTTACTTCATATCATTTGGTCCATCAGAATCTAGAGTCTATTAGTTAGGTTGATCATACTGCGTCAAATTCAACTGCTTGAAGCTGCCCTTACTAAGAGCTCCAGCAATCGATATCAACTGCTCCTAAAGCACTTCTTCAGCTCGAGCAGTCCGTGTCATGTTTGTTCCTAGAAAGACTAGTTATTATGCGTTCGCAGCATGACGACACGTTTGGCGCAGTGACTGACCAATCAACTGCTGTGCAGCGTGTCGCGGGTTCGATCCCCGCACGGAAGAAATATGTGTATGATCTGCAAGTAGTTGTTCCGGGTCTGGGTGTTTGTGTATGTACGCACCCACGATACGGAAAGAAATTCCTAGTGTGGGGCAACATTTGATAAATAAAGCAAAAAAATAACAAAAAGCAGTTGAAGCAGTCGATATCGGACTGCTTCAAGCAATCAAGTTTAGGCACAACTATTTACCATAATAATTGTCTGTTTGTAATGTAATGCTCAAAATTGAATCTTAGCTTGTTACTTTGATTTTACTAACCAAAAAAAGATCGATGCTATTTTAAAAGCAAATTGGTAGGGAAGCGCCTTTTAATATAATAGAGGCTCGAATTGCCGTCCATTGACCCAATGATATGTATGATTTGTATAAGGAAGACTCAATGATATTATCAATGTAATTCGATAAACAATTGACTGGGTCAATTGTATTACTACTAAGAATTACACAATGACAGTACCAAACATTTTATTATTGGTTTTCCTAGCGTTCACACTTCCTTTTGGTCATTGACATTTTCTTTTTAAAGATAACATACTAAGTAAAGCACACAATCATGATATGATTTGCTCTTTTCGATTGATTCATATTACAGAAGTTGTATGATTTTCCCTAAACATTATATTTGCTAGTTATCTCTTTCAGCCTGGTGAGTAAGAGAGGGATGGCAACAAAACTCAGGCGCAAGTGAATCATATTTGTAGACTCTTACTAAATTGATGTAAGGCGTGAGTCATCTGTAGTAATGTTACCTGACCCAACTTATGGCCGGCAACCAGTCTTGGAATATAGATCATGAAAGATTTTTATGCAGACGCGCTGCAAATGAGGTGACGTCAGAAAGGCAGTCAGATTTTATTCTAGTTTAAAGTTAACGTTTAATTGCCAGATTATGCTCGCGGTCTAGCTCCTGACCCACGGAATCGTACCTACCACTAAAAGGCATACTTTATGCGTTAAAAGAGGTTAGAAACTATCTGTATGTAAAATTTTATCCAAACCTTGGTATAAATTTTGCGTAAAAGATTTTTCACTTTTATCCATTCTACTACTTTCGCATTTATGTACTGTTATACTGTAGGTATATGTAGTAAGATCATATATAATTTATAGATACCTCTTGATACCGATTATTTTATGCACAGGTGATATTTCGAATAGCAAAAAAATTACTGACTCATGAACGGCGACATTTTTAGCACATTTTGCATGTTTTGATTTGAGATAGCGTAATCAAAAATATTGTAGACACGTTTCAATACTTTATCTAAATCTCGGACTTTCAACAGGTGACTTAATAATGTGCAATTTTTACTTTGCAATGTTTCATAAGTATTTCCTCTTTTATACAGAAAATGCGTACTCACCAAGCAATGCTACGCTAACAGTTCATTTTACAGAAAGATCATACAAAGCGAGGCCAAGATATAAACTGGTTGTTGATAGCATGATATGTAGCCGCGCATACTATGTCTTCTACATACAAACATAGACGGAGCCAGGAGAAATCAAACTGCTCCGGGTGGTCGCGATCAAGCAGTCACCTAGCATACACTGACTGCCCGAACAGTCTGTGTACCTATGCTGATCACTGACTAACAGCCTGTGTACGGACGGTGTTCCTCTAAAATTGAAAAACAGTAACGTAGCTTTGTAAGTTAGGGGCAATAAACTGAAATCTAGTTTTGACCTCTACTACAGAAAAAGCAACGTCTGATAAAGTGTAGAGGACACTGGTAAATAACTAAAAGGTTTAGAATCAGGTACTCTCTCTCTCTCATTTGCAAGGCAGAAGAGCGACGACTGATAGAGTATAGAGGACAAATTGAAAGAATCAATCAGCATCGGGGATCCCTCTCACGTTGACACATCTAAGATTTCCACATGCACCGCAATCGAGACCTAATAATAAAAATCTCCTGGCCCCGAAATTTATTGAAACTACGATTTTAAACGTTGATGTGTAGACCACGAACGGGAAGGAGGAATGGGGCAAGACAGTCTCATTAAAATTACCGGAAGACACCGAATAGCCACGACACAAAACAGCCAAATGTGGAAAGATTTAGAAGAGACCTAAATTCATTCGGGTTTTTCAAGGATGATTTCAAACATCCAGAGTACAATAATTGAATATTCAACGCTGTTTGAAACCTTACTATACCAACAGACTTAAGTATAATGCACCTACTCCACTTGCAAGTACACTGTATGGCAGTATCGCATTTATAAATAAATGCAGTGTGGTAGCCTTAAACCTTTGTCGCATCTGCTTATTACTCTGGTCAAGGGCCGCATTGAGTGTCAGGAACACTTCAACAATGCCAGACGCGCCGAAGCAAGCCCCCTCTCTCCCCCTAGCCCCGTGAGAACTCGACGCGACTATGAATCATGCGCACACGCATAGCACGCGCCAGTTAGTAGAAATTGTGAAAGAAACAGATTTATATCGCTTCTACGCATGTTATTTTCTTCGTAAAATGACTATTGGGGACAATTTTTTTTGTCTTGTAGATAGATTTAAATCGACTTTTCGTATTTTTTTTTCTAAGAAATAGTGAGTTTACTGTTCTTTGTAAATATAATGACTTCTGCTTTGTTAATTTGAATGTAACTACGACGATTAATGATGCTTTTATTATCAGTCAAGTTTATCAAATGCTAGGCGAATCATAATCAATGAACATTGTTCATGGACATTGACCTAACCAGCCTCAATGACATTTTTTATTTATCTATGATTCATAGCAAGAGTCGGCGCACGCGCCGGATGGAATATTTAATGTGATAGATAGGAAAAGGATCTATCTGTCTACTTATTTACATTCTACTTCATACAAGGACGTATTACTGGGTAGCCAAGACACAAAACCGTCAAAAATGAAGAGATTTAGAAGAGACACAGTGTTCGGTTGAAATAAGAGAGGGAGTGGCAAGTTTTTAACAGAACAAGAAAGAATGACATAAATGGGAGGTAGCCTAAAGGCAGCAATGGGTAGCGAGGCTGTCATTGCAATGATGATGATGAAGATGGTGTAAGTTTTTGATCATGACGAGTGCGTGGAAGTAATTGGTAGAGGCTAGAAGCAAGGTAGTTAAAGAAGAAAATATTTACGATTTATATTTGTTTTCAAACATTCATTCTTGGTAAATATTTAGATCTAACAACGTAGTGTTGGTTTCATAGAAAAGTTGCCAAGATTTTTTTTCTGTTGGCGCCGCCGTTATGTCAGAAACGCGTGAATTTTTGTTTTTCGTCGTAAAATGATTTTGCGGCGACAGAAGTCTTTCTTGAGCTTTAATTTAGTTCGGTCATCGTTCAATTCGTAGAAATTGTGTGTTTTCGTATTCACACTTTTCAATACTGTAATCTGTAAATACAGTTCTCGTAAGAACTTCATAATAATCAAATGTGATCTTGTTTTTCCTAGTAAATCAGCTCGTGATGGTCGTCGTTATTTCAATACTTTATATTTAGAAAACAGAACGGTCACAATACACAAATTCTAGTCGTTCCACCTAATGTTGTTATTTCTGGAGAGTGTTCCACCACTACTTCCCAGCCAGAACACTAGGAAGTGACGAAGAGGGCCGCTGAGGGGGCTATCTTATGTAAAAAATTGACCTCCAAAAAGTGCTGATAAATTAACCTACTTTGTATCAGTGACTTTGATTTACTGAAAGTCGCCACCTGGACATGAATTACCATTTTTTTTTAATGGTTAAATCATCAAATGAGTCCTCCCACCCAGGGCAGAGCGGGAGGTAAATAATGAGGATAAATAATTTGATAAACTAGCAGCTTACAGTTAAGGTTAACCAATTTTCTGAATCATGGTTGCTGAGAAAGGGGTGGCACATGGTATGGGGCCTAGAGCGGCTAGGATTGCAAATCCGCCACTGCCGGCAAATTAATAAGTGTGCGCTTATAGCGTTTTTTCTTTCTTTCTTTTCTTTATAGCGTAGGTATTTCATAATTATGAACCAAATCTGATTTCGTTTTGCCTTGTAACACTCAGTGCTCTAATTTATCAAGTGTTACATTGGATTGCAAGAACGATCAACGATGCGTCGGGGCACGCCCTCGTGAGAACTTTAGTGAATCATGCGCACGCATAACTGGGAACAAATTACAAGAAATTAAATTAAATATAAAATGTGGGTACCGTTATTCTGAATTTTGATTTTCCTCATCCATTATTAACGTTTTGACTAGGTACTTTTATTTAAATGATGTCGTTATGATTTTCAGTAGAAGTTGATGGATTTCCTTTTATTAATAGTTTAGAATTAACCTATAATATTTCCTCTGCTGTCACATAGTTACCTTTCTGTGAGAGTGAGCTGGCTGTGGTCTACATACACAGATAGATCACAAATGTCCTCAAATTTTTGGTTATAGCACATGCTGGTTTCCTCATGATGTTATCCTCCATCATTTTAAGAGCAGTGGTGATGAAATTAATGACATGAAATGATGCGACTGGGTTATAACCCACGAGGCCACCGACACATGATTTACCTACAACTCCCTTCAGTAATGAAGCAACAAAAAAATTGGGTATCATCATCAACTGTTATTACGTCAAGAGGTTAAAGTCTAAAGCATACTAGATGTTTTTTTTAATGTTTTCCTTTGACATTGACCGACTTTCGATACAATTTTCATTGCAAACCACTTTAAGTTTGTAAATTTGTAAAAGGGGACGTCCCAGTTGTCATTAGGTTCAGGGTCGGAGTGGGCCGGAAGGGCCCGGGTCACCGGTGTTTAGACATTTTTCAAGGATGGCCTGCTCGGATTCAACCGTTTTTCGACTTTTTTTTTCAATGGGTCTACCACACGTCAAGTTTCACCACAGCTTTGCCTGCGAAAGCCCGGCCTGCGCGTACTTGCCTGTGTGTGTTGGGCGTTCAGTGTTGCCGACCGTGTATTGTTTTTTCATGCAAGAAGCTTGCGCAAGCAAAACAGTAGTGATGAAGCTTGTGCGTGTGGTAGGCCCATAATTGTATAAACGAACTATTCGTTAACATTACGGTAAGGTAACAGCTGGGATCTAGCCTCCTCGGGTCCCCAAAACTATCTTCATCTGTCTTTTTTTATCTTGGTGAAATCTAATAAGTCCTCCCACCCAGGGCAAAGCGGGAGGGACTGTCAGACTCGTACAGACTAAAATCCACGGTGTCCTTCAATATCCCTTTACGATCCACGGTCACGGTAATTCGTAAGTCCCGCGCACGACCAACAACCTGTCTTACGATATGTCTCACAAGCCAGATAAGTTAAGGGCCCGCGCAAGCCGGGACCCGGCTGACCAAGGCCACCTCTACAACACGTGCAGTCCGACCCTAATTTGGTTTAAAGAAATTGATCAATAATACCTACCTGCTTATTAAAAGGTGTCAGGAAAAGATTGAGTACAGAAGGATCCAGATAATGGATTCATGAAGGTCTCTTAATGAAAGATCAATATCTTTGCAATCTTTAATTAATTAGCAAAAATCTACAAACGTTATGTGTATTGTTATCAAGATACATAATGAAGTATTAACCTACTTTATATGTTATTACTTGGCTCGTGGAGCTCGTGGGTAAATAATTACAGCCGCACAGGCCGATCTTCCGGGGAAAGCCGCGCTTGCCGAGGTTTGTCTGTGGATGGGTGACCATCTGTCATAGCGAGATTCCTCCGTGCCTCGGAAAGTACGTAAAGCCGTTGGTCCCGGCTGTCATATGTAGATTATTGACAGTAGTTACTGTTAGTCAGAAGCTCTAAATTCTGAAAACCAGTCTTACCATCAGGTATCGTATTACCCAGTAACTGGGTTGTGCAGGTCTGACAGGCAGTCGCTCCATGTTAAATACTGATATCCAGCTCCATCCGGTTTGACTGGAAGCCGACCCCAATATAGTTGGGAAAAGCTATTTGACAGTAGCTATAAATTACAAATATAATTAGTCCGTCATTTGGAGTTTAAAAAAATAACGGACACGTATTTTTTCTTTTGTAAAATCTATGAATATTCACCAAAATACAACGCAACGGAACTCGAGCGGGGGGAGGCTCGTGACGTCAGAATTCAGTAGAAATTGTACTGAATTGTGACGTATTGCCAATTTTGAAAGCATCGTATCTCCGTCAATTTTGGTTTACGAAACAAAAGAAAAAATACGGGTCGAATATTTTTTGATAATCTAAGTGAGCGACTAATTATAATTTTTCAGTCAAATAGCCAATTGCCTGGAGAATACTTCATAACGGGAAGAATTGAAGGTTATGGAGGAGACCTTTGACCGGCAGCGCTTTAACACAGGTTATGGAAAAAAAATGTGTATTTGACAAACAGTCTTTTGAAAATCTAAAAAAGTTTAATTTTTTCCTTTTTTTTTGTTACTAGACCAGTCAGTGCCCTACATTAACACAACTTCCCTTATTCTGCTATGTAGCAGAATAAGGGAAGATATGCGTATGTTATTGAGAGAGATGAATTATGATGAATACATGTAAATAATGGGATCATTAGAAGCTAGTAAAACAAAGATGGAGGTAGAAAAAGCTATATTATAAGAAAGTAAACTAGTTATAAAAGAATAGTGACTAAGAAGAGGACAGAAAAATATGTGTAGATCACAGTCATTTGACATCGAAAGGTAAAATAATTTTGAAAGAAATTAACACAAAGTCAGAGCCTAATCGCAACAATTGGTGCTTCCCCCTCTGACGTAAATACCTAAATACAAGTACCTACAGTGAGATTACAACAGTACTTTACCTGTTTTAATACGAAATGTCATATTAAACCTGTCCCTTTTATCAGTTGATCGTTATCGTATCGGAAAACTTGATGCATTGAGTGTTACGGGACTTTTTACTTGAATTGACGTAAGTTAGTACAAGCCCCGTTTTGTAGGTGAAGTGGATGCACTTCAGCATTACATAATTAACAAGCTTCAATACTATTAAGTCAAACAATAACATTTTATTTGACTTGAGAAGATGTAGTCCAGTGGTATGCAAACCAAGCCAGGCGTATTACTTTGAGTAATATATTTTAGCAGCACTGCTCTCAAAACGGTGAGAGACAAAAAAAAAAAAACGGTGAAAGATAACATCGTGAGGGAACTGACATGTCCTAGAACCAAACATTTTATGACACTTGACATCTAAGTACCAACCCGCAATATCTCACAGAGTGGAGGCCTGTGTGCTAGCAGTGGGAACGTGGCTGATGATGATGATGAACATTTGAACGTCTTAGGGTACCTTACCAACAGAGATGTGCTATGCAGCTATGCTGCGAGAATGTAAAAGCTCAAATACGAAACTATGTGACCGTTTCCTCTGATGCTAAGCTATCTAGCGGTGCGAGTAAGATGTGCTGTGAAGATCGCCGCCGCAAATTAACTGCGCGAGGAATATTCCTCGTGCAGTTAATTTGCGGCATGTGCAGCTCGAGCTATGCGATGTATCGATAGTAGGGAAGACGACATCTATAGCACGCATCCATAGCACATATCCATAGCTTCCATAGCTTCCATATAAAAAACATATCTTAGTTGAATCCGTCTCCACCAGTGCTATGCTATGTGCACCAATGAATATAATAGGTGAATATCAAACGCATCCATAGCAACATAGCATAGCACATCTCTGGTGGAAAAGCAGCCGAGACGCGGGGAGCCAGCAGGGGTGGAAATTCTAAAAATCCTTTCATAGTGGTTGCCTACACTGTATAAGGCATCTATCTAAGTATGTTTAAAATTTCACTTGGTCTAGGGTTTGGGCTATGCGTTGATATATCAGTCAGCAAGTAGGACTTTGATTTTTTTATATAAAGATAATAGTTATGTAACGTTATCATATAGTTCAGTTCCGGACTGTGTGGGCAATTAATTTATAACATAGGTACAAACACGAACAGCTAATTAACTTCAACTGACGTCAGTTAGGTTAGAGACTTATTTGTATAATTGTAGCTGCGACCGCAACAGTGATGTAGGTAAATTCAGGCTACGGAATACATAACAGGTAATATTAGGAAGGGAAATTAAATCGGAACAATTAAAACACCAAATATTATGCCAATAAAGACTATAACTCCAACAAGGATTTACCAGTAAAATTTCGGTCACATCAATAGAAAAAATCAGCTGTCCTAAATAAAAAGTTAACACCTCGACTTAAAAATCTTGGCCAGCAACCCATCACGATCAGAAAAGTAAGGCCATGCACTTTTTTGATATTTAAAATTGGTTGTTTTTAGGCCGAAACTTCTAGTTATCCATTAAAAACCCAAGTTGCCGAAGAGAGAGAAAAAATAGATCGAAGCAAAACGGTAAAATCCTTTAATTGGGCAGTCGTGTAAAAATATGAGATTTTAATTTGAACTGAAAACCTGATAAACTTTATTTGAGCAGTAGTTGATCGTAGATGTTTAATGTCATTCATTCCATATCGAATTTCAAATCAAAACCGTCAGTTACTATCCAAAACTGAACCAACATTTTTTTGCACAAAAAATTACAAATTCCAGCGCAGTTGATTCACGGGTTCACATTATTTTCATGGCTTCCTATGGCGTAAAAAAGACTGCATAGCGACAACGGATGCGGCATGCGCAAGCGCATGAGTCACTGAGAAAGGCAACAATCAAATATTCAAAAAAGTAAAAGTCTAAATAGGTTTGATTATAGCCATGACGTCATTTTGACAAGAGCCCGCAGCGGCATTTAGCCTTTCTGATGATGTAAAGGCATCATTACATCATGACTTGAATACTAATTAGTGTTATGGCCAGACATTTAGGCGCGGCGAAGGGGAGAGCAAAGCTGCGAGCGAGTACTTCCAAGATTTTTTTAAAAGGGGAAAATCTAGGGTATAGCTAGGCACAAGTAAGCTAGGCACAAGTTCTTTGGTGCACAAGAGAGGACTGTAACCAGCAATTAGTGAATTTGTGCAGTTGATGTTCAAATATATTCCAATAAAAAAATTGATAGAAAAGTAGCAAATCTTTCTTCCATTGCAGAAATTTGAGCTTAGATGTGTTCTGTACAGTTTTATCGAGCAGATTAACTAAGCTTCTCTATATAGAGTTTTTGAATAACTTTTATTTGAGCCTTATTCGACGATATTTCTGCTGACAATCCAATGATGATCTTTTACAAGATACAAGGTTCATTCGCTCATTTACATTGAAAGGCTAACTAAATCAAATGAAATTATCATAATGACTTCATGGGTATATTTTTGCCAAAAATAATATTAATAAAGACTAAATGCTAGTCAATAACAAACAAAGGATATTTGTCGATTTCACAAAGAAGGCGAGGGGTTCCCCAGACAGATTAGATTAAGTAAACACTTAAAACAAAACACTTTAAGCTGTTTTTTTTATTGAGTAGCTAGATAAACAGATTTCCGTAAGCCCAAAGAGGATTTGTTGCAACAGGTAAACAGGTTTTAACTTTGACGAGTATACAAATGCCAGCAATGCTATTCTTTAAAGAAATAGTCCCAAGCGCAACGTCGAAACCAGTCTGACCCAAATTGATTTTTAGCTGTGACTAACAGTACAAAGTTGTCGACTCAGTTTCGACGCCGCGTCCTCTAAGTAACACTACTTAAAAGGAGATTGACCAAAGTACGATAACCAAGGTAGAGATAGATAAATATAAGAGCTAGATGAACTAAGAGAATTAAGTTCGACTAAATAAAAGACATACAAAGAGGTATAGGAACGTGCATACTAGGAGAGAAAGAAAAGAAAGAGTGCAATTAGGGGAGGGCATGGCGATAAGTTTTACACAGCGCGTTGCTACTAGTTGAATGAGATTAAATTGTGGTATATGATATGCCTTGAGCTATGTAAAGACCTGTGTCTAGCAGTGGATCGATTGTCGCATAATTTATGAAGAAAACAAATAAGATGAAGTATCATGAGCGTTATAGTTAAGGACAGTGATTCCTCGACACAACGGATTCATGAAAACCTAAGAGAGAAATATTTCAGGTTTCTACCAGAGGGAGAGAAAGACCGAGGAAGAATACACTACGCATAAGAAAATAAGAAAGTAAAGGCATAAATAAGTAAAAGGATGAAAGAATCAACCTTCGACAGACAGAATTGAGGTCAGAACTTGAAAGAACTAAGCTCTGTTGGCCCGACCTTTAGCTGTTTTACCAGTAAGGAAAACTTTGAAAAGAAAAACAACATGAATCATATTCAAAATTTGAAAACAGCTGTATTAACATAAGCACGATAACTTCTGATAAAGACAGGCGCTCGTCAAGTCGTCAGGTAAGCCCAAACTGATATCAGAGCGGAATAAGATAAAAGATACTTTGAATACACTATGACTAATACTTCAGTCTAAGAATATTGAGTAATATCTGATAACAGAAACGAGCAAGGGGTTTTCGGTTGTTACCTTATAAGGGCAGGTAAACGATGTATCTAAGTAGGTACTCCAAAACTGTTATCGTTTCCTGAGGAAATAGTAAATGACGTCTGTACACTGTTGACTATTACGAGGATGACTGATAGCATTTTGTTATCATTGATGATGGCGATGTTGTCTTGTCTTTCGCTGGAAATTAATAATAATCTATCTATGTTACTATCTGCGGTTGGATGTCTGTAAATAAACAACGACCAAATTTGCTTATCCGAGTCTTTAACATGTCCAATCAGGAACCTACCATGACATTTTAAAGCCAGAGTAGTTCCAATGAGGGAACGAGGTGGCGCTAGACGACTTGTATAGCTCTGTCTCTTTCCCACACTGGAACTACTCTGGCTTAAAAATATCATGGTGGGCTAGGAACGGAATCTTTGATTTATTTCGGGCGTTATAAACATTTGTTAATGACTTATTGGTTTCTGTAGTGCAGCAGTGCCCCAGAAATCTGTCAATCTGTCTCTGTGATACTATTTTTAAAGAAGAACCACACAGCTTTGAGTGGACCTGTTCACAGTGTACTTATTGACATCTAGCGAATTCTCTAGCTATAAGTATTGAAGTATTCCTTTCTCGTGGAATAAATAAGTCAAAGAATAATAATTCAGGGCTATAATAAATAGGGCTTCATTTGTAGTCCGGGTTTAAAAATTTAAAGTCTTGGGCCGCCCGCGATACTTACCCCTACTTTCACAGAAAGTCAAGCTTACTTACCCCTGCTTTCACAGCAAGTTTTTTTATGTTTGTATCAACCTTATTACATAAATTAACAAATTAGTATGCTGACGAATGTGAGAAAGAATGTGTGTTACAAGACACCTTTTACTGAAATAAATAGTACCATAGCAACACCACTGTTTATCCATAGTGACCAGAAGTATATCTATATTATATATATATAAAAGGAGAACTGACTGACTGACATACCAACGTACAGCCGAAACTACTGGGGCTAGGAATGTGAAATTTTGCACACGGCTTCCTATTATAATGTAGGGGAGCACTAAGAAGGGGTTTTTGGAAATTTAACCTTTAAGGGGGTGAAAAGGGGGAATTAGGAAAGTACGAAACCCACGCGGACGAAGTCGCGGGCAAAGTGCTAGTGTAAATATAATTGGGCTTGCGGACGGCAAGTCGGCAGGCTCGAGTTACCTGCCAAGGTCGCGGTACTCCCTTAAAAGGGCACTGCGACCCTGTTATGAAAAAGGCAACTGAAAGACCAAAGTGAGTTTTTGTCAGTACGATTCTGACACTCCCTTCCGCTTTACCAAGAGCAGAAGAAGTCTCATAACAACTTAAAGAAGCCCTACTTCTTAAAAATTCCTAACGGACAAACCCAATAATACATGTTTTGTCCAAGCTGAAAATTGAATCCAGTAACTAATGCACAACAGTAGTACTTACGAGGACCAGAACATAGAGGTATGCTCTCGCCCTCGCCTTCCTTTTATAACTCAAGTTATGCAGCTTTAGTTTTTTTATGCAGTTAAATTAAAAAACTCAATGTTTCTATAAAAGATCTAAAACAAACAACGAGAAATTCTTTGGCAGTAGGTAGCTAATCAATAAGTCAAATAAAATTGTATTGACAACGTTATAAAACCGGTTAAGTTCACGTGTGAATTTGACATTAAACTGTTAACTAAATAATTGCATTAAATTAATCCCACTTCTGATCCTTTTAGGGTCCTATAACTAAATGGCAAAAACGGAACCGTCACCAGGCCTTTTTTATAAAGGAAACAGGTAATTTATACAACAAAAAGCGGGTGTTTTCAAAGGGGAACGGTCTTACATAAGACCGGTTTAGATCCGGTTCTAAAAAGACCTGAGAATCATAAGTTACGTCATTACGGTCAGTTTTAGTCATGGATGCATTTAAACTGCAAGAGTTGGACGATGGCAAGTAATGGTTAGCTCGCAGTCCGACCAAGGATCTGGTCTAATTTGACGGCGTGTCGTATTTCACGCGCGCCTTAATGAGGTGTCAGCAAACTGACGGGGACTGTCTAAACAGGGTACTGTAGTCCTGGAACGCAAAGGGTTACCAAAAGACCCACGGCTGGAGTACTCATTATCACATATTACACACCAAAAACCTAAATACGTTACGTAATTTACGAAATCTGCTCTGCTGACATCAGGATCTTATGCAACTTGTGGTTATAAGAATACTAAACTAAAAAAAAATGCGTCCGTTTTGAGACCAAAATATTATGACGTTGAAAATGGCGGTTAACCAGTTTTCACCCTTATGCCCCGAGTCATAAGGTTTAAAAGTGATTAATCCATGATTATTCATCATTTAGAAGCTATTTTTTTTTGGATCACCAACACTTTTTTTAAAACCGCATACTAAATAAGAAATCTATTTAAAGAAATACGTGTTTTTTTTTAGGGTGGCAAAAACATCAAATGAGTCCTCCCGCCCTGGGTGGGGCGGAAGGGACTGTCAGACTCTTACTGACTAGAATCCACCCGTGTTTCTTCGGATGCCCTTTACGTTCCGGGGCCGCGGCATCCTGGATTAAGAAAAAATCCGTGACCCCAGCAGGCATTTGGCCCCGTCGGTGACGCGTGAAACACGACGTGCCATCGACCCGGGGTTGGTCCTTGGTCGGACGGCGAGCTTACCCATTACTGACCGTCCGCAAGCCCGCTCCGCCGCTGTGCCCTCTGCTATTCAGAGGGACACGCGTTGGGGCATCCACCCGACAGGCTATTCGCATACGGGCAAAGAGACCCTTAGGCACACAGTGCCTAAGGAAGAGTTTTTGCCCGCAACCCAGGGTGCACCGGCCCGAAAAACTGGTTTTCCCCCCGGACGTATCCGAGAGGGAACTCCAGTCCACGGGCGCACGTAGGGGTTTCCTGTCTTAGCCCCCCAAAGAAATACGATTGCGGAAAAATTAAAATAAAACAGAAAATGGGTACAAAAGTTATTATTATTCACGTTAGGTATAAAACTATTTCACACAATAATTATGATAATTTTAGTTTTTTGAACTATTTCAGATATAAAAGTTGTATTAAAACTATTGATTATAATGCGAGCCCAGTGGCGGTCGGTTGGTGGCGTTAATTTGCTTAAATTTTTATTTAAAATTCTTGACAGCATTTCAAAGAAGTTGCCAATATAGCGTAGTAGGCAATAAAAAGTGATATATAAATATTAAATAAAATTAAATTTCCTTTCATAATTTGCTCTTTTTTTGTGACACATTTCTTAATTATTTACAATAAGTACAGATCAATAAACAAAGATGAGGCAATCCACAATTAATTATAGCAATATTAAATTATCAATGGATTATTCACATGTTATTTTCAATTGAGTCATTAAATTATTAAAAAGATAGCATAAATTGCAGTGAAGATTTTATCTTTTAATCTAAATGTGAACACACAATTACTATCTAAATTACAATTACTTAATAAAATTGCGAAATAAATTACAATAAGTTTCTGTTCAGGGCGGCTTTCTGGAGTTTCTTTAACCACCAAAGATTTTAATAATATTAGTTTGATATATTATAAGAAACTTTACACACGAAAGCCATCCAGGGCTAGTCGGAATGTGTGTTAAGTCCATAGAATAAATTCAAATAATTTATGTCAGCATCTGGTTATTGATAAATGAATTAAATTTAAATAAAATCAGAATGAAATCCTTTTTTTGTGTAAATATGCTTTAAAAGTTTTAATAAAATTGCGATACATTTGCGTTCATACAAAATAAAAAATTCTTAAATATAATTTAATAATAATAGGCTTAAAACTATTGGTGTTACATAAATCACACGTGGTTTGCACTTTAAAATTATTTTAATTTAATTCTTACTTACATTGTGTTTGTAAAGTGTTTATTCAATGCATAGCTACGTTTTGTGCAAGCAATATAAACTAAAGTTTGTAAAATGGCCTTATATTTATATTGCTCTCAAATAAACTTCGTACCACGATCGGCACGCATTTTTAACTGTCAAACTATTACCGACATTGCCTTCATTGGAATAACATTCAAAATCAAATAACACAACAATGAATTTCGGAGTAGTTACGAAGCGACTACACCCATAAGTGTTTTAATTGATTTTCGATATTATTTCAATGACAATAACGTTGATAACAGTTTGACAGAGAAAAATGCTCTGCGCTCCGTCATACAGGCCAAAAAGCTGCTGTTATTTGAAATATTAATAACAACCAATTCGTTAATTATAAAATCTACCTAATACTAGTAGCAATAAAGGCTTTTTAGTATTGTTTAGTATGTCTAATATCTTTAACATTATTGAGGCGCGTTTGCACCACAAATCTAGTAGTTAGCTAGAAATAGTTATTTTATCTCTTTTAACTTAACCGCAGTCCATTTTATTTATTCTTATGATGTTAACTCACCTTACCTCATTTATGTATTATTAAACTTTTGGCATTTACAGGAACATTTTTTTTTGTTTTTTTTTTTAACGAGAATATTGAGCAGACAGAGAGTGCCTATTAACTATCTATAAGATTCAATTAGATTCCATTTCGTCTTAATTCTATAGTCAATAAAAAATTAAATTAAAAAATTATCGAGATACAATATTTCGAGAAAGCTTGTTCAATTATTTGTATAGCTACAAAAATAAAAGAAAAAAAATACATAATGTAAAATTTGGCTACTTAAAAAATATTTTTATAAAATTATGGACAATTGTCCAATATATGAATTGTTTTGGCCGTATTTTAATTCGTTTTAAATTAATAATTTCAGATCTAATTATACAGTATATTAACCGATCAACAGTTAAAGATTTCACCAGGAGCGATCCACCATTCCGTACAGAATTATGGACTTTAAAGAAGAGGAATAAAATTGATTTTTGCTTGTGCCGATAAAATAAATTGACTATTTCTTGTATTCACATTTATGAAGTAAAAGCCAATACAACCCCATAACTGACGTTGTACTGTACTATTATTTAAATAAAAAATACCAAAAACTTTCTTTACTGATGGTAATTCTGCAAAAATGTACTAATCCACATCGAAACTCTATTTTGAGAAGTAATTCTACTGATACTGGATTGTCAGCACTGATCATTTTTAGATCTAGGTATTCTAGACACACGTTTTAGATCTACACGGGGCTAATTTCACTGGGTAAGTAATACTTAGGCTTACCCCACATTTGGCGTGCGCGATCCTCGGGCGTGCGAGAAGCGCGAGCGCCGCGTGCGCGTCGCGCGCGCGCTGCGTGAGCGTCGGGTGTTGCCGCCGTGTGACGTGCATGCAGCGTGCGTAGTATACCATATTCTTTATTGAGTAAATAAAATTCTTGAATATCGTCAAATGCGCCATATACAATATTACTTTATAAGTTTTGCGAACCCAGCAGGCATCAATATGTCTCATGCGCATTCGGGGAACCAAGTGTCACGTGTCACTAGCGCCAACCATAAAATCTTTTTCAAAACAAATTTCTTTGAAAATGTAATAAACAGTTATTTTTTTTGGAAAAACGACTTGTTTTTTACTTCTCATTAATGTATAACAACAAAACTGTCTGCACTACATAGAAATCATTCTGTATAGCACATTTAGAGCGCTGGATTACTTCGAAGTATTCAACTACAGTTCATAGAAAATGTGGGTTAACTCATTCTTGCAGAACCACCCCCAGTCCATAATAACCCCAGCTCCTAATCCAAGAAGGGCAACAGACAATCATCAACAATACTTATGTTCATATGCCAGCTGAAATGGTTAACTCCTGGGACGGTCACAATGTGGAGACGACCGGTCTCGTCCAGGGTCCGGAGACCAATCTTATCCTCCATGTAGATATCCTGGCCTTTCATCTCTATAATAGTCTCGTTTGCACCATAGTAGCCGAATTGACTGGAATTTTAAGATTTTTAGTTAGTAATTAAGGTTGATGTAATAATAGTCGTTTTAAGTTGCATGTGATTGTTAATTAGATGTAAGTACTCGTACTCGACGGCGCGTTATGTTCCATGCGCACCTCAAAGAGTCAAAATGACAGGGCCCCCCTCTAGAGGGCCAAAGCCTGCCGGGGGCGCAGGACTCACGAGTTACAGTGACCCCAGAACGTCAAGAGCTATTAAAGGACACCGTGGATTTTAGTCAGTACGAGTCTGAGATAGTCCCTCCCGCTCTGCCTTGAGTGTGAGGACTCATTTGATGATTTTACGACGAAAAATAAAACAATAAAAAAATGCTGTCCCACTGCTGGACAAAGGAATCTCTCAATACTTTCCAGGAGCGCTTATCCTGTGCCTCTTTACTTTTAAAATAATTACACCATATTGTTGTCGATTTAAAAAAAAATACTGGCTTCTAATTACAACATGATTGAGAAGAAGATACATTATAGGTAGGTAGGTCAACTAAACTTGTACCTAAAAGTACACGCACATTTCGCAGTAATAGAAGAAGAATAGTTTTTTTTTGTTTCAATCTCTGGAACATGAAAATTGCAAAAGTTCTTTTTTCATCACATATTTTAATTATTCAGTAAAGCCTGTAAGTAAATGTAAAAAATCAAAGAATCTAAGGGTTCTATTTAACCAAAAATAAATTAATAGTCATTATTAAAGTCATATTATGATTTTTGGGTTCAAAATAAATATTAACTGCTTCACAGATAAGAAACTTCAATAAATATTGTTAACAGGTGTAGGGATGAGATATATTAAACACACGACTGATGGGATAGTACTGACTCTTTATTAAGATGTAGCCAAATATATAGTGCTTACAACTACAGATTACATGCCTATATAATACTTATATCTACTACACTACACAGGAACAATAAATAATACTCCTATTACTGCGAAATGTAAGCAAGAGTATATTGCCATCAACCAAGCTCAACTCCAGACTGCTACTGAGAAATTTTTGACCGAAAAATCCAATGACACTTTGCAACCGGGGAATTGAATAATTAGTATAATTACTAACAAGTTTTATTGTTTACCTGCTCTGCCAAGGCGTGATAACATTATCATCGGGTCCACCGATCAGTACTAGTCTCTTTAGCCTCAGTAAATTGTTTTTGAAGTCCGCTGATTTTGCTGACCTGAAAGTTAGAATTACAAATAATAATATTGCTATAAAACTCCTTGATACTACCAGTAACGCTATAATAATACTTCAGTCTAAATAGATATTACTTTTTAAACTAGTCTACGACTAACGCTGGAAATTAATAACATGTCTCGCTAGCAATCCTGATCCCAATTTTGGTATGCAATGTACAAAGACTTTGTCTATCCGAATTTCAAATTCAGAAGCAGCTGTCATAGAAAACAAATCCGGACTTTTTGTATTTAAGAATGAACGACCGACTTTACCTGTTTATATTTATATTGAAAATAGATTAAGATTTAGATTGAGATAGTATATTAATTTCCGGCAGAAAAGTTATAAAATGGGTAATATCTGAAATAAAATGACATTTCAATGAGACCAGGATAACGACATTACCTATGTTACAATTTTAGTCGACTGTCTTTAACTTTTTTTTTCCATTACAACATTATATTAACGACTAGCGGCCCGGTACGTGCTTCGCTACGTATAAATAAAGTAAAAATTATTAAAAAAAAAATTAGATGATTCGCCATTTATTCAACTGATTTGTTAAAAAAAATGTGATTATTTATGTGCAAACTTCACATAAACCATCTGCTAAATAGTCCGAACAAAGCCTAAACATTTGGTTTTGATAGTTATAAAATTACAACGAAAAGTGGCATTGATTTATATATTATATATATGATTTGGAAAATGATACATATTTCTGGAGACACGTCAATACTACCGGTTTTTTTTTTTTCCAGTACTTTTTAAGTATAATATTAAAGACCAATACAGTACTCTACTACTACAATAATTAAGAACAATGACTAATCATCAATGAGCAAGATACAATAACAATAAAAAAATAAACACCTACGTTAAATATTGCAGGTAGGTATCATTAAAGTGCATCATCATAGTTCATCAGCGAAAATAAAAGAAATGACGTCAAAGGTAAAATTATTCTTCTTGCAATTCAATTAACTGATGTAATCATAAATCTTCATAATGTTTTAAAACTACAGTTTTAATGTAGGTAAATCATTCTTTCTACAGTTTTAAAAAGAAACACTGTTTTTTTCCTATTGTATGGCATTTTTTATTTCTAAGTTAACTGAATTATGAGTAAAAGTTTTCATTTCATTTTTTTTCAATACTGTTAATTCATTTAGGAGTTCCGCTTAACGTAAAATGTACCCTTTCAACTGAGTAATACAGTACATTTCAGAAGAGCAAACTCAAACTAATTTTAGCACAAAATTCATAACGTTTTGTTATTTTTGTAAGTTTAGAAGTTTGGCATATAATTAAATAATAATGTTATTATAACCTCATTTATAATAGGGTGAATAACAGTATTATTACTAATTCGCAATCGATTTACATAGTACCTACGCGTCCGTATAAACATGACCTCGTGTTGTGTGACGTCAGCAGTTATTTTAGTTGCCCCCGCCGTACTAGAACATTGTAAATATATTTTATTGAAAATGTTTTGAAATTAAATAATATTTTTTAGTTAAATAAAGTGAAACAAATACTCAACATAATTTTTTACTAATTATTTTTGATACATAACTGATTTCTCTTGTAAAGTAGCAGAATGCAAGAAAAAATCATAAGATACAAATTTAACATTAAAAATTAACTTTTTATACATAAAAACGCGAGATAAAAGTATTAAAATAATATAAAAATCTTCAAAAAGGAATTTAAAAACACAAAAAGTTCAGGTTCCACCGAGATTTGAACTCGGATCGCAGGATTCAGAGTCCTGAGTGCTAACCGTTACACCATGGAACCGATGGATACATGGTCGAAATTCACGTTGTGTATCCGTAAATGAATTATAAGGAGAAAAACAAGCACCATACTTAACTTCTACTTGTTTTTATGATCCTCTATGAATATCCTAAATAATTTGTAAACGGTAAAAAAAAATTACAGGAAAACCAAAAAAAACGCTAAAAAAATTAGAAGTAAAACCTCCTAAGAGGATTGTTCTAGATTATTATTAAATACACATATACAAAATTCTGCATTTTTTTTTATTCCAGGCCTGAGTTTTGTGTTTAATTGTTTGTAAACACACCCACACACAGGAGAAATTCCTAGTGTGGGGGCAACATTATTTAAAAACAATAAAAAACATGAAGGTATTGTCCACATAGTTATGTGAACAAAACCGCGGACGTAAACTAGTTTAAATTATAAAGTTACTCACAGTATATGATTATTGATATAAGGCAGGTAGACACTGTAGGACTCGTAGAGGCTCTGGTGGTATGGATCCCTCCAGTAGTTCCCAACAGACGTGTGTTGTCCCACTCGCGAGTAGAACAACTCGTATGCCGAATCTTTGACCAAGCCTGGGAATACTAGATGGAGGAAGCCAGCTAAAAAGTAGGAGAAATATTATATTATATTATTTGTGGATTTGAATATTAGAAAATTGGTCTAAGTAATCACATTATATTTTTAGAAAAGAGTAATGGAGGAATTTCTTATCCGTTCTTCTCCATGTGAAATTTATAAAAAATAATTAACATAACCGCAGCCTGAAGCTAATAACTTGTGAAGTAGGCAGAAACAATAAAATTATATCTGCTACAATCCTAACATATTCCTTTCGCCTGCTTATAGTCTATAACAACATTATTTTAAATAATGCAGTATTTTTCAGCAAAATGTTTTCAAGTAAGTATATTTTCAATCAATACATAATTTTTTTCATCACAATAAGTATTTATATCATAATAATTATGGTAGATGAATGAACTGTAGCTTGACTCATAGCAGTGTATTTAATAAAATAATAAATAAATATTCCACAACTATCACACAACGCCATCTAGTCCCAAGCTAAGCAGAGCTTGTGTTATGGGTACTAGACAACTGATAAACATACTTATATATTTTTAAATACATACATATTATAGATAAATTACACCCAGACACAGAACAAAATGATCGTGCTCATCACACAAACATTTGTCCTGGGTGGGAATCGAACCCACGACCTCCGGCATAGCAGTCAGGGTCACTAACCACTAGACCAACAGGCCTGTCAAATTATTAGTATTTATTTTGCATATTTATTTGTCTCTTAACAATGACTTATTTGTTATGTTTTTATCTCATATTTACCTCCATATTGTCCAGCTTGTGGTGAGCTAAGAGATATGAATGTGCTAACAGACACGTTAGGGAATGTCTCCACTATGCCGCGAGCAATAAGACCTCCTTGGGAATATCCTGGAAAGTAATTAAAATAAATATTAGCAGGACTACCATAGACAATTAGTTTTTAAAACTTTTTATTTCTCAATCTCTTGTATTGTGGTGACACAATGTAAAAGAAATGACATATCAACATGCAGTAATTTGAGCATCCACATTTTATGGCTATGGTTTTCTTACACTCAAAAACATCATCTAGGTTTTTTCCCTGATGGCAACAATCTGATCTTCCCATCTCGCCACCGAACAACTAAAATTCCTTTCCCCAGTCCTTGGTTTAGGCTCTTATAAAATCACAGGATATCCACAATTTTTAAAATAGTATTTTCAACTTATGCAGAAGTCCTTGTTTTGAACTTACCAATAAGATTAATTCCGTCAGGATGTTTAGCAGATATATTGGCGATATCCATACCAATCTCCAGTACCTGATGCCACATGGTCTCCAAGCTAGACCAGCTTTCGAACCTGTTGACATTGTAGACTATTGTGCCCGGATGTTGCTGAAAAAGGTAAGTATGCAGATTAGAATTTTATTTTGGTTGTCTTTTATTTAAGACTCATACGTCCATCTGTTGAACTGCATGATGATTGCAAACATTCTTTTTTCATACAAAGGTACTTCAATTATTCAGAAAAACCTGTATTTAAATGTAAAAATCTAAGAATGTAAGGTAACCTTATATATCAGCAAAAAGAAATTAGTCATTAATAAAGTCATATAATTATGATCTTTAAGTACAAAATTAATAATAACTGTTTCACAGATAAGAAACTTCTATAAATATTGTTAACGGAACCCTTAACCTTGCCCATTATCTTTTGAACTTATTACAATAGTAATATGAACAGCTATAGAATCCTTTTACAGAAGGCAGGAAATGAAATAGCTATCCATTGTTTAATGATTGCGTCTCTATTTATTGTACATCAGGGTCATATTACACAATGACCTAGGCTGAGTAAATGGGTACCTGAGTTCTCATATACTTTATTGCCTACTCAATAAAGTCTAGAAATATTGCATTTAGAATGAATTGATGCTTTTATAAATAAATTTTTGCTTTTTTAAGCTCTGCTTATTCCATAACTGTCTACCTTTTCCCAGCTTCATTTAGGCATTATTTAGTCAAACCAGTTGCAGCTGAATGGCCCTACTTAATATAACATTGGTTAGTTGGTTGAACATGCTAATCTCGGGAATTATTGGAAAATGGCAGTGGGGTTCCACAGGGAACTGCTAATTAAGAATTAAATTGTATTCAGTATTTCATTAAGAAAAAGAATATTGCAAAGTTCATGACTGAAAGGTTTGTGTTACAATGAGGGTTTCCCCTCTTTAAATAATTGCAGCAACCATTATAGTCCAAAAGGCGATAGGTGAATGAACTTGGCCTTGACTGGTATCGGTATGAAAAGAAATAATAGACTAGAAAAGCTCGCAAATAAAACACTTACCTCTTCAATCCTTAATTTTATCATTTCCATACTAGCACTACCAGTCATAACCCCATGTATTAAAACCACAGGCTTATACGTCAAAATAGGCGCAATAAATAATATAACAGCACAAAATACAATTTTCAATGCCATGTTTATAAAACACGAGAACAAAGACCTTTACTCTTAAACTTTTCAACGATTACTGAGCACTCGAATAAATACGCATTTACTAGCAACTACGTATTCGTTATAACGTTAGCGTATACATTATTAATATATTAATATGTAATTGATAAAACTCAATGACATTATTTACGTAAATTCTACGCAAAATCCTTGAGATTTGTAAACAAAATCATCTGAAGAAACTGCAAAAGTCAAACAGCCAGTGTCATTGTCAGTGTTGCCAGTGGCTAACTCGAACTCCGTGTATGAACAAAATACCAACGATGAATAGTAATTAAGCTATAGGCTATATATAGCTATAGTATCAATGATTCCGAAAACTGGATTGTAGTTTTGAGAGTGGCGTTGTTAGGAAAAGTTATGCAATTAAATCTGAAATAATCTAAAACCCTATTAACGTGGTAAAATATTCAAAACCATCTAGTCTCAGTTCAATTAGCCTTGGGGTAGATCACTGAGCACATGTGATGTGAGAAAATTATTCATTCATTCGTTCATCACACGAGTGACTATGTTGTCTGTGACAACTGACATCACGTTTGACAAGAAAGTTGTAAACATTCAAAATATTGGGTTTTCGTCGTGTTATCCACGTGCTCTTGGAATTTTAAATATAAATCTAACTAGCTGATATTCATTAACTGAATCTTTAATAACATATAATAACTCTCCATCAATGATAAGTTGGTACGTATATATTTTCAACTAGACACGATTTAACCTTTATTTTGTCCCGGCATGGTACTTATTTCCTTTTTGTGGGTTTTTACAGAAAAAACAAACAAGACAAGCCATGGCTGCGACATCTCTAGCAGAACAGCTAAAAAGGCTAACAGTCCCTCAATCCACAGTTTATAAAGATGATGGCAAAACGGTATCATTACTCTTTGATCCGAAAGAAGCTGCGAACAAGGACCGTGATACTTTTTATGAAATCGGTATTAGTGGATTGAAAGAACTCATAGCTCTCTATGAAGGATTCCGTGTTTTCGAAGATTCACTATTCAGCCTATCGTCCAAGGATTTCGAGAGATCAGTGCAGACCAAGGAGGTGAATCAAAACCTTGACCAAACCATAGAGAAGTTTCTTTTACAATTGTCGCCTTACCTTCTTTTACAATCGTCTCACAAAGCTCTAGAATGGTTGATCAACCGATACCACATCCATGAATACAATCAAGATGCTATTATGGCACTTATTCTGCCATATCACGGTACAAAGATATTTGTCCGTTTTGTTCAGCTAATGGACATCAAATCAAATAATAATAGATGGAACTGGCTTATGCCTATTCACAAACATGGTATTGCATTAGCCAATCAGGTTTTGTTCAACCAATGTGTATCTAATGCAGGCACATTGCAATTTATTGGCAAAACAACATTGAAATATGTAAAGGAATTTGGTGAGAGAGCAACACAGCTTAATACTGTGTTTGCGTTCTTCTGTCAAACAGCGATTGGTGTAATTGACACTAGCAAGAAAGTTACTGAAGGAATTGTGAATGCATTGCTGCCAACAGTAATTAAAGCTATTGAGTCTCCAATCCCAGACTTTAGATCAGCCGCATACATTGTTCTTGGGTATCTGTTTACAAAGACGAGTCTGAAAGAAGATACACTGAACGAAATAGTTCTTAAACTTTTGACAACTGAATTTGATATTTCCTTTGACGTTGCTATACTTATTACAATGTTGTATGATAAACAAGACCATATAACAAGAATGTCAGAAGATATTCTGAATGATATGTCCGTAGATGTCATGAATGCATTGTGCGGCCATATTAAGAAGTTAGCGGAAAAAGGCAATAATATAAGGGCGTTTTTGATAGCATTTCTGTCGAGTGTACTGCCATTGATACAGGGTGAGGATTTTTGGAGATACTGTAAGCTGCCAGAAATATTGATTGGTGAAGTGGATTTGAAGCAACAGAAACCAGAATTGATTATCAAGTAAGTTTTTAAGAAGCCTGTATACTTCTGTAAACATTGTTGTCAGCACAGTAACTTAATTCACTAATTTGAAGATTTTTAATTGGGTAAACAGTTTCATCAAATTAGCTAGATTCAGGATATCCATGATTTTCTATTTAACTCAATAAATAGCCATGCTCTGACTTAATTTGGGATACTTAATGTGAAAAGTTCTATCTATTTCTGGTTGGTTCCATTTTTTTATTTAAATTAATTTTATTTAATTTCCAGGTGTGTCCTTGACGCCTTTCAGCCCGAAAGCTCAAATACATTGGATGAAGGTGATGATGGCAATGAAAGCGACATAGAGATAATTGATGAAGACGATGCTGCAAGCAAAACCCTCAACTGGTATGCCTTATTCTTAAAGAATCTAGAATGTCAATACCCTGATGCATTTGACAAAGTTGTCAAAGAAGAAATGAGTTCTAACAGCAAGAACTCAACTAAAAGAAGAGGTCATCTATCAAAGCTGTTAGGTTTTAAACCGGCAATTGCACATAAGGTTGGTGGTACATACCTTTTTGAAAACCTTAACCATATTAATGCGAAACTACGTGTTGAAGCTGTCAGGTATATTGCAAAAGAATTTAAGGCATTGAATGCAGAAAATGCTGATTTCGTCAAAGAGTCCATAGTCAATAGACTGAATGATGACACTCCTGATGTGGTTAATGCAGCTTTGGAAATCCCTCTTGAATATTTAAAAGAGGTCTTAAATGAAGTAGATGCTACCAGCACTTTTGTTGCTATAATCGGGAAGGGTGCCAAAAAATGGCGCCAAGTCGTCAAAAAAGCTATCTCAAAGTTTTGTTCCATCAAAATCTTGCCTGTTAACCAAGAAACAGTGTTGGCGTTAGTACCGTATCTTTTCCCAAATGACGAAGAATCTGCTAAGCTGACGTGGCAGATACTAAATTCTGATTGGGGAAAGAAATTCGGGCTTGCGAACAAAACAAAAGAACTGAAGGGGACAATAAAAGAAAATCATGCAAAACTTTGCGAAGTTATCTTCAAAGCCCTGTTTGTTGATAGAACAATAAACTTGGATGAGATACTTGATGAACATCTGCTGAATAAGAATAACACTACAGATATCTGTTTTTATATGCTGCTAAAAATCAGTTCACTCAAAAACGCTACAGTTGAAGAAGCCTCCGCCATTTTGAATTTACTCCTTGAATCAGTTGAAAATAGGTCCATAGTCCACAGCTCTGAAGGCCAAGTATTTTCGAGCACGATAATGCCAGAGTTCATACAACTCTGTCGCCAAAACAACATGCTCTTCCAAATCATAGAGTATATTTTCTCCAGAGTTATTGAAGATATGAATGTTAGGGACATCCCTAAACCTTGGTGTGATGTCTGTAAAACCCCAGAAACCATCCTTATAAGAAGGCTGTATGAGATTTGTGTCATTGGATGTGCAATCCCAAGTTATGGAGAAAATTACGTTGCTCTGCTCCAAAAACTTCTTGAAAAGTTTTTCAAAACTCCTAAGGAGAAATTCGAGTTTATTGCTAACTTTGCTTGTGGACACATTCTTTATGCAACCGATCCTAAAGATGTTATTGGACCAGAACTTCAGCTTAGAAGCCTTAAATTACTATCTAATTTCCTAGCTGTACAAGAAACCGAAAAATGGTTGTATGAATCTGATGTTGTTGTGTTAACTGTTCTATTTTGCCTTAACAATCCGATCACAGCCATTCGTGAGTGTGCTTTGGATATTGTAAAGAAATTACTTAGAGAAAACCCTGATAAGAAGCTTATTTATATCCAATTGTTTGAGGAATTGACGGCACATAAGCAGGAATTGTTACTGGATCACAATCAAGTAAAACAAGTGTTAAATACAATAGTGTCAAAAAAAGATCAGAATAAAATCTTCAGGCGTAACTGCCTCTTAAAACTCGTTGGTATACTTAATTCTGAAGCTCCATCTCACATAAAATCAAGTTTCCTGAAGATTTTATGTGAAGTCAACAATACTATCGTATTTCCGCACTTTGTACAATCTTTGAAATCTCTAGAAGAATCTTTGTTGCAAAATCAACTGAATACGAGGTTCATTTTTGACATTTACGAGTCCAATATGTTCAAAACTGTATACAGTCACATTAATGAGACGACTATTTCCACATTCTCAAAAGAACAAGTGTGGAATTCAATAGCTTTAGGTATGAAGGAGTACAGAGAGTGTATCCTACAGGAGGACCAATCATTTGTTAGTCCAGTAGTGTTGATAATGAAACAAATAGACGAGAATGTTTTCAACAAAGTTCCAGAAGAGAAATCTAAAGACCTAGTGTATTTGATAGCCTGTGCTGGTGCCGTCAGTAATAATCCCACAATTTCGAGTGTTGCGTCCAAAATAATGAAGAAAATCCATCTCAAATTCAGTCACTTCAAGCCAATTTTAGAGAAAATGTTAAATGTTGTTGACCCTGCCGAGAACGTGTCCAAGAAAAAGAAATCCACGGTGTCCATGTTGTCTTATCAAGTGACCGAAACAGATGAATGGAGGTTGGGAGTTGCTTTCCTTGAATTCGTTCAGAGCAAGAAGAAAATGAAGTTGGACAACTCTTTCGTCTCACTTCTTTTCCAAATATTAAGTAAATGCCTCAGATTTGAGGAGCAGTCCTATGTGGAGTATACCAAACAGCTTATCTTGTCATCCCTGTGGTATTATTGCAAGAAATTCGTTGATGAAAAGGATAAAGAGCAGATGAAGTCATTGAAATCCGTCTTCGATGTTGAACTTGCTGTGCAATGTATCAGAGGTACTCAGAATCCTCAAACTCATCACCATGCATTGATCCTTTTATCTCATGCTGCGTTCATGTTACCAGAACAGGTCCTTCACCACACCATGGAAATTTTCACGTTCATGGGTACCTCAGTCCTTAGACATGATGATGCATACAGTTTCCAAATTATAATCAAGATTATTGAGACCTTAATACCTATTTTGGTAAAGCTTGACAAGAATATTGAAGATTATACTGACAAAGAATTGCAGCAATTACAGAATCGTGTGGTTCCAGTTTTACGTATCTTTGCCGACTGCGTATTACATGTTCCAGAACACAGAAGGCTTCCATTATTCAAAAAACTGATAGAAACTCTGGGACCCAGTCAGTTCCTTTGGGTATTCCTGGCTTTATTACTTGAGACTCATGTTGCTCACTTCAGTGAAGACAAAAAAGTAGATAAGCGTCATTCCAGGACATTAGCAGACCAAGAAGCGCCTATCAATCGTATTGACTTCGGGCAAAGCATTGTCTTAGAATTCCCACCAGAAGTAGCCTTACAAAACTTCATAAAATTGATAATCTACATCAAATCACTTCCTTTACAAAAAGATGAGAACACAATGGATACCGAGGTCGACCCAAGTGACATATTTAGCGTAGTGGGACACACTCCATTACAGCTACGTCATTACAAATACATGGTCATTACATTTATGAATACCTGCTTAGCCTCGTCCAGGTTTATCCAGCATAGTAGCCAGGCAACTGATGAGAAAGCTATGGAAACTAACTACAAGAGCTTCATAATTAATATTCTTACTTTTATTCAGACAATTTCTAAGGTATCTGATGAAAAGACTGCTAAATATTGGCGGGTGATGTTGCACCACAGTTACGATCTACTTGACCATACAAATAATCTTCTATCGGCTCCTATGTTCTTGTCTGTGGTCAGAGGTCTAATGAAACATACTCTACAGACTGTCAGAAGGAAGTCTATGGAACTGCTCAACTCCAAAATTCAGTTCAGTCCGGAATTGTTCGAAGGTGTTGACAAAGAGCTATTGTTTTCTCTATTACCTCCTCTATTGGACATTGTTAGAACAATCGAAGTCAGAGATCAGAATCTCACTGAGATCGCTTCACAAGAGTTGGAATTGAACCAACAAACTGCTCTGCTGTCTTTGAAGTTGTTGACAAGAATGCTTGCATCAGAGAATCCAGAGCCTTTCAAGGACGTTCTGGAAACTGTTACAGATTATACTTGCAATTCAAACATTGCAGGCAATGTTATGGCTTCAGTTGTTTTATGTCTTGCCGAGTTATGCAGCAACTTAAAGGCTCACGCTTTAGCTAGCCTTCGGAAGTTCATGCCAGCTCTGATCAAAGTGCTCAAAAAACAACGTAAAGAAGAAACTCAGGAATTGGTTCTACTCAGCACGGTCACTGCAATAGCGAAAATAGTGGAAAGCTTGCCCCTGTTCTTAAGCCCGTACTTACAGAAAATTTTATACGAATACTCGATCCTATTGGCCAAATGGCAGAGTCAAGATCAGGAGTGCAGTAAGGTGTCAGCAATAGTCACAAAACTTTTGACTATAAAGAAGAAAATCGCTGGTTCCATACCGCCTAGGGTGCTTATTCCAGTGGTTAACCAAACTCATCAGATGCTATTGGAGAAAGAAGACTTTGATGCTGTGGGTCCCGTGATGTCGGTTCTCGCTGACAGTTTCGCAAATGTCACAACTGCAGATTTTACAGCTCTCCAACAAGATCTCACATCATTTTTCTTATCTGCACTCCAACTTCGAAGTGATGCTGTTGAAAAAGATGTTGATGCTGACGTCATTGATAGGGCAGAGGATGAAGTGGTGAATGCACTAGTTTGTTTGGTGTTAAAATTATCTGAAACCAGCTTTAGGCCGTTCTATTTCAAGATTTATGACTGGGCGATAAGGACCAATGTTGAGGGGCAGAAGGATCGGACTATTACGTTCTACAGGTATTTATGATACGACTTATATTTATTTTTGCAGTTGATTAGTACATATCTTATGCAATTTTAAATGATGCTGATAATCATTAACATTTTCAGACTTAGCTGTGCCATCGCTGACAAACTGAAAGGCTTATTCGTTCTATTCGCTGGTCACTTCATCAAGAATGCCTCCGAACTTCTCGACGCTTGCAACAACAGCAAAACTGAAGACTTGTACTTTGACTCTGAAGACAAATGTTCGATGCTCATTAAATACATCATCAAAACACTCCATACAGTGTTTCTATACGACAGCCAGAGTTTTCTGAACAAAGATAGGTTCGAAACTCTCATGCAACCAGTAGTAGACCAGCTTGAAAACACGTTGGGAGGCATTCAGAGCCTAAAAGCAAGGGCTACAGAGTACATTATTCCGTGCGTGTCTCAGTTCGCCGTTGCTACTGCGGACGATTCGTTGTGGAAGTTGTTGAACTATCAGATTTTGCTGAAGACGAGACATAACGACGCTGAAATCAGGTTAGTGTTGTATAAATTCGATTGACTTTTAGTACTCATGTGTATGTTTTATCTTTCTGCACGGTCGAACATTTTATTTTTATACTTGAACTGTGCTGAAATTGACAATTTGGTACGGATACAAGTCTCCATAATTTATACAGTTTTTATTTGATTAATAAAAAAAAAACTGCCTTGAGCTTCACTTTGTCTCAGTCCTTCATAATTATTTCTCATCTGACATAAATCCTATGTAGACGACAATAAAGTTCAGTTTATTGTAACATGACTGCTTCTAATTTAATGATATTCTGTTATTAACAGGTTGACAGCTTTAGACTGCCTCGTCGCCATGGCAACGCAGTTGGGTAGCAGCTGGCTACCTCTCTTGGCCGAGAGCGTTCCATTCCTCGCTGAACTGCTTGAGGATGGCGACTCCAGAATAGAAACATCCACTAAAGATGCAATTAGGAAGCTCGAACAAATATTAGGAGAGCCACTTGAAAAATACTTCTAAGTTTACTTAGCACTTCTAAGTTTATTTGTTTTTACTGAAGTATACTTATTCGTAATTAAAATTGTTTTAGTTCTATATTTCTGTTATTATTTTTTAAATAGCTTTAGCCTGCGACGCTACCCACGTAATGTTAGGTAGACTGTAATTACCCCAAAGAAGGGAACTTGATACCAGGTTAAAAATTATATTATATGTTAAACCAGGTCACAAACTATTTGAGTACCAAGTTTCATACAAATCAATTTAGGTGAAAGAGTAACAATTAAAGACACCCACTCGTCTGAGACTAAAAAGCTCTAATTTTAATAGTAGATATATTTTAATACAACGCCATCTATCACTCGTATGTAGAACAACAACGACATTGAGAGTTTGAAAGTACAAGTTTGCTAGGTGGCAGCACTTGTTATTTCGGGATACTACCAAAGTTGAACCCTGCTACGTTTTGAATAGTCCCAAGTTTCCTTGATGCGCGGTCGTTGTACTTACTCTCTTGAAATTTAATAGATGGCTCTGTCGGTCTGAATGTTAAACTGTCTACTGTACCGCCTTAGCTTTTAAAAAAATATCGACAAACGTACTAGCTAGCGATAAATATAACTTTAATACTCATCGAACCTTGAAAAGTGTTAAACGGCTAGTTTCGACTTCGTATGAAGTGATGATAATGATGATGTTTGTTGCAGGTTTGTTGTTTTTTTGTGATTGGTTTGTTTCGTGACAGAAATAATACTAAAGTTCGCGCCACGACTGTACTCCTTTTGACGATGCGCGTGTCTATGATATTACATCAAATTTTAATTGCATTTAAAAAGTTACATATTAGGTACCACGAATTTAACGCAGGTCATGAGTGGTGGCGCGAATCTATATGAAGTTGAAACTAGCCGTTAATATCTTCTCACAGATCAAACAAAATTATGAAGTGGTTTTTCTCTACATAATTATAGGGAGTCAGTAGTAGGGGCCTACCTATTTCTGATTTTTTTATACTTAAGTACCTATTGTTTGGACCCATTAGAGATTTACCCAAGTTTGCAATTCTCAAAAAGTTATGGAAAAAAAATTAAACACCGAAAACCGTGTATCTGGTTTTGTATCAGATTCTGCTCTAAGTCTAGGGAGTAGCGCGGGCATAGGGGGAGCGAGTATTGGGCGACTCGCTGCCTGATCATGAACCATGCCCGGGTCGACGGCGCGTTGTGTTCTACGCGCTCCTTAAAGAGTGTCAGCACAATGACGGGGTTGCGGGACTAACGAATACCGGAACGTAAAGGGCTATTGAAGGACACCATGGATTTAAGTCAATACAAGTCTGACAGCCCCTTCTACTCTGCCCTGAGTGGGAGGACTCATTTGATGATTTAACCACGCTAAAAAAAAAAAGTCTAGGGAATAATTTCCGAAAAATAAACCCAAATAAAAAAACGTAGAAAGCATCGTTATTCCTGAGTGATTATTAGGTTTATATCTCATGTAATATTACGCGAGCAATTATTGTTCTGCAAGTTAGAAAAGTGCGATAGGATATGACAAGGTGTGAGTCGCTCGCCAAAACTTCATGATGGACGAAGTCGCGGGCAAAAACTAATGTCCTTTAGTATCTACGCGCGTACTTACCTGCGTAACCGTTTCTAAAAATAAATTGAACCCACCGCCCACTACATACGTCATCTATTTAATTAAAGCCGCATACATAAGCCTAAGTAAGTACCTACGTAATCCTTCCTCCAAAAATTGATTCACAGTTTCAACAAAAAATCAATTTCGATATTTTCTTCTCGACCTTATGTGACAATTCCTTGAAAAGTTTATTTACCGTCTTTCAACGTGTAATGTAACTTTCCCATTTCGTAAGTAAATAAGGCTAAGTAAATATCATACATAAATATTTGGCGAGATACGCTATTTCACAAGTTGATAGGCACTTCCATTTTAGCTGATGTGTTTCGAAAATTTTCTTTCGCTTTTTTTGATTGATGATGTGGTGTTTGGAAGTATCGTTTGGCTTTTACACGTCGCTTGGAAGTTTTATTTTTCAATTCCGATAAGTATACATAATTATTTATATTGGTATCCATTATTTAGTTAATAAGTACAAAGACTTCAACTTTCTCGAAAATTTTCTTGGTGAGAACTTTATTTATTATTTGGCATTTCACAATACTTAATAAGAACGAATTTGTTAAAATAAATAGGTAGTTATTATAATTTGACTTCAATAATTACATGTTAAAGTACAAATGGCAAAGTTGAATCATGACCTATTTTGACAATAAATCGTTTGAATCCGGCAATATAACAAAGATCAAGGTTGTTACCATGGATATGTATATTTACGCGAATGTGGACTTTATTGTATTTGATTGTCTGTAAGAAAATAAACTTATGGTGGGTCATGATTGTACATAAACAATGGAAAAGTAATTCAACCTAAAGACAAATTATTTTCATGGTGATAATTCAGATAAGTACGTGTGACGTTATGTGTCATCAAAAAAAAAGTTATTTTTAACCGACTTCAAAAAGGAGGAGGTTCTAAACTCGGATGTTTTTTTTTGTGTGTGACAGCAAGCAGCATTGCTGAAGCTGGCTTGAAGCTTTGAGCTATGTCTCAATCTGTTAGTTTCTTTGGTTTTGTTTTTGTCTTGTAAATCAAACCTATTTATAATTAACATAGTTTGTAGGGGAACAGTGTATAAGACGGGACGCGAGGTATGATGGGAAATCACACACATAACACAATATTAACGTAGCTCAAGCGCCAACAGGACGCCGCTTGCAAATGACGTCTTGATGGCGCTTGAGCTACGTTAGTGTTGTGTTAAGTATGCCTAAAGAGTGTTTGTCCCCATTATATCTCGCGTCCCCGTGTTATACACTGTTCCCCTACGGTTCACGCTGATTAAATCTAGTACAATGCAATGTAACAAATCAATGCCATACTTACGTATAAGAAGATATTCAAATACATGTCTGAAAATCACCTGAATCTACGATGTAGTTGTGTTTCTGCTGTTAAAATAAATCTCGTTTATATTTGATCCTGAGCATTTCATATCTTGCGTCCCCGTCTTATAACACCCCGTCTTATTATCCTAAGTATAAACAGTTTTGTTTTTCAAACTGAATAATATAATGGTACTTCTACGACGAGCAATGTACGTACAGGCGCCAGAATAAAAACAATACCTACCAAAACGATTAACATTCTAGCTGCAATACCTAATCTAGTTCTAATTAGTATTTGTTTGTGACTACGGGGCAAAGACTACTCCCAAATATATTTCGGGAACTGTGTTCTCTATATTATAATACTAGCTGTACCCTTCGATCATTAATAACAATTGGGTCTTTCACTGCATAAAAAAAATCTGTTTAGTCCCTCAGTTAGAATATTGACAAAGATAAAACGTATCGAAATTTGGGAGTGGGGTTTGTGACGTCATAACACCTGTAAAATTATGCCGACCGAGTGACGTTTTGTGATTTTTAGAAGCGTTGTATTTCGACGACCACATCATTGCTCACACACAGCCACATCTTTGACAGGCCTGTTGGTCTAGTGGTTAGTGACCCTGACTTCTATGCCGGAGGTCGTGGGTTCGATTCCCACCCAGGACAAATGTTTGTGTGATGAGCACGATCATTTGTTCTGTGTCTGGGTGTAATTTATCTATAATATGTATGTATTCAGAAATATATAAGTATGTTTATCAGTTGTCTAGTACCCATAACACAAGCTCTGCTTAGCTTGGGACTAGATGGCGTTGTGTGATAGTTGTGGAATATTTATTATTTATTATTATTATTATTTTATTGCTTAGAAACAGTTGTCAGTTAAGATGGTGGTTAAATGCGAGCCTTTCATAAAACAAAACAGAACCGAAACGATCGAATGAGAGCCAATAAAAAACGACCAGACGGAACCGAACCAACCGAAATTAATATTTCAAAGTAATTCGGATTTAACACTTCGTAGTAGAGTCACTAGTTAGTTCAAACCATGTAATAATAAGACAAGCGAGTTCGGAGAGTCGCTGGGGTGCGAAAAATCTTGAAGCGAAAAATGTTCGTCGGTAAACGACTCTCCGTGTGCGAAATGGGACGTGATGACAAGGTAAGTGTTGCTACTATTCGTTTTTTTTCCGGCGCGTGACATGATTATGACTTCCGACGCTGCGGGGATCCTTGAAGATAGAGGTAGTCTTGTCACAGTTTATTTATCGTTAGCTATTATGAAATCCGTAGAATTGTGTCTGCAGACAAGTCGGCGGCGGTCAACTGTATACGTACGAAAGTTGCCAGCATGTTGAAATCTTTGGTGTATAGACTCCAGCAAGTTGCTAACCTATAGAAGATCATCTTTTACCTGATTTGTGTGGAGAGGAAAGAAGATTTGCGGTTTCTGTCAACAGCCGAAAATGGTAAAAATCCTTGCTTCTATCCTATCTTACTTCTCACTAACATTGTAAACGTGAAAGTTTGTTTGGATGGATGGATGTTTGTTACTCTTTCACGCAAAATTCAATGAACGGATTTGGATGAAATTTAGTACACAGATAGGTTATAACCGCGATTAACACATTAATAGGATAGTTTTTTTTTTATCCCGATTTTATGTTCCCGTGGCACAGTTTTCTAGTTATAGAGGGAATCTATAAAGCTTCCTCTCCTCTTTGGAAGTTAAATAGTTCGTCTATATAAACTGACAAAAATATTTCAATAACTCAACAGTATATAAAATTGCATTAGACTAGCAAATACTTGGTCGCAGGACCAAGGGATTACCGTGACCCCGGTACGTAACGGGCTATTGAAGGACACCGTGGATTTTAGTCAGTACAAGTCTGACAGTCCCTCCCGCCCTGCCCTGGGTGGGAGGACTCATTTGATGATTTTACCACGATAAAAAAAAAGACTAGCAAATGGACTCTTATTTACTTAAAAGATATTTATTATTTTACTAAGAAAAAACTATCATATCATAATTATCTTCTTACAGTTTTGTTCATTTTTCATGTAGCTGTATCAGAGAAAAAGTAACTCGAAAATTTTAGCCTACCCACCATAAAATAAAATAAAATTCATTCATCGCATCTCCCCCAAACGAGACGCAGTTAGTCATGTCTATATCTACTTATCTTTTACCAGACAGCCAGACGTCCGGTCTTACGATAGAGCGAATAATATGAAAAGACATACCGGAAATGAAATGCTCAGGTTCAAATATAAACGAGATTTATTTGAACAGCAGAAATACAACTGCATCGTAGATTCAGGTGATTTTCAGACATGTATTTGAATATCTTCTTATTGGTAAGTATGGCATTGATTTGTTACATTGGGTTGTATTCGATTTAATCAGCGTGAACCGCAGGGAAAGAGTTTATAAGACTAGGGGACGCGAGGTATTATGGGGACATCAATCTTTAGGCATACTTAACACAACACTAACGTAGCGCAAGCACCATCAGGACGTCTTTTTCAAGCGACCATTAACAAATGGCGTCCTGTTGGCGCTTGCGCTACGTTAGTATTGTGTTAAGTTTGACTTAAGTGTGTGATTTCCCATCATACCTCGTGTCCCCATCTTATACACTGTTCCCCTATGTTATTCCGGGGTAAAAGGTAGCGTACTTGTTATTCAAGACTAATCTATCGCTGTGCCAGTTTTCATCTAGATTCGTTCAGCCGTTCAGGCGCGATTGAGTAACAAACAACCGTAACCACTTTCGCTTTGTTGAGAAAGAATTTTTGAAATAGCAAGAAAAGAAAGAAAGAAAAAACATTTGAACCAGGATAAACACAACATATTAAAATCAAATAAACATAAAAAAAACTTAAATCTAAAACAACAAAAAAAGTAGGAAAAGAAGAATTGTTCTGTGTCTCACGGCTACGGCAAACGAGCACGAGATCCGGGGTTCGGATCCCAGGACGGTCAAACTGTTATTGAGTTTTAGTGTTCAGTTAATTAATTATAAGAGCCTCATTTTTTTTCGATTAGACTCTTGAAGAAGGCTAGGCAAATGGTAGAGCTTTCAAACTCCTACTTCTTCTATAGAAAAATGATTTCTGTATGTAATACTTTTTTTTTACTTGGTAAAATCATCACATGAGTCCTCCCACCTAGGGCAGAGCGGGAGGGACTGTCAGACTCGTACTGACTAAAATCCACGGTGTTCTTCAATAGACCTTTACGTACCGGGGCCTCAGTAATTCGTGAGTCCCGCGACCTGTCTGTAAAACTTATTCAACTTTCAGAAATAATTAAATTAGAATTCCTTCCCACTTGAAATGCAAAGCAATGAAAGGGAATAAAAGAAGACGCTACTTGAAAAATAGAATAAAAACCTCTTTTCTCAAATAGAACATTAATTTCGTTTCTGAATAAATATTCTCAGGTGCTAAGTGCTCTTACTAAATGGTGTCTGTGAAAACAGCGCTGTTACCGTAAAAATTGTGAAGGATTATATATTCGACTTGTTTGTTCTTTTATGTTTCTTGTTAGAACTTTTAAATAGCATGTAAAGTCCTTTCAGAGATTATTTACCGCTATTTATTAAAGTTGGTTTTAGAGAATGCTATCCAGATGTAGGTACCTGCAAAATTAGTTGGTCGTAAATTGAGATTAATATCTCGTTGACTTAGATTAGTTTCTTAAAGATAGGGCCTCGTTCAAGCGGCGCGTCGCGTCGGGCGGAGCGGTCTGCGCGTGATTGCCGCTTCTCCGTGAACGCTTTACATCGCCGTATGTTTGTTTTTCGGGCGTTCTTCTCTGCGCAACGCTCCGCTTGACGCCTCGCGTGTCCTTAAGCGAGATTTTACGCCCGTTAGACCGTCTCGTTGGACTAGAGGTCGCAGGCTAAAGTGTTTCTGTGTTCTTCCATTAGGAATTTATAAGTAGTAGCTACGGAGTTTGGTCATATTCTGTCCGGTTGACGGAAATTAGGGTCGATCTCCATATACAGGAACTTTTTGTAAATTCTCTCTGTGTCTTTACTAGGTGCATCTCTGCTTAACCCTCCGGTGATTACTAGTATGGTGTTATACCTATTTAACACTCTTAGGGACAGTTTTTTGATAACATTTTAGCTAACTAATTAGTTGCAATCTAACACATTTTTAAATAACGAATGATTAAATAAATGCATAGGATTTTAACAAATAGTTTGCTTAAGTACTGATCAAACAACTCGCAATTTTTTTTACGTGGTAAAATCATCACATGAGTCCTCCCACCCAGGGCAGAGCGGGAGGGACTGTCAGGCTCGTACTGACTAAAATCCACGGTGTCCTTCAATAGCCCTTTATGTACCGAGGTCACGGTAATCCTTTAGTCCCGCGACCCCGGCAGGCTTTGGCCTTCTACAGGGGGGGGGCCCGCTTGCTGACACTCCTTGAGGCACGCGTGGAACACAACGCGCCGTCGACCTGGGCGTGGTCCATGGTCGGACAGCGAGTCGCTCATTACTCGCCGCCCGCATGCCCGCAAACAACTCGCCCTTAGAATTAGTTTGTCGTGAAATTAGGACGTGAAAACGCGATTTGTATAATAAACGGTGAAAATCACCCTATGTTGGTAAACTAATCTGGATAAATTCCCTGTGGAACATAATACTTTTATATACATTAAACTCAGTTTAGACAACTTGATAGCTAGCGGTAAATGACCTCTGAAAGGGCAGAGAAGGGTCTGTAGTCTTTGCTTTGGGCTTTGAAAGTGTTACGTGTTTTATACAGGGGTTTAAAAAGACTAAAGCCTCAGAAACTATACGGGCTGATAAGAGAGCAGCCTTTGAGAAGGTCGACCCGTCACAAATGTTGTATAATCCACGGAAAAGTTATTTGAATTGTAATTTATTTAATTCATTAAGTATTTGCTCTTGGCCTCAATCTAGCCCAGAAGCAAAGATGAGACCTAAGATGGTGCGAGCTCCAAAAATGAACTGCAACTCCTGCGCACTGACGACGGAACATAGTAAAGGCCACTTCAACAATATTGCAATATACATTACAATAAAATTCGCAAAATGAAATTTTCTATTCTATTGCACAAGGTTTTTTTTTACTTTGTATAATCATCAAATGAGTCCTCCCACCCAGGGCAGAGCGGGAGGGACTGTCAGACTCGTAGTGACTAAAATCCACGGTGTCCTTCAATAGCCCTTTACGTACCGGGGTCACGGTAATTCGTGAGTGCCGCGACCATATTAACTACCTTTAAGTAAAAACTACTACTTACAGCAAAATACATTAAACCATAAGCCAAGCCACAACACCAGAGTGTTTTTAATTAAATTGAAACAGCCGTCGTTCGTGGGAGATATTATATTTTTAGAGATCCTCATCGTTGGAACGCGATCCGTATTTTTAAGGAGCCGGGGCTTTAAGAGGATTTATTGAGAACTAATTAGATTTCTGAAGGTATTCAACATTGTTAAGATTGAAGGAGCTGAAGTGAGAAAGATGATAGGCTTGAATTTGTTTTTGATGCTTAAGATGTTTTTAATTTAATTAGTGCTGGAAATTATTGCGAACTCATCCGGATATTTATTTTGTGCGCGCAAGGACATTTTACATTGTATTTAATTTTTACTATACTTTTTGGTGGTCTATTTTGGGTCCAAATAAGTCCTCCAGCAGGTTGGATCGAGGAAACTGGAAGTCATGGGTTTTGCCAAGCCTATGCCCAATAGTGGGGTGATGCAGGCATTTTTTTTATAGTGGTTAGATCATCAAATGAGTCCACCCACCCTACTGTTAAACTCGTAGTGACTAAAAACCACGGTGTTCCTCAATAGCCCTTTGTGTTTCAAAGACACGGTAATTCGTGAGTCCCGCGGCCCCGGTAGGTGGGTGATGGAGGCTTTTTTTTTTTTTTTTTTTTTTTTATCGTGGTAAAATCATCAAATGAGTCCTCCCACCCAGGGCAGGGCGGGAGGGACTGTCAGACTTGTACTGACTAAAATCCACGGTGTCCTTCGATAGCCCTTTACGTACCGGGGTCACGGTAATCCCTTGGTCCCGCGACCCCGGCAGGCTTTGGCCCTCTACAGGCCCCGTCACTATGCTGACACTCTTTGAGGCGCGCGTGGAACACAACGCGCCGTCGACCCGGGCATGGTCCATGGTCGGACAACGAGTCGCCCATTACTCGTTGCCCGCATGCCCGCGCCTACGGTGGCCGGAGATCGTCTTGCGACGTCCGACGCCGTGGGCGTCTACCGCTGCGGCTGGGATGGAGGGAGGACGCTGTCCTCTCCCTCAGGCGGCCCGCCTCCTCCTTCACGAGCATGACTGCTTCGCAGAAGGAGGCGACCGCCTCCCACTCCGTCTCGCCCCGCAGCATGGCCTCGACCAATGCCGGGCGCGAGAGGTCTCCGCCTATCGCCGTCGTAAGGACACGGCGGTGCTCTGCCCAAGCGGGGCAGTCCTGCACCGTATGCTCCACCGTGTCCTCCGGACGATCCTCGCAGTGGTGACACCCAGGCGTTTCTTCCCTCCCTATCAGACACAGGAACCTCCCGAAACTTCCGTGTCCGGTGAGGACCTGCGTCATGCGGTAGGTCAGGACGCCGTGACGCCTATCCAGCCACTCCTCAAAGAGGGGTCTTACCGCCGCGATTGCGGCGTGCCCGGACCTCGGTTGCGACAGTCGCTCCCTCCATACTGCCCTGAGATCACGCCGGAGCTCTTCCCGCCGCGCATCGACTTGTCGAGGCAGCGGGGATTCGCCCCGACGCCGCGCCTCCACGCGCCACTCATAGACGCGCTGGAGGGCAGTCGCCTCCAGATCCCAGGGCAGCAATCCGGCAAGGAGGTTGGCCGATTCGCCGGCGATCGTGCGGTATCCCCGGATCATCCGGATGGCCATGACCCTCTGGCATGCGACCAGCTTGAGTGGTCGCGTCCGGATGCTTAGGGCCCACACGGGGGCCCCGTAGAGGGCCATGGACCGCACGACACCGGCGTACAGCCTCCGGCAGGAGGCATTTGGCCCGCCGAGATTGGGCAGGAGTCGCTTGAGAGCGGCTGCTGCCCGGTTCAGCCTTGGGGCCAAATGCAGGAAGTGCTCCCTGAAGTTCCACCGGCTGTCGAGGACGAGTCCCAGGTACTTCATCGTCCTCCCGACGCCGATGCGAACCCCCTCCACCGTTATTTGGGACTCTGAACGGGGTGATGGAGGCTTAGGAAATGTATTTTGTATGCTGTATAGTATAGTGTTTAAATTTTTACCACCGTTTGCAAAAGAAATGTCGTAGATTAACAACTATTTTTTTTTTATTCTGGTAAAATCATCAAATGAGTCCTCCCACCCAGGGCAGGGCGGGAGGGACTGTCAGACTTGTACTGACTAAAATCCACGGTGTCCTTCAATAGCCCTTTACGTACCGGGGTCACGGTAATCCGTTTGTCCCGCGACCTAGATTAACAACTTAAGACTAATATTAGTTGACATCTTGGAAGTATCTTTCACACATAGGAAATTACTGTTGTAACACCATGAGCTCAAAATAAACTTGTCACGTATTAATTTCCTGAGTGCGGTGACAGGAAATACCTCTTCTCACGTCAGAGAACTGTCTCAAATATAGTTAGAGTAATAATGGCTTCTACACATCAAAGTCGCCGATTAGACGGCACTTTGTTATCGGCGGTCTAATTGTTTGTTGTTGGCCGGCTGGAACTTTACAACTTCTAGTCATTCATCATTGTCAGAACCATTTCAGGTCGGGATCAAGTTTTTTGTTCCTCCTGTAGGTGGAGTGGACTGTCATACATGATGACTAAAACCTACTTAGGTAAGTACCATGCAGCAGAGTCGCATGCAATAAAAAAATCGTTCAGTTGGCTCTTCAAAAGGTACTGCTAGACTTGAGCCACACTGTGTTATACTTAACTTGTAACAGAACTTCGAGCATTCGTCATTTTTAATTTTGTTGAACTGAACAACGAACAGAGCCGAGCATAGAGCAAACGTTCTATGGTCAATGGTCGTCAATTTTTCTTCCTAAGATGTCAGACTTGACAGTCGGCTCGGCAAAGAGCTCGCAAAGGTGAACGTACACTTTTCTGAGCCGAACGCGTCGAACGAGTCGAACAAAACAAATTTTAAAATTCTGTATATGTGAAATCTCATGAAACCTCGCACACTTTCACTTCGGACGAATCGACTCGGGGAAGTGTGCGAGGTTCTCTGATAAGTGTGCGTTCACCTTTAGAATGCTTACTAAAACGCTTTCGATAATATTTCTGTAATGTAACATTCGCAAGAATGCTCATTACAAGTGAATGCTCAAGTTTATAAGCTAAAGGAGTATGTAAAGATCCTAACAATTAACTTTCTCTATTTTCTGCCTACCTCTATGACAGAAAGGCCTCATTTTATGAATGAATGTAAGTCGGTGTATAAAATTAACAAGGACGAGATTAGCCACCTGTACCGTGAAAGTTACGATGTCTACACGTGTGACGCTGGGTATTAAATTAAAGGGAATTTCACTAACAGCAGGAATACTGTGTACATACTTTTCCCTAATGAGCGTTAGAGTAATTTCAACACAAAAATTAAGGTCTAAGCGTTATAATTAGGATTGGACGACGAATATAAACCTTATTTATTTCTACTAATTACAAGGAATTTCTCTGTAGCAGCCTTTGGGTTTAGATCTGTGCCCGGTTGAGCCCCCTTAGAGAGAGACAAAGCCTGCCGGGGTCGCGGGATAGTGTCATCAGGTAACCGTGGCCCTGTCACGTAAAGGGCTATTGAAAAATCAACGTGGATTTTAGTCCGTACAAGTCTGTCAGTCCCTCCCGTCCCATCCTGGGTGGGAAGGGCTCATTTGATGATATTACCAGGATTAAAAAAGGCCTTGAAAAACTTGACGCCGTAGCCACGCGATCTCAAATAACCTATGGGATTTAACTGACGCAATGTCATTGTACTATTACATATACTCTCTGTCTCTTACTTGAGGGACTATTGTCTATGTGCGATTGCGGTGGTGAGGATTGTCAAATTGATCGCAGCGCGCCATGTGGCAGAGATGAATGTGGCTGATAAACCTGAAATAACTCGGGACTCTCGGGAGCGATGTGTCAAGTGTCAAAAATCAAACATCAAATTATTATTTTTTTGTAGTTTGTAGTTAATGAAAAACAAACTGAAAATGTTTATCAAAACGCCAATATTTGACCGAACTACTGTGTCCCGAAATAATGTAGATTGTGGACACTAAGAGGCGCTGTCATCACGCACATAGCGAATTCGTCACCATATGATTACTTATGATGTTATAAAAATAATAAAAACTCAGTAGTAGGTACCAATTACGTAATGCCCGGCACTGGCTTAACCATTTTCATATTCCCGGGGTGCATAGAGAGAAATCCAATTGAACTAATGCATGTCTCGACAGGTATTACCTACGTAAACAGTGTAAAGATTAAATGGGATTTTTTGAATACGGAACTCTGTTTATCAACCCTTTAATGTACGTAACCCTGTTTTTGGATTTGAGATTGATGAAGAGTGAATCTCGCGATGGATTTTTGCATAACATCACGCCTGTAGTCCCCAATGGGTTAGGCAGAGGAGTAACTAATATTACCTACACCTATATTTCTCCAGTTTTGTTTCATTATGTGATGTATTAGTCGGCGAGTATAATGTCATAATTTAATTCAAATACAGAAACTGTCAGACGCAGAACAACTATCAATAGGTAGGCCATACAGATGTTTGTTCCGTGTGGGAATTGAACCCGCGACATGCAACGCAGCAGTCGATCGTTCAGTTTGTTTTCGTAACAAATTCAAAATAAATGTCAATTGTTAATGAATAAATGAAATGAAATATCTAAAGGGCCGCCGTTACTGATATTACTGCTAAATTTACAACTAATGGTAATAATACTACTACATATTACGAATAAATCTACCTCTAAATAGGCTTACCACACGCGCAACCTTCACCACAGTTCTAACTGCGCAAGCTTCACGGACGGCATAAAGGCGTGGGCCCATTACGGCGCTGCTTTCCATGGGCACGCGGCGGTTAATTAATTTAATTGACAACGTAGTTGATCTACGTTTCCACTGGAGTACACATGACTATGTATATCGTGATTTATAAAGATTTATAAATTCTGTTAAGAATTCGCGATTGCACGTTCGTAAATCTGTCATTTTGACTGGCGGGTGTCCAATAATGTCCATGTATACCTACCTTACCGAACGACGACTGTAGCTTGAACACTGAACGCCCAACCACACGCGCAAGCTTCACCACAGTTCTAACTGCGCAGGCAATCGCGCAGGCCGCGCTGTGGGGTTTCCGCGAGATATAGTTTTACCAACAAAATAGTGTACAAACTGGCTTGCGCAGGCAAAACTGTAGTAAAGCTTGTGCGCGTGGTATACCCATAATGTAGTATGCGTCACTGAAAGTCTTCCAAATAATCTCATAGATTCATAAAGTCTCAACATAATTTGTGTGGCTTTTGTCAGACTCGAAGAAATAAAGAAGAATTTTCATTTACTTTGGGATCTCATTTCAATTAGCTTATTATCCTATAATTCACTTGGAGAAGCCTATTGTTGAACCAAAACAAAGACTTTTAATCTAATTTTAAAACCTAGTAGCACATAAAGTCCTGAATTAAACCACTTCACTACAGAATTATTTCGTTATAGTGGTTTTGACACGCGGCAAGTAAAAATGGCGAGCAATGAAACTATGTTAACCGTGAACCAATCCAACAATAAAAGTATTCTTATTGTTTCAAAAGTCGGTCGCGGGGCTCACGAATTACCGTGACCCCGGTACGTAAAGGGCTATTGAAGGACACCGTGGATTTTAGTCAGTACGAGTCTGACTGCCGCTCTGCCCTGGGTGGGAGGACTCATGTGATGATTATACCACGTAAAAAAAATGTTATCCACAGTCAATAGTGAATGAACTCAGCTATTATCAAGGTAAATTATTAGGTATAAATTGTATGCGTTGGAGTATAAAACAGTCATCAAATTTGGTGTAAAAATAGATAAGATAGTTATTATGTCGATTTGGTGTATTATCATATTTGTATGAGTCAAGGTTTCATCGTGTACTGATTACGTTTGTTATTAAGGACTTACGTCTAGAAGTCAATAGTGCACAGTAAATGTAAATATCTGTAGTGCCTAGTGATGTTCCTTCGCGTCAAGTGGTTGGTGTTGTGGTCACTGTGGGCCGCGAGATTAGTACGTCAACCCACGCCAGTAAGACGACTTCACGATGGTTCGTTAGTGCGTGGCCAATTCTCGGCAGATGGCACTCATCAGCGCTACTCCGGCATTCCATACGCCAGCTCGGAATACAAGTATAGATTCCAGGTATTTTGCGCACGCACTACTTTCCTTTTCTTTTTACGTGGCAAAATTATTATATGAGTCCTTCCACCCAGGGCAGAGCGGGAGGGACTGTCAGACTCGTACTGACTAAAATCAACGGTGTCCTTCAATAGCCCTTTACGTTCCGAGTTCACGGTAATTCGTGAGTCCCGCGACCCCGACAGGCTTTGGTCCTCTACAGGGGGGCCCCGTCACTATGCTAACACTACGCGCCGTCGACCCGGGCATGGTCCATGGTCGAACAGCGAGTCGCCCATTACTCGCCGCCCGCATGCCCACGCACTACTTTCCTAACGATAACGTGACTATGGTACTGGTAATTATTGGTGACCGATACTTAAACACGTGGAGGAACTCGTGGCTAAATAAATACAGCCGCACAGGCCGATCTTCTGGGTTAAGCCGCGCTTGCCGAGGTTGGTCTGTGGATGGGTGACCACCTGTCATAGCGAGTTTCCTCCGTGCCTCGGAAAACACGTAAAGCCGTTGGTCCCGGCTGTCATTTGTAGATCTTTGTCAGTCGTTACTGTTAGTCAGAAGCTCTAAAGTCTGACAATCAGTCTTACCATGGGGTATCGTATTACCCAGTTACTGGGTTGTGGAGATCCGACAGGCAGTCGCTCTATGTAAAATACTGATATCCAGCTGCATCTGTTGTTGGGATAAGGCTAGGCAGATGATGATACTTAAATACGTGATTTTACACATGAAAACCTAAAAAACTTTATCAAAGAACCTTTTTTTTGTCAAGTTATCGTGTAATGGAATTATGGAAATAATTACCATTGTTGCAGGCTCCCGGTCCAGCCCCAAAATGGGATGGCGTTTTCGAAGCTGTCAGGGAGAACATAAGATGTCCGCAATTGTATACAAAATCTCAAGTAGTAGGGCCAGAAGATTGCCTCACCCTGAACGTGTACAGCCCTAATCATGCATGGGATAACGCTCCCCTACCAGTCATGGTATTTATCCATGGTGGCGGTTTTAAAGAAGGATCTGGTTCAGCCCTACTCTATGGGCCTGATTATTTAGTGTCCCGAGATGTTGTCCTTGTCACCATTAATTATAGATTAAATGTCCATGGATTCCTATGTCTAGGCATAAAAGAAGCTCCCGGAAATGCTGGACTGAGAGACCAGGTGGCTGCCCTCAAATGGGTTCAGCGAAATATACGAGCATTCGGTGGAGATCCTGACAACGTGACATTGTTTGGTGAGAGTGCTGGTGGTGTTTCAGTATCCTACCACTTGTTGTCACCGATGTCCAGAGGACTGTTTCATAGAGCTATCATACAGAGTGGCTCCTCTATAGCGCCTTGGGCACTACGGAGGGATCCGGTAACACAGGCTTCCATGTTGGCGAAAGAATTAGGTCATAACGTTAAAGATCCTCACCAACTTTACAGTATTTTTATGAACACCTCTCTAAGTGACTTAGTTGGTACAAAATTGCCGAAGATTAAAGGACAACTAGAGTTTGTAGATTTGCATTTCGTGCCGTGCATTGAACGGCCAATACAGGGCATCGAACCGTTCCTAACCGATACACCCTTTAATATACTCAGTAAAGGTGATTACAACAAAGTTCCTGTTATAATAGGTACAAACAATGAAGAAGGATATTGGTTTGCCAGTCGTGAAACTGATGGGTCCTTGAGAAATGTTAATTTTGAAGTTATATTAGATTTTTTTAATTTAGACTTTCCATCAGATTTAGAACGGAAAGAAGCAGCTCAGACACTAAGGAGACTTTACATGGGTGACGACGAAATCTCCCGGGGAACGCTGTTAAAATTTTCAAGATTTCATGGAGAACCATATTTTAACTTGCCTGGGTATATCGAGACTGAGCTTATTTTAAAGACGACTGATAAGCCTGTATACAACTACGAATTTCAGTACGATGGTCGAAGAAATATACCGAAGTTTATGGCGGGTCGAATGTTCTGGAATGCTCCTGGCGCCACACACGCAGATGAACTGATGTATTTATTCAAAATCGTACCTATTCCATTGATGTTCGAGAACAAGATGGTTGAAACGATGACAACGTTGTGGACTAATTTTGCAAAATACGGGTTAGTGTGTAAACGAAACCTCATTCTTTCAAATTATGGATTTAGAACTTAATAGAAAGCATGTAAGACACATAATTGCATGAGCAAGACGACAGCAGACACGCTTGATATAGTCAAAGTCAGTCAAGTATATTTATTGTTCCAGACTCCGCTCCGCAACAAGAAAACTGTGTATCTAAATAGATGTATAAGTGATGATGTAGCTGGTTTTGAAATACTATAAGATTTTGATAATTTGGTTGTATTTGCAGGAATCCTACGCCTGAGGGAAGCGAGATTCAGTGGCCTCCTACTTCCCTGGAGACACCCCTAAGACTGGAACTAAAAGAGCGGCCAACCATAGCATTGGCCAATACCTCTTCACGTACGCTTCAGTACTGGAGGCTTCTCTACGATAAATACCAGGCAAAGTAACGTTCTTGTTAAGGTCTCACATTTCGAGGTCGTGCCCGGGACGCGGACGGATCGTGCTTCGCTTTGCGAACATTTTATATCAACTCGATCACACACCGTGTCTGAGTCGTCCGATAGAGCTTCATTGCTGGTGAAGTTTCAAATTACGTCAAATGCCGAGGACGGCCCTGATGTGGACAGACGTTTATGCTTCCTAAAATACAATCAGGATTTGAAGGTCCTTATTTGTTTGCATTAAATTAAATTTTAAGACAAATTATCAAGTTTTTAATTATTAAAATGGTATGTTCTGGAGCTATAGAATTCGTAGCATATCTATTTACTACACCAATCCTAGCTCGACTAGTCTGCCAAATTTTGGCTAACTCCCATACAGAAAATGCCCGCCGTTTTAGCTTTCAGTATATTTGGGCGGATTTAATTTGCTGTTCTTCGTATTACTCCGTAACATTTTTTTCTTCCCAATTTGTAAGACAGACCAAAGATATGATAAATGGACTGTGTGAAAAGAAAGAAAGGGGATGACTTATGAGACATCGATTAAAGAAGAAAAATGCTGACACCAAATTACAACACGGAATAATCATGTGAACGACTTGTTGTACAACTCAAACGACAGTGTGTCACATATTTAAAACGAATTCTCTCATGCACCGTCAGGCACAAACTCTCGGCAACATTGGAGTCAGGCCAACCGGAAATCTGATAACGAGAACTGCAGATTGCGATACGTTGAGATCTTACACTTCAACTGTATAGTATTATGTGGTGCTTTTGAAGTAGGTAGATTGATTTGGAATTTATGAATGTACTTAACTGATGTCACTTTAAAACTCTAAACTTAAGCCCAAGTTCATTAACACGCGGGGCGTCAGGCGGCGCGTCTCATGTCGCTATCATTTTCCTAGAACGCTCTATACATTGTTATTTGTTTGATTTTGCTTTCCGCCCCGCGTACCGCTGCTCCTGACGCCCCGAGCGTCCTCAGCGAGGTCTAAGTGTGCAATTACAGTGTTAGCGGGGCGGGCAGTGGAATCCGCTGGCGGTTAAACGCAAACACATTGTTTTTGACTAAGCTGCACCAAGTGCAAGCGGGGTGGGTGAGCGGAAATCTAGTCTGTTTCGTGACCCGCCACCCGCTCTCGCTGTCCACCCCGCGCCATGTAATTGCACACTAAATGCGATTTGACCGGACATGCCTATAGCATGTCCTCTGACACATCAAAAAGGTGACACCGATGGCTCAGCGGTGGTCGATAAAGTGTATCTCATTCCTAGCCAAACGTTGGTTGATATACGCCTATAGGAAAGAAGATTTTTCCCTTTCGCCGATTTTAATAAGTATTTTTGGAGATTTTTTTAAACAAAGCCATAAAATTTCTTATGAAAAAGTGAATCACGGTAAAAGGTGTGTTCTTTTCGGCGGTAAAAATAAATGCCTCTTATTTGCAAAATCATGGTATCCCGTTGTCTGCAATTAAGGTGAAAATAACCTCAATTTGAGGCTCAACCTCATTCCCCGGGGCAAGTTGATCCCTGAATGTTTTCGGGAGAAAATTAATTTGATCCCATACAGAGTTGGGGCCCCGTCACTGGCTGTCAAAATTGATGACTTGACTAAATAACTTCGGATTTATACTCGTACTATTTATTACATATGTCACAGGTAAAATTTTAAATATTTGGAATATAATTGAGTCCTTATTGGTAAGTTTTTGTTATAACTTGTAATTTCTTTTCTTTTAGTTTTTTTTTTCTTGTGTTTTTTCATTACTTCTTTCACATACAAACTTAAGTCCTTTGTTCGATTGATTAAGAGTTAGAAAAAACATTTTTGTTTCTTTAATTTGAAATAAACAATCTTTTTCTTTATACCAGTTGCCTGTCGATAAGTCTAGAAACTTTTTAACGAGTAAGACTACAAAATTGAGTAAAAAAAACGTATTTGTTTTTTCTTTTATGAAACAAATTATTTAGTCTGGAACTCTGTAATAACCATGTAAATGGTGCGTAGTTTTGTGAACAAAATGTACAGACCTACATCAAAATTTCACCCTAAAATTACTTCGGAAAATCGATACTGAACGTTGATTAATTTCAAACCCGGTCTAAGTATAAAAGGGTTGGTTGCGGGACTCACGAATTACCGTGACCCCGGTACGTAAAGGGCTATTGAAGGAAACCGTGGATTTTAGTCAGTACGAGTCTGACAGTCCCTCCCGTTCCGCCCTGGGTGGGAGGACTCATGTGATTATTTGACTACGTAAAAAAAAGCTTTACCAACTCAGCATTTGCTGGGCAACAGACACTCAAATAGATTCTGTGTTGAGCCTATTCCATCTCTACAACCCCCATCGAGGCGGAAAACTATTTTTAGGGTTTCGTAGCCAAGTGGAACCCTTATAGATTCGTCATGTCTGTCTGTCTGTCTGTCCGTCCGTATGTCACAGCCACTTTTCGTCGAAAGTATAAGAGCTTCCCTGTTTAAACTTGGTAAAAACCAAAGCCGTGTGAAGTATCTATGGATAGGTCTTTAAAAATGATATTGAGGTTACTAATGTCATTTTTTTATAAACTGAACAGTTTGCGCGACACTTACAATGTGGTAAAATGTTTGTGTGTTCCCTGTAACTTCTAAAACAAGAGAATGATAAAACAAATAAAAAAAAATATGTACATTATCATGCGAAAATTGGTTTGAACGAGATCAAGTAATTAGTTTTTTTTTAATACGTCCTTTGAATGTTACTTGCTGCTACGGAACCCGTTATGGGCGAGACCGACTCGCACTTGGGCGGTTTTGCTCAAAAATGACTCCATATCCCGTCCCACCTTGGGCGGGAGGACTCATCTGATGATTTTAACACGAAAAAAAAATTCCTTATGTAATAAAAAAAACCAAAGTATCAGTCATCCCGCAAAATTGTAAGAGAAATACTCGTTTTTACTAACACTGGCAACACTTTAATAAATGTCTATACTGCGTTGTTCAAAATCCAACTTTCGGTTCTGAGTAGAGCGTTGAAAATACAACAGTGAACTGTAAGCAAGGCGTTAATTTAGGGGTGAAATAGTGTTAGTGAAAATGGGAAAAATAGCTAAGAGAGTAAATTAGGGATAACGGACCGCAATTTGCTCTGACGACTAGTGCTATGATGTTTTTTTGGTAAATAAGCTATCCTAACACCGTACTGGTTTTTCTTGAGAACATTAAATCTAACTAGGTGAGCAGGTAAAGGTTATGAAATAAACTGACCTTTAAGTAGACGAAGTGGATTAAAATCCTAATAATAATGAAGAGAAGAAGAAGACAAAAAAAGTAGACGAAAATCTCTTTGGCTAGCGGTCCCAATTTATTTATTTAAAACTTCATCTATGTTAATATGCCCGTGTATGCTTAAAACTTCATCTATATTAATATTCCCGATTAACGGGCGACTCGCTGTTCGAGCATGGACTATGGGCATAGTCCATGCTCGGACAGCGAGTCGCCCCGACGTCGCGTTGTGTTCCACGCGCGCTTCAAAAAGTGTCAGCATAATGAGTCGATAGGGCAAAAGCCTACCGGAGTCGCGGGACTAACGAATGCCGTGACCCCGGAACATAAAGGGCTATTGAAGGACACCGTGAATTTTAGTCAGTACAAGTCTGACAGTCCCTCCTGCCCTACCCTGGGTGGGAGGACTCATTTGATGATAATCACACGCTAAAAACGTTTACCTTTGGAAGTACTGGTTCTAATTGATTTTTCTTTTGTATTGTAAAGTCCACTTATAGAGGAAGATTAGCCTAAAATCCTCCACGTATTTTGCATAACATGATGCCTCGACAAGTCACCGTGGGCGTCTGCCACTGCGGCTGGGATGGAGGTAGGACGCTGTCCTCTTCCTCATGCGGCCGGCCTCATCCTTCGCGAGTATGACTGCTTCGCAGAAGGAGACGACCGCTTCCCACTCGGTCTCGCCCCGCAGCATGGCCTCGACGAATGCCGGGCGCGAGAGGTCTGCAGGAAACAACTAGTGTTACATAAAGGTAGGTATATATACGGACTTAGGTACTAGGTAAATAGGCTGATTTAATGCCTAAGGCATTCTCTACCATCATGGGTCTGTCCAAGCGGTTACCATGACCCTGGAACGTAAAGGGCACTTGAAAGAGGAGGCCGGTTTTTAGTAAGGGTCTGATAGTCCCGTTCCACCCTTGGGAGGTTTGATGATGTTACAACATTAAAAAATAGACATTCTCCATAGTCAACTAAGTGTAGGCAAAATGTGCAACCGCTGACCATGAAGTTTTGAGTTCGATACCAAGGGTGAGCAAAATAACATTTTATTTTTCTTTTTGGAATGTCACTGATTTCCAAAACAAATTGTATTTAACACTGTATTGTGTTTGTTTTAGAAGTCAGTTATTACAATCATTACAAATATTATTTATATTACTTTCCAGACACCACAAACTTCTTTACAATACAAGCAAAACTTTCTACCAACATGGAAACTCCGTTCCCTATTTGAAACAGCACAATGCTACCCACGCGTATTGTTATTACCACGCATGATACACGAGTAGGCACGAGACAACACGAGTGCGTACGAGACAGCACGAGAGAGCACGAGACTCGAATCAAAACTTCTGTCATTTAAAACTAATTAGCAAAGTGTTCGGCTCTGCGCATCTGTGGCTTTCATTAATCAATTGATTAGTTGTTGGTCTGCATTGGCCTGTTACATTATATTGGATAATTTCAGTTTGAAGTGACAGTTTTGATGAAGACTTGCCAAGCGTTTGCCTTTGTCTAACCTCGTTTTGTGAGAACACATTTATAGGCTATTTATTCATTGTAGTCTCGAGTACTTTTGGTGATGTTTTTTTTGTGACAAACCCTCCACACTATTCCCAAACCACTGCAACTCCTGAAAGCCAGAATCAACAGTGGCAACCACTAAAAAAGCGCCAAGACAATGAAGCTCGACGTGTCCCGGAGAATGAATTTACCTGTCTAGCATCTTGCAACGAAGTTAATCAGAGAATAATAGTGGAGTAGTGGGAAAACACGTAGTTTCTACTTCAGTCCATTTCAAGCAAGAGACAGAACAAAACAAGGCCAATAGGCACAAAGGAACATTAAAACTGGGAGAAGCCCAGTTGCCTAGCGCCACGAATACAAATTACTACTTTAATTGTGAGTTGCTATATTTGATTCCAATAATAGGTTTTTTTTTTACGTGGTAATCATCAAATGAGTCCTCCCACCCAGGGCAGGGCGGGAGGGACTGTCAGACTCGTACTGGCTAAAATCCACGGTGTCCTTCAATAGCCCTTTACGTTCCGGAGTCACAGTTATTCGTACAGTCCCGCGACCCAATAATAGGTATGGCAAAAACGCTTGAACGCACGGAAGTTTGTACGAGTTTACACAAGGTCCGTATAGTAAATGACTACAGATGTAGTCTGTTCAGTTTCCAACATAATATTACGTTCGTCCTGCCAAAGAATACACTCCCAAAGAATATGATGTACTTATTGTTCATATTCACGGTCAGATGTCGAACATTAACAAAAAGGCGAGGGAACAAGCTTGAAGGAAAATAATTTACTTTTAAAGTTACCATGTCCCAAGTTACCATAATGTTCTATTTTACTTGAATTATGGTTTGTAAAAAAAAAATAACAATATAAATAACTGCCTTAAATTAATAAAGGGTTCATAACTGCCCTAATCGAACAAACCCCGGAACGTTCCTAGTACAAAATACTAGAATGGTATTGTCTTGAATAAAAAACGTAGTTTAGTTGTCTTACTTGGGAAAATAAATCCTTGTAAAATCATCAAATGAGTCCTCCCGCCCTGGGTGGGACGGGAGGGACTATTAGACTCGTACTGACTAAAATCTACGGTGTCCTTCAATAGCCCTTTACGTTCCGGGGCCACGGATACCTGTTAAGACAGTCCGGTGATCCCGGCAGGCACTTCAATAGTCTAAGTTAGAAAAAGAAACTAAGATCGTCTAAAAGCACCTCCGGTTATTTATTTTTTTATATAAAATGGGTGTAAACTCTTGGTCTCGATATAACCTGAAAGCTGATACCTAAGATGAAACCGGCACGCCCAGAAGGAACTGGCACTCTGCACACCGATGGAAGACAATAAAAACTGTTTAGCGCTTTACTTTAACAGATTGGTAAACATATTCAAAGTCTTGGAAAACGAATGAGGGATTTACAAAAATGAAAAGAATATCAGAAAAAAGGGGAGAAAAGTACCAAAAAAGTGGGTGATTCAGGGTTGAAATAATCATGATGAAATGTGTAGCGTTGCGTATAAATACTCTTATAGCATAGCGCTACATGCGAAATTTGCGTAGACAATCAAGTCGCGTAGCGCTGCGTAGCATAGCGTAGGCATTTCAAATGCGTAGCGCTACGAAAAAGTATGATACGTAGCAATCAATGTAACCAGGCGCATACTCTCGTAGCTCACCGCAGCTTAGTGTAGCCAAGCGCAGGATTGCTAGATCACGTTTCAGAATGTTCTGCATATTCAATTTTTTTCGTGAAACTGATACCATTTACAAAATTTTTCCTCATTCTAATTTGCAATATATATCAAAATAGGCTGCCACCGGTAATCCCCCGCACGTTTACTACGGATACACACTATATCGTATACAGGCTTCCTTTCCTGTTTAATCCTGTATAGTACATATCTATATATCTATCTAGATACATTGAACAGGCAATCATGTTTCACGCTAATGCACTAAGCTAGTACGCGAGGTACTTATCGGGTGTTATGACGTCACCACACCGGCGTAATGGCTTCAAGATGGTCGCCGACACTGTATCGACCTTAATGATGTTTGTTATTGTATTGGTTGTTAATTTGATGATGCACATGCACATAGGGGAACAGTGTATAAGACGGGGACTCGAGGTATAATGGGGACAGACACTCTTTAGGCAAAATAAAACAACACTAACGTAGCGCAAGCGCCATCACTACGTCATTTGCAAGCGGCCATTAACAAATGGCGTCCTGTTGGCGCTTGCGCTACGTTAGTATTGCTTTAAGTTTGCTTTCCCTGTGTGATTTCCCATCATACCTCGCGTCTCCCCGTCTTATACACTATTCCCCTATATTGCTGAACTATTCATATTTTGAATGAAGCAAGTTTTGAGTCTTCATTAACATCAGCCTGTATTCGTCCACTGTTGGACGTAGGCTTCTCCTAATGGCCGCTATTAAGCCGTGTCCTTAGCTTTCCTCATTCGGTCTCTGTCAGCTGCTTTTCTCTGGTCGTTATCGGCCTTATTACAAAAACTGAATAAACCTTGGTTTAACCCTTTATAGGACGGCTCATACAAAGTGGCCAGTAAACTGGACACTCACTTTAAGGTCGTTATAGATTTTTATTTATATATTGAACCTTATAAACATTTACGACCGTATGATTTTCATGACTTTCTCGAAAAACAGAGATTTTCAGGTCTTTTTTCAAGAACATGTCATTATAATTTACGGCACAGAATATATATTTATCACAAAATATTAAGAATTAAATAAAAAGTTAGGGTGTGCGTTAAAGGGTTAAACCTGGTCTATCAAGTCCAGGCTTATCTGCAGAGCCATGGTTTAAATTTGTCCGTATTACAAAACTAAGATAAAACGTCGACTTTAGTACCGCCATTTGAACGATTGTCTAAACAATTAAATCCACAATGAGTAATAACAATTAAATCTACCTTGTTTCAATCCATTTTGGGTGAAAATAACACAAAAACTACAACACAATGAAAAAGTTGCTATGAGAAACTTTGACATACCTTTGACAGCTACTACTGTTAGACCATGGTTTATCGCAAAACCACGATTTGTAATAATGTTTGTGTAAACCGTAGTTTTACAAGATTAAACCTGGGTTTTTAGTTAAACCCCTTTTTGTAATAAGGCAGGATGAGTTTTGAGTTTAGATGTGGTTATAAGAGTAAAGGAAGATAAAAGGCACGATGCATTTTAGGAAACTGCTGTGATTGTGAATAGACAAGAAAGCAATAAACTGTGCCACAACATCAATTACGGGAGGCAAGTTGTGGATGGTATTAGGGAGAGGCAATCGTTCTCTTCACACACAAGCCGCCGTGGGAGACGCTCAGGGCGTCGGGAATCGCTAAGCAAACGACGCATCTCGCCGTCCGATCAAGGACCAAGGCCGAACAGACAACTTACTAAAGAAGTTGTCAGTGTTTAGTCAGTCAAATCTTTCAGTCTTTTCCGCACAGAGCGGAAAGACTCATTTGATGATTATCAAACCTAAAGAAGGGCAAGATAATTTATCATCAGTTTAACACTGACTAAGTTCCACTCTTTTTGGACTTAATTAGTTAATGCGACACCCAAATTTTTAACAAAACGGAAGAAGGACAGAGGTTCTAAACGAGCGGCAATCACTTACAAAGAATTACAAATTACTACAACAGTTTTCTGAAACAGAATTTACATAGTGATTTCTTTAAAAGAATTCCCAGGATTTATATTAGTTTTTTTTTTAAGGATTGACACTGTTGACGAAGGGCGACTTATCACAAGATTTATGTCTTTTAATTATGTTGTACTGGAAGTATTAACTGCGTTTTTGTATGGAAAAATGAAAATGTGCCACTAGTGTATGAACGAGGAACTAATTTGTTCCACCAAATTAATATTAAAGTTCCAAATTAGGGACTATTTTTTTTCATCAAATTCACGTCAAACTTCCAGTTTACTTTTATTATCATTATTTATTCATTTAAGAATAACCTTCAGAAGCTTTTTTTTTTCAGGGTTACATAATATTGCATTCCATTGATCGGACGGCGAGCTATAAGAACCCTAAAAAAACTTAATCAACTTTGCTTTCACATACCTTTTCATCACATCAATTATTTACTCTTTATAAAGCTTAACACGAAATATCTCCCATCTATATTTAACTATACATACTGAAAATTATCTGAACACAACATGAAAACTTGAACATAAGAAAGGTCAAAGTTAACTGGTTTTGGAACACATCATTATAAGTTTAAGGGCTGTTGTTGGAAAGTTATCTCATAGCCGAGACGTGTACATTTCGTACTCAAGCTAATAGCTGGTCTATAATTAAACTGGAAATTGTCTAAGACTATTAATTAATGGGGCCAAATCAGACTTCGTGGTCAAATCATCATCATCATTTCAGCCTATGACGGTCGACTGCTGGACATAAGCCTCTCCCAGGGAGCACCACAGCGCACGATCTCCTGCTTTTTTCATCCAGCCACTGCCAGCCACCTTCTTCAGGTCATCGGTCCATCTTGGTCGTCCCACCCTACACTTACCTACAAGCAATCTTCGTTCGAGAACCTTCCTACTCCACCTTTCGTCGGTTCTGCGGCAGACATGATCAGCCCACTGCCACTTCAGCTTGCTACAGATTTCGACAATATCTATAACTTTGGTCTTATGCCGTGAGACCTCACTTCGTATTTTATCCCTTAGCGAGACCCCAAGCATAGACCTTTTCATAGCACGCTACGTGCCATGAAGTCGTGTCGTCGTCTTCATGGTCTGATATTGAGAAATTACTGTTTTTTTTTATTTCATTTGTTTTTGCTCCTGTCTCTAGTCTAGGTCAGGAGTGAGAGAGACAATTGCAGTCCACTGCTGAACTTAAGCCTAAAGAGCCTAAAATCCCAAAGAGCGCCAACAATTTCGGTCAATCCGGTCTTAGGCAATCCGTATCCATCCGCTGCCGGACACCTTCTTCAAATTATTTCGTTTTAATTCCATAAAAAAAAATCTGGATTCAATGCATGGATACGAATCGACCCAGCAATGCTCACAAACACATGTGTTCGTACGTACAGGAAAAACGAAAAAACGTATTATGCATCCAAAAGATATACTCGTCAGTGGCTTTACCCCTTCTAGGGGCATCCCCAGGAGATCTTGACGTTTTACGCTTTAGCGTTCATTGAGCCATGTAATATTTCACCATGTTTTTTCAAAACGAAATATCACAGATTTTATGAGCAAAGTCCATCGTCTAAATCCATCAAAAGATAAATGTAGTACCACGGATTTTCCGCAGGACTTCAATCGTGTCACGGACTCTAGATCACGATCCGTAAAGTATTTCCTGATTCCATTACGTATATACAATCATGCATCACCTAGCTCACGTGATGCATACTTCAATACTCCATCCGTCAGGGACCTCACTTCAAAGCTCGACGTGTGACTTGGAACCGAAGTAATAAGCGAACGTCAAGCATTGTGACAGGTTATGAAAAACCTCTATTCTACCCTCACGTACTTGTGTGACACGTAGGGGGGTGGAAACAAGGGGTTAATTTAGGGTGAAAGTCCTCCCATGACATCTGTCGTGGTGGTGGATATTATGGTGGAAAATTATTTTCTTTTTCTATCTTAACTATTTATATTTTTTCCTTTTCTTATAATATAAGATAACATCACGCCTGTTATCTTCTAAGGACTTAGCAAAAGTACCTTAGCACACTTAGATTTCGGCAGTAATTTTGAAGCCTTATGTAGGCGTTGTGTAGCCTTATACAGGCGTTTTATTTCTAGCAAACGGGTAAAACCTTGGATGTCTGGTAACCTGCTGTGACAGCTGAACGATTTCCATGGCGGTTCGAAGACTTCACCAGGGCTGCCTAGGCACCTATTCGAACTTTTAGTCTCTGAGATTAGCGCGTTCAACTAAAAGTATAGATTGAACTAGGGAAGTTTCAGTCTATGGTTTAAGTCTATGATCAGATAAGACATGTTTATTGGCTCAATTAAATTTGGTTACAATTTTTAACACTGTCACTTAAACTAGGTTAGGGCACCTGTGCTATAAGCAACAGTAACAATTCGTGGTTGATCTATACATCCATACTCGTATTAATATTGTGCAACAATCCGTTATTTTTTTTAACAATGTTTCTTCGATCAATAACAATTTTTAGTACAATTAATTATGTGTTTAAAAAAGAAAAACAATATTTTAAAAGAAGAATATATGTACTAGCTGTTTAGTATTAAATGTTGCCAGTGCATGTGTGCCAGTTTATGAATATTATAAATTCGCGAAGTGAATCTTTAGTAATGTTGCTTACTGGCCATTTTAGACCCAGAGCTCCTAGTCTGTATACCGTTTTATTTTGTTATAGGTAGTTTATCAAAGTACTTTCTTTTCTATATAAAAAGGCTTCAGAGTAACTAGAAAACTTGTAAGCCGTAAGAAATGTTATACCAAGTTGTCCGTTCTTTGTTAAGCCGGACTTCGGGTTTACTTCGATATTTATAGGCCGGATTACTCTTAAGATGTTCTCTTGCAGTGCAAGCAGAAAAAGGTTTAATTTATAGACATCTATTAAGCTGATTGTTTTTAAAAGTTACGATAGGAAGCAAGATAGGTACTCTTACTTGAGTTCTTTGCTTAAGAAAACACGATCTGGATTTTAGTCAGCACAAGCCTGACAGTCCCTCCTGCCCCGTCCTGGGTAAGAGGGCACATTTGATGATTTTACTACGATAAAAAAAAAGAAAACACGAACTGTATTTTCATACGCGCGACATTTTTACCAATATACATACCTACTTTTTTAAAGTTTTGGTTTTCACCATATATCACATTCACCATATATTCGACAAAGAAGTATTATACACAACTGCAATACAGAAATAATATTGAAATCAAATCCAAAGTCGAAACATTTATTTCAAAAAGGGCACCATAGAGGCACTTAACGTCGAATAATACAATTAAAGGAAATAGGATTGATTCTACCCATTCGAGAGGGTAGATTCATATGAAGGAGATTGGTAAGGAACTCCACTTCATACTTACTCTTTTTATGAACATGATTATTACATATAAAATACGTTGACAGCATGTCAATAAGACTCGTTTTCCGATTGTCGGGTAATTATTTACTAGATCCCACCCAAGAAAAAACCTCGAAAAGTGTTCCTTAACCTTTAAAATCTACCCGTGCGTCTATTATTACTAGACCATAAGCTACTCTTATAATAGCTAAAATTCAGATAAAAAATTTACGAAGGCGACGCGACGGCGAGCGTCTTCAAAAATAAGATTAAAAATGAAAGAAGAAACTAATGAATGACATTTTACAACCCCAGTAGGACTGAAAGGCATTAAATTAAATTTCAGATTCTAAATTACAAAAAAAAAGTAGAGATGGGCCAACTGTGACTAGTCGGCTACAAAAAGGGCCTACTAGTCGGCCAAGCCGATTATTCTCGTCGGCCAAGCCGATCATTCTTGTCGGTCAAGCTGATCGTCCTCGTCGGCCAAGCTGATAATTCTCATCGGTAAAGTTAAGGGGTATCGAACATGTCAGTGACGTTTCACGTACAGTCGCTTACATTGAGTACATTATAAAAAAATGCACCCGATCCCTAAATAACCTATAGATTCCGCATAAAAGGCAAGACCTAAGCACGCCACACGTATGTGTGTTTGCTATGCGGAATTTAGACAAAGTTATCTATGAATCCACACCCGTTGTGCGGTCATTAAAAATATTTTGGACTTTTATAAACTCTTTCCTTCTTGTATTATGGAACAAGGATATGACGTGCACCGAAATAGGCTATCGAGCTACGAGCTGATGTTTTTCCGCGTACGTGTGTTAACTACGCCACCCGTTCATCGCTGTCTAAATAACTTAGTGACTTTACGTATATAAGCGTTGACCTTCTACACTGATGACTGTGGGTCCGAATCCTAGCGATTTGTGAGCTTCTCTCGAATTAAGTTTCATCTACCGAAAATCTACTGATTTCAAAGCCTGCCGGGGTCGCGGGACTGTCTCATCAGGTAACCGTGACCCTGGAACGTAAAGGGCTATTGAAGGATCACCGTGGATTTTAGTCAGTGTAAGTCTGACAGTCCCTCCCGAGGACTCATTTGATGATTATACCACGATAAAAAAAAAGTACCGATTGACTCACTTGGCATAATAAAATAAACTGATACTGAAATTATAAGTACAAAATAATCACGTTCTTGTTAATATATTGAAGATAAAATAAAAGATACTAATGAATTTATAATTGATTAGAAGCCGACTAGTCGGCTCTACCAAGTAGTCGACACATCTCTAAAAAATCTAAAGAGATTTGCTTGATAAAAGATGAAAGTGAAATTATCTCGGGAAGATGATTATATTTGCGGTTCCATCAAATTTTCTCAAAGGATTAGAATAGACGGACCGCGCTGTAGGGTGACAAACTATTCAATGAATTCTTTTCAGAATAAAATAAATAATTTCATGTCATTATGAACTACTACGATTTGAATACGGGAGTAGTAAGATTTAACTTCATTCATATTGTCAGTCAATGTCAGTTTGTATCATGTGCAAGTGCGTACATGAAACAAATGACTAAAGCAAACGGAGTAATTTATCCTGGCTCTATCTATTTATGACTGTGAGTTAAAATGTTTATAAACATGTCCATGACAAACGAAAAATTCCTAGTGTGGGGCAACGTATTTTTTTTAAAAGAGCAATTTTACCTACATAAAGTTTACAAAAGTTCATAGACTAGATCAGATCACAGGTTTCATGCCCAATTTATAAAAAAAGAAAAATATTATCTGTTGTGCAATTTTATCTTTGTGCAACAAAACCTACGAGATATCGATCATCGACTAACTTCCAAATTCGAAAAGGTTGATAATGAACATGAACAACCAAAAATAAATTCAAAATATTACATTTCCAAGTCAACTCAATCAAATTCATGAAAGTTCTACACGAGTGCAGTAGGGTGACAAAAAAACTGTGTGCAAATTGTTGGGACAAATGAGAGGGCAAGGGTAACCATCATTCTTGTTTAGCCCTTGACAGGTGGATTTGTTCGGAAAATAGAAATGTTCCTTTCCGCGACCGAATTTACTGTTATGTTGGCTATTTGTAAAAAAATGTGTTACTTACGAAATTTTAGCGGACTTGTCAACAAAACGTGTTGATACCATTTTTCATGTCGTTTGAACATATCATGTTTTCCTGTTTTTCTCAAACTAAGAACCGGGTTTCTGTGTGATAAGAAGTAGTAGATTTCTACTTTTCTATCTTACTACTTTTATAATGCGTAAGTTTGTGATGGACGGATGTTTGTAATTCTTTTGCAAAAAAAAATAGGTTAAAAAAAGTTAACCTCGCGTTTGACTGCCATCTTGCCTGATGGTGTGCAACAATGTGGTCAACAGTGTAACATGATTGCCTAGAATTAACCTCATTTTTTATCACGGTAAATCATAGGGCGGGACAGGGAGACTGTCAGACTTGTACTGATTAAAATCCACGGTGATCCTTCAATAGCGATTTAGGTTCCAGGATCACGGTTAACTGATGAGATAGCCCCGCTATCCAAGTAACCTTATGTAATACATTTTTTGAAGTGAAAACTTCTTTAGCGGCGTTGAGCACTTTTTCTGTAATGGGTATAAAATCTTAAACTCGCGTCAGGACACGTGACCCTGACCGAAAAAGCGTAGGACAGGATATTTCCAACAATTACTATTCAAGTTTTCACTTCTGCCGGCACTCCCAGAGTGCAACCCGTCGTTTTTTTTTACTGTAAATCTTTATAAATCTACACATGAACAAGCTCATCTCATGCGAACTCTGCCAAACAAATACAGGCTCATATGTAACGTAAGCCACCGCACAAAGTCAAATAGAACGAGCCAGTGGAGCCGTGTCAATGAAACTTTGTTCACGTTTTGTGATTTTAAGCCAAACTCGTTATTTCTACGAGTTGTATGTATTTATGTTGTTTATATATGTGTTCTAGCTGTATCCGGCAGCTTTCGCTCGTTTACCTCTTATAAATGTTTCCAGGGTTCCATATCATCATCATCTTCCTGTCCTTATCCCATTTTACTTGGGGTCAGCGCAACACGTTTTTTTCTTCAATTCTCCTCTATCAAACGTCACAGTATCATTTACTCCTTTTTCTTCCATATCATTCCTTAGACAATCCATACATCATTTCTTTGGCCTTCCTCTTCCTCTCCATCCATCAACATTCATACTTATCACTCTCTTAGTCACATGAGTGTCATTGCTCCTCATCACATGTTCATACCAAGACAGGGTTTCAGGTTTCCATATATGTACCAAAATTCATCAAAATCGGTTGGGCCGTTGTGACGTGTTAACGGAACATACATACTGTTAGCGACACGCTCATTTGTAGTGGAGGAGTATGTATAGGCGTCCAATTTACTCTGTGTGTATCGAATATACTTGCTTGATTATAAGATTTTTATATAACGAGGACCCAACGACACGCTCGTTATTGCGGGCCCCGCTAGGCTAAAAACTGCTGTCTGAGTTGTCAGACTCTTTCCTCTTCTACCAGTTCCGCTCCACCAAGGGCTGGAGCACTCATTTGATGACCTTAAAATAAAAAAATAAATAAATGGGACTTGTCAAGGCACTATCTTAAGGCCCGTCATAGCGTACAGCCTAAGAATTGTCTTTTAGATATAGAATACGTTTTTGGTCACGGGACTGTACGAAGTACCGTGACCCCGGAACATAAAAGGCCTGTTGAAGGACGCCGTGGATTTTAGTCACTACGAGTCTGACAGTCCCTCCCGCTCCGCCCTGGGTGGGAGGACTCATTTGATGATTTTACCACGTAAAAAAAGATATAGAATACGAGTAGCGTAGCTGGTTGCTTTGGCCTTACCATGGCCACCATTCCATCAGAACTTTTCTCCACTTACCAACACCTTGCCAATCAGATTGTCTATATTCAAATCCACATTCCCAAGGTCTTCTCTAACCACATCTAACATTTCTTGCCCCTAAACGGATGTTACATACAAAAACATGGCATTATTGTCCAATTTGACGTATCGTCCGGACATTAGGCTCTGCCGAGGCGTCCGATATTGGGAAACACATCTATCATGGCGGATGGAGGCTGCATCCAATATGGTAGTTATTTCCACGTCTATCCTTAGTAATTGATGGGTTCAGCTGAGATGGTAAACTTTTTGGGAATTGAAGATCAAGGGTAATTAATTTACATATAATAACAAAAAACTCAGAAACGGCAATAGCACATAACAAAATAATAATAAAAGCAGTGGAGCAATAAAAATAACGCGGTGTGCGTGATGACAACACCTCCTAGTAACTGGGTCGCGGGACTTACGAGCTACCGTGACCCCGGAACGTAAAGGACTACTGAAGGACACTGTGGATTTTAGTCAGTACAAGTCTTACAGTCTGTCCTGCCCTGCCCTGGGTGGGAGGACTCATTTGGTGATGTACGATGTTAAAAAAAAACCTCCTTGTAACCACATTATTGGGCTCCATAAAATCTGCCAAGTCTTACATTTTGATCCGCAGTGGTAGACGCCCATGGCGACGGACGTCGACAGACGATCTCCGGCCACCGTAGGCGCGGGCTATTGAAGGACACTGTGGATTTTAGTCAGTACAAGTCTTACAGTCCCTCTCGCTCTGCCCTGGGTGGGAGGACTCATTTGATGATTTAACCACGTTAAAAAGTTTTTTTTTATTTAAAATTAAATGGTACCTAAAAAAAGTACTTCAAAAGATATGGTCTGCGGGTCTTGATTCACACACGTCCCCGTCACTCACACTGAATAGAATCACGCGAATAGATATCCCCAACCACCGACATCGCACAAAGTGTATTGTGTAGGAAATCGCCTTTAGCAGGATAAAAGATCAATCGTTTTTTTTTTAAAGTTGCCCCGCACTAGGATTTTCTCCTGTGTCATGGGTGAGTTTGCAAACATATAAACTCACATGCACAAACACCCAGATCCGGAAAAACTACTTGCAGATCATACAAATAATTGCTCCGTGCGGGAATCGAACTCGAATCGAACGACACGCAGCGCAGCAGTCCAATCGCTCAGCCACTGCACTAACCGTGCCGTCAAACTATTACTATTTTTTCGAACTACCTTTTTGTATTGATCAATTTGACTATTAGAATCTAATTAGTCCGTCAGGTATTATAACAGTTTAACAAATAAAATTACACACTAATTAAATTTGCAATTTATGGATGCTGAACTTGAAATATTAATTTATTCTTTACTAGCTTTTGAGCGCAGCATCAACTGTGCTTTGGTAAATAATTAATTTCACGGGATAGTAGTTCTTCTACTATCGAGTTACCAATTTTCTTTTACCCCATGTTAGCATTGTATGCTTGTGCCTCTCTCACACAGTTCACATAAATGGAGGTCATTGACGTTTTTGTTTTATTCCTAGCTACATATTACAAACCAACGCCGGTGGAGGCTTTAGATATCTTAAATTAATATAATTACACGTACCTGAAATTAATTTGTTCTAGACAACATCTAATTAGATACCTAAAATTAATTAAAAATAGAAGTATATTAAGAAACGAAATTATTATCAAGATACTAATTAATATGGTAGAAATTTAATTAAAATTATTTGGATACTAAAGCTTTTACAAGTTATTGTTATTTTTTGAAAATGCTACGTACAATAGCTACAACCTTGAGGTCTTTAAGTCAAAAGTGAATTTGTTACTTCTAGGCAAGCATACTTCGCTACTTCATCACTAAATGTATAGATTCAATCTTCCTATTATTATACATATATTCTCTTTGCCACTATTGTGTGAGCACTATGTACTTCGGAGCTATCATTCACTGAGTACTTACGTCTCTTATTGACTTGAATGACCCTGGCTGTTGAGAGTACATATGTCATGATCATTCTCTTCAATGTCTCGCTGATGGTGGCACGTGTGTCGGATCATTTACTTTCCTTCAAAATGGTTGAAGCTGAATTGTGCTGATACATTTGTCATGTTCGCGAACTGTCAGTTGAGACTCTTGGCTGCGACGGTTTATTTTAATTATTAAATTGTTTTACGTTCCTGAAGTGTCTTATTATATTTGCCATGGACACTTACTCGCTATATCTTTTTCACGTAATGTATAATCTTAATATGAGAGATGTTGAAATAAAGATTTTGTAATAATTACCTGATTGAAAAAGAGTGTCCATGGACTTTATTGCTCATTCTTCTCTATAGAGATTTACTCCTTGGAATGCCACATTTTTTTTCTCGTGGTAAAATCATCAAATGAGTCCTCCCACCCAGGGCAGGGCGGGAGGGACTGTCAGACTCGTACTGACTAAAATCCACGGTGTCCCTCACTAGCCCTTTACGTACCGGGGTCACGGTAATTCGTTAGTCCCGCGACCAGTCATTAACCTACCTACTTGAAATAAATACATTGACTTTGATTTTGAATGGCGTCATCAAACGTTCCCTATTTTTAGCGCATGGTTCCTTCTAAATCCCCATGTACTAAATAAGTACATGGGGTACCTAAGCTAACTCCATCGTAGACTATATGCCTGCCACCCCTGACCTAGTCAAGAGTGAAGAGCAAAACCCGAAAAAAAAGAAACAATTGTTTCAAAACAGCCAGCCCTTTTCAAGTAACAAATAAATAAAGTAACCAACACTTTGTGCCCGTATACCAAGTAGGAGTTCCACAACAAAGCTCATAAATCACACTTGACCTAGTCCATAACATACGCACGATAAACACACCACGTGTGACCTAATAAGTTGCGCGATAAATTCTCCCCAGCGCACCTCTCAAATCTGCCGAATAAATACAAAATCGTTTGATATACTGGTGCTTGGAAAACACACGGAGTTGTATTTTGAGAGGACCCGATACATCTTGAAGGGTCAATAGGGATTTTCACTACGAGTTTTGGCCGTTAGTGCCACTACAAGTGCATAACGTAAACAACGTCAAGTGTAGCTTCGAGTGTGTAGTGTATGTCAAGTTAATCATACAGAAAATGACATCATGCGCTGGTAGCGCCATCTGAGACGAGCTTTGCGTGAAACCTCCCATTTCTGATGGTTCGAGCTGCGTGTCGTGATTCACGAAAGCCTTTGTCAATCACACAGGCGATATAATTATATATTAATATTTGTCGGGCCTGTAATGGCTGTTAGTGAATGTGAGTTTAAATACTTACCCTCGAAACAGGAGACAATTTTAGAAAACGACACGACTGCTAAGCTGCGTGACGCGGTTTCGCTTCCTGCACGGAGCAAATACTTGTATGACTCAAGTAGTTGTTCCGGGTTTGGGTGTTTTTATATTTTAGTTTAAATGTTTGTAAAAACATTCACGACACAGCATTAATAGAGTTGGGACAACGTATTAAAAAAAAAGATTATTGTGGGGCAAAGTATAAAAATAATTGCACCTTTTTAACTAGAGAAATCGGTTATACTGGAAAACTCCCAAAACGGCTGGAAAAGGATAGACATAGATAGATAATGATGTAGAGATATTAAGCAGTATTACTTGAAGTTCAACTTAAAACACGGGCAAAGTGATATTGGTTATTCCATTAGGCATTGCTCAGTTGCAGCTACACCACGGAATCTGGATGTGTGCTCGGCTGATGACATTAGACTCACCTCTCATTAGATGGTTTTTTTTTTTAAACGTGGTAAAATCATCAAATGAATCCTCCCACCCAGGGCAGAGCGGAAAGGTCTGTCAGACTTGTACTGACTAAAATCCACGGTGTCCTTCAATAGCCCTTTACGTACCGGGGTCACGGTAATTCGTTAGTCCCGCGACCTCATTACATGGGTGATATAATTATATGTTGATATCCAGAGATTGGCTCGACATCTTCGTTCATAACAGGAACGTCCACAATACAGGTCCGTATTATCAACTTTTTCCTTATTTTCCTGTCATTTTTGCCGTGAACATAATTTATTTGAACAAATAAGTGGTAACAAACAAGATAAGTATAACTTGGAGATTTATGTATTTATTCATCATATGACAGTTTTCCCCTTGGCTTTATTTGTAGGTAATTACTATTAAACACGAATATCATTAGTATATTTTATGATAGCTTATTACTTAGTTTTTGTGTCGGAATAATTTCCTATTTGAAGGGCTCACTTACAGTAATAATCGGCTGACTTTATTTAGGACAACCGGATTTATTTATTAATTACAATGACCCTGGTCGCGGGACTAACGAATTACCGTGTACACGGAACGTAAAGGGCTATTGAAGGACACCGTGGATTTTAGTCAGTACGAGTCTGACAGTTCCTCCCGCTCTGCCCTGGGTGGGAGGACTCATTTGATGATAATACCACGCTAAAAAAAACATGCCATCTCAGCAGTTACCATAAATTATTTTAAAACTTTCCCCTTCGAATATTTCACAACCATAGGTTTTCGTACTCAAAAGTTTCCCAACTTTATTTTCATATGGATGAAACGATTACGTTAATGAAACCCTCTTTTCAAAAAACCAAACGCTAATTCAGACCAATACCAATTGCTACATACTTCCACCTCAAAGTCCATGCAAAGAAGAAAAAGGTTTCTTCAATAGGACAAAAATAAACCCTCAATCTCCTCAGACAGATGCAAAGCCTTATAAAGTAGCAAAAGCAATGCATCCGAATGCGGAAACCACTTTGTATTCACCCGGGAATCGATCCTATGGCCCTTGAGATGCAAATACGGTGACAAGATTGGAACTGGAACTCTGTAATTTGAGGCTTGGAGTATGATTGGTGAATATAGAGTACGCTTTGAAGACAGCAAAGTGAATAAGAGAAATAAAGAAGGTAACTTTAAAAGTCATATAAAATGAAACTAAAAACTAGAATAGGTAGCCCAGTCAACGAACAGTTATAGAGGGAAATTCTTGGAACACAATTTTTTACTACGTAACTTTGTTTGGACTAGTTAAGAGGTGAACATATCAAAAGTCCCCACCCCTAGCCCTTGAGCTGTGGGGGAGGGGGGTTCGAAGGTACAATTTTATGGTTTTTTGCTTATATCTCGGAAACCATGCGTCCTAGTGGCATAGCATGTATGAACAAAATAAATAAATTATAAATTAATAAATAAATTTATAAATTTCCCATAAGTGTTATTTAGTAAATATTTTTATATCTTGTATAGTTTTCGATGTATCCGCTCTTGAATATCTGTAATTTTGGGAAAAAACATTTTTGCCTTTTCGTATATGGCATGTTGTATTTGATATCGCCAAAGATCCAGAAAGCAGCAGCAGTCTTTTCAGACCCTCCCTTCACCATCTACGAACAAAGCTAAGTGAAACCTACATCTTGAGGTGAAAGCCTCCAGCTAAACGGGGAAAAAATTTTTTTTTAAATCAAAATCTCGTCAAAGGTCATGTCCGAGTGACGTTTTTTTGATTTTAGAAGCGTTGTATTCTTCGCAAATTTTGGTTTACGTAACAAAATAAAAAATACGGGTTCAAAATTTTTTATAATCCGATTATTACAGTATTTCGGATTATTTATTTATTTTGCAGTAAAATAGCCTATTAAGCCCTTTGCGCCGATGTTGGTTACGTACGATTGGTTGCGTACGTACACGTCGCGTCCGCGTCGCGCGTCAGTGAGAAAACATAGCAACGTACGCGCGATATCAGACAGCGTAAAAGAAATACAGGCCTATATTTTATTTTACAGTGTGCTCGGCTGATGAAAAAATACTCACTATTGCCTATAACGTAACATTTTAATACATTTATTGATCGGAAAACTTTCAAAATAAAAATTGCGCCGTGTTCTATTACATGGGTACAACTCTACCAACCTCCTGGGGGATAACAGGCGTGATGCTGTATTAATTATTCCTGAAGAATTCTCTAAACGTTAAACAATGAAAGTAGATACAAAAAGACGTCGACAACCCGGAAAAATAATTAATTAAAATTATCCACGTTTAGAAAAGAATTCATTTCCTTTTTAATTTAATTACGAAAGTAACGAACTTTGTAGATTTCTGACATAAACATGACCCGGACTCGCTCGTAGATTAAAAATACTTTAGCACTTTTATTCTACGAGTATTACGAGTATTAGTTCTTTATTCGGGATGAAATGCTATCGGGAAAATAAGTGTCATCAGCGCTCCACCATTTAAATCTGTTTCGAAATAAACGTCGTCGTCGTTTTTTGATAAAAACAAATAGGCATTTATTAATTTTCGTTTATGTATCCGAACTACATAGATAAATAAATATTCCACAACTATCACACAACGCCATCTAGTCCCAAGCTAAGCAGAGCTTGTGTTATGGGTACTAAACAACTGATAAACATACTTATATATTTCTAAATACATACATATTATAGATAAATTACACCCAGACACAGGACAAATGATCGTGCTCATCACACAAACATTTGTCCTGGGTGGGAATCGAACCCACGACCTCCGGCATAGCAGTCAGGGTCACTAACCACTTTTTTTCTTATGTGGTAAAATCATCTTATGAGTCCTCCCACCCAGGGCGGAGCGGGAGGGACTGTCAGACTCGGACTGACAAAAATCCACGGTGTCCTTCAACAGCCCTTTACGTTCCGGGTCACGGTAATTCGTACAGTCCCGCGAACAAAAAAAATCAAATATTATTTAGGGTTGATTTGTAGTGGCGCAAAACAAGGGCTCTCGGAAAAACTTGTGAGAAGTTTCGGCCCAGCAGTGGGTCTCTACGGGTTAAATACAAAAACAATATCAGCTTTTGTCGTTCTTCAATATTTTTGCAAAAATGTGACGTATCAAAATTAATCATATACTACGTAGCCTCATAGAGCAATCTGATGGGGTCATAGAGAACCAAGCGCCTGCCAGTTTGTGGATCTGTCCAAACGGGTAACCGTGACCCTAGAACGTAAAAGGTAATTATATATATATATTCCATAAATATCACACAACGCCATCTAGTCCCAAGCTAAGTAGACCTTGTGTTATGGGTACTAGACAACTAATAAACATACTTATAATTGAAGGAGCATTCTAGATAATAGAGTCTGACAGCCCCTTACTCCACCCATGGCGGGAGAACTCATTGGAAAGCAGTCAGCTCCTCTTGCGAAGTAGCCATGCTAGCGAAGGAGGAGGAGGCGATTTTGCTATTATCTCGGCGCTCTATCTCATTCATACTCAAATGTTGGTGTCAGAGAAGTAGCGAGTCAATTTGTTGTCTGTGATTGTCAGGTCCAAATTATGTTTCTCAATGCCTTGCTTATTAGTCTGCCCTAGTAATTAAGCTGGCCTTTTGAAATATGCCGTTAGTTATTTACTTGACTTATTAGATAGTGTATTTTTTTTCTATTCTTCATACATATTAAGAATATATATGGCTGGCACATTACCTTATTCGTGTTGGTGTAGTGGAGGTAAGCGTTACCGTTTTCTATGAGGTCCTGGATTCGATTTTCTGGTCAAACAGTGTTTTAATTGAGGCAGTGTGCAACATTCTGTTTAGGTGGAGCGAAACGGACTGTCGGACTTTACTGACTAGAAATACATCCCGTTCTTTCAGTTGCTCTTTGCGTTCTAGAATCACGGCAGACGATCTCGCGAATCCAGAAGGCGTTTGCGCACAGTCAGTTTGCTGAGAGCTCTTGGAAGTTTCATACATTTTTATGAAAAATGAGTGAGAGCGGACGATGGGAAGGCAGACAGGTCACGACCCACAACACGACACGACAACACGTAGCGTCGTAACCGTTATCGTCTAATATAAAAGCTCCAAACACCTCAGTCATACTTTGAAGATTTCTCGTTACAAACATTTTCTCACATACCTCTCCGTTTCCCGATGTTCCTCGTATCATCATTATCACAAAGAATCCGCAGCTAGTTCGAAGTACAGTTATTAAGGCGTCTGTCATTAGCGAACAGGAATAGAAAGGTGTTGTGACTTACAAAGGAGGTAGACAAAAGACACCTCGCTTCATACTTCGATGGCTATGTATTGTCATGTGGCCGTATCCCTTTGTACGGGTTCTCGTGTTCGAAATACGAGTCTGAGGGTTTTTAAAATTGGAATTTCAAAAACATGCTATTATTTTGAGTCGTTTTTTTTTTATTTTGTTAATTTAGTTCCAAAGCAAAAGCTAGTATACAAATATTCAATTCGTCAATCAATACGAATATTATAAAGCTAAAGAGTTTGTTTGCTTGAACGCGCTAATCTCAAAAACTACTGGGTCGAATTGAAAAACCGGCCAAGTGCGAGTCGGACTCGCCCATAAAGGGTTCCGTAGCAGCAAGTAACATAATATAAAAGTTCTTATAGTTGGTTGTATCTTTGAAAGGTAAATTGCGGTTTACGATTTATGACGTATTAAAAAAAATATGTTCTCCCACACATTCCACCTGCAAATGTAAGTTGGTACGCACAATATTGAGTGATTTACCATGTTATTTTAATATCATGGACTTCTTATAGGTTTTCCTATAATCTATAAGGAGAAAACTAATTTCTGTATTTTTTTCAAAATTTTAGGTTCAGTAGTTTCGGAGATAAGGGGGGGGGAATGGTCAATTTTCGTCTATTTTCTTGAATAACTTGGAAACTATTTATTTTAAAATTACAAAAAAATACATTTAAGATCTTCTCAACAAGACCTTTCATTTGATATGCCACACGATGCAGTTTTCAGTTTTTTTTTTTTTAATTTTCCCCTTCCCCCCCAAAAATGACCCCCCATATACAGATTTCATCTGCTCACGTCACACCTCTGTGTTTGGGTCACAGGAATTGATATGTGTACCAAATTTCAACTTAATCGGTCTAATAGATTCGGAGATAATTGACTGTAAGCGACAGACGGACAGACACACGAGTGATCCTATAAGGGTTCCGTTTTTGTATTCAGACGTACGGAACCCTAAAAATGTATTTGTGTTGGATAGTCCATTTATTGATGAAGGCTATAGGCTATTTAACATAACGCTACGACCAAAAGGAGCCGAGCAGCGGGGTGAAACCATGAGGAACAGCTAGGAAAACATAATGATGGGTTTTTATTAAATGCCTGATGGGCCGTAATCCACCACGCGGGCCCAGTGCGGGTTGGTAGATGTCACAATTTTTTTTTTCTTGTTTTTCTAGGACATGCTAAATACTACAACTAGTTGAAGAACGAACTACTATTGTTTTGTGATCTATGGTAATTCTAGAGTCTGCTAATATGCTAAATTCTCCGTCAATTCATTTACTGGCTTTATTGAGTTAAAAAAAAAACCTTTTACCTGGATAATGCCGGACCTTACCGAAAACACAAAAAACATATTTATATCTCGAACGATAATAAAAACCTACAATTAATACCACCCTAAAAAATGTAAAATATTTTAATTACCTCGAGCTCCCGTGAAAACGTTAATCAAACAGGTATCAGCCGTTATAAAAAGGTGAAAATTTTCATTGTTACCTTAAAATATCTTTAATCTCGTCTCCATCGCATAGAAATTTGATTAATAATCCCCGTGTTTGGTGACCGTGAATGGAAATTTTATTTCACGGGAGATTTTTAAGGTAAACGTCACTTTCTCATTGTAATCACTCGATATTTATGAATGCAAGACTGAAATTAATTGTAAGTCTATTGAAAAAAACGTCGACGAAAGAATAAAATCACAAAAACATATTTTTTTAATGCAAAGCAACGCGTCAAGCAGACCTTGTATAAGATGGCGGGGTAATCTAGACAAAAATAATGATTAGTGGGTCATATTGGACCTAGATCGGAATTGTTGAAAGTCATAGGAAGAGGCATTTGCCCAGCAGTAGGTTTAACATTAAGCTCCAATTTTTTCTTATCTTAGTAATAGATTTAAATCCAATACAAACCCATGGACTACAGTCCAGATTATATTATATACACAAAACCGTCTCTATACGAAGAATATAAATCTAAATCTCACGTCACAAAGTATCGAAGATTTCAGAGCTCCCGAGCTCAGCGAAGGAGCTCTGTACTAGCTCCCTTGCTACGCTCAGGATTTCTCAAGTGCAGTTAATGGATTACACAGAAAGAAAGGACGGAAGCTCGTCAAACATATAAACACATACTACATCCCAAACAAACAATTTTACCTTTGTATCTAGTACGAGGTAATTTATATATTTTTTTAAATTGGTTGCATATAAAGTTGTGACATAAATCTTTACTTATACATGTACAGTGTCCTACAATCATGAATTTCATTACACACAAAACAAAATATCATTATTATTAGCAACGGGAATCGACCCGATGACCGTGACACAGGCCGATCTGCAATATCAATTTTGTGTGCTAATAACACCATACCATTGAAACCGCCATTTTACCTTTATTGTCCCATATATGGACCATTCTATTAGGAGCATTCGATATTACCTTTTTATTGGACTCTCTTCCTGCAGTGAAAATTGATAGCGCCATGAGAATTCGAACGATTGAAATTTACGACTGTGTACGGAATACACTACTATGGTCAGGTAGGGTATCAAAACACAAGGGCAGTAATTAATTTCCAAGTATATTTTTTATAACAGTCCGTAATTTTTGAATGGGCTTTTGATTACACCGTGGGATATTTTTGTCTTGGAAAATTATTCTGAAAAATTCAAAAGAAAACGCCTTAGAAAATTAACGTTAGAAGTTTTCACTTGGCTGGGGCAACTGTCTAAAGATTTCTTTTTCTAGGGTTCCGTACATACCGGGTGTGAACGAGATCGTGTTGCTTAGAATCTGCTATCGACCTGTCAGTTTGCTCATCTGTCACAATATTGACTCTTTTGAACCGTATTATTTTTCTTTTTAACACGCTTTTATTAGCTTGACCTGTATGTATGTATGTATGTATGTATGTATGTATGTAACGGAATCTTTTAACTTCATTTTCGCCTACTTCCAGCAGTCTGATTAACTTGAATTTTTGCACAGCGGTCAAGGGCCGATGACAATACAATAATATCATAAATTTTATATTAAAATCCCCCTCTAAGGGGGTGAAAAGGGGTGAAAATGTTTGTATGAAAAATCTTATTCCTTAGGTTTATACACTTGAAACTTAGTACGAATATGAGTATAAGAAAATAAAAAAGATGGACATTAATAGTTTTTTAAAACTACCCTCCATTGGTAACCTACACGATGTTAAAGTTTGTATGGGAAAATCATAAAGCGCTAACTGATGAATTTAAAACTCAGTATACATAAATTAGATCAAAAATAATTAAACACGTGTTTTTGGGTTTTTCGAAAATCACCCTTCAAGTTAGTAAAAAGGGGTATTCAAGTTTAAAGGGAAGGATCTAAAATCGCTAAACGTAGAATCTGAATTTTGGACGGTAGGTGCGATTCATTATGTAGGTGATCACTAAGAAGGGATTTTGCGAAAATCTACCTATAAGGGGGTGAAAAGGGGTAAAAACCTTTGTATGTAAAATCTTATCCGTTAGGTTTATAAACTTGAAACTTGGTATGAATATGAGTAAAAGTAAATATAAAAGATGGGAATTATTCGTTAAAAAAAAAAGAAAAAAAAACCCTCCTTTAATCTAGACGATGTTAGAGTTTGTGTGGGAAAATCATAACGCGCTAACCGATAAATTTTAAACTCAGTATATAATAATTAGATAAAAATAATCAAACACGTGTTTTTGGGGTTTTCGAAAATCACCCTCTAAGTTTGTGAAAAAGGGTGATTAAATTTTAAGTTTTAAGTGCTTGCTTCGACAAACCCAAAACTTGGCATAAATAGTTTCCCAATCGAATAAAGGATGCGTAATTATCTATATTTCAAAAATCAACCCCTAGCGGGCAAACATTGTAAAATCAGTTTGTCTTTTTTTTTGCGTTGTTAAATCATCAAATGAGTCCTCCCACCCAGGGCAGGGCGGGAGGGACTGTCAGATGTGTACTGACTAAAATCCACGGTGTCCTTCACTAGCCCTTTACGTACCGGGGTTACGGTGATGGGTAAGTCCCACGACCCCGGCAGGCTTTGGCCCTATACAGGCCCCGTCAATATGCTGACACTCCTTGAGGCGCGCGTGGAACTCAACGCACCGTCGACCCGGGCATGGTCCAAGGTCGGGCTGCGAGTCGCCCATTACTCGCCGCCCGCATGCCCGCGCCTACGGTGGCCGGAGATCGTCTTGCGACGTCCGACACCGTGGGCGTCTACCACTGCGGCTGGGGTGGAGTGAGGTCGCTGTTCTCTCCCTCACGCGGCACGCCTCCTCCTTCGCGAGCATGACTGCTTCGCAGAAGGAGGCGACCGCTTCCCACTCCGTCTCGCCCCGCAGCATGGCCTCGACCAATGCCGGGCGCGAGAGGTCTCCGCCTATCGCCGTCGTGAGGACACGGCGGTGCTCTGCCCAAGCGGGGCAGTCCTGCACCGTATGCTCCACCGTGTCCTCCGGACGATCCTCGCAATGGTGACACCCAGGCGTTTCCTCCTTCCTTATCCGACACAGGAACCTCCCGAATTTCCGTGTCCGGTGAGGACCTGCGTCATGCGGAAGGTAAGGACGTCGTGACCCCTATCCAGCCACTCCTCAAAGAGGGGTCTTACCGCAGCGATTGCGGTGTGCCCGAAATCAGTTTGTCTTCAATAATATTTCGGGTTCGAAGTTAGAAACACGCGCTGACGAAGTCGCGGGCGGAGTGATAGTAAAAAATATATTTAGATTAGTGAGCATGTTATCGCCGATGAAAATGTCATTCTCTGTCTTTTGCTGCCGATTGGCTCTCTTCTGCATACGGCCTGTTCCTCTCTCTAGCTTCTCCCACTTTCAAAAGACAAATTTCCTTATTGGTCGCTGCTGACGATTGCTGCGCGATCATCCGTTCTCAATCCTCGAATTTTATAATTAGTCACTGCTACCGAAATAGAGCGCGCGCATCCGCGCTTGCGTATTTTAATTTCTTTATTTCTTTTATTGTCGTCTTGAGACTAAAAAATCAGAAAATAAATTATAGTTTTAAAAAAACTAAAAAAACACGCTTTAATAGCAATCGAACTAAAAAGTAGAAAATAATTTTTAAGTATAAGAGAGTTTGTGTTACTGCAATATAAAATCCAACAATCAATTATCATAATTAACTTAGAATAAGATTAATATAAATATTAAGATATTAACAAACATTCAAATAAAGTGAAAAAGCGTGGGGTGCTCAATGATATTTTTATAATAATTCTGATATTGCAAACAGTAACTAATAAAATGATCATCTCATTCGATATCAAGCACCCCACGCTTTTTCACTTTATTTGATTTTTTGTTAATATCTTAATATTTATATTAATCTTATTCTAAGTTAATTATGATAATTGATTGTTGGATTTTATATTGCAGTAACACAAACTCTCTTATACTTAAAAATTATTTTCTACTTTTTAGTTCGATTGCTATTAAAGCGTGTTTTTTTAGTTTTTTTTTAATCTTTGTTTAAAGAGATTTTTCGCCCATGCGTTTGCACTTGAAAATTGTATCGCAGAATATGTTTTATTAAGGTCCTTATCTATACTTATATTATTTATTGATGTTTATTATTCGAACATGTGAATGGTGTGAATGGCCGTTCACCCATTCTGGATGAAATTACAGAGATAGATTTTAGTCCGAAATAACACACAGGATACGTTTCACCTTTGTTTTATATTCCCGTAGGATTCTTTTCGATATAAACGCGGGCGTAGGCGCTGGCAACAGCTAAATATTATTAACAAGAAACAAATAAAAAAAATCCCTCGTAAAAGAAGCGTATCTTTTCCGCCACATTTTGTTCAAACTTTGAGATGGTACGGAACCCGTCGTTGAAAGACACATAGAACAGATTTATTCTTAGGCAAAATGACTTATCTGTCTAGAATTGAATCACTAATTGTGTCAAATTAGAAAATCTACAAATAGTCTGTACTCTAGATAATGCTTTGAATTATGAAATCTGCCAAAGAAATCTGATTCGTACCAGAATACGGCCCTGAGGTTTTAATTAAAGCCAAAAGTTATTGTTGACAGTCAAAGGTATTTTTATGTGCCATTTGTGGTTTAACCCTTTGGGACAGATGTGTCCTGTCGGTACAACAGTTGTTATTATAATATTGTTATTTTGAACGGGAAGTGAGTTGAAAATAAACTTATTATTGTTTTTGTTTCAAATAACTGTTAAGTAACGCTGTTTTCGCTTTATATTACCAAATTAAGGAGCTGCTAATTAGTAATAAAAATTTAGTTTTGTTATAACTACTAAAGTTTAATAATAAAGTCAGTGATGATCTTTAAAGTACTTTTTTTTTTCAAAACTTAATATCACGTTATGTATACACAAAGGTTAAGTGCAGGTTTCATATTTAAGTCCCATATAAAAGAGCAAAACTGGAAAAAAAAAATTGTAATTGCCTTTTCTGCTGCAAAGTTAAAAGCTGTAGCTTTCGTCTTTATATTATTGAATACAAGCTTTTGCCCGCGTCTTCGCTTATGTTAATTTAGACTTTGACAGACAGTTCGGTGACACGTAGCGCTATCTATTAGTATAAGAATGTTGTAATTGTTTTACTCGTGAACAGTACTTTTTTTCGTAATGAAAGGTACCATATATCCGTCTCTTTCCGTACATCTGACAATTCTGTAAAACTTTTCAGGATGACTAGGCGTGAAAAGGTAACAAACACACTTTACTATCGCATTTATAATATTAGTTAAGATTAGGATTTCAAAGTTTTACTATATTGGATCCTGTTCTAAGAAACTGTAAACAACTTATCAAAGGAAAAGGTAATAGATGATAGAACTAAAAGACAATTTAACTTTGCCGTTATCTAAGTTATATCTCTAGTTGGCCTATATTTAGAGGACATAAAATGTAATCATCATTTTCTTAATATTTTCTCAACTGTATTGTAGTATTATTATCTGCCTATTGCCGTCCACGCTGAACGTAAGGATTACGATCCTTACGTTCAGGCAAAGAGCGGCAACCATCCCGGTCCTGCGCAGTCGACATCCATCCGCTGCCAGCCACATTCTTCAATTCATTGACACATATTGCCGCAGGAAATTGAACTGTATTGTAGTCCTCTTCTTATTTTTTAAATCGGGAACTACTGGTAAACGTATGGGACGCCCTCAGCTAGATGATCCAACGACCTCAAAAAGTTGTTTTTTTTTTATCGTGGTAAAATCATCAAATGAGTCCTCCAACCCAGGGCAGAGCGGGAGGGACTGTCAGACTCGTACTGACTAAAATCCACGGTGTCCTTCAATAGCCCTTTACGTTCCGGGGTCACGGTAATTCGTACAGTCCCGCGAATCGGCAGGAAAAAAAAATGTGGATAGCTTCACGATTTTGCGTGTCATCCTTGCGCAGGGGCCATGCTAATCTTCTCCGTATCGTTCCCATTTTAGTATATGTACTGCCGAAGCAAGTACGCAAGAAAGTGGCTGGGCAGACTTGATGCGGAAGCGAGAGGACAAGGTGATGTGGAGCAGCCTAGGAGAGGCCTATGTCCAGCAGTGGTCTACGATAGGCTAAGTTGAGTGAACGACTATCGAACATCGCCAAATAACTCTTCTAGAAAAATTAAATACAGGCTTTACGGCCCTTTTTTCCTTCAATAGCCCTTTATGTACCGGGATTACGGTAATTTCAGAGTCCCGCGACCCCGGCAGGCTTTGGCCCTCTACAGGCCCCGTCACTATGCTGACACTCATTGAGGCGCGCGTGCCCGACTTTACGTCCCTTAGGCCTCTGCCTCGAATTTTGCGGGCAGCGGGGCGGCGGCGGCGGCGGCGCTCGCAGTTCGCGCCCGCCCCGCTGCCCGCAAGATTCGAGGCAGAGGCCTTAGGTATCAGGTATAAGTAGTTTTCTAAGAAACTCGTTTTCTATGGATTCAGCCGTTCATGTCTTAGGGTATCAAAAAATATCAGTTCAAAGTGCTAAACGTCGTTAATTTCCCACAGTAAGCAGGTTATTGAGGTTATAGAGGTGGTAAAATTTTCGAAAATTCTTTGGTTTTCGATATCTTCAAAACAAGCCAGTTTGGACCCTATGTTGTCAGGGTTAAAGTGGTGTTGCAAATTAGGTCTAGTATTCCATTCTAAGTAATTTATCTAAATTACCAATTATAGTTTTTTTTTATAAATATAATACGCGTTAACGCATGCATCGCAAATTTCAAAGCTTTTCTATGGAAAGATAAATTCGAACCACGAGCAAGATTTGTACCTGCGACCTCCGGTTTCAATACATCCAACGCTCTTTTCAACCGAACCACCAAGGTTCATGCCTAGATACTAGGTGCCAATACTGAATAAAAGAAGGAACTGACTAGCTAACTGATTGATCGATCAACACACAGCTGAAACCGCTAGGCTTAGAACTTAGAAGCAATGGAATTTCGCACTAACGTTCCTTAAAAGACGTAAGTGTGCTCTAAGAACAGATTTTATGATATACCACCCCCAAGGGGTTGAAAATGAAATGAATTATTCATGATCCGATTAATAGAAACCATGGACACGTATCAATCAAATTAATGAAAGACGTGTGTCAATTTTTTTGGAAATTTCAACCCCTATGGGATACCTAATTGAAAATCACCGTTGAAAAACACACAGTTGAAAATCACACAAAGTAAATACGGAAGAAGTCGTGGGCGGATGAGTACGATAGCATAAAGAAAGACCATCAAAAATACGTTACAAAAGTAATAACATCAGGCTCAACAACATGAAAAGTATAAGAAATCTCATCTCGAAATAATTCCCTAGACACTCGATCTCTTCTCTGAAGCTCGAGTTGAATTTTCGATATCACATGTAAAGGAAAAAAATACCGTCAATACGGCTCTAAAAATGCCACTTTAACAATATCATTTATTAGTAGTAATTTTTTTTTATTTGTTTTTTTTTTGTATTTGGGCAGCGAATAATGGGCAACTCGTTGTCCGACCATGGACCATGCCCGGGTCGACGGGCGTGTTGTGTTCCACGCGCGCCTCCAAGAGTGTCAGCAGAGTGACGGGGCCCCCTCTAGAGGGCCAAAGCCGGGGTCGCGGGTTATAATTATTTTATTTAAGAAAAAAAGGAAAAATTATCGTCTACCGCGAATATTTTTACTCTACTAGGCTATGGTCAGCCACGTCAATCAAGTGAAAAGTAAAGAAAAATATTCATTCGTTCTAATTTTATTTATTCACGTTGACATGACAGATGTTACAGTGAAAGTTTATTTTCGTTACAGAATTTCTTGATTCGGTCGTCGCGCTCAAAGCCCGCGATAAAAGCTATGCAATAGCTTAAAAAAAACATAAATACAAAAATCTTATAATCTCACTAAATAGGAAATTTATAGCACACAATTTATCTTTTTGACAGTTACTAGTACGTAGACTTAGAGCATGGTTGAGCCTTCTATTTTCAAAGAGGAAAACAGTAAAACGAAAAGACCTCTTTCCTTCACATTACCAAAGACATTATCTTTGTCGTAGTAGAATGGTCACGGGACTCACGAATTACCGTGACCCCGGTACGTAAAGGGCTATTGAAGGACACCGTTTATTTTAGTCAGTACAAGTCTTACAGTCCCTCCCGCCCTGCCCTGGGTGGGAGGACTCATTTGATGATTTTACCACGCTAAAAAAAAAAAAGAGAGTGCGGCAATGATTTTCAGGAGCTAATGCTAAATCTTTGCTATAAATCTAAATTCAGATTTATGAATCTCAAATGCTTGTGCGTCTTACCCTATTACAAATGTTAGAAGAAATGCTCATAATTTTGCTAGGAACTCACTTTTCCCCAGGACCCGACGGCTTGCCAGGAAAAGCCTGGGTCCTGGCCTCGGGGACTCTCGGGCCTCGACTGGGGGGGCTCTTTAGCGCGTGCCTGGAGAGGGGCCAGTTCCCGCTTCGTTGGAAGACGGGGAAACTGGTCCTGATCCAGAAGCCCGGGCGCCCTGCGGACTCTCCGTCCGCATTCCGGCCCATCGTGCTGCTCGACGAGGTGGGCAAGCTCTTTGAAAGAGTAATTGCAGACCGCCTCGTCGGGCACCTGAATCGGGTGGGCCCGGACCTTGCGGAGAGCCAGTATGGCTTCCGCAGGGGGCGCTCGACGGTGGATGCGATCACGCGCGTGAGAGCCCTCACGACGGGGGATGCGGTTTCCCGGGGCAGGGTCGTCTTGGGGGTGTCTTTAGACATCTCCAATGCCTTCAACACCCTGCCCTGGAGTTGCATCAGGGAGGCACTCCGGTATCACCGGGTGCCGACCTACCTCCGTCGTATAGTCGAGGACTACCTGACGGACAGAGCCGTCATCTACCCCGGTCACCGGGGAGAGTGGAACCGGCGAGAGATGTCGTGCGGTGTTCCACAGGGATCGGTCTTGGGGCCGCTCCTGTGGAACATCGGTTACGACTGGGTGCTGCGCGGCGACCTCCCTGACGGCGTCGGCGTAATTTGTTACGCCGACGACACGCTCGTCCTGGCGAAGGGAGAGTCGCACCAGGCGGCGGCCGACGTGGCGACGCAGGCGGTAGCGACAGTCGCTGATAGGATCCGGCAGTTGGGACTCGACGTGGCGCTGCACAAAACAGAGGCCATGTGTTTTCATGGCCGTCTGAACGCGCCACGTTCAGAGTCCCACATTACGGTGGAGGGGGTTCGCATCGGCGTCGGGAGGACGATGAAGTACCTGGGACTCGTCCTCGACAGCCGGTGGAACTTCAGGGAGCATTTCCTGCATTTGGCCCCAAGGCTGAACCGGGCAGCAGCCGCTCTCAAGCGGCTCCTGCCCAATCTCGGCGGGCCAAATGCCTCCTGCCGGAGGCTGTACGCCGGTGTCGTGCGGTCCATGGCCCTCTACGGGGCCCCTGTGTGGGCCCTAAGCATCCGGACGCGACCACTAAAGCTGGTCGCATGCCAGAGGGTCATGGCTATCCGGATGATCCGGGGATACCGCACGATCGCCGGCGAATCAGCCAACCTCCTAGCGGGATTGCTGCCCTGGGATCTGGAGGCGACTGCCCTCCAGCGCGTCTATGAATGGCGCGTGGAGGCGCAGCGTCGGGGCGAATCCCCGCTGCCTCGACAAGTCGAGGCGCGGCGGGAAGAGCTCCGGCGCGATCTCAGGGCAGTATGGAGGGAGCGACTGTCGCAACCGAGGTCCGGGCACGCCGCAATCGCGGCGGTAAGACCCCTCTTTGAGGAGTGGCTGGATAGGCGTCACGGCGTCCTCACCTACCGCATGACGCAGGTCCTCACCGGACACGGAAGTTTCGGGAGGTTCCTGTGTCTGATAGGGAGGGAAGAAACGCCTGGGTGTCACCACTGCGAGGATCGTCCGGAGGACACGGTGGAGCATACGGTGCAGGACTGCCCCGCTTGGGCAGAGCACCGCCGTGTCCTCACGACGGCGATAGGCGGAGACCTCTCGCGCCCGGCATTGGTCGAGGCCATGCTGCGGGGCGAGACGGAGTGGGAAGCGGTCGCCTCCTTCTGCGAAGCAGTCATGCTCGTGAAGGAGGAGGCGGGCCGCCTGAGGGAGAGGACAGCGTCCTCCCTCCACCCCAGCCGCAGTGGTAGACGCCCACGGCGTCGGACGTCGCGAGACGATCTCCGGCCACCGTAGGCGCGGGCATGCGGGCGGCGAGTAATGGGCGACTCGCTGTCCGACCATGGACCATGCCCGGGTCGACGGCGCGTTGTGTTCCACGCGCGCCTCAAAGAGTGTCAGCATAGTGACGGGGCCTGTAGAGGGCCAAAGCCTGCTGGGGTCGCGGGACCAAGGGATTACCGTGACCCCGGTACGTAAAGGGCTAGTGAAGGACACCGTGGATTTTAGTCAGTACAAGTCTGACAGTCCCTCCCGCCCTGCCCTGGGTGGGAGGACTCATTTGATGATTTTACCACGATAAAAAAAAAAAAAAAAAAAGGAACTCACTTTTAGAATAATAATATTGCTTAAAGAGGCCGTTTTAGACCGGCAGATAACTTCGTCGTAATCCGCACATTATTGGATGGATACTCGTTAAGCGTGACTGATCTATGTCGAGCAGGATCAGTCATAAGCCGAGAAAAACGAATTTTGAAAATAGTATTCCTTTTTTCGCAAGGACTTAATGGATTCTATTTTTGGAATAATTAATATTTATAAAAAAGCCTGTATGTTATTTTGCAATTTTTAAAATAAACTATCTTTGTTAGATTTAATTTCATAAAATAACTTACATCCATCCATTCATCCTTATAAACTTTTGCATTTATAATAAGTACATCAGATGCCCGCGATTTTGCACAGTTAGATAACTGACTCCACGATATCGTGGTTGAAACGGAAAATAGCCGTTTAGGATGAGGATGATTAATTATTAACATAGGATAAGCTTATTATGTACTAACAGATAAGTCTTGGTTACTTGATTTAATAAATTAAATTGTGGTATCGCATGTGTTAATCCAGGTTTTAAACTTGGTGTGCCATCTGAACCCGTTCAGTAATTTTTTCGTGAACGATGGCAGGATTATAATGGTAATACATATTACCTTAAATTAATCATTTGTTTCTGTTATACTAATTGATAATGAGACATAATATATTGTTAAACCAGGACCTATAAAAGTTTTCATGCTAATATAAAACAATATGAACGCCGATAAACAAATTAATTTACAAAAGAAACTTCTGTTAGGTATAACATTGTTGGAAAGATTCTAAAGTCTGAAAGAAAGACAATTTAAAACACTAATAAAATCAGTTGCATCAAAGAATCCAAGACAAAGAATAATTGAGTTGAGAAAGTGCTGAATGGCATCGTAAAATCACAAGAATACCACACCGGGGAACTGGAGATTTGAAAACATTCGGTCATGGGAACTTTAATAACCGCAGCGTTTTCAAAACCAATTGTGATAAGTGGGATCTTCTATAGATTTTAATCAACTTTATGGTCTAGAACATTAAGTTTAAAATCTATTAAAGAGAAACTAGTTTCTATCGAATAGTTTTTATTTTAAGATTACAATTTTTGGCAATGGAATTGGAAACCTAAAATTGATAAATGAAGAAAGAAAATTCGTTGATTTGAAACATGACACATGTAGATAGACAAGACAAGAATAAAAAAAGAAGAATCAAAATCATAATAAATATATTGAATACGGTTTCACAAAATAAGCTAAGTTTTGCAAAATGCCAAGTTTACCAAAAACCTAATGCCTTACCCCAGAGGGCGGCAACGTTTGGTCAAAAATAAAATCGAGTTACGCTGGGCCGCGGTTATTAAATTAAAAACGGAAAAAAATTTGATATAAAGAGAGAATTTTATTTAAATAAATAAGGTTATCGCCTTATTTATAAAATAAAATGTTCACTTTACATAACAATCGCGAGCCGCTCGTTGCTAACCGCTCCCTTACCCTGTTCTTCGGCTCGACCTCATCGGTGATATATCGGATGTAAATCAATTTCAGAATAATAGTTATTCATGTGTGAAAAATGAATGGATTATGTAAATTTTTTTCTTTGCGAATACTAGTTTCCCAACTGCACTTCTGAACGATAATGACGTCATCGGGAGTGGACTAAAAACTAGCGTTCTATCTCACAATATTCTCCCGTATATTTCCACCATCTAGAGCTTGTTAAATAATGCCTTATTGTAATCGAGTTGACGTTCACCCCTCACAGCGACCCCGACGATGTTATTAATCGATTCTTTACGAGAACACGAGTCTATCGAAAGGTGGGCCCGTCGCTATTTTCTTGCTGTGTTTTTTCAGCAAAATTTAGGCAGTTTTTGTAGGAGTTATCTTATTTCAATGTCCTTCTGTTTTTTCTGAATCTAAACCAACGAATGACGAGTATTAGAGAAGTACCTATGGAAGAAGATATGCTCTATACCGACATCGAATGAATTGGGATAAGGGAAAGAGTATTATGATGATGTTGTTTTGAGCTCCGAAAGAGGGGTGTTATAAGCTTGATGTGTCAGTCTGTGTGTTTCTTTCTGATCATAGATGATAACCGAAAGGACCGATTTTGGGTGCATTTTTGTTAAAGCCGTCGTGGTAAGAATGGTTCGTAGCTATTACAGCAAAAATTATGAAGTTTTTTTTTCTTATGGTCGCTTTTCAACATCTAGGGTCATTAGCGACCTCAGTTAACAATATATTAATTTACGTATATATTTACATTTGCAATTTACAAGATTTCACAAATAAAAAGACTATAGAAGACTTCTTCAAAATACCTAGAAGATGGGCACTTATTCTATTCTAAAACTTGCAATTTACATAAAACCTAAAATATTCTGCAACATTCATTTCAACAAGTGCTAGCTTTTATATTTCAGCTTCAGCCAACAAGACACAATACAAAATATGTTTTGAAATATTATAGTTGTTCCGACTGTTGAATTGATGGCTTCATTTGTAACTTTCAGAATGAGCTGCTGAAACTCTGGGTATGCTAGCAATAAGGACCGGTAATTTACAATACATACGGGTCGCTTTTAGAGGTTAAGCAATACTTGCCGAAGTCAGTCAATGGATAGGTGGGTGGGTGATTCATTACATATGAATCCCCGCCATGTCTGGAAAAGCAAATTAAGCCGTTGGCTTTGACCTTTGAGTTTTTTAGCCTCTATAATTTCTCCTATATCCTGGGGGGTTTACAAACATTTAAACTCACATACATAAACAGTAATTTCTGAATGGTTAACTCCTTTTTTTGGGTAGTCGTGGAAAAATTACCCAACACGACTAAATTACAAAATTAACAAATTTTAATTAAAATCTCACCTAAAAGCTAACTTGGTTTGCTAATTAAAGTTCAACACCCTGTATACACAAGCAAATTTTATATTCAGACGTCAGATTTAATCTTTAGCAATAAAAAAGCAAACAGCAAATAATGTGGGGTGTAAATTGCGCATGTTATGGCTCTGAATATAAAATTATATCCGAGAATAAATTATATTAGGTGTTGCCCCACGTTTAGATAAAACATTAAACGCTTCTTTATATCCGTAGCATACGTTACGATGTATACAGGACGCGTGAAAATTGCCAGATTAAAAAATAATATCGGAAGACTGTTTATTTACTGACTACTAGATTTATTTTTTAATTATAATGACGCTGGTCGCGAGACTAACGAATTATCGTGACCCCGGAATTTAAAGGGCTATTGAAGAACACCGTGGATTTTAGTCAGTACGAGTCTGACAGTACCTCCCGCTCTGCCCTGGGCGGGAAGACTCATTTGATGATTTTACCACGATAAAAAAAAGCCTCGTTCTGACTAAAATCCCCGATATTCCTTAAATAGCCCTTTACGTTCCAAGGTCACCGCTACCTTTTTAAACAGCCACGCGACCCCGGTCATAACTTTCGACGTCGACCCGGCCATGATTTATGATCGGACAGCGAGTCGCCCATTACTCGTCGTCCGCATGGTGACCGGAAATCGTCCTGCGACGTCCGTTGCCGATTGCCGTTGACGTCTCCCACTACGGCTGTCCTCTCCCTCACGCGTCCCGTCAGTACGAGCCTGACGTACACTTGCTGTTGCCCGCGACGTCATCTGCGTGAATGCGTTGAAGAAATAAAGGTTCACTGCTCGTTCCCCGTAGGTGATAGCGTGATAATATGTAACCTATATGTTGACCCGACTTCTTAATAATATTCGTGCCTAATTTGAAGTAAATCCATGCAGTACTGTTTGAGTTTATCCCGGACATACATACAAACACACAGACAAAAATTCTGAAAACTATATTCTTGGCTTTGGTATCGATTGTAGATTACACCCCAAGTATTCTTTAAAAAAATATTCAATGTGCCGTTTTGACTTTCTTACCATTTTATTATATGTATAGATTGATGAGCTCGATCATTTGTTCTGTGTCTGGGTGTAATTTATCTATAATATGTATGTATTTAGAAATATATAAGTATGTTTATCAGTTGTCTAGTACCAATAACACAAATTCTGCTTAGCTTGGGACTAGATGGCGTTGTGTGATAGTAGTGTAAAAAAAAACACCTTTTTTTACGTGGTAAATCATCACATGAGTCCTCCCGCCCTGGTAGAACGGAAGGTACTGTCTACCGTGTGACTAAAACCATCCCAACGCTCGTCGCCTTAAAATATTAAACAGTTTTATTTATTCAGAGCCATACGAGAGTAAAAGGTTATGGTTAGCGGTCCTACATATTGTATTAGTGTTACGAGTTTTTGTGGCCAAGCCCGAACCGTGCCCAGGTATATTTTATGTCTTTGGTTTGGTAATCTCTGTTTTGAATGGGTGAATGAATGATTTAATATTTGATTTCGTGTGTACACGGTGATTGTTTTGTGTTTTATGGTGAAGGTAAACATGGACATGATACGTTTTTTTTGTTTAGTAAAACGTGCTGTGAAACGTTGTCGAGTGTCGCGATTGACATTATGATTTAATAGGAACGTGATATCATAAAATATTTTGAAATTCATCATCTGCCTAGACTTTTCTAAATTATGTTGGAGTCGGCTTCCAGACGAGTCGGATGTGGCTGAATATCAGTATTTTACATGAATAGATCTGACCATCTGACCTCAACAACCCAGTAACACGATACCTTAGTAAGACTGGTTGTCAGTCTTTCTGACTTACAGTAACGACTCACGAATTACCGTGACCCCGGTACTTAAAAGGCCATTGAAGGACACCGTGGATTTTAGTCAGTACGAGTCTGACAGTCCCTCCCGCTCTGCCCTGAGTGGGAGGACTCATATGATGATTTATCACGTAAAAAAAATACTCTCTGCTCTATACATTTTGGTAATTCAAAATACTTTCAGTTTTAAAATTAGTCAGACTAAGTTGATGTTTAGTTTACTTTATAGCTAAAAATTATTGACTAAAATCTACATTTGAATATTATCTGAGCTTCATGGGCTTCTTTTTATACCTATATAAGCAAATTTACCAACTTTCCTTTCGAATAAAACGGTAAACCCACATTACTGTAAAATATTTATCGTATTTTTTCATAATTTTATTCACAATCTTCAGACTCCAATTCACCTTTTAATGTTTTTTTTTAAATATTTTTTCCATTAGGTACTTATAACGAAGCTATTAGGAAAATAACGCGTTATAGTCGATTTTTTGCTCAATGAGCATTAATTTCGGTCTTTCACCAAATAATTTTTATCGAGGTTTATGTTTACAAAAATCTTCTAATAACTTACATACGACCACAAAATATAATAATAGTTCCTCTTTAATAAAAGACGAAGATTTTTAAGCATCAAAGTTTTTCCACGTAATAATTCTAATTTTCTTTCATTCCAACCCTGCAAAACGCACAGGGTTAAAAAAAGACCCCGCTGCAAATTATTATTAATTATTAAAACTGTAATTGGTCGGGCTCCGTCTGCCTTTGCTTTGCCAACTCTTTGACCGCCCACCGTATGAAGCTTTCAAATGAACTTCGGGTAATATTTACCCCTAATTAGGGAATTCGTTAATGTATTTGTAATTTAATTATCGTTTGGAATGTTTGTAATTTGGTGGAAATTTAAACTTATATTTATTTACTAAATCAAATCTTGTTCATTATTAAAAATGTGAGAGAAGTATATAAAATGGTTGTATTTGACACAAGTAAACAACACGTTCAAACAAAATTAATAAAAAAACCTAAATTATTCCTTCTCTCCCAAAATTTTATCAGTTATTTTAATAAATTAACCTTAACCCTCTCAATGCCGACGCACCTTACCTAATTTACCATGTAAACAGAAATTCACAACGTTATCAGGACGTTTGTCTTGTTCGTTTGGGTTGCTGTAACAACATGGCGTCTCCTCGGGCTCAAATTAATGTCGTTCCCCATCATATTTGACAGCTTGGCCCGAGTAAGAAGCGAGGCGATACGAAAATATGTTTTTTTTTCTCTCATTGGAGAATATCACCTTCTGGTGTGAGAATGCTAAAGGTCAGTGACATTGCTTTGGATTTATATAGGTCCAAGTTTCCGGACGACGTTTTCTTTGACGATGGGAATGATGTCCAAGATGAACTGATAAAGTAAATATGTATTGAACTCATATTAGACTCATTCGTACTTGCACGGATTTGAAATTAGAACCTCGTGCCTGAGCATGAGAAAGGTATTAACTCTAGGCCATCATATTTTTTAAATACCTGTACCGGTTGTAGTGTTATAATATGCTATGGGGCCTGAAGGCGCTCCAAGTTTTTGAGTAAACTCAGAGACTGACATTTAAGGGTTCTACAGAATTAGACACGTCAAGCCTCGCAGGCTTTGTAAAAAAAAACATCAGCAACCAATTAACAAAAAATGCCATCCTTGTGGGAGACATTTTCAACGGTTGCAACGAATAAGTTTGGTAGGAATACACTGTCTCAATTTTAGACTAATAAAATCATCAAATTAATGAGTCCTATTATTATTCAACCTTTAGTCACCCACATAACTATGCAGAGTGTAGGTCTCTTCTAAATCTTTCCAATCGTGGTCGTCTTGTGTCATGGCTATCCGTTTTTCCGGCCACGTTAACGAGATCGTCGGTCCATTTATATTAGACTCTTACTGACGGAGATGACAACGTCCATCTCACAGCCAGATGCAACAGCAGCTAAATGATCTTCGGCCACCGTAGGCGCGGGCGTGCGGGCGGCGAGTAATGGACGACTCGCTGTCTGCCCATGAACCAGGCACAATGACGGGGCCCCCCTCTTGAGGGTCAAAGCCTGCCAGGGTCGCGGGACTACCGAATTACCGTGACCTCGGAACGTAAAGGGCTTTTAAAGACAAACCCGCGACCTAACCGTAGTGTTTCCACCCAATCATGAGCTCTTAGTCTAACATTTATTCACCATTCAGTTTTGCCCACAAAAGAGAAAAAAACACAAACCATACACTTAGCTCACATCTTGGACCAAAATAAAAACAATCGAGGCGACACAAACAAACGACTACTGACCCCAATTAAACCGCGATGACGTGCCATTAAGGCACAAACACGTGCGTCACGGCGCGCGGCATTCGGAGGGTTAACTCATACAATTATGAATTATTGGGGATTTAAATTAAATGGCCTGTCCGCATGTGCGTGAACCTAGCAGATCATTTCTCAGCAGAGCAGGAAAAAATGTGAGTTCTATTGGCATGCGGCTGAGTTCTAGAGTTCCCTATACTTTTTAGACATAGTTCTGGCGTTTTGTCTGAAAAAAATGAAAATGAAAATATGCTCTGCTAACTTCCGTCGGCAGATCATTTTTTCCAAAATCAAAATTAAAAAACTGATTTAGACTCCTAACGGTTATATCTAGAGTTCCTTATACTTTTTCGAAAGAGTTCTGTCGATCTAAGTAAACAAAAAAATAAACTTTGATCCAAACAAAAAAAGAAAAAAAAAATTGTTTAATTCAGCGTTTCGGTAAGTGCTGGTTTAAAATTATTCAGGAAGGCAGAGGGACGGGAACTCTTTGGTTTTAGACGAAGCTATAATAGTGCTACAACAAAATATGAAAGACCAGTCCAGAACTCCTAAGAAAGTATCAGCAGAGCAGGGTCGAAGCTTCACAAGAAGTAAAAAAATAGTTTAATTCAGAGTTTCAGTAACTGCCAGTTTAAAATTATTCAGGAGGGCAGCGGGACGAGAACTCCTTTGTTTTAGATTAAACTATAACTGTGCTACAAAAAAACATGAAATACTAGCCCGGAACTCCTAAGAAAGTATCAGCAGAGCAGGGTCGAAGCTTGACAAAGAGAAAAAAAAAAAATTTTAATTCAGCATTTCAGTAAGTGCTGGTTTAAAATTATTAGGGAGGGCATAGGAACGGGAACTCCTTGCTTTTAGACGAAGCTATAATAGTGCTACAATAAAATATGAAAGACCAGCCCAGAACTCCTAAGAAAGTATCAGCAGAGCAGGGCCGAAGCTTGACAAAGAGAAAAAAAAAATAGTTTAATTCAGCATTTGAGTAAGTGCTGGTTTAAAATTATTCAGGAGGGCAGAGGGACGGGAACTCCTTGATTTTAGATGAAGCTATAATAGTGCTACAATAAAATATGAAAGAACAGCCCAGAACTCCTAAGCAAGTATCAGCAGAGCAGGGTCGAATCTTGACAAAGAGAAAATAAAAATATTTTAATTCAGCATTTCAGTAAGTGCTGGTTTAAAATTATTCAGGAGGGCAGAGGGACGGGAACTCCTTGATTTTAGATGAAGCTATAATAGTGCTACAATAAAATATGAAATAACAGCCCAGAACTCTTAAGAAAGTATCAGCAGAGCAGGGTCGAAGCTTGACAAAGAGAAATAAAAAATAGTTTAAATCAGAGTTTTAATAAGTGCTGGTTTAAAATTATTCAGGAGGGCAGAGGGACGAGAACTCCTTGCTTTTAGACGAAGCTAAAATAGTGCTATAAAAAAGTATGAAAGACCAGCTCAGAACTCCTACGAAAGTATCAGCAGAGCAGGGTCGAAGCTTGACAAGAAGAAAAAAAAAATAGTTTAATTCTGAGTTTCAGTAACTGGTAGTTTAAAATTATTCAGGAGGGCATACAGACGGGAACTCCTTGCTTTTAGACGAACACATAATAGTGCTACAATAAAATATGAAAGACTAGCCCAGAACTCCTAAAAAAGTATCAGCAGAGCAGGGTCGAAACTATATTAGAAGAAAAAAAAAATAGTTTAATTCAACGTTTCAGTATGTGCTCGTTTAAAATTATTCAGGAGGGCAGAGGGACGAGAACTCCTTGATTTTAGACGAAGCTATAATAGTGCTACAATAAAATATGAAAGACCAGCCCAGAACTCCTAAGAAAGTATCAGCAGAGCAGGGTCGAAGCTTGACAAAGAGAGAAAACAAATAGTTTAATTCAGCATTTCAGTAAGTGCTGGTTTAAAATTATTCAGGAGGGCAGAGGGACGGGAACTCCTTACTTTTAGACGAAACTATAATAGTGCTACAATAAAATATGAAAGACCAGCCCAGAACTCCTAAGAAAGTATTAGCAGAGCAGGGTCGAATCTTCACAAGAAGAAAAAAAAATTGTTTAATTAAGAGTTTCAGTAACTGCCAGTTTAAAATTATTCAGGAGGGCAGCGGGACGAGAACTCCTTCGTTTTAGATTAAACTATAACTGTGCTACAACAAAACATGAAATACTAGCCCGGAACTCCTAAGAAAGTATCAGCAGAGCAGGGTCGAATCTTCACAAGAAGAAAAAAAATAGTTTATTTCAGAGTTTGAGTAAGTGCAGGTTTAAAATTATTCAGGAGGACAGAGGGACAGGAACTCCTTGCTTTTAGACGAAACTATAATAAAGCTACAATAAAATATGAAAGACCAGCCCAGAACTCCTAAGAAAGTATCAGCAGAGCAGGGTCGAATCATCACAAGAAGAAAAAAAAATAGTTTAATTCAGCATTTCAGTAAGTGCTGGTTTAAAATTATTCAAGATGGCAGAGGGACGGGAACTCCTTGATTTTAGATGAAGCTATAATAGTGCTACAATAAAATATGAAAGAACAGCCCAGAACTCCTAAGAAAGTATCAGCAGAGCAGGGTCGAAGCTTGACAAAGAGAAAAAAAAAATAGTTTAATTCAGCATTTCAGTAAGTGCTGGTTTAAAATTATTCAAGAGGGCAGAGGGACAGGAACTCCTTGATTTTAGATGAAGCTATAATAGTGCTACAATAAAATATGAAAGAACAGCCCAGAACTCCTAAGAAAGTATCAGCAGAGCAGGGTCGAAGCTTGACAAAGAGAAAAAAAAATAGTTTAATTCATTGTTTCAGTAAGTGCTAGTTTTAAATTATTCAGGAGGGCAGAGGGACAAGAACTCCTCGGTTTTAGTTGAAACTATGATAGTGCTACAATAAAATATGAAAGACCAGCCCAGAACTCCTAAGAAAGTATCAGCTGAGCAGGGTTGAATCTTCACAAGAAGAAAAAAGAATAGTTTAATTCAGCATTTCAGTAAGTGCTGGTTTAAAATTATTCAAGAGGGCAGAGGGACGGGAACTCCTTGATTTTAGATGAAACTATAATAGTGCTACAATAAAATATGAAAGACCAGCCCAGAACTCCTAAGAAAGTATCAGCAGAGCAGGGTCGAAGCTTGACAAAGAGAAAAAAAAAAATAGTTTAATTCAGCATTTCAGTAAGTGCTGGTTTAAAATTATTCAGGAGGGCAGAGGGACGGGAACTCCTTACTTTTAGACGAAGCTATAATAGTGCTACAATAAAATATGACAGACCGGTCCAGAACTCCTAAGAAAGTATCAGCAGAGCAGGATCGAATCTTCACAAAAGAAAAAAAAATAGTTTAATTCAGAGTTTCAGTAACTGCCAGTTTAAAATTATTCAGGAGGGCAGCGGGACGAGAACTCCTTCGTTTTAGATTAAACTATAACTGTGCTACAACAAAACATGAAATACTAGCCCGGAACTCCTAAGAAAGTATCAGCAGAGCAGGGTCGAAGCTTGACAAAGAGAAAAAAAAAATAGTTTAATTCAGCATTTCAGTAAGTGCTGGTTTAAAATTATTCAGGAGAACAGAGGGACGGGAACTCCTTCGTTTACGATTAAGTTATAACTGTGCTACAAAGAAACATGAAAGAACAGCCCAGAACTCCTAAGAAAGTATCAGCAGAGCAGGGTCGAAGCTTGACAAAGAGAAAAAAAATATATTTTAATTCAGCATTTCAGTCAGTGCAGGTTTAATATTATTCAGGAGGGCAGAGGGACGGGAACTCCTTGATTTTAGATGAAGCTATAATAGTGCTATAATAAAATATGAAAGAACAGCCCAGAACTCCTAAGAAAGTATCAGCAGAGCAGGGTCGAAGCTTGAGAAAGAGAAAAAAAAAATAGTTTAATTCAGCATTTCAGTAAGTGCTGGTTTAAAATTATTCAAGAGGGCAGAGGGACGGGAACTCCTTGATTTTAGATGAAGCTATAATAGTGCTACAATAAAATATGAAAGACCAGCCCAGAACTCCTAAGAAAGTATCAGCAGAGCAGGGTCGAATCTTCACAAAAAGAAAAAAAAATAGTTTAATTCAGCATTTCAGTAAGTGCTGGTTTAAAATTAATTAGGAGGGCAGAGGGACGGAACCTCCTTGCTTTTAGACGAAGCTATAATAGTGCTATAAAAAAATATGAAAGACCAGCCCAGAACTCCTACGAAAGTATCAGCAGAGCAGGGTCGAAGCTTGACAAGAAGAAAAAAAAATAGTTTAATTCAACGTTTCAGTATGTGCTCGTTTAAAATTATTCAGGAGGGCAGAGGGACGGGAACTCCGTGATTTTAGATGAAGCTATAATAGTGCTACAATAAAATATGAAAGACCAGCCCAGAACTCCTAAGAAAGTATCAGCAGAGCAGGGTCGAATCTTCACAAAAAGAAAAAAAAATAGTTTAATTCAGCATTTCAGTAAGTGCTGGTTTAAAATTAATTAGGAGGGCAGAGGGACGGAACCTCCTTGCTTTTAGACGAAGCTATAATAGTGCTACAATAAAATATGAAAGAACAGCCCAGAACTCCTAAGAAAGTATCAGCAGAGCAGGGTCGAAGCTTGACAAAGAGAAAAAAAAATAGTTTAATTCATTGTTTCAGTAAGTGCTAGTTTTAAATTATTCAGGAGGGCAGAGGGACAAGAACTCCTCGGTTTTAGTTGAAACTATGATAGTGCTACAATAAAATATGAAAGACCAGCCCAGAACTCCTAAGAAAGTATCAGCTGAGCAGGGTTGAATCTTCACAAGAAGAAAAAAGAATAGTTTAATTCAGCATTTCAGTAAGTGCTGGTTTAAAATTATTCAAGAGGGCAGAGGGACGGGAACTCCTTGATTTTAGATGAAACTATAATAGTGCTACAATAAAATATGAAAGACCAGCCCAGAACTCCTAAGAAAGTATCAGCAGAGCAGGGTCGAAGCTTGACAAAGAGAAAAAAAAAAATAGTTTAATTCAGCATTTCAGTAAGTGCTGGTTTAAAATTATTCAGGAGGGCAGAGGGACGGGAACTCCTTACTTTTAGACGAAGCTATAATAGTGCTACAATAAAATATGACAGACCGGTCCAGAACTCCTAAGAAAGTATCAGCAGAGCAGGATCGAATCTTCACAAAAGAAAAAAAAATAGTTTAATTCAGAGTTTCAGTAACTGCCAGTTTAAAATTATTCAGGAGGGCAGCGGGACGAGAACTCCTTCGTTTTAGATTAAACTATAACTGTGCTACAACAAAACATGAAATACTAGCCCGGAACTCCTAAGAAAGTATCAGCAGAGCAGGGTCGAAGCTTGACAAAGAGAAAAAAAAAATAGTTTAATTCAGCATTTCAGTAAGTGCTGGTTTAAAATTATTCAGGAGAACAGAGGGACGGGAACTCCTTCGTTTACGATTAAGTTATAACTGTGCTACAAAGAAACATGAAAGAACAGCCCAGAACTCCTAAGAAAGTATCAGCAGAGCAGGGTCGAAGCTTGACAAAGAGAAAAAAAATATATTTTAATTCAGCATTTCAGTCAGTGCAGGTTTAATATTATTCAGGAGGGCAGAGGGACGGGAACTCCTTGATTTTAGATGAAGCTATAATAGTGCTATAATAAAATATGAAAGAACAGCCCAGAACTCCTAAGAAAGTATCAGCAGAGCAGGGTCGAAGCTTGAGAAAGAGAAAAAAAAAATAGTTTAATTCAGCATTTCAGTAAGTGCTGGTTTAAAATTATTCAAGAGGGCAGAGGGACGGGAACTCCTTGATTTTAGATGAAGCTATAATAGTGCTACAATAAAATATGAAAGACCAGCCCAGAACTCCTAAGAAAGTATCAGCAGAGCAGGGTCGAATCTTCACAAAAAGAAAAAAAAATAGTTTAATTCAGCATTTCAGTAAGTGCTGGTTTAAAATTAATTAGGAGGGCAGAGGGACGGAACCTCCTTGCTTTTAGACGAAGCTATAATAGTGCTATAAAAAAATATGAAAGACCAGCCCAGAACTCCTACGAAAGTATCAGCAGAGCAGGGTCGAAGCTTGACAAGAAGAAAAAAAAATAGTTTAATTCAACGTTTCAGTATGTGCTCGTTTAAAATTATTCAGGAGGGCAGAGGGACGGGAACTCCGTGATTTTAGACGAAGCTATAATAGTGCTACAATAAAATATGAAAGACCAGCCCAGAACTCCTAAGAAAGTATCAGCAGAGCAGGGTCGAATCATCACAAGAAGAAAAAAAAATTGTTTAATTAAGAGTTTTAGTAACTGCTAGTTTAAAATTATTCAGGAGGGCAAAGGGACGGGAACTCCTTGATTTTAGATGAAGCTATAATAGTGCTACAATAAAATATGAAAGACCAGCCCAGAACTCCTAAGAAAGTATCAGCAGAGCAGGGTCGAATCTTCACAAAAAGAAAAAAAAATAGTTTAATTCAGCATTTCAGTAAGTGCTGGTTTAAAATTAATTAGGAGGGCAGAGGGACGGAACCTCCTTGCTTTTAGACGAAGCTATAATAGTGCTATAAAAAAATATGAAAGACCAGCCCAGAACTCCTACGAAAGTATCAGCAGAGCAGGGTCGAAGCTTGACAAGAAGAAAAAAAAATAGTTTAATTCAACGTTTCAGTATGTGCTCGTTTAAAATTATTCAGGAGGGCAGAGGGACGGGAACTCCGTGATTTTAGACGAAGCTATAATAGTGCTACAAGAAAATATGAAAGACCAGCCCAGAACTCCTAAGAAAGTATCAGCAGAGCAGGATCGAAGCTTTACAAGAAGAAAAAAAATAGTTTAATTCAGCGTTTCAGTAAGTGCTAGTCAAAAATTATTCAGGAGGGCAAACGGACGAGAACTCCTTGCTTTTAGACGAAGCTACAATAGTGCTAATATAAAATATGAAAGACCAGCCCAGAACTCCTAAGAAAGTATCAGCAGAGCAGGGTCGAATATTCACAAGAAGAAAAAAAATAGTTTAATTCAGAGTTTGAGTAAGTGCAGGTTTAAAATTATTCAGGAGGACAGAGGGACGGGAACTCCTTCGTTTTAGATTAACTTCTATTTGTGCTATATTAAAACATAAAAGACGATCCCAGAACTCCTAAAAATCCTCTGCCTTCCTGAATAATTTTAAACCAGCACTTACTGAAATGCTGAATTAAACTATTTTTTTTTTCTCTTTGTCAAGCTTCGACCTTGCTCTGCTGATACTTTCTTAGGAGTTCTGGGCTGGTCTTTCATATTTTATTGTAGCACTATTGAAGCTCCGTCTAAAAGCATGGAGTTCCCGTCCCTCTGCCCTCCTGAATAATTTTAAACCAGCACATACTGAAACGTTGAATTAAACTATTTTTTTTCTTCTTCTAGTATAGTTTCGACCTTGCTCTGCTGATACTTTTTTAGGAGTTCTGGGATCGTCTTTTATGTTTTAATATAGCACAATTAGAATTTAATCTAAAACGAAGGAGTTCCCGTCCCTCTGTCCTCCTGAATAATTTTAAACCTGCACTTACTCAAACTCAGAATTAAACTATTTTTTTTTTCTCTTTGTCAAGCTTCGACCCTGCTCTGCTGATACTTTCTTAGGAGTTCCGGGCTGTTCTTTCATGTTTCTTTGTAGCACAGTTATAACTTAATCGTAAACGAAGGAGTTCCCGTCCCTCTGTTCTCCTGAATAATTTTAAACCAGCACTTACTGAAATGCTGAATTAAACTTTTTTTTTTCTCTTTGTCAAGCTTCGACCCTGCTCTGCTGATACTTTCTTAGGAGTTCCGGGCTAGTATTTCATGTTTTGTTGTAGCACAGTTATAGTTTAATCTAAAACGAAGGAGTTCTCGTCCCGCTGCCCTCCTGAATAATTTTAAACTGGCAGTTACTGAAACTCTGAATTAAACTATTTTTTTTTCTTCTTGTGAAGATTCGACCCTGCTCTGCTGATACTTTCTTAGGAGTTCTGGGCTGGTCTTTCATATTTTATTGTAGCACTATTATAGCTACATCTAAAATCAAGGAGTTCCCGTCCCTCTGCCCTCTTGAATAATTTTAAACCAGCACTTACTGAAATGCTGAATTAAACTATTTTTTTTTTCTTCTTGTGAAGATTCGACCCTGCTCTGCTGATATTTTCTTAGGAGTTCTGGGCTGGTCTTTCATATTTTATTGTAGCACTATTATAGCTTCGTCTAAAATCAAGGAGTTCCCGTCCCTCTGCCCTCCTGAATAATTTTAAACCAGCACTTACTGAAATGCTGAATTAAAATATATTTTTTTTCTCTTTGTCAAGCTTCGACCCTGCTCTACTGATACTTTCTTAGGAGTTCCGGGCTGTTCTTTCATGTTTCTTTGTAGCACAGTTATAACTTAATCGTAAACGAAGGAGTTCCCGTCCCTCTGTTCTCCTGAATAATTTTAAACCAGCACTTACTGAAATGCTGAATTAAACTATTTTTTTTTTCTCTTTGTCAAGCTTCGACCCTGCTCTGCTGATACTTTCTTGGGAGTTCTGGGCTGGTCTTTCATATTTTATTGTAGCACTATTATAGCTTCATCTAAAATCAAGGAGTTCCCGTCCCTCTGCCATCTTGAATAATTTTAAACCAGCACTCACTGAAATGCTGAATTAAACTATTTTTTTTTCTTCTTGTGAAGATTCGACCCTGCTCTGCTGATACTTTCTTAGGAGTTCTGGGCTGTTCTTTCATATTTTATTGTAGCACTATTATAGCTTCATCTAAAATCAAGGAGTTCCCGTCCCTCTGCCATCTTGAATAATTTTAAACCAGCACTTACTGAAATGCTGAATTAAACTATTTTTTTTTCTTCTTGTGAAGATTCGACCCTGCTCTGCTGATACTTTCTTAGGAGTTCTGGGCTGGTCTTTCATATTTTATTGTAGCTTTATTATAGTTTCGTCTAAAAGCAAGGAGTTCCTGTCCCTCTGTCCTCCTGAATAATTTTAAACCTTCACTTACTCAAACTCTGAAATAAACTATTTTTTTTCTTCTTGTGAAGATTCGACCCTGCTCTGCTGATACTTTCTTAGGAGTTCTGGGCTGGTCTTTCATATTTTATTGTAGCACTATTATAGCTTCGTCTAAAACCAAGGAGTTCCCGTCCCTTTGCCCTCCTGAATAATTTTAAACTAGTAGTTACTGAAACTCTTAATTAAACAATTTTTTTTTCTTCTTGTGAAGATTCGACCCTGCTCTGCTAATACTTTCTTAGGAGTTCTGGGCTGGTCTTTCATATTTTATTGTAGCACTATTATAGCTTCGTCTAAAAGTAAGGAGTTCCCGTCCCTCTGCCCTCCTGAATAATTTTAAACCAGCACTTACTGAAATACTGAATTAAACTATTTTTTTTCTCTCTTTGTCAAGCTTCGACCCTGCTCTGCTGATACTTTCTTAGGAGTTCTGGGCTGGTCTTTCATATTTTATTGTAGCATTATTATAGCTTCGTCTAAAATCAAGGAGTTCCCGTCCCTCTGCCCTCCTGAATAATTTTAAACGAGCACATACTGAAACGTTGAATTAAACTATTTTTTTTTTCTTCTAATATAGTTTCGACCCTGCTCTGCTGATACTTTTTAGGAGTTCTGGGCTAGTCTTTCATATTTTATTGTAGCACTATTATGTGTTCGTCTAAAAGCAAGGAGTTCCCGTCTGTATGCCCTCCTGAATAATTTTAAACTACCAGTTACTTAAACTCAGAATTAAACTATTTTTTTTTTCTTCTTGTCAAGCTTCGACCCTGCTCTGCTGATACTTTCGTAGGAGTTCTGGGCTGGTCTTTCATATTTTTTTATAGCACTATTTTAGCTTCGTCTAAAAGCAAGGAGTTCTCGTCCCTCTGCCCTCCTGAATAATTTTAAACCAGCACTTATTAAAACTCTGATTTAAACTATTTTTTATTTCTCTTTGTCAAGCTTCGACCCTGCTCTGCTGATACTTTCTTAAGAGTTCTGGGCTGTTGTTTCATATTTTATTGTAGCACTATTATAGTTTCATCTAAAATCAAGGAGTTCCCGTCCCTCTGCCCTCCTGAATAATTTTAAACCAGCACTTACTGAAATGCTGAATTAAAATATTTTTATTTTCTCTTTGTCAAGATTCGACCCTGCTCTGCTGATACTTGCCTAGGAGTTCTGGGCTGTTCTTTCATATTTTATTGTAGCACTATTATAGCTTCATCTAAAATCAAGGAGTTCCCGTCCCTCTGCCCTCCTGAATAATTTTAAACCAGCACTTACTGAAATGCTGAATTAAACTATTTTTTTTTTCTCTTTGTCAAGCTTCGACCCTGCTCTGCTGATACTTTCTTAGGAGTTCTGGGCTGGTCTTTCATATTTTATTGTAGCACTATTATAGCTTCGTCTAAAAGCAAGGAGTTCCCGTTCCTATGCCCTCCCTAATAATTTTAAACCAGCACTTACTGAAATGCTGAATTAAAATAATTTTTTTTTTCTCTTTGTCAAGCTTCGACCCTGCTCTGCTGATACTTTCTTAGGAGTTCCGGGCTAGTATTTCATGTTTTTTTGTAGCACAGTTATAGTTTAATCTAAAACGAAGGAGTTCTCGTCCCGCTGCCCTCCTGAATAATTTTAAACTGGCAGTTACTGAAACTCTGAATTAAACTATTTTTTTACTTCTTGTGAAGCTTCGACCCTGCTCTGCTGATACTTTCTTAGGAGTTCTGGACTGGTCTTTCATATTTTGTTGTAGCACTATTATAGCTTCGTCTAAAACCAAAGAGTTCCCGTCCCTCTGCCTTCCTGAATAATTTTAAACCAGCATTTACCGAAACGCTGAATTAAACAATTTTTTTTTCTTTTTTTGTTTGGATCAAAGTTTATTTTTTTGTTTACTTAGATCGACAGAACTCTTTCGAAAAAGTATAAGGAACTCTAGATATAACCGTTAGGAGTCTAAATCAGTTTTTTAATTTTGATTTTGGAAAAAATGATCTGCCGACGGAAGTTAGCAGAGCATATTTTCATTTTCATTTTTTTCAGACAAAACGCCAGAACTATGTCTAAAAAGTATAGGGAACTCTAGAACTCAACCGCATGCCAATAGAACTCACATTATTTCATGCTCTGCTGAGAAATGATCTGCCAAGTTCACCGACATCCTGTCCGCAAGGTAATTAGTGCAGATGAGACGATGACTTTATTTTGGCAGTGTTTTCAAATTTTCCCAATTAATTAAATTAATTTTATGCATATTTGTGTTGTAATATGTTTGCGTGACTGCATCCATGTTGTAAGTATTTGCCTCATTGACAAATAAATCAGGAGTTTGGAAGCCTCTGTATAGTAATACACCTACAGGATTGTCCGGTTAAGCAGCACAACCTCCACTAGATAGAATTGCGAGAAACCATCAAAAAACAAAAGTAAACTAATATAGGTACCAGTGTGTGTTCTCCGTTATTCTTATACTCTTACAATTTTTATTCATTTTTTCCCAATCTGTAAAAAAAAGAATTAAAAAAAAACATTTAAAAAATGTTATATTTATGAATGAGAATAGAATATCTATATTTATATCACGAATAAAATATTTTATTTATGAATGAGAATGCAATATCTATATTACGTTTTTTTTTTTGTAAGTACCTGAATTAAAACTAGAAATTTAAAAATAAAAATAAATAAAACTAAATATTTACAACAAAATACTTAATTTAAACTAAAACTAAACTAAATTATTAAAAAAAAAAACAGAAAAAGCCGAAGCCGAAAAGAGACACTATTATATTATATTTATTATTTTCAATTAGGTTTTCCTTGAAAAATCTCAATCACTTGCTACTGAGCTCGTAATCAAATTTAGAAAATTGTAAGAATTGATACTTTTTTATTGCAAGCGCGCATAAAACAATTGTTCACCTGTTACTATCATAATTCATAGTTCATCATAGGCTTAATTTGGAGGTGGGGGACAAGCAAAGTCGCAGGCAACAGCTAGGTTTTGATAAATAAATAGACTTTGTCTGAAATAAAAGAAAACATTGCCTCATCAAACCAAGAAATCAATTAAAAATCAATTAATAAAATCAGCTTTGCAAAACAAACAATGTTTACAAAACAGCCGTGACCTGAAATTGTCATACGTTATTCAGTTCATCATCTGCCTAGCCTTTTTCCCAACTATATTGGGGTCGGCATCCAGTCAAACCAGATGCAGCTGGATATCAGTATTTTACATGGAGCGACTGCCTATCGGACCTCCACAACCCAGTAACTGGGTAATACGATACCCCATGGTAAGACTGGTTGTCAGACTTTAAGAGCTTCTGACTAACAGTAACGACTGTCAAAGATCTACAAATGACAGCCGGGACCAACGGCTTTACGTGCTTTCCGAGGCACGGAGGAAACTCGCTATGACAGATGGTCACCCATCCACAGACCAACTTCGGCAAGCGCGGCTTAACCCGGAAGATCGGCCTGTGCGGCTGTATTTATTTAGCCACGAACTCCTCATACGTCATACGTTATTCAGTTCAATCATGAAATATTCATGAGGAACGGAATTAGCCAGTAGAAGGCGCGGCTCAAATGATGGCTGCTTTTCATTTTTATTACGACGACACTTTTCTCTTACGTCAGATTAAACACGCGTTAGCTATACACGCATGATTGCATTCGGCTTAACGCGCGGTTAATCTTGCGTTATTCGGGCTAGGCGAATATTGGATGCCGTTTAGGCAAAAGAAAGATTTTTTCCAACTAAACGGATAAAACAAATCTAAGAATTAGGTACTCGTATATCTCAAAGCAGTTATTACAATCAATACATTTAAGCCTTTGTCAGACAGACAGACGTGGCGAATGCGAAGCGTGACGTTTTTATTTGTAATGTATGGAATTTCTTATTTCTTATTATTATTTTTTTTTTTTTTTTTTAAAACGTTGCCCCACACTAGGAATTTTCTCCTGTGTCGTGGGTGCGTTTACAAACATAGAAATTCACATACAGAAACACCCAGACCCGGAACAACTACTTGTAGGTCACACAAATATTTGTTCCGCGCGGGAATCGAACCCGCGACACATTGCACAGCAGTCCAATCGCTCAGCCACTGCGCTAATTGTTTGAATCCAGTCACATAGAAAAGCGAAAGCGATTCGATAGCGTGACCGAACTATCGGACTGATGCCTCGTATCGGCTCCGACTCGCCTGTCTGTCTGACAAAGGCATTAAAGACAACAACTCCGAGTTTTTGAAGCGTTTTCAGGACGACTGGACGTGATTTCTAAGTCAGTCCAAACCCCGGCCCATTGCTGCCACTGCTGAGAAATTCCTTATAGAAAAAAAAAAAACAAAATATAACAAGCAGTTAACATGTTTTTTCGACACGAGATTCAAACTCAATACCCCAAGCTCGGCAGTGTAATTAAACCTGTAGTACTCACTACGGAAGATCGCAAGAATGTATGGCAAAGCAAGGAGCTTCACGGACGCTTCTACCGGGATCTTCATGGGCCCGATGTAGATTTCCTAGCGTCCGTATCCTGGCTACGTTTCGGTGACCAAACTGCTAGGATACGGACGCTCGTCACCTGCTGGTTCTCGTCGAACGGAGCCTTATAATTTTGTCAAACAAAATTCACGCATTCCCTACGTGTATTTTATGAATTCATGTCTAACCATGCGTACGAGTACTTTACATTGTAATAAGTTATTAACAATCTTAGGGGGTTATTTACCCAGGGCCCGCTTTTCCATGGGGCACTTTGGTCCAGGCTCCCAATGCTTGGGCTCCACTGTAAACATAATAACAGGGGCTTCCAAAAGAAAATTAACTTTTTTCCCATTTGGGAGGTAAAACTTCGGGCTCGCTGCCCTCGTTCGTACAAGACTGCTCAAAACAAGGAGAGTTCTGGAGTTTTGTCGTATGTTTGTTTCTTTGTAGGTTTTTTTGTTCCATCATAATTATCTTCTGAAAGCCTAAACAGATTTCGATATACTTGGTTGACTGGTAGAATGACTCAGGCATTAAGTCCGCCTATGTACCTTTGGTGTTGCATGAAGATTTAAATAAATAAATGTATTTGATAATGCTATAATTATAAAATGCTATATAATAAAAAAATAGTTTATTATAAATTGTCCCTTGACTGCAATAAGAAAAAATCAGTTCTGTCTATTTATTTATGTATGAACGATCAAATTAAAACCTAACTTATTACTATATTACTCAGGGTGTTGTGTTAGCTAAATTGCTAAATTTGATTGAGTTGGCTCACTTTTGCATCCTTAAATACACCTGGTCCTAAAGTACCCTTTTTTATTTATTTTTTTATTTCTTTTACGTGATAAAATCATCAAATGAGTCCTCCCACCCAGGGCAGAGCGGGAGGGACCGTCAGACTCGTACTGACTAGAATCCACGGTGTCCTTCAATAACCTTTTACGTTCCGGGGTCACGGTAATTCATAGTCCCGCGACCCCGGCAGGCTTTGGCCCTCTAGAGGGAGGTCCCGTCGTTTTGCTGACACTCTTTGGTCCTAAAGTACCCCAGACATACTTTAAGTACGGCCCTGTATTTATCGAATTTATGTATGTAGCAAAGCTTTCGTTCATAAACTGAATATATTATTAAATTAACCGGTACGGTACAAATGACGCCTGTTTTGCATTTTTATTATAACGACACTTTCCTTTTACGCAATATTAAACTTGCGTTATGATTGCCTGTTTATTTTATATGTTTGCATAAAGAAGGCGAAACCTCTGACTAAAATATTGTAATGTTAGTAAAAATTTGTGACAGGCCAATTCTATTTTTGAAAAAATTGAAATATCTAGAAAAGATCTTTTTAGCACTCTTCTCTGAAAATGGCTTCTCACGTGTCAATTTTTACGGAAATATTGTGCCTTCCAAAAGGAAGTCATTCTTTTATGTGTTCATATAATATAATAAAAGAACAGTGGCAATAAACACAGGCACACTTTTATTAAAAACACTTACCTACCCGAAAAACTGGCAATAAAATCTTCACTCCTCAAGCACGTCAATCCGCCATACATGCCACAGTCCTTTTACAATTATTTTGCCTCTGACAGATGACGTCAAACAGCAACCTTATAGTCATGATTATAAGGATGAGTATATTTTGACAGACTCATGTCATTAATAGTAACTTAACCCAACCATTGCTTTCAAGTTCTGAATTGTGTACGAGTAAAGTGAATAATTTTATTTTTGATATTTTTTAACTATTGGGGAGGCCATTGTCCAACTAGGGGACTACATAGGCTATTAACAAAATAGATAATAACTCTTTCAAAATTTTCTTTCATTTACTACCTGTATAAATATAAAAAATTGACAGGCCTGATGGTCTAGTGGTTAGTGACCCTGACTGCTATACCGGAGGTCGTGGGTTCGATTCCCACCCAGGACAAATGTTTGTGTGATGAGCACGATCATTTGTTCTGTGTCTGTGTGTAATTTATCTATAATATGTATGTATTTAGAAATATATAAGTATGTTTATCAGTTGTCTAGTACCCTTAACACAAGCTCTGCTTAGCTTGGGACTAGATGGCGTTGTATGATAGTTGTGGAATATTTATTTATTATTTATAATTATCGCTACGATTTTGACAATCGCTATCAACTGTCAAAAGGGGAGGTAAAATAATTTCTTCCGAACCGTACACTTGTCTGTCTTCAAGCCATTATCATGATAACAACGCGTTTCATTGTTATCGTATCTACTCGCCTTTGTTATTTTATCTGTGGCTGGTGATCTGTGCTATCATTGGCCAATATATCATCGAGTTTTTATGTTTGTTCTGTGTGGGTAGGTACTTGAGAAAGGAAATGTTGTTTTGATTGTAAGCAGTAAGGAATAAGGATGTGCGAAGTCAATGTTGAATTGATTGGTGTATTTTTGCAATACAGCTTCGGACGTACGGTTTTATCAAACCGGGACTGTATTTGATAGTGGACGGCCCTCTCCAATCTTAATAAACGTATTTTTTGCTTCTTGTAATATTTAATAGTTTTTTGTTGAGTGTCAAGAAGGGGTGTTTAATATCGCTTTTACAGGCTTCTAGGACTAAGAACAATGAGCTCGAATATATGCGCTTTCCGACATTTCAGATTTTGTTTGTTATAGAGATATCACTTAATAAATATGTTCGTCGATTAAATTAGAAATGTTTATGATTTAAGACATCCTATAAAGCAACAGCACACGAAGTGACCTCTTTTTTTTCTAATATGCATGCAAGCAAACATCTTTATGATTTTGGCGCCCCCGTAAGCTGGCGCCCGGGATATGGCCAGCCTGCCACCCCCTTGATCCGGTCCTGGTTTATTATCGGCGGATAGTAAAGTATGGAGTTTGAAGCTTTGAATTGATAGTATAATAACATATAAAAATAGACAAATCAAAGGAAGTTGGACTCACGAAACACACACAAAGGGTTTTGTGAAATCAAAAAACTCGTGCCTTTTTTCCCCAAAAACACAAAACTTTTAGCTATTGAAATAGCACATTTGTATCTTTTTTTTCCTTAGCTTATACTATCTGACAATCTTTCGAAGAATTATTTTGCTGGGCTGATTCGAATCAGCCTTCACGTCGTGGTATACACTAGGTTGTCTCGCCAATACTCTCTGGGCTAACTTGGGCGGCGCCATCCATCTCCCGGTACCCCAAAAGTGGCGATTTGCCCAGCGGTCATCTTGCTACAGACGTCACCCCAGACCAGACCCAGAAATCGCGAAAAACAAAATCAGCTCTTCAGTACTTTTTTTTCGTTTAACTAACCATGTTTAATAATTCCAAATACGAAAACAAAAATTACATATGTAACATGTCTACTTACCCAAAAAACATATCAAGGCACGCAATTTCCTCTTCAAAACAACATACTGTGACACGTCGTCGTTGTGACGCATTATTGGAAGTACAAACAGAATCAATTTTTCATCTTATTCCTAAAGCCTGACATGTTTCAACGAATGGCGGGCGCGAGGACTGGAGATAAGCGGGGCGAATAGCGATTTACTAAATAAATTAATTCATTCGACAAATTAATCAATTAAATCGTAAATTGAAGAAACTTCAAAACGCAAAACAAAAGAACTAATAGCTTTGATATAAATGTTTTAGTAGGTACTACCCTTTTTTTTTTTTTTGCGTGGTAAAATCATCAAATGAGTCCTCCCACCCAGGGCAGGGCGGGATGGACTGTCAGACTTGTACTGACTAAAATCCACGGTGTCCTTCACAAGCCCTTTACGTACCGGGGTCACGGTAATGGGTAAGTCCCGCGACCCCGGCAGGTTTTGGCCCTCTACAGGCCCCGTCAATATGCTGACACTCTTTGAGGCGCGCGTGGAACACAACGCGCCGTCGACCCGGGCGTAGGTACTACCCTTAGGAGAAAACCCGGGTTTTAAATAAAAATAAACAATATTGCATTCAATTTGGTTCACGCGTTTACAATATATAAAATATATACGGTGCCACAAACAAAAAAAACGCCCTGTTAAAAAAACCTTGTTGCCACCGAGGCCTTTTTAACCGCGCGCTTTTTAAGCGGTATTGTACCTTTAGTTCGATACCTAAATCAGCCTAATTTATTAAGTCTTTCAATTTTGAAATATCCCAGGATTTATGCCCGCTTGCAAAAGGCTCACCGCTAAAAACATGTGACTTGAATACTGTCGAAAACAACTAACAAATCGGGAAACAGGCGCGTCTTTTTGGCATTACTGAAGATAATTTGGAATTCATTCTCTCATCTTTCGCGGACTATTTCGATATTTATATACTAGCGTTTTTCTGTGGCTTCGCATCATTTCTATCTATTCGAGTTTCTTTATATGCAAAAAAAAAGAAGCATGACATTATTGGGTCTGTCACCGTCTGTCGGTTTACCTCCTAGCGGTCCACACCCCCGGGTTTGCGGGACTGTACGAATTACCGTGACCCCAGAACGTAAAGTGCTGTTGAAGGATACCGTGGATTTTAGTCAGTACGAGTCTGACAGTCCCTCCCGCTCTGCCCTGGGTGGGAGGACTCATTTGATGATTTTACCAGGTAAAAAAAAAAGCTGTCCACACCGTACCTGTAACGGCTACCTGTAACCTGTACCTGTGTACCTGTAACCTCCTGTGACGGCTGAGCGACCCCACTGGTGGTATTAGGCCTCACCAGGGCCGTCTGGCTAGAGACCACCATACTGTCGCCCTGTAAGATTTTCAGTAAAAAACAGTTTTTCTGTTTTCCATCGTTGCGCAAGAGTTCCAGTTTCTTTTCGGTGAGCTAGCTCCATCTTAGGACTCATCTTTGATTTTAGTCTAGCTTGAGGCCCAGAGCCCATTTTAATTTAAAAATAAAATCAAAATCAAATCATTTATTTCAAGTAGGCCAGTTACAGGCACTTTTGAATTGTCAAGAGACAAAAGTAAAATAAAATAGTTTAAAATTAGTTACGGTGCTACAGTCCCAGTCACAAGACATAAAAACTTGTGAAAGTACTGTAGATGCCCATTCCAAAGCGTAGATCTCTATGGAGAAGAACGGGCAAGAAACTCCATGGACACTCTTTTTCAATCGCCAAAATTATAACAGAACCTTTGTTACATCATTCAACTTGAGATGGTACATTATGTGAGAACGAATAATAATATCCATCTTCGATAACCATTTTCAAAACTAGTTCAGTTAACAAACAATTTAAATTACTTTTAAAATAATACTAGTAACGGTTGCAAGTTGATAAATTAGTAAAGATTTTGCAAATATTGTCAAAATAATAGTTGTTAAAGTTCTCAATTCAATAAATAAACTCTTTATTCAGTCTATGTCATGGCCTTTTATACTGCCTCATGTAATATTTATGCTCCTGCCTGAGTGTCGGAGATCATACACTCTGACATCACACTATATTTTATTTGATAACAAACACGATAAATTGAATTTGTTGTGTAGCAGAAGTCTGGAATTTTGTTGTGGAGTAAAAGTAGATGGTAATGTATGTTGTTGTTGTTCTTTCAATGTTGGTATAATAAGTGATTTTATCTACTATCATGCTATTAATCCTCTATAAAAGAACCTATACCAATTAGCTTATTGCTAACATTAAAACAGTCAATGATATTATCATCATTATATCATCCAAACACGTTATATTGAGAATTTCAAAAAAAGAACATTCTCATGCAATGACATTTTCACCACCAGATCGCTAAAATTTTGAAAAAAGAACAATAAATTGTGGAATAATTCGTAATTTCGGATTCTCGTCTTATCGTGTTATTTCCCGTCATTAGCTTACACTATTAATGGTAAGAGAATCTTTTATAGAGGATTCACATCATGATTGTAGATAAAGTCTTGTATGCAACTGTTATAATTAGGTATTAAAACACTCATGTGATACTATTATCACACTCGGCTACGCCTCGTGTGATACACCCACATTCGTGTTTTTTTAATACCCCTGATTTTACAACAGTTGCATAAATAAATATTATGTAGGATCGATAGGTCCTATAAATAATAATCAATTTTACGTTAGGTACTAGAGATCCTGCCGGGGTCACTGTACTCTCTCACCTGCCGGGGTCGCGGGAATGTCACATTAAGTAACCGTGACACTGGAACCTAAAAGGCTATTGAAGGACACCGTGGACTTTAGTCAGTACAAGTCTGACAGTCCCTCCCGTCCTGCCCGCCCTGGGTGGCAGGACTCATTTGATGATTTAACCACGATAAAAAAAAAAGTCACAACGTTCACAATTGTGCACTAGTTCTCAAGGAAGACATCCAGTTTGTCCCGTCATCTCCTTCGGTCTACCGCTTCCCTGTGTCGTTGTTTTAGCACCCATTGCCACCTACTCCAACAGACGCTATCATGACCATTTCAGGATACTGGGTCTAAGGAATGCAAACATTCATCTAGTACAAATTAAAGAAACATTTTTTTTTATTTCTACGTGGTAAAATCATCACATGAGTCCTCCCACCCAAGGCAGAGCGGGTGGGACTGTCAGACTCGTACTAACTAAAATCCACGATGTCCTTCAATAGCTCTTTGCGTACCGGGGTCACGGTAATTCGTGAGTCCCGCGACCAATTAAAGAAAAAATGATCAAAATTAATATTAATCAAACTGATAAGAAGAAGACCTGCAAACACACGCACACTGGAATTTCAAACGGTAAGTAAATATCTTCATATAAATTATGTATGTTAGTACTTGGTAGATAAAACTCAAATAAATCTACTCTATTTACAAGCAATGTATTTTCCTCATATCTCTGGCTCCATATGAAATTAATTTGGAGTTAAGTCTTCATCTTCCGGACATATTTAAGCGAGGGATACACTAGGGGACATGGTGACATGTGTCTTAGGACATTCGGCACATGTCGCCAGTGATGGCAAGTGCGATTTTGCCGGGTTTGGTTCGACATGTCCAGCACATTCCCGCGACACGTGTCTCTGCACTGACGACGTCGACTGAAGTGGCGCAACGTTGCCAGACTTCGATCAAGATGTCTGGCAATATCGTGAGATATGTACTCACAAGTACATCGTTACTGACATGAGTGGCTCTATTTCGCCCGATCTAACAGGCAAAGTTTTGCGAATAGTAGTCGTCCCACGAGTAATCTGACACGGCGGCTGGCTTTTTTTTTATCGTGGTAAAATCATCCAATGACTCCTCCTACCCAGGGCAGAGCGGGAGGGACTGTCAGACTTGTACTGACTAAAATCCACGGTGTCCTTCAATAGCCCTTTACGTTCCGGGGTCACGGTAATTCGTACAGTCCCGCGACCATGGCTGCTGGCATAATGGCCCGTTGACGACCATGCCGCTATGACCGGTAACTTAGCGCGGATCAAGTCGTAAGTAAGATCAAATGTACCTATAGAAATGTTAGAAAAGCACCACGAGGCGCCGGCTGTGGTGAATTCGCGTACTTTCTAGTAATTAATATTTAATTAGTGCCACTCGGCGTACTACCCTCCGCTAAGACCAAAGTCATTTCATAAACGGGCTGTTAGTTGCGCAATATCGCCAAATATGTCAAGTGTAATCGCCCGGTTTGACATGTCGCCACATTTGTCCCCTAGTGTGTCCCTATCCTTCGTCACAGCCTGTAGCCTGTATGAGCCACACAAATCCACCGTTTCTATGCCAACGCTTTATTTAAGAATCATATTAAGAGGGCCCCTCTTATTTCTGATGCTTTGGGTTCTTGCTTATAAATCAGTTTAAAAAATAATCATATCTAAAAAGGTAGTAATGTCAGGTATCCTGAATGACACTGTAACAGCTGCTATGGTTTGACACGACTGAGGAATGATATATGAGATGATGAGGAAAAATATCTAGTTTTAATTTTCCGCGACAAACATCCAGGCTTGGATGCAGGATGCAGTCCCACCCTCCAGCCTTGATTCCTATTATGCACATGCAGGAAAGGTAATCATGGATATCATATATACACATGCAGGAAAAGCGAGAAAAATGGAAAAATATGGCATGCAATCAAACTTATAGTCGAGACGTTTTTTGCCCCTCAGGAGATTTAAATTCTATAACCGGGAGAGTCTGGTTTTTTGTCGTGAAATTAAACTAGATACTTTTCATCGCCTTATTCTATAAAATTATCTGAGGAATGGTTCATAATAGACGGGTTGAAACTGGTGGTGGTGGACCACAAGTTGACTGCTAGATATAGGTTCTTCTTCTTCGTATCGCTGTGGTACCACCGATACGATGAACATTATGTCACACTAGCTTCCGCCCGCGACTCCGTCCGCGCGGATTTACGTAACCCCGGAACGTAAAGGGCTATTGAAGGACACCGTGGATTTTAGTCAGTACGAGTCTGATAGTCCCTCCCGCTCTGCCCTGAGTGGGAGGACTCATTTGATGATTTTACCACGATAAACGCAAAAAGGGATATTGGTACGAGAACTAGTGCCTATTTTACAGTGCTATAACTAAAGTTAGCAAAAATTTAAACATAATAATAGGCTCTTAATTGCTCGTGCAGTACCTATTTTATTTTAACAAGCTCTTCGCACCGTTTTCTTCTTCAAATTCATCAAAATGTTATCTTCAAAAGATCGCTTTTAACAATAACACTGTCCACTGTATTTTTCTGAAATTATCATCAGGTACACAATATATAAAGTTCTGTCAATTTAACATATCATTACGCCTGTAACCCTCAACGGGTTAGGCATAGATGCACACAGGATAGCAAACATCCACATTTGGCTTTTTATATTAATTAGGGTCCATGTAATAGGAGCAAGTGTATTGCCATCAACCGAGGACAGATCCTAATTCTGTGACTGCTACTGAGAAATGCATGCTGAGCTGGGTACCCATTTAGTGCAATCCTGAGACACACACCGCACATTTTTTCTGTCACGTCTGAATTATTTTAATCTCTGTATGTATCACACTTTTTTTTTCCAAATTATTTATTTTTCTTGTTACAGTGGATCCTTTTATGTACCTATTTGTGTCTCTATTGCACTGGATCAATCTTTTATCTATCTAAATCTATGATAATATATCTCGCAATCAGTCGATCGATTAAGCTAATTACATCAAGAAAAACAAATTAACTAAACCAAAGACAGGTAACAAAATCCGATCAAATTACAACTAAACAGAAAATTCAATTCAACTAATTCAATTCTCAAACAATTGCTGAAAATCAAGATCACAACCTAATTACGTATTCACACAGCCACTGAATACAGATGTGATTCAGACACGTGCGCTACGTATACCTTCATTACGCAAGCACTACGCACTGACTACGTGGTAGCTACGTTTAATTAGATATCTATAGAATCATACACGTATGGTTGTGATAACAGATTGTGATGAAGAGGCAAAAGTCAACCGTCAAACATGTAGAGAAGGAAGAGATTAAGGATTCTTTAACTAACTTGCCTCAGCTAGCGGATTCGTTCGCGTTAATTTCGAATTTGGCATACAATTCGGTTGGTACAGACTGGCAGCACGTCAACCTTCTTTTTTTTTAAGTGGTAGAATCATCAAATGAGTCCTCTCACCTAAGGTAGAGCGGGAGGGACAGTCAGACTCGTACTGACTAAAATCCACGGTGTCCTTCAATAGCCGTTTACGTACCGGGGTCACGGTAATTCGTACAGTCCCGCGACCCCGGCAGGGTTAAGCCCTCTAGAGGGGGGCCCCGTCATTTTGCTGACACTCTTTGAGGCGCGCGTGGAACACAACGCGCCGTCGACCTGGGCATGGTCCATGGTCGGAAAGCGAGATGCCCATTACTCGCTGCCCAGCACATCAACCTAACCCAATTTTTTCCCAAACGAACATGAAACTAAAAACCACGTTTGACAGATTGGGGTAACTTGATGTGATGGCGTCTATACAATTTGAAAGACCACAGAGGTGCCACCTTTTATCATGATAACATTATTGTTGTTTTCCTCGGAAACAGTATTTTTTCGGGATGAAACGTATAATGGTTGTTTCTGTATTGCTGAAACCGTAATGTGAATTATGCTTTGGAGTCTCTATTTGGAGCATTTTGCTTTTAGCCACAATTTATGCCACAATTTTTAAGAATATGTTATCTATTTATCAGCCTGTTTGTACGTACTAATCTTCGAAACGGCAGGATCTATTTTGAGGGAGCTTTCACTGGCAGATAGCTATTGTTTTAGGAGCAATTTAGGTTATTTATTAGCGTAATTTACTATAAACGTGCAATTTGGAATCGCGCACTTCATAAGTTTCCATTTAGAGGAGCTATTTATTATGCTTTCACCGAGTTAGGTCGTTGGAATAATTATCTAAATAGATACATACAATAAATATAACGATAATAATAAAATAATACAATAAATATAAATTATCTAAATAGATACATATAATAAATGTCACGGTTAAAAATTTGCTCTGTAACAAAAATAACTTAAAAATAGTAATCCGGTTTTAAAATCTACAAAACTGTGCTGGTCCAACCTGTTAACGAGTAATAATTGCAAGTGAATATTTGTAGCAGCGGGTTATCTCGTCTGTGTGAACGAACTGGTGATTTCGATATCGGTGACTGTTGGTGAATTTGGTCTGTAAACAGGGCGAAACTTCTGAACTGTGCATGGAAAAGGATTAATTCACCAAGGAAATACAAATGTGAGTGTAAATTTGTTCTTAATATAGTGATAGAAGTGTTAAAGAATAACCATATTACTGAAAAACGGTTGCTTTTTCAAGAATGTAAACAGATCACAGCTGACTCATTGATATTGTACAGAAACAAAACATCTGACCAATCCAAGCGCACCATGAAATCGATGACACAAAATCTGTCGTTCGGAAATCGAATCTATGAAGTTTAAACACCAGCACTTTGGGACTGCGCTCTGCTACACGCATAGTTCGCATATCAGCGATCTGTCGCAATATACTTCAATTTATCTTGCTATTAAAATATAGTCAGGCGTATCAGTATCAATCGAAATTAAACTATGAATTCATTCTTGGAACATGTTACCTTCCGACGCACCCGTACACGCTCGGAACCAAATGATGACATTGGAAACAAATCAAAAAATTTGGACAGTACAACAAATAGCATGCCTGAGTTATCTGAAGACGAAGAGGACATTCAACTAATCGCCTATAAAGATGAAATCAAAAAACTTCAATCCCAATTACAAATTGCACATAACGAAATTAAGCTACTATCGCTGCAAAACAGAGACCTAAAACAGATAAACAATGAATTAATGAAGAAAAATGATATATTCAAGAACATTGCAAGTAGCCCAATCAAGAAAAAAGTAAAAACACCGTTGAAGAACACTATTAACAGCAGTATGAAAACAATACAAACACAAACTATAGCATACCCTACATTTAAACTATCTACACAAGAAGACAAGAAAAAAGTTACTCCTCAAGATCTCAAACAGCCGGAGATCCAACTACTTCCTATGAGACATAAAATCTGCATTGTGAGCAGTGAAACATCTGACAGGATTTATAAAATGAGTGAAAGAACTCAGCTCGCTAACTATAGTAGGTGTCATTATCGCACTCCACGATGTGGTTTAAAACATGTCATATGTAATATTCATGAAAAAGTTCGTAATTTCACTTTATTTGACTACTGTGTTATAGTTATTGGCGAAGAAGATTTCAGACAAACTAATAACTATATGGAACTTGTTTCATATATCCGGGAAACACTACTCCCATTAAACCATACTAATTTTATTATAAGTCTTCCAACATTTAAATATATGGAGAACAATGCTAATTTAATGTTTAATAGTAGAATAGATATTTTTAATAATTTGATTTACATGGACGCCGAGACGCATAAATATGCGTATATTCTAGACTCAAACCTCAATCTGCCGTATTCATTCGACTCATATAACCAACGGTCCGGCAGTATAAATAACAAAGCTCTAAATATTATTGTAACAGACCTAGAGAGATTTATTTTAAACCTAAACGCACTGAATACTACCTACCAAGATATTGATTGTATACCAAATCTTAGCACGGGTAAAATCATAACACAAAATGATATTTCTGTTATAAATGACACAAAGCACTGTGATGAGGATGGTTTTTTTCGTGTATAAAAATCTCAATATTATGCATCAAAATATAAATGGCCTCTTAAATAAATCAAATGTATTTACTGTACTGCTAGAGGAACTACATAATTCAGGGAAAATAGTGGATGTTTTATGCTTTTCTGAGCACAATATGATATTGTCGGATGTAAACCTATTACATATACCTAATTTTACTTTAGCCACGCATTTCACTAGAGAATCCAGACATGGAGGCACATGTATAATGTTAAGAAACGGTATTAAATATAAAACTTTGGAGTCTGTTGCGAAATATGGTGTATCCAATATTTTTGAATGCTGTGCAGTGGAACTCACCCCCCACAATATTATTATAATATGTTTATATAGGAGTCCACATAGTACCGAAGTAAAAAGCAAACATGAAATATTTTCTAATAAATTAGACAGTCTGTTAAATTCTTTATCCATTCACTCAAATAAAAAAGTGCTTCTGTGCGGTGACTTCAATATTGATTTGCTAAAAGATACCAAAAGTTCGCAGCAATTCAAGCACTTAATAATGGGTTATAATCTTAAATTTGCCGTAAACGTTCCAACTAGATTAAGCAGTGGGACCTGCATTGATAATATAATCCACAATGTGCGAGGAGCTAAAGGAGAAGTTTTGGAACTAGCAGTATCCGATCACACAGCACAATTTTTACGATGTCCAGTTAAACAAACGTGCCTTTTAGACTACTGGTACTGTACAAAAAGGGACTACTCAAGAGAAAATATAGATAAATTTGCAAACTATTTAAAACAATTGTCATTTTCAGATGTTTATGAGGAAACAGACCCTGAAAAAGCATTCAAATTGTACTATGACTGGTTTAAATTGCTATATGACTTATGTTTTCCTAACATTAAAATAAAAATATCGACGAAAGTAAAACCAAACTGGATTAGTCGCGGTATTAGATTATGTAGCAAGAAAAAAAGAGATTTGTTATGGAAATACAGGTTATCACCGACTGAACAAAATAAAACAAACTTCAAAACGTTGTCTAACCGGCTTAAAAGAATTGTCAATCTCACGCAGAGAGCCCACAATAACCTTTTCATTCACTCGGCTAAGAATCGATGTAAGGCAACGTGGAAAGTGATAAATAAAAACAAATATAATTTACCAAATCAAGCCACAATGAGAATTAAATCAAATGATAAAATACTTACCAGCCCTCTTGATATAGCAGAGGCTTTTAACAATTATTTTGCGGATCAAGTCAAATCAATTAATAGTTCAAATAATAATAATAATAAATTACCAATAAATACTCCAATTTCGTCCATTTTCATGAAACCTACAATACCACAAGATATTCATAAAATTATTATGTCTTTAAATAATACTCCCAGCACTGGATATGATGGTATTAGCACAAAAATTATTAAAACAGTATCTACAATAATTGCACCCGTCCTTAGTCACCTGATCAATATGTGCGTCTTGCATGGTGTTTTTCCAAAGGAATTAAAAATTAGCATCATAAAACCGCTTTTCAAAAAAGATAATAAAGACAACATGTCTTGCTATAGACCTATAGCACTGATACCTATTTTGTCAAAAATATTTGAAAGAGTAATATACAATCAAATCAATTCATATTTCGAGAAAAATAAATTATTTCTCGATAGCCAAAAGGGCTTCCGGAAAAATAAATCCATTGACATGGCAATCTATGATTTTTTAAAACTCGTTAGCAACAGAGTAGATAAAAGAAAACCGGCTTTGGCTCTATATATGGACATGTCGAAAGCCTTTGACCGCGTAGACCATAGAATATTAATTAATAAACTTGACGCATACGGGATTAGAGGTAACATATCAAATTTAATTAAATCATACCTACAAGATAGACAGCAAATAACAGTTATTAATAGAATATGTAAAAAACATGAAACAACATATAAATCTAGCCCGAGAACAGTGATGTATGGAGTTCCACAAGGTAGCATACTTGGACCTCTCCTATTTATTATATATATAAATGACTTCCCAAAAGCATCGACCTATCCTATGACAATGTTTGCAGATGACAGCACTCTACTTTTTAACAGTGACCAATTAGATACATTAGAATCAGACATTAACTCTAATATAAAATCAGTTATAAATTGGCTAGAGAATAATAATTTGGTAATAAATTTAGACAAGACAGTAATAATGAAATTTCAACAAACAGTAAATCAGAATTTAAATTTAGATATAAGATATAATGATAGAAGGATTGATGAGACGAATGTGATAAAATTTCTGGGATTAAATATTGAAAGCACATTAAAATGGAATACCCAGATTGATAAAGTATGTAGTAAAGTAAACCAATTTTCTCATGCGCTGCGTATGCTAAGTAAAACAGCCAATCGAAACACCGTACTAACTGCATATCATGGTCTAGTAGCCTCGACATTAAGATATGGCATTATGTTTTGGGGAAACGCCTCTGGTAAAGATATGGTGTTTAAGTGTCAGAAAAGGTGTATTAGAGCAATCTGTAACCTGCAAACCACTGACAGCTGTAAACAATATTTTAAAAGTATGAAAATTTTAACAGTGCCCTCATTGTACATATACCAGACTTCTATGTTCGTCAAAAATAACATGTATAAATTTGACCGAGTAGGAAGTCAGCGTCGAGCTGACCGGCTACAAACTGCTGGATCTAAAACTGCTTTATACAAGAACAGTATTTTCGTAATGGCTCCAAAATTATACAATAAATTGCCAAAGTGTATCAGAAGTGAGGAAAATGTCAGCCATTTTAAAAGAAAGTTGTTCCTGTTTCTAGTTGAAAAGACGTATTACTCGATTGAAGACTTTTTAAATGACAAATTGTGACTAAATTTAAATTTCTTTGACATTCTTAATAATTAATAATATAATTCAATTACTTTATTTTATGTGGCTCATGACATTTTTCAATTGCTTCATTTCTTTTATCCTAAAGTTTAATAATTATGATAGTAAAAATAACCTGCTTATAATATTATATTTGTATGCCGATTATTGGCCGAACATACAGATCAGCTAAAATGTATAAATAACACCTTTTTGTACTTATGTTCACAAATAAAGATTGATTTGATTTGATTTGATTTGATAAAACTGTAATAGGCCGATGTTCGTGCATTAAAAATCAAAACTTTTATAAATATTTCAGTTTTGTTTTCCTACACCATCTCTATCCGTCGAGAGTAGGTATTGAAGATACGCCGTGGATTTGAGTCAAGTCTGGCGAGTACTGATGATTTTACCTCGTAATAAAAATTGTACGAGTCCTGCTCAAGTTGTCGTAGTCATATTAAAAAACTGTTTTTTTTCTGTGCTAATAGACACAGAAGCCAAAAAACATTATTTTTAACGTCTTTCTGTGTGTATGTATACGCATCACGCAAAAACTACTGCATGGAACTGAATGCAGTGTACTATCGCGGACTTTTCCGCCTGACCAGTTAAAGTTTTTTGGGCTTCCTGGCAGGATTTTAATCGCTGTTGGCGTCCAGGGCTTCTCCAGTGTCGTATACGTCTTGTATCCGGTCTCATACCAAAACGAGACTCATCCTTATAGTGGTGGAACCATCATGGTATGGGCGGGTATTTGGATCGGCGGAAGAACTGAGTTGATTTGGATCAGAGGCAACCTCAACGCTCAAATTTATGCTGAGACGATTGTATCAGACGTCATCGTTCCTCTACAAGTGCAAATCGGTCCCTTATTTCAGTTAATGCATGATAATGCACGACCGCACACCGCAAGAGTTGTAAGACAGACTCTCGCCGCAGCTAACATCAATGTCCTGCCCTGGCCTGCTCAGTCGCCAGACTTGAATCCGATTGAGCATGCATGGGATATGCTACAGAGAAGAGCTCTGCCGAATATGGAGGGTATCCAGTCGCAAGAAGACCTTTTTTGTTGTTGCAACGAACATGGGCGGCCATTCCACAGCGTGATTTGGATGAACTCATTTTGAGTATGCCAAATCGATGTTCTTGTGTTGTTAGTGTTCGCGGTAGAAACACGGATTATTAATTGTTTAAGTTAACCAATAAAATTTTAAAGAAAATTGTTATTTCAGTCTTTTTTTCGAACTTTTGTGTTAGTGGTTCAAATGTCAAAAATCCCTTTATTAGGAAAATGGCAAATTTCTTTATTAATGCAAAGGTGACTTGGTTTATTGTTACTGTGACAAACGAAAACACTTTATTTGATGAATCCTTAAAAAAATTTTTAATTAATATCAATCAGGAGAAAAGTTATTGCAAAAATATATGTTGATCCCTAGACACTTTTGATGTGTGTATATTGATCAAAAATTGTAGTCATGTGTCCTAAGTTAAGTAGGTATTTAGGACATATTGTATTTAGGAATTTTAACGTTATGGCATGTGATAACATGTGATCTTATGTTGGGGCAAGTTATTATTCGGACAAATGATGACTTTTAACTGAAATAAATTATGGCATTTCAGATTTATGTTTAGTTAGAGAACCGATTAAAAGTTTTAGGTTAACACTTTTAAAAATTTGTATCTGTGACTTATGAGGTTGTTTATTGTTTGTAGAGAAACACTGTGCGGCTGTGGATCAAACGCCATGAAGAAGAGGGTGTCTTAGAGGAAAGACCGCGGGCACCACGTCCGTTTCTCATTCCTGAGGAAAACGTCCAACGTATGGTGAACACCTAACAACAAGGGGACGCGTTTACTCCGACGAGAGTGTTCGCCGAGGAGTACGAAGTATCACTACGCACAGTTCGTCGTGCTTTACATAGAGAGGGGCTCCATCATAGGAAACCTGCGAAAAAATCGTGCTCACCGAGCAACAAAAAGTGGCAAGAATAAAGTTCGCAAGAAACATCATAGATATGGATTTCTCAAGCGCCATCTTTACAGATGAGAAGTGCTTTAGATCTAGCCAACATAGTCGTCGACACTTGTGACGCGTCACAAATAGGCGTTACGAACCAAGGAACGTGATTTTCAATAATAATTGAGGAAGAGTGTGTATGAGTGAGTGCTGGTAGTCCTAGACAGCTTGTTTCTTGTAGTGAGCATTATTCATAGATATGCAATAGCAGCAATCGCGGTTGATTTGCTATCATTAAAATTTGTTGAAGAGTTCCCTCGATTTGTCCATGATCCCGTGATCAGATCCTGACCATATTTTCATGGGACCATCTTTAAAGTATACCCTTTCAAACAAAAATAGAACTTTCGATTCGGTCCAGGCGTCATCAAGAAATAGGGTAACCTTCTTGTTTAAAGTTAGTTTTTTTTTTAAATATTATGTCGAGTAGCCATTGATGATTATTGTGATAACTTTGTATTTATTTAGATATAGTGAAACGTAACTACTGTTTACCGACTGTTAATTTAATTATAGGGAAGATATTGTTTATTTTATAATTGTTTTGTGTTTAATTTTTTTTTTTTTGTTGAACCGTTTAACTAGAAAGTCTAATTTGAATAATAGCGAAAATTAAAATGAAATAATTCTGTGTGTTACGTTATGCACGGATACGAGAAAGTATACAATAGTATACTTTCTCGCTTACTCACGCATTATCTGTTTCATTTTCTTAGTTTGGTTTTAAAGAAACATTGTTTGCCACTGTAAAGATATTATCAGTATTAACTTAAAATATATTTATAAGTAACTAGCTTTCGCCAGCGGCTGCGCCCGCTCACCTTACACCTTGTTGCCTATGTCACTCACAACAAATAACTATTGTTTATAAAAAAAACTGATGCTTGTAGTAATAGGTCACAGAAAGGGAGGTTTTGTATTTCTTTAAACGACAAACTCCTTGAAGTTAATTTCATAACTTTTTCTTTGATTTTGTGTTTAACCTATTTTTACTGATTCAGTTCCTATATTGAACCTAATAAATATTATACGAATATCTGTTTATTTTATTTACTTTAGTTAAAATTAGGGCGAGACTAATGGGAAGCGGTCGCCTCCTTCTGCGAAGCAGTCATGCTCGCGAAGGAGGAGGAGGGGCCACGTGACGAAGATCTCCGGCCACCGTAGGCGCAGGCATGCGGGCAGCGAGTAATGGTCAATTCGCTGCCCGATCATGGACAATGCCCCGATCGAAGGCGCGTTGTGTTCCATGCGCGCCTCCAAGAGTGTCAACAAAATGACGCCCCCCCCCCCCCCTCTAGAGAGTCAAAGCCTGCCGGGGGGTCGAAGGACACCGTGGATTTTAGTCAGTACGAGTCTGACAGTCCCTCCCTCTCTGCTCTGGGTGGGAGGACTCATTTGATGATTTTACAACGCTAAAAAAAAGATTACCTATTGCATAAGATTTTATAAGATTACTATAATAAATTAAAATATGATTGTGAATTCCGAATTTCCAACACACGCAAACACATAACGTAACGTAAGCCAGTTTCAACAAAGTTAAAAAAAACACACACATTCTTATCATCAGTAACGCAGGCCAATTTTAAGTTAAAGTATTTTTATAATTCAAATAAGAGTTCAAAAAAAAAACTCGTTTGGCGTGCGTCGTCAGCAGTGGCGTAGCTAGGCCAGAAGGGGCCCCGTATCAAAACTTGTTTGGGGCCCCTTTAATCTAAGTTTAGTAGAACAAAGACAATAGCATCCTGACTCGTGTAACTAATGCTATTACTGACTGATAGTAGCTCATTCTTAGTTCATTCAAAACTAGATATAGCCTTTTTGAAAATAGAGTTCAATAATTGGAGCTTTACCGCTGCGATAAGTATTCATTTAAGAGCAACATTTTATGTTTTTATTCCAATCGTCGGGGGCCCTTGACACTTGGGGGCCCCGTATAATTGATACGGCTGATACGGCGGTAGCTACGCCTCTGGTCGTCAGTGCGCTCGGCCGACCGGTATTGTAATTCATTCATTATTTCTACACAAAGGAAACGGGGCGGGGCTAGAGAGCGTTTCTATGTTGTAAGTGCAAGCAAAAATGAGCTTAGTGGTGGTCAGGCGGGAGTGTCCGCGATAGTACATCGATCTAACTAACGAGGTCTTTCTTTATCGTGTTAAAATCATCAAATGAGTCCTCCCACCCAGGGCAGGTCGGGAGGGACTGTCAGACTTGACTAACTAAAATCCACGTGTCCTTCAATAGCCCTTTACGTACCGGGGTCACGGTAATTCGTGAGTCCCGCGACCCAGGCAGACTTAACTAACGAGGTCTAACTTAATTAAAATAAAGGCTTAATATAATCGCGGAAAAATACAAATTCCTCTATAAAAGTAAAAATTCCACGCAATCAAAGCAGCAGAAAAACGCTAGTGTTAAACAAATTGAGTTTAGGTCAACATTAGTACTATTAAATGACTCCCTGGAAACCTATTCAGAGTTGAGACTTTCGGCGATTTAAATACCTAATGAAAGGCATTAGAATAAACTGAAATGATGAATTTAATTTGAAGATTGAAGTGCTTTGAACTTTTTGACATATTTTTTTGTTTGGAAAAAATCAAATTAAACCTAATACTGCTCTGTCTATTGTTAGATAAAGTTTTTTTTTTGAAGTAATATCTTTTAAAAAGTTTATTTTTAGTTGAAAAATCAAATAAGATGAAGAAGTCATTTGAATGATCTACTGTTGTCTGGCTTACACATACGGTCGTACACTATCCTTCAAATGCTCGTTGCGTTCCAGGTCCGTTATAATATCTAGAGACCTGCAGTCCAAATATTTTTTAGAGTGCGGTTTTTTATTATTATCAAATGAGTCCTTCTCGGATCCCTAGGTAGAGCGGAGAGGACGCTGTCAATTATGCTGACAACTTTATGAGGCACTCGTGGTCGACTCGAGCCCGTTCCTTATCGGACGGTGAGCTCGTAAGCTACACATTGGTGATTGTCTGCAAGACCGCTGCGTTTATTGAATAAAAAATATTAAAGTAGGCATTTTTTTTGTGTCGAGGTAATTTAAATCTCTCGTATTTTCATTTGAATAACAAACTAGATCTTAAAATTAAAATATGTAAATCGAATTTCAATTTTTAAACATGATAAATACTTTTTTTTTATTAGGTATATCGCCTGTTATTACAGACGGAACCTGCTTTAACAAAAATAACGTTTTTGATACAAATAATGATTTTATCGAATTATATTTGAAAACGTGTTTAAAATTAATTATTCATTGGGCACGTGAACAGTCAGTGTAACTTTTTTTTATCGTGGTAAAATCATCAAATGAGTCCTCCCACCGGGAGGGACTGTCAGACTCGTACTGCCTAAAATCCACGGTGTCCTTCAATAGCCCTTTACATTCCGGGGTCACGGTAATTCGTACAGTCCCGCGATCAGTCATTGAAACTTAACGTTTTTAAGGTTAAAATGAGACATTACTTAGTCTACATTTTCGGTCTGTCTGTCGTTTAAAAGGTCGACTGATAGTCGGAAATCCTTTGTCTATCTGACTGACCCGCCTTTCCGCCCGTCGATCACAGAGTTGCCTTTTTAGTATAAAAATAATGAACTCATTTAGTTTAGAACGCGGTTTTGGGTAAGGGACAGTTGTTTGATCTGTAGTTGAAAAAATAGGTGTGGCACTCGGGGACTGCCGCGGTAAAGCTATTGCATAGCATTTTTTATTAACTTAGACATTATGAAAAAAAAAAAGAAAAAATATCGCCTATTTTTTTTTTCGTGGCAAAATCATCAAATGAGTCCTCCCACCCAGGTCAGAGCGGGAGGGACTGTCTGACTCGTACTGACTAAAATCCACGGTGTCCTTCAATAGCCCTTTACGTTCCGAAGTCACGGTAATTCGTGAGTCCCGAGACCCCGGCAGGCTTTGGCCCTCTAGAGGGGGGCCCCGTCATTCACTCTTTGAGGCGCGCGTGGAACACAACGCGCCGTCGACCCAAGGTCTTACTCCTCTAACTTTTCATAAACAATCTATGTGTGTTCAAAACTTTCATACATCGATCAAAAAGCCATTAAGTCTAGGATATTCGTCTGTATTTCATAGGTAAGCACCCAGGAGCCTCATACATATACAGTTTACAGGTAAATCCCTTCGCTCGTTCATGCAAACAATAACTTCAGCAAATATAGATATAAACAACTCTCGGGGGGTGTTAAATCAGTATTATTTTAACCTTACTCTGTATTTTCGTACTACAACGTCCTAATATACTACGAGTATATTCGCGTTAGGTTTTGATGATATCATTGCCAAAAGTTTAAGGTTTATTACTTTATTTATTTATTTATACACACAGACATAGACAGAGAAATATTTTAAAAGGAAAAAAAAGTACAAAGGCATTGCTTAGAATTTCAGGTATAAAGTAAAGTGGTGCGTAGGAACAAATAAATATTTTTATATAATGCCTACAACAATCCAATACATACAAATAAATACACAACTACATATTAATATAATAAATAAAAATAAATACATGCTTATAATGCTTTTAAATTAATACTTTATGTTCGTCCCATTGATAAAATTGTTAATTTTGATGATGTGTATGTCATTTATGGTTCTTAAGAAAGGTCAGATGCGTAAGTAGAAAAAAGCGTGAATTTTGATACTTACTAGCTATTGCCAGCGGCTTCGGCAGTTAAAACTCGGAATTTTATCCGACGGGAAGATAAATCCAAATACGTTCAGTATAGTTTTTTCATACAGTGACGGATTAGCCTTAAAGCCCAGTAAGACCGGGCCTAGGGCGGCCAGATATTAAGGACGGCAAATCGTGTCAAAAAATCACTGATGATAACAATATTTACAAGAAATAACTCAAATGCAAAGTATTTTAATATATTAAAAATTATTTAAAAATATGTATATATCAATTAAAATTATTTTTCTAAATCAATTTCGTACATATAAAATAGTTCACGTCGTACGTTTAGTTTAACTTAAGTTTAATAAAACCTAAAACTGTTTTAAATGTTTTCTTTAAGGCCCACTTGCACCACACATCACTAAACAGGTTTAGCGCTAAACTGCCTTAGAATATCACTGTATCCCTATCAAATTGTTTGAAGTTGACACAGACAGAACGATGTTTTAAATCAGTTTAGTTATTTATGGTGCAAGTGGGCCTAAATATGAAATAATTCCTAAAACCTCGAAAAATATTATAAACTAGCAGCTTTCAGTTAATGTTAACCAATTTTCTGAATCAGTTTAAAGTGGCCAATAAAGTAAATTCATTAATAACAAAGTTTGATGGCACGGTTGGCGCAGTGGCTGAGCGATTGGACTGCTGCGCTGAGAGTCGCTGGTTCGATTCTCGCACGGAGCAAATATTTGTATGATCTACAAGTAGTTGTTCCGGTCTGGGCGTTTATGTGTGTGAGTCTATATGTTTGTAAACGCTCCCACGACACAGGCGAAATTCCCAGTGTGGGGCAAAGATTTTTTTTTAAATAAGATAATAAAAAAAAGTCTGTGACGGTTGCTGCGAAAGGGGCGGCATGTGATGTAGGGCAGAGAGCGGCTAGGACTTCAAATCCGCCACTGTTTGTGTAAAAAAGCAAGAAATGTCCTCGCCCGTCCATTTATCTATTTTCACGACTATAATATTAGTAGTAAGTTCCAATTTCGGATGTTCGCAATAGCCTATACTCGTACATATGTGGAACGCTTAGTTAATAAGCGCTAAGCGTTTGTAGAGCAAACCCAACAATGCTGTTCGATGGATCGATGCAATCTGCAATACAGCTAATGTGCTTCTGAATAGGGTAACTGTGGTTTTTGGCTTTTAGAGTCACTAGTTTGTATTGAAACTCGCTCATTTATTTGCTTAGTTGATCAACTAGGAGGAAAATTAACTAACAAACTAATTAGTTTATTAAACTAAGTTATGAACTGTGTGGTCATAGCATGTGTTTTTCACTGAATAACCTAATTAGTCCGTCAGTAAGCTTATCAAGAAATATTTGAACTGTATTCTTTCTTTTGTTACGTAAACCTAAATTAACGAAGATACGATGCTTTTAAAATTCATAATACGTCACGCTGTGGTATAGTTTATAGAGCATTTTGACGTCACGAAAGACACCCGAGTTTGAGTGCGTTTTATCGTTGTATACAAATACTTCACTAATTCCAAATTTTTGTATTTAATTGTTACATCATTCCAGTATTCACGAAAGGAATTATAATGTTATCATTTCATACCGTCATCCATCGTTTATTTCGTATTCCCTTGAAGAAAGATAGAAAGAAAGAAAATAGGTTTATTTGACACGCCTTCGGCACACAATTACAATTAAAATTACGAGACAATGGAAAAGGAAGAACACAAAAGTAGGTATCGTGTGCCTCACGGCTGTGCCAAATAGGCTCAGTTCAGCAAAATGCCAGGCCACAGGGTGCCTGACGCTGGTTTTCAACTGAGCCTTGCGAGACGTCACAGAAATACGTCACGCCTTGCTATTAATAGCCATCAACATTCATACTCAAAACTTTCTGCAGTCGGAAAGTAAGGTTTGGTCGGCCAACCGAACACGAACCTCGGCGAACGCTGCTTAACCTTGAAGATTTACGCTTTTTAATCGTGGTAAAATCATGAAATGAGTCCTCCCAACCATTACGGGGCAGGAGGGACTGTCAGACTCGTAATGACTAAAATCGATGGTGTCCTTCAATAGCCCTTTACGTTTCGGTTTCACGGTTACCTGATGATACAGACCTGTGACCCCGGAAATAGACCCCACATGACCCCGCGACTCCGGAAAGATTGACCCTTGGCGCTGTATTATTTAGCCAGGAACCTGTTTACATACGAGACAGTCCTCATAAAAATGACGTCACCGCAACAACACAAAGTGTGTGACTGGTACAGTACAGTGCAAACATAATCGCGTTGTGTGCGTTACGGTCCTTCGGAAGTTGGACTTGTTAACAGAGGGGACTGGTATTTGTGCTCGGACGTGTACATAGTATTATGGCAGGACAAATAGAACTTCGCAGCTGAAATTAAAACCAAAAATAACTGGCCGAGCGTGACTCGGATTCACACATAAAGGATACTAATTTAAACACGATAATTAAAGAAAATTAAACTTCTTAGTAGCAATCTAAAATCTTGATTTGTGGTTATGCCTTATTGATATAAATAAGCTCGTATCCTATTTGAAGGGACTTCGAATGTAGAAAGTGGCGACTACAACGTAACCTATAATTCTCCAGAAAAATTAAAATAATATGTCACCCGGAATCAGATCAGTAGTTCCGAAGATTATTTCGTACATTCATACTCACAAACACACACATTATATCTAATTTAACCGACTTCAGAAAAAAAAAGAGGAGGGTTTCAATTCGTCGGAATCCTTTTTCAGCAATTTTTAAGTGTGTAGCAGAAATGTATTGTAAAAACAAAATCACGTAGCTACAATCATACACATAATAACAGACAGTCCAATTATTTAACAACATACTTCCACTTTATGTAGAAGCTAAAAGCTGTTCCTCGGCTCCGTCATTATTTCCAGTGATTATTGTTAAAGTTCCCCCCTCCTTGTTACCCCCCACTAAGGAATATAGTCGTAAACCGCTTTTACGCTCGATGTAAAGACCGTTTTGTACGACAAAGTATGAAACATTGCGCTTTAGAGCAGGGCCGGACTCTAGTAAAATAAGATTCAGAAAGCGTTCGTTAGTATTTGATTACTTAAACGGGGAGCTAACGCTGGAAATTAATAATGTATCTCGGTTGCAATGTTGATCCCGGACTTGGTGTGTGTTGTGTGACCGGACGAGAACCGAATTTGTTGACAATGTTTAATCAGGAGCAGTCGTCAAAGAAAACGAACGGGCCTTGGATTGGCATACAATTTTAATTTAGGGCCACGCTTACGCTAATATAATGATATCACTAAAATCATTATATTAGCTTAAGTAAGCTAAGGAGGAGAACTCAAAAGTTTATGAATGAACAAATACATATAGCCCTTTACGTTCCGGGGTTACGGTAATTCGTACAGTCTCGCGACCGTTTTATGATGCCTGAGAGGAAAGATTGGAGAAAAACGATCTCAAAAAGAGATCAGGGCAAGAAGATGACGACAGCGCTGCCCAGTACGTCCCTGTGTTTCACCACGTACACACTTTTACTGCCCATCGAATCAGCAACAGTATTGTTATAAAATGTTTAACATCTTTGACGTAAATACCATTTATATTTTGTACGAGTACCTTGGAGAATTCAATTTAATGAGACTGACTATTAATTTGTATTTTAAATGACAATGTAATTTATTAAGAAAATAATTGATGACGGGTAGTAAAATTGTGTTCCTATGTGCCGCGACCCTGTAAAGTAAAGGGCATTTAGAGGAACAGGGTGAGTTTTAGTCAGTACTAGCTTCCGCCCGCGACTCCGTCCGCGCGGATGTCGGTCTTCGCGTGGATGGTTTATTTCTCCATTCTGAGTAACTCTGACAATGACATCTTATAAATATACGGCTAAGCCTATAATAATTAAGGAGATACCTCTATTGAGCATTGAGCTACTGCTGTTGAGCTCGCGTTCTGTAGTAACTGAAAAATAAGATTTTTTTTTCTAGGTATTTTTCCAGGATAAAAAGTATCCTATGTTATGCCCAGGATAATAAGGTATAATTATACCAAGTTTCATCGAAATCGAACCGTTAGTTTTCACGTGATGCCTGCATATACAGACAGACAGAATTTTTTTAGTCACATATTTGGGTTTGGTATCGATCCAGCAACACCCCCCGCTATTTATTTTTACAATATTTTCAATGTACAGAATTGACCCTTCTACAGATTTATTATAAGTATAGATATAGATGAATCTGACAGTCCCATCTGCTCTACAAATGAGAGGAGGACTAAATCTGATAATTTTTTACACCCAAAAAAGAAAAACTTAGTCGCAAATTAAAGTAGTAGTATGTAAGCTTACTTCTTTTTTTGTTCTAAATTGGTCCGAGCAAAGCCGGGACGGGTTGATAACAAACAATAAAAATATTAGTTCGTAAAGAAATTGTTGAAAAAACATAACCCTCCTTCTGGCGCAGTCGGGTAAAAATTATTTGCGTAATAACAGTAAAGTGACAGTTGAGACATGGCGGTTGTTATCGTTGCTATTCTTATTCGAAACGCGTAGTTTGATCCGTTGATCCGCCCGTCCGCGCGGAAGAGCGACGTGACGACCGCCTAATAACATTTGAACAAGAAAAGACAATTTTCACGACATTGTTTATATTTCATTATCGTTTCCTAGTGATCGTTCAAGAGTTAATACTTTGTCAACACTTGGAACAACAAATATTTGTGATTGTTCTATAGGTGCTATGTTTATTTATAACTAAGTTTTGCCCGCGGCTCTGCTCTCTTCCGGGAACATTTTAATAGCTTTTGACACTTGATTCCCGAACCGAAAAAATATTTGTATGGCCTACAAGTAGTTGTTCCAGATCTGGGTGTTTGAAGCATTCATGGCATGCACAGTGGCTGAGCCATCGACTGCTTCACTGTGTGTCGCGAGTTCGATCCGAATCCTAACTAGTAGTTGTTCCTTATCCAGCTATTTGTGTATGTGAGTTTATTAAGAACATTTAAACAAAAGTAAAAGCTACCTGTAAGCCGTAAACAATTCCCCTAGAGGGCCAAAGCCTGCCAGAGTCGCGGGTCTAAACAGCTACCGTGACCCCGGAACGTAAAGGGCTATTGAAGCACACCGTGGATTTTAGTCAGTACAAGTCTGACAGTCCTACCCTGCCCTGGGAGGGAGGACCCATTTCATGATTTTGTCACGACAAAAAAATGAAAGAATGAAAAAACTGCCTGTAGGCCATAAACGTATTTGTTCCTTGCGGGAATCGAACCCTCGATACGCAACTCAGCCACTACGCCAACTGTGCTGTCCCGAAGCTCACTTACTCCACCCACCTCTTCTTTATAATATTAAAGAGTTCAATAAAACTTCGTTGAGTTTTAATCTAGCTTTTGAAAAGTTTGAATCTCTTTTATTATTAAATTTAAAAGCTGGTTTTCAAGTTCTAAGCTCCTCAATAGGCACGATGACAGCATAAATAAATTGAAAATCTATTTAGTTTGTGACTTAAGATATTGAAAATAAATGAAAGACTTTTTTTCAAACTCTAGACGCGAGCATGTGGGCGGCGAGTAATGGGCGACTCGCTATCCGACCATGGACCATGCGGGGTCGATGGCGCGTTGTATTCCACGCGCGCTTTAAAGAGTGTGTGCACGGTTAGCGCAGTGTCTGAGCGATTGGACTGCTGCGCTGCGTGTTGCGGGTTCGATTCCCGCACGGAGCAAATATTTGTATGATCTACAAGTTGTTGCTTCGGGTCTGGGCATTTGTGTATGTGACTTTATATGTTTGTAAACGCACCCACGACACAGGAGAAAATCCTAGTGTGGGGCAATGTTTTTTAAGAAAAAAAAAAATGACGGGGGGCCTCTTTAGAGGGCCAAAGCCTGCCGGGGTCGCGGGACTTACAAAGAAATACCCGTTACTTACTTTATTTTTACAAGATTTTTTTTCAAAAATTCTGCTACTGGGTGTTGGGTTCACATTAGACGATAACGGTAACCACACGATATCGGTGGGATTGGTTGTTTCATACATTTCTAGGGAAATGAGAGAGAGCGAAGTTATATCACTGTCGTGTCGTTACCGATATAGCTAAATCTGAAAGTGCCCATTGAACCAACCGAAATACAAATCACCGAAGAAGATTTGCTAATAATCTAATTGGTCTAGTGGTTGGAATATTGCTAAGCTTGAGGTTCTAAGTTCGATTTATGGTTCGAGTCATTTTGTTTTGTAATTCGCTAAGAGAACGGGCGTGATAATCTGTTTCATAAATATTACACAAAAAATATTGTAGATGCCATGTTCCTTTAAAAATTGAGTCACAAATAAATTATATTTCCTAAGATTTCTTCTCGTGTGAATAGAGTGAAATAAATTGCTAGACGGCGCACACTTGTGTTACAATTTGCGTTGCAGTCGAAATGTAAAATGTCTGAACTTTGTAGGGTCTCGCCAAACTCTCGGCTCTCAAATTATTTGCTGCTGTAATGGTGTCATTATTTGTATTTATAATTCTATGTTTTTTAGTGTGGTATATCCATCAAAGTCCGGTTTCTGCGGTGCTTTGTTCATTGACATAGTATGCTAAATTAATTTATTTTAAATAATAAAGCATATTTAAAAGTTTTTTTTTCACGGGTCGTTAGTAATTCCAAAATTTTTTTTTTTCACTAGCTTAACCCAGCGGCTTCCCCCGCTCATTCCCCTCCTCTGTTATATCCTATGTCTCTCATGACTAATTTAGCTTTCTACTTGAAACATAATATTGGCGAAAGATTTTTTGAAATCGGTTCAGTAGTTTTTGAGTTTACTCATTACAAACAATTAAATATATAAGTGTAGAGAAAGATAAGAGAAAGAAAAAAAGGGGTGCTAATGTCTGCGATTCTGTTAGTGCGTATTTTATTTAGAGTTAATGGCTTTTTAAGCTGAATGTATTAAAATAAATAAATGAGCAGACAATAACGGCATGAATTGTCATCGATTCCGCGCGAAGTAAATATTTGAATTGTTCCGGGTCTGTGTGTTTGTGTATGTGAGTTAAAATATTTGAAAACGCATCCAAAATACAGGAGTAATATTGTGCGGCATCGTTTTAATAATAATACTAAAAAATTAAATCAGTCAAAAAATCATTAAAAATTAAACCAGCGCATTACATATTCCAATTTTTCTTAACCATGTATTTCATCTCACCCTTTCACGACATAAAAGAATTCATCACTCGAGAACCAATTTATAGGAAGCTTTTTTATCCTCAAAGAGGAGTGGATCGTCAGAGAAATGTTTTTTGGAGCACTTTTCCACTCCGTAAAAAAGGTGGCAAAAAGAAAAAAAGATGTGACAATTTTTGCGCAAAACCCATTGAGTTTCGTGTCGTTGCTATTTTTCAGAATGAAATAAAGTTGTCAGAAACAGTCTGTGATATTTTGTCATTTCATTCGAGTTTCATTTTGAGTCTTAAACGTAATATTCTGAACGAATTATTGTATGGGTCTCATACCATAAACTCAGTCCGAGCTGTGATAAATGAGCTTAAAATATAAAAATAATCGGGATAAAAATTATCCTTTGTGTTAATCCAGGTTACAAACTATCTGTGTAAATTTCGTCCAAATCCATTCAGTAGTTTTTGCGTAAAAGAGTCACAAACATCCATCCATCCAAACAAACTTTCATGTTTATAATATTACGAGCTGTAGGAGGGTAGTCATTATGCTTTAGCGTAGCCTGAAGCTACGGCGTAGCTGTCATACAATCATGGCTACGGCGTAGCAGATACACCCGCTACGCCACTTTGAGGTTTGCTGGAATACGGGCATTTTATTACATTGTTTGGGTAAATTTTCATTGTCTAAACCATGTTTTTTTTACATATTTTTATTATGAAATAAATAATTGATATTTAAATCAACTTTCTTCCTTCAAAGTTCCCAAACAATTTAAAAAGCCTAATTTAAAGTTCCTTGCACACAGCATTTCTATTTAAGTGAAGAGAACAATAAAGCAATTTGTGGTACAAACTCTTGTGGCAACTTAATTACGACTTTCAGACGTGTCGACGTGTCTGCATTGTTACCGTACTCCACACGGCTTTGCACGCCTGGTATTCCCGAAAGGGCACTTATACCAGACATATTGTGATGCTAGTTTTTTAAAATACAACTTTGCCCCACACTTGGACATTTTCCTATATCGTGGGTGCGTTTACAATTATTTATACTCTGATAGACAAATATCTAGACTTGGAAATACAACTAAAAGATTCCAAATATGTTGTTCCGTGCGGGAATCGAACCCGCGACACGCATTGCTGCAGTCAATTCGCCACTGCGCCAGTCGTACCGTTTATGTACAAAACAAAAAAAATAGTATTATTGTGATAGAGGCTAGCTATGCTATGGACACATTTCAGGGCGGCTGTTTTTTCAGCCCATTTCCAGAAAATCAATCCCTAGGTTTTTCATAACACTTCAATATGTACACAAATATATAAACGAAATGATATTAAAGTAAAGGGCAAGGGTCATCCAAGATTCAATTTATTAGGATCAGAAGTCAAACGCGATACAATAGTCAACTCGTTACTCAACTTCGTCCAGAAACTTCACCATTTAGGAATAGTTCGGTTACAGATCTCAAGATTTGTACAGCGCAAACTATTTCTCATTTAAATAGATGTGGAATAGCTACTCGTATCTTAGTTTCGCGGCGGGGGCTGCCAATCGGCAAGCTCGCTCACGCTCTTTTTGAAGTTTCAAATCTTTCGTATTTAACTGGTTTAGTTTTCAACATTTAAAATTAAATTATTTTAATATCCAGGGATTAGTTACAGGATCTCGAAATATGGGGGACGCCTTTGCCCAGCTCTGGGACAAAAAAGGCTAATAAAAAAACCAAAAGGATCATAATGATGGTGCTTTTAAAATATGATTGCCAAATCCGTGGGTCGGAACTCTAGTTGGAAATTCTTTTTTTTTTTAAGCGTGTATTATGTTAGCGCAGTATGGAGGGAGCGACTGACGCAGGTCCTCACCGGACATGGAAGTTTCCTGGGAGGTACCTGTCTCGGATAAGGAGGGAAGAAACACATGGGTGTCACTACGAGGATCGCCCGGATGTCCTCCAGGCGATCCATACTCCGCTGGCACCGGTGGAGCATACGGTGCAGAACTGCCCCGCTTGGCAGAGAACCGTGTCCTCACGATGGCGATAGACGGAGACCTCTCGCGCCTGGCATTGGTTGAGGCCATGGGCGAGACGGAATGGGAAGCGGTCGCCTCCATCTGCGAAGCAGTAATGCTCGTGAAGGACGCCCGGAAGGACACCGTTTTATTCAGTATGAGTCTGACAGTCCCTCCCGCTCTGCCCCGGGAGGGAGGACTCATTTGATAAGTTTACCACGATAAAAAAAGCGTGTATTATGTCACAATATGGTACCAAAGCAGTCCTATTCTTAATTGTAACACGCCATCGTTATTCATCAAGCAATTTACAAAGCTATAGTTAAAATATGAATCCTAACTTAAATCACAGTTTTCATTGCTTTAGTTATTTGAAATAAATAAGTGAATTGTTATGTAAATGGAGTATCAAAGTTTACTTATTGTTGTTTTAGAGCCAGCAGACGAATATTAATTGTAAATTAAAATATCATAACACCACCCTTGTAAAGGAGCAGTGATAACAGTAGTTTTGTTCTGTAACGCTCACGTGTTCACTTTACGCATTTGTTTTAAAGCCATGACAAATTCAGGTTGTTGAAAATTTGCTACAAAGTTTATTTGCCCCATTTTTTAAACCTCGTACATTCAAAGTTAATTCGCCACAGCGAGATTTTGTTATTGTAAATTTGCCAAATATCCTCATTTCACATATTTTTTACTAAAGACGGCGGCGGCGACACCAACACCTCCATGATCCTGTTCTCCTAGTACTTTTTGTTCAGATTCCACATTGTGTCCTCGTTTTCTATAGATTTGTGCCTTTTTTTTGGTAGTATCATCAAATGAGTCCTCCCTCCCAGGGCGTAGCGGGCGGGACTGTCAGACTCGTACTGACTAAACTCCACGATGTCCTTCAATAGCCCTTTACGTTCCGGGGTCACGGTAATTCGTGAGTCCCGCGACCCCGGCAGGCTTAGTCTCCGTCATTTTGTTGACACTCTTCGAGGCGCGAATGGAACACAACGCGCCGTCGACCCGGGCATGGTCCATAGTCGGAAAGCGAGTTGCCCATTTCTCGCTGCCCGATAGTTTTGTGCCTGGATTTAATTTTTCTGCTATCCGTGCGGAAAAAAGAAAAGAAAAGAAAAAGAAATGTAAAATCGTCTGAATTTACAACTATGAAAATTAATGAAAAAAACAAAAACTGTGGCTAATTTGCACATACTTTTTTTCGTGGCGAATTAACCTAGTGGCAAATTTACAACAACCCACAAATTCTATCTTCGAAACACTAAATTCGAAAATCGAACAGTGTCTCGTTGGATAGCACTACAGCTCCGACTTACGTGCTATAGGTCGTGGGTGCGACTCCAGCCAGGCACATTATTTTGTGTAATTTTTATCGCAACTGCTTTAAAAACGTCGAAGAATTCGTGAGAAAACCGGTATATTTTATATCGATAATGCGTATACGTACACGTGTGACATTATCTAACCCGCACTGAGCCTTAAAACCCACGCTTTCTTACAGAAAGGAAACCTGTGTTTCAGAAGTGGGAAAATTATTTATTAATATGCTTACATACTGCTAATTTGGGTACAAAATGGCTCATGATTCATCTACAACATTTTTCAGAGTTGTTCTACTTTATCCATTTCTGTAATAAATGTCAAAAAAGCGAAAAATCAATCTCCCAAATTAAATCTCAACTAGGACCCAATGGATCACGTCGATACTCAGACGAAACACATTGTTTGTGTACCCAGTCTTTTGTCAACTAACCAGCCAATCTTTTCTGGGGGTCTACTCTCATAGTTCGTCAACGAATATACGGGCCCATTCGAAAGTAACTCAAAACTTTGAGGGACCTACCTACTCTCTATAATTTTTGAATTCATAAGTTTTTTTTTATGTTAAATGGGTTTGCTCTTAACCTTAGTCTAGGTCAGGAGTGACTAAGACAAGGTCAACGATGGAGTTAGCTTACCCAGAAAGAAGAAGCCTGTTTACTCTAACTTTGAAGAGATTAGGGTAGTATGCGTTCGGAAACGCAGTCGCAGGCAGAGAGTTCCACTCCTTCGCTGTCCGCATTATAAAAGACGTTTGGAAACGCTTAGTGCGAATTGGTGGAATAGCAATAAGGTAGATGATAAGTTCTGACAACTACCATCGGGATTCGGGACAACAGTCCAATCATGTTGTCATCTATTTTTACATTTATTCAATTTTAGAATGGCGTAATTTGAATGAATTTGGTATCGATTTCAAGTTAACGGTTAAACCTTTAAAATAGCTATTAAGTACGTAAGTAAGTTCGCGCGGAATTGAAGTAGTTAATTTCATACTTTTGCTCGCGAGTGTACTTTTTTAAGAGACAAAGTGTAGGTCACGTCCGAAAGTTCGGCCAACTCTACGGGTTTCGTGTTTAGATATCAAGTAGTACCCCTGAGCCGAAGGACCAATCTTCTCTGCCCTCTAGGACCATATCCTTTGTATTTTCAATCACATATATACAATGTTTACAGAAGACAATTGAATCGGGTTTCAATCAGTTATTGTTAGTTTTAATTTATATGGTAATTTGGGAGTGGATTGGGGATATGGGGATGAAATTGTCTATGAGTATTAGTTTTGGTTGCAAGTGACGCCGCATACTGTACCAAGTAATTGGAGAGCTGTCTCAAGTTGCGAGTGGCAGATGTAAATATTATTGTACTGACTTATAATGTAAGTACCGCTAAGCATTTTTTAAATGCCGAATCAAAAGAAAAAAAAACTTTATGCATAAACCCACAAAAATGACTTGAATGGGAATCAAACTCAGGACCAGACGCTCAGCGGTCGCATTACTAATAGAGCAAATACGTATTTTTTAATTTATAAATGTAAAAAGAAAACAATTATTATATGAAAATAAAATTATAAGTTCTTTGATAGACATAAAGGACCGATCTACAGGGATAAGTCCTATACGAGTATGTTAATTTCAACTAAATCCGTTTTGTAGTTTTTGTGAGTAACAAACGTCCATCCATCCAGTCAGATTTTATACCTATGATGTTTAAAATCCAACAGTGTCAAAGGGCACAGAACCCTTACACATTGACTTCGTCATCGATTATAACAATAAATAATACATACCGTATGTTTAGTATACGGTCGCGGGACTGTACGAATGACCGTGACCCCGGAACGTAAAGGGCTATTGAAGGACACCGTGGATTTTAGTCAGTACGAGTCTGACAGTCCCTCCCGCTCTGCCCTGGGTGGGAGGACTCACAAGATGATTATACCACGTAAAAAAAAATGTATGGTATACAATCTAATTCACAATATTATGAGGTCCAATTAACCATTCAAATTTTCCCCTATTCATAAAACTTTCCATCCCCAAATGCTTGTCAAATTATACCGCTATATTCATTTCAATACAGGGAAACACTATTCAGACGCATTTCAGTTGTAGTTAAATAGAATAGGGATATAATACACAAAGTTCTCTATAATTAGGGTTCCCAAGTTTACAAAAAAGGTTTCCGGACAAAATTCCGGATCCGTTTTTCATTGGAATCTTACAGAAAAAAATTATATTGTGAACTTTTTAGAAAGAAATACATAAATTAATATGGAAATATATTTCTTGCAGCATACAATTTGAATTTGATAAGACTAGCTTATGCTTGTGGCTTTGCCTGCTTGGAGTCCGGTAATTGTCGCATGCTACGAGTATTGCGCTGCACTCATCAAAAGTATCCTATGTGTAATTTAACCTGAGTGGGAAGCGGTCGCCTCCTGCAAAGCAGTTATGCTGACGAACGAGGTGGCGCGCCACGTGAGGGAGGGCACAGCCCCTAATCCAGCCGCAGTGGTAGGCGCCCACGGCGACAGACGATCTCCGGCCACCTTACGCGCGGGCATGCGGCGAGTAATGGGCGACTCGCTGTCCGACTATGGACCATGCCCGGGTCTAAGGCGCGTTGTGTTCCACGCGCGCCTTAAAGAGTGTCAGCATAGTGACGGGGCCCCCTGTTTTTTTTTTATCGTGGTAAAATCATCAAATGAGTCCTCCCACCCAGGGCAGGGCGGGAGGAACAGTCAAACTTGTACTGACTAAAATCCACGGTGTCCTTCAGTAGCCCTTTACGTACCGGGGTCACGGTAATCCCTTGGTCCCGCGACCACGGCAGGCTTTGGCCCTCTACAGGCTCCGTCACTATGCTGACACTCTTTGAGGCGCCCGTGGAACACAACGCGCCGTCGACCCGGGGACGGGGCCCCCTGTAGAGGGCCAAAGCCTGCCGTGGTCGCGGGAGTCACGAATTGCCGTGACCCCGGAACGTAAAGGGCTACCGGACACCGTGGATTTTAGTAAGTACGAAAATGTTCTGCTACTTATTAAATTGTTTTACGTTTCGCTAATTTGAATCCGGAATTTTAGAATTCCCTTGTGCATTGTGCTAAGATCCGAAGTCCGGAAAGACCCGGATGTATGGCAACCCTATTCATAATAGAGTGTGGATATATGAAGTTATCGATAATAATTCATACGATATCGTCATTGGAGCGCGACGTAGGATTGTTCAACTAATCAATATTATCCGGATTCGTAGCTGAATAGGGAATACCAATGGAATTCTGTTTGTAGACCGTACCATTGTTAGTGCTTTCGATTTAATTATGTTTAAGAAGCATAGTGTGTGTTTATTGTCATGTGACTTCGAGATTGAAAATTAAGGAAGTCTGTTTTTAACGGAAATCGAGAAAAAGCCAGGTTCTCAACTTGTTGGATTTTTTTTTATGTTTGTTCCCCGATTTCTCGATGACTCTTGAACCGATTTGGAAAATTCTTCTTTGAAAGGTTATAATACTTAACAGATGGTCCCGTGGTAATCAGTAGCTCGATCACAAGATTTCAGTACTTTATTTACAGCGTACTTGAAGTATTTACTGCGTTTATTGTATGGAAAAATGGAACAGCGCCTCTAGTGTACGAAAATGGAACTAATTTTTTTCTTCAAATTCATGTCAAAGTTCCAGATACTGAGGTCAGAATCTGATGACGGGATTTTGGAGAAATCGAAGGAATTCTTCATTAGACGACAACAAATTATCGGCGATTGCTGCTATCGTATTTCTATGCATTGTTTACGCAATCATACAATATACAGTATCCATTTAAAAGTGTTTGATTCTATACTTTGAAGTCTTATAATCAACTATTAGCAAGACGTACTTTGCAATCATTAAAAATGTAACTTATAGTATGTGAGTTTGAGTTATTTATTGTTAGTTTTTTGAAGTGAAAACTTCGTTAGCGGCGTTGAGCACTTTTCTGTAATGGGTATAAAATCTTAAACTCGCGTCAGGACACGTGACCCTGACCGAAAAAGCGTAGGACGGCGCAGGGCGCTTGCGTGAATGTTCGTGTGACTTTATTACTTTTAAAGAAGTTTGTATGCTGGATACATTCGTTGCTAGGTAACATTGTTTATACAAGATGTACGTCACATTGGAAAATTATTGAAATAAAAAGTCCACCATTTTTGCGAGTTTTACTAAAATCTGTTCTCAAGATATTTCCAACAATTACTATTCAAGTTTTCACTTCTGCCGGCACTCCCAGAGTGCAACCCGTCGTTTTTTTTTTTAATTGTATTACAGTGTTTTTGTATGGCACGGTTTCAAACAAACATATTTTAATAAAAAGTACCTGCTTATTAGAGCTAAATATTACTAAATAATGACATAGGAATTGCTGAAATTTTTTTTTTCCCCAGAAGGTTTTTCAGCAAACATTTTCGGCACGAAAACTTCATAATAGGTTAAATAGGAAATCAATAAAAAAATCTGATTTTTCGAATTAGTAGATACAACCTTATAAATATATGTGCCAGATTTGGCTACTAAAGTCGTCTTGATTCAAGTCCCTCAGGATAAGATGAATCAACGTCGCCTTGAATATTCCGTAGTATTTTGTTTTGGCATCTAACTGTAGGTCTCTGCCCGAAGGGCTCCGTAACTTGCCTATGTAACTTTTAAAACACAGTTTCAAAGTTATCTTATCTCGAACCACTCAACTGTCAAGTTTTCATACTGTACTGCTATTCTCTAATAAAAGCGCCGCGGCAGCGCTGAAGCTGCGGGTTGTTTTCAATAGATATTCAACTTTATGCTCTAGATCATAAAGTTGTGTTCCACGCGCGCCTCAAAGAGTGTTCGCAAAATGACGGGGCCGTCGAGAAGCCTGCTGGGGTCGAGGGACTTACGAATTACCGTGATCCCGGAATGTAAAGGGCTATTAAAGGGCACCGTGGATTTTAGTCAGTACGAGTCTGACAGTCCCTCCCGCTCTGCCCTGGGTGGGAGGACTCATTTGATGATTTTACCACGCTTAAAAAAACGTTTAAACGATGTCGATCTCTCAGATTTGAGAACTGATAGTTGTATCATACAAATAATTCTATGTAGTGACGTCATAAGCTGACTGTGCGGTTGAAATCCTACTGTACTAGTCATGTGACACTTTCTGTGGATGGATGTATGTATGTTTGTTCAACTGGTTACTGAGGTTGAGGTACAGCGTTCGATTTTCAGATAGGAGAGATTATTGGAATTTCCTCAGTAGCAGCCATTTTCCCAAAAATATTACATTTGTCAAGTAATTAGGAAATTTCGGGTCCGTTAGGCCTGTCTTATGAGGGCACGCGGCCCTGGAATGCAAAGAGCAAGAGAAGGAAAAGGGTAGTTTTTAGTCAGTTAAGTCTGATAGTCCACTCCACTTTACTGCTAGCTGTGGGACGCAGTTGATGATTATCTAATAAAACGAAGTTAAACAGAAATTAATTTATTGCTTGCTTGTTTCTCTAAAACAGTTTAAAATATTATTTTTAACGGGCGAGACCGCGATCAGAAACTAGTCCAATATAAATCCGTTATGTGCAAATTATTTCAATCCAATTGAATTCTCATGCACGAGTACTATTGGTATTTTTAATTGGTTTTTAGCGACTCTTGAATTTAATTCAATTTTGACAGGGGTTTTTTTTAGAATTGGTTATTATTATTTATTTTAAAAAAAAACGTTGTCCACTAGGATATCTTCCTGTATCGTCGGTGCGTTTACAAACATTGAAACAGAAGCCACGTTTGTTATCTGTTTAAAATGTGGCGTCTCCCGACGCGTAACATCTTTTTGTTTTATCGTGGTAAAATCATCAAATGAGTCCACCCACCCAGGACAGAGCGGGAGGGACTGTCAGACTCGTACTGACTAAAATCCACGGTGTCCTTCAATAGCCCTTTACGTTCCGGGGTCACGGTAATTCGTACTATTACGTATTCGATTGTATTCGTACGTATTCGAAAGAGCCGGCCCGAGTCTCGCCGAGCCATTGCCTTCACGTAACATTACGCGACGTGTGAAGCGAGCATAATAGCTACATCCCACTTCATCACTTTCTCGTCCTGACAAGTAAACAAAAAACGTGAAAGTTAAAAAAACTACCGTTTCACCACTATTTTGAATAGATCGGTTCTCAAATGAGAGTTCTCAGCTCCTTAATACCCTCACCTACGGCTCAGCTGAGAATCCCGCTTCGGATGCAATAACAAACTTTCCCCACGTGTATCAAAATGTAAGAGATATTACAGCTCTTTGACTAGATGAGATGTATATAGATTGTAGAGTATATTATTATATAAGCTTTTATAGAATACAATTAGACAAAAATATACAGACTGTAAAAAAATACAGAAGAAATTGAATAGAAAATGTTCTCATAACTTTTAAGAGCCTGTTTATGCGATTGAAGATTCAATAAAATCGATTTAATCATTTCGGAAAGTAAACACTTGAAAGTTTGTTGAAATTTCTGTTTTTTTTCTGCTCAAATGAATAGGAATGCTCTTTGCTCTGAAAAAGAGCACCAGTATTAGAGCATAAAGATACCCATGAATACATCAAATGCTTTCATTCAAATGCCGTACGGGGTCCTCAAAGGGCCACATTACAAAAAAATAACTCTGAGATTTCTCTCGTTCATTCGTTTCATATTTTTTCACTGAGATTTCAATTCATGACGTCGTGCTTTTGAATGTTTTAAATGCTTTTGATTTTATAATCGAATTCGTGCAAATATTTCATCGTTTATGTGTTGGAATCGAGTGTGATTGAACGCTGATTGAGTATCAAATTATGGAATACTAGCTTTAGCCCGCGGGTTTGCGTTAATATGATTTTTCCTAGTTAATGTTTCAAACAATATTGTTTTTAATAGTGTCTATTTGTAGGTTTAATAACTTATTATTTAATAGAGAACATTAATTGTGATTAAACTACGGAAATTCACAAAATAAAATGTTTTAAACTACACCTTAAAATCATCATCAACTGGAAGAAGTCCACTGCTTGATCAAACGCCTTTTACTTAGGGTTTAATAATCATTAAATGAGTCCTCCCGTCTTATGTGGAGCGGAAGGGACTATCAGAATCTTACTAAATTTTTTAAGACAGTCCCGTGACCCTGGCTAGCGTAGAGGTCCCCGGAGTCTGCTTCGCCGAACGACAATTCGTCGCATACATCCATTTGGTTACCTGAGACTTTTATGATGTCGTCGATCCACCTAGTGGATCTTTCTTAGGCCTACCGAAGCTGCGTTTTGACGTTTCATAAAACATATTTCGCCATTTTTGTTTTTATAATTAAAAAGTTTTGGATAGTATAGTAAAAATTAGTAGCTCATAGCTGTCTCTAGAGTCCCATTTATTTTTGAATCTTCAAAAAATCATCAAAAACACTTTAGTGAAGGCGTGAAATCGTAACAAACATAAGTACTCATGTATGTATTCATTAGGGTAATTTTGATGAGACAAATAGTAATTACAATCACATCAACTGTACTAGTTCACTAATCAGATGACTAATCAGTGTGTATTTCATGGCTTCATCATGTCATGTATAGTCTGCAAAACAGTTAGATATACAGGCAGCAATTTTCAAACGAGTTATTTTTAATGTGTCTGAAAAAAAATTCCAAACTTTTTGGCTGTATCTTGAATTATAGCCAAAAACGTGTAAATATTAAACAGAAAACTGTTTGAATCTTACCTACTGCCTGGATCAGTGCACATCAAGACGCGACCCGACGCTACAGGACGCGACGATACTGGAAATGTGTATCTTTTCGTGTTAAGTCACATTTTGAGTCACTATTTAAATGTGCGTCTTGCTATGTAGCGCTGAGTCGCGTCATCGGTGAAGTATGTATCTTTTCGTGTAGTTTTTTTTTGAGTCGCTCTTTTTTAATGTATGCACAGCGACGCCTCTCAGTGTGTATTGACCTTTTCTCTTTTGCTGATTGTACTGATACAAACCAAGCTGTTGGATTGCGACCAAGGTGGTCGCATGCAGTGACAAGCTCGGGCTTGGTTCGTCACAGATCTAACTAAACCTAACCAATTAGCTCTGGATGGCGTATTGTGTTTTGTGATGACCTCTAGCAAGGTAATTAACACTATGATTATACAACTAGCATTGGCTTGCGGCTTCGCTCGCGTTAATTTAATATTTGACAATCAGTTTGGCGTTATATGGCACCATCTGTATCATAAGAACGCTACATTGCTGATTTATTTCTTTCTTAAGGGGCCCAACAAAAACGGTCGTTTATGTTTAGAATGCACGATTTAGCTAAACAGCTATATTTCAAGTGTTGACAATGTGTTATAAAATTACGTTATTGCCTCTTCTTCTGTAATTACAGACCACATTTTGTATTTTTGATTCTATTTACGAGTTATTACATTTTTTCGATTGGCGGCGCTAGTGGACTGTAAGAGGCCTCTTAAATGTACGAGTCTGACAGTCCCTCCCGCTCTGCCCTGGGTAGGAGGGCTCATTTGATGATTTTACCACGTTAAAAAAAATCGTGAGTGCGTTCACAGACATAGAAACTTAGTATTTTGTTGTAAGTTTTATTCTTAAATTTCTAGTTTTAGTTATGTAAATATTTTAATTAGTACTATTCTATCTTAAGATATCATAATAACAAATAATTCATTAAAATTAAAATAACATAAACACTTATATGTATAATACCGCAAAAACGCAATTCATAATTAAATTATTGTAGTGTATAAAATTAAATCGCCCGAGCTTTGCATTTGGCAGTGTGTCGTCCATTTTGAATCGAAAATTATCGTAAATAAAACGCAATAACAATGTTAGTTCGCGTCACGTTAGGGCTGTCGAAATGTTTTTATATTTTTTTACAACACAAATGTTTTTTGATAATTGTTTTGTGGTAAAGCAATTGAATATTTTATTGTTCTGAAAAGTGTTGTTCATAAATGTTGATATTGTTTGCCTTTTAGTCAATTAGTTTTGCATTTTTGTGATGAAAAATTGATTACTGACGTAGTCAATTTTTATGCCATGTAGTAGGTGTGGCTATAACAATGACATAATGACTTTTTTTCAACAAAATGGATGGCATGGCTTAGTAACCGGACTGAAAAATTATCTGAGCTGAAAATCATGAATACTTTAAATAAAATGTTTATCACACAGTTCAATCTAGGCACACCTAACCTTGACCCTGGAATGTAAAGGACAATTGAAGGAACACGATGTAGTTTTCTTCAGTACAAGTCTTACAGCCCCAAGACTCATTTGAAAAAAAAATAGGAGTAACCATAGATATACATATAAAAGACAAACTTCTTTCTTACGTCTATGATACTAACCTATTTTTTACATTCAGACGAATATCAGCGTTTCTCGGACTTACATCTTGCATCCGATCTTTCATCCCTCATTTTTCCCTGATTACAATCACGGCTGACTTTGTTACAAGGCTGAATGCGGTAAATCCTTGGACCATGATAAATGTAGTGACGTCAGGACCCCGGTTCCGGTTACCACTTCATTTTTACTGGCGAGTTCTTTTTTGTAATTTATTTCTGTTGGTGACAACCCTAGTTTGTATAATAATTTTGTTTAGTTAAAAAGTTTTATGATTCATTTTCTTATTTATTCTTTACTAGCGGTTCAACACGGTTTCACATGCGGGTCCGCTGCTGTCTTCCTCGATAAATGGACTTTCCAACACAAAAACATGGTTTCAATTCGCACCAGTAGCTTCTGAGATTGGCGCGTACAACCAAACAAACACTTCAGCTTTATCATATTAGTATAGTTTACGGATTATATATTACTAGCGATCCGCCCCTGCTCCACGCGGGTGCAATCTCTATTATATTATGCCCGTTATCCAAACTTAATATTATAAATGCAAAAGTAACTCTGTCTGTCTTTCTGTCTGTCTGTCTTTTCTTCACGCCTAAACTACTGAACCGATTTTTGTGAAATTTGGTACAGACATAGTTTGGAACTTGAGAAAGGACATAGGATAGTTTTTATTACAAAAAATAAAAATAAAAAAACAAAAATCTGTCGGAAGTCACTATTCCACGCGAACGAAGTCGCGGGCAAAAGCTAGTATACATATATCCTTTTGAATCACTCTATCTATTAAAAAGAACAGTTTTAAAATACGTTGCGTAGTTTTAGAGATCTATGCATACATAGGGACAGACAGACAGACGGTGGCAAGCGACTTTGTTTTACGTTGCAAAGAAACAATCTTCTTTAAATTAAATCTCTAATTATAATTCGCGAAATGAACTGTACAAATACTTATATATCGTACCTGTATTATATACGTATTACGTATACAGTCACAATATTCATGCATGAATAATGAAATGTTTACATTTAGCAAAATTCCAAAGCTATTTTCTCGTGAAAAAAATCAAAAAAAAATCAAAATCAAAAGCATTTATTTCAAGTAGACCAGTTACAGGCACTTTTGAATTGTCAAAGACATAAAAAATATAATAAATACTACAAAATTAGGGTGCTACAGTCCCAGTCACAAGACATAAAAACTGTGAAAGTACCGTAGATGCCCGTTCCAAGAAGTAGATCTCTATGGAGAAGAACGGGCAAGAAACTCCATGGACACTCTTTTTAGATCGCCAAAATTATTACAAAACCTTTGTTACATCATTCATTTTTAGATGGTACATTATGTGAGAACGATGTAGCAAGTTAAAAGTGTCCACAGTAAAATACAAAAAAAAAAACAATTCAGAAACAAAATAATCAATAATTAAAATAAACCGTGGCAGCTAAGAGATGACCAGTCTCAACTGACAGCGCCCGTTCACGAACATGACACACGTATCAGCACCATTCAGCTCAACCATTTTGGAGGGAGCTAAATGATCCGACACACGTGCCACCATCAGCGAGACATTTGAGTGAGCATGACATTCTCTCAACCACCAGGGTAAAATCGAGTCAATAATAATTAATAAGTAGTACATAGTACTCACACATGTGCAATAAAATTATATAATACTAAGAAATTGAATCGATACAATGCAAAGATAATCTTACAATCTTCTGCAGCTTCCTCAATATTTATGCGAGTTACCTAATTAATAAATTTACCCCCATTGTTGTGGAGTGGAGCAGGACCAGCATTGAGCCAAGCATTTTTATCATTAATATAATCCTCCAACTTGTAATATGCTTGCCTACATAGTGTGCGTTTTATACATGATTTGAATTTTGTTTCATTCAGTTCTATTATGTGAGGAGGTATTTTATTGTAACATTTTAGGCAGTACCCCATGAAAGATGTGTCTACTTTAGCTAGCCTGAAACCTGGCTGAACTAATTGGTCCCTATTTCTAGTATTATAGTTGTGTCTGTCACCTCTTTTACTGAATAGATGCAGATTTTTTCTAACGTACATGATGTTTTCATATATGTATTGACAAGGTACTGTCATGATGTTGATATCCTTAAACAATTCCCGGAGAGAATCGCGCCTACATAGATTATATATGGCTCTGACAGCTCTTTTCTGCAGAATAAATATGGACTCGATGTCTGCAGCCCGTCCCCATAGCAAAATACCGTATGACACAATACTATGAAAATAACTAAAATAGACTAGCCTCGCGGTATCTATATCAGTAAGTTGGCGGATTTTTCTAACAGCGTATGCTGCTGAACTCAGCCGTCCTGCAAGAGATGTTAAATGAGGACTCCATTGTAGCCTTGAGTCGAGCGTGATTCCTAGGAAAACCGTTTTATCGACGAATTCTAGTTTCTCTTGATTCAATACAATGTCATTATCATTACTTTTGACATTTGGTAGAGAAAATCTTATGCACTTAGTTTTCTTCCCATTTAATACTAAATTATTAGCGGTGAACCACTTGTGCACCTGCAGTAGAGCGCTATTTACGTCATCAAGGTGTGAGGCGCGTCTATTAATCTTAAATATTAAAGAAGTATCGTCAGCAAACAATACCATTTCAGGTTGATTTTTGAATAAATGGGGTAGATCGTTTATATAAACTAAAAAGAGAAAAGGACCCAATATTGAACCTTGTGGTACACCCATTTCTACCCGTAAGCCCTTTGAAGTGACACCATTTATTTGTACTTGCTGTTGTCTATCATTTAAGTAAGATTTCACTAAGTTAAGCGCGAGTTTACTGAGGCCATAATGCTCAAGTTTTAAGAGCAAGGTTTCATGATTTACACAATCAAATGCCTTTGAGAGATCGCAGAAAATTCCTATGGCATCTCGAGCATCTTCCCACGCAGTATATATGTGTTTTAATAAGGTAACACCGGCGTCAGTGGTACAACGTCCTTTGGTGAAACCATACTGCTGCTCGTGTAATATTCTATTGATGTTAAAATGATTGAGCATCTGATCAAGCATTACTTTTTCAAACACCTTACTGAAAACCGGCAATACGGATATAGGTCTATAGTTGTTGGTGTCTTTACTGTCCCCGGATTTAAAAAGCGGTATTACTTTACTGTGTTTCATTAGATCTGGAAAGACCCCTTGATCCACACACAAATTAAATATCGAAGCTAAATACGGTACTACAGTCTCAATAATTGAAGTACAAACTTTGATAGACATACCCCATAGATCTTCAGTTAATTTGATCTTAATTTGCTTGTAAGCTTTTATGACGACTAGGGGGTTTATATGCTTAAATTTAAATTCGTTCGGGCAGGCTGAAACGTTCGCTTTTAATAAATCAATAGAAAGCCAGGGAGATGAGTTTAAAGTTTCAGTTGTTTTAATTGGGATACTGGTAAAGAAATTTACGAATTCTTCAGCAATTTCTTTGTCTGAGCTTATGAGACCACGTGAAGTCTCTAGTATTAAATTGTTACTACGTTTTTTATTTTTATTAGTTTCAGTATTAATTATTTTCCAAACTGTTTTTATTTTATTATCGGCCAATTTTATCTTCTTGCTAATGAAGATGGATTTAGCTACCTTACAAGTGTTTTTGAAAATTTTGGAGTAAGTAGCAACATATCTGTTAAATGTTTCTGAGTTAATAAAAGGCTTAAGGCCGTACAGCTCAAACAATCGTTCCCTACTTTTTCTAATACCCTGCGTTGCCCAGTCACTAAAAATAAACTTTGGGCCAGTCGTTTTCATTTTAATTTTTAAAGTATTATTGAATGTGGCACGAACTACTGAAAAAAAAGTCTTCATACAATTTGTTTACATTGTTTAAACTAAAAATATGGTCTGAAATATTTAATCCATTAATTAGGTTATTATTAAATCTATCTAAGTTGCTGGGAGTTATTTGTCTAGTTTGTATTTGAACTTTTTCTAATTGTATATTGGACTCGAAAGTAACCGTTTGACCGCTGTGATCCGAAGGAAGGTAATTTACAATAGATTTATCTAAGCATTCGCAATCGCAAAAAACATTATCAATACATGTGGCAGTATTTAAAGTAATTCGGGTTGGTTCATAAAACACATTCGACAAATTAAATGATTTAAAGAGATTTAAAAACCTACTGCTATATACATTATTTTCTAAAATATTAACATTAAAGTCACCACAGATAATTATTGTTTTTTTACAAGTTCCAAGTTTCGCCAAAACATCTTCCATTACTGACTCAAATATAGAGTAGTTTTGATAATTAGGGGGTCGGTAAACGCACACTATTACATGCTTATCTAGCTCAACACAAGACAATTCTACGCTATGTTCTACCGATAGATCAACTATGTCCTTACGAGACTTAGCTTTTAAACAATTTTTAACTAAGATTAGTGAACCCCCACGCATCTTAGATTTTCGATTATAACAACTGCACACATTGTAGTTTTCGTAATAAATTATCATTTCATAGTCTTTCAACCAATGTTCAGTGAAGCAAACAATATCGTACATTGTCCTTTCTAAAAACAATTCAATTTCTAGTTGCTTTGAAGAGAAACCTTGAATATTTTGATGGAATATTGTCAAGGAATTCTGCTTAGCCCCTTTATTGCACGTATATATTTCAGAGCAAGAAGGTACCTTGTTGTTGAATAAAACCTCTGTTGTCTTACTAACTAGTTTAAAGAAAAAAATCCACTATTAACACTACTGCTAAAGTCAGTGGTCACCACCCTAATACTAGTATCATTACTAATATTTTCGGTGTTAATTATACTACTACTAAACTTAGACATACTATTTATGTCTGTGTAAATATAAAAACCTAATAGAAATATCTGTTTCACGCGGAGATTAGAAAACTTTTAAAATAAAAAAATAATAGACTTTGAAAAAACAACGAACCTAGAACGTAAAGGGCAACTAAAAGATCAGGTTGGTTTTTAGTGCATCAAGTGTCTGACAGACGTTTTCGTTCTATTCAGAGTGAAAGAACTCATTAGATGATTTAGTAAGAAAACTGTGGGATAAGTATTATGATATAATATTATATTCATTCATTCATAAAGTCGCTTTTGAATTGTGCTAAGTGTAAGATACAGGGTCGACGACGCGTTGTGTTCCACGTGCGCCTCAAAGAGTGTCAGCAAAATGACGCTCCCCCTCTTTTTTTTTATCGTGGTAAAATCATCAAATGAGTCCTCCCACCCAGGGCAGAGCGGGAGGGACTGTCAGACTCGTACTGACTAAAATCCACGGTGTCCTTCAATAGCCCTTTACGTTCCGGGGTCACGGTAATTCGTTCAGTCCCACGACCGTTCAGTCCCGCTCCCCTCTAGAGGATTCCTGACCCCGGAACGTAAAGGGCTATTGAAAAAAAAAACTATTGATAAACATTATGATATTTTTATGGGATCAAATTACAAGTATCAACAATAATCAAAAATCATCGAAGAAAAAAGAACCCATAAATCGGAGCAAAAACCACGAAGTATTCCGTGTACATACAAAAAAAAAAGTTTCGAAAAAATTAAGAAGGAACCTCTTTCTTTTTAAGTCGGTTAAAATACATATATAATTAATTCTTCGTAGCTGTACCTAGATGGTCGCGAGACCAAGGGATTACCGTGACCCCGGTACGTAAAGGGCTATTGAAGGACACCGTGGATTTTAGTCAGTACAAGTCTGACAGTCCCTCCCGCCCTGCCCTGGGTGGGAGGACTCATTTGATGATTTTACCACGATAATAAAAAAAAACTGTACCTAAATAATTATTATGATTACGCAGATTGCCTGAAAAAAATATTCTAGTATATTTTTCGTCTTAAACAAATTCTTCTGGTATCTTTTAATAATCATCATTTCCTTCTATAGCTGGCCGAGAGCCAAGACTAACATTTGGAGCCGGAGCCGCCTTCATTAGTAGAAACGAATAATTAGATCACGATTACATACGTACGGAGTTTCTGATATTAAATGATAACTTTCAGGTATCTGCTAATTAATCTGCTTAAGGGATGGAAGGGAAGAATATTTCGCAGTAAAGTTTCAGATACGAACACTATGAGCCCACTGTAGACTTAAAAAAAGACAAACCATAACAATGGGACACACTGACGCTCAGATACCACCGATGCGATTATAAAATTTATACAACGGTTTAGGAGAAAAACGGCTCCTGGACACAATGCTGCTGTGGTGGTGGAGCGGTGTCGGAGCGGTGTCGGAGCGGTGGCGGAGCGGCGGCGTAGCTGTGGCGGAGCGGCGGCGGAGCGGTGACGGAGCAGTGGCGGAGTGGTGACGGAGCGTTGGCGGAGCGGTGGCGGTGCGGCGGCGGCATCGTGTACAGGAGACCTAACAAACAAATAATAGTTATTTATGCAACTGTTGTATAATCAGAGGTATTAAAACACGAATGTGGGTTTATCACACGAGGCGTAGCCGAGTGTGATAATAGTATCACATGAGTGTTTTAATACCTAATTATAACAGTTGCATACAAGACTTTATCTACAATCATGATGTGAATTCTCTATAAAAGATTTTCATACCATAGGGTGTTGTACAGAACTATGTGAATTCAAGATGGCGGGAAATAACACGATAAGACGAGAATCCGAAATTACGAATTAGTCTACAATTTATTGTTCTTTTTTCAAAATGTTAGCGATCTGGTGGTAAAAATGTCATTGCATGAGAATGTTCTTTTTTTGAAATTCATTATAACACGCGTTTGGATGATATAATGATCATTATAGCATTGAGTGTTTTAATGTTGGCAATAAGCTAATTGTTATAGGTTCTTTTATAGAGGATTAATAGCATGGTAGTAGATAAATCAACATTATATAGCTGAAGAGTGCGCTAATCTCAGGAAACGCTGGATTAAATGGAAATAAAATCTTTCTGTTTTGCATAATCCATTTAAAGAGGAAGGCTATACTTATTTATTCCATATCACACCACGCTACGATTTATAGGAATCGAGCAGCGGGTGAAACCGCGGAGAACAACTAGTATTATATATTTAGCATTAAGAAGTGGGAATAATATCTAAAATACCATTTAAACAAAACAAAAGTAAACTAAAAACTGGTTTACCTATAAAACTCATATTCAATTTTTTTTTCAGTCTATACGTGCATTTGTCAGACGACGCTTGACGACGATAGGCTTATGTGCGTAGGTACTAAAAAATCCAATAAGTCTGACAGCTAGATTATCAAAAAATATTTGACCCGTATTTTTATTTAGTTACGTATACCAATATTGACGAAGATACGTAGCTTCTAATCGCACAATACGTCATGACGTGGTGTCATTTTAAGTGGGTACTGACGTCACAAGTTCCCACTCTTGAGGCTTGATCTTTGCGAAATTCACTGATCTAACAAAAGAAAAAATGTGTCCATTATTTTTAAAACTGAAGGACTAATACGATTTGCAAATTATTGATGATAGAAACTAGCCTATACAAATGCAACCCCAAATATGTATTACTTTTCAATGGTCTATCAGAATAGCGTAAAATTTACACAACCACATAACAGCAATTAATTAGCACCAAACTAAACCGAAGTATGTAGATTCAGGAAATTGGTTCAACTAACTAACTTTATACGCGTACTTGTAACTAAAGTGCCTACGATTAGTTGCGTGAACTTTAGATCAGTAGTTTTGGAGTTCAGAACTATTACATGAGTCAACATTAAGTTTAATGAGTGTGGAGTATAAGGAATCAATTTTGTAAGCAGTTATTGTAACTATAGTATAGTACTACTAGCTACTGCCTGCAGATGCGTTTTCGTCGAAAATTATCCCATAGGAACGTCATAGTGGGATAAAAAGTATCCTATGAGATAATCTAATCTAATAAGATAATTATTAATTTTACACACATAATAACAGTAAGAAAAATAATTATTTCACTCTGAATTATTATAAATCACTGCAATCGACCCCAGCAACTTAGAATACTTCAAAACTATCAAAATAAATAATATCTTCACATTGTAATGGCCGAATGCAGCTGAATATCAGAAATATTCAGCTGCATTCGATTTTACTGGAAGCCGACCCCAACATAGTTAGTAAAAGTCGAAACTGTACACTTTTTTTAATTACACATTTTTTTTTGTATAAAAATCTACAAATAAAATTTCTAAACAAAAAACCCGTTAGTGCGAACCCTAGATTTAGTGTAACAGATGGTATTCGGGCCACAAAGCTGCGCTATCCTGGATGCAGGGGCACAATGGACCGACAGCGCGCGAGATAATGTTTTTCATAACGTTACCCGGCTTAATGGAGGATTCGCTGAAAGCCAGGACTCTATGTAAAGCTATACTATCTATTGGAGATAGGCGATGCTGTGAAATGACGTTCACAACTTTAGTCTAAGCGGTGCACGGCGTGGCGGGTGAGTTCCATACGAGTAAATAAAAATCCTTGATGGGAACCAGTTCCATACAAGGAAAAGAAAAGCCTCGTATGGAACGAGTTCCAAAACTCTGGTTCCATACGCGGCCGAAGCGGGTGCAATGGAGCGTTATCTATGCATTGCAGCGGTTGGCGGCAGCTACTGAAAACCCCACTACCGCACTGCTGTCTGAAGCTGAACCGCTCAATGTAGTAGCTTGCGCCGCACTCATACGTTTGTACTTTTGTTCTTGCCGCTAGGAACACTTCGCATGTTTTCATCACTGACAGCGCCTCGTGGCGTGTTTCAAATATTTGAAACATTTGACCTTAACCTTGCCACCGCTCACAGCAGTTTATAAAGCGTCTTTATAATGCGTACAACAAAGAAATGGAACTCTACCTTTGTCTGTATTTCTGACAACGCATACAACCTTAATATCTTCAAAGATGCATCTTCTACGTAATTTCGCTCCATCGTCGATTTTGTTGGACTAGATTCAAGAACAAAACCATCTAAAAACTTTATGTATATGGTCATTTATTTAAACTTTATACCAGTTTATCCATCTTAGGCTGGCGACAGACGGACTGCTCGAGCAGTCATTGAATGCCTGGCAATTGCTAGAACGCACCGACCCCCCAACAGTTCTACCGGTTCCGGTGTGATATGCTACTATCGACTGCTACTTTGACGTTTACATCACGTAAACGGATTTGGCAAATAGAGGCACTAGCAATGCCTGTCTTAGCCCATTCCAAAGCTTATATCTCTCTTTACAAAAAAAACATGACAAACCTTCTCATATCTTTCAGTGTAGCACAAACCCAATATTTTCAGTGACTCTCATTTTATGCAATGAGTCAACACTTATCCGACTCACAATGGGAACTTTCAGTAGGATAACGGTTTTTAGTTTTGATTCCAAAACCTTCTTTTGTCGACGTAAACGAGGACAATACGTGTTCCTCTAACAAATGTTATGGTTCTCATAGAGGCAAGGATAATGGTTAGTCTCTGATATAGTATGTGTAATATTGAGTAATGAAAAATGAGTGTTTGGTTAGGGACATTTAGGTAGGAAACTCGAAGAGAATTAAATTGCTGAATATTGAGGTTTGTTCCCTTCTGTTCTACTTTTTTTCTAAAACAGGAATTTTCCGTAATAAATCGAGACTTTCTACGGTAGAACTGAGTATCTGTGGAATAGAAGAAATGGGAATAAAAACTTCTACTATTTAGTACGATATGCACATGTATTTTTTTCACGCTACCCTCATTACATTTTTTTTTTCAACATTGCACTACGAGTAGTTATGTTTTCTTGAGCAATGGTCAGTCTGGCTTGCGCGTCGTTGTCGAAAAGATCGAATTAATCACTGATAGTCGCGAATAAAACTATTTGAGCTTTAATTATGAACTCTGAATAATAAATAAATCACAATTAAACCGCAGGCGTCAGTGTGTATACAAAAAAACAGTGTGAATATTGTTTAAAAGTGGAATAAACTCGTAATAAAAACAATTGTGGACCAGTGAGTGGCAGTGCTATTTTGACAACAAAAAAAAAGAAAACTTAGTGCCTTGTTTTGACAGGTATGTGACACTTTTTTTTTATTATGTCGTAATAATGTTACTGACACTATAACTACTTTTTGTTGGGTACCAAAGAAGTATTTATAGCGTTCCTCTAATATAATATTCAGGGTGAATTTTCCAACTGGGCGTGAATAGCTATATCCGAAACTAGAGTGTGATAGGTACGTGACTTCGCTATGTGGAATATCGAAAAACGTTAAAAGGAGTCTCGAAGCCGATTTTGATGACAACTGAAACTGCATAATTGGATTTTATAAAAATTAATAACCCTGGCCAGGAATCGTAAACGCTGATTTTGGAAAAAAACATTATATTTACTGTATTATTACACCATTCGATAGTTTTGCTAATAAGGATCAAATTCTGGAAATGTTGTTTTTTTTATCGTTGTAAAATCATCAAATGACTCCTCCCACCCAGGGCAGGGCGCGAGGGACTGTCAGACTTGACTGACTAAAATCCACGGTGTCCTTCAATATAGTAATTTCAGAGTCCCGCGACCCCGGCAGGCTTTGGCCTTCTAGAGCGGGGCCCCGTCATGAGTAATGAAATACGGCAAAATTAAGGAAATAGCAGATTTATATGAAATTCTTTTTTTCTATGTTACGTTACTTCTACTGAGCAATATCTATCTATCCGAAATTATAAACAAATTTTCGATTTACATCAACTGTAAACAAGTTTCAGCATCGTTGTTCATTGAAAATGTTTTATCGAATTCGGTCAGCCAATCTCCATAACCAATTTTGTTTTTCAGTTAAAAATAACAACCACTGGTTGTTACCATGTATCAATGTAGGGTTTCAATTAACTGGTAAATACTGAGACGAGTTTCGATTGAAAAAGAACACATAATCACTAACTACCAGTATGTCGTATCGTATTACATGTGTGCAAGGAAATTGTTTTTCAATAACACTACTATCAAAAGTATGGAATCACTTAGAAGAACAGTGTATAAGACGGGGACGCGAGGTATGATGGGAAATCACACACTTACGGCAAACTTAACACAATACTAACGTAGCGCAAGCGCCAACAGGACGCCATTTGTTAAAGGCCCCTTGCAAATGGCGTCCTGATGACGCTTGCGCTACGTTAATGTTGTGTTAAGTATGTCTAAAGAGTGTATGTTCCCATTATACCTCGCGTCCCCATCTTATACACTGTTCCCCTATGTCGTATCGTATTACATGCCCATGCATGACATGGGCAAGGAATTTTTTTTTTCAATAATATAAACAAGCTAGCAAAAAGTATAGAATCGCTTACTTGAGATTGATTCGGGATAGCTCCTTAAATAATGGCATGATTTTAATGGATTTTGTATCAATTTAAAGTTAATAATTAAACCTTTAAAAAAGTATCATTTTATTATTCTTAACTAGTTATTAAGTACTCAAGATCGTACGGAATCTGATTAAGTTATTCGGTACTAATTGCTCGCGAGTGTATATTACAATAATATTTATAATTTGGGTACCGTATACAAAAGGTAAAACGGGATCTGAGATTTAAAAAAACCTGTAAAATGACTGTCCTCGGACTAATCTTACTAAACATGTTTACTCTGTGGTTTCAACCCTAAACTGCTACCGTTTATCTATAGCCGGTGTCGACTTCCTTTTATTTTATACGTAACTCGTAAATGAAAGTCCTAAACGGTCGTCTGACAATAGTATCTACACGGGTGTTCCCGACATTTTCTAGTGACATACCTAATCCGGGAGGATTTTATTCAAGTTGTATGTCATGTAGGATTTGAGGGTTAAAAATAAGATAATGTGTTAAACCAGAACTCATTTTTTACTATGCTGACATTGTTATATTAATGATTCAATCTATATATATAAAAGGAGAACTGACTGACTGACATATCAACATACAGCCGAAACTACTGGGGCTAGGAATGTGAAATTTTGCACACGGCTTCCTATTATAATGTAGGGAAGCACTAAGAAGGGGTTTTTGGAAATTTAATCTTTAAGGGGGTGAAAAGGGGGAATTAGGAAAGTACGTAACCCACGCGGACGAAGTCGCGGGCAAAGTGCTAGTCTATACATATAATAAATCTGTAGAAGGGTCAATTCTGTACATTGAAAATATTGAAAAAATAAATAGCGGGGGCTGTTCCTGGATCGATACCAAACCCAAATATATGATTTAAAAAAATTTTGTCTGTCTGTCTGTCTGTTTGTGCAGGCATCACGTGAAAACTAACGGTTCGATTTCGATGAAACTTGGTATAATTACTCCTTATTATCCTGGGCATAACATAGGATACTTTTTATCCTGGAAAAATACGTAGAAAAAAAATTTTATTTTTCAGTTTTATTCATAGACGTTGTTCTGTAGAACCGCGAACACACGTTGCATTACCCGCAGTGGATTCAGCGCCGTTACCTGTAGCGCCGAAAGTCGGATCTTAGCCGTATTTGGGTCCAATAGATATTTATAAGATGTCAGAGTTACTCAAAATGGGGAAATAAACCATCCACGCGAAGACCGACATCCGCGCTTACGGAGTCGCGGGCGGAAGCTAGTAATTAATAAACAAGTATATTTTATTACTACACGTGACACTTGTTACCCCGAATGCGCCTGAGATTTATTACTCGTATATTATATTGCAAAAAACTTATCTTTCTTAATTAAATAATATTTAATTAGACGTGTAAAAAGTAAGAGAAAACCTATAAAATAATCTAAAGTTACAAAAAAAGTATAACATTCAAAACTGAACACTCACATCAGGTACCAGTAGTACGATCTCTTGAGACAATTACCAGACGCGTGTCAGGCGACGTCGAGAGCACACACAAGCATTCTATATATTCCCTTAAATTTTCACCTCACTCAAAGTTTACGTCGTTCATATAATAATAAAATTGTAAATTCCATCGAACTTTTTACTTTTCAGAAAATAGACAATGATTTTATTCATAGTCTCCTTTGACAGATATTCGCTTAAATATTCTGAAATTAATAATCTCTCGATTTTTTGACTTCCAAATGTTTTTGGAAAGTCCTTGATGATTCAAGATGGAGGAAAATATTGAATTTATTTTAGCTCCACTCCGGCCCTTGTCGGGGATGTTTAAATATTCTTGAGATGGAAAACTAAACATTTGTCGAGTCAGATATGAGCTCAGGCTAAGTGCGTGCCGAAAAAAAGGCTTGCAGACTTGCATTGTCTTTATGGGGGTTCTGTACGTCATAAGATAAAAACGGAACCTATATACGGTATGGACGGTACGAAGGGTACCCATAGATAGGTACAGCTATAGGCTTCGGGCAGTGGTATCGGCCGCGACTTGCGAGTTGTAGGTCGTGGTTTCGAACCCCGCTAGGCGCGTTACTCTGTTCAATTTATTTCATTAACACTGTTCTCAAAACAGTAAAGGAAAACATTGTGAGGAAACCGGCATGTCCTAAAACCAAAAATTACTGCGCAAAACATTGTTGGAATACGACTTTTTATCCGAATGCGCAAGGTGAGTCTATGTTTTCCGTTTATGTTTATAATCACGGTATAAGTAGCAGTTGATACATTGGATATGCTTACGGCACATTTAAAACGAGTTGAAAGAAAATCAAAATAAATAAATAAGTGTGAAACACAAAGAGATTGCCAGAAAACAAACAAATACCTCCGAAAAGAAAAAAAAGTTTGTATCAACAACAATTTAAAAAGAAACTCGGTAATCCTACGGCCGGCAGCCAACTGAAACTTCAAACTACTAATTGCTGGATAAATCTTGAGAAAGTTACACAAACTACAAAGTAAGGTTTAATTGGGATGTCTGTTTGTCTGTCTGTGTTCTCGTTTTACCGACAGGACAATTAGCGGAGCTTTAATTGGCTAAATGAGGGTAGTTTTGTTGTGTCTAAGGTGTCTGTGTGGACAGTCCGTCATTAACCGTCTTACCAGAAAAAGATAAATATCTGTTAAAAGGTTGTCTAAAAAAAGTGTAACTGTAAAATGACCCTTATTTCAACGTAAAATGTCGTTTTGAGGTTCTTTATTGAACATCCTATATATATTGACAGGCTTGTTGGTCTAGTAGTTAGTGACCCTGACTGCTATGCCGGAGGTCGTGGGTTCGATTCCCACCCAGAACAAATGTTTGTGTGATGAGCACGATCATTTGTTCTGTGTCTGGTTGTAATTCATCTATAATATGTATGTATTTAGAAATATATAAGTATGTTTATCAGTTGTCTAGTACCCATAACACAAGCTCTGCTTAGCTTGGGACTAGATGGCGTTGTGTGATAGTTGTGGAATATTTATTTATTTATAATACAACGAACGTTCATCAAGCTAACAGAAAAACTTCCCCAATATATATAGATTCACCACAGAATTTAATCATTCGGATATCCAATTAGTTTTAAAGTTATGGGGCTACCACACGCACAAGCTTCACCAAAGTTTTGCCTGCGCAAGCCCGGCCTGCGCGTGCTTGCTTGTGTGTGTTGGGCGTTCAGTGTTGCCGACCGTGTATTGTTCTTCCATGCGAGAAGCTTGCGCAGGCAAAACTGTGGTGAAGCTTGTGCGTGTGGTAGGCCCATTAGAGAATTCAATTAAATTGTATCTCCAGGCATTTGTTGCCTATCTGAACACGAAAAGTAGTCATCACTTTTGACCAAAAAAAACAGCAAAGATGTCTCGGACTTTAAAAGTATAATATATTTTTCTTTCCACAGAAAATATTTGAAATTCGCGGCGCGTATAGTATTTAAAACTATCATATAATACTACCCACATTATGGTACCAACAAAGGTAGCTCCAGAATCATCATCATCATCAGCTGGAAGACGTCCACTGCTGAACATAGGCCTCCCCCTTAGACCGCCACGCCGATCGACAATTCGCCACTTGCATCCATCTGTTGCCCGCGTCTCTCACGATGTCGTCGGTCCACCTACTGGGAGGCCTGCCTACGTCCGTCCGTCTTCAGGTCCGAGGTTGCCACTCGAGAACTTTTCTTCCCCATCGGTTATCAGTTCTACGAGCAATGTGACCTCCAGAATCCTGACTCGTTATAATATTTGAATTTCGATAGGGGGAGACCTTATATGATGATTATGATGATCTAATTTAACCACGAACTCACTATAAAAGTAGTAAAATAGAAAACTAAATTAAATTAAACAATAAAATTAAGGAATCTTACTCCACATTTCAAGTAACCTGGTTTACAGGAGCTGAAATTCAAGATTGAACAAAACAATTACATGAGCTCGAACGTACAAATGGCTACGATGACATCCTGTAATAAACATTCTGTATTAATCGTCAAATTAGTTGAAATAAAATAACATATTATATATTACAGGTTTTATTGCCTCCTGCAGTACCTAATAACATCTTTAATTTAAGAGGAATTTTCTCTTAAAATAGTGATGTGACTGGTGGAAAACTTACTTATCGGTTTTATAAATTATTATTTCGGTGAAAGTTAAAGTCACAGTCAAATCATTTATGTCAATTAGGCCATCGAAGAGGCACTTTTGAACGTTGAATATTAAAATTAAAGGAAATGGGATGCGATGGATTCTACACCCATTCGCAAGGGTACATTTATATGGAGAAGATGAAAAAATTAAGATGAAGAATGAAAAAATGCCATCTCTGAATCCTTCCAAATATTCCTTTTCCTGTACCTTTGAATCAGGAGGTATTGTCCAATAGTGAGAGAACGATAGTTTAAAATTGTAAAAGCATTGTTTTTTCTATTTTTGATTTTTAATAAACACCATATTGTGGCCGCGAATTCGGCCGCGTAGAGTTCGGTTTTATCGCAATTTTGGGATAAAAAGAAATATTTTAAGTTTCACCCCCTGAAAGGGTGTTAAACTTAAAACATTTCTTTCATCATTTAAAGGATTATAAGGAGACCGTTTAAACTTCCGTAAAACATAATTACCAAATTATAAACTGCCTCCTTATTTTGGTTAAAAATATTGCCCTCTCCGTACGGAAGGTAACTTAAAATCCATCCTGACTTAAGCTGATTTTGGTGATTTAAAAAAAAAAATAAGAAATCGATATCGGTACAATCATAGAACATCATTTATAAGACCACCTCTACCTTTTTCAACGTCCAACGAGTATAGCCGTTAACTTGTCAGAAAATTTGGAAAAAAAAAAATTATTTTCTTTAACACTCGAGTATTCAGAGTATAGAACATCACTAGCTAGTGACGCACTCATAACCCTACCTACTGCTGGAATTTGGAACGGGGCACATTGCCATTCACCCGACTTTACTACAGGGTAACGCAGGGAAGAATCGCAGTCGTCTCGTTATACCCCCGTAACCATCGTGTCCTTATTACCCTCTCGTCGGTCCCGCGTAACAATATCGTGTCATTTTTACCCCTTCGTCGTGTCCTAATAGAGATGTACCGACAATTCCGACAAACCGAATTCTCGGCTATATCGTAGTCGGCAAATAGTATGCGACTAGTCGACGACTTTTTTCCATGTTCTTTTTTTTTGTATCTATTCAATTCAAAAATGGAATAAATATGTAATTTTTCTTTTCAAAAAGCTGGCGTTTTTAGCTCCCATAATACTGAAATAAAAATAAAACGGTAAAAAAAGCACGGCTGTAGTAAATATTTATTATAGGAGGAATTTTTTTTTCTGTTTTTTATTTAGTACCTATTTGTTTTTATAAAAGCAACAGAAATACATCTTGTGTGAAAATTTAAACTGTGTAACTATCACATTTCACAAGATACAGTCTGGTAACAAACAAACAGATAAAAACAGACGGACAAACAGATAGACGGATGGACAGCGGATTCTTAATAATTATAAGGTCCTGTTTTAATCTTTGGAACAGAATCCTAGACATAACAACTCACCAAAAAAATTATAATAAAATAAATTTAATACTTTCAGATCTGCTACACTCATGCTGAAGTATTTTCAGTAGTAATCAAAACCGTTGGTTACCGAACAAGAATTTATCGTTTACGATATCAAAGGAACCGATAGGTTTTTAATATCAAAGGATTCCCGAATTAACTGTGTTCGTTGAACTATCCAATGTTATTTCGATACGAGATCGAAACTTTATATCGTTTCGTTGGCGACTATTTTATTTATTTTTACTTCATTATTGCCCCGTTGCCCGTTTAAATCGTGATAGCCCGGAGGTTAACTGAAAATTATTTTATTATTTTGCCTCTAACTAGGAATGACATCAAAGGAGGTTTCTTTACAAAAATAAACTCACATAAGCAAACCTCAGACCCGGAACAATTATTTGTAGATCGTACATATGCGCCGGGCGGGAATCGAACCCGCGACACGCAGTCCAGCAGTCGCTCAGCAACTTTTTTTTATCCTGATAAAATCATCAAATGAGTCCTCCCACCCAGGGCAGGGCGGGAGCTTCCCACGATGATGTACCACGTAAAAATAAAAAAATGGTTAGATTAACTGTAAGAATAATGTAAGTATTTTGGAAAAAAAATATACAACTGAATTCTTCTATCCTACGATACAATACAAAACTTCCGCTCGTCTGATTGGTGAAATTACTTCGCACGACTAACGAAAATAGAATTTGAAATTACGCTGGCAACCCTTTTGTGTTACCGACCGTGCATACGAGAATCTAAGATGGCGACTTTAATCCCTACCAACTGCATCACTGGTAGCATACAGTACTAGCGTTTGAGAGCTTAAAGTGAATTTCTACTTGAATTGAAAATTATACTCAGTGAATTCTAATTGTTTGTGTACGAGTATTTAGGTTAAGTTGGCAGAATTGTATACACTTAGATTTTATAATGTTCGGATTCCTAGTAGACCGCTAATGAAACCAAAAATGAAAGAAATGATCCCCTTCGTTCTATTCCTAAAAACAACATTTAAATGTGTGCGTGGCGCATACATTTACAAAAAAGTGGCTGTACGAAAAACAATACATTTTGTTTTCAACACATAATTTGGAGATTTGTCGCGGGAGTTACGAATTACCGTGACCCCGGAACGTAAAGGGCTATTGAAGGACACCGTGACACCGTCTGACATTCCCTCCCGCTCTGCCCTGGGTAGGAGGACTTATTTGATGATTTTACCACGATAAAAAGTGTGTTCCGTTTTATTTTGTTTTCAAAATAAGAATTTTATACCATTATACCATATCACCTAATTCGCCATAAACATATTACGCAGAAATTGATGACGCATACTGTTCAAACCGTTTTAACCCAACTTTTCCAGGAAGTGAGAACACTGTAGTTTTAATTAGTGAAATAACTAACAAACACGCAATTAATTAGGTAGTTTATAATCAAAGTTAGCCATTGGTTCTCGGAAAATAGCCAAGGGAAAAGTTATTTATATCGTTATTTTGGTCGACTGTTTTGTACAGTTCCTGATATGGTACTACTTATATTTTAAAGCTGAAGTGTTTGTTTGTTTAAACGTGTTGATCTCTAATAATATAAGTGTTTTTTTTGTGTTCTTAAGTAAATTCAATTTATTGCTGAAAACGTTGTTAAAAACCTACTTGAGGAACCAGTCTCTCACAACGTAATTTACTCGTTTGTATTGTACCTACTGTTTTAAGCCTAGTATAAATGACTGTGTAGAAAAAATAAATAAATGAATATTAAATGTTTATAGAATAATAACTAGAAATTCGAAATAATTAACTGACGAAATTCAGGATGACACTCTGGAAATAAAAAAACTGTTTTAAATTCTGATGATAGTACTCATCAATTTAAAATAAGACTTAAGACCAATTTTAGGTCTAGAACTTTCTTAAGAAGGCTTATTCTAAAATTAGAAAAGTAGGCTCCTAAGTTTCATTAACTTATCTAATTTCATTTTGCTGAAATTATTATATTTAGTCTAAGTACTTTTCGAAGAATTTCTTAAGAACACCTGGATTGTACAATAATGTAATATTGTACCCTGCTTCTCACGAAATGTAGGATTTGAAAATATTCTTTGTTTTTATTAACTAGTGGACGACCGTATTAAATTTAAAATATATTTTTCGTTAATAATACTCTGAAAGTTGGTCATTACATACCTGATGAGCGTGTTGAAAGTTATACATTGCAGCCCTAGGGAGGATTGATTTCAACTGACAGCAGCCAAATTAATAAAAAACTAGTTCTCTTTTCACATTTCTATTGAACCATGTTGTAACTTTTTATACAGCCACTAAATTACAGTGCTATTTAAAATTAAAATAACATAAAGTTGAGTATTAAGAATATACGAGTATATTATCAATTTAATATCATTTACTTTGAACTCTTTCTCTAAAATAACAAAGATTTTGGCAAAATCTTTGGCATTTTATTTCGTATTCGTAATGAATAGCACAGTGTTTACCTCCGGTAAATTATTACTTATTTACCCTTATTTCCCACGAACTATTAGCGCCCTCACTACGTTACGAGCGCCAAACCCCGTCTCGGGACTGAAATAAGTAACTTTCACCCCTCGGATAAAAATGTACTATTTTTAAACACTACAACGGTGATAAGCGAGCTTAAGGCCCGCCTATATTATGTTATATTATCAGCCTATTGCTTTCCACTGATGAGCGTAAGTGACGCTATTTGGAAGAGCTCAAAGAGCGTCCTGGGCAGTCCACATCCATCCGCTGTCAGCCACATTCTTCAAGTCATCGACCCGTTTTGTCTGCTTGTGTGATGCCAGCCTTAACATTTCAAAGAAAATCGGCCATGTTCTAATATATAGCACCACTTGACCGCCTTACGTTTCAATGGACAAAACTCTCAGTTTTCGTAGAAATATTGGAAAAATGCTCGCAAGAATTGAAATAGACGACAGTGCGACAGAAATTGTTTCGTATAAAGCGACAGTGTTTGAAAATGCTATCGCTTACAAATAGATTTCCAATGGGACTCCGTTAACAAAAGAGCATCGCACACTGGTAACGCGTCGTATATTGTTTTAGACACCTTTGTTTTCTTACAGTTGTGCAAAGGTGCAAACCTTCCAATCTTTCATTTATGTAGTTTTCAAATGCGTCTAAGTCCTTTTTTTTTTGGGCAACTCGCTGTCCAACCATGGACCATGCCCGGGTCGACGGAGCGTTGTGTTCCACGCGCGCCTCAAAGAGTGTCAGCAAAAATGACGGGGCCCCCCTCTAGGCGCCTGTCGGGGTCGTGGGACTTATGATTTACCGTGACCCCGGTACGTAAAGGTATATTGAAGGACACCGTGAATTTTAGTCAGTACGAGTCTGACAGTCCCTTCCGCTCTGCCCTGGGTGGGAGGACCCATTTGATGATTTTACCACGTTAAAAAAAAGTCCTTTATACTACACCTGCATGGAAAGTACCTTGATACTTTATCAAATTTACGGTAGAAAGTACGTCATTGCATATCGAACAAATATGCGGGGAGAAAACGCATCTGAGCGGGAGAGAAAAGTGTATGAAAATCCATTTCTTACGTGGTTTTTTTTTAATTTTTTGAATATCAAAAGCCAAAAAGTTTTTACAGTGAGTTTTTATCTCCAAGTTCGCAAAATGACACTGGTCACTAGCTGTGTGTTGGATGGTGTCGGGCTTGCAGTGCGACCCTGCGGTGGCAGGCTATACAATTTGCAAAAAGAACATATGAAAATTGCAGACGCCATTGGCGCCATTTTCAATTTGTGTATTGTTTGAGGATTCAGTTTTCGTAGAAAGAAAAATAAAAATGATAAGTAGTGATAGTGATGATGAAAAAAATTTTTCCTCGTAGGTGTAGTATAAAGCACTATGTATCACTCCAGAGAAAGTGCGATTCCCGATCTCGGGTATTTTAAAGCCCTCCCCTACGGGTCGGGCTTCAAACGACACCCTCGACGGTAATCGGTCACTTTCTCCTCTTGGTGAACAATGTACTATTTATCTTTATTTTTCGCGTGCAGATGTCGTCACTCTCTGGTGTCAGAAGTAATTAAGCCGTCCCTGGAAACACCTCAGGCCTCTGACGTGGTTTTGGAGTTATATATTTATGATTCAAGTCTAGCTTTCTTCATAATTTTTTCCATCACCGAAGTTCAGTGAAGTCCGAGATAAACGTAGAAAGTATATAATAATATGAATAGAAAAGTTGATACTTGCCTGGGTTTGAACTCGTAACCTCCTCCGGGCCATCATGACTGTTTTTACTGAAGTCGGGAAACAACATCGTGGTGGTGATTCAATTTGATTCCCTTTTCTATCACCTATAAAGAACATAGGCAGGTACCTGGCTATAAATCACCGACTTCGTGCACAGATAACAACAGCAAAACTTATGTAACCTACCACTCCATTCTTCTTTGTAACCTAAGCTATTTCCATTCACAACGGGCTTAAAGATAAGTTACAACACAGGAATCGAACTGCAAATCTTTGTTCAAGAACTGCTTAGAGCTTTAGAACTACCACGGAGGAGATAAGGCTTCGGATAGTGCAAAGAGTTATTATGTACCGAGGTACTAAAGTTGCCTCGCTTATTGATGGTAAGGAACTCTGTAAGTTGACTAAAGAAGAAAGGCTAACAACGTTTAGTCCATACTAACGTATTCCCTTGTTTTCGTATCTTCATTGTAAACAATTGGCTATTTGACAGAAAAATTATAATTAGTTCGTCACTTAGATTCTCAAAAAATATTCGACCCGTATTTTTTCTTTTGTTTCGTAAACCACAATTAACGAAGATGCGACGCTTACAAAATTGGCAATACGTCACAATTTAGTACAATTTTTATTGAATTCTGACGTCACGAGCCCCCACTCTCGAGTTTCGATGCGTTATATTTTGGTAAATATTCATTGATTTTACAAAAGAAAAAATACGTGTCCGCTATTTTTTTAAACTCTAAATGACGGACTCTATATTTGTAATTTATAGCTACTGTCAAATAGCCAATTCTGTTTCTGCGTGTTTGTGCATGTGTGTTTCATGTTTGTCAACGAACCATGATAAAAGAGAAATTCGTAATGAGGTAACATTTTAAAAAAGTGTTCCGCCGTTCAGTGCCAGGATCAGATTCCAAGCTACTGGTGATTAGGGCTCAAAAGACAAGAACCTCTTAACTATGCTAACCGTATCTGAGTCAATCTTGACATGTAGCTTACTTATGCACCGTAAAACTTTAACTTCCATCAAACCGTGGTTGTTTTCATTCACCCCGCTTCTTGTGACCCGTCAAGGGGGCAGATGGGAATAACAGCTTTCTGTGCCTTTTTGTCACACAATTTTCGTGTTGAACTAAGAGTGTTCCGTGTAATGGGTATGTGACTTTCAATGATTGTAAACGCACCCACAATACAGGAGAAATTCCTAGTGTGAGGCAACGTTTAACATAACAAACTAATGATGATACCATCTACCACGTTGACGTTACTGGGGTACTGAGGTGTATGGAACTGTAAATAAATAAATATTCCACAACCTTCACACAACGCCATCTAGTCCCAAGCTAAGCAGAGCTTGTGTTATGGGTACTAGACAACTGATAAACATACTTATATATTTCTAAATACATACATATTACTACTACATATTACTGTGGAACCCAGTACTTCATTATCTTGTATTATCCACCCCTTAACACAAGATAACGCGCCTCAAAGAGTGTCAGCATAGTGACGGGGCCTGTAGAGGGCGAAAGCCTACCGGGGTCGCGGGACTAACGGATTACCGTGACCCCGGTACGTAAAGGGCTATTGAAGGACACCGTGGATTTTAGTCAGTACAAGTCTGACAGTCCCTCCCGCCCTGCCCTGGGTGGGAGGACTCATTCGATGATTTTACCACGATAAAAAAATAAAAACCACCCCTTTAAATACACGGTAAATTGCTGACGCCGATTCTAGCGGGCTCAATGAAACTATTTTTCCCATCTACCCCATGAACAGAGCTGGGGCACTGGGGTGAATGAAACTACCCCATATCGTGTCTCTGTTATAATTAGAGGGACAAGATATATTCCTCGGCTTAATTAAAACTATCTTATATTAATAAAGTAAGCCAGAACGTCAAAGGCAAAGGTTTTCCTACATACATTTAGTTAGTTTCTTCATCTCAGTTTCCGCACGTATTAATGTGTTTTGGCTAATGACCTCATGAAGGTTGGTAAGGAGCTCTTACATATATAAATATATAGTACTATGTATGAGCCTATGTTACCTACATTACTGCAAAATGTCTGCTGTGCGTCGGTCGAATTTAAGGGCTACGGTTTACTTACGCGTTGTTCAGCTTCGGCTTGTAACACAGTAACTGTGAAGATTAAATAAAACAGTGTATTTGACACTACTAAAACAGTGATCTGCTTACTAAGAGTTGTCAGAAAAAGGTTCCTGCATCTGAGTCCCTATATGTCACTTATGAGCTAAAAAACAAAACAGTCATTTGGAAATGAATCGGTCCTCCAATATTAAATATGTGTTTCGTTTAGAGATATATTATATTATATGTATATATGGAATCCCAACCCTACGCATCGTGCTACATCCTTAGCGGAGCGAGCAGAGACAAGGCGGGTTGACGTATGTCAACCCGGTGTGATTTGACATGACCGGCAAATTCGAGTTACAAGACGATAATTATATTTTATTAAATAAATTGTAGATTCACTTTTCCATTTAACAGTTTTATTTTTTATTAACTTGTCACTGAGTCGCAGGCTATGTTATAGTTAGTCTATGCCTGAAAGTCTGACAACAAGTCTTACCAAGAGATACCTCTATCTTTTATCTCTTGAGCTATAGAGGTCAGATTGTAGAGACAGTCACTCCACGGTACGATTCTGGTACTGACTGAAATGGGAATACAGATAATATGAGTGGCAGGTACCGTTCAAATTCATGGCACCACTCTTTTATAGCGCTTTTCTGCGCTGTGTGTCGTGGTTTCGATTCCCGCACGGAGCAAATATTTGTATGATCTACAAGCAGTTGTTCCGGGTCTGGGCGTTTTTGTTTGTGAGTTTCTATGTTTGTAAACGCAATCACGACACATGAGAAGTTCCTGGCAAAGTTTTATTTTTTTTAATACTGCTTACATAGAATCTACGGTACTTTCACAGTTATTATGTCTTGTGACTGGGACTGTAGCGCTATAATTTTGTAGTGTTCAATTCAATTTTATTTTGTCTTTGACTATTCAAAAGTGCCTGTAACTGGCCTTCTTGAAATAAATGCTTTGCATTTTGATTTTAAATACGAATTATCAAGTCAAAATGACAAGTTTCCTTCGACAGCGTAAAACAATTTCAATCTTTACATCTAATTTCCCGACGGCAACGCATACGGCTAAGGTAACACTCACTGCTAACTATAGCAATAAATACACAGCTAGAGCAGTTATCTTAACGACATCACGTTTGTATTAACTCCGCATTCACTCTGATTCATGTATTAATGAATTGTTGGCCATAAAACTACGCGCTAAGGCCCAAAGCACACTACGCACTTTTAAGGAATGCGTGCACGAGAGTTCGGAACCACGTACGTTTTCAACTACTTGTATAGATTCTTCCTTACTCTTCGTTTGTGAATGTGAGAACATTGTAAGTCGTGTGTATATATATATATTTCTTTTTTTTTGTAGCACTAATTTTAAAAAGGACTTCCCCCTTGTTACCAGGCCTACGTTTTTCTCACATTTCTAAGTATCCAAAAATTGTAACAATCTGATTGTAAAACCATACCATATTTTAAAAGAGTAACCATGGAGTTTCTTGCCGGTTCTTCTCCATGGAATCGACCAACCCGAACCGAGCACCTGCTGTCGACGTTTTATAAGTGCCGTCATGGGCCTATGTGAAATAAAAACTTTTGATTTTGATTTTGATTTACTAAAACGCGCGTAAAATGCGACAGAAACGCACGTATTACGCGAGTCCGACACTAGTTGGAAGTGCGTTTTGGTTGCTTGTAATTCACGCTGTTGTTTGTTGTCGTTGGTAGCTACTAGCGACAACAGCGCGTTTGTATCACTCTTTCTGTTTGTCTAGTGGTTAGTGACCCTGACTGCTATGCCGGAGGTCGTGGGTTCGATTCCCACCCAGGACAAATGTTTGTGTGATGAGCACGTATGTATTTAGAAATATTTAAGTATGTTTATCAGTTGTCTAGTACCCATAACACAAGCTCTGCTTAGCTTGGGACTAGATGGCGTTGTGTGATAGTTGTGGAATATTTATTTATTTATTTTATTTATTCATTTAATATGTATATATTTAGAAATATATAAGTATGTTTATCAGTTGTCTAGTACCCATAACACAAGCTCTGCTTAGCTTGAGACTAGATGGCGTTGTGTGATAGTTGTGGAATATTTATATTTATTTATTTATATGCGCGTTTTAAGACCCACCTCTGATAGTTAGGTTACAATGTTGCGTTCAAATCTCCTTTAATCGCGTATACGTGCTTCATCTGCGCGTTTTAAATACGTTGTGTGCTATGAGTCTAATGGGACTATTTTTGGTTCCCACTTTTAGAACGGGAAGGGTTTTCATACTGATTGGGGTAAACCCTCTTCGCCGTAGAGTAAGGTATAAACACGACCGACTTTGCTTTTATAACCTACATTTATATTTATTCGCTCCCTCTTTAAAAGAAAGATTAAGACTTTTTGCGTGTTTGAGTGAGATAAGTACAGCCACGAACATCCTATCCTAACCTACTAATGTTATAGATGTGAAAGTTTGTTTCGATGAATGGATGATTGTCGCTCTGTCCCGCAAAAACCACTGAACGGATTTTTTTTTTTGTTTTTAAGTGGTAAAATCACCAAATGAGTCCTCCCACCCAGGGCAGAGCGGGAGGGACTGTCAGACTCGTACTGACTAAAATCCACGGTGTCCTTCAATAGCCTTTTACGTTCCGGGGTCACGGTAATTCGTACAGTCCAGCGACCCCGGCAGGCTTTGGCCCTCTAGAGGGGGGCCCCGTCACTCTGCTGACACTCTTTGAGGCGCGCGTGGAACACAACACGTCATCGACCTGGGCATGGTCCATGGTCGGACAGCGAGTTGCCCATCACTGAACGGACTTGGATGAACTTTGGCACACAGATAGTTTATAACCTGGATTAACATATAGAATACTTTTTATCCTAATTTTATGTTCTCGTGGGATAATATTCGAGTTGTAGCAAGCGACCGCTGGCAGCTGCTAGTTGAAATATATGTGTAAGGTCGAAGATTCGTTTCCAAGCAAGTGGTGAATCGGGTCGACGACGGCGCGTTGTGTTTCACGCGCCCCTCAAAGAGTGTCAGCAAAATGACGGGCCCCCCCTCTGCCTCGGCCAAAACCTGCCAGGGTCGCGGGACTGTACGAATTACTGTGACCCCGTAACGTAAAGGGCTACTGAAGGACACCGTGGATTTTAGTCAGTACGAGTCTGACAGTCCCTCCCGCTCTGCCCTGAGTGGGAGGACTCATTTGATGATACTAATATTTTAAGCTTCTACGTATATACTAATATTAAGTTGAAGGGTTTATTTTTTTGGTTGAACGCGCTGATCTGAACAACTACTGGTTAAATATTTTTATGTTGAATAGTCCATTTATTGAGGAAGGTTTGGTGTGGCATGTCACGTTAACTTATTTTTCACTTTTCTTGCATGTATGCATATGCGTGGCTTTTACAAACATAGAAACTCACATACACTAAAATCCAGCCTCGTCAAATAAGTACATAATTGTAGGTCATACAAATATTTTATTCCGTACGGTGATCGAACCCGCGACACGCTGCCCAAACAGTCGATCGTTTTTCTAGTGCACCAAACGCATCTTAAAATTTCACTTTGTATAACTGTGAATTATGATACCTACGTATTTACATAAGCCTAGCAATCAACAGTCAGTAGATTGAATTCCGTCAACCGATTATTATCTGTATTCCGTATCTATGTACACGAAGCACGCAGCTGCGCGCACATTTTAATAGAGCCGTTACGCCAACAGAGCCCTATACGAAAAGATATTCAGTGTTTTTGGTTACCGATTACGGATACTTATACACTCGATTTTATCGATAAAAATGCTCATAAAAAATTCTATCCCAACACCTAGCGAATGGAAAAATTAAATGCAAATTCATTATGTATACCCCAGTTCGGTCGATTAAAAACCAAGAATGGCTTTATCGATAAAAATGCTCATAAAAAAATTCTATCCCAACACCTAGGGGTGCTAAGGACAGGAAACCTCCTCGAGTGCCCGAGGCTGGAAGTTCCTTTCCGGATACGTCCGGGGGGAAGCCCAGATTCTCGGGACGGTGCGCCCCGGGATGCGGGCAAGTACTCCCCTACGGGGTCTCCTTGTTCGTATGCCAATGTCCTGTCGCGTCGCTCCACCGCGTGTCCCTCTGCTCAGCAGAGGGCACAGTGGTTGGAGCAAGAGCGGGCACGGTGTGCACTTACCCTGCCGCCGGGCAGGCAGGAGGAGGTATTGCACTCCCACCTCCTCTTGCCACCGCTATAATCTCGTAGCCCCGAAGATTGTCAGGATCACGTCTCTGACTTTCGACGGGGGTCGAGGGCCTTGGCTTAACCGCCCGGGCCGCGAGGTAGAAAACCTCTATAAAAAGTCACCCCGAATCTCAAGCGGCGGAGCACCGCGAGGAGATGTATGGCTGACGGGAGTTCTTTTGAACAAATCAGTCGCTAGTGCTACCCTCGCCAGGGTACCGGCCGACCCTCTGGCGAGTAATAAATGTTGTAGGCTTACCTGGGTACAGGGGTCTCTGCCCAGGTGGACCGTTTTTCCCCCACACTCGTGGGAATTACATGGAAGATTATAAAAAATCCCCCCCCAACCGGCAGTCGCCGCAGCGAGCCAGGGTGGCTCACGTGCCCGTGAGGTGGAGTCGCTGGACTTGTCCAGCACGTCCGCCTCACCGGCACCGAACGAGCGGCATGCATGTGCACCTCGGAGGTCGACCGCAGCGACAACTGTTTCCGCTGCGGTCAGCCCGGACACAAGGCCGGCTCGTGTACGGCCCCGCCGCACTGCTTCGCATGTGCGGCGGCTGGCAAGCCGGCCGATCACCGGGCAGGGGGCAAGTCCTGCGCCCCGCCCGCTAAAACCAGGAGCAGAGGTAGGCCCTCTGCTACCACCGTTCCCGCCGCCACAGCTCCTGCTGCCGCCGCCGCCGCCACTGCCGCCGCCGCCGCCGCCGCCGTGGCCGCACCCTCGTCGAGGGCCCTGGAGGAGGCTGCAATGGACTCCGATTAATGGCTCCATTGCGCTTCCTCCAGGCGAACATCAACCACTGCGCCGCTGCTCAGGATCTCCTGCTCCAGAGCATGGCGCAGTGGTTGATAAATGTCGCCGTGGTCGCCGAGCCGTATTTTGTCCCGCCCAGGAATGACTGGGTGGCGGACCTGAACGGCTCGGTGACCCTCATCTCGTCGGCCGCCGCCGGTACCCCGCCCCTCGATCGCGTCGAGAGAGGGCGTGGGATCGTCGCAGCACGGTTCGGGGAGATCGCCGTTATAGGCGTTTATTTCTCCCCGAACCGAACTATCGCCGAGTTCCAAGACTCCCTATCGGAGCTGGGAGACGTCGTCGTCGCTTTCGGTTCCCTCCCCGCGCTCGTCCTCGGGGACTTCAACGCCAAGAATGTGGCTTGGGGTTCCCGGGTTACGGACTACACGCGGGGCAGGATGCTCGAGCACTGGGCCCTGGCGCATGGCCTAGTCATCGAGAACCGGGGTTCCGTCCCCACGTGCGTGCGGTGGACGGGCGATTCGGTGGTGGACATCACGTTCGCCACCTCCGGCCTGTCGCCGCGCATCACAGACTGGCGCGTTGTAGAGGAGGTGGAGACCTATTCCGACCACCGGTATATCCGGTTCGACGTCTCCGCCCAGACCTCAGACGCGCCGGTCCGACGGAACCCGAGTGGTCCGCGATGGGCGCTGAAGCAGCTGGACCGGGAGCTATTCCTGGAAGCCTCGATCGTGCAGGCCTGGGTGTCACCACCGGACAGGCCTGCCGACATCAACGACGAGGCGGGGTGGTTCCAGGAGGCCATGTCGGAGATCTGCGACGTGGCCATGCCCCGGGTCCGGCTAGGACGCGCCCGGCGTCAGTTGTACTGGTGGTCGCGCGAGCTAGCAGCGCTGCGCGAAGCGTGCGTTGCCGCGCGACGCCGGTACACCAGGTTCCGCAGGCGCCGCACCCGACCTCCGGATGCAGTGGCTGTAGAGACGGAGCTGCAGGATGGCTACAGGGCAGCGAAGACCGCCCTCCGCGACGAGATCTGGCGGGCCAAGGAATTGGCCCGCAAAGAGATGCTGGAGGCTCTGGACGGGGACCCATGGGGCCGGCCCTATAAGTGGGTGAAAGAGAAGCTCCGCCCCTGGGCTCCCCCGTTGACGCAGAGTCTCCAGCCTCAGTTCGTGGAGGACGTGGTGAGCGCCCTGTTCCCCTCGCGGGAGGAGCACACTCCCCCGCCCATGGCTCCGTCTCCGGCGGTGCCTGAAGCTGACGCAAACGCGGACCACAGCGACGACGACGTCTACGACGCTCCGGAGGTGACCGAGGTAGACCTGAGAGTGGCGGTACAACGGCTCAAAGCCAAAAATACCGCCCCAGGACCCAACGGCTTGCCAGGAAAAGCCTGGGTCCTGGCCTCGGGGACTCTCGGGCCTCGACTGGGGGGGCTCTTTAGCGCGTGCCTGGAGAGGGGCCAGTTCCCGCTTCGTTGGAAGACGGGAAAACTGGTCCTGATCCAGAAGCCCGGGCGCCCTGCGGACTCTCCGTCCGCATTCCGGCCCATCGTGCTGCTCGACGAGGTGGGCAAGCTCTTTGAAAGAGTAATTGCAGACCGCCTCGTCGGGCACCCGAATCGGGTGGGCCCGGACCTTGCGGAGAGCCAGTTTGGCTTCCGCAGGGGGCGCTCGACGGTGGATGCGATCACGCGCGTGAGAGCCCTCACGACGGGGGATGCGGTTTCCCGGGGCAGGGTCGTCTTGGGGGTGTCTTTAGACATCTCCAATGCCTTCAACACCCTGCCCTGGAGTTGCATCAGGGAGGCACTCCGGTATCACCGGGTGCCGACCTACCTCCGTCGTATAGTCGAGGACTACCTGACGGACAGAGCCGTCATCTACCCCGGTCACCGGGGAGGGTGGAACCGGCGAGAGATGTCGTGCGGTGTTCCACAGGGATCGGTCTTGGGGCCGCTCCTGTGGAACATCGGTTACGACTGGGTGCTGCGCGGCGACCTCCCTGACGGCGTCGGCGTAATTTGTTACGCCGACGACACGCTCGTCCTGGCGAAGGGAGAGTCGCACCAGGCGGCGGCCGACGTGGCGACGCAGGCGGTAGCGACAGTCGCTGATAGGATCCGGCAGTTGGGACTCGACGTGGCGCTGCACAAAACAGAGGCCATGTGTTTTCATGGCCGTCTGAACGCGCCACGTTCAGAGTCCCACATTACGGTGGAGGGGGTTCGCATCGGCGTCGGGAGGACGATGAAGTACCTGGGACTCGTCCTCGACAGCCGGTGGAACTTCAGGGAGCATTTCCTGCATTTGGCCCCAAGGCTGAACCGGGCAGCAGCCGCTCTCAAGCGGCTCCTGCCCAATCTCGGCGGGCCAAATGCCTCCTGCCGGAGGCTGTACGCCGGTGTCGTGCGGTCCATGGCCCTCTACGGGGCCCCTGTGTGGGCCCTAAGCATCCGGACGCGACCACTCAAGCTGGTCGCATGCCAGAGGGTCATGGCTATCCGGATGATCCGGGGATACCGCACGATCGCCGGCGAATCAGCCAACCTCCTAGCGGGATTGCTGCCCTGGGATCTGGAGGCGACTGCCCTCCAGCGCGTCTATGAATGGCGCGTGGAGGCGCAGCGTCGGGGCGAATCCCCGCTGCCTCGACAAGTCGAGGCGCGGCGGGAAGAGCTCCGGCGCGATCTCAGGGCAGTATGGAGGGAGCGACTGTCGCAACCGAGGTCCGGGCACGCCGCAATCGCGGCGGTAAGACCCCTCTTTGAGGAGTGGCTGGATAGGCGTCACGGCGTCCTGACCTACCGCATGACGCAGGTCCTCACCGGACACGGAAGTTTCGGGAGGTTCCTGTGTCTGATAGGGAGGAAAGAAACGCCTGGGTGTCACCACTGCGAGGATCGTCCGGAGGACACGGTGGAGCATACGGTGCAGGACTGCCCCGCTTGGGCAGCGCACCGCCGTGTCCTCACGACGGCGATAGGCGGAGACCTCTCGCGCCCGGCATTGGTCGAGGCCATGCTGCGGGGCGAGATGGAGTGGGAAGCGGTCGCCTCCTTCTGCGAAGCAGTCATGCTCGTGAAGGAGGAGGCGGGCCGCCTGAGGGAGAGGACAGCGTCCTCCCTCCACCCCAGCCGCAGTGGTAGACGCCCACGGCGTCGGACGTCGCAAGACGATCTCCGGCCACCGTAGGCGCGGGCATGCGGGCAGCGAGTAATGGGCGACTCGCTGTCCGACCATGGACCATGCCCGGGTCGACGGCGCGTTGTGTTCCACGCGCGCCTCAAAGAGTGTCAGCATAGCGACGGGGCCTGTAGAGGGCCGAAGCCTGCCGGGGTCGCGGGACCAAGGGATTACCGTGACCCCGGTACGTAAAGGGCTAGTGAAGGACACCGTGGATTTTAGTCAGTACAAGTCTGACAGTCCCTCCCGCCCTGCCCTGGGTGGGAGGACTCATTTGATGATTTTACCACGATAAAAAAAAAAAAAAAAAAAAAACCCAACACCTAACAAATGGAAAAATTAAATGCAAATTCATTATGTATACCCCAGTTCGGCCGTTTAAAATTCAAATATGGACGCCTTTCATGCGTATGTCACCGTTGACGCGACGCAGCGCGGCGGCGCCGCGGTACGTCTTTGGGCACCCATTAGACGGTAGGTTTTGCCATGGCAAAACTATGGCAGAGATTTTGACTGACGGAAAACCTACTGTCTAATGCGATGATTGACGTTTGCATGACGAAAATTGTAGGCGATAAAATGCCGTCATTCAACCATCATTCATGATTGATGGAAATGATTGACGCTGGCATGACCGTCTAATGGGCGCCTTTTTATTTTTCCCACCCAGGGCAGAGCGGGAGGCACTGTCAGACTCGTACTGACGTAAAGTGTCCTTCAATAGCCCTTTATGTACCGGGGTCACGGTAATTCGTGAGTCCCGCGGTCCGGCAGGCTTTGGCCCTCTACAGGGGGCCCCGTCACTATGCTGACACTCCTTGAGGCGAGCGTGGAACACAACGCGCCGTCGACTCGGGCATGATCCATGTTCGGACAGCGAGTCACCCATTACTCGCCGCCCGCATGCCCGCGCCTACGGTGGCCGGAGATCGTCTGCCGACATCGGTCGCCGTGGGCGTCTCTAATGGGCACCTTACAGGGACTCAAAATCTAACTTTATTTACTACACGAAAAGATACACATTACAATTATCGTCGCGTCACGTTGCGTCTCGGTGTGTATTGTCCCTAATCTGATAGTTTCAGATTGTTTTACTATTGATTTAGTTGGAGTATTGCTAGTTTACTTGTATTCTTAGATATCTGAGTAGTGTTTCATCATCATCATCAGCCGGAAGACGTCCACTGCTGAACATAGGCCTCCCCCTTAGACCGCCACGCCGAACGACAATTCGCCACTTGCATCCATCGGTTGCCCGCGACCAAGTCCAAGTTTATAAATACCCAAATGTATTTTTAAGAAACTTCTTTAGGGTCTCATGCAGGCAGCGAGTAATGGGCAACTCGCTGTCCGACCATGGATCATGCCCGGGTCGACGGCGCGTTGTGTTCCACGTGCGCCTCAAAGCCTCAAAGAGTGTCAGCAAAATAACGGGGCCCCCCTCTATAGGGCCAAAGTCTGCCGGGGTCGCGGGACTCACGAATTACCGTGACCCCGGAACGTAAAGGGCTATTGAAGGACACGGTGGATTTTAGTCAGTACGAGGCTGACATTCCCTCCTGCTCTGCCCTGGGTGGGAGGACTCATTTGATTTTACCACGATAAAAAAAAATAAACTTCTTTAAGTGATACTATTATTGTAGTGATATAGGACCTATTTATTTATTTTTGTCTATTTGTCTCGTTAATCCAGTGCATCGCAAGCTAGTGCTAGCAAGATGACCATAAAATCCTGTGTCTGAAAAAATGTGTTTTTCTTAGATGTTATTCTACGTTTTTCGTGAACAATGCAATGTTGTTCACACTCTTTCTTTTCCAAACTGATTTTTGATGTGAAAACTTTTAATAAATTGTCAGCTCCACGTACTTAATCTGTTTGGTTAGGTAAAAGCCTATCTAAACAAGAAAAACCTAAATCACGAATAGTAATTGAACCGACTCGAAGGACAAGACAATAAGACGTGTAGTCTAGATTCCTGTCGCTGTCATAGACACACGATCCCTCAATCAACTCCCACGGCATTGGGAGAATTAATATCATTCAGGTTTTCGAAGAAATCTAATTTACTTTTTTTTTTTTAGACTAGTATCAATGTTCCTAACATCTGTATAAATAAATAACTAGCGAATGCTAGCGGCTTCATCCGCGTGTAACTCGAAAATTATCCAACGGTAACGTAATTTTTTTTTACGAGGTAAAATCATCAATTGCGGCCTCCCACCCGTTGCAGACCGGGAGGGACTGTCAGACTCGTACTGACTAAAATCCACGGTGTCCTTCAATAGCTTTATACATTCCGAGGTCACGGTAATTCGTACAGTCCCGTGACCAAAGATAACGTAATAATCCATGTTTTAAACTATCTGTGTAAGAAAGGAAAACCAAATCCGTTCAGTAATTTTTGTTTGAAATAGACATCATTCATCCATCCACAATGACACACATTCATCTTCAAAAAATTTCGTGTTTATGGTAAAAAAATAATTCTGTTTAAAAAAAAAACCTTTTAAAAAGCTGAACTCTTATTTAAAAAGGCAATTGTTCTATAGCGCCCTGCACACGTACAGTTCGGACCGCGCATCTTGGACTGCGTTCCAAACCGCAGTTAGATCTGTACAGTTTGGACTGCGGATCAAACTGTTGTGCCAAATACGATTAAAAATGCATTCACGGTTTGGACTGCGGATGAAACTTTCATATTTAGACAAACGTTCCGAACTGTGCGTGTAAATTTGATTTCAAGAGTTTGGACTGCAGTTTGGAGTGGCGCGTGGAACGTTAAAACTTTCAAAAGTTTTTTCGGTAGTAAGAAAAATGGACGATTGTTTGGTCATAGCGTTTAGCTGAATTTGTAGTTAGTTACTTTTTTTCCGTGTCCCCGTTACTTTCATCAAATCTTTGTGAAATGCATCTCTTAAATTCTGTACTTTTTTGCGGACGAAATCGCGATCAGCTAATAAAAAACCTACTGTCTTGCAAAATTCAACAAGCGTCATAATTGCTTTGTTTCTCATATTCCTCTTACTATCTCCTTACGCTTTATCTTCCAGAGACACGGATGTTCTCGGAACAAACGAATGAACTCTGTGATAGCTTTGACGCTCCAAACCGCCAAATGTAATTTACGTTTACACGTGATGCGCGCGTAAAACTGTGAGATATGCGCTTGTGTCGATGTGCCAGATCGGACTGTTAGACCAGCACATCTACACGTACAGTTCGGAGCGAGGGATGGAACGGCGCGTGGTGTTTCCCGCGGTCCGAACTGTACGTGTGCAGGGCGCTTATTATTATTTTTGTCTTAAATAATTATTCTATGCAAGGGTAGTACTGAGGGTCGCGGGACTCACGAATTACCCTGACCCCGGTACGTAAAGGCCCTGTCCTGGGTAGGAGGACTCATTTGGGCTAGGGCAATCGAACTGCTACAGGAGCAGTTTGATACCGACTACTAGAGCAGTAGACTGATTGGCTGGGTGCTGGAGCAGTCCGTCTATGTTGATCACTGGCTTAATGCTCGAGCAGTCCGCATGCATCGAAAACCCTTCTAACTACTCGAGCATTCCGTGTGTTCCAGTGCCTTTCAGGCTCTCAAGCTCTTTTCAGACGGTAAAATAAAGAAAATTAAAAAGAAACAAACAAAAAGTTATTCGGACTAATCTAATTAAAAGTTAAGTCAATTAGCATGTCCGAGCGCCGAATTCATGCCCCTTCTTTGTTCGGAAGCGTTCATAAACCCTTGAACATAAGTGAGGTAAGAATGAGAAAAAAAAATTGTTTTGTTTTATTTTTTTATAGTGTATTTGTTTTATAGAAATACTTAGTGCTATCATAGCGCGATTATTATAAATTATTAACAGGCTAAAATAGACTAACCAAAAACAATTCTATAGAGTAACAAAAAAACACTTCTACAAATTCTTTTGTTCAATTATTAAAAGCCAAATAAAGATAAAAATCTTCAAAAATTTACTCTTCAACTTTGAAAGAACAACAAAAAGGTACGGAATTGTAAATTGGAGTCAGTAAAGGCAGGTACAGACAAGCCCGCCTGGCTTCCGGCCACATTCAAACGGCAAATTGTCACTGCATTTGCATCACAAGGGTCGCCCGTTCACTTCCTACGGTACGTTTAACGCAGACTTGCATTAATAGTGGAGGAGGAAATTATTGTATAAAGGGCCTTATAATTGGACGCTTTTGTACTCAAATTGGCCTTTGCTGGTGTATCTTTGTGCTTGCTCTTTGAATTGTTAGTTGAGTCTAAAATATAATGAGTAGTTTAGTTGTTAAAATAATAACTAGGAGAGTTTATAAAAATACTAAGAAAATATTAAGCTCACCATAGCTTAATATTTTCTTATTAATTTCAGAGTAAATGTGCGATGTTTTTTTTTTTTTTTTATCGTGGTAAAATCATCAAATGAGTCCTCCCACCCAGGGCAGAGCGGGAGGGACTGTCAGACTTGTACTGACTAAAATCCACGGTGTCCTTCAATAGCCCTTTACGTACCGGGGTCACGGTAATCCTTAGGTCCCGCGATCCCGGCAGGCTTTGGCCCTCTACAGGCCCCGTCACTATGCTGACACCCTTTGAGGCGCGCGTGGAACACAACGCGCCGTCGACCCGGGCATGGTCCATGGTCGGACAGCGAGTCGCCCATTACTCGCTGCCCGCATGCCCGCGCCTACGGTGGCCGGAGATCGTCTTGCGACGTCCGACGCCGTGGGCGTCTACCACTGCGGCTGGGGTGGAGGGAGGACGCTGTCCTCTCCCTCAGGCGGCCCGCCTCCTCCTTCACGAGCATGACTGCTTCGCAGAAGGAGGCGACCGCTTCCCACTCCGTCTCGCCCCGCAGCATGGCCTCGACCAATGCCGGGCGCGAGAGGTCTCCGCCTATCGCCGTCGTGAGGACACGGCGGTGCTCTGCCCAAGCGGGGCAGTCCTGCACCGTATGCTCCACCGTGTCCTCCGGACGGTCCTCGCAGTGGTGACACCCAGGCGTTTCTTCCCTCCCTTTCAGACACAGGAACCTCCCGAAACTTCCGTGTCCGGTGAGGACCTGCGTCATGCGGTAGGTCAGGACGCCGTGACGCCTATCCAGCCACTCCTCAAAGAGGGGTCTTACCGCCGCGATTGCGGCGTGTCCGGACCTCGGTTGCAACAGTCGCTCCCTCCATACTGCCCTGAGATCACGCCGGAGCTCTTCCCGCCGCGACTCGACTTGTCGAGGCAGCGGGGATTCGCCCCGACGCTGCGCCTCCACGCGCCATTCATAGACGCGCTGGAGGGCAGTCGCCTCCAGATCCCAGGGCAGCAATCCGGCTAGGAGGTTGGCCGATTCGCCGGCGATCGTGCGGTATCCCCGGATCATCCGGATAAATGTGCGATGTTAGGAATTATTTAGGTGTGTACAACTTTATCCAAGCAATTATTTGTACCTATCCATTTAGCAGAACTAAAATGTGATGTTCTCCGACCATATTTGTCCTCCTTTTACGTTTTCAAGAACCTTCTATTTTGAAAGCCATGCTATTATGACATAAATCTTATTTCAAAATAGAAATACGTATTTCACGAGAAATTCACGTTTGGATTTTATCAAGTGTATTTGTATTGCTTATGACTCTGCATATCCAACCATCAACAATGTACTTTATTTTTCACTTTTTGCCAATAAACTTTTTTGAATTCTCCGGCAGCCATATTGAAATTGAGCTGTCAGTGTCACCTCAAAACAAATATGGCGGTCTCTGACGAAAATAATAATATCAATTTACTTAGAGGACACATGATTCATCACTCCTGCGTTTATTATCTTTTTATTTGGGCACATAAAATGAATGTAACGACCCAACGTTAGGAGGGCACCATTTCCTTCAGAGTATACTATGTACTTTTACGTGACGATGATGAAAATTGTGAGATTCTTGTGATAAAGGTTTAATGAAAGTTTATATTAAGGAAACGTATTTTAGGTTAACTGTAGATGTTCCGACTTAGATGTTGAGATGGATGTGTGTGCGTGGAGTGACAATCTTCTTTAAATCTATATATATAAAAATGTTATGTTGGTTTGTGTACGCTTCAAAAACTCAAAAAGTTCAGCACCGATTGAGCTGAAATTTTAGCATGATACTAGTATGTATATAATCCGCATCAAGGATTGTTTTTATCTATTTTTTGCATCATTCACATATCCGCGACCGCGAAAAAACAGTTTTTTTTGTGCCACAGCGAAGCGTGGCAGTGTACAGCTAGTAGTTTATATAAATATATAACAAAGTCGCTTCCCTCCGTTGTGTTTTCAGTTTTCATCAATGGACAGAGAGAGTGGCGCCCGTAACAAAAAAAAAGTTGCTGCGATTTTTTCATTTTTTACTTACACTAGTGAAGGAAAACTCAGGAACGCTCTTTTTTAAATATCTTGGAATAGCACTTAGGGCGTCATTGCATTTAAAATTTGGCCAGGCATTTTTTTTTTGGAGTTTTTTAAAACCCGATACCAATCTAACCCACCTTCCCCGGGTGGTAAATTCTATAAAAATTAACAACAAAATAAATAAATTACCTGGAGTCTATTTACCTCTGCCTGACGCAAGATGTTAACTTTGTCACTAGTTAATACAAAAACTTTTATATGTACTAACTTTAAATGGAACAAAACGCTTAAGATGTAAACGATTTTTAGAGTGCCTGATAATTAACCGTAATTACTTTGTAGTAACATACTGCGTAATTAAGGTCACAGTACACATTCTAATCACTTTTAGCCGCCGAACTTAATTTGTTAACTGAAACAGTAGTTAGTCACATGCTTCTACGTTGGTCACACGCAGCAGTGGTAGGCACTTACGTTACACATTATCAATCGATCAAACCGAATACTTGCAGAGAGTAATGCTTTTGTCAAACAGACAGGCGAGTCCGAAGCGATACCGACCCGATACGAGACGTCAGTCCGATAGTTCTGTCACGCTATCGGATCGTTTTCGCTTTTCTATGTGACTGGATTCAAACAAATCCATACATTACAATTAAAAACGTCACGCTTCTCATTCGCCACGCCTATATGTTTGAAAAAGGCTTAAGGGAGCTTACCCATGACGCGATTCGAACGATTTGCAATTTCTACTAATAACTAAAAATGAAAATCGTCCTTGCTACTACGATGTAATGATGCAATTTGTTTGACTTGACGTCGTCGTGGCGATCGTGTTTTGTTTTTCATCTACGTAGACAACCGCACGTTTATGTCATTATGTCGTAGTGGTAAGGATGATTTTCACTTGTAGTTGGAATCGGTCGAATTGCGTCGCATCATGTCTGGGGAATGATAAACTGCCTCACACGCTCGGCTTGGCAACTACCGACTTAAGCCGGTCGGCTTTTTCATTCAACAAATACTGCAAAATCGATCGAATGAAACTATCCGATCGGTACAAGCTGATTGAAACCGAACAGTAGTGACTGCAGTAACTGCTTCGGGTCGACTTTGTTATTCGGTAAATACTGCCGAACCGACAATGTCGGTGTGGTAGCAAGTTCTCTGTTTCTTTGATGACTTTAACAAAATTAAAAAGCAATAATTAAAGTGCCTTTAAAAAGAGACCGCTCCCGTTAAATGCCACAGAAATCTGTCAATAATTAAAACGAATATGAAATACCAATTTCAGGAGCTAATTGCACCCTTTGCTGAAATATATTTTTCATAATAGCACGCCCTGGAGTGGTTCTGGTTGTGTGCATTTAATAATGTACTCGAAATAAAACCTCCCTGCCGCGAGAACTTTGCATCTCCGGGGATGGATGTTTGTATATGGGGTTACCCCCTTATGACACGTATTTATGTTACTTGCTTCTCCTCTCGACTTCGGCTGCTTACATGGTATTTCGGAAATCATGGTAACGTACTATCAGAATTAAAAAAAAAATTATAGGCTCGCAAAGATTTAGTCTATTTGTGGGATATTTGTACAGTCAACAAAAGAGTCTATATGTCTGTCTATCTCTACTCGTGCCCTCTTGCCATAATATTATGACATACACTTTAAATGGCTAGATATTTTTTTTCCTGAAAACATTTTTTTTAAATGCCCTACCTACCGTTTGACCCGCAAACGCCGCCAAGAGAAGCATGCACCAGCGCGCGCCCATTTTGAGGACTACGCCACTCCCATTGAATGTGGATAGGAGTCCCCTATCTGACCTCCACAACTCAGTAACTGGGTAACACTTTACCCCTTGGCTTACCAAGGCCAACCAGTCAAACCAGTCTTAACTGGTTGTCAGACTTTCGAGCTTGTATCTAACAGTAACAGCGTCTGTCAAAGATCTACAAATGACAGCCGTGATCAACAGCTTAACGTGTTTCTGAAGCACGGAAACACACTTTCTGCAATATCTGTCTACAACATCAGTTATACCAACATATTATAACGAACAGTAACTAACATCAAACTAAGGGCAACTGTGTTAAATAATGTATTAGTCAGCTAAGCGCTGGTCTGAACTAACTATAACTTGCTTAGCCAACTTAACTTCCTGGGGAACGGTTTTATTTACCAGTTCGAAAAGTGCCTCGTCAACTAGTTGGGTTAATGGCTAATTAACCATCGTAAGTTTTAATGTGTTATGGTCTAAAGAGATTCATAATAAACAGTTTTCTACACGTTGTGAACATCAAACAATATATTGAGAAAGTTTATTATTTGACTTTTGTTTTAAAACAAAATGTACCCCGTGGTTTTATCCGCCGTTTATTTTATTGATTGGTTGTTATAGGTCATACCGTGATGTTAAAAAAATACCTATAACAATCCTCAAAAATTAGGCTGTTCACATAAAAACACTTCTCTTCTTCTTTTTTATGTGGAATCATCAAATGAGGAGGAGCAGAAGGGACTGTGCTCGCACTGACTAAAATCTACCGTGTTCCTACAATTACCCTTCACGTTCCAGGGTCACGGTTACCCGTTTAGACAGTCCCACGGCCCAGGCAAGCGGTTAGCCCTCTACGGAGGCCGTCAGATTCCTGACAACTCTTTAAGGACGCGAATGGAACACCACCGAATCGGACGGCGAGCTACACTTTACACGCCGTGATGTCCGCACACATACCCACACTCCTTAACTAAATAAACTCTAATATAGCATCACGCCCGTGTTTCAGCGAATATAGGCAGAAGTGGTCCTCTGAAGAATTTTTCGGGTATTACCGGGGTGGGTGTTTTTACATATATTTTAAATCTCATACTCAGTTACAACTATTTGCGGTACAAATATCAGAGGGTCTAAAAAATCACATTGTGATTCAGCTAGTGTGGTATTTTTTGCCCCCCTATTCTGTATGGTTTCTGAACAAAAAAGCCGATCACTCAGCATTATCTATAATACTTTGTCGTAAACATTGGTTTGTAGAGACTCCGTCACATTCTTTCACTGCAATCAATACACCATAAATCCATCTATCCATCCATACTTACCCCATATCCTGACCAATACAACCATCCATCGATATCATGCGCCATACAAATGTGCTACTAAGACCTTACAGCGATATATCTTTTGCAAACACCCGACGCCACACCGAAAGATTTACGGTTATTTTTCTTATGTTGCGGTTGACTTACTATTTTGAAGATAACATTCTTGAGGAGCTCGTGGCTAAATAATTACAGCTGCACAGGCCGATGATTCAGGTTAAATCGCCCTTGTCGAGGTTGATCTGTAGATGACCAAGGCCAATGCGGGTTTCCTCAGTGACTTGGAAAGCCGTCAGTTAATTGGCAGTCGATACTGTAAGTCAGACGCTCAAAAGTCTGACAACCAGTCGTACCATGGGTTATCGTACTGTGGAGGTCAGATAAGCAGTCGCTCTATCTAAAATACTTTCTCCGATGTCATAATAGTTGGGAAAAGTCTAAGCAGATGATGATGATCTTTCTTCGGGACAACTGAACTTTGTTCTGCTAAAATGACCCAACCCACATTCTCTTTATTTCAGTTATTCTTCTTCGTTTAGATGTCATAAAATTAACTTCAACTCTTTAGAATGATCTAACTCAATTAGAATTACTGTAAACTAATATTTTATTTACAAGTTCTATAAATACCCAGTGAAATAACTCCTGCATTTACTCAAAATGTAATTTAAAAACAGATTTAAAATAAAGAAAAGCATCTTGGTTTTTTAACCAACCAACATGCGTACAAAGCCTTCGAAAAATGGGAAATTATTTTATGTGACTTGGTACTTACTAGCACAACCAGCATTAATTTCTACTGTAGCTGTACTTAACTGTAACTAGTAAATTGTTAATTGAAATTAGAAAAGTGAGTTTAACTGGTTAACTAGTGAATTCAGTGTGTATGACTATTTTATAAGCGTAGCTAGATCAACTCAATTTATTTCGGGCATTGCATATTTTCTTCCAAACTTAGTAATGACATCTTTTCTTTTCTTTCAAACAAAATAGGTCAACAAAAGACAGTACCATAAGCCTTTAATATATTTAAACTTAAAAAGCAATGATCATTAAAAGAAAATAAAGAAAAGAATAATTAGAGAAATAAAACAAATGGAAGCATTTTATTTTCCATTACTCTTTATTTCAGTAATAATTTATTTTGTAATGGAAGGTATAGACAATGAATCGTGAGTCGATTTCAATCTTTCAGATTGGGTTACGGAATAATTGTTCGCTGAAAAAGGATAAAATTAATTACACCATCAGACTACATTCAATTTTCTGATATAATCCTCCATTTGTAACAGGGTTGTCGGAAAAAGTTTCAAGTATGTAATACATAGTACCTTTGTTCAGGACCGTTATTTTTTCAGTTGATCGTTAAAAGTTTTAGTAGGCATGATTAAAATAGGTAAGTACTTTGAGCACTGGGAGCGCGTTTTGTATTAAATAAAATGCGTATGAGATACTAACAGCGCGGTGTGGGCGTTGTGTTCCACGCGCGCCTCAAAGATTGTCAGCAAAATGACGGGGCCCCCCTCTAGAGGGCCAAAGTCTGCCGGGGTCGCGGGACTGTACGAATTACCGTGACCCCGAAACGTAAAGGGCTATTGAAGGACGCCGTGGATTTTATTCAGTACGAGTCTGACAATCCCTCCCGCTCTGCCCTGGGTGGGAGGACTCATTTGATGATTTTACCAAGTAAAAAAAAAGTATAAATGCAATTTTAAAAACAAAAATGGCGGACATTTATACAGGCCAAGATCCATATTAAAATGTTCAAAGCCTTTTCAATTTACAAAAGTCGAGTCCTTAGATTGAACAAAAGAGCAGATAAGCAAATGCGATGGACTGACGTAGACAAGCATTGTACTGATGTGGGTTCCTTTGAAAATCTTCGAATGAAAATCAATGTCTAGCCAGCATTAATAAACAGATGTTGGGTATCCTTTAAATCATTGATGCCACGGTAAGCCTGCAAGAGGTAAGATGGAATTCAAAAGGATGGAAGAGGAAGACACGTGTGGTGTTATATTTTTTTTTATCGTGGTAAAATCATCAAATGAGTCCTCCCACCCAGGGCAGGGCGGGAGGGACTGTTTGACTTGTACTGACTAAAATCCACGGTGTCCTTCACTAGCCCTTTACGTACCGGGGTCACGGTAATCCCTTGGTCCCGCGACCCCGGCAGGCTTTGGCCCTCTACAGACCCCGTCACTATGCTGACACTCTTTGAGGCGCGCGTGGAACACAACGCGCCGTCGACCCGGGCATGGTCCATGGTCGGACAGCGAGTCGCCCATTACTCGCTGCCCGCATGCCCGCGCCTACAGTGGCCGGAGATCGTCTTGCGACGTCCGACGCCGTGGGCGTCTACCACTGCGAATGGGGTGGAGGGAGGACGCTGTCCTCTCCCTCAGGCGGCCCGCCTCCTCCTTCACGAGCATGACTACTTCGCAGAAGGAGGCGACCGCTTCCCACTCCGTGTTATGTTACTTAGTCAAATTTTGTGCTCGACACTTCCCAAGAAATGTAGTTGAATCTCTAATTGCAATATTGCTTATAGTTGATTACCGTCGATCACATTCTCACTTACCAGCAATTGAGGTGTCAAAGGCGAGCGGAAATAAAAAATAAATTGCTTTCCAAAAAATTAACATTCCCTCTAATGCCTGCCTTAGCACATAAACGACCCCTTACCTCCAAAACCTGCATACTAACCAGCACTTGAACATGTCACCCGCAAAAAAAAACCCATTCGATGAAAAATCCTTTACAAGGATATTGACAACCCTGAAGTACTTTCCCGGAGAGCCTATTACACTTGATCGCGGATAGCGACCAAATTAAAAATGTTTGCTTCTGGCATATTTATTCCGAAACCATTTGCAGAAACAGGGATTCGATATTGACAGGTGAATAAAAAAAAACTTGACGAATGATTTATACATCCCCTTAAGTAAAGTGTAATGGCGTGTGCCTGTGAGCTAGATTTCGCTTCAATTAAAATGGTGAACCATTCGATTTGTTGATTTATAGATTGGGTTTATTAATGAGTTTTACTTTAAAAGGGTTCTCTGGGTTTATTTTAAAAGAGCCCTTGAATTGTGATTAGTTTTCAATAGAGATTAATAGTTTTTGACAGTTTAGATCAATATTTATAACTTTTACGAATGTTCATTAATTTCGTTCGTACAAACCTGATTATGAAAGTTTATCAAATTATTTTTAGTCTGCCTCGTTGTTCTGGTGGTTGTCTACTTTTGATCAAGAAGTTTTTGGTTTGATTCCGAGGGCACACAAAGTGTTATTGGGTTTTATTTTAAGAAATTTCTCAATAGCAGTCTCGGATGCTGGATTTTTGCCTGATTGATAGAGTAATAGGCACGCCACCTTTAACCTTTTTTTACGACGTAAAATCATCAAATTCATCCTCCCACCCAAGACAGAGCGGGAGGGACTGTCAGACTCGTACTGACTAAAATCCACTGTTGCCTTTCAATAGCCCTTTACATTCCGGGGTCACGGTAATTCATACAGTCCCGCGACCCAGCAGGCTTTGTTCCTCTAGAGGATCCCGTCACTCTACGCCACCTTTTACTTAAACTTAAATAAAACTGGTGAAATTTAAGATTTGAGTACTATTATGGTACAGCTCTGCCTAAATCTACGGGGATTACAGACGTGAGCCATCTTTTCTTAGGTTTTCTCTTCTTATGTCAATATTTTCAGACAGATCTCTTTTGTCTTCTCCGGTCACGTCTTAAGCGTCACCTCGCTTTGTGATGGTTTCGTTAATTATCTTCCTCTCATTACAACAGTGGGCAACACCCGAATTTCTGAACAAATATGAACGCGACGTTGTTTGGTCACGTATTCGATTAATCGTTATAGTTAAGACGGACCACGGTGTCATGAATATCTCATATTAGGACTGTGGCTTCATTCAGACGGTCTCGATTTTAGTATTAGCAAAAATTATGAGATAAGCTAACGCTGGTTGCTTTTGTCACCTTAAGCAAGGGTTATGGGACATCTCGCTTTTAGATTAGAACGGGCCAGATATTTCCTATTAAAAAGTGAAGGGATATTTCGGCAAAATCGTACATTTTTAATGAAATATCTGATAAATTAGCAAATGATGATGATTTTTGTTTAATTTCTTTTTTTTAAAGGCACATTTTAAAAAGGGAACATTTGGCCTGCAGGCCAGTTTTTCCGCGAACCATAACCCTTAGGCAACACATTGATAGCTGTATTACTACCAAATTTGGGAAAGGAGGTCCTTAGAAGAAAGTCCTTTAAGTACTTATTATGTCATGGATAGGATAGGCGTCACGGCGTCCTTACCTACCGCATGACGCAGGTCCTCACCGGACATGGCAGTTTCGGGAAGTTCCTGTGTCTGATAAGGAAACGCCTGGGTGTCACCACTGCGAAGATCGTCCGGAGGACACGGTGGAGCATACAGTGCAGGACTGCCCCGCTTGGGCAGAGCACCGCCGTGTCCTCACGACGGCGATAGGCGGAGACCTCTCGCGCCCGGCATTGGTCGAGGCCATGCTGCAGGGCGAGACGGAGTGGGAAGCGGTCGCCTCCTTCTGCGAAGCAGTCATGCTCGCGAAGGAGGCGGGCCGCGTGAGGGAGAGGACAGCGTCCTCCCTCCGCCCCAGCCGCAACGGTAGACGCCCACGGCGACTGACGTCGGCAGACGATCTCCGGCCACCGTAAGCGCGGGCATGCGGGTGGCGAGCAAAGGGCGACTCGCTGTCCGACCATGGACCATGCCCGGATCAAAGGCGCGTTGTGTTCCACGCGCGCCTCAAGGAGTGTCAGCATAGTGACGGGGCCTGTAAAGGGCCAAAGCCTGCCGGGGTTGCGGGACTCACCAATTACCGTGACCCCGGTACGTAAAGGGCTTTTGAAAGACACCGTGGATTTTAGTCAGTTAAGTCTGACAGTCCCTCCCGCCCTGCCCTGGGTGGGAGGACTCATTTGATGATTTTACCGCGATAAAAAAAGTTTCAATAGGTATGTAAAAAAAAAGTTGTGCTGGCGTCTCGTCAGTATAAAGGCTGCTGTCACCTTGGCTGTTAATGACTAGATGTACGTCCAAATTACTGTGCTCCTTAACTTCGTAGCAAAATAACGGTACTACATTTTGAGCACCTACAACAGAAAATAAAACAACCATAAAAGATAAAGTGCTTTTTATTCAATACAGAATTCTATACATACTCCGCCAAATACAAAAACATCAACAATTACAGAAGAAATTAAAATCACAAGGTACCTAAGACCATAGACTAGCCTACAGCAATCAAGCTATAACATTAGGTACTTAATTGACAACAGAGGCATCGAAAGTGTGCGACAGAAACAAAAAAAAAATCTAAAAGGGTATTTAACAATATCAGTCCTTACTTAATTCCTAAAAGGGTCCTAAGAAAGATTAAAGTTGGACTATTTCGCGTACTATGAGTCTAACGAATAAATAAGGTAACTTAGATTCGGCTGCTGACAGATCAGCGTTTTTTTGTCGCAGCGCTGTGCTACAAATTAGATAGGTAAGTCGGTTTTATAGAAGGAGCGAAAACAGGCAAGCGTGTAACTCTGTCCCTTACGCTCTTAGTCTAAGCCATGGCTAATACCCGAAATGGAGTGCCCTTAATGTATAGTTACTTAGTTTTGAGTTTTTATGGCCAGTCTGGTAGCTTTACGCTCAAAGCACTTATAACTTACCAGACGACTACCTGCGTTCATCTGCAAGATGCAATTCACTAAATAGGTACACATAAAGACACTTTGACCTTGCAATAATCTCAAACTATTCATACTAAAATTATTATGTGAATGGAGTTCACAAACTAATGACAGTCGCGAGTGCATTTACACTCACTGTAAGTGATACGTGCTTATGTGTGCGGGCGTTTTCGCTCGATGTACAAAGCCAGCCTTCTGTATCAACTATCTATTCTGTGGCAGCGCTGTCAGACGCCTTGCATTCTTTAAAGTTCAAATCAATTAAGGACGCTGCACGCCGTCGACAGTAATTAACGTTTAGAAGTGAAGCCACTGGATCTAGATAGTTTTTATACGCAACTAGATGAGAAATCCAGCAGCGAATTACACACAAAAGTTTTTGTTTTCGACCCTAGAGTAATTATCTCGCTTCATACTAAGTAAAGACGTGATTATAACTTGTTTCTTTCTTGCTCTACAATTATCTTCTGAATGCATTATCATTTATCATAATTGGTTTGGTCTAGATAGCTGTATTTGACGACAAGATATTCTGAAGGTCTTAAAGTAATTAGTACTGCTTTATCTTCGCCATTTATTCTTAATATTTGGCTTATGTACACTTTTAAAGTGTGTTAATAAATAAAATTATGTAGAACTCATTTTGGTGACTTGATGGGTAGTTTATGAAGTTTTATTTTTCGTTCAACATTACTATCGCTACATCACAAAACTACTTTAATGATAGATCGAACAAAATCTAAAATTTCCCTTTGTTTTATACTATTTGATACAATATCGTGAAATAAGATAACAACATATAGGTATGAAGCATGTCACATTTAAACTTAAAATAAAACATGTACATAGAATTCATGTAATAAATAATAATTTACAAGTTACATGTCAGTGTCAGACTAAATAAAACAATAATCTCGTCATGTTTATATAAATTAAGCCACTTTTCCACTGCACGTAAATCAGGCCTTGTTTTGCAATAACGAGCCAACCCACAATTCCTAATCATTTACCATGTCAAACTTTAATTGAACATTCTAGATTATATACAGACGCCAGCTCATCAGCCTACCTCAATCTGTCAAATTTCTTTAATAGATTTTTTGGTAAATTTTACAGATTTGAGTAATTTGACTTGATGGCGTCTCTACCTAAAACAATTGCCAGTAAAAAAGTTCTTTAGATATCCAAAACGTTTCCTAAGAACAGATTTAAAATAAATTAGCGAAATTTTTAGTTTATTTCGAAATTTTTGATGTGGGTTGGTTCATTTTTGCAAAACTAAGCTCAGTTACAAATACTTTCATCTCGAAAAGCAATTCGTAATGCTAATAATTCGCAGTGTTTTGTTTAATATTTAGTTGCAGAATGGTAAGTGGCTTAAGTCGGTGGCGTGCAACCGTCCCAAGTTGAAAGATGACTACACTGCGTTGCCCGCACAATGAAGGTTGCCGTTCACACTTAGTGGAATGGTGTTAAACTCGTCCTCGATTTCATCGCCTTCTTTCCTGTGGAAGATAGAAAAAAAGAAATTAGATTAGGGGAAAGATTACATTGAGCGCATTATAGTTTTATAACGGACTAACTGTGCCGCGACTTCGTCCGCGTGGATTTTTTTCTTAAATAAATGAAGCCTAGGTTTATTCTATGCGGGCGGCGAGTAGTGGGCGACTCGCTGCCCGACCATGGACCATACTCGGGTCCACGGCGCGTGGTGTTCCACGCGCGCCTCAATGAGTGCCAGCATTTTGACGGGGCCCCCTTTAGAAGGCCACAGCCTGCCGGGATCGCGGGAATCACGAATTACCGTGACCCCGGAACGTAAAGGGCTATTGAAGTATACCATGGATTTTGAGTCAGTACGAGTCTGGCAGTCCCTCCCACTCTGCCCTGGGTGGGGGGACTCATTTGATGATTTTACCACGCTAAAAATAGTCCTTATTCCATTAGCTACCTATCGACAAAATCGTTTCAGAGATAAGCCGGAACAAACAGACATACAGACAAAAATTTTAAAAATCTTGTTTTGGTATATGTACTGTATAATATGATCATACAATATGCAAGTAGTAAAAATCGGCTATTTTAATATTATAAACACTCCAATTTTATTTTGTTTGAAGAGTTAAGTGGAAACATTGAGTATATTCACATCATTAACAAGTCGGTCGCGGGACTGTACGAATTACCGTGACCCCGGAACGTAAAGAGCTATTAAAGGACACCGAGGATTTTAGTCATTACGAGTCTGACAGTCCCTCCCGCTCTGCCCTGGGTGGGAGGACTCATTTGATGATTTTTCCACGATAAAAAAAAATTACAAGTCGTGATGGATAGAAGTGAAAACAATTTCGTCTATTGAACTTATAATTTTCTTTTAAGTTTTACGATAGCATCACCTTTGACCATTTTCTCAATTGATGGTAATGCTGTGTATATCACTGACATCGATGGAAGGTAAACATCGTGAAGATTCGAATTTGTACAATCAATTTATCAGTCAAAGTCATAGGTGTGTTACGAGGGACGCCTGCTTAATAAACTCTGACACCAGAGGGTGTGCACAATATAATTTCACGTAAATTAAATAACAAAAGATATAAAAAGTATTAAAAAACGCAAAGATAATATACTCCTCATAGTCTAGGCTACATCGACCACAATACAATTTAATTATTTATCACACACTTCTCAATCAAAAACAATTAAAAAAAATATATAACAATAAGTGAGAAATATGTTTTCATTTATATACAATACTCTATATGCAATCTACTTTCACAACAAACGATTTAATTTGATTCTACAATGCCAACACAATACTAACGAACGAACGTATTTTTTATTTAATTATCGTGTATTATTTATTTCAAAATTTTATATAGAAAAAGAATGACGACAGAATTTAAATAATGTTTAACATTATGTCCGTTCTCAGTCATGCTTTTGTATGTCTCTGTTTTTTGTGCAATTAAATTACTATCGGGAATATTTGCCGTGTTTCGGGTAGTCTTTTCATATGCAATGATTTTATTTTTTATTTTTTTATTTAAATATCTTTTAATATTTTAAAGAGGTTAGCATGTTTCTGACTTTGTTTCTAGAAAGTAATCTCTGGAACCATTGAACAGCTTAAAAACAATTTAATTTTTCTCTTCAGTCTACTTTACTCCAATAATACTCGTAGATAAAGACCTCCCCCCATTACGACAGTTCCTCGCAAACTCGATTTTTAAAATGAGAATTTCGAAAAAATATTTTTATATTTACTTTACTTTACTTTTTGTTTGTAAATCATATTGCATGTTGTTTCTACTCGTTAAGGCTGTAGACAACAAACTCAATTTAAAAACTGTATCAGGTTTTTATTTAAAACCTGATACAGTTTTTAAATTGAGTTTGTTAAATATTCTTTTGTTTTATTTTCAGTTTCCGTTTGTGGTTTCAGAATATTTTTTTATAAAGTAAATAATATGCTAAACGATAATAATAAAAATATATATAAACTGGTTTTATATGACTTATTTATTGACGATTTGAAACAGGTACACATAAATACACTGATAAATTGGTAACTGTTTAATTTTCTTCATTAAATTTCCTCTAATATTAGCAGGCACCTACAAGCCATATTTCAAACACCCTTTTCAAATTCAGATTAGAAATTTAATTTATACAATTTAATAATGAAAATTGAAATATAATCTACTACGTCTGAGCAAAATATTTCATTAATTAGCTAATTAAAGGGATATTTCATTTATAAGAAAAATAATTTTACCTAAACTTGGATTAAAATCCCTTTTAAGTAAAGGGTCGAAAGGTCTGAAACTTGTGTTATCTCAAGTCAAGATAAACAACTAGGCAGGTCTTGCTGAATCTGGTATATCAATCGAGAAAACTTTTAAATGCTGAAATTCAGTTTTCAGCTCAAAACCTTGTTTTTCAAAGATTTAAATAATTAGACTACAATGTCTCTATTTGAAAGCTATTTGTCTCGCTCACTAAGGTCGAAAGTCTATGTGCTCGCTCTTCTCAATCAATTCATGGGTGCCTTTATAAGAGCCCTCGCTCACGTCAACTGATGCAGCGATACGATGCAAACATAAAACGGCGGCGATACAGTCGCAATACAAACGCTAGACAAGTACCTTCGGTGCCGTACCTAACAACAATCACTGTATCTTAGGTGATGAAGTTTTAAGTAAAAGATGACGTTCAAGGAGTGTCAGCATAGTGACGGGGCCTCCTGTAAAGGGCCAAAGCCTGACGGGGTCGCGGGACTCACGAATTACCGTGACCCCGGTAAAGGGCTATTAAAGGACACCGTGGATTTTAGTCAGTACAGTTATTTCCTAGATTGAGAGAAGTGGAATTAATGACTACAAACACGAATTTGCATCGCTTTTTTCGTACATCTTGAAAATTTGACCAACGCGCGTTGCAAGAGCGGGGTTATGAAATGTGAAACGATGTCTCAGCAATAAGTTACTGTTGGCAACAACCCTTAGTGATAGTGGAAGCACGTCTTATCATTTTAAATCTTTGGATTTTTTTGAAAGAGTATCAACTAGGCTGCGACTTTTTCCTTCCTATTACAAAATGGGGTTTAACTAAAAACCCAGGTTTAGATCTCGTAAAACTACGGTTTACATAAATATTATTACAAATCGTGGTTTTGCGATAAACCATGGTCAGTCATGGACAGTCATAGCTGTCAAAGGTGTGTCAAAGTTTCTCATAGCAACTTTTTCTTTGTGTTGTTGTCGTCGTGTTATTATTGCCCAAAATGGATATAAAAAGGTAGATTTAATTGTTATTACACATTGTGGATTTAATTGCTTAGACAATGCTTCAAATGACGGTACTATGGTCCTCGTTTTATCTAAGTTTTGTAATACGGAGAAATTTAAATCATGGTTTTGCAGATAAGCTTGGACTTGATAGACCAGGTTTAAACCAAGGTTTATTTAGTTTTTTTAATGAGGCTGATTTAGTTTTGCTTACATTTTTAGTTTTCCAAACTTTTAATTAAGTGTTTGAAGTAAGCTTTTTATTAAGTTTAAACTTGTCTTTCTTCTTTATGTCTTGAAAATGTACAGATTTTTAATATTTTTTATTTCATTTTCATACAATTAAAACCAAAAAGTTGTCACCGTTAGACAATCAATTTTTTTTTGTTCGTATTCTTCGTATTTTCACGAATAAATACACGAACAATATGTTTCTTAATTTCGCTGCGCAAATTGGCGTCTCAGTAGCCCGGTTTATTTTAACGTTGACGTAATCTGTGCGTTGACTTTTATGGTGATGACCACGAGATCAATCCCCAGGTGAACATAGATAATTGTTCCTTTTTTTTCGTTTTTTTTTTCGAGTTTTCTTTTTTATGTTTGTTCATTTTTTTTAAATTTCTTTATTTGCAATCGAGCAGGGCTCGGTTGACCAGGTACTAAGAATAAAATACCTAGCTAATTACAATATCTACTTAAATACTGTCTACAAAAAAAAACACTCTTCTTGCCTTTGAATTTTCATTTATCAACTCCTTTTCATCTTTATACTCATAAGTAGCATATTTTATGAAAATGATCACATTATATAAAATCCGATTCTTTCTCCGTGCATTGATGGTAATCAGATTGTCCAAACCTCGTGTGTTGATTGTGGTCTCGTTAAAGCCCTTCGATCACGCCACATCAGTTTTTGTACCGCTATCGCACATTTCGTAAATGCCCTTTTATGACGCATTAACGCGGAAACATATTTACGTGTCGTGGCGTTTCGTGTCGTTCCAGAAGCATAAAACTGAGGCGCTAACACGAGTAACGTGCGTAGACGTAAAGTAGATAATTTGATTTTAAAATTGAAAATAGTCGTTTATTAACATATATTTATGCCAATTTTGAACGCTCTAAAAGTAAACAAAAAGTATTACCTGTAATATTCACATTCCGAACACACTCCATCGATATACTTAACGTTTAAGTCACGTACTTGACGATAGAACTCTGCTATGCATCTGGTGCGTCACGACACTTCTCGACACGACACGCCACGTCACGACACACCACGACACGTAAGTATGTATTTGTTAGTTTAACTTTGATTGAACATTCGACCGCTATCAAATTTTTATTCCAACCACTTTAAGACATTTCACAATTCCTTCGACACCCACGACTTCTTCATTGGGGCGTTCACTAAACAAGAATAAATTAATATTAATTAAATGTGTCGTGAAAAAATATGACCCTCCTTTGAGACAGTCGTGTAATGAAATAACTAATTAATTCATGTTATATTAACGCAAACTACCTATTGCCTGTGATTTCAGCCCCGCTGGCTCCTTTTGGTCATAGTTTGATGTTATTTAGCCTATAGTATTCCTCGATAAATAGTCTATCCAACACAATAGGATTTTTTCAATTGGAATGAGTAGTTCCTGAGATTAGCGCGTTCAACCAAACAAACTCTAATAGTAAAGCAGATGACGGTTGTGTCGCATTTTGAAATTTTGTTAAATTTCGGGAAAATAGTTGTTAATTTGGATTTTTTTTTTAAATTAAATAAAGCCTCGTCTCAATATTTATTTGTTATTTTATTTTTGTATTATCATAGTGTTGATGGCCCGGAGCTTTAGTTTAGCATCTCGCTTCTAATGCATGAGGCAGCGACTTCAAATCCTCGCAAGTACCAATGGGTCTTTTTCAATTCATAATTATGTACAATCGACACAGTTGAGTCATGACCCAAGAGTCCATATTCGCGTAAATATATCTATCCATGGTAACGACATTGATCTTCGTTATTTTGACGGATTCAAACGATTTATTAACAAAATGGGTCATGATTCAACTTTACCGATCGAACTTTACCGAAATTTATCTTGGACACCAGTGATGGAAAACATCGTAAGGAAACCTGGACTTAGATTATTATAACATATTGAAAAAAATTGTATTCTTGTTCTACCAATGTGAGTTCGCCCTATCTCGTTGTAGGACTGGCCGTTCGTTGTCAAATCAACGCTAATAAAGCGACTTCCTGTCGCCCGTATGCTAACAAGTGCGCAAGAGTGGACAATTTGACGCTCACATGTTCCAGGAAAGGAATCAATGAGATACAATACTTGAAAGTATTAAATAAAGCTGCATAGATTATTTATACACAGACAAGCGTGGCGAATGCGAAGCGTTATGTTTTTATTTGTACTGTATGGAATTGTTTGAATCCAGTCACATATATATGCTCTACTAGGGTGACCACTTGACCAGATCTGATTTCCGGTCTTACGGGACAACTATATTGAACATACGGGATTCGAGGTCAAAATACGGGATAGGATTTTATATTATTTTTATTTAATCAGCACTTCTGGCAGTCGAAAGGTAACAGGACTCTATTAGTATGCCTCCGCTGTGAGTCTGTCTGCCAGCGGATCATACACGGACAGACGGGCACAAAACATTTCTACTAAACCCTATATAATTTGGGCACGCCGCAATCGCGGCGGTAAGACCCCTCTTTGAGGAGTGGCTGGATAGGCGTCACGGCGTCCTGACCTACCGCATGACGCAGGTCCTCACCGGACACGGAAGTTTCGGGAGGTTCCTGTGTCTGATAGGGAGGGAAGAAACGCCTGGGTGTCACCACTGCGAGGATCGTCCGGAGGACACGGTGGAGCATACGGTGCAGGACTGCCCCGCTTGGGCAGAGCACCGCCGTGTCCTCACGACGGCGATAGGCGGAGACCTCTCGCGCCCGGCATTGGTCGAGACCATGCTGCGGGGCGAGACGGAGTGGGAAGCGGTCGCCTCCTTCTGCGAAGCAGTCATGCTCGTGAAGGAGGAGGCGGGCCGCCTGAGGGAGAGGACAGCGTCCTCCCTCCACCCCAGCCGCAGTGGTAGGCGCCCACGTCGTCGGACGTCGCGAGACGATCTCCGGCCACCGTAGGCGCGGGCATGCGGGCGGCGAGTAATGGGCGACTCGCTGTCCGACCATGGACCATGCCCGGGTCGACGGCGCGTTGTGTTCCACGCGCGCCTCAAAGAGTGTCAGCATAGTGACGGGGCCTGTAGAGGGCCAAAGCCTGCTGGGGTCGCGGGACCAAGGGATTACCGTGACCCCGGTACGTAAAGGGCTAGTGAAGGACACCGTGGATTTTAGTCAGTACAAGTCTGACAGTCCCTCCCGCCCTGCCCTGGGTGGGAGGACTCATTTGATGATTTTACCACGATAAAAAAAAAAAAAAACCTATATAATTATTATTTTTAATTACACATTCTATAAAGATGTCAAATGTTTATAGGTCAACAGTTGAAATATATATTGATAGACGGACAGTGAAGGCATATTAATAGATTCCCTCTTCTTACTCTGGTTTCTACTCTTATTCTGGTTACCCTCCGGGTACAGAATCATGAACAGTTGGGAGTCTGAATAAGTCTACATCTTTCGAATTTACACTGTAAGAAGTTTGTATAAAACTCACCGTTTCCTGTATTTGTATATGATGAGTACGATTAAAGCGTTGCCGACGAACAGCGCTGCTATGAGGAGCGATGGTATGACTATGTCTGTAAAAAAAGAAAAGGTGTTACTTATCATGTAAATATATATCAGCCTTACTAAAAGAGTTAAACATCTGTTAAACAATTGTCTAAAAAAAGTGTTACTGTCAAACGTCTTGTAGTTAAACTTTCTAAAGAAAGTTTAACTACAAGACGTTTAAACAGTAACAGTAACAGTAACAGTGTCTAAAGACAAGAAGAGTGTTTAACAGATGTTTACTGGAGAATGGTGGTATGACGAGCTGAACTCTCCTGCTTTACAGATGAGGTCCAAACAGAGATAGAGGGAGAGAAAAGAGAAGCGTGACCCTTTCCCTTTGCTTTGCCAATCTCATAATCTCATCCTAATGTGAAAGCACGAAACTCATTGCAGAGGACCAGTGGCAGGCCATTAATAAAAGGTTTTTTTACAGGTACTCTACTTCTTGTTAACCTTCTGGGTATATTACTATAACAATATTTATCTTTCTGTAGCTATTTATACCTTTCTATTAAAGTTTTATGAATATGAATATTTTGAATAACTAAACAATTAATTTAGCATTCCTATTCATTGTAAATATTTACTCAAAAATATTATTGTACTCGTATTTTCTCACTCTTCACCTTTTTGTGTTTTATAGTTACCTATATACATAAATAAATAACTACCTACAATATAAAAGAGCCACACGTGACGATACAAATCGTTAAGAAAACCATTGTAACAAATGACAAAACCATTTTTCCTTTTCCTCATTATTATGTGGAAATCTTCAGTGACACGAAAATGTAAGCGATTTCATTTTATCAAATTGCCCCTGTCAACTCCTTGGCAATTGTGTTCAGTCACCGAACTTGATATTTGCTAATATTTTTAGAATATAAATGGTGGAATGTAATAAAAGTGCGAGGATTTGTCTATGTTTAGGGAGAATATAAGGCTTCTCGCCCACGCCGCCTTTTTGTAGCGATGCTGTCGCGCGTTCTGTAAACGCGCTTTCACATCTTGCTACTATGGCGCGTAACGATGCAACATGCGGCCCGACTGTATCGTTGCAAAAGCACGACCTTTTCTGTCGACATCGGAGTAAAGAAGGGTGGAGAACGCAGGGAGGGGTCTCTTAGTTTTTTAAACGTTGCGACATTCGCATTTGTCGTAAAAGTAGTGCTAAAGAATCTGAGCGAAGATATAAACGCCAGCACATCACACAATTTGTCTACCAATCAAATGAAATATTTATATTTTTGTGATAAAGTTGAAAATCTAATAAAGAAAGACAGATTAGGGTAGCTTGATGTGGTAGCGTCTGTACACTGGCAGGTACAGAATAGCGACTGTCTTGATACACACGCGCGACAGTATAGCTACCAAAGGTCGCCGTGGACGAAGCTTCTAAAGGTCTTTGCGCATTACATAGACTCGAGGCTACCTCCAATTCAAATATCGACACCAATACCAAGAAATGTATTTCTTTTAAGTAAAAACATCACGCATTATATATTCAACGATTAATGTAGTACGCCACCTTCCGGGCTCGCGGGACTGTCTAAACATTTAATCGTGACTTTGGAACATAAACGACTATTGAAGGACCACTGTAGATTTTAGTCAGTACAAGTCTGACAGTCCCTCCGTCACCACTCAGGGCGGGTAAACTTATTTGATGATTTTATCGCGTAAAGAAAAATATATTAAGCGCCTACATTAAATTAGATGAATTAATGTATAATATGATGGTTTATAAACATGGGTAGCAGGCACTTGATGAAGTTCATATAATATTCTATCGAGCCACATTAAATATTTACCACATGAACCAATTTTCCTGCACCTATTTATTATTTAGAGTAAAATGCCCTCATATATCTGATGTTCTAATGGCGATGGGTAGCTATAGCCATAACTAGCTAAATACCGGCTATGAGCAAAATAGCCACGGCTATGATATCTGTCAACACGATAGCTAGCTAGTGGCTACTGGCGGCTAGATAACCGTCAGGTTATGACATAGCCGGTAGCTGCGTAGCCGCGGTAGCCGCGGTGCCGCCACAGAGTATAGCTAACTGCTACGTTTTGTAGCCGTCCCGGTATTCGGTCGCTGGGTAGCGTGAGTAGCCAGAATAGCCGATAGCTGTGTGCGCGCTCACTGCGCTACGCAAGTGCGATCTTCATTCGTATCGTTCATCTCTTTCTCACAAAATAGATTAGACAAAGAGAGCCAAGTCGCTGCGCCGCTAACGCTACTAGTTATTATTGTTCAATAGCCAAGTAGTCAAGATAGCTGGCTAGCTAGCTGGCTATTCCACAACAAATAGCCGGCTAGCTAAGCTATTGAAATTTCGGCTAGTAATATGCTTCGTAAACCCATAAGTTACCCTGTTCTAGAGATTAGAAAACCCATTTTAAAAGTATCTTGTGATTTCTTGTGTAATATTTTCAGGACTGTTTTAAAAGGATGCCTTGGCCATGGATAGCTTAGGGAATAGAAAAAATAGGGTGGATTTATTATTAGTCAGTCACGTCTGGCAATCCCTTCCGCTACAAACAGGGCTGGTGGATTTATTTGATGACTAGCTGATCTCCGCGGTTTTACCCGCTGCTAGAATTCTATTCGACGTGGTCGCGGGACTTACGGATTACCGTGACCCCGGAACGTAAAGGGCTATCGAAAGACGAACTGATTCACTCGCAGTCGTGGACGAAACGCAGATGAGCTATTTGACGTCGAATTATGCGAGTTAGGGTGTTCCCTGACGGGGCCCCCTTAAGAGAGCCAAAGCCCGCCGGGGTCGCGGGTTCGCCTTATCAGGTAACCGTGGCTCCAGAACGTAAAGGACTGTTGAAGGATACCGTAGATTTTAGTCAGTACAAGTCTGACAGTCTCTCCCGCTCTGCCCTGGGTGGGAGGACTCATTTGATGATTTTACCACGATTTAAAAAAAGGCTTCTATTCGTCGTAGCGTGATGTTATACAGCCTAAAACCTTCCTCGATAAGTAGACTATTCGACACAAAATACTTTATCAATTTGAACCAGTAGTTCCTGAGATTAGCGCGTTCAACCAAACAAACTGTTCAGCTGTATAATATTAGATTAGTACAGATTTTACCACCTAAAAAAGGGTGGAGGAACCCACGTAAAATGTTTCATAAGCTCACGAGAGGCCCTGTCTGGAGGTTTGAAAATTCGATTTTTAAAGCGTCAAGTGAATTCGCGTGGAAAACATATTCAACGCCAGGTAAATAAACTTTCAGTTTCAGTAACCTTTAAGCCTATTTTATACTCCTACTGGTTGTAAAGTTGAGGAGATTATGGCTAACAGCCGCACAGGTTGATTTTCAGTTAACCCCTAAATCGTTGTGTGGTTTAACACACCTCAGCCAATGCTATACTTCAACCGTCTTACTAAAAGCAATTTAAATATCAGTTGAACACGTGTCGTGTCTAAAAAAACTGTCAACTTCAAAATGGCATTTGACGTTGATTTAAGGGTTGTTTTTCAGTAACATTTTTTTTCGACAAGTTATTAATAGATGTTTAACTTTATGTGATACGACGGCAAAAGTCCATACTTTTCAATTTCGTCATTATGAGCGCTGTTATTCATGTTAGCTTCATAAAAACGCGTACTTCAAAGTAAAGTATCAAGTATTTTCGTGATTTTGTATGGATTCGTATACTATTTAAATGGCAGGGGTATCACGCACCCCACACGACCGTTTACATAACATTTTAGCCGCGACTAATTAGAGGAAAAAACCAAACGTTTATAAACCAGCCACCCGTGTTCGTTAACTCACCTAAATGCTATTTAAAAATAAAATGCAGCCTTTTAACATATGTGAGTAGTTTTGGCGTAAAAGAGTAACAAATATCAATTTCTTATGTAATGTGAATTTTTTTCAGAATAAATCGGTTAAATAGTTCTAGAAAAAAAAGTGAGAGGGAATTGTATGTCTTGCTAAGAGAGTTATGGGTATCAATGTTGATTGATGGATGGAGAGGAAGAAGAAGGCCAAAGAAAAGATGAATGGATTGCGTGGTGGGAATATGAAAAAAAGCAGTAAATGATGTTGTGACTGACATGGAATAGAAGAATACAACTAGTGACCGACCGAAATTTCGGTTTCAGTCAATTTCGGCCAAAAAATCTAGTTTCGACCTTAGTTATTAAGACTTTTGCTTATTTGGTAATAAATGTTAAAAACAGTAAATTTTAGTAAAAAATGTTTCAATAAGTTTCAGTTTCGGCCGAAACAGTTCGGTTCGGTTTCGGTTTCGGCTAAAAAATCAGTTTCGGTTTCGGCTGTCAAATAAATAAATAAACAAAATATTTGTTTCGTGTGAACCCACCAGACACATTTATCAGCTCACAGCGAACAAAATAAAAGGAAAAACAAAAATGGTACAAACTACTACACACATCATCAATTTAATATTTTTTCCTCTGACATCACAATAGCAGAAAAAAATTTGACGTTACAGGAATAAATGAGCGTCGAAGAAATCTTTATTTACAACATATACGTAAAAGTACTACAACTATTATAAACGAGAAAGTTTGTGAGAATGGATGTACGTTTATATTTTGTTTATTATAAGCAAAAACTGCTGAACAGATTTTGGAACTTTTATCCCGGTAGTATAATCTGGGACATTTACTGAACTCTACACTGCCGAAACCACAGGAACACATTAAAATTGGACTGTATAAATAGCAATTTTTATAATTTTTGGATTCATCATCAGCCTATAATTTTCCCTCTTGCTCACACAGACTTCCTCTCAGTGAGAGGGAGTGGGCCAAAGAATTTTTGATTCTAGAATATACCGGCTTCCTTACGATGTTCTTCTACACCGGTTTGAGAGCAGTGGTGATGAAATAAATTACACAAAGTTGGGTTCCAAGACCTGCAACTACTCTATTAAATTACTCTAAATAATTATTTTTGATCAAATGTTTTTTTTTTTCTTATCTAGTAAATTTGCGCTGAAAATGAATGACTTATCTCGGTTGATACTCCTATCTTGATACCCATCTTCGTCTGTAACCAATCAATGGCCGATTTTGTCTATCAGAATCTTAAAGATGGTCCAATCAGAAAAAGCCACCAAAAACAAAAACGATATTTTGATTGCGATAGAAAATTAATTTCGGGCGTTCATGATTAATAATGCCCTTTGCACCTCATTATTCAGAAAACAATAGTAAAAAACATAACCCTCCTTCTGGCGCAGTTGGGTAAAAATATTACGACTCCCGTGAATCGCCGTGCCGCGCCGCCATGACAGTTATGATGGCGCCAAAATATAGGGTACTTTAATACCCCTTAAAATGTATTTACATAAGCCAGACCGCAGGCAGAAGCTAGTCCAGCATATAAAAGTACTACGAGCCAAAAGGATCTATTAATCATCCCCCTTCTTCCAAATCTCTATTGCTAAAATCCTGTAGGTTTAAGTCTAGAAATCTTAATATCCCTTTTATGTCTAGACTGAATTATGGTCTAGATATGTTACGCTCACTTGGCCTTGATTTAGTCGGAATTTCTATTCAATGTAGTACATAAAATGAGGTTTTATTGTATACATTTGGTTTTTAATACTATTTAGTATATCGAGATGGGCAGACGACATTGTTGCTATTGCGGGAGTGTCCTGGATGAGGCTGGCGCGGGATCATGGAGCTTTACCCAGCAGTGGGTGAAGACGGGCTGTGGATGATGATGATGATGATGATATCGACGCCTTAGAGTGAAAACCTCATAATGTAAAAGAAGTTACTTTTCAGGAGGGAGAAAAAACTGCGTGCTTTATGTTTTTTGTATGGCGTGTTTTAGTTTCTTTATTAATTTATATGGCAATTTAACCTGATTTTATATTCGGAACTGTTCGATATTTTAAGATTGTCCAAAATGTATAAAACCTTACTTATTTGGTATTAGTACAATAAAACTCGACTTAAAGTATATAAATACGTTTAAAGTTTACTCATAGATACTACGGATATCGAATGGAACAATTAGTCAGATCAAGATGTGCGTCTCCAGGTTTTCTTTCTAGAAATGCAATAAAATAAATTTAAGCAAAAATGCATTCCCGAGGTCTTCACTCGGTATTTTGGTTTGAAAGAGGCAACTGTTTCAAAAAAAAATGTAGGGAATCGTGGACATATAATGAAGAGGAATGACAATTATGTGACTAAGAGAGTTATGGGTATGAATGTTGATGGTTGGAGAGGAAGAGGAAGGCCAAAGAAAAGATGGATGGATTTTGTGAGAAATAATTTTAAGGTATAAGGAGTAAATGATGCTGTGACGTCTGATAAGGGAGAATAAAAGAAGAATGTTGAGCCGCCCACAAGTTAAATGCTATAAAGGCAGGAAGATGATGATGGTGATTTTGGTCAGCGTATATTTAGAGTACATATTTCGGAAATAGTCCATTCAATGGGGACAAAAAAGAGGATTCGCCTTGCATAAGATGGTGTAGTTTTTTTTTATTTGTATTGCTGAAGTATATGCTACTTATGAAAAATATAAGTTTTCGTCTTCGAGGTCTCGAGATCTCGTGTCTGCCTGCGTTAGCCGCCATCTTGGATTGAAGGGGCCAAAATTTGTTCTTTTTCACACAATGCTTCCACAGTTGACTTTATGACAAAAAAGTCTCAGAAACGCAATTTCGCACAAAAACAAATCGCAAAAACTGGTACTAATTTATGAATTTCTTGCATTGTAAATATGCCGTTTTGACTAGGTTAAATTGAACTCCCAGTTTCGTGTAAATTAAAAAAAAAAACTTCTTAGGACTGGTTTTAATTATCGACTTCAGATTAGTAGTCAAATATTAGCTGTTAGCATAAAATCTTTTCAAAGTTGATTAAAAACTCTTTTACAATATTATTAATCTATGAGCAACGTAAAGTTTTGTTTAATTTGAAAAGATAAATGGGTGTCTAGTACTCGTATTACTATAAGCAAGATTTTTTTATAAAATTTTCCGCTGATCGATACGGAATCAGAATCTTGGCCCATCTTGTAAATTTTTGGACGGCCTTCGTCTACATATATTTTTTTAATATAACCACACATTTGTACACACGTTGTATACGGTTAAATATACACCGTATTAATACAAGAAAGTTAAACTTCTGTTCAACACTTAGAAAAACGGCATTTGACTGTGATATAAGTTAAATATTAAGTTATGTAACTGTTATAAGTTAAATTTGTAGGATAGGAATACTAACATAAAACATACATAATACTAACAAGAAATATTGTTACTAACACTTTGAGTCATAAGTAAGTTACTTGAAAATAAATGTAAAATAAATAATAATAAATAAGGGTCGTTTTGCAGTTACACTTTTTTTAGACAAGTGATGTTTAAGTTTTTGTGGTACGATGGGCAAGATTTAAACAGAAACGAACCCTTAACAAAGCTGTCAACTAAGCATTACAAGTTTGAATTATGCCCCATTTTGACAATAAATCGTTTGAATCCACCAAAATAACAAAGATCAAGACAACATGGATAATATGTACGTTTACACGAATATGGACCTAATTGTATTTGAATGTCTGTAAAAAATAGTCTTATGGTGGGTCATAATTCAAATTTGTCGATTGTGCATGAAACAAGAAGCGCTCGGCGTTGCGATCACGCACGTTGCTCACATTGTCCGATTATTAGGAATCTTTATTTTTATAATTTTTATTAAATAAAATAAATAAATAAATAAATATCAGCCATGGATTTTACTTATTTATTTTCTTTATTACAAAGTCAACAGCTCTTAAAAATAACATATTTCACTAATTGTTCGCGGAACTGTCTTGTCAGGTAACGTAAAGGGCTGTTAAAGGATCACCGTGGAAGTCAGCACGAGTCTGACAGTCCCTTCCATTCCACCGAGAGCCGGAGGACTCATTTGGAAAATAGTCCGAGCGAAAACGAACGATCGATAAAAATAGAACAGTATAGATTGGTAATACCGTTCTAACTGACGTCTTATCTCGTCCTAAGGCATCCCGCTAGACCAAGGAGGGACCAAGATAAGGGAACGTTGATAAGGACCCTGCAAAAACTATCGAAACATTGGCAATATCTAAAGCCTAGTTTATCAGGACAATTTATAACCGACTAGATTTTGCCAACGGCGAATCCCGTGGTTGTCGAAAACTATCGGACGGGAATGTAACACAGGGATGAAAAATAATCCAGTTTTAGGCTATTATCTAGCATTTCACCGCCGTGTCCTCACGACGGCGATAGGCGGAGACCTCTCGCGCCCGGTATTGGTCGAGGCCATGCTGCGGGGCGAGGCGGAGTGGGAAGCGGTCGCCTCCTTCTGCGAAGCAGTCATGCTCGTGAAGGAGGAGGCGGGCCGCCTGAGGGAGAGGACAGCGTCCTCCCTCCACCCCAGCCGCAGTGGTAGACGCCCACGGCGTCGGACGTCGCAAGACGATCTCCGGCCACCGTAGGCGCGGGCATGCGGGCAGCGAGTAATGGGCGACTCGCTGTCCACCATGGACCATGCCCGGGTCGACGGCGCGTTGTGTTCCACGCGCGCCTCAAAGAGTGTCAGCATAGTGACGGGGCCTGTAGAGGGCCAATGCCTGCCGGGGTCGCGGGACCAAGGGATTACCGTTACCCCGGTACGTAAAGGGCTAGTGAAGGACACCGTGGATTTTAGTCAATAAAAAAAAATCTAGCATTTGGTTTGAAATGCAGGTTCATAAACCAAGATCGGGCAGGTCGTTATATTATAGTTAGAATTGAATTTAACCTGGCTTATCATTATTTTACTTAGGGAAGGAAGAAAAGGTCGCGGGACGAATTACCGTGACCCCGGAACGTAAAGGACTATTGAAGGACACCGTGGATTTTTAGTCAGTACGAGTCTGACAGTCCCTCACGATAAAAAAAGGGAAGGTAGAGAAGGAAGAACTCGTTTGACGATATTTAAATTTGACTAAAAGGAGAGGAAAGACCTGTTTTACTCTAGACTAAAACTACCCTGTTTCTTCAGGGTCCTTGCTTCTACAGACCCGCGACCCTTATTTACCCGTCTGCCAAATTTCAATCAACTCCGTTCAGCCAGTCCTTAGTTTATTGAGTAACAAGCTGCAAGCATCCGTAAGATAAATATTTCAGGTTTAACTTATATAGTTAAATAAACCTAAATAAATCCTACCTGCCAGCTAGGAATACGTAATTAATACATCTTGGAACATCGGCTAACGGCGGCCATATTTTGATGTATAGCCAAAGTTCGTCTTCATAATGGCGGGCAACCTTCAAACTAACCGAGGGTTAGTCAGGGTTTTACAGGGGCCTTGACAAGCCCGTAGCGAGTCATAACTTCAATGTTTATAATAAACTAGCGACCCGACCCGGGTTCGACGGGTGCAATTTACTAATGAAGGAAATGTTGGTGGTAAAGCTCGTTAATGACGATCCGTCATACGTACGAGAATTGTTTTTTGATCACGGGGTTATAAAAGGGCCACTTTAACAATGTTCCTATTAGAATTGCGATAAAATTGTTTTTTATCGATATAGCTACTCTATTGCTTGAGCAATAGAATAGAATATGCCATTTTAATAATTTAGCTAAAATGGCCTTTTTAACCTCTTACCCACTAGAATATTTAATTTACTTTAATTTTATTTTATTTTACTTTCCTAACGCTTTTGTGGCAGAGATTTGTCAAATCATAGCACGGAAGCGTGCGTTTATCTCTAAGTAAATATTTTTTATCAGATTTCTATATTAGTATATTTTTTTATCAAATTTTATAGATAATGCGTGCAAGTGTTAAAAAAGCCTGCCTAACGTCACAGTTTTCTAATACATGTATTTTCGATAAAAGATCTTTACATGACCTTTAAGTCAAAAACTTGTGCTAGCGCGAATCACTTGACAATTCACAGAATTTTGATGGAAAATGACAATTCAATTATATCGAAACCTCTCTCAGTTCAAAATTGTAAAGTTCGTCAAACTTTGAATGAGGTAGATACAATTATTAAGTTTCCTTACATTTTGTGTTAGATATTCAATTTGCATAAATACGAGCCATTGTCACTGTTCCAAGATAACTGTATTTTAAGACTGTGTTTTGTGTATGGGCGAAACTTTGGGTAATACTGAATAATAGATACACAATTTTGATTTTGTCAAAGTGGAATATTTAATAGGTATTACTTAATACCTATTACATATTCCTCAGTCAAAACTATAGTTTTGAGGTTGTTGTTCAAATGACGAGTAATAGAGAATTGGTTATGTAGTTAGTATGTGTAGCTATAAATTACAAATATAATTAGTCCGTCATTTAGAGTTTAAAAAAATAAAGGACACGTATTTTTTCTTTTGTAAAATCAATGAATATTCACCAAAACACAACGCATCAAAACTCGAGAGTCGACTCGTGACGTTAGAATTCAGTAGAAATTGTACTGAATTGTGACGTATTGCCAATACGTCACAATTCATTGTTTCATTGCCAATACGTCACAATTCAGTACAATTTCTTGTTCAGTTCAATAGTACAATTTTGAAAGCATCGTATCTCCGTCATCATTTTGGTTTACGAAACAAAAGAAAAAATACGGAAAAAGTCGAATATTTTCTAATAATCTAAGTGACGGACTAATTATAATTTTTCAGTCAAATGGCCAATTATGGATGAAGACATACGGTGTTGCCAATAAGGAACATTGGGATAAGTAAAGGAGAATGATGATGATAAATTTCGAATACTGGTTTTGTCTATGAAGTCAGAACAGTCAAAATTGAGGCAAAGCATAGTGAGTCTTAAGGCATCTGTACGTAGCATGCATGGCCTCTTTCTCTCTCCTCTCCTCTAGGGTGTAAGAGACATCGACGCACAAACGGTTACCATGGGTCCAGTAGTACCTAATGCGCGGCACATTATTTAAACAAAAAATAACAAATATTAAAAAAAAGATTGGAAAGAAACCGACGAAAAATTCCAACAAAGGTCCAGAATCATGTCCTGAACCCATGGTATCCGTTTGTGCGTCAATGTCTCTTACACCCTGTATCTATTCTACGATAAATAGATCTAGTTATTTACGATTAGATATTTTTGCCCGAGTATGGCACGACCAGTAGACGATTCAAGAATAGATACATTTCCTTTATTCATTTCAAACATCGCCACGCTTGGAACGATAGAAATCTTTCTACATACTGTCACTTTGTCTATTCTTCCGTTGACATAACCCGTTTAAAAGGTGTCATTCTATAGGGGAACAGTGTATAAGACGGGGAAGCGAGGTATAATGGGGACATTCACTCTTTAGACATACATAATACTAAACTAACGTAGCGCAAGCGCCAACAGGACGTCATTTGCAAGCGGCCATTAACAAAGTTTGCCTTAAGTGTGTATCCCCATTATACCTCGCGCCCCCGTCTTATACGCTGTTCCCCTACAACGTGCTGGTAAAACACGAAGCACTGTTATAGGCTCGCGTATCTGTATTGTTAAATCTTATTTGAATGAGTAAAAAATATCTTAAAGTAAAAAATATCTTGAAATTTTGACATTGGGCTCTCTTAAGTTTTCAGTTATCACAGTTGGATCTAAAAGTTCAAAATTATCATAGTTGAATTACTTTCGAGGTTGCCTAGGTAGTACTTTTGGTTGGATGGTCTCTGGATTAATAACCATTATAAACACCCAAAACATAACAGACAAGTATTTTTTGAAATTATGGCACAACTAAGGTATTTTTTTATAGATAACTAGCACTTTGCACGCGACTTCGTCCGCGTGGGTTACGTACTTTCCTAATTCCCCCTTTTCACCCCCTTAAAGGTTAAATTTCCAAAAACCCCTTCTTAGTGCTCCCCTACATTATAATAGGAAGCCGTGTGCAAAATTTCACATTCCTAGCCCCAGTAGTTTCGGCTGTACGTTGATATGTCAGTCAGTCAGTTCTCCTTTTATATATATAGATTTGATCAGGCATGGTGATACTCACCAACCATCATGTCGGGGACGTCGTGTGGCGCCAGGTCTCTATCTTTGTCTCTCCTGGGGTAAGAATCTCTGTCGACGGCTGGTACCACCGTCTGGCTTGCCTCTTCTGAAACAGAAGAAACAGATTTGTTTAGTTAATTTTATTGGCTCAGCTATACGCAGTGTTGCCGGGGTCGAGGGACTAACGAATTACCGTGACCCCGGTACGTAAAGGGCTAGTGAAGGACACCGTGGATTTTAGTCAGTACGAGTATGACAGTCCCTCTCGCCCTGCCCTGTGTGGGAGGACTCATTTGATGATTTTACCACGAAAAAAAAAAGTTATACGCAGTGTTTCAAGTGGGTGGTGGAGACTATCAAATCAACCGCAGCGCGCGATGTGACAGAGATCGCACTCTCGTGAAGTACACACGTATATGTAAAGGTTAATTTGCGCAACAATCCTACTTAGTTTTTCGTTTTTTATTTTTATTTTATTTCACGATAGGTTCGCGTTTAAGAGCGCGTATTCTAAAGTTGGTAACGTCGCAAATAGTTGTCAAATATTAACAAGTTTTAATCATTTTATTTTTAATGTATGGAATAAGAAATATAGATCAATGATTAGGGAATGCAATAATTAATATCGTAACACCGAATAAATAGGTTTTGATGTAAAAAAAGGGTTTGGAAACTTTCCAAATGCTTTTTTACACCTGAAACGGTTACAACATCAAATTCAGTGTTTTAATTGCATTCCTATATAAATTATTTAGTGCACTATAAAGCCTTATTTCTTATTTTCATACAGTAAAATTAGCAAATTAATTAAATTGTAAATATTTGACAACTACACACATCAAAAGTGTCTAGGGATCAAGCATTTTTATGCGGATTTCTTGAGATTGAGATGTGGCTTTGTAATAAATTTATGATTTTATAAATTTATATGGATCCTTTTTGGTGCATTTCATAATTTGAATCAGGAACTGTGAATCAAATTCGAGTAAAAGATGAAAATCAGCTGTCAATATTTTCCCTATAAAAACATACAACGCATTGAAGACATTATTAGTGCTACTGTTTCCCTACTACTGATTAAAACCAACGTTATTATGGAGCGGCGACGTCATTTAAGCAGGGAAGAAATGCTCAGAGCCGTGGGAATGATAGAAGCTGGTTCCCGGCAACGTACTGTGGCTTTAGCTCTGAATACAAGTCAGAGTATTATCAGTCGACTTTGGACACGTTACCGAAGCACTGGTACCGTGGCTGAGCGCCATGGAGGACGGTATCGCTGCACCACATGGAAACAAGACCGATACATTCAAATCTTAACTCGAAGAGCTCCAACAATAACCGCCATGATGTTAGCCGTGAGGCTTCATCACTCTTCAGGGAACTTAATTAGCGACACAGTCAGAAACCGCTTGCATGAAGTGAACCTTCATTCCCGAAGACCGCTACGGGTACCACCTATAGCAATGCACAATCGTAGGATTCGATATCAATGGGCTCTTGAACACAGAAATTGGGCAGAAGAACAATGGCGTTTCGTGTGCTTTTCTGATGAGTCTCGTTTTGTTATGAGACCGGATACAAGACGTATACGACACTGGAGAAGCCCTGGACGCCAACAGCGATTAAAATCCTGCCAGGAAGTCCATCCTTATAGTGGTGGAACCATCATGGTATGGGCGGGTATTTGGATCGGCGGAAGAACTGAGTTGATTTGGATCAGAGGCAACCTCAACGCTCAAATTTATGCTGAGACGATTGTATCAGACGTCATCGTTCCTCTACAAGTGCAAATCGGTCCCTTATTTCAGTTAATGCATGATAATGCACGACCGCACACCGCAAGAGTTGTAAGACAGACTCTCGCCGCAGCTAACATCAATGTCCTGCCCTGGCCTGCTCAGTCGCCAGACTTGAATCCGATTGAGCATGCATGGGATATGCTACAGAGAAGAGCTCTGCCGAATATGGAGGGTATCCAGTCGCAAGAAGACCTTTTTTTGTTGTTGCAACGAACATGGGCGGCCATTCCACAGCGTGATTTGGATGAACTCATTTTGAGTATGCCAAACCGATGTTCTTGTGTTGTTAGTGTTCGCGGTAGAAACACGGATTATTAATTGTTTAAGTTACCCAATAAAATTTTAAAGAAAACTGTTATTTCAGTCTTTTTTTCGAACTTTTGTGTTAGTGGTTCAAATGTCAAAAATCCCTTTATTAGGAAAATGGCAATTTTTTTTATTAATGCAAAGGTGACTTGGTTTATCGTTACTGTGACAAACGAAAACACTTTATTTGATGAATCCTTAAAAAAAAATTTAATTAATATCAATCAGGAGAAAAGTTATTGCAAAAATATATGTTGATCCCTAGACACTTTTGATGTGTGTATTTGCGACGTTGCCAACTTTCTGGTTACGCGCCCTTAACCAATATCTCGCCTGATGGTACGATGATGTGGTCGATGGTGAAGCAGGCTTGCCTAGAAGTACCTAGCCTATACACTCTTTACTTAATTTTTAATGAAGAACAAGCGGCAAATGTTAATCAAAACAACATCTAGTTGGCAATAATTGGCAGATATTTTGGCCTCCAATAATGTGGTCACTATTACAGGAAACGCTGAAATCGCGTACACAGCAAGTAAGTATTTAGTTTTTCAAGGGATCGATCGATTTTTCGATGCCAAGGACCCTTCAACGCCTAAGGAGGCTTTGGTTAAACCGTTAAATCAATACCTTCGATTCACAAGGTTGTAATATCACCTACTCTTTTGCACTGAGCATATTTTTAGATTAGTAGGTTCTCTTCGACATATTTCTCGGCAAGGAGACGCTTCTGTAGAACACCATGCAGTGCAGGTCTACCATGTCCTCTTGAAGCGAGGATAATTCCAGTGTGGGAAAGAGAGAGCTGTACAAATCGTTTAGCGCCATCTCGTTAGGTAGGCCCACAGGCAAAGATGATGGTACGAATGCTCGAGGAAGACCACCAATGCGCTCGACAGACCAGATTAAGGCGTTGAATGGTCCTTTACACGAATGTACCAGGTAGGCAGCGATGCGAGAGAAGTAGCGGCGTATTGTGAAGCGACCACCATCCTGTGACGACCACGATCACTCTGTCAAGAATGTAGAGACTGAGAGGTTCTCTCACCAAAAGACCTGAAGCCTAGACCTCGTTTCCGATACCGGGAAGATAACATTTTATTCGTGACTAAGTAGTTTAATGAAAAACAAGGTACCTTTATTTAGAATATATCTACGACAGTGAATTCTATTGTATCCTATTTTATTTCTGCTCTTCTTAAAGCTTTGGTGAAAGTATATAATTTTTTCAATATTTTTCATAAGATCGCGTTGACAGCTTCAGAATTCGAGGAATAATCTTAACTGACAATGTCAAAGTGACACTGTTAGTTTTTAAAATGATACCATACCTAATTCAATTATACAGTGCTTAGTCAAAAATACGTTTGAACTGTATGAAGGTTGGTAGTAATTGTAGATTGATTGGATTTAAATTGCGAACATTACACCTGTAAACCCTGAAGAATAAGGTAGATGTGTACCCAATAATACACTAACTTTTGGGACGTTTAAAGGCCTCATATAATTGGGAGTGTGCCTATTGCCATTAACTGGTCTCAAATCTAGACTCCATAGCGGCTACTAGGAAATTCCTGGCAAAAAACCCAGTACCACTTTGTCCGATCCAGAAAAGTCACTAACTAGAACAACAACCGCAGTGGTAGACGCCCACGGCGACGGACGTCGGCACACGATCTCCGGCCATCGGAGGCGCGGGCATGCGGGTGGCGAGGAATGGGCGACTCGATATCCGACCATGGACCATGCCCGGGTCGACGGCGCGTTGTGTTCCACGCGCGCCTCTAGGAGTGTCAGCATAGTGACGGGGCCCCCCTGTAGAGGGCCAAAGCCTGCCGGGGTCGCGGGACTCACAAATTACCGTGTCGTAAAGAGCTATTGAAGGACATCATGGATTTTAGTTAGTACGAGTCTGACAATCCCTCCCGCTCTGCCCAGGGTGGGAGGACTCATTTGATGATTTTACCACATTAAAAAAATAAAAAAACTAGAACAACGATAGTTGTCAAACGCGATCTATCGCCAAATCTATACTAATATTTCAAAGCTAAGTTTGTTTGGTAACACGCGGTAATCTCAGGAAATAAATCTCAGAAAACTTAGTAAAAAAATAAATGAAGATATAAAAAAATAAAGAAACCTGCATTCAATGTGGACACAATACTTTGTAATAACGTGTCCACATTGAATGCAGGTGTGCAATTCAGCAAGTGTAAATAAACACGTGTACGTACGTATTTACACAAACTTCGCGTCGTACGGGATGCAAATAAAACCAGGATTTGTGTCACAGGACAATTTGTGAGTAATTTTATCCTTGCTGTGAAATGTGTGCGATTTTCCTGCATTTGATGATTCTAGTATTGTATTTATTTAGGTGAAAAATAAAACAATATTATATCGTAGAGTCTTAAGCCCTTATCAAACAGACAGGCGTTACGAATGCGAAGCGTGACGTTTTTATTTGTAATGTATGGAATTGTTTGAATCCAGTCATATAGAAACGCGAAAGCGATCCGATAGCGTGACAGAACTATCGGACTGACGTCTCACTTCGGTTCGGTATCGCTTCGGAAACGCTTCGCTTTCGCCGGTCTGATTGATAAAGGCATTAGAGTTAAAATTAAGACACATGTCATTGCAACACTGGCTGGGAATGCCTTACGAGGACCTACTAACCTAACCTAACCTTACTGGTGAGGTTTTTCAGAAAGATCAGGGTTACTCTTTCTCCCTTGTACACATTCTCTCCCTGTCACTCAGTAGGTACTGTCATTCCCACATTATATTTGATTATGTATGTAACTTGATCAAATTAACGGTCGCAGCTGTCGCATGTAGAGTTACCATACTACCGGATTGGTTCGGACTTTTTGGCCTTTTGTCCGGACTTTTCCGGCCAAAAGGCCAAAAAGTCCGAACCGGTAATTTAAAAAGTTGAAGACTTTTAAAAGTACCGGTCTTTTGTCAAGATTTTTTACTTTTCCATGTCACAATAGAATTAGGTGAACACAGCAGAAGGGTTCTAAAGGAGCTGTCGTGAGGACTGCTCCCTAACATAAAAGATTTCCTAGAGTTACAAAAGAAATAGACAGTGGTAAGACAGAAGCTTAATCTGTCAAATTTTGAGACCTTTCTCAAAATAGCAACTAAGTCGCAAAAGGACTCGTAGCGTGGGGACAAGAGTATCATTCATATAAATTCAACACTGCATCAGAAATATTAATCAACAAGGAAAATATATGTAAAAATTGCTACAGAAATACGTTATGTTATCGCTAAAATTTAAGTTTACATCGTTCAATATTGAACAAAATATGTCACTTGCAAATAATAAATAAATATTCCATAACTATCACACAACGCCATCTAGTCCCAAGCTAAGCAGAGCTTGTGTTATGGGTACTAGACAACTGATGAACATACTTATATCTTTTCTAAATACATACATATCTATACTAATATTATAAAGAGGAAACCTTTGTATTTTTGTATGTTTGTATTGAATAGGCTCAAAAACTACTGGACCGATTTCAAAATTTCTTTTACCATTACTTAGAGGGATTCTGCCGAATCCGTATAGGCTATATTTTATCCCGGAAAATTTTTTTTTCAGAGAGCTTAAAAAATAAATGTCCACCCGTGCGAAGCCGGGGCCGGTCGCTAGTTATAGATAAATTACACCCAGACGCAGAACAAATGATCGTGCTCATCACACAAACATTTGTCCTGGGTGGGAATCGAACCCACGACCTAAGGCATAGCAGTCGGGGTCACTAACCACTAGATCAACAGGCCTGTCAAATGCGAACAAACTTATGTACACACTTGTTATTTATATGTAAGAATTTATTATACACTGCTAAAGTTACTGGGAACATGTAACTGGGCCAACGAAACCGATATTTTAGTTGAAAGTAAATTGTTTAAGAGTAATGCTCGAGTTTTTGTGTAAACTGTTGTGTATTTTGTTAAGATGGCACGGTTGCCGCAGTGGTAGAGCGTTCCACTGCTGAGCTGGATGTCGCGGGTTTGATTCCCGCACTTAAAAAATATATATATGATCTAAAAGTAGTTATTCTACGTCTTAAATGACATGACGTTTTTAAGCCAGTGTAATTCCAGTGTGGGAACGAGGTGGCGCTAGACAACTTGTATAGCTCGGTCTCTTTCCCACACTGGAATTACCCTGGCTTTAAGACGGTATGGTAGGCCGCCTGTTCTTTAATTAAACGTATATTATCTACCTTACTTTTATAGATCTCACCCAAAGGACATTCCTCATAGTTTAACGTTGTTTAAAAGCAACAGTTTCCACAAGTAACAGATGAATAGAAACATTTTCATAGAAAACTCGTCTACAGCATATTTTATGTAAAAGAACACCCTGAACGTTCTCATCATGAAATAAATAGCTTGGGCGCTGAGCTAGAAAAACTTGGTATCTTCGTTTAGATTTGTTTTTATTGCCCCATAAAACTCGCTCCTCTAAAAGAAGCCGAGCAATTTATAATTAAAAAGTTATGAAAAATAATAATTATTCATAAAGGCTGTTGTCCCATCGTCAACGATCAGCGAGAAGGGAGGGGAGCTAGAAACTAGAAACGAGTTGGTGAACAGCGAGAAGCAAGTGTGTAGTTCTTAGTCCTGCTGTTTTCGGTCCGTATCTGAGACGGGCGACTAGTCGCACCACTCGCCCGGGCCAGTAAAAAATGCAAAAGAAAAAAACATCGTCGTCGCCTAAACAAGACTACTGGTTGGTCGTGAGCTCTGTCTGCCAAGCGAATATCACTTAAGCCTTTGTCAAACAGACAGGCGTGACGAATGCGAAGCGTGACGTTTTTATTTGTAATGTATGGATTTTTTAAATCCAGTCATATAGAAAAGCGAAAGCGATCCGATAGCGTGACAGAACTATCAGAATGACGTCTCGCTTCGGTTCGGTATCGCTTCGGAAACGCTTTGCTTTCGCCTGTCTGTTTGACAAAGGCATTAGCGTGTATTTTCTTTGATAGCTCTTGTCACTGCGAACACTATTACAAATATTCTGTGCTGCGATAAACTATTGGTGGGACAGTTCTCGCTGGCAGTGTTGACTCTTCTTTTCTCTCTTGTGTGAGTCTTTTGCCCTTTTCTACAACGGAAAAATTGTTGATCGCTCATCGCTTCCTCGTCAGCGATGGGACAAGTGCCTTAACGATGCAAAGTATCTCTTGGTTTGAGTTTTTAACTAAAAATACAAAGGTACGTGTAGAAAAACAATTTAACATCTCTCTTCTGTCTATTTAAATTTAAGTAAATTCTATTCAATGTGAGAATAGTCGGAGCAAAGCAATCTTGTGGCGTCTCAAGAGACCAGGGAACTGAGAAAAATGTCTAATAAATAGCCTCTTTTAATATAAGTCCGATTCTCTTTGAAAATATCATGTAAATTTCCTTGTCACAAAGAATAAGGAGCAGTGTATAAAGGTAGGATTTAAGGAAATCCGGTGGACTGCATAAGTAATGGTGTATTATGGCCTGGATCTAAAGTTATTTAAAGGTAGGTATATTCTGCAGTGGGTGTTGCATTCAGTGAGATTAGCAATAAGCCTAGCGCATTTTCTGATATGACATGTAATTTATTCCGTTCATAGAGTACTCGTATAAAGGTAAAAACTATCTCTGTGTGTGAAAAGTGTTCGTCGGAATTAGTTAAGTTAGGATTTCGCTAAAATCGAAAAAAAAAACATTTTGGACTAAGTATGTAAATTGTTGAAGTTTTCTCTACCTACCGTATTGTCTCCTGCCGGGGTCGCGGGACCAAGGGATTACCGTGACCCCGGTACGTAAAGGGCTACTGAAGGACACCGTGAATTTTAGTCAGTCAAGTCTGACAGTCCCTCCCGCCCTGCCCTGGGTGGGAGGACTCATTTGATGATTTTACCACGATAAAAAAAAGGATTTCGCTATAATCGAAAAAAAAAAAACTTTTGGACTATGTATACGTAAATTGTTGAAATTTTCTCTACCTACTGTATTGTCACAAACCAGTCTAAAAACATTTTCACTCTAGTCTACTATATTTTTTCAACTATGCAGCTTGGTTCACTTCAATTCGTCTAGTGTACATTCATAATTTCATACCATACTCTACAGCTACGGATGCGCCATTTTTAACTGTTAACTGTTATTTACTTTGGACTCTTTTAACATATTCTTCATTATAACAGTTCCTCTTTACCTCCATTCTCCACGATTCTGTTAAAAACACAATTAGTAGAGAAAAAATTTAGTCTGGGTGAGCAGCTGATGTTTTATTTTTGGGCTATTGACAACTTTTCTCTCCAGTTTTACTACTATTACTAAACCGACGCGAATTGAGGGGTTCTATTAGCTAAAAGTGTGTTCTATCAGTAAAAGTATATTTAAAAAGTACGGTGTCTTACAAATCCAAAAAAAAACTAAAAAAAGTCAGTTATGATTGGCCCACAATTTATTGATTGCACCAACTTCTAATTAGTTGTCAAAACACACATTGCAATAGTAATTAGTCGTAATTCTACCGTAATGAACCAACCCACAATCATTGTTATATTAAATATTTATTTCATCTCTTTCTTTCTAAATACGTCACACTAGTCCAACATTCTAAATATGGAAAATTTATTTGCAGTAAAGTCAATATTATTGATCAAAGTTTCAATTACTTTGAAAAAAAAAAAGCAATGTGGCTTGGTACATTCTAGCAGTACTACGCCCAATTAAAGTTTTCCATAACATAGGCCTACCTAATGCCTGTATGTACATATTCATGCATGTTCATTAATAGAACAAATTGACATGTTAAATGAACTGCGCGCATTGTGGTGACAGCAGTCGTGTAAAATACGGCAGGAATATTATGTTTAGGTAATATTCAACACCGCTATTCTATTTCTTATGATAATAATATTAGGGTTGGTTCTGACGTCTCTAGGAAAGTAAACCGAAACATGGTGGTCAGCGGGTGGCAGAGGTTTTTTGCACTGCGTACCTAAGTGCTTGGGAATCTAGCAAAAAGTAAGGTCAGCACTCCAGTTTGAAACAAACCCTCTTGGACCACGCTTATGATTGATTGTGAGACTAGGACGAGTTAAAACGTTTTACAATTTTTAATGGATTGCTGGCCATACATACCAAATTTACCTGTCTAATGTTTGCTACAGAAAAAAAACTGTACAGTTTGACAGACACAGACACAGTCAGACACACATGTAGATAAATATCGTTGCAGTTTGAACTTTACCGTCCAATCATAACGATTTTTCATAACGTGTGTAGCAACCATAACGTTTCTGTGTTGATGTGTTCTGTATTCGAATTATGTTTTGCCCGCCAAGCACGACTGTCAGACGGACGGTATGGCAAGCTTATTGTTACTAACTGTCTAGGATTTTAACAAATAGTTTACTCAACTACTGATCAAACATCTGGCCGTTAATAGTTCGATTTTTTGCTATAACAGCACAGGCCTTATACCCAAACAGCATTCGATAAATAAGCGTAAACGTTCAATAGCCTTTAGTAAATTTCCAACTTCATTTCCAAGGAATTAAAGTCGAAAATCTATTAAAGACTGCTGAGCGATATCGAATGAAAGAACCGAAAAGGCTCTGTAATCTTTAGTAGATTTTCAAATTTATGCGCTGGAGTATAAAGTTGAAAATGAATTGACGACTGCTGAGTGTTAACGATTATCGCTTGCCGTTTGGATGTAGACCCTTATATGGCTGGATGAAATTGTATGCTTATTTACAACTTACGGCAGATGGCAGTTAACTACATTATTCCTGATTGATATAATCTTTAAACTATTTTTTATAAAGGTAAGCTATCATTGTCTACTGTCTAGCAAGTCAGAAAAAGTAAAAAGCGGTGATGGAATGCGAGCGATGCGATGCGGTGGGTCTTCAAAACTTCACGAGAACGGAGGCGAAGTCACAGGCAAAAGCTAGTATGTTCCACCAAAGTCTCATAACAAGCTCCAACATAATTAAATCAATTCACATCATATCCACAGAATTAAATTATACTCCTTTAAGATTCATAGCACAAAGCACTCTTGGATCGGATAATAAATTCGTAATTTATTACACCATTGAGTTCAATTGTGCTGTGGAGCCCTAAAGGGCTAGGCGGGATGATAATTCAGTTGGCGGTTCTCCCGGGTACATAACTAATGTGACGTATGGCCCTTTGGGGACCGTAGGGCTGCCCTAACTTTAGCTTCATGATGACGGTTACGGTTTGAATTTGGAATGGTGAAATGGAACCTCGATCGATATTATTTTTCGATGTTCTTTTTTTAAATAGCAATAAAAAATTAAAAAAAGAAATAAGATCGTACACGGCAGCCATGAACAACCGCTAAACGTGTTCGGTATGGAATAAGTATCACCAATCTACAGACCGTCCTTTGCAAGTGCGACTTAACGTTGAATGCGAGACGGTTTTTCATAATGACTTTCTCGGAGATAAGTTTATTTTTAAACACAACCCTTTATAAACGAGCTTCAGACCAAAGATATTTACATTTTTCTTTGACTGTTTCGCATTCCAAAACGCTCTTCAATGGTAATAACAATCACCATAAATTCAAGTTTAAGTTATACGACTACCTCACATAAATCTAAAGTCAAAACCGACGGCAAAAGTTTGAAAAAAGAAGGAGAAAAAAATCATAGCTAGCGAACTATTGTTTGCATTGTTTCGATACAAAGCTGAGTACACAAGCACGGGAAAAAACAAGGCGTGCGCAAAATACGGGTAAAAAAGCAAGGTACACGCAAAATACGCGTTCGATACGGTAAAATATGGGGGAAAAAACTCCTTCGTTGACTACCTACTCCTACAGTGTACTCTGCGTAAATATACCATGATAAATCGCAATACCGATCCATCATTATAAGAGGCGTAATACGGATTGATGGTCTCTAGGAAATATAAATGTTGCTTCGGTTTATTTTGCGACGGTATTAATATAAATCTACGAAGTAGAAGGTCTACTTAAATGTTATTAAAATCATTTGGCTTATTTATGAAGCATCATCATTAAAGAATGGCTCGATCTATTTTGCAGCTGGTCTTATTTGGAACAGGTATTTTTTACATTTAAATCTACCTGGTAATTCGGTTATTTTTTATAGTATTTATGTACTAAGCAGGATTGAAAAATAATAAATAATATTCCGATAAACGACCCTACTATGTAGTAAGTGCCAAATAGACATGAAACATTAGTATAGGTTCTATACATATTATAGATTCATAAATCACGATGTAATAATGTTGCTTGAAGCTGTAGGCGCGTCAAGAGGACGCTATAAGTAAACATTTATAAAATTGTCTGCATCCTTATTAAAAAAAAAGACGACGTCATTACAGATGGCAATGGAATGAAAGAAAAAACAAAATTGCGTGGGACTGTCTATGTGGACGTAATTTATATTAAGCCAGATGCCCAAAGACGTCATGAAGAAATCGCCAGAAGAGAGACGGAGGGCCTAAATATGGTAGCGCTACCTTTGGGGGTCCCATAACTTTACTGACAGCTCCTTGAGACGTGTTAATATCTGGTAAAGTTCCCACGAACGCCTGTAAGACCTAGAGTCTGTCCTAGACTCTAGGTCGTTCGTCTGTCTGACAGTCTGAGCAGATTACCGTTTTGTTTCATCTATATATTTTGTCTTGGTCGCGCGACTGTACGAATTACCGTGACCCCGGAACGTAAAGGGCTATTGAAGGAGACCGTGGATTTTAGTCAGTACGAGTCTGACAGTCCCTCCCGCTCTGCCCTGGGAGGACTCATTTGATGATTATACCACGTAAAAAAAAGAAAAAAATATTTTTGTCTTAAAACAGGTTTAAAAATAAATACCTACATTATGCTTTTATTTACAAAAATAAAACAAACTCATCTATATTCAAACTGTGTCCCTTATTAAAGTTTGTTGAAAACAAGTCCAACATCGATTTAAGAGTAGAAGAGAAAATAAAGTTTGCAATTCCACCCACACAAGATACAACGAAAATAACTTTTGTTAAGTCGAAGGGATTCTTCTGTTCTCCTAATGCTTGCTTAACTAAACCCCTTGTTATTTTCTATAATGCCAACTGTGTAAATACTCTTTCCTTTTTAAAAAAAGATTCTGTTTTTAAAAAGTCTCCTTATGGTAAGAACCTCTTTAAATATTCAGTGTCTTTTTTTTACTGACCAGTATCGTGGTTGAGTTTATTTTTATGAATTGGATAGTTAATTAAAACTCTTTTTAAAATTATTTTAATACGTACTGTACGTCAAATATGATCATGTTTGACGTACAGACAGTACGTATTAAAATAATTTAGTAGCTAGCTGCAAATTAAATATGATAAGACTGTAGTAGCCATTGGTTTGGATTTAGGTCTTCTTGTAATTGTTCCACTGGTCAAACAAACGGGATATAAAGTATCGTGAAAAACTAAATTGTAATCTATCTGTGTGCCAAATATAATCCAAATCTGTTCAGTAGTTTTTGTGTTAAAGACCAACAAACATTTACCTATTTTTCCGCACAAAATTTAGTATAAAGAATAGTGTAGTGGTATGATTAATCGATTCTTTTTTGACAGCCCTACAAGACCCTAACTCTTTTAAGTAGTGACGTCATCCCTCACCCTACATCATTTACACAGTAGACCAAAAGTTCCCAAACTTTTTCAGTTCGCGACGCATTTACATGGTAAATATTTGGCTCGGCGCGCTAGCTAGTCGATACCAGGACTCATTTTTATTTATTTAACTATAAATTCGCGTTTGACAACGTTCTCGTGACGGTAAAGGAAGATTTGTTTGACGATGAAGCAGGCTTACCTAGAAGTAACCCATTCACTCATGACTTGCGACACCTGCTTGAAAACTCTACCAAATCAAAACACGTGAATCAGGGGGCCTGCCATGAACGAGACAGAGCTATACAAGTCGTATAGCGCCACTCGTTCCTACACTGGAATCATTCTCATATTAAGGTGCCATGGGGGGCCACCAGGTTTTAAGGCTGTAAGAGTGGTAATAAGACTTTCTTTTGCTATAAATTAGTTCAGGTTCAGTAATTATTAGAATCAGGGGTTATTTTGCAGAAATCCATGACATTAAATGTTGAAAAATATCTAGTTTTAATTCCGCGACAAACCCTCTCCCTCTCTCCCTCATTTACGTAGTAACCCTCTATTTCTTTCTGGTGGATCTTAGGCATAGAAAGTTTGGATCCACGCAAATTTGATCCGGAAAATGGTCAACAGTTACACACGAGTTACGAGGGTATACCACGTCGTACTAGGGCACTGACACGTAACAGGGCGCAAACTGGGCGCAGTTTGGGAACCTCTGCCGTAGACTGTACAAGTGTACAGTCCTGCTCAGTCACGACTGTGGCTTAACAAGTTTAATTACCGTCGGCGCGACTGTACTATACAAACCTTGCATAGTTATTCACGTCTGATTGCATAGCTGTCAAAATTAATCTGATTGTTATTTACGTTGTAATAATGTTGTCGTTCAGTTGTTGCTACTGAAAGGTTTCTAAAGTAATAATGACCTTTATAATTGTATTATTATTGATGTTGATGTGCTGTCTATATGTAAAAGTGCGAAAGTTTGTGAAGATGAGTCTCTTTTATGGAAAAATAACTGAACAGTTGTAAGTAGTTAGTTATCATTATTTCCCAGAATTTGATCCTTATTAGCGACACTCTCGAATGGTGTATAACTAGCTGTTGCCAAAGACTTCGCCCGCTACAACCACAAAAATTTTCCGCGGGAACACAAAATCGGGATGAAAACTGTCCTATATGTCAGTCCGTGGGTCGCGGGACTGTACTAATTACCGTGACCCCGGAACGTAAAGGACTACTGAAGGAAACCGTGGATTTTAGTCAGTACGAGTTTGACAGTCTCTCCCGCTTTGCCCTGGGTGGGAGGACTCATTTGATGATTTTACCACGTATAAAAAAAAACGACGGGTTGCAATCTAGGAGTGCAGGCAGAAGTGAAAACTTGAATAGTAATAAACACACGAACATTCGCGCAAGCGCCCTGCGCCGTCTTACGAATTTTCGATCAGGTCACGTGTCCTGACGCGAGTTTAACATTTTTTACCCATTCCAAAAAAGTGCACAACGCCGCTAAAGACGTTTTCACTTCAAAAATGTGTCAATCCGTGTTTTATACTATCTGTGTATTCAAATTCTTTCAGTGGTTTCTGCGTGAACGAGTAACAAACATCCATCTAAACAAACTTTCACGTTTATAGTATTAGTAGGATAGTAGGATACAGGGTGTGATTATTTACAGAATTAATGGGTTCGATTCTTGGCGAGGATTATCAATTTTTCAAAAATTTAATGGTACAGTTTTAATTTTCATCAAAATTAACCTAGAGACTCTTTTCAGTATTTTTGGCTATTCATCATAGTTTCGGATTTGGCCATCCACGACCAGGTGGAAAATTTACCCTGTATATTTAATAAACATAGTCTAAACCAGTACCTACCTATGTATTATAATAAGTACCTACCCAGACTACTAAGACCCTTCGCGACAGCTGGATCCTAAGTGACTAAAGTGAATGTTGATAGATGGAGAGGTAATAGGCCAAGGAAAAGATGGATAGATCATGTGAGGAACGATATGAAAGAAGATCAGTGTAATAGATTCGGAGTTAATTGGCTGTGACAGACGAATAGACATACATATAACGGTTATGGTTTTAAGTCGGACGTATGGAGCACTAAAAAGATGATTCACATAGGAATAAATGTATTTATTTATCATCTAGCGACCCGTCCCGGCTCCGCAAGGGTGCAATCTCTACTATATTATGAATGCTAAATACATATAAACCTTCCTCTTGAAACACTCTATCTATTAAAAACCGCATCACAATCCGTTGCGTAGTTTTAAAGATAAAAGCATACATAGGAACAGACAGGCAATGGGAAGCGACTTTGTTTTATACAATGTAGTGAACCACACACACAAGTTGTTAGTCTATTATCAGTATCTAATTTGTATATTATGTAGTCTGGCTCGTTGGTCTAGTGGTCGACTGGTAAACAAAAGGCCCCGGGCGGGTTCCATTCCCGGGTTAGGCAGGTTTATATTCTCCTACCACGCGATCGATAACGCTGGCAAAAGCTAGAGTTTAATTATCAGTATTTATCAGTTATAGCACTACGATTGAGGTCGCTGATTAAAATTAAAACATTGACATAATTACAAATAATAATAAAGACGTCTATTCTTAATGTACTGGGCCGACACCGGACACAGATAACGTAACGTAACATTTCAGCTTATCACTTCACTAAATTGATAAATATGTATGTACAGCGTACACACTGACTTCAAATTGCCATATTATATGCCTTTTTAATTGTTTTTTTAACTAATTTCTCCGATTTATAGCATACTAGCCTTTGCCAGCGGCTTCACCCGCTCCTACGCTCTCCCCCTCTTATAGCCTGTGTCACTCAGGACCCATACAGCTTTCTACCAGTGAAACAATTTTTAAAATCGGTTCATTACTTCCGGAGATTACCCCCCTACATACAAACAAACAAATTTACCTCTTTATAGTATTAGTATAGATTTTGACGGGTTATTCCTGTCCGAACAGATTTTTGAACTGGGCCCATATGGCGCAGCCGTGAGATTCACAACATTCTTTTTTTTAAATTTTTGTGTTTTTCATGGTGCCTTTTCGCCAAATAAATGCTTTGTTTTTTTCTTTCTTTATTTTCATCTCGTCAGATTTTAGTTTCGACAGTAAAAGTACAATCTACCTCCGGTACCTTAAAAAATAAAACACCTTTTTTTCCGTAATTTTAAACACCAAGAATAAAATCGCTGTCCCAGCAGTATTTTACCGCATTTGAGACAAAACGCAACTTCAATTGGGCGAATTGAGATTTTTTTTGAATTTGGGACGAAAATTTGGTCCGAAACGAAAATAAATCCTCAGTTTGAAGTGCTCGTTTGACGGCTTACTGAAGAGTCCCGTTTACACCTTGTTTATATACATATTATATGTATCTATATGCTCCTGCGAGTACGGATAACATTATTAATTTATAGAGCACTCAGCATTCATGGCAGTTCGGGAGGAAAATTAAAATTACGAATGAACGCACATGTGATAGACGTTTCTGATGTTGATAATAACAGGAAAACAGGTTTAATTTAAAGCACCTAATGAATTTATTTTATAACTAGCTGTTGCCAGCGTATATCTCGGAAATTATCCCACGGGAACGTCGTACCGGGATAAAAGTAACATACGTGTTAGTCTAGGTTGTATCTATGTACCAAGTTTCATTCAAATACGTTCAGTAGTTTTCATGTGAAAGAGTAATAAACATCCATCCATTATCACAGACTTTCATACGCATCAAACAATTTTGCGATCACTTTGGAAAATCCAAATCTTTTTTATCACCATAAATTTCTAGAGGGCCAAAACCTGCCGGGGTAGCGGGACTTAAGAATTACCGTGACCCCAGAATAGGTATTGAAGGACACCGTGGATTTTACTCAGTACGAGTCTGACCCGCTCTGCCCTGGGAGGACTCATTTGATGATTTTACCAAGCTAAAAAGTAAGAAAAAACACACTAAATTAAATTTATAATTTCTTCTTCTTTTTAGATTTTTTATTTAAAATATAGATTTGGAATATAAAAAAACACTTAAGTAACGTGACTACAACAAAAATAACTTATGCTGGTGATCATAAACTTTTTTGTATGTACTTATAGTATCAAGTAGTTAGTTAGATTAGGCTAAAAGTTAGATGAAATAATATTAGTTAGACAGTTAGATGAAAATGTGATCAATTTATTTTAATTTAAAAAAAATAACCGCTAGTAGAACATTTTGGTTTTAATACAGTCGTAATACGACCACTGGTCGTGAAGTTTGGAGTTCGATTCCTGTTTTGAACAAAGTATTTCCTTTAGGATTTGCTTAGAAGGTTTGTTTATTGCTTGCTCTATTTATGACAAAAAGCTAGATATCTTTACCTACGAACTACGGGCAAATCAACTTTACAATAATAATTAAGTTCACTCGTGAAAGCTGAAAAAGATAAGCAAATCAAGTATTTAGCTCGCAGTGTTGTCGATATGTGGTATATGAATTCAGCGATCTTTGTGCCGATAGCCGTGTCGACCTATGGCTTAATTGCCAAGACCCTCGACCAACATCTAAGGAGGCTCTTGTTAGGCAGCTGGATCAAGGGCCTGATTTAGAAAGCAGTTCTTTTGGACACGGCGCTCATTGTTAGGAGGTTCCTTTCTCTGGAGCCCTGACACTATTATTGATATTTTTTTAGACTATTACTTATATTTTTAAATGGTTTTTTATTCTTATTTTTGTAAAAATGTTTAAAATTAATAAAGACCATTAAGTTCAGATCATTAGAACCAAAACAAGAAGACAGAAAATCCATTTATTTCAGATGAAACGTGACACATATCAATGAAAACTATTTCGCCTCTGGCTGCCCCAACAAAACCGCGAGATATTCTCTATTAATCAAGTTTTGCCTCAATACCAGCAAAACCAAGACTAATAAGAACATTAATGAACTTGCTCGACGAACTAGTACTAACTACTGATTAATGATTAGTTTCGTAACGTGAGTGAAAGTTCGCTAAGGCAGATGTCCCACCGCCGGCGATTTGCGAATAGCGAGTAAAACAAAGCGTGGCCGTCTCCGTCAAACTTGGCATCTCACCGTGCTAGCAAAAGCGGTGGCATTGGAATGACGTAGAGCGAAGTGGATCGTGAAGCTCAAGACCGATCGTGATTAAGGCCATCTGTGGACGCCCTCTGCTCCTCCATCTAGGGAGCATAGGACAGTAAATCAATATCACTTCTTTACTCGCTCCAAAAACGCACAATAAGACATAGAGATGGATTTATTAATAGTTGGTCGCTGACTGTCACGTCACACACAGTATTATTTTGTCACTGAGTGAAAAGCACAAGAGCTTTAAAGTTTTTCTCACTCAGTAACACTCGCTTGGCGGACATATTGGTCATACGTGCAGCTATGTCCTGAACGGCCGTCTCGAGCGAGTGTGGTGCGACACTTTCTGATAGCCCAGCAATAAAAATACTGGAACTACAAACTCGATACCCTCCAATTCGTTTTTCAATTGCTGGCAACTCGCCACACGCTAATCGCCATCGGTGAGACAGCTGCTTTACTAACGCGAGATTATTTCAGCGACGGAATATGTCCACATAAAAGGGGACGTCTACTTCCGAGTTTCGTGACAAGGCACAGGTCGACATATGTCGCGGTACTGTCGTACCATATATCTGCTATATATTTATGTACATGTTTTATGTCCGTGGCAACACGATTTGTGTCGTGAAATGTTACTAACTATTCCGTGCGAGAAAATTTTGGGGTGCCCGCACCATGCTATATTGGGCAGGTAACAGGGTTAGCATGATTAAAACAAGTTGTTTTAAAACACTTGCTTAAAACAGTGTTTAAAACAGTTTGAAATTAACACCTGTTTAAAACATTGTTTTTTATCACACGTTTTAACTTCTTTTTATGTCGGAATAATAGATATAAAATGAAAATAAATTAACATTCAGTAGTCTAAATAGCTTGACAGAAAACCATTTGAGTCTATGTCACTGCTATGTCATATTTTTAAACTATTATTGGAATTGTAATGAAGTTATACTTAAAAACATTGCATTTTTTATTCTGATGATTTTTTTGTTGTAAATTATTTATTACAAACGGCGAATTTGAAAAGAAGTACTCTAGAAATTAAACATAATAATTTTGATTTATTTTAGACTTTGACCCAAAGGTACTTTGAAATAATGCTCGAAACTTTTAAAAAACTTTTTAACGGATATAATTTTTTTTTAATTTGTTCTTTTTCCAACCCTGGTAGGTAACATCCACCCCTGTCTCACACTCATCCCTATCTTCCTAACGACTAAGGTTGGACTTTATGTACGACTTAACATTAGCACTACATAATACTCATAATATGTACTGACATACAATTAGTCTGTGCCAAGAATTTTCAAAGAAAAACGCATTTGAAATCAACTGGCAGCTGGCTATTTTTAAATGTTTGCACATGTCTATAGATATAAATCTAAGAAAAACAGTTTTCGGATTTCATAGTTCCTTGTTAACATATGGTCTTTAATAAATAAATAAATCTTGTCTAAAACGACCACCATGCTTAGTTTAAAACTTTCACGTTTAAAAAGTCAAACTTGAAGAATAATTATTTGTTTTATAAACAGAACCTTTACAGTACTTTACAGGCACTTTTGAATGTCAAAAATAAAAAAGGAAAGGTAAACTGTAGCTGAGACAAACTTTATCCAACCTACTCAAATGTGCTCCTGCGGCCGTATTTTGACGTCTTAAAACCAGGCTTGTTCCAGTGAGTGAAAAAGACAGAGCTATACAAGTCGTCTAGCTTCACCACGACAGATGTCGACGAGATAATCGGGCCATGAATACTACAAAGAAACGTCAGAAATGACATGCAAAGAAACGAAAATAGCTTTCAGAGACTCCGAGTTTCGACATTTTGTCACAAGTCTGGAATAAATCGGAAAAATTCTTTAAACATACCGTGAGCAGTAAAACGGAACGAGAAATGGATCAATAACTCTTTTTACGGCTGTTGTATGGCGAACCAGTATAAGCTGACCGGTCTTTGTGCAGAAAAAATAAAGAAAATGAGGCCAAGATAAACTAGTTACGTATAGATTGTTGTGTTGTCGTGTGTACGTATTGCTGTTGTAATAATGGCTATAAACAGCTGTTATCGATTCGTATTATCACGCAACTGCTCTGTGATTTAATCAATGCAAGGTCATTTTATTTTGATTAAGACTTAGGCTGAAGCAACATTAGGCCGCGACGCGATCTGCGACACATGAGCGATTAAAACAAATAAATGAATGCTCACGTATATGGCTACACCGTACATCAGCGATACCACGTGTGATCTGTTTCGCTCTTCCAGTCGCATCGCAAATCGCTGTCTAATGTAGCCTCAGCCTTATAATCTTTTCGTCTCTGGTGACTGGTTTTTTTACCCAAACGGTAAAACGGGACACTATTACTAACATTCCGCTGTCTATCCGTCTGTCTGCCTGTGTGTCCGTCTGTATCTCATGAACCGAGATAGACAGTTGAAATGTTCACAGATGATGTATTTCTGTTGCCGCTAAACAACAAAAATAAACGTAATAATAAATGAGCGTTTATTACATAAGCGTTTATTATAAGCGTTTATTGTATAAAATAAATGTTTAAGGGGAAACGTATTTTTTTTAGAAAATGGTACGGAACGGAAGTCGGTCGGTTTTTTTGTTACTGTCTGTTTTTATTAGCTGTTAGTCCTCCATGAACTATATTATGAAAAATGTATAAATAACTGTGAGAGTTATGTATGCCTTTAACAAAAAACATCTATAATATCTACAAAATCACTGCTTTTCAGGAAAGCATTGTGATGAGTCGTGAACTCGTGACTTTATGACACTAAGTGTAGTTTTATTTATTTTGTACGCAACGAAATACACTAAAACTATTAGACATTTTATGATAATATATGAAAAGACTAGCACTTCGCCCGCGACTTCGTCAGCGCTTCTAACTTCGAACTCGAAACATTAGTGTCGACTAACTGATTTTTCGATGTTCGCCCGCTAGGTTGATTTTTTAATTCTTCCATCCTTTACTCAATTGGGAAACTATTTATGCCAAGTTTTGAGTTTATCGAAGCAAGCAGTAAAATCCTTCCCTTAAAACTTAATCACCCCTTTTCACCAATTTAGGGGGTGATTTTCCAATAACCCAAAAACACGTGTTTGATTATTTTTGATCTAACTTCTATATACTGAGTTTCAAGTTCATCAGTTAGCGCGTTATGATTTTCCCATACAAACTTTAACATCATCTAAATCGCCAGAGGAGGGTAGTTTTAGAAAACTAAATACGCCAATATTTTTTATTTACTTACGTTCGTATTCCTGCCAAGTTCCAAATTTATAAACCCAAGGCATAAGATTTTACAAAGGTTTTCACCCCTTTTCACCCCCTTAGAGGTGGATTTTTGCAAAATCCCTTCTTAATTCTCACCTACATAATTTACGACAACTACCATCCAAAAGTCAGCTTTCTACGTTTAGAGTTTAATATCCTTACCTGAAAACTTGAATACCCCTTTTCATCAACTTGAGGGGTGATTTTCGAAAAATCCAAAGACACGTGTTTAATTATTTTTGATCTAGTATTTGAATACTAATTTTCATTTTCATCAGCTCACGCGTTATAATTTTCGCATACAAACTTTAACATCGTTTACATTACCAATGGAGGGTAGTTTAAAAAAAGTAATAGTGCCAATCCTTTTTATTTACTTATACTCATATTCGTACCAAGTTTCAAGTTTATAAACCCAAGGAATAAGATTTTTCATACAACAGTTTTCACCCCTTTTCACCCCCTTAGAGGAGGAGTTTCGCAAAATCCCATCTTATTGTCCCCCTTAGACTGCAACTACTGTCCAAAATTCAAGTATCTGCGTTTAGCGGTTTCGGCTGTAGTCGAGTCTTAATAAAAAACCCTGTTCTTTTATATATATAGATTAAATACAAATTGTGAATTAAAATATGTAAAAAATCCGTGACTGTACGAATTACTGTGACCCCGGAACGTAAAGGGCTATTGAAGGACACCGTGGATTTTAGTCAGTACGAGTCTGACAGTCCCTCCCGCTCTGCCCTGGGTGGGAGGGTACCTTGCTCTTCAACGACTACAGGCGTGATGTTATGTGTTAATTTATTTTATTTATAAGTGTCAACAAACCGCGCTTTAATTATCAAAAAATTGAAAAACCATACACATTTTGATCCCTTTTCCGACCGCTTTATGAGATGAATTTTTAAATAACTTTCGCTTAATGCGGTGATGTTAATAGAAAGAACTTTTGTGAAAAATTTCTTTGACCCTACGGCTATGACTTTTTCTTGGTTAATTTAAGATTTTCATTATTGTTGTTTTTTCAGTTATGTTCCCTCTTTTTCCAGAATAAAACAGGATAACTGGAATTTAAAAGAGTCACTGATTGTTTAGGGTAAAAATTACAGTCATACAATATCATTTTTTTAACGTTCCCCAAGACTCGGTATTTCTCGTGTCGTGGCTGCGTTTACAAACATAGAAACTCACAAACAAAAACGCCCAGACCCGGAACAACTACTAGATCATACAAATATTTGCTTCGTGCGGGAATCGAACCCGCCACACGCAGCGCAGCAGTTCAATCATTCTGCCACTGCCTCTTTTCTAATTTAAGGCCTATTAAAACCTAAGCGGTATTCGCTACCGCTGTGGGTAGAGTGTACGTATGCAGTGCGGGTTTCCCTCAGGTATATTTAGTATTGATTGGCAACCAAGTCACAAAAGGACTCAAAATGGCCTATTCTCTATAAGCCTTATTCACAAATTGGCCAATTCTCTAAAATCGTATTTCTGTAACAAAATATTATTCTATTAGTATTCTCAAACAAAATGGTGAATCAATAATTGGGACCGTAACTCTTGTAAATAAAAGAATTTTTCGCATTACGTCATTTTTTTACCATTTTAAGTCCAGTTTGGATTAGCCATTTTGAGAATTAGGCTTTTAGAGAAGCTGTGGAGGATGGGATCCTTCCTAGCGACATCGGATTTGGTAGGAACAGTAATATTATCACATACTTGTTTTGTCTACTGTAGACGGTAGCGAATACCGCTTAGGTTTGAATGGGCCTTTATTTAGCTTCTCTTTCTCAATAGTTCACTATTACTCATCACTTCAGCAGTCACCTTCTTTCTGGCCATATCATAAAAATTCATCCATCATTTCTTTGGTCTTCCCCTACTTTTTTAGCCATTCATACGCAATATTACATAATACAGTTCATACTCAAAGCATTCTATATTCAAAAATGGCCGATTGTTTCTTTTCTTTTTTGTCATTTTGAAAAACGGTCAAGCATTTTAAAGGAAAGAGTTTTTATTTCTTTTTTTTTTTGTAAAAATGTTTGCGTGTAACGTGAGCGTGACGGCTGCGTGTCGTTACGCATCGATTGCGTATACAGACGTGTAATTGCTATTTACCACGTAGATAACGTATTATAACAAAATGAGGTCGGCATGGAATGAATTAACCTCATTTTGTGAGTGAAAGTTTCATCTGGCTTGGCAGGGTTTTTTAAAACTTATTTTTAAATCGTTTTTTTTTTATTTGGTTTGTTTACTTTTGTCAATTTTGCTTTCCAAGATTATTTTTTCACTCACGAGCTCAGCAAGCTCTCTCTTCAAATATATAAAAATAAAAGAAATGTTATCATAAAACATTGTTACCATTTGATAACTCGGGGCCAATAATAAACTTGTTTGGTGCAACTGGGCCTTAACTCGTTTTCAACGTTAAATAAACGGCACCATAGTGTTTACGATAGAATTAAATTGTTAATTTTTCTGAATTTTCTTTTCAAGAAATCCAAAAGAAAATTGGAAAATGGCCAACATCAGCTATCGTGTATGGCAATGCGCGTGACTTCCGCGCAAATGGCTTTTAATCTTCATGAAAATAAATAATATTAAAAATGCTTAACTTTAGACGATTTAATGGATGGATGGACGTATATTTGTTAATTACGTCAAAACGGCTGAACGGCTCTTCATGAAATTTGGCTTAGAGATAGGTTATAGTAGTATTTATCCTGGTACGAGGTTTCCACTCGGGTACCTAGTACCTAAGTATCATTATTACGTTTCAAGTAGGTAGGTACTCGTAAGTAAAAACTAAACCTTTTGTACCAATGAAGCGATAAAATTATTTGTATCTATCTGAATCTTCATATTTACATAATTATTATCGTCACTGATAAAAAATAATCTACAGAGCACATCTTGATGTCATTTTTAGCACAAATAAATATTTATTTTCTTTCATTCTTTCTTTCTTTGACTTGATTGGCTCCACGAATTCCGATTTCTCGATTGATATTTGTCGCATTTGACGTAAGACGAGCTAACGACTTGTACTGACAGAATTGGTACCACCACATTGTAGATTAGAAATAAGAGGAATGAAAAGTAGAAAGGGCGAACGGTTTTTTTGTGGTTTAATCATCAAACGCCCTGGATAAATTGAGGTGACTAGTTTTTAAATAACTATTTATTTACTATTTTTTAAATAATAATATTATTATTATTTTATACCTATATTAATTGTTTTTCTTATTATATATTAGTTGTTAAATCATATTATGATTAAATGTTCAGTATCAATATTTTATTAACAGCACAGATCTCTAACACCGATAATGATATCAAACACGTGGAAGATAACGTTTTGATTTAAAATGGTGTCCATGTAGTTTTTTTTTCTCTTTTTTTTTTAATTTGTCTAGACTAAAGCCAAGTACAAACCCAGCTCTTGACTCTAGTCTAGGTTAAAGGTCACAAAGTCTACGATGCAGTGATGTTACCAAGAAGAAGCCTGTTCTCTCTAACTTTGAAGAGATTTGGGATATAGGGGAACAGTCTATAAGATGGGTACGCGAGTATAATGGGGACATACACTCTTTAGGCATACTTACGTAGCACTAACGTAGCGCAAGCGCCATCAGGACGTCATTTGTAAGCGGCCATTAACAAATGGCGTCCTGTTAGAATTAGTATTGTGTTGAGTTTGCCTTAAGTGTGTGATTGCCCATCATACCCCACGTCCCCGTCTTATACACTGTTCCGCTAGAGTTCGGTACTACGCAGATAGTGAATTCCACTCTATTGCCGTGCACATTATGAAGAATGATTGAATACAATACTTTCACAGTTATTGTGCCTTGTGACTGGGGCTATACTTTCACACTTCATCTTTATGTTTAAAACAATTAAAAAGTGCCTATAATTAACTGTTACATTTATTAAAATTATTATTTTGATTAATAAGTCTGTAATTGCTTGAATATGAACTGCAGCCTACACCATTAACTAAGTAAGTAAGTATGGTATCCTATAAGTTTATATGTTTTGTTAATTACACTAAACAGGATTTTCATGACATTTCTTACACACATAGACTAGTAAAAGAGTCTCAAAGTCGCGGACCCGGTAAAGGTAACCGTGAAACTGGTACGACATAGGTAAAACTGAAAAATCAGGGTCGATTTCCAGTCAGTGAGAGTCAAGGCGGGAGAACTTATTTGATGATTTTATCACCAAATAAATAATAAACAAAACAATCTACGTAAACGACGACAATGCGAGCACAAAGGCCAATTTTTTTTAAATCTTTGTTTCTTACTAGAAAATTCTCCTGTGTCGTAAGTGCGTTTACAAAGATAGAAACTCACTTACACAAACACCCAGACCCGGAACAACTACTTGTAGATCATACAAATGTTGTCCCGTGTAGGGAACCCGCGAAATGCTGCACAACAGTCGATGGCTCAAACATTGCGCTAACTTACTTCCCGCTCATAAAGTTATCAAAAATTGAAAGTGAAATTCGCGTCACACATACCTACTCATTTGTGAGAATTTTAGGTATTAATAAATGAGTACCTGCCAAAGAAACTTCGAAAATATGCGTGCACAGTCACATAGTAGGTAACATAATGTATGATAAAATTAATAATTCATTCTGTAACTTTGGCAAAGACGACAATTTTGGAGGGAAATTATAATGAGATTCTTCCGGCACAGTAACAAAATTAAAAGTCCTTCATTATTTTTTCTATTATTATAACAAGACAGATTTGTAACACTGTAAAGCGATGAAAATGCAATACTTTATATTTATAAAATAATAATAATTTTAAAGTTGATAATATTTATCAACAATCTCCACATTAAACATAACCAAATAATGTATTCCTCAAATCCCACAGCTTACCACGACTTTACTGAAAACTCCACAATAATCACTGCTAAATTATGAAAAAATAACGAAAACACACCAAATAAATTCACGATCTATTAAAATATTTCTAATAAAAAAAAACTAACACGAGAAATAAACTCACTTTGGCAGAAAACACGTGTTTCCCTCTCGTCACGAGAAATATTCGTATTTCGAACTTGCCTAATGCACCCGACGGCGTCCGAAGACCGAATATCCTATTCAGTGGGACGCGAACAACTGATTACTGAAGTGATGGAAGCCCTTTACTTCACTATGAAAATAATAACAACACACATCAATCAAATATGGTCTTTATCACCTTTGTATTAAAGTCAAAAGTTGACATGTAAATAATCGTAGCATACCTGATGCGAATGTTTCTATCTCTTTTACTCATACGAAATATTCAGTGTATGAAGGAAAGGGAAGATGGGGAATTTGCGCATGTGCCATGCTACCCCACGAAGACTGAAATGATTCAAAGAAGTTTTTATGGGGAGCGTTTATTGTTATCGACAAGTTTTGTGCTACGCTATGATATTTTATGAGCTATCTGGTTTATGGCAAGATTGGCAAGGCTGTAGGAAGTTCTTCCAGACTGATTTATGGTACATTTCTTACTATAAACTATAAAAATATGTTTTTTTATGAAAGGTCGCTAAACATGAAAAAGCTTATTTATTTTTTTAGGTACCGGTTACGGAACGAAAAAAAAATGATAATAATAGACTTAACAACCAACTTTATTATTTTGCGGGGAATAAAATGAGTTAGGGCGGAAATATACCTAGGTACGCGTCGTGAGTTCGTCACACTCGTGACGCGCCACGACATGACATTCAAATCTGGATATGTCAAGAGCGCCACGAATCCACGACCCCTGCTGACCGACGATACCCTTGGCCGTACCTCCGGAGGTACATACGATGGGTCATTAAAAGTTAAACGAAACAACTTTATGATGATTACTAAGGTAAGGTTAAAAGGTACAGTGGGTCTGCAGTGGCCACGACAGGGTTGCGTAGGAAAGTATATTTGCGTCTTTCGAACTCATAAATCGTTTTGAAATGGCAAGACCCCTATCAAGGGTGAATATATTAAGCGCATCTTCCAGTTTAACAACAGCGAGCACTACCCTCATAAGATATAAGCACAGTTGGCGACGTTTGAATACGTCTAGACTTCGGTTCACCGGTGCTCGAGTTCGCATCCCACTAAATGCTTCACCCTCATAAGATTCACATCACAGACAACAAACACTGAAGTCCGCTCCAACTTGCTTAAAATAACCTAATCCGCTCTTTCCATTGACTTCAATTCCTAAAAATTCATCAGTGCTAGACTTTTAACCTTCCGTCTAAAAATAAAATACTTTTAATTGAAAATAACTCACCAACACACACAGGCACCGTGTCATTCCATCTATTGTCGTCATAGCACCATATTAACCGCGCCCTCTGTCGCGTATCAACGAAAACATAATTCACGTTGCACATGTAGTGAGCTACATCCTCGTTGCGGTACACGAGGTATCCGTTAGATGGCGCTGGTAACGTTACACAACCTATACCTGTTGGTGAGAAAAGATTCCGTTAGATGGCGTTATTATAAAATTTGTTAGCATAGTTACAAAATTCTTTAATAGATGGCAGTGTTTTAGACGGTAGAGTTTAAAAAACATATTGATAGATGGCGCTAGATGCCTCAAAATTATGTAGCAATATAACACTATGGAGAGAATCTTACTTTTATAATGCAGGAGCACTCCTCTTTTAGGGTATGCCCCTTTGGATTTAGCTTCCACCGTAACATCAATAACATTGGTTACGGAGGTCAGCCTCAGAGGCAGGTCCACCTGCTCACAGGAGGACAGAAGAGCGTCCCCGTTTAGATCCTGAACGGACACGTAGTCTGTGCAACGATTCTCAAAAGGGCCTATACCTGGAAAGAAAAAAAAAGCATTTAAGAAACGATAGACCTCTCAAAAAGGTTGCCTAACAAAGAAGAAGTTGCCTAAAAACGAAGGTCAGACCAGAGTTATCAATAGAAGTATCCTTTGCAAGTTGAAGTGGCAATGGGTAAGCCACATCCCTGATAGAACTGGAAGACGCAGCGTAAGCATGCCTAGCCAGGTGTACCGACATCGTGATAATCGCAGGCTATCTAAATCGATACAAATGGCGAATAGGTAATTAGACAGCATCAATTAAATACAATTTTAATTAGTCAGTCAGCTAGTTTTCAAAAATAAAGACATAACGCATCAAAATTTGAGAGGCTCGTGACGTTCCAATTTTGAAAGCGTCGTATCTCCGTCAGTTTTATAAAAATACGGATCTAATATTTTTGACTGGCTGACTAATTAGTTTTTTTTAGTCAAATAGCCAATTGCAGTTGTACACTTACTTCTCAAACTGACATCCATCAGCGTGACTCGCACCCTCTGTTCCGGGTTAACCCTCAGTCGCCACCGGCACTCATCACCGACGTAGAAATGAGGGTACCCTGGGGTCCGGATGTACCCCTCGCTGAGTTCACCCATTTCGGCCACCTGCACCTCCCTATTGCAGTAGTGTACTGATAAGGTATCTGAAAAAATTGGAAAAAGAGATTTTAGTGAGAAGGTGGCATTTGCGACTTTAGTCCTTTAGTACCACCTCGTGAGCGAAGCCATATCACGATTTTTCACGTTTTTATGACGTAAAGTAAACGAGGACTTTGACGTTTATTTGATGGATAAAATTAGTTCCTCCCTGGAACACTTTTTTTTTACGTGGAAAAATCATCAAATGAGTCCGGGTCCAAACAGGGCAGAGCGGGAGGGACTGTCAGACTCGTACTAACTAAAATCCACGGTGTCCTTCAAAAGCCCTTTAGGTTCCGGGGTCACGGTAATTCGTGAGTCCCGCAATCCCGGCGGGCTTTGGCCCTCTAGAGGGGGGCCAAAGCCCGTACTTACGTACCGGGGTCACGGTAATTCGTGAGTCCCGCGACCTCATTCGTACACTAGAGGCGGTTTTTCATTTCACATACAATTTACATCATAACGGGTATTTCAATTATGCTGTAAGGTCAAATACGAGAAATTCATGCTAAAGCCTCAGTAGCATTCCAATTTTACTTCAATATGATATGTTTTTTAATTCAATATTTTCCATAAGGTTGCTATAGGTATATTATTACTTTCCAGAAGACCCTGAATAGCACCACCATCGAATGGTGCTATTACACCTTGGAGAAAGGACACACATTGTATTATTATACAATGAGTGTACTTTCTCCAAAATCACTGACTTCGATTCTTGGGCAGGAATTATATTGATTTTTCAAAACTCAAATGTTTACAGTATTAGTTATCAGCAAAATCGTCCTCTAGACTCATTTAAGTATTTTTCGCTTTACTTTGTAGTTTCGGATTTGGCCCTTAGTGACCTGTCGGAAAATTCAGCCTGTAGAAATACCTAGGCAACGTATAGAATCGTGTCGCGGGACTCACGAATTACCGTGACCCCGGTACGTAAAGGGCTGTTGAAGAACACCGTGGATTTTAGTCAGTACGAGTCTGACAGTCCCTCCCGCTCAGCCCTGGGTGGGAGGACTCATGTGATGATTTTACCAGGTAAAAAAAAAGTATGGAATCCTCTTTGATTAAAATTTTATTTTAATCAAAGGGAATCCTACTTCCTACCCTACTAACATTATAAAGATGAATGTTTCTTTGGATGGATGGATGTTTGTTATTCTTAAAACTGAAAGGATTTGGGCGAAATAATATGGTACACAGATAGTTCATAACCTGGATTAACACATAGGATAGTTTTTATCCTGATTTTATGTCCCCGTGGGATAATTTTCCATTTATAGCGGGCGGAGCCGCTAGCCACACCTAGTAATTAATATAATTTGTACTTTATATGAACATCTCAAGCATTCCTTACATTGCCTAGGTATTTTAGGTACCTATAGAGCATCAGGTTATACAGATTTTCGGTAACATGTTTATACTAAATTATTCAAATGAAGATTTCAACACAAGGTAGAGTCTATCCCCTGGGATCAAATAAATGGATGAACACGAAAGTAATCGCCAGTAACTTGTGAATTTTTGATTACAAACAGATTCTATAAACAAGCTTTTCTTGCGAAAAAAAAATCTACTCTAGTAACCTCCATCCTTTTTGTCTTTTGGTGTACTTATCCTTAAGGACGCAAGTTCGAGTCCTGCTCCGAAGTCGATTTTTTCAGATAAGCTTTAGGAATCAAGACACAGGCAATAAGCATATAAAATACTAGCTGTTGCCAACGGCTTCGCCAGTTACAACTCAAAAATTATCCCACGGGAAGATAAAATCGGGATTAAAACTATCCTATGTGTTAATCCAGGTTATAAACTATCTGTGTACCAAATTTCATCCAAATCCGTTTAGTAGTTTTTGCTTGAAAGAGTAACAAACGTCAATCTATCCATCCATAGATATAGTTTGAAGATTATATTTATAAAATCTAGGTTCGATACTCCTCAAAAATCATTATAAATAACAAGGGAAATGCCATGTGGCAGCTGCATATAATTTACTAGTACAGGAACTAGTTATTTGCATATAATTTTGTATAACATGCCAATGCATATAAAAACGCAATTGTCGGAAATGAGTTCCCGTAATCTATAATAATGGCGAAGGGAGGTCGTTGACTTGAAAATTGCAGCAAATGTCATATAACATACTACGCGACATATTTTCATCATTAACAGATTTTTTTTAATTTGCCCCTCATACATATTTTTGTTAGTCACTTTTTAATTATTCTCTCTTTCTTATTAACATGGCGAAACCATCTAAGTCTGTTTGCTTTTTATTTATTTTTTTGCCCTTTTTACCACAACAGTATTATATAAAATCTCAGTGTTCATTCAAAGTTAAACCATAATTTTACGCTTCGTGAGAAACATGCTTCCTTTACATTCATTGTAATTTTATGGTTCGAAAAGAGACAGCAACTGAACACGTAGTGTGCACCAATATTTTCTTCTAAAAATACATATAAGCGTATTTTTTGTAACCATAACCTCTTAACCTCCCCCTTAAGGGGTCATTATTATAAACAACTTTACCTAAGCTTTTTAGGTTGGGAGAAATATACCTCGTAGTGATCCACCCCTTGGGATCGCACCCCACCTATCATCGCACCTGTGGTGACGTCTGGCCAATCACACTAATGTTGGTACCTAGTCCTCACCAGATCCTTCTGTGTGAGCTCGCTACATATTGGACCTCATCTTTACATCTGGGCTAGGTAATAAACCAGCCAACCCGACTATCGCTTAAAAAAATCTATTTCATATAAGGCTGACCCCACATTTGGCGTGCGCGATCCTCGGGCGAGCGCCGCGTGCGCGTTGCGTGCGCGCTGCGCGAGCGTCGGGTGTTGCCGCCGTGTGACGTGCATGCAGCGTGCGAGCAGCGCGCGCGCGCGGCGCTCGCCTTGGCGTTTAACCCGGGCGGCGGCGGCGAGCGGCGGGGATAGCGGGCGAAGGGGTAATGCCTGTAGCACACCTCCGCTGCGAAACTCAAAGGGCGAAACCGCCATAGTTTCGCTATGAGTTGTGAGTTGTTGGGCGGCGAAACAATAGCGAAATTCCCTGCTCTAACGTACAAAACAGACGATGATGTTGTCTCTTTCTAACATGATTTCGCTCATTTGCTTAGGCGCCGTCTACATCTCCGCCCGTTGTCCGCCACTTCGGAGCGGTTCCGCGTGTATCTCGGACGCGTCTGTAGCAATCGACAATTTTTATGAGCGAAATAGGAACAATGGATTTGGAATGTACTGAAAAACTTATACAAGCAGTGAGAAATAGACGTGTTTTGTACCTACTTAATCACCCTGACTACAAAAATAACACAAAAAAATCTTGTTTAGTAATACAAGGCTATATAAGGTTATGTAACTCTTCAAAACTGTCTGGTGTCATTCTGAAGTAAGAATAAAACGGTCTTCATGTGACTGTAAATCTTTACATAATATATTCTCTCCCAATTTCTTTCTTTTTTTGTTGATATCATGCACCCAGGTACGACGCCTTTTTAAAGTAGTTGACCACAGTAAGATTAGTTCCTCCTCTGACTCCGAAAGCGACGACATTTTCTTTCGAGTCTTATTTCTCAATTGTTCTAGGTTTCGCTCTGTTTCGCTATTATAGTTTCGCGTAAGTGAAGTACTGTTGCACAGCGAAACTCACGCAGCGGTTTCGCAGTTGTTGTTTCGCAGCGGAGGTGTGATATAGGCATAAGAACGCGACTCGAGCGTCGCGAGCGCGCCGCGCGCGCGTTGCGCGCACGCTGCATGCACGTCACACGACGGCAACACCCGACGCTCGCGCTTCTCGCTCGCCCGAGGATCGCGCACGCCAAATGTGGGGTCAGCCTTATTCGAACATTTTCACAATTGCAAATTACAAGAAATTAAAAAATGCATTAAAAATTACCTGCAAGTTCTATCACCCCTTATAGATATATATATATGGCCAAAACACTTATACACAAACAACGTTTCAGTACCTAAAGGTCATGTAAAATGAGACACTTTAATGAAAAAGGTTATTATTAGAACATCGCCTACAGACATTTTATTAAACGATAAATTACCTACTATACAAGCGTCCTATTTACCAGCAAAAAATATGAGATTTATAAAATTAATGTTGGTATTACGTAGGACAACCTTGAGGGTAGATTTTGTACAAAATTAATAGGTAATAAGGTGGTTAGTTTCATGTTGCTAGGATTTATGACAATTGCTGTTATTCTTGTTTAGGCTCTATTTTTTAGTTTACTTTTAATGTTGTGTGTACTTGTAGCGTGTTCTAATAGATTGATATGAGAATTTTTGTCCTTAAAATCGTCTCGCTGTCCACCAGTGGTAAACTGGATACTTTAATATTAGATTCATTTAAACGATGCGACGATGACTTAAATCAAGGCAGTTTTTTAATGGATCAGGTAGTTCCATTTATTTAATTAAAGTCGTGTTTAATGATTTAATGCCTTTAACAAAACTAAAAATATAGTAGAAAATAAAGGCAAGAGTACTAAAAGGCGATTAAGTTAATTGTCTGTTACAAAAAAGCCGTTTGTTTCTGTCAATAAAATATAATTTTTCTTCTGTGAGTTTTTTTTACTTACGGACTGAAAATACGATTTCTATTATATTGTTCTTAACTTAAATGTAAGCTTTTTCATGAATAACTAAGTACCTACTTAATTATTCAAATAATAATTTAAAAGACCGACTGAAAAAATAAACGTGACGAAACTTTACAATCTTGTTTTCAGTGAGTGATGGTTCGAAAATGTCTTTAGACATGATTTTTTTAAACCTTGTCGTTCTACCGTTTCCTCCTGCATCATGAATGGGTTAAAAAAGATTTTAAATCACATACACAATCAGCCAAATACGGAACAACTAACTACCTGTAAGTCATACTTTTAATTTTTATATATATATCTTTTTTTAAATTTAACAGTAACCTTATTACTTTGTGTCTATTGAAAGGAGAGACGGTTAGAACTCCCCTTGACAAGCTTGACAAGGATGGAACACACAAAATTGGTTAAGGCACAATTTGACCACATTTTTTTGTTCGCGGGACTTTTCCATTACCGTGAACCCCGGTACGTAAAGGGCTAGTGAAGGACACCGTGGATTTTAGTCAGTACAAGTCTGACAGTAAGGGTGGGAGGACTCATTTGATGATTTTACCACGAAAAAAAAAGAAAGAAAATATAAATTAAGACATCTATCTGTATTGTTATTGAAGAGCGGAGCCTTGTAACACAGGTATTGTCTGCCTAAAAGGAGGCTTCAAATACACGTACTTACTACATTGTCGTACAATACACGTGGATTTTAGTCAGTTCAAGATTCTGACTGTCTGTCTCTTCCCCTCCGCCCAGGGTGGGAGGACTCATTAGATGACATTTAAAGGTACGGAACCTTAAAAACAACTTAACCAAATTACACAATATTGTTATCAAATGAAGCAACAGGCGCACAGTTTTTTGCCCGTTTATTTGGTCGTAAATTTTATTTTATAGCTACTACATTTTGACCGTCATCGCTACAATTTTATGTGTTTCTCGAATAATTATGGTGATTCACTTAGCTTGACAACGGAATTAATGTTTCATTATTTTAGTTAAAGGAATATTAATCGACTGAAAAACTGCAGTATTAGCTCAAAAGCTTTTTTTACGTAGTTCTTAAGCTGGCTTTGGCCAAAGCCGGGGCCAAAGCCAGCTTAAGCCGGGGTCGCGGGACTCACGAATTACCGTGACCCCGTAACGTAAAGGGCTATTGAAGAACACCGTGGATTTTAGTCAGTACGAGTCTGACAGTCCCTCCCGCTCAGCCCTAGGAAGCTCACTTCACGACTCACTTGATGATTTTAACACGATAAAAAAAGAAAGCTTTTTACGTACTTATACAAGTAAACATATTAAACAAAAGCAAAACCACAGACCATTTCAATAAATAATAACAATAAAGCAAGGTATATTATGTAATGTGGTTATAATTTAATGTTATGGTAATGTGTTCCGCCCGCCCAACGCCGCGACGCCCAAACCGCCCAACAATGAACTCTTTTGACTGCTTGTAATAAGTAGTTATAACATAAACGTAATGACTACAATTTATGTTGTATTGAGCGTATGGGTAAAAAGTTATTCAATAACTGTTTCATATTTTGAAATGTTTTCAATATTATTTAAGGTCTTGTGATTCATTTTAAACTAAATCTTTTCGATGTTTCTTAAGCGAGGATCCTTTGAGATAAATCTGAGAGCGACTAATAAATCGACTAGTAAATACATACTTTTAACTAGCGATTCGCTCCGGTTTCGCACGGCTTGAAGAGAGTAGATGTCTCCATGTTTTGTTATATCTCAAAAGGATTAGGCAGCTTTTTGGAAGCTGCCTAATCCTTTTGACTTACGGACGCTCCCAGGTGATTTGATTTCTCCCGACATTTTGAACTATTATCGTAAAATCACAAAATCTTAAGAAATAATATACCTAAATATCCCTCATAAATCACTCTGTATGTTAATGAAAATCGCATAAAAATCCACTTTGGTCGAGGCCATGCTGCGGGGCGAGACGGAGTGGGAAGCGGTCGCCTCCTTCTGCGAAGCAGTCATGCTCGCGAAGGAGGAGGCGTGCCGCGTGAGGGAGAGAACAGTGTCCTCCCTCCGACCCACCCGCAGTGGTAGACGCCCACGGCGACGGACGTCGCCGGACGATCTCCGGCCACCGTAGGCGCGGGCATGCGGGCAGCGAGTAATGGGCGACTCGCTGCCCGACCATGGACCATGCCCGGGTCGACGGCGCGTTGTGTTCCACGCGCGCCTCAAGGAGTGTCAGCAAACTGACGGGGCCTGTAGAGGGCCAGAGCCTGCCGGGGTCGCGGGTCTTACCCATCACCGTAACCCCGGTACGTAAAGGGCTCGTGAAGGACACCGTGGATTTTAGTCAGTACAAGTCTGACAGTCCCTCCCGCCCTGCCCTGGGTGGGAGGACCCATTTGATGATTTTACCACGCAAAAAAAAAAAAAAAAAAGTGGTTTTAGAGTTTATCGCGTACAGACAGACGCGGCAGGGTATTTTATTTTATAATAATAATATGTAGTGAAGGTGGCACAATTTATTTCAGTATTAAATATATTTGGTAGCGTAGACGATAACCTTGAAACCTCAGCCTTTGTAGGTTAATGGTTTAGTAGAATAGAATAAATAACATACAACATATATGTTTCGTAATAAAATACTATTCAGAACGTCACGCCTGTAATCTTAGAAGAATTGGATAGAGGTACACGGTTGGCGCAGTGGTTCAGCGATCGACTGCTGCCTAGCGTGTCGCGGGTTCGATCCCCGCACGGAGCAAATATTTGTATGATCTACAAGTAGTATGATAGTAGATATAGGTATAGGTATTCCGATATCGTTTCAACCCACTGCCAATGCCCTTCGTAGACGGTAAAGCGTCCTTGAACCACTGCCCTAGTGATGTCACCTGTCTAGGGGTGGCAATCCATAGACTTAAAATAGCAATTGTATATATTTTTTTAGATTTTATCATGCATATTCTACAAAATTTGGACGTAACAATAAGCTAGATTTTTAATTTATTTTTTAAGTAAAAAAATAAATTAAAGATATTACGTAAAAAATAAATTTAAAATATGACTACGGTATTGCTACATCCAAATTTTTCTCTTTTGTTTAAATAAATTAAGTTAAGTTTAATAAATTAATTAAGTTTTAATTATTGTACGATAATACGGAAACATTCATTTGCTTTCTGACTTGCCCTTAACCTATATATTTTTCTTTTAATCCATTACATATTTTGTATTAAGCGACTGAAATGTAGGATCAATTCAACCCTTTTTTTCTTACCGCCGCGATTGCGGCGTGCCCGATCAATTCAACCCTAAGTTAGAAAATATAAAACAATGCGCATTGCGGTTTATTTGGATGCAAGTTTATTTCAGACACTGAAAATTTTACAGCCTAAGTTATTTATAAGAAACTCTGAGGAAAATTAAGCGTGCATACAACGGACGTTTTACGATCTATACTCGTAACAGAGACAACTTGGGTCCGTCCTTTATTAAAAAGAAAATCATCCCTATACAAAATAGTATACTGTAGGTATAGGAGAACAGTGTATAAGACAGGGACGCGAAGAATGATGGGAAATCACACACGTAAGGCAAACTTAACACAATACTAACGTAGCGCAAGCACAACAGAACACCATTTGTTAATGGCCGCTTGCAAATGACGTCCTGATGGCTCTAGCGCTACGTTAGTGTTGTGTTAAGTATACCTAAAGAGTGTATGACCCCATTATACCTCGCGTCCCCGTCTTATACACTGTTCCCCTACCATATGTATAAGCACAACCAGCCTTTTTTAGCTTGATCAGTCATCCAATGAGTCGTCCCACCCTGGGTGGATCGGAAAGGACAGTCACGATGCTCATGACGTTTTCCTTCACCTTTTTGAGAGCAAGGGTTATGGCGCCTGACTGAATTCGAACCCACGACCTACAACTCGTAAGTCGGGGCTTAATACCACTAGGCCACCACTGCTCTCATAACTTATTCACTTAATATACTATGTGGACGCAACTTAGGTACTACAAGTTTGTATGGCTTATACAAAGGTGCATTCACATCGTAGTTGCTTTTTGTGGAGAGAAAGTTTTTTAATTAGTGGACATGGGCATACGCAGCAATACTCAATACTTTATTGCATTCCATAATATATGTATAATAAAACAGTTGGTATGTTAAAAAACTGAATAGATTATGGACACTCTCGGACGCAGCAAAGTTAATTAATTTATAGTAGAGAGGACAAAGACGCCTTTTGTAAAGAAAAAAAAAAAAACAAATTTTGGGTCAGAGCCCATTCGTACCCTAAAATTCGTCCCCCAGCATAAAAGTTGTGGATTCGGCCCCTATATAGGTGCCCATTGGTCTCCCGGTAGGGGACCAGTTGATATTTTAATAAAAAATATTATTTTTAAGGTACCCATTCGTACCCTCTAATATATATACAATATAAGTTAAAGATTCGGCACCTATTCAGGTGCCTATCCGTCCCCTGTGATAAAATTAGCTATATTTTACATAAGAAACGGTTAACATAGTACACTTGTGAACAGTTTATTAACGGAATTAATTTAATAAATCATAACAGATCATTGAAAAAAGAGCTTTGATCAATGATACTCCGTCATGATAATAATATAACCTGTCGATAGGCTTAAGATGTAATATTGTCTCTCTACGAATGGCCTGTTAAAAAAAAACGGGTTATAAGATAGATAAGGTGTTTTGTTTGTATGTTGTGGCTGCCTCGGTGACATATTGGTTCTTGAAAGTGACTGCGAATACAAGACTATTCAATGTGTTTTTGGTCTTTTATTAAATGAAGTTCGTCTAACGAAATAAACAGAACTGTTAATATTAGGCTTATGTTTAACTTACGACCAGATATAGTAACAATTAACAGACAAAAATAGTAAATGATTATCAAAATTAAACCCGCATTTTAAATGTAAATTTACAGCCAAAGTTTTAACATCTCGCTATCCTATCTAAGCAAAATTACTCCAAATAAATCATTGTTAACCCAAAAGTAGTAAATGATCACCAAAACTAAAACATCATTTTAACGTAAAATTATAACCTAAATGTTTACATCTTGCTATCCTATTTAAGTAAACTGACTCCAAATAAATCATTGTTAACCCAAAAATAGTTAATGAACACCAAATTATTGGGTACGTATCAAAATCCCGAATTTTAAAATGCCGATGGACAAAATCCCGAAAATTGCACTTATGAGCAGAGTATAAGGAGCTCACATTGGCAGTAGCATGTCGACGGAGCCCCGCTTCGCGGGGCTCCTACTTCTGGGTGGTTAAAAAAAAAATAACCACGAACCTAACCTAAGTTGGCCGAGTCGGGGTGCCAGCAAGTCCCGAGCTGTATTTCCAGTCGCTCAACAGCGCAATTAATTTGCTCGTACAGATTTGGTGATCATTTACTACATTTGGTGTTCGATTACAATTTGAAGTGCAGTCGTGACTAAAATAGCTAGTGCTATTGTAATTATGGACTTTATTTTTCTTGTGTTAAGTATATATATTTGGTAAAAGAATTAAGGGTATCAAAGTATTTTATGGTGGTCATTATATTTAATCCCTTAATATTATAATAACAATAATAAATAAATAAATAAATCGATTTTACTGCATAGACATATTATAGTTATCATATATTTTGCTAAATATTTACAAATGTACAAGAAACCAAAAGTTCATTAATTATTATGAAGATTGGCTTAATTGAGAAAGCCTAGAGGCATTTTATTAAACTTAATCTTATTTGAAATAAACATGATATCTACCGAATTACTATATTTTTTTTATTTTACCCTTTTCTGCGCGACTGTACCAGGACTACCAAGCTGCAGTATGCACATATACATGTACTTATATTAGAAGAATGAATAAAAATAAATATTCTTCAGGGGACGAATGGGCCCCTCAAAAGTTCCAGGGTACGAGTGGGCACAGGGTGCGAATCTTAGGGTACGAATGGGCTCTGACCCCAAATTTTGTAGTAAAATAGCTATTTATGTTAGGTTATATTTACATTTTATTTATATCATAGTTATGTCTAATTGAGTAATTGTATATTTAAATGAGTCTAATAGTCTAATATTTTGTTCCCGATTTGAATTTCTAACTAAATAACAAAATGAAAGGCATACTATATTACATTCCAGACTATAATATATCCATCCAGATTTGCTCAGGTTTTCTGACCTGATTGAGTAACAAATATACAAGAGCATTGAAATAGATTACAAAATCTCGCAAAATATTTCTGAACAAAAAGGATGGCGAGGTGGTTATGGATTCACCCGAAGAGCAACCTAAGGCTATACATATATAGGCCATCAGATATTGGATACAGTTAATCTTTCAAGCACATCGTACCGTGTCTAGTGCCTATTCTGTTGAAGATGGTCGATAACGACCTAGTGTCGTAAGTTATCAGCCTTATAAGTTACTAGCTGCTGCCCGCGACGTCGTCTGCGTGAATGCGTTGAAGAAATAAAGGTTCTCTGCTCGTTCCCCGTAGGTGATAGCGTGATAATATGTAGCCTATATGTTGACCCGACTTCTTGATAACATTGGTGCCTAATTTCAAGTAAATCCATGCAGTGCTTTTTGAGTTTATCCCGAACATACATACAGCAGACAAACGGACAAACAGACAAAAACTCTATAACTATATTTTTAGCTTCGGTATCGATTGTAGATCACATCCCAAGTATTCTTTTAAAAAAATATTCAATGTACAGTTTTGACTTTCCTACCATTGTATTACATCCTAGCTTGGATGGATAGGTATTTAGAGAGTTTCAGTTGTTCAGTTATGATAAGATTACAATTATCTATTCTTCTTTATCTATACTTATAATAAATCTGTAGAGAGGCCAATTCTGTACATGAAATATATTTAAAAAATAACTATCAAGGGGTGATTTGGGATCACTACTGATGCCAAAAATGCAATCAGTAAAATGTTTGTCTGTCTTTCTGTCTGTATGTTCATTATAGAAACAAAAACTACTCGACGGATTTTAACGAAATTTGGCACAATTATTCTTCATAATCCTGGGCAGGTTATAGTATACTTTTCATTACGCTACGATCAATAGGAGCAGAGCAGTGAAGGGAAATATTGGAAAAACGGGAGAAGTTACTCCATTATTTAAGCTTCCGTCGCGTATGCAGCCTTAATGCTTAAAGCTACATAGAAATCATGTATGACGGAAATGTTCTCCTTAAAATTATATAAAAATATTCCTTGACAGCATATGTCTGTCATCTTTTATGGTTGACTTACAATAACACGTGAAACTCCACGCGGGCGAAGCCGCTGGCAAAAGCTAGTTGTAACTATTTCTATGAAACGGAACAAAAGAAACAATCATACACTATGGGACGATGACAAATTATATTGAGCCGTCAACTTTGCACAGCGCTACTTTTGGCATCGAATTCAAGGTAATGACTTGAAGATCTAGAAATATATCGGCTGTCTTGCATGACTTAGGACTTTAGATAGGCTTTAATCGTTGGATTATAATATCGTTGGTGAATGGTAGTGATTATGATGCATAAATGAGGTCTTGTCTTATTTGATTAGCGTATAGTACTCGTGGACTGTAGCTAAAAATTAGCGTCAGGTGGCAAAATTCCTGCTACCATCTGGCATTATGCTGAGCTAGGGTTGCCATCCGTCCGGGTTTCCCCGAATTTGTCCTAGTTTAGAGGACATCCGGGGAGCGTCCGGGGGGGGGGGGGAGAATTTGTAGGCTGGGCCTTAGGCCGGTGATTTAAGACATTTTCAATTGTTTTTCATTACAATGATTATGTTTAAAAAAATATCCGGGTTCTAGACTCAAAAATCCGGGGTTTTCACGCGTATTGTCCTGGTTTCCAAATTTTAGAGATGGCAATTCTATGCTGAGCTGAGCACTTTTGGCATTAACAGATTTGTATAAAGTAGAAATCTATATTAAGTACCAAAGCTAAATAAAGATTTCTACTTTTTCCACACCATATCTATAGTCATTAGGCAGGCGGACGGGGAGTATGGGCGACTCGCTGTCTGAGCATGGACCATGCCCGACCAAGGTCGACGGCGCGTCGTATTCCACGCGCGCCTCAAAGAGCTTTTTTTTTTTTTTTTTTTTTGCGTGGTAAAATCATCAAATGAGTCCTCCCACCCAGGGCAGGGCGGGAGGGACTGTCAGACTTGTACTGACTAAAATCCACGGTGTCCTTCACGAGCCCTTTACGTACCGGGGTTACGGTGATGGGTAAGTCCCGCGACCCCGGCAGGCTCTGGCCCTCTACAGGCCCCGTCAATGTGCTGACACTCCTTGAGGCGCGCGTGGAACACAACGCGCCGTCGACCCGGGCATGGTCCATGGTCGGACAGCAAGTCGCCCATTACTCGCTGCCCGCATGCCCGCGCCTACGGTGGCCGGAGATCGTCCTGTGACGTCCGACGCCGTGGGCGTCTACCACTGCGGCTGGGATGGAGGGAGGACGCTGTCCTCTCCCTCAGGCGGCCCGCCTCCTCCTTCACGAGCATGACTGCTTCGCAGAAGGAGGCGACCGCTTCCCACTCCGTCTCGCCCCGCAGCATGGCCTCGACCAATGCCGGGCGCGAGAGGTCTCCGCCTATCGCCGTCGTGAGGACACGGCGGTGCTCTGCCCAAGCGGGGCAGTCCTGCACCGTATGCTCCACCGTGTCCTCCGGACGATCCTCGCAGTGGTGACACCCAGGCGTTTCTTCCCTCCCTATCAGACACAGGAACCTCCCGAAACTTCCGTGTCCGGTGAGGACCTGCGTCATGCGGAAGGTAAGGACGCCGTGACGCCTATCCAGCCACTCCTCAAAGAGGGGTCTTACCGCCGCGATTGCGGCGTGCCCGGCCTCAAAGAGCTGTCAGAAATATGACAAGGGCCAAAGCCTGCCGGGATCGCGGGACTATCGCGTAACTGTGGCCCCAGAACGTAAAGGGCTATTGAAAGACACCGAGGATTTTAGTCAGTGCAAGTCTGACAATGCCTCTCGTCCTGCCCTGAGTGGGAGAACTCATTTGAAAATATAACCACGTAAAAAAGAAACTATAGGTAGTCATTATTTTTCTACTGTTCTGCACTGCGTATATTTTTTTAGGCAAAAAACTCTTCGATATTGTGACCCGTCAAATCTTGTTGTATCCGACCCATGTCGTTCTAGCGATAAACATTGAACGTGTTCAAAATAAATTAGGCAGTTTTTTATCTATTTGAAAAAGCTTAAATACATTATAAACTAGCGACTCGTCCCGGCTTCGCACGGGTGGACATGATATACATATAGCCTATGTTACTCAAAGTGAATGTAGTTTTTTAATGGTAAAAGAAATTTGGAATCGGCACACTAGTAGGTATTTAAGTTTATTCATTACAAAAATACTTTTCTTTTCTCTTTTTATATTCGTTAAAAGAGTTTTATAAAGAGCAGTGGTGGCCCACTGAATTCGGTTCGCCCTTGACTTACGAGCTGTAAGTCGTGGGTTCGAACCCAGCCAAACGCACTACTTTATGTAATATACTTCATCACCACTGCTCTCAAAATGGTGAAGGAAAACATCGTGAGGAAACCGGCATGTCCTAGAACCAAAAATTCGAAGACATGTGACATTTACAAATCCGCACTGGGCCCGCGTGGTGGATTATGGCCCACTTCCTCTCACAGAGAAGAGGCTCGTGCCTGACCATGGCATATTTGTAAAAAAACTTGGCAGATATGACGATGCAAAAATGCTTAAGCATGTATGTCGGTTAGTGATGTTACGAATGTTCGATTCGCGAATGCGGATGCGAATATTTAATTCCAATATCCGCGAATGCGAATAGGAATATTTAATTTAAAATGAATCACGTTTACTAAAAACACTTTTTAAAGATCGAACTTCATTCTTTATTTAAAAAATTTGAATTTTGTAATTCATAACTGTCATTTATTTTTTGTCTGTAACGAGAATGGAAAAAGTATGTAGGAGTAGCTCTAAGAGTGGCGTCAATGAAAAAAAAAAGGAGAAAGAAACAGTTTTATCTTAGCATGGTACTTTTTATGATTGATGTTTGTGATTGATTGAGTTCCAAATATAGGAAAAAAGGAATTTTTCACTCGTTCGTATTCGCATTATATTCGCATAAATACAGCCTGTTAGTGTAATCAGTCTTAAACTTGAAACCAGTGGTTTGGTATCACTTACAGAACGTAAATTCAATAAAAAAATAAAACCTTTTTTTTTCAATAAAGTCTCCATTTTTCCCCAAAATTATTTCACCCTATTACGCAAAGGTAAAGAACACTAGATCAAATAAGCTGCGAGCGCCGCCGCGTCGCCCGCGCATACCTCAGTCTGCCGGCAGCGTCGCTATCGAACGTACGTGTCCCGTGCCGTACGCTCGCAGCGCAGCGCTCGAGTCCGCGCCGCCCCACCGTTAATTTTTCGCGCAAGTGTTAGTGTTTAGTGATTATGTCGTACACAAACGAACAGTGGACCGAAATGGTTCGGGTTACGCCGCGTCGGGTGATAACCTAACTTACATCTGGACTCGTCACGCAACAAAGGTAGGTATTTTTGCCTGTCCTAAGCCAGGAAAAGTATGAAGGGAAGTTAGTTACATCACAGGTTACCTGTATTTTATTACAATGATGTAGTTAGTTAAAACTTATGTAGGTATGTAGTTAAACGGACGGCTAGTGCGGCAGGTTAACGCCCTTTGCAGTGAATACGTAACTCGAGCGCATAGTATCCATGAATTAACGGACGGTGTAGGACAGAAACATTTTTGATTTTTTTAAAGAAAAATTCGTTTATTTATTTTTAAATTCAGACAAACATTTTTATAATTAAATCAACTACCTATGGTTTCAAGGTTAACGGTCTTCAGACAAACAGCCTGTATATACGGATGCGAATGCGAACGTCTAAAAATCTGCGAATATATGTGGATGCGAATATTCGTAACATCAACAATTTCTTGTTGAAAGCATAATAAAATTGGATTACATATCAAAACTTGTCTAAAGTTGTCTCCGCACACACAAATTGGCATTCGTGCAGCAAATTCATCTGTTTAAATACAGCAATTTACTAAGTTTTAACATAAAAGTCGAATTACATACAAATTACTGTCTGTTCTTGCTTTCTTGGCAAGCGTGAAACAAAGACATAAAAAATTTTCTTTGCTTTTAATTTAAATACTACTTAAAGTGTCGTTACGGCCTTTTCTTTTGTGGGTTTAGGATTTTGGTACACAAGAAAAAGGATATCTTTTCAGGTAAATCCTGTGAAACGATTTAAAAGTTGTTGGGGCCGATATATATGGGAGTCTCGTATTGAGTAAAAGACTAGTTTGCCACGTAGTCGCAGCTTAAAGCAGTCAATGCAAAGAGGTCAAGAATGATGGAAAGTGTTTTGTTTGGATCCGTCCTAAAAACAAAAGTAACAATTAAGCTTTCGAGTCTAAATAGAAAGAAGGGAAGATAAAGAGCTAACAGTATTTTAAATTTTTACATTAATCAACTGTTTATCAGACCTTCATAACCTAAAAACTTAAATTAGGCGACCTTGCTAATGACGCAAAGCGATGCAATTCGACCGCTTTTAACTACAAGTGAAAATCATCCTTATCATTTCGACATTATGACATAAAACGTGCGGTTATCTAAGGGTATATGAAAAACAAAACACGCTCGCCATGACGACGTAAGTCAGTCGAATTGCATCATGTATCGTAGTAACAGGGACGTTTTTCTTGATTGACTGTCTTGGATCCTGCAACGAAATTAATTAGAAAAGAATAGTGGAGGAGTGGGAAAAAATATATGTTTCCACTTCCCTCCATGTCAAGCAAGAGACTGAACAAAACAAGGTCAATAGGCGCAAAGGGACAATACAACTCGGAGAAACCCAATTGCCTAGCACCACGGGTAAAAATTACAACTAATCTTAATGGGTTCTAAATTGTCATTTTCAGTTAGTAGAAATTGCAAATCGCACGAACGCGTCTTGAGCAAGCTCGCTGACGTACTAAAAGTTGAGTAAGAATATTACCATAGTACCTCCTACCACCCTTCGGAGTACAAAGATGCTATCTACCCAAACATTAATTTCGCCACAACATCCCAGTATCTAATTATAAATCTTTCTGTTATCAGGAACTGAATCGGCTCCATAAAATTAATCCCATCGACGAATTCGCTTCAGCGAACCCCTTGATAGATTAATGGTCCGTGTCCAGGGATTACGTATCAGTTCAATCAATATAGAAAATATCCAGCTTTAAGCAGTTAGGCCCCAGTCTTAGTGACAGCGAGAAGCGACTAGCTATCAGCGATTTTCTCGCCGGCGTGCAGTTCGGGTCCCATAATATCACAATACTCGAGATAAAGAGTTACAAAGTGTCCACTACTACTACTAATTATCCATATCCCAATTCGTTAGCACGTTACATACTTGTACTAACAGGTTCCGTTTCAGTTGAACGTTATAATGAACTGGAATCATAAGAAATTTTGAACTATTTTTTTTTTCATATTATTTGAAAATGTGTCGATGACTTCTGTGTATAATAAGAGTTACTGAAAGCTCCCAGTGATAACCACACGCCGCCCGCCGTCCGCAAGCAAGTATGGTATATTTTGTTAGCTCTACTTGCTTCTCGCTAATCGCTTGCAGTGTGTCCAGTATCTTACATATATCAGTATTATTTGGACAACAAAAAGAGTTGGCTTGTGGTTTTGTTTGAGTTGATTGACTATTTTTTTGTTGTAATCAGAAAATTCTTTGTTAGTTGTCAGCAAAAAAACAGAGTTAGCAACATCTGGAAGTTACTCAAAATAATTGTTAGGCAGAAAACCCACCCTCCTCACCCCCGCCTGGTTGGAGTACAACCTTCCTTACATGTTATTTATCTTCTTGATGTACGGCACCAATAAGGTCAGTGCATAGGTCTTCCTAGGCCGTCTCCTCCCTTTTGTTACGTGGTAAAATCGTAAATCATGGCTGCCAGATTTATACTGACTAAAATCCACGGTGTCCTTCGATAGTCCTTTATGTTCTGGGGCCAAGGTTGCCTGATGAGTCCCGCGACCCCTGCAGTCTTGGGCCCTTTAAGCGTCTTAGGTCGTCTCCTCCCACTGCGTTACCACTGACATTTGACGGCACGGTTGGCCCAGTGGCAGAGCGATTAACCGCTGTGCAGCGTATCGCGGGTTCGACCCCGCAAGAAAAAAATATTTGTTAGTTTGTTTATTAGTTAGTTGTTCCGGGTCTGGGTGTTTGCGTATGTGAGTGTCAATGTTTGTACACGCACCCACGACACAGGAGAAATTCTAGGATAGAGCAATGTTTAAAAAAAATCTCTTAAATTCCTTTACAGATTTTTTTTTAAACGTTTTCCCACACTAGGAATTTCTCCTGTATCGTGGGTGCGTTTACAAACATAGAAATTCACATACACAAACACCCAGACCCGGAACAACTACTTGTAGATCATACAAATATTTGTTCCGTACGGGAATCGAACCCGCGACACATAGCGAGAGTCCAATTTCTCAGCCACTGCGCCAAACGTGCCGTCTAACATCTTTTGGGATTTAACAATCCCAAAATAAATAAAAAGTACTTAATTGTATTTTTTTAGAAATTGCCAAGAATTTTAGGGGTGGCTAATAAATTATACGGTACATGTGACACATTTGATATTAATTTTATCGTTTTCAAAATCAGCGTGGGATCGTACTTGCCTATGATAATGACAAAGCGGATGAAATAGCCATTTGGTGTGTTGGGGGTGGGTCAAAAACCAATTATGGCTATAAATCCCACATGTGAAATGGTTTCTGGGACAATTACATACGGTACATATGCTGTTATACTGTATAGTAGCAATCGATGAAGTACAACGTGTTAGGGCGGGAGTAGAAGTCGTAATTGATGTAGTTTTGATACAATGAGCCAAACCCCTTATTAACTCAGTTAAATAGGTCAAAATTATCAATCGTAGTAACATCTATTAGGAATTCAGTCCAATAAGTCTCGAATACACAGTGATTCTTTTGGAAAAAACCGAATATTTCGTAGAAAACAAAATACAAATGTACGCTAGACTGCACACAGCGGTCGCGGGACTGTACGAATTACCGTGACCCCAGAACGTAAAGGGCTATGGAAGGACACCGTGGATTTTAGTCAGTACGAGTCTGACAGTATCTCCCGCTCTGCCCTGGGTGGGAGGATTAATTTGATGATTTAAGGCGTCACGGCGTCCTTACCTACCGCATGACGCAGGTCCTCACCTGACACGGAAGTTTCGGGAGGTACCTGTGTCTGATAAGGAGGGGAGACACGGTGGAGCATACGGTCAAAAATCCTAGCACTAAGTTAGTTTACAAATTCAAGTTTTGACTTTGAGCTACTTTCTATACCACTAAGGTTAGTCAGACATTATGCGACCTTGCGTGCTTACACATAATAACCATACATTTCGCGTAAATTTGATAACAATCCTAGAACTATTATAGTAAGCCATCAACAGGACAAAGCAAGCAATTTACTACTCTATAATTATCATCATAACTTGCCTGGCTTTTCCCCAACTATTGGCTATGAGTGAACTCGGTGATGGGGACTGTCAAATAATTCGGGACTCTCGGGACTCGGGAGCGATGTGTGTCAAGTTTAATAAATGAAATGAAATGATATAAATTTTTGCAAGTAGGTTAACATCAACACTTTTACACGTCTTTTTGCAAACTAGACGAGGCCGGTGTTTCGTACCTGACTACTCTGAGAAGAAACAGCCGAAGCAAACTCAGACGTCACTGTCTCTTTTAAAGTCCAGGCATTATATTGGTCCAATAATGCCTATCATAATCTTTTTAAATACTTCATTACGATTTATTTTATTTTAAATGTATGAAAAAACCGAAAATGTTTATCAAAATATCTGATTGCAAAGAATTGATAGATCTTATGAAGCCCGAAATAATGTGGTCATTAGGAGACGCTCTTATCACGCACGCAACAAATAGATGCAGCTGAATATCAGTATTTTACATGGACCGATTGTCTATACGACCACGACAACCATACTTATTACTGGTTACTACTTATATACTTATTACTGAATATACGGTACCCATAATCAATTGCTCTATATCGAAAGCCAAAACAGCACTACACAATTAAAACCACTGGCTTTTGTCCCGCAAAATATTTACATAACAATACTACCTTATAGCACAAAAAATAGCTTATTGATTTTTTGCTTTATAACCAAAAAAATTAGGGTGCGATCGAGATGCGAGGCATTGTGCTGCCAATCAGGGTCGGCACTGCGACACACGTGCGCCGAATTCGACACACACAACATGTCGATATTTTTCGGTGGGGGTGCATCACTAGCGGCGGCGGGCGAGACATTAAGAGCGCGTATTCTGAAATATTAACAAGTTTAAATTAATTTAGCAATGTTAATGTATGGAAATAAGAAATATGGCTCTTTAGTGCACTAAATTATTTATAAGGGAATGCAATAATTAATATAGTAACACCGAATATATAGTTTTAGATGTAAAAAAAGCATTTGGGAACTTTCCAAATGCCTTTTATACACCTGAAACGGTCACAACATCAAATTCAGTGTTTTAATTGCATTCCTATATCAATGTTTTAGTGCACTTCAGAGCCATATTTCTTATTTTCATACAGTAAATTTGCCAAATTAAAGAAAACTTATAAATATTTGACAGCTATTTGCGACGTTGCCAACTTTCAGAATACGTGCTCTTAATACATTGAAGCGAATTATGATTTTGTGACTGATAACAACTGCTGGTAAGTCGGATAAAGAGGCCATGAGTTAGGGGAAGATAATCCTAACTGTCGAAAGTGACTGCGTTTATCGAGCAATGGTGGTTTAGTGGAAGCAGAAGCTTAGTACAAGCACCGGTGGCCTAGTGGTAACGGATCCGACACACGAGTTGTAGGTCATACTTTGTGTTTATTTCATCATCAATACTCGGTGAAGGAAAACAAAGTGAGGAAACCAGCATGTCCTAGAACCAAAGCAATCCTTAACCCTTACTGGACCCGCATTGTGGATAACAGAGCCGCCGCGATTCGCGGGCCGTCTGAAAAGATACTGGAATACCCAAGGAAACCGAAAGGAGAGGGAGAACTTTTAGTCTGTAAGTGTCTGATAGTCCATATCGCTCTACCCTGGGTCGGGAGGAGTTTATTGATGATTTTACCAAAGAAAAAAGAGGGTAACATCTAAAAACAAGAGACCTTAAAGTGCAAGTGGAGTGGAGTTGCACAAGAGACAGGACAGGATAAGCTATCATCTACAATGATCAATGGACTAAGTTGTACAGTAAGCTGGAGAGCAAAAGGAAACCAAATCATTAATTATCAATATATAAAAATCAATGCCTTTTCGTTGTAATTTTATAACTCAAGAACGGGCCACGCTCACATTTGAATGTCTTCTTTGGAGATGTTCACTTGTTTTACGTAGGAATCGAACGAAGGGGATAATATTTCTTCCTTTTTTTTGGCTTCAATTCTGAGTGACCTACTAGGAATCTCATCATTCAATATACCAAGGAGTTTCCTTGGTCACGGGACTGCCTCATCAGGTAAGCGAGACCCTGGAACGTAAAGTGCTATTGAAGAATAACCGTGGATTTTAGTCAGTACCAGTTTGATGAATTTACCACGATAAAAACTTCTTTGGTAGTGAAATGGGGTTCTTTTTTTTTCTACAGCTGTACTTACATGCAGCGGCTCATCTGGCATGGTATGGCTTCTTAGATAGCATATACATATTATAGCGGTTTTCTTGTTTGCAAGCAAGTTGCTAACTTAAACTGCAGTTTACTTAACATGAGCCAGGAAGGTGTAGCTAGTTCATTATGGACAAAACTTTCGTCATTATTTTTGGTAGATCTACGTGACTTTTAGAATAACTACGTCTAAGTTTGCAAAGGATTTTCAGAGGTCCAGCTTAACGTTGTACATTTTTTTTTATCGTGGTAAAATCATCAAATGAGTCCTCCCACCCAGAGCACAGCGGGAGGGACTGTCAGACTCGTACTGACTAAAATCCACGGTGTCCTTCAATAGCCCTTTACGTTCCGGGGTCACGGTAATTCTTACAGTCCCGCGACCTAACGTTGTACATAGGCGTGGTAATTCTAATTCATAGTATTGATGCAAAAGTGAATTTGTTACGTTCAATGCGTAAACTGATGACCGACGAATTTTGATAAGACATAGTTGGGACCTTGAAGACGGCTAAGGTCTACTTTTTGTATGAAACTTGAAGTGGGACAAATGCAAATCACTGGGTGACCGAAGTTGATTGATTAACTAGTGTTATTATAAAACAAAAAGAGTTTTGCTTAGTTTCCATGTTAAATTTTTCCTATTTGCCCCCACCTTGGAATGAGCGAAGGGATACTTCAAACTCTTACTGACTACACCACAAGAACGAACACAGGAGTACGTACGCAGTTCGTTAAGATTCAAGAGTTTGGCCATTTGTTTCTATCCGGATGTAAAGGCCTTCTAATGAATTTAGGACGAAAATGTCACTTTCAACGCATATATCAAATACTAGCTTTTCCTCGGGAACAGTACATTTTTTCTGAATGAAAGATACCCTATGTCCATTTTTAAATACCTGACAACGTGTATGCAAAATTTTAGGATCATCGGTCCCGTGATTCAGGCGTGAAAGGTAAAAAACAAACAAACTGACTTCCCAATTATAATACGGAAGTTTGAAAGTTAGGAATCCGCATACAATCACCGCTGCTCTTTTGATAACGATACACAATCGCAACCCCACCCAGAAATACAGAGTCTGCATCCCCTTCAAATTAAACCAAACTGTACAAAGACCACATAAATTGAACATTTCCTTTGAAATCGTGGGCACGTGACGACAACTGTTTGTTGCCATACTCCATTAACTGCGCCCCAACTATTATATTTTACACGATTTCGGGGTAAAATGTGTCAGATCTATAGCAAACACATTTACCAGTATACCCTGACCTTTTAACCCCGTCTCCAAACCAAAATTCATCAGCGATTGAAGGGAAAAAGATCAGTCAGTCACAGGTCTTGGTAAAATGGTTGGGGAATACAATGGAATTTTGTTCTATTATATACATATGGGATTCCCGAGGGAGAGTTCTACAGTGGTTCAATGGTTTATGGCTTCCAAATTGCAGTTACATAATGTTGAAAAGTTTAGGTGCAGTGACCGATTAAATGATGTCTATTTCTGTTAACCTAACCTACTAATGAACTAATTTTGCCACTGACGGCACGTTTGGCGCAGTGGCTGAGAAATTGGACACCTGCGCTATGTGTCGCGGGTTCGATTCCCGCACGGAACAAATATTTGTATGATCTGCAAGTAGTTGTTCCGAGTCGTCTGGGTGTTTATGTATGTAAGTTTCTATGTTTTAAACGCACCCACGATACAGGAGAAATTCCTAGTGTGGGGCAACGTTTTAATAAATGTATATATAATTATTTGTGAAAATGTATGTTAGCTACTCCATGACGTAGAAATGGTTAAAAGGATTTATACTGGTAATTAATAATCAACCTCGGTTGCTATCTTCGGTTATTTCTTTGTCTGTATCTAATCAATTACCGAGTTTGCCTATCTGAGTCTTTAAGAAGTCATCATCATCATCATTATCATCATCATCATCATCATCATCATCATCAGCCTATAATTTACCCACTGTTGGGACGAAAGGAGTGAGAGAGAATGGGCCATAATCCACGACATGGGCCCAGTGCGGGCTGGTAGATGTCACACGTCTTCGAATTTGATGATTACGAAATAAACAGTATAAATTAGAATATAAAAAAAACGTAAAAGCACACTAGAATATAAAAAAACACTTTCATAAATTCATCTCACATACTTCTGGCATACCAATAAAATCTTCGATCATCCATCCGCAAACAGATCTTCTGTTGGATTAACATCCAAGAGATCATTAAGCTGTCAATCAATCAGAAATGGCTGTCAAAAAAAAAGAAACTATATTGAGATTGAATAATAATTTCTGACGTAGATAGGTGAACGACCATTTAAATACGTTCCGCACTTTGTGCACCGACGAAACATAGTAAAAGCTGTTTGGCGCCGGACTTCGGCAGAATGGTAGTCGTGAGGCAGGTGGTCCTGGCGAGGACTACCCCCGCCACCAGTGGGTTTGCTCAGTCGTTAGCGCTGGTGGTAACCTCCACCCACGCGCACCTCAAATATTACGGGGCCTTAGAGGGCCAAAGCCTTTCGGGGACGCGGGACTGTGTCATCAGGTAAGCGAGAACATGGAACGTAAAGGGCTATTGAAGGATAACCGTGCATTTTAGTCAGTACAAGTCTGACAGTCCCTACCGTCCTGCCCTGGGTGGGAGGACTCATTTGATGATTTTACTACAATAAAAAAAGGAAAACGTGGTGTCGTTGCCAGGGCTGGACAGCTCTAGATCCATTGATCCTTATAGTAGATTAAATTTTTAAGTTTGAAACTACTGCATTATTTTATAATTTTAATTAGATTATTAAGTTCGAAAGTAAGATGAGGAATTCACACCCCAATCCATTAGGACACTATATAACATTAAGGCGCGTCCTATAACACTTTATAAGGTGTGATCCCTACATCTGCCCTACCACGGTCAATGATATAAATCAATTTCACGCCGTACAACGCCATGTGTTCAATGTGTAGTGGTTTTTATTAATATTTTTATGGCAGCGATAATTAATTGATTACATTGAAGTGATATCACTCTACTAAAATAAAGTCATTATGGGTTGTTAAAAGGGTGATGGGGTGATAAAAAAATCATGCAAGGGATGATCTAGTGACAAGCGTTTTGCGTAATTACGTGAATATTAGAAAATTATGTATTCATCATGAAAAAATCTAATCCTTAAATAAGACTGTCAAAAATTATTTGACGTGTTATGTTGCAATACGTCACTTCTTCCAAGGTATAACTCTAACCTTCGTACACTGGGTAACACAAGTCACCGATACCTTACGACATTACGTTTAGTCCACTCTCGACCCCTCGACCCCTAAAAAAAGATTTGCTCATTGGTTTCCTCTCAACCCCTAAACATAGTCCACTCTCGACCCCTAGAGAGGACTCTATAGAGGTTCGTACACAGGCACGCGTCAATGGATATCAAAATTTAATTTACCCATAATACTAAACACGGTGGATTATATTCAGTACAAGTCTGACAATCCCTCCCATCCCGCCCTGGATGGAAGGAGTAATTTGGTTATTTAACCAAGTAAAAAAAAAAAAAACACGAGCCTTACTTAAAACTATTTAACTACACCAATCAAAGGGCTTTTTTTACGTGGTAAAATCATCTTATGAGTCCTCCCACACAGGGCAGAGCGGGTGGGACTGTCAGACTCGTACTGACTAAAATCCACGGTGTCCTTCAATAGCCCTTTACGTACCGGGGTCACGGTAATTCGTGAGTCCCGCGACACAATCAAAGGTTCAATCTAGTTTTAAGTGATGCTTGTTTCTTCAGTGTCTTGAGAGACATTCTATACTACGGGCCTAAAAGTATGAAACAGAGGTCTTATAACAAGATTACTTAATTTTATTTAGAGCATTCTTGAAGTATTTATTGCGTTTATTATTTTATTCACAAAAACGTTAAAAGTCATGCTAGGGCTTCTGATATGCTTCGTCACGACACACCACGACACAAAAGTATGTTCCCGCCTTTATCCTCCATCTCTCCTCACAGCCTTTCGCGTATTATTGAAGGAATATTATAATGAAGCAGGACTCACCATCAAAACAGGCGTATTTAATGAACACAACTCCCGGAGACCAGCTCTTTGCCGGCGGGAAGTCTTCGTACAGGACGAAGTTGCAGTGGTTGACGCCTGTACACCTGTAACCAATAGAAATACTTTATTATACCTAATTTCTTTAAATAAAATATTATCGCACAAGCGTACATTCGAACTATCTTTAGTCGCAGTACCGTGTTGTCGCACAAGCGTCAATCGCACATCCGTTTGTCGAACTTATGTAGTACACTAATTTTCTTAGGTAAAAACGCTACATAATTAGTTGATGTTTCATTTTCTTCCTAGTGTATGGTAAAATTGGTCGCGGGACTGTACGAATTACCGTGACCCCGGAAGGTAAAGGGCTTTTAAAGGACACCGTAGATTTTAGTCAGTACGAGTCTGACACTCCTTCCCGCTCTGCCCTGGGTGGTAGGACTCATTTGATGATTTTATCACAATTTAAAAAAAATGTATGGGGAAATTGGGTAAATAAAAAAAGACGTAATATAATATTTTTATGACACTCTCTTCCAAAAGTGACATGATGAGGGTAGTCATAAAAATCTACGGCATAATTCAAACGACATTGTTTTGAATTTCATACACACATTTTAATTAGATTCTGTCTGATGTCGCGTTAATTGTCCTTTGTTACTAACTAGAAAATGTCACAATAAAATAACATAGTCAGAAAATTAAGTTAAAGTAAATAACAACCCGAATAAAGTCAACAGTTACTTATGGCTACTACAATCAGATGGCAAAGGCTGTGTAATTAGCAGAAGCGCTGCGTGTCGCGGATTCGATTCCCGCACATTGCAAATACTCGTATTTGCATGACCTACAAGTAGTTGGTCTGGCTGGCCTGAAGATTATACGTCTCGGGTGTGGCCTAATTCCTCTCTCCTACTATATTTTAAATTTATTTTTCTCACCCTGTCTAGTAATTTATGATTACAAATATTTTACAATATAACACCTAATAACACGTTGCGGAATACAAATATTTGCGTGTTTAACTTTTCTACGAAGTGAACCTTTTCAAATTCTTCATAATGTAACCTCTACCATTAACAAGTCTCGTGTTTGTACATAATTAAATTTTAAATTATTATATTTTATAAATTAAATAGCACGATGAAAGGAAATTAATGTTTTCATAACTGCGATTTTTCATATTTCTCGTTTACCTAATTATACGGCTACTTACATTTTAGCACAGAATGCCTATTTATCTTAAAGAAAATTGTAGTAGCTAAAATAATACTGGCCACAATGGTTGATAGGTGACCGTTAATTACAAACCGAGTTTCAAATGTCGTTTATAATATATATCTTGCATTGTTAAGGTGCGCACGGTGACCAAAAACCGACTGATGACGGAAGCTCAAGCTGCGAGCTAGCTCGTGCGGTACGCGTTCCCCAAGAGTGTACGCGTAGTTACAAATATGGACATGACGTTCCAGACACGCGTACCCGTGTACGCGCTATCCGTACGCACCTTAACGTTACAGACGAAACTCGCCTATAATACGACTACGATAAGGGTGAACATGAATACGTATACATTCTCTATCTGACAACAGCTGTTACCTGAAAATAACTTATAGCAAGAAAATCATCATCTGCCTAGCCTTTTCCCAACTATATTGGGGTCGGCTTCCAGTCAAACCAGATTCAGCTGGATATCAGTATTTTACATGGAGCGACTGCCTGTCGGACCTCCACAACCCAGTAACGGGGTAATACGATACACCATGGTAAGACTGGTTGTCAGACTTTAGAGCTTCTGACTAACAGTAACGACTGTTACAAGATCTACAAATGACAGCCGGGACCAACGACTTTACGTGCTTTCCGAGGCACGGAGGAAACTCGCTATGACAGATGGTCACCCATCCACAGACCAACCTCGGCAAGCGCAACTTAACCCGGAAGATCGGCCTGTGCGGCTGTATTTATTTAGCCACGAGCTCCTCCGAAGCTCCTCCGAACTTGTAGCAAGAAAACACTTTATGCAAATTATGTACAGACGCCAGCACATCAACCTACCCGAATCTGTCAAATTTTGCCAATCGAACGTGAACATTTTAGTTTTGTGATAAAGTTGAAAAACTAATTGTCAGAAATTTGACAGATTGTGGTAGCTAGATGTGCTGGCGTCACATTTCAGTCATATCCATTATCTTTATTATTTTGTCGATGTTACTTTCTTTAGATTATTGTTTATTTAAGAGCGTACAGTGCTAGAAAAGTGTGCATGACGTCACAGCTTTGACCCTTTTCGTGATCGCACGGACAACCTATCCCAGTCTGTCAATTTTCACCAATCGAACATTAACTTTCCACTATTGTGATAAGGCTGAAAATTAAAGAAAGACAGACTGAGGTAGGTTCATGTGCTGGAGTCTGTACATACATGAGACAAAATGTGTCGTGCAAATGAAGCTCATTAAGCCCTTGACTTATGTGTTCGCTAATTATTATTCGTGTGCTCAGACAACCGTTATTACTAAAGGATTAAGAGGGGATCATTTTAGAGAAGAGTATTTATTTAATATAGAATCTCGCCTGTAATCCCCACATCGTAAGGAAGGAGGAGGTGGACCGCATGAGGGAGAGGACATCATCCTCCTCACGCCAAAGCCGTAACGAGAGGCGCCTAGTATGTCGGATATCACAAGGCAATTTCCAGCCACCAAGCAGCTTGCGGACTTTACGTAGCTCGAGGTCTGATTAAGGACCTGCGCCGAGTCTCGAGGAGCCGTCAGCAAACTAACAGGTTTCTAAAGAACTAAAAGCCTACTGGGGTCGCGGGGCTGTCTTAAATTGGTACCGTCTCCCTGGAAAGCACATGGCAACCAAAGAAACGGGGTAGACTTTTAGTCAGTTATAGTCTAAAAGTCCCGACCGCCTTCACACTATTTTTTTTTAAACATTGCCCCACACTAGGCATGTATCCTGTGTCGTGGGTGCGTTTACAAACATAAATTCACATACACTAACGCCCAGACCCGGAACATCTTGTAGATCATACAAATATCTGCTCCGTGTGGGAATCGAAACCGCGACACGCAGCGCAGCAGTCCAATTGCTCGCCACTGGGGTAACCGTGCCGTCACACTGGCAAGGAAGACTAATTTGTGATGACTTTACCACCACAAAAAAAGCTCTTTAACACATTACCGCTTCACATACATACGTATACATTACCCCTTAGTTTACCTCCATTCGCTTCTTCCTGTCTTTAAATTCAGTAGTATGTTTATTTGATCAATACACGTACTTACAGCGCCCCATTTGATGTTGCCACCGAAAACTGCATTCAAATTACATCATGCATAAATAACATCAGGTAATATCCACCTTCGCCCCTGCTATACGTAGTGAGGGGACACGCTCATGTGCATTATTTGCTTTATCGATAGAAATAAATTAACTCTACATACGTAAATGAACAGTTTGAACTATGTGCCTATTTTGGATGTTGTAATAGTCGATGGAGACTTTCGACTTAGCTCTGCCTGAAGAAGAATCTTAATTGCATACCTATTATCAATTTTTTGTTCTTGTGATAAACTTTCCTATTGGAATATGCAACTCACTCAAGGTTACACTAATAAGGTTTATTTTAAGATGTAGCGTAAGTCGGCTAAGCTTAAGCTAAGATTTAGTAAGCTCTTTACATAGATTTGGACCTAAGTCTCAGAAATTTCTTAAACCAGAATTTGACGAAAACTTTTAAGTTATTTAATTCGTAACAAAACACATTTTGATTGGCAATATTTACAATGTTGAACAATCTTTGTAAATACAATTACAATCGACTAAAAATTTAATGGAATAGCAAATCGAAGACGAAATTAAAAGGAGACAACGCGAACGCTCGGACAACGACATAGTTGAGACCGCTACAAAACCGAGACAAATAGAGTAGTCTGGGGAGAGTTTGCGGCAAAGGACACGCTGATAAATGTCCTCAATTTATTATTGTAATTAGTGTTAGTTAATCTTTAAGTAAATGCTTTATTATCCTTCGTAAGTAATAAGAGACAGAGCACGGTGGACACGATATTGAGTGGAGACAACATTTGCGCAGTAGCACCTCATTTACACTCCTAGGGAGAAACGGGGTATCGGGACCATCTAAATAGTTTTCCGTGACCCTGGAACGTAAAGGGAAACTGAAGGAACACGGTGGATTTTAGCCACTTGTGTGACAGTCTCATACCAGAGCGGTAGTACTCCATTTGATGATTTTACCACCTAAAAAAAGGCAGAGTCATCAATGAATCTTGACCTGGACCAGTTTTCTTTGCTTTGACCAACCTCTGTCTAGCTGTAATCTGCTTTGACAGCTGAGGGATCCCAATGGCGCGTGGTGGTGGTAGGCCTCACCAAGGTCTGGCACGCGGTCACAATTATGTGGGAGTACGGCGTCTAACAGTTACTACCGTCAGGAATTCTTGTTCTTTCATCATTGATATATATTTCATCTTTGTTTCTGGGCTAGATTGAGCCCAAAAAGGAAACATATCGAGTCGATGTGCTTAGCTTGCGACAATATAAGCACATCACTAGCACTCGATAACCGTACCTGCCAACATCGCACCAGTTCGAGTAGGAAATGACTGGCGAGTGCTTTCTGTGATTAATGACATTTAGAGCGATTAGACGCCTAAGTGATCGGGATGGATGATTGAACATTTATCAATAGCCATTAGGTAATTTAATAAATAAATAAAAATAAATTGTACCGAGAGAAAATAATTGTCCGGCCAATACACTCTGATTCTTTTTTTTTATTGCAGTAATTGGAATTTGTGTAACAGGAGTGGAATTCCCTTCCGGAGTCAGTTTTCTAGCTACAATCTTGGCGTCTTATATCTTGAGAAATACTTAAATGAAAATTCAATGCAAATAATAGACATGGTAAATATCTCGTTTTGGTCACCGGACTAACGAATTACCGTGACCACGGAACGTAAAGGGCTATTGAAAGACACCTTGGATTTTAGTCAGTACAAGTCTGACAGTTCCTCCTGCCCTGCCCTGGGTGGGAGGACTCATTTGATGATATTACCACGCTAAAAAAAAGAAGTTTTAAGTTCCAAAGAAGCGATTTCACGCAGACGTGAGAAGTGGACTCGATATTTGTACGCGCACATTACTAGATTTAGGTAGTTCAGTGAAAATGTTCATGAACAAATACCTAGGTGTTGGACACAGAGGCTAAACGTGGTACCAGTTTAGTACGCGCACTGCTGAACAAATGTGCTCGAACAAATGTGCCGCGGAATCGTTGGAATCATCTATACATATAATAAATCTGTAGAAGGGTCAATTCTGTACATTGAAAATATTGAAAAAATAAATAGCGGGGGGTGTTGCTGGATCGATACCAAACCCAAAATGTGATTAAAAAATTTTTTGTCTGTCTGTCTGTCTGTCTGTTCAGGCATCACGTGAAAACCGACGGTTCGATTTCGATGAAACTTGGTATAATTATACCTTATAATCCTGGGCATAAAATAGGATACTTTTTATCCCGGAAAAATACGTAGAAAAAAAACTTATTTTTCAGTACAGAACGCGAGCTCAATAGAGGGATCTCCTTAATTATATGGCTTAGCCGTATTTGGGTCCAATAGATATTTATAAGATGTCATTGTCAGAGTTACTCAAAATGGAGAAATAAACCATCCACGCGAAGACCGACATCCGCGCGGACGGAGTCGCGAGCGGAAGCTAGTACCATAATAAAACAGTAAACATGTCGTTTTATCCACACCTGGTGATAATTTAACATTATTATCCTTAATAGACTGAATAATTCAATGTCACGCGCTATTGGCTAAACAAACTGTTTTGTTTGGTGCCATAAAGTTCGCTACATGTTTGGTTTCCTGTCATGTCTTGCTAGGACATTGTTTACGGTATTTTGGTAGGTTTTTTTTGGGCATTAATAACGTCCCCTCGCGCTCTGAGTCGATTTAGTTGCCCTTTGCATTCCAAAGTGACAGTAGCCGCGGAACCCTGGAATATGGCCATATCGGGCCCCGTCAATTTGCTGACAGTTCACGACACAACGCGCCTTCGACTGAGCCCCTTCGAACACAAGGCGACTCCAGTCTCCGATACCTTACGACTTTGATATTCAATGACGCGTACCTGTGTACGAACCTCTACGGATTTTTATTGTGTCAACTGGATACCAAAGTCGTAAGGTTTTTTTTTTACAACTATCACACAACGCCATCTAGTCCCAAGCTAAGCAGAGCTTGTGTTATGGGTACTAGACAACTGATAAACATACTTATATATTTCTAAATACATACATATTATAGATAAATTACACCCAGACACAGAACAAATGATCGTGCTCATCACACAAACATTTGTCCTGGGTGGGAATCGAACCCACGACCGCCGGCATAGCAGTCAGGGTTACTAACCACTAGATCAACAGGCCTAGGTATCGGAGACTTGCGTCCAAATCTAATACACTAGTACGGAGGGGCTTAGGTATGATCCTTGGCCACACGGCAAGTTATCCATCACTCGCCGTCCATAATACCCGATTAATGAATAAGTCGCTTAAAGCCAACTTTGGCAGTAAAGCAAAGATAACTGACTTAGAGCTAAGCTATTAATTTTTGTCATATTATAGCAATAATCGTCTAGTTAATGTTTTCTCTCAGCGATCATTGTCCCGATGGTCTTTTCAGCCAAAGGCTTAATTGCCAAGAGTCTCGGCCAGCATCTATGTAGGATATTATTAGCCAGTTGAATCAGGGGCCTAATGGCTAATGCATAAGGTTCTTTATTTGACGGCCGAGTTGGCTTGGTCTTGTGCGCTGCGAGTTCGATTCCGACATGGAACAAATATTTTTATGATCTCCAAATAGTTGTTCCTGGTTTTGGGTGTCTGTGTGTGTGAGTTTCCATAGAAACTCCATTCCATAGAGCGTTTACAAACATATTTGTAAACGCTCCCACGATATAGAAGTAAACTTTGGGGCAACAGTTTTTTTTCAAGTTCTTATTACAAGGTACTCGTAAACTGCAGATCAAAGACCTTTTTATAAACCTACCATCATCGCCACGCAAACAAGAAGTGCACACTTCAATAATTTTGATTGCAACCTAATTCATATTGGAAACAAAATATGACCACCAACGCCATTAAATAACCATTTATTAACATGTCATAATTTAAAATGTCCGAGTCTATTTAAATTAGCGGTAGGCATGCGCGTGCGCTGGATCGCAGCGTTTATCAAACATGGCGCCGCTTCCGCCTATCCACTTCACGCATCCGTCACTTCCTGTCAGTCCCGCACCTGTTTAGGGCTAAAGTGGCCTATAAATTTGTAATCAGTTGATTATGTATAAGTAATAATACTTGGATAACCCAGCTTTACTCGTTTTTTTTTCTTGTAATATTGGGTTACTGGAAATAACTGTGTAGGTAGACTTCAAAATCAATCTCTTTCTGTGTCTTTTTGAAATCGTTAGACTCATTTCAGAAATACGCGAAATTAATTTAGGAAGGTACATAAAAAAATATTTTGTGTACAAAGAAGTTTGAAATATATTGAAAGAACATCGTTGATTTTAATCAGACCGTGTCTGACAGTCCCTCCCGCTCAACCCAAGGCTCGAGAGGACTCATTCAATGACTTTGCCAGGCTAAAAAAAGAACACTATTGATGATTTTATACTCCAAATAAATCTTAATTTTGTATAATTTATTTCATCACAATTGCTCTCTAAAGGGTTAAGGAAAACTTAGTGAGGTAACGGACATATCCATATGTCCTGTAAATAAATCTATTTATTTTCCTTATAATTTACATTTCATGGCAAAACCCACAGCATCCTAATTAGTTCAATTTTAGCTGTCAAGCTGTTCGTACATTCCACTGAAATTACGATGAAGTGTATAAAATTGTGTAATTTATTTGTAGTGGCGTTGTTCATCTGCTTGTCTATGAAGCATGGTAAGTTTTTATAGGGTTTTTTACGTGGTAAAAGCATCAAATGAGTCCTCCCGCCCAGGGGAGGACGGGAGGGACTATCAGACTTATATTGACTAAAATCCACGGTGTTCTTCAATAGCCCTTTACGTTCCGGGGCCACGGTTACCTCATGAGACAGTCCCGCGACCCCGGCAGGCTTTGGCCCTCTAATGGGGGGCCCGTCATATTGCTGACAGCTCGCTTTTCTTTTTTTCGCAACATGACGTGCCGTCGACCCAGCTTTTATAGGATTCGAAATTCACAAGATATGGTTTTTCTTTTATAAACTATCCATGCTGATTAATTACTTAATCTCTTAAATTTGAATTTACTATATGAGTTCGACAAACGCGTGCGACAAAACTGTACTTATTGCGACTCACAAAAGTTCGAAAACACGCTTGTGCGACACACTGAAAAAAACAATTTGGTTCCTTTTTTTGCATAATTGAGGGTTATTTTGTATAAACTGCTAAAACTGACGTAATCGTAACGTTGACGTCTACCTGCAAGGTGGACAAACGATCATCAGATCACAAAATCACAGGATCGCGCAGGATGCAAACCGCTTCCAACCGGTCCTATTGGAAATCTATGGGGGAGGCCTATGTTCAGCAGTGGACGTCCTACGGCTGATATGATCACGATGATGACGTAATCACGATAGTTCTTAACTATAATTTATGGAGAACTTGCCATTTTAGGACTTATCTTTGGTTCTGAGCCAGATTTAGGACATGAGCAATTCAATTTTAACTAAAAATTATCTGTTTTGGCCTTTGGTAATCATCAGCTCATTTTCTTTCCAGAAAAAGGGGTCTTACTAATGTGTATGTTTTTACCTCTTCTAACTACTGTCTCTTTCTTACAGTGTCCTCTCTGAAATGCTACGAGTGCGAGTCCCTTGACCCCAAAGATATAACATGCACAAAGTTGAACCCCAACGTGTCCAAGACATGCCCTGAGAAGTCTGTCTGCCGCGTCTTGAAGGCGGGGAGTAAGTACTATATAAAGAAAGAAAGAAAGAAAGAAAATAAGCTTATTTGACACGCCTTAGGCACACAATTACAATGACGAATTATATGTGAAAATACCGAAATCTATACCTAAATAACCATACTTAATATTACAAAGAGGTTAATGTTTGGAGCTCGTACACAGATCAAAATAAATTGTAGTCACCAACTAGCACAAACTTTTTTTTTTAAATTATACGGAAAAACAATTGAACTGTTTTATTGTTTTCTATTCTAAATCTCTATTTTTAATTAAAGAGTCTAAAAAGATGAAAAAACCATAATATAATCTACCGTTTTTTTTTAATAATGTAAAATCATTAAATGCAGAGCGAAAAGGACTGTCAGACTCGTACTAACTAAAATCCAGGGTGTCCTTCAATAGCCCTTTACATTTCGGGGTCACCGACCCACGTCAGTCCCGCGACCCCGGCAGGATTTGGCCCTCTAAAGGGCCGGTAATATTTCTGACAGCTCTTTGAAGCGCGCATAGAACACGACGCGCCGTCAACCGGGGCATGGTCCATCATCGACGGCGAAACACCCATTACTCGCCGTCCGCATGCCCGCGTCTACGGTGGCCGGAATTTTCAATCTATCTAGACCCTGAATGTAGAATATCGCAAAAAGGAGGATGCCCATACTCAACAGTCAGCTACAATTAACCCAAAGTTTTAAATCTTATCACCATTTTTTTTTCAGAGAGCTTCATAAGACGATCATGTGGACCATTAGTGATGGAAAATCTAGAAGAATTCATTGACAGAAACAACCAACTAAGGTCTTTCCATGAGGGAATTCCTGTTAGTTCCATGATATGCAATACAGACCTGTGCAATGGAGCAGCGGCCAGTTTGAAAACTTCTTCAATAATATTTTTAATTTTAAGTGCTATGTTTTTGTTGACATTTGTTAATTGATAACGATAAAATTTAAATAAACTCAATATAAATATTTATATGCAATAAAGCCTTTGTCAAACAGATAGGCGTTGCGAATGCGAAGTATGGAATTGTTTGAATCCAGTCACATAGAAAAGCGAAAGCGATCCGATAGCGTGACCGAATTATCGGACTGACTTCTCGTATTGGTTCGTTGTCGCTTCGGACTCGCCTGTCTGTTTGACAAAGGCTTAAGGGCTGCGTCGGAAATAGTAATTATTATCGAAAAGAAAAAAATAACTGCGAGCGGTCTAATTCATGATCATAATTTTTTCTGTCAGAAAAAAAATAAAATATACTCGATCACGAGACTATCATTCTTTCTTCTCACGCTGTTTTATTTCAGCCAAGCCAGTGATGTCCAAGTTATGGATTAAAAATACAGTGTTCCTCGTCCGGATAAGAACTCACAACCTCGTACATTAGAAGCAAGGTATTAATTGTGTAAAGTCAGTTATTAACTGGTACAAATGGTACGATTCCACCAACAAAGTGTGTGGTAACATTTGGTCGCGCCTTTTACCTCATCCACTTTCATAGCACAACACAACACCATTTTTTTTTCTTGGTAAAATCATCAAATGAGTCCTCCCACCCAGGGCAGGGCGGGAGGGACTTTTAGACTTGTACTGACTAAAATCCACGGTGTCCTTCACTAGCCCTTTACGTACCGGGGTTACGGTAATTTGTGAGTCCCGCGAACCCGGCAGGCTTTGGCCCTCTACAGGCGCCGTCACTATGCTGACACTCCTTGAGGCGCGCGTGGAACACAACGCGCCGTCGACCCGGGCATGGTTCATGGTCGGACAGCGAGTCGCCCATTACTCGCCGCCCGCATGCTCACGAACACAACACCATTTTTTTTTTTCACATTTTCTCTCCATTCCACATCAGCATTAATCATTCCATCTCTCCAACGACCATACAGCCTAACTAGCTAACATAGGCTGTATGGTCGTTGCATCTCTCGTAAACATCATCATCAGCCTATAGATATTCCCACTGCTGGGACACAGGCCTCCTCTCTGTGAGAAGAAGTGGGTCATAATCCACCACGCGGGCTCAGTGCGGGTTGGTAAACAACGATACATTTGGTTAGTTTGGACTTGTCAACATATTGCCTAAATATTCAAAATCATTCACTTTTCACTTCCCTTATTATTCATCTACAAAAGTTAATATCAATTACGTCGTTAACGCCTTAAACAAATATAATATTGTCAAGTCGACTTACCAAAAATGATTGAAAGCACATTGCTGTGATCACACCGCGGCTTTGTTTACGAACACATTAATTCACGTAGCTAAGCACTTGTCGGCTTTCATCAAATATTATGACGAATTGAATATTAATGAACAGCGCTTTGTTTTGGGAAATGACATAATATATAAATAATGTATTTATCGGTATTGAAAGGCGATTCTTTGATCAAGACCGATATTGTCAGTAATGTTAGGAATTTTTGCTATGAATGATGAATACTGCTGATATGATTAAACGGAGACCTGCCGAAAATCTTCAATCATATATTAGACATATTACCGTTTTTTATCATGGTAGAATCATCAAATGAGTCCTCAACCCACTGTCAGACTTGTACTGACTAAAATCCACGGTGATCCTTGAATAGCCCTTTACGTTCCAGGGTCCGTGTTCTGAGATCAGGGACTTCTCATTATATACTTCAGACACAAATTGGCAGAAGCAGGCGGGTCATTATCGCAGAATCCTGGGACCTGAATCTATTCCCGGGTCGAGTATAGTAGTAACATGGTCTTGTGCCTGATCTCTCTCCGGTCCTTTCAGACACAAATTCAGAAAGCACAAGCGCTTGGTGGCTTCGCTATGGGTCTTTTTACGTCCTTTAGACCACCATCATTAAGCTAAGAAGATGAACGCCCTGAGCGTTAGCAGACTTAAGAGAGTCTTAAGAGGTTACTACCCTGGATTGACACAGCGACTCAAATAAAATAAATGAAAGAAATGGCGAGACCACTCGAACGCCGCAGACGCCCAAGAATATCAAAAAGTCACATAACAAAAACTCATAAAAGAAAATATCACGGAAAGAATTTTCTCACTATCATCTAAGAAGAACATTCATATAAAAGTTAACAATAGTTTATGTAAACAAAATGTCCGATCAAAAATAATGTTTCTCCCAAAAAGAACTGTCACACTAAAGAGGCACCCTTGTTTACCGTCCAGAAACTTCGCCTTAGCTTATAAATATAAAATACTGTGTTTACTATGGAATTTTGTGAATGGAAGAAAGTTGAAGATCTTTTATACAGTAAACATGGTAATTTAATGGGCCTTTTTTTTCTATACAAGCGAATAAGTAGGAGATAAACAGGCACATGGGTCGATTACCAAGGTTAAGGTCGAAGGTGCTTTTTGAAGTAGGCTCATGGAGGGGTGACCATCATTACGAATTAAGGCTGAGGCTACATTAGGCAGCGATTTGCGATGCGACTGGAAGAGCGAAACGAGTAAGGCTCTTCGTACACAACGCGACGCAAGTCGAAGATTTTGGTATTCAGGAGACTATAGCAATACAAATCCATACAGGTTCGGACACAGACACGCGTCAATGGATGGGTGAGGGGGCTAACACGAAGCATCGCTTGAAAGTATGAAACGCGGCCAACACAAAAGTTCCAGGGTCACTAAGGTGGTCGCGGGACTGTACGAATTACCGTGACCCTGGAACGTAAAAGGCTATTAAAGGGCACCGTGGATTTTAGTCAGTACGAGTCTGACAGTCCCTCCCGTTCTGCCCTGGGTGGGAGGACTCGTTTGATGATTTTACCACATAAAAAAAGGGGTCACTAAGGTCCCTTTGTCACCTTCACACATAATTCAAGGCATGTTTAGAATGCAGACAGGCGCCAGCGGTGACCTGCAAGTATCGGCTTAACACTTCTTTTGTTAATGAGTTAACAGTCAAACATTCTGACTTTGATGTTTCACCTTTAATCCCTTTTGGTACAAACTGAGAGTAAACGCATCCGTGATGATAAATATTTATATTGTTTAGCTACTACTTGCTTTGCTACTGCGGGCAGCGAGTAATGGGTAACTAGCTGTCCGACCATGGACCATGCCCGGGTCGACGGCGCGTTGTGTTCCACGCTCGCCTCAAAGAGTGTCAGCAAAAATGCTACCCCCCTCTAGAGGGCCAAAGCTTGCCGGGGTCGCGAGAATAACGAATTACCGTGACCCCAGTACGTAAAGGGCTAGTGAAGGACACCGTGGATTTTAGTCAGTACAAGTCTGACAGTCCCTCCTGCCCTGCCCTGGGTGGGAGGACTCATTTGATGATTTTAACACGAAAAGAAAAAAGAAAACCTATCTAGTTGGGAAAAATTGGAAGATTTTATTGCGCCCTATAATGTGGTTACTAAAGGGTGCTGTCATTGCACACAGCCTCTGCCAAATCCTTCGGGGACTGTTGCCGTGATGTTATTTATAACAGAAGTTTACCAACCTGACCCGTTCTATGTTTTGATGTCGAAGTAAAATATCGCCGAAAATGTTTCCTGACAAACAAAACTATAAACCGAACATGAATTTTAATTACTCGATGAGTTACTGCATCGGTTTGACAACTGTGACGTAATGGACCATAGATCAACGTATGGTACAAGCTGAAAAACCAAATCGCTAATAGCGTATCGCTTAACGCCCTGACCCATGATCTTCAACGGCTGCTTGTGATTGGGCAACTTTAAGACTCGTTTTTTTACGATAATTTTGTCCACTATTTAACCTGATGGTAAGCAATGATATAGTTGACAATGAACCACGCTTGCCTAAAAGTAACTTATTCACTCTTGACTTAAAGATTTTCCTTTCTAAGTTTGGACAGGCCCAGGTAGAATAAAAAGCGGACTGTATTTCTAGGTTATAATATTAGGTAGTTACAACGGTCAATATTTAATTATTTAAAATCGATGCGATCGTGGTCGCGTTGTTAAAAGGAGTGTGTGGAGGGCGCGCGAGCCGTCGTCGAGCCGTTGCGCTACCACGCCGCCCGCTCCCCTCTGCTTGATGACGCATGTGTGTTGTTGAGGTGTTAACGTGTGCGTTAACATATTCCCGGGCCACCGTGGAAAGGCCAGCCCAGCTGATGATGACGATTTATGAAGCATGCTTCTTGATCAGTCTGATGGTCCATCCAACAATGGGCATATTTTATGAAAAGCCCGTCTGATTAACCCAGTCTTTATTTTGATGTCCGCAACCCGAGCTTCTCCGTCATGTCCCGGATACAGCTTCACGATACGTCCCAACGGCCACTGAGCCACCGGTAGCGCCTCGTCCTTCACGATGACTAATGAGCCCTCTGTGAGCGCGCCACGTGAGCGCTGCCAGCGCGTCCTTTGGTGCAACTGGGAAATAAATTCCTTATTAAAGCGTCTCCAAAAATGTTGGCGTAGAAGTTCGACTCGTTGATGACGCGGTAGCCGTGCCGCGTCGCAGTCGGACATCTGTGGATGAGGTAGAACAGTTAGAGTACGACCAATTAGAAAATGAAAGGGAGTGAGAGCTGAGAGATCAGATGGATCGGATGAAAGAGGTGTGAGAGGCCTTGAATTAAGAATGCCTTCTATTTGGACTAGCAATGTGTACATTTCCTCATATGTGAGGTTTGCCATCCCAAGTACTCTTTTTAGATGATGTTTCACTGATTTAACAGTGCTTTCCCATAGGCCCCCGAAGTGGGGTGAATATGGAGGAATGAAGTGGAAGTTTACACCTTGTTCTGCAGCGCAACTATAAATTGACTCACTGTGATTTTTGAGAAAGTTGGTGATCACACGCGCAGCACCCGCCAAATTCTTCCCATTGTCTGAATAAATATTATTTGGTTTACCTCTGCGAGAAATGAACCTGTTAATTGCTGCTATGTAAGACTCTGTCGTCATATCTGTAACCAACTCCAAATGCACAGCTTTAACTACAAAACAGATGAAAATACAAATGTAAGATTTAATAAGTACACTTCCACGCCCCTTACGGTTGTTGATCATTATTGGCCCTGCGTAGTCGACACCTACGTCACTGAATACAAAGTTTGCGTGCAATCTCTGTTCAGGTAACTGTCCCATGATAGGTGTTACAGTTTTACCTTTAAACCGTTTGCATGTAACACATGATTGTGTAGTTTTTCTAGCCAGATTTCGACCAGAAATTGGCCAGAAAGCTTGACGTATGTGAGACAACAACAGTTGTGGACCAGCATGTAGAAGAGTGATGTGATATGTTGAGAATATGATTTGAGTAATGTGATGAGCTGGATGCAGTAAAATAGGAAATTTTCTATCGTAATTGTACAGCGATTGTGCTAACCTTCCGCCCACACGAATGAGATGATTATCTCCTATAAAAGGATTAAGTGAATTTAATTTATGTGAAGTAGGTAATTGTTTGTTATGTAATAATAGTTGATATTCCTCAAAAAATAAATCTAATTGTACTATCTTCGCTAATTGGTATCTAGCTGAATTAAGTTCGCTAGTAGATAAAGGCAGGACGTCACCTATGCGTACCTGTTGGCATTTTTTTGTATTGATGCCGTTTGATTGTTTATGTTTGCAGTGATGAATGAACCGAAGTATGTAAGCTACGATGCGTGTAAGTTTGTTAAAATTAGAATATTTGTAAATAAATGAATTAGTATCAATTGTATGTTTGTGCGTGAGATGTGTTTGGGAGCGGACTTCTGGAAGGTCAGATACGCTGAGATGCCCTGGTTGTTCAGGCCAGCTGTGATTATCATCATTCCTTAAGAAGTGAGGTCCTGAAAACCATAAAGGTGTATGAAGTAACTGTTGTGCATTTGTACACTTTGTTATTATATCAGCTGGATTTTGTTTGGTTGGTACATAGTACCATGACTGTGGTTCAGTGTGTTTGAGAATGTCCGTGACTTTGTGTTTGACGAATGTTTGTAACTTGTGTGTCGGTGAATTTATCCAAGATAAAACAATTATTGAGTCACTCCAATAATAACACTTACAGTTGTTTTTATTGCGAAGTGAGTTTAAAACTTTAATACTTAAATTAACACCGGTAAACGCGGCACATAATTCAAGTCGCGGTATGGTAAGTGTTTTTAAAGGAGCCACCCGTCCCTTGGCTACTAACAGTTGAACGCTGATATTGCCACCTAGTGTATGAGTACGTATGTATACGCACGCACCATACGCCTGTTGTGAGGCATCGCAAAAAATATGAAGTTCAATGTTATCGCGCAATGAGTCATGGAATGCTCGCCGAGGGATAGATAAATGATTTATAAAAGACAATGATTCCACGAACTTTGGCCATTGTTGTTGTATTGAAACCGGTATTTCACCGTCCCAGCTGATGTTATTTATCCACATCTGTTGCATAATTAGTTTAGCTTCGAGTACACAAGGACTAATGAGTCCCAGTGGGTCGAAAATATGACCGATAGTGGATAAAATTGTGCGTTTCGTGATTTGTTTTTGTGATACAAATTCTGAATGTACTGTGTATGAAATTGTGTCTTTGTTGATGTTCCAATAAATGCCTAGTGTTTTTGATGGATCGTTTGAACTAAGATTAAATGTTGTATTGTCTGAATCATTGAAACCTAGTTTATTTAGAACCGAGGGACAATTAGACTGCCATTTTCTAAGTGGAAATTGATATTTTTGTAATTCGGAATAAACTCCTTTGGCAATTTCCAATAGTACCGACTCATCATCTGTCCCGGTCAAAAGGTCATCACAATAAAAATCATGCAAGATGATCTCGGAGACCAGTTTGTGATCGTAGTTGTCTGAATGATTTTGTGTGTTTTGACAATCTAGGCCTATTTGTTTTATGCAGCGTGTTGCTAAAAACGGCGCCGATGCCGTGCCGTATGTGACAGTGTTGAGCGTGTATGTTTGTAAAGGTTCCGTAGGATTATATCGCCATATGATTTGTTGCAGTGGGCGCTGATGTTCCACCACTGTTATTTGACGAAACATTTTTTCAATGTCCGCTGATATTATATATTTATGTTGACGAAATCGTATGAGTATAGAAATAAGATCATCTTGGACAACAGGTCCTACTAACTGAATGTCGTTAAGTGATAGTTTTGAGGATGTTTTTGCGGAACCATCGAATACTGCTCTGAACTTTGTGGTTGTGCTTGACTCGCGTATAATACCGTGATGTGGAAGATAATATACTGGTGAGTACTGTATGTTTGTGTTAGTGCTGTTTGCACTTGACTGTATGATTGATGTATTATGTTCTGATTGAATGTATGTATTTTTACGTGAATGTTTGTTTAAAGTCATGTGACCTAGTTGTATGTACTCTGTTATGAAGTTTGAGTACTGTTGTTTGTATGTGTGATTTGAATTCATGCGGTTTTCGATTGAATAAAACCGTTTTTTGGCTTGATAGTATGAGTCACCCAAGCAATCAGGTGATTTTTTAAATGGAATATTGACAACGAATCTGCCATCACTTTGTCTCGTTGTTGTTTGTGTAAAAATGATCTCGCATGCATCTGATTCGGAGGGATCGTTTATTTGTGAATTAGATAAACAATCCAGCTCCCAAAAGCGTGATAACTGATCTGAGTTGTTGTTATTAAAGAAACAACTGTTTGTGTGTTTGTCGGTGTTTGTTGTACATCCGGAAACTAGCCAGCCTAATTCAGTTTCTTGTAGTGTAGGCTGTTGTTTACCTAACCGAATGAGACCGCTGCTGATTATTTGCCAGAATATGTCCGCGCCTAGCAATATGTCAATTGGTGCGGGTTCATAGAACTGAGGGTCGGCTAGTTTTAAATGTTTAGGTATATTTAAACCTTGTGTATTAATGCGCATGTGAGGTAATGAGTGTGCTATTGTATCAAGTACCAAACACGACAAATTGGCTGTGAATGAACCTTGTAATGATTTTATCAAGACATTTGTGCGATGAAAAATTTTTGTATGTTGCTGATTTATGCCTGAGACTGTGCCGCGAATGGGTTCGAATGTGAGATTGAGCTTTGTACTCAGACTTTTAGTGATATAACAGGAGGTACTTCCACTGTCCAGCAAAACCCTCGCCAAGTGTGGTGTTCCATCACTGGCGATGACATGTACTAAGGCAGTGGAAAGTAGAACTGATGTGTGTTGTGAGCTACTGTTACTAGCGAGTGTGGTGTGCGCAGTGTCCTTGGTCTGTTCCTTATGTATGTGTAGCATTGTGTTATGTTTCTTTTGACAATATTTACATGCTCCGCCACGGCAAGACTTTGTTTCGTGACCGTTATGCAAGCAGTTAGCACAGAAGTTGGAAAACTTGGAAACCTTTTCTATCCTCTTCTCCACAGTCATTTGTTTGAACTGTGGACAAGCGAATAGAAAATGTTGACCTTTACACAAGGGACAAAGAATGCGAGATTGTTTATCTTTATTGTCTGATTTCGATGAATGTGATTTTGAATCTGTTTGTTGTATGTTTTTATGTGTGTTTTTAGTGTCTTCAAGATTTTGCAAAAGCATGAAACGATCACTGAGATATGATTTTAAATCTTGAAGTGTGGGCTTTTCTACTGTGTTGTTTTTGCTTGATTCTTTCCAATATCTGAGTGTTGTGAAATCTAATTTGGAAGTAATCAGATAAATTATAATTGTGTCTACTGTGGGTTCGCCTAAATTACTAAGAGCTCTGAGATTTTTATTTACTGCGTCTAGTAATTGTCTGAGTGACGTTGCGGATTCTTTTTCAATGTTTTGTATGCTGAATAAAGCGTGAAGATGATTGTGTATCAGCTGATTTGTGTTATTATATCTTTCCGTTATAAGTTCCCAAGCTACCCGGTAATTGTTTGATGACATTTCTAACGATTTAATAATATCGGAAGCTTCACCTTGCAGAGATGCACGCAAATAGTGAAACTTCTGAATGTTATCTATTGATTTATTATTGTGTATGAGTGATTCAAAAGTGTCTCTGTATTCGAGCCAATTCTGATATTCCCCTGAGAAGTGTGGAAGGTCAATGGTGGGTAGTTTAATGAATGCTTTTGTTGCTGTGTCACCTGCAGTTGGAGTTGTTACAGACCCGGCGACGCAGGCAGTTTCATTTTCACGCAGGAGATGGATGCCGAGCGCAAGTTGATATTGGTATTCCATTTCAAATTGCTCCCGCTCCCTCAGCTGTTCATCTGAAACCCCAACAATGTCGTCGATGAGGATTTGATTTTTATCGAACTCGTTTGCAAGGGACTTGTAGGACTCTAATCGATTGCTAAGTTGTATAATATCTAAATCAGACAATGGCTTTTTAGATTTTAATAACGACTCAAGATAATTTTTAAATACCGTCACCTTTCCTTTATGACTGGATCTCCTCTTTTTATATGTGTTAAGTTGAGGAATGTCATATTCATCGGGCTTATTTGAGGTTTGAGCTGATTTAGGATCAGTCATATTTGAAATTTAATTAATGTACAGTTTAATTGAAATGTTACTTAAATTGGATTGGGAATGTGGCAAGCACCGCGCGACGATCACGTAACTTTACCGAATTACCCTCGGTGTGATGATAACTCTGTGCGCTGAGAACAAGGCGATGTAAGCTGTTTAAGAGAAAAAAAAAGGTATTAGAAAGTGATATAATAATGAAAAAGAAATGGTTGGTGATAGAAAAGAATCGAAATGATAAAATAAGTTACAAGAAAATTGAGGAAAGAAATATGTGGGTAGATGATGACTGGAATAAAAATCTGATGCAATAATTGCTTAAGTGAATAATTGACTATAGAATGGACTAAGTATGGATGAATTTATGCTTGGAAATGGGAATTGATGGCAATTAAGCAAGTTAACTAAGTATGTGATGACTTTTAATGACTTTAAAAGAATGAATTGGTCGAACTCACGAAACCGCTGCTACCAAACCCTTTGTTAGTCCTTTGCGACTGATGTGGCCGACGCTGCTTGATTGGCTGCTTCCAGATGCTGGTAGGCTGAGTTCACTGTTGGGATGTCCTCTATTTGACCTCCAGCTGATTTCTGGACGCGCTTTGTGGTGGCGTGGCTTACGAGCGCGACGAGATTTTTTCTTAAACTTGACCGGAATCTCGAAGGACCATGGATAGGCCCAGGTAGAATAAAAAGCGGACTGTATTTCTAGGTTATAATATTAGGTAGTTACAACGGTCAATATTTAATTATTTAAAATCGATGCGATCGTGGTCGCGTTGTTAAAAGGAGTGTGTGGAGGGCGCGCGAGCCGTCGTCGAGCCGTTGCGCTACCACGCCGCCCGCTCCCCTCTGCTTGATGACGCATGTGTGTTGTTGAGGTGTTAACGTGTGCGTTAACAAAGTTCTTATCATAAGTTGAGGATGGATGGATATTTGTTACTGTTTTACGCAACAATTTGATGGAATTTTGCACTTTATAATTTGTCCTGGTTTATTTAATCAGGTGAAGCCGCGGGCGGAAGTCTGTCATATGCTAAAAGTAAACGTAAACTCGTAATATCCAACCCACTTCTTTAAACCATTTGGCTAAAGTAGTAGATGTAAATACAGTCAAAAAGGATTGGCACTTGTCCAAATTGGGGGCGACGCTGCAAAAATGCAATTGCCTCTGTACTTTAGTTAAAAATGTATGAAATTGTCAAATTCGGCCAACAATGTCATTAGAGTATGGTAAGGTCAGTGAACTATAAAGTCTAGCCGTCTAGCTTTTGTAAATGGGACGGTATGTGTTTATTTTATGGGCTGTTAACGGTGCCAAGAAATAGCTTCTTTTATGGCACGATTTTCTTTAGTTTAAAGGACACTAAATACCGTCAAAAACGGACGGAAAAAAAACTGGTTAACGCGTCAAGTGGCGTGATTGCGTTGACTTGATAATTTGTAACCAAAACTGGAAGTCAATGAAAATGTTAACATTTTAGAAGCGTTATGTATTCCAGCAGTGAGAACATTTGTAGACTGGTGATGATGATGAGTTTGTGAACATAAAAATATATACTATACTAGCGCCTTAGCTACTTAAGAGGATAACTGAGATATTATTTGATCAGGTTGTCAAAAAAGAAATCATGAACACATTTTTTTATACTTCTAGATGGGTGGCTTTAAATTAAGTTTTGGTTTTCTCTTACATTTATTTTAACGACCGTATAATTATAATTCTGCTCCGCTCTCTCCCATGTTTTATACCATACATGTTCATCGATCATGCTTTCACGGTAACTGTTAACATAATAATTTACCTATTATAGCTCTAAAAGCTACACAACATTTCATGTTCACATTAATATATAAGTATATGTAACTTTATGAAGGAATATCGGTTTCGGTTACATCTGGTTTAATTTTGAACTTTAAGTGATTCAAGACTGTCTAAAGCTTCAGACAGACACAGCGACTAATCGCCGCGAATGCCTACTCGCCGCCGTATTCGCTGTATTTGACTAGCTATTCGCAGGGAATGCACTAAGCAAGAAATTCCATGATTTTATTGGTTATATTTTATTATTGTCGTTTAGAGTATAACATTTTCCTCATATCCGTGTATTATTGAGAGTACACAAATACAGTGTAACAAATTAATATTTAATCATTTGTAAAATTGCTTTTATTATTTAACTACCGACCCGCCCCCAGGGCCCCTGTGTGGGCCCTGAGCATTCGGACGCGACCACTAAAGTTGGTCGCATGCCAAAGGGTCATGGCCGAATGGTCCGAGGGTACTGCACGATCGCCAGCGAATCGGCCAACCTCCTTCCCGGATTGCTGCCCTGGGACCTGGAGGCGACTGCCCTCCAGCGCGTCTATGAGTGGCGCGTGAAGGTGCAGCGCAGGGGCGAATCCCCGCTGCCTCGACAAGTCGAGGCGCGGCGGGAAGAGCTCCGGCGTGATCTCAGAGCAGAATGGAGGGAGCGACTGTCGCAACCGAGGTCCGGGCACGCCGCAATCGCGGCGGTAAGACCCCTCTTTGAGGAGTGGCTGGATAGGCGTCAAGGCGTCCTTACCTACCGCATGACGCAGGTCCTCACCGGACACGGAAGTTTCGGGAGGTACCCGTGTCTGATAAGGAGGGAAGAAACGCCTGGGTGTCACCACTGCGAGGATCGTCCGGAGGACACGGCGGAGCATACGGTGCAGGACTGCCCCGCTTGGGCAGAGCACCGCCGTGTCCTCAGGACGGCGATAGGCGGAGACCTCTCGCGCCCGGCATTGGTCGAGGCCATGCTGCGGGGCGAGACGGAATGGGATGCGGTCGCCTCCTTCTGCGAAGCAGTCATGCTTGCGAAGGAGGAGGCGGGCCGCATGAGGGAGAGAACAGCGACCTCCCTCCACCCCAGCCGCAGTGGTAGATACCCACGGCGACGGACGTCGGCAGACGATCTCCGGTCACCGTAGGCGCGAGCATGCGGGAAGCGAGTAATGGGCAACTCGCTGTCCGACCATGGACCATGCCCGGGTCGACGGCGTGTTGTTGAGGACCATAGAGGGCCAAAGCCTGCTGAGGTCGCGGGACTTGCGAATTACCGTGACCCCGGAACGTAAAGGGCTATTGAAGGACACCGTGGATTTTAGTCAACAAGTCAAAACCAATGTCGGACGCGAGAGGTCTCCGCCTATCGCCGTCATGAGGATACAGCGGTGCTCTGCTCAAGCGGGGGCAGTCCTGCACCGTATGCTCCACCATGTCACCCTCGCAGTGGTGACACCCAGACGCTTCTTCCTTTCCCATCAGACACAGGTACCTCCCGAAACATCCGTGTCCGGTGAGGACCTGCGTCATGCGGAAGGTCAGGACGCCGTGACGCTTGTCCAGCCACTCCTCAAACAGGGGTCTTGCCGCCGCGATTGCGTCATGCCTGAACCTCGGTTCTCGGCTCTGCCTAAGCGGGGCAGTCCTGCACCGTATGCTCCACCGTGTTTGTAATGTGAGTTAGAATTAGAATATATCCAGCAGCGTTTTGTCAACCGCTACCGCTTATCAGTTACACCGAGCACAATCGTTTCCACACGCGAAATAATTCACGCGACGGATCTGAATACATTGCTCTACTATCACATAATATTTATCTTTGCATATTTGTTTGTTCGTGTTCAAATAAACACGTTTGTTTACTCAATTGAGGGCAAATATATGAATTTTGCACCCATAAAAATGTACTTTTGTTTTGTGGCTAGGAAAACTGTTAGTTTACAGGACGTTAAATTTCTCATCCCCCAGATTCAAGGGAGGAACGAGAATCTCAGCCCAGACGGGTATTTCCGTACCGCCTTCCGTTCTTGCATTGCATCGCTGTCAAAACCACAATATCGTTTAAGCTCGTGGAAATACAGTTGGTTTTAGAATACTGTCACTTACAAGTCTGTCATTAAGTATACTGATATTTATTTCCATAATGATAAGGTTTCCATTATATTGTAGCTAATGTAAAATAATAACTTGGAAAGGATTCTACCAAAGTTTAACAGAACATCTGCAGCGGGCTGAGTAGCAGAACATCGTAGATCCAGACTTCCAGAGGTGTAGCAACCGCCGTCTCAGCTATATCAATTATACGGGGCCCCAAGTGGCAAAGGCCCCGACGATTGGAGTAAAAATAAAAACATAAAATTTTGCTCTAAAACTTATCGCGGCTATAAAGCTCCAATTATCTAACTCTATTTTTTTTTATCGTGGTAAAATCTTCTTATGAGTCCTCCCACCCAGGGCAGAGCGGGATGGACTGTCAGACTCGTACTGACTTAAATCTACGGTGTCCTTCAATAGCCCTTTACGTTCCGGGGTCACGGTAATTCGTGAGTCCCGCGACCGATCGAACTCCTAACATAGCTCAATTTTCAAAAAGGGATGAAATGAAAAATGAAATGAAAATTCTATATTTAGTTGTCATAAAAGAGTTACGATCAGTCGATCAGCATTTTCAGTTTTCTTCCTTCAACATTCTCTTTAGATATCAGTAATAATAGCATTAGTTACACGAGTCAGGCAGGGTGCTATTGTCTTTATTCTGCAAAACTATACACTTAGATTAGAAGGGCCCCAAACAAGTTTTGACACGGGGCCCCCTGCTGGCCTAGCTACGCCACTGCTTGGATCTTAAACTTCATGAAACAATTCTGAAGTTTTCAAGTTTCGTAAGGTTTCAACTCAGAAGTTGCCTGATGGGTACAACACACACAGGAAAGCAATTTGTTAAGATTCTCACGAAGTTACTTCAACTAACAATAGAGCGCTTGCATAAGGATACAAGTTCACGGTATGATCTTGTTGGGAATGGATAAGTACCGATCGGTGCGGTTAAAGTACAGCCATACATGCGCGCTTGTACGTAGCACAATAATAACTATCCTAAAATAATGGTACTAATACGGGGGGGACAGGCCTCCGATTTTTGTGAAAGGGAGTGAGTTGTAATCTCCCACGCGGGCCCAGGGTGGGTAGGTAGACTTTGTGCTGGCTGCGTTTGAAACCTCGACCAATAAACCCGTAAGCCGGGGCCGTTACTTAAATCACTACATATTATAAAAAAGCTGTCTGTCTGTCCCTATGTATGTATTTTTTTTATAGCACCCACCTAGGGCAAAGCTGGAGGGACTGTCAGACTCGTACTGACTAAAATGTATTATGTGTGTATTGTGTTTTATGGGCCTTTAGTTGCCTGAAATAAAGGATAAAATAAAAAAATTAAATCCACGGTGTCCTTCAATTGCTCTTTAAGTACCGGGGTCACGGTAATTCGTGAGCCCCGCGACCCCCTCCACCTATGTATGCTTAGATCTTTAAACACACGAAACATATTTTGATCTGGTTTTTTTAATAGTTAGTGGTTTAAAAGGAGGGTTTATACGTAGATGTCATGCATAACATAGTACAGATTTCACCCGTGAGGAGTCTGGACGGTTCACTTGTTAAAATATATAATAAAACTAGGTATATATTTACCTGCCCGGCCTGGGAAACAAACCCAAGGCTTTTTGCTCAGCAGAAACACGACAACGAGAAAGTTATTTTATTCATATAATTAAAATTCCTCCAATCAAATCCAGATGAAACCGTATAATCTCGGCAAATCAGATCACATAAAAGAGTCGACGACGGACAGCAATATAATATTCATTCATTAATGTCATCTAATGAATGTTTAATGAACTCTGTTTCTTAATTAGGCGCCTCCCATTCATAATCTGAGCGGCAGCAATGTGTGAAGTTTGTGGTTCTAAACCACTGATGCGTAACAAGTTCAAGTAGCCGTTTCGTGACATTTAAGAAGTTGTTTGAAATTGATATTGTTCTTTTTCTTTTGAAAACAACCGTGTAACTTTGTCACAATTTTGACAGCACGGTTGGACTAATGGCTAAGTGATTGAATGTTGCTCTGTGTGTCGTGGGTTGATTCTCATATGGAACTAATAATCGTCTGGCAGTCTGGCTCTTTGTGTTTGTGAGTTTAAATATTTGTGAACGCATCGACGATAATACCCGAACCTGACAATGCCAATCGAACGAGAATATTCTTGTTTTGTGATAAAGTTGAAAATCCATTACAGTGACAGATTGTGATAGCTTGCTGTCTGTCTGCACATTAAGCCATTTTTAATGAAACTTTGCTCTACACTCCGAATTACTTCTATGTCATGGACGAGTTCACAAACATTTAAACTCTCATACATACATACAACCAGACCCAGAACAACTAAGCACTTGTAGGTCATACGAATCTTTATTCCGTGCAGGAATCAAATCCGCTAGACGCAGCAGTCGATTGTTCAACCACTAGTATTTGATGGAAAATCTGCATATTTACTTTATTACACTCACTCGTGTTAATGCCTAAAATCTTGGATTGTTACTATAACAGGCGAATGCTCCTGCAGCATAAACCGAACCTCCATCGCCACAGTTAGCAATAAGCTTTATCATAACCCTAACACTACTCATGCATGCTTTATTTCTTTTATTTCTGAGTATAAAGCGACACGTGTTTTTAAAGTACAAGTACTACTCTATTCCGGTTAATAAAAAACAGTTTTATCACTACGTACGTCGTTTGACTGGTAAAAGCTAGGGCATAAAGTTCAAAGTCGTATAAAGATGTTAAACTAGAATTCCGAATGTTCAATGGTTTTAAAACATGCTAGCTTCTTGCTCCGACTTCATCATTAAGGAATTTAAAATTAGATCCAGAGAGAAAGAAAGAGAATTAGTTTATTTAGCAAATTAAAAAGATAACATTGTAGGTCCAAACACTGCTTTAAGCTTTCACGGTTTGTATGTCCAGTTCAAATTTAATTTAATATTCAGCGTTAAAACTGGTTATTAAATGTATGTGGAATTTCTTTACAATTCATTCAGCCGTTTTTGATTTAGCAAAGTATGCAGCTGGATACATATGGCGGATTGACGTTCAGCGTGGTCGTTTAGAATAGGATAGGTACACTTTACTATGCACAATTATAATTCGCCGTTTGTAATGAAATATTTACAAAAAAAAGATCAATAGAAAAAAACATGATGCGTTTTTTTTCTAATGTTATTAAGTATCATTTCATTATACTCGTATATAGGCTCGAATGTATTCATGTCAAGCTATTAAGAATATAAATTTATTTTCATTTTATATCCATTCATCCGCCATGAAAAGTAGTTAAAACGTATGATAAAAAAACACTGTTTAATTTGCGACTGTTTTAAACAGGTGTTTTAACATAACTTGTTTTAATCATGCCAACCTTATGCACAACATACAAACACTGGTTCAAAATATATCTCTAGGTAAGTAAGTATTGGGGGGAGGCCTTTGTTCAGTAGTGAACATCTTCAGAATTATGATGGTGATGATGATGCATACATTACATACTTTCACGTTTATGCTATCAAGTTATGTATTGCCCTGAATTGGTCGAGGCCATGCTGCGGGGCGAGACAAAGTGGGAAGCGGTCGCCTCCTTCTGCGAAGCAGTCATGCTCGTGAAGGAGGAGGCGGGCCGCCTGAGGGAGAGGACAGCTTCCTCCCTCCACCCCAGCCGCAGCGGTAGACGTCGCCAGACGATCTCCGGCCACAGCTAGTAATGGGCGACTCACTGTCCGCCCATGGACCATGCCCGGGTCGACGGCGCGTTGTGTTCCACGCGCGCCTCAAAGAGTGTCAGCATAGTGACGGGGCCTGTAGAGGGCCAAAGCCTGCCGGGGTCGCGGGACCAACGGATTACCGTGACCCCGGTACGTAAAGGGCTATTGAAGGACACCGTGACTTTTAGTCAGTACAAGTCTGACAGTCCCTCCCGCCCTACCCTGGGTGGGAGGACTCATTTGATGATTTTATCACGATAAAAAAAAACAGTTTATGTATCAGTCTTAGACCCATACATGTTACGAACAGCCAGACAGCAGAAGTGTTCAGTTAATGTCATAAATAAAAATACAGGATTTATTTCAGAATTTCCTTTGATTTCTCGCGTATTTTATTCCGAGGACAAGGGATTCTCGCTAGCAACGGATTTACTTTGACAGCATTTTTTTATTTGAACATTTCGCAATGATACATCAGTATTAATTCTCGTTCGACAATGGATTGCAATATATTTTTTTTTGAACTACGTATATTTGTATTTTTGTTTATTTTTTATATAATTTACTAAAATAAGTCAATTTCATATAATAATCAATTAAATATAATAAGTCAAATCAAGGGCTGAGATGATGATGATGATGAATAAGTCAATTATATAAATAAATAAAATAATACCTACAGTCGAGGTCAGAAATGTCACATTTTGAAAAATAGCACTTACTGTGTGTGATGTGCTGACTAGTCGACTATAGTTTTTATTCCGCAAATAGTCGGCAAAAAGCGCCTTGTAGTTGCACCCAAGTTTAGCCAGTTATCCTGAAGTCCTATCTTTTAAGGACCGATCCCATAGCCGTCTCCAGAGCACAAATCCCGACTGCCATTCAAAATAGAACAAGAAAAAATTCTCGTATCAAAACGTTACGTACAAATCAAAAATAGATACCTACCAGTGTTGATTTCCTAATAAACCCATAAAACCGATCGGCAAATTTCACAAGAAATCTAACGCAAACAGGTCGTGAAAAGCGAGATAAACTCGGCTTTTATAAACAAACAGTTACATCGGTTTGACATTGAACTGGAGACGTTATTTTGGGGGTTACGTCACTTGAACTTCAGTGACGTAACCCGGTTTCAAAGGTTTCAGGGTTAGATTAGGTTAACCTCCATCCTTTGTTATCCTAGCCTTTTCAAACCTCGGCAAAAGTTGCTATCATCTGATGCAAAATTCCGCCATCATGCACGCATTGGTGAAATCAAATAGCGCTCGTTTCCCCAGCTTGCTGTAATGCACACATTTAGAAGAGTGGCCATGGAGTTTTTTGCCCATTGTTCTCTATAGAGATCTACGATTTGGAATGGGCAATAACAGCTCTTTTTTTACAAGGTATCCTTATGACTGAGACTGTAGGTTACTTTGAAGAACAAACAGTCTTTGTCAAACAGACAGGCGAAAGTGAAACGAGTCCGAAGCGATACCGAAACGAAGCGAGACGTCAGTCCGATAGTTCAGTCACGCTATCGGATCGCGTTTCTATGTGACTGGATTCAAACAATTCCATACATTACAAATAAAAACGCCTCGCTTCGCATTCGTTACGCCTGTCTGTTTGACAATGGCTTAACTGACGAACTAACTAGATGTTTGATGCTGTCAACATACCTGCTGTCAGATTTAAAATCTAACTGTGGCAAGACCGTACCCAAAAGATGACATTGAATTACATCATTGAAATGACGTCACGGTAGTTCTCATAGACGGGGGGGTGGGGGGGACTACAGCAAATGTTGGTGTGAGATTACAGACAGCTATTACAAAAGACATTGATATATGATCTTGTTATTTTAGTGTTGATAGCGAAGAAGATACAATTAATTTATTTTTTACGGCTCGATGAACACAGAAAAACGAACAAAGACATAGAAATTTATAGTTATGAGTTTGAAACACTCGAAGTATGTACACACAGCTGCACATCAAGATATTCAAAACCAGTATTGGCTGACCGTCAATTGTGTGAAAAGATCATACAAACCGAGGCCTAGATAAACTGGTTTTCAGAGCTTAATGTGTAGCCGCGTGTACTTAAGTATTTGAGTTATGAAAATAAATCATTTTTTATTTTTTGGGAAATTCCATTTTAAATATAATTTACGTACAGTCAACAGCAAAAGTAGATGATCAAAATCAGAAATTCAATACTAATTAACGGAGTTCGCGCCAGAACTGACTAGACGAATTAGTAGTAAATTTTGGGTAAATTACAATCACATACTTTTGAATCACTTCGACGCCACACGGCTCTGATGCGAACTCCGTTGATTAGTATTGAATTTCTGATTTTGATCATCTACTTTTGCAGGCAGCTTTTTTTTTACAGGCAGCCCTGTACCTTCATGAAAAATGTGTGGAATGAAATTAATTATTGTATGAATGGAGTGAGTTTATGTATGTCCTATGTATACAAGTACTTGTGTATTTATTTTTTCACTATATAGAAGCTACACTTAGTTCGTGGTTTACCGAAAATTACATTTTGCTTGTTACTTTTGAGCTTTTGGTTTATTTTTAAGAAAAAAAGAAAGCTTTAGATCATTTTTCTTTCCAATTCTTTTTCATAATGAACAATAGTAAACATTTCCAATTTAATTTTAATGAAAATTGAATGTCTTTTCAAAACATCGTTATTTCCGTGTCACACCAGGCAAAAAGAAAACTGTTTCATACATTTTTCGCCTCCTTCGTTACACGAAACCAAATCCTAAAGAACAAAGCCACATTTTTATCCCAAATAAACAATCTCCCATGGGAATAAACAAGGATATTCAGACAGCAACAGGAAAACAGAAAAGAAATGGTAATGAACAAAAAAAACTACATTTCTTTCTCTTGTTAGTACATTCCGAAACAGTCTCATTATACAGAGTGATTCTGTCCAATAGTCAAGTGTGAGTCGACCAAAAGTCCCCTTCAAGCTACGAAGAAGAACAAAGTACTCGTAATTTTGTTTTTTTACGAAACAATAAAATAATATCGACGATGAAGAGTCAATAAATAATAACTGCAAAAACGCAACCTTACAGGAGGCGAAAAAAACGTTTCAAGTCCGTTTAATTATTTTTTTAGTATATTTGATTTTTTAAATGTTTTATGTAAACTGACTACAATATTATGCTTATGACTACAATATTAATATATTAATCAATGATTTTATTAGTTTTTAGATATATTTTAGATAGATTTTATTAGTATTTATTGCCATCGTAAATGACGTAACACCACTTAGTATATATTGCAATAATTGTTTATCTTGCAAAATTAATAAGAAACAGACCTAAGATCTTTGTCAGCATGTGCATTACTCTATTCTACAATAAATAATGCAATAAAACAAAAATGGCCAAAATGTTAGATATTATATATTGACTCTTCATCGTCGATATGCCAAAATTGATTGGCAAAGTTAATGTTTTATTTTGTGTTCATATAAAAATTATGAGAAAGAGCCACGAGGCTAAATAAATACAGCCGCACAGGCCGATCTTCCGGGTTAAGCCGCGCTTGCCGAGGTTGGTCCGTGAATGGGTGACCATCTGCCATAGCGAGTTCCCTCCGTGCCTCTGAAAGCACGTAAAGCCGTTGGTTCCGGCTGTCATTTGTAGATCTTTGACAGTCGTTACTGTGAATCAGAAGCTCTAAAGTCTGACAACCAGTCTTACCATGGGGTGTCGTATTACCCAGTTACTGGGTTGTAGAGGTCCGACAGGAAGTCGCTCCATGTAAAATACTGATATAGCTGCATCTGGTTTGAATGGAAGCCGACCCCAATATAGTTGGGAAAAGGCCAGGCAGATGATGATTCGGATATCCCCGTACTGTCCAATTTAAAGTAATGTTTACCTTCTTTAAGTAATTGTCGCCTTTGTCCGCACGGAGATAAATATTTGTAAACAATAAATAAACGTGTAAACTGTAGCCCATGCTAAGGTTCGGGGTCGCGGGATTGTCTCATAAGGTAACCGTGACCCTGGAACGTAAAAGGCTATTGAAGGACACCGTGGATTTTAGTCAGTACAAGTCTGACAATCAGTCCCGTCCCGCCCTGTGTGGGATAACTCATTTAAGCCTTTGTCAAACAGACAGGCGTCGCGAATGCGAAGCGTGACGTTTTTATTTGTAATGTATGGAATTGTTTGAATCCAGTCACATAGAAAAGCGAAAGCGATCCGATAGCGTAACAGAACTATCGGACTGACGTCTCGCTTCGGTTCGGTATCGCTTCGGACTCGCCTGTGTGTTTGACAAAGGCATTAATGAATTAAAAGCGATATAAAAAAAAATAAGCTACAGTTCCATGTTATAAAATACTTCTCTGATTAACTTCATCAAAAGTCCAGTCAACTGCGTCAGGTATAGTGAAAGATTAAAAATATATATATAAAAATAAAATGTGCATATAATTTAGAGGTATTCCTCGTAGCGCTCCCGTTTTGAAGCGCTCCCATCTAAGCGCTCCCGTTTTGTTCCTCGAAGCGCTCCCAAAAGGAGCGCTTCGAGGAACGATTAAAAATATTAAAATTTATTTCCTCGAAACGCTCCCACGTTTAAAAATAGGGAAAAGCATGAAGTAAACGTAATGAATTATATCGATATTTTTTTAAAACTCATGTGTGCATCATCGACATCGAATTTGCTTAACCAAATTACGAAATTGAGAGAATAATATTGCATTCGGCACTCTTCTGTGTATACAAGGACCAATGTTATTGTGTATTCAAAGAGGATGTTATAAATAAAGCGCATAGATACACTTTTTTTTTTATCGTGGTAAAATCATCAAATGAGTCCTCCCACCCAGGGCAGGGCGGCAGGGACTGTCAGACTTGTACTGACTAAAATCCACGGTGTCCTTCACGAGCCCTTTACGTACCGGGGTTACGGTGATGGGTAAGTCCCGCGACCCCGGCAGGCTCTGGCCCTCTACAGGCCCCGTCAATTTGCTGACACTCTTTGAGGCGCGCGTGGAACACAACGCACCGTCGACCCGGGCATGGTCCATGGTCGGACAGCAAGTCGCCCATTACTCGCTGCCCGCATGCCCGCGCCTACGGTGGCCGGAGATCGTCCTGTGACGTCCGACGCCGGCGTCTACCACTGCGGCTGGGATGGAGGGAGGACGCTGTCCTCTCCCTCAGGCGGCCCGCCTCCTCCTTCACGAGCATGACTGCTTCGCAGAAGGAGGCGACCGCTTCCCACTCCGTCTCGCCCCGCAGCATGGCCTCGACCAATGCCGGGCGCGAGAGGTCTCCGCCTATCGCCGTCGTGAGGACACGGCGGTGCTCTGCCCAAGCGGGGCAGTCCTGCACCGTATGCTCCACCGTGTCCTCCGGACGATCCTCGCAGTGGTGACACCCAGGCGTTTCTTCCCTCCCTATCAGACACAGGAACCTCCCGAAACTTCCGTGTCCGGTGAGGACCTGCGTCATGCGGAAGGTAAGGACGCCGTGACGCCTATCCAGCCACTCCTCAAAGAGGGGTCTTACCGCCGCGATTGCGGCGTGCCCGGCATAGATACACTTAATATAAATTATATACGTATAATAATCACATTGCAGAAGGATGTACATAATAATTACAAGAGTACTTTGTGTGTACCACTGGCGACTAGCTCCACGCCACGGTACTGTGACGTCATACGCATTAGCGAGTCTGCTAGCGCGACTGAATATTTTTCGAAACTTTAAATGCCTATAAAATAAAAACTACTGGGTATTTTTGAGAGAAACAAAAAGTTGCTAACTTGTATCCATACAGGCTATATTATGATAAACTTTCAGGCGATTTGGCAAAGTAACATTCTCCATTACAAATAGGATTTATAAACATCTTCCAAGTTACAATCACATTCAGGGCCTGTAGAGGGCCAATGCCTGCCGGGGTTGCGGGACTCACAAATTACCGTAACCCCGGTACATAAAGGGCTATTGAAGGACACCGTGGATTTTAGTCAATCAAGTCTGACAGTCCCTCCCGCCCTGCCCTGGGTTGGAGGACTCATTTGATGATTTTACCACGCAAAAAAAAAGTTACAATCACATTGAAACAACATTAATACTAAGAGTAAATAGTATAGGTATGTACTCGTATATTATGAAAATCTTTAAAATTAAAAATCACAGATTTTTTCATAATCTTAATTATTACTGAATAATTATTAAAAAATCACAGATGGTTCGTTCATGTTTAACAATTACAAATTGGATATAAAATGATATTTCCAGTTACAGTCACATTGAAACAATATTAATCTTACTAAGAGTAGTATAATATTATGTATATTATAAAAACATAATTATAAAATTGTTTTAACTATTCTATCAATCGCATAGGTAGCTTCACCGTTGAGCGCAATACGTTACTGGGTCCCGGCTCAGAGCAGGAGATTTGAGTCAGTAGGTAGTTTTAGTCAGTAAGAGTCTGACACTCTCTCGCCCCGCCTAGGACAAGGAAAGTCATTTCTACTATTGACGTAAACGATAGACACCTCATTGTCTTATTTCTACGAAAAATTTCCAACAATACATTGAGGTGTGCGGGGAATATAATGGGAAACGGCGGTAGTAATGGGAATCATAATGGAGAGAAATCATAAGCTTCTAAAACAATAAAAAAATACGAATAGGCACATATGTCGGCAAATTATATTCATCTATTTGGTGGACTAAAGGATTTACAATAAAAAATTAATTACCAAACCCGTGCGAAGCCGGGAAGGGCCGTTAGTTGTATATTATAACATTGTGTTCTACTTATTACCTACCTAGTTATTATCGATAATTTCAGTTAGTATAGTCCCATCTCTATCCGAAAGTAAATCATGGGAGCGTTTCGAGGAAATAAATTTTAATATTTTTAATCGTTCCTCAAAGCGCTCCTTTTGGGAGCGCTTGGAGGAACAAAACGGGAGCGCTTAGATGGGAGCGCTTCAAAAAGGGAGCGCTACGAGGAATACCTCATAATTTAAAGTCACTTTTCACATCTATCCGTGTGACCGCATATTTGTAAAGTCCACAACAGTTTTAAAAAATGCACTTGGACAGTTTCCAAGAGTTTTCTTTGCACGTGAAAACAAATATTAAGTATCTCTATTATTTCGTCATCCACGCTATTCGCTAAAGACACAGCGCGCAGCGTCGAAACCACGTGGGCTTGCGGACGGCGAGTAATGTGTAGCTCGCTGGCTGTCCAACCAAGGATCAAGCCTGGATCGACGGCGTATTGTGAATTGTGATCCACGCGCACCTCAAACATCTGTCAGCAATTAAACGAAGACATAGAGGACCAATCAATTTGACGGCTCGGTTAGCGCAGTGGCTGAGCGATTGGACTGCTGCGCTGCGTGTCATGGGTTCGATTCCCGCACGGAGCAAATATTTGTATGATCTACAAGTAGTTGTTTCGGATCTGGGTGTTTGTGTATGTGAGTTTATATGTACCTGGCTGTTTATTGGCTGGCTAAATGCACCCACGACACAGGAGAAATTCCTAGTGTGGGGCTACGTTTTTAACAAAAAAAAAAAAACCGGGCCCACAAGACTGTCTAAACCGGTAACTATGACCCTGAAACGTACCTATAGGGTAATTCAAGAAACAGGGTCGATTTTAGTCAGTACGAGTCTGCCAGTGAAACGGAAGCCCCGTTATCCCCAGGAAAGAAGGGTTTATATGATGATATTATCTTTAAAAAAAATCGTGGAATCCACAGTCTGTTCTAACTCCTTCGAACATTAGGCGACGCAAGTCTCCGATACCTTATGACTTTGGTATCCAGGTAACTATCGCAATACAACCCAATAAAGGTTCATACAGGTTACAGGCCTGTTGGTCTAGTGGTTAGTGACCCTGACTGCTATGCCGGAGGTCGTGGGTTCGATTCCCACCCAGGACAAATGTTTGTGTGATCGACGATCATTTGTTCTGTGTCTGTGTGTAATTTATCTATAATATGTATGTATTTAGAAATATATAAGTATGTTTATCAGTTGTCTAGTACCCATAACACAAGCTCTGCTTAGCTTGGGACTAGATGGCGTTGTGTGATAGTTGTGGAATATTTATTATTCTTTTTATTCATTTTAACACTTATAAATTATATTTTTAAATATTTCTACAAAAAGCATAAAAAAAAACATTTAAAATATAAAAAATAGCAGTCCACCAGAGTCGGGAACAGGGTCCGGGCTGCCGGCGGTCAGGGCTCCTGCGAGAGGAACCTCCTAACAATACGCGCCGTGTCCAGAAGTACTGCCTTCTGAATCAGGCGCTTGATCCAGCTGCCAAGCGAGAGCCTCCTCAGATGTTGTTCGAGGCTCTTTGCAATTAAGCCATTGGCAGACACGACTATCGGCACAATGATTGCCGTATTTAATATTTATTATTATTATTTATACACAGGCACGCGCCAAAGTCGTAAGGTATCGGAGACTGGGTCGCCTAGTGTACGAAGGGGCTTTACCTGTCCAAAATGGTGCTGCCGTTCTTGTGATGATGCCGCTACAGCTTTTAAGTTACACCGCGAGACTCTGTTTATTTACCAGTTTTCCACAGTCGGTGTTTGGAAAACAAACACCTCGTTTTAGACGCGACACGGCAGTAAAAATAGTAGGAAACATCACTGATTTGTTCTGTCGCAATTTTCACTATTTTGGTGCAATTCTGAATTGTTCACAGCATTGATTTAAGATCGATACTAGCAAAACTCAAACGTTGTTTTTGTTCGTTTTCATAAAAACTAGTCAACCCATAAATTAGCTTTAATTTTACAAAACGGTTTTATAATATTTCTAATTCTATGGTTACAACGGCGGTCTTATCGCTAGCTCGCGATATCTTCCAGACAATCTTTACATGAACTGTACGAAATTAATATAAAATAAAATTATGGAGGTTTCTAATTATACATTTACAAGTTTAATTTATTTCAGATATAGTTTTTTACTGGAAAAAAGTTTACAAATTGGTAAAGTTTGCAAAAAGAAATCTACATATTTGTAATAGGTACGAGTACTACCTAAACAAAATAAACTCGGAACAACATAAAATAAAAATGAAATCAGTAGCATAGGAGAAACCCGCTTTTTTAAAGTGTAAACATCCATTGCGGAAAATAAAGCTAAAAGCCATATCCATGGTTATAAAACTAAAACAAAAGATACGTATTGTTCTACAGCAACTTTTGTTCGTCCACAATCGATAGTCTGCAGTTAAAAGTTTTTTAAAAACGATATTTTTGTAGGAAAATATAACGTGGTGAGGAGACAAAGGAATATCAGTTTTCATTGTTAAAACTTCGTATCTTGTTCAGTCTTTGCAATATCGAGTATCGTTGGCAATGTATAATTTTAACACTTAATGATACTTCATTCTTTGAAATGAAATTTTTGGCAAAATTGCAACGTAATGAGTCACAAAAAAGTGTATGTTAAACTGTTTTTCTTAAAACATAAAAAGTGGCAACGCACTGCATCCGATTCCTCCCAGTGAAATAAAGAATATAAAAAAAACGAACCAAAATCAGATATTGCTTTTCGAAATGCATCTGATCCGAATTCGTGAAAATAAGGATCTTGGTAGTCTTAAGAACTTGACCAGATTTTCGATTTTGCTGACGCAGTCATTGGATCTCTTATTCCTATCTAAGTAATCAAGTCGCTCTTGAGTTACTTGGCATATCTACGTTGTTCTCATGAAATCTCTAAATTCGGTCAATATTCTGTTCCGAATTGGAAACTCACCGATGATGGAAAAAATGAGATGACTGAAATCAGATCTAGTGCGTAAACTTCCATACAAGTTTTTCTACGAGTGCGTACATATTTTGTAATGCATAACCGCTCTTATAAAAACTTGACGCTTGTATATTGTCTGTTTCTATTATTTAAAAGCCAACCTATGAAGTTATATAAATTTGCGATCTTTAAAACCGCGTCTATCACCCACTTAACTTCTTTCGAAAAACATAGACTTCCTTCTGGGGTCTTCTTCAGTCGGGTAAAAAATCAACCCCAAATGTGGGCAATAGTTGAATTTGTTTTCACGATTGTGATATTAGATCCATCGAAAAAGTGGTTCAATTAAATCAAATCGGATCATTTTTCCAAACCCATATGTGCCATATTTTTAAAGTGTGATCATGCCTTTCTGAAACAAGTTGTATTATTTTCTTGTATAATCCCTTGGTACTTAACCTCACTTGACAATTGCGACTACATCTCGCCTTGTATTATTTGTGAATTATCTATACAAACAAACAACAACAACAAACATCATAAACCATGTATAATTTAAATTAAACGCTCTAAAATTTATTTTGACATCTCTCATTTTAATGGCGCCGCCATCTCTAACACAGAAAGCGTTTCATCGCTCTAAATTAGGCCATAAACAATATCTGTCCTAAATCGTCCAACATATGAGCATAAAAATAAACTGCGTAAATGTCCACGTGGCCCATTGCGGGCCCCCCCTTGCCCCATATAGCCCCACATCGCAGTTCCCACAGATTATATCACCATCTTGTTTATAGCCCTCTTTTGTTTATGGTCAAGAAAGACGCCATTTTTGATAATAGGGCGGGAAATACGCACGTGTTTATTGGGACAAAAGAGGTGATGTCATTGTGACTTGCCGAATTAGAGAGGAATATTGTATATTATAAAAAAGTAAAACGTTTGTAAGTTTGGATGTATACCGTAACTCATCTTGTTAAGGGAGAATGTTACCTAAAAATTGTAATCAATTAAGTACATTTTATTATAAACATACATACTCATATTATATAGATGTAAAGTTCTTAAGTTTGCCTAAGTTTGATAGCCGAATTCCACAAGATTTGTTTAGCGGACAAAGCCGCGAGCAGAACCTAGTTTTCTATAGAACTTTAGGTTAATCATCCATGAGTTCATGATAAAAATAAAAAAACAACAACATAGAATAGAATTTTCTAGAAAAAAAAAAACACTAAGCAACATAAAATACTGAAAAAAGATCGTTTGCTCCTTTGGATAAGATAAAAAGAAAATTGAAACCAAATATTATTATATCCATATCTATTTTTCTGAAATGACTTACGAAATTGGATATAAAATTGCTGTGCAGCGAACCGTCCGATCTAGGTAAAAGTAACTTTGTAACAAAAATAAAAATAAAACTCTCTAAGAAAATATTATACCTTAAGAATTTTTATTTTGAGCTTACAAAAATAAAAAACATAGAGAAAACAAACAAAATCAAGAAAAAGCTTTCTTTCTCGGTGATTTCAAAATTTCTCATGATATTCTATACCCGCGGTTTCGCCCATATTGAAAGTGCCTTATAATTTTCACATTTTGGGAATAGCAATAGATTATAACTTCAAGAGTCGTCTAGTACGGAGTCATGGACAAATCTCCACCTGGACCCACCCTTTCTTTGGCGTATCCGGGTTCGGAGTCTGTTTAATGACTTCCTTTAGATTTGAGGTTAGCCAATACAGGTGAGACATTTTCAAGAGCTGGAACACAATTGCGTGGTAAGATAAGCTAAGCATCAAGTAAACAATCTGCTCAGAAATCTATAAATAGGCATATTATCAGCATCAATACACTGCCAAAGTACCTAGTTAGTCCGTCAGTACGTTTGTGCTTTCACAAACTAGTTTGCGATTTATTATCGCAATATAAAAATCGCAACGATTAAATTTCGTAGTGCGCGCATAGCCTTAGAGTTTTGAAAAATAATGGATAGGTACGTATTGTTTTCTTTTATTTATTTACAAAATAAAAACGCATCAAAATTCGAGAGTGACATCAGAAGTAAAAACTGTAGGTGTTTGTGACGTATTTGCAATTTATTACCTATGAGTTACTACAGTATAGCACTTTTATTTGACATTTATCTGGGACATAGTCAAGAGTCAAAGACGAGTTCCATTTCTTTTTATAAAACCTCGGCGCAAACCCTGAAGCCCTACCAAGCTCGGCAACACAAAGAAAAAAGTACAAGCTTTTATTTACTCGACAAACACAAATAGTTCTCTATAGAGTCTCGGTATCGAGTATCGACTCGAGATTCGCAAGAACTGCCAGCAGGCACGTTCTGCAATCATGTTGGTAACAACATACTGTACTTTGTAGTTAATAGTAGCACTTTATTTTGTGTAGAAAAGAAGAAAACACCCTGTGTTGTCAATTTATATGAATTACTTTTCTGCCTTTTCCTACTTAAAGCACGGCGTTGAGTGCCCATATATCAACAGTGGCGACCACCAGAAAATGAAGCTCGACATGTCCCGGAGAATGAATTTAACTGTCTTTGATCCAACAACGGGAATTAGGCTGGTACGTACCTGCTGGGGTCGCGGATTTTTTCTTAATCCAGGATACCGCGGCCCCGGAACGTAAAGGGCATCCGAAGAAACACGGGTGGATTATAGTCAGTAAGAGTCAGTCCCTTGGGAGGAGGAGCACTCATTTGATGATTTTGCCACCCTAAAAAAAAGCCTGCTACCTAGCGAAACGGAAAAATGTCAAGCTACGTAGCTAGAACTCATTATCCTACTAAGGCGCCTGTCGTATACCTGTTCTACAATATGTCCGGCGTCGTCGGTCTGTACAAACTTAAAGGAGAGGTAGCTTGATCAATTCTGTCAATAAAATAGTTCTGCAAGTGAGGTTGGAAACAAACCTGTACTAAATGGTAGCCGTAGTACTCCTGTTCAAAAGTTAATTTTTTACTACAATTAGCATTAAATGCCAAAGCTACCGTTCATATGGGGTTGGGTTCCCCATTGACCAAGCTAAGTTTGTACAGAACGAAACCGGACTAAAATATAGGTACCGCTAAAACTTCATTTACATTTTACCGAAAAGAAAGGAGTTAATACTCCATACACTACATAATTAGTAAAGTCCTACACGGATTTATTAAATTATCTCTTAAATGCTGTTGTCAGTAGAACGAATATAGAAAACAGTCGTGCAATATCTATGTATATACATATAAAAAATCTGTAGAAGGGTCAATTCTGTACATTGAAAATATTGAAAAAATAAATAGCGGGGGGTGTTGCTGGATCGATACCAAACCCAAATGTGTGATTAAAAAAATTTTTGTGTGTCTGTCTGTATATGCAGGCATCACGTGAAAACTAACGGTTCGATTTCGATGAAACTTGGTATAATTATACCTAATTATCCTGGGCATAAAATAGGATACTTTTTATCCTGGAAAAATATGTAGAAAATAAATCTTATTTTTCAGTTTTATTCATAGACGTTGTTCTGTAGAACCGCGAACACACGTTGCATTACCCGCAGTGGATTCAACGCCGTAATATTTATAAGATGTCATTATCAGAGTTACTCAAAATGGGGAAATAAACCATCCACGCGAAGACCGACATCCGCGCGGACGGAGTCGCGGGCGGAAGCTAGTTTATAATAAGCTGGAAGTGACAACCGTTATTATTTTGACATAAGAGTGTGGCCCCATTAGTAAGATACTTCGTCGCCGTCACGCGTCGAGGTGTTGACTGCGACAACAGTCGTCTTCTGAAATGAGTCGCTTCGCTGTGATTGCGACGGCCTGCGTACCCTCTTGCATTTTTTTTAAATAAATAAATAAATATTCCACAACTATGACACAGCGCCATCTAGTCCCAAACTAAGCAGAGCTTGTGTTATGGGTACTAGACAACTGATACACATACTTATATATTTCTAAATACATACATATTATAGATAAATTACACCCAGACACAGAATAAATGATCGTGCTCATCACACAAACATTTGTCCTGGGTGGGAATCGAACCCACGACCTCCGGCATAGCAGTCAGGGTCACTAACCACTAGACCAACAGGCCTGACAAATTGCGTCATTGTCACATTGCGTCCGCGTCGTTTCAACGCAGATGAGGCATAAAATAAGTTGACCTGTTGCTATGACACGAGACGCAACGCAACGCCGACGCACTAATGGATCCTCACTCTAACAATGCAATAGTCAGTTTTTTTTAATCGTGGTAAAATCATTAAATGACTCCTCCGACCCAGGGCTGGACGGGAGAGACTCTCAGACCTGTACTGACTAAAATCCACGGTAATCCTTCAATAGCCCTTTACGTTGCAATGTCACGGTTACCTGAAGAGTCCAGTGACCCGGCAGGATTTGGCCCTCTAATGGGGCCCGTCAGTTCAAGCTAACATGCAATAGTCGTGATGAGAACAACTGAGAGCAGTAGGCGATTTTCATTTTCTCAAATACGCAACGCAAGATCTCACTTTTCAACAATCCTCCTTTTTTTTTATCGTGGTAAAATCATCAAATGAGTCCTCCCACCCAGGGCAGGACGGGAGGGACTGTCAGACTTGTACTGACTAAAATCCACGGTGTCCTTCACTAGCCCTTTACGTACCGGGGTTACGGTAATGGGAAAGTCCCGCGACCCCGGCAGGCTTTGGCCCTCTACAGGCCCCGTCTCTATGCTGACACTCTTTGAGGCGCGCGTGGAACACAACGCGCCGTCGACCCGGGCATGGTCCATGGTCGGACAGCGAGTCGCCCATTACTCGCTGCCCGCATGCCCGCGCCTACGGTGGCCGGAGATCGTCTTGCGACGTCCGACGCCGTGGCAACAATCCTCCTATGAATACTTATAACTAGGTTAATAGCCACCTCGAAGTGTGCCGGCACTGCGTCTGTCTGCCTTCTATTTGTGACCCTGTCAGTTCGTTGTGACATGTCTCGCCACATTAGTGACAAAAGTTGACGGATGAGTCGACGTGGGATGTGCTTTGTTCTGCGGAATGAAAGTTGGGATAGTAATGTTTGTTATATTTTCGTTTAAAATTTAGAGACGAGTTAATGGGATAATTATGTAAAAACTCTCTAGAATTAGCAAGCTGAAGTGGCTGTAGGCCGGCTACATAGCACTCAGAACCGAAACCCGCACCGACAAGCGCAGCGTAGGACTCTACCTACAAGTTCAATAGATGATCTGATAAAGACCACGGGATCGCCACCTACCAAACAGTCCTATTAGAAATCTATAGGGGAAGCATCTGGTCAGCTGCTGTGGATCTCCAATGGCTGATATGATTATTTATTATTCAATTTTTATTCATCGTTGATCGTTTATGTTCAGTACAATATGATGTACATTATTGTCGTATTGTGATATTGAGTCACATTTAGGGCCTATGCAAACCACGTTTTTTAAACGCGCCGTCGACGAGGGTTTTAGAAACGCGCGTCGACGGCGTCTTTGTTGTCGTTTGTATCGCGTCAAACGCGTTATTTGCATCGCGTCTGTTTCGCTACACTCGCGCATCTGTGCGTATGCCGTATTGCGTCTGAATCGCTACAAACGCATCAACGGCGCGATTAAAAAACGTGGTGCGTATAGGCCCTTAAAGACCTAGTTTTGTAAACAAGGCTGTTTTTGTAATGAGAAGTTACAACGTTTAGTTATGTCTATTGCTGTGTTTATCCACAGTTTGTTAACTACAAAATTATATACGAGTATTTTATATCATTGGATAGAATTTCAGTTTTTTGCATATTGAAGCCATATGTTTTTTCTGAATGATACCGCTTATCTAATTTAGTTGTGCAAAAATATGAAACACCTTGAAACAGTCTTTCCGCATTGGGCTTATGCACTCATTTTGTATGTAATTAACTACAAATATAATTTTGTAACAGTTTTCTATGATATTTAGACTTTTCCTTTTATTCAAAACTACTGTAAATTCACTTCAATATGTATTACTGTAAAGTCACTTCTTGCCATTTAATTCTAGTTCAATAAAACGCTTAAAATACAAAATACTTTTTGAATTAGTTTTAATGTTTTGTAAAACTTATTTACATTCATTCGTAAAATTCAGAAATATGAAAATACATTCCGATGAATAAATATTTTAAGAATACATTTCTGGTCCCGAAATTCCTGAAAAATATTTACGTGAAGAAAATGTTATTCTTACCGACGAGCATCTTATCGTCATTGTTCGCAATTCATTTTATCGTTCCTATTTGTCTAGTCTTTTATTAAAAAAGTCCTAGTTTTGTAAACAAGACAGTTTTTGTAATGAGAAATTGTAACGTAGGAAAAATATTTAGTTTTTACCATCATCTCTAGGCAGCTACAAAGTGTTACATGCTATAACATCGTGAATTTTGGCAACGTTGTGTAGATTTTATTTTGAAGTAGCTATTGCCCGTGGCTTCGCTTGCAAGCCACTAAAGCAGCAGCAAAGATTACTTGAGCAGTCGAAGTCGACACTGAGCCGGCGGCAGCCGGTAAAGCGTCGCGTCATCGGCGGCAAAAGGCGGAGCGTCGCGTCGCCGGCAGCAAAAGACGCTGGCGAAGCTCTGCGTCGACGGCTATAGTAGTATCTGCCGTCAACAAATGCCGTATGAAGCCTAATTTGGAAGAATTTATATATTTTGTCATTATTTACTTTGTTTTCGTCGCGGCTAATTGTATTAGTTTTTCTAGTGTTCGCAAGCGCGAGTGCTGAGAATAAATAGTGTCCTGGGTTCGATTCCAAGGTTAGACGAAGTGTTATTGGGTTTTTCATCAAGTTTCCCAGTACTACGAACAGGATCTGTGTCCGATCGACGGCAATAGGCTCACTCCTTATTAAATGGGAGTTTTCTAGCAACATATTCATGCACTATTACAAAATGTCTCTGCTCAACCCTCCGCAGAAATACAGCCATGATAATTATGCTTCGTTAAATGAAATTCAGAAGAATTTACGTTTTTTCTCGTCGTCTGCAGACTACGAAAGTGTTAGATTTAATATTAAAGTTTTTATTTAACAAACTTATGGCAGAGCAGTTGCGAAGAGTTTTGAACTCTGTAAGACACGTCTCTTTGTAATTTGATGCTGGAAATGTTTTCTACAAATAAGGGCGGGGTCAAAGGATAAAATGGCTAGAAAGAAGCTGCATAAGCGCTCAAGGGTTCGAATATACTCGTACTTATATTTTTTGTTTTGTTCCAATTAATCAGATTTATTGTATTGGCTAGAAAGATTGTGACTATTGAGATAACGAGTAATAGAGAAGAAGACATGTTGTGCCGACCGCAAATTAATTGAGTTAAGGGCAGGAGCTTTTTCTAATCTATACTGTCTCCCACTCCTGGGCAAAGGCCTCCCCTTTGTTCCCTAAACCTCTCTATTTTGGGCAATTTCTAGCCATGTTTGCCCGTTGAACATGATTGCATCGTCACACCACCTCTGCCGCGGACAAAATGCTGAATGGAATTAAAATATTATATTTAATATAATAAATATGTAAATATTATATTACAATTAAAATATGAGCAAAATGTTACCACTACAGCTATCCCTAAGACACAGCCACGATACTGGACTAATTCTATGCGCAAAATAAAAAAAAAGTGAAAGTAACTAAGCAAGTTATTAAAGAAATCGCTTTGCATGTCTGTTTTCATTCAAGCAGACATTGTATGCAATCAAACTTTTGACTTCTAAATAAAAGCCGTTCCTAACCTCTGAAAACACTGAATTATTCACGTTTTTTCAGCCACAATCCCAGCGTCATTACATTATTCACGTTATACAAAAGCAGCCTGTTGGACTCGCAAGAAGGGTTCCGTAACATAATGGCAAAAAAAACCTTTAACCAAGTGTTTTTTATAATTTATTATCTTTAGAGTTTCAACCTCTTTTATTTTTCTTTAGAGTTTCTTTAGAGTTTTTTCTTTAGAGTTTCAACCTCTTTTATTTTTCTTTAGAGTTTCTTTAGAGTTTTTTCTTTAGAGTTTCAACCTCTTTTCTTGCGATTATTGAAAACGTATACAACGCGCGCTTGAGTAAGATATTGAGTTCGAGCTACGAGCTGACGTTTTTCCGAACCGCTACCAGTCTAATACCCGTTGTTGGATCAAAGACAGATGAATTAATTATCCGGGACATGTCGAGCAACCACGAAATTTCTGGTGGTCGCAACTGTTGATTCTGGCTTTCAGGAGTTGCGGTGAGATTGTCAAGTAGTTGGACACTTGACATTTTCACAGATATACATTGACATCGGAGTTTATAATAATAATAGTGTCCCATTGGCACCTTTATTGGTACACGGAACCCTAAAAGCAACCGCAATCTATAGCAAAAAAGGTCACAAAATACCCTCATTTAATTAATCAAGGCACCCAATCACTTGAATACTGAAGATGGGAGATAAAATCCCGCTGAAAACGAACGAAAAAACATTATTCTCCTTTTTGGCTTCCGAAGTCGGGTAAAAGAGACCGTTTTGTGCGTAATCATGGACCCAATTTGGTTTTATACTGATAATAATCTAGAGGGTTGAATGGTACAAATGTAAGAGTGTCTATGGCACATTTTATCTTCTCCGCGGCGTCGTATTCCTCATTACTGAGGGTCGTGATTTCTCCGGGTGAAGTCACTTTTAGCTTGACGATGCTTCACCATCTGTTTCTGTCCTTGGCAAAGTGAAGCGCATCCCGTCATCGAGTCATCAAGTTTTGTCCAATCATCTAAGTTGACTGCGACTCTTCGGACCTATGTTATAGATGTAGTAATATTGTATTGATTTTAGACATCCTTTTTTTTTAAGAAAAACTTTGCCCTTTACTATCATTTCATCTTTTCATCTGTATCATTGGCAATTACAAACATTTTTACTAACACAAACTGTCAGACTCGGAACAACAAATTGTAAGCTATATAAATAATTGTTCCGGACGGAAACTGAACCCGCGACGCGCAGTACAGCAATCAATCGTTCAGCCATTGCGCCCATCGTACTATCAAATCTAAAGAGTTATAGTATAATTTTTTGGTGCGTCGCTTTATATATCAGCATTTAGGCTTGAACATTTGCCAGAATACGATTGCCTATACCTATAGAATGCGGGCAAACGACTCGATAAATGAATGAAGTCGATTACGTCCATATTCGGAATATTCGGATAATATTGATCGATTTCATGATCCGAATTGATTCAAACAACTCGTTGTGTAATACATCGGGTGCAGGAAGTCGCATACAGTCTTTCGAGCACCCGAGTGCGGGCTAAATACCTAGAAATAGCGCCATTAATCAGAACGAATGCAGTCAACTTGTTTTGTAAATACAATTTCCATAGACAATTTCACAACGCATATTCGCGCAAGCTATCGCCATGTTTAGGACAAGTGTACAATGTGTACATGGTATATATATCCTGTTTTAAAACTAATCTAAAGTTCACCTCTATTTGACTCCCATTCAAACTTTTAAATGAACTGCGAGAAGACACATCTTTTAACTAAGAAAATACTTCAAAGAAGCTCGTCAGTTAAATTAGTTCTATCCTTCCTTCAGTTGATGAAAATGGCTCTATTCAAACTTATTTGATCTTCATTTTATTTTACAAAAATGTGTTGCTATTTAGCTTTTGTTTGTATTTTTAAGTTTTGCCCTAAACTCTGCATTTCTTGAGCGAATGATGGACGAAAAAACGACTTGGGACAACCCGACTAGGACAGGTCATCGTGATTTTTTAAACAATCCAGAAATAGGAACCCCGCTAGGCAGGGCTCCGTATTATAATGCCCCATTTTGCATCCAACGACCAACGTTATTGTTTTATAATATTAACAACTTTCATTTTTAATTACCTTGAACACAGTGGTGGTGTCAGGTAAGTATATGCCCTTTTTTGTCGCGACCGCAACTCATCGCGTGGCAATGTGTGATGAACCTTACTATTGCATCATAAACTTTTAAAAACTATTTCAGTACATATCAACACGTTTCTGTATAAAATCCCTCATGTTATTCGATATCTTAAGAGCATTAGAACATATAAATCATCAGGCCCTGACGTAAAGGAGCTCAGTAATAAAATAGCGAAGTCGGATGGTACATCATACGAGTACATAGGGCGCGCGTGAAAATGGGAATACGTTTCTCAATACCTCTTAACGTATATGTACTCAGTTTATTTTTCTGTGTATGTTGGTATTTACTTTTATAAATAAATGTGTAAATACAAGTGACCCGTCCCGGCTTTGCACGGATACAACTATTTTACATTATACACAGGATTCTGCCTCCCAGCAGCAATGCTGTGTCCCAGTAATTAGTTTAATATCGCGTACAATAGTATTTCAGTCTTCATTCGTAGCCATCAAGTTATACTTATTAGCGTAGTAAAACCCAGGGCTGAGCGGGAGGGACTGTTCAACAGATGATATTTTTGTGGTAAGTAAGGCGGTTAGACTTTACTTATTATATATGGGATTTAGAACCGTTAGTTAAATAACAATCCCTAAAGGCAAGTTCGAGTGGTTCAGCAGAGCTTTGTACACGTATCCGTCTTTTCTAGAAACCTAAGAAACAAAGTTGATTTTCAAAAGGAGTTACAAGCACGGACAGACAGACAGCGACCTTACCAGACGTTGCTTTACAAAGGATTTTAGCTACAAATAATGCAAGGTTCATTAACCTCTTAATGGCCTTTGAGAATAATTAATTTACCTGCCAAGAAGTTAGTTGTGGACCATTTACCGTCAAAGCGCAAGCAAAATCTGCGGTTACTCATTTTGATTAAGTTTTTTGTCTGCTTTTTCTACATCTCAATACTACAGGTTATTTAAACGCTGCCCAGAACTGGTCTCCTAGTTTGATCTTAGTCTTGATACTCGTGGTTTGTTCAAAAATAAGAGTGCGTGTTCTGAAAGTTGGCAACGTTGCAAATAGTTGTCACATATTAAAAAGTTTTAATAAATTTGGCAATGGTAAAGTATGGAAATAAGAAATATGGGTCTGTAGTGCACTAAACATATGATTAGGGAATGCAACAATTAATATTGTAACACCGAATAAATAGTTTTAGATGTAAAAAAAGTATGTGGAAGGTTTCCAAATGCCTTTTTTACACCCCGAAACGGTTACCGCATCAAATTCAGTGTTTTAATTGCATTCCTGTAACATTTTTTTAGTGCATAACAGAGCCATATTTCCTATTTTCATACAGTAAAATTACCAAATTACTTGTAAATATTTGACAGTTATTTGCGACGTTGCCAACTTTCTGGTTACGCGCCCTTAACAGCCTCATCGTTGTGAAGCAGCGCCACATTTATACTTCAGGGGAGAGCAATCAACCTCAAGGATCTGCCAGCTAACTTATACCTATACCTGTAACTACCTGCAACTTGACCTGATTTTTAATACCTACAGGAAAATTAAATCCTAAACAGTGAGCGGTTTCCGGTTCATCGTTTTTATGACGTCATTTCCCGCCAGTAAGTGTAGAAGCCATATTGTTTTGCTCGTTCAGAAACGGTCCCTATTTTCGGTAGGTTACGCGATTACAAGGGTGGCTTTACTAGTAATGAATTTGTATTTTACTTGGATTGTTCTGTCATTAAGCATTTGTGTAAGAACTAGCTTTTACCCCTGCCTTGTTCATGTTAATTAAAAATTTGACAATCACCAATCCGGGTAGGTACCTACTCTATTTGTAGCAACATAATTCAATCATAATTCAAAAGACACGTGGCGCCATCTATTTATTATTATAAGAACGTTATTGTTGTTTTTTTTTCACATATTTATTTCGGGATAAAAGCCCTAAATCCATTCCTGTACAGTCATGAGCAATAATATGTATACACTAAGCAGTATTCAAAAGCGATTTTCTGCTACCATATTGATTAAACTTTTGCCTTTTCATTAGACTTCTATTTTGGAAGCTACTCGTAGTTAGCTACTATTACGAAATAGGTCTTATTTTAAAGTGGAAACCAGTATTTCGTTAAGTGTATACATGTTATTGCTCGGGACTGTTCACCGGACAACAGACGTTGTGCGTCAGCTTCAGAGAAATCTCACCCCCTTTAGTAGTGATGTCACTATAAAAAGGGGTGAGTTTTCTCTGAAGTTTAACGTCCGGTTGAGCAGTACACAACCTACTAGAGGTTGACCTGCGAGATGCCATACACAAAAAAAATCTGAAGTTTAACATATATTTATATGCAAAATTTCAGAACGATCGGTTCAGTGGTTTACAAACACACAAACAAACTTACTTTCACATTATTTTATTCAATTAATTAGTTAGGGTTGTAAGGTCAAGCTTGTTACGTAACTTGAACTTGATATTTTATTGTGTTACATAACTCTTAGCTTTTACTTAATAACTTTGTGTGGTAATAAAACTAATAATCCTTATTTCTTTCAATTTCAGTTACGCAATCTACAGGGGACAAAAAGGAATTATGTTGTATACATAGTCACACAATAGGAGGAATATGGAAACAAGTTATGTTTCAAAATAATTAATAACAAAAACATATTTCATTCTATTATTTTAAGTAGTTCGATACACACACACAACAGCAATAATGCCCATGTAATTACTGTTTTCTGTTCATCACCCTCACTTTTGGCTCGGCTGAGCCCCTTCGAACAGGCAACGCAAGTCGCCGGTGTTTCGTACCTGACAACTCTGAGAAGAAACAGCCGAAACAAACTCAGAGGTCACAGCCTCTTTTGAAGTCCAGACATTATATGTAGATCAGGCTATACGAGCACCATGCAAGTCAGTGTCTGAAATGGTCTTTTGAAGAAAGAACCACACAAATTCGAGTGGACCTGTCCAGTCAGTGCAAGCATTTGTCAGTTACCGTGTAGCTCGACTCGAAACTCAAGGAGCTCAACCTGGATACCAAAGTCGTAAGGTATCGGAGAGTTGCATCGCCTAGTGTACGGAGGGACTGAGAGTTCTGCGTCGAATGCAATGACAAACTTATATCCAAATGTACTTACCTACTATTTTTGCAATATGTTGAAACACACCTTTCAGATACTTGTTCCACAATAAAGCGAGTGCCTATAAAAGCTGTTTTCTTTCAATGAAGACATTCAATCTATTACGGTTATAACATTCAATGGTTTGCTCGTACTTGATAGGTCGCACATAAAAAGGGCGGTAAACTTTTTACGATCCCTTTGATGGCTACCGAAGTACAGAATTGTAAAGTACCTTCTTATAGTTAAAAGTTTTATTAAAAGATGCTTTTTGTGGTTAAATTGCGCTGATTTTTGGGCAGTGAAGTGAAAATATTTTTGTGAAAGAAATGTTGGGTGTTGTATTTTTTTTTTAATTTAATGTTAGGTTCGCGTTTGACGTTTTGCTTTTTTTTTGTAATGGCAAAAATACTTTTTCCTTAGTTTATGTTCAAGTAAAGATAGACTATCCAACATGGCCATTTCTTTTCAGTAAATGTTGTAAGTTTTACAGTAAAAAACGTTATGTAAAGCAAACGGGTACTCGTAAGTGCCTACTTAAGAATTTCCCGAATTTTCAACTAAACGCTGTTGAATCATATGTACGAGTATAGTAATTTTGCCATTACTTTAATATTTCAGTTCTTTTTCTCTGGGTTGTAAATTATAACTTATATCCTATCCTGCTAATCCTACTAATATTATAAAAGTGAAAGTTTGTTTCGATGACTTTCACGCAAAAACGACTGAACAGATTTGGATGAAATTTGATAAACACATAGTTCATAACCTGGATTAACACATAGGATAATAGTTTTATCCCGATTTTATGTTCCCGTGGGATAATTTTCAAGTTGTAGCGGGCGATGCCGCTGGCAACAGCTAGTGATTCAAAACAATTACTATGTTACTTTACTACTCACAAGGATTAAAAATGAGTTATATGTATAACAGAATAAAGGTACCTTTATTCTATAGAAAATATACATTTATTGGCAGTAAAACACGGTAAAAATTTCCAGCTTAACATGTTATGTAAAAATTCTCTCGTTTAGGCTAGGCATTATCCTGCACAGTGTACTTAATATCCTGAAAAAACGAACCAACCCACAATCTATAGTACTAATAATATTATAGAGAAGTATAGTGTGTAAGTTTATAGATACATAATACATAAATAGTGAAGTATTCATGGTTACCCAAAAAATAAGCCTAGATATACCAGTTTCCTCATCTTTTTCTAGAAGTCCTTTTTACAAGACTTATTGCTCTCCAAAGCCATAAAAATTTCATCGCAAATATTTGTATGATCTACAAGTAGTTGTTCCGGGTATGTGATTTTATAATTTGTTTTAACGTTTTAAAAAAAAGATATTTTATATGGATTGATACCGTTTAGCGAAACTGCGTACAATTAAGCCATTGTATAAAGGTACAATAATATTGTAAACACAAAATGTTCAGGCTGCAAAATCTGCAGCAATTTTCCACTACGTAAAACACAACCAGTTAATTATCTAACTAATTCCCTTTGCTGCCGCTTTATCCGGTATTCATTAGTTCCGGTTTGCTGCAAATCGGTTCTCGGTTTCTGTACCATTTTGAATCTATAAACGAGGTTCAGGAATGAAATGTTTATTTTCAAAAGTGTGCTTTCCCTCCTAGTCTTCTTCTTCTTCACCCTGCCCTGGGTGGGAGGACTCGTTTGATGATTTTACCACGATAAAAAAAGTCTTCTTGGGATATAAAAGACACTATCCACTTATGAAGAACTGGAAATAGGTTTCAAAATCTCTTTTTTTTTTAATATTAACAACTTTTTAGGCATGATTGGTAAATTTGTATGTTGAATAGTTGACCGCTGGGGAATACAACGTGAATATTGGTAATATTTATATTTCTCTAATTGAGTTTCAGTCTAATATCAAACCCAAATAATTAAATCGAGTGCAGACTGAGAAATAAAATGTTTCGTTTATCAATTTCAACGTTACAAGGAGAAATGGACGTTACACAAGGACAAGAGAAAGTCATTTCATACTGAAATGAAAATTCAAGGAGTTGCCAAGACATTTTTATAAAAGAAAAACTAAATAAACTTTTGCTATCTATTGGCGTTTTCGTAATCTACAAAGTTGAGCTAAAAGTATCAATTAAAGTGTTACCAGGCCAGTATCGAGTTGAATAAAACTATAAAAGTTAGTTGTAGAGGTCAAATAAAAGGTAAAAAGTAAATGAAAATGCTTCGAAAAAGAAAACGAAATAATCTAAGCCTATAACTGTAATGTTAGACCTTATCCAGAGTTATGTGAAAAAGCTAACATAATGAAGATGCTTAACTGAATTGGGAGAAGCACGAAAAAGTTACCAATATTAATGACAAAGTGGTTTTCACACGAAACCGCTCAGCCGCACGATCGTACATCACGCGTCACATTTACCGCTATGCAATCCTTTGAGGCCAGTTCATCATTAAAAAAAGTAACAAAGTTTTGATGTGTGGTAAAACAGCTCTTCTCGTTTTTTCAGGGAAACAAAGACATTTGTGTTTTGGCAATGACTTTTATTCCGGGTCCAGACTGGTGTAACGCGTAATGGTGGACCCGGCTTTAGAGTTTTAGATGAGCTGTAACTTGAATGAAGAAATGCATTTACTCTAACATCAATAATAGTGAAATAACAGTTGACTGTTAATTTTGGGTTTTGATGAAGAAACTGAATGTGTAACACATCATGTACAACACCAGAAAGTGCAAGCGGTCAGGTCAGCGGGTGGTCAGTAACGTGACACGGCAACAAAACGCTACGGACTTATGTTTTGGGGAAACTCGCCAGACAGAGAAGTGGCGTTTAGGGCACAGAAGAAATGCATAAGGGCAATATGTGGCATAGAAAATACAGAGAGCTGTAAGCCATATTTTCAAAAGCTTAAGCTACTTACACTCCCGTGTCTTTATATATATGAAGTAGCCACTTTTGTCAAATCAAATCTACATTTATATAATCACCCGAAGAGCATACGCTATAAAAATACAATATGCATGACAAGACACAAAAAAGCTATATTCAGCAAAAACCTTTTAGGCATGGCACCCAAAATCTACAATAAATTACCCAAACATATCATAGAAGCTAGAAAAACAGATCTGTTCAAAAAATGGTTAAATGATTTTTTGATTGAAAAATGTTACTACACTATTAATGACTATCTTAATGAAACTTGCTAGAACTACTATATCCGATTTATGACATTAGTAAAAACTTGACATCGCACTGAATTAAATTATTGAAATAAAATTGTTATAATTATTACCTCTATGTTTATGTGACAATTAATTTGTTTGTATGTGTAAAATTTTTGACTGTAATTTGTAATCTAAAATATTGTTATTTTCTAATCATTCTGACATTAATGTTATTTTGTAATTTGAATTTTGATTAAAACTGATTATAATCATTAATTTAATTTGTACGCTTAAACGCAAAACATAGACGGGACTCTTATATTTAACTGTAACACCATTTAAAAACCTATGTTTACAAATAAAGATTTCATTTTCATTTTCATTTTCATTTTCAAAATCTGCTTCGCCGCAGCCAAACATCTGTCCGCTGTCGAGCGAAGGCGTGTGGTAGTCCCCTAAGATCTGATTGTTAATTCCACAAGGGACTTATATTCTAAACAAAATGTTATTTCCACTATTGTAAGTACTAGCAAGCTAACAAAGAACATCGAGACACAAGGCGTCGGCAAACAAACAAAATAAATGGCACAAGGAAATTACGAAATGGACGAATGAAGTTAGCGTGATGAATCATGAAACTTTATTGATACCAAAATACCAAAAAAAAACATGAGTAATAAAAAAAAACAATATTTCTTTCAACACATTATTGGTAAACAAACACACAATGTCAAGATGTATAAAATTTATTTAGTACATTGGCTCCATTCCAATTCTTATTTTATTATCCAGCGGAGAAAACAGATATTATGAAAGATTTATTTATTTAGATACCAATAAAAATCATCATAAAATATCTTTCGGAACTAAAGAGATTGATATTCAATGGTAAATCGATTGAAATGGCCAACAGCAATCGGTACACTAAAGATGAATATAAAACAGTAGTCGGTAAAACAGAGATGAATCAATCGGTTGTAAGATGTCATTACATTTTTTTTTAGCCTGGTAATATCGGGCGACTCGCTGTCCGACCATGGACCATGCCCGGGTCGACGGCGCCTTGTGTTCCACGCGCGCCTCAAAGAGTGTCAGCATAGTGACAGGGCCAAAGCCGGGGTCGCGGGACTAAACGAATTACCGTGACCCCGGCACGTAAAGGGCTATTGAAGGACACCGTGGACTTTAGTCAGTACGAGTCTGACAGTCCCTCCCGCTCTGCTCTGGGTGGGAGGACTCATTTGATGATTTTACCACGATAAAAAAAGGGCCACACTAACGGGAAATGACGTTGATTTTTGCGTTAATTGACGTTTATACGAACATTTAAAGAATCGTGAAAATCAACGGGAAGTGTCGTTAGTGTGGCCCGGCTACCAACAACCCACAATGGGCAAGTGAGGTAGATTACAGCTTACAAAAATATTTTGAAAAGAACGTGTCTGTGTCGATGGATATTCTGAAGAAGCAAAATCTAAAATGCGTTATATTTTTGGTTCGTACTTCAACCAACAATAAACAATTAAGCAAAACGGCGCAATACTTAACCGTTGCATGACAAGTTGTTAATATTAACCATACCGTGCACGCTTGCCCTGTTATCTACACAAGCAGTATGTGTTATGTGCACTTACAAGACCGCTTGTCTGCCAACTCATGTAGCAGTTTGGCGCCGAGCGCTAACTGGCGCAATTTGGATGCATCGGGTGCCAGCATTCACCACAATGATTCAACAATCAAGCTCTCAACGTATTGCGACACTGGAAGAATTTCTTTTTCTTATCGCTCCACTACGGTACCGTATTTTGTGAACACATAAACTTCTCCACCTCCACGGCAAAAGAAATAACTTAATGATAATATGGTAACTAGAATGATATAAAATAAATAGAAGCCACCGTGACATCTAAAGAAATATGTAAAGACCATCAGGAGAGAATAGAGAAAAAAGATGTCAATGCAAGTTAAATAAGACAAGAGCAAAAAGATGATCATACCATCTTAGCCGATAAACCACATAGAACAAAAAAGGAGTTTATATACGAGTATTTTAAAGGCTAAGCAGCATTTCGAAATTATTAGCAACATATGGCACCGTATTAAAACACTTCAAATCTGTGCCTTCTACCTAGTAACCCTTTACCAAGCACACCACACCCATATCAAAGTGTCAACGCACCGTTTACTAATGTAATTACCACAGACCCACTTACGAGTGCAGAAACCTTAGTAATTTCCAATTAAATACTAGCAATATTACCAGGACCATAGTCCTAATGGCACTGGTTAGTTCTAGCCCGATAACATCGTTTAGTTCTGTCACATTGTTATAGGGTATCTGTGTTTGTGCAGGACACTTTTCGGTCACGTTTGGGGCCGGGACTGTTCCGTAAACGTTTACGTTCGTGTTATGTTACTTTGGATTGGAGATACAAGTTTTATTACAAGCAAACTGGCACTAATACTAGGATTTTAAATGGGGTATTTACAATCATTTGTTTAGAGTTACGATATTGTTGGCACTGTTGCAAATCATGCCGCTTCATGATCACGTATGATTTGAATTACGGGTCGATGTTTATCAGCAGACAAATCTACGAGTCTCTAGGTATATCTATGCTAAGAAATTAAGCACGAGCTGAGCACAAGCGCTCTACTCGCGGCGTCAAGTGTGGACGTACAGTGAGCCTACAACAATCACTCCCCTCGAACACATTGCAAATCCCTTGGAGTTCTTCACAAATTCGACAACAGGCGGAGGACAACTAAGCACGAACCAAACGCTGGAAGCACATTAATGTTATAGGCTCGTTGGTCGGCGCCACGTTAAACGAATTTGTGTTTGGCTCGTGCTCCGCTCGTGCTCGGCTCCAAAGCGTAGACCCTTTTAATAGGTAAAACATCCTACATTTTTGCAGTGATCTTGGATTTTTACCTTATAAAAGTACGATTCATAATACTCGTAAAAGGCAATCGGCAATTCAGCATGTCCATAGACTTGGACAATGAACATGCCTTCGTGACTTCAATCAATAGGTGCCTAATCAGTTCTTATATAATATCCCACTACCCAATATACTTTAAAAAGCGTACCAACAATACAAAATGTCACATGACCCTAAAGTCAGCGGCATGAGTACAGATATGCACGCAATCAGAGCGTCAAACAGGCATCGAACCCTAAAACCACAGCGTTGCGGTTGAATCGACCTGACGCGCGCGTTGCACACCTTACTTCACGATTGCATAATGCAGACACTGCCATAATGTCTGGGAAAAAGACTCGGAATCAAGACATTGAATCAGGTTGTGGGTTTGAAATTATCTGGATGTACTTTGGCATGACTATCGTACCTTCTCGTACCACGTATTTACTCGTATCCGAAGTCCGGGACAATAAACTGTAACACCTTATTCCGGGACAACCCGGATTTCCCGGCCATCTAGCAACCCGATTGGCAATACAAGCGAAATTCATAGAGTGGACCAACGTTTTGTAAAAATGAAAAATATAAATTAGAGCTGTCATAAAGAAAAAAGTAACTAGGTACAAAACAAGAAAACTATTATGGATACAATGGTTAAAATTAAATATTTATTTAAACGGACATTATCACAACACTAAGTAAATATCCTGTTTTATGGTCTAATTAAAAATTAAAATAATGTTGACACTATAATTTGAGCTATCGTCCATCTCCTTACTTGCACACTCGACATGGCGGACGTTGGCCCCAATGTCGACCTAATTAACAACTTTACCACTTAAAGTTCTGTCCATCCTGTAATCTGTAATGAAAAACACAGCCATGGCACCGTTAGTGCAGTGGGTGGACGATCGACAGATGCGCTGCGTGTCGAGGGTTCGAATCCGGGAGAAATATTTGTATCGCTTACACAGGTTGGAAAACTTGTTTTTGATGTTTGACGTAATTAATCACATCTTTTCATTGCGGGCAAGTAATTAGAGCCGAGGCGAATGAGTCCGGATAATCGGATATTCGGATAATCGGGATTATACTGTAGTTGCTCCGGGTCTAGCTGTTTGTGTTTGTGAGTTAAATTCGTAGTGTGGTGCAAAGTTTAATAAGAAAGGAAATTGCACCATGTTTTGTTCCTTATTAAATGTTTTCATAATATTTTATCATTTCCAACCTTTTTCCCACCATTTTTATACATTTCTGAGTTCCTGTTCGTCCAAAATTTCCTTTGAATAACTCTCCCCCAAGGAAATATTAAGATTAAAAATATCGTTTTCAATACCAAGTTTTCGCTGGAACGGTCTTTTAGAAATTCTAACAATAAGGTGCTCAAACCGGGAAACCCGCAAACATACAAAAACTTTCTTGCCAAACAGTTGTCACCTCTCTTCCATCGATATAAGAGATGACATTGAATTCTGGAGCCGCAAACCTAATTGTGCCAGGATGGTATCTCAAAATTTCTTTTACAGTTACAGCGAAGGAATTTAAACTTTAAAGTCGTAAAATTATGGTTGATTTGAGAAGTGTTCTTGAGAGTTGAAGATGTTGAATGGAAGCCACAATTGGTCGAGCGTATTGAGTTTGAGCAGCACTGAGGATTCAATGTCGATTGATACTTCAAAGGATGTGATATTGGTATCAATGTGGCTATTGATGTCTGTACTACAGATTTTAAAGGACTTGATATGAAATGGATGACCACTTAAATCTGTTTAAAGAGGACTATAGCTTCTTGGTAATGTCAAAAAAACATGTAATGTCCTTGGACACTCGGTAATAGTATCTGAGGTCCATCAGAAGCCTTAGAGATTATCTGCTGCCTTTGCCCAGCAGAGGGATGAGGTAGGCTAACAGTATCAGTATGAATCATCATCATCTGCCTAGCCTTTTCCCAGCTATATTGGGGTCGGCTAGTATCAGTATCAGATGAAAATGTATAGGACATCATCATGGGAACAGCTTAGGCGTTTATCACATCCACAGTGTATACGATGAGAATCCGAGTTAAATGACGCCAATACACAGTTAATCATTGATTTCGACCCTTAACTTCCTATTGGCCAGAGATTGCCAAACCACAAACGGAGATATGCGGTAAGGTATGGGGGTGACTAGCCCACTATTGTGTCAATACTGAAACAATGGCTTGATGCAGGGGTTCCCAAACTGTGCGCCGCTGAGCCGATGTGCGGCGTAGAGTTTAGAGTGAGTATTAAATTTTCGTGGATCCAAGATTATTTCTATTGAACTCTTGCAGCCAAAAACCGCAAGTTTTTCAACCACATAATTATCATTGTCACCTGTTACCGACTAGCTAGAAGGCAAACGCCAGGACAAAATACTAATCCTGCAAGTGCACAGCGAACTGAAAAAGTTTAGGAACCTCTGGGTTATGTCGACGCCTAATCATTAACGTAATCTTCCCCGTCATTCCGTTTTTTTCATCATCACCATTGAGAGCTTTAGCCTTTAGCCTTTTAGTTTTTATTTGTAATGTATGGAATTGTTTGAATCCAGTCACATAGAAAAGCGAAAGCGATCCGATAGCGTGACAGAACTATCGGACTGACGTCTCGCTTCGATTCGGTATCGCTTCGGACTCGCTTCGCTTTCGCCTGTCTGTTTGATAAAAGCACTATGGCTAACGGTTAGTACTTCCCTTTTGTGCCATATTTCCCTGACCTGACAGAAAGTCTTACCCAACTTTCACCCGCGATCTTCAAGATATCGTCCACTTTTTTTTCCACGTCTCTATGCCGGTTTGTAAACTGAAATAAACCCCCTTTTCCTAATCCTATTTCTGTCTGAATCAACATTATTTGAAATTGTTTTGTTTTTGGACAAAAATAGCTCAGTAAATCAGCAGGTTAACAGTGTGTCATTTATTTTGGTAGCGTTCGATAGTGTATACCCTAGTGAGCAGTTCGTGCCGTGTTTATTGCAATAGAGAATCGATATTTTTAGTATTTTTAGGTTTGTCGTGTAAGAGTATTGTATTTATAGGTAAACGTTCAAATTGTTTTTTTCTTTCTCTTTTTTCATGACACCACCGTAAGATCGTGAACAGAGACAGATAGATCATAAACTAATTTATGATCTTTCTATAATTATGATTATCTATAATATGTATGTATTTAGAAATATATAAGTATGTTTATCAGTTGTCTAGTACCCATAACACAAGCTCTGCTTAGCTTGGGACTAGATGGCGTTGTGTGATAGTTGTGGAATATTTATTTATTTTTTATTTTTAGGGAAATAGAGAAATAGAGTTTATTTATGGTCCCAATCGCCATCGCTCATACGGTTGTCCATAATGATTTTCTGCGTAATTTTGTTGGCAATGTAATACCACTCTCACCATTTCTCTTATATTATTATTTTTTCTACTTATTTCAAAAAAAGCAAAGAAACATATTATCATTTATCATTTTAAAAGTAAAATTATTCATATAACGATGCATTTTCACCATTTTGTTTTGATCTTTAAACACAAATCACACGAAACAAACATTAATTTCACACTTTTAAGCAGGTTCCCACTTTATCTTCAAGAGATTAGTATTACCGGTTTTACTGAGGAATTGATATCTCAAACTAACACTTTACCTATTTGTTTCCATTTGCAACGGGACTGTATACAGCATGTCCTAAAAATCCCGATTCTACGATTCTTTCGAACCAGGCCAAAACTTGATACGTCCCCCCCCCCCTCTACAGCTCTTCGATATAACTAAATTTTTTGTTGGTCCCAGATCAAATACATTTTTGTTGCATTTGACTTGTGAACGAGGCAGGAGGTAAATGTCGCTTTTGACATTACATGAAGAACAATGCAACACCGAGCGTAGCGAGCTCGAATTTTCGCGCCTTTCTCCGACATTTCAGATTTTTTGCACGCAATCATATTTATAATTGTGGAGTTCCCGGAAGAGGGCGCCCGGGGCACGTGGTCCGCATGAACCCTACAAGAGAAAATATTCTTTTGGGCGAACTAAGTATTGGATTCTTATAAGAAACAGGAGAAAATAGTCACACATTTCTTAAACATGCTGTATACATCTATGTATGTATATTTGTACGTTGAATTATCGAGAACGGCTGATCCCAACTGACGGTGTCGTAATCCATGACAGATGTCGGATTGATTTAAAGCAAACATTCTTTGCCTTTATAAGGAAGCTGTGAGAAGGAACCATAAGTTATAATTGTGCCTATTTATGGTGCATTAGTTGAATATTTGGAGCAATATCTATTAGTCCATTGAAAAGTTATTTTTTAGGGTCAGTTCATACCGAGACGCGACGTGACGATACTGGAAATGTGTGTCTTTTCGTGTCTTTAATAAAGTGAGATTTTGAGTCGCTATATTAAGATGTGCCTGCCATGAATATTATCGTAATCGTAGTCTAATCCAAAGTAGTTCTAGAGGAGCTCATGGCTAAATAATTACAGCCGCACAAGTCGACCTTTTGAGCCACGCTTGCCTAGGTCGTGTGTGGATGGTTGACCATCTGTCATAGCGAGTTTCCTACGTGCCTCGGAAAGCACGTTGTTACTGTTAGTCACAAGGTCTAAAGTCTGACAACCAGTCTTACCATGGGGTATCGTATTAACCATTAACTGGGTTGTGGAGGTCCGATAGGCAGTCGCTCTATGTAAAATGCTGATATTCAGCTACATCTGGTTCGACTGCAAGCCGACTCCAATATAGTTGGAAAAAGGCAGATGATGAGCATAAATCATAATCCAAAGTAGTAGCATACAGTATACTCCAATAGTTCGTGAACGTGATCTATTTGAAAGAAATGCTCCAAGTCTTAATAAACATGGGCATGCAGGCAGCGAGTAATGGGCAACTCGCTGTCCGACCATGGACCATGCCCGGGTCGACGGCGCGTTGTGTTCCACGCGCGCCACAAAGAGTGTCAGCAAAAATGACGGGGCCCCCCCTGTAGAGGGCCAAAGCCTGCCGGGGTCGCGGGACTCATGAATTACCGTGACTCCGGAACCTAAAGAGCTATTGAAGGACACCGTGGATTTTAGTCAGTACGAGTCTGACAGTCCCTCCCGCTCTGGCCTGGGTGGGAGGACTCACGTGATGATTTTACCACGTTAAAAAAAAAGTCTTAATAAACATACTTCAAGTTCAGTCATTATCCAATCGTCAAACGTCCGCTATAAGTATCCATTATTATAATTATCTTCTAACCAATCACGAAACTACTTCTAATATCTGTATTTATACATTAAAGTTCTGTTTCCGATTAGATAATTACGAAACGGTTACTGTTGATCCCATAACGGTAAACCGAGTCGTGACGATGAAATTTTTTCTTAAGAATCGAATCTTTGTTATCGATAACTTTAAGTATCAGTTTCCCGTGTTATCGGTATTATTTAGTTCTTGTTTTTTTAGGGTTCTGTTTTCTCAAAGGAGAAAACGGAGCTCTTACAGGTTCACTTCGTTGTCTGTCTGTCACTCTGTCAAGGCCCTTTTTCTAAGGAACGCATGGAGCTATTAGCTAGGTTTATAGTCCTTTGTAGGCTGTGAAGTCTTGTAAGACTTAAATAATTAAATTTGACATTAAGCAGTCTCACAGTACAAGTCCGAAAATAGTTATAATAAACATTTTAGGGATCTTTGTTTTTCAAGTGAAATGTTAAGTTTTGTAAATGTTAAGAGTGATATTTTATTTTTCAACTACTGAACCCTTCGTTGTACGTGGTCCGACACGCACTTCTCTTTATTATGATGAAGGTACTTCGTGGGGAGTGACAGACAGGTTAATAGGTCAATTTAGAAAGCCTGTTTTTTCGATAAAAATGAATTAAAGTTATTTCACTTATTTTCTGCTGGTATGTAATATAATAATAAAATAAATAATAAAAATCTTTATTGACATAATTTAAGTACAGCATATTATTTATGAACCTGACTCCTGTGCTAGTATGAACTGTATTACAGGAGCCAGTGGCTTCACCTTGCAAGGGTAACACTAATTTAGCAAATAAAGCGGGTAACATCACGCCTGTATATTCTATGAAGGCAGTTGTAGTTCATATTACGCCTCATCATGATGATGCACAGAACCGAGCGATATGGCATAAAAAGGGGGAGGCCTATACCCAGCAATGGGTGATCCCGGGCTGATATCATTGATCTTTTTATGGCGAAATGTGTTTGAACTTATATTAATTTTACCATCTTTATACATACCACATTTAAAGCAAATAAATAATTTTGACTTTGAAAAAAAAAAAATCTCAGCCCGGGATCACCCACTGCTGGGTATAGGCGAGCGTCTCTTATCCAACTATTCCCCGCGATCTTGACAATTTCGTCATCCGGCGGGCGGCCCTATATTTCGCCAAATATGGTTAACTCTCATGTAATTGGGTGTAAACCTATTGTCTCCAGCCTAGCACTTATCCAGATTATTGGCTGATATTAAGGTATTCTAGATGAAAAATCCACTTTACACAACTTGGGAGTTGATCTTAGAGCTCTACTCTATGGTAAATGTGGAATTTATTTACTTATTATTAAAAAAGTTTTACCAACAGCTTCTGTGTACAATTAAAGCTTAATTATATAATTGTGTAATGACTTGGTCTTACACAGTCACCAAAAACAGTTTAAAAAAATAAATGAATAACCTGAAGAACAATAATTCGATTACAATCATCATACAACATATTGACAATCATAACCTAGCACTTTCCTAACTATGTTGGGATCGGCTTCCAGTCGAACCAAATGCTGCTAGCTGAATATCAGTATTTTACATGAAAGAACTGCCAATCTGACCTCCGCAAACTAGTAACTGGGTAATGCGATACTCTAGTAGGTACCTAAAACTGCGTTCCGAGCCTCTGTCAAACAGACTGGCGTGGCGAATGCGAAGCGTGACGTTTTTATTTGTAATCTATGGAATTGTTTGAATCCAGTCACATAGAAATGCGAAAGCGATCCGATAACGTGACAGAACTATCGGACTGACATTTCGCTGTCGTCTCGCTTCGGTTCGGTATCGCTTCGGAAACGCTTCGCTTTCGCCGGTCTGTTTGACAAATGCATAACAGTTTCGACTGTTAAAGATTTCAAACGCCACCAAAATAGACAATGCTTATGAGAAATATTTTTTAATAGTTTCTCATAACAACAGATATTAACCTATTTATTAAACCATTCATCCATCATTCATAAAACTATCTCATTACCAAATAACATCAAAAATCAAGAAAAGCCATTAGACTAGATATGAATATAAAATAAATTCCTTTACTAATTGATGTTCAATGCTCATTCGACTCTAAAAACACCGCTAAACACACATAGATAATTTCTCTTTAATCTTACGAAGGACCATAAATCATTGGAACATACCATTAATTCCATAGAGTACTACACAAAACTCCTATTAGTAATCCATTGATCAATTTTAACGAGCGACCCTTAACTTTTTTCTAAGTGTACAAGCAATGTACTTAAAATAATTCGATACGGTGTTGCTACGTCAACCGTCAGTCCCGTGACGTAACGACTTGTTCGAATTTCGAATCGCTTTGTCCGTGAAATAAATGACGCTTTGTTATTCGAAATTGGGTTTTATTTGTTTGTTTGTTGGGTTTGTTTTGTTTTGTTTGTGACGGTTCGTTGCGTAATAGGGATGTCAAATCCAAGACTTGATGATGGGAACAAGAGGTTCATAGTTTAATTAAAATTACAGAAGTGATTCATAGTAATTTGACAACAAGCTCTTTGACAAGAATAAAGTGCACCTAATTTGATTTTAACTGCGTTTTACTTGGGGTTCCATATTTACGAGTATACCTAAAGGTTATTCGTTATCTGAATTTGTGGTTTTTTTTAATTTTCTATAGGCTCGCGTTTGACCACCGTCTCGCCTAATGGTAAGCAATGTTGCGGTTGAAGAAGAAGAAAATATAGATAACTTTTGAGAACAAGGTACCTATTCTTTGTTTTTCATCCGCACGTTACGAAAGATGCGAAGTAGCTGATGACGTCGGAACTTTGCACAAAGAAATATTACGTCACGAAACTCGGATATTTTTATCCTATTTCGCATCTTCGGATACTGTCCGTGTCCAACAGACGGATCCAATATAATATATCGACGCCCCCAAGGAATAAACCTGTATTATACTATTACTGACTTTTTACTGTTATACCATTTACCGTATCTATGGGTCGGAATACACCTATGCAATTTTTTTCAAATTTTTTCTGCGATAATTTCCAACGTTTTTTCTTAAAACACTTTTGTTCTTTGGAAATTTTTCATTTTTAATTTACTAGAACAATAACGAAATACGTTATTACTAATTAAATTCTGTGGCTACATTTCGGTAAAGTAATATTACTGTAAAATATTTCAGCTAAATTTCTGGTTAACGCGATTACAGGTTTATTATCGTAAATTTTGTGGTAGACATTTTCGGTAATGCACCGTAACAGTTATCATCTGGGATATAAATGTAAACCTACTATAACGCATTGGCGGTAACTTGCTCGCGCTCGGCGACTCAAGGACGCGTTTCTACATGTAATGCACTTTACGCACACTAATACTAATACTGCATACATTAAATCTAGACTAAAAAATATTATTTATAAAAATAAAACAATAAGAAATAATAAAAAATAGCAAAAAGGTACATGGTGTCCACATTTTAACAAAATATTGCAGTTACCTACAGCTATTTTACAAATACAATTTAAATGTGTGAGCATTCAAATTTCAACCAGCTTGATTCTGTTTAAACCCTACATTGTACTATGGAGCAGGACCAGCATGCTTCCAAACATTTTTATCTTGAATAATTATAATCTTCTATTTTATAATATGCTTGTTTACCAAGTGTATTTTTATGTAACTTTTAAATTTTATTTTATTTAGAGTTAAAATTTCGCTAGGTATTTTGTTGTAACAATTAACACAGTACCCCATAAAAGATTTTTTGACTTTAGACTATCTAAAATAAGATTTTTAGATTGTCTAAAGATAAATTTTATCTTTATTTCTAGTTTTAAAATTATGTCTATCGCTTATTTTATTAAAAAGATGAAGATTTTTCCTAACATACATTATATTTTCATAAAAAAATTGACAAGGCACTGTCATTATATTAATCTTTTTAAAAAGTTCCCTAAGAGATTCACGACGACGTAGATTGTAAATGGCTCTGATGGCTCTCTTTTGCAAAATAAAAATAGATTGAATGTCAGCCGCCCAGCCCCACAGTAGAATGCCATAAGACATAATGCTGTGAAAGTAGCTGAAGTAAACCAAACGCGCAGTTTCGACGTCTGTTAACCGTCTTATCTTTCTAACAGCTTAAAGTGGCTGAGCTTAGATGGCCCGCTAGAGATGCTATATGCCCCCATAGTAATTTATCGTCTAACGTGATTCCTAGGAAAACTGTCTGATTAATTAATTCCAATTTTACTCCGTTCAATAAAATGTCGCAATTGCTACTTCTAACATTTGGCAAAGTGAATCTAATATATTTAGTTTTCTTTTCATTAAGAACTAAATTATTCAGAATAAACCAATTTTGAACCTTAACCTGAACCTTACCTAAAGGGCCCCCAGCCCCTACTGAAAACAAAAAACGGCGGTAACTACGCCCTAGGACAACGTGGACGTAATTTGCAAAAATTTTACTCATCGCGGTCTTGAAATAGCAATTTATCGAGCTCGCTCCGCTCACTCTAAAATTAAGCCTTTGCTAACAAGGCACGAGCTTTTTCTTAAATTCCCAATACAAATGTTTCTATTATCATTTTGCTTTCAACATTCTACATGTATTAGTTTAAACCAGCGGTTCTAAACCTGAATGGCTCGCGATCCTTTTTTTTTTTGGTGGGAAAACGCCATATATGTCGCTTAACTTCAAACTCGGATGTGTACAATTTTACTATTTTTGACGCTCTACGCAAAAAAGGTTATTGCTACGTGTGGCATTACCAAATCGCAAAACGAGGCTGCATAGAAATTTGGAGTTGAATAGAAACAGGAGCGAGGTGTTGACAAGATATATCTTTATTTAGATGGTTGTTATGGCCAAAATAAAAACAGATACATTTTTGCTTTACATGCATATGCAGCAAAATCTTTAAATTTTTCTATAACGCACAATTTTTTCAATACTGGACATAGCCAGAACGAAGGGGACTCGATGCATGCCTGTATTGAAAGGAACATGAAAAATAAGTCTATTTACAGACCTGATCAAATATGTAATATAATTCTAAACTCCAAAGTCTCGGGAGAAAAATATACTACGAAAGAATTAGAGCAAACAGATATTTTAGAATTAAAAAATTGGGAAATCCTTTACATTGGCGTCGCGATATAGGTGGGAATACGATACGCTGGTCTGATGTAATGGAAATTCATGTATCATCATCCCAACAAGACAAGGTCTTCTTCAAATATGATTTTGATGATGCATATTAATTAAATATTTCAAATTCATTTCAAACCAAACGACGTGGGCGTAAACCTAAGACAGATGCTTTAATAGAAAATACTGTATTGGCACGTGCTTATCATCAACCTCTTCCTATAAGGAAGGCGTTGCATACAGATTTAATGTCTTTGTGCAATAGTGGAGCGATTCCACGGTATTACCATGCATTTTATGAATCCTGATTTTCTGTAGAAAATAGTGATGATCGCGGTGATACTGATGATGCCACTGACAATACCGATTAGTTATTAAATTTTTAGCTTGCCTTCTTTTGTTTTACTTTTACTAATTGTAATTTCTGATCTCTATGAGAACTTTTTTCTCCATAAACGTTATAATTTTAATAATTCTTGTGAGTTTCCTATAATTATTCCTCGGAGATACCGACGACAAATTTATTTTTCTTAATCGGTTTTCAATGATTACAAAAATAAAACTACCAAAAATTTTCTATAAAATAAGGGTTACACTACTTTACCCTTTTATGGTTATTTAAAATTTTACTATAAGAAGTCGGTAAGTGAACGTTACAATCTTTCTCTGTAACGAAAAAACACGTTTGATAATCCAGTAAAGCAATATTATGCCTATGACTTTTAAGAAATTTACAAGAATAATTCGGTAAGTAAACAATACTGGAATAATAGTGTTAAGTCAGGGTGGTAAGATATCAATACCCTAAAAATAGTAGGAATCCATTTTCGGTAATATGTATTTTGGTGAATAACTAATTCTGTGTATCGTTAACAGTTATACTTAATACTTTAAACTTTTCGGGTAAAAATTAGCTTTTCCGTCATATAACAATGTTGTCATAATTACCTTTTGTTGAAGAGATATACCCCAAAAACACTAAATCATTTTTCCTGTAAAATTTGATTTTTGCGATTACCGGTTTATTCCCCGGGGACGTCGATATGCACGTATCCAATTTGGTCGAATTTTTATGTAAACATATTTCAGAAACCTTTTTGGTTATCATATTTTATTTTAATAAAATATTCAATTTCTTTTTGTTTTTGCAGGTACGCTGTCCCAAAATTAATTTACAGGATTGACAAACAAATTATAGCTGAGCAATATTTTATCCGAACTTAGTAAATAGTAAGTTATTTTTTCAGGATCTAACTTTAACTCACAATTGGGTATTTTATAATAAAAAAAGCCTTTCTTTAGAAAGAAAAATTCATACCGCAAACAGGATTTGAACCTGCGACCTCCGGGTTCAGTACAGACGTAAGAAATGGATTGAAGAATTCGACGCAGTAGGTATGAACCTCGATGACACGGTTGGAAACAGCGTCGGATGTACTGAATCTGGTCGCAGGTCCGATTTTTTATTTCTAAAGAAAAGCTTTCAAATTCGCGACACATACGCGTTAATGCGTAAAATATTTATAAAATATTGTTTCATATTCACAATACCGAAACTAACATTCCCCAAGGTATCCTAATATGGTGTCTGGCTACTCGTAAAACTCTTTCCAAATATAAAAACTTATAGAGAGACGAGTTCATTGAGCGATGCTTCATAAAACTTCATATTTTACGAGGCAAAATTATGCTTACGACACTTGTGGCGATGGATTGATGGTTGGACGCGAGACGTGGAAGGGTTACAGAAGAAACTATTTAAAAAAGACGCGAAAGAGAGTTTATGTCTGAGTTTTAAATTTGTACGTCTAAATTGCTGAACAGGGTATAATTAAGTTTCGTAGAGAAATAGATGGGACACGGTTAGATTAGGTTAAGTCAATAATTTTTGTGTAAAACATAAAGGAGCGACAGTTTGTAACAGATAGACAAATAACTAAATAAAAAAATAACTGAATGATAAGTAATAGGGCATGCAAAACGGACATCCGAATAAACCGGATAACCTTTTAGTTACCAGATCACGGAAAAAAACCGGATACCGACTGAAATTAAAACCGGATTTTAAAATAAGTAACTCCTTCACAAGTTGCCACCGCTTAAATAAAAAACAATCTGGAAGCTGCGCCCGAGTCGAACAATTATACTCAATTGAAATAAGACAACGCTTTACTGTGACTGTAATTACGGTTCATCTACATTTATAGTCAGGGTTGCCATCACGAATTAAGCGGTTTATTAGTACAATTTTAACTAATTACTCGACTATGGTGACTTGAAAAAGATGTTATGTAGGATTATCCTACATGACAGACTACAGTAGAAAATCATTATCATCTGCCTAGCCAGTCTAACCGCAACCGATTGCAGCTGAATATCAGTATTTTACATGGAGCGATTGCCTATCTGACCTCCACAACCCAATAAATATGTAATAGTAGGTACGATATCCCTAGGTCAGACTCTCGAGTTTCTGACTGAAGCCTTGGTCAAACAGACAGGCGTGACGAATGCGAAGCGTGACGTTTTTATTTGTAATGTATGGAATTGTTTGAATCCAGTCACATAGAAAAGCGAAAGCGATCCGATAGCGTGACAGAACTATCGGACTGACGTCTCGCTTCGGTTCGGTATCGCTTCGGAAACGCTTCGCTTTCGCCTGTCTGTTTGACAAAGGCATAACAGTAAGGACTGTCGAATTTACGATAAGCAAAGTTCTCGTCAAGACGAATCAAACAAATCTAAAATCGATGGGTAGAGATAGGTATAGATGCAGCCTTTCGTTAGAGTTTCTATGGCCACCTTACAGCTCTATCATCGGATCTACTCCATGTCATCATAATATTACCCTACCAGGGTCGCGGAACTCACGAATTACCGTGACCCCGAAACGTAAAGGACTATTGAAGGACACCGTGGATTTTAGTCAGTACGAGTCTGTCAGTCCCTCCCGCTCTGTCCTGGGTGGGAGGACTCATTTGATGATTTTACCACTTTAAAAAAAAATGTCATCATAATATTGCGTGATATACGTCCAAAATTTCACCTCAATCGGAAACTGGATCAAAAACGTGCATGATTTGATTACAGACAACGAAAGGTGAAACTAAACAAAAGCTTGTAAAAACAGGTACTTATGTAACATACACAACTAACATTAAGTTTCGTAACAAACTTTCTCTTCCATTACATTCAGCAACATTTACAAAATGAATCTACATCGCTGGGTCTAGATTACACACACATTTTACCCAAAAGTGCCTTTTTGCAAGATATCAGAAAAAAATATGATGTCAGATGTCAAATCAGACAACCCTAAAGGCAGAAATGGCGGGATGTAAACCACTGATCACAGACAAATCTGGAGGGTTTTTGTTCATAATAAAAACTATTTTTGGTAACTGTTATGATATCATCTATTTTTATTGATATTTCTGTTGATGACGGTGGTCTGTATCAGCAAAGTTGTAATAGTTATAATACATTTGAGAGGCGAGTCGAAAGTTAAAACGTTAGTGAATTGTTTTTAATAACAATTAATATTGATTAAACATTTTTAATTTATTTTGATCAGAAATGGCTTGGAAGAAACAGGATAATCATAGATCGATTTAAACAGATTTTTTGGTCAAACACTGGTGACGCATGATACTTGTTACCCCGAATGCGCATGAGACGATCTCATGTCTGCCAGAGTCGCGGGATGGTTTAAAGGGCTACCGTAGCCCTGGATCACAAAGAGCAACTAAAAGATTTTTTACCCTTCAAAGTAACCACTCCAGAATGAAAGGACATATTCAATGATTTTACAAAACAAAGAATTATTTAAGAATGGAATGCAGTTACGTTAAGAATGTATTGAAGACGTTAGAAAGGGATTGAAGAAGTCGATGTTCGAACAGTTCGATTATTTCTTTCCTGAAAATCATGACAAAAGAGTTATGTTTGATAATGGAATTCATCCGATTAACACAAAAAGCGCCACAACGATGAAATAATAACATGCAGATAGGCATCAAAATCTAAATATTTTATTTCACATGGGCCTCAATGAACACTTATCGAGTCGTCGAAAGTCGAGAAAAAAAAAACGACGGGTTGCACTCTGGGAGTGCCGGCAGAAGTTAAAACTTGAATAATAATACACACGAACATTCGCGCCGCGCAAGCGCCCTGCGCCCCGGGCCGTCTTACGAATTTACGATCAGGTCACATGTCCTGACGCGAGTTTAACATTTTTTACCCATTCCAAAAAAAGTGCACAACGCCGCTAAAGAAGTTTTCACTTCAAAAATTGGCATTGAATACATAACTTGTCTTTGCTATCACGTAGTACCCTCGCTTAAACCTCACGTATCTACGCTTTGTTTATTTACCAATCCCATAACAACAGGAAAAGGGCCTTAAATTAATTAATCGTCTCAATTAGCCCGGTGACACGGATACGATACCGGTGCTCCGGTTGCGTGACCCAATGGTGACCCCGCCCTGAGTGTTACAGGATTACGATATGACTCGCTATTGACCGCTGATTTCCTGGTACAAGAGTATCGTAAACGTTTCTTGGTAGCCAATTTACTTGCTAGCATTAATGTATTAGTCGGGGTCGCGGGATGTCTCATAAGGTAACCGTGATCCTGAAACGTAAAGGAGTGTTGAAGGACACCATGGATTTTGGTCAGTACGAGGCTAGCAGACGTCCTGCCCTGGATGGGACTTATTTGATGATTTTACCAAAAAAAAATGCTTTTCATTCATTATTTTGGTGATACTCCTGTCACATGGTTCTCAAACCATTGAATGTCCTGAAAGCCATATTGAACAGATGACACCACCAAAGCGCTGAGAAGGCAATGAAGTGAAGTCTCGGAAAATGGTTTTTTTATTCAGCTGTCACGAATTTTCACACTTTTTTGAAGTAATGTAAAAGAGATTAGTTAATTTAGTGTTTAAATAAATGTAAATCTTGTAAAAAATATTAAAGGGGACTTTGACGTTAACTTTCAATTAACGTCATAATACTCCGGTACTGTCATAATAGTACAGCCAAAAACGTAGAATTCATACTAGGGGCTCGCAAAACGAAAGTAATCAAAAACAGGTTTAGATAAAGTACCAGGCCAGCTTGTATAATCTCCTAACATAAAAAAAAACGCCGGGGTGCACTCTGGGAGTGCCGACAGAAGTGAAAACTTGAATAGTAATAAACACACACGAACATTCGCGCAAGCGCCATGCACCGTCTTACAAATTTTCGATCAGGTCACGTGTCCTGACGCGAGTTTAACATTTTTTACCCATTCCAAAAAAAGTGCACAACGCCGCTAAAGAAGTTTTCACTTCAAAAAAAATATGAAGTGAAATACGAACATAACATAACGACTTAATCCCCGAAAGTCTAGCTATAGGTGCAAAAGGTTATACTAATTTTTAAAATTAGAAGTCGATAAAACGTTCAGAAACAACCCAACTTCTCTTTTAACGTCTAAATTGTAACAATTGCGAAATGCCAGAGTTGAAATGTTCGTAAACTTTTTTGATACTGCCAGTTCATTTGTGGAGCTCAAAAACAAGAAAAGTTGCTCCAGTTAACTAATTAATTAAAAAGGTTTTTAGTAGAGATGGGCCGAATAAATAAATAAATAAAATAAATAAATATTCCACAACCTTCACCCAACGCCATCTAGTCCCAAGCTAAGCAGAGCTTGTGTTATGGGTACTAGACAACTGATAAACATACTTATATATTTCTAAATACATACATATTATAGATAAATGACACCCAGAGACAGAACAAATGATCGTGCTCATCACACAAACATTTGTCCTGGGTGGGAATCGAACCCACAACCTCCGGCATAGCAGTCAGGGTCTCTAACCACTAGACCAACAGGCCTGTCAAAATATTCGGCCAACTATCCGATTCTGAGCGAATCTCATTAACAGAAATTCAAAATTGATCTATTTTAAGCGTCGTCCTATGAGAGGAGGTTATTCTGTTGTTAGCTGGAATTATGTCTCTCGATTTATGTGTAATCCTAATCATTTATGTATATTTTTTAATTGTATAAACATGGTGTACTCGTACATACAGTGCATGCAAGATATAAGAGTAATGTTTGTGAGAAGATACGATGAATCGCAGCTATTTTCATTAAAATTACATAAGATTTATTAGTATTATTAGATATTAAAATTCTATTTTTTACTTATTATTAACTAAGTCATTATAGATTTAAATTCAATCAATAACAATAAAAAAAACAATTAATTAAAACACACAGTGGAAAATAATTGACGAACTACGAGAGTTCAATCTTCAAAGTGTTCCGGATAATCAGGGTATGCTACTATTTTTTTTTATCGTGGTAAAATCATCAAAAGAGTCCTCCCACACAGGGCAGAGCGGGAGGGGCTGTCAGACTTGACTGACTAAAATCCACGGTGTCCTTCAATAGCCCTTTACGTACCGGGGTGACGGTAATTCCTGAGTCCCACGACCAGGGTATGCTACTAGTTTAATAATATGAAAAAATTCAAAAAATAAAGGGAACTCTTTGAAAAAAATCTTGGTGATTCTCGGTTCCAGAACCGGTAACATGCCTAGTTGGCTTATTTTCGGTACATCTCTAGTTTTCAAGTTTTTGAGTGTTTTCAATTGGCAAGTCAAAAGTTGAATATTAATGAAATCAAGAGACGAATTGATATTTTTAATGATAAAGTTTTACTTACCTACACACAAACGCTTTGAATCATTGACAAGTAAAGGGTAACTTTAAAGTAAAATTTAAAAAAAGAATTAACCACGTCAAAACGGCTGAATGTATGGGGATCCATTTTATAGGTAGGAAAATATTATTATACCCTTTATCCCAGTATCACTTTCTTATAGGATCATTTTGATCTGTCACGAGGTGAAACCGCTGGCAAAAAACTTACATCTAGGTGAATTTTTTTTTGACAGTCTGATCGTCCCTCCCGCTGTACCAAAGGCGAGATGACTCATTTGATGATGAGATAAAAATGCACCAACGAAAAAAAAATAAAAATACAGAAGTAAGATACTATAAAATACTGCCATGCAAAATATTTCTCTTTTAATACATATCAAAGCTACTTGGATGCTGGTTTTCCCTAATGAGATGCAAAATCTGTTCAACTTTTACCTTTGAGCACCGATTTTCCTTTGAAATTGCACTGAGCTTCGTAATATTCCTAGGAACCGATAAATTGGAAAGAATCTTAGAGGAAACTGGAAAAAATACCATGGTAGGAAATGAAGTTATTTAATTTAGAACTCAACTACGCTATACATGTGGTTCTTTCATGGACTTACGAAAGTTTCCGACATCGGATATCGAATTATGGAACTCAAATGGGTTGATGGGATGGATTATTCCATCCTTTCATAGTTCTGGCACCAGCAAAGATGATACGCCTATGCTCAACATTGGGTGAAAGTCAGGCTGTAAATGATGATATGATTTTTTTTTTTCTTTTTTTAGCAAAACGTTGCCTCGCACCAGGAATTTCTCCTGTGTCGTGGGTGCGTTTACAAACATATAAACTTACATACACAAACGCCGAGACCCGACGCAACTACTTGTAGATCATACAAATATTTGCTCCGTACGGGAATCGAACACGCAGCGCAGCAGTCCAATCGCTCAGCCACTGCGCTAACCGTGTCGTCAAACATTGACAGGAGAATGTTGCTGGTCAACATTTATGAAACTGAAAAAAAGATGGAGGCATTTACTTAATGTAACTAACCTACATGCTGCAAAACAATAATCGAACTTAAGATTGCCTTTAAAATTAAGTAAAATAAGAAGGGAATTTGCTTAATTAAAGGCGAACAAAGTTATTATGCAGCTGAATGCATTCCTTAAAGTTGGAACATCTATGTATAATGTATATAGCTACTCCTATGCTAAAGAATGTTGGCATCACAAGAATCTGTAGCGCGCTTCGTGAAGCAATGGCGACTGCAGATGCAACTTCGGGGAAAACCGGCCTGTAATTACGAATTTTATGAAGCTATACGGAAGCTCAATTCTGTGTCCAAAAAGAATGGTAATTTCTTTTGTATTGTGGATGCGTTTACAAAAAAATTTGAACTCACAATCACAAACAGCCCGATTCGGAACAACTACAGTTATAGTATTAGACAACCGAGCAGCCATCTTACAGCAACGATAATAAAAACACTGTCACATTGTCTGCTTGCTTACCGAATTCTAACTTAAAATTTTAGTCCGTCTGTCTTTAGTTTGTCTAGAACTCTAGAAGTCTAGAGCCTAAGCTTACTAAATTTAATATGACGGGGCCCCCTACGCGCAAAAAAATCGTGACAAGGTCGCGGGACTAACAAGCTATCGTGACCCCGGAACGTAAAGAGCTTTTGCAGAACACCGTGGATTTTAGTCAGTACAAGTCTGACAGTCCTTCCCGCCCTGCTCTGCCCTGGGTGGGAGGACGCATTTGATAATTTCTCCACGATAATCAAAAAAAAAGCTTACTAAGTTTGAGTTTAACCCTTTAACCGCCAGAGTCGTATATATCCGACAAACATTTCCGTGCCCCTATCGCCTGTGTCGTATTTATCCGACAGAGAATATTCACGATTTTTGTTGTTTTGTTCGATTTTATTGCATCTATTCTATATCTCTCTATTTATGTAGATAGACAGATATAATACTTTTTATTGTACACCATGATATTTTACAAATCGGAGCTTAAAAGGTGCAGAAAGAGAGGAGAAGAGGAAAGCACGATTCGTAGCCGGGCGCTAGGGGCACGGCAATTGATATTTAGCCAAGCGCTTAAAGGGTTAAGGCCGGCAACGTGCAGGCGATGCCTCACGTGTTGTAGGCGTCCATAGGCCACAGTGATCTTTCCATCAGGGTCGTAAGCTTGTTTGTCATCCATAAGGAACAAAAAAAAAAAAGTTCCCAGTAGTGTTATACGGCAGCACTCAGTATTACTAAGTTTCCAGTTGAAAGCATTGAAAATCGTAAAGGAAAAGAACCATCTAAATCGTAACTGGACAGCCTATAATTTACAACCGAATGTCACAGCTTAACTGACATTTAAACTAAACCACGTAAACTTGTTAACTATTAGTTATGTGTGAGTGAACTGTAATAGCCGCAGGCGCCATTTTAAGTGACGCGCAAGTAAAAATAAATCATTTTTAGAAGAATTTAAGGAATGGTTTTGATCTTTACTTTTTATGGTTAGCTGCAAAAGCGACTTTCTTTTTTAAAAGCTTTAAAGTTTAAAACTCAAAGGTCATAAGTTCAAGCAAAAACAGTTTAACAAAAAAAAGCGTTTATTACTTATTTCTGTAAAATAAAACGCTTTTTTGCTTCGGCAAAAGTAGATGTTTACTATGTGAAAAATTGCTTATACATCTCTATTTCAGTAAGTACTGATCTATGTAGTTATAGACAAAGCTACATTTTCAGATAATACCTTTTTTAAATAAATAAATATTTACTTTTTTAGACTCCTCCTCATGTGGCCATGTTTTAGTAAAATCGGTTAAAGTCATTTTGAAAAATAATGATATGAAAATTATATTCTAAGTCATAGAAAATAAGCGAACTTGAAGTCACAATATGGCGCCAATGTGATCCTATTCTTAGTTGAAACGCATAGTAATAGTGTATAGTTACAGAACACTTCCACAAATCAGTCATTACCAAGTAATTTTAAAAGCCAATTAAGGTAACTACTGAATTAGTGAAAGATGAAGCGATAGATAATTACTTTGGTTCTATTTATACGGTAACCCGAATTCGTTGGCCTTTGTCGACCTTTTGTAAGTGTATTCTGTGTATAATTAATATTGTTTTAACAAAAATTAGAAGGAAATTAGAATAAGTAGTTAAATCACTTTTACGCACTTTTGACAATCAACATTTAAAGCCAAGGTAATATATGATGGTTGGACATGGAAAAGAGTTAGTCAAAAGTTCAAAACTAAACAAAAACTTTTCCATAAATATAATTATTTAAAAGTTTTTGTTTTGTGTGATTCGTAGCTACAGTATAAATATATACAGTACCCAAAATTCGTTCATAAACAAAAAACGTTTCAATTGTATAAATCAAATTGAAACTATCCAAAAATATCTATTACTCACAAAGAGGATGATTTGTTTGTAGACATAAGGCTACGTTCGCACTGTCAGGTGGCTTGCTTAGCGCCTTGAACATAGGGAGTCGCCTTGCTTCATATTCTCAAGGGTTACTTAAGTTTTGTAACACATTCATATACATATAAACTCACGCCTTTGTCCCATGATAGGCAGGAACTAAAGAACGCCACCTGCTATGATTACAAATCCTTACAAACTCCTTTCGCTTCGTTCAGGTTGGCCTCCTTTAACTGCATGACGAGATGTATGCATCTGGTCATGCAGTCAAAGGAGGCCCTATACTGACCATATTGATGAGGTTCTTCAGAAAGGTCAGGTGCGTAGTACTCACAACTGGCTGTTTGTAAGACCAGGGCCCCAAGTCTGCTATTTTTTATAAATTCGTCATTCCAACACGATCCCATTGTCATTTTGATAAAAGTTTGTAATCTGCTAAATTCATAATGGTCGATCACTGGTCGGTCAGTGGTCTCGTAATGGAATCGTGGCAGAATGACGTTGTTGTATTGCCATTATTATAAAACCCGGTAGTAGAAATGATTTTCGAAAAACTACTATTAAATTTGAACATTTACTCATGCCAGATTTAATTTATATACATTTTTAAATATTATTCAATAATGTTATAAGCGATTTGAAGTAGTAAGAAGTTCGCAAATAGCAAAAACATTAAAATGTGTAACGCGGATAAAAGTGAAACTCAATATTGTTTAGATCTGTTTAGCTGTCAAAGTCAAATGTGACATTAGTGCTTACTGTTTACAATTCTAGCGGCCGGTGTTTTGCTATTTACCTATTTTCAATATTTTATACAAAATGGTGCTAATAGAGCAAATTTCGGCTCTAATTGATTTCATGGAGAACCATCGAGACCTGGCGCTTGGCTACTGCAGCCGCACCAATGAAGGGCGAAGTTTAAGTAAACGTTATTGGATGGAATGCGCCCAAATTTTAAATTCCATAGCAGTGGACTGCCCCAATAAAACGCCCGCAGAATGGCGCACAGTAAGTACCTATATACAGTATTATTTAATAATAGATATGCAAAATGTATCATTAATATAATTTTTGCACTTTTTTAGTTCTACAATGAATATAAAAGCAAGACATTAAAAAAAATTAAATCACAGAAGAGTGAAATAAGTGCAACAGGTAAGCGATTCTTTTCTTCTGACAGCCTTGCTGAATTATAGTGGAAAGCATTAGTAATAATTGCATAACTTGCATTTAAGGTGGTGGTCCTGTAAAAAAAATTTCATTAACCCCACTCCAAGAGCGCTTATATAATATATTAGGGCGAGATGTAGGAGAGCCACTTCCAGGTGTCCGACACAACCCACTCACTGTAAGCATTAGAACATTGGTTTTATCTTTTATCATCCATAACTGTTGTATTGCACATTATGAAGTACTTCTAACTTGTTAACAATATGTCACAGTTGTTTAATATGTGCTTTTTTATTTGCATGCTTAGGTATCTATATTATTTATTTGTTTACCATCACATTTTGTGGACTTCCTTACTGTTTTAATAACTGTTTTTTTTTGTTAAATAGCCTTCTATCACGCTTTCTGCCACACCTGATCATGCTGTGGTGCCTGCTAGTCCTACTACTCCTACTACTAGTACTAATTTTCAATTTGAGAACAATTCTTTCTCGTAAGTGGTACTACCTTGGTAACTACTTTCTTAACTATTTTGATTACATTGTTTTTATTATTACAGAATATTAGACAATTATGAAGTGCCTGTTACAATTGTCACAGATGAGCTTGTGGAAAATGTAGAAATAAGGTATACTTACTACAACTTTTTGCAAATGGGTCTAAATAAATAGGATAACATGTAGACTAATGTCATTGTAATTGTTTATTTTTCAGCACGGAACAGGAAAATTTGGGTCAGCCATCTACCACTGACCAGCCTCCAAAGCGACGCCATCGCCAAAGATCTGCACGGCGTTATGCAGCGGAAGGTAAAGATCTTGCAATTATTTGTTTTGACCATTATTGCCGCACTAGGGCAAAGTGTGTTGCCTCATCTAACAAAATATATATATATTTTATAGATAGAGATCATACAGCTCTCGAAGCTGCTCAATCAAGGTTGGAGGCTATTGAAGCCAGGAACGCCGAGGCTACTTTAAAACAGGCTCAGGCAACAAATAACCTAGCTGCAGCCATTGAACGACTGAGCTCCACCACAGAAAAAATGGTGGACCTTATAGGCCAATTTGTGACATCTGTGCCAAAAAAGGTAATTACTGTTGATTTATAGCTAATTCATCTTTATGGTTTCAGCTAAGCTTAAAAGCTTGTGTTAGATGTAGGCTCACTTCAGTAGTAGCATTGGTCAGAATTTGACATCTTGATTGTAACTCAAGTAAACACTACACATACACATGCTATAAACGAAGTTTGCAGCTTTTGTATTAAAGTTAAATTTGTTTTCACAGAAACTCCGCAAAATTCTAATACCATCAGATTCTGAATCTGACTAAAGAAGAATGAAGTATGCAAGAGGTAATTTTAGCAGATTATTAAAAGATAAATGAAATCTATTTTAGGAGGAGTCTATGTCCAGCAGTGGATTCCAAATAGCTGTAATGATTAAATGAAACAGTGTTTATAAAAAGAGAATTTATTTTAAATCTGTTTTGTGCAATGCAGACTGTGGATCTGTAACAAAGAGTTAAAACAAAAAGACGACACGGGTAGCGCAGTGGCTGAGCGATTGGACTGCTGCACTGCGTGTCGTGGGTTCGATTCCCGCACGGAGCAAATATTTGTAAGATCTACAAGTAGTTGTTCCGGGTCTGGGCGTTTGTGTATGTGAGTTTATATGTTTGTAAACGCACCCACGATACAGGAGAAATTCCTAGTGTGGGGGCAACGATTAAAAAAAAAAAAAAAAAAAAAAAAAAAAAAAAAAAAAAAAAATCATTTTAATAATAATTAGAGCTTTTTCGTACTGTACTAGAATATTGAGGTGGGTTTACATTACATACCTGCTAATTTAATTTATGCATCTCTCCACAGTCTGTCAACAAGAGCCTGCTGCAGTGCCCGACCTTCAAGAAGATCCCGGTTCACCCTTCGATGGTCTGGATAATTAGGTGCTGCATAATTATTTTCTTCCTAAATTAAAAGACTGATTAGTGATTAACATGTTATTCTTTTTATTATATTATTTCTTGTTATTATTTTTTTTTATTATATATAAGGTGAAATTTGTGTATATTCAAATTATTAAAATATTGAAGATGTTTATATTTTGTATGAAGACTGATTATTGATTTCGTATTATTATTACAATTTGATATTGTAACTTGATTTTTATTATTTAAATGACTAAATGTCTTTTTGTTTTAATATAGTATATATCTATAGATATCAGATTTCTCAATTGGTTATATTGTAAAATAAGTATTTAGTTTATGAGAAATAAAAAGTAATTTAAATGTTGATTTTTTAACATAGTAGTTTTATTTAAACTTCACTATATTTCAAAATAGTGGAATAGAGATCACATACCTGTTGCAAGCGAAGTGCTTCTGCATAAACTTCATCAGGTGGCAACGGTGCTCTTGCCATGTTTGCAATATTGTGCAATATGCAACATGCATTCACAATCTTGCCTGCAGTTGTTGGGCTATAATGTAAAGTACGTGCTACAAGCAAACACCTGCAAAAAAATCAATTTACCTTTATACAGCCCCATTTAACTAAATGTCTTAATAGATTTACTTTTATATGCTTACTGTTCTTGACATTTACAAGAACTATTAAATCGATATTTCTAAAAGAAGAAATTCATACAATATAAAAATAGTCACTCTTTTTGAGCCTATAAAACAATTGCCTAGAAATGCTCTTTACCTGAACCGTGCTTTTAATACACCTATGCAACGCTCCACTGTATTACGTGCAGTCACATGTTTCACATAATAATGGTGTTGTGGTGTCCCATCTATAGTATTGAGGATTGGAGTCATCATTGTTTTCCTTAGTGGATACCCACTGTCACCTGAAAATTATAATCATTTTTCCAACAAACACTTAACACATGAACATGATAAAGGTCATAGGATAACATTCATCAAAAAAATATTGTAATACAAACATAACAATCACGCCTTGTTTCCCCAAAGGGTTAGGTAGAGGTGTACCTATAGTACACCCACAAAAAAATTGTAATAAATATGTACCTAATAAAAATACTTGTTCATTAGTATTTTCTGTAATTTCCTTTAAGTGGTGACTGAGTGGATGATTCTGCCATACAGTGGAATCATGTGCAGAGCCTGGGCTACTTGCGTCCACACATAAAATATTTAAATCAGCATCGCAAATCTGTAAATGAATTAAATATTAGATATAATTACTTATTATTATATTACATATAATTAGTAAAAGTTTGGGCAGTAGGTAGAAATTTCTACTTTCTACCCAATACTTACAATCATAACATTAAGAGAATGGAAGCCCTTTCTGTTATAATATCGCTCCTCATGTATGTGTGGTCTTAATATTGCTACATGTGTGCCATCAATACAACCCAGGACGCCAGGAAATTTAAATTTGTGATAGAACCTGAAAAGTTTTTAACTAAGTAATTCTGAATAGGTACAACAGGCAATACAAACAAAACATCAGGGTATATTTAATTTCTCACTTGGCCTTTATAATATTCCTTTCATCATATTGTGTAGGCCATTTAATATACTTGTGGTATATTTTATTGAGTGCCTCTGTCACTTCATTAATGGCTCTTGACACAGTAATTTGTGCAACATTATGGAGGGCACTCTGTCCAATCAAATTTTGATAAGACCCTGATGCATAAAATGCAAGTGCTATTAGAATCTGCAATAAAAAATATAACATTAATCAACTATTTCATGTTTAAAGCTACAGAATAATAAATCAAAAAAATCAAATTCAGTTTTCTAACCTTCATTTCTGCCGATATGCTATCGTTTCGACGCGGTCTGGCCATAAGGGGAATGAGTTCTTCAATTAACCCCCTTACTGAGTCCTTTCCAAGGCGAAACGTTTTTACAAATTCCGCCTCGGAAATATCAATAAAGGGGTTTGTACTATTTCTCGTCAAGCGACGGGCTCGACGACGTCTTCTGCATTCCGCCCATCTTCTTTCTCTAGCATCCACTGCTGCGGCTAGCTCGAGAGTATTTGCTCGTAGTGAATACATTTCTCCACTCAATATTTCACGATAATTATCAAACTCTTTTCGAAAACCGAGGTATTAAAAGCAATGACTGCACAATGACGATCCAATGGTAGGTCAATGATCAAAGGAGCTGTCAAAATTTTAGCAGATTACCCCTTACGTCAGTCATTCATTTGTCATTATGTACGAGATTACCATTCTAAGCCATTTCTTTCAATGGAATGTCAGTGGTTGACCATTGGAAAGTCATAATGACGCCATTATAATAGTAGATTACCAAACTTGTCAAAATCAACAATTATGAAATCAATGATAGACCATTCTGACACTATTGTAATAGCAGACTTGAGGCCCAGCTAGGCTACTCTCTATTTAAAGCAATCTCATCGCTGGACTCTACGGTGTGCTCTTGGACGAGGCGGCTTTGAGATCGTCCAGTGAGCGCTAGTGTCAGCGGCTCCGCCCGCTCAGACCCCCCACCCCCCATTGCCTATGTCACTCATGACCAAAGCAGATTTCAACTGTTGAAAGAAGTTTTTAAATCGGTCCAGTAGAATGTGAAACAAAAAAGGCGTTGAGTTATCTAGGCTCTAGAGCGCCTAGGCGCTTCGTAAGCCAACTGCACGTATGAACGTGGCCTAAGAGAATGGTTCTTTGATAGAGGCAAACATTTGGCAAAAGTAATTCAGCCGAGCAAATATACGCCAACTCGATACTCTACGAGTCGATTCTATAGAAAGAATCGTAAATAAACATCTGGAAATATGCAAGAAGATAAACGGATGGAAGAAATAAATTGTTTAAATGTATTTGCTTGATAAAAAGGCTATAAAGGCGGCTAGAATTAGGAAAACAAGAAAATACATAAATGAAAGTACATGGGTGTAATAATGAATGACGCAGATACAATGGTAAATAAACAAGTTATTTTCACTCATGCCTACTGGAATTCAAGCATTTTCAGCCTTTATCTTTGATATTTTTCCATTGCCATTTTAGAAATAATGTAATAATGTGGAATTCATATTATTACATTATTCATATTTATATTTGTTTACATAACTAACCTAAGAATAACTAAAAATATTTAAATATGTAAAAATATTAATAAAGAGATTAAAATAAGTAACAAAGAGCGTCAAAAAAAACATCCAAATCGCTATCAACGAGATAAGTGCCCAGAACGCTGGCAACATTGCCACGTTGCTATTTCAATTTTTTTAAGTATGAGAGAAAATTATTCAGCTGTCCTATACCTTCTAAGTAGGTCGCGGGACTCACGAATTACCGTGACCCCGGTACGTAAAGGGCTATTGAAAGACACCGTGGATTTTAGTCAGTACGAGTCTGACAGTCCCTCCCGCTCTGCCCTGGGTGGACATGATTTTACCACGTAAAAAAAAATACCTTCTAACTTCGATACCTACCTATTCGAGAACTATTTTTTTTTTTGAAGTGAAAACTTCTTGGGCACGCCGCAATCGCGGCGGTAAGACCCCTCTTTGAGGAGTGGCTGGATAGGCGTCACGGCGTCCTTACCTTCCGCATGACGCAGGTCCTCACCGGACACGGAAGTTTCGGGAGGTTCCTGTGTCGGATAAGGAAGGAGGAAACGCCTGGGTGTCACCACTGCGAGGACCGTCCTGAGGACACGGTGGAGCATACGGTGCAGGACTGCCCCGCTTGGGCAGAGCACCGCCGTGTCCTCACGACGGCGATAGGCGGAGACCTCTCGCGCCCGGCATTGGTCAAGGCCATGCTGCGGGGCGAGACGGAGTGGGAAGCGGTCGCCTCCTTCTGCGAAGCAGTCATGCTCGCGAAGGAGGAGGCGTGCCGCGTGAGGGAGAGAACAGTGTCCTCCCTCCGACCCACCCGCAGTGGTAGACGCCCACGGCGACGGACGTCGCCAGACGATCTCCGGCCACCGTAGGCGCGGGCATGCGGGCAGCGAGTAATGGGCGACTCGCTGCCCGACCATGGACCATGCCCGGGTCGACGGCGCGTTGTGTTCCACGCGCGCCTCAAGGAGTGTCAGCAAATTGACGGGGCCTTATCCATCACCGTAACCCCGGTACGTAAAGGGCTCGTGAAGGACACCGTGGATTTTAGTCAGTACAAGTCTGACAGTCCCTCCCGCCCTGCCCTGGGTGGGAGGACTCATTTGATGATTTTACCACGCAAAAAAAAAAAAATGTGAAAACTTCTTTAGCGGCGTTGAGCACTTTTTCTGTAATGGGTATAAAATCTTAAACTCGCGTCAGGACACGTGACCCTGATCGAAAAAGCGTAGGACGGATAAACTCGCGTCAGGACACGTGACCCTGATCGAAAAAGCGTAGGTCGGATGGAGAGTAGACAGCTATCCCCTCTCTACGGCGCGGCGAAAATGTATGCCTGGGCCTACTGTTTCGTTTAGGCGGCGCAGGGCGCTTGCGCGAATGTTCGTCTATGTTACAGCGTGCCACGAATCGAGGTCGAGGTCGAGGTCGAGGTCGACCTCGACCGTGTACGATAGCGCAATAAATGAATATTGTATTCTACCACATAAATGATAGTACTTTTATACTGATAAAGCAATTGGTGCAAAATTATTCCCTAACCATTCCAAAATATCAAACATGCTCAACGTTAATAATCAAGTTTTCACTTCTGCCGGCACTCCCAGAGTGCAACCCGTCGTTTTTTTTTTTGTATTATTTCGCCATTACAATTCCACGGATCAAGTTATCCAGTTCCATATTATCGGTATCAAATGTAAACGTATGTAACTAATATTACAAAATACTAATCTTTGGACTTTTGGATGGATTGATGTTTGTTACTCCATCACGCCAAAAAGGGTGAACGGATCCTGATGAAATTTGGCTTCAGTGATAGGTTATAGTCAGCTCCATAAGGCGCACATGGAACACCGACTGTCGACCTGTTCTTCATCAGACAGCGAGCTACCTATTACTCGCCGCCCACACGCTCCAAGCAAACGTAGATGGGGCAAGGGAGATGGGTATATGCTACTGTTTTTTGCATAAAACTTGAAAAGAAGCCACAGGCAAAAGCTAGTGTTGTATTAAACTGATTGTACGCAACCACAGTTTATTTTAAGCCACACAATCACCATTACTACTGAACCAATTACTAAACTATAAATAACATCAAAGCATGGCAACACCGTACAACCGGAACTGTCGAAATATCTTGACCTATAAATATTTTACCTGCAATCAGGTATAGTTCATACAGCTTCTTGTTGACTATTTACGATTTTTTATACACAATAAAATATTAACTTAAGATTCTTGTAAATAAAGTCGATTTCAGATTGAAACAAAAAACCGTACTCGGCTAATGAAAATCATAAAGCATTGAAGTGGAAATTGAACACTTTGGGTAGGCGTTACAGTTGTTTTTTAAATAACATGCTTATTTGTTTAAATCTCTGGAAAAAAATTTATAACGCTGCATGGGTTACATTTCAAGGAAGTAGTTTAACATATTTATAGATATACCTGTACTCGTTTGTGCATCTGTTTTATAATAAAATTGGTTTGAAATGTAAATAATTAGGTATTGAGAGTTAGCTCTCGTGCCATGTTATATGGTACTGTTGATTGATGTGATGTTTGCGGGCTCTGAGCGCGGCGACCAAATCACGAAATTCCGTTACCTAACACCCCGCATCGTCTAACGTCGTTTCAGTTCGGCAGACTTCGGCAATCATAAAACATCCGTCATTAAGACAATTTACTTTTTCGTAGTCATTCTAAACAGCCAGCTACAAAAGAAGGTTTTCACAATGAAAACTTATAAAATTCCCCTACAACAAAGCAGAGTGACGCAGTGGAAGCTCTCTGTCATTCGTGTCTCTCACGGTGTCTTTCAATAGCCTTTTACGTTCCAGGGTCACTGTTACCTGATGACACAGACACGAGACCCCAGCAGACTTTGGCCCTCTAAGGGGGACCCGATTTGATCAGAGGGCGAGTCACCTTTTACTCGCCATCCGCATTCCTAAAAGATGAAGCCTAAGATAAAGCCAGATCACCGAGAAGGAACTGGAACTCTTGCGCACTGACGGAATACTATAAAATCTCGCGAGACAGGCATTTCTGGGGAGGCATACCAGCACCAGAAGGATCGCTCAGCCCACACAGCAGCTATGCTATCTATACATTTAATAAAATGGTAGGAAAGCCAAAACTGTACATTGAATATTTATTTAAAGAATACTTGGGATGTGATCTACAATCAATACCGAAGCCAAAAGCATAGTTTTTAGAATGTTTGTCTATTTGTCTGTATGTATGTCCGGGATAAACTCAAAAGGTACTGCATGGATTTATTTCTTTAGCACGAATATTATTAAGGAGTCGGGTCAACATATAGGCTACATATTACCATGCTATCACCTACGGGGAACGAGCAGTGAACCTTTATTTCTTCAACGCATTCACGCAGACGACGTCGCAAACAGCAGCTATACAACATTATTTTTAGTATATGCGAAACCTGAATATAGTTTGTTAAGAATCAGGAACTGAATCTATTCCAGTAATTTTTACACCATGTTATATATTTTTTCTAAAATATTTTAATTAAATTTTATTACCAGTTAATTACAATACAATCACCGTACGGTTAGGTACCTATTGCCAAGCTATTATCACGAGTGTATAACACAGAAGACGCGGTATACGCGGGTGTACCGCAAATGAGCATGTTTTTGAACAGACAACTAGGTAACATAACAAGCTTATAACTTTGTGATTTTTCATGATACAGTTTTGAAATTTTGTACATAGATTCTATACACAAAATTAATAGACAGGTGTATCGGGTTTCGCATAAACAAAAAATAATGTTGTATAGTTCTCTATAAAAAATATCATTGCTGGACTCTACGATGTGCTCACTGCTCATCGACGCGACGTATTCGAGATCGTCCAATCGCGCAGTGCAAGCACTCACCGTTCGCGCCGCACGATTGGATAGAGTCGCTGACAGTACAAGTTGTAGCTTAGTGCATAACAAACTTTAGTCCCAGCGCTAATATAGGAATATGATTTCCGTCAGTGCGCAAGACGCACTGACTGAATACTATAAAATCTCGCGAGACAGGCATTTCTGGGGAGGCATACCAGCACCAGAAGGATCGCTCAGCCCTCACAGCAGCTATGCTATCTCTACATATAATAAAATGGTAGGAAAGTCAAAACTGTACATTGAATATTTATTTAAAGAATACTTGGGATGTGATCTACAATCAATACCGAAGCCAAAAGCATAGTTTTTAGAATGTTTGTCTATTTTTCTGTATGTATGTCCGGGATAAACTCAAAAAGTACTGCATGGATTTATTTCTTTAGCACGAATATTATTAAGAAGTCGGGTCAACATATAGGCTACATATTACCATGCTATCACCTACGGACAACGAGCAGTGAACCTTTATTTCATCAACGCATTCACGCAGACGACGTCGCAAACAGCAGCTATACAACATTATTTTTAGTATATGCGAAACCTGAATATAGTTTGTTAAGAATCAGGAACTGAATCTATTCCAGTAATTTTTACACCATGTTATATTTTTTTTCTAAAATATTTTAATTAAATTTTATTACCAGTTAATTACAATACAATCACCGTACGGTTAGGTACCTATTGCCAAGCTATTATCACGAGTGTATAACACAGAAGACGCGGTATACGCGGGTGTACCGCAAATGAGCACGTTTTTGAACAGACAACTAGGTAACATAACAAGCTTATAACTTTGTGATTTTTCATGATACAGTTTTGAAATTTTGTACATAGATTCTATACACAAAATTAATAGACAGGTGTATCGGGTTTCGCATAAACAAAAAATAATGTTGTATAGTTCTCTATAAAAAATATCATTGCTGGACTCTACGATGTGCTCACTGCTCATCGACGCGACGTATTCGAGATCGTCCAATCGCGCAGTGCAAGCACTCACCGTTCGCGCCGCACGATTGGATAGAGTCGCTGACAGTACAAGTTGTAGCTTAGTGCATAACAAACTTTAGTCCCAGCGCTAATATAGGAATATGATTTTACCACGACAAAAAAAAAAGCTGTGCACCTAGCTTTTTTTTTTGTCGTGGTAAAATCATCAAATGAGTCCTCCCACCCATTACTGTCAGACTTGTACTGACTAAAATCCACGGTGTCCTTCAATAGCCCTTTACGTACTAGGGTCACGGTAATCCCTTGGTCCCGCGACCCCAGCAGGCTTTGGCCCTCTACAGGCCCCGTCACTATGCTGACACTCTTTGAGGCGCGCGTGGAACACAACGCGCCGTCGACCCGGGCATGGTCCATGGTCGGACAGCGAGTCGCCCATTACTCGCTGTCCGCATGCCCGCGCCTACGGTGGCCGGAGATCGTCCTGCGACGTCCGACGCCGTGGGCGTCTACCACTGCGGCTGGGGTGGAGGGAGGACGCTGTCCTCTCCCTCAGGCGGCCCGCCTCCTCCTTCACGAGCATGACTGCTTCGCAGAAGGAGGCGACCGCTTCCCACTCCGTCTCGCCCCGCAGCATGGCCTCGACCAATGCCGGGAGCGAGAGGTCTCCGCCTATTGCCGTCGTGAGGACACGGCGGTGCTCTGCCCAAGCGGGGCAGTCCTGCACCGTATGCTCCACCGTGTCCTCCGGACGATCCTCGCAGTGGTGACACCCAGGCGTTTCTTCCCTCCCTATCAGACACAGGAACCTCCCGAAACTTCCGTGGCCGGTGAGGACCTGCGTCATGCGGTAGGTCAGGACGCCGTGACGCCTATCCAGCCACTCCTCAAAGAGGGGTCTTACCGCCGCGATTGCGGCGTACCCGATAGGTGCACAGCTTACGTCTAATTTTTGATGCATCGAGGTGGCAGTACCGTCTCTAAATAACACTGTGGCCCTGGAACGCAAAAAGCAACTGAAAGAACAGGGCGAAATTTCTGTTCGTAAGAGTCAGAGACAGAAGGGACTCCCAATACTGTTCCACCCAGGGCAGAATGACTAATTTGATGATGTCACCGACCAAAAAAAAGCCGTTCAGCTAAGCTCTTTTACTATGTGACAAAAGTATTTCAGTGCCCACATATTCTCCTTTTTATTACAGCTCTACATTTTCTTTGTAAAAGTTTATGTCAACACTACAAATTAAAACGACAAAATACTTGTAGATCCTACTAATTTTAGAATGGCCGTAAAATACGGAATGCACCATTAACTAGTCGTCAAATCAGGAATCCAGGATTAAAAAGCCGAAATTAAGAAACCACTGTTAAAGGCAGGATTTTAGATTATAAAATGTTCGACCCCTTTTCAAAACAAAATGTAACGTTTTTCGTAGAGCCACTTTTTGTAAATGTGTGAGTGAGCGCCACGCACACATTTCAATGTTCTACTTAGATATGTTGACTCGTTGGACTTATGATTTACCGTGACCCCGGAACGTAAAGGGCTATTGGAAGACACCGTGGATTTTAGTCAGTACGAGTCTGACAGTCCCTCCCGCTCTGCCCTGGGTGAGAGGACTCATTCACGTGGAAATTGAACACTTTGGGTAGGCGTTACAGTTGTTTTTTAATAACATACTTATTTGTTTAAATCTCTGGAAAAAATTTTATAACGCTGCATGGGTTACATATCAAGGAAGTAGTTTAACATTTATAGATATACCTGTACTCGTTTGTGCATCTGTTTTATAATAAAATTGGTTTGAAATGTAAATAATTAGGTATTGAGAGTTAGCTCTCGTGCCATGTTATATGGTACTGTTGATTGATGTGATGTTTGCGGGCTCTGAGCGCGGCGACCAAATCACGAAATTCCGTTACCTAACACCCCGCATCGTCTAACGTCGTTTCAGTTCGTCAGACTTCGGCAATCATAAAACATCCGTCATTAAGACAATTTACTTTTTCGTAGTCATTCTAAACAGCCAGCTACAAAAGAAGGTTTTCACAATGAAACCTTATAAAATTCCCCTACAAGAAAGCAGAGTGGCGCAGTGGAAGCTCTCTGTCATTCGTGTCTCTCACGGTGTCTTTCAATAGCCTTTTACGTTCCAGGGTCACTGTTACCTGATGACACAGACACGAGACCCCAGCAGACTTTGGCCCTCTAAGGGGGACCCGACTTGATCAGAGGGCGAGTCACCTTTTACTCGCCATCCGCATTCCTAAAAGATGAAGCCTAAGATAAAGCCAGATCACCGAGAAGGAACTGGAACTCTTGCGCACTGACGGAATACTATAAAATCTCGCGAGACAGGCATTTCTGGGGAGGCATACCAGCACCAGAAGGATCGCTCAGCCCACACAGCAGCTATGCTATCTATACATTTAATAAAATGGTAGGAAAGCCAAAACTGTACATTGAATATTTATTTAAAGAATACTTGGGATGTGATCTACAATCAATACCGAAGCCAAAAGCATAGTTTTTAGAATGTTTGTCTATTTGTCTGTATGTATGTCCGGGATAAACTCAAAAGGTACTGCATGGATTTATTTCTTTAGCACGAATATTATTAAGGAGTCGGGTCAACATATAGGCTACATATTACCATGCTATCACCTACGGAAAACGAGCAGTGAACCTTTATTTCTTCAACGCATTCACGCAGACGACGTCGCAAACAGCAGCTATACAACATTATTTTTAGTATATGCGAAACCTGAATATAGTTTGTTAAGAATCAGGAACTGAATCTATTCCAGTAATTTTTACACCATGTTATATATTTTTTCTAAAATATTTTAATTAAATTTTATTACCAGTTAATTACAATACAATCACCGTACGGTTAGGTACCTATTGCCAAGCTATTATCACGAGTGTATAACACAGAAGACGCGGTATACGCGGGTGTACCGCAAATGAGCATGTTTTTGAACAGACAACTAGGTAACATAACAAGCTTATAACTTTGTGATTTTTCATGATACAGTTTTGAAATTTTGTACATAGATTCTATACACAAAATTAATAGACAGGTGTATCGGGTTTCGCATAAACAAAAAATAATGTTGTATAGTTCTCTATAAAAAATATCATTGCTGGACTCTACGATGTGCTCACTGCTCATCGACGCGACGTATTCGAGATCGTCCAATCGCGCAGTGCAAGCACTCACCGTTCGCGCCGCACGATTGGATAGAGTCGCTGACAGTACAAGTTGTAGCTTAGTGCATAACAAACTTTAGTCCCAGCGCTAATATAGGAATATGATTTCCGTCAGTGCGCAAGACGCACTGACTGAATACTATAAAATCTCGCGAGACAGGCATTTCTGGGGAGGCATACCAGCACCAGAAGGATCGCTCAGCCCTCACAGCAGCTATGCTATCTCTACATATAATAAAATGGTAGGAAAGTCAAAACTGTACATTGAATATTTATTTAAAGAATACTTGGGATGTGATCTACAATCAATACCGAAGCCAAAAGCATAGTTTTTAGAATGTTTGTCTATTTTTCTGTATGTATGTCCGGGATAAACTCAAAAAGTACTGCATGGATTTATTTCTTTAGCACGAATATTATTAAGAAGTCGGGTCAACATATAGGCTACATATTACCATGCTATCACCTACGGACAACGAGCAGTGAACCTTTATTTCATCAACGCATTCACGCAGACGACGTCGCAAACAGCAGCTATACAACATTATTTTTAGTATATGCGAAACCTGAATATAGTTTGTTAAGAATCAGGAACTGAATCTATTCCAGTAATTTTTACACCATGTTATATTTTTTTTTCTAAAATATTTTAATTAAATTTTATTACCAGTTAATTACAATACAATCACCGTACGGTTAGGTACCTATTGCCAAGCTATTATCACGAGTGTATAACACAGAAGACGCGGTATACGCGGGTGTACCGCAAATGAGCACGTTTTTGAACAGACAACTAGGTAACATAACAAGCTTATAACTTTGTGATTTTTCATGATACAGTTTTGAAATTTTGTACATAGATTCTATACACAAAATTAATAGACAGGTGTATCGGGTTTCGCATAAACAAAAAATAATGTTGTATAGTTCTCTATAAAAAATATCATTGCTGGACTCTACGATGTGCTCACTGCTCATCGACGCGACGTATTCGAGATCGTCCAATCGCGCAGTGCAAGCACTCACCGTTCGCGCCGCACGATTGGATAGAGTCGCTGACAGTACAAGTTGTAGCTTAGTGCATAACAAACTTTAGTCCCAGCGCTAATATAGGAATATGATTTTACCACGACAAAAAAAAAAGCTGTGCACCTAGCTTTTTTTTTTGTCGTGGTAAAATCATCAAATGAGTCCTCCCACCCATTACTGTCAGACTTGTACTGACTAAAATCCACGGTGTCCTTCAATAGCCCTTTACGTACTAGGGTCACGGTAATCCCTTGGTCCCGCGACCCCAGCAGGCTTTGGCCCTCTACAGGCCCCGTCACTATGCTGACACTCTTTGAGGCGCGCGTGGAACACAACGCGCCGTCGACCCGGGCATGGTCCATGGTCGGACAGCGAGTCGCCCATTACTCGCTGTCCGCATGCCCGCGCCTACGGTGGCCGGAGATCGTCCTGCGACGTCCGACGCCGTGGGCGTCTACCACTGCGGCTGGGGTGGAGGGAGGACGCTGTCCTCTCCCTCAGGCGGCCCGCCTCCTCCTTCACGAGCATGACTGCTTCGCAGAAGGAGGCGACCGCTTCCCACTCCGTCTCGCCCCGCAGCATGGCCTCGACCAATGCCGGGAGCGAGAGGTCTCCGCCTATTGCCGTCGTGAGGACACGGCGGTGCTCTGCCCAAGCGGGGCAGTCCTGCACCGTATGCTCCACCGTGTCCTCCGGACGATCCTCGCAGTGGTGACACCCAGGCGTTTCTTCCCTCCCTATCAGACACAGGAACCTCCCGAAACTTCCGTGGCCGGTGAGGACCTGCGTCATGCGGTAGGTCAGGACGCCGTGACGCCTATCCAGCCACTCCTCAAAGAGGGGTCTTACCGCCGCGATTGCGGCGTACCCGATAGGTGCACAGCTTACGTCTAATTTTTGATGCATCGAGGTGGCAGTACCGTCTCTAAATAACACTGTGGCCCTGGAACGCAAAAAGCAACTGAAAGAACAGGGCGAAATTTCTGTTCGTAAGAGTCAGAGACAGAAGGGACTCCCAATACTGTTCCACCCAGGGCAGAATGACTAATTTGATGATGTCACCGACCAAAAAAAAGCCGTTCAGCTAAGCTCTTTTACTATGTGACAAAAGTATTTCAGTGCCCACATATTCTCCTTTTTATTACAGCTCTACATTTTCTTTGTAAAAGTTTATGTCAACACTACAAATTAAAACGACAAAATACTTGTAGATCCTACTAATTTTAGAATGGCCGTAAAATACGGAATGCACCATTAACTAGTCGTCAAATCAGGAATCCAGGATTAAAAAGCCGAAATTAAGAAACCACTGTTAAAGGCAGGATTTTAGATTATAAAATGTTCGACCCCTTTTCAAAACAAAATGTAACGTTTTTCGTAGAGCCACTTTTTGTAAATGTGTGAGTGAGCGCCACGCACACATTTCAATGTTCTACTTAGATATGTTGACTCGTTGGACTTATGATTTACCGTGACCCCGGAACGTAAAGGGCTATTGGAAGACACCGTGGATTTTAGTCAGTACGAGTCTGACAGTCCCTCCCGCTCTGCCCTGGGTGAGAGGACTCATTTGATGATTTTACCAAATTATAAAAAAAAATAGATATGTTGACTTGTTTGACGTAGAAATCGAAGGACGGAGATAATTTTTCTTCCATTTTTGGCTTCAATTCTCAGTGTACTACTAGGAATCTGAACATTGTTTAATTTAAGGGCAGGATATTATAACACTTAAGTGAATTGGCTAGTTGACGGAAAATATCAGTCAGTTATTAAAAATATTAGACCCGGATTTTTTCTCTTTCATAACTCAAATGTCACATGCAAGAGGACCGCTGGGCAAAGATCTCCACACAATGGGTGCCGGGAGATGAAAGCGCCGCCGAGGCCGACCCAGAAAAAGGTGGAGAGACGACCTGGACGCATACCATGAGGGCTGGTTCGAAGTGGCCCAGGAAAAGAGTTCCAGGAAGGAATTATGGGAGGCCTTTTCTCAGCAGTGGGACAGTGTAGGCTAATTAAAAAAAAAATGCAAATGAAAATTGACGCAGGTTTTTGCGGTACGCCGCCGCGCCGTTGTCTAATTTTTAGTGTGTAGTGTGCATAATTTTATAGAGATTTTTAAAAGAAAATATATTCACAAATGGTGACCAATAACGCACTCCTGTCAACGTCATTCAAGTGTCAAAAATACATTTCATAGTATTTAGGGTACGCACGTGAGCTGCTCGTAAGATCAATTACCTTACGGTATCTCGCGTCCCGCCCTCAATAACTGATAAAGTGATAGCCTCTGACTTCAAGTCACCATTTAGAGACGCATAAAATTGTTTTATACCTACCTATAGATGCCATCCTAATTTTAACAGTCAAGTTTAGAAATTAGAAGTTTTAGATAGAGTCTGATTTTGAAGAGATCGATGTCAAAGTAAATGTGCATACAAAATTATTGACTTTTGTTTTTGTTGATGTTCGACGATTGATCTCAATTAGAATTTTTTAAATTGATAGAAACTTAACGTATTGCAAATTACTAAAATAATTTGCGATGCAAAGGAGCCAACCGCTTGTACTTACTTTAATGTGACTATCTAAATAAGTTATTTATAAATCCAAGTCCCATGTCGCGTCTATCTGTCTGTCTGTTCGCAGTAAACTCAAAAACTCCTGCACCGATTTTATAGTATACCTAATGCGTTTTTCCCTTATAGGTACAGCGATTCATTAGAAAGGTATAGCTGTATTTTAAAACAAGTTCTTTTTTTGTGAATTGGTTTAAATACGAAGATAATAAGCTAAATATGTTGGAAGAAAGGTCATGTCGCCTTAGAATTTCCATGAAATATGCTTAATCCTTTTGAGACAGTTGATAACACACGTACATAAATTATAATCTACTACCCGAACAAAGCTGGGGCGAAGCACAAGTCTAAACCAACTCGTCGTATAAACAACGTCAAAAAACCCACGAATTGAGAGCCACCTTCTTTTTTCGAAGTCGGTCAAAACGAAGGAAACTATTGCCCCAATTTCCTCAACTTCCCGAAATAAAAACATAGAGAGTGCACTGATATATTTAACCACGAAATCACTCAATTACGAGCACTTTTTCACTTCAATAATAAATAAACAGACGAACCAGAGAAGATATGAAACTGCGTAAACCGACACTTTTACAGGCAGGTAAAAATAAACATGACTGTAACATTGAAATAAGAGGTACTTTCAGGTTTTGTATATGTATAAGATTTTATATTATGAATGGTAAAACGGGACCCTGTTACTGAGTCTGTCTGTCACCAGACTGTGTCTCATAAACAATGACAGACAGTTGAAATTTACACACACGGGAAAAAACAGAAGATAATAAATATTGAAGGGGGCTCGGAACAAGGAACTTTCGTACTCGAGCACTTGGCCAGTTTTTTGTTGATTTCGTTGCCATAATTTTATTGCAGTTTATAAAAAGTTTGTTCACACTTTAAACGATGGCACGGTTAGCGCAGTGGCTAAGCGATTGGACTGCTGCGCTGCGTGTCGCGGGTTCGATTCCCGCACGGAACAAATATTTGTATGTCCCACAAGTAGTTGTTCCGGGTCTGAGTGTTTGTGTATGTGAGTTGCTATGTTTGTAAACGCACCCACGACACAGGAGAAATTCCTAGTGTGGAGCAAGGTTTAAAAAAAAAATCAAAGAACGAATATTATTTAAAAAAAATAGAAAATTCGTTTAAATATTTTCTGTTTTTAGTTAATTTGTTTTTCGTTTTTCGTACATATTTATGCACTAAATTAAAAGGGGGAAATAGAGAAGGTGGTCAATTATTACAAAATAAGCTACACATTCCTTTAGTCAATACTGTTGCAACATCAATTGTCATTCCAAAAGGTTGTTCATTAGGAACATAAAATAACAAAGTATCCCATAGGACTTAGATACCCATGGGAACGGTAACATTGACATCGTTACGTGTGTACACGTTTGTGGGCAGAATAAATAAATATGTCCTTATGGGAGGCCCCACACGTGTGTACCTATGGCCAATAAAAGAATATTGCCTTTCGAAGAAACAAAGAGTACTCCGATTGATATGATAAATGTGTAAATGCAGTTAACTTGCGAATACAGTGAGCATAGAGCGAGTTTTTTTACGTTGACGCGATATAACTTTTAACCGAAGTTTGGCGCTCTCATTGGCTGAGAGATCTCCCGACCCTGGAGCGGGCCAATAATCGGGCCAAACGCAATTAAACATTACTATCGCGTCATCGTAAAAAAAAAACGCACTTCGCGAGATTTACGAATTACCGTGACCCCGGAACGTAAAGGGCTATTGAAGGACACCGTGGATTTTAGTCAGTACGAGTCTGACAGTCTCTCCCGCTCTGCCCTGGGTGAGAGAAGTCATTTGATGATTTTACCACGATAAAAAAAGCACACAGTAAGCATGTACTAAAAAATCCTTATTAGTCCGTCATTTAGATTATCAAAAAACCTTTGAACCGTATTTTTTCTATTACTACGTATACCAAAATTAACGAAGATACGACGCTTTTACAATTCAGAATACGTCACTTTTTAACTTTTGAATATTCCCTAATTTAACAAAAGAAAAAATACGTGTCCATTGTTTCTCTAAGCTATAAGTGACCGGGCACGCCGCAATCGCGGCGGTAAGACCCCTCTTTGAGGAGTAGCTGGATAGGCGTCACGGCGTCCTGACCTACCGCATGACGCTGGTCCTCACCGGACACGGAAGTTTCGGGAGGTACCTGTGTCTGATTAGTAGGGAAGCCTGGGTGTCACCACTGCGAGGATCGTCCGGAGGAGCATACGGCGCAGGACTACCCCGCTTGGGCAGAGCACCGCCGTGTCCTCACGACGGCGATAGGCGAAGACCTCTCGCACCCAGCATTGGTCGAGGTCATGCAGCGGGGCGAGACGGACTGGGAGGCGGTCGCCTCCTTCGACAGACGTCGGCAGACGATCTCGGGCCACCGTAGGCGCGGGCATGAGGGCGGCGATTAATGGGCGAATCGCTGTCCGACCATGGACCATGCCCGGGTCGACGGCGCGTTGTGTTCCACGCACGCCCCAAGGAGTGTCAGCATAATGACGGGGCCTGTAGAGGGTCAAAGCCTTCCGAGGTTGCGGGACTCACAAATTACCGTGACCCCGGTACATAAAGGGCTATTGAAGGACACCGTGGATTTTAGTCAGTCAAGTCTGACAGTCCCTCCCGCCCTGCCCTGGATGGGAGTACTCATTTGATGATTTACCACGCAAAAAAAAAAAAAGCTCTAAGTGACGGACTAATTAGATTTGCAATTTATTGATTCTGGAAACTAGCCGTTTGTGTCAAAGAGTAGGAGGTTCCACTCTCTGGAGTCCTCACCAACGGTAAATTGATGTTCCTGGTGGGCTACGTTGGGTATGTCCCATCCAGGTGGTAAGTTGACAAATCGCCCCATCATTCTAGCATTCTAGCACAAACTTACTGCTCGGAACCATACGCGGTGGTCACTTGCACGCTTACTTTTTTTTGTAATTTTTTGTAAAAAAATACTAATATAATAATTTTTTTTTCTTGTGAATATGTGTATAGGTTAAACGAAAGCCAATTTTGAAGATATATTTGGAAGATCCCTATTCCAAAATTACCCCTGATTGGCCCGTTAACCCTGAGGCTAACGTTTCGTTGATTGGTTCCTTAATTGTCTTCAGAAAATGGTTTATGAGGTGCCGGAGATTAAATTGAATAATTAATGGATTTTGTCTATCAGAAATATGCTTCATTTATTTTGAGAAAATCCTTCAAGATCTAAACTACAAGAAAAATATGCAAATAATGCAGGAAATAAACACAGTGGCTCCCTGAAGACGGGTGCCACACGGCTTCGGCCCAAGAAACGCTGGCGTGACGATTTGGATTTGTTCAGATTGTTTGGAAGGAGGGAAACTTAAAGCAACCTTAGGAATGTAATGAAGAATTCGTCGCTGGTGAGCAAGCCGCGATGGCTCAGTTGGAAAGAGCATCCGATAACCTAAATCGGAAGGGCGTACGTTCAAATCCTACACGCAGTTGTTTTTCTCTTTCTGTAAAAAAGCTTTACAATTCGCTTTTGCCCACCACAAGACAAGAAACAATCACTTACCGGTAACTAACAGGCGCTCTCAGGTTGACTGATGTCTCCCTCGTCTGCTGTTGTCTCCTCTTATCCCCTTCCCGCCAGCTGGCGTAACTCCTCGAGAACGTAGGAACACCACAACCAGACACATTCACGTAATCCACTGACAAATCCACAGTATCGTTGAAAAACGAGGTATCATTAACAAAATCATTAAAATCAAAGGTACTATTAACATTTGAGGTGTTTTGTAACATGGAATGATTGGAGGGCTGGTAGACCCCATTGTGTTTCGGACTAGAATACACGTAGACCCTGTTCAGCTCCGAATCATCCTCGGTTCTGATTCGGAGGTTCTCGTGTGTGGTGTTAACGTGGTAGTCCTCCGAAGAGGTGTACCACGCTTCTAATACTGCTATGTGCGAGTCCAGGTCTCGGCAGGTGAGGCGGAACTCGTTGTCGTGACATTGTTGTTCTTCCACTATTTCTGGAACAATGAGAAGAATTTTATATAGACTAGGTTTTGACCACATCTTCCCTCACCCCCTCCCAACTCAATAGTTAATAACCATCTCCAGGTTAGTCAGATCAAGGACCACGCCCGAGGCCCGCACCTGTTGTGAGGGCTCTTGGAAAACTGACAGGACGAGATAGGGCCAAATGCCTGTCTCGGGAATACTCTAAAAGTTACTGCTGCCCTAAAGTGCAAAAAGATTGCTCTCTACATTCTAGGGCAGCGCTAACCGGAGGAACAGCTAGATTTTTATTCAGTTTTACAGTTTCGTCAGTTAAGTTTCTCTCTTCTCTAACCCATCTAAAATAATACCTATCATAAAAACTATAATTAATACTATTTTATCACGTCCTGGCTATTAATAGGAGAATTAAGGCGATCCGGTGGGGCCTAATCTACGGCTGGAACGTGACTGGCATTTTACTTGATAGTCGTATATGGATTGTACGGTCAGCAAAAGAGGTAAGTATACAACCAGCAAGTATAAAACAGTTTTCCTGTGTTAAATACGCATGCTGCATGCCGTACTAGCTGTTGCCAGCGGCTTCGCCCACTACAACTCGATAATGATCCCACGAAAGGTAAATACCACTCTATGTATTAATCTAGGTTATAGTGTGCCAATATTGATGCCAAATCCGTTTAATATTTTTTGCGTGAAAGAGTAACAAACATCCATCCATCCATGACTAAATAATATTAGTAAGATGTATGACTATACAACTAGTAAGATATACAGACATTGAAACATAAAACACATCATTTAAAAAACGATTCGAAACTTGCTGCTAAAGAGTTAAGTATATAACTTAACTCTTTTGCTGACTATACAATATATTTTTCTACTCGAGGAAAAGCTCGCACACAGTTTCAAAAGCATACTGTAAAATTACTTTTCAGATTTTATAACTCAGCGTCAATTGACGGGGGTCGCGGATCTGTCAAAACAAGTAACCGGAAACTTGGAACGTAAAGGGCAATTGAAGAAACACGGTGACATCATAGGTGTGATATTATGCTGTTTAAATTGTGTATATATGTGATATTATGTTCGAAATATTTATGAACAGAGATGAATTTTACATCCATAAACAAAAAATACCTATCAAAACACACTTTTTAATTTATCACATTCATTAATAAAATATTCATCAATTTTTAAAATACAAACGTAAATCAAATTCTTTTTCTATAAGAAACATAAAACATGAACATTTGTTAATTAATGATATTAATAAATCTTTTAACCTTAAACTGCTCAGGTGCACAAAATAACCTGACGCTGGATATTATAATATTATTATAACACTTTTAATAATATTCATAACGGTATAAAAACAGATGCCCTTAACAAGTTTATATTAGACACAAGTATCTGTTGCATGGATTTGCCCGCTTGGGTATTTGAAATTTACCCATAGTAAACTTTCAACCGGGATAAAAAATATCCTATCTTCTAAATTAGGTCATTGTCTATTCCATTGCCAAATTTTATACAAATCTGTTTAGTAGTTAAGGTCCTAAACAGCCGACAATCAAACAAATAGCATTGCTACCAGCCTCCGGGGTTTCTTTTACCGTTTAATCGGATATTCAGTTCGTCCCTTAAATTAATTTTCATAAAAATATATCACCCATATTTTACGGTTAAAGATATTTATTTACTCAAAAGAATTTACAAAATTCACTTACAGAGTAAACATGGTTAAGATTAGCGTATTTGCCGACAAGCGTAGACAAAGTAGTTACTAATTTTTCTTTGTTACTTAAACCAAAATTGACGGTGATTCAACGCTTTTAAAATTGGCAATACGTCACAACTTAGTACAATATTTTCACGTCACGAGTTCTGACTTCAAGAGTGCTAACATTTATCGAGACTTGATGCGTTAAGTATATCTTTGTAAATACTTATTTAACAAAAGATATAATACGAGTTCATTTTGTTCAAAACTTTAAATGACGAACTAATTTGGTTGGCAATTTATTGATACTCAAATTGCCTGTTCTATTTGTTACCGAAAATGGCTGACGTAAAAGTCGTAAGAGATTTATAGACTTATAAATTATTTATGGTCACTTGTAGTACACAGAAATTATTTATTACCGTTTTACCGTAGCACTTTGACATCTTATATGTACAAACATTAAAAAAATGTTTGCGATCACTTTGAAAATGCAAAATCTTTTTTGTTTCAGTAGATTATAATTATTACATGATTTCATCTTCTTTTTAGATTCTTTATTTAAAATATATATTTAGAATATAAAAAATAAAACAATTCAATTGTTTTTCTGTAAAATTTTAATAAATATATATATATCAGCTTTGCTGTGAAATGCTCAGTTTGTACATGGATTTCTGTCTAAGGTAAGTACTTACACAATTTTATACATTTATGCATAAAACTTTTTGCTTTATTATATTATTATTATATAAAAAAACCGCCACTCATGGCAAGAAGTGCATAATCTCATTCGTTCTGGCGTTAAACAAAAACTATGGCATAAAATAAGATTAGTAAAATTCCTTATTAACAAAAAAACCAGGTTTTCATATACGTATCAAAGAAGTCCTGTATTGTTCGTTATGTAATAAGTATAAACTCATTGTTCCCTTCCTTGCATAATTCAACGAGGTAACATTCCCTCACGGAGAGCCCTTTTATATTGTTAATATATGCCGTAAAGCAGTATTGTACACTTATACCTTTTTCGACTCCATTTTGTACCCAAATGAACGTATTAGAATGGAATATTTATCATGTGTTTATTATTTGTTTGGAGCTTCCAATATTTCGGCGCTGTTTGTGCCTTTTAATTTTTTTTCGTGGTAAAATCATCAAATGAGTCCTCCCACCCAGGGCAGAGCGGGAGGGACTTTTTTTTTTCCCTAACCACTGCAACTCCTGTAAGTCAGAAACAACAGTGGCAACCAACCAGAAAAGCGCCGACCCGGGCATTGTACATGGTCGGACAGCGATTTGCCCATTACTCGCTGCCCGCATGCCCGTTGCAAGTGCCCTGGGGGTCTAATCTCTAAACACGAAACCCGCGGTTTCGGTGTTAGTTACGGACGTTTTCTACGCTCCGTGACATCGAGCCCGAACTAAGAATGAATGATATTACAATTTGACAGATAGCTCCTTAGAGTCCGCGCCACCATTTATGACCTGCGAAAAATTCATAGTACTACATTTTTTAATGCAATTTGATGTAATTACATAGACACTAGTACCGCGTTAAAAGGATTTCAATAGTGGCGGTATTATCCGTCCGTAAATTTGATTTTGACGTTACTTACGGATGGACGTTAGTTAAAATACAGATTTTGGAGTATTTACATGTACCCATTTTTTTTGTTTTAGGATGTACATAATCATCAAATTAGTCTTCGAGCGGTAGGTAACCACCCTGTACCTTCACTTGCCCTTTGCGTTCCAGAGCCGTGTTATCCTTCTTAGAAAGTGCCGCAAAGTATCTACCCTTGATTGCTAAAATTCGCAAATCTAACAGATTGCTGCGAACGTACGGAATTAATGCAATTTAATCATGCACAGACCAACTGCGCAGTGCATCATCCGACCCCTTTTCTTCATCTCTTTCACATATACGAATACCTGATATTTGCTTCCTACTCCGACACAACACCCCATCGCGTCGCAAATTTAGATCAAGCGTTGCCATGACAACGGTTCAAAACAACGGTGTTACTATGCACCAGTTACTATTGATCTGCCAAACAACTAAAATTGTTCCAACATACTCCACACACAGAAGGGATTAACAAACAAACAGGGTTCCACTTAAAATGGTCGCCTATCAATTCTGATTACTGCAAATGAAACTTTAAGTGGACGAATTAAGGTGCAATTTAAGTTAATTAGTTATTGGAGGTGTGACGGACGACATTTTCCATTTTGGGGAGACCCGGGATAGTATATTCCTGTTTATTGAGAGGGGGGCAGGTTGCTACTGAATCTTTGGACCCTTTTCGAGGGAGATAATTGGGGACATTACAGGGAAAGGATGTGTAATAGATTGTCTTGTGTTGCAAATTTATTAAATTTAATGATTCATTTTTGTAACTTTACCCCACCCTTTTTTTGTCGTGGTAAAATCATCAAATGAGTCCTCCCACCCAGGGCAGGGCGGGAGGGACTGTCAGACTTGACTGACTAAAATACACGGTGTTCTTCAATAGCCCTTTACGTACCGGGGTCACGGTAATTTCTGAGTCCCGCGACCCCTAACTTTACCCCACACTAGGAATTCCTTGCAGTAGCTGCTACGTTAACAAATATATTATCAGCCAAACACGAAACAAGTAACATCACGCGCATAGCTAAGGAGTGGAATACCTTGGAATATCTTTTTTTTGAAGTGAAAACTTCTTTAGCGGCGTTGTGCACTTTTTTTGGAATGATTAAAAAATGTTAAACTCGCGTCAGGACACGTGACCTGATCGAAAATTCGTAAGACGGCGCAGGGCGCTTGCGCGAATGTTCGTGTGTGTTTATTACTATTGAAGTTTTCACTTTTGCCGGCATTCCCAGAGTGCAACCCGTCGTTTTTTTTTCTTATTTGTTTTCATATCACGCATTTATTCCCTAAAGAATTAGGCCGAGATGCATATAACTTAAATACTTTTTTTAATATACCAGGATTTGGAATCACCCCAAAAATTCTCCTGACACTCTTTGAAGTAAAATTTCTGACTTACGTACGAATTCTTCAACTTACACATTCGAGCAAAACAAGCAAAAAATAAAAATTATAACATTAAAAAAAGGTAAAGTTTGTCTATTCGTACGTTTTTTGGAAGGAACTGATTGGCAGGAACTCTAATGATCCGATTCTAATGTGTTTTTTTGTTAGGAAGCTACATAATTTCTGAGTGCTTTTGTCTATAAATTATATTTATTTCGTGCTTATTAATAAATAAATAAATAATAATAAATATTCCACAACTATCACACAACGCCATCTAGTCCCAAGCTAAGCAGAGCTTGTGTTATGGGTACCAGACAACTGATAAACATACTTATATATTTCTAAATACATACATATTATAGATAAATTACACCCAGACACCTGAGTTATCGCATTTTTGTCTGGCAAGTCTAAAATAGTTATTTATGCAACCGTTGTATAATCAGGGGTATTAAAACACGAATGTGGGTTTATCACACGAGGCGTAGCCGAGTGTGATAATAGTATCACATGAGTGTTTTAATACCTAATTATAACGGTTGCATACAAGACTTTATCTACAATCATGCTGTGAATCCTCTTTAAAAGATTCTCATAACATACCATATTCGCATACCATATTCGAGTGAAAAAATGGCGGGATATAACACGATAAGACGAGTTGTTCTTTTTTCAAAATTTTAGCGATCTGGTGGTGAAAATGTCATTGCATGAGAATGTTCTTTTTTTGAAATTCATTATAACACGCGTTTGGATGATATAATGATCATAATATCATTGAGTGTTTTAATGTTGGCGATAAGCTAATTGTTATAGGTTCTTTTATAGAGGATTAATAGCATGATAGTAGATAAAGTACCTTATAGCACGGGCGATGGGAAAAAACTTAACGCGAACGAAGTCGCAAGCAGAAGCTAGTCGTCTAATAAAGGCAACCTGTCGTTCCCCAAAGCACTTTAAGAACAATACACGTCAAACCAGGCTCTTATTCCAATGAAAAATTGAAGGGTTGTTTGAGAAATCAATTCAGTGCAAAGTACGACGACATATCAAACGACAAGTTCCATCGTAATCTGACCTCCCACAGTACGGAAAATTTAAACAATACAGGATCAAATTATACTGGATTTTTACAGTGATGTGGTGTTTACAACAAATGCTTACTTTCCTAAGGGTGTAACCCCTAGACAGGGGTTGAGACAGCGTTTTGGATAGCGCACGTTTCCATTGTTAAAAAAACTCGGATTTACGTTTTCATTTGTTTTTGGTCCAACTACTCTAGTCATAAATTTTCTAACCAAGTAAAATATAATGGGCGACTCGCTGTCTGATCATGGACCATGCACGGGTCGGACACTGCCGAACTGAAACGACGTTAGTCGATGCGGGGTGTTAGGGATTTTCGTTAGGTTTATTTTTGTTACGGAATTTCTTGATTCGGTCGCCGCGCTCAGAGCCCGCTGTAAAAGCTATGTAATAGTTTAATAACACTTCACATAAGGGTAAGTTACGTACAAAGGTGAATTTAGACCAGAATTGGGTTTTCTTGTAGCAAACCTTAGAGCGATACAGAGATTATTATTTTAGCGACGTCAGATATTCTGTGTACAACATATTTTGAAAATCTGTAACAAATTAGTTAGACAAATGGTTTAGAACCTTTTTTTTTTTTTTGCGTGGTAAAATCATCAAATGAGTCCTCCCACCCAGGGCAGGACGGGAGGGACTGTCAGACTTGTACTGACTAAAATCCACGGTGTCCTTCACTAGCCCTTTACGTACCAGGGTCACGGTACTCCCTTGGTCCCGCGACCCCGGCAGGCTTTGCCTTCTTATTTGGCCCCGACATTTTTGCTGACACTCATTGAGGCGCGCGAAACACAACGCGCCGTCGGTCGACCCGGGCATGGTCCATGTTCGGACAGCGAGTTGCCCATTACTCGCTGCCCGCATGCCCGCGCCTACGGTGGCCGGAGATCGTCTTGCGACGTCCGACGCCGTGGGCGTCTACCACTGCGGCTGGGGTGGAGGGAGGACGCTGTCCTCTCCCTCAGGCGGCCCGCCTCCTCCTTCACGAGCATGACTGCTTCGCAGAAGGAGGCGACCGCTTCCCACTCCGTCTCGCCCCGCAGCATGGCCTCGACCAATGCCGGGCGCGAGAGGTCTCCGCCTATAAATGGTTTAGAACCTGGATTATGCAAAGAATAGTTTTTATCTCGATTTTATCTCCCAGTGGGATAATTTTGAACCCGCATCTGTCTTCAGCCTTTATTTAAACTGAACAAAGAAATGTCATCCAAGTCAGCCATAACAATTTGACTTACCCGGATTAGTATTTATCACCGTTTAATGCTAAGCTTAGGATAAACTAATTCCCTAATTTATAACATTGATATTCAGGAACAAATCCTAGTTAGATTATTCGAATAACAATTTAGATTTTATAACCGAGTTTAAACGAAGCACTCTATGTGGTTAATTTTGTGTGCTTTAAACGGAGTTCAGACGTAAAATAATTGTAATTAATGTCGTTTTGTAATGATACTGGAACAGGAGACGAGGAAGATGTCTTTATTTAGATCTCAAACTGATTGTTTTTCTCATTAAATATATTAATACCGTTCGGAGGCAGAATTTCCAATTCTCAAAATGTCCAGCGGTGTCAAATCGTCCAAATCACAATGTCCATGTGTCAAAATGTCTAATTCTCATTATCTCGATGTCCAATTTTCGATAATCTAGCTGTTACCAAGGTTTTCACCCGCTAAAACTGTAAAACTATCGTACGGAAACATAAGTCGGGATGAAAACTATCCTATGTGTTTATCCAGGTTATAAATTATCTGTGTAAAACAATTCATTCAAATCCATTCAGTAGTTTTTGCGTGCAAGAGTAACCACAAGACACCCTTGCCACTTCACAAACTTTCAAGTTTTATAATATTTGTAGCACCCAATAACCAAGCTGGAGCTCGTGACTAAATAAATACAGCCGCACAGGCTGATCTTCCGGGTTAGGCCGCCCTTGCCGAGGTTGGTCTGTGGATGGGTGACCATCTGTCATAGCGAGTTTCCTCCGTGCCTCGGAAAGCACGTAAAGCCGTTGGTCCCGGCCTTCATTTGTAGATCTTTGACAGTCGTTACTGTTAGTCAGAAGCTCTAAAGTCTGACAACCATTTGACATCATTACCCACCGAGTTGTGGACGTCCGATAGGCAGTCGCTCCATGTAAAATACTGATATCCAGCTGCATCTGGTTTGACTGGAAGCTGACCCCAATATGGTTGGGAAAAGGCTGATGAGTAGAACCCAATAACATCAGACAAATAGTTTCAATGTACAAAACCAATTTCATCTCTCTTTGTTTAATAAATAAAATCAATTTAAGCTTTGTCATTGTTCGCATTGAGTCCACAATGTCGTGACGCGTATAACTGTGTACACCTACAGACGAGTGTGGCCCACTTCGAACAAAACTTCTTCCTTACAAACACGAACGTTACAGAAGAAATTGCTTCTCTTACGATTTTTAATCAGATAATTTAGGTATTCTTATGTTGTTCCGTGATTATCTAAAAGCTTTTTTACAGACGGCCAGCAAGTCGACCTACCTCAATCTGTCAAATTTCTTCAATAGATTTTCAATCTTATCACAATAGTGGACTGAAGGTTAATGTTCGATTGGTATAATTTGTCAGTTTCGGGTAGACCTGCTGGCGTCTGTACAATCAGAATCTTTTCAAATAAAAACCATTTATTTTTAATTATATAAAATCTTCTGGGCGATGAGCCTTTTTGGCCTTCTGTAACGTTTTTTTCCGTTCCTAATTTCTTCTGGGTGAGCTCACTCCATTTTTTTTTTAGTGGTGGAATTGTCAAGAGATCTCCCACCCATTACTGTCAGACTCGTACAGACTAAAATCCAGGGTGTCCTTCAATAGCCCTTTACGTTCCAGGGTTCCGTTACGTTCGGTGGGTATTCTATTAAATTAAAAAAAAAATTGTATAGAAACTGGTACGTTTACTCTTAAAACTAAGTTCGTAATTGATTGAAATAAAATTAAATCGAACAGATCGCGATTCGAACATCAAGTGGGATTCGACAATTGAATAAAATATTAATCATCGCACCCTAAAAATCGGGAACCGCTAATGGCAACACATCAAGGTGTGTAACACACCTTAACAGGGTTATTCTGCAACGAAATGATAAATGATTTCTGAACTGACATAATTGTAACATTGGTTTGAGTTACTGCGGTAAGCGGCAGCAGCCTTATATCAATTTGATGGCACGGTTAGTGTAATAACTGAGCAATTGACTGCTGGGATGTGTATCACGGCACACCCACAACACATTAATAATTCCTAGTGTCCCATCGTTTCTACAGAAAAAAAAAATCAATCAAACGAATCAACGAAATGACAAAAAAAAAGAATTTGTAGTGTATATGAATTAATAATGACACTTTCACGCCAGATTCTTTGAAGGGGTACATCCCACTGGCACTTGTCGTCTATAATATGTACCCAAGTCTTAAGGGATTTATGAAAAAGGGGCACATTTCTTTTTTCAATGTCTATATTACAAGGCGACAAGTCACAAACATACAATTGAAATACTGTGGTTTCAAAATTTCAGATAAGTGATTATTAAATAAATACAACAAAAAGTATTTAATATACTGTTATTTCCGAAATAATATAATAACAAAACCTTTAAGTTACGAAACAACAAAGAAACTGAGAAATGAAAAATGGACAAAGTTTTATTTAGAAAATATCTATAAAGTTTAAAACAGTTCCTTTAATAGATTTTTTAACCTACACCGAAAAAGGAAATAAACGAAAACTAAAACCAGAATATTTTTAGAAGAATGTTTCAGCCAAGGACGTGTTATTCTTAAACCAATGACTCCGTAAACGAAAGTTATGTCATCGTAAACGAGATTAGTAACCGAGAAAAGGAAGAGTGCTGACAGTTTTATGTGAACCATGGATTTTACATCGATTTTCATGTAAATTATCACTGTAATAGCATACCCATATTCTAAATTATTTATTTTTTATCGTGGTAAAATCATCAAATAAGTCCTTCCACCCACGGCAGGGCTAGAGGGACTGTCAGACTTGTACTGACTAAAATCCACGATGTCCTTCAATAGCCCTTTACGTACCAGGGTCACGGTAATTCGTTAGTCCCGCGACCCCGGCAGGATATTCATTAGATACAAATTAATTTTCTCCTGTATGTATTTATTTACAAAAGTCATCAGCGCAGTTGAGCGTGGTTATACACTTTAAAATCTCATATTTTTTAAGTATGTAATTGTAATGGTTGTAGAATAAATTATTACGAACAGAATAAAAGTTACAGAATAACCCTACACTGATTATTTCACAAAGAGTTATAAAATAGAAAAACCGTGCACAAATAGAGCTAGATGAATAGTCAAATATTTGGGAGTTGTCGAAGAGCTTGTGCAGCAAAATACTACATCATTGAAAGAACACAATAGATTTATTCTCCCTCCCAATATCGATTGCCGAATTGTACGGGATATAAAAAATAAAACCCTCGGGGGATTAATCCCGGCCTGTCATAATTGTGTATGAAATAATCATCTGCGCAAAATTGTAACGGGGACTTCAACTTCGAGGGGTTAAAAGCTATTTGTCAGTCATGTCGACGCTAGCTTCAGTTTCAAAGCTTTCCGATGATTCGCAACATTTCTAATTTGTACTTTTTAAACTTATACAGGGTGTCCAGTAATGAATAAATAAATAAATAAATAAATATTCCACAACTGTCACACAACGCCATCTAGTCCCAAGCTAAGCAGGGCTTGTGTTATGGGTACTAGACAACTGATAAACATACTTATATATTTCTAAATACATACATATTATAGATAAATTACACCCAGACACAGAACAAATGATCGTGCTCATCACACAAACATTTGTCCTGTGTGGGAATCGAACCCACGACCTCCGGCATAGCAGTCAGGGTCACTAACCACTAGACCAACAGGCCTGTCAATGGAACCTTAGATCAATTTGTGGTCGTGGTGTGGAAGAATGTAAAATAAGGTACCGAAAATTATCAATATTCTTAAAAGTAACATATCTCAGGTACTAGTCGCTGTTGTTTTTTTTTATTATTTTTTTCTGAATGTCCTTTAGTTCTTCTATGACCCATTCCAAGATTATCCATTCATTACAGGCCAAGTGGCTTTAGCTGTCGTATTTTTCTCTCCCTTAGTAACAAACAAACCCACATTTCGTATTTAGAACATTTGTTATTAGTAATTTGTTTATGTTTTTTTTTATTTAATGTAAAACTGATTCTGAAATTACTGTAAGTGAGACGGCAAAGCTACAGTTACATATTCATATTGAAAATATCTATCATCCATACTGAAAAGGTACTTTGATTATATTATCGAATCGAAGCGTTGCGTGCGTCTAGGTGTGGCGATTTGCGAGTCTGGTCACGAAATCAGAGCAACATTAATGACATGAAACATTATTGAATTGAAATTGACAGGTACATTGGGATAACCTACTTAATAATAGCTAGTTTCTGACCGCGGCTTCGTTTAATTCGCCATGTTTTCTTTAACGTGATAAAATCGTCAAATGAGTCCTCCCATCCAGGGCGGGACGGACTCAATAGCCCTTTAAGTTTACGTTCCGGGACCACGGTTACCCTGATAAGGCAGTCCCGTTACCCTAACTGTGACCCTGGAATATGAAGGAAAGAAAAGAAGAAGGAGGAGGGAATAGAAAGATGGATAACCGTGGATTTTAGTCAGTACAAATCCAACAGTCCGCTCCGGTTCTGCCCTGGGTGATTTTTGATTTCAACACGTAAAAAAAATGGCCACGGTTACTTGATTCATGATGATGACACTGACAGTTCTTGAACGAGTTGAGATATTATACCGATGACGTTCAAACTTATAAGTCAAATGCGCTGTAAAAAGATTACCTAGGTAAAGCTTAAGTTACCCTTACCCTATAGCCTTTGTCAAACAGACGAAGCGAAGCGTTTCCGAAGCGATACCGAACCGAAGCGAGACGTCAATCCGATAGTTCTGTCACGTTATCGGATCGCTTTCGCTTTTCAATGTGACTGGATTCAAACAATTCCATAAATTACAAATAAAAACGTAACGCTTCGCATTCGCCAGGCCAGTCTGTTTGACAAAGGCTTATAACCTTTACCCTCTCCATCTAAGAACCAATACAAATAAATCTAATTCAGAATTCTATTCGAAACCATTCGGGGCAATCCATTATCACAGAGGAGCGTGTGCATAAATTATTCCTCGTATATTCCCTCTACTGCTACTAAGTCCCTATTAGCATAGATAAATATACACATGCAGTTTTAAAGGGTTGATAACTCACTTCCGTTAAAATTGCAATGCAACCTTTTTTAATTACAAACGGCAGAGCGAATGCTTTTTTGAAAAAGGAATGTTTTTAAACGAATCTAGGTGCTGTCATAGTACTGTCAGCTATTTGAGTTTCTTACTTCCTTTCCACTAGTATAAACGTTTATTAAACGTCGATTTTTTAATACAAATTACAACCATCTCTTAGTATTTTGGCCCTATTTTAGGCTAAAAACACAAAATCTATCATTCATAGACATAAATAAATTCATAACATACCTATAAACTTTGATACGTGACGTGAAAGAGTATTTTCAATTATAAATAGAATAATTTACTTTTACGCCACGCACTGAAGATTCCTGAAAGATTTGGTGCCTACCGGAACAGAATATCGTATTGTTTATTCAAATAGAACAAAGGGGGTGAATCTAAAGTTACGAATCTTTTCATGGTGGAGCTTCCATTTTTTTATGATAAAGCACGGTATAGCTAATTACTATTAAATAATATATTTACCTATAAGTCCATCCACGTCGCCAAGGCACAAAATGAAGCAAAGCAATCCTACGTGCACACATCGCGCGCGGGCCACCCTCAACATTTTTCCGAAATCACATCCTTCAAACACATTTTCCACTAACAAATGCCTATGAACTAATTACTTATCACAGGATTACACCATAACAATCGATTAACGGTCACTGACACATTATTTTTATAATTGGATTTAGGGTTGAATGGCAGCGAGCGTAAATACGCGCGAGAAATGCGCTGACGTGCGACACAGTCACTCCTTTCGAAAGCTCACGCGGTACTGAATGGTCGCGCGTTATTTGTGCAGAATTACCCGACTGTTCATAGACAACTCGTAGGTCGCGCTTGGGAAAGCCCGCTCTACAAATTGATCCGTTTTCCATTTGACACCCTCAGTTGGTTTAGTTTTAATTGATGTCTTAATTTGAAGCGCACGTTTGATTAAGTAGCCAGATTATAAAAGGGCAGTTTATCGGGTAATAAATTACTTTTTAGTTTGGACGTCATTAACATATTTTAGTATTCAATTATGCGTAAGTAACTTTAGCTATTTGTAATGTCCGCCTGAACTTGGGTTGTATTAAACTTATGTTGGTATTTGACCAACATAAGTTTTTAGATACCGCACGATTTGTATAATATAATATTGTTTATCTTTATCAAAGGCTGGTGTTTAGTTACTACAGTGCTGAAATATCGAAGTATCGAGAGTCGGGGAGATTGAAGAGACAGCTGGGATAATCAGAGCTGTTGAATTGATTGATGGAATGATCTCAAATATATTGCAAACCCTAAACTCTTTCTTTAACAGGTTTTCAACATTAGCTTTTGTGCTAATAAAAAAAAAACATAAGCAGATAAAGGTTCTGGGAAATTTTGATAGAATAGGGTAGGGTCCTGTATGATGTGTATATCTGTCTGTTTATAGTTCCATTAATAACAATGATTGCTAGGTTTTTTTTTCTAGACTCGATATTTTGTCAAGTATTGTTTCAAATATCTAGGTAGTCAAATTAATTAATTAGAATGTCGTCTGTCAACCGACACAACGCTGTTTCCTGTGGGATTTGAATTTAATATTCAAGTCGTAACGTGTATTTACCAAATAAAGTACGTAATAAATGAAATGAATTTTATAATTCGTTTGGACATATGGGTGTGAAAAAAGGCATTGACGCTTTTCCATTTTGTAATAAACAGGACTTTAAAATGTATGTACCTACTAGCATTCGGCATGTGACTCCGTTCACTCGGATTTGAAAAAAATACAGCGTATATCACTCAGAAATAATGTAGCTTAATACTTGTGACAGAATTTTCATAATCGCTTCAGTAGTTCCTGACATTACTTCCTACAAACCAACTCACAAAAGACTATGCCCATTTCTACCCAATTCATACGTCCTAATAATATAATACTATAAATTTGGCATCCTTCTTTACAATAATTACTGTCGAATACTGTTATTATCTATACATATAATAAATCTGTAGAAGGGTTAATTCTGTACATTGAAAATATTGAAAAAATAAATAGCGGGGGGTTTTGCTGGATCGATACCAAACCCAAATATGTGATTAAAAAATTTTTTGTCTGTCTGTCTGTATGTGCAGGCATCACGTGAAAACTAACGGTTCTATTACGATGAAACTCGTTATAATTATACCTTATTATCCTGGGCATAAAATGGGATACTTTTTATCCTGGAAAAATACGTAGAAAAAAAAATCTACCATCCACGCGAAGACCGACATCCGCGCGGACGGAGTCGCGGGCGGAAGCTAGTATATAATATTCCTTGACAGCATATGTCTATCTTTTATGGTTGACTCACAGTAACACGTGAAACTCCACGCGGGCGAAGCCGCTGGCAAAAGCTTGTTATAAATATACAAATACATTTGGATTTTAAATATATTTTTTTTTATTCTTAAATATCTGTGGTTGTATGGTGCTACACAACTTTCTCCCGGAATTCTCCCAGTTGTAAATGCCCTTTTGTGTCTATTGGCCTTATTTTGTTATGCCTCCTGCTTGACATGGACAGAAGTGGTAAACTACGTATGTTCTTACTCCTCCACTTTTCTGATTAATTTCGTTGCAGGAGTTCTAGACACTCAAATTCATTCGAACGTCTAACATCATTGTCTCTGCGCTTTTCCGGTGGTCGCCACTGTTGATTCTGGCTTTCAAAAGTTGCAGTGGTTTGGGAATAGTAAAGTGAGGAAAAAAAAAAGGCTGACTTTGCTTTCCAGGGGCGTACCTAGACCAGATCCCGTATCAAAACTTGTTTAGGGCCCTAATCTAACTGTATAATTTCGCAGAATAAAGACAATAGCATCCTGACTCGTGTAACTAATGCTATTACAGATGTCTTAAAAGAATTTTGAAGGGAGCTAGAAAATTGAGAACGCTAATCAACTGATCGTAGATCATTTATGACAACTACATATGTATAGCCTTTTTAAAAAAGAAGTTCGATAATTGGAGCTGTATGGACGCGATAAGTTTTCATTTAAGAGTAACATTTTATGTTTTTATTTTTATTCCAATCGTCGGGGGCCCTATATAATTCATACGGCGGTAGCTACACCTCTGTTGCTTTCTGTTACCTATGCAAATGTTTCCGAGCCACTACATTCAAAACAAATAACTAGCTGTCAGTCTGTCACCAAGGTGGTCCGACAACATTCCTGATTAACATACATTTTATTAAGCGCATCCAATTAACCCAATCACGTTTGTGTTGAAAACTTATCGGGATTTCAGTGTCAAACATTATGGATATGGTTAAAAGGGCCAATCGATATAATATAATCAAGGTATGGTTAGCTTGTATGGTGCCCATTACGGCTTTGCATGACCTAAAAAATACCTACAGATCTACGAACTTTTCCATACCATAAAGTGTAGGTACTACAGCGCTTTTGGGGTCGTGAGACTGTCTTATCAGGTGACCCTGGAACGTAAAGGGCTATTGAAGCGGATCATCGTGGATTTTAGTTAGTACAAGTCTGACAGTCCCTCCTGCCCCGCCCTGGGTAGGTTATCTCTCACTGATTCATTTGATGATTTTACCACGATAAAAAAAGGTACTACAGTGCTGAGCGCGATTACCCACAACGTAACATTACCCCTGTAATCCCCGAGCAAGGCTGTGATTGTTGTGATACCATTGTACCATTAAACCTTAAAATGGATTTTTGTTTCCGATTACTATTTCCAACTAAACGGTCTGCCCTCTTCTTTGTTTCTTGCGTTCGACATAGTCGATTAGTCGATTTAGTCCAAAAGTCCAAAACCATAAAATAAAACCGGAGTGCAGGAACCATGATTGTTGATAAGATCCTGATCTATATTCCTTTTTAATTACTCTTTTATGATTGACAAAACAGTTATTTAGTTTTCACTGAACTTGATTACCTCAACGCTTTTTTGGTGGTCGCCACAATTGATCCTGTCTTTCAAGAATTGCAATGGTAACAGAGCCATAACAAATATCATTTTAATGATAAGCATGCACTGGCACAAAAAGCGAACATGTTTCAATGCAGCGAATAATGCGGCTTTAGGTAACCATACCGTTTCTATTTTGTAAGTAAATGAGGCCGCGAGAGGGCCCGAACATTCCCGTCACGTTTCTTATGTCCTGTGATATAAATTCATTCCCGCTGGACGATGTAAAAGGGTAAGTAGGTTGGAGTACCGGTTATTTACATTTCTTATGTACCACTTGTAATAAACGGGTCATATATTGTGAGACTTATTACCTAAGGTCAAGGATAAGTTTTTATTTTATTTTTCTTTATCTCTCGCCTTACTCGCCGAGCACGCTTGCGTAGAAGTAACCTATTCACTCTTGACTTGAAGACCCTAAGGTTATAGCTGTCAGGAAATACAGACCCCGGCAGTGAATTCCACTCCTTAGCTGAGCGCACAACAAAATTGAATTATTTTGCAAAGGTGGAGGTTAATTGCCCCCTACACTTTTTTTATCGTGGTAAAATCATTAATGAGACCCTGGGCAGAGCGGGAGGGACTGTCAGACTCGTACTGATTAAAATCTACGGAGTCCTTCAATAGCCCTTTAGGTACCGGGGTCACGGTAATTGGTGAGTCCCGCGACCCCGGCAGGCTTTGGCCCTGTACAGGGGCCCCGTCACTATGCTGACACTCCTTGAGGCGCGCGTGGAACACAATGCGCCGTCGACCCGAGCATGGTCCATGGTCGGTCAGCGAGTTGCCCATTACTCGCCGCCCGCATGCCCGCGGCTACGGTGGCCGGAGATCGTCTGCCGACGTCCGTCACCGTGGGCGTCTACTACTGCGGCTGGGGTGGAGCGAGGACGCTGTCCTCTCCCTCATGCGGCCCGCCTCGTCCTTCGCGAGAATGACTGCTTCGCAGAAGGAGGAATTGCCCCCTACACTTGGAAATTCTCTTACCGTGGGTGCGTTTACAAACATAGAAACTTACATACACAAACACCCAGCAACTACTCGCAGATCTTACGAATATTTGTTCCGTGCGGAGATCGAACCCGCGACACGCCGCGCAGCAGTCGATCACGCAGTCACTACGTCAACCATGTCGTCATGTTGTATTGGACGTCGCCCAGACGTCCTTGCCCCAGAAGAGGGAACATTTCAGACTAATTATGCTTATTTTGTATAATGTTTGTTTCAGTGACGCCGCAGTGGGGTCACTGAAAGGCCGTCTATGCCCCAGAAGAGGGAACATTTCAGACTAATTATGCTTATTTTGTATAATGTTCTTTTTAGGACCTAGAAATTGCTAGAATACAGTCTCATATAAAAACACACATCCTGATTCGGAGCGGCTACTGAAATTGTACAATAAAAACTAACAACACTGCCTGACTTGAGCATTAAATACAGAACCATTTCTGACCACCAGATCAACCAAGCAGTACCTTCCTTCATCATACACCTGCATCCCTTGCTCATGACGCGATGCGATTCGACCAATTTGTGTCGCCGACCAAATACAAGTGAAAATCATCCTTACTACAACGACATAAAGGCGCTGCCAATATAAAAGGTGCGGTTGTCAGTCGGAAGATAGTAAAAATACAGTCTTGGTACTGGTAAGGCAGTCAAATTGCAACATTATGTCGTAGTAGTAAGGATGATTTTTCCCTTCTGATTGATCGGCGTCAAAAATCAAAAAGGGCGCTTACGGCCCGTTCACGACTAAGGGCGAGGCCACAACAATGCGTTGCGGCGTCGCATCGTAAAATACTCTGAAGCCACACAACGAAATTGTATTGCCATGCGTCGTCGTTTTTGCGATACGATGCCGCAACGCAGTGTTGTGGCTTCGCCCTAAGGTCTAAGCGGTGAGCGTTGCGACGTGGATAAGACATTAGTTACTTTGGAAGTACGCTTATTCGCCATTGGCGGCGCCTCGTGGCGTGTGTCAAACATTTCTATACATTTGACCTTACCGCTCGCCACCCCGCGCTAAAGCCTTTGTCAAACAGACAGGCGTGGCAAATACGAAACGAGGCATTTTTATTTGTAATGTATGGAATTTTTTGTATCACGCTATCGGATCGCTTTCGCTTTTCTGTGACTGGATCCAAGCAATTCCATAAATTACAAATAAAAACGCCTCGCTTCGTATTCGCCACGCCTGTCTGTTTAACAAAGGCTTAAGTCACCGCTCACAGCGGCAAGGTCGTGTACGGGCAGCTAGTTTCAATCAAAAGGAAAAATAAAACCAAAAGATTTCTCTTAATATACATTTATTTTGTGGCGTTATTCATAATTACTAAATTAAGTCTAGTTAAATTAAAATCAACGATACGTCTTTACAAAAAGTTACAGTCGGTGTTCATGTGGAATAACTGGCAATACTTGAGACCAAAATATTCGAATTAAGGAACAAGAGATCATTAACATGCGTAGACAGATAATGGTTTACTTTTGCTATAAGTATAGACATAGGTTATGGACTGAGCGTTCCCTGTCAATACTAATATTATAAAGAGGGTAATCCGAACGAAAATACAAATTTAAAAAAAAAATTAACATCTTCCATTTTAGAGCAGAACTACAATTTTGTGTACTATAAAATCGCTCCGCTATTGCGCCAACCGTGCCGTCATGGCCAAGTTCATACTCAGAGGAGTCCATGCTCTATATCTATGGCTATAACATAGTTTTTGCAGTTATTTTACCTATGACAACTTCAGTCCAATAACAACCTTCTCAACAAAATAATAAAGTCCACTATAATTTTGACCGACAAGTCTGTGATGATCATTGCCCGGAATAGGTAGTAGAATTAAAATGCACGCGGGCGAAGCCGCGGGCAACAGCGAGTGCTTATATGTCTTCATACTACATTTTCCTAACAATTTTAAAATTCCGGTAAAATCTTTAAAATCCCAGAATCCCGGAGGCATGTCCATATTAATATATACGTTTCAGGTTATTGACCCCAAATCAATCTACATACTCCGGACTATGGTGATAACATCCTAGGTTATTTGTAAAATATATATTTTATAAAACAACCGTTAAACACTAGTCTTTAAGCTCACAAACGTCAGTATTAAAGTTGCCAGGTTATCACAAAAATTTATAAGAAAAAAAAGGTGTTTTATACGCGTACTATAATTTCAGCAACAGAAGTAAATAACATTGGCCTAAAAGATTCTCTTGGTTACAGATTGATAAATTTTAAGTAAAGTACAACAGTAAGGCAATATGTATTATATTTTTTTCTATCTAAAATATGGTCAGTGTATAACATTTTACATTTCATACGGGCATCACATGTAAGCCTTAACAAAACATAATTGTTTTATTACTAAAATGCATGATACTGAATTAGTAATGGCAGACGCGGTCACAAAACGTGCGATAAGGACGGCGAGTATTTAGTTTCTATCTATAAACGTTACTTAGCACCGGTTAATCCTGTCACTATAACATACTCAATGCCCAGGAGTAAGGGCCTCGATTAAGGCTGGAAAATAATAATGTACCTCGGTGGCAATCTTGACCGCGATCTATGTCTGAAACCAATCAACGACCGAAATTGCCAAATCGAGTCTTAAAAACATCCAATCAGAAACAACCGTCAAAAATCACAGATCTGGATTTCGAGATACAATATCAATTTCAGGCGTAATCGCATTTTTTTTAAATGGATTCGAATTCAACCAGTCGCATTTCTTTGTGCTGTGATTTAAGTAGTTTTAGTATAGCTTATGAGTCATAAATGATGTATTGCCTCCCTCTAAGAATTTCTCCTGTATCGTGGGTGCGTTTACAAACATTGAAGCCACATACAAAAACATCCAGACCCGGAACAACATGCCGATCATACAAAATATATTTGTTCCGTGCGGGAATCGAAGTCCGCGACACACAGCGCAGCAGTCAATTGATCAGCCACTGAGTCAACGGTGCCATCAACAAATTGTAACATTACTGTGTATAGGACTCGTGTCATCTCGCTCCCACGTTCTACGACTGCATCCACCAAAAAATGGCGTCTACTTACAGCGACAGTATGGAACAAAATAGTCTCAATATTATATATTGGTTTAACATTGTGACCTATCCAAACTATTTAATACCTATGCTACTTAAAAATAATATACCGAGCTCTTCTTGCTCGAGGTTACATTCAATCAAGTATTGGAGTCTATAGAATTAAATGAGGGCAAACCGAATCCGACTTTATTTCAGAGAAGATATTTGTTTAAACATGACAGCCTCGGATCTTAAAAAAAAGAAAAATTCCAAAAAGTCGTGATTTTTAAAATGTGATGTGTTTTTAACTATTTTCTTCATAAAATTTTACTTTAAATTAGAGTCATCACAAAAAAATGCGGTCATATTTTTTGCCAATCCTACTTATAATGTATATATGTTTGCCCAACGCTACCTAGAAAACTAAAGCAGTCCTATTAGAAACGAAAAATAAAGACAGTGGACCGTCTTAAACGGGAACTGTACACGACATTATATTTAAATAATTAAATATAAATAAAACTGACACCTATATCAAAAGATACTTATAAATCACATAACATGCGTCACTTGACATTCACAGACAGCTTTTTCTACCTCAAGGGAACATCGTACAAAGAGTTTTAGTAGAAATAAATAACCAGGCGGCCTAAAAGGGCCACTTTAAGCAACATTCCTAATTATTCACTCCGTCAGTTCCCAGCAACGTCATTAGCTATTCATTCACGAAGTGAATCATTTGAAATATTGCTATGTGGCCATTTTAGAACCGCAGAAGTGATATAATTAAACCAGAAAAAGTGGGTGCTTCGTTATTAATCGTGCTATGTTCGTATTTCTGATGATAGACGTTGATTGACAAAACGTGTAATAAATTACTATCGTTTGACAGCACCTTTAGGCCTCGATCAAGGAAACGCGGCGCGTCAGGCGGCGCGGGCTAGTGTTCATCAATTATTGCCACTTCTTCTTGAACGCTCAAATACATCGCTGCAACGTCGTGTAAGCGGTGACTGAGTGCGAAGCGGCGAACGGTAAGATCAAATGTATAGAAATATTTGAAACATGCCACGAGGCGCTGCCAGTTGCAAATTCGCGCAATTACAAAGTAATTAATGTTTTATTCGCGCCACCTGTCACACCACTCACCGCTTACTCTAAAGTCGTGAACGAACCGTACGTTTGTTTTTCCGGCGAACCGCCCCGCGCATCGCGACGCCCAACGCGCCGTGTATCTTTAAACGAAGCCATACGCTAACATATTGCAGCCAATCAGAAGTATTACAAAATAATAATAATTAAACAACTCCATGACAGATATTTTTGGTACACTGATATTTTATTCCCATTGATTTTTATGCTTTGATAAATATGTAAATTCATTTTTTTCTTTATTTGAATTTCAAGAATAAATAAAGAAATTATTTTTGTTATTAATAAGCAACAGAAACAAGCATTCGGCCACATAAATCAAAAGTTAATACTTATACTATGTTTAATATAAAAATACAACGTTGTTCACGCGTAGTTACGCCCATTTTGTTTCAGAGTTACCTGATTTCACTGAACATTTTTGAAAGCAAAATCAGTGTTCCAACTGGGTTATGAACACATTATTTTTTACAGGTAATTATTTTAATACTTAAAACCTTTTTTTTTTTGCTGCTAGTTTTAACAAGTGCAGTTTTATAATAAGTTAATAATATTAATATAAAAATATCAATTTTATAGCAATATAAATTAAAGAACTTGTTAAATTGAGTGAAATCAGGCAACTTTTAATTCTACGACATACATTCGAGTCGTCAATACGTTGCCTTGAATATTACCAGCAAACTAAAGTCGAGATCTATAAAAGTTACTTAAAACTTGTTGAGACATGTTCCATTGTTCGCGTCTCTTTCTTGCTCTTGTACACACGGCTACATCTATCATCTACTGCTTTGTATATCTTTCCACAATGAACGGTTATCTTATATTGGTTTTTGCATAGCTTGATGAGTAGCCGTGAGTATTTATAGTTCCACAGCTATATGATTTTTTTTTTTAGCGTGGTATCATCATCAAGTATGTCCTCCCACCCAGGGCAGGGCAGGAGGGACTGTCAGATTTGTACTGACTAAAATCCACGGTATCCTTCAATAGCCCTTTACGTTCCGGGGTCACGGTAGTCGTTAGTCCCACGACCACAGTTATACGATAATGACAAGTAACGTTTATAGATATCGGCCCGAGTCTGCAATGATATAACTTTCTCAAAATTATGAAATAATCCAACAATATTCTCTTATAAATTTTCAGTTCTTTCAAAAACAAGTTTATTTATGTGTTTATAGTGAAATATGATTAACATGATAAACAAATATGGCAAAAATAATTATTTATGATTTGTAGAAATTTGTAGAAAATTTCAGTCAATAGCTATCTATTCTGAATACATTATGTTGATCGACTAATGAGAAACTGTGTTTAGTTTTGATTATTCTAAAGCGCAGATGAGGATATAAATGGAGTACTAAGACAGACTTAAATACTTCACATATACATTACGAAATGTCTTCGATTAGCTATCTACTCCGTGTCCTAATAATAATAAATGATCTTATATTAATGATGACCACCTAGACAACATTACAATACACCAAAAACACAATAGGAAACCATTCATCCATTTTATGACAAAACATTTTTTTTTAACTGCCGTCAGTTTAATCTGACCAGTCATATAGTACAGTACCGCTTTCATATGGCCCATATCGTATTAATACAGAACAAGATTAAACAAATTAGTATTTTGAACTTTATTTCAAATGGAATAGATATCTTTTACAAAACTGACAAGTTAGTAATGGCCCAAGTTGTCAGTTTTGAATAAAGAATTACTGTATATTCAAACAATTTAAAAACTTGCTGGCAGGTTATGAAAAACACCTTGTTCTGTAATAACACCATTAGAGTTTAAGAAAAAGTTCAGCATTATCTGACCTCTTTCTTACACTGGAGAAGCCATAAAAAAGCAAAATACTGTAATTATACTTCCTATAGGCCGTTATACACATGCCAGTAACTTGCACATAAGTATGCAAATTTTAGGCTATCATTCACCAATCAAGAGCGATTAATACTCAATACATTGAAACATATTTTTTTTAAGGTTTAACAAACACATCAAGCTATACAAATCCAGTTTATCATGGTATCGTTTTGTATTAATTTTCTGCACATTCAACAGTCAGCTTATTCTTACAATTTTATTTTTTAGATGTCAACCTTAGTCGCGGATATTTTCTTGGAAAAAGGGGTGTAGATGATATATGTAGTTATTTAACGAACTAAGCAAACGATTGGCTGCACAGAAAATTTGTAGAGACAATTTTTTGTTGGAAAATAAATTCTTTACTAGTTTAGTGTTGTAACTTTCGTCTATAATTTAAAAAATATTATTGTGTCCTCTGTAAAAAAAACAAATGTTCATTGGCATTCAAACTTTTATGCAATGACTGACATGTGTTTTGGGCAATACTTTCACTAACTAAAAGTATATAACCATGGTACCTACGTTTACATTTGAGGGAGGAACTCGATGGGGGTTGAGAATTTGAAGTCTTCGGGGAACAGCTTAGCTGCGAATGGGTACATCAGCTTGTATGCTTGACGGATGGTCACGTCAGCCACGCCGGCGATGTCGCCGATCTCCTTCTGACTGCGTTTGTCTTCTGACGCCTGGAATTTAAGATATTATTTCGTCAGTTAGTGTGTAATTCCATATGAAAGCAGGATTTATGATTAGGCACCCAGAAGTGGTTTGCAACAAATATTCCTATGATAATTTTAAAAATATGCGTTATAAAAATTATATTGTGAATTTGTGTTTTTAATTATTAGTGATTTTTAACTACCCAACTATAAATTTCGGGTTCGAAGACCTGAATCCTGGCCTGTGGGTCATAAACCAGGCCTGAGGCTTGATTCCCTAGTCTATTGGAAATATGATATAGGTAATGGTAAAGTACGTGTATGTCCTAGGGCAGATACAAATTATAGAGACATTTGTAGTCTGACTGCATCCAATTCACGATTTGTCCAATCACGTATTGGATCAACCCCGAATTTGACCAAACGTGAATTGGATCAACCGCAAATAAGGGCTTTTATCCAGCTTTGGGTCACATGAATTGAGATATAAGCCTTAAATAGGTACTTTTATTGCAGCTTTATAACACTTTTAAAACGAGGCAATGAAATCTCAAGATAATGACAAAATTCAGTGAAGTCTATGTTTATTAAAAACAAGTTACTCGTAGATTACGATAGTCACAGACGCCATACTGTTTATCTTAGATTTAATACATTTGTCCTTGTCCTTAAAAACGTTACATCAAAGGTGCCTTCACGGTCAAGTTATATTTACTTCGAGAAATATTTATTTTTAAATATTTGTATTGTGCATGTGTTACAAACGGTAAAGAGTGAAGGCCATTTTACTTGTTGCAAAAAGATTTGAGAATATTTCATCTGTACGAATTTTGACGAAATGCAAGGTCAAAAATCTTTGCGTAACAAAGAAATAAATAAATTGCTGCAACGTTTTGTGTAAAAATAAACAATTTTGCAAAACTGATTGCTTTCCATCAAGTATATGACATCATGCCCGAGTTCCTGAAGTTCTATTTTACATATCCAGACTCCGAACTACTGACAATGTCCTGAATCAAACCCAGGTCTCCACACTAAGCAGTAGTGCTTGCAACCACTAACTAACAAGGTAAACATAATATTTTCTGAAGATTTAATAGGCATATTGACAGCATCAATAAATTGCAATTTCAATTAGTCCGTCAATAAGAGTTTTGAAAAATAATGGACACGTGTTTTTACTTTTGTTGAATTAATGCATATTTACAAAGATATAACAGATCAAAATTCGAGAGCAGCAAACTTCGTAACGTCAGAAGCAAGTCAATACTGTGCTGGCTTGTGAAATATTGGCAATTTAGTGTCAAATATTCTTTGATAAATCTAACTGACGGACTAATTAAATTTTTCAGTCAAATTCCCTATGACTGAACAAGTTGCAAACAAAATCTACCTATTTTCTAAACCTTCCTTATTCAAACTATCGTTTTTAATTGTTATTAATTAGATAGTATTCCTGTCAACAGATATAAGACACACGAACATTCGCGCAAGCGCCCTGCGCCGTCTTACGAATTTTCGATCAGGTCACGTGTCCTGACGCGAGTTTAACATTTTGTTCCCATTCCAAAAAAGTACACAACGCCGCTAAAAAAGTTTTCACTTCAAAAAAATAAACTTTATAAAACCAACCTGAGAAGCCATGTAAATGGCAGCAGCAGCAACCGAAATAGGGCTGCGTCCAGACACAATATCCAGTTCCCCGGCCTTCCTCGCAATGTGCGTAGCCGCCCTTTGCACCGAGTTCGGGAGCCCCAAGTTTGAGCAGAACCGAGACATGAAATCTGCTGTCGTGATAAGCTCCACGGAAGTTTCCAGAGCTTTGAGGATGAGCTTGAAGCATCTACCGATTTCTTTCTTGCTTATTTTGCTGACGGCGCAGATCTCTTTGAATGTACGCGGTACTCCTTCTTGGCGGCAGGCTATGTAGAGGCATGCGGAGGCGATGGCGTCATTCGCTCGTCCCTTCAGGTTCTTACCATCGTGGACCTGGAGAAGAAATCAGCATTGTGGACATTTTTTAAATATATATACATTTTTTGTTAATAAGTAAATAAATATTCCACAACTATCACACAACGCCATCTAGTCCCAAGTCAAGCAGAGCTTGTGTTATGGGTACTAGACAACTGATAAACATACTTATATTTCTAAATAAATAAATAAGGGTCAGGGTCACTAACCACTAGACCAACAGGCCTGTCAAACATTAAAGTACCATATGCTATATCTGGTGTGCAATGGAGGAGGTCCTGACCTCAACACGGGGTGAGTAGTGGTTTACAAAGTATTAATGAAATTAGTTAAAAAAAGAAAATCCTTATTTATACCACAGTCAGTAAGAAATAGAATTCCACTGATGATTGGATTTACAGGTGTATTCGTTACATAATAGTAATGATAGAAGCCCAAATTTTTTAATGTGGAGGCTTGTAATTAGCATTTTAGTTTTTAATATTGTCATTATACTAGTTATTAGTCTCAAAGCATTCTGAACAAAAAAATAATAATAAACCAGCATGTGGATTGACACCATAGAAATGGGTTATGTAGACAGAAGAATAGAGAAAATGTAAAAAGATTTTTATTTTTCTGAGCATGGCGATGTAGAAAAATAATGTTTCTATTCTTTAGTCGTCTACGTACGTGTACAGCCATACGCGAGGAAATTTTTTTGTCTATTTAGGTAGATTTTTTGCTAAAAACAAAGTTTTTTTGCTACCAGTTCTATCTCTGAATTGGTAGCAATAAACTTTGGTCAAATTTAAACTTTTCCCTAGCCTAATAAAAGATCTCGGGGTCGCCGGACTAACGGATTACCGTGACCCCGGTACGTAAAGGGCTATTGAAGGACACTGTGGATTTTATTCAGTACAAGTCTGACAGTCCCTACCGCCCTGCCCTAGGTGGGAGGACTTATTTGATGATTTTACCACGACAAAAAAAAAGCCTAATAAAAGATCTACTACACAATACATAAAATTGACATTGTTGAAGCAAATGTAACTAACAACATGTTAAACAGTTACAATACTACCTCGAAATGCACTGTACCCTTCAACCATTTATGTTAATTCTTGTTCAATATGTCAGGTAACTAAGGTCAACAGTTACGTGTGGAAAATTAACATTATAATGGAAATTACATTGCATGTATTTCATAATCCAATATATTCATGAAAATTGGCTTAGTCCATGACAAATTGTATACAGTAAAGCTTGACTAGTAAAACAATGCAGTGCCAACATGAAAAATTATGCTTTTTATGCCTGTGGCTTTGTATGCATTGAATTTAAAATCAGTTATGGGAAGAAAAAAACAGTTAGATGCAGCTCATATTATAAAACTGCTTTTAAGTCCATGTAGCAGGTGATGGATGCATCTACAAACATACAGATAATAAGACACAGACAAAATATCATACCCTGTTGTTTTGGCCTTTGTTGCTTTAAGATCAAATAATTTTACTTTTGTACCTTTTATGTAAAGGTATCGGCCTATTACAATTATATTATAATTGTATAGAGTAGACAACTAAAAGTTCTGGAAATTCGAGTAATATATGTCAAGTTTTCTTTTTAAATAAACAAGATAAGGTTTTTTTTTCAGTCAATTTCCTTACATACTTTATGATAAGCACCTGCATTGTATTGTATTGTCAAAAAAAAAGCACCTGCATTTACACCCTTTTCATGAATATTATTTCTCACGTAATCTATCTATATAATTTTTGGCTATTCTCCTCTCCATCTTCCAACATTCATCACTCTTTCAATTACAATTATATAAATCTAATCCAACATATTGAATTTCAAACCAATTCAGCAATACATGATGTACATGATTCAATTTGTTTCACAAACATGACCTTGTTGGCACATATGTGAAAGAGAGTAATGCTTGCAGAAACAGCTTATTTATTATTTCACATAATAATAGATTGTTAGAATGTTTACACAGCAAATTCTTCCTTACCTGTTTGAACAAGTTGTTGGCGCGGTCAACAATTGTCTTCGGTAAATTTATCCTGTCTGCCATGGTGCTTATTTCCCTGAAGGCATTAATCAGAGCCCTGTCTGTGCTGCTAATGTTCCTCCTATTTTGATATTTGGATACTCCAAAACTGTCAAATGATGCATCGCCTCTGCCCGGCCCAATGATTGTGGACAGATCCCCGCCAGAAAGAAGTGGGTTTTCTGGCCCACCAACACGAGATGGGTCCACTCCTGATTTCTCGTTGCTGAATGTACGCCATTCTGAACCCACATCAATGACTCTGGAATAAAAAAGTAATTATTAAAAAAAAACAACCTAACACATTGTTATAAAAGTAGTCTCGTAATGTACTATTATACAATAACATTGTGTCCTAATTCTTATGCACATACTGGCAATCCAACTATGCATAGATAAGCTCTATTATTAGTTATCATAGGCAATGCCGATAAGTATGATCATAATATCAGTGTTTGGCGTGCAATCCTATATAACAAAGCCTAAAATTGTTTAAAAAGAACATAAAGGCTTATTCTAACACTGATTTAAGATGCAACTGGTACATTTGCTCAGATGTGTGTGATAAACAGCTTTAATTGTCAGTTCCTATGCGCAATTCTCAAGTTTCCACATTACACAATTAGTCAATTTATTAATCGACCTCGAAATAATAGAAATCAAATACATCACTCGCATTAGTTCAGCAACTTTGTTATTATTACGACACGGCGTTAGTAGTGGAAAGCTCAGTGCGTTTCGTAAATATTGCCAAACAAACATTTTGTTACGTACCTGTCACCAACTACGAGCCCGCATTCCGAGCATATCATGTCCCCAGCCCTGTAATCCTCGATGAGCGGTGCATCTGGGTGCGCATAGCACACCACCTTATTCGTCTCAATCCTAAAACCACAAAAGAAAGTAGGCTCATCATTCATCAACAAGTAGAAATCAAATCTTTGGGAAACAACTTCGCCGTGGTCCCTTGCTAATTTATTAGCACCATCGTAAACTTACGTAACATAATAGTAAAAATTAGTGTTATTCGGCTGTAATATAAATAAATATCGTCGATAATAACGAAACAGGAATTAAATAAATTAGAAAAACAGACCTCGACGTGCTCGCCATGATTGATTGTCAAGTAGATACCATAGACAATTGTGATTTTTTTCAGAGTTCGCAAACTAAGCGTTGGATTGGATACTTGCTTTTCCATAGACAAACAAAAGTAGAAGGCATTCTCGATACATACAATCTAATGAAAGTTCTTTTATTTTACTGTAGTAATATAATATTTTGTATTATTATGCCGCTGGGTTAACTAAAATTATTTAAATTGTACTAATGGCTCAATGGCGTCCTCATTCAATCAAACTTACTAATACCTCCTGACAGCGTGGCTAAGTTATGTTCATTTCAGTGGCAATGTTTATTGCATTTCATTTGTTGTTTTTTAGAATATTTTGTCAGTAATCTCTAACATGTGCATAATAATTAACATTATATTACAGACACCTAATCATGAGGATTCATGACAGGATAAAACTCACATCTTATCTGCCATTGAAAATCAAGGTTCCGTTCCATCGTAACCGTTCAAGGTTATCAAACGTTAATTTAGTGGTAACACAAGGATAGCTTGCAAAATTATTGGTTGGGAAGGCTTGAACCGCAATACATTGGGCTTTTGTATTACAAACATCCTGGAATTGCCAACACATTGCACAGTCACACAGTGCGCTGCGGATCTCGGTACTTATTCTCAGTTTATTCACGTGCGCATCAACGTAATGATGTTGCCACTTCTCAACTTAGACTTGGGTTTCAGTAACAATTCACCAACACCCCAGTTATTCGCAAATGAACAGGCAGGACAGTAGAATTTTTTTTTGTACTCACCCAAGTTTTTTAAAATAATTAATAATATGTAATGAAAGGTTGAATAAAAGATAGATAGTAATACTCACACAAGGCGCCATTAGTGCTTGATGAGCACGTAATTTAGTCATAAGCAAACGGAAGTAAGTAACATTGGAATTATAAAATACTTTTTTCAATAACATTTCCGGATTTGGAAATGTGACCACCAAATTATGTATAATAGATGCAAACTTTACATGCGTCTCCCTCATATTATTATACGAAAAAAAGAGAAAATACCGAAGTTTGTAAACTGCCGTATGAACAATTTCATTATTACTACGCAACACCTAAATAAATGACTTAAAAACCGGTGTGTGAGTTCAGCTGCTCTGACAATTACAATTTGTCGCCAAGTTTCGAACAAAAACGGGCATCAATTATAATTTAATTGGTAATCAAAACGTAATATTACATTTAGGTAATTGTACTAGTTTAACTGACATAACGATTTAACACGTTACTAGTCTAACGTAAGACTTAATACTAGGTAAAGCAATGTCGTAATGACTAGCATATTAGATTGTTCAATAGTAATTAATAAATTAACCCAACTATTCATAGAGTAACATTTGTATTACAAAAATTCTAACGATAACTCGAAGTTCGATGTCAACAGATAACGTAACAATATTAAGCATCATTATTTCAAAATTCGAATGAAAAAAGCGCGATTCTGACACGTTTCTTTCTAAGGCAGTGGGTCAATGAGTAATATAGCATTTCGAGCATTATTGGTAACCTTAGAATGTATTGAGCGTTGCAGATTTATAATAAGGTCAAGTTTTTTGCCTAAAAAGGCAAGTGACGGCTATCCTTGTTTTTGACTTGCATGAGATATTTGGGTGTGGTACCGGTAGTATTTTGTTTAAAAGCATAGACAAGTAGAGTTGACAATACATTTAATGCGATGATAATAGGGGTGGGGTTCTTCGGGATAGACTTGTAAAATATTGATGGGGCTAGGCTATTATCACTAACCAATCAGAATTCTAGTCAGAATTCTGATTATGAGATATTAAGATGAAGAAATTAAAAATTTCATTGACATCCTACCACGAAATCGACGACTCTGGATTTGGGCCACCAAAACAGGATTATATTCTGACATCCAAATATACTTACTTAAATTATAAGGTAAATAAAAAAAAAGTTAAATATATTCTTAGTTCATCTAATTTTAAATAAATAAAATCTGATGCAAGTTGAAATGAGAGCTAAGTTTTTTAATCTATTAAGTTGCATATAGATACCTAATTAAATCTAGCAGATCACTATGTTTGAATGGACCAGTCTTTTGAATGAAAGTTTGAATAACGATAGATTTTTTAATACTAACCAAAAACTAGAGGTTGCGTTTAGATTTTTTTTTGAAGGGACATTTTTTTTAAATCATCAAATGAGTCCTCCCACCCAGGGCAGAGCGGGAGGGACTGTCAGACTCGTACTGACTAAAATCCACGGTGTCCTTTAATAGCCCTTTACGTTTCGGAGTCACAGTAATTCGTGAGTCCCGCGACCCCGGCAGGCTTTGGCAGGGGGGCCCCATCATTATGCTGACACTCCCTGAGGCGCGCGTGGAACACAACGCGCCGTCGACCCGGGCATTGTCCATGGTGTGACAGCGAGTCGCCCATTACCGGCCGCATGCCCGCGCCTACAGTGGCCGGCGATCGTCTGGCGACGTCTGTCGCCGTGGGACCGAAGAGACATGGTGATTTTTAGTCAGCGAGAGACTGACAGCCCTTCTGCCATGAGTTCCACATCCCAAAAAATATTAAAAAACAGCGTTTTAAAAAAAACTGCTCTTTAAAAATAGACTATTTCTAGAAGATCAATTCTTGACCGCTGACTGTCTATAACCTACCAAATACACAATTTTGCTATTCAGAATACCTTCACATCTATCACGGGTGCCATCAGAAACACTCAGATTCATGATCATGACCTATCATGACCATTTCGTCACTCTCATCCTTACAAACGTCGCATCATCAAATCCATTTCGTCACAGTTTCGTACGTTTCTTGCACTAGAGTCGGACAGCGGCCATTGCATTGCAAAAATTTTAACTTGCATCAACGATTGCATTTAAAGTAAGGTCATTTAAGTCGACATGCCGAACCTAAACTTAGTAGGCACCAAGGAAAACTGGCTGTTAGTTCAATTAGAGAGGCATTTTGTATGTTTGGGCGGGTAAGTCGGACATTTATGAAGTCCTCAAATAAACGATCGATAGTCTATATTAATTGATCAAAGCTTTTTCCAACACTTATCGTTAATTGGGATAAGCGGACGTTTTGGGCATTAATAAATGCATTTACCAAACGTGCTTACTACTCGTATGATCTACTTTTTGGTATAAATATTTTGCGGGGATAGGTCGACACACCTCAAGTGGAGTTGGGCAGGGCATCTGGCTAGACGCAGAGATGGCAGATGGAGTAAGGTTTTGACCGAATGGTGGCCAAGGTTCGGCCAAAGAAACCAGGGCCGCCCAAAAGTCCGTTGGGTTGGCGATGTTGTCAAGATCGCGAGGAATAGTTGGATGAGAGAAGCACAAAACCGAGAGATATGGCATAAAAAGGGGGAGGCCTATACCCAGCAGTGGGTGATCCCGGGCTGATATGATGATGATGATGAAATATTTTGCATAATTAAAGCAAAAAAGTCGTTTAATCATATATCTTAAACGCTATGCTTTTCAACCAGATAAAACTCCTGTTATAGAACACAGTTTGGCAACTTTGATTCCTTCATAGCTTTTGTGGCTTCATCTTACTGATTTTGATATTACAAAAGTAGGAGACCTAAGGAGCGTACCTAAGGAGACCTAAGTAGTTCATTTTAACCGTTTTCTAAGAAGTCACTAAGCCTCGTTTCGGTTGGTTTAGCTTCCGATTATGTTTTGCTGAGATTTCAAGGATATATCGAGTGATGATGATTAATAATCACATTATCGCACGTGACTTTTCTTAATTTTGCACGTAATTACGTGCCAATATGAATTTAAGAGAACAATTGACGATTCAAAACGCGATGTTGCGAATTTGGATACCTACTTTTCACTTTAAGGTGCTGTGGCTAAAAAAAAATCATCTAACATCAACTGCTGTATATCTATATTGTAATAAATAATATGAAGGAATATAACATAAAGAATAATGTCTACAATTAAGTAGTGTCCCAATGCAAAACCATTTCCTCAGTCGAAAGTCAGCATTGGAACGCAGGACATGCGTAGGAGCACGTTTGTTTTTAGTAAGTCTGATAGTTCCACCCGCTGCATCCAGGGTAAGATGACTCATTCGATGAGTTTCACAAGCCTAAAAAATACAAATATCATCTTAATTGATGATTTTTACAATGCCAAAAAAGTCCAAATATCATCTCCTACAGAAAAGGCGTGCGCATTGATCATCACGCATACTAAAGGTGGATTGGTATTTTCAGGTACGAATACCAAGTTGCCAAGAAATTGTTCACACGATATCCTCATACATACTTCCATATTTTGTTGTATTTATTTACCTGCTGAGTCCCCTTGAATAAGCTCATGGACCCCAGCTTTCCCTACTTTTTGTATCTTCTCCCTTATTTTTTCCTGCTAAGTGGTGAAATATGTCAAATATGGTCGCGGGACTCACGAATTACCGTGACCACGGTACGTATAGGGCTATTGAAGGACTCCGTGGATTTTAGTCAGTACGAGTCTGACAGTCCCTCCCGCTCTGCCTTGGGTGGGAGGACTCATGTGATGATTTTACCACGTAAAAAAAACTGGTGAAATATAGTTGTTCTATTAGGTACATCTCTATAAGGAAAAGAATAGAAAAGCAATAATTTTACCTATGTCCAGTTTTAAGAGTTCCAATATCACAATGTCATTCTACCACATTACATTGTTAATTTCATCACGTACATTATAAAGCTAAATATGCAAATTCTAATAAAATGATGATGTAAAGGCATATTAACAAGTTTCATAATATTTTAGCACAATATTAATTCCTTAGGAGTCGAGACGAGACCTCGACTGGACGAATTCATTGATTAAGATACGACATTTTTATGTTGACATCAGATATGTAGAATTGTAGACCTCTCATCATCTGCAATCAACAATTAACTTTATACTTCTTATTAATTAGGATGTTAATTATTATTTAATTGTTGCACACTTAAAATTGCAAGGAAGTATTTATATTTGAGGTCATAAATTAATATCGTCCTTCGTTCTTCATAGTCCGTTATTTCCGACATATTTCCCCTGCTCCTTCCTCCACTTCCTCGTCCTCTTCTATTTAAAAGTTCTAAAATCAAAAACATAAAAACATGCACACTTTAAGTTAAATAACCGTAGAACATACAGTTCACAACAAGAACAACATAGTATGTAATTGTCTATACAAGACAATTTCATACTATGTTTTTTTTATCGTGACTAAATCATGAAATGAGTGTCAGACTGACTAAAATCCACGGTGATTCTTCAATAGTCCTTTACGTTCCAGGGTCACGGTTACCTAATAAGACAGTCCCGCGACCCCGGCAGACTTTGGACCTCTATGGGGGGCCCCGACCATACTATGTGTATGCCGTCTTCTGTAAGATTTGGATTTTAACGTATCTATTCAATACTTTACCTACATAAAGAACAATACAATTTAATCATCCATTTTCCTTTGACTATAAACTACAGTTACAGTAAACAATATCAGGATTATCGTAAAGGTAAATATTAATGGAAAAGGGCCTACAATAGCAATAAAGACCATCCGAGCGAAGCAGCGGCCATTGTTTCTTTTCAGCTATGGAAATTGTGATTTATTCACTTTGTTATGTAGTTAAATCTCCTAAATTGAAAGGTTTTGCAAAAATAACAATTTAAGAATAAGCGCCAATTATGGTTACAGTTAAAACAAGGATATTTTGGTGCTTCATTACAGGGGGCACTGCTGGTAAACATTTGCAATGTGGTTAGTTCCAATTTTGACCAATTGCCAGTCGATATTAGATCATAGACAAAACAAATAGTAAGGAGTAAGCAAACTTTAGGTATTCATAACCGACTGCAGCAGAATCCATAGACCGCGCCACGACTCAAGCCTTTTTGACGAGGCGAAATAGTGTCTGTCGTTACATCAAATTGCATTAAAAAATATAGTACCACGAATTTTCCGCAGTAATCCAGTCGTGGCGCGGGCTCTACTACCTACTGTCAAATACATTAATACTACTGACAAGTCTGTCAAATTAACTATGGTCTATATTTAAGACTAGCTTCCGCCCGCGACTCCGTCCGCGCGGATGTCGGTCTTCGCGTGGATGGTTTATTTCCTCATTTTGATTAACTCTGACAATGACATCTTATAAATATTACGGCGCTGAATACACTGCGGGTAATGCAACGTGTGTTCGCGGTTCTACAGAACAACGTCTATGAATAAAACTGAAAAATAACATTTTTTTTCTACGTATTTTTGCAGGATAAAAAGTATCCTATGTTATGCCCAGGATAATAAGGAATAATTATACCAAGTTTCATCGAAATCGAACCGTTAGTTTTCACGTGATGCCTACACAAACAGACAGACAGACAAACAGACAGACAGACAGACAGACAAAAAAATTTTTAATCATATATTTGGGTTTGGTATCGATCCAGCAACACCCCCCGCTATTTATTTTTTCAATGTACAGAATTGACCCTTCTACAGATTTATTATAGTATAGATAGAAGATAAAGCTGCTATTAAGTTTCAAACAAAATTAAACTGTAACTGGATTGTACTGCATCATAGATACCTATGAGAAACGACTGCAAAGTAGTCGAGTAGGTCATGCAGAACTATGCACGTAAATGAATTTGATAAGATTAGCATTCAAAGGGGATAACAGGTTATCAACACAATGTTTATGTCGCTATTAATAATCTAAAGAACAAAGGTTATATAAATAAGGGTTTATGACGTAGGAACTGTGCTGTGGAACTTTTAAGGTACCTATTTTAAACACTGTTTTACAAAATCTAACTTTACTTGTCTATGACGCAAAGGTTTGGTGGTACAACCTTTTAAGTATGTTTGTTGTTTATTTTAGGTCGGGCTCTGGGACTACATTATTTCGTACGTACCGCCTCAGGCTTGATTAACGGAAAACGTTAAATTTATTTTAGGTTTTCGCAAGAAATTGACAATTATTTTAGCTTTTGGGAATGGAACGAAAATGAAATGTTCATTTTGGTAATTTTTTCTTGAGGAGACACCATCTCATTGTTAACAATTTTTTTTGGTACGTAAATGGGCAAAAAAACTTCAAATTACACAGTATAAATTGTATGTAAATAAGCCAAAAATACATAAACATACATTTTTTTGCGCAAGAATATAGTTTTTGCATTGAAATAAACACAATGGCTTGTGAAATTAATTGTAATAGTTGAATAACTTAATTTTAAAACCAATTAACACCACCTGAAAAACTTAGATCTAGGTTATCAAAAATAACTAGCAGCCAATTATTGTTAGTTTTGAATAATATTTATGTAGCCTCTATGTAAGTAAGACTTGCTTTACCTTTGCTAGTTATTTTTAAACAAGCGAAGCCTCGAATGTGACGGAAAATCCGGGGAGTAAAAATAATTTATTTTACTGTGTTAACACTATACCTAATGTTGCTAGCGCGGTTCATCTTTTTACCCGACTGTGCGAACCAGGGTTATTATGAAAACAGCTTTATAATAATTAAATTGTCAGCACGGTTAGCGTAGTGGCTGAGCGATTGGACTGATGCGCTACGTGTCATTGGTTCGAAACCCGCATGGAGCAAATATGTGTATGATCTACAAGTTGCTCTGGGCCTGGGTGTTTATGTATGTTTCTATGTTTGTAAACGCACCCACGACACAGGAGAAAGTGTGCGGCAACGTTTAAAAAAAATAGGCAGCCAGCCAATTCATGTATGAAATAATTGACGCCCGAGAAACAAAAATAACATAAAAGGTTTACTAGCAGCCTATGTATAGGTCCTTAATACCTACCATAAATTGGGTAATCGAGCGGGAAAAATTAGTGAGAAAATTGTTGCCAGATTTTACTGTTTTTTTTTTAATAAGTATATTTTGGACTGCTTGTTTCTATTAGTGAGAGCTCGATATCTATTGCAATTTCTATAAAAATACAATTTTCATAAATTATTTTATACATATCCCAACAAAAACATTCAGGAGCGAAAAGTACCAAGCCGCAGTTTAAAGTTCATTCAAAGTTATTTTGGTCTGATCTAGTACTTTCTTACCACTGACATAAACCTTATGACTTAGCCTTAGGGTCGACTCACACCAAAAGAGCAGCGAAGGGCAACGAAGCGGAGCGCAGTTTCAGTGTCATATGAATTTAAACTTTATTTTCATTACTATAATACTCATTCTTACTATCGCACTCATACTCGAAAGAGTCGCGGGAATGCCCGCGGATCCGCGGGCATTCCCGCGACTCGTTCGAGTTTCTCATGCGATAATAAATGTTATTTTAATGAAAATAAAGTTAAAATTCATATGACACTGAAACTGCGCTCCGCTTCGTTGCCCTTCGCCGCTCTTTTGGTGTGAGTCGACCCTTATGATAACAAATATAAAGGCCAATAAAAAAATTAAAGGAAGCTAGTATTCGAAACGGTGTGTGCGCGGGAAAAATCAATTAGAAAAATGAATACCAGTTTTTATTCCAAAATTGAATTTAAATAATAAGAATGTCAATAAGTCACTCATTTATTTTAAGAAAAAAGTTGCATACTGTTGACTCAGCCTTGACAGCCGGTAATGGCATTGCCATCTGGCGTTGCGAGTTATTATGAATTTCACTGTTATGAAACATTGCGTTACTGAAACAACGTATTGCTAAAGAAATGTTGCGTCGATCTCTAAAGACAGCGAGATTCAGACGCAATCCGTTCTTTAAATTAATCAATCGAGTAACGCTTATAACTAGAGTTAGGCTGGATTTCGTTTTGAGTTATTAACTTTTTAATAGGGACAGTACTAATTAAGATTTTAAAAAATTGGTTATGTAAGAAGATACGATGTCTTCCTAAAACCCAAACCTAAGCTTCGTATCCAAACATCCGGCCCTGAATAAGAAGAAGTTCTATCAAAAGTCCTATCATTAAGGCAATTAACATTATTTATTGGAGATTTATTTTATTTGTATATGTGCTTTCTCTTTCATGATTCAATTTAAATGTACCAACTTGCTTTTTAGTCTAAATATATGTAATGTCTACTTGTAATAACAGACTACATAGGTTTTGTAATGAGGCATTAAATGTAGGCTAAAAATCTGTCTAGAGCATCCATCATCACACATCTGACGTTTAAAATTATATTTGTGTAACATTTTGGACATAATCGTGACTCGTGTTGTACTTTGCGCGAGAAACACAAAAACGTGCTCTTATTACGCATACAATATTCTGCTGCTGCGTAAAATAATCCGGAATGATATATGTGTCACCTTAAAGATAAATGTATGATTCATAGACAATTAAAAAAAAAACTGCGAACTCTATATTCAAAATGAAATAATACTGGCGCTTAATCTAGGAGACTACTAGAGTATTTGGATTTTCCTTAAAGAATATCCGAATAACAATTTATTGGGAAAAACCGTTATTTCGTTGGCCTAGTGTTTTTGGGCTTTTCAGTACGGATTATTTGTTTTTTGGTAACAGTTCGAGAGTCCGGACTTGTGCCCAGCTGATGGCATATGGCAGTTAACTAGAGGTGTCCCTATAACGAAACTTGCGAAATAAATGTATTAGACAAGACTTTGACTCACGCATCGGGTTTTGCAGGTATGGCTTTTAATTATATTTAATGTTTATATGATTCATTATACTTACTAAACAAATAGGTAAAAAAGGTTGTCACATGTATTAAGTACTTATTATTTTGATCGATTGTTGATTCCAAAAACGGTTATCGCGACATCTCCACTACCTATTCAGATAAACTATGTTATTTTATTTTATCACTGCGTACTAAAACAAACTATATACATTCCCTTCACATTTAATTTACCCTTGAAAAGCGCAACCCAAAATCAATCTTATCTCAACGTATGTCAAGACTAAATCAAATTCTCACATGTGCTGTGATTATGTCAGTGAAAAATTAGACGTTAAAAAGACTATATTTATGTGTGAAACAGTAGCCTTAGCCGTAGGCGCGCGCATCTGACCGATCAGAGCTGGCCTAGCGTAGCATGTAGCTTCAATAGCTCATCAGGCCAACTTACACTGGTTTGGTTACCAGTGACATGCGGTCTCCTGTAAGTACAACAAAGCAACGTGATTGTTAACACAACTATTATTAGGTAGGTACTTACAGAGGTACTTATAGTAAATAGATAATACCTATAGGTTGCGTTAATGTTATGCATACGTGACTGTTATCGTGTTTTCCAAGAGACGGGTCGTCAACGCAGACATTTGACATCTGTGGAAAAAACGGGGATTAAAATACCTACGTAAGTATAGTGAATGACTAATTCATTATCACACAATTATCTCGTTATCAGTCCAGTCACATTATTATTTAACTTTTCTACTATCTGTAAATCTAGGTGTCAAAATATTAGTAGGTAAGCAAAAAAGAAATAATACTTTTAATGTTAAAAAACTTATATTATTTTTAACATCATTATCTAGTTGGTGACTAATTTTATCTTTCTGCAGATAGACATCGCTTAAAAAAGGTTTTATATCTTTCATCATGGCCGGAATGTCAAAAAAAAATTTTGGGATGACATATGAGTCACAAAAAACTAAAACATTTTTTTTTCTTTGCAGTCTTATGGCTGTCTCAACATTTTTTTCGAGCATCAATGGCCAGTGCTTTTAAAAAGTAATGTCAAGTTTTTATTAATATTACATCTGAAACCTTGGCATTAGGAAATGCCTTCATGCAACCTTTTTGAATATACTTATTAATGCTTGCTTTGTCGTTTTCGAATTTATTTTTGGTAGTTTATGAGCGAATAAGTTTTTATAAAAACGTTCATTACGTCACAAAATGCGCCAAAAACAACTTCACCTATTCCAGGACGTCAAGTTACACGTCATCGGTTCCCGTTACTTTCCTGCTCCCGTTATGATGAATTGATGACGATGCGAAAGTTTAAAAAACTTAGTCATACTTTTAAACGCCGGTGTTGTCCGTGAGTCACTTCCGTCTATCAATAACACTTAGATAAGGTTTATTTACAATTTTATCCAGTCATCAATATTACACGCTTCTGATGAGTTGGGGGTGTGTTATCTTTTATATGTGTATGTGATGTTGAGTTGAGTAATAATATGGCTTTTAATAAAGCTTCTATGCAGGTCAATTAAGTATAAAGGTTTGCTATCGCCATTGTGGCCCATGCACGATTTTTTAAAAGTTGCACGCTTTAAAATTAATAATTTACATATGAAAATAACTCTAACAAGTTAATATACACATATTGAAAATTAATTTGCATTAGGTTAATGCGAAACGTTATTTTCAAGTGACAGTTTGACAGATATGCAGCTCATTGACACCTTCCTTCAAAGTTGAAGCATACGGTGGGTTATCTGATGTTTTTTTTTTTTAAATTCTTTATTCATGAATATGGATACAGAGTCCTTCAGTGGAGATTATCTGGACTCCGGTAAAACATCCAGTTGTCATAAAAAGGGAATGATTTTGTAAACACTATTTTTGTTTAACTTTTGCACAAGAAATGCAGTGATTTACAAATTCTTGACTCCTCATTCAAATATAAAAACAGGTAAAAAAGAACCATAACAAAAGTTGCGACATCAAATGCTTATTTAAATATTGCGCAATTTTTTCAATTGCTTGCACACAAACTTACACCATATTTTTTATGGTCTTTATCAATAGATTCATGACTTATTTACACAATGGCCCATCATGGGCACACAAGTCCCCGTCCATTACTCTATCCGTAAACAAGAAAGTCAATAAAATAAAACAGTCAATGATCTCGGCAGGGATCATTTGATTTATTGCTGCCGGATTCTTTTGTTTGACACTTGAACGACATAATTAAAAGAAGGGCGTTGATATTATTATGTTTTATCTGTGGAAAATAATAAATGACGGTGATTATCCCGTGGTTATTTGTGGTTGTTTTTGCGAATAATATTATAATTATAATCTTCCTACAAAATATTGTAGGTACAATAAAATTAACTAGATAAGTACTTATGTATAATAATTGTATGACTCGCTTAAAACGGAAATGTTTGTAGCTCGATCCCATACTATCTACAAAACGTATACACCTTTATTGATGCGATATTATTCCATTCCATTGGGAAATTACCTAGCAGGAAATACCGGATTTGTAAAACTTGACTCGTGACGTTTTATTATTTAAATTCTTCAAACAATATTATTCTGGAAATACCGTAAAATGGGATTTTCATAGTTCTACAGAAATTTATATTTAGTTTGACAAATAGTAAGATAATGTGTTTTTAATTCATATTCTCATTTAAATTACAAGTAATCTAATAACAATATCAAAGCAGGAAACGATTTTGATTAAATCATAAACTAGAATAATTTGGTCGTATTTTACATTCTGGGAGGATTTAGATTTATCGCGGAACTGTTTAAACTGGTAACCGTGACCCTGGAACGTAAAGGGCTATTGAAGATACAGCTTGGATTCAGTATGAGTCTGACAGTCCCTTCCGCTGAAACCAGGACAGGACGAATCATTTGATGATTTTACCGGGATAAGAAAAAAAAATTGAAAAGTTTTTGGTTTTTAACAGCAAGGTTGGCGCAGTGGCTGACGGCGATTGACTACTGTCCTGCGTGAAACAGGTTTGACCCCCAATCAAGGAACAAATATTATTACTAAAATCAAGGTTTCTCTTATGACTCGATAACAAGCGTAAAATCCAATTAAAAACATAGTATTAAATCAACGATTAACGTCATATATATCGGAATTTTAATTAAACCACTGCGCGATTTTATTGAGTTGTTATCAATTAAAGGCTGAGATCATTCCATACATTTTTAAAAGAAAACCATAAACTCTTTAAAGTCTTAACTAAATCTTTCAATTATCTTCATAACCTAGATCTTCTCCAGGCTTCAGCTCTTATCTTATATTGGTCCACAGGTGATTAACTGTTCCCCTCAGCCTACCCGTACCTCAGTCGGGATCGCGGGACTAACGGATTACCGTGACCCCGGTACGTAAAGGGCTATTGAAGGACACCGTGGATTTTAGTCAGTACAAGACTGACAGTCCCTCCCGCCCTGCCCTGGGTGGGTTAAATCATCAAATGAGTCCTTCATTTGATGATTTTACCACGACAAAAAAAAAAACCCGTACCTCAGCAACTGCCTGCCAGTTCAAAGAGCTGCCCAGCAAACTGACGGGACTACAGGGGCAAGCACCTGCTGGGGTCACAAAACTGTCTATACGGGATACTGTGGCTCTGGTGTCCTACAACGTAAAAGACAGGAAAAAAGAAACAGGAAGGATTTTTAGTCGGTAAGAGTCTGACAGACCCCACCCCTCCACCCAGGGGGAAAAATAAAACACCCTACTACAGAAAATATTAAAAAGCTTGGTTATCCCTTCTTACATACTCGTACTAACTCCCACAACACCAAAAAGTCTATAAACCCTGCAAAAAGGACCTCAAGTTTTTATTTTTCGTGTCACATTAATTAAGCCGCCTCAGGCCTCTGTCATGGCTTTGGACATTTTTATTGATGTTTTCCATCATCGATGTCAGTGATGTCCAAGATTAACTTAGATAGTACCTACATATATTATGAACTAGCTTCCGCCCGCGACTCCGTCCGCGCGGATGTCGGTCTTCCCGTGAATGGTTTATTTCTCCATTTTGAGTAGCTCTGACAATGACATCTTATAAATATCTATTGGACCCAAATACAGCTAAGCCTATAATAATTAAAGAGATCGCGGTTCTACAGAACAACGTCTATGAATAAAACTGAAAATAAGATTTTTTTTTCTACGTATTTTTTCCAGGATAAAAAGTATCCCATTTTATGCCCAGGATAATTAGGTATAATTATACCAAGTTTCATCGAAATCGAACCGTTAGTTTTCACGTGATGCCTGCATATACAGACAGACAAAATTTTTTTTAATCACATATTTGGGTTTGGTTTCGATCCAGCAACACCCCCCGCTATTTATTTTTTCAATATTTTCAATGTACAGAATTGACCCTTCTACAGATTTATTATATGTAAGTATAGATAGGTTAAAAAAAATACTTTAAAAAGAAAACGTTGCCCCACACTAGGAATTTTTCCTGTATTGTGAGTGCGTTTAAAACATAGAAACTCACATACACTAACACCCAGATCCGATCATCCAAATATTTGTTCCGTGCGGAGATCGACCCCGCGACACGCTGCACAGCAGTCGATCATTCAACCACTCCGCCAACCGTGCCGTCACATTGATACTTGCTAGGCTTGTATTCGCAATCTCATGTACGAGAAGCGAGTTACTAAACTTAAACTACCAATGTAACTATCTATTCTTCATATCAAATAAGATCTAGCGCTCAAAAACATTGCAAATAGTACGTAGGTATTATTAAAGTTTACGAGCGTATCTAAAAGCTGTCCCTTATAAGCCAAGGGCAACCGGTAGACCTAGTCCTAAGACCTAGACTAGACTGTTCTAGGTACACGCGCCATGCCCTTAATAGTAAACGGATTTAAGCAATAAGCCTTACAAGGAGTTTACATTTGAAACCTGTCTTTGGAAGATTTTTGGGCAATAAGTATGTACATCTCTTGGTAGCCTTGTTTTTTATAATTTAAATTGTACGTACTTGCTTTGATTTCCAAAACTAGAATTGAAAATTTGTCGAAGGTGACGTGGAGTTACAATAAGGGAGCAGTGCAGTACTTACTGATAATAAAAAATATGATTAGTCTATCAATTAGATTACCTATCAAAAAATATTTACCTAACCGGTATTTTTTCTTTTCTTACGTAGACCAAAATTGACGAAGATACGATTCTTTTAAAATTAGGGGAACAGTTTATAAGACGGGGACGCGGAGTATGATGGGAAATCACACAGTTAGGGCAAACTTAACACAATACTAACGTAGCGCAAGCACCAACAGGACGCAATTTGTTAATGGCCGACAGGTATACTCGTACTTGTTATAATAAAAATATCGCTCATTCAATAATTATAGGAATATGGATCATAATAAAAATCATAAAATGGCTCCAATTGACGTAGGTACGTAAGATCCTTCAACTGAAATGTGACGTACATGAGCGTAAAGTTCACGCCAACGCACAACGCTTTCATCTGACATTTTAATCAATGTTTGCTGTGAGTGAAAAATGGCTCTCTGACTCCTACAGACAAAAGAAACACTTAAAAAAGGAAGCACTGAAAATACTCATCATTTCATTATCATAGAGTATTTGTTTGACACGTATTTTTTCTTTTGCTAAGTAAACAAAAATTGACTAAGATACGACACTTTTATAATTGGCATTTGACTGAAAATTATAATTAATCCGTCACTTAGATTATCACAAAATATTAGACCCGTATTTTTTCTTTGTTTCGTAAACCAAAATTGACGGAGATACGATGCTTTCAAAATTGGCAATACGTCGAAATTTAGTACAATTTCTATTGAATTCTGACGTCACGAGCCCCCACTCTCGAGTTTTGATGCGTTGTATTTTGGTGAATATTCATTGATTTTACAAAAGAATTTCACCATTTTTAACAAATCTTTCATTTTCTTCAGTAATAAGTTTTTGTTTTTAAATAAGCAGATAGGTACTTCGACACAATATAGAACAGTTATTCAACATTTTGTCATCATACCTTTTAACGTGACGTCAGATCATCTTGTTTTGATGCGTAGTTCGCATTACAATGTTAATAAATATGTACGTAAAGTACCTATTTCATCACAACAACACAATCTTTACAACACTCATCACAGATGATCAAATAACTATACTACGTAGAAACTAAAGCATTCATAACAGAATCCTTTGTGTGAACTAAATAATTGATTCTCCCACATTACGTAATATTCAGAAGCGCCGCATGTGAGTTTTCAGCACGTTATGTAAAATCAGGCGCAGTATTAAAACGTGACTATAACAAACAATATTGTGTACAGTGCTTCATTTGTTTGTTGTGACTGTTTTATTCTGTTTTGTTTATTTTTCCACGAAACTTTGTGATGTTATTATGTTTATCCCATTGTACCTACGCAACGGATAAGAGTATGATCACGTGACTTTTCAGGATTTAGGCCCACTTGCACCACATCACTAAACAGGTTTAGCGCTAAACTGATTTAAAACATCGTTCTGTCTCTGTCAACTTCAAAGAATTTGACAGGGATACAGTGATATTCTAAGGCAGTTTAGCGGTAAACCCGTTTAGTGATGTGGTGCAAGTGGGCCTAAGAATAAGTTATTGCTGCAATATATTGTGTTTTTTTTTTAATTCCTGTTACGCTAATATCGGTCGCATATTTTAGTGAGAAATTACAACGTGTCACGCGCTGCTGATGACCACTGCGTCGCAGTATGGTGATATATGAAACCCAATGCATATTCGTACGCAAATCAACGTCACGCGTACGTAAATCAACGTCACGCGTACGCGTACAACGTAACGTGTACCAACATAAGTGTAACAGGAATTTCAGTCTAAACCGTTCAACTCGTCGGTCGCTCTTTGGACAGAGTAAGAGACCCAACCAACCAACTTCCAACTTCCTGTTATCATATTAACCGCAGGATGAGCCATTCTCATAATAATATGTAGTTATGAAGAACATTTCTGAAAGTGACGTTACCTGACGTCACTTCAAGCTATTGTGTATTTCATTGCCCGCGTCTTCTTTTTCCACTGTCCAACATGGTTACAGTTCTAAGAAAGGTAATCGGTCATGACGAGGAAATAACATCGAGAAATGAATTGTTGATCACAGTATGTTTACTGTTTTGTTGTTGTGAGAATTGTTATTCTTGGTTACTAATTTCAAACCTATTGGAAGTTACCTGATAGGCTGACATCTACTACCTTGGAGTCTTTAAGACAAGAGTGAACAAGGTATACTTCTAGGCAAGCGTGCTTCACCGTCGACCGCAACATTGCTTGTAGTTTGGCGAGATCGCGTCGAATAGTCCTGGTAAGAAATTTGAAGACTGTCTTAGGATAATCCCTGTATCCGTTTCATCAAAAATAAGCTGGGACTCAGGAAGAAAAATAGAATAAAGCTAGCTTTCTTATGTCAGGCGATTAATGATCAAACGGACGACCCAATAGGTATCTATTAATAGCAGACAACAGCATGCTCAGGAGGAGATGGTGGGGTGGTCTGGACTCCTTCGATAAAAACTAAAGTAGAAGGAGAGTTGAGTGTTTTGGTGAAAGAATTAACATCGCAATCCAACGAGTGATTTCTGTGTAATTTTTCCTGTTAACAGCGATATGAATAAATTATTTACGCTTTCATTTACTACTGAAGCAGGAATAATTCTTCTTAAAATCGTATTGTTTCACTCATCAGAATAAGGTACTTTATTCATATTTTTAAATGGAAAAGAAATGAATTCTGTTCATAATGAAATAAAAAACACTTCCCTGTAAAAAGTATTTTTTGAAAAGAACCGTGACAAGATCAAGTCGCGTCTCCCCATAAATCTACTTAGAAATAACTAAAATAAACCGAGACAACCCAGTTCAGGGATAAAACCACACTTTACGTAAAAAACCCATAGTAGCAACAGTTCATACAAAACCGCCAGCATTACGCAATACAAACTTCTAATAAATAAGCCGAACAGTTTTCATTACCCATACGTAATGTATCATGGAAACTGTTCATAACAACAAATCAATACAGTACATAAGTAGGTTTGTATACCTGGGTATACAGTTCAATGTGTTCGTCTACTATCACAAACTGTTGCGTAGGAACCTGTCACTATACAATTGTTTACGATGTGTCGTGGGCGACGGACGTCAGTAGACGTCATAACTTAATTACTTGGTACTCTCATTTTTTTTCGAAAGGTTTTGCAAACTTTATAAGCCGTTCTAGTGTGTTAATAAGAAACTACAGGACTTTGAACTTTAAACCTTTTTGTAATGAAAATAAAGACCACGGCACTGAAAAATTGGAGTTTAGAATCACCATGAAAGAACAGTAAATCCAACTTAACATTATGCAGGAATTCTTTGAATGTTTATGAAGATGATTATTGTTATAGGTTACTGTATAGTGGGACGGTTGAATATCCTAGTAGAAAAACCTATGCTTTTGCAGGACTTCAGGTTCAAACAATAATCTTCGATCAGTCGCGCAGATGACCACCTTCCTTACTCGTAGATCGAATAAAACTATCGAAAGCAATAACCCAAGTCATTAGTCATTTGAAAATGGTAAAGCATGTTTGATTAATGAATATCCGAAACTGCTAAAAATATATTTTACTGTTGAAAAGCTACACTTAGCGAAACTAGAAGCTAATCAAGACTAAATTTCAACCAGTAAAAGCCGCAATTAATACAACAAATAAATTTAATTTTGACCATCATACTCTAAATCTTCATCTCTAAACAACAGCCTTGTCTAATTAAAATCAGAATCGTTAAATATGTCGTAGAAGATACATGTCTAATAAGAATAATTGGTAAGACTAGACGAATCGATCGAATCTAAATAGGTTCATCAAAGAAGATATTCATCTACATTATTCTGCGCTAAAATAGATTACTATTACTATGACTTGGAGCGAAAGATTCATTGGCATTATAATGAAAACGCTTCAGACCAACTTCAGACTGACATTTTATACCTCAGTCACCGTGTGGCGTTTTAAATCATGGCAATCCAGGCAACAATCATTTAAAAAAGCGCGAGTTTATTATGAAAACTTATGACGTAACATATTTCGTTCTAGAACGTTGAGGAAAATCGCACGTGTTTAAAAAAAGGGTTGGTTTCTTATGTAATACTCGTAGATTGTAAGATGTGAAATCTCGAGTCGTTGTGAAAAAAATATCACGTTTTCTTTTCAATATTTTCAGAGAAACTTTTGAGCTTTTCATGAATGCCGAAAAACGTCTTTGTTACATAATAGCTTTATAAATCGGCTTTATTTTTTTGGGTTCGTTATGGAAAGTTACAAAACTTTGGGGGAGTTTCATGAAAGGAACTCCTAGCTCAATCGGTTTATTTGCCTCATTTTTAGGGTTCCGCAGCCAAAAGGCAAAAAACAGAACCCTTATAGATTCGTCATGTCTGTCTGTCTGCCCGTCCGTCTGTATGTCACAGCCACTTTTCTTCGAAAGTATACGAGCTATCCTGTTGAAACTTGGTAAGTAGATGTATTATGTGAACCGCATTAGGATTTTCACTCAAAAAAAAGAATTGGAGGTACTTAGAATTGAAATTAAAAAAAAAATCGCGGTACTCACGAATTACAGGAATTAAAGGGCTATTGAAGTACACCGTGGATTTTAGTCAGTACGAGTCTGACAGTCCCTCCCGCTCTGCCCTGAGTGGGAGGACTCATTTGATGATTTAACCATGATAAAAAAAACTGAACAGTTTGCGCGAGAGATACTTCCACAGTGGTAAAATGTGTCCCCCCTCCCTGTAACTTCTAAAATAAGAGAATGATAAAACTAAAGAGATATATATGATGTACATTACCATGCAAACTACCAGCGAAAATTGATTTGAACGAAATCAAGTAATTAGTTTTTTTTAAAACGTCATAAATCGTAAATCGCAATTTACCTTTCAAAGTTACAACCAACAACAAGAACTTTTATATTATGTTACTTGCTGCTACGGAACCCTTTATGGGCGAGTCCGACTCGCACTTGGCCGGTTTTTTACCAACCGATCAAACTACTGACAGAAAATTTCCTTATTCAAAAATCCTGTTAGCAACCTAAATCGTTCTAAACATAAGCCAATCATTATTTTACTTGTTTATTATTACCAGCCAGTTTCAAACATCGAACCTTTATGAAAATTTTCTTAAAACCAAAACAGACTAAATATAGCTACGAATTCTAAATATAAACTTAGCTGTTCTATTAACGTCAAAAGATAACTGTAAACTGTATAATTTGAACACGGGGCCCAGATTTCAATGTAAATTCAAAGTTATTGTTAAATTATAATATAATAACTTTTAGTGATTCATAAATAAATAACACTTGTGAAACTCGAAATAAAATATTAATATTATTCATGTTCAGTCTATAACCATCAAAATCATTGTTTTCATTCTGTAGCGGTTGCTCTAGTAATAAAACAAACCTCTTTTTGTAAAGGGCAATTGAGTTCTAATAGTTGACCATAAATTATAAACATGATAAAAGGGAGCAGTGTGCGTTACGGTAACTGTTGTCACTGGACTTTTTACAATTTCTACCTATTTACCACCATAACACTTTTTGACACCCCTGGACTGAATAGAGTACGTCAAATTACATTAAAATTCCGCTCTGCGAGCGTAGCAACAATTGGCTATTTACTGAAAAATTATAATTAGTCCGTCACTTACGTCACAATTCAGTACAATTTCTACTGAATTCTGACGTCACGAGCCCCCACTCTCGAGTTTTGACGCGTTGTATTTTGGTGAATATTCATTGATTTTACAAAAGAAAAAATACGTGTCCGTTATTTTTTTAAACTCTTAATGACGGACTAATTACATTTGTAATTCATAGCTACTGTCAAATAGCCAATTGTAGCACCTGCTACGTCTCAGGCGAGCAGTTTTGCACCCAATAATGGCATGTTTAGAACATTTGCTACGACATCATGGCTACTGCGAAATTTGTCTACGTTTTCCCGCTCAGTCAATTAAAATCATTTATAAACTTACACGGAAAAATAAGTGCAACGTCTGGGAAAATCGTTTACTACGAATAAGAAATTAAGCAGCCTTATCCATAATGCAGTTCTGATTAAAATATAACGCAATCAGCCAAACACGCAGATCTATTGTAAATCGTATTCTAAGCTCGAAGTCATGAGAAAGGAATGGATATTGTTCCACATGACATCACGGCAGAAGGTGACGTGCAGATGGTAGTCACCTACAGATGACTTGTCCTCACACAATGGTTCATAATATGACGTCCTTGTTCACTTTCATGCAGTTTTGAGAAGTAAAATATAGGTTTGCTAAAGGAATGAAAGAAACTCCACAAAAACAGCCGTACCTTTTTCGAAGGTTTAAATTCCTAAAATTTCTAAAATATCCGTCGTTTAATAAAGGTAGAATTTCTCAAGCTCTTCTTCTGAGAGCGTTTTCCGATGAGAATAAAGTAAGATGTAGAATTTTTGTAACTATCAGGTATTTTTGCTGAGCTAAGCTACAGCTTACCAATAATTCGTAAGTAGCTAGCCATTCTCCATATACGGGGTACATATGGGTCACGTGACTGTCTCAGGAGATCACCGTGATCCGTGACAATTTAAGGAACAGGGGGCCTACCATAATGTCTTAAAGCGAGAGTAGTTCCATTGTGGGAAAGAGACAGAGCTATACAAGTCGTCTAGCGCCATCTTGTTCCCACAGTGGAACTACCCTCGCTTTAAGACGTCGTAGGCCACCATTGTGGATTTTTAATCAGTAAGAGTCAGTCCCTTACGTCCCACACACATTATGAAGATTCAACCCAAAAAAAGGGCTGAGTCACACCGCGCACCGTAACGCAACGCGCCGTTGAGTGTTGCGTTACGGGTGGCGGCGGTGAAACTTGTTATGTGTATCAACCCTAAGCGATTTATTAATTGAAAATGAATGGTACTAAAAAACTTACTTACTCGTTAGAAAATTCTTTTCGCGTGTACTCGTACAATGCTTCCAAGTTGTTCGACGTTGAAGAGTTTAGTGGCTTCGTCAAGAACAAAGATGCTGACGTAGGACGGCGGGTGACGTCGTCAACGAAATGGGCGTCTTCCGACGTTTTGAAAAATATTCCAGAACGTTTTGCTCGTGTTATATGGTGAGATGTTGCTCAACTCTATGGCCCAATGCTGGTTATGAGACGTAAAACTCATTGTTATGCAGAATACAAGGAAAAGTTTGAAAAGTTGTTTTTCCCAATTTTGTTGGGCAACATTAGGGAACAAACTTACACAACACACGTAATGGCCGTCTGCGGTGACGGTAACTTATTAGTTAAGTTAAGAAATAATTAATTACTGTACCTTTTATTTCATAGTTTTAATAAACAAACATTGGATACCTGTCTTAATTGTTAAATTAATTAAACAATATAAAGACACGGCGGTGGCAGTTCGTGGGCCGCCTTTGCTTATCTGTAATTGACACATAACCGGTCGAAACTAGTTTGAACAATAGACGATTGAATACTAATTACGAATAACTTACAAAATATATTTATTAGCACTATTGTAGCTGGTTTATTAAAATTGTATAAGTATCATTTTAATGTTTTCTTATAGCCCGAATTGACTGATGATTTATGTCAGTGCGTTTTACGTTTTACGAACGTATGGCCGCGACTTTGCAGTGCGTATACGTATGGGTATGGACATTCGCAGTGTCGCCCAGGGTTTATATACTACGTAAAATAACGGTACAGACGCCAGCACATCAACCTACCTCAATCTATCAAATTTCTTTAATAGATTTTCTTCTTTATCACAATACCGGAATTTTAATATTCGATTGGTAAAATTTGACAGATGCATCTGTACTTAAGTAAAGGAAAAAAATAGTATCTTACTCAGAGGAAATCTTACAAGAAATGTCTGGAATATAAATAAATGACACAGACTATTCTTGCATATTCAATAGGTAATGATGAATCATAACTATAGAATCATGATTCCTAAGTTTGACGATCGACTTACCTAGGTACTGTTTTATTCTAGGTATTGACTCGGCTACCTCACGATAATTAACACGTCACTGTCTGAGTACATGGTGACGCGGTACAAAAGTAAATAAGACTTGTATTTTATAGTTCAAGTTTAATTCCAGTATAAACTGAACGTTTATTATGCGAGAAGATTATACAAAACGGGGCCAACATAAACTAGTTGAACTTCTCTGGGAAAACCTGATTACACGGCGTCGTCGTTGCTAGATTCATTTTAATAGGTGATTTCCTAGATGTTTTATTTTATCAAAGGGGTATCGTATTTTCCAGTAGATAGGGGAACAATGTATAAGACGGTGACGCGAGGTAAAATGGGGACATAAACTCTTTAGGCATACTTAACACAACACTAACGTAGCGCAAGCGCCATCAAGACGTCATTTGCCAGCGGCCATTAACAAATGGCGTCCTGTTCGCGCTTGCGCTACGTTAGTATTGTGTTAAGTGTGCCTCATACCTCGCATCCCCGTCGTATACTCTGTTTCCCTACCTGGGTTTTGTGAAGGTCAGACTACAGGAAAAATACTTGTATTAAGATGCACCCGGTCAATTAGTCTGGACTGAAAGACGCGGTCCCCAGAAAGTACGAGAAAAGTACACCCAATTTTTCTGGGTATTTAGGTATTCTACAGACTTTATGTGAAAGTTTTTTGATATTAATTATTAAAGTGCCAAAGAAATTGGCTTATCTAATGCCAGACTGGGATTTCATTTTGAAATTCCCACAAATATGAATTTGGCTTATCAGAAATTGTTAATCACTACCATATCAGGCATTTAAGCAGGAAATTGGTTGCCTTATTATTAAGATAAGCAACTGTTCTTAACTAGTGATTTTCAGAAGCAGTAGTTTATGACCATTTAACTGATTTTAGAAGGGTATCACGCCATCGCTGTCACTTTCGTTGTACTTTTTTTTTCCTGTGGTTTTTGCAGCTCTCAAATCAATCAGAGTATCAGACCAACGGGAAAAATATCCCATTGGAATTTGAATCGTCACTTGAGTCCTCCCACCCAGGGCAGAGCGGGAGGGACTGTCAGACTCATACTGACTAAAATCCACGGTGTCTTTCAATAGCCCTTTACGAACCGGGGTCACGGTAATTCTGAGTCCCGCGACCACTAATCTGACCATTGGGAAAAACCATGAAAAAGTAATGATTAAACACAATTAAGTATTAAATCGATTTTCCTTTTGCTATTCCTACATCGCAATCACATAAGTTGGTAATTCCAAGTAATTTTAAAAGGAATTCGTTATTTGAGGACTTACGTGTTGTGTGGAGGAAAATGGACAAGCTTTGATTCAATAATCTATACATACATATAATAAATCTGTAGAAGGGTCAATTCTGTACATTGAAAATATTGAAAAAATAAATAGCGGGGGGTGTTGCTGGATCGATACCAAACCCAAATATGTGATTAAAAAAAATTTTGTCTGTCTGTTTGTGCAGGCATCACGTCAAAACTAACGGTTCGATTTCGATGAAACTTGGTATAATTATTCCGTTATTCCTTATTATCCTGGGCATAACATAGGATACTTTTTATCCTGGAAAAATACGTAGAAAAAAAATCTTATTTTTCAGTTTTATTCATAGACGTTGTTCTGTAGAACCGCGAACACACGTTGCATTACCCGCAGTGGATTCAGCGCCGTAATATTTATAAGATGTCATTGTCAGAGTTACTCAAAATGGGGAAATAAACCATCCACGCGAAGACCGACATCCGCGCGGACGGAGTCGCGGGCGGAAGCTAGTACGTCATATTTTCAGTTGTTGAGGATTTTTTGAGGCTAAGTTTTAATGTTATTAATATTATGTATTTTAATGTTTTGTAAAATATTTAATATTTAATCCGCCACGTACCTAAATATCTAAGATCGGATGCAGGATCATGCATCTATGCATATTGTAGAATTTTAACGATAAAATCTAATAAGTCCGTCAGTCAGATTATCTAAAAATATTTGACACTTATTTTGTTCTTTTCTTACGTAAACAAAATTGACGAAGATACGACACTTTTAAACTTGCCAATACGTCATAAGCAAGTACACTTTTTACTTGCATCTGACGTCGAAAACCCCCACTGTTGAAGTTTGATGCGTTATATCTTTGTAAATATGCATTGATTTAATAAAAGAAAAAATACGTGCCCATTATTTTCAAAGCTCTAGCTGAAGGACTAATTCTTACAATTTAAAATAAAATAAATTTAATTATGAACATGATATGTTTTCATTTTAACTAAGTATATTGTATGTTCTACAACAGGAAAAAAGAAACAACATTAACCTGACCTTAATGACATTTAACAATCTGTTACCTATGTAGCTTGGTACATAAGTACGTCATTTGTGTGAGCAACACTTGTTACTAACAAAATTATGAGTGAAGTCTATTCCAACGTCACTTTCTGCAACTGTTACCAAGGAGGAAAACTGCTCTGGCAAGTTTGAGATGGATGGATGAAAGTACATACACATTATGACATTATCACAATGCTCACTTAGTCACGCTTCATAATAAAAATACCTATCCTAAGATATTATTATCATCACCTGTACAAATCATTATGACAAATATTTAAAAAAAATTGTATAGGCAGACTATGATGGCCCTTTTTTGGTGAAGATGTGTTGACTGTAAACCAAACTCAAAGCATGTATTTCAATTTGATCATATTATAGGCACTCAAAATTGTAAAAAAAAAAGATCTCTATACAGAGAAATGGGCAAGGAACTCCACAGACACCCATCCACCCCACAATCAAATAAATATATCATACTTTTGGCTACTTAGCGTCAGCGTCGCACTGGCTAAAATAAAATCGAGGCGGCTAGGTCCCAGCTCTTGTGAATTACAAGTTAGATTAGATAGTTCGTATATACAAGACAATAATTATATATTTTTTTTAATGAAATATTGAACCTCAGCAGACCATCCATGAAGATAGGTTTTAAAATTTCTGAACGGCATTAAGGCTGTTGAGGGCCACCCACGACCCAGGCCGTTCCGGCCCAGTCCGACTCTGGCTACCGATAACGACTGACTTAAACTTACAAATTACAGCAGAGAATAACGACTTATATTACAAAATGCCCTGAACATTACTGAGTCATGACAAGACCGTGACGATGATATCATCTTTTCCTTTTATTAAGTATTTAGGGTATTCCTAGACTAGAGTCGAGTCGTAGAGAGCTATGATAATGAGCTTTATGCCAACTAAAATCCTACGGTGTTCGTTCGTCTCTAAATCCACCGTTCTTGCGGTTTTCTCTTGGACTTAATAGCCAGAAGCAGCGATGAGACCCAAGATGGCGAGCTCACGCTGAACTAAATGGAACTCCTGCGCACCGACGGCACAGAGCGAAAATCTTTTAGTGCCGTACTCCGACAGTATGATGGCCGCAAGCCAGGCAGCCTTTGTGAAGCCTACCACCGCCATTGGGACTGCTCAGCAGTCACTGCAGGTAGCTTATGGTGCCGTTACCCAAGGTGGAGCGCTACAAGGTGGACCCAATCCAAAGCCCCCGTAGTAATGGACTACTACAATCTATGTATGAGAATAGACGAAGCGAAACTAGTCTAGATCATAGCAGGAAAACGGTTAAATTCATTTATCTTCATCACATCAATTATAGCCAATTCTGATAACGAACTCCGTAGAACCAATTATTGAACACAATTAAGAACTTTGATAAGGGTTTTTACATATACAATACAGGAAAAAGGACATGGATATGACGGTTGACCTCACATACGTCATACCGTTGCTAACTCTTAATCAGGGGCCTTCATCAGGGTTCTCACCTATAAGGTCTGTGCAGATAAGGATGTAAGGATAATGAGCTTTATTCCATTTGTCATAAGGCTTATGTCACAGGACAGAAGAGCCTTGTATTCGTACTTCCTTATGTGATGACAAACTTACGTGTAAGTTGTAAGGTCGAGGCGTACGTTTTTGCATGCGAAGGCGAACGTGATGGCTTGGCTTGACATTTTATTATTGTGTTATTATAACGTGCGCTTCCAATAACTTCACGTCAGTCTGGGTAGAACAAAGAACGCTTACGCACATACGTAATTATAAATCCTGCCTGTATTGCAACAAAAATAATAACTCTCACGAGTAACAATATTCAATAATTTCTAAACAGTCACCCGTGTAAGTAGCAACTAAGTAACTCATTATCGTCTCCTGCCCTAATTCTGTTAGCTGTCATATTATCATACTTTGCCTACTCTTATAACCAACCAGTAGTAATTCTTCTTGAGGGAGCATTGGGCCGTCAGCTGTCCCTAGTGCTCTTTCCTCCTCAGAGACGGGGCCCCCTGTAGAGGGCCAAAGCCTACCGGGGTCGCTGGACTCACGAATTACCGTGACCCCGGTACGTAAAGGGCTATTGAAGGACACCGTGGATTTTAGTAAGTACGAAGTGCCGCACAGGCCGATCTGCCGCGCTTGCCGAGGTTGGTCTGTGGATGGGTGACCATCTGTCATAACGAGTTTCCTCCGTGCCTCGGAAAGCACGTAAAGTCGTTGGTCCCGGCTGTCATTTGTAGATCTTTGACAGTCGTTACTGTTAGTCATAAGCTCTAAAGTCTGACAACCAGTCTTACCATGGGGTATCGTATTACCCAGTTACTGGGTTGTGGAGGTCCGACGGGCAGTCGCTGTATGTAACATACTGATATCCAGCTGCATCTGGTTCGACTGGAAGCCGACCCCAATATAGTTGGGAAAAGGCTAGGAAGATGATGAGTCTGACAGTCCCTCCCGCTCTGCCCTGGGTGGGAGGACCATTTGATGATTTTACCACGATAGAAAAAAGAGCTCCTTCCTACTTTTATCACATCGTCAAAAAAAGCCTGAAAAGAACGGCAATGCGCATGCGATACCTGGTGTTGCAGACATCTAAATATAAAAGCTACTGTGACTGCCTTCCATCAAGAGGGTGGTTTGCGTGTTTATCACTATCGAATAAAAATATATCCATAATCCGCTTACAATGTTACAAACCGCCTACTCTATGAAATGGGGTGGAGGTTGTAATCCCCAAGGAAAATCCCCAGTTTAAAGTCGAGGATTTTATACGAGATTTTATTCAAAGAAAACTTTATGAAAATTAAAATATTGAGCCGCTATTATGATCTGCTAAATAACAATGAAATAACTTAAGTGACATGTGCAAAAAAAAAGCCTCGTACGATACATTGATAAGATAATTAAAAAATGCGTAGTAAAGCCACTGGAAGCTATCCACGTGCCAGCAAGAGTACCTTATCGGCATAATTGTAGGATTATCAACTCTGTGACTGATGTCATACAATTCATTTTTTGCTCAGTTGAAACGCAAAAGGCCTGATAAATGTGTAGGTAGACATGTTATATAATATTTTAAGTTAATACTTAGTGGAATATCGTCAGCTGTCACACGTGGACATTTTTTTTATTGCGTATGGTCACATTATGACCCCGGCACGTGTTATCCTTTTTATCAATCCACAAACCACACCTACCTGCGGTTTTCATATCAGCATCAGACGGCTGTTGTAATAATAACGAATGATAACGTAACAACATAAACACCGCCAGTAATTATAACAACAGTTTCGTCATATTGCAGTGTCCTGATTTCCGGGTTTGCGGAAGTCGCGTCATCGTCACTCACGTGTAGTAAGACCTTGTTAGTTCTTTACCACAGACAAGTTTAAGTAAATGATCTTGTAACTCAACCTTTATGGCATTGAAGTTAGGTCTAGACTTACCATGTTTTTGTTGAAAATTGAAATTGAGTCGACGAAAAGTCAAATATTTGCAGGAAAGTCCGGAGATTGTAGTGTTAGTCAATTATTTTGTTTTAATTTAAAGCTTCTCAAATGTTTACAGTTTAGTCCTGACAGCAGCATAGAATTGTTGTTGTTGGCCGAGTTAATTAATCTTGCTAAGTATACCTCAAATGGCAAAAAAACTTTGTAGGTATGAAAGGGCTTTTTTTATCGTGGTAAAATCATCAAAGGAGTCCTCCCACCCTTTACTGTCAGACTTGTACTGACTAAAATCCACGGTGTCCTTCAATAGCCCTTTACGTACCGGGGTCACAGTAATTCGTTAGTCCCGCGACCCCGGCAGGCTGTAGCCCTCTACAGGCCCCGTCACTATGCTGACACACCTTGAGGAGCGCGTGGAACACAACGCGCCGTCGACCTGGGCATGGTCCATGGTCGGACAGCGAGTCGCCCATTAAGTACTCGCCGCCCGCATGCCCTGTTGAAAGGGCTGCCGTATCAATTAGCTCTGCAGGTTTCGCTCTAGATACTACCTAAGAATATAGGTGAAGGAGCCAGGGCCGTAATTAAACAAATGGAGGCCCTGGGCACCTTAGTACAGTGGGAAACATAATTTTTATTTTAACAACACTTGGAGTAGGTACATTAGTGAATGTCAACTTCTATAGAAAAGTTTCTTTAATCGCTTCGAGGCGAGCTCAAAAATTTTATAAGTGTCTAAACACACTATGCCGAAGTTACGCGACCAAAGTTCGGCGATTGATTTTACGTTCCGACGTATTTGGCTGATATGACACACCATAAGTGCCGAACTAACGCGGCAGAAATTCGGCGCTGACGGCTCCCTGCTGCTCCCCGCCCCCGGATCTTCGTCGGTAATCGAACCGAAATTCGGTCGCGTATAATGTGTGGTCACAGAATAAGTTGCCGCTGAACTTACGCCCGACCGAAGTTAGGCTGTACCCTATGATGCGACGTAATTTTGGCATAGTGTGTCGTCAGTAATTCAAATAGCATTGCAGGCGTAATTGTGCTGAACTTCGGTGGCGTAACTTCGGCATAGTGTGTTTAGACACTTACACCCGCTCCGTGGAATTAGATATTCAACATGAGTTGATAGGTAATACTATGACGCTCACGGGAACTTGAGGGCCTTAACGGGCCAGAGTGCCCATTCTAAAAGACGGCCCTGGAAATACCGAGGGTTAAGATCAATATTCGTTTGTAAACACAAGATTATTTTAAGTCAAGAGATTATTGATGTAAATTTATGATATCTAGTATCGGAGATTTCTTTTTATCTTTGTCAGGCTCGCGTTTGGTTACTATCTCACCTGATGGTAGACGGTGATACTAGGATGTGATGATACTATGCTGTCATGATGATGGTTTGTAATCGTTCCAATTGCTTTCTATATCTTCTAGAATCGTGTTTTAGATATTGTTATTATATTGTAAACTACTATTTAGTGATGTAGAATAATGTAAATAGATCCGGCTGTGATTCCGGTAATTATTTTTTTTCGTTTCTGAGAGTAAGTATGTTAAGTATGTATAATAAATCTAACTAATATTATAAAGGCAAAAGTTTGTTACAATGGATGAATAGATGTTTTTTACTCTTTTACACAAAGACCACTAAACAGATTTGGATAAAATTTTCTATAACGTTTAGATCCTGAATAAATATAGCGAAAAAACACATTTTAATACATAATTATACTTAGGTATGAAACAAAAAAAAACCAAATTTAATGATACCTACCTACTTAAGTCTATAACGATGGCATTCAATTCCTTCATAAACGAGAAATGCGAAAATAAAATGCAACATTTTTTTTATTGAACTCGGTCTAGCGGACGTCTTAAAACCAGACTTGTTCCAGTGTGTGAAAGAGACAGAGCTATACAAGTCGTCTAGTGCTACCTCGTTCACCCACTGGAACTGCTCTGGGCCCCAGATTAGAACAAGTTAGTAAATACCTAACTTTATTTCATCATACCATGCAACGCTCAAAAGTATTTCAGTTCTTCCCCAAACTATTAATTTGCAGCAATCGGGTATAAACCGAATTCCGAAACAAGGAAAGCAACAATGGTTGCAAGCATTCAGTCAGCCACGACAGTCGATTAAACCATTGGATTATTACAAACTACAATGTTTAAAAAAAACGACGGGTTGCACTCTGGGAGTGCCGGCAGAAGTGAAAACTTGAATAGTAATAAACAGACACGAACCTTCGTGCAAGCGCCCTGCGCCGTCTTACGAATTTTCGATCAGGTCACGTGTCCTGACGCGAGTTTAACATTTTTTACCCATTCCAAAAAAAGGGCACAACGCCGCTAAAGTTTTCACTTCAAAAATGCAAAATAGAGTAGTTTTCAGCATTAATAAATTGCAAATGTAATTGGTTCGTCAGTTAGTTTTGAGAATTAAAAAATACGTATTTTTCTTTAGTTAATTCAGAAAATAATCACAAAAGAAAAACGTATCGAAACTCTAGGGTGAGGGCTTGTAAAGTGAGGATGCACTAAAAATGACACCACGCTATGGCGTATTGTGAATTTTAAAAGCGTCGTATATGGTTTACGTTACAAAAGAAAAAATATTTTTTTTTAAATGAGGGGCTAGTTAGGCTTTTAAACTAGGTATCTCTTCGCTGCTTCCGACAAAGCGGTAGGGGTGGCGGAGTTTTGGGCCAAAAAAATATAAATACTGTCGTGCCAGCGACACGAAGAAGAAGAATAAGTAGGTATACCTACAAAGAAATTCAAAGAAATTTTATTATTCAAAGAAATCGAATTACCGTGACTCCCACAACGTAAAGGGCTATTGAAGGACACCGTGGATTTAACTCAGTAAGAGTCTGACAGTCCCTACCGCTCTGCCCTGGGTGGGAGGACTCATTTGATGATTTTACCACGTTTAAAAAAATAGAGGGCGTCTTGTAGTGACTGTATTTCCCGTTAACCTACTTTATTTCCCATTGCAACATAATTACACAGTTTACCTAGTCAATGTTCAAAATCACCACACCCCGGTAAGATGACACAAGGTTTCAAAATCATGGCCAGTATGGTCTCATGTGCTGACTAATTTGATGTGAATAATGCTCATGGTGACTGGTTTTTCGCGGGAAACTATTGGATGGAAGTGGCGGTCTAAGGGAAGACCTTTGTTCATCTTCCGGCTGATAATGATGATGACTAGTTTAAGATGAAACGTTTCTTAAACAATTTTGTGCAGAATTTCGTAATTTCCTTGAGGAAAAACTTGTAGTAAAAATTAACAGCAGGAAAAATCAATTAACAATGCTATCGAAAATGATTAATCCTTTTTATGACTTTTCCCTAATACTTTTTGACTTGTATATGTATAATAAACCATAGGCATTCGTAAACTGAAATAATTACTAAATGTAATATACTTACATAAAGCTTTTGCAAGCGGGTCGTCGCCCGCTCACACCTTTATTGCTTAAGAAATCAATTGGTGAAAGTTTTTTAAAATCAGCAAACCTCAATACAAAAAATTAAACAAATATCTAATTTCCTACCTTATTTCCTAGAATATGGAAAATTCGAAAAATCATTTATGATTTTCCCTAACTTTTGCTAGACAAATATTTCCTCCTACAGATTGCTACCTATCGAAAATCTATTTTATCTGTTCAATAAGCATATCAATTCTTGAATTTGTTACAAAGACTACCGAGTCTACTGAAATGTTTATAAACAAACCGTATTTCGTCTAACCGTGTTTTTGCGTTCACCTTGAAAACGTGTCTCACATTTAAATGTTTATCATGCAAAGTTGAGACTAGAGATTTTTAAAAAATATCATGCTTGTCTCTGCTTCTTTTTTTTTTATTCACGTAAGAACGTACTCATTTTGAAATTAGAACAGGAACTATACGTAATATTTTGAGATGCTTGACGCACGAAATTCGGGATAAGCTGCCCTTGTTAAACATTAAACAAATATGCTCTGACGGCGTAAATACCAGTTTAACCCCGGAAATAGCAAGCAGCCACTAATGTTTTACGTTCACAAGAATCAAGACCCTTCTTAAATCATCACCCCGTGTTTCATTGATCGGGAATGCGTGAACCCTGAGTCCCTGACTAAGTTGAGAGGACAAAGGATCGCTCGGATTGCTGACTGTTGAATCATCAAGTTTACCAGACGTGTGCAAACATGACGATCGGACGATGCATTAGCGTTATCCGGCTCCATTGACCGCTTTGTGTGACACATGGGCGTGCATACATGAATCTACGACGCATTGGATAGGATATGATAAGGTAGTGTTTTTTTTTTGATAAAGTGAGGCATCAATATAATTCAAGGAACGAGATCGAGGTCACGTGGAGTCGTGTATTTGTTTGTATTTAGTTAGTGTCATGAATAGGGTGTTATCGTCTGTAGCCTGTATTTTTTTCTGTTATTATTTTCTCTACTGTTATTATTGTTTAATCTTCATAAATACTAGGTAATACAAGCTTATTACTACTGATACCGAAACTTCAAATAAAATGCATGTTTCATTGAACTAGAAAAACGAATTTCCTTTTTTTTTGTTTCGTTTGTCCGACAGTGTCCGTGTTTCTAGCTGAAATATTGAACGTTCTGACCTTTTCATAATGTTAAAAGGTTATTATACGCAGTGAATAACACTAGTGACCTATCTGCTAAGAAGAGACAGCTAGAGGTGCTCTCAAGTAAGGCCGGGGTCAAAAAAAATAAACAAACAATCACACAGCGCGATTAGCGTAACGTCGTTCTAAGCAACCAGTGATTGGCGCGAAACAACGGCAATAGAGAAGAAGTTTTGTTTTTTTTTACGGCTGTTCTTTATTACTGTCATAGACAGAAGGACTGATCATCGTCATAACAATGACGTTTTTTTGCACAAGAAAAAAACATATTGCGCAAGCGCAGCTTCACATTTCATTAAAAAAAACTTGTATAATTACAGCTTGATTTAAAACAAGAAACTCGTTTTTTGGAATTCCTTAAAAACATTACTTCATCTTCTTCTAAATTTCATTTGATTTTCGCGTTGTGCTAAATCTAAAATAATATTTTTTATACAATTATTAAAAAATATGACGTAATATCAATAATGGTGTTCCTGTATTTATTTCATCACTACAAAATAACATTGTGATTTTATGAGTAGAAATAGAATAGAAATTATAATATTGTTATTTTCTAAGATCCTAAATGATTGATAAAGAACAGTGTTTTGATGACAAACACACATAATCGAATGATCGCTTGTTTGCGTCGGTAGCTCAGGTAGCAAGTTTTTTATTTATTTTATTTTTAATGAATGCCCCACCTATAACCTATACTTATCTTTTTTAATTTTATGAATAATCACATTATTCATTTGAATATCTTATTTGTCTGCACCTGTTTAACTATGTGATATACCTATCTATGTTTTTTTTATATTACCCTATGTTACTCGAAGAGCCTTAAAAATGAGTTACGTATAAATTGCGACCTATTTTGCATTAAATTGTAATTAAGTTTATGAGCCAATCTTACGTTATAGCACAGGTTATAGTAGAATCACAGACCGATACTAAAATAATCCGTAATTTATTTTATTCCGTGTGTCTATGCTGCGTAGTATAAAATCGGAAATCTTAATTAATAAAACCACTACATGACCACATGGCATAGTGCTCTACTTAATCATCTATTCTAGTCATATTCAGTACTTACTTATATTGTCTTTGGTACCTACCAAATTAAACACCTATCATATGTATTAATAAAAGTCACAAAAACAAGTCACTAAATTAGTAATTAGTCATAATTAGTTTTTTTACGAGCGCCAAATTTTAAAGTAAAATCAAGATTATACTGCCTAGTCGTACTCAATAGGTAGGTGATAACCTGTACTGAATTAATTATTTATCGCCTTGCCCAAGACACGCGTGTAATTTAAGTTAAAGGACAAACTTTGGTCACACTTCAGTGCCTAATTCTAACCAGCGGACCGCGAGGTCTTGAGTGATATCGAATGTCGATCAATACAACACTCTTGTATGAAATCATGACACTTCATTATCCACCAACAGAAATGCAGATAGTATGAGCTTACAGATCATAAAATTTACCTAATGGCACTGACAGAAAATGATGAAATACTTCGCGAACGAATATAAGAAAACTCAACATGATATTGATCACGTTTATTCTTTGAACTCAAACTTAAAACACAGTGACGTTATTCGTTAATTACAAAGTAAACAACAACTAAAAAAAATTGGGCGCTCTTCCGCGATACACTATCAACAGCTATCAATAAAATAAAACACGTTATTTTATAATTGTCATCATTTTTATTGAATTGAAATGTTGGTATATTTTATAAATTAAATTAAAACTTGAAGGTAAATGTGAAATAATATTACCTGGCTCTTGTGAAAAATATTGAAACAAACGTTTGCGATTGCATTGCCAAAAGTAGTAAATGAATGGTCGAATTCTTTCCTTTTCTTCGAAGAGTCTATGCGGTGTTTTAGAAAGAGACAAACATACAATTATAGCTCCGTCTCTATAACGCGTGGCGTATTGTAGCGTACTACGCAAGCTGTCGGTGTGTCGACATTGGACGTTGGATCGGTTGCCGGTCCGAGGCTTCGCGGCGAGCGTCGTCGTCAGTCTCGCAATGGCGTTAGTGAGAATAGGACGTGTGTTCGTTTAGTTTCACAACAACCCGAGCGGACACCGGCCCAAAATATTGGCCGTCTATCAGTGCATGAATTACTTGAAGATACTTCCTGTAATTCCTCACACAATAAAGCGATTGTTCGTGACCACGGACAGTCAAATTTTGGTACGATATCCACTCAGGGCGAATCATTTCAAGGTTCGTACTTTATTCGTAATTTCCCCTTACTAAATAACGTTACTAAATCGTGTCGATTGTCTCGTTTTGTTTCAAATTTTGTAACATCGTCGGTGCAGTGAATTTGCAAGTGTCACAAACGGGAAATTACTAATAGGTGGTTTTCGTTTTGTTGCAGATCATGTTCATCTCATCGTAGTTCCTTCATCGTTATTAAGTGTTTGTGTGTGTTTGTGAACATCAGTGTAACGTGACAGTGATAAGTGTTAGTGATGGAACCCGGATCACCATCATTGCTGTGGCCGCTGCGGCTGAGCAAGCCCGCCGTGACCGTGCCGGTGCCGGCGAGCGGGGAGGATAGCAAGGCGGAGGAGCGCGCTCAGTCGCCGGTGCTGACGGACCGGCTGGCGGCGGCACCTTCGCCGGCCAGTCCCCCGGCGCCGTCCAGCCCGGCGCCTCCTCAACACCAGTTCCAAGCGGCACTCGTTGCTGAAAAATATCTCTTACTGGAACAAGTTGAGGGCTCCTCGCTTTGTCGGTGTGTGGATGTGCGAACGCAAGAGGAGTATGTTTGCAAGGTGAGTACCTACCTACTTATCTAATCCGAGTCTGACTACACCTATACTTATATCATAAACTTCATTATAACTGTTGAAGACATAAGCTGTTAGATACTGACGTAAGTGCAATGACTCCCGGAACCGCGACGAGTTATAGCATACCTACCTACACATGCACCGAGATGCTGTAGAGGAGATCGAGTTTATTTACCACAGTAAACATGCGCTATAAATACCTATAATACCTAGCTATCGACTTGACTCTCGGGTCCAACAACTTTATCGAACGAACTTGCAAAAGTTTATGCAAATGTGGCAAGCTGTGTTGATATTCACTTTGCATCTACTTCGTGTTTTTATTCGTTCAATATTTAATGATGGAAACAAACCTAAAGTCTAAATAAAAACTTGGCAAACATTACTGGAAGTTGCGAACTCATTAATATCTATGCGCGAGTAGGTAACTTTAAAAAAAAAACTTAAATTGCTAAAGAGAACAGTCTTTATTTCTCGCGACGCGGCTAGGATGCGTAACGTGTGCCGTGTTGAAATTATGCCTGGTTTCAACAGTCGTTGCGTAGCTTTGTTTGATTGATATAGTGCGTAATCTCTTGTCTTAGCTCGAACTCTCGGTACACAAATCTAATTAGTTAATCAATTCCAATTACATTTAATCCCTTTTACAATAATCTGTGGATCAAACATCCAAATAATACAAATAACAAACACAATATTGGTATAATTACTCACAAAGGTAATATCTAGCAAATATTGAGTAAAGGGTTCCACTATCCCACGGGATTGGACCCCATGTAGAGATAAGCCGAGTACTCAATAATATGCCCACATGTCGTGTCCCTTCAATGCAATTATAAAACTAACAAAATTAACCATTAGTGACTTTTGACAGCTAGTTCTATTTAGCAATTTATTTCGTCACGTGTATCGAAAAACATTAGCCTTGTTATTATTAATAAATAAATGTAATATTACCCCAAGAATAAATAATTTGAATCTCAAACAAGTATTTCTTAATAGCTCCTTGTAAGTAACTAATGGCTCGGCAGTGAGTAAATAATTCGATAATTAACTTTCAATAGTAGTTTTTTCATGAGTCTCGCGTGCATTGTTCATAGCATCTTGTTCAAAACCGATGTCATACTTTATATGTCATGGCCCCGCGCGCTGCTCGATCGCACTTGTAGGCCACAGCCATCGCCGTTTTTACAATGTCATGTGTCGACTTTCGCAATCGATAACCTAACAATAACGGCAATTATAACGTTAACAACACGCTAATTGTTGCACTACACTAGGCAAGTTATCGCGCGCCGCAAACTGTCTGCAAAGCTAACATTCCAAACTTGCTCATTTTTGCATTCTCAAGCATTATTGGCTTTTGTGAATCATAAAGCAGGCCATAGAAACGTGTTTAAAAACTCGTTATTCCTAACGTATTTCATGTCTAGGCTTCTGCCTGCTAAATTAAGGCAATACAGGATACATAGTAGTAACAAAGGCCTATACGGGTATTGTCAAGGCACAGAATAGGCACTTCCCTCGTGAGAACTTGGCAAGGTTAAAGTGTGGCAACGTTATCGTTGCTAAACGTCGAGCGTATTTACAACACCGACTATTGCCGACACGACTGCCACGTTTATGTTTCACATGCATCATGTGTGATATCGTCTCACTGTATTTGTTTTATTAAAAAACTAAATTACCATCCTTATAACATATCCGAAACAGGCAACTCGAACTTGTAGCGCCACATGTGATCGCATCAGGTCGAGTCGAAAATAGGCTTGACCTTCTCATTGACATTGTGAAATAGACGATTTGATAACGCGCCGATCGCCGAATGTCATAGCGAGGCTAGGTGCCCCCCTCCTTTCCCCCTCCACGAAACAACAGCTCTAACGGCATTAACCGCGAAGCGCTTATTCATTGCTGCCTTAACAGGTCCATTAAAACTAGAATAGCAAACATAGCCTGGCATACGCTGTTACACTGAGAATGTCGTACATAAATCGAATCATATCACTGAGTGCAATCAATCTGCAAACAATCGAGACAACCGCCATATAGGTATACGGTAATCTACTATTGTAATTTAGCCTAGAACGGATGAAGGCTTGCGAATTTGTTATGCTCCTTAAACATAAACAACTTGACTTAGACTGATACAATGGAACAGGAAATTCATCTATTCCTATTTTATGTATGAGGTACTTTGCCATTGTAATTGGGTTGATTTAGAGCTAGGTTATCGCTAATGGGAGAGTCAAAGCCGAATTGTGGCTACATCGAGTGCGCTCTACAAATATTTTGCAATAGATATACATACCTTGTGATTATACAAATATTGATAACAGCTAAGTAGGTTAGCTCCCGTAAAATACGTTCGATGTCAAATATTATCAAGTGTTCTGTCAACATTGCAAATTCTTATCAGTACCTCGTGTTTTCGCAAACACGTCCACAAATGGGTCATGTTTTATTTTCGTACAACTCCCAGCATTAATAGAAATCGAAAAAGCGCGACGTCCTGTCTAGGGTGAGTGCGCTAAAATAACCAACAAACTATTTATACAGTTCGAGTCAAAAAAGAAATGGTTTGACGCACGCGACGTGATTCATCATTCGTGAGTCGGGAAATCAGATTTGGAATTTGCGTTCACAATGTCGTTGACATTTGGTGGCCGATCGCACTGAGCTCCGTGCACACTGGCACACACGGGTCCGCAATCGTTCATTTAAAAATAACTGTACAATTCCATATAGCCGACCTGCTAGCGGTTCTAGAAAGCTTAACGTGGCCGTTGCCGACAACTCTTGCCTATTCACTATTGAAATATGTATTGCAACAATTATCTTGTCTGTTTCGTTTGATTTCTACTTTGTCGTCACCCAAGAATTCTGTTTGAAGTCGACCGGGCTAGATTTGAAAAGGAGGGTAAGCCTGCCTCTATTCACTAAATGTTTCAACCTCGTTATTCACATTAGACTAAGCCCTTTTAAATCATGGCCGCTTTGAAATAGAACCCCTTTGAATGTGCAAACATGAACGGGAATGGTAGGCACGCTTTTTTTTAAATACATAAGTATAGAAGTATATAACAAGAAACTAAATAAACATGAAAACGATGACACAATAAGCCAGTAATCTAGTAACACGCGATGAAAAACTAGGCCAAACAATAAAAGGAAAATAATAGTATACGTCATTAATTGAATAATGCAAGGTACTGGCCGGATTTATAGGAAACATGTTAATTTTCCCGGAAAGCACCTTCGAATCAATACCATCCACAGCAGAACATGAACAAAAACAAAAAGTATGGCAGCACATTCAGAACTACTCCATTATCTTTCACAAAAATAGTTTGTGGAATCGGTGTGTTAATGTAAACGTTTTCCTTTAGGTGGTGTCGAGAGACTGCAGCAGCTTACTCCAAGCACACTATCGGCTCGATGGCCATCCGCACGTCAACCCCATACACGAAGTCCTAGTCGGAGAAAAGAGGGTATACCTTATCTTCCCCCGGTCGCACTCAGACCTCCACTCATATGTGAGGGCGAGGAAACGGTTAAGGGAACACGAAGCCCGGAGACTGTTCAGACAAATGGCAGAAACAGTAGCAGCGTGTCACGAACAAGGCATTGTTTTGCGGGATCTTAAGCTGAGAAAATTTGTCTTCGCCGATCCTCAAAGGTGAGTCTTTTCTTTATTTCATTGTGTCATTTAAACCTAGGGAAATTTATTAATTTATAAAATTCTTGTTCGCCCCAGTCGGTTACAATGTCAGGTCCTATTGCAGCATATCATTGCCAAAAAACTAAAGAAACAGTTCCGTAGCAACTGGTATCGGTGGCGATCGAGTCGCTTCAAATTGATCGATCGGTAACTTCCTCGGCATTTTTTACTGCTGATGACGCCCAGTAAAGAGATCGATCGTGAGAAAACAGATGAGTTAATAAAAAGGTCGGAAGGGAAACGGAAATGCTCTTTGTGTTTTAAGTAGCGAGTCGTTTCCTCTGTGAGTCAATCGCCTTGTGCTACTGCTGTAAAATGTTATCAAGACATTCATTATGACGATTCACATGCACTATGTGTCGCTCTAGAAACGTTAGTTGTCGTTCTCGATTAAACTGAAGTAGATATTGCAGGCACGTTGCACCACTGGCGCCAACCAAACACGCATCTACTTTAAGATATCGGACAGCTCCCTTCTATGCTTAATCATTTGTATGAATAACAAATAACAAAACAAGTTAAGGTTTTACTCACGGCAATTGAAAAAGCTGAATATTATAAAAGGACAATCGTACAATAGGATTACACAACGCGTTTATTAATTACGCCGGTCTCGTGTCGGCCGGTAGGAACCAGCGGATTTTCAAACTTTTGAAATGTTATCTGGCCTCCATTGTTGCGAATATCTCCGGCAATGCTAGCGGCTCAAGGCGAACGGTGTCATTGCTGCGTACAATACTGCGCGCGCCGCAATCGGGTCAAGGGTCCGCGGCAATGCGCTTGCGCACCGCCCGCGCTGCGTGGCGTGTACATGTGCAACACGCAACCCCTCCGACCCCTATGTTATGTTCAATCCTCATACGGGTACCTGCTCTTATGCGATCAGGTGATCCTGAGAAACTCCCTAAGAAAAAGTAATTTTTATGCACCCCTTCACAAGTAATTTTAACGACCACACTCCTTAAAGATTTCAAATGAATTCTATTCACCTGCCCGCATTCCGACCCTCACATTTACCCGTTCAATAAGATTCATTAATTTGATTCTTTATTTTCATCAGATAGCATCTAAGGGTTTAAAAAGATCAAAAAACGTTTTATTGTATGATACAATTTTTATATAAAAACCGTAGAGCTACTGTAAGTCAGAATCTCGCCTATTGTAGTTATAATTCCGTCGGACCCCTCCTCCCACGACGAGGGCAACAACCAACCTTTTGTGTATTGGATTATCTTTGTCGTCCTCTCTGAGACAATATTCAGTACGCCCACCCGAACTTGAAACTTTCTGATGGTTTCTTTGACCTTTTGGACTCGTCCCTAGTGACATTCACGTCGCAAATCCAAATACGAATATGCCTTTGACACGACCGCCCAGCCGCAGACATATTCGAAACGCAATATACAGTACAAACGCGAATAAAACGAACTCCATCTGTCTATTTGCGCAACAGTATTAATTCAGTCCGCTTTCGAGTGGACAGACAGACAGTGGAAAAGGTAAAATTTAATACTCTTTTCAGCGTGGCATCAAAGCGAGTGTTGTCAAAAGCGTCGGCTCGCGATGCGGAACGGGAAGCACCGCGACCGTACGACTAATGTAAAAACTTTTGCTTTACCCTTTACGTAATAGCAGAGTACGCCCGAGACTTGAGAAACCTTTTCCGAACTTGGTTCTCAAAGCCGGAATGTTTTACTTTTGGTTATTACACAGAAGCTCTAAACAGAAAAGATAAACTTTTACCGCATCGTCCGGCACCCGTCTGATTCTGAATTTTATTTTTATTCTGCAAAATGTAGAGAGACCTCATTGAATGGTATTAGCAATAGCGTCGATAATGTCCGCTGAACATGGCGTGTACAAAAGACTCTAGTTATTGGGCAAACGGGACGCGCTTGCTCGCTGGCGTCTGTTTTGTCTGACCGTTAATATAAATTAAGCAGGATATTGCAGATGTGTTTCCAGTTTTGCCATGTGCCGGTGTTGGAGCGGAAATATCACTTTTTGTTCTACTTAATGATAACGGACCTTTGTGTATAGGTCAAGCAGGTAGACAGCTGTTTTGGCAATCTGTGCCCCGAGACTTTCGTTTGGCTAATGACTATGTGTGCCACTTTTTCCCAGAGGACATCTTTTTATACAGTTAACGTATTCAGATGGTCAAACGACTCCCTATTAACATAAACGGGCAGCTGACCTTGTCCAGCCCTAACACATTCTAATGATTGCACATGTCGCTTCGGTCACTATTCCCCAGCTGTTGTTCGCAATCGTGAGAATGGTGTATCGCTGAAGGTGCAACTTGAGCAAGTGTCCCGCCCTTCGACCTCCGTTCTCACGTCTCGCCGATATAAAAGCACCCCTGATTATAAATTCGAGTCATCCGGCGGGACGCCGCGATCAACATCCCGCGATACCACCGCCGTCCCGTCTCAAAGGTAAACAAGAACATTAATATTGATTCCGCACTCTCTTTGACGCTTTGAAGTGGATTTTCTTAACACTCGCCCGTAGTTTTTCTTGTCCTTTGAGATGAAAACAGATTTTTCCCTGCGCTTCTTTGAGATGAAAATTAAGAAAAAATTGCGAAGTTTAAAGAAAAAAATGATGAAGAATCTCAGCATAAAAACAAGAGTTAAAATTACAAAAACCCATAAGCAATGAAATTGAATGCAAGCCCAACAGTTCGTACTTCCATACTTCAAAAAGATTACGCTGCAGGGGGCGGATTCGACTTTCTCTGATATCAAGTGTTACAATAGATAACAAATGAGAAGTTCGTATGTAACTAGAAACTATCAAGAGAAATCTCGGGCGGTGTATCCGGCCGCAGGCCTTGGGGGAGGAAAACGAGGTCGCTGCGATAACGCAGGTAGAGATCCTCATGCCCTACGACAACACGCACAGGGTACGTCACAAACGTCCAATTATTATGACGTCACCTAATTGATACTGGACACTTCCTGGAAGGATGTGTTATGCCCATCACAATAACAGAACACTAACGACAAAATGTATGAAATAAATCACCTTGTTGGTGACATCATGGACCTGACGACAGAAAGCCGGATGTTTGACTGTAAACTACCTTTATACGAATAATGCATTTTTAATTTTGGCATTGCCGACAGGATGTAACAAAGCGGAAACACATTCGCGTGACAAAAATAGCCTTTGTCCGCTGTCCGCGTGGTGTCTCAAAAATCTAATTTGCTACGCGAGTTTGTTGTAGACTTGTAGAGTATTAAGCTAAATCTCATAACGTACCAGACAGACCGGAGCCCATTTTCGGTCGGCCAAAGTAGTCTCGGTCCTTTGTAAATAAGCCCAGGTACAAAAATTGTCCAGGCTTATTGTTCGGGCGCATCCCGCCTACTCCCCGCCAAAATAATAACTTCGAATGATTTCACCAGGTAACAAAATACAACCCTTGTTTTTTGCGTAACACGGTGCTCGGGAGACGGATCGGGTGATCGAATGTATTGCAAACAATGACGACGTTCCAACGGCATTCGATTACGCAATTTCATATTTACTGACTATGATCTGCTTGTGGAGTATCCACATAGAAACGAGCTTTTTAACCACCCGCATGATATCACCCAAAGATGTTTACTTTGCCAACCAGTTGGCACTGCAGTGCAAAAATTGGAGCCGACTCTTGTTTCGCCTCGAATATAACTGGATGGTGTATTTGCACGTCTGTCGTGTTTAACGGGACGGGATATTTACGGTGCGGGCTGAGCCGACTCGCCAGCGGATGTGCCAAATTGGTCCGCGATAGACGGCCGCCTCGCCACCCGGCAGACGCCGCTGCGTCGCATGCCGCCCGGCCACCGCCTCACAGACGTACAGCATTTCCTTCCAAATCTGTTTCTAATTTGCGAACGATTCGTATGATTACTGGACCGACACGCAACCGCTCTATAATTTCAAAAAAAGATGTGCAACACGATAACCCAAATAACGCCTCGAGGTGGTTGCCGATATCTCAGCAGCGGTCGATCAGGCTGCGTGTACCTGCGCGCCTACGCTGACTATTTTGAAAACGTTTTGAAACTAAGTTGCTAAAGCCTCGTGGTGCAAGAGACCTCCACATTACAGCGATGTATTTGCATAATACTGGGCGCTCGGTAATAGAACCATACGTTAGTTTCTCTAGTTGTATAACTTTTGATGCAGTCGTAGTTCGCCATTATTGTCTGGTTTGTGTAACGGACCTTTTATTTCACTAGCACTAAGTGTCTGTGCACTGCGTAGTTGGCATCAGCTACTGATATTTTTCGCGCGGGTGTGGCCGCTGGCCGCTCGTGTTAGATAAACGAGCGCGCATCGAGTGCTAATTTGTACGGCGTGATTCAGGCGTGCCGGAATTCAAGCGCACTGTTGGTTCTTGTTTTGGGGCGTTTATTCGCGGCCTCGATCGCGACTAGCGCGGCGTGGTGAGGTCGCGCGCAACTGTGCCAATGTCGCGCGGCCGCCGCCGACGCTGCACCGCGCACCCGACGCCTCCTCGATCGTGCGGAACCGATGCCACTACTGCTGCGTTTCAAAAACTCTGATGCCATTTCGAGTCTTATGAAAGTGACTCATCATTCACCTTGAATGCGCAAGACATTCCCGCTCGGACATCTTTGGTTACTCCTCCGGCTGCCATCTCAACCGTAAAATAACCCGGAATACTTTCGAGTTCATGACGCCTACTCCTTTCCCTCATTCTGAAAATAAATGAATCGGCGAGGACGACGCAAGCGTTCGTCATGACTATAAATAAAGCGTGTTCGCACCTTTTTTGGTGGTACGAAAACACCGGATGCGACTACCGGACGCAGGCGATAGTGCAATGCTCTCAAGCGAAAGTCGCCTTTACTTACTCGTAGGACAGAACGAAATGAATTACCGGACATAGGTGTCATCCATTCAATAGTAAATCCGATTGTCAGTGGAATTCAAAGCGACGATGGGTCGGTGTTGACGTACACCTTGCTAAACCGGGGGCACATACACAACAGGTTTATTGTTATCTGAAGGGCGGAAACTGGCTCTTCCTTCCCAGTTTTTGTTACAATTTCTTTGTCAATATCGACTAGATCCTACTGTCGCTATTAGAATAATTTTGTACAATTTCCCAATTCGGTGTCGTTAATTTTGCTATCGGGTACACAGCTGAGAAAACGCACGACTAGCTATTAAATCGATCCGGTTGCGTAAAACAAAGGTCTGCGAAACCTTGTGCAAGCGGCGCGCCCGCGCAGCGCCGACATATCTGCGGATTTGCGTAACCGCGCACTTATCCGCCGATACGACGCCCGTGTGTTGTGACACGCTCCGTTTGCCTACATCTGCACAACCCATATATTAAAAATACTTTGTGCCACTTTTCAGAAAATAGGTTTACAGTCAACATATAATAAAATCTTGTATATATCTCGCCTTTTCTTAAATTTCTGAACAAGAACAAAGCAGCGTCATAGTCATGCTCATGCAAAATAGCTTGGTTCAATGTCAAGGACAATGCAAATTAATTTGACATTGACCAACTCCACAACATCCCATTTCAAGTGCCGTTTCCGGCGAAGCACCTTGTCCTTAATTAATTTTACTCTAAAATGGCGTTCTATTTCTGCTACTAATCTAGCTCGCCTTCCACATATCTCATGGAAAACAACGGTGGTGTCATGTCATGATATCACCGGATGACTCACGGCGGTCGTGACTCCAGCGAGAGACGTGAACGCCGGATAAAGGCAACTTGAACTGACTTAACCTTCTCTGTCGGGAGCATAAGGCACGCCATTAAAAAGCTCTGCAAAAAGTTTCACGGTGGCCGGGCGCACGCGACCGCTCCCTGCAAGAGATGGGTGCATTCACTTTGCACTGCAAGCAAAAAATATGCACGTGCCAGCAATTAAATAGGGACGAGACAGTATAATTGCGCCCTCTCTTGTATACCGTCTCACTTGGCCGGTCAGGGAGAACCAAGTTATGTCGAAGGTGGAATCAGTGACCGTCGACACACGCGCCAGCTTGTATTTCCATTTTCCGTCGTTCCGTCCCGTTCCATACGAGTTGAGATTAGTTTTTAACGAGGTAGCAACAAAGCTCCGTAAGTCACTGGAGCTGCTCCGAAGCGGGGATTTAATTCAGCGCTGCACTTTTTATAGCGTGGGTTGCATTGAAACCTGCTCGGGGCGTGTGTTACGTCGTTTTGGAGGCGTCGCAGCCACCGTCGCTATCCGCAGACGCATCCGCGTCGCGAAGGTCGCTGACCGCCGAAATCATTCAGCGTAAACACAACACGGTACAACATAACTCGACGCGCTTTTGTTAGACCCGCAGTGCTTTATCGATTGTCACAGTTCGAGATGACGCGGTTTGCAAAATTGAAATTGTATTGCACCAAGTGAAATACAATTAATACTAGTTCTAACAAAAGCGTCACCCTTACCGATAACACGTTATCGGTAAGAAACGACAATGAGTTCGATGAACCTGTTCAATTCAAGGACGGGCCTCGTTACCGTATGAAGCTAGTACTGTACACCTATTTTCATTAAACAATGGATGTGGAATTTAAAAATACTTTCTGCCTTTGTCATCATTAAAATAAAAGTCTCAGTATAGCAATGAATCAGACGTGACAGAGCGATGATGAATCCCACATAAAACAGTGCACTCGATGACGTCACCTAAGAGGGAAGTTAAAAATGTAGGGGTAACAATGCATGGAGGGTGCAGGGATGAATCATAGGAAATTTCTATCGGGTCACTAGCCTCGCACCCTACGCAGCTAAATATACGTACCCTAAAATGGCTCCTAAATATAAACTCCATGGGTACCTTTTATAAATAGACGAACTTACCTATTAAGGCCTTTGTAAATTGGTGATAATTTTAGACGTGTTTGTAGAGATTTATCTACAGTTGTGAGTGGAAACACTGTCTATTTATAAATCCTGAGTTGAGACGTGGTTGCTTTAGTCGGTCTATAATATATATACATAAATTCAAGCTATATTCTTCTGGCAGCCAACTGTTCAACATCGAGTTGCGCTACAAAAACATACAAAACCTGAAGGTGCATTAATTGCCGGAGTCCTTTTACACTCGCCAACGCACGAACAAAATAAAAACAACACCAAGACATGGTTCGAGCACCGGGGCCTTCTTGTGCATGCAAAGGAAACGAGTCCGCAATAATAAAAATATTAAACGGTGATCGAGAGAAAGCGAACATAAGTTACTTGGAAGTGGAATAAGCATACTAGGCTCGTATGAGTTCCTGCTGAAGTGAGGTGCAGGCGACTGACCCCGGCCACAGATCCAATATCGTAAATCTTCCGAGATGTTCTTGCCCCTTACTGTCAGCTTTTTCCTGTTTCGCTTCAAAGTTCAACAACTTTCGATATTCTGCAGACGACACTCAATTTAGTGAGCTTGAAGTGCGGTAGCTGCCAGTATTTGTATGTTTTTGTTTTTTGCCAAAGACATTGATTCCACAGCGCGTGGGCCGGCTCGTGTGGAACATACACGTTTTACGACGAACATAATAAAATATAACATTGTTCGTTCCATTAAACTAAAAACGGAGGCGTTGACAATTTGGATGCTCCTTATTTTTATTTCAGATCATTCGTTTGCCACCTACATAGTAACATCGTTGTGAGGTTAGTGCGCAAAATATTTAAAAGCGGGGGCGCAGAGCCAAATATACAGAGATAGATAGGGGTATTATGTCCTTACAAATATTCGACCTTCGCGTAAACAGACGCCCACGCTTTCCCAAAATAATCCCGAGTTACTTATTCGTAAGTTCACAACCTTTGCGTTGCCATGTTTACCGATGAACTGACTCGTGATTTATTCTTTCGCTTATTTTCCTGTGTCCGGAGCGTTTACTTTGCGAATCTTGCGATACAGGCGACTGAATAAAAAGTAAGTCCAAACCGGTCGGGCGCTGGCCAGAATTACGATTAACCCTCAATCTGCAGTTGTGATGCGTCTCCCACTAAAAATACTTGCTGTCCGCCGGGATGGGAGCTTGTTTTTGCATTTTTATTTTGTTGTCTTTAATTATTTCGTTCACTCAAATAACTTCTGTGGAAGTAGGTTCATCAGTCAGCACGGTAGGTATTTAGAGTGCGTTGTGTGTTTAAAAACAATAGTCATTATTGTCATTAGCTTGCCAGTCACGGGCGTCTGTCCTACGAGCTTCCTGTTTTGTTGCACTGCCACGATTTTTTGATACTTTAACCTCGACATTATAATGTCAAGTTACCGTTTTAGCCGTCGCTTTAGTTACTGAATACAATTTCAGGCCAATACATCTATTTCAATGATTCATTTAACAATGAAGAGTGGGTTTTTTTTAGTCTCGTTACATCTGAAAGTATTAAATAACGAGGTAGGTATATTTTTTATACGAAAACGCTTCAGTAAGATTTTGTGTAAACAAATCTATTTTCCTTTTGGCACGAGTTCGTTATTTATTACACATTTTCCTTATTGATATAAATTCGTAACAAAAACTTCCTGTATGAATCGTTTACACAACTCCAGCGGCGTACTAATGATACTCGCCTAGATACACAACTAATACGATACCTAATTAGGCTTCATGATGTCACTCACAAATTCCCCTAAATGTTGTCATTAAGTTAGGTACATTTATCTTGTTACCACGAAGACGTGTCACTCTCATGACTATGCTTGGTAAATACCAAACTAAAGTTCGTCTAAATAGGAAAATTGAATGATTGTATGTTGATGTTCTCATAGGTTCTAATTATAAAAGTGTTGTGGGAGCGTCCGGGGCGATCGTCCGCCAGATACGAAGTGTAGGAGCATCCTAATCTCGTTCCGAAACTCTGCCGCTGACGTAACGTGTCGGTTCACGGTCAACAAGAGGAAATGACGCAAGCGCAGGCGTAGCGTTGCACACAGCCAGCCAGGGTTACAACACCTCGCCGAACAGAAACTTGCCAAAAACGATTCACGTGACGAAAAAACACGAATGTAACTTTTGGTGTTTTTAAGGATTCTGTCTACGTCAGCGTAGTATGATTTTCCTGATTTTCCCTCTACGTCATGGGCTCGTAAAGTAACTTCGTAAACTTCAACTACGTAAGCAAACTCATATTTAGTTGTTATCGAACCGCTAACGAGACCTTATAACTTTTGTTAGCAATTGCGACACTCCTGACATTGGGGATTTTATTTATATTATAATAGTACTTACATAAAATAACTGGTTTTTCTAAGCTCAATGAGATATGTGGTCAATAATTGATAATTTTGCAAAAATAATAGTAACTTTAATTGGATATCGTTAAGCTTATCGAAAGAATGCTGATAAGATTAAAAATATTTGATAACGAACTACGTAGATACAAGGCAGTTTAAAACAGTATTGGAGGTCTCAATACTGTACGTGTATCCGACTATCGAAAACGTTCAGTTATCAGGAACGTTTACACTGACATTGAAATGAGTTGCGCTTGCGTTGCGAAACGGTACTCTTTTCGTGTTTATGGCCTCGCTGCGCGCCGCGTTCGAGATTGAAGAATACGTATAATAAATATGAGAACCGAGAACGGATCCGACCTCCGTTCGCGGTCACTGCTTGTGTAACCAATACAAACAAACAATAGTGTGATTTTGGAGCTGACGTAACCATAGAATTTGCATTTGATTGTCGCTTGGCAATATAGAACTTGATTTTTATTGACATATTCAATATAAACTATAATTGCACATGCATATTCAATAGGCAATGCCAAATCAATTTTGCTGTGTGATATTTTCATAACCAGACCTCCGTTATCGCGAGGTTAAACAAATTAATTTGCTGCCTTATTTGTACCCAAAATCTGTTCGTTAAGAGAGATATACAAAAGCAGTATTTAATCATTAAAAACAATTTAATTGACCGTCGTCTGCGTGTGGCGTGTCATTACACACGTATCACGGATCCACTGGGCGAGCTATCACAAAGCGATTTGAACTCTTTATATCATTAATATTAAAGTGTAATTTACATTGAGCGCCGAGAGCGGGTCGTGACATTGTGAGTGTGATGATCCCCTATCGACGTGAAGTCACCGACGTATATAAAACATACGACAATGAGACTGGCGTCATTAGCGACACTATTGTGTACCCAGTCTTGTTTTTCTTGGTACAATCGATATGTTTGTACAGATTTCGCGACAAAATGCGCAGTTAGTCCCCCCGCACATTGGCGACGCTCTGATGTAATCAATAAAGTACGATCTGATCAACACACATTAGGTTCACGTGCAGCAATTAAATCCTTGACGTGCTTGCACGATGAACTCGCCTCGCGACAGATTGTATCAATCAAACCATTTATGTAGGTTGGTACTAAAGTGGGTAAAATTCATTTTTTAAGTCTTGTGCGTAACTAATTAATTAATTTCTCTATCGCAGAATAATAGTTGCATTTACGTAAGCAACATACTTTTAGAGGTAAATAAACCATCAAGACAAAGCTGTATAAAATTAATGCAATCTCTCAAAGAAAATTGTTTCCAACTTGTATAAACGTGAGCGCCCACCCGGTTATTCGATTGTACATTTTTGAAGTAGCGACCTTCCTACGCGAGGGTTGTGCGGGGGTTTTATAGGCCGTAGCACGTGACCCGTAGCAACCGCTACGAGGCTGCGTAGCATTGACGTCAGAGCGGCAAAATTACCCCGCGAGTGGGATACCGTGTAGTGACGCAGTTATTCACCTAATGATTCCGGCGCGTGCTATTGATTAGATGCGTAATTGTATGGATTCCGATACTGTTTATTCGTTGTGACGTAAACGGTACACGGAAGCGGTTGCGCACGGTCGCACTGTGCCGGCTCGACGGACCGTTGTGTCGGCGCGGCCGCGTGCTGGAGCTGCTCGTGGCCAAGGACGCGCGGACCCCGCACGCGGCCACGCCGCTTGCGACACCACGATAGCGATGCGGCGATGCACCGGCTCGCTACACGCCACACATTCACCTCATCTCTTCAACTTTGCACGTGTATCGTCGAACAGATTGACATTTTCAAGTCGGAGAATTCATTGAGCAAACACAGTTATCGCTATATGCGCATCCAGCTCAAAAGGCATTACATCAACTAGTCGATCCAAAGAATGTTTTATGATTGACTTTATTCACCTTCTTGCTGGTGAATGACACGTGACGGTGACTTTGTCGCCACCGCCCGTCTGTTGAAATTAGCACCCACACTTGCGAATTCGTTGCCTGTGGTCTATGGATGACGTATAATGGTACTTTATTTCAACATTCATTGAAAAGTTGAGTTGTTTACAAATGACGCGTTGGCAAAGTTTTTTTACATCAGACTGTTTAGTATCGTTTGACGACACGGCTGTAATTAACAGCAGGATGGCGGAAAACAAACATGAATACAAGCGAAGCATATCGCTCTCATGATATACTCTCGTGTAAGATTTCCGCGTTCGAACGAAACGTGTTGCTAAACATCACATCCTGTTACTGAGAAATCTTTCATATACTTAATGGAAACGTTTATACTCACAGTTTATTTACAACGTGCGGTTTTCCTCTTATTACGCATCCCTCTATTTCACGTTAAACTAAGTATTTATTACTAAATAAATAAGGAAAATTTTCTTCCGCTACCAAAAGATAAAGCGCTGATTAAATGATCGTTAAACTACATATATACAAATCGGGCGGGTGGCCTCGCTCCGAAGACCGCTTCGATTCAATGTCAGTTGCGCAAGCGCCAGTCTTCCGCCTTCCATTCGGCCGCGCCGCCCAACCAGGAACAAGAGAACACTATTCAAATTTAAATCTTAACGTTTCTTGCCCTGAATATAGTACGTGTATCGTGTATTATTTTAGTTTAATTAGTAATACTCGATTGTACGAGTATGTATGTACTACGTATGCTAATTTCCAAGCGTATATTGCGTGACAGACGTGACAAGAGACTGGAAAATTGAGATTTTTAAGATCAAGCTATTTTTGCGCGTATGAAGTGTGTGAACAACACGTTCTTATGCAATATTGGTTGATATTGACTACTAGTTAACACTGAAATACTTATGTTCGTGTATTACTAAATATCTCAGTGATATTGCATTTGAATTTTACATTAGACTTGCTTATGTAATAACAGTGATAACATCCGAAACGGATATTTCAAAGTCTAGACAAAAATGTATCGCAAGTCTGAATATTAAACTGCACATCTTATTACAATGTTGCGACTCGCTAACTACATTACATAGCGAAGCATAGATAAAAATAATAATTTATTATGCAGATAAACAACATAAAAAAGGTTTTATAATTTATTAATGTCAAAAAATTGCATCTTCGTAATTACAGCGCATCCATTTTAAGTCCAACTAGACACCATCCAATTTAAAAATCCCCGGAGCTTCGCCGGTTGTAGGATAATTAACTTAATATACCTTTGCCATGTGGCCGGACGGCGAACACACTTATTTTTAATACATTTAGCTTTTTCTTTTGTCTCTCGATTTCAATGTCGGCCATCTGCCGTGTAAACTGCGCAGTTCCATTTTATTCCAAGTCCGTTTCCGGTCCCGTTACATCCGGTAGTCGAGAGTGCTTGAGAATCAAACTCATGCGCATACGCTCTCCCCTAATGATGAAAAAGTTTTCAAGAACCATGGGAAACGGTACTGTACCGTAATTGCTATTAAAAATAAATTTTGGGATTGTGACACGGTCATTGTACTTCGGCATTATCTACGACACACCTAATCATTTTAGAGGTCACAACAATCTGTTATCATGGGCAGATAAGGTGGTAAGGTCGCAGTATGCCGCAATGTGCTGCTTGCTACGAACACAACCTTACGGCAAGATCAGTACCTTCGTACCTTGACGTTCATTCAGGATTTTGGAGAAAAAAAGTCAAGGTGTTCCAAATTGTATTGTTGAGCTCGTATCGGGTTAATCTTCCAACAATTGCCCGAACGACATTACAATGCCGACTTTTTGTGGACGTTGCCAATTCTATACCCTCGTCACGATCCAACGCGAACAGATGTTCCAGTAAACAAATACAGCCATTATACTCCTCTCCTACGCATGATTTATCGTTCCATATCGTCGCTGAATCGATGATGGGACGACAGAAAACTACCGACCATTGTGCAAGGATTCGTCCTATTCAATATTAAGAAAACACCTTTTTGGAGCAGACAATGAGTTGCACATGTAAGGAGAAGTTACCTGCACGCACGTGTTCGATATTCGCATTCCCCACAGACAATAATGAATTTTACTTTTCTTCCCAACCTGTCATTTCAAAAGGATCCTCACGAATTAATCACAGGGTCGCAATTCCTTTGACTCAAGATGAAAAATTCTCGCGCAGTGAATCTGGCATCTCGTAAAGGACTTTAATAGCCAACAATTTCTCGGGTTTATGGCTCTGCGTCCATATTTGGTATGTATGTTATTTTGCTAGTAGGGTCCTGAAATTTGTCTTGGCTGGGTGGTAGATAGGTCCACTGTCATTAAAACAAAGGCAATTACAAATGAAGTATTTCTTTGTTGCCACGCGCTGCATCACCTTTGCTCTATAACAGAACCGTGCAGGGTTGCCAGATGCCGAATTTTTTATCTCGTACTAGGACTGTCAAATATCTCGTACTTTCAATACAAAATCTCGTAAAAGTATAAATTTTTAAAATCTCAGGCCTTAATTTAGGTACACTATGAACTATAACTAGCTAGCCTGGGGTAGGAATCTTCTTTTAGTTTGGGACCACCAAATGAAAAACATTACTGTAAATGATTCATTTTTTTTAATATTAGTACCAAAATCTTCAAAAAAAAAATTATTAACTTAAGTAATAAATTTTGTAGGCACTTGCTACTAGTACATGATTTTAATTATGGTTATAATTGTTATTGATATGTAATGTCAGGGGTATTGGTAAAATCGTCTTCGTTTTTATTGTATAGTTTTTCAGCTGTCATTCTGGAATACATTTCCTGAGATGGTTCGAAATATATACAATTTCCTTTGCGATCTGGGCCTTTTGCACTTTCTGCAGCTAAAAGTGTACCATTTACTGTTTCTGTTATAAGACGATTTCTAAGGTCTGTTTTTATTAAATTGGTTTTGCTAAAAACCCGCTCACAATCTGCATTTGCATGAGGCAAAGACAGAACTGCGAGAGCAAAACTGGCTAATTCAGAGAAATGTTCATTTTTAAGTAACATTGCCCAGAATTCATCGGGTTCTTTTGTATCTTGAAGCTGTTCAGGGTAGCGAGCTTTTGCAATAGGTAATCTTCTCCACTGATCGTCTATCTCTTGTTTTTGGCTGTCATTAAAAGACGCACTTATGCGTGGCACGACTTCCATGAGGGGCATCAATGTTGGGACGAGATCTCTGAAATTGTTGGAGAGAGCTGATACAGGTCCTAGAGCTTGTAGTTTTGACAGCACAGGGTCTTCCATGTCGTAACGTTTTTTTATTTCTAAGGCACTAGTACTGAGGAAATTTCTGCAACTTGTGAAAAACAGTGCTTTTTTTGCGGGCTGCCTGACCACATCCGGATGTTTAAGCATTTCATAAACTTTAATGCCAAGATACATTACGGCGTCATTCAATTGAAATTGCTCATTTTTAGGATCTACTTCACTAATATTCTGCTGCATAACATATTCTCGTTGTAAGTAACGCAGAAGAATTTCTTGATATAAATTTCGAATTTTATCATGCAACTTGTGAATAACGACTTTTTCATTCTGGAATTCCAAATTGAATTTGGTAAACAAAGGCAGTGACCAGTCTAGAAAACAAAAGTATAGCTTATGAAAAGGATCGCATAGCTTTTCTAAGATGAATATTGCTCGATTTTTCACCTCTGCTTTCACTTTGTGTATTGGGTTCGTAGTGAAATCAATAAAGAATAAGCGCAGTGCTTCCCATTGCTCCAAGATTCGTGAGACTACTGCTGTTAGAGACAGCCATCTTGTTTGAGATGGTTTCAATATTTTATGCGGCTCAACTTCAACAAATGATTGAAAATTGCGGAAATCAAACTGGCGTTTGTCACTATTTTTAAAGAAGTTATATATGTCACGAGCCAGTTGTTCTACAGATTCCGGAATTTCTTTACAAGCCTGACTTGCGCATAAGTGGGCTGAATGGCAAACACATTTTGAAATAACGATCCCTGGTAAGTCTCGCGACAAACGAGTTTTGACTGAATCATTATCGCCCATCATGACGTTACATCCGTCCGACCCGAAGCCAATCATATTTGTAAGTGGCACATTACGGCTGGTAAAAGAATCTATAAGCGCTCTGTATATATTTTCAGCATTCGCCGTAGGAATATCATTGGTGTCTGTATCCTTAAAAATCTTGTACAGTTCCCAAAATACGCTGCAGATTTTCTGAGCATCATAGTCAAAATAACGCACTACAACACAAGCTGTTTTGACTGTAGATACATCTGTAGTCTCATCAGTAAGCGCTGAAAACTTAGTTAATTTCAATTTATTCGCCAAATCAACTTTGTGCCCTTCCCCAATAGCATTTTTTACAATTGCTGTGATTTTAGTACGCTTCAATTGAATTTCTTGCACTAATTTAGAATCGGGAATAATTTCTTTTAACAAATCAGTCAAGTGGTCAGCCACAGAAAAAGCAATATTGTGTTCTGCAAAAAATGCAGCTAGTTTTATTTCAGCTCGATCCTTTTGTTTGTTTATTTGAGTTATGCCTGTCTTGAATCCAAATAAAGTCAACTTTTGGGATTGTAGACCCGATGAACCAGGTTTGTTTCTCAAATGTTTCTTTGATTCGGCATGTGATTTGAGATTTGTGATTTCAGCAACCAGAGAGCTTGATGGACAATATGCACACTTCGCTTTCTTGGGATTTTTAAGATCTGGCTGCAGCCAGTCTCGAAATATCGGATTCTTTGACCATTCATCGCGAAAGGTTTGCGAATGATGTTGAAAAATCGTGTTACCTGTTTTCTTTGCTGTCCATCCTCCCTTTTTTGTTATTTTTCTAGGTGGAGTGGATGAAGATTCACTGTCACTACTCATTATGTTAAATTAACCACTGAATAATTAAGGTGAAATTCTATAACGCGCTGGACCTTCAACCACTATACGCGTAAACTTTAATGTCAACTTAGTGTAATACATTTTGCGGGATTCCCCGATCAGCGACTAAAGATACATTTAGTGATGAGGTAATGAATCTAGTGATGTGCTTAGTCGAGTTTGTGGCATGGACATGTAAAGATTACATGTCCATCTTTAAATGTTTTTGGTTTGTATTAGAAACATTGTTAAAAATCTCGTAAAAAAGTGTACGAGTTTTTTTTATTCTCGTTTCTCGTACGGAGACTGCTAAATCTCGTAAAGGTACGAGATTTCTCGTACATCTGGCAACGCTGGAACCGTGTTAAAAGAAACAATGGATGTTCATTCAGTATGTTTGGACACGTGATCACAACTCTATCTGTTGAAATGCATGCACACGGCCCGATATTCGATACAACGGAAGGTCAACAGAGTTTAGTTACTATCGAGAGGCGATGTTTATTCAAATGCACTTACATACAGCCAGCCAAGTTTGGATTTCGACATCTGCCACGAGGTCAATATTTGCCGTTTTTTGGAACGTTCCTTTCTTTATAGTATTCAGAGTCCCCTCTGTTGGTCTTTTCATAACTAGCTTTTGTTTTTGAGTCGGTGGCAGATGCTAGCAAGTCTAAATGGCTTCCAACATTTGCACGGAAAACAATTTCATTGAAAACTCTGCGGAGCTCAATAAATGCCGGACAGGATATTACGCGATCAGAGTAAATTGGTTTTGCCGTTATTAATTTTGATAACTGGGATTCAATTCGTTTCTCTCTTTTGTAACAAAGGGAAACCATCGTAATTAATTTAATATAGTTACGCAGCAAAACAAAGCGTTCGCAATTGGCGTCGAAATTAAATTTTGAGTAGTAAAAGTGGGCAATATACGAGGCCTTACAACATTAATGATTAAATTCGTTGTTGGAGGAATGGTCTTTTAATCTCACGTTCAGATTTTTTATATCGACATGTGCTCGGCCATCTGTTCGGTCAGATAAAAGTTTTTTTGGATTTTTACGTAAAACATATATTGATATGAAAAAGTGACATGCAGCACATGGCACGATAACGTCCTCCAGGTTTCTACCTGCCTTTGTTACAGACACAATGCGTGCGCGCGCACATCTGCCGGTGACGCCCGCGCGCCGATCTCTACTCCTGCACCTTTGTGCATCAAATGCTTACCTTTAAACTTCATAATCAATCATTTTAGTCTCATTCAAATTGATATGACGTTGCCAAATGTGCACATAGTAATATGCAAAGTACCTACTGGCTTCAAATCTTTTAAAGATCTGTCATTATGGGATACCTCTTGAAGAACTTTAATTTCAAATCGCTTAAAGGATATTTAAAGTAAATAGAGGCGAAATACTGGACCAAACTGAGCGGTGGACTTGCTTTATAAATACCATTTATAGGCCTGCGAATTTCGAGGTCTACCGTTTGCTCAATAATTGGTAACCGCTTTAGAGAGATGTTATAAATCCAAGTTGGTTACTAAATGCGAGGTCGACTTCTCACATAACTAAGGGTACGTTTAATTACAAACAAAGCTGTCCATTCACTGAAAAAAAAACCTTTTCAACTCGTAAGGGCGATTTTATTATGATTTACAATATGTCCAAACAATCTAAAAGTGTTTAACAATAATTTCAAAGCGCAAGTGCCCTTAAGTGAACTACAATGGTTGTTGAATGAAACAAAAGAGTTGGAATGTTCGATGTTGTAGGATAGGAACAATTAATCGAGTGGTCCGGACGCTGCGATGCCAGTTGCGAAAGAATCGACCATGCAGTTGCTAAACAGTTGTGTGCTACCGCTTTTGAAATTTTGTAATACATCTGGATCGTTTTGAAACTTATTAACCTGTTTGTTTTGCGCTCAATTGTACTACACTTGGAGTTTCAAAAGCCTCTCAAAGGACGTTTTCATTATTCCTACAGTTACGCTCTCTAAGTGCTGGCACAAAGGGACGCCCCTAACGATCAAGTTACTTTTGTTTGTCCGACACTAATTAAACAAAAGATGTCCAGGTTCTCTTTGTGTCTGGCCGGTGGTTGTAACTGTCGCTGACAGGTGAATGAAATGGACGACTATTCTGAATGTATTTCAAATAGTGCTCTGCGAGAAAAAAATGCCCTTGTTCATCATCCAGACATTGACAGACCGAGCGTCGACGTTAATTGAGAACGAACATTGAAACAGCGGAATAACAAAAGGTTGTAATGGACAAATGCAGCGGAACCGGCGTGCAGTTAGCTCATAGTAACAAACGCTCGGCGTTTTGGAGCGGAGACTTGCCGCAATAAATCCTTGATGGAACCTTAACCCACTTGGATGATTACGAGTGCGCTTGCCGCGCGCCCGCGCCGGACGCCCGCACCGCCGACAGCGCTGCAAACGCTTTTTGGTACATTTTGTGATTTGCTTATGCACCAATATAAGGTACTTCATTATCATTTGACTTATTAGCTCCCACTGTTTATCTTTGCATACAAAAAAGCTCGATTAGCAGGTGCAGATGACACCGAATTCCTGAATTTACCCTTTGAGTTTCTGGAGTTAATTAATAATTCATGAAGTACCTATGTCGTGGGAGCTGCAACGGCCGTTGCAGTGACCGGCGCGCACGCAGGTGCGCTGGCGACCTTGCGCAATGGCACATATACTCGGGTACATATCTAGCCGCTAACAAATGTATATCGGAAACCGCTTGCGAGATACTTTGTATGCGTTTCGACATCGACTGTTTATGTTCAGCGCCCTAAACGTGTCGAGATAGAATTCTTAATAATATCGTTAGTGGAATGATTCAATTGTTGAACTAATATGCACGTTCCAAAACGGTGACATCATCCATCGCAGCCGATCGCGCTCGGGTGCCGCTAATGACTGCGGCTTGATGGAAATATTCTTTGATTGACGTAAAGAAATCTGACGGCCGGTGCCAAGTGGGTCAGTGCGCCAATGTCGGGCTTATCATAAAACCATCGCTGTGCTACATACTGGTTAATTATAGTGCTAATGTGAGAAATGGTAGCGTTTGTTAGTGAGTGTGGTCGTGTCTCACGCATGTCATCAATCCAACGTCAGCGCTGCACCGGCGGGCGTGACGGCCAGCATACTGGGTCAAGTACAACGGTGCTTTGCCATTCATTGTCACCGGCGACCCCCCTCCCCGGCCCGCGCGCACCGCCCCCCCCTCACCCAGCCAGCAGCGCTTGCGCTCGCGCATCGGCCTCGCGCCCACTGAACTTGACATATCGCTTTTTAACATATTTTTTGCCAATTATTCATGTCAGTGCTAACTTAAGTAGGTTACTTACATTTCTGCAAGCGTTTCTTTTTCGCATGTGCTTTGTTATGAATATTGCAATCTTTTAAGACTTGAAGACCTTGTTGCAGATTCAGTGTTAATTTCACACTGGTGTCATTATTTGTTGAGTATGAAAAATTGTTCAATATTTTCTTCAGTTGCACAGTGCATGCATTACGTCAGCTCTGTAATTGCAACAAACAAGTGTGACAACATTCGTTACTTAACTTATTGCAGTCTCCAATACAGCAAGAGTTTGATGTAACGCTCTGTGTAACCTCCTCGCGGTAGGCTCGTGATTTCGCATCGTAATTGTCCCTCGCGAAGGTATTATACATTATATGAGTTGTTGCCGAACGCGAATAACACATCGGCTCCTCTGACATCACCGAGGTCGTCGGCCGGCGAGCCTCAGCCGCGCAGCCTGCGGACGCGAATGATAAAATGCTAATGGATAGAGTACATTCACCGCGTTAGAAAACCTACTTCAGTTCCGCACTTTCTTTATTGCATCACCGGCGTGTGCCGTTTCGCCGCACTCTCTTCCGCTGCGCCGCCAACATTGTGCAAGCGACCATCGCACCGCATCTAATGTCAATTTGGAATGCGACCAGTTCCAATTAAATATTTCAAAATCTTAATCGTTTTACTGACACCGCTGTCATCGATGCAACTAATACAATTGTCAGTGCGCACGATTTGTTAATAATTTGATAGATTTCCGCACCTTCTTCGGTTACATCAGGCGGCTTTGTTTCGCTCCCCTCGGATAAAACAGGTGAAGTTTCGCAAGTTCAGTGACCTCCCCCCGCTCCGCAGTGCATCCGCGAGAGAGATGCCCGGAATAGTGATATAATAAGTCGGCGTGTAATTCTGTTGGTGTTTAGAAATTACCATTTCCGCACTTTCCAAGTTACATCATTGCGTCTAGAAAAAAGTATCCGCGGGGTGAACGGCCGCGTAGACCGGCCATCTTAATTTAATGTTGTTGATCATTGCTTCTTAGATTCGAGGGAGCGTTGATCCTTACATGATCTCATAGTTCGATGTACCTTTGAGTTAAACAAAAAATAAACTTATGTTTGAGCCTTATATTTTTTGTGCTTACCAATCAGAAATAAGCACCTGCTTTTTACGGGTTGAAGAGTAGCTTAAGAAATGATGCCACTGTTTAGAAAATACTACGCTACAAATTAATATTCGGTCACTCTGTATTACTAATTAATTAAGAAAAGTTTCCGGGTGTTATCTATGACGATATCGTTTAATTGGTATCAATACTTTCATCGGCCTAGTACCATTTCGCTGAGAGGAACCGGCAGTGCACCAATCAGAAAGTACCGCTGTCGGCGTGCTACATTCGAACCGTAGCTGTAACTTGAGAATGATGAGTGCTGCCTTGCTGACTCCGCCACGTCTCCAAACTTCCAATAAGTGTGAAAACGCAAAGGGCATTGTCCGCGAATCCTAGAAGCCTGTTTATTTATCAACCACGATCACTCGAAACGTATTCGATCCACGTTCTCGATTCACACAATCGTACGGTGTTTGAAATTCTTCGTCGTACAACCTACGTTCTTTTACGCTTTCGATTAACGATAAGTGAGAATATTTTGATAGTAACACAAAATTTTGAGACATTTCTTAAAATCGCACCTTTTCTCGGTAATCTTTAAATATGGAAACCAGTTCTGGACTGGTTCTCATTAGCGATGTTTACGAGTCGTTTTCAGCAATGCTTAACGGTAGAAACGAGTTCTCCACTCGCGATTTTTACCCCGCAGAGACAGTATTTATTTACAAACTTTTGACCAAAACATTTTCCATAAAGCTGCGTGGATTCGGAGTACAATTTTCCTCTATTATATTAAATACGTGGAGCACACGTTTTACCGCTCTTTTGTTGTTTTATCAAAGAGTTTATAAGTTGGAACGAGCACGAGTACAACCTTTGTTCTAGATTCTTGACAAGTAATTTAATCAATAAGCAGTACACTGCCGCGTTTGCTTGCTGTAAAACATGTCAACTGCAGCCCACGTGGTGATGTATGTTGTGTGCCGCGATGAATTCTGTTCAACTTGTAGGGGAATGTAGTAAACGTATTTGCGTGTCTTATCGCGGTGAGCCGACCGTACCTGCGACGATATTGGGGTCGTACGGACCCCAGCACTATAGCTATTGTTCCTGCTCGATGGAGTTCAGATAATGATCGCGGTATGTAAGAACAAGCACTCAGCGCAAGACGTTTAGCGGTACCGGGGCTACGACTAACTCTGCAAACAAGTTTTTTGTTTACCCACTTTTTATATTGCCGTTGATCGTGAATAATGGCGGCGTTTAGCTTGATCGATTAAAATCACGCGGTGGGATATGTTCCCAGAAGCCTCCTACATATCGTCAAAGCTCAGCTAGCTCGTATTATAACTAGCAGCACTCGTGCACCGCGCGACGCAACTCATTTCCATACCAATGGCATCACAATAAGCGCATGTTATATGTAACACATTTTCGCAACGAACGACCAATAAATATGTTAGAACCAGATTGTGTAACACAACAAACAGTTCATTACATTACAAAATATTTGCTTATCACTCACGTTGCCAACTAAACAAATAAACAAGTGGTGAAAATTTTAAGGTTTTTACTGTAGATAAGATACGAGTGAAATTCTGATAAAAATCGCGATAAACGGAGCAACACGGGTCGTTACCCCATTTTATACCTTATACGCGGTGCTTAAGATAGTGAATAGGAAAACGATTTGAGGCCATCACAGAACAGAGTTCTCGACAGATTTACCTTATAATTTCGGTAATGACTCAATTGTGTACCTTTGAGTATAAAAAGCTATTTTTGTCTCGTAATACTTAGGAATCGACGGAGATTAATCCTATTTGTCGTCCCACGCGTTTCTGCAATCACGAAGTAAATGTATTTCACAAGCGAAATCGCAACATCGCTTATTTCGCGTTTTCGAAATCATCCTGCGTCATTCATTCCTGCTTTGTACTTATGTACAGTTACATTGTGTTTATTGTCTTTATATGAAATGTTAAAACGGTTTATTGGTGTCAAAATGTCGCCATACCGCCTCGTGCCCATGTTAATGTCTGAAGTTTCATTATCATTTTGTTTATTATTCACGCTTGATTACATTCCGTTGTTTCTGTTTCGCTTCGACAGAAACATGTTAATTTCTGATACCGACTAGTTTTTAGCCCAAATGTAATGAGTTTGTAACAAGTTAGCTAGAACAAGTCAGTCGACATGTTCGCGAGACAAACGCGCGCTTGTTTCGAGTGTTGTGCAAACCACATTATGAAATGGAGCGTAAGGACCAGCGTTTAATACATTGCGATAACTATGCGAAACGTTCTGTGCCTAAGCGATGTCGTTACAAAACATTGCATTACCAAAGGTTTTAGGATGCTCTGCTCCGCGCATATAAATCAGCCGTAAAGTCGAAGAAGCATTGTCTCGTTCAATTTTTCCATACATTTGCGCCACTCGCCAGATCCAATAGTTAACCAACTGTTTCAGTAATGCTCGGCATTGCCTCGCCAGTTCGCAATACTCTACTCCGTTCGCTACATATCGCAAGCTCTTGCGTCGTCCGACCAGCGGGCATAGCTTTCATGATTAATCGTTGTTCTAATTTCCATTGCCTGTATCGCAACCCTTACAATGTGCCAACTGCTCTAACCTAAATAGATGACATGTGCGGTTGAGCATTCATCTCGCACCTTTAGCACTTCCGACTCTTTGTAATGAAGAGGAAACGATTGCGAGTGAAACAATCGGTGATTCCGGCTGCGTGCGCCGGAAGCTGCGCTGGCGCATACGGATGCGGATTTGCTCTTTTTATTAATCGAGCGATCTAGACCGCATCTGTCGAGCGACATACATGGCACAGCTGCCCTTTATGGTGGTACTGGTACTCGTTATACAGCCTCCGAGCTCGCCACGCGCACCTGTCGCCAGGTGTCCTCACATGCTTGCAGGCCGACGTACGAGTGTACGGTGAAACGAGACATTACTTTTTGTATAGTTACGTGTCATCGTTAGCGTGAAAGCTATCGTCGTAACTAATCACAGTCTGTCGCACGATAATCTTATTTTTTCTTTCTACACGTAATAGTGGTGTAATGACGATGATTACTCGTCCGCGATGTGGGAGCTCTAGCTTTTTACTCGCACGTTTCCCAACACTTGGAAAAGTTAGTTTAAAACGTAACAACGAGTTATGAAAGTGAATACGCAAACGAGTGAGCCGGTTACCCGATGATTCTTCGTGTAATAATCCTGCACGACAGAATTCCTTACTTTAAATTGGACATGAGCGCGTTATGCGAAGAATTACGCCATTTGGGTTGTGCATGTCGGTGGGACCCTCGGCGCCAGAGTCTTCGACAATATGTTTCAAGCGTATCCAACAAATGGCCCCTAAAGATGAAAGGTACTGATGCAACTCGCTATTTTTTCGGTGGCTGTGTGTCCTCACACGTGTGCTACGTCGACCGGCGAAAGTATTTCGAAACGGACAACGCAGTTATATCGGGAAGGAGTCAATGAACGGAAGTGTTTCACGAGTGTGACATGCGGCGCGCTTTATCGCGACTTGCGTAACGCGGGGCACTTGCCCAATCGCGCCACACGCGGTACACTACTGTTATGCCAAGCGGCTCGTGCTGCTGCGGTCGCAGGAGTCGGCAGGAATCTTGTTAACACCGCTGATGCAAGCCTCTCCCTGCGGTTAGCGGGTGGTGTGCTGGTGCCGGTGGCGTGGTCGGCGCTGCGGGTCGATGTACGCTTTCTACGGCACTCAGCATGTCTTTCTCCAGCGCCAGCGGTGCGGGCGTGCGATTGCAAAACGCCGCTGAGGTCGCGCTTTCTTCGTTCGCGACGGACGCTCGGAGAAATTGTTGCGACACGCCGCCGCGTACACCGACCCCGCGTTAGAAAGTCGACCGCTCACCGGATTTAACACGACGTCGCGTAACGGTGTAATTGCAACGATTCGAGACGGAATTCGACGAGATTTTGGATACTTTTTGCGCACGCATTCCGGCCGCTTTCTTTCATTACACAATCGTCACGTAATAGAAGCGCGCGGGTCATCGAACGGTATCGTACGTTTCGTAAACGTCGCGCGCATCGAGCACTTGGAGATGGTGTGCAATTGGCCAATTGCGAGCGGTAGTGCGTTTGCGCAACGGGCTCTGGAGCAGCGCCCGTTCCGCAGTCCGCGCGTTGCAACACGGGATTATTTCGGCGGAGGCGCTTGGACCGCCGCCCGGACTTGCAACATGCCATATCGCAACGGAGCTCATAATCCACGCCATTGTGACACGCGGCGGTTCGCGAACGCCGCCCGCCTGCCAAATACGGCCGCACCGCAGTTGCGCTACTCGATCTCCTTACTTCACCGCCAGACGCGCGCCGTGCAAATGTCACGGGTGTGACATCTCGCAGCCCACCACGAGCCACCAGCTAGGCCGCACTGCCACTGTCACTGTATTCGATTTTAAACTAAAACAATTTTGCAAGCGATGTTCACATTAGCGTTTTCGCAAGCGGCCCAGCGCTCGGTTTCAAAACCGAGTTCGACTTTCGTTATCGGTACACTGATAAAGCGAACTGTGCCGCTGCCAGCGCGGTTTTGAGACCTAAATTCTGGAATGTACACTACGAGTGTTGTCATGCGATAGTAGGTGGTGAGTTGGTGACTCTTATTTAGTTTTGTAGGTACATAAATAAAAATCGGCATGAACGTGTGAATCACGCATCGCCGGCCGAGATAAGACTAGCGAGAACTTGAGGTCTGCTTTGGTTTCGATGCTCTTATCAATCAAGTTTCATGAAACGTCCGCGGTTGCGTCACAACAGTCGACATAGTATAATTGGGCATGGTCGGGATGGTTTCCCAACGTATCCCGGCGGCATCTCCGCGGTGTGGCAACTGGCATCGCGCTTACGACATCACATGTCCCTACAATGCGGGTTACGAAAACCTGTGACTAACCGCTGCGCCACCGAGCCACACCGGTCGGCTGTCGGTTCGGAAACGGCAGATATCGAACGTCAAAGTCGAATTATGCATTGTTGACTTGGCTATTAAAATAGAGCCTTTCGCAATCTGTGCAACTGACACATCGGCTCCGATTTGTGTACACTCGGTTATGAAGCGTTTCCTAGCGCTTGCGCAAGTATTCGTCATACAGCGGCCGCGGCGGCGATACAAACTCGAGCAGGAAGTGCATGCATGTGTGGTGCATCTGTGTCTCGATGACTGCCATTGTTTGTTACGAAACTGTCAGGGTTGAGTTGAGCAATGGCGGCGGTTGCGAAACGCGCGCCGGCGCATCCCGCTAATTGTGGGCGATCTCCCACACCGAGCGCCGGCCGACACGCTCCACATGCGCCTTGATACCGTACTGCTCAGCATTCATATCACTATCAATCTTAATAAACGACGTGCGACATTGTACGACACATTTAACCAACATAATAATGATCGATACATGAATTTATTGACGATCCACCTGCAGACAAACTTGACCAAGAAATGTTAAGGAGAACGTAACTCACTTACAAACGTGTAATTTTAACGAAATATTTCGTTAACACCATTGCGAAGTTGTAAACGTGAGTCAATTTAGTAATAGAGACTGTTAAGTTTCGGGTAGGTACGTCACGAGAGCACGACTGCATTAGATATGGGGGCGGTGCGCAGAGCAGTGGCTGGTCCGCGGCGCTTGCGGGCTGCGTGTGCGTACCGCGCGTTGCGTAAAGTAGAGGTGTCCTTTCGCCTGCGGGCCGCAGCCCGCGTTCAAGACACCGCGAGAATCCTTGGAGGCCACCGCTCGGAACACGCTCGGAAATCCGGCCAACCTTCCGACCGCGTTACGACACCGTATAACTTATTTACACGTTGCGAAATTCGAATCGATTGCAACTGCAGACATCGCACTTTAGCCTTGCCGTTGTAGGGATTTAATTAGGATCAGTTGCGAAGTCGCGAGACCTAAACGGATACGAGGACGCCCTCCAGACTCGGCTCCGCTCACTGATGGATTACAAAAAAGGGCCGGAGTGCAGTTGCAGGCTGACGTCACGCGTTTCGTCAACTAGTTCCCACAGCGGATCTGTTGCTACACCGACGATTAACTGGCGGCGCCGCACGTGCGCGGCCACGCACGACCACTGCACCGCGCATCCCGCCTGCATCTACATCATTACTGCAATCATCTGGACTTTACATAACTGTATGCGCCCCACAACTAATTCGCGAGGTGTCTCGCTGGCCCATCGCATAATATTTCACTTGATAACCGACCGCTGTTGCGAAAGTCTTAACGAGAGTAACCTTTAGCGGGAGCCAACCGCTCCATATTGTCACGACACGATCACTTTGTAAAATGTGTTCATAATAAATAGCAATCGTTTATCTAACATCTAGAAGTAACGCAACGCGTTATTAATACCGCGCTACGGTCTAATATGCCTCGCTAGCAACTATTGGCAGTGCGATCTCCTGAGCCGTCAGCTCCAGCGAGTCTTGCGTACGTCCGCAGTCTATTTGTCAAACAGCTGAGACCGCAACTCGTAGGTTTTGTAACTGCGCTCTGAGCAAACTTGATAGTTATTGCCTTCAGCTTTCGGAATACGCACGGCCAGTCGAAACTTACACGTTTCCTCACGATCGAATGTTACAATTCGTTTCAACATTCTTATTAGACAATTATAGGTTTCGTGCCATATAAATAGTACAGGAGCTGCTCTTCAATCGGTTGAGCTCTCCATTCCCCTGTTTGTTATTACTAAGTCGGCTAAAAATACCTGGTGCATGTGTGCGTTTAATGCATATGTTGATTTTGCTGCATCGAAACCGCCCTGCGCGCACCTGTCCTCCTGTTTTTCCTTTGACGTAGTTATTAAAATAAAATGTTATCAACCGACTCAGTTTCCACGCGTTCAACCTACAATGTTAAAGCATGCAATACTTTTGTCTCAGCATTGGCAGTGGGCTCAAAGCTCAATGCGTTCCCATGAAACCGAAGATCGAAAAGTCCCGTTTGTCGCCCGATTGGAGTTAGTTTACATTCAATCATACACGACGCAGCCGGTGTAATGTTTCCAACTGTGCATTTAATAATGCATTTCGAAACGATGCGGCCGCTCTGTGAAATACGAGGTCGCGCACGGTGAGCCTAAAGCCCGATGTGATGAAACAAAACCTATTGCATCACCGAACGAACAGCTTTATGGTTCGCTATGTAATTATTTACATGACATTATTGTTGCATACGCACCGATACACCGCGGTACCCCCGAAACTATTTTGCAACGTGAACGCGAGCACATTTACTGTATTACGCTTTAATAATAATTAGCAGAGTGCGCGAATCGTTAATAGTGGACCGACAAAGCTTTGTGCACAAAGGGATCCATTTCGGACGAGTGCGCATCGCGCATGTGTATATTATAGGCAAACGATCGCGATTTATATGGGTCACTGGTCAAGCACGTCAATCGCACGCAAACTGACAATGTAACCGGCTAAATGGGCTCTCAAATGCAACATGAATTATGTATACGAACACATCTCTCATGCATGTTCCGCCCAAAAACTTCCTGAATCTTAAGACTAAATTTTATTTGTTTTTGTTTCAGAACGACGTTAAAACTGGAGTCGTTAGAAGACGCAGTAGTTCTCGACGATCCTGAGGAGGATTTACTTCAGGACAAGCGAGGATGTCCCGCCTACGTATCACCCGAGATCCTCAGAGCACACCGGACGTACTCCGGCCGAGCGGCGGACATGTGGTCCCTCGGCGTCATACTGTACACCATGCTAGTTGGAAGGTGCGTATCTAATACCAACTTAACTTTACCCTTATACTAAGTCCCCATTATATTACGAGTAAAGATCCGGTCCGAAAACAAAATGTAGGTTATCAGCAATTAAACGCGCATAACGAATGCAAAGGGCGCGGGGTGGGCGTCTTCACCTGCGAGGTGTGGGACTTACCGTTTGTCGAGATCACAAAGTGAGGGTCGCGGCGACCGTTGGCGACGGAGCCGTGGGGATGATCACCTGTCGGCCGTTACGCGCCAACGGCTAACAATTATATCACCCACATATAAATGAGGTTCGTGAAATCTTCGCCGCACCTGCCGCGGTCATGTGGCGAAGACGTTGCCGCGCCCCACCTCCGCAGGCACCTGCCGTTCGCGAGCCTTTGTTTTCTACCTTTTTTTCGACTCGCACCCGTAATTTATATACAAAATTCGGGATTTGGCTGCAATCGCCGCATCACCTGTCGCCGGAAGGGTTCCATAGTACCTGAGTTTTTGTTTTGGTTTGCAGCTGCCCTTTCTAAATGACAATCGGATCGCTATTAATTGGGACCGCGTTTTGTAAAAACGTAGTGATTAGGGTCACTACTCTCGGCGAATGTTTTATGGTGTGGACTTATCTTTTAAAATGCGATAAGCACCTTTTGCTGACTTTTTTGCTAGTTAGTGCAGGACAGATTCAATAGATTAGTTATCTATACAGGATATCGCATCGATCACTCTGAACTGTTGATTACCGATGATTAACCCAATGTTTTTTTTTGTTTTAGGTATCCATTCAACGACTCCGAGCACGCGTCGCTGTTCGCTAAGATATCACGGGGTTACTTCGTGGTGCCGGAGTGTTTGTCGTCACGGGGCAAGTGCCTGATCAGGTCGCTGCTGCGGCGGGAGGCGTGCGAGCGGCTGAGCGCGCGGGACGTGCTGCGTCACCCCTGGCTGGCGCGCGACCCGCGCAACGAGCTGCCGCCGCGCGCCGCCGCCAGCCACGACCGGCTGGTGCCGGACGTGGACCTGGCTGACCTGTAGCGCGCCGCCCGGCCGCCCCCCCCCCCTCGCCCGGTGCTGGCACCGGCCGCCGCTGCGCGTCGCGTCGCTCCCGGCTCTCCCCGCGACGCGTCCTGGCTCTCCTTATTTATGAATTTAACTTAAGTTATTCCGGCCTCCTGAGGCTTGCGGTCGTCCTCACTGAAATAGTCCTACGTTGTTCGTCCGAATATCCAACTTTCAGTAAGAAGTGCCCCAAGCCAAATATTTTGTCTCTGTGGAGATTTTAATTTAGTGATTAGGATCCAAGGGGATCAAGCGGCCGGGCGGCTGGCCCGTCCCGGACACGCGCTACTAATTTATAAACGTAGAAGCTCGGACTTAACAACAATAAGAATCGCATAACTCCACCGATGCTAGACGAACGCACTGTTACAATGCTACTGCAGTTTTATGCGGCTTTTATTGTCATTATTTCGTTCTGGCTTTTACGAGCTGTGGTATAGTCGTAACGTTCATAATGACAGAATAAGTGAGACTGATATCGCGTTCTTGTGATCTACTACTGGTATGCAATGGACAAGCGAGCCATCCTTGCTGTGCATGGGACTGGGCGCTCCGGACCGACCCGTCCATCGTCAGAATGAGTTATTTATTATGAAGCATTCAGTTAACTATTACGTTAATTCCTCATAAGCCTAATGTAATCATATCAATTTCACATCAATATAGATGGGTATATTGCATTGAAGTTGTTGCTGTAGTGTTAGGTAAATGACCTATGTATATTTTGTATTTATATAAAGTTATATCGTGTAATTGTGATCTCCACCGATGTTATTTAGCGATTACTTGATTGCCATTATGTTGTTATGCAGAAGTGATAGTTCTTTTGTTGCACAACGATCAGTTGCTTCCATCATAGAGTTATTTTGATTATATTATTTTTGGTTATATTAAATCGTGATTATTCGGCTAATCAACATGCGAAATTATTATTTTGTTATTATATTCGACCGAAATTATGTTTGATAAAAGAAATATATTCACTTCACCATGTACCGAAAATGATTGTAGAATTTGGTCCGTGCCATTTATTTAATTTAAACGTTATTTATTGTTGTTGTAATTGACGGTGTGATGTGGGCACTCTCTTCCTATTACTAAATTATTTTTCCATTTGGTACTTGGTGTTGAGTTTTTATTTAAGATCTAAATTTTGAGATCAATTTTAAGTTTGTTTTGTAATCAATCTGTTCAAATCAATCGGTAATGTTACCATGTCAAAATTGTTTTTTATTTTCAATCATTTTGTTAATTTTTTGTTCATTCGGATTTATGTTGAATGGTACAGTTGAAGTAGTCAAGTCTTTCATGATCAATGAAAGTGTGTTGTACAATAGTAGCTTACTGTGTAAAATAAACTATTACTACTTTAATTTATACAAACTGTAAATAGCGCTAAGATATCATAAGTATGAAAAAAGAAAGAGATAGAGGGAATAAAATAATTTAGAAAAAATATATAATCCTTTAATTTGACCACCAAACACACAACACTTAATTTTATTGTATCACTGAAATTGAGCACATCCTCAATTCTTGGAAATAAGCCGATAAAAGATAAAATTAGGCATATGATAAAAGAATTATTTTTTGGAAAACAAGATAATAAAAAGTACTTTACATCTACCCAACATTACTATCGGCTGAAATTCATTGATGATAATGGAACAAAGGAAATAAGTACACAGAGTAACTTTGTTTGGCTCGTACGAATGGCGTCACATTATCAAAATGCAAGAAAATGAAAATTTGCAATTAAATTGAAATGAGAAAGGTAGGTTCAGAACCTTATTTATCGTGGTAATATCATCAAATGAGTCCTCCCAAACATGGCGGGACGGGAGGGACTGCCAGACTCGTACTAATTGGCTATTTGACAGTATCAATAAATTACAAATCTAATTATTTACTTAAGAGTTTTGAAAAATAAAGGACACTTATTTTTTCTTTTGTAAAATCAATTAATATTTACCAAGATATAACGCAACAAAACTCGAGAGTGGGCTCTGGTAACGTCAGAATTCAATAGAAATTGTACTAAATTGTGACACAGAATATATAATAGTACCTAAAGGTACAGAAGTGTTACTCCCAAAAAGAAAACAAACAAATGTAAAATCTATGCACGAAAGAATAGAGTCCATTTTTACTTGCACCCGCATCACCCACCTACTTTTATAATGGCCTAAACTTCCCGTGCGCAAGCAAAAATGAACTGAATAGTGACGCGCGAGAGTTCATTTTAGTTTATCTGACGCCAACGACATTAAAAGGTTACTGTCGGTCAAGCTCAATAGGGTTGCGACTCGCGAGTTTGGGCACAGTTAGGTAGGAATACGTATTTTATGCATTGTTTAATTACATTATTAATTAACATAAATATATATCACTCCTCATTACCTCCTTATGTCCCTCAAGGAATTTTGTTTTTATCATCAGCCTATATCTTTTTCTGTTTCGTCATCGATTACTTCATATTCATATCGATTGGTAGCACAGAATGTTAACAGTAGGTACCTACGGCACCTTACGTGAGGAATCTATATATATATATATATATATATATAAAAGGAGAACTGACTGACATATCAACGTACAGCCGAAACTAATGGGGCTAGGAATGTGAAATTTTGCACACGGCTTCCTATTATAATGTAGGGGAGCACTAAGAAGGGGTTTTTGGAAATTTAACCTTTAAGGGGGTGAAAAGGGAGAATTAGGAAAGTACGTAACCCACGCGGACGAAGTCGCGGGAAAAGTGCTAGTAATATATACACCGTGACTTTTTAGTCGCCTTACAACGGCAGGCCAGTTCATGTATCCAATGACTAAAACACGTTTATAATATAAAATATGTATTTAAGAGATTTCAAAATTTAAAAATAAAATTTTAATTCGTTATTATGACGCAGTTAGGTCGAATTTGAATTGATAAAATTTGATTTTTTTTTTCTCTTATTACGTTAGTTTTGTGGCACAATAATAAATCTAACAAACCTGCGGTCTTTGTTTACATCAAATATCAAAGATTTTAAAAGGTTGTCAGAAACAAAAAGATTAGTTCCGTTTCAATCCGTTCTGGCCAAGTTGTAGTCATAACTTTAAAGATCGATTGTTATCGTTTACGGCAAAATAGGTAACTAGTCCTTATCATGTCATTCATTTCATTGTCACAGGCCCCGTGTTGCGTGTCTTTGTAGGTAAGTAGGTAAAAAAGTCGCGAAGAGAAATACGATCGCTGACCTTGAATGCGTAGTGTAGCCATTTTCTGAGTTTGAACGTGTCTAAACAATAACGTAAACATCTTCCTACTTTCTACCGATCATAATTCGACCTACCTACGTATTCAGCTTAGGTGAGTGAGAGTGATGTCAGGTTTGATATTCGTCTATTTTATTTATCTTGGTCGTCTTGTAGGCCAAATTTGTAACCTACCTAATCATACTGATCATGATTACTAGCCGGTACTTGAATGACATTAATAAGCACACCACAAGCAGGTAGATAGTTTTTTGATCATTATTAAATATGTACTACATAGATAAATATTCACTTTTTTCCTTACCCTTCGAAATCACGCGGTAGTGTGTGAAACGTGAGGCTCCTATCACTGTCATTATTTAAACAACCAAACGTTATGCAGTATTTTCTTTTCTTCATCATATATATATATATTTTAAACTTATGCGTAAATACAACCAAACACCAAACTTAAATATTATTTAAGTAAGCGCGTGCGTAGTGGGCGGCGCGCGGCAACCGACTAAATGGCCACTACGAAGTGGCCCCCGCTAGTACTTGCAGTTTTATACCTACACCGCGGAGTGAGCCAGGCCTGATTGTGACGTATTGCCAATTTTGAAATCGTAGTTCCGTCAATTTCGGTTTACGTAACAAAAGAAAAAATACGGGTCGAATATTTTTACTGACGGACTATTTGGAATTTTTCAGTCAAATAGCTAATTCTAAGACATAATACGCCATTATTCGAAGCCACGAACTACAGTTCCTAAGTCAGGGCCTTTACCACTGGACCACTACAGTACTTCATCGACATTAAAAAGAAATTGCCCGCCTTAAAAAAAACTGAAAAGGAATCCAGTTTTGAGTTATAAACCTTGTAATACGCGACAGGAAGTTTAGATAACATTATCATAATATCATCGATCTGCGTCAAAGCATTATTTAGATTAAAAGTGGTGCCATACTGTCGGATAGTGTTATATTTGAGGAGGGGAAAGCCATAATAAGGAAGTATCGAGAAACGACAAAATATAAATCAAGAATCACAAGTCGTATACCTACGCTATGTGCGAAGTCGGTAGTGGGGAGGGGGGGCTATCAAATTGATGGCACCGCGCGATTTGTTTGACAGACATTTGAATTACTCAGGGGCCATATGTTAGGTTTTATTAAATTTTTAATGAAAATAAATCTAGTTGGTAAGAATTGGTAGTTTTCCAAGCCTCCAATAATGTACTTACTAGGTGGCGCTGTAATCGTGCAGACACAGTGGGTTGTCAAATGACATGGAACTTTGAAGCAATAAAGCTGATATTCATTCGGTGGTCAGCGTAGTATTGCGTAGCATAGCAGAAAGGGGTAATTCATGTAGTGTTTCGTAGCAGAAAGGGCGGCTTGTGTAGTGTAACGTAGCAGCAGGGGTCGTCCACGTAGCATTTCGTAGCAATAAGGGTTATCCGCATAGCATCTCGTAGCAAGGGGTTAGTTCGTAGTGCAGTGCAGTGTAACGAAGAAAGCACTTGATAGTAGTTCTCCTATTGCGGAGTTAACAAAGAGGCGATTCTCAAAATGAAATGATACTATTTGACGTGTTTTTGACGGTACTAGCAGAGATAAAGGAGAGGAAGCGTCACCTCAGTCGGTCGCAACGCGTAAAATCCATATAAACTATTACTAAGGATAATGTTTGCTGTAATGTAACCATATTAGTACCTACTTAACTTAGTAGGTGGTAAATCTTTTTACATTTCGCTCATTGTCCTGGTATCTGGGATAAAACAAATATTAGACTTAATAATTATTAAATGGCGTGCCTTTTGTTTACCATACGTTGCTTCATTTCAATTTAAGCGTTCTATTCTCATGTAGTCTCATGGTTCTCAACTTTTATCTTTTAACTGGGACACCTTTTCATAAATTTTAATTAAAAAAAAATAAGTTACTAAAAAAACGGCTGAGAATGAGTATATCATCTGACATCCTCACTGCCAAACTTTGGTCACCCATCCATAGATTAATCTCGGCAAGCGTTACCCTCTTTGGTCACTCATCCATAGACTGACCTCGTCTGTCGACTTTTTTGTTGTACCTAGTTTAACTCGGAGAATAAGTAGGTACAGTCCAGTAGCCAACTCGACATAATGAAAATGCAGTGGTATATTATTTTAATTCGCTTAAGAGTCTCAACGCGCGCGACCAATTGTTTAACGAACTTTCTGAATTTTCCCTCTAATTTTAAAGTAATCTGTTGTAGGCATAATGTCTCTGTCAATACGTCTGTCCAAACATTGTTCGTGACATGACACAGGCTTTAGTCATTCACAATCACAGTAGAATTTTCCAATTTGGTAAAACCGATTACAGTACTGACTACTGATGAATTTAATAGGCGCCACTTAAAGTCAATGATAGGTATATTATTGTATATCAATGGATGATTAGCATGACCTACCTACTTACAAATATAATGAATAATCGATTAAATTCAAAATATAGGTATGTTTGTCTCTGTTTTTTTTTTGTTGAGAATGTTCGTAAAACATTGTAAAGAGAAATCACACCATTGGCGTTTACTATCTGTTAATTAAGTAATTAAAAGTTCACTTATATAAGTAATTAATGCGCGTGTCTTTTTTTTTATCGTGGTAAAATCATCAAATGAGTCCTCCCACCCAGGGCAGGGCGGGAGGGACTGTCAGACTTGTACTGACTAAAATCCACGGTGTCCTTCACTAGCCCTTTACGTACCGGGTTTACGGTAATGGGAAAGTCCCGCGACCCCGGCAGGCTAAGGCCCTCTACAGGCCCCGTTATTATGCTGACACTCCTTGAGGCGCGCGTGGAACACAACGCGCCGTCGACCCGGGCATGGTCCATGGTCGGATAGCGAGTCGCCCATAAAGCGCGTGTCTTAGGGGAAGAACCATAAATTACTAGAAGAATAATTATTGTTGCGTCATTTTGTAATAGTGTAAACTAGTAACATTTAAAATAATCTTAATTCAAACCATTTTAGTTGTTAGTTTAGGCTTGCTGACGGGGCCTTAGAGGTATAATAAGCCTGCCGAGGTAACTGGAACGTAAAGGGCTATTGAAGGACAGCGTGGACTTTAGTCAGTACAAATCTGGCAGTCCCTCCTGTACCGCCCTGGGTGGGAGGACTCTTTTAATGATTTAACCAAGTAAAAAAAGGTCAGGTTTTAAAACACAATGGAGTGCGCAACAGCTGATCATCGAGTTACAATTCCAATTTTATTCGAGGAAATCGTTTGACGTAACTAACGTAATAAGTAGGTAGGAATTACATCATGTATTATGTAGGTACATGCATTATGTACATAGTCGATGCAATGTAATTACAATGTTTTATTAGAAAGAAAGACAGATTCTACCTGTTCCACTTTATAGCTTGAAGTTTTTTTTTTTACGTGGTAAAATCTTCACATGAGTCCTCCCACCCAGGACAGAGCGGGAGGGACTGTCAGACTCGTACTGATTTAAATCCATGGTGTCCTTCAATAGCCCTTAACGTTCCGGGGTTACGATAATTTGTGAGTCCCGCGACCCCGGCAGGCTTTGGCCCTCAACACGGGGCCCCGTCACGATGCTGACACTCCTTGAGGCGCGCGTGGAACACAACGCGCCGTCGACCCGGGCATGGTCCATGGTCGGACAGCGAGTCGCCCCTTACTCGCCTAGCTTAAAACTTGGAGAACTAAGAAAAATCTTGTATTGTATTTAATCTAACTACAATAGAATGCACTTGCTTTGAAAATACGTGGCTAATAGGTACTAAGTAATTAATCTAATAAAGCTGGAAATTAATAACTTATCTCGGTCACAATCATGATCCAGATCTTTGTCTAACTAAACAATCAACGACAGAATTTGCCTACCCGAATCATAAAGATGTCCAATCACAAGTCTCAGTCAAAAAGACGGATCAGGATTTACAGGCTGAATTTTTCAACTAGGGCGTAGATGGCTATATCCGAAACTATAAGGAATATCGAAAAACGTTGAAAGAGTCTCGAGGTCGATTCTGACGAAAACTAAAACTGCATCATTGGATTTTAGAAAAATCAATAATCCTGGCCAGGAATCGGACCTTTACACCATTCGATTGTGTTGCTAATAAGGATCAAATTCTGGGAAATAATGATATACGGCAAACATTTTTTTATTTTTCAGCTTAATAATTTCTGCTTATTGCTGAATACAGCACGATTATTGAGAAGTTCAAAGCATTTTTTTTTCTTCTTTTATAACCATTTCTCGGTATTAATAAGGAAAATACACCAGTAAACTAACGCCACGAATTTGTAAACAATAATACGTGTAGTGAAGATATCTACCCACATATTTTAAAGGCATCAAAACAAGTGTGGGCCAAGGCAGGGTCACGGGCATAATCGAAACATTAATTTTATTGCAATCGTTTCTTTAAAATAGGCAATTTCACATCAATAAATTGCAAATTTAATTAGTCCGTCATTTAGAGTTTTGTAAAATAATGGACACGTATTTTTTCTCTTGTTAATCCAATGCATAAATCATATGCTCCAAGAACTGAGCACAGTCAGCTGCACGGTGGGACTCGCGATGAATCGGTCAAAAACCCAGATCATGACCAACAGCACTAAGAGTAGTGTTATGAGTATATCTACTTGGGCCAGTTAGTATCTTTCGAAAACAGGCAAGAAAGGGAAATCGACCGCAGAGTCGAAAACGCCTGGAAAAGCTACTGGTCCATGAAGACGTTAATGAAGGGTGATCTACCGATTTCCCTGAAGCGAAAGCTCATCGATATGTGTATTCTGCCCGTTCTAACCTACGGGCGGTGTGTTAGAAGGTTCAGCAGTGGGACAGTGTAGGCTAATATCAAAAAAAAAACCAATGCATATTTACAAAGACGGCACGGTTAGTGCAGTGACAGAGCTATTGGACTGCTGCGCTGCGTATCGCGGATTCGATTCCCGCACGGAGCAAATATTTGTATGATCTACAAGTTGTTGCTTCGGGTCTGGGCGTTTGTGTATGTGAGTTTATATGTTTGTAAACGCACCCACGACACAGGAGAAATTCCTTGTGTGGAGCAACGTAACAACGCAAAAAAAGAATATATAACGCATCAAAATTCGAGGTCAATGTCAGAAGCAAGAAAAAACTGTACTTGCTTGTGACGTCATCAATTTTTGTTTTCGTAACAAAAGAAAATAACGTGTCAAATATTGTTTTGTTAATCTTATTAATTATATTTCTTTAATCAATTACCATATGATTGGTACGTAAAACTGATAAATAACTACAATTTATCCTTTGTTTCATATATTGTCTGTGGATAAGTAGAAATATAAATAAATAAATATATAAATATTCCACAATTATCACACAACGCCATCTAGCCCCAAGCTAAGCAGAGCTTGTGTTATGGGTACTAGACAACTGATAAACATACTTATATACTTCTAAATACATACATATTATAGATAAATTACACCCAGACACAGAACAAATGATCGTGCTCATCACACAAACATTTGTCCTGGGTGGGAATCGAACCCACGACCTCCGGCATAGCAGTCAGGGTCACTAACCACTAGACCAACAGGCCTGACAATAAAAATAATTGGTTACAATAATATATAAAAAAATGAACACGTATTTTTTTGACAATGATTATTGACAAAGGTTAAACGCTTCGAAATACGAGAGTGGGGGCTTGTGACATCTTGTGACGGATAAACCGGGCTTAAAACTAACTAAGACTACACTGTCCGTACGTCTATCACCAGGCTTCATGAACCTGGTGATACCGTGATAGTTAGACAATATGTTCACAATAAAATAAATATTTAACGAGGCTCCCATGGGCCATGCCTCAAAGAGTGTCAGCATTATGACGGGGCCCCCCTTTAGAGGGCCGAAGCCTGCCGGGGTTGAGGGACTTACGAATTACCGTGACCCCGGAACGTAAAGGGCTATTGAAGGACACTGTGGATTTTAGTCAGTACGAGTCTGACAGTCCCTCCCGCTCTGCCGTGGTAGAACTCATTTGATGATTTACAACGATAAAAAAAAAGGAGGCTGCCATACAACAGACACGTTTTGTATTTAGTAAACTATTTCTATTCGGTAAATTCCCCAATCTAAACTTTTTATTATAAAGCTGAAGAATTTGTTTGGTCGAACACGCTAATCTCAGGAACTACTAGTCCGAATTTATAAAAATATTTTTGTGTTGGATAGTCCATTTATTGAGAAAGCTATATATAAAACATCGAGGTAGGTAAGTAGGTACGAACAATAGGAGCAGAGCAGTGTGATCGAAACCAAGAGCAACAGCTAGTATAAGTACTAAAATAGGTATTCCATAAAACTACAACGTGATTCCATATCAGGTTTGAACTTGAATCTATATGAAGTGTCCATCACAATCAAGCTTACATAATATTTTGTCTGCTTATTTATATCCATTGATATCTTATCAATCACGATAATTATGATAACAAGACAAACTGATGAATGGATTATGAAGACAATACGATATTGTCATTTAAATATTTCCTTGTGAGACTTTGCCTTCTTCCCTAATTCCAAAAAAGAATATCTACTGGCTGAAAGCTGTAAAATAAATTAAATTGTCTTTCACAATTACATGACAGCAAAGACATCACAGAAATATATGCTAGAGGCTATCATAACATACAAGCAACCCTAGTTTGGGGCCCACGGGCATTTCTTTCTGTAATCTAAAATTTTTATCGTCTTTTCTATTGTTGTTTGTATGTAACCTAATTTGTGTGTACAAATAAATAAACAATAATATGCAAGAAACTATCACAAAAAAGCACAAGTAGCTTTAGAAGCTAATATTTTTTTATTAGTAAATATCATAATAACAATATTTTATTTAAATCAAAAAACCCCTATGCCAAGGCAAAGTTGTTAGTAATAAGAACATTGCTTATGACTAATGTTATTAAGTTATTAAAAAATAAACTGAAAAACTGAACAGTAGGCCCATCGGTCTCGCAACACCATGGAGTTCAGCAAACCTACTGAGCAGAACAGTGTCTACTCGTATTCTATCGCCAATCATCCTGAGGACGCTACCTGTTTAAGTTTGTGCAAAAGTGTCTGGTTGTGATAGCCTGACAATTTGGAAATCGTCATTGTACCTATCCTAGTAGGAGACAAGGCACTGTCTAATTCCAAATTAGTTAAGTTTTACAATCGGATTAGTTCTGTTGATTGAGTCTGTAAAGTTACCGTTGATTAGAGACCGAACGTGATTGGTTTGTAAATATCCGAAGTACTAATTTGTACTTACAAAAAGCAACTTCCCATAATCATCAGCCTATAAATGTACCCACTGTTGGTACACAGGCCTCCCCTTTGTGAGGAGTAGGTTATAATCTACAGGTTGGAAAATGTCACAAATCTTCAAATTTTTGGTTCTAGGACATGCCGGTTTCCTAACGATGTTTTCTTTCACCGTTTTGAGAGCAGTGCGGTGATGAAATAAATGAAACAAAGTAATGCGCCTGGCTGGGTTCGAAACCACGACCTACAACTCGTAAGTCAGGGCCGATACCACTGGGCCACCATCATTCATCATCATTGGGATAGGTTGATTTGCTGGAATCTGTACACCGGCTACACATCAAGATAATAGCCAGTTTATCTTGGCCTCGCTTTTTCTATACTTTCCGCAAAATGAGCAGTCAAGTTATACTGGTTTTGCATAGTTGCATGTATGGCCGTGGCGCTTGGTACAAAAACTACGGCGTGCCGAAGTCCAATTTCATGTGTTGGTGTGCTATGGGTTATGGGGATGGAATGGACATCCATACTGGGTATTTTAGCAGCATTTCAGGTCAAAACAGTCATATTACTATATAGTTTGTGCCATATTATAACGATACCTTATTAAAATAAAGATTATCGTTAATTAAGAGTCAGGGCAAACGTCGTCTAATTAAAAGTGAAATAATTGTGAAAGTACATGACGACTGTCATAATTTTCACCCGACACATTGTTGGTGACATCAAACCTGATAAAGTCCATTAGCAACTTAGAATGATTTTCGTTTTTACGAAAAGATAACCGTTTTGATTATAGATAAAACGTTATTGTTTATGTACACATGACAAGTCAATAAGACATGACCACGCAAAACGCGTTCAAAGGGCAGTGTCGAAAACCCGAAATGTTTCAAACGACAGTAGATTGACATGGATATTTTGGCGCGTGGTCAAATCGTAACAAATATAGGCACGTATTTAAAATAAAAACTGCTACTACTAGGTACTTACCCCTCATAATTATACGCTACGTGATTTTGCTGCCAAGAGATCCCCTTCTGACACGGTAGACTACAAAGATAAGACTGCAATAAGATGGTATTATTGCAATTGCAACTACCCACATCTAAAGAAATTAATTCATGTGATTGCTGTGAAAACAGTATAACAACTGACTTGTTTTTTTATTTTCGTAATTAAATTATTTGACAGCGCAAAAAGTACTATTTTTTCGTATGTTTAACATTGCTTCTAATTGATGTTTTGATTTATTTATTTAGTCAAAAATCAACTTTACGAGGGAAAATGAAAGTGGTTTTTAGAAGTGTATTCTTTTAAACTGTAGTATTGATATTTGAAATCAAAGCACGACTAAAGTCATGTGATATATTAGATATACATTTATGGAAATTAATTGGGAATTTAAAACTCCTGACAAGCGCATTCATAAAAACAAGTTTGCAAAAAGGTTCAAAACATTGGTTAATCGTATGAAAAAACAACAAAATATAAATCTCAGAACATTTATTTCTAATTACAATATGATACAAAATTAACTAAATTACTTGATCACCCGTATGCGATTAATAACGGTGTAGTTCAACGAGTCACAGACAGTTATGATATTCAGGCGAATTATATTTATTATACAGGAATAATTACACTTCGAAAAAACATGATTTTATACATTAAATGTACACACGACAAAGGAGTTAAGTATGCAGGTAACTAATAAATTTGTACTCACCAGGAAACTTATGTTTCAAGCGTAATTTAATGTACAGTCAGCGTAATGAGGTCGTTACCATCCTTAAAAGCGTAGACGCACTCAAGGGGGTAACCATATTGTGACGCTGTTCATACGAGAGTCACTGACCAAGACTTGGCCACTTAGCGGAGAGATATTTCTATAAAATTGCCTGTATACTTAATAGTTTTGCTTACTGTATTTTATAGAAAAAAAAAATCTTACAAAGCTCTAACAAATCTTCAACAAATGCATATTTCATAGAGAAATATGAGGAAAAATGGATATAAATTAATTGTGTTAGAAATGAAATCCCGGATTTATGTGAGATAGTGAATAAAGATAGCGACACACTATCGGAGTTAACTCCGTGACGTCATAATGACTACGTATAATTTTCTGTTGCAATGTGTTGTGAAATGGAACCTCATTTATTTATCCATAATTATGACATCTCATAATTTTTCATGACGAAATACCGGATATCGGTCATAATCCATAATTATGACCGATAGGACGTAATTCCAGTTCGTCTTACTATAATAAAAAAAAACATACACCTACTCAGAATAAGTTATAAAAAAAAGTTTTAAAGTATATTTCCTTTTTATTTAAGTATTTTTCGCATATTTTATTTCATCAACTCAATGTTCATGTTGGTAATAAGTTCCGTGTTAGTTATAAATGCATATCATTATCTCAACGCATTCAGTATTGAATAGAAGACGGAGAAACGAAAAAATATTTCTACAAATGTCACATAATTATAGTCGGCCAAAAAAGTAGTCAAAATTGAAAAAAAAAACTTTACGAATTCCTACTGATGTTAGAAAACTGTCCTTTGCACAAGACACGATACGTGCGATTTACAATTCCAACTAACTAAAAATGAAAATGATCCTTACTACTCCGACGAAACGACATAAATGTTGCAAATGAACTGACTTACGTCGTCGTGGTATTTGTTCTTCTACCCATAGACAAACGCACGTATTACATTGGCAGTACCTTCACATCGTAGTAATAAGGGTGATTATCACTTGTAGTTGATCGGCGACACGAATCGGTCGAATTGCATCACAATGCGACATGAGCAAGACCACTCTCCTGGCCGACCATACTCGGCCTGACAAGCATAGACTTGAAACTCCATGTCCTTTCCCCGTCCCATCTCACAACGCATTGCAACAAGGCATCGTGATACAAGATACAAGCTAGTGTTGATCTCCTACAAACGTTCGGCCGCGCTGGGCCCGTGCACGCTGGCATAGTTCGCCATACGTTGTTCCAATTCGGGCCTGAAGTGTCTGATCAGGCCTTGGACTGGCCAGGCAGCGCCGTCACCCAACGCGCAGATTGTGTGGCCTGGAGATAACAAAATAGTGAATTAAGAATATCATTAGCTTTTTAGTCTGCAAAGTAAAAGCTTTGAATAAAAAAATAAAGTAATTTTTCGTCGGTGAATCAATAAATCTTCGCCGCGCCATCCTTTTTTTCATCGTGGTAATATCATCAAATCAGTCCTCCCACCCAGGGAGCTCCTGGCAGAACGGGAGGGACTGTCAGACTCGTACTGCCTAAAATCCACGGTGTCCTTCAATAGCCCTTTACGTTCCGGGGTCACGGTAGCTTGTTAGTCCGCGACCCCGACCCTCTAAAGGGGGCCCCGTCATTATGCTGTCACTCGTTGATGCGCGCGTGGACCACAACGCGCCGTCGACCCGGGCATGGTCCATGGTCGGACAGCGAGTCGCCCATTACTCGCCGCTCGCGCTTACGGTAGCCGGAGATCGTCTGCCGACGTCAGTCGGGCAGGCTACAGTATTTACCTTCAATTTGTTTGGAGATCTCCCATAACATGTCAATTTCTTTAGGCGACGCGTTCCCATCGACCATTCTGAAAAGGCACATTAATGTTCAGCATTATATTATACATAGTATTTTTATTTTCATAAAATAAATTATAAACTAGCCGTTGCCAGCGGCTTAACCCGCTTATAACTCGAAAATAAAGACTGTTGAAAATGAAAAATGATAATGACTTCGATTGATGTAAAATACCTAAATTGAAATCATATTATAAATGCGAAATTATGAGCAGATTTGGATGAATTTTGGTACGGAGATAGGTTATAGTCTGAAATAATAAATCGGATACCTTTTATCCCGATATTACTTTAACGTGGTATTATTTTGCTGGCAACAAATAGTTATCTATACATATATTTATTATTAAACAAAGTTCCCCAAAAGCTGTGTGTCTGTACATTATTGATTTTCTCAAAAACTACTGAATGGAAGTTTTGTACGGTTTTTACTAAAATATAGTACAGACGCCAGCACTAGCCAGCAGGTCAACCTACACGAATCTGTCAAATTTTACCAATTCTATTAAAGAAATTTGATAGATTGTGGTAGCTTGATGTGCTGGCGTATGTCCAATTCTTGGGGAAGGTCTATACCACAGATATAGATATACCTAGATAACCAAGTACCACGATCTGTATGAAAACCAAGCATGCCATTTTTTGGCTACCTGTTATGACGCCACAAAAACTATTTAGTCTTGGGAAAACCAAATCGATTGAAATGAGCCCCCGCTGCTTACGGTGCCCCCCCTCGTCCCACAGCACAATTAACCATTTAAATATTAAAACTGACGTCCAACTAACGATAGACCGATTTGGACAAGCGCGAAAATGGCCAGTTACGATTTTTGGTCGTAAGCTAGCACGGATTTTTGGTACTTGTAGTACAGTAGTTGCTCTTGTGTTATCTAGGTATATCTATATCTGTGGTCTACACCTAAAAAATTGATAATTTTTAGATAATTCACTGTAATCGCGGACAGAGTGCATATACATATAAAAGAGTGAAAAACCGCACCTGGTAATAATTTTATACATCCATCCGACTCCCTCCCGGCAAGGCGTGCACTGTCCGCACGACTCGTGCTTGTAGAAGGCGATGAGACGCGTGATGGCATTCACGATGTCCGTGGACTTGTCCATCACGATGATGGCTGCGGTGCCGAACGCTGAATTAGCAGCTACCAGAGCGTCGAAATCCATTAGAACGTTGTCGCAGACGCTGTGGAAGATGGCATGTTAACTTTTTAACTTCTTGGATAAAAAAGAGTCTAAGTAAGTAATGAAGATTTGTTTGCTGTCAATGTTTATCCAATGGTTCCGCTGATCAAAAGTAAAAAAAAAAACGAGTGTGCTTATGACCACACGACTGAAGTGAAACTTCTTTCGCTCCATCTGTATGTATATATATATATATACATATGTGTGTACAATATATACATGATACAGACAATAAGCCTGCAGTGTGCTTAGATATATGGAAAGTATTTGGCTACGAGAGGAAGAGAGAAAGAAAATGTGCGCGCGCACTGCTGTCTCTTGCTTATATCCCCCACTTAACTTCCGTTCGCCTTGCCCGATCACACTTTTCGTAACGCTTACGTCACGCGTTCGCCAGCTTACTCCCCAAGTCAAGCGTGCGTAAAGAAGTTTCACTTCAATAAAATCCAGCAAAACAAAATTCTTGTACCTGACGTGTTTTCTTTGACTGCTGTTTCAATGTGCCTGTATACTAAAACCATCGACCACACAGCCTATAGACTCCTAATAACAGGCGACCGATGTCTGTCAACACATCAGGCAAAAATGTCTTATAACCATCGTCACTCACCGAGCTCGTATTAGTTTCGACCACTGCTGTGAGCCGTAAACACTTCCGCATTACTCCTTTAAAAAATCGAGAAAATAGACATAATATGTTCCCGTATACAATACGTTTGTGTGATAAAAAAACCGGACTTCTAATTTCCTGAAAGACGGTATCACATTTCATCGGTAACTTAATAGTTCCATAATCTAAATTAGATTAAATTTCTGACAATATTTATCGGGGTTCATCTTATACTGGTCATACTTGGCGTCTTTATGATTCCGTCCCTTTCTTTTGCAAGTATTTTTTTCGCCATCTCTTTTCGTCGATTTTAAGTACACATATTAGTGATGTTCCAAATCGTACAACCACCTCTGTTGTCGATAAAGCAAAACAAAAACCTATAACTATTAATTTATACAAAAAATATTTTTTCAATAATTAGAAATTACAACAGATGTACATCTGATAAATTGTGAAACTTTAATTTATACATTTTAGATACCCACACGATCTTGATTTAAAAAATAAATGGATAATTGCAACCAAGCGAGAGAACTGGATCCCATCTACTTAAAGTGTAATATGTTCACGTCATTTTAGCGAAGATTGTTTTATTCTTATGAAAAACCGTCGATGTCTACTAAGTTGAGCAGTACCAACTAAGTATTTGCCGCTTTTGGTGAGTTTAATTATTGAACTTTTTTTTCTGTCTCCTAGGCAAAAAATATAGTGTCGGAACCTTTCTTCTTTTTCTTTTTCGTGTCGCTGCCGCGACGGTATTTATATTTTATTGGCCCAAAACCCCGTCATCTCCACCGCATTGTCGGTAGCGGCGAAGAGATCCGTTTGGCTGCATGTTTTTGGGCTAACTCTATAACATCGCGCTGCATTCAATTTGATAGGCCTCACCAAAGACTTCGAACATAGCTTATAATAATTACGGAAATTTTAAAACATTGTTTTTATTCATTTTTATATTTTACCTACATGATTCAATCGTAATTACAATAAAAGAAGGCAATTGAATGCAAGTATGTAAAAACATATTTTATTAAATACAATTTAAAAATGTCGATACTTTCTTGTTTGATTTAAAACCGTCCCATCCCTAGTGACATGCACTGACCTTGAATTGACCAATCAGGACGCAGTACCCCGTCCCCCTCGCTGACGTCATACCTCAGCAAGTTGGCAGAATAGTTTTCGTGCGTTTTATCGTGTATTAGGTGTCTATAGGCTGTGTGGTCGATGACTAAAACCCATTGGCTGCATGTAGCACACAGCCAGAAAGTATACCTTGAATAATATATAACACTCACTGTTTAGGAATAAGCGGTGTAGAGGATCCGCCAGGTATGACTGCAAGTAAGTTGTCCCAGCCTCCGGTGACCCCTCCCGCGTGTCGCTCGATCAGCTCCTTCAGCGGGATACTCATCTCCTCCTCCACGGTGCACGGCGTGTTCACGTGACCGGAGATGTTGAACAGCTTCGTGCCCTGGTTACGTAGCCGCCCGAACGATGCGAACCAGGAGCCGCCGCGACGGCAGATTGTCTGAAGACAGTTGATGAAGATATACAGGTTGAATTTTCCAACAGGGCGTGGATGGATATATCGGAAACTATGAGGAATATCGAAAAATTCTGAAAGGAATCTCAAAGCCGATTTTGACAAAAACTAAAACTGCATCATTGGATTTTGACCAGGTAGATCTGTTTTACAGGTACAACAGATGTATATGGTTGATCCTCCCGACCGATTACGACCACGGCGGCCAATCTCAAGGGAAATAAGCCATTGTCGCAAGAGATGTTTAGTTTATAATGTTTATGTGTATGCAAGCAGAGGTGCACTATCTGTTACCTTCGTCATATAGTCTGATGGGACCTCTAGAGAGTAATCAGGCGCAGGAGCACTTAACATGCTTTCCTAGACATGGATTTATTAGACCTCCAACTTCCAGACTCAGGGTTGCTACTTAGAAGTTTTAATAGATAAACACAATAACATTTGGTAAGTTGATCTACTGGCATCTGTCATCCTATCCTTCCCAGAAACTTACCGGTGCCACTGCAATAGTTTCCACATTGTTGACAGTGGTGGGGCATCCAAAGAGGCCAATGTCAGCGGGGAATGGGGGCTTCAGACGGGGCTTCCCTTGCTTGCCTTCGATGGACTCGATGAGAGCGGTCTCTTCGCCGCAAATGTACGCGCCGGCGCCGCGTTGAACGTACACGTCAAAGTCGTAACCAGAACCACAGGCGTTTTTGCCTAGAAAACCAGCTTGGTAGGCCTGATGGAAGAAAATGGTATAATTTTAAAATATTTAATAAAAAAAGTGAATTTTGAAGTGTATGTTTGTAATATGAAATCAAAATCATCATCAAATGTATCAAAAACATCTGTTTGTATAAGGCAATCTTGAACATGGGACCGATTTTGACAGAACTTCAAGCTGTCAGCAGGTAGTTGAGATGCAAGTAGTTTTTATTTTACAATTGGCAACCAGGCCTGATGGTCTAGTGGTTAGTGACCCTGACTGCTATGCCAGAGGTCGTGGGTTCGATTCCCACCCAGGACAAATGTTTGTGTGATGAGCACGATCATTTGTTCTGTGTCTGGGTGTAATTTATCCATATGTATGTATTTAGAAATAAATAAGTATGTTTATCAGTTGTCTAGTACCCATAACACAAGCTCTGCTTACCTTGGGACTAGATGGCGTTGTGTGATAGTTGTGGAATATTTATTTATTTTATTTAATTACCGAACTACACGCGGGCAAAGGCTTAGTGTAGGGGTGCCTTTGTCCAGCAGTGGACAGTGTAGCCTTTTTAGTAATGCGAAAATTCTGTTTAATAAAGTATCAAGACATCTTACCTCTGCAATAGCCACCTGCAGGTTACTGGCCTCATTATAAAATTCTCCTCTAATATAGATATATGCTGCAATGGCATTGATAGCCCGGCCAGCGACCAGGCACCCTTCGATCAGCTTGTGTGGGTCATGTCTCATGATCTCTCTGTCTTTGCAAGTGCCGGGCTCTCCTTCATCAGCATTCACTACAAGGTAATGGGGGCGTCCATCCGAGGGTTTTTGCATGAATGACCATTTCATACCAGTAGGGAAACCGGCACCGCCACGACCACGTAAACCGGATGTTTTCAGTTCATCTGTAATTTTTTTAATTTATGTTTTATTAGCTGTTTCCAACGGTTTGGCCCATGTGTAACTCGAAAATTGACACATGGGAATATAATACGAGCTTTAGTGGTATCATGCGTTTTTCCCAACAACAATCCATCTCTGAGCATAATTTCATCTATTCCATTTAAGCCGTTCTGATGTCAATGAGCAACAAACATCAATCCATTCGAACGTTCATATTTATAATACACGTATATAATTGTATGTGAAATAACTTTGCAAGGTCTTAGTCCAGTAGTGAGACGGCATAATCTAGATAAAAAATTAAGTTTTATCATCCTGTAGAGTGCCAAAGACAGTACAAAAGACAAAAAATATACATTTAGAAATCCTACTTCCTGCAAATAATATAAACATGACTGTTTGGATGGATGTTTGTTACTCTTTCACATAAAAACTACTGAAGGGATTTGGATGAAATTTGGTACACAGTTTATATTATGGATATAAACATAGTATAGTTTTTATCCTGATTTTCCCATGAGATAATTTTTGAGTTGTTGTGGGTAAAACCACTGGCAACAGTTAGCAGTTTATAACATTTATTTAAATTTAATTATTTATATACATAAACTGCTATCATAAACATTTAAATACTTAATTATTTTTTTTAAAAGGGGATTATAATGTACTTAGCAATTTTAATTTTGTAGTAGTCCTGAATGGTACTCACTGACAAGCCATGCGTTGCCCTTCAGCAATATTTCTTTGGTTTTGTACCAGTCTCCGCGGGACATAGCACCCTTGAGTCTCCAGTCGTGTCGCCCATACAGATTCGTGAAGATTCTGTCGCTGTCCGACAACGGTGAGCCGAATTGTTTGCCCTCCGGTGCCTTTTGCTCCGTCGCTTGGTATCTGACCGGCACATTGTTGCTGCTTACAGTCACCAGCGGACCCACAATACCTAAAACGAGACGTAAAAATTATGTAAGTCACACACTACGCACCCAAACAATAACAATTACTAGTGTGCTTGATAAGATTTTTAACGCTTCCAGAACTCAATCCATGAAAGCAGATTAAATATTATGGGTTCACTAAGCTACCAAATATGTACCCGATTGTGGTTTTGCCCTTTGAATTATTCTCGCCAGCACACCAGCCATTTTTTCGAGAGATGTCAAATACTCAAATGTGAGAATGACAACATTCAATTTTTTTTTTTTTTTTTTTTTCTACGCCCTTTTTGGGCAGGCTAAGGTCTTAGACCATACCGCCTCGTCTTCAGTATTCTCTTCTTATTACACAAATAAGTAAGGCCGAAGCCTCGTCTTCAGTAGTATATCCCTTGTTTTATAAATATATTTTAGGCCAAAGCCAAGTCTTCAGTTTTCATTGTATAATCATAAAGTGTCATATCCGTATTTGTCATGATCTTGTGGTTTATGTCATAGCAGGTTGTGGTCATTTCCTTCTGTTATATCGTCCCGATCGGTTAAATTGATAGTCCAGTGCTGTCAATTTTATACAGTACAGTGTAGGTACTGTAATCCACCAGCAAACTTTGAGTATCGCGCGGGATGCTTGCAGGTGTTTTATATATTTCTAATAATTCATTGATTAATAAAACTCTTTGTAAGGCATACGCAGAGCATTCAAAAATTATATGATCTAGAGTCTGGTCACTTTCTGAGTTACAGTTGCTGCAAATAGATGATATTATTATGTTCATTCTGGCTAGATGTGCGTTAAATCTTCCATGTCCAAGTCTAAGTCGATTTATAGTAGTATAAAATTTTCTGCTCTTAGGAAAAACAGATCTGGTGAACCAAGGCGCTAAACCAACAGTTTGATTTATTTTTGCATACCATTTTCCTTTGGTCTGTAATGTTTCTTGCCAGTTCTCACGCCAAATACAGGTGTGTCGTACATTTAATTTGGTTATCAAATCAGAAATTGGTATGGCAACATTTCTTATCTCTGCAATGTCAGCTTCAACAATAATTCTTGCAAGATGATCTGCGTTTTCGTTTCCTGATACTCCTATGTGGGAAGGTGTCCATAATAAACTTATCACAAATCCTCTAGAACAAAGCTCAGCGTATAAAGTCCGAATCTTATAAATAATATTACGAGTATTGGCGTCCAGTTTCGGATTTTGTAAAACCATAAGAACACTCATGGAGTCTGTCACAATAAGCCAAGTGGTATGTCCAAGATTCTTTTCACGTATATACTCCAGGGCTGATAAAATAGCTAATGATTCTGCTGTATATATAGTCATGGCTCCAGGTAACCGAACTCCGTGTCCAACAGTAAGATGAGGTAGATATATAGCTAGTGAAACGTTTCTATTGTTTTTGGATCCATCAGTAAATATACATCTGTGCCCAGAGAACTCTGCTATTAGCTGATACACATCTTCTTTACTCCTTAGGTCACGATTAATATGAATATCCATAGGCCAGAATTTGCTAACATAACTGCCAGAATAACATGGCCATCTGTCTCTACATTTCTCAATTTGATATTGATCATCAATGCTGATTATATTAGAAAAGTCATGAAGTATATAAGGGACATTTACAGAATTAGAAGGATTATATACTCTGTGATAAAATAATAATTTCTTTAATAAAGGATGATTTTCAAAAGATAAAAGCTTGAGAATGTATTTGGATTTTAAAAACTGAAATCTAATATTTATAGGAGGAGTGTTGCACTCAATTTGAAGAGAATTAATTGGGGTAGTCTTCATTGCACCAGTTATACATCTAAGATTATGATTCTGAAGAACCTCCAACTTGTGAATCAATCTCTGATCAGACCCAAAGCATAAAAATCCATATTCAAAATGACTGCGTACTAAAGATTTGTATAACATTAGCAAAATTTTAGGATCAGCTGCAATTGACAGTGACTTTATAAAATTAAATGCTTTATTAGCTCTACCCAACAGATAATCAACATACTTACTCCATGAGAGGTTGCTTGTAAAGATAATGCCTAGAAACTTCACTTCATCCACTATTGGAAGAATATTATTATTGTAATAAATGTGTAAGTCTGAGTCATACTCACCAAACACTATAACTTTCGATTTTTCTAGGCTAATATCTAAGTTTAGATAATGAAAATAGTTCTTTAATCGAGATAAAGCAGTGTTTAAAATACTTTCAACAGAAATTATATCTGAACCAGAAGCATAGACAACTAAATCATCTGCAAACTGTAAATTTGCTACTTCAGGTCCCAGTACAATATTTAATCTATGTATATAAAGTAGATAAATCAATGGACTGAGGATGCCGCCTTGACATACCCCTTTGAATGAAAAACGTGGTCCTATAAGCCGATTGTTCACTTTGACATATACTTCTCTGCCATGTAAAAAGTTAAAGATCCATATTATAATTTTTTCAGGAATACCAAGGGCGCGAAGTTCACCACACAAAATATGCTGATTGATATTATTGAATGCACCCACTATATCAAAGAAAACGCCAACAAAATAATTGTTCATTTTATTAGAATTATATATATCTAATTGCAAATGAATAATGCTATCTCGAGTGGAGCGACCATGTCGAAAGCCAAACTGATTGGATGGTAATAGACTATTACTTTCTATATAAAATTCCAGTCTTTGTTTAATTAATTGTTCAAAAATTTTTCCCATGCATGATGTTAATGCTACTGGCCTGTATGATTCTGCTTTGTGCCTTACTTTGTTAGGTTTTAATACTGGGATGAGACAATCTATTTTCCAGTCATTAGGGATGATCATTTCCTGCCAAAGTAAATTAAAAACACTTAGTACATCAAAAAGAGCCTTAATTGATACATTTTTCAACATTTTATAAGGTATGCCATCAAGGCCAAAAGCTGTATCGCGTCTAGATGATATTGCAGATTTTAATTCTTGAAGAGAAAATGAGGAAATCAGGTATTCATGATGTCCTGAAGCATGTACTACATTGGGAAGTGATTGAAATTGGCCCTCAACTGTATCTGGAGTATATTTTCTAAGAAAATCAAATACCCAAGGAGAAATATTATTGCTTGGAGGTATAAATGTTTTATTAAATCTTTTTGAAATATGCCAAATTTTAGATAATGAAGTAGTTCGATTAAATGACTCACATAGAGAAATCCAGCTTAAATATCTTTCTTTTTTTAAAACTAACTTTTTACAAGCCTGTAATTTTTTAAATTCAATATAATTTTCTAAAGTAGGATTATGCTTGAACTTTAAATATGCATTTCTAGAGTCTTCTACTGCTTTAGTGCAATTTAAATTCCACCATGGTAATGGAATGCGTTTTTTACGATTATTTACTAAAGATGTATCAAAAGATGTAGCAGGTCTTGAAGTTGATGGTAAAGATTTAATAATGGCTGAATTTAATAACTTTATCAAGTCATTGTAAGACTGTAATGGATTATCTTGATTAATATTAAAATGTACAAGCAAACTATCAACACTCTTCTTATATATATCCCAATCAATTAAGTTAAAATTAAAATGTTTTGGTAAATTTGAAGTTTCTATATTGTATGAAATATTATAATTATTATTAACTAATAATCTTGTAATTACAGGCAAATGGTAACTACCCAAAGGATTATCGTGAACAAACCAATTACAAGATAATGAAATAGAAGGCGACACTACAGTCAAATCAAGTGCATTTCTTTGCCATCTATCAGAGCCTATAGTAGTCATTTCTCCATCATTTAATAAAATCAAATTACAGTCATTAATGACTTCTAGTACATCTCGGCCACGAATGTTCACACTGTTACATCCCCAGGCAGAATGATATGCATTGAAATCTCCACCCAGCAAGAGAGGAGCAGGAATACTACGAATTAAATTATCAAATTTAGACTTAGTAAATGAAGTATTTCCAGGACTATAAAAACTGACTATTGAAATTTCTTTGTTATTGCCATATTTTAAACGAATTGCTATATTTTGTACAGAATCATCATATAAAGTATCTATTTTACTAAATTGTAAGCTGTTATGTACTAAAATAGCTACACCATTGTGTGTATTACCTGAATCTAATCTAACTATATTATATCCTTTAATACTAAATCTCATGTGAGGTTTAAGCCATGTCTCACACAATAGAGCTACATGTATATTATGTTCATACAAAAAATAGGAAAAAGCATGTTTATTACTATTGATGCTCTGAGCATTCCACTGTACAATATTTAACTGATCCATAAAATTTAAGGTTTATTTATATTATTCTGAATTTTTGATAATAGAACATCTTTTATGCTTTGAGTGCAAATACTCTTTTCATTGTTTTTGTTTTGAGAAATTAATGTTACTATTGTCTGTACTAAAATATTTAAAATTGGCTCTGTTTCAATCAGTGACTGCAATTGTTTAGCAGGACTAGACTTTGTAAGAGATGGAAATGACTTTTCATTGAATAAATCTGCATATGTTTTTCTATTAATTTTGTTTTTATTTTCTTCAACTTTTTCTTTCTTAACTGGGCACTGTGACGAAATAGCTACATGTTTACCTTGACAATGGCAACATGTTGCCTCAGTTGATGGTACTTTGCATTGTTTATAATTATGATCCTTTGTGCATATGGAACATCTTTGAGAGTTTTTACAAAACTTAGCTATATGGCCATACCTTAAACACTTCAGGCATTGTTTTACTGGTGGGATGTACGGACGTACTTCAAATCGCCAACTATTCAAATCGACACTATCTGGTAGAACTGCACATGAGAATGTGATGGACACTGTCTTCGTAGGCTGAAAGGACACCTCTCCTTTTTCTGAAACAGTGCGACGCATAAATCTTCTGATCGAAATAATATTTTTTGTACTGGATATGGCATTATATATGTGTTCGTTGCCTAATTCAATGGGAACGTGCATAATTACACCTGTATTCTCTGTAGCAGCAGCAGGAATACTGGCTTTTAATTTAAAACCATCAAGAAATTTCCTATTCATTAAAGCTGTATTGGCCAAACCAGGGCGTTCGAAAATGACCCCAATTTTAAAGCGATTCATGCGTATCAATTGTTTAACACCCTTGTTATATTTTTTGATGTTGGTTGAAAGAGACATCATGTCTCTATCACCGATCGGGACCGAGTCTATACTTTCTAAAAATACTACGTATTCAAAATTGCCTCCGTTTTCAGGATATGACCGAATGTAATCAGGAATTCTGAACTCGCGATACTTGTCCTGTTTTTCAGTTGCTGTTGATTCCACCGAAACACTTGAGTCCTCTCCGTCGTCTTCGGAGCCCGACAACCTCGAGAGAGAAGATGAATTTTCATCTTTTTTTTTTCTTTTCTTGGGATGCTCTTTCCCCATTATGTTATATTAAAATGAATAAACCTATCAGATACAAATATAAATTATTTGTGAAAAGGAGATGTTTCATTTTCGGCCATCAGAAGTACATTATATCAAAAAAGAGGAAAAAATACAACAAATTCGGGAAAAATATTTTCTGGTGGATTTGAGCCTGATTTGTTGTGCACAAAAAAAAATAGTTTTTCAATTATTGCCATGTTTTATTCAACATGGCGTCTCGTTTGCTTGCATAATTCATTCGTTCTGAAATTATGTCTCATCAAATTAATGTTACGTTGAAAAAAAAATAAAAAAGTGTGTGTTCTTGAAGTGTTTAAATAAACTATTATTCTATTGTACATATTTTTGAGTAAACATATTAAGTACCACGATTTCAACGTTGCAAAAATCTTTTAATCGTGTTTCTGAACCCTCAAAATAACCGCTTGTTGATTGGCGTAAAAGACCAAAAGCCATGCCATAAAAATATTAATAACAAAAACCACTCGTAAACAATGCAATGACATTAGGTACCAGTCAAGTCTACTTATAGAAATGATTCAAAGATTTGATAGTGCATTGGTGAGCCACTTTTGTCTAATATTTTATTAGAAAGATCACAGTTCTCATCTAGAAGACTATTTAAGAAGTTGGTTTTGATGAACAAAACAATTCTAGGTTATGTAAATGTCATCTCTACAATCTGTCATGGCTGTCATAACTCTTAGGACAAACGTCAAACATTTTTTATTTTTATCTTGTGCATAAAATCCATTTAATATTATGAAAAAACTGTTACTTTATTCTATTCAGGGGTAATTTTCCCAGCTTTGGTAAAATGTACATGTTATGGCCGGAGCGCCATACAAAAATGAAACATCTCCTTTATTTAAAAAAGGCGCCCTCTCGTTACGAATTTCCCGCGCTTTTTTTCCCGGATGACAGTTTTTGACCGACAACATTCAAACAAAAATCATCGTGACATTTTAGATTGGAGTTACCAGTTTACTATCATTACACTATCGATCAACAGAAGATGCCATAATTATTAATTAATGTACTTATTATTTTTACTGTAGAGTACATTTACAAAATAATAATAATTTAGTGGTGAATATTCATATGCATATTTATTTTTTCTTAAAATTTGTTTACATGTATGTTACGTGACGGTGTAACACAGAAAACGTCGATATTACGATTCGGTGTCACAATCGAATTGCTGATTCGCTGACACCATTCATTGATTGTTGCACATCGCGGCAATGCATTTCCACGAGGCGTCGACGCAGCATTTTTCACAAACGTGGGACCAATTTGCAACACCGTTTTCCACACTTCGTCATTCTTGGTACAACCATCGACCAATTGTCACCTAAATTTAGCCTTAAGCATTATTGTAATTTTATTTCTAATAAATTAATTAAAAGTAATTGGTTTTTTTTGCATCCTCCGGCTTCAGCCTTCGTAATTGGCGCAGTCGGTAGGATACTCGCGGGCCGGTTCGCGAGAGTAATTGCTAGGATCGAGAATAAGATCGCGACTCGCGGGTCACCCGGGTGGCTTCTAAGCACCATACCAGAGTATCCGGATCTACAGAAGCTGCGGCCAGGAGGTGTATCAAGACATAGATACCGCAGAGAGACCAGTTATGTGTATGTAAGTACTCTAGAATAGTTCTTGAGTTGCTTTCCCGTATCCTTAGTGTGTTAATATAAAAATCCAAGATTTTCCATCCCAGGCAATCAAGGACCCTTAGGTTAGATAGATCTTCCAGATCAGATTTAATTGATTCATTTAGACAACTAAGTAGTAGTGAGCCACCAAGAGAAATGGCAGCCATAGATGAAATATATAAGGCCTTACGCATAGTTCCCGAATTCGACGGTAACACTAATGTTTTAACCAGGTTTATTAAGCTGTGTGATCAATTAGTTCAAGCTTATGTGTCAAATGAACCAGGGCGTGAATTAATAAACTTAGCACTTCTAAATGGTATCCTTAATAAGGTCACCGGACCTGCAGCTCGTTTGATTAACACCAATGGTGTACCGGAGAACTGGGAAGGCATACGCAGTTCATTCCTCCCCTCCCAACCTACCGTACAGTTAAGATCACACTTAATCTGCTCCGTGAATTTTAATTATAAACAGTGGTTTAAAGTGGTGTTTCCGACACTAAATTACTCAAGTTGTGGAAAACTACCAGTGCTAAATAATACTCAGTAACTCAGTGTATCTAAATTGTGAAAAATAAAAAGTTATTAACAATCTCAGTGCAAAACTTTTACATCAATTACCGCCATCATCAATATTGCCGTGACTCAGAGTGATACGCGTAAGCGCCGCCGTATAGCGAGTACTTACGACCTTTTTCTCGCGACGACACTCGAACGGTGTCAGTGCGTGTGGCGAAAATAACATCTTGTTACAAAACAAAGCGTTTGGGCTCGAAATTAATCAGGTATTCGTATATTTCTATAATGTCACTAAACTCCAAGCCTACTAATACTGCAAACAAAGTACCTGATTGCTCAAATTTGTGTCCCGGTATGCCTCACTCGGGATCCACTCCGAATTTGAGTTCTTTTGAGGAAGATCATGAGTATGTCAACAACCGAAATAAACGAAAACGCGAAAATAGCTGTGTGGAAGAGATCAAATTGCTATTATCTAAGACGGCGGCCCAAACTGAGGCCAGGTTTACAGCATTACAATCATCGATCTCGGAAATTCTTACTCAAAATATTGAAATAAAGGATAATATTAAATTTATTTCGAAACAATATGATGATATAAGTCTGAAAATGGAAAGTTTGGAAATAGATCGTAAAGCAGATCGCTGCCGTGTTCAACGTCTTGAGGAAACAATTGAAAATCTTGAACGACAGTTATGCGCGACCAAAATTGAAATTAAAAACATCCCAAAAAAACAAGGCGAGTCTAAGGATGATCTTTGTCGGATCGTTCAAGAAACAGCTAACTTGCTAAGTACTCCAATTGAACAGAATGCAATCAAGGAAGTTTTCCGAATGGGAAAAAAGGATGACTCATCACTTATAATTGTTGACTTCAACTGTGCCTTGGTAAAAGAAAAACTTATCAAAGGAGCCCGACAGTTTAATCTGAAGAACAAAAATGGTAAGCTGAACACCAATCACCTAAATATGGAGGGGCCTGCAAAACCGGTTTACATATCAGAGAAGTTGACTCCGAAAGCCCAGCGTATTTACTATCTAGCACGCAACTTCGCTAAAGAAAATAAATACGCTTACTGTTGGACATCGTTCGGCAGGGTATTTCTACGTCAGACCGAGGGACAAAAACAAATCCCAATAAACAGCGAAGCCGATTTGAAAAACCTACCCCAAGGAAAATGACTGTTATTAAATAATATTGTCTGTGAATTCACGTTTGTTCTACGGTTTCTCATTATATTCATAGTTTTTTTATATTTTAAACAGTATAAATTTCATGTCAAAGATAATTGTTCACACTCACAAATTTCACCACGTAGATACACGATTTTTTACTCAATTAAAAAGATTAATATTTACACACAAAGCATCACAAAAAACACTTTCACACATATACACATATTGATTTCATATGAGATGCATGGGCTCAGAATTATATTTTTCTACAAGACTTTCATTGTATATTTGTGCATACTAATTTTCCTAAGATACGGTGATTGACCAAAATGTAAATGTATCAACTGAGTTGGATCATATTGCTGTTGCTACTGCTTATAGCTGTGATACTGACGTATGCAATACCTTGATAACAAACCACACTAACTCACTTAAAATATTTTCACTAAACATTCGTAGTATTTATAAAAACTTAGATAGCTTAATTGTACTGATAGCCAGATTATCTTTTGAAAACGACATTATTATTTTGACCGAGTGTTGGCTAAATGAAAATAAACCAGTTCCTCAGATTGATAATTATGTTACATATTTTTCGCGCAAGAGTCTAAACCAAAATGACGGCATTGTTATTTATGTCAAAAAAACTATTAAGTGTACTGTAGTGGAACCAAACTTAGTGGGTGCTAACTTTCTACTGCTTTCGATTGATCCAGACACTTATATTTTGGCGTCATATAGATCACCGTCTATTAGATGTATTGATGGCTTTCTGGGTTCCTTGGAAGATGTCTTACGTCCTATTGGCACTAATAATAATGTTATTTTAATAGGTGACATTAACATCGATATTAAAGTCAATAATAACGATATAAAAAGTGCACCGTATTTAAATTTACTGGCTGAACTAGGTATGTTACCAGGTCATACATTTCCTACTAGAATGTATAACTGCTTAGATCACGTAATACTGAAAACTGTATATCCCGTTACTATATGTGTTTTGGAATCTTCAATTACGGATCATTTCCCAATTATACTTGATATAAATTTGAAGAAATGTAATCAAAATAATAAGAATATAAGTTATAATAGACTTGATTTCGAATCAAGTATAAAACAAATTAATTCAACAGATTTTTCTTTCTTAACTTCCATATTTAACGCAAATGAAGCTGTTACACAATTTGTCAATAAATTAACCAATGTCATAAAATGTAATTCTAAAGTATGCCACATATCCAATAAAAAAAGAATTTTTAAGCCTTGGATAACTCAAGGGCTCCTGCGCTGTATTAGACACCGGGACAAGCTTCATAAACAACATAAAAAACACCCTAATAACTTGATCTTTGAAACAACTTTTAAAAGATACCGGAATTTTTTCAATTCTTTATTGAGGAAACTCAAAATTGACTATGAAAAATCATTACTAAAAAATGCTAAAACTGTTAAAGATTCCTGGTATGCAATAAAAACAATAATAAATTACACTAAACAAAAAGCAACAGCGGAAGATCTAATTAACTCTGGAAAAAATGACATTGATACAGTAAATAATTATTTTTCTAATATAGGTACGCAGTTAGCTGATGCCGTAAATAATTCGAATGGTGCTTACTCCACAACCTATAACTTCAGAGTCACACCAACCCTAAATTCCATTGCTCTAATACCACCGGACGAATCTGAAATAGAAACTTTAATAATTAACCTTAAAAATAATTGTGCAACCGGCTGGGACTCCATTCCCGTGCAACTACTTAAGACATGCAAACACACTTTGGTTCCTGTTATTACTTATCTCTTTGGAAAATGTTTTGAGCAGGGAGTTTTTCCAGACGTGTTCAAATTATCTCTAATCACACCTGTTCACAAGAGTGGGTCTCGAGATAGTGTGTCGAATTATAGACCAATTTCTGTACTGACAGCACTTTCGAAACTTCTTGAGAAAACGCTTAATAGACGGCTTATTAATTTTTTAGACCATTACAACATTTTGGCAACTACTCAGTTTGGTTTTAGGTCGGGGAAATGCACTGACGACGCCGTCAGTCAACTAACCGATTATGTAACCACAAAAATCGAAGAAAATCGGAAATGTTTAGGTGTATTCCTTGACTTAGCCAAAGCTTTCGATACCGTCTCGATGCCTACTCTTGTGAACAAGTTGGAACGAATTGGTATTCGGGGTGCGGCACTCGCAATTTTCAAGGACTTCCTGAGTAACCGCAGACAACAAGTAAAAATAGGTGATTGCGTTAGTTCTTATAACAACGTTGTCTATGGCGTTCCGCAAGGTAGCGTCCTTGGCCCGAGTCTCTTCCTTCTCTACATCAATGATTTGTGTCTCCAACAACTTTCACAAGGTAAAATATTCTCATACGCTGATGACACAGCCATAATTTTCTATGGGGAGACTTGGGAGGAGGTCCAGTGCATTGCTTCCGAAGGACTACATCGAATAAGTCGATGGCTTAGAGATAATTTATTAACTTTAAATCTATCCAAAACAACTTACCTCCAGTTTGCCTTTGCTAAAACTAAGCCCCCGGACGTTAACATCAGGATACACTCATGTGATTACCAGCATAGTAACAATTGCTCATGCCTCCCGATTAAAAGATCAACAACAGTCAAATATTTAGGTATCATTTTGGATGACAAGCTAAGTTGGCATCCTCATATTGAACTTATAACTGTACGCACTAGAATGCTAATTTGGGTTTTTAAAAAATTGAGACACGTTGCCGATATGGCACTACTACGTACTGTATACTTTGCATTAGTCCAGTCGATAATTGGATATTGTGTTGGAGTCTGGGGAGGGGCTTGTAAAACTCATTTAATTCAGCTGGAGAGGGCACAAAGATCTTTGCTAAAAGTTATGGCTTTTAAAAATTTCAGACACCCAACAAAGGCACTGTATCATGAATGCCAGATACTTACCGTGAGACAACTTTATATATTTAACCTATTAATTAAACAACACAAGATGACTCCATATAATGAGGCATATAAAAGAAGACGGGTGATAAAAAACGTTTGCATACTTCCTAAATGTCGAACTGCTACGGCTAGGCGTCAGCAAGGCTATAGATCTCCTTACTTGTACAATAAAGTTAATAAAATTATAGACATATACCCACTTACCAGTAGTGAATCCAAAGATAAAATTAGAACTTTCTTACTTAAACTTTCTTACGAACAAACAGAAACGCTGTTAAATAATTGAGTCCACGCATTTCTAACTTATACTCACGTTACTACGTTTACCCACACCCATGTACTGACACACACACACACCACATACACACACACAAACATAATCTCTCACACATACTCCTCCATACACATATTCCAACACACTTACAACCATTTTATGTGAATCTAAACCTAGTTTTTACTTATTTATTCACGTACTCATAAGAACCGCTTGATGGGAGAGGGCACTGACTTCCGTAACACAGGTCTGAACCTAGCTCGGAAGTCAGGGACTTCATAGCAACTTGTACTTTTTTGTGAATAAATATATTATTATTATTATTATTATTATATTAGTGAATAACTTTTCCGACCAACGCGATGAGACCTCGCTCTATAACGACATGGCATTATTAACTCAAGGTTCTTCCACACCTCAGGAGTTTTATGAAAAGTGTCAAACTTTATTTTCGACAATTATGACTTATGTCACATTACATGAAACTGTTCAAAGTACAATAGACTCGAAACGTTCCCTGTATAAAAAACTAACTCTCCAATCATATCTGCGAGGCCTTCGTGATCCCCTAGGTTCACGTATTAGATGCATGCGACCGGACACGATTGAGAAAGCGCTAGAGTTCGTCCATGAGGAAATGAACACTCTTTATCTACAACAACGCAATGAACAAATACCGGGTAAGAAGCCCCAACCTCAGCTACCAATTACTTCGATCAAACCTTTCATTCCTGTCATACCGCACGCTGCTGCACCTATGCAGAGGCAATTCAATTTTAACATGCCCGGTCCCTCTCGTCCAAATATACCTATGCCATTTCCACCGCAACGTCCACCGCAAATGTGGCGACCAAGTTTTAACCAACAGTTACACCAGCATGGGCCGTCGCGCACGCAACAGTTATTTGGGGCGCGTCCTTCCAATTACAATCCACAAAATAATACATCCGGGAATCAATTCAACAAGCCGAATACAAGCGATACACCAAAACCAATGAGTGGTGTATCCCATTTTGTGCCAAAACCAATGCCATTCCGTGGTAATGATTGGTTTAGGCAGGGGAATCCACCCCCTTCTAATTATTTTAAGAGCAGAGAAATGAATTTTAACGAATGTTACGAATATCCCGATATGTTTGAGCCTTTTTACGAAAATAACTTTGAACAGTATCTGTATGATTTTTACGGACAGCCTGATTATTCTTATTATGACGCATTGATGAACCAGCAAGTAGCTTCATACCCAGATGAAAATCATACAATTCCTGAGGAGAAATCCGTCACGAAATCATCGTCTCCTAGCCAGGAAAATTTTCAGAAGAGTCCGGGTACAAGCGAATTAAAATAGAGGTCAATTTACAAACGCAACGTTACCTACCCTACATAGCTATTTCAGATCCACCGTTAAAATTACTTATTGATACGGGCGCCAACCAATCCTTCATTAGTCCTGAAGCTGTAAAAAAAAATTACTCACACCTACCATGGAATTACGATCCTTTTGAAGTGACCAATGTGCATGCCACTAGCCGTAATGATTATTCTATTAACTTGCCTTGTTTTCAGGAATTCAATGACAGTAACGATTTAACGTTTTATATTTACAGATTTCATGATTATTTTGATGGATTGATCGGTTTAGATCTATTGAATAAATGGGAATCGAATATTGATCTTAAAAATAATAAATTAGTTACAAAAAATGCAGTTAATCCGATAGCAATGTATAATTCGCGTAATTGCAATTTATATGAAGACATTATCCCAGCAAATTCGTCTAAGTTAGTCAAAGTCCCAGTTAATATACGAGATGGCGATGCTATAATTCCCGATCAGATAATATCAAATTGTTGCATAAACGAGTGTATTACGAGCGTCAAAAATAATCGTGGTTATCTAGAAATTTTCAATCCAACTTGTAATGACTTAATATTTTCTATGGACCAACCCGTTAAAGCAGAGACATATAATATGGAATGCACTCAACAATCACCTAGATCCCGCGTAGATGAAGTATTATCTCGGTTACGCACTGATCACATGAATGAAGAGGAGCGAGTAAATTTAAAGTCTCTGGTTTCAGAGTACGCCGATATATTTTACATCGAAGGCGAACCACTCACCTTCACCAATAAAATAAAACACAGTATTCGTACTACGGATGAAGTACCAGTTCATACTAAAACCTATAGATACCCTTTTATACACCGCCAGGAAGTGCGCAGTCAAATTTCAAAAATGCTAGAACAGGGAATTATCCGTCCCTCAGAATCGGCTTGGAGCTCGCCCATCTGGGTAGTCCCAAAGAAAGCTGATGCATCCGGTAAAGTCAAATGGCGAATTGTAGTAGATTTCAGGAAGGTCAATGAAAAAACAATTGACGATAAGTACCCCATTCCCAACATTACAGATGTTTTAGATAAATTAGGAAATTGTCAGTACTTCACAACTCTTGACCTAGCTAGTGGATTCTATCAGGTAGAAATGAATCCAAATGATATATCCAAAACTGCATTCAATGTAGAACATGGCCATTTTGAGTTCCTACGCATGCCGATGGGACTCAAAAACTCACCATCAACTTTCCAAAGAGTCATGGACAATGTCCTCAGGGACCTCCAAAATTCTATCTGTCTAGTCTATTTAGATGATATAATCGTGTTTAGCACCAGTTTACAGGAACATATAGTAAATTTAGAAAGGGTTTTTAAAAGACTCAGGGACTCTAACTTTAAAATCCAAATGGACAAGTCTGAATTTCTAAAATTAGAAACGGCTTATCTTGGACACATAATCAGTAAAGACGGCATCAAACCGAACCCCGATAAAATTGCAGCTATCCAAAAGTTCCCACTACCTAGAACCGCCACAGAAATTAAAAGATTTTTAGGGTTACTAGGGTACTACAGGAAGTTCATCCCTGACTTCGCTAAAATCACTAAGCCGATGACACAATGTTTAAAAAAGGGGTCAAAAATAACATGCGACGACGTCAACTATGTTAACTGTTTCGAAAAATGTAAAACGTTGTTAACCAATGATCCGATATTACAATATCCCGATTTTAATAAAGATTTCCTACTTACAACAGATGCGTCAAATTTAGCAATAGGAGCAATACTCTCACAAGGCCCAATAGGGTCAGATAAACCCATAGCCTATGCTTCGCGCACATTGAACACTAGCGAGATCAATTATAGCACAATAGAAAAGGAGCTTTTAGCTATAGTCTGGGCAACCAAATATTTTCGGCCATATTTATTCGGACGTAAATTCAAAATTATTACGGATCATAAACCGCTACAATGGATTATGAGTTTAAAAGAACCTAGTTCGAGGTTAACTCGTTGGAGACTTAAGCTTAGTGAATATAATTATTCGGTAGTCTACAAGCAGGGTAAAAGCAACACAAATGCAGATGCCTTGTCTCGAATCGAAATTTACAACGAAGAAACAAGCTCTGTCGTAGTTAACGTATCTGAGAGACCACCTTCTCTAGTAGGCTCCTCCACGCTCACAGCTCATACCAGTGCCGAAAATCCGATATTAGAAATACCAATTTCAGACGAACCCTTAAATAAATTTAATAGGCAAATATGTTTTACGGTGGTAGGCGATATAAAGAAGCGCCCGGCAGTTTCTAAGCCATTCGAAACTCATACCCGCACCTCCATTCAACTCTCCGAATCTAACCTAGAACAAGACATAATAAATGCGATTAAAGAATTCGCAAATCCGAAAGTTAAGACAGGTATTATAATACATCCCCCATTAGCAATGTATAAAATAGTCCCAATAATTCAAGAAAAGTTCAGAAGCTCTGCTATGAATCTTGTCCTAACAAAAGTCGAAGTAGAAAATATAAAAGAATACCTGAGACAACAGGAGATCATTCAGAAATACCACGAAGGCAAAACTAATCATCGCGGTATAACTGAGTGTTACCTAGCCTTATCTCATAAATACTATTGGCCAAAGATGAAGGAACAAATTTCAAAATATATAAGCGAATGTAATATATGCGGGCAGGCCAAATATGACCGAAACCCGATTAAACAAAGATTTTGCATAGTTCCACCACCTTCAAAACCTTTTGATACCGTTCACCTTGACTTATTCACGGCCCAAAGCGAGAAATATCTGACTATAATCGATGCTTTTTCTAAATATGCTCAAGCATATCATCTTAGAGATGGCACAGCAGTTAGCGTAGTTCAAGCTTTCCTAAAGTTCTGCTCTCATCATGGCGTTCCGATATCAATAGTTACAGATCAAGGACCTGAATTTACCAACCAATTATTTACTGAATTTACCCGTGTTCAAAAAATTCAACACCATAAAACTCTGGCTCATACTCCCAATGATAACGGAATGGTAGAGCGCTTGCACTCCACTTTACTAGAACATTTGAGAATTTTAAAATTACAGAATCGTAATGAACCAGTTGTTAATCTTATGACATACGCTATATTGGCATATAACAGTAGTATACACAGCTTCACGAAATGCAGACCACTTGAAGTAGTTACCGGTCATACAGACCCTCGGGATCCCTTAGACATAGATTTATCTGTGCACTTGCTTCAACAATACGTGCAAGAACATCGAGATAAGATGTCTAGGGTATATGAGGCCATTAACAAAACATCTTTACATAACCGAACAGAACTAATAGAAAATAGGAATAAGGATAGAGAGCCTGAAAAGGAATACGAGCCAGACCAACAAGTATTCGTTAAAAACCCATTAGCTAGCAGACAGAAACTTGCACCCCGTTACACACATGACACGGTATTAGCCGACCTGCCAATTCACATATACACGAAAAAGAAGCGGGGTCCCGTTGCCAAATCACGTCTTAAAAGAACACCTAACATGAAACAATTGTTGCAGAATACCACTGACGATATTGCTCCACCTGGTCCGAGCGGAGGACATATTACTTGAGCCCCTGGAAGACGGACCCGGATTACTTCCCTTTAAATTGGGAACTACAAAAATTGTGTCTCACTATCATTCTTTTCTCCTTCATATAGATCTAGAAGATATTCAATCCAAGGTTGATTTAGTTAAGGTACAATTAAAAGAATTTAGGCCAGTAATTAATAATAAAACATTGTCACTTTTTGAACCCCATATTAGTTACCTAGGGGACAAGCTTGAAAAGATATCCCGGCAGCTAGAAAGCTTTAACCCTAGTCGAGCCAAACGAGGACTCATTGACGGATTAGGGTCAGTTATCAAAAGCATATCAGGCAACCTAGATTACACAGATGCAATAAAATATAATAATGCCATCCAAGTTCTCGAAGGTAACGATAATAAATTGGAAACGGAACTAAACCGTCACATAAGCTTAACTAAAGAATGGATGTTAGAACACTCCAATGTGTTAAAAAATATAGTGGACAACCAGAACATAATTGCTGATAAACTCAACGAAATTATAAAACAGGATGTGTCCACACAGGCAGACTTAGTTACATTTGCCCATTTGGCACAGCACCTACTAATTTTAAATGATAACATAGAGACGTTATCAGACGAGTTAAATAAGATAGAACTTATGATAGCTTTCATGCGTACATCTAGTACCACACATTCTGCGATTAGCTTAGGTAATCTTAGAAATATGATAAGAAAATTAGAATTATTATATTCAAAAGATGAGATCATTGACATAGATCTTCGGGAGTACTATAACATTTTAAAGTTAGGATCATATTATATGGATAAGAAAATAGTTATAGTAATAAAGGTACCAATTGCTTTGCCAAAAACCTATATCCTATACAAGTTGTCCATTATTCCCAACAAAAATAATATGGCCCTTATCCCTACCTCACCTTACATAGCAATTCAGGGATTATATTCTATGTACATAGAGACAGAATGTCCGAAGTTAAACTCATGGTACCTCTGCGAAGAGAAAATTGGATACAAAATTACAGAAAAACCAGATTGCGTACAGCAGCTCATCACTAAACAGCATATCAACTCCTGTACCTTAACACCGGTCGTTCTACAAAAGCAAGCTCTGGAACAACTTGATGAGAAACACTACACGTTAAGCTTCCCTATCCCAGCTAAAGTACAGATGTCCTGTGGACAGGAACAGTTTAAAACACTACAAGGAAGTTACTTAGCTACGATACCGCAAGACTGTCTGATAAAAACTACAGAATTCACCATCGCTAACATCGACAACCGAATTAAGGGACATGTTCTCAGAATCCAGACAGCATTGGACCAAAATACTACAACAGGAATTAGAGGACCATTAGTACAGCTCAATTCTATTAATCTTGAGAGCCTTCATGAGAGTTACAAGAAAGTTTCAGTGCAGCCGTCAGTAAAACTTGACAAGATTTCCGATAGAAGCATTTATCATACCACCATACCTGTATACCTAATACTACTAGCTGCAGTCATATTAACCATTGCCCTAACATACCGGTGGTATTGGTTAGGAAATAAAACCAAGAAGGTCAACTCTACACCCATAGAGATGGAGGCGACCCAGGACATATCTGAAGTGGAACCGAGAAGGAACATTCATCCAGCTGAAATAAAGATAGACTCCAGTCATCTTACACCAACATTTTTAACAACTGTTAACAAATAGTTGCTGTTCTAAGGGGGGAGGTGTTACGTGACGGTGTAACACAGAAAACGTCGATATTACGATTCGGTGTCACAATCGAATTGCTGATTCGCTGACACCATTCATTGATTGTTGCACATCGCGGCAATGCATTTCCACGAGGCGTCGACGCAGCATTTTTCACAAACGTGGGACCAATTTGCAACACCGTTTTCCACACTTCGTCATTCTTGGTACAACCATCGACCAATTGTCACCTAAATTTAGCCTTAAGCATTATTGTAATTTTATTTCTAATAAATTAATTAAAAGTAATTGGTTTTTTTTGCATCCTCCGGCTTCAGCCTTCGTAATTTGTAACCTGTGAAAATAACGACGATGTTGTTCCCTACTTACCTTAGCCTGCCTTTGGTGTAAAAAGAGTGAAAAGACCAGAGGAAAAGAAAGACGGAATTAAAAGAAGATAATGCTCAGGCTATGCTTTAAATCTATGATTTTAGTAATCTTGGTAGGATCAACAGCCCTAATAGTTTGTGGGGTCAACTGGGATCAACAAATACCATGGTTATTGATAGGGTGTCATGAAGAGTCCAGTTTTTTGTGCATTTCGATTTACTAGATTCTATTATTGAATAATTTATATGCATTTATCTCGATTTTCTCCATTAAAAAACGAATACTTTTGTAGTCAGTCAAAATATAGAAAGCCTAGTTGGCCTGTGATATATACATCTGTGGTTACTGTTGTCAGTTGTGACAATGACATTAAAGTTGACAAACAAATTTTTATCAAGCAGTCAAAGTTCAATTTGATTTCGGAATTCGACGTAAAAGTGGCTAGCTTTTAATTTCTAATAATTTATCAGGTTTTCATTGTTATGTTGAACCATTCATTAGTATTAACAGATCAATTGTTAGTGTACGGTCTCCTAACAGTCTTTTTAAAAAAATGCTAGCCGGTTAGTGACTATTTTTTAACACTGGATAATAACTTTTAATCAGTTTCATCCTCCAGCTCATATTACTTAAGATATTACTATTTACTTATTGTCTTGTACATAGTCGTTTATCTTTTGACCCTCTGATCAAATATTCTTTTTTATTTCTTCCCTTGTATTGTATACTTATAGATCTTTATTTATCAGAGACACTTGTCTTTTTTATTTGATCAGATTTATGTTATTACCTAGCTGTGATAAGGATAAGTAATTTATATTCAGAAAGTTATGTTTTTGTGGAGTGTCAAAAAATTGCATTAGTATTGTCATTGAATAATTAAGATATTCGTCCATTTTCATCATAGTATTTTTAATATTGTAAGATAATGGCAGAAATTATTCCAGCCGTTACTAAGCTTACAAGTAGGGTAATTAGGATTCTAGGATGTAATCCAGGTATTATGACTCTTCAAGGCACAAATACTTATTTGATAGGCTCTGGACAGAAGTAAGTACCTACAGTTCATAGCATTAAATTGCAAGCTTCTATTAAAAAGCAACTTTTTATGATCTTGCCCTTAAATTTTATAAATACAAATTTTTTATCACCTCTATATTTTTTTTGTATATTCAGCCTGAATTATCCCAATAAAAAGTTCTCTAATCTTTTCACTTCTGTTGTTTTTATTTTTTTAGCCGGCTTTTATTAGACACTGGTGACAAAGATGTGGAAGAATACCAAAAGCACTTGACCCAGGTGTTGAAACAAGAACAAGTAAACATCGAGCATATTATTGTCTCTCACTGGCATCATGACCACATTGGTGGAGTTGAGAACCTGTATGGCAGCATAGCTAGTAAGAAATTGGACGTAGCGTAGTAGCTAGGAGTCGTACAATTATGTAAGCACAAAATGGGGAGGGAGGAACAGCCCAGGAAAAAAAGGACAGGGATGTTCTCGTTTCATGGGCTGGGAAGTGATGATAACGTCAGCAATATTCATTGTTTATTTTTTGTGCTAAATTGAGTAGGTTCTTATTCAAACAGATATGATAACCCTACGTTTAAGTAAGCATAGGGTAGGAGGAAGAGTTTAAATTCTGCTTACATAATGCTATAACTCTTATGTGCATTATTATCTCCTTATTTATTTATTTTTTACTTTTTATTTATTATGTACGTTAGAAAGTGTGCGAAAGTGTCGGATCGATTTTCCCTGACGGTGTCATGCCCGATTATGTGCATTGTAATTATAAAACAAATAAACCTCAATATTATTTCAGAAGAGCCTAAAGTGTGGAAGTATAAAAGAAGTCACGAAGATGACCCAGAAGAACTGCCAAAATCAGTACCAGTGAACTGGCTATCTGATGGCCAGGAGTTCAAGGTAGAAGGGGCGACTGTCAAGGTTCATCATACTCCAGGCCATACCACTGACCATGTGGTGTTGACTTTGCAAGAAGAAGACACTCTGTTCAGTGGAGACTGCATACTGGGCGAAGGAACTGCTGTATTTGAAGACCTATACACATACATGAAGAGTTTGCAGAAGATTTTAGATTTAAACCCTGATGTTATTTATCCAGGACATGGGAATATTATTCGGGTAATTATTTCTGTATTTATATTTTATTTTTTTTCTTTTTTGCAACCAAGGCCTATGTTAGCTTTTCTGTCAGTGTCAAGTCTCTGTTTGAATTTTCTTGTGCCCTGCTAATAAATTAAGCATTTTCAGGACCCCATTGACAGACTAAATTACTACATTACCCATAGAAACCAGAGAGAGGAACAAATACTAAATGTATTGAAGTCAAAGAAGGATGAAAAACTAAATGCAATGGAGCTAGTTAAAGAAATTTACACGGACACACCTGTACATTTGTGGCCAGCTGCTGCACTAAATGTCACACATCATTTGACAAAGCTGACCAAAGAAAACAAAATAATATGTATTGATACTAAAGGAGACTGCAAATGGCAATATGCTGGAATTATAGAGAGTAATCTATAGAGTAATATTTATGTTGTGTTGATATACTGGAAAGGGTAATTTTATGTTAGTGCTTTTATTATATTGTTGTTCATGTTAAAATGTGTCTTTTTTTTATTCTGTCAATTTTTCTCTACATTGTGGTTTGCCGCTAAGTTAGCTTTAAGCTATTTTGGCTCACAGTTTGTCCAGCATGCACCAGTCATGTCCTGCTCAGTCCTATTCGAGTTGGGCAGCCCTCTGTTTTAGGGAAAGCTAAATGGAAACCCATTGTTTGTTTAAATGTTTCTTTTTTTACTTAAGGTTACAACAAAATTTATATTACATTCTGGATAATGTACTCTCTTTGCATACACATTTGTAACAGAATAAGGTGAATCAGTTTAACAAAACGAACACTCTGACCAAGGTAGTTCTTGGTAGCGCTATTCAGTGCCTCACCAATATCAAAACTATAGTTTGTCATTAGTAGATTTTCAACTTGATCCAAAACATCAAGTTGAAAATATATTAGATGGTCGTCGACGAGCTCGTCGTAGAATTTCACAGTCTGTTCACGATATTGGTATAAACGGTGAGTGGAGCCACGGGCGGCGCGAATAAGGCATTATCTACTTTGTAGGTACGCGAATTTGCCAGTGGCGGCGCCTCGTGGCGTGTTTGTAACCTCATTACATTTGATCTTAGCGCTCGCGCTAAGTCACAGCTCACAGCGGCAAGGCCGTTATAGAGAAAACCATAGTATTCTAAGTAGCAGCCTCCCCGGGGTCGCGGGACTGTACGAATTACCGTCACGGTAATTCGGAACGTAAAGGGCTATTGAAGGACACCGTGGATTTTAGTCAGTACGAGTTTGACAGTCCCTCCTGCTCTGCCCTGGGTCGGAGGACTCATTTGATGACTTTACCACGTTAAAAAAAAAGTGGCAGCCTCCATTATATCTCCTGTTCATTATAACTTTCAAGGGATACCATCAGCGGGCGAAATCTAATAAAGGGAGAGAGTTGTAAAAAGAAATACTTTAGATTGTCTTGTCTCAAAAAATGATTTCACTAAGGTCATGATCTGGGGGCATAAAAATGCCTCTTCAGCAGTCATTAATACCATTAAAACATTAATATTATGATTTTTTTATAGAAGCCTTTTTATAGACCCCATGATCTTTAGGTGGTCTGCGGATATAAAATCGACACTGTTATTGCTACAATTATACTCTAGTGATTGAGCTATGGAACAGAATATTCCATGTTACGAATTTGGATTGCGATAAAATTGTGGCGATTTTAGACACGCAATTTTTTTCTTACCCTTATAGAAAATAATACCTTTGTTTTAAAATAATAACTTTGTTTTCATAAATAACTATCAATACAATTTATTTCATAATGTTTAATACAACATAACATTCCTTATTCAATATTATCAAAAGATAATCACATCATGAACTTCAAAAAACATTGTGTATGTAAGCCCTTGATTGATATTATTAGATCTTATTCTAAAATAATATTACAATTAAGTAACTTATTAACAAAAAAAATATGAGTGAACAAATAGTTTGATTGTCATCATTATTGCTTTTACTTTAAAATCTGTTTTTGGTAGCACGCCAGTATTGAAGACCGCAAGAACCAATTTTCAACCTTTCTCTTCAATTGTGATGGGTAAAGCTATAATTTACGGCTGCTTATGCACATTACTAATGTTTAAGACGAATTGGACCACGCGATATACATGTACCGCAATGAAAAAGCTATCGTACAATTCTTACCTGAAAAGTGGGTTTATAACCTAGCTTGAAATAGTGCTGTAACTACTCCGACATCACGATAGGTACAGTATATTTATCAAAGAAGTAGATAGGCACAATTTTGACAACATCTTCATTAAAAAAAAAACCTGAAATTGTAGCCATTTGTGGCTATATGAGTGATGGAACCAAGAAAGAAAGATAGCGGCTATAATAGATTGAAGGTATTCTATAAAAGCAAAAAGATAAAACGATGACATGGCGTAAAACAGAAGTGAATGGAAGAAGAAAACTTGGTGTATAAGGAAGAAGTAGAGAGATAAGGACAGGAAGATGATAACGTCACTTTCATCGCTTTATATTCAACCTATTATAATCTCTGGTGAATCACAAAATTAATTTTACAAATAAACTACAGGCAGTCGGCCATTTCAGCTGAATCGTAATATGAATTGCGATTAAATAAAAAATGGATAGGATGATTTCGTCGCGATACGAATCTTCGTCCGCTAATGTAGCCCCAGCATAAGTAGAATTTAATTACGCGTGTCTCCGTGCAACTTCAAAATATATGGTTAAATGATCAACAAAGGAATAATACTAACAATCGCGCCATAGTTTATTTTGTGTCGTTTAAGTTCAGAGGTCGCTATCGGCGCACGCGTTTGGGAGGTGGCATCATGTCTGAATCGTCGTGAAACCGATGGTTGTCTATGTAGTCGAGTAAGATCTCCTTCGTAACCGGATCCTTTATGCTCTCGCAGACCGCTGGGGAAAGAAATGGATGTTGAGAAAACCTTTTTTTGAAGTGGTAACATCATCAAATGAGTCCTCGACCCTGGCAGGGGTAAACTGTACCTAAAGTAGCAGAATTAAACCTGCCAAGGTCGCGGGTAGGCGGACGGCGAGTAACAGGTAGCTCGCCGTCCGATCACGGACCATGCCCAAATCGACGGCGCGTCGTTTTCTGCAGACTGTCTCATCAGGTAACCTTGACCCTGCAACGTAAAGGGCTATTGAAGGAGACCGTGGATTTTAGTCAGTACGAGTTTGACAGTCCCTCCCGTCCTGCCCTGTGTAGACCCATTTGATGATTTTACCACGATAAAAAAAAAAGTATATGCAAATTACTTCAATATACTCACAAGTGGCAGTGTTGTAGCTATTAGGATAAGATTTGTCCGTCCGCTCCCTCATGAAGACCCACCGTCCGTTCTCAAAGGTGCACTCTATGATTTTATTGTCAAGGTGTTTGATATCTTTCGTCACTTTCATTGATGCGAAAGGCTGGTCCATTTTGCCTACGTATAAGTACCCAACTTTTGTAGGCAGGATGCTGAAATTTAAATATTTATTTTGGGGTTTTTCATAGTCGCACGCATCGTTCAGTAATTTAAGGCTGCGTTCAGAAGACTCGCGGACGCCACAACGTCATTTATATTATTATTTTTGGATATAATTTCAGGCTTATGAAACATCAATAGATCTCAAATTAAACTCCTTGTGAGTTTACAAAGGGCGGGCGCGACAAAAAAAAATCCAGAGCGAGCGAGACTCGAAATGTTTCCATCCCTTTTCTAATACATAGTAATAAACGTAAATCCGTAACTGGAATCCCAACACTACGCAGCGTGGTACATCCCTAGAGAAGCGAGCACAGCAAGTGACATCGACAGTGACGTTTGGGTGCATTTTCGCAGTGGTGGATATATTTTAATGTTTTCGTGTTCCAAGTTATGTTTCGTTGAATATTATATTAGATTTAACAGTTACTCGTTTATCTATTTAACAAAAGCTTCGCACGAAACTATTGCGCCCCGGCCCAAATTAGATAATGTGAAAGATTTACAAATTTTATACAAATTATACCTCTTCTGGAAATGGGGACGAAATGTTAAAGCAAAAGCGTATGAACTCACCCTTGTCCACCCTGAGTAACAATTTTTAACTTAAAGTCTACACTATTCATATTACTTGGCTTCCACTTCAGCACATCCTCGCAAGGTCCTGCTATGTACCTCTGGAAAGAAAATACGAATTAGAAATATTCATAAAAGTGATTGTTTACAAGAAGCCACTGAAAAACATACCTAAATGTCTTTTAATCAAAGTGCAATATGAATTGGAGTCCCATCCAATCTATACCATCAAATACTTTTTTGTTTATTTATAAAAACGTCCCACATTAGAAATTTCTCCTGTATCGTGGGTGCGTTTATAATCATATAAACTCACATACACAAACGCACAGACCCGGAAAAAATACTTGTAGATCATACAAATATTTGCTCCGTGGGGGAATCGAACCGGCGACACGTAGCGCAGCAGTCCAATCGCTCAGGCACTGCACCGCGCCGGGCTGTTTGCGTGAGTTTGAATGTTTGTAAACGCATCTATGATATAGAAGTACTTTCTAGAGAAAGCAGATCTTTGGCAGGCCTGTTGGTCTAGTGGTTAGTGACCCTGACTGCTATGCCGGAGGTCGTGGGTTCGATTCCCACCCAGGAATGACACATGTTTGTGTGATGAACAACGATCATTTGTTCTGTGTCTGGGTGTAATTTATCTATAATATTTATGTATTTAGAAATATATAAGTATGTTCATCAGTTGTCTAGTACCCATAACACAAGCTCTGCTTAGCTTGGGTCTAGATGGCGTTGTGTGATAGTTGTGGAATATTATATTATACAGTGAAACCTGGTTAAGTGAGACATCAAGGGACCTGCAATGTCGTTTCACTTATAGAGGTATTCCACTTACCCAGTGTCTCAGATATACAGTGCCAAAGTGTTGGGACCTCAGCATGAGTTCCAGTTATGGAGGTTTCTCACTTATCCAGGTCCCACTTAACCAAGTTTCACTGTATTATATCTTTTTTTTTAATGTTCATATTAAAGCACCAACCTCCTTAGAAGGCTGGAATATAAGTCCATCAGGTTCATGAGACAGTGTCTTGGCGAATTTCTCACCCAACAACTGTCTCGCCATTGGTAGCTCCCAGAACTGCTTCAGTCGTATACTGAATGGTTCCCGTTCTTTCTTGATTATACCTTCCTTCATTGCTTGATGCCTGTTAAGTCAAGGGTGTTGTTAGACGGTATAATGGGTAGTGTGCGCTTGCGCATATTTTGCAGGATTAGTAATCTGGGTTACGGGACTGACTAAGGAAGATACCTGTGACCTTGAACGCAAAGAGCAAACGAAGGAGCAGGTGATAATTAGTAGTGCCGAGTCTGGAACTATCGTCGGCTCCACCTAGGTCCGCCTGCGATTTTTTTTTTGCTGAAATATTGCGAGGATTCGTTTGATAATATTCGACTTCAAAAAAGGTGCTATAGATAAGGGCTTATCTGTATTTTAAATTCTATGGTAGAAATTTTCATCAGAATGGCTTTCTATTTCGCTAGAATGTATTCATCTATCTCGGTTACTATCTCCGGTTGAATCTTTGTCGGTTACCAAATAACGACCGAATTTGCCTATCTGTGTCTATAAGATGTCCAATCTGACGCAGCCATCAAAAACATATGAACGGGATTCGGATTGAGATTAAATATTAATTCCGTGCGTTTGTGAATAAACTAAACATGCTATAAATAGCCAAAATCTTGATTGCTGACAATAGGTAAGGTGAAAATTGCACATATAATATTCCTAGTTTCTCTAAACAATGAAATACCTAAACCATCTTCAACTTACCTAGGATTAACAATTTCACTTTCGATGTAATTCAGTCTAGTTGGATAGAACTCCATTTTACCCGTATCAGTACCCTCAAAGGTGATGATATCATAACATAAGTACCGAGGTATGTCTTGGTTGTCCACTTTATCTATCACCATTTCCTGAAAACATATATTTTGTTGAAGCCTATTGTAAAATCATAGTTATTTTGATTAAAATTTCCCCTCAATGGTGGCGGTACTCATGCTTAAAAGTGTTAACACTAAAAAGAATCTCAGTGCATACTTATTTTATCTTATTTTATCCCAGAGGCATACTCGTATACAACATTATTTTTTGTTTATGCAAAACCCGATACACCTGTCTAGTAAGGTTATAAGTTTGTACATTACCTGGTTGTCCGTTCAAAAACATGCTCATTTCGCGGTACACCCGCGTAAACCGCGTCTTCTGTGTTATACTCTCGTGATAATAGCTTGGCGATAGGTACCTAACCGTACGGTGCTTGTATTGTAATTAACCGGTAATAAAATTTAATTAAGTATTTTTTTTTTTTGGAAAAATATATAATATGGTGTAAAAATTATTGGAATCGAATCAGTTACTGATTCTGAACAAACTATATTCAGGTTTCGCATATACTAAAAATAATGTTGTATATATACCAGGAACGGCGAGAGAGAGAAAAAGACAATATGACTTTTTCTGCGGTAGGACAAACAAAAAATGCATAAAATAGTGGCTGGAAGATGAAACTGAAAACTGGAAAGTCTGACAACCAGTATTACCTAGTTACTGGGTTGTGGAGGTCAGATAGGCTGTCGCTTCATGTTAAATACTTATATTCAGCTGAATCTGATTTTACTGTCCATCATAACATAGTGGGAAAAGGCTAGACAAATGATTATGAACAACTGTTTTATACAGGAGCTAATGGGAAATGCCGTTAATTATTGCGACAGACGACCTTATAAAGGTCACCGGAAGACGCTGAATGCAGGTCGCTTCCAACCGGTATATGTGGAGATCTAAAGGGGAGGCCTATGTTCAGCAGTGGACGTCCTATGGCTGAGATGATGATGATGATTGCGATAGAGGTTTATATGAACATCTTTTAATCGAAAGTCTTTTATCGCAAGAATTAATGGCATTTCTCGTTAGAGAATGCATCCTATCCTACTAATATTATAAACGTGAAAGTTTGTTTGAATGGATGTCTGTTAAACAAAAACTACTGAAGGGAATTGGATGAAATTTGGTACACACATAGCATAGTTTTTAACCCGATTTTCCCGTGGGATAATTTTCAAGTTGTAGCGGGTGCAGCCGCTGGTAACAGAGAGTTATAGAATGATGATGAGGTACTATGCAGAAATACTTACACCATCAAGAAGAGTATTTTTCAAATGCCTTCTGAGGTCTTTTCTGTGTAAGAACCGCAGGCCGTGTACTTTGAAGACGCAGTTATCTCGATCCAACATATACACCTCGCCTTCTCCGTCGATTAACATCATATATCTGAAAACATTGTTGTAAAACTATTACTTATTGACCATCAAACTACAGGGTATGTATTATAGTCAAGTTACTAAATAGGTGTACTTACTAAAAAAAAAAGAACATTTACTGCAAATAGACTAACCATTAACTTCTCCTGTATCGTGGGTGCGTTTACAAACATTTAACTCACATACGCAAACAGTGAGACTCGGAAGTACTTAACAATATTTTATAAGTTACGTACCTGACACCATCAGCTTTCCACGAGACCCTATAAGGTTTCTCATGGAGTTTCCTCAAATTAGTTGTATCCATAGACACAGGTTGTGAACCGGGGAACCCAGTGGTGTTCCACTCGCAGAAGTGTTGGGCCTTCTTCTGTACTTCGCTAAGTCGTGGTTGTGCGTCAAAAGGCTCTACGCCTCGAACACCTGGCATGAATGTAGCCTTTTTGTGGGTAGTCTCTTTTCTTCCTTTTCCTTTGTGTTTCCGGGGGCTGCAATAGAATTTAATGAATATTACAAACTTTTATTTAGTGTCACTTGTAATGCTATCTGTCTGTAATCAAATCTTGCAAGTTAAATTTGACACAGCTCTCAGTTCCGATTGAGCTTTTTGCAACATATTTGCGTGACAATGCAGTATTATGATGACATAGAGCTGATTTAATGATGGAGCTGAAAGGTGGTCATAGGTACTTTACAATGAAAAGACGCAATGAGATTTTCGGGGAGCAATGAAACGACGTAGTTACGTCAACGCTAGTTTATAAGTGACGAATGCATCGTACGGTGCGACGCCGCCGCACGTGGTTGCGCTGCTGCAGCGCGCGCTTTAGGTAGCTACAGATACATACATCACACGCAACCACATCAAGTTTGGACTCGTTTGATTCATCTTGTTCTTTTTCTTTAGTTAGATTACGTGTGTAATTGTTAATGGTACCTATTACTGTTAACCCACAATCGTTGGGGTCGCGGGACCAAGGGATTACCGTGACCCCGGTACGTAAAGGGCTTTTGAAGGACACCGTGGATTTTAGTCAGTACAAGTCTGACAGTCCCTCCCGCCCTGCCCTGGGTGGGAGGACTCATTTGATGATTTTACCACGATAAAAAAAAAACCCACAATCGTAACAATTTGTCAGATATTTGTTTGGTACAAGTTACAACAACATTGAGACCAGATTTCCAACTTTATCACAAAAGAGGAAGTTTCATGTTCTATGGGGAAACATTAAAAGTTTGGAATGAGTTGACTTGGCGTCTTTACATAAAATACATTTAATTATAGTTTAAAAGCAATTTACCGCCGTCGTCGCCTTGTGAACTCCATTTTAAGTAGTTATGATGGCGTAAAACGTTACAGACTGATATAATATTTATTATTTACTAATAAGACGGCAAATTCAAGAGTCTCTTCAAATATTATCAATTTTTTAACTGTTATATGTTTATCTATAGTGGATATAACATATTAGACATTAGCTTTTGATAGCGGCTTTGTCTGCTCACCAGCCCCTGCGTCCCTTATTGGCAATATAAAGTTCTACTGGTGAAAAAAAATATTTTTATGATCGCTTCATTACTTCCAGAGATTTCCCCCTACATCCTAACAAATAGGTTTTACCTCTTTATAATATACTAGCTGTACCCTGCCCCGCTTCGCTGTGGCACAAAAAACTGTTTTTTCAACAAAAAAAAATAGATAAAAACAATCCTTGATGCGGATATAACATGATAAAATTTCGAGTAATTCCACTTTGCCCCACCAAGCCCGCCACCCTGGTGTGGCAAAGTGGACTGCCTAAAATTTTGCAGTGGAATATGCCCCACTATTCTGATTTGATGGGGCGGATAACACTAGCATAAACACTTTGTGGATTCTGCCCCACTAGGGTTGGCACCTCAGGATTTGTGTATGAAGGTTAACATGTATTTTTACATTTGTTTGTAAAAAAAATAAATGTAACCACTGACGTTAGGATTTGACAAGTCTGAGACAAGCAAACGTAAAGCTAAATACATCAAAATGGTTATTTAAACAGTGTATTAAGGTTCTACTTTTGTAAAAAACTGTCACATATTAAATCTTCCTGGATTTAATTAAATACATTATATAGTTTTGCTGTATTTATTCAATTTAGTCTGATATAGCTGTGACATTTGCTATTTGTATTCCATTTACGTTCCGATCCATCCGTTGCAAACATTAAATGATTTAAAAATATATTTAGATGTTTGCCCAGAAATTGATACATTATCACTGTTGATAACTATTAAATAACAAAAAACGAAGAATAATGTACGAGAACACTATTACTAAAGGGATAATTTAAATAATAATTATTAAAAGAAATCGTAAATACTATATTACTAGTATCGAAACGTAACGTAACCACAGATTGTGAAAGAATGCGTTCAGAAACGCTTTAAGAGAGTTATAGTTTTATGTTAATTTATTAAGTCTAGTTATTAAGTCTTGTGATATGTACTTGTATTATTGTCATATTATTATTTTTAATCTTTAAATAAATCAAATACTTATTAAATAATAAAAAAATGCGTTGAAATGCATTCGAAAGTAATAAAAATATCGGAAGGATTTAAGTTAAAAAAAAAATCTATATCATTTTATCCCGGCTTCGAAAAAGTAAATAAATACTTGTAATTATAAGCTCATAAAATTAGCTAAGAGTCGTATGGTTACATCACTAATTACGCCGCGAACACAAATGTCAAAATAGGTCTATTATTTTGAGGTCCTTTACGTACAAACATCATGGCTTCATTTGTTTGTTAGTATTTTTTTATTTAATCTGAGATTAAAACATGCTGTTGGAGTAAAAATGACTAAACCGGTTATGGTTCACCACTGCCTCGCCCACCGCGACTTATCGGTTGTCCTTGTCTGACATTTTTTATTTCATTCTGTTTGTTTACAAAATAGACGGACATTTGCATTTGTGGAGTGGTGGTGAGTGGTATTGAGTTTATTGTAAGTATTTTCGTATTTATTTTTCATGGATGCTGATGATTTGTGTAGATTTTTTTTAATAAGATATTTTTTGTGTTTTTCAGCTTTACAAAAATGGCAGAAGACTCTGTAGCAGGAAGTTCTAGTGGGCAAACTGGCCTTGAATTTATAAATGATGGAACTCAGATCAAAAAAAATAGGCAGATAGAGCGCTCAGAACACGCGAGTGTGTCGACCAAAGATAATACAAAATCCAAGGATAATACAAACTCGCGACAGTACCAAGCTACGCATCGTCTCGCTCACACGTCACTAGTGATTTGCCATTTTAAGTCAAAACATGCCGTCTTGTATGTTTAAACACTGCAAAAAATGTTCACAAAAACAAAGAAAACAAGATGGAATATCTTTCCACAGGTAACTCTTGTTATTTTTATTGTTTTGGTATTTATTTTCCATAAAATATTTTCGGCTCACTTGAAACACAAAACCTTAACAGTAAATCGTCTGTGTTGCTAGTTTAGGACGGGTAAATTACCCTGAATTAGGGGAATGTGTATTGTGCATAAAAAATAACAATCAAATACGTCAATACAACTGCACAGTCGTAATCTATAGTACCTATACAACATTCGTTATTGATTATGCGAAACCTGAAACACGTGTCTAGTATTTTTTTCACGATCACTTATCAGATACACACTAAACTATTTCGCGTATCGCGTTGTGTCATAGGCGCGTGCGACTGTTACAACCGGACGACTGAAGACACACGCGGGGGGCGGGGAACACAACCCCGACCGGGTTGTGTTCCCCGTCCCCCGCTGCCTGTGCGCTGCCGCCGCACGCGACTTCAGCTGATCGCTTTGATCTGCCGTAACCTCTGTAGTGCTCGCGTATGATTGCGGATAGGTGTCCAACTCCTAACCTTTTTAAATAATTTTGGGACAAAATATAACACGGTGTAAAAATTATTGGAATCGATTCAGTTATTGATTCTGAACAAACTATATTCAGGTTTCGCATATACTAAAAATAATGTTGTATGGTCTATGGTCGTAATGACACAAGGTCACTAGTTAGTTCTGTCCGGGTCGTAAAGACTTCGGGTCTCGTCTCGGGATGGCACCCCCGCGCGCGGGGCTGTATTCGTATTTTTGCGTGAGAAAGTGGGACGGAGAGCATGCCTTGTAAGGATGTGCCGAGCTCGCGCCGCTGGATTATTTTATTATTTGTTGCTATCTGGATATAACCATAAAGCAAAATCGCGTTACCAATTTGAAACATTAATAGTATGTTTGTACAATATAATTGGTGCAGAACTAAGGCTGTTAAAGTTTAATGATTGTGTGTAAAATTATTATTATTTTAATAAATGTGTTGATTGTTATAACAAATTGTTTATCTTTTTAAACTAAAAAACCTGTCCTTAAATAGTTTATTAATCAAATTACTAAAAAGCGTTATGAAGTGTTATTCGTTCTGATATAAATTAATTAAATAGGTAGTAAGTAATTACGCATATTAACTTTTATTCCTTATTATTATTCTGTTAAATAATAAATATACACGCTTTTGCTCTCTGGGTATAACCATAAAGCAAAATCGCGTTTCCAATTTAAAAAATAGTGGTACAATATTGAGAACAATTTAACTGAATAAAATGTGGGAGTATTTGTCAATATCTGGCAACCGTAAACGCACACAGATGCACGTGTTCGTACACGGCGCGCCATATTTGCCGCGCACACTAAAATAAAAACCGGCTTCACTTTGTTGTTCGCGCATGTTCTATCTGCCTATTTTTCTTGATCTGAGTGATGGAAAATGTATTATTAGAGCTGGGCATCAATACTATTTCAAAAGAAAGTACAAAAATGCATCTGAAATTTGGGAATGCAAAAACAGAAGGAGACAAAAGTGCAATGGGTCGATTGTAGTGAAAGTAAGTCCCTACTTATTAGTAATTCTTTTTACTGACTCACTTTTAGTAATACGGGTCTAATACAATTTAAAATAATAATAATACATATAATATTACTTGAAGTTGTGCTATGTTATAAATATTTTCTAATACCTACATTTTTTTGTTTTCAGGGAAATATACTTTTAAACGAAAAACCTCACCAATGTCAACCTGATTTTGACCGAAACAAAGTGACAAAATTAATGCAGAAAATAAAGAGAGAAATCACTTCAGCAGACGTACCAAGCATTTCAGCAACATACGACAAAAATGTAGCTTCCTTATATTTAGAAAGTAGCAACAGCAATATTGTGAGTAAAATTCCTCCATTTTGTAAAGTAAAGTCTGCATTGTATAAATACAGAAACAAAAATGCTAATGTAAAAAAAAAATATTACAATACATTATCAGAAATAGAAGTTCCTGAAAAATTTCATTCTTTTTTACTTGCCAAGGTTATTGACGAAGATATTTCTATTTTAATATTTTGTTCAGAGCATGCTAAGAATTTGATGAAAACCCGCAAACATTTTTTTGGCGATGGCACTTTTAAAAGTTGCCCACAACCGTTCATACAATTGTATTCGTTGCATGCTGATTTGGGTAGCTCCCAACAAACAACAAATATTGTGCCATTAGTATATGCTCTAATGAGTACTAAATCAACCAAAGCTTACACCGCTCTCTTTTCTGTAATAAAATCACAGATTCCGGATTGGCAACCACATAGTTTTCAGTCGGATTTTGAGGCAGCGGCTATGACTGGTTTTAAAAATGTCTTTAAATCAGCATCAATCAAAGGGTGCTTTTTTCATTTTTGTAAAGCAATTTGGAAAAAGGGGAAAGGGTTAGGGTTGACAAAATCTAAATATTTGCGAAAACAAGTAGCGCTTAGCGCAGTCTTACCCTTATTACCAGAAGAAAAGATTTTTGAAGGTTGGTTTTACATAGCCGCACAAAGCCCAGATGACGAAAAAAGTAAAGAATTTAGAAAATATATGCTGCGCAATTGGCTGAAAGATAACTTTTTAAAAGTGTGGTGCGTATTTGGGGCAAAACACCGCACAACTAATGCCCTCGAAAGTTGGCATAATAAACTTAACAAAAAAATTCTTAAAAAAAGCCCCAGTTTATTAAGACTTCTTTGTCTTATACGAAGACATAACGCTTTCAATAGTTAAATCTATGCAGAACCAACCTTCCAAGCTACGCCTTGATAATATACAAAACGATCAGAATATACAAGATGCCCAAATGGAGCTCATAAACGGCGACATTACGGTTGGACATTTTTTGGAAAAACTAAGATAGTTTTTCCAAGAAATCTATTTTAGTTTTTCCAAAAAATGTGAACTAAACAAATACAAAATCTATGATTTTAGATGATTTCAATTCTTATAAATAGTCAGTACTCAAACTAATATAGTGGCTGTTTGTTATGATAATTATTTTGTCAACAGTCAGTATTTACCTACTTTCGTTAGGATGTTTCTTATTTGTATTAATAAGACTTTTTGCTATGTAAAATTTTATCATTCTATAATTTTAGTTTTTGTTTTTTAGCCGGAAGTAATTTCGTGGCTGTTTTTTTTGCATATAAATTGTTTTTATTCATAAGGTAATACATGAGACTGTTTTATACCATGTCGATCAATGTGTGATTCTATAATCTGTGATTCTATTTTTTGTAACAAGTAATTTAGTGGCTGTTTGTATGTATATAGTTTAAATTTATTTTTTTTATTTATAACGTAATCAGTAAGAAAATACCTATATCTACACAAACCATACAAAATGATGACGAATCTGTGATTTTGAATAGTTATGTAGTAAATATGTCTCGTTTTAAGAACATATCATAAGAACAAATCATTGTTTAATTCGTGATTATCAAGATTTATCTTAGTTAGTAAGATTTTATTTGTAAAAGGTATACCAAATGATGAAGAATCTGTGATTTTGAATAGTTATGTAGTAAATATGTTTCGTTTTAAGAACATATCATAAGAACAAATCATTGTTTAATTTGTGATTATCAAGATTTATCTTAGTTAGTAAAATTTTATTTGTAAAAGGTAATTAATCTGTGATTTATAAACCGATTCCTTCCAGAAATAAATAGTACATTAAAATTATTTATTTATTTTTTACTTTTATTTAAACCACTTCGCTACGTATTAAATCTAAGCTTCCAGCACTAATAACGTTTTACTTACAGATATAGGTATACATTTTTTTTTTTACAAACAAATGTAAAAATACATGTTAACCTTCATACACAAATCCTGAGGTGCCAACCCTAGTGGGGCAGAATCCACAAAGTGTTTATGCTAGTGTTATCCGCCCCATCAAATCAGAATAGTGGGGCATATTCCACTGCAAAATTTTAGGCAGTCCACTTTGCCACACCAGGGTGACGGGCTTGGTGGGGCAAAGTGGAATTACTCAAAATTTCTTCTCATTTGACTGCGTCATTACGACTGCGGTTGTCAGCGAGTGTTATCCTCGCTTCCGGTAGATGGCGCGGTCACTGGTACAGAGCTGATCGTTAGAAAAACTGTTTTTTCGCGGTTGCGGATATGTGACTGATGCAAAAAATAGATAAAAACAATCCTTGATGCGGATTACATATCATGCTAAAGTTTCAGCTCAATCAGTGCAGTACTTTTTGAGTTTTTAAAGCATACACAAACCAACAAAACATTTTTATATATATAGATAGATAGAAGTGTAGATTTATCTAATCTGCTTGTGTGACTAAAAAACAACACATAGTGAAGACGTCGTTGATTTTAGTCAGTACGAGTCTGACAGTCCCTCCCGCTCTGCCCTGGGTGGGAGGGCTCATTTGATGATTTTACCAAGCTAAAAAAAAGCTGCCTACGACTTCGTTCGCGTGATGAAGGGCAAAAATGCTCAAGTTGTATGCGCCAAATGGGCATAAACATGGCATATCGGGCATAAATGATTTTACGCCCAAATAAATACCTGATCACTGGGGTAATAATTTTTTTTTTTAATAATGAAATTAGAAAACCTACCAAAAACAAAAATTTTGAATTAGGACGTTAGTTCTGGAGATTACTCGCTACATAGAAACAAACAAAATGTATCTTTGAATAATAAAAGACTATCTTATCTGTGGAGTACAATAGCACTTGTACAAAATGACTAACGAACAAAGCAAAGAGACTTCTTGTTATTTTTTTTATATTGTCATTCACCTCTCAGTAACAATTTTTGTTGCTAAAAAACATTGTATCTTTTTGACAATCCATAGAGATAAGTAATCAATAATTTTATTCGAGATTATAAATCAGGCATCGAACTACAGTACAGAAACTCAAATTGTGTGTATACTCAGTTGTCAAATCTCTGCTTCATTGTTTATTTAAATAAACGTAATCAAATGATGTTAAAAAAACTATGTACCTAATGATAATTAATTTTATCTACATAGTGTAATGGTGGTAAATTCATGCAACGTGACTTTATATTATATCTTTTGTTACTCTTAGTATTTAAAACTTACGCGGACGATGAAGAGTTCTGGGAATTACTAGGGACATCATCATCAACATCCTCTTCCTCTTCTGAAAATTATAGAAAAATATATAGATTAGAACTTTAAAAAAAAGTATCAGTGTCGCAGTTTTGAGTTGCAGAAGTAGGACAGCAGTTTATAAAATGTATCCTATATCTGTAAGTAAAGTGTAAAGATTTTTTTTTATAAATCAGTACTGCCTTTTCTTACTTGCACGCGTAGCATGACCTTTATTCCTATTCTACCAAGAATAGACAAACGTATTTCATGGTTATTTCTATACAAATCGACTGTTTGTTGGCACGAGTAGAGTAGACCGTTGAAGAATAGAAACATTACTTTTCTATATTTAAAGCATTGCCTTGTTTAAAACTGTATAAATCTTTGACGTTCTGTTATTTTGTTTTTTCTTCCACTAATTAGCTAGAGCAGCAGTCGACAATATTTTGGTAAGAAAAAGCCACAGGCAAAATCAAGTAATAGTGGGCCGAAATTTTAAAACAAAACTAAAATAAATTTAATTGATTTCTTCCTCTCAATAAGCTCCTTGTGTATAGAAGACAAATTTCAGTTTACAACACAATGGGCTACAAGGTGATTAGTGCAGACGTTGCTAACCGCTGAGCTGGAGAGCTAATTAACAGCTAACTTAACAAATATTTCTAAAGCCAATTCAACGCTAGTACTACTAGTCGAAAGATGTACTTACCATGACACCAATCAGGTAGCATGGGGGCAGCTGGAGTTAACTCCGCCTCATCATATCGGCGGAACAGCTCTTGCAAGTAATCTTGTTTGTAAATCCCGGGAGGCCTGAAAATTATTTATTTATAATGACATCTTCAAAACTCATGTTTATTTGTCTGTCTGTTTTTATCTTATCCGGCTCGAAGGACCACGTATGTGTTCCAAAAAGCTCGAAGGAGTCGCCGAGGTCATTATGGTTTAGCCAAAGAAAACAACATGCTCCATTATTCAACACATGCGGAGGGTCATGTTCCGCCGCGGGCATGCGGGCGCCTGACCAAGGAACAGACCTGGTCTGTCGACGACGACGCGTAGGGTCCACGCGCGCTTCATGTAGCTGTCAGGGAACTAACCGTGACCTTCAAACGTAAAGGTGCATCGTGCAGAGTTTACATTTGCCATAATAACTGAACAGAATTTGATGCTATCACACAGCTATGGCTTTTGGTGGGATGTTTTTGTGGTTGTATTGATTCAGTAAAAAGCTAGTTCAATAAGACACTATTTATAACAGTTAATGCAATAAAGGGTTAACTTACTAGGGTTGCCTTGAACAATTGTATGAGAAGCAGTAAAAACTTTTAATTTTATTACAATGAATGAATATGACAAACCTCATTCTAGCAAATTCGTTAATAGCTGCCTGAACACTGCAGTCCAAATGCTCCACCATGTATGAGACCAATAGGAACCCAGTTCTATTGAAGCCGTGAGTACAATGTACTCCAATCAGCTCCAGAGGCTTTTGACTAATAAATCTGCTAACTAATGAGATGAATTCCCTGGAAAATGAACTACATGTTAAAACAATACTGTTTATATAGAATATAGACCACACCGTAGATGAAACGCTTAATGGCAGGAGGTTAGTTAAGGTATCACAGTACTGTCTCAAAACTTTTTCGATTTTCGTTGTGGCTTTGAAACGCGAAGGGTAACCGATGGAATAGGCTGGATTTTTGATCAGTAAGATTGAGTAAGTCTTGAGAGTCCCATCCGGTCCACACAGGCTGGAAGACTTATTTGATTTTACCACCCAAGAGTTCAGTTGATCACTTACATAACACATCTTAGTCAATCAACACATTGCTTGTTATGAATGTGGCCACACTCGCTCGCTGGGTGGGAAGCCAATTTCAAGAAAATGTCGAGAGAAAGATATTGTAAAACCAATATTAAAACAAATGTTGGTTTTACAATTTATTCTCAACCTTTTTTATTGCAAAAGAATAGTCATTCCTAGGTTTAACATGTTCTGGAAAGTTTAGATAGGGTGACGAATTTACTAACCTCTTGCCACTAAGCATGCCACTTACCGTGTGGCTGAAGCCTAAGTGCTATACAGTATTTTTTTACTATACATTGTGCTATTTGGAATTATATCATTGATTGTTCAAATAGGGGTCTTTCTTCAAGGTATAATGAGTATAATGCATCTCCCTTCAATTCAGTATTTTTAAGATATTAGAGATATGGATGGGTACAATGTAAGAAATCAGTAAGAAAACCCAATTCTGGGTTAAGCTCGCCTTGGTACATAAATTACCCTGTTGTTAAATGTTATTTTAATTATATGTGTGTACAATAAAGAATAAGAATACAATAGTACCATGATCGTAAAAAATAGTATCATGGTTATAAAAGCAGGGAATAAAGGCATACACATAAAGAAGGAAATTATATTATCTTCCACTAAGTATAACATTGTTTGTTAATTATTTTCAGGTTTGTCGACGACATGCATGTAAGTAAAACTCTTTTGTGATTTTTCTTTCAACAAATTACAACTTATCATCATCATCAGCCGGAAGATGTCCACTGCTGAACATAGGTCTCTCTAAAGACCGCCACAACATAATGTATTACAACTCGTCAAAACATATTTATTAATTAAACATTTATGATGGCAGACTTAATGCTTTGGGCTTTTTCTTCAGTCTACATTAGGGAGATACAAGAACCATTGAGTAGGTGTTTTTTTTTTTTTAGCATGGTAAAATCATCAAATGAGTCCTCCCACTCAGGGCAGGGCGGGAGGGACTGTCAGACTCGTACTGACTAAAATCCACTGTGTCCTTCACTAGCCCTTTACGTACCGGGGTCATGGTAATTCGTAAGTCCCGCGACCCCGGAGTAGGTGAGTTTAGCAGTATTTTATTGGGTAAACACTCCTAATACCTATGATTTTACCATGATCACTTTACTGTCTGTATCGGACACTTTAATCTAAATAGATCCTTACCTAGTCTGTTCTGGTGATGGAGTTTCACCATGTCCACGGCACTGCATTTTGACATACTTACAGCCTGTTTCTTCTACCTCTGCTTTATCATAAAACCGGCTTGTGTTTGTAAGGTCTATCCAAAGACCTAGCTTTATCTAAAACAATACTCCTATGAATTTCATTCAATAGACTTCACTATAGAAAACCATTAGCTTCTTTCTAAATTTCAACACCTAAACTACAAGAACTATGGAACAAAGAGAGGGCATTCAACTTCGTCAATATTTGTAACCTGTGTGGACATTCTCTAATCATACTAAAAATAGAATTTCAAATGTAGGAAAACAATAATCATTTTGTGTCATGATATTTATAGTTCAGGTAGGTAATTCGTTGGATATTGAGTAAGTGAGACATTTATATCATTTAGAACGATTTAAAAGCAAATGGGAACACATTGTTCACACTAAGAAAGTGTAATTATGAACAAATTAACGCGAAAAAGCTAACACTGAAAATGTGACTCACTTTCATACTTTTCATGTAAACAAACAACATGGATGGTGTGAAACGGTTTTCTTCAGGTACTTTATCATTGAACTGGGCTCCCAAAGGTGTCTTGAAAGCCATAAACTTATCTGCAACCAGTCCCGTAGCCTTTCGTGGACATCTCAACCATCTATTGGGTATAGGTCCCGGATCCCTTTGTGACATTTTGACCAGTTTCGGGGATCAATTTACTACAATACGAATACAGATTCTGCTTGCACACATTGGTTATAAATAAACGCAATTTATAGATTTTTCGATGAAAAAACTAAACAAATCTGTCTTTGACAAGTCGACACAGCATCTTCGTCACTAGTGTTGCAAGTACTAGTTCAGAAATCGAATTGAATTAAATCAATTAAATTCTGTAGTCGATTATATATTATTTTATAAAAGATATTAAATTCGAGTACTAATAATATCAAACTTGCTAGTTACACCTTAATTTCAAGCTAAACTAATACGATGGAACAGTAAAATTCTATAGTCATACTTGTTCCCCTTGTTCCAAAACAATAATATTTAGAAAAATCTACATTATACATATTATATCTTTAGATTTAGTGTTACTGAATAAAATGGCTGAACAAATCTGGATGAAATGGTTATAGTCTGGAATAATTCATTGCACGTTCTCATAGGATACTTTTCAAAAGAACGCGAGCGTAGCAATTGGCAAAGACTGGTTAGTTGTTGAAATAGCATGTAAAATTTCGCGTTTTCTGCTGTTTTCTATGATGCACTGTGTGACATGTTGTGTCTACAAGAGTGAATATAAATTTAGTCATATTTAACCATACCGTGTAAAAATCAAGTCCCATCTTAGACAAGATAATTATGACCACTCTAGAAAGGTAAGACAGAACGTGAAATGCTTGTTAGTTAAAGTAACGTAAGCTTGTACTCACAAAAGTAAAAACGAATTTATTGATTGGTATTCATTGTGAATTGATTCTGATCGGCATAAATGCGTTGTACAATTACCGAAAACAGAACCAACACTATTCAATTTCGAAAGTAACACAGATAACAAATTAGTATTATTTCCTGAGAATTCGCATAGTTAGCAAAAGATAAATATTTACAACATTTGTAATTGTATTTTTTATAACAACAGAGTCAGGTAATAAAAAAAACACAGTACAAGAAATATCAATTTTTATTTAATTATTTCTCTATTTTCATCAGTGCTGAATACGTTCAAATACCAACTAAGAATAAAATATTTCCAAGTATTTATTAATTCTTTTGAGATCTAATTTTATAAATAACTAAATACAAACTCAACTGAAATACAATTTATTTATTTACATGTCAGCTTTTAGTCTATTTATATTACTATATGTTTTTAATCATGTTTTGAACGACAGGTAAACTATTTTTGGCTGTTGACAGAAGTAGCAACTTTACGAAATATGAAATGTGAAGTATTGTCACTTCACTCTTTCTTTGAGAAATCACACGTGGTAGAAAGAGTAATAAGATTGTGTAATTTTTATGTGTTGGCTGCATTTGAAGTTGGTATTTGCCAAGAGCCTGCCATTTTGTAAGATAGAAGGGAGATAAAAAATAGTTTTATGGTGTTAAAATTTTACAAAAACTCCGTTGCCATTTGTCTTAGGGCCAAAAACAAATGTTTAAATGGACGCATCGTCCATTATAACTCAGGTGTCACGGGATGACGAACAATTAAACAATTATGGATCCGACAGAGGTAAATCCCAACCGAATTACACCTGTTACCTACTAGCATCAAATTAGAGCGTATAGTGTTACCTTCTCACGACTCGTAAATATTTGCTGATCGTGATCGATGTTAGATCAGTGGATTTGTGAATGTTTTGTATTCCTTTGGTTCCGTTTCGCGTGCGTGTGCTGTGAGGTAAACAATTGGATCGTGTGGACGCGATAACATATACAGCAACCTTGAGAACTTCTCTTTCTTTGCTGTTCCTCTTGTGATATTAATTGAGGCTTCCGCGTGTGCGTTTACTGTGTTGGAGTGTTCTGATGTGCTATGGTTGTTTTAGGGCCACCCCCTGGCGGCCAGCACAATGAGGGGGATGTTACGCCGGTGTCGGGCTCTGCCCCGATGGGCAGCAAGAAGTCGAGCGGCGGCGGCGGGTTCCTGCGGTCGCTACTGTGCTGCTGGCGCGGTGGGCGCGGGAAGGGCCCGCCGGGCAGCAATGGCGCCAACAGCATCGACGGGCGCGCCTCGCCGCTCCCGCAGGAGCGGGGGCTGCTGGTCATGGCGGAGCATGCCCCCCGACCGCTGCTACCACCAGTGAGACACCAGGACATGCATAAAAAGTGTATGGTCATTGATCTTGACGAAACATTAGTTCACAGCTCATTCAAGGTATGTATTCATGTTTATAATGATACACCCTGATTGTTTATTTTTTTGCAGGTAGTGTTATTGCAAATTAAAACTAAAATTCTGTCTCGGTCATGACCTCAGTTGTTAATTTTTGGCAAAAACAGGTTTTCAGTTACTTGTAGAGTAAATTAATTCATTGTGCCGCTATGTACATTGACTTCTATTATTATAGATATATAAAGTTCTTGGTATCATGTACAATATAAGCTTATTATTCTCAAAATTGAAACTTATCTCACTATCTAAATGGTGTGGGTTACACGTATGTGTAATAGTAATCTGTTTCATAATTTATCAAAAGAACTTATCAAAATATAATTATGTCATTTTGTATTAACTAAACATAATAATGATGATTAAATGCTTACTGATATCCTCATTTTTAGAAACTCCTTTAAAAGAATGTTCAACTATTTATACCAATCTTACATTAGGTGTTCTTAGAACAGATTAAGTGCCAATTACGTGTATGTTAAAGCTCACATAGAGTAGGTTAATGGGTGCTGCGGGCTGCTAGTAATTACCCTAAATTCACCAACACTAGACAGTCTGTTAAGGAAGCTGAATCATGACTACCAACCTTAGAGATGAACAATCTAAAAAAGTTTTAAAACTGGGCCTCAAGCTGTGAAATGAGGCCAATGCAGAAATAATGTTTGTGACACGTAGTTAAATGTAAACATTCAATATTTTAAAGTTTCATAAAGTATTTTAACATCCCTGAAGAATATTTAGATCAATGCCTTTTTAAAATGAAGGTATTATCATCTTCCATGGACAATGGCAAAGTTTTTTTAAACCTGACCAGAATGGAATCCATGAAAATTCAGATTGAAGTGTAGTACCTAATCTATGACTCACGTAAGTAGTTTAAGCAGACAGACAATGCAACAATTATGTGATTAAATTCCAAGCTATTTGAGCTCCACTCTTTTTATAACTCCAATTACTGCTAGTGATTCTATGTAAGAAGTATTTCTCATAAAAAGTGGTAATTATGTGAAAAAAGTATCATGGGGGACACCCCATGATACTTTTTTCACATAATTAGACGTGACAACGTCTTATAACAGTGCCAGTAACTTAATTGTTAGTAGGATATAAATCTATAATTTAGTATGGTAGTGCCAGACACTTTCCATTTGACCTTTTCGAAGCTGAAATACTCACTGACCACCATTTTAGTTAATGCCAGAACTATTCACCATTCTTCTACATCCTTTCTGTTTCTATTGTATCTTGAAAATAATAGCTAGTTGGTTTAATTTCTAGCAGGGCTTATAACATCCAAGATGGTGCTCTAAACCCATTCTAAAAAATAATATCAATGGGGAAGTTTCAATGTTTGGATGGATGGATGTTCATAACTTGATTACCTTCAAACTACTGAACGGATCTTGAAAAACACATTGGATATTGTTTATCTTGGTATTTCGGTGGGATAATTTTTGAGTTACAAGCAGGTGAAGCCACTGGCAATAAATAGTTTCTGAAAATTATTTAACTTGGTTTCACAAGTCTATTTGTTTATTTAAATCTATTGTAATTCATACAAAGGTACACACAACCATTATCAAACTGTAACAATATTTTAACAGTGTTATCATATAAACAGGAAGTACATAGCTAGGCTTAATTAAAACTTCTATTTAATATTTACGATATCTGTGCCATTTATATCAGAACTAGCTTTTGCCCGCGACTTCGTTCGCGTGGAATAGTGAAAACTATCCTATGTCCTTTCTCAAGTTCCAAACTATGTCTGTACCAAATTTCACACAAATCGGTTCAGTAGTTTAGGCGTGAAGAAAAGACAGACAGACAGGCAGACAGAGTTACTTTCCGTTTATAATATTAGTTTGGATTTATGTTAATTGACAACTCGAAAATATTTGCCCGTATACTTGTTACAATATTAAAAAGACTTCTTTAAGTTAAAGTTATTTTTCTAAACGATTTGTTTTCGCCGAAAATTGTACGACAAACAAGAAAATGACTGCCGAAATGTAAGTGTGTAAAAAATTTGGCTTCCTATGCTATTAACACAATGCCATTTTTATCATAAAACGAGTGAAAGTTTTCTCCAAAATCGGCCATGGTTTTGTTCGCCAACGACAAAAGTTCGGACAATAATCATAAAACCTGTTCCCTGACCTACTTTTTACTATTTAAAAATAAATTCGGTATCAGCGTTCGTAGATAAGCCATTTTTTAAATCGATTTGTTTTAATTAATCGCTCAATTTGATACTTCACGAAAACGCGGGAGACTGATTTTGAGTAAATGCTTTTTGAAATAATTTCCATAAAATAACCATAACAATATCAATGGGAAGTTTTATTCCCAAACTGTCATTAGTGTCAAACTTTCGTAAACGCCACTGGGAACTTTTCTACCCAAGTTCACTTCCCAAACTGTCATTAGTGACATTTGTTGCAAAGAATTGTGTGGATGACATTTCATTTAGCATTCAAGTGGATACGTCGGTCGTCATTGCCATGTTTTATACTAAAACATCGTGTTTAAGTAATCATAAATAACTATTAGTGAGGACTTCTAAATTATTTGTCTCGTCTGTGTCTCATGCTGCAAATCACCACATTAGATCCAGTAAAAAAGTGCAGCAATCATAAAATTACATTGCTTTGTTTTCGCCCGGGCCACACGTACCTATATTGTTAGCCATATCTTATTGATATAAATATATTTTATCGTTACATTATCACTTTTTCGTTCCGACATTGTAGATAATGTATCTTTTATCACACCTAATTCATTCATATCGTGTTTGATAACCTTGAGAGCTGGTGCATCAGATTATTGCTGTAGCAATATTGTTTTGATTTTCCCATCTTAATTGACTGAGTTTTTATCATAGAATATGTAATGTTTGGATCACGTCTAGTGCTAATAAAATGTTCATACATTAGAAGGACAAACATACAGACATCTATTCCATTGTACTCTGTTCGCAATGTAAATATGTTGATATTAATTCTATTTACAAGATCAACAATTACTTATGCAACTAATTATCAGTTTTGCCGAACGAGATAACGAGGCGGAAGTCTATATCGTTGTTAAATAGTGTAACTCGCAACTGTTTTTTAATTCTTCGAAAAGCAATAAAACTATTGAACAAAATGTTTGCTATAAAAAAAAAGAATCATGTCGCCTATGGAGCAAATTCGGCGTGCAAAACTGAACACTGACCAACCAGAGATTCGTGACGGGGGCAACAACGTCGCGTGACACGCCTCCGTTTAAGTAGGTTCCCAAACTGCAATAAAAACAGAATCTCCATATCGGCGACACCTGACTACTTCGGAGACGAGACGACGTATTTTATGATGTCATAATCTTAAGCCAAGGGCGCCTCATAGCTGCGCCTACGAAACATTCCGAGTTTGCATAACAACCTTCATGAAATTACCGTGTAAATGCTAGACGCAGTAATGAACGTATTGAATAATTTGTAATGTAATCACATCACACAACTGCGACACTAGGTATTACGTAGTATTTTCGGTGCCCCGTATGATTCTGACGTAAACCCAACCCTCCAGTCACTGGTTTGTACGTTAATAGTGTGGGAAACAAAATCTGCGTGACGCATATTGGCTGGTCTAATCTGTAGCTTGCCCTTGTTCAAAACGCCTTAAGGCATCCTTGCTTTCCCGTATTTGGAATGCTACAAGTGCCTTAGTAATCAGCACATGTATTTTAAGTGGCAGTGCAGTAGGTTGCGCAAAGGAAGTGGAGATAAGACAGGTAGAGATCAATTTAGTATCGGAAGCAAATATTTTGTAGTTTCCTCTTCAAAAGGGTCTTATCGAAGTTTTCATCGTCTTCGAACGACTCAGTGTGGTCTTAATGGATGTGTGTCATCAATTTGCTGTACGTTCGTTAATAGCTTAATGTTTCGCTTTAACGATGCTTGTTTCCTCATGTTCGTCACTAACTCCTTCGATAATTGCGCAACGTGGTCAACAAAGTGGCTAAGAGACCTGCGACCAGTTAAAATGACGATTACGCAGCAATCACTGCAAATATGTATAATGCCAACATTACCAACAGTTCTTGTGGCTAGCCAAGCCATTCTCTAATCGATTGTATAGAAATACAAAGAAATGGAAATGGCAATTGAATGCGGCGCTGACGCGATCCCAACTCTGTTATAGCGATGACCCTAAAAACCCAATTACACCCGCGAAGTTAAATCAACAGCTAGTAAAAACACACGTTTCATGTTTTTAGCGGTCGGTATCCCAAATAATTACATTGGTTAGGAATGTGCACCACGTGTGCTGATTCGCATTTGACCGGTTTGTTCCCGTTCCAAAAGACTTGCTCTTTTTAACATTTCAGTTTGGGAACTAGAGCGTGCCGTCGACCAAGGGCTCGAAAGGAAACAGGAAATTGACAGATTAATATTGTAAAACAACTTTGAGATAATGTGAAAGTCTCGCTTCTATTTCACTTTGCGACGTGATTTAATTTGAAGCTTTGCCAATATCAAAGTGCGTGTTAAAAAAACAGTCATCACCGTTGATTTTATGTAACATTAAGGCGAAATGACTGCAATGTATCGGTTACGACAAAGTTATTAGATTATTGAGAACGCCTCCTATCAGCGCTTGTCGTATTTTGTAACGGAGTATGAAATGCACTTTGTTTAAAAGTATTGTGAATGTTAAATATAAACATTGGTGAATAGAATTTGGTTGAGTAAAATATTGCTTGATTCCAATGTTGGTTAGCCTGTGCAACTTCTCATTTCAGAAAAATATAATAGGCTAAAATATATATAGTATATGTATAGTTAATTATCGTCACCTCTCCATAATCTTTAGCTATAATCTCAAAACAAAGATGATACGTTAGTAGTAATATGCAAGTATGCCATTGCCATCTATAATAAAGGCTGCATAAAGTCTTAATTGCCGATAAACTTATACCAGATTATACCTATGTCTTAAGGTGTATTGAAAGGTATTGAAACAGCTTCATATCTATAAACATATCGTGGGTAGACCCCAGTAGTTCAATAGGCCGACTTCTGACTTCCGATCGGCAGTACACCCACACCCATCTATTGTCGGTTCATACATCGTCGCTCTTTGACCACGTAACATGCATCAATAGAGGAAAATGTTTTGTATCGATCTATTTAATGATAGATGTAAACAGGAAAATCTATCATTAACGTGTTGAGCAAGTCGCAGGTGTAAAATTGTTTTGAATTAATAATATGAAAGAAGATAACATACCTCCCATGAATAAGGGTAAACATTGACTGTATTGGCTATAGAGTAATCTCACCATGTAAGCAATAAATGGCACGGATCTTCTCTTGTTATAAAATGATTACGTTCACCATAATCATGGCGCCAAATAAAATTACAACAGTCATAATTTCAATCTAATAATAACTTTGATAGATCGTGATCAAAAACATCATAACAGCAATTATGAAACGGTACAGAAAGTTCGATTCTTTCAAAATTACAGTCATTTCTCTTAGTCCGTGACTATGGAAGCCTTTGAAATGTTCGTGGTACTAAAAATACTTCCTACTGCTCAAGTATGACCTGACTGTACTAGAGCAGCTATGGACGAGTTCGACGCGATTCGTTTAGATACTATTTCCATACTGAACACGATTATTGCCTTTTTATTTGAGCTGTACTGGAGAGATAGAGGATGGTATAGAGGAGACAGCATGTTCATCGATTTTAATGTTTCACCTAAAATTCTTAAGTCTATTTATATTATTTTTATCATTCTTAAGTCAAAGACATTATTACCTTCGTCGACTAGTTCAGTATTTTCAACTGGTTGCCAATTTCTCAATACGACGTTATTAAAGCAAGACTCGATCGTTTGAATGGTATGCCCGCTCAAAATTGCTCGGTCAGCAATCCAATTCAAGAAAGTCTTAGTAATCTGATCCTCGCTTGGAAGAATTTGCCAATGTGGCGCATATTTTATCTTGATTTGGGCACTGAGACTCTGTAATGTTAGAAGGAAAGCATCGGTTCTATAATATTCTATTGCTTTATTTTTTTTGTACGGTTCTCATAGACAACAATTTGTTCTTTAACTGTCTCTTGTCACGCTGAATTCCTGAATTTATTTCAATCCTTTGTTTTCGTGATACAATTTCGGCAACTTATCTATGCTGTTTTTAACAGAATGCACTAAATTATTTGTCATTGTTGATCGCAAATCTAGAAATTATACGGATATTTTAATACGAATTGTGTTCCAATTCTTTACTTGATATTAGTAGAGTTTTCTCTGTCATACATTGTAGGCGAATACTTCGCTGATCATGTCCTAATGAGTTGGTTTATATTCTATTGCTGTCCACTCGTCATCTTTATGGAGTGAAACCATTTGTGAAATCGATTTAAATTCTGATGCCTTATATTTCAATTTAAAAGTTGATGACTCAGCTTGGCCACTTTCAGATACTACTATATCCTCGTTTCATATCGTCGGATAAGGTATACTCGTACTTTCCAGCTCATAGCTGTTCATTTCTACATTTAGCGTGATATTAAGGCTAAGCCATCAGTCAATCTATTTCCAACGGCCGGCGTGGCGATGAGATAATGTGGGCTGAATATAAAGAATATCAAGCTTAATTTTTGCTCTATTGAACTGACTGGATTATTTTTAACGTAACCCGGGTAGGGTGTGCACTGAACTTTGACTCCTACGTAAATAGACTGATTGGTACACTTTACACGCCGCCCAATCGTTTCTATGAGCGCTAATATCTAAACTCGTAGGTTAAGCAAAAATGTGATTGTGCATACGTTTACTCGAGCTGGCGACTTTGTCCGTAGATAAGTGTGCGAGTACTCAGTACGCGAACGTGGTATAGAAAATGAGGTGACCGACACCCTTCACTTCCGATCCCTAATGGAGCACTCGCTGTTACGTGCAGTTGCTTAGAAAACGCAAAAACACTGCCTTCTCTTTAGAAATACAATCTTGATGGATCAAATAAAACGAAGTTTTTAATCACTTTTTAATCCAGACCAACGCGTAATATAGAAAGTTATTCGCCTCTTATACTAACAAGACAAGTGCGCTTTCGTAAAAATACTGCAAACTATGAAAACTTGATTGAATGCAAACATATCAACCGGAAAACTTGGTCAATACTATCTTCTATTTGCACTTGCGTAGCTTCCACCATATTTTTCTAATACAAGAAGCTAATCTTCATAAGTAAAAAATCACGTATAGATTCCGTCCTAATCTCATAAGCTTACAGAGTAAGATTTGTCGTGCGGTCTACAAGGTCAAATTGGCCAAGTGATACAACAGTTAATAAAACTGCAAATGTTGTATTGTTAGCACGATTTGTGTTCCATATGTTAGCTGCTATTGTCAGTTCAGTTTTGGTTTGGTCGGTCGTGTCAAGGCTTCGACCTTGGATTTGTTTGGCCACATAATCGGGAATCAATTCTTGTCCACAATGTCTAACCGATAGTTCAATGTGGACCTTGGTAGTTGTTGAAGGGCAATGTGTACTCTTCTTTAACGTTGAGTATTTGATTATTTGTTTTAGATTCGGATAGAGGACATACGTTTGCTTTACTAGTCCTTGACAGGTCTCAATACTGGTGTGTAGAATTTTTTGCACAGCTTAATGCTTTGTTATGTTAATAAAACAGATGTATTCCAAATACAACTTGGTAATAATAATATTGATACGTACAAAAAATCTTACTTAATAACTTATTTGACTACAAATTCACACCAATATTATCCAGTTCTTGTAGAACTACAGTTGTCAGGCAAGCTTCCTAATTACCTATTATATTACAAGTATTACGACCTACCGTTAATATCGTACGGATCTAATATGAATATTGACCTGTATCCTATAGCATTAAAACGGTTAATATATAATCTATATTCTGTAATTGTGTCGGTAATGTATGGATGTAGGACAGACGGACATCCAATCAGATTTACATGAAGGTGACTGAGCTAAATTAATTGAATTGGATTTGGTATGCGGCTAGATAGAAAGACAAAGGAACTGACAAAGTTTGGACTTGACGATTATGAATTGGATGACTATGATTTGATTTAGATTAGGTAACTTGATTACATGTAATCTAATTATACCTTTCGAATGGTTAAATAGATTTTTGCTCACAAGGTTTATGTGTGAGCTGTAGAAAATATGCCCAATAGCGTGGTCTTGCCGAGCGATGGTCGTTCATACGACTGTTTTATGTTGCGGAAATAATAAAACGTTCTTCCTAAAGGCTGGCAAGATAACTCCCAGCCATTTGTTACCAAAAACTAATAAACTTGCATTATGAGCATTGTAGCTTGAAATTTATTTAACGGAGCGAAGTATATGTTTCGAACGCTGTAATTCTAATCGATATTTAATGATGGCGGAGAAACTTTTACTACAAGAACATTACCCATACGATACCAGGGTTTGAACTTCGTAGGTCAATAAAATCTGGTATATCATAACAACGAATGAAATAACTAAAACGCTTCCTAGATACTAAGATTCAATTTGGAACCAGCATAATATATAATTTGGCCATAGGCCGATCAGATAGCTTGTTATAACTTCAAGTCATTGTTCAAAACTGGATACTACTAACAAGATAATCCAGCAAGGTGGACTAGAAATTCGGAAGTTTATATTATAATATTATAAACTCGCGGTATGTTATTATATTAATACCTACACGGCTAATTCTTGCTACTCCTTGTTTATCTTACGCTCACACATCAAAATTCTGGCTTCCGCAACTGAGCTATCGGCTTCTGGGGTTGTGTTACACAAATAAATTATCTTAAAGTTATGTTAAACGTCAGTTTGGTAATATTACGTGCTTCGATGGAACATAATTTAGGTTTATGTTATGGCTAGCAGACTAGCTAGCACATGAGATCACCGACGCAGGCGTTGTGGTGATTACAGTTCCCATATTGATAACTTCGTCACTAGTTAATGATTTTGGGTCATTTGTCATATCTGGTGTAGCTTTGAGTCTGTATTTAAGTCTTACTCCATATAATTTGAGTTGTGAGTTTAGATTTGACGCTAAGATGTCGTTGGGTTTGATTTATTTTATTTTTGGAGCCCGAATTTAGAATCCTCGTACACAATTTTGGGGGATTCAGCTGGTGCCTCCAAACTTTTTGATGCAAGTTTTAAACTCTCTCAGATGGTCTATCCAATCAATCAATCTGTTTTTGTTAAAACCCTTTTTATTCCATTTATCTAGAAACCCAGCCAGGATAAGTGTCTAATCGAGTGCACATACGCTCGATAAAGCAATAATTGTGAATGGTGTCTTGTTTAATATGTGATTGAGTAATTTGCCAAGATTACTTTTATATTGGTTTGATCGGCTTTATTTAACTGGGTTGTTTGTTTAGCGATGGATGCTTACTAGCAGTGGGGCTTCACTTCAGAAATTGAGTCTTTGTTTCCAATAATCTTTGTATGGGAAAGAAAATGTTGATCACGCTAAACAACCGGTTGTGAAGACGTAATAACGCTAATAGGTACTATACTTTTTCCTTGGAGCTTTCTTGGACGTAATATAAATAAAACGAAGTGCCTCGCGTCACGCAAATAACATGTCTGAGTGACCTTTACCGCTAATACGTATTAGGTTTATGTTTATGCATAATCACCAATTAATAGTACTGTTTATATCTGTGTTGTAAACACTTATGTCATAATATTGTCATGAGTAATAGCGTATTTCCCATTTTTTAGCGACTCTTCTCCCCATCTATATACCCCTTTCGTGCTTTAATGAATCCATTTCGTTTAGCGTGATAAGATTTATACAATGTTTGTTCATTATATTAAATGGGTCGTTTAAAAAGCAGAGTTATTTAAGCAAGTTGTGTTTTAAATGGACACGTCATAAGTACTTAAGTGTAATTACTTTTTGTCACGTATTTGCTGGTATTTTGAAAATGAAGTAACCCTTTTACCTGTAGGTCGAAGTTCAAAACAACAAACAGTTTAAATTAATGTTTATTATGTGAACCATTGTGTATTTCCCTCTTTATATTTAACAATCGCTTTTACTTTGCTGCCCTTGTAGCTTGTTTCAAAGAAAAGAGTTTATATTGTGAACAGGAAATCATTTCATGGGGCATATTCCTCCTTTTTATGTTAATTCGACGGTCCTTTAGATTCGTTTTGGCATAAGAATGTCTTGCCCTAATTAACAAATGCACAACCAGAACCAGTTTCTTTATGCGGTCTTGATACGCCAAGTTTTTGTTTTAGTACAGGCTTTTGACCCCTTGGGGAAACCTAATATTTGGCACAGGTATTGTTTGGATGGAAAAAATACATGCGTGGTTTAAAACGTGATACGTTAGCTGGTTCGAGGACGCACAGGAGAAGAGTTGGAAGATATCGTCGAATTCTATCCTTGACTCTCTTCCATCCTCGTGTTCTGTAGTTTTGATCTCTCCAGAGCCTAATTCAACGAGTACTTACGAGTAATAAAACTTGATGAATCCAACGTTCAGTTGTGCTTTTGGTTACTGCCTGAGGAAAAGTTTTTTAACTTAGTAGTTGCAGTTACGTTCCTTTCACATGGATTATACAGAAATTACAGAATGCCTTATCTAATATGTTAATGTCTCTAATTTTACCGAAATGTACATACGCTCATAATTTCTGACCGACCGCACGAAATAGGGCAATTCTTTTTTTGTGTTCGTGATTTTGATGTGTAATTTTTTTTTATAAAATTCACCGGTAACGTCAGAAAGTGCCCGTACGAAGTCGGAGCAGATATCTAGTTTGAATATAAATTCGGCTAGACTTAGCTAAGCATACTTCATGTGTATGTAATTAATCAAGCGCAACATTCTTAACCGTATTTTAAAACATAAGCAAGTCTGTTTAATGCATTAGCAACCAAATCATGCTTTGCACTTACAACAACCAAAATCGGTTTCCTTTGAAACTTGAGACGTAGAAAACTTTGAATGAAATCGTTCTCTTACCATATAAGTTTCATGCTTATGTTACGGAGATTAAAATTCTAAAGTTACACGATTATGTTGTCATTTAGTTGTCGTTTTAAAAGTATCCTTATTTAATATTACTGTTTGTTGTGTCATAGACTTGTCTTGATTTGCATATATTACTATATTAATAAGCTCCAGTCTTTTGAGAAGCGGTGAGATAGAAGTAGTGTTCAGCAGTGATTTTTATCTTTTTGGCCTCTTAGTCAATGGCAAAAAATCGCACATTTGTTTGGTCCAAAATTCAGCTATTCGGTCGCCGCTCACTGATATAGTTAGAAGGTCGTCAAGTGCGCAGGTGACAGGATATACGGTGCGAATTGTCTGTGGGGAGACGCTGCAAATGCACCTTTATTTTGGGGTGGTGAAATCATTAAATGAGTCTTCCTGTCATTATTGGTTCATGAATATTGTCTTCCCTGGGTGGAACGAACTGTCGGACTCTTACCGACTAAAATTTAACCTGTCCTTTTAAAGACAGGCCCGCGACCCCCTTCCTCATATGCATCTGAGGTCTGAGCTGTTAAAGATCTCCCATTTGTGAAGTCTTTGCTCCGGTCCACTTGGGCTCTAAGATAGAATGGTTCTAGATCTAAGTCTAGACTAACTGTTGTCTCTGACCCAAATTCCTTCCTTTTTTATTTTGATCGTAGCTGCGTTTTCATAGACCACATTACACTGCAAAGAGATGATGGGAGCAAAACAAACCATTTTCAATCATGTCGAATCCTTGCATCTAAGATAACGAATTTGTTTTTTATCTTCATTTTAAACAGATAATAAAGTACCAACCTACAATTGAAGACAATGTTCGCATGAGTAATACTTTGCTATCTATGACTCATGAATTCACGATGTGGAGATGAAGTTCAATAAAAACAAACCTCTGACTTATATTTTCATTGCCAGCCAGCGAAAACAAAAAAAAAAAGTTAAAAAAAAACTTCTCATTGATAAACATCGTTCTTCGTTCGGAAATAAGGTGTCAGTATAATAATATCATTATGTTTCTCAAAAGTTTACGACAGTGGTAGCAGACAATGATTTATTTTCTTAATTGAATTGTTGACACAAGTGCTTGAAACATAATTGCTGTTGCGTGTGATTTCAGCTTGTCACCGCGTGACAAATTTCTCGAAACTTTTATGAGCATTTAGAAATGTACAAGTATGTCAAGCAAATATTAGCTGACTTATTGCCTTAATTAAGGACTTAATTAAAACAACAACAGTTTTTGAGAATTTTGTTTTGACTAAGAGTTGTTTGAGTATTGTTGTTATTGGGATTGCCCAAGTGGTAAATGGTTACTACGTCATCTCAGTTTTGATCACATTTTTCTTGAACTGTCCCTGATAACTTGATCTGTTCTACCATAACACGTTTGAAGAACGGGGCGTGTCCCAGCTTTCTTTTAAAATTAACTGTTCCTTCAAAATTTTTAAACGTGTTTAAGTTACTTTCAGCATTTTTAAACCTGTTTTTTCTTATCTTTCCAGCCGATAAACAACGCAGACTTCGTGGTGCCAGTCGAGATCGACGGCGCCGTCCACCAGGTGTACGTCCTGAAGCGACCGCACGTCGACGAATTCCTGCGACGCTGTGGCGAACTTTACGAATGCGTACTGTTCACCGCGTCGCTTGCTAAATACGCCGACCCTGTCGCTGACTTACTGGACAGGTGAGATACTGTTGACACACTCAACATGAAGTGACCCTGTGACGCTGTGGCGAACTATACGAATGCCTACTGTGCACCGCGTCGTTCGCTTTATACGCCGACTTCGTGTACTGTACATGAAGTGGTGCTACGACGTTGTGGCGAACTTTACGAATGCGTACTGTTCACCGCGTCGCTTGCTAAATACGCCGACCCTGTCGCTGATTTACTGGACAGGTGAGATACTGTTGATATACTCTACATGAAGTGATCCTGTGACGCAGTGGCGAACTACTTATACGAATGCCTACTGTGCACCGCGTCGTTCGCTTAATACGCCGACTACGTGTACTGTACATGAAGTGGTGCTACGAACGTTGTGGCGAACTTTACGAATGCGTACTGTTCACCGCGTCGCTTGCTAAATACGCCGACCCTGTCGCTGATTTACTGGACAGGTGAGATACTGTTGATATACTCTACATGAAGTGATCCTGTGACGCTGTGGCAAACTATACGAATGCCTACTGTGCACCGCGTCGCTCGCTAAATATCCGTGTACTGTACATGAAGTGGTCCTACGACGTTGTGGCGAACTTTAATGCGTACTGTCCACCGCGTACCTCTGTAAATACACTAACCTCGTCGCTGACATACTGGACAGATAGGCGAGATACTGTCGTTGACTGTATTATACCTGAACTGTCCCTGCGATGCCGTAGCGAACTTTACGAATGCGTACTGTTCACCGCGTCGCTCGCTAAGTACCCCGACCCTGTCGCTGACCTACTGGACAGGTGAGATACTGTTGACTTTACTGCAAATAAAGTGTTCCTATGACGCTGTGGCGAACTTTACGAATGCGTACCGCGTCACTCCCTAAATACGCCGACCCCGTCGGGAAAGGTGAGTACAGTATGTGGTAGTATAGAATAATGTTAATGAGCCATTAATTTAACGTACCTACTACTGTCTCGTTACTACAGAGGTCGCAATAGCTGGTACTGAGAGCTCCTTGCTCGTCGGGCTCGGTCGGTAGAGAAATATCTATGTAGTGGAAAAACAGTCTCAAGTCAAGAATTACAAAAGCAGAAGGTTTATAGATTGGGACTAGTGACGTAACTAGCCTTTTACGCGCCCAGTGCAAGCTTCTTTAACTGTGCCCTCTGGTCAACTATGGTCCGGGTCTGGCCATTTCTGCACGCCTCCAGGGGATGGCCCCCAGCCTGGGCACCTTTGGCACCCCCTATCTTCGGCACTACTGGCGTCCGCGTTTATACAATTTCTACTAAGTTGGTCTCAAATAAATCTTCTAGGTAGGTACTGCTATTTAATTGTGTAGGTACTCATGCTTTCCTTCCAATTAAATAGCTCTCGTTACCAAAAAAGTTCTTATGAGTGACGTGACATTCCAAAATTTTACCTACTATGGTAGAACAATGGTGAAACTTGGGTGAAATTATTCTATAATGTAACTACACAATGTTGAGGTCAAACTCAATTATGTATAAAACATGTATACAGCGTGTTGCTAATAAGCAAATTGAGCTACACAAACATGTTAGAAGGTTTTTTTGTGTCTTAAACACTATCAAGCAAAAAATTCGCCTCAACAGACAAAAAGTAATATTTTGTAAATTAGTGTTATCTTTCCACATTTACGAAGTTTATTATGAACAGACTTCGAAAAACGATGTTCTCTGTTTGACTCGTATGTTTTTAGTTTTATGGTTTAGATTACACCGTTTAAATAAATATGGACGCACATTTCTGAAACGCGCTGTATATAATACTATAGTAGTAGTACTTTTTTTTTCATCTACGATGTTAATCTTGATTAAAACTTGAAATTATTGTAAATATTTACTACTTACTTAAAATCAACAGTTTGCTGGGAATTCTGTTATCGTAAGTCATTAATGTAAGTATTTGTAAGCCATTAAGACTTGATTCTGACAAGTTTTACCATAAAATCGTTATTACTGGTTGGTTATGACGCATTATGTGCACATTATAATGCAGTAAAATTGTTATTTACATTTTTTACTAAAATGAGTTTGAATGCGAGCACTAAAAGAGGTTTATTGACACTAATTGAAGATGTAAGATTGTATAAAAGATCATCATTTATGGAAAATCCCATCCGGCGTGAGGCTAATCATATTCTATAACAAATGAATATATGTATACACTAATACTAACCGATCATACAGGTACAGGTACAGTCACGAACACTAACCAATCATAATCTTGGCGGTTGAGAGTATGTCACGCTCTCTCAAATATCTCGCTGATGGTGGCGCGTGTGTCGGATCATTTAGTTCCCTTCAATGGTTGAGCTGAATGGTTCTGATGCAAGTGTCATGTTCGTGAACGGGTGCTGTCAGTAGGGACTGGTAAACTTCCCCCTCGTTACTAGGTCTACGTTTTTCTCACATATCTAAGTATTAAAAAATTTTAACAATCAGTTTTTAAAACCATACCATTTTTTAAAAGAGTAACCATGGAGTTTCTTGCCGTTTCTTTTCCATGGAATCGACAAACCGAACCGAGCACCTGCTGTCGACGTTTTATAGGTGCCCGTTTTATAGATGAAATAAAAACACTTGATTTTTCATTTTATTGAAACCCTCTGTAATTGAGACATTACCTGTTTCTCTGAAATACTGGGAAAGTCAAATACCCATAAATTTGACCTTCACCCTCCCTTTAAAGCCTTATTTATTAAGCCTGGGCAATATTTATTTTTAACGGACCATGTATTCAGTTGATCAACAAATACCGCAATGTGGTCATAGTTGCATGCAAATCGCGTAAAATGTCTTGCACCTTGTAAATCGGTTTTCAGTGACGCTTTGCCGGTCCCTCCAGGTCTCTGTAATCGAATTTTCACTGTATTTATCGCTGAGTGGGGTCGCGGGACTGTCTCAGGTAACCTGACTGGATCAGGTAACCGTGACCCTGGAACGTTAAGGGCTATTGAAGGATCACCGTGGATTTTAGTCAGTAAAAGTGTGACAGTCTATCCCGTCCCGCTTTGGGTGGGACGACTCATTTCACGACAAACGTGATATCAAAACATTGTGAAACATTTTTGGAAAAGAGTAAGTATGGAGTTTCTTGCCCATTCTTCTCCATACAAACCTACCCTTGCGAATGGGTGTAGAATCAATCCCTTTCCATCCCATTTCCTTTAATTTGAATAATTGACGTTCAAAATTGCCTCTTCTATTTATTGCCTGGTCTAATTGAAATAAATGATTTGACATTGACTTTGACATTACCACGAAAAAAAAAATGATATCCCTGGGTCCTGTAGAACATGGTAGTGCTCGTGACTGTACACACATACCAACGCTAAAGATAATTCAATTATGTTAATAAGCTAGCTTTAAACGGTAACAAGGCATACAATTATATTGTGTAATTAGAAAATGATTATGATGCGTGAGTGCCTTGCGTGTGAATCAGAGTAATGTACGCGATTGTAACACTATTTGTTTTATCTTTGGTCGCCAATTAAGCTGGCCGCTCACTTGGTATTTTTTTATCGCGGAGACGTCTCCCTGTCGAGTGCTATGAAGATTATATGGCAGAGCATTCTTTATGGTGACAAATACACTTGCGAGCAAAAACATAGAGTCAATTACTCCGAATTCGCGCGGTCATGAGTTCTTAATAAATATTTATGAATTAGAAAAATGGTACCATTTTAAAGGTTTAACTGTTAACTTTAAATTGTGACTATCTGTCATGGCGAAATTCCTCCGTGCCTCGGAAAGCACGTAAAGCCTTTGGTCCCGGCTGTCATTTGTAGATCTTTGACAGTCGTTACTGTTAGTCAGAAGCTCTAAAGTCTGACAACCAGTCTTACCATGGGGTATCGTATTACCCAGTTACTGGGATGTGAAGGTCCGACAGGCAGTCGCTCCATGTAAAATACTGATATCCAGCTGCATCTGGTTTGACTGGAAGCCTACTCAAATATACTTGGGTAAAGGCTAAGCAGATGATGATGAACTGTTTAAATTGATACCAAATTTATTCAAATTACGCCATAATTTAAGGAGCTATCCCAGATCAATTCCAAGTAAATGATTCCATACGTTTGTTCGTTAGTGTAGTTTCTAGCTGTCCATACATTTGACAGGGAAACAGAAAGTCTTCCTGACTAAAAATTTCCAGTGAGCGGCAGCTCTTTGGCCAACTGATTGGCTGGGAAGATTAGTTGGAAATGCCATTATTTTCGTCAAAGTTAGTTGGTGAAAAAAATATGTGAATTATCTTAGTTATAGTTTTACCGAAAATTATGCAAAGTTTCAGTTAACTTATTGAGATTTTTGTTTTTGTTCAAGTAGTTTTGTTTCTTTATTTAAATTAAACCGGCCAAGAGCGTGTCAGGCCACGCTCAGTGTAGGGTTCCGTAGTTTCCCGTCCGTTACAATAAGTGTTAACAAATAGCCTTTTTTTAAACTTGTGTGTTAAAAAAAGGTTATTTGTTACGTTGACATTTTGAACTTTGATAAAAAGGGAACCCTAAAAACGGGCCCACAAAGGACGGTGATAACTAAAAAAACCCTCAATATAAATTTGAAAAGACACAATAACAATTTCCCACAAACCTTTATCAAATAGCTATTTTATTTTAATCGAAAAGAGTAAGTAGTTCAGGTAGCGATTATGCACTCTAAGAACATATATTTTAAGTAGTAGCAAATTTTTACCACAGGTAGGTCATGAAAGCACGAAGACATCGACTTTTAAAATTGACGTCATTACGCAACGCCATCTATCGAACCATTTATGAACTGGTTTTTACCTTAACATTTTATGCGTTTGATAACTTTGGAATGCGCGAACCGATTTCAATAATTCTTTTTTTGTTTGAAAAAGATACGTTCAGAATAATGAAATACGTAAACGAAGTTAAAAAAACTGCTTGTATATATGATTAAATAATTGATTATACTACAAACTTAGTCCAGGAATTTTGTACCACCTTCTTGTTTTTTTTGCACAAAAACTGTTCTTTCCATCAAGTTCAAAATAATTTTCCTAGAAAGTCCTTATAAAGTTCTACTTTCCAGATTTTTATCATATTTTCTAAACTTATGGTTCAAAAGTTAGAGGGGGGGGGACACATTGTTTTTGACTTTAGGAGCGATTATTTCCGAAACTATTGACATCATCAAAAAATGATCTTAGTAAACCCCTATTCATTTTTAAATACCTATCCAACGATATATCACACGTTAGGGTTGAAATTAAAAAAAAAATCACTTTCTATTTTACATATAGGGGGGCTACCCTAAAAAAACATTTTTTTCCAATTTTTATTTTTGCACTTTGTCGGCGTGATTGATATACATATTGGTACCAAATTTCAGCTTTCTAGTGCTAACGGTCACAGAGATTAAGCGAGGAGGGACAGACAGACAGACAGACAGACAGACATGGCGAAACTATAAGGGTTCCTAGTTAACTACGGAACCCTAAAAAAAGATGTATCGTCTGTCATACAGTGATGTTACCGTTCGACAGACTATTAAAAGATTCTATCAGAAAACGTGCTCTTTGAACAGTCCTATTACGAAGTAAATCTTACCCTGAAGATTGAAGTCCGTTAACTAAAAACTTTAAAATAATTTTTAGCTTTGGTTATAGGGCATCAAAGTGGATTAAACAATAGTTAGGGCTATTACAATAAGTTTATTAATTTTAGACTTTACACCCAATTTGTATAAAGTTCATATTGGCCTGCGCTGATTCTAGAAATCTTCCCTTATTCTAACATAAACTAATGGTTGTTCCAGATGGGGCGTATTCCGCGCGCGGTTGTTCCGCGACAGCTGCGTGTTCCATCGCGGCAACTACGTGAAGGACCTCAACAGTCTGGGCCGCGACCTCCGGCGCGTCGTCATTGTGGATAACTCCCCCGCCTCTTATATATTCCATCCTGATAATGCTGTGAGTATTTTTAAGACCACCTTCATTTTTTAGAATATTATTTTCTTTACTTGGAAAGACAGTAGAATCTTCACTGACTGAAGAAGTGTTGGCAAACCATTATCCAGATGGCTACACGGCATTCAGTAAATTGCGGGCAAAACCTGATTGAGATACGCGCAGGACTTGTCTGGTCACAGAGGTGGATATTGCAGCTTTTTCAAACAGCGAGCAAATATATTCGTCACGTTATAATTCGTCACTCAAAACACGCCACGCTAGCGCCGACATTTAGCTGGACGGCTTAAATATATTTTCAAAGTAAGCACGCCAAGAACACGCCACGCTAGCGTCGCGCCAAGCCGCGTTCGCTGTTTGGCAAAGCCATTAGATTTGTCTCCAGTCACGGTACGGTACGATGTACTGGGTAGACTCTTCAAGATATTGCAGACAAAAACTAAATACCAGCGTTATTTTCAAAATAGTCTTGCTGATTAATTTATGATAATTTAGCACTATGGATTTGATTTCTCGGGCAGGTGGATGTTGTGGTTAACTCTGCCGTTATCAAGTTGATACGCTAAATTGAATAAGACATTATATTAATTCGGTTTAATAGCAGTTGTCATTTTAATTGTATAATGATTAAAAATCAATCATCGCGTATCCTTGAGGTTAATTTGTTTTTGAAATCTCAACCCATAACTTAAATATATTCAAATGAATGTAACAATATTGAAGTTATATTACTATGATACTGTTGTAGTTTATAAAATTATTTAATCGATTCATGTGATATTGACTTTATCATTATTTAATACATATACCTGTCATATGTGCGATGATCTACGGAAATAGACATGATCAGAGATCTTATTTAACCAATACCTGAAGCATTACGTAATTCTAATGATGCTGATAAATTGGACAGACACGAATATGGATTTTCGTTTAATAACATCTTTATGTAATTGTTACATTAGATATCGTATTGTGTAAAGAGTGGATACGGATACATAGCTGCCTTAAATCTTTTATATTATTTGAAATACAAATATGGCAAATAATTTACATTGTAGTACTTTTCGTCTAAAATGACTAACATCTATGAGTAAATAGAAATACCAAGTTCTGTTATGACTATGACAAATACAAAAGTCTCTTCGAGATAATATTTTAAACAAAGCAGATTATCTTATCTGCAGAAGCTGTCGCTATTGCTAACTCCTGCTTATCGTTCCAGGTACCTGTCGCGTCATGGTTCGACGACATGACAGATTCAGAACTTTTGGACTTGATACCGTTTTTCGAGAAACTAGCAAAGGTGGACAGTGTATACACAGTGTTGCGGAACTCGAACCACCCGTACAACCCGACAGCGAACAGCTCGCCCGGCACATAGCGCGCGCCGCCCCGAGCGGGCCCGAGCGCATCCCGAGCGGGCCCGAGCGCGCCCGACCGTGACCGAGCACTCCCGAGCGCGCCCGACGGCTCCCGAACCGTTCCGAGCGCGCCCGACGCTCCCCGACCAGCCCCGGCCGCCACTCTCCTGCGAACACTCAAGAAAGGAGCGAACTTCGTCTTAAGTGCCAATTTTGCCTTCTGGATAGTGAGGACATTATTTCTACCTATTTTACATTTTAGGTATTTCTTAGTGCGTAAGTGGTCTGTATGATGGATTTGTGATGATATCTTTATTTAACATTTCCACTCTCTGGTGAGCTTGCAAACGAAGTGTTCGTATATATTTGGACGTAATTCTATCGATATTTTTCGGGCTGACTAACGTATGTTTAACGTGTATTTTAAAAATGCAATCGTCTTTCATTGAATTTAATTTTCATAACAATTCGACAACTTATATCGTGCTTGGGATCAAATACAGATAAGTTAGGATATTTTTACCTACGTGGTTGCAGTCTATTATGTATCGCTCATTTCTGGTGTTTTGTCAGAACTGATGGGAATCGATAAATACGACATGTCACATCTCTATGATTTGCCTTCGTCTTTGACTCCATATTGATGTCTAGCTATAAATTTATAGACTTGTAACATAATCACGGATTCTAAAATTCGACTGGGATTTAAGCATTAGTATCCAGCACTAGTAAAATGTGTAAATATTTTTATAAGAGAGTAATGGTGGTCGCCGCTTGAATCATGGTTAGAATATAATTAATGTACATACATTTATATTATACATAAACAATTGAATAGTAAGAGATGCTGGTGGCAGAACAATAGCACTTAAGGTGAATTGCGTCGCACTGATCCGTGACTCGTGTTACATTTATACTCTTAATATATACTACAAGTAGGCGAGCTATCATTAATTAATTTTATAAGATTATTGCAACCTATGCGAATTATTTATTAATTAAAATATTATTTTATAAACTATGAATTTACATTTTGTATCTTATTTCTAAGCGAAAATACTTATTAACGGTTCATTGTAATGTTTAATGATCTTATAAATAAAATATGGACGAAAGGGGATTGTCAATTATTAAGAAGTGATGTAATACGGGTCACTTTAAGGTTTGTGCACATTAGACAGACCAAGTATTGCATTATCCCACATTTTTCATGTATAATATTATTAACTTTAGTGTGTACATACCTTTGTGTTTTTACGGTAAAACTTCCCCCCTATGTAGTTATTGATGACAATAAGAAGTCAATCGTGACAGTGTCATAAATGAGTGTTTTTTTTTAATGTATAATTATGAATAAAATACTTTTAATTGTATGTTACACACGGGTGAACGTAGTATCAGATCAACTTGGCATCTAAAAACATATTCATTATGTTGTTTCTGCTCCTGTAAGACTTGTGACGATAATGGCTAAAAATCTAGAAATTTCAACAACATCTAAGCAACAATGTGCTGAGAACACATCGTATACTGGCCTAAACATGTTTGTCCGATTTCCTACACGACCAGAAATCAATGCATGCTTAAATATTATAATAAAAAATCGTCATCTCAGTATTAACCTAGCTTTGTAGTATTTGATGCCATTTTTACAAAAAAAAACTAAAGTGAATATATCTCTATGAATTTTAACAAAATATTTTTATGATGGCAATATTTTTGTATGTTAAATTATTCGGTGTCAAGTATTACCAACGTAAAGTTGCGACTACACAAGCGAGGCGAAAGCGATGTATAGGGACGTGTACAACGGTCGGTGGATTTTAAACGTAATTTTAATCATAACAAAACCTAATTGGATAAAGAAACCTTTTAATTCAATCCGAAATTTGCGTCTTTTGTATCGTGAAATTGGCTTAGCAATGCGTTTATGTTGCATTCAAGCGGAACGTTTGAAATCTGAAGTCGGTGAAGCTCAATATTTCCGTCTACCTTATCGAATATCGTAAATAATCGTATCGTATATCCTTGCCTCAAGTGTGGTCGAAACCTAAATACTAAAATTTCAAAACTTTCAACTGACTTACGTAAGAATTGATTAAATTAGGTAATACTAAATGGTGCTTTCAGTATTAGTTGATATTAAGCAGTTCGAAATTATTGACTGTTATGTAAGCTACGCACATTCGGTTTATACGATTGGTATACTAAAATTGCATACTGAGAATATCACAGTCACAATTGGCGGGTAAAAATTAACGTTCTAAAAACTCCTTGCCTAATTATTCACGCCTTGGTTATATTTATTTAATTGCTTAGCAAAAAGGTTTTATTGTTTTTTTTTATCTTGTATTATCTTTCGATGTAGAAATATTATTGTTTTGTAGGAGCTTGTAAATAAGATTTTTATTAACTTAAACTGATTGAAAATTGATGATTTTTTAAAGGATATCAATGTAGATGATCACTTTCTCTTAATATACGCGTTAGTTTGTTATTTAGTGACTACACAGGTGTATATACCTTATACATATGTTTAGGTATATGTACGCTTATCGCTAGGTATATTCTTGGTATAGGCAGATTCATACAGTGCGCGTTGTAATCCACGTCGTTACAGAGGCCATATAAGTTAGACAATTATAGTCCTCCTAAGCAGATAACCGTTATCCTCAATCGTTGAAACTACCTTTTGAAAAGACGGGCGCACTCTTTTAGATAGTCGAATAATTATGTAGTTAAACAAGCAATTTGTGATAGTTTGTCTCTCAAATTTAGATTGTTCGTAGCAATTCAAAGCGCATCGAGCGTTGGAAAGAGAGAGTCGGCTAACTTCGGCTCCGTAGAGCGTTCTCTGTCGCACGAAGCTCTAAACCAACCATAATGAACGATGAACCAGCTATAAACGTCACTTAAGTAGTGTGACAGAGAAAACGTTCTTCGAAACTGAATCTGCTGATTCTCTCTTTTTAAAGATCGATGTGCATTACTTATTGCCTGTATCTGTACCCTGTATATTCCAAAATAGACGGTATTCGTGTACGCATGACGGAATGGAAAAATAATGTAGCTAGTTTTTTTAAAGATCAAATTAAGTTATTCGTAGTGTTATATGAACACTATCTAAGAAGCTACTTTAAATAGGTCTTAAAAATACTGAATAAATCTCAATGTGCGCCCGTTTTCAAGCACATGATTGAAAATGAGCTTTAAAATTTTTAAATCTACATTCGATAAGCATATTTTAACTTAGAAACGTGTCACTTTGTTATGGTTTTTCATTTTTACCGTTGTGGACGCGGCTTTTTTTCTACGCTATGTGGATTACGCGTTTAAGGTTCAATTTACATTGCCAGGGAATGAAATGCAAGCGAATATTTTCTAACGAATCTCACGAAGCATAATGAACGTTATATCAATTGTGTAATGTATAAAAAGATGTGCTATCTGCGAAAACTCCCTCGAACTCTAAACTATGGTTCGTTTTTATTATGCACGTTACACAATAAGCATAAAGTTCATTCTGCTTTGTAAGTCAAGATCAAAATTCGGTCCCATTCCATTGTGGCATAGGATATTGAGCTTAACAATATCACATAATCGCTCTCGTCACTTCACCATAGCCCCACGTAGACAGCATTTATTTGTAAGCATTAACATAGGCGTAGGATGTTATAGTAATATATACGTTGATTTCTATAGACTTAAGTATTCTGTTGTTTTAAATGACGCGTTTTCTTATAAAAATGTATTTAGATTGATAGGAACACCTCCCTGTGACCATTTAATTAAAAAAAAAAACTTTTATTATCAATTTTTATTACTTATCATATTTTTTTTATCGTCCAAGAATGTTATTTAGGAGAATAATTGTTAACGTTTATTTAAAAAAATGCATGCAATAAAATTCGATTGATATTTTGCTAATAATATCGTATTTTTTAATAAAAAATAATTCTTTATGTCTAACATTATAGCGAGATTTGGTATCGTTGTTGTATCATTAATTTGGATTTTTTATGTAATTTAACATTGATGTATAAGGACTTATGAAATGAAAATGTATAATTATGCAATAACTTGTTTTTTTTTTTCTTGTAATATTTCTGAAAGAGCTTATTTGTTGAAGTAATTGTTTGAGATTGTTTCCATCGGTGCTTTATTGAGTATTTTTGACGCAAGTGACACTCGGTTTTTTATTAAGCAGTTGATCAATTATACACCTTATTTATTTGAAGTCAAAAATCAATGTACTTCAAAACCTAGTGCTTGTGATAAAAGCAACGTATTGAGTATAGATAGATACGTCAACTAGGTGTAAAATAAAGGTCGAGCATAACTTAAGTTTTAGTCAAATCGTTTGCAGTTGTATCGGCTGGTCACTAGAAACGAATGCAATTCGAGTCGCGTTGTTACGCAACACGCAAGATAAATATTATTACAAATTCAAGGTGATTTACACCCATTGTCATCACGCGACAAGAATTGCACTGCATAATCTATTCACTTGCACTCTCAACTTTAATTGCTTGTAAACAAAGTACAAAATACAACAGCATTGCTGGTTTTAACTTTACGAACAAATTATATGAGTCAGTTAATACGATTCTTTATTATAAGGTTGTGCTTATGCTGTACCACATATCTTTTGTATTTGGAGTCGATCGGTCATCAATTCTTGCCTCTAGAAAGTAAATTATGTAAAACAAATACTCTCGAATTTTTATACACATGATAAACAATATAGCTACCCACCTGTCACTGCCTTATATCGATGAGATTGCCCCAAAATTTTAGTCTATGCCTAGAGCGGTATTCATCAAGTCTATATTCTTATGAAATATTTATAAAAATCAGCATTGTAAAATAATTTTATATTAATTATTTTAATTTATATCATAGTACTGAAATAAATTATAACTATGTCATGCAATATTAGATATCCTCTTACTGTGTAACTGGTAAAAGAATAATAATTATGTAACTTTGTGTAGGCATTTCGGAATATTTTTACGTGAGGCTACGTAAGATAATTTGGTGTTTTCTCGCTACGCAAATAAATTGTCACCCAGACTCCTGATGCATTTTAATACTCAGAATCTTATATAGGTTTTAATCTTATTTCGTAAAAAAAATAAAATGTTTGACGCTGATGTCCATTCTAGTTCGTGGCGGTGGAATGATTGAATTGTATAGTATTTTATTTCAGATTCAGAATTATTTCATGCCTGTAATTTGTTCAAGCTGATTTGTGATAGTTTATAATTTCTAGCCTCACGTAAAAATATTATACACGTCAATTTACCGCTCTTCCCCATAATCTTGTAAATTATTTATTTGAGATTATATAATAAATCCAGAGTTTCAATATGCTTAACGGATGTAACTTCCAGCTTATAAAAATAAACAGTAATAGTGCAATATTCTTCCTTTAAAAATATCTACATAAAATGTATTCTGAACTTATAAGCTTTATAATTAAGATTCATTTTCACGTAACGATGAATTTTAACAATAAATAGAAGTTGGCATATTGTAGATATATTGTACAGCATTACGGGGGACTCGTTTTATAGAAATACAATTACGGTTGTAACTCTCTGGTGTGTTATGTATTTTTATAAATTTGCGTCCGATTCGGTATTGTGAACATTTTGTACCTATCAGACTGGGCACGTGAGAGGACTATAATTATATTTATGTAATAATAGCCATGCAAATAATAGGGGAGACACGAGAGTAGCTAGGTAACATTTACCTGAGACGAAATTTATATAATGGTGTACATTTTTGATATGACGTTGTACAAAAGAGACATTTGGTATGTTATTTTATAGGAATGAAATAAATAGCCTTAATAAATTATATGTGTTTTAATTCCTCCCCTAAAAATAAAATTCACGCATTTTATTATTGTTAACATTTTTTTGGGCATTTGAAAGATAGATGTAGATGCCCTGCGGCTTGCGGACGCAAGCTCGTCCGGTATTATATGGTATTTTAACAGCTTTCGTCTCAACATGAACCCTCCATCTCCCTCTGTTACAGGGCGCCGGCCCTTACTGAACTCATTAATTTAGGCTTTACATACCAAGGCCGCTGACACAGTATTCATGTAACTGCCTAGGACACGGTGCGCATACGCAATTCGCAAATAAATCGATGGGTTTGGTTTTACTATCTGCTTTTATTTCGGTTATGTTATTGATTTATGAAATAAAACTCAATATTTTACTGCGAATTTTTATTAAATGTTTGATATATCATAAATTTTCAAATTTTTAAACACACTTCACATAGGACAAAGATACAAATATAGTAATTAACGTATTTATGTAACATTAATGATATGGTACTTATCAATTGCATTCAACAATCGTTTTTGTTAATACATAACAATCTACATTTATCAATTCATATTTATTTCATGGTATTTTTGTAACAATGAATCATTTTATGGATTAACAGCGTTTAACATAAAATGACGGTTGCCATTTCACAGAATTGTTTTTCTTAATTACATTTAAAAGTTGCAGTTTTTCCTAGGTTATTAAAATTATTTCTTTTTTATTATATTGATAATTGAATGATTTCGTTAATTTATTTAAATGATTGCATATTTTTTAGTGGACCCGTTACTCAAATACTACAACCCAAAACAATGAAAGACATTTATAATGTATGGTTGAAGTGATACAAAAGTCACTGGCAACTTAGTTGTCTAAAACGTCACTAGCTACAGAATAAAAACAAATTCAATCTTGAAAAGAAAATAGACAAAAAATATAACAATTTGTTCGCTACATAACAATTATTTTTTGTACTAGACCTTTGGATTATTGCTTATTAGTTAAATTAGTTATTTTTTATATATTCGTTATGGAATGGTGTAAAACACAGTGAGGGGACTCATTAATTTATTTTCTAATTATTTTTTACTAGGAAGAGATCAACACATTAATTTAAGTAGTCTCTGCTTACCATATTTATTTAATATTTCGTCCACTCACTGCATTTGAAATACTAAATCTAATCGGCGTAGAAACAATTTTGGCACTCAACTAAACTATAAAACAAGGCGATACAATATTTAAACAAAACATTATTAAGCTCAGAAAGTATTACTTTTAATAAATACTTTTATGAGATGCCTCATACATTAAAAATAAATACTTTCGTAATAAATATAAGTCTATAGGAGTATTCATGCATTCAATGGTGTGAATTTAAAGTCTTCTAAAGGTGGGAGGTTAATAAAAAAACCAAATCGAATGTTTTTCACGAAAAAAGTTGCATAGATGCGGCGTTCTTTGTTGTTGTTTGAATAGCCGGCAAATCACTTTAAAAATCATGATGCCATCTAACATGAAACGAATCGGCGGCCATCGAACAATTACTCTACAATTGGGACAGCATTGGCTTTTGTAACTTTTATCGAGTTTAGTTGTAGAATCTGTGGAAAAAGTACTGGCACCGTAAAAACCAATTCCGCCATCTTTTTTTTTTAATTGAAGAAACATAGCGGTCATCTGTCAATTTTATTCTGGCGCCAAAACATAATACTTTTAGCTCGAGACTTTTCCGTGGAACAAACTCGTGGATATATAAACATTCACATTCGTAGGCACATGATATTGCATATTAGTTGGTAATAAAAACACACAGGTATCGGCTCTTATTTGTCCGAACATAGCTTTCTAATCGGCCATCACATCTGACGCCATTTGTAAAACAGCTAAAAGACACTCTTTTAAAAAAATATCGTTCATTTTATGGGCCTTTTATGAATGCCACTATTTTTAATAAATTACAAGTTTTTTTCCTAAGAAACGCTTCGTAACTAATATACATTCATTAAAAATCAAATATAACTTGATTTATCTACCTACTAAGTTTATGACGCTATCATAACATGAATTTCAAGACATCTTATAATGTCTTTATATTGACATAAAGATACATTTATTATAAATAAATTAACATAAAATGCTACCGCAGATAATATAATGTATTATTATAACATTGTTCTTTAATTCATTATTAATTAAAATTAATATCATGCCATCAGATTCAATTATTATGAGTGTATTTTATTTAAAAAAAAAAACACAAAAGATCACACTTGTCTATGTTTTAAAAAAGAACTTTTTACGGTTTCTTCTCCATACAAAATAATAGACATTATACAATTATATAACAAGAAGCATTTCATAACAATTATCTGGGTTAAGAGCGTGTATGCCGAATGGCATTTCATACAAACTCATACTTTTTTTAAATGACTGCTCTGTTTTTAGTGAAACTCAATACGTTAAAACAGGACACATAGGTTTAAAAAGCTGTTAGGGGATCTAATAACGCCACTTTAGTAATGTTGCTAATAGCATTGTTAAAAAACGTTCTTTATTAATTATCTACCTACTCTATTTCTTGAGTAATATAATAGAATATTGAATTTAAAGAATTTTATTGCAGTGCACATGTTGCAAAAGTGGATTTTTTTGAACTGCAGTAAATAATTTTAAAAAATAGAGTTACGGAAAAATTACACTTATTTGAATTTTATCAATAGGAACAGAAATTTCTTACATTATTTCTTTAGATCAGCTATTTCGTTATGTATGAACTTTCATAAAAATTCGTTTAGTCCTTTAGAAAAATAAAGAGTTTTGAATGAAATGCCGTACGGCATACACGCTCTTGGGGACGAATACATTTTGTTGTTGCATTAACACTGTTTTTAAATTAATAATTATGCTGTGATCGTTTAGAGGTAGAATAAGGAAGTCTTGCTTTACTTTAAGGAGCCTGATTTGGTATAACCCTCGGTTAGCGCAGTGGTTGATAGATTGACTGCTGTGCTGCATGGATGGTTTCATTCCCACACGGAACAAATATTTGTATGGCCTACAGATAGTTTTACCTGGTCTTGTTGTTTGTGTATGTGAGTTTATATGTTTGCACTCACGATACTATAAGTTGCCCCGCACAAGGATTTTTTTTCCTGTATCGTGGTTGCATTTATAATTATTTGAATTGGATGCACAAATAGTCAGACCCAGAACAACTGAACGACTATCGGAATAGGTTTATTAAAGTCCGAACGCGAAGCAGGAGTAATTTCGTACTTTAACCTGTCGTTTAGTCTCGCTCGCACTCGCGGGTGTGAGCGAGACTCATTATATTTACGCGGGAGTGAAAGAGACGGGTAATGACAGGTTAAAGTACAAAATTCCTCCTGCTTCGCGTCCGGACATTAATAAATATATTCCGATAATAGTCCAGATTCAAGGACGTGTGTAACACGTGGTTGTAAGTACGTCACCTTTAATTACGGCAACTGAAGGGATTGATTGTTTATTAGTCAGTCAAGTCAGACTACTTGTAGATCATAAAAATATTACGACACGCAACGTTGCAGTCGATCGCCCATTCTCTGGGCGAACCGTGTCGCCGATATAAATCAGTAGGGACAGTCAATTGCCATTATGGGGATATATCGCAATTTGGAATACACTATACATACACCTATACTTAACCACAGATCACACAGCCCTATTTTAAACAGACTTAAAAAAAAGAAGGATTTTCTAATTTCGACGTGTTTGTGCTATGCAGTTCAACTAAGGGGACGAAGTTGCTGACGCTATATATTGACGTCATGAAGGCGCGACAGGAGGGACTGTCAGACTCGTACTGACTAAAATCCACGCTGTCCTTCAATAGCCCTTTACGTTACAGGGTCACGGTTTGAACTGCACGGTACGTATTTTTTAAAAATTAGGGATGAACAAAACGCACACATGTTCTGACACCTACAAGCTAACGGAACCTAGCCAAGACTTACATGGAAAATTATTGCGCAAGCTTAAACTAAACGCACCATACTTATTGCGAGATCATTCGTTATTATGTAGTTGTTTCTAATTCATCGACATCTTCTCTTGTAGGATTTGAAAGTAGCAGGCCTGGAAAGATAAGATTAATATAAGGGATTATTTTAAATCTGTTTAGTCCGTCAGTTAGAATATTGAAAAATAATAAACACGTATTTTTTAAATCAATGAATATTGACAAATATAAAACGCTTCCAAATTCGGGAGTGGGGGTATGTGACGTCATAGCGCTTGTAAAATTGTGCCGACAGAGTGACGTATTGTGATTTTTAAAAGCGTTGTATCTTCTTCGATCGCGGTATTCGTTACTCCCGCGACCCAATTTTTCACACACTTAAAATATATTTTTTGTTAGACTGTCTTTCATCTATGAAGTTCAAATAATCAATTTTCAATTTTCATTCAAAGCAATAAGGTTGAAATTATCTCGAACGACATCGCCAGCCAAATCCCAACCTATAAAGCCTAAGATTTACTCAGTTTTCAACAGTCACTCCTTCACAGAAGAGTTTACTTTACCTTGAGCGTGGTGAACATAAGCCCCAGCTCTCCATGCTGCATGGCCGGCTCCAGGAAGTCTTCAATGAAGTGTATCTCAGAGCCTAGCTGCAGGATCCGAGCGCGGACCACCACGAAGTGGAACACCGGGAACAACTCGTCCATACTCCACAGGTAGTTAGAACCTGGTCAACAAAAAATTATGATTATTTGAAAAATTAATTGAAAAATCTAAATATGTATGTTGTGTTAGACTGGGGCAATAGGGTATTATACTCAAAATATTTTATTAGTCCGCAATTTACCCGCAATTACGTATTTTTTAATTTGTTTCGTATACCAAAATTGACGAAGATACAACGCTTCTAAAAATCACAATCCGTCATTCGGTCGGTACAATTTTACAAGCGTTATGACGTTACAAGCATTTACAAGCGTTATGACGTCATAAGCCCCCACCCCCGAATTTGGAAGCGTTTTGTCTTTGTCAATATTCATTGATTTAAAAAAAAAAGTATCCATTATTTTTCAATATTCTAAATGACGGACTAAACAGATTTTCAATTTATTCATGCAGTAAAATACCCTATTTGCAGTCAACAGATCAATCAATAAATCAACGGCACGGTTGCGCAGGGGCGTTTGTTCCGTTCAGAACAAATATTTGCGGTTGTTACGAACCTGGCGGTTGTGTATGTGAATGTAATTTTAGTAAACGCACCCACAATATTTTTTTTTTTAGCGTGGTAAAATCATCAAATGAGTCCTCCCACCCAGGGCAGCACCCACAATATAGAAGAAAATTCCTAGAGCGGGATAGTGGTTAAAAATAAGTTCTCTGGTTTCATGTAGCTGGAAAACACTTGATTCATATGACTTTCACCAGATTTTCGTTTGCTAAATAGCCATATTTTTTGAGAAATGACTATCACCCACTGTTACTTACTTATTTCTTATGCCACTGTGTGTGTACTATGTCATAAGTTTGAGAAAAAATGACCACTCACTGCGTCGATGCGTCCCGGACGTTTCGACCCCTCTATGAATTGCAGTTGCTTTGGCGTTTTAATAGGTCAGCAAAACTTACCTAGCTCCTGTTGTACAGCAATAGTCATCTTCTGGAACGTGCTTCTGATAACGAGAAGCTTCTCGATGGGGGAGAAGGTGGTCTTCAGTTGCTGCAGAGTCTCCACAGCCTCTTGAAACAGTTGCTCTTTGAGGGGGGACGTTGGGGACATCTGGTTGTTGGGACCCGTGTAACCTACCCAGAATTTTCTGTAAAAGAAATAAAAATTGCTGTAAAAATGTTTCAAGTAAGGGAATGTGTGATTCCTTATATTTTTGGGTACATAATGTAATGAACCAACTATGGATAGATAGAATAGACTATTTATTACGTTCACCAGTATTTAGAACTTATAAGTAGGACAATGGACTTTTCTTGGGTTCCCCAATTGCAAGAAGTCGCAATTGTTTGCATCAGCAGGGTCATTGCGAAGGTTGCGTAATTTCCTTCCGACTGCCACTAAGACTGCGCTTGCTCAGTCCCTCCTCCCCATCTTTGATTATGCCGATGCCAGCTATCTAGATTTCGTTAGATAAGCTTGAGCGATTTCAAAACTTTTGTGTAAGATTCATATTTGGTTTGCGCAAATATGATCATATTTCAGAATTTCGCAATAAACTCAAGTGGTTACCTATCCGCCTTCACCGGAATACTCATATTTTAACAATGCTTTTTAACATTATTTTTAATCCCGCTACCCCCTCTTATCTCAAAGAGCGTTTTAAGTTTCTGCACGATGCGCACACTAGGAATTTCAGGTCATCGGAAAATTTGATACTTTTGATGCCTGTGCACTCCACGAAATTTTCCGATGATTCCTTTACAGTCCAGGCTGTCCGTTTGTGGAATGTACTGCCGTTGTCAGTAAGACAAGCCCTCACTGGTTTCTTTTAAAAGCTTAGTCATAAACAATTTCCTTTCTCCCTAATGTATAATATATATATATATTTAAATGTGTATGTGTATTCTTTATTACAATTGGTATTTATGTGTATTGTATTAATATTATATTATTATGATATCCGTTATTTGTTGTGTATCACAGCCTACCCTCGTTTTTTTTGATTAACTTGTTGTCTTCTATATATTATATATATATATAAAAGGAGAACTGACTGACTGACATATCAACGTACAGCCGAAACTACTTATCCCATTGCATTGACGTCAATGCAATAGGAAACCGTTGTTGTTTTCATAACCGATACTAGTTATTTTTTCCTCAGTTTTGGATTGGACTTCCGTCTGGCATATCAAATTTGTAATACGTGTATCAATTCCAATATATCTTTCTTTTAGCACATTAAATAGTTGTTTTTTTAAAAACCATTCTCCAACCCACTCCGTAACGGTACCCTTAGAATTAACAATATTGTAACTTTGTATTCAATATTGTATCATTTTGGTGTACAATAAAGTATATTCTATTCTAATGGGGGGTTTATTGCTAATAACGATCTTCTCACCTTTGGATAGTTAGGACGAAGAGTACAAATTAATACTGCAGGTAGTCTGTGGTGTACCATTTAAACGAAAATATACGTACATGCGAGAGAGAATACAGATAGAGAATACAGGGTGTATTTTCAACTAAGCGTAGATGGCTAAATGCGAAAAGATGAGGAATAGCGAGCCTCGAGACCGATTGAGATGAAAAGTAAAACTGCGTCATTAGATTTTTGAAAAATCAATATTTCTGGCCAGGAATTGGACCCCATTGATTTTGGAAAAATATTCACGCTGTATTTTCTCAGGATCTAAGTAGGTGTCTACCTACTTACATCCTACTTGTCCAATCTGACCAAACAGTTATGTTTGGCCAGATTGGACAAGCATTTATTTTACCACTTACGGATCAATTCCTAAGAACGCCATGAGCGTGAGATCCGGCTGTCTATTCCATTTGAGAAGCCTCCTCCAGTACAGATCATCTTCCCTTTTGTTGTGGAGGGCGTACAGCACGAAGAGGGCTGGATGCACTCGAGGTAGTAACGTCGGTTGGAGTAGGGACGCTGCTGATACCACTTCTCTGGAAAAGGATGAATATAAATATTATTTCGCATGGCTTCATAGAAATATAAGTAAAAAAAGTATAAAAAAAGTGTATTTTTAGCAGGGTTTAGAGATCATTAAAGTTGAATATTGAAATAATTATGTATATCTATACATATAATAAATCTGTAGAAGGGTCAATTCTGTACATTGAAAAAATAAATAGCGGGGGGTGTTGCTGGATCGATACCAAACCACCAATATATGATTAAAAAAATTTTTGTCTGTCTGTCTGTCTGTTTGTGCAGGCATCACGTCAAAACTAACGGTTCGATTTCGATGAAACTTGGTATAATTATCCCTTATCCTGGGCATAACATAGGATACTTTTTATCCTGGAAAAATACGTAGAAAAAAAATCTTATTTTTCAGTTTTATTCATAGACGTTGTTCTGTAGAACCGCGAACACACGTTGCATTACCCGCAGTGGATTCAGCGCCGTAATATTTATAAGATGTCATTGTCAGAGTTACTCAAAATGGGGAAATAAACCATCCACGCGAAGACCGACATCCGCGCGGACGGAGTCGCGGGCGGAAGCTAGTTTAAAAATAAAAAAACGAGTGAGCCATTCAGAAGTCGCATATGAAGTGTAACATTTCATCACATCTCATCTTGGCTTTGATTTTCAGACTAAAGATACCTAGACACGCATCCAAAGTCAAAGACAAGATTTGCTACCATAAGATTGCCCACCCCACACCGAGCGCGTTTTAGTTTGACCACTCAAATGCATTTCACGGAATCACTCCCACAGAAGCGGGGGGAACGTTAACAAATCAAAGAGAAAAAAAGGAGCAAACAGTGACACTAAAAACTAGTGTTGAAATAAGACTCACCCATCAATAGGATTACTATCCTCATGTTCCACTTCCTGACCATCCTCCCTCTTCTTATAAGGCAGTACAGCATCAGTGCCCTCTGGTGGCAACGCCGGAAACAACAGCCTTACCACCTGGTACAACCTAGCTGTGATACTCTTCAGTTCTTTCACCGCATGGCTCAGGAGTAGGGGGTGAACTCTGACCCCACCGTATGTGGTGTTGAAGGCATTTGTCACCCCCAGGACTAATTGGCCTAGAGGGTGGTGGGAAGACTCACAGGCCTGTGAATATGGAGTAAGCTGTAAGTAAGTAAGTTAAGGAGAGAGTAAGATAAGTAGGTGAATAGGTAAGATGAGTTAGTGAGGTCATCATGTGCCTATCCTTTCCCAACTATATTGGGGAATCTTCCAGTCAAAAGGGATGCACTTGTTTCACATGGAGCGACTGCCTATCGACCTCCACAACCCAGTAACTGGGTAATACGATACCCCATGGTAAGAGTAGTAGTCAGACTTAAGAGAGTGGGAGGTACGAGAGTAGTGAGGTATGAGATTTTTTTTAGATGTACTTTTAGCAGTTCAATGAAGTGTTTCCCTTGAAGTCCTCAAGGACAGTTCCTAATAGCACCAAGGCCGTCCTATTATTTATTGAAACAAATGGTAAAGATAATATTTTTATGGATGACAGAAGACTATTGGAACTATGTACACCAACACATCAACCTGCCCGAATATGGAAAATTTTGCCAATCGAACGGTATATTGATGTGCTGGCGTCTGTATACTGACTGATTTTGAATTTCTTATTCAACATAAAGATCATAGAATTATCGCGACATTTAACGGTATTACTTGTTAGAGTGGCCTCCGAATTAGAAAGGTGGAGGGCACAATATAGGCCTTTTGTGATTCAAATTCTAAACAGATTACAAAAAAAAAACTGAAGTCTGCTACAAGATACAATGCAGCGATTGAAGAAACATACATACATGAATATAATATCACGCCTTTAAAAGTATTGACAGGGTAGAAAGTTGAAAACAGAAAAAAAATGTACTCACGTTATATAAATACTGCTGCAACTCCGCATAACTTTCCAAATTGAGCGTCTTCTGTCCAAACTGCGGAATAACTTCTAAGCAATCCACAGACTTCTCCAGATCGCTGCCCCTTTTTCTCATAGACATTTTATTCCTTTCTTTGTGCGAACACGATATGGCAACGGCAACATTCTGCCAGATCTTTGAATTGTCTATAGTATTGCCAGACGGGCCGTTGGCGAAGTGGTTGCCAGTTGGCGTGAGGATGGATTCTGAGACGCCTAAGCATTGGAAACATTGGCGGAAGAGGGCGTTCCATTTTTGATTTGGGGCTACGCTAAGTTTTCCGAAAGAGCTGAAAGAAACATTATCAATAATGAAACAAGAAATTGCTAAAGTTATGTTTGAAGTTAGGCTTAGTAGGGCGCCGTCTCTTTCTTAGCCATTTTTTTTGGGTAATATCATCAAATGAGTTCTCCTGCCCTGGGTGGAGCGGAAGGATCTGTTACTTCAGTTGCCTTTTGTACCAAGGTCACCTTTTCTAAACCTTGATGTGTCATTTTGTCATAGCTACGTCCCACCGGCGGGCACCTTCTACCATCTGACTTCTAGACGTACAGCTAATTATGATGGTCTAGGCACAAAAAGCCCAATTCGCAAAATGGCAACCTAGTCGTAAAAGGACAAATTCTCTAAATTGCCAATTCTCTAAAAGCCTAATTCGCAAAATGGCAAATGATCAAAATGGATTTTATTCTACATTTGGGTGTGTTTCTTATAAATCTGAGAATTCTTAGCAAAACATGAAACATCTTAGTTAAACAGAGAGAAAATATCTTAAATTTCTATGAAAAATCTATTTTGATCATTTGCCATTTTGAGAATTAGGCGTTTAGAAAATTGACCATTTTTAGGAACTTGTCCTTTCTATGTGTTGGCTTTTTGCGCCTAAAACATTATTTATTTATTTAAGGAGAACCAACAGCTATAACAATTTGATCTGATTATGATCCATACTTAATTGCCATTCCACCAATTCGCACTAAACGCTTTCAGTGGTTTTTGCGAATGTAACATTATACTGAACGGGGAAAAACTGGAATTTATTAATCAAACAGTTTTCCTGGGAATCACTTTAGACGATAAATTACAATGGGGCCCCCATATAGCATCTCTTGCGGGTCGTCTAAGCTCAGCCGCTTATGCTGTTAGAAAGATAAGACAGTTAACAGACGTTGAAACTTCGCGATTGGTTTACTTCAGCTACTTTCACAGCATTATGTCTTACGGCATTCTACTGTGGGGCCGGGCGGCTGACATTGAATCAATTTTTATTTTGCAAAAGAGAGCAATTAGAGCTATTTACAATTTACATCGTCGCGAATCTCTTAGGGAACTATTTAAAAAGATTAACATAATGACAGTGCCTTGTCAATTTATTTATGAAAATATAATGTATGTTAGGAAAAATCTTCATCTTTTCAATAAAATAAGTGATAGACATCATTTTAACACTAGAAATAAGGATAAAATTTATCAACCTTATTTTAGATTGTCTAAAGTAAAAAAAATCTTTTAGGCGGTACTGTGTTAAATGTTACAACAAAATACCTAGTGAGGTCTTAAAACTAAATGAAAGAAAATTTAAAACTTATATCAAAAATACTCTATGTAAACAAGCATATTATAAATTAGAAGATTATATTCAAGATAAAAATGCTTGGAAACATGCTGGTCCTGCTCCATAGTACAATGTAGGGCTTAAGCAGAATCAAAATGGTTGAAATTTGAATGCTCACACACTGCCTATATTGTATTTGTATAATAGCTATAATTGCAATATATTGTGAGAATGTGAACACTGTTTTTTATTTTATTTTGTATTTTATCCTTTAAGTACCTAAATGGTCTAGACTTTATGGGTACATCGCATTTACATTTACATATTTTTAAATTTGTGATATCAAAACATTGTGAAACATTTTTGAAAAAGAGTAAGTATGGAGTTTCTTGCCCATTCTTCTCCATACAAACCTACCCTTGCGAATGGGTGTAGAATCAATCCCTTCCCATCCCATCTACTTTAATTTTAATAATCGACGTTCATTAATGCCTCTTTGATGGTCTAATTAAAATAAATGATTTGAGTTTGACTTTCATAATGCGTACAGCACAGGAGTTGAACTCATTTCCTGTGTTGGTGTTCCTGAACGCATACAACCCGAAACACTTCAAAGTTAGAGTTGACAGGCTTCTTCAGGGTAAATTTTATTTGTCTCAGTGACCTTTGACCTGGACTAGAGTTAAAAGCAAATCATCGTTTGCATAAGGATGCTTTTTGCTTGTCATTCAAATTCACAGAGGTAAAATAAAATCTAGTGAAAGGACTTTAATAAAAAAGTTATACTACTTTAAATCTATAAAAACACTTGCCATACTGACCGAGAAACGATTCAAGGATCTCGGAAACAGATTTATAAAGTGAACCTTGTTGGTAGTGCAATAAGGAAGTCATTATTTTCTGTTCAGCTGTTCAAACAATGGCTTTAAAAATAACTCGCTTAACACATTTGTTAATCCACTATTTGCGCATTATAGCTTGTTTTTGGAGCATTTATTTGAAGCCACTAAAGTCACAGAGAATTCAACACTTAATTCAACTTACTTGGGTTTAGAATTGGTTGGCAGCACAGGATTGGACACGTTCAAATGCATGGTCGCGTTTGATATCTTGACGCCTTCAGTCCAGGCCCCACTGAGGGACCCTTCAATCTTGTCTCCACTAGAGAAGGTCAGGATGCCCTTGCCGGAGAATACTCCAGCTGATCTGAACTCTCCTTCGTAATGGGTACCATCTTCGAATACCATAACACCGTGACCCTGGAAGATAAAAAAAAAAATGACAAAAATTCTACGACCTCATTAAATAGAACTCCTATCATCGAACTTCTTGACGTACTGCTAATTACCATCTTAAAATTAATTGCCATTTCACAGTTTCGCACTAAGCGCTTCCAATCATCCTTCAAGTAAAGGTGGAACTCAATACCTGTGTCTCTGTTCCCTAACGCACACAACCCGATTCTCTTCAAAGTTAAAGTGAAAATACTTCTTCTGGGTAAGCTCACTCCATCATAGACTTTATCGCTGCCATGTGAGATTTAGAAACCCACACCTGAGCTTGCCTGATGTATAGCCCTCTCTCACTCACAGAGAGGAGGCCCTTTGGAGGGAAATTAAGGGCCCAATAAGCTATGTAATATATTGTGCTCTTACCGTCAAAACATCCTGCATGAACAGTCCCTCATAATAAATCCCGTCTAAGGTCACAATAAGACCACAACCATGCTTTTTATTGTCACTCCAATTACCCAAGTACTTCTCCCCCTTTCCAATGTCATCCATGACCCCATACCCCTGTTTAACTCCATTGACCCACTCCCCGGTGTAAATAGTGGCCGATGATGAAGTAAAATCTCCTTGCTTTTTGATCCCATGGCCGTGGGGGTTGCCATCTTTAAAATATCCTTCGTAAATGTCGCCATTTGTATATTTCATGACGCCATAACCGTTTTGGAGGTTGTCCTTCCATTGGCCTTCGTAGATTCCTGTAATTGAGTTAAATGTGTTGTTTTGTGGTTAAAGTATTAAATGAATTAATTACAGTTTTAATGCTGTGTTCATATTAGGCATCATTATTATTAGGTTTGCTATCTAACTTGCGGTTGGTGCAGTAACTTGTTTCTTGTAAGGCCAATAGGTCCATATTTTTCTGGTAGCTGTCTTAGGTTAGTTAGGGTTGTGGGAACTTGACAGTTGCCAGAATGGGTTTGCGAACGGCGAGTAATCAGTAGCTCGCCGTTCGATCTAGGACTATGGTGTAGGCGCGTCATGTTTCACGCGCGGCTCTAGGAGCTGTCAGCAAACTGATGGTGGCGTCTCAAGTTATGGGATAAACGTCTGCTTGGGTCACAGGACGGTCTCTTCAGCTCCAACCAGGGCCGAAGGACTCATTTGATATTTAAAGCACACTCAAGAAACAAGGATTGGAAGAGTGTTCGAGGAAGGTAGGTAGTCGTCGGAGAAACCGTGTGAAGCCAGACTGGGCCGCTGGAGTGGAGTTATAGATGCTGTTGGGGATTAGAAAAACAGACTATGATGATATTGAAAACAAATGTTTTTAATATAACCGACAGGTAGTTGGTTTGGCTGTTTGTGTGAGTGAGTTTAAATGTTTGTAAACTCCTAGAACAACATTTTTTTTATAGATTTTTTAATATTTGGGATCATAGGTTTCTTTTTTTTATCGTGGTAAAATCATTAAATGAGTCCTCCCACCCAGGGCAGGACGGGAGGGACTGTCAGACTCGTACTGACTAAAATCCACGGTGTCCTTCACTAGCCCTTTACGTACCGGGGTCACGGTAATTCGCAAGTCCCGCGACCGGGATCATAGGTCTAGCAATAGTTTATACATACAAAACCTATCTACTTATACTACAATGTATTTTAAACATTACTACATTCGTGAAGGCTTGTTAAAATTTTGCAATATTCACCTTGACACTTGGTGTTAACTTATATGTTTACAATACATTAGGCAGATCTATATGATTATGTATAAAATATACGGTACGTATTTTCTTTGTAACAATCTCCGAGACAGTAAACAAGCCAAACACATTTGATAAGCGTAGGTACCTACATATTTGTCTTTTAAATGATTCCTTATTGGCCACAATTGATTTAAATTAATATTTCCTCGCTATTGAATATCTGTTGTGTTTTTTAACAACAGAAATCACTCCCACAGAAGTGATTTAAAAGATGTTACATAAAAAATAAAAATAAACAGCCTTTTCGTCCGAGTCGTGCTCAAGTGATGCTCCGTCATACATGTGGCAATTGTCTTACATGTTATTTATCATAAGTAAATATTATACATTAAGTAAATACCTATTACCATTCATAGATCATGATTCACAACGGAATCATTCATAAGTCATACAAATACGAGAATTCAAGTGTCGAATACCTACAATGACGCGCGCAAAAGCGTTAAGAATTTGCGCTCATAATACCATCAGAATGACGTCAAAATAAAAGGAAAAATGTTTATATTGAAATACTGAGCGTAATATATAATCAATAGACTGATTGTATTGATGTATTTAGATCGGATTCCTTTTATGGAAGATCGACTTTCACTAGTGTCTAAGCGAAGTCGTGAGAGGGAAGTTGAGAAACGTATGTTTTGGCTTATTATCTAATCTAGTATAGAAAGGTAGAATGCTACTTTTAGATCAAAATATAAAAATAGAAGAGGTGTAGAATTACCAATTTTTTTTTTTTCGTGGTAAAATCATCAAATGAGTCCTCCCACCCGGGGCAGGGCGGGAGGGACTGTCAGACTTGTACTGACTAAAATCCACGGTGTCCTTCACTAGCCCTTTACGTACCGTGGTCACGGTAATCCCTTGGTCCCGCGACCTAGAATTACCAATGGGATGTTTTTTTAGCGAGGCAGAGGGTGCGGGAATTAAACATTCTCATTGATGGGAATTCACATGGTGTCTCCGGTCTCTCCTCTAATTAGTCCAAAATTGTACCTCTTTGTAAGCTCCTCTCATATCTACTTTGACAAACTACTTTGTAGCAAATGGACAGCCTATGATGCCACGACTTGCGGAGAGTTGCCAGTAAGATCGTGCGTTTGACGTATTTTGGTTTAGTCTAGTAGGTAGTAAAACATAGACTAGTAGCCACATTTTGGCAAATGTAAAGCTAAAGTTAAATATTCTCGCAGAAAAGTACAGGCAACTTAGTAAATTAATCAAGATAATGTTTACAATTCTTACCTACACTTGGCATTTCCATCTTTCCGTGTCCACATAATGCATTCAGCTGAAACTGGCCCACGTACAGCTTCCCATCAGGCCATTCCACCTTTCCACTTCCATGGATCTTTCCATCCAACCATCTTCCAGTGTATTTCGCATCTTTGTAGAAAGCATTTCTATTAGAAAAAGTATGACTAGCTGTTCGTATAGCTGGTGGTTTGAAATTGTCCTTGTTCAACACAAGCCTGATTGAAGTGTTCAAAGAATGTGTCCACTCCGTTTTCTCCTGTTCTGTAGTTGTTGAAACTGATATCGTCTCTTCGGGTGTCGTGAGTTGAATCACGTTTTGCAGTGAGTCTGTGTTCGGTATAGGTTCGACCCACAAGGTTTCTAGAGGATGTAAGATAGGTGTACTACCGCTAACGTGCACGAAAAGGTCGTTGAACAGAACGAACCAGTGCGACGAGAATCGTCCCGGATTCACTAAATTCAGCTGCCGAGATTTTGATTCTCTGACTAGTCTTCGTTCTGGCGTTCGATACTGCTCCAGACTCTTCCCTACTGTCTCCCAAAACAATTTTGTGACGTCTGCTTCCTTCCGTTTCTTTTCCTGTTCGTCTATCAACGAGTCCAGAGAAGCTATAACTTTGTTTAATCTTTCATCTATATTCGACTTCGCGTCCACATTTTTTCTTTTTGTTTTGTATCTCAATAGCGATTGAGCTATGCATTTATAAGAGCTCAATCTTGTTAAAGGTTGTACGAACGCGAGGCCTACTATGGCTTCCAAAGTCTTTTTATTATTCTTCTGCTTGTTAGTTGGAAGTTGGTCACTAAACAAGCTATAAACAGCAGACGGGACATCGACTGCACTGTTAATCTGCGCAAATCCGCCGATAACTATCAAATTGCTTACAGCTACGTAATACTTTCTGTACAAATAAATAAACTCTTCTAAATTTTTTATCAAAGAAATATCACATTCGTTTATATGCTTCTCGGCGTACTGCCACATCGAGAGCACATTCAGAGCAGTTATGTTTAATATGTCACCAAAAATATCACAAACTGTTTCGTAAATATTGGAATGTGAAGTTACAGCTTTACTTTTCTTTAGAAAAGGTTTAACTAAATTATGATATATCAAAAGCATTTCTTCGAGATATCTTTGAGCAATAGACAGGTCTTGGAATTCTGGACATATGGATGTCTCTTCTATTGAGCAATAGCTGATATTGCCAGAAGATAATATTCTCCAATGGTAGCACATATTTTGGGGTTTAGCTGAGTAATTTTGTGAATCAGTAACTTTTATAGTCACATCTGTTTGGTTTTCAGTTTCTTCGTGATCCTTCTTTACATTCAAATTAACAATAGAGTCTGTGTACCCTTCAGTGTGCTTCCCCATGTAGAATATATTTTCATTGTGAGTGTATGCCAAAGTGTGGTGGTCAGTAGCTATCATATCTCTCACTCTGTCACTGTCAGAATTTTCTGTGAATTGTCTGGGACCACTTTTGTCTTCTCTGGTATCAAAACTGACTTGATGGAATTGGTTGTAGCCCCACAGAAAGAGCCTTCCATCCAATGTTAAAGCTGAACAGTGCCATTTACCACAAGATACTTTTTGAAGACCAAAGCCTGACAAGGTCATGACCACCATTGGCTTTATTCTTTTCATTGTATCTCCTACACCTAATTGCCCATATGATATGTCGCCCCAGGTCCATAATTCTGTGGCTAAAATATTCTTACCAAGTTTGGACATGTTTTTGAGGTTCTCTGTTTTCCTTGCAGCTTCAAACTCTTTCTCACTGCTTAATGTGCTTGTGGAAAAATGCAAATCTTCCAGATTGCAGTTTGAAGTACAGCTGTACATTAAAGAATTTATTTCTTCATTGTGACTTCTCATTTGCATTTCCACAGTATCATTGTTATCACTACTACCACTAACATGTCGTGATAATGTTGCTACTTTGTCTCCTACAGTTTTTACTCCTTCATAGACGAAGTTTGTAAGGTTTGATACATTCTCTTTTATTATTCTAGTAGGTTTCTCTGTGTATTCTACCAAATAATCCTCACCAGCGGACACCCAAGAGAGCTGTCTACTTAGAAATTGTCTAGCTGCATCAGTGTTTATAAATATATTGTTTATTTTGTCTCCACTTGCCTCACCTGTCCCACTTTCCTTGTCTGTCTGGTCATCACAATCCTCCATAGATTTCGCATCTTGATAGTTGTGATCTTCGTCTAAGTTTGTGTTCTTTTGTGAGTTTGTTCTTGCAATTTTTGATTCCTCAGATGAGGGACTAGAATCTTCTGTTAAACTATGAGCATCAACATGAACATCAGTTTGTGGGGCTGTAGTACTACTTGAATCTTCACTAGACTTACTAATTTGAACACCTAAAGGGCAGGTTTCTGATAGAGATGGCACGGATGCGGGGGATGCTAGGCCTATTATTGTCTGACATTGTGAGCAGTTTGAAGCAAATACTTCCTCATCATCATTATCACTTTCTGTATCACAGTTACCGGACCGTCTGACATTTTTTCTGGCTATCACTGCAGCAAAGTTCTGACCTACAGACGCACTATACACAGTTCTTCCTTCAAAGAATGGAATTTTCTTTACACTACTTGTGTCTATTGAAAGTTGGGGCATAGATCCTGAGCCCCACAGCTGCCCATCACTACTAATGAACAGCTGTCCAAAATCACTTGTCACTACATTTCTAAACTTCACTTTATAACTGGAACTTTTAAAACCATGCGGACAGCACTTGGCATCTTCTTTAACAATAATTTCTTCTTTGTTTTTAAAACTAGCATTTGTCTTATATAGCCGCCCATGGACATCTATAATATAGAGGATGTCATTATGATATGATATGTCTATTGCTGAAATGCCACTGATTTTTTTAAAGTTTAGAGAGTCGTCCACAGTTTCGCAGAGATAAAGACCATGGTCATTTCCTAACACAATGAAGTCAGTGCCCAGTGCACATAGTTTTACAATTTTATCAGGTACTTGCTGTGACGAGGGCACATTCAACGGTGTTAGTCCTCTCCAGAAATTATGGTGACTCATTATATTTAATAATCACTTCCTTTCTTCATTGCATTGAAAGTAGGAGTATCATCGATTTAAATCAGGGCGGAAGGACTATTGCACTCTGTCTGGAATCGTAGTCGCACATGTTACGCTGTTGAATGAAACTGTTGACTGTAAGATACATTAACAATAGAATATTTTAATTACGAAAACTGAATTATTTATCTTTGTATGATAAGATTTTTAGTGCAACTTTTGATTACTTTTGGTTGTGATTGACAAATAATAAAATTGACAGTTGACAGCTGATTATTTCAAAGACAACATAGACTCCTGACACAGAGAAATCCACCTAAAATAACATAAATAGACAAAAACAACACGTTATAACGGTAGTGAATTTTATACATCTGTGGTTTAACCTTTTCACCGCCAAGCACTTCTATAGAAGTTCGGGATTTTCGTGCCACCAGCGCCACAACTTCTATAGAAGTTATTCATTTATTAAAATAAATTTACTGTAATTAAAAGCTTTTTTTCATTTTATTATTTAAGATAGCACTGTCTACTACCCTGTTTTTTATTTTTCTACACAAAATAAGCCCTAGTTTGTCCTAAAATCGGCAAAAACAGAAACTCCGAATTTTGTTTCTTTCCTCAGAACGCCAATCACTTCATATCAAATTGGCCAGTGATGTGCCGTGAAATGTTGATTTCACCATTGAAATATTTATACAGAAAATTACGAATATCGAAAACATTTTGAGGTCAATAAAATATGAACTTAGTTATCTTCTTTTCATTACAAAGGATAGTAGATGAATTTCGACCTTCAGGTAGATGCCGATACGTAATTATAAAGTTGTTACTAATTCTTGTCGATAATTATTTTCCCATCTCTACAAAACATGTGGTCGTCTATGCAACTGTGCGCCACCGAGTGCCAAGAACTTCTATAGAAGTTAGTCAGTGACGTCATAGGCGAGCGGTTGTCAAGGTCACTTTTGCATAGTGCAGCACAAAATCAGATTCGCGCGCACGCATCTGAGAGAAAAATGAGTGAACTTGATTCACATGAACTTTTAAAAATTTTGCAAGGTAATCGGACTCGGAGTATTTTTTGAACATTGAACCAGAAGATAATTCTGAGGTATGTCTAACTGGATGATAATAATAATGTTTATTCATCAAAGAGTAGGTATTCAATAAGTATGTAAAATGTTCGGTGAACCCAGTATCTCCAGATGCACTGTAATTACAGTAGATTTAGGTACTGTTTTTGTACTCTATACACTATTATGGTAAATACAGTGTATGAAAGCACTGTAATTTTAACTTTTTTAGAAATTCTTTTCGGCTCTGCGTGATAGAATTTAAATATATACTTACTTTCCATTAAAAAAAACAATTCAATATTCTGCCACTTAGATACCTACGGTAAAAAACGTTGACTGAAGGTATTAAAAAAACACAGGAATAAACAAAAATAGAAGAAAGAAAGACCATAGACCCATCCCTGATCAGAATCGAATTCAACGTGCCCTCAGCGCCAATAACTTGATATGAAGTTAAAGAATGAGATCACGAAACAAATAGAGATGTACCCCATTCCTTATGGTTCTAATTGAGTTATGTATTAGTTTCTTTGATACTCATAAATTATACTGTTTTTTCTTATTAAGGATACTGTGAAATAAAACAAATCTGGAAATATTTAATCAGTTTTTATTTATATTCATAAAATCAACTTTAAATCTTAACTTTACGCGTACAAATTTTATTCATCGATATAACGATATCCCCATCACTACTGTTTACTGTACATTTATAGCTTGGCGCTGGGCGAGGCATTGCGTTTTGTGTACGTTGGCGGCGAAAAGGTTAAAACGGTTATTTGACCGTTATTTAAGATGGTAACATCGAGATGCAAAATGTCAGTCTTCTTAAAATCAATCTAACCTTTCACAAAAATGGCGAACCGTAGTGGGCCTGCTAGGCGCGTTCCTGAAACTGAAGCTACAATTACGTACGTTCAGTGCGATGGATTGGTATGTGCACAATTCATTATGTTTATGTACCATCTTTTCATTAATATATTCACTTAGGATGTGAGTAATAGTTGAAAAGCTGTTCTTGATCACCACGTCATGTATTCTTTGTTTTTAATGGATTGTGCCGTAAATGGGCATTATTTACTACGTCGTACGTGTTTTTTACCGTTCGTTGATATTTTGATGAGTATATTCTTGTACTAAGCGACTTTTTTGATAGTTTATAAAACACCATGTAGGTTATGTTGTGAAGATAAACTTTTTGAAATTCTTCGTTGAAATGTCATAAAAAACACAAATTAATATTACTACCTTCACTATTTATCATACTATTGCGACTTGAAGTTCCAATTTCATCGACCTTGCATAGTTTTAGGAATTTTTGGGAATGGCATTTTTTAGAGTAATTTGTTTACAATGTGAAAGTTTATTAAGCATGAGTCATACACTCTTTTCGGACATTTACCTCGGTGACCCGACTGCCGGCAGACGATTACGGAGATGATCTCACTGTGTGACATTGAGAAACTTTGGCAGGATTGATTAGCAACTGGAAACTGTGTGTTTAGCATGTTTTATGCCACATTCTTCAGAAAGTTAACATACTCAGACTAGCATAAAAAAAATCTGTTTTGTAAACAATGATAGGATCAAAAAATTTGCAGTAAGGGATCATGTAGATGAGCTGGTTGTTAATTAAAATAGTAATGACACACTTGTTGACTAGACTAAATGATGACAGCTGTATTTGGCACATTTAAACCATTGATTAATCTATGACAGTCAACTGGAAATGAATAACAACATTCTTTGTTTATTGTTCATGATTAGTTTTAGCTATGCATCACATAGTTGGATCAAACCTACTGATTTTTCTGTATCATTTTCGATATGACATCACTTCTAATATGATTTTTTCCATCATTGCTGAGAGATCTAAATTCTACTATTTCTTTATGATTATTACACATTTCTGGACTAGTTGTTTACTAGATCTATCACAGGTTGGCATCGTATTAAGAGTCGCTGTGAAATTGATAATGAAACTTTTTCATCAGACATACTAAAACATTGATTTAACATAATCAAATGAGTTTGCTGCAATGTTGGTTTATCTCAGAAGCTGCTGGCCTATTGATACACAATGGCAATGCCTTTCATTTTGACAGTTTCATAATATTAATTACGAGATGTTGCAAGTGGCTTTGCACACATACAACTCAAAAATTATCCTAGGCATTTGATACTAGGATAAAGGGATCTAAGAGTCTATATTCCAGGCTATGACTTATTGAGGCAAATTACATCAAGATTGTTCCGATGTGTGAAGATCATATTAGAAGTTATATTAAATTTACGTTGAGCAGATAGTATTTTCCAACTTTTGGAATCAATAGTACAGAAATTTTCTTTGAAATCTTTTGGATTGTAACCACAACAGAGTTAAACATTTGTTGAACACTTGTCTAACCAAACTGTCAAACAACAAAAAACATCAAAACAGCATGTCACATTGATATTAGGGTCATTTTTGCAGTTTCACATTTTAGACAAGCGTTCAATGTTGTTGATGTTTATCTTTTTGTGGTTAGGCTGTAAATGTTTTAAACATTAGGTATTATGGTTTCAAATTAATTATTATTATTTTGCTTCTACCCTCAATAAAGTGAAATACGTTTTTTAGTTTTTTGGTAGTGAGTTGTACAATGTAAATTGCTATTTAAATACTACAGAACTGTAATAACAGTTACATGAATATCGTGTTTGTACATGTTTATACGATTTACTCTTGTGTGGGTGTTCTGTTATTGTTATGTTTGAATTAATTATATTATGCACATGATAAGTTGTATGACAGATAGTTGTATACAGACAGGTTTTCTTTGTAAATGTAGAGATAACTTTAATGAGAGTGTTACAACATTTTTATTGATGTGTTTTTTATAGCCTTTTATCTTTTGCTTTTCTGAGCATTTATTGTCTTAAACACTTAATACACAACTTTGGGTTTTTGCTAAAGATTGTTTTTGGTAAAGAATCACCTGATACAAGTGCCACGTATTTATCAATGTGTAGGAATAGTATAAACAGCCTATAATATTCATATGATTGGGAAATATGTGGACCTCTTTTGAGAACGATTCCACAATGCAGGCCGTTTGAATTAGCATGATGCGTCTTTGAAAATATTGTTTCTAGGACTAGCTAGTTTTCTCTCAGTTTTGTTTACCATCTTGACAGCACTGGAAACATGGAGCCATTTAATTGATGAATGGGGTGGTACTGCATCAATTTATATGTAGACTAGCTGTACCCTGTGGTGTCACCTCCATTTCTCAGCAGCTATTGGTCATAACTAAAACATCATGTTATAGCCTTCCTCGATAAATGCACTATCCAACACAAAAATATTCAATTTGGACTAGTAGTTACTGAGATTCGCGAGTTTAACCAAACAAACAAATTCTTCAGATTGTTAATGTTAGTATAGATTTTAATATTCCTTTCATTAATTTCTAGGCTGTTATGAAAATAGTGAAACACTGCCATGAAGAATCATGCAGCAACATGGAGGTGGCCCAGGGTGCCTTGCTCGGCCTGGTTGTGGAGAACCGCCTGGAGATCACCAACTGCTTCCCATTCCCGAAGCACGATGACACCATGGATGAGGAGGAATATCAGCTTGATATGATGAGGAGACTGCGCCGCGTTAACGTTGATCATTTCCATGTTGGATGGTAAGCAATTAAAGCATTTAATCAGCCCTAAATCATCATCATCTGCTTGACTTTTCCCGTATTGGGGTCAGCTTCCAGTCAACCTGGTTGCATCTGAATATCAGTATTTTACATGGAGTAACTGCCTGACTGACCTCCACAATACGGTAACTGGGTAATATGATATCCCTCGGTAACCAGTAAGTACTGTCTATGTTCTATGATCTACAAAATATGTCAGCCGGGACCAACGGCTTTACGTGCTTTATGAGACACGGAGGAAAATTGCTTAGATAGATGGTCATCCATCCATAGACAAACCTTTACCTTCTCTTTACCTTTGAAGATCGTCCTGTGCGGATGTTATTAATTAGTTATGAGCTCGTCATCAGTCCTAAATTAAATACAGGTTAGCAGAATTGTTATAAAAAAATTACAGAATAGTTTTTTTTTATTGAATGTAATTATCATAATAGGCTGCATACTGCACATCATAAGACGTCCGATTTTGGGCACGGCGGCCAATCTCAACACGACCAGAGAAAGATCAGGCACCTAACCAAACAGCTAGTGCTTAAACTGCCTTTTTCAACGAGTCTTAATACAATAAAGAGTGGTAATCGCCTAAGCAGGTCACCACTTACTAAACAACCGTTGCTCAATTGATGTTAGTGTGATTCATTCTGAGCATATTGTGCAAAAAGTAAACGAGTCACTTTAATCCCCAGACACAGTAATTAAGCTGTTCTGGCTTTAGAACATATTAAATTTTTATTCCGGAAGTTATTATTAACTATGACTTAAATAATGAACTTTTAGCAGTCATTTATCTGCCTCCCTCACGTAGTGAGGTGATGCCACTGCGCCGGTAGCGCATGCGGTGAAATATACTACAATAGAAATTGCGGCCAGGGTTTGTTCGAAGACTTATTTTAGCTCGGACGATAATCAAAACCCCGTCCAGTGGCTTCCCGGACACGCCAAACTAATACGAATGCGGGAAAATACGGACGAATTTCGTGCCTACGTTATGCCTAACGTAGCACAATGCTGATAAAATAATGTGTAACGAACTAGCTGTCCCCCGTTTCACCCGCTGCTCGGCTTCTATTGGTCGTAGCGTGATGTTATATAGCCTATAGCCTTCTTCGATAAATAGACTATCCCAACACAAAAATATTTTTCATTTCGAGCCAGCATTTCCTGGGATTAGCGCGTTCAACAAAACAAATAAATTCGTCAGCTTTATAATATTATCCTTTTGACCGCCACGTCAAAAAAACAAGGACGTGCTCTCAGTGCCAAGCTAAGAAATAAAATAAATAAATACATACATACAAAACAGTAGTGAGTTAAGATAGATTTTAATAAGCTATATTGACGTTTAAAAATCTTTCGTGTAGTCGCGACGCGCGAAGGTGGCGTTCTGGGCACTTTTTGGCTTGTCGTCTATACGGGACTGTGGCGGTCAAAAGGTTATTATAGAGTATAGATTTCTTCAAAATATTTCGGAATGCCCTGAAAAAGTGTTACGCAACTTAGGTACCGATCCACATTCAGTCTGCCCAACCCTACCTTTTGCATTTACTGTTCAGTATAGTAAAAAAAAGTTTAAAACCAAAATATTTCTGTTTTCCAGGTACCAGAGCGCGGATGTGGGTAACTTCCTAAGCCAGTCACTCTTGGAGTCGCAGTATCACTATCAGACGTCCATCGAAGAGAGTGTGGTAGTCATCTATGATACCAAGAAGTCTGCACGAGGGTTCCTCACCCTCAAGGCTTACCGCCTTACTCCTCAGGTTGGTTGTTACAAAATGTTTCTAGCTATGTAAGCTCGGGGTCGCGGGACTAACGAATTACCGTGACCCCGGTACGTAAAGGGCTATTGAAGGACACCGTGGATTTTAGTCAGTACAAGTCTGACAGTCCCTTCCGCCCTGCCCTGGGTGGTAGGACTCATTTGATGATTTTATCACGATAAAAAAAAAGAAGCTATGTAAGCTAGGCAAGCGGTCGCTTCCTTCTGCGAAGCAGTCATGCTCACGAAGGAGGAGGCAGGCCGCGTGAGGGAGAGGACAGCGTTCTCCCTCCACCTCAGCCGCAGTGGTAGACGGACGTCGGTAGACGATCTCCGGCCACCTTAGGCGCGGGCATGCGGGCAGCGGGTAATTGGCAAATCGCTGTCCGACCATGGACCATGCCCGGGTCGACGGCGCGTTGTGTTCTACGCGCGCCTCAAAGAGTGTCAGCAAATTGACGGGGCCCCCCCTCTGGAGGGCCAAACCTAGCCGGGGTCGCAGGACTTACGAATTACCGTGACCCCGGAACGTAAAGGGCTATTGAAATACACTGTGGATTTTAGTCAGTACGAGTTTGACAGTCCCTCCCACTCTGCTCTGGGTCTCTCTGCTCGCACAAACGTCCGGCCGAAGAAAATGTATAGACAATCGTTAGTGTTTTCTCATAAATTTGCTCGACATCGAATAGCGTGTACATTTTAATGCACACGATTCTGTGTTCGAAATACTGGTGAGCTACTGCGCAACACTATCTCACTGGCGGCATCTATTGTGTAACTATAAATACCAGAAACCATTTTATATTGGCAGGGCCTTTATGTCGTCGTAATGGATTTTCGTGGGTCACAGTCGAATTGCATCGCATCGCTCCATTGGCATAAACGTGCGATTTGAATCGGCAATCGACTTATATCGAACGTGTCGTGTCACGCCATCAGCAAGCTCCCTTAGACGCACCTAACAGTATACCCATATAATCGCCAGTTATAGGTCCCGTAATGAGAGCTTATTCCCATCAATTGGGATACAGCTGAAGTTGGCTCTGCTAACAGCAAAGTGATGCTCGTCTGTTTGACGCCTTACAGTGCAAATCATAACGCTTTTTCTCAACGATGATTACAAAAATATTAATGTCATAATTAATCCTTTTACAGGCCATCGCCATGTACAAGGAAGGTGACTACACCCCTGAAGCTCTCCGTAACCTGAAGATTGGTTACGAGAGCCTGTTCATTGAGGTCCCCATTGTGATCCGCAACTCCCCCCTGACCAACATCATGATGTCAGAACTCTCCGAGATGATTCCTGAAGAGGAGGGATCCAAGTTCCTGGATTTGGGAACTGCTTCAGTATTGGAAGGTGTGTTGTATATTGTATTTTTGATGTCTTGCGTGTTGTATGGAATTGACCACTCTGTCAGTGAGATAAAGCTTTGAGTATTTATCAAACATCATTAAAATATAGCTGTAAAGGAATTTAAGGCTCCAATTGACCACAAAAAAACTATTAGCGTCGTCTGAAAGAAATAAAAATAAATTAAACATCCCTTTTTCCTCCCACAGGCCAACTCCGCAGCCTAATGGAGCGCGTCGACGAGCTCAATCAAGAAGCTATCAAATTCAACAGGTACCAGCAGTTGGTGGTCCGCCAACAGCAAGACAAGCACCGCTGGTTGGCCAAGAGGGCGCAAGAGAACTTGGCCAGAGAGGCCAAGGATGAGCCCCCGCTACCGGATGAGGATGTCAACAAACTATTCAAGCCCCACCCCGTTCCGCCTAGGCTCAACCCTATGATTGTCGCTGGTCAGATCAATACTTACAGCCAGCATATAAGCCAGTTTTGCTCCCAAAGTCTTGCTAAATTGTATTTGACGCAAGCACTCCAAAATGCTAAGGAGTCGAAGCAGAACAACTAGTTTTGTATTAAATTGATTGTCATTTATTGGTGTTTTTTACTGTATGATCATCCCTAAAATATTTTTCTCTAAAGGCAAATAAGCGCCAAAGAAATAGGGTTGTCAGGCGTATAGCCCGGAGTGCAATATTTTTTATCTTTATCGAGTATCGCTTGAAAAGGTCGATGAGGTTGAGGGTCAGATGGGCGTGAATTGTTTCTTCCGCGCCTAGTCTTTTGACCTGTTTATTTTCTACCTATATTCGACAAGGAAACTGTTTAGAGTGCAAATATGAAATTGATTTATTATTGCATTTGTTTCTGGAATAAGTAGAAAAGAAAGAAATATGGGAAAAAATAACTAAAGAACAAGAAACTGCTGGCCGCTGACGGCGGCTGATGCCGTCTGATTTAAATATGCGCACATAAGTTGATCAGGCGCAGACGCTTTTGCCATTGCTTATATCAGTGATCTTGAATTTTTGAAATACAGTCTAGAAATCTGCTTAGCACAGGCATTCTCAACACCCATTTAATATTGAGAATTTGGATATCACGGTTGGCACTGGCTGGGCTATCAACTGATGTGCTGTGTCGCGATTTCGACTTCCGCACGGAACAAATTGTATCTTCTCTAAGGAGTTATTCCGGGTCTAGCTATTTGTGTATGTGAATTTAAATATTTGTAAAAAGTAAACACCCACGACATAGGATGAATTCTTAGGTACAAACTTCATACTGACATTGTTTTTATTGTGTTGTTTTTTTTTTCAATCTGGCCAGAATTATTGTTTTTTTCTAAAATCCAATGATGCTGATGAATTTAGTTTTCGTCAAAGTCGACCTCAAGACTCCTTTCGGTATTTTTCGACATTCTTCATAGTGCTCAAACACACTGCGAGCCTAGCGCGGTGGCGCCGGCGGTTTTTTTTTTTTTTTTTTTATCGTGGTAAAATCATCAAATGAGTCCTCCCACCCAGGGTAGGGCGGGAGGGACTGTCAGACTTGTACTGACTAAAATCCACGGTGTCCTTCAATAGCCCTTTACGTACTGGGGTCACGGTAATCCCTTGGTCCCGCGACCCCGGCAGGCGCCGGCGGGTGCCGAAATATTAAACATATGAAATCGCCTATCTTGGCCATACTGAAGTGACTAAGGCAGGATGCCCTAAGCAATTGCTTAATTTGCGTATGGGTTAATGCGGAACTGATCGTGGGTGCGTTTACAATCATTTAGACTCATACCTACACCGACACCCAAAACCGGAACAACTACTTGCAGATCAGACAACTATTTGCTCCGTGCTAGAATCGAACCCGCGATACAGGCAGCACTATTGCTCAGTCACTGCGACAACTGAGCTGTCATTTGATAATATTATAAAAAAATGTCTTACTACATAAAAATCTCCGTTTCAATTCAGATTAATAACATAATTCGTTTATTTCCCTCCATTAGTCTACCACAGACTTCTTAATACGCAGCGCACTGGATTAACAACCCGCCAAAGGATAATAGTGATAAATTGAGATTGTCCCTCAATTGCCACAAATTGCTTCATTTTTGTCCCGACGTCGCCTGCCTGTAATTGGGGTATCTGTCTCTATATAAATTGAGGTAATCATATAGATGGATGATATTGTCATTTATTTTAAATGTTGGATTAATAAATTATACATGCTGTGTGGTTTCGCTCGGTTCTTGATCAAATTAAAACTTTCTAGATGAAATATATTCATGAAAATGAAATGTCTAGTGTTCACAAGTGCGTGGTGTCTAGTATTTGAGTAGGGAGCGAGGGTCATGGGAAGCAGTCACCTCTTTCTGCAAAGCACTCCTCAGGCTCCAGCCAACGCGAGGCCGCCGTCATGGGCATCGGGGATCTCAAGGCAATTCCCGGCCACCCTAGTCGTAAGCTTGCGGACGGCAAGCAAAGAGTAGCTAGTAGTAGTAGATAAGGACCCAATTCCACGGTGTTCTGTTCCACGCGCACTTTCTTTTTTTTTAAACGTTGTAAAATCATCAAAGGAGTCCTTTCACCCAGGGCAGGGCAGGAGGGACTGTCAGACTTGTACTGACTAAAATCCACGGTGTCCTTCAATAGCGCTTTACGGCCCGCGACCCCGGCCTTAAGGAGCTGGCAGCATTACTGACAGGGCTTGATAGGGCCAAATGCCTGCTAGGGTTACGGAAATGTTTTAAAGGTTACCACATCTCTGGAACACAAAGAGAAATTGAAAGAACAGGGTAGGTTCTGACAGTTTGTTCCACCCAGGACGCGAGGAATCATTTGATGATTTCGAACTCAAAAAAAGGTGGGTACTTTTTTTATCCTGGTAAAATCATCAAATGAGTCGTCCCACCCAGGGCAGGGCGAGAGGGACTGTCAGACTTGACTGACTAAAATCCACGGTGTCCTTCAATGCCCTTTACATACCGGGGTCACGGTAATTCGTGAGTCCCGCGATCCCGGCAGGATGGGTATTTAGGATACATTATTGCTGGTCCACATATATTTAATCTTTGATGTATCTATCTACTAGGTGCTGTTCTAATAATACAAAGTACCATCAGACGGAGGACCATCTGCCACTTCCATAATTATCGCAAATAATTAAACAATATTTTTATGGGCGATATATTTATTTTAAATTAATAATAAATACATCATCCTATTGTGGCGTAGCACCGCACTTGTTTGAGGGCCAAAAATGCCTATTCACCTGCTAAAAGAGGTCTTAATAAGGGCTTGCCCACCGTCGTGTATTGGCTACCTGCTGGGTAAGGGACCGACCGTGACAACAACTTACAATGTTAATAAAAATAAGTTGCACAGCTGCCCTTTCTCAAATACGCGGTAACTACTAATGTTAAGTAATTAAATTCGTGTAAATACCTAGTAACATGAAATATCATAAGCAAGCGTACGTTTTGAAACAATTGCAGAATAGGTCAGGAAAAAATTAAGTAGATAAGAATGTAGGCAATAACCTTTCCTAGTTACGTAAAGACTTTTTTTATTGTGATAAATCATCAAATGAGTCCTACCATCCAGGACGGGACAGGAGGAGGGAGGGGTGAGACAGACTTGTACTGATTAAAATCTACGGTGATCCTTCAATAGCCCTTTACGTTCCAGGATCACGATTACCTGATAAGACCGTCCAGCGACCCCAGTTACGTAAAGGCTGAGGTTGCAATTTTCGGGAGAAGTATCGACAAAGAATAGTCAAAACGTTTTACCTACACAAGTCCGTTTTCTTTGCCGCTCGCTGCAATTGTTGGGAGATGTTTAAATAAAAAATTTGTTTCGATCATCAAGTGTTTCCTCCCACCCAGGGCAGGGCGGCAGGAACTGCAACACTTGTACTGACTAAAATCCACGGTGTCCTTCAACAGCCTTTTACGTTTCGGGGCCACGGTTATTCGTTAGTCCCGCGACCCCGGCAGGCTTTGGCCCTCTAAGGGGGCCCTGTTATTTGATTAGCAGTTGACATCACGTCTATCTATCACAAGTTCCCAAAAAAATAAACAAATTAGACCCTTTAAATTCAACTCAAGCCAAATTCGAGTGCATAAAAAAAAATGTCACGAAAACAAATCATAATTTTGCGTGTATACTTCCCGCATTTATTATACATAGCAAAAAATATATAAATTGAGTATTTGCGTGCAACCGTTCAATTATTACGTTGTTTCCTGTCAAAATTTTCATTTAATAAACCTATCAAAAACATAGAGATGTCTCTTTCAAAAATGGCGTAATTTGGGTAAAAAATTGACGGTCTCAAAGAGAGGTATTAAGCCTAACCGCAACATCTGTACGTCTATACTATGGCGGCTAATTTTAGATAATTTTCTTGTAAATATTTCGGAATAATGTTGAAGGTTTGATTGGCGCTTGATGGTTTTGTGCAGCCGCGTTGTGGTAACATTAGATTATAATGATGCAATTTAAGGTTAAGTAATTTAAGTAGCTAGTATAGCCACCGTATTTTTCGAAGGACAATAGATTTACAATTATTTTTCGGGACAGTCCTACCGCACTATTCCCAATGCTCTGCAACTCCTGAAAGCCAGATTCAACAGTTGATGGCACGGTTAGCGTTGTGGCTGAGCGATTGGACTGCTTTGCAGCGTGTCGCGAGTGCGATTCCCGCACGGAATAAATATTTGTATGACCTACAAATAGTTGTTCCTGGTCTAGGTGAGAGACAGAAGAAAACAAGGCTAGCAGGCATGAAAGGACATTTAGAATTTGGATGAGCCCAGGTGCCTACCATGGATAAAAATCATCATCATCTTCCTGCCCTTATCCCATTTTACTTGGGGTCGGCGCAACACGTTTTTTTCTTCCATTCTCCTCTATCAAACGTCACAGTATCACCATGGATAAAAAAATACTAATATTAATATGTCTAAATTATTGTGAGCTGTCTAAATATTTGATTCTAAAAGGTGTGGCAAAAACGCTTGAACGCACAGTAGATGGACAGTATCTCCATAATCATTGATCTTGTCCACTGAGAAAAAGTCATCTATCTTCAAACCAGCACTGGGCCCGTGCTGGATTATGTCCCACTCCTTCTCACAGAGAGGAGGCCTGTTTCCCAGCATTGGGATAACACCATAGATTATACTTTCTATACTAGGTGTTCTGAGAAATGATAAGCTCATTTTAGCCTAAAATATTGGCGCTTTTATTACTTCCAACTAAGCCTTGCTGCGGCCATCTTTAACTTATAAGGGGTTAAATAGTTTTAGGTAAGTATGTATATAATTAGTTGCACAAATTACAAAAACAGCTACAATATTTAATTGTGAACTTTGTACGTTGTTTAACATTTTATTAGTGTCGTGATCAAACAATAAAGCAAGTCAATTTGCCTTGTATTTATGCCTTAATTTCCCGCCGTTAAAATGTAGTTCCGACAATTAAATTTCACCTTTCCCTCTACATGTTATTTAGATTATGTGCGTCGTTTTAGTTTTAAATTGTTCATTACAACCTTTGTGGTTAATCACTTAATACAATATAATAGAGGTAGTTTGTCTATTGCAAAATGAGACTTATTTTTTAAATGCTTAATTGCAGACAGACCAACTGTTTAACCAGTTGATTGAAACGTTGAAGTTTGTGAAAGTATTATTTTATTTTTCGCGAATACAATTGTATAGTTTTTAATAAGCTATTTGGTAGGTAGGTGGATGTCCTGGCACCTGTACTTCAGTTTAGTCGAGAACTGGTAAAAGCTTAAGGCTTAAATAGTAAAGAAAATTTATTAGATCGCTTTAAGATCATATGTTTAACAGCCATGGCCACGGCCAACGCACAGAGACCTAAAAACCAACAAAGTAAAGGAATCATAATAAAAATTATTGATAGCTATCACAAAATACGTGAAATCACCAAGTGAGCACGTTTTGCCCACAAACAGAGATGAAGTGGGCATCAATTTTATATTGTAAAGTAATTGTAAAACGAAACGGCCGCTAATTGTGTTGCCAGTAAAAAATAAATTATAGTCGAGTGTCATTTGTGGGAGTTTGTTAACAAACGCTGGCAACATTGTTCTTTTTACTGGGTGATTTAAAGTGCGCCATCTGAATGCTTTGACAACGTTTTATTAGATGTGATTAATACGTTCTGTGTGAATAGTACGACAATTTTTTTTGTATTCTTACATGAATTGTGTGAGTTAATGTGATGCGTAGTTTCAGTTTACATTGTAAACATAGTAAAGGTGCTTTAAAGCGGACCAAACATCAGCACTGAAACGTGATACTACACTTCTAGTAGTTCTCAGACGGTTGGGTAGGACCTGGAACTGTATCGTATGGAATATGAATGGAGAACGTTCCTTTTTGAAGTCTGTTAAAAAATATTTATCTCATAAAAAATCTTACTAAGTGATGATGATGATTTTTCAATAATGACGTTTTCAAATAAGCGGCTGTAGTTTCAATTTTGCCCGTCGGAACAACTAAGTTGGGTGAACTACTGCTACGAGTTTAATCAAAGAAGTCTAAGCACCTAACGTGCATTTGAATTTGGAACAGTAACAGTGACTCCGTAATTACTCTGCCCACATTACTCACACTTCTTTCAAAATGTTGCCAGTTAAAGAAATCTCCACTTGTATGTGGGAGGAGCGAGTTAGTGGTGTATTTATAATGTAATGGCCTCAGGCGCTGTGCAGGGCTTAACTGCCTTGTTAGAGTGGCCAGTGACACGGGTACTTGCTAAATCGTTTACTCATTAGCTTGGCTTGTTATTACATATTATACAGGGCTGGTAAATGGATTCAAAGTAAAACCTCCTTCTTTTTTTCGTGGTAAAATCGTCAAATGAGTCCTCTCACCCAGGGCCGGGCGGGAGGGACTGTCAGACTTGTACTGACTAAAATCCACGGTGTCCTTCAGTAGCCCTTTACGTACCGGAGTTACGGTAATTTGTGAGTCCCGCGACCCCGGCAGGCAAGTAAAACCTTCTTGCAGTATTTTTGTAAATACAAGATGGCATCGGTGTTACTGCATGCAGCCGTAATAGGTATTATGCAGATTAATTAGGAAAAGTTTGTAGACGCCATATTGTGACGTCATGCACGCTTTTTAAGGCTAGCACGCTTTTAAATAAATAATTATCTTATGAAAATAAATATAACATATTTTTTTTTATCGTGGTAAAATCATCAAATGAGTCCTCCCACCCAGGGCAGGGCGGGAGGGACTGTCAGACTTGTACTGACTAAAATCCACGGTGTCCTTCACTAGCCCTTTACGTACCGGGGTCACGGTAATCCCTTGGTCCCGCGACCCCGGCAGGCTTTGGCCCTCTACAGGCCGCACACAACGCGCCGTCGACCCGGGCATGGTCCATGGTCGGACAGCGAGTCGCCCATTACTCGCTGCCCGCATGCCCGCGCCTACGGTGGCCGGAGATCGTCTCGCGACGTCCGACGCCATGGGCGTCTACCACTGCGGCTGGGGTGGAGGGAGGACGCTGTCCTCTCCCTCAGGCGGCCCGCCTCCTCCTTCACGAGCATTACTGCTTCGCAAAAGGAGGCGACCGCTTCCCACTCCGTCTCGCCCCGCAGCATGGCCTCGACCAATGCCGGGCGCGAGAGGTCTCCGCCTATCGCCGTCGTGAGGACACGGCGGTGCTCTGCCCAAGCGGGGCAGTCCTGCACCGTATGCTCCACCGTGTCCTCCGGACGATCCTCGCAGTGGTGACACCCAGGCGTTTCTTCCCTCCCTATCAGACACAGGAACCTACCGAAACTTCCGTGTCCGGTGAGGACCTGCGTCATGCGGTAGGTCAGGACGCCGTGACGCCTATCCAGCCACTCCTCAATGAGGGGTCAGTACACAACAATACAGAGTCCTGACCGTCGGTAACTTGGACCGTGTTTCCGATATCAGTGGGCCACTATTGTTTATATTTTAATTACTTTTTTTTTGGTTTTGTAAAAATATTTAAAAATGTTAAGAATAAGGAAAAACAATGAATAAAGGAAAACATGCATTATTAAAAAATTATTTACACAAATTATTTTATTGATACCGTTATTTTCTGTTTCATTTGACAAATGGAATTGACATCTTCCTTCAAAGTTGGTCTTTATAGTACTTCAAAATATTTATTTTAATAGAAGCACTAGCAGAGTTAGATGATTACTTTACTCCTGCGTCGTCAGTAATTAAAAACGACTCCATTAATTGATTTTCTGAGAAAATGCACTCAGGAAATAATTCATTTATTTTTATTAGCAGATTAAACCTACAAATGGGCAACAGTAATTTGTTAACTCTTTAAGTGAACACATTTCTAAGACACAGTGTGACTTCATAAAAATATTTAGTTGATTTAGACGCAGATTTTGCAAGAAAAACCTTCAGTCCTCACCCAAAATATGAAAGCTAAAGAAACCTAATTATCTAGGTATAATACGAGCATGTCCAGATATTTAAAATCCATTGTTCACTATCATTTCAGTGCATTCAAATTCAATCACACATGAAACGCAATGTTCTAGTATTACCATTAATACATTAACAATGATTCAGTTCCTACGGGTCTTAACAAACAAAATATATATGTTCTGCATTGTAGCGGCCAAAAAAAGCGTTGCCTCAAATTAAAAATTATGAAACGTTACTAATTATTTCGTTCTAAGTGATAATATGCTGTAATTATGTTTTTAATTTTCTAAAATAGATATATCGTGATCACCGCAAGTTAATTTATTGTAATAAATGTTGGTTATTATAAAGTAATTAAAAATTTTATTCGGAGAGCGATCACGAGATTCTTTTTTGTTAAGTCATTTCACGATTTTTATAAAAAGAAAAAAGTTGTTTTTAGTTCTAAGAAAATGGTTACTACGTCATTATTATTACTGACATTATTAAATATGTTCTTGGCAGCATTAAAATTGCGTTCATAATTCTTGTACGTTTCTTTTTAGATTAAAATTAGTCGCAATTATCCTCCTAATACCGGTAGAGTACTGTAGAAAACTACCTGAATTATCAATCGATTACCGTTGAGTACAGAAAATTCGATTATAACCGTGGATCGAATCAATTTTGTATTTAAACGGTAAACGATGGCTTCGTATCTACTTTAAGTGCGATGTTTCCGAGGGCCTCTGCCGTAATTTCATTATGCAAATGCAGCATAAAGTGTTGCCATACCATAATCGCTTTAAACTATTAACCAGAGACGAGAGCGCGGGAAAATTATAAAAATGGCGGATTGCGATAGGGATTACAAATTGTTTTGTGTTAGTAAATAAATGGCTATAATGATAGTGCCAGGAACATGTATTTTTAATAGGTCACACTTTTATTGCTATTCTTTTTTTCAGCTTCTTAAGTAGAAATTGGCTCAGGTTGAAATTTTAAAAAAGGCAAAAAATATAGAAAAAATTACCTATAGATTGTAATTTTAGATTATTTGTTTAATAATATGTACGAACGGTTTGACACAAGCGGTTTTATTGAATTAAAAAAAAATGTCATAATTATTTCTGAAACTAGAAACTGTATTTTTATTGAGTAGCCCATAAGATCTCAGAATAATATTCACATAACAGTCGAGCAAGTACTTAGCTTAGATTTTCAGGACTATAGAGAGAGTAGTCTGTTATCGTGAGATCAACGAAAATATATTGAATTAATATTAACACATTTAACAATCACCCCACTTAGATTACCCAAGTATCCAAGTAGGTAGCTAAGATTTTTTGTCCCAAATTAAATGTGATTAGCGTCATAAAAGCTTCGCCAGTTTAGCATAAAAACAGTCTAGACCAAAACTTCGTTATCGTAACACAGAAGAGGAGGTCCAGGGTCCATACGTCATTTTATGTCCAACAATCACTAATGGCTGAACGTGGTCGCGCGCAAATTGTCCACGCGAAACGATAACAGTTTGATAACATTTAAGTATTGGTTTTGGGCGAATTTAATCAAAAACTTCGGCATAACAGTTATTACCTGGGTCGGGTTAATTTCAAAATATACGATAAAGGATGCAAAAATTATATTTAAGGGAATTAGGGCTCCCGATGTGTTGTGGTGCGCAATTTGGTAGATTGCGCCGACGCCGCCGACAGTGCCTGTTTTTCTGTGAATTTTTTAATTAAATTATGAGCCCAGATGCTGTAAAGTTGATGGGTAAAATTACTCGGACACCCTGATCTCAATGGACGCTCACGTTAATTTCATTGTTGAATTTTGTTTGGTTTACAATCCTAAATTGAGATGTCTGGCTGTGTGGCGTGTTAATTCTTATTGGGTTATTATAAAATGAGTTCTTTAAAGCGTTTCATTATTATTGATTTCGGAAACTTTAAATTAATCATGAATTATTCCTATATAAGCGACCCACACTGGCTTCGCATAGCTGCAATTAAAAAAAATATAATGTAGTGTCAATGTCCAAAATAATGTAGTTTACCACTGGTGAAAGAATTTTCGAAATCGGTTCAGAAGTTCCTGAGGTTACGTCCTACAAAAAAATTCACTAACTTACATAATCTTTTACTTCTTCATATTATGATTATAAATATTACCTATATGTTTTAATTATTACCTATATTAGTTTAGATTATAATCCTCCCACCTTTCAAAAATATTTAAATAAATGCTAAAAAGTGAGCATAAAAATCTCAGGTTAAAAGTTATCAAAACAATCCTCACAGAACATTACAAACTGAAATCCAGAGAGAGTGCAAACATTATAAATCTAGTTAGTATGAGTGGCAGTACGCCGACGTAGTGATAAACACAGGCGCGGGCGCATATTTCACGGTAAGTGCACGTAATGTAATAATTCTAGGCTTATCTGCTCATTTTGTACTCGCCTGATAATATCAGGCCTGTTGGTCTAGTGGTTAGTGACCCTGACTGTTATGCCGGAGGTCGTGGGTTCGATTCCCACCCAGGACAAATGTTTGTGTGATGAGCACGATCATTTGTTCTGTGTCTGGGTGTAATTTATCTATAATATGTATGTATTTAGAAATATATAAGTATGTTTATCAGTTGTCTAGTACCCATAACACAAGCTCTGCTTAGCTTGGGACTAGATGGCGTTGTGTGATAGTTGTGGAATATTATATTATTATTATTATTATTATATCTGCCTTAAATCAAGACGGGTTTGAAACTTTTCAGATTGAATTTTGTAAAGATTCGTGGCATAGGTGTTTTGGTGCTTTAACAAAATCGGAAAAATATCCGCCATTTTGTTTAATTACAATTTTATTATTAATTTCATATATTTTTATCAAAAACCTATCCTGTAAATCTTATTAAAATGCCAAACACTACTCAGAGTGATTAAAATTGTAAAGAAATCGATTAAACGTACACAGAAAAGCAGTGTACTAACATTCTTCGAGTAAAAGACATCAACGACCAAAAATAAACTAAACAATTAAAAAGTCGTTTTATAAATCGAATTCCGCTTAAATCCTCCATTAATCCGCGACAAAGTTTTCCAAGTACCAACATAATCCTGCAAAAAATAATTCAGCGAGACTATTTTACCAATTACGCGCACTTACTGAACGCAACCTCAGTTTAAAGTTAAGCGGTAATAAAGTATCTTACTGGCACTCGCTACTCTTTATAAGGACCCTTGCTTATGAAGGATAATGGTACACAATGCTATCAGCTTTTATGGCCTATGTAATACCCGACCAACATACCTTGACACGTGGTCGAATCTGGAACTATAGGTAAAATGTACTGAATCTGACAGATGGATGACATTTAGCCTTAGCAAGCAGCGCCACCCCGACGTGTCAAGTTATGTTGGTTCAATATTAATGCTGAACATTGCAGCACCAATTTAGTAACTATGTTGGTTAAGAAAAATGGAGGATGAGCGTAGGTAATGAAATTATATCGGTTATTTTGTTGTTTTCAGTGGCTTTGCGATATTTTACTAGTATTTTGTTGTTTGTTTTCAATTCTATTATGCTGAGTGTAAAAACTTAAAGGCTGTTTAAAATTTATTTGTTTCAAAGTTATATACTTTTGTACTTTCGTGCTCCTTTACTATGGTGAAATATCTCTGAGTTGTATTTGTATTTAAAATAACGGACTGTCTTTTTGGTTCAGTGTTCAAAAAAGTGTATAATTATACATACAAAAATCAACATAGCTTCAGAATTTTCATTCATCCATCGGGACCTTTGGTTTTTTTTCCCTATCACAGTTAACAAGTGTATGTAGGCTATTTAAGCATTAATATGTTCTATAACACTGTGTCTCAAACCTTTCTGTTCAAACTACTTCATTTTTAAACAACAGACACAAAATTAGCGATTTATATCGATTGTAATCGTTATTCGGTACGGGTGAGTGCAGTTTTGCGATTCGCTTCACTAATTTCTCACAGTTCTATCGGTATAATGGCGGTATCATTTTTGTTTTAACCGTGTAATCATTGGTGTGGGTAATTCGGTGTTAGCACGTCGTAATTCATCACGATTTTGTGCTGTATACCATTTCCATTCCCCAACGTCCAGTGTGAAATCTGTGAGGATTTTTTGCAGTTTTTTTGAGTATGTACGAAAGTAGGTATGTTTTTTTTACTAAAATTATTGATAAGCTGTTAAATTTTTGATTTAACAGTGGCACAAGATAAAGAAATGCAATTTGTATCTAAATGGCCATCACATATTAAATATCAAACGTTTGAGGTCAATCTTTGAAGTTCTGATCTCTATAGCCTCAACTTGAAAGTGTATGTAAGAAACTACAAGTCTGTAACCCACGATTATTAAGAAATATAAGGTAAGCAAACATAAATGCCAGAATTTCACATTATTGATAGACTTTTTGTATTTGTATCGTTTTATGTTCTGGTCCTTCGAGTCGGATTTTGGATTTTGTGCTTATTGGGTAGTTTAGTGAAACATAATTGCTTCGCTATCCGTTTCCTTAACGCAAAGTCATTATTTCGAAATAGGTACTTATATGAATTCGAGTAGCTATTAGGACATTTTCTTCATTTATGGTGAAATAAAAACCTACAATAAAGGAGCGTCCTTAATATATTTTTTCCCGTAAGTGGGCAAGCTTGATCACTTTATTATTACCACTAATGACTTAATGATCACTCACGATTTTTGTTTTGGGTACATCATCAATAACACCGTAAGAGGACACACCAGACGTGCGATTTAAACATACGACTTGTCGCCGATTTCATAATTCTTGAAGGCACGACGTATAAAGGATAGTCCCGAGTTCCCAACTAAGACAGAAGACTGCACTGTGTCGTAGGAATAAATAAAAAAAATCAACCGAAAGAAGGAACTGCTTCTTTTAAAAGAAATTTACCATATGGAAATCAGTACTTCAGTAGGAAATAGTTGCGTAAATGAAACTCCATCTTCGTCCTTCCGTATAGCATATAACATTCCCAATGGTATAAGGGTTTTCGATTTTATAATTCTGGAACATGACTGTTTCTTCACCGTTTTGAAAGCCGCGTTGACATAAAGATCTCTGTCAAACCTTAATGGTTTTAACTATGAACTTTGTAGATGGCAAGACCTCAAATATTTACTTTCCGTAAATTAATTAAAACAGTTTTAATAAATTTTCTAATAATATCGACAACTCTAACTAGATATCCAATATTCAAAGGTGTTGACAGATATTTTAGCCATAATCCCCCACTTTAATTTGCATCTCATCCATATTCCATAACGGGCAGGCTACACACTTGCGATTGTCAGTCGTCAATCGCGCAAGAACAGTCGGCTATCACCGACAGAACCGTGTAATCAGTGAGTTCGGTAATTGCTGAGTTCGCACATCGTATGTCAAGTGACCGCAAATGCCCTTAGGCGATAGTCGCTCGATTAAACCGCTGATTGCGACTACGGTTATACGTGTCGCAAGTGTGTGAGACTTGCTATTGCTTTCCATTAATTTCTATTAGTTTGTTGAAAGCAAGATAAATTGTTGAAGAAAACTTAACACAATATGAGATTCAAATATTTTCAATGTTATAATTTCTAAAACACCATAGGCACTTCAAGAATTTGAAGTGAATTTAGATATTTTGTACTCTCAAAAACTATAGCCTGCTTATTTGCAGATTTAATATTCTTGCAACATTTGGCCGACGGGGCTAAGGACAGTTGGAATTTGGGATCGATGAGATTTAAAATATGACTACAAAAACATTTTATGTTAGTTTTAAAACATTACTATTGCGTTTAAATAGTATCCGACAAGGTCGTGAGTCGTGACTAGTTTTGCGCCATCGTGATCCATCAATCCCAAAAACAAACCGCGCCGACATCAATCCTCATTCGAAATTTAAATATTTTGACAGTTATGTTTTTTAATTTAGACCTTTGCTTACGAGAGCAAGTGATGGCCTTTTTGATACGTAGCTGATCATGAAACTATACTAGTTTGGCCGTTTGGCCTCAAATGGGCCGGCCACAGATAATATCCCGGTGTCGCCAGGTCGTAACAGTTTGCCATGCAAATTGGTTTATATAAATGGCCCATAATTTGATTTTGTTTTTATTTATCCGCACACCTTCGGGTAATAATTCAAATTATGAAAGACAAGTCGTACGGTCGTTATTAATTGGCTGTCAGCTGAGTGATTTGATAGTTAATTATACGTTTATGTGAAGTACTTACGAGTTATAGAGATATAACTGGTTTGGGTATCATTCGCGACTCCTTGATGTGAAGCATTAATTTAAGAGAAATAACGACACCTCTTTTTTGTTAATATCGTTGTGTGAAGTATTATGGCCATTAATGGTTGGATTGGGGGCATAGATTAGTGAATGTAGAGGTCTGGCTACTGAGAAACCAGAGTGTTATAAAAGAGTAAAAATGCCTAATAGTGACTATACTATGGTTTGTTGTCACGTTGTCACATTTTGTAGGATATAATAAATCTTGAATTGCGTCGATTTAGATTTTGTCAATGAGTTTGTTTAGTATATTTCTGCTATGATATATATCTATGTCGTAAGGTAAATTAAAGAGAAAAATACTTATAAGCTATTCTATATTATATAATAAAAAAACATGAAAAAATTTTTGAAGTGAAAACTTCTTTAGCGGCGTTGAGCACTTTTCTGTAATGGGTATAAAATCTTAAACTCGCGTCAGGACACGTGACCCTGACCGAAAAAGCGTAGGACGGCGCAGGGCGCTTGCGTGAATGTTCGTGTGACTTTATTATACATTCGTTGCTAGGTAACATTGTTTATAAATGATGTACGTCACATTGGAAAATTATTGAAATAAAAAGTCAACCATTTTTGCGAGTTTTACTAAAATTTGTTCACAAGATATTTCCAACAATTAATTACTATTCAAGTTTTCACTTCTGCCGGCACTCCCAGAGTGCAACCCGTCGTTTTTTAAAGCAGTAATAACACTAATGCCTTTCCAGTGACTTTACAAATCTAAAAATGTTCAAGTCCTCAAACGTCAGTATTCCAAACACATCACCAGCAGAAAACTAGTTAATAAATCAGAAAATTACCATCAGACTGGACGTCTCTCGTCGCTAACTCGGGTTGCGGGGCCCAGAGGCCCAGGGGCCTGCAATTACTCGTCGCAAACTGCCGCACCAACATTATACAATTTAGCCTAATTAACTACCGGATTTTGTTGTGCTACCCATACGTAATTGCCTCCCATAACATGCCGCTACCACTATTATTAGGCCCAACTCCATTTTGTTGCTAATACAGGGGAGAAGTTGTAATTGCCTCTGAATTTGTTTAGTTGCCGATCTCGTGTTGTGCTGAGAATCGTAAGTGTTTAATTTACATCGTGTGTAATCGCTGCGAAGATTTTGATTAACGGCTCCTTTGATTTGTGTTTTTTTTTTAATTGAAGAGAAACTTTTTGATGAGCGTCAACCGGTGGCGGTTCTTTTTTTGAAACGGTGTTGTTTTAATTGTTAACATGGCAACAAATTGAGTATTTTTTTTAAGTAAAATCTTTGACATTCTTGTGTATTCGATAAATATTTACAATTTTTCCTCTAATGACATCAATAAATTAGCTTCGGAAAGGAGTGCCTTCCGGCATCATCTTGAGAAGGAAGATGTAAATTACACTCAGATGGTGTCATAATGTAAATCATCATTATTCAGATCTAAATGTGATTTACACTAACGATATTGATAAAATCAAGATTATTTATCTTGAATCTAAGTCAAGAGCGCGTGCTCCTAACGGCCTATTTAAAAAAATAAATAAATTAGAATAACTGGTTTTTAATAAAACTTTCAAAAGAAGACCTCAAAATTAAAAGTCTTGTAATTTCAGAAACTCGCGGCACGCGACAATTTTTAAAGAACCAAGCTCCCATGGTGTTTCCGAGGTAACATTAAGTAAACCGTCATTACTCGGTGCCCTCATTCGGTGCGGAATTATTTAAATGTCAGCTAAATTGCTTTAACAGTCCGAGAGCAGTAATAAGGTGTCCATACAGCCTATAATTTGCTCTCGCATTCAATCACTCAGGCAAAGGACGCGCGTCAAGCCATAGACTAGGAGACTAGGAGACTAGGAGTTTAAGAAGTGTAAAACCTTTGTGGTTGATTTTTTAAAATGTCAGTGTCAGTTTGGGACAAAAGTTTGGTTTATTTTTTGCATTTGCGCAAGGATGTGAATATAATACGAACAGTGAGAATTAAAAAACGTTGTGTATCACCTGATAGAGGCTGATAGCGATCAGATACAACATAATTACTTCAGCCTTGAATACATATAAAATTGCAACTGTATAATAACCCGTAATTGATGGCCAGGTAATTGAATTATACACGCCACATACGAAAAACAAAAGCCGTTTTAAAACGGTACGAGAGGTACAACACTATTAGCTTTATCGATTCTTTGGCTATACAGCATCGAGTTTCATCTCGTTCAACCTGTCCGGTGGTGTTGTGATAACTTTTAATAGAGCCTGCAATCATAAGCCTATTAATAAAACTTGTGGCAGAGGCGTCTTCTCGCTTTAATCAACATTTTCAATGAGATTATTAAATGCCGCCAGTTTCCAATAAGGCCGCGGTTTATGCCCACTGATGAGTTTTATGATGTGACCGTGTTCGGACGCGGTGACGTATTTATGATGATATTGATGTCGTAATTCTTTTGTTTTTTGACGTTTATCGAAGCGGACAATTTACTGGAAAATACGATTATGGCGGGAAACTGCCGTCGTCGCTTGAGTCACTTGAAGTTGAGTTGTGAGGTTGGTGTGAGCTTTTTGGACAAAAAGCTTCTCGAACGAGGATTTTTAGTGAAAGTGAGATAATGAAATAATTTAATTAAGAATTAATCTTTCAGGGCCATGCCTTTTGACCGAATGGTAACAAAAATACAGCATAGTTTTTCTCGACGAATTTACAGGTTTGGACACATTTTGTGGGATCACTTCTTGTATGAATATTTTTTGACAGCACCGTTTCACATCAACAAAGCCGTTTAAAATTGAATACGGGTCAAAGCTTTTTGCCAATGCTTGAAAAGAAGAAAGTCTTTGACCCGTTTTTAAAGCATCGCTAATCTAATGCCTTGCCATTGAAGGCACGAGCGTCAATCGGGATCGTTCGTGTGTCTTCGGCTGTGTCATGCGCGCGCAATCTGCCCCCGCTGAGATGTGTTCGCGCCAACACTGACAATGTCTCACTTGATACTGTCATAGATTAACTTAATTACGAAGTGGACAAATTGTTATGGAATTAATTTTTGACTGATGATCCAAAGAAGAAATGTTTTCCTGAGATTTACATTCACCATTTGTGTTCGTCTAGTTTTTCAATAAAGCGATTGTTTTATTACAGTTTTCATAGCGGTAGTAGCGTTTTCATTCTCATCTTAGAACAGATGAGAGGCATCTTAATCCTCTTTATATTAAAGACAGCGTTGTCCTGTTTTCCTTTATAATTACTCATACAGACCTAGATTCTAAAAATATCGCCTCTATGGAACATAATCTATGAACCATCGACAACATACCCTTTACTATTATGATTCCTAATTGAAATATACCTATAAAAAGTAGCAGAAAGCAGGCTGAACACGATACAACTTCATTACAAGACGGCTAAGGTTTTTGATTGGTCGCCCCAAGACACTATTGTGCGTATAAATCAAATAAAAAAACTCAGGACAGTCATGATCTAATTTAAAACGTAATATAGATGTCTCGATATGTTTAGCTGTGTAATTGTGGCTTCGTGTTGGTGAATAGTGTGAATAAATTGATATTTTGAGGAGTAGGAGCTGATGAGAGGAAATACCGAAGTCACAATCACTTACAGTGCACAGAATACATAAATAAATTGAAAATCTGTTTAGTCCGTCAATTAGAGTATTGAAAAATAATAAAGATGTATTTTTTCTTCTTCAAACTTTAGTCACCCAATGCTGAGTGTAGGTCTCTTCCAAATCTTTCCACTTCTGGCGGTTTTGTGTTATGGCTAACCAGTTTCTTCCGGCCACTTTAACTTTTTAAATAAATCAACATTGACAAAGACTTCGAAATTCGGGAGCGGGGTTTGTGACGTCATAACGACTGCAAAATTATACCGAGCGCGTGACGTTTTGTAATTTTTAGAAGCTTTGTATCTTCGTCAATTTTAGTTTATGTAACAAAAGAAAAAAATACGTGTCAGATATGTTTTTGATAATCTATCTTTCGGAGTAATTATTCATTTTGTTGAGTACCTATAATAGCCTATTTCTAATACTAATATCCAAAATGACTTAAATTTCGTTTTTTTCTTGCGTTCGGTCAAAAACACATTGATTAAATCTATAGCAATGAAATTGGAGCCCATATTCTTACACGAAAATGTAGGTAATGTATTTATGGTCTAAACTTTCCTCCATGAGTACCTATATTTTACCGCGACTTAGTATCGAGTTCCAGCAGTGCACGTAAGAAGTGACAAAGAAAGAAGGTAGACAGAATTTTTCTACTACAAACTATTTCCCTGTACCCGCATTCTCCAGTTAACCCGCGATCACGCGCTTGCAATAGCGTCCAAATATCGGGAGCTCAAAATGTTAAACAAACACGGATATCCCGCAGGTAAGTTATAATAAAAGTTTTTGTCATGGGTTTATTTAAACATGCTCCATTTAACTTTGTATCACTACATAGTATAAAGCAAAGTCGCTTCCCGCTGTCTGTCTGTCTGTCCATATGTATGCTTAGATCTTGAAACTACGCCACGGATTTTGATGCGGTTTTCTTTTAATGCATAGAGTGATTCAACATGAAGGTTTATATGTATAATACATGCATAATATAGTGGAGATTGTGCCCGTGCGAAGCCGGGGCGTGTCGCTAGTTTTAAATAAATCAGTTATTTATCGATTTTAAAAAAGAAGGGCTGTAAACGAATTAAAGGAGCTAAGACCCCTCTTGGCAAATCTACACTATTATTTTTCCTTTCTTTCTCAATTAATTTACCTACTTAATTGTTTTTCGTCTTCACTCTAACCAATTCAAAATTCATCTAAAAATAACGTTAAAAACAATAAGTCACTGTCAAAACTAAATTCCTCGTTGAGACGATCTGTATCGCTGAAAGGCCTATTAAACAGGGACACGCTATACATTTACTAATTGCAGAAAACAACAGTGAAACCACAAGACAATACGATAACCCTACCCTTTTTAACAGACCACCTTTACAAGACCTTCCCTACATCTTGCAAAGTGCGATTAAAGAGGAGAAAGAGGGGAAATTTCATACATTCGCAGAGGTCAAGTTAGACTAGTCATGTTAACAGTTAAGAACCAAGCTGGGAGGTCTACCGGTCACCCAGCTAATTGAATGTGTCAATCATTTTAACAACGCAAATGAATAGGGCATAGAACTTAACGCATCCGTTTTAGCAAGACCCTTCTGGAGTGCTACTTTGCATACGTGGGGGAGGTTTTCCGTGATTGGTTGACGGATGCCCGGGGCAGGCTATCGCTCACTGTTCTGTTATGCCTGTTTGTATCGGACAGCACTAATTGTGTAATTTTCTGGTAAACTCATTAGTTGGCACGTGTGTTTAGGGCTTTAAGTTTTTGGTAATGAATTTGAGTTGTGACCAATACTAATGGTTAATCTTAAACAATCTGTGGTAGTTTTTCCTGTTTATTTGTCATGTTTTACCTGCTCCGATTAGTGCGTATCCGTACTTACCTGTCCGTACCGACAACCTGTATCTTTATAAAAGCACCCCTAGAACGCACCAAATCAAAGGCAAATCAAATATTCAAATAAATAATAATATATTGATCTCCATATCACGTTATTATTTAATCAAACACCATACTGTATTTACATTTACAGATGAAGGTGAATGGTAGAAAAAAAAGATAATATGTTATGATAAATCATAGACAAGTAATTTTTCATCGTCGCCGGATTGGAGTGCTTGACGTGTCTCATTACAATGTTAAATTAAATGAATATCTTTGCCGCCATGGTGGATGGTCTTTGGGCTCATTTTTATAAGTAAAAGAAAGCCCTGGACCATTGAAAGTAGTCTTTTCAAGTTAGAAACTCATTTATAAAATAGTTATAAAATGCTTTTAGATTCGTTTGTTTCCATTCGTTTTTTGAAGTGAAAACTTCTTTAGCGGCGTTATGCAATTTTTTTGGAATGGGTAAAAAATGTTAAACTCGCGTCAGGACACGTGACCTGATCGAAAATTTGTAAGACGGCGCAGGGCGCTTGCGCGAATGTTCGTGTGTGTTTATTACTATTGAAGTTTTCACTTTTGCCGGCACTCCCAGAGTGCAACACGTCGTTTTTTTTTTCAAACATGCTTCAGTAATTATTGTGACAAATAGTTAAATACGAACACAGATTTTGTTAAAAGACAAATTAATGTAGAAATAATAAAGAGGAAGACATTCCGCTTTTACCCCAAATATAAGAACAGGAGTATCATGGTTTGCAATTGACCAAATCATCTAGGTAGTTAATCAAAAACATATTTTTAATACAGTTGCATGAAAATTGACATTTTATGGGGGAGTTTTCTGTGCGTAAAATCCAATTTCTCGCACTAGTTAAATAAAAAACCGTACTACCAACATAATAAATTAATATGGGCTCTCTATGCAACCAAAGAGACTTTAGTCAAATCTTTTTTCATTTTTACTAAAGTATTAATTCAATATTTTTTTCTTCGTTACAAAACTGATAATAATCATGCAAAAAAAATGAATTTTGTTATTTATTTGTTCAAATAATAAAGCAATATTAGTATCGACATAAACAAAACATTGGCTGTATGAGTACACTGCCTTTGCGTATGATGACAAAAAATATACTTGGCGCCATTTTCGTAAAATTTTCTACGCTAAGTGAAGTTAATTTTTTATTATTAAAATTTTTATTTCTTCGCAACTGTATTAAAAATAGTTGTTCAATACACGTGCGAATCTGTCTTTACAACTCGTTCCAGCTATTGACCCTCGCCTACGGCTCAGCTCAAAAGTTGGAACTCGTTCATAAAGACAGACTTCTCGCACTTGTATCGAAAATAACTATTACGTACTTAGAATTTACGTACTTAGAGATTAAAGTTCAAAGTAGTTAAATGAATTGGTATGTGCTAAGAACTTGATTTTTTTTTTTTGCGATGTTAGGCAGGTCTCAGATAATAATCTGAGGCGCCACCAAAATGAGGTGTTGTGTAAGTCATTTAATTTTGATAATGTTACAGAATATGCAATAATGATTAATTAGTATATAGACATAAAGAAGTAACAGATCCGTTAATGGTTTGAAGTTTTATCAGGTACAGTAGGCTTCATCAATTGGGTACCCCAGTTACGAATGTAATGGAGCGATTTCACCAAAATTGTTTGCGGCTCATACATATTTTGTTCTTCAGTAGTGCGCGTACTAAGCTGGTATCGCGTTTAGCCTATGTCCAACGGCAAGGCTGTGCGTAACTTGTCTTCGAGCACAGTGCGGTAGACTTGTGCGCTTCATTGAACTGAGTTTAGCAATATGCTAACACAAATATAGAGTCTGCTGCATACCTACGTGTGCACGCACAAAAATATCCACACATTGATTGACTGTTCGAGTGTTCGCGAACAATTTGTTCGTGTTTTACTTGAGTTAGTCGACCAGGTAGCCTACCATGACGTCTTAAAGCGAGAGTTTTTCCAATGTGGGAACGAGACGGCGCTAGACGACTTGTATAGCTCTGTCTCTTTTCGACACTGGAATTACTCTCGCTTATAGCGTAGTAGGCCACCAGAGCGAATATTTGTGCCGTTGCACACCGATGGAATCGCATCATCACATCGTGAAGCTGACTGTGCCTGTACCATGCCTATTCTACAAACTGGGTTGTGAGGGTCAGATAGACAGTCGGTACATGAAAATGACCAGTATTTAGCTGTATCTAGTTAGACTGGAGGCCGATCTCGACATAGTTCGGAAGCAATTAGGTTGTCGGTAGTATATTCCTACTCCTCCACTATTATTTTCTGACTAATTTCGTTGTAGGATCCAAGACAGGTAAATCTATTCTCCGGGACGCGTAGAGTTTCATTGTCTCGGTGCTTTTCTGGTGGTCGCCACTGTTGACACTGGCTTTCAGGAGTTGCAGTAGTTTGGGAATAGTGCGGTGGGACAGACCCAACAAAAAAAGAACAACTTGGTTACGTTAGGTTAGCTCCTAAGGTTATGTGCACTGTGCTTGGCCCATGATGGGACTTAAGTCAAGAGATAGGTGAATAGGGACTGACTAACTAGGGTATCTCGAGGAACAGCGTGGTTTTTTATCAGTACAAGTCTGACAGCCTCTTCCGCTCCACTTAGAGCGGGAGGACTCATCTGATAAGTACTCAACATCAAACCATACCAAGAGACTTTAGTTAATTAAACCGCTAAAGATTTCTTCATTGACATCGCAAAATATGGCCCCTATAAACCATCATTATCGATTTTGTCAATTTTGATCATATTTCATGTAAAATATATCTAAAGCGGTATTATTAGCTTTTTCTATCGAGAATTAATTTAATTCTCAAACATTATACCACAGTTCATCATAAAATAATTTTATTAACGAGTTCTCGATATGTATGAAATAATCGTTTCGATCTATTAATCTATACATTATAATAAATCTGTAGAAGGGTCAATTCTGTACATTGAAAATATTGAAAAAATAAATAGCGGGGGGTGTTGCTGGATCGATACCAAACCCAAATATATGATTTAAAAAATTATTGTCTGTCTGTCTGTTTGTCTGTCTGTCTGTCTGTTTGTGCAGGCATCACGTGAAAACTAACGGTTCGATTTCGATGAAACTTGGTATAATTATTCCTTATTATCCTGGGCATAACATAGGATACTTTTTATCCTGGAAAAGTACGTAGAAAAAACATCTTATTTTTCAGCATTGCATTGCATTACCCGCAATGGATTCAGCGCCGTATTATTTATAAGATGTCATTGTCAGAGTTACTCAAAATGGGGAAATAAACCATCCACGCGAAGACCGACATCCGCGTGGACGGAGTCGCGGGCGGAAGCTAGTAGTTAATAACATCATCAAGCCTAAAAAATGGCCGAATAATGCCGAGTGAGTTTTTATCGATAAAAAATATCATTATTTGCACCTGCGAATCATAATCGATTTCGTCTGGGCACATCTCTTTGGATGTGTAGCGACAGGAGACGTCACGCTGCGCGCGCGCACCCCTACCGTTACACACGATTATTAGTTCTTTATTAATAAAGTTTTGATAGTGTAACGTAAATCGTTATAATTTCGAGTAATGGAAATTTAAATGGTCCTCTGTTGATGTGAAAATGACAATAAAATAAATAATTATTGAACCACATACCAATGGAGAACCATTTCTGAACGTGTACAGAGTGTTTCGACATTGTCAATTTATTCTTGTTATTTTTCTTTGAGAGTGAATTTTATATGAATGATTTGTTGGTTTTAAATTATTGAAAGCTACAGGTATAGAGAGTTGTACTTTTTTTCAATCGATTTAGTCAAATAAAATGTAATATTGAATATGATTCATTATCTACCTCAATTTTTTTTTGAAGTGAAAACTTCTTTAGCGGATTTTTGCACTTTTTTTGAATGGGTAAAAAACGTTAAACTCGCGTCAGGACACGTGACCTGATCGAAAATTCGTAAGACGGCGCAGGGCGCTTGCGCGAATGTTCGTGTGTGTTTATTACTATTCAAGTTTTCACTTCTGCCGGCACTCCTAGAGTGCAACCCATCGTTTTTTTTACCATGTTGGGCTCTGACTTGAAGTCTAAGCTGATATACATGACGAATGATGACATTGACGCGACCCAGCCTCGAATACCTCAAAAGTATAAAGTCAGATTCACAAATAGATCAGATAAAACAAAAGCATAGACTAGTAAGGAAAAGATTTTTTTTTTAAAAGACAACCTTACATAACCACCATCAAATTCTTAAAAAAAAACTGTTCAAATTATAATACAAATCAATTTTTTGTTTGAACTCCTTAACTTAATAAGTGTAATTCATCACTCTCTGGGAGCCAATCGGCTACCTACAGTCTACTCGTAAGGCTGATTGAATTAGCCTGATCAATCATTTAAATGAGGCCCTGACCTTACCTGTGTGCTGGGTCTTAACCAGCCTTTGTTCGAATTATCTATGGGTTTGTTTCTTTTATTATACTAGCTGACCCGGAAAACTTCGTGCCGCCTTGAATCTTTTTTTTTCATGTTTACTCACCTTTTGAACCTTCCCTGGACTTCCAAAAATTCAAAACCAAAATTACCCAAATCAGTCCAGCCTTTCTCGACTTTAAGCGTGACTAATGAACAGCAATTGATTTTTTATACATATAGGTTTTGAAGAAACAAAGCAAATGGCTGCAATACAAACATTCCAAATTCAAATTCCGAGCGCGAAAACAAACTGCCAATAATATTGATTAAAAAACAACAATAGCGTGTCCACGCATCGTAAGATTATTTCGGGACAGTATTATAATAAATTCTGGTGTTAATTATATCGTGAGTGGGTCGTCGGGCGGTACAAAGCAGGCGCGGCGCGGGTACGCGTGTTGATTTTCAGTTTATTTCATTAGATCCGCGCAGCGGGGTGCGCTGGAGTCGACGCCGGGCTGTAGGGTGTATACGAATGCGGCTAGGCTTTGTTCTACATGGTAATGGCTCAGAGAGAGTTCTATGGATAAGGACGAGCGTGAGTATTTTGTATTTTCTCTTCTTACTTTTAATTACCCTCGTAGAGTTGGAATTTTCAACAAACTCTGAAAGAAGTATTTTTTTGATAAATTCTGATAAACGTAAAGAAAAAAAACAAAGCATTAACTTTATCATAACTGAATTTAAACGAAAAGACAAATTCATATTATTCAGAAAAAGCAAAAGACATAAACGAGCGTCACTATCGGAGCATTTATTTAGTACTAAAAATTCTGTTCCCCACGGCTAAATAACTTAAGGATGTACAACAAAACGAAACTAATTTATACAAAATAAAAAAGCCCATATATAAACAGTAATTCTTCACGCTTAACATTATGGTCACCCTTCATACCGCCATAGGGTTCACCTGCCCGTTTAAAAATTGTAAAATATAGCATTTTTAATGAAGTAACCTTTTCAATTTTCGGCTTTACGGCCTTTATCGGCGTCACATCGGCCCTAATCAAGCTCGTTTGCTTGTTTCTAAATGTTTTTGTTGATTTTTTTTTCATGCATTATTTAGTACCAGGGCTGATTACCTTTCTTTTTTAATTTAAAAAAATGTACGTGCACCAAAGATATTGGATAATTGAATTTTTTTGATCGTTTCACGAGGTATATAATAGTTTGAGTGGTGTCACTATGGAAATGATGCAATATTACAGTTTTTTTATTAATCGTTAACATGTGGGGTTGTAATAAAAAGTTTGTTTGATATCAATGTTGACGTCATTTCCATTGATTGCGTGTAATAAGCGCGTCATAATTTTTTACGTGCTTGACTTTTAACGAAGATTTAAACTGATGAGAAAGACAATGAAATTAATTGTGATTATTTACTGGCAATTCCAAGAAAATCTGTTACTAAAAAAGTTAATAACAACAGAAATGTAAATCTCTTTAATTCCTTTTATTATTGTCTATGATGAGCCAAGGCTTTCCCTATGGTTAGAGACGTTGTAAAACAGTGTATTTTTATGTCAGTAATAAAATTAAATGGACCCCTAAAGGTGATATAAGTAGGGGTCATAGGTTGGAATATATTCAATTTTGATGATCGACAGAAGGGTAAATTATTAGGAATTTATTTAAATCCTGTTAGTGTTGTGGGCGGCCATCTTATTGTGGGTTGTTAGAACTGATGGCGCTATTGAATGATTGAAAGAATTTTGTTTTTATATCTCCTCCGCTTCAATTGTGCAACCTTTGCTTTGATAGATAGGTACGTATTTACATTATGATTCATGCACCTATCAATTTGGTTAGTTCTAGATCTGGTGATTTATACGACGTTCCAATTAATAAAAAAAAAACTAAACCTACTTTATCTATGTAAGCTTAGCTTAGGTAGATACTGAATGAAAAAGGAATCTCTAATTTTTTACAAATAATTGTGCTTATTTTTCAACTTTTCTCTGCTTCTTGTCAATGGTAATTTTCATCTATTGAATCCGTTATGTAGCTACGCCAAAAGCATATCAGTATACAAAAAACGTAGGGTATTTTTTAATTCACACAAATAATACACCTACAGAAAAAAAAACATAAAGATAAAAGAGCACAAATGTACTGTTTGTTTCATAAAGAAATTCTTCCAGAAATGTAGGGTATGAAATGTAATCTAGGGGAAATGTTTAAATCCCATTCGAAGGGAGATAGTTTTTTTTTTTCAGTCAATTCATCAAATGAGTTCTCCCGCCCTGCCGTGGGGAGGGCTCATTTGATAATTTTACTGGATAACAGTCAGACTTGACTGACTAAAATGCACGGTGTCCTTCAATAGCCCTTTACGTACCGGGGTTACGGTAATTACGACTCCCGCGACCCCGGAGGGAGATAGGTAAGAAACATCTGACATACCTAATGTGTAGAAAAAATGCATTTAAAAACATGTAAACATGATTGATTCTATTTTCATTTCCACGATTTTAATGAAAGCTTGGTCACAACAACTAATGGTTGAGCTGACGTCTTCATCTACCTAATGATATCAAATAATGAGCCGGACTGTACTTAGTACACTTTTTGTTACTTGTGTCTAATATCTTTCCTTCTTACTAGTAATGGTTGATACTGCAATTATTTTCATTAAACTAAGATGTCGAGCTTTAAATAAAATGTGATTAGAAGTTAAAATGTATGTACATACGTCAGCCTTTACATTAGCTTTAAAGTTTTAATTCTTGGTAACGATTTTCTACATAAATGAAAAAAAAGTAAATAATAAATAAATATTCCAAAACTATCACACAACGCCATCTAGTCCCAAGCTAAGCAGAGCTTGTGTTATGGGTACTAGACAACTGATAAACATACTTATATATTTCTAAATACATAGATAGATAGATAGATAGAATATTCTTTATTATGCACACCATACGAATTACAGATACATGTAAATTGGATACAGATTTTGCCAATTGGTGACACAATGGGCGGTCTTATCGCTAAAAGCGATCTTTTCAAGACAACCTTTGGATGGATTTGAAAAAGAAAGGAGAAACAATACTGTAGGTAGTCTACGGTGTACAATTTACCAATATACAAAAATACACATACAAACACAAAAAATATAAACTAATTAAGCAAAATATATAAACTAAAAAAATAATTCTGAAATATCGCAAATAAGCGTTAGAGTCACATGTTCAAGAGGAAAGGTAGTGGTTTTTGACCAGATTTTTAAAAATGGATAAGCTTTGAGCGCGCCTTACTGAGATGGGCAAAGCATTCCATAGGCGTACTGCTTCGACAGTAAAAGATTTGTCGTAAAAACGGCTAGAGTGCATTGGCATTTCGAGCTTCAAGTTTTCCGATGACCTTAGAAATCTATTATGTGTGTCATGAAGGAACTTGAAACGTTCTTTAAGATAAGAGGGGGTTTTAGGATTGAACAGAATACAGATTTAGAGTTGAAACAAGATATGAGAATTCCGGCGAAGACGTATGGGAAGCCACTTGAGTTTAACACGAAATTCAGAAATGTGATCATATTACATATTATACATATACATACATTACATATTATAGATAAATTACACCCAGACACAGAACAAATGATCGTGCTCATCACACAAACATTTGTCCTGGGTGGGAATCGAACCCACGACCTCCGGCATAGCAGTCAGGGTCACTAACCACTAGACCAACAAGCCTGAAGTTTCTCGGTAATTTATTTTCTATCATATTTTTGAACTCTCTCTTTATGATCTGGCTGTCAGATATGTCATGAAGATCTGATAAGCCTTACGTGCTTGGAAACAAAGAAAGTGCTGAAGCTGATTGTCATAATCTGGCGAGTCCTGCTTCACGCATGTTTACCTCGTAAAGCTGGGTACTCACTTAGCAGTGTTACGTATCAGATACGGTATCAAGGGAGTACGTAGGCACGAGTCCGCTGCGAACCGGTCGCGTTTGGAGCGCTGTAAGCTAACACAAAGGCGGCTCGCAACGTGCTCGGACGAGCCGTACCCACTTGCAGGTTGATATAGTATCTGATACGTTACATATAACACTCCTAAGTGAGTACCTAGCTTAAGAGAAAACTGCTTTCATGTGTTTCCACCATAGTTGAGCGAAAATGACTCGGCGGGTAAAAAGAGGTAAAATGAGCTCGCTCTGGGAATCAGACGATCAAACTCTTTGGAAACGCAGACTTGCTTTATTAAAAAGGACCCGTTCTGCCTAAAAAATTACCGCACACTACCCTTTTGCGGTGGAAAACAGACTTCCCAATAAGCTCACACACATTAAAAAAGGTTTGGGATCACTTTGAAAAATGGAATTCTTTTTTGTTACGGTAGATTATGTTATGGTTTCTTCTTCTTTATAGATTCTTTATTTAAAAATAAAGTTTTAAGATATAAAACAAATTAAAACTTTATTGATGTGTATTTGGCCAGAGTCATCTCTTGAGGACGATTGAGGATTATTTTTAAGAAACCTTGCGATAGTTACAACACTTTTATAACTCCTTTATCTGCATGTTCATGCCAGGATGTTAAATACTTCCAACACTTCATTAATTTCCTCAAGATGCTGTTATTCGAGCAATCGCATCACATCATGGCTTCTGTAATTTCCTTAGCCGTTAGTTCAGCTTTGCATTTCTCCAGTCTCACGTTTTTGTTGGTTTCTATAATGTTATTCATGTTCTACTGATGAGATAATTCATTATAAATAAAGATGTCAGCCGTAATTAGCCTTTCTATGTTTCAATATTGATTTAATGTTGAGAAATTATTTTATAACGTCGTTCATTGAATTATTATGCCCTGCTCGGTCCATTTTCAGTTCCGTTCGAGAGGCAAATATTAAAAACAATTGTTAACAGAGAATTTATGCAAATAAAAAAGAAAAAAATGTAAAACGGGTAACATAGCTCAGCGTCACTTTTTGAACTTTCAATGTATTATTTAGTGTTTATTTAGTTGATCAGTATTAGAAAACATGGATAGATCGCAACGTTGGTATGAATGCAGAGAATCTAAAATTATTTAACTATCAGCCATGGCCATAGCTAGGCCGTTTAACGAAACTAACGTATTAATATTAATTGGATACTTTTTCTGTCGACTGTGTATTATTGACTGATTAATTAAATTGCTGGCTCCAAATCCACGGAATGGAAAAAAACATCCATTCAGTTCATTCTTCCGGAGTTCTTCGGGCTTCATTACCTCCGCGCTTTTCAGAGGGTCTAAAACGGCCACTAAGCAATATACTAAATGATTCATCTTCGAGAATGAATAGCTTATGGCGTTGCGTGAACTAAAAAGTTCGTACATTTCCTGCAACTGCAAATGGCTGCAACGCAAATGCTATGTGGCCGTTTTAGACCTTCTGGTGGTCGCCACTGTTGATGCTGGCTTTCAGGATTTGCAGATTTAGAATGATGGGAATTTTGTTTTTGAAGAGTGTATATTCAAAAATTAGTTAATATAAACAGGGAAATCGGTATTTAACAGTAATTATGTAACTGTTTTACGATTAACGTTGCACTCACATGTAAATTAAACGTTTATAACTTGGCAGACTATAAATGTACGTAGGTGTCAATATTAAATAATATATTAATGTAGCTAACTAACGATGTAACACTAAAATGTTAACTTATTAAATTTTAGCACTTAAATCCTAACACTTGGGTTTTAGTTTTAAGCTTGTTATTTTCCTAGATACTTAATAGGTAAATGAATGACCCATTTGAAAGTGAAGTGAAGTGTTTGCTAACATAGGCTTAAATTTCTGTATACTAACACAAACTTTACTATAATATTATATTATGTTAGTCTATAAGCCGTATAAGATATATATCTATGGGCCCAAGTATCCTGAAATAAAGTGGATATTTATATTACATCAAAGTACTTTGATCTCGCCAAAGAATAAATGTTAGGCGTCAATGGGTTGGTCGCGGGACTGTACGAATTACCGTGACCCCGGAAAGTAAAGGACTATTGAAGGACACCGTGGATTTTAGACAGTACGAGTCTGACAGTCCCTCCCGCTCTGCCCTGGGTGGGAGGACTCATTTGTTGATTTTACCACGATAAAATAAATATTCCACAAATAAATAAATAAATATTCCACAACTATCACACAACGCCATCTAGTCCCAAGCTAAGCAGAGCTTGTGTTATGGGTACTAGATAACTGATAAACATACTTATATATTTCTAAATACATACATATTATAGATAAATTACACCCAGACACAGAACAAATGATCGTGCTCATCACACAAACATTTGTCCTGGGTGGGAATCGAACCCACGACCTCTGGTATAGCAGTCAGGGTCACTAACCACTAGACCAACAGGCCTGTCAAAAAAAAGAAGGCGTCAATAGGTTAGTGCCATTTTGAATACAATTTCCACAGACAATATCACAAAATGGTTGCCAATAGGGCCTTACTGATTATGTAACTCATGTAATCATGTTATAAAAAAATCATGTTGTATTTCTTTTGTAAACATCATGTAAACTATGTACCTCTCTTTTTCTTGAGTAGTTATTAAGTTCTAAAGTAAGGTATTTAAAATGATGTAGATATTATTAAAATTTTCTTGATCTACATTCAAACATTAACTCAAAAAGCCTTTTCAACAAATGGAGCTTTAAAATTAAAAAAAAAAAGTCTCTCAATTCCTTCTCAACATTAATCCTCAACTCTTCAAAACTGAGAACATAACGACATACCGATGCGTTCCCTAATCGCCGAAGATCCCCAGCTGTGAGGAAATCATTAATTAGTCCAAGAGTTGCCTTCGAACCGATGAAAAAGTCTCGAATAATTTAAAACTCCATAATTGGATATTAAAACAAAAATATTGCATTTAAAACTGGCCCATTCAATTTCAACCGACCTCATTTGTTACTGTTTGTCTATGGTAGTTTTGTTTTAAAGTCTACGTTGTCTCTGGTATGAGATATTGTTGGCCATTTGTTATTTTAATTTAGTGATGTTGCCGTATTAATATTTGGATAGATGATTTGATTTATTTAAGTAATACTTTGTATTATGTAGTGGTTTAACAATAATGTTATGTTAATGTATGTTTAACCAGATAATACACACCCTTTTCAACTTTTATCAATAGAGTATAATAAGTATTAAGGTGATAATCATAATTATACCACATGAATGCTAAATGAAATGTCATCCGCACAATTTTTGAAGTGAAAACTTCTTTAGCGGCGTTGTGCAATTTTTTTGGAATGGGTAAAAAATGTTAAACTCGCGTCAGGACACGTGACCTGATCGAAAATTCGTAAGACGGCGCAGGGCGCTTGCGCGAATGTTCGTGTGTGTTTATTACTATTCAAGTTTTCACTTCTGCCGGCACTCCCAGAGTGCAACCCGTCGTTTTTTTGCAACAAATGTCACTAATGACAGTTTGGGAAGTAAACATGGGAAGAAAAGCTCCCAGTGGCGTTTACGAAAGTTTGACACTAATGACAGTTCGGGAACAAAACTTTCCATTGGAATTGGAATTGTATAGTCTATGTCAAAGCAGAGGAAAAAACCCTTCATCTGTAAAGTGTCAACGTCCATACTACGTTGGAAAAAGCGGTTCTCGTCCGATCACCGAAGTTAAGCAACATCGGGCGTGGTCCGTTCTTGGATGGGTGACCGCCTGGGAACACCACGTGACGTTGACTTTTTGGTCGCGGGTCTCACGAATTACCGTGACCCCGGAACGTAAAGGGCTATTGAAGGATACCGTGGCTTTTAGTCAGTACGAGTCTGACAGTGCCTCCCGCTCTGTCCTGGGTGGGAAGCCTCATTTGATGACTTTACCACGTAAAAAAAAATATTACTGGCGTTTGGTTAGAATTACTACCCCGTTCAATTTATTTAATAAACATAGGTATTTATTTCTTTTTTCCTACTTACATATGTTATGATCGGCTTCCAGTCGAACCGGATACAGCTGAATATCAGTATTTAACATAGAGACTGCCTATTTGACCTCCACAACCCAGTAACTGGTTGGTATGATATCCCTTGGTAAGACTGTTTGTAAGACTTTCGAGCTTAAGACTAACAGAAACGACTATCAAGGTTCTACAAATGACATTTAGGACCAACAGCTTTACGTACTTTCCGAACCACGGCACAGCCTTATAAATTACTCATTCAAATTAAACAATTAATTAAACATATTGTTCTCAAAATCTCAAAAGTTCCCACAATTAGATTCCCAATCAAATTATTTATTTTGAAACAAAAAAACCTCCGATCCAAGATCGTGATCGCCGCCATTACGCGCCCTGCGCTTGCGCATACGCAGCGCTGATAAATCATTGTGGCGCTTCTTGAGGCTCATTGGATCCAGCTTTGATTGATGGACCTGGAAGGTCCAGTTTATCGACTGTTTAAGGGTCCAGGAGCCGCGTAACACGGTAATAATACGCTGATGAGTTTCAGAGTAAATGTGAGTTAGTTAACCATGTTTGGTTGATTTCGTTTAGTTGGGGTTAAAGATTTTCAGGCTGTTTTACGACGGCTGTAATTTTCTGACGTTGATTTTTCTCTTTATCGTAAATTACTTTTATTACAATCCTTGCCTAGACAGTCACGAATCGAAGAAACATTGTTGAAACTTAAAAATGGCCGAATCCTTCCATCCTTTTGGTAATCACTGGATGCTTTTCTATTAACGGGTTCAGTTTAAACAAGTACCTATATGTTTCCGGGCCCTCTCTTACAACCTGTAAACTAACTAAAATTACAATAATAAAAACTTTAATTTGAGCTACTTTTGCTGATGTTATTAGTGAAAGTTCCAATGACTTATCCGTACCTAATAAAAGCAATGAATTTGCAATTGAGTAATTACACGTTATTTAAAAAAAAAACAACTCCGAAGTTAACCTTTACAATTGTCGATAAAGCAACGTTTACTTTTATCGGCGACTTTTTCACAATAAAATTTTATTTAATCTATTCACTACGGTTATAACGAAGCGTACAAAATCTATTATTTCGAATTAATTTTATTGTATAAAATCACCCATCGTTTAGTTAACGATTCGATACGAATTATTTACATTCGCGACGTCGGGAACTCGGGGTATTTTAATTGAATCGCACGCGCAAATAAAACTAACTTTTGCTGTTGGCTTTGCTCGCTTTATGGGCGGAAATTATGCTATAGGAACGTTACGACACAAGGATAATGTAGCTTCCCTCTAATGAAAGAATTTTCGGTAACGAAACATCAATTTCGAAGATACTCGAAACATACAAACTTTAACTATAATAATATTTGTTTGTATAGATTTGGTTGCTAACAAACCGTGCAATATGATGATTTCTATTCATCGTCAAAACAGTTATTTGTAATCGATATTCGGATGTTTGTATCGTGATCAGGCGTATCGATTAATTATGAGAATTGATTAGGAGTGGGCGTGGCCGGGCTAACGAGACCGGCCGATCTCGTGTTTGTTTAATTACTTGGGATTCCGCCTCCCGCGTCGCTGTGCAGCCCTGGTACTTTGTAACTGAACGCCTTGCTTCTGGTCTTCAGATAAATTACTGTGGATGTCTGCACTTAGTAGTTACCATATCTATGTATTTTTATTATGATTATAAGGACTTATGGTAGCTCGTTACTGTTTTAGTTAAAATTAAGCTTGTCATCTCATTTCAATTTGTTTTGACGTGTGAACGGTATAAGTTCATCTTTATTTTCAATATTTAGCCACTTAATAAAGGTGCTTAAAGGTTTCTTCATTATCATTCAAATATTAAAAAGCTTTTGCGTCGTTATGCATTAGTTTGTTCTTATTTCATAAAATAATTTCGGAAACTTTAGTCGTACAAAGTGATAAGGCATTACGTTTCTTTACAGCCACAATAAATTACTGCGTATTTATTCAAGGTTAATAATTAAGATACTCGCAAGGAATCTGGTGCCTTTTCTCTTAAATAATAACCCTCCCATAAAATGATAATAGCCTGTCACAACAGGCAGACGCCTGTTTCACACGGGCAAATTCTAGGATCTCACAAAACATACAAAAATGTTGTTTTCTCTCTTACTTTTTATGTGGTTTCATAATTAGATTTGGCGAGGACCCACCCTGCACGGCAACCGCGAGTTGGGTTAAGTTATAAGAGTCTGATTTGGAAAACAGTTTCACTTTCGCACACTTTTGATGCTTGCATATGATGCTCATCAAAAGCTGAGCATCAAAAGTTGTATACCTATTTATGTCTAACTAAATTAATAACAAGCATTTCCTCAACATGGTAAATATTAAAAAATGGGTAGGCTACTGGCCGTTTGCGTCGTCTGAAATCGTCAGTTAGTGTACATTATTTCTGCTTACAATATTTATTTTTTCTTTTCTATTCATGAAGAACAACAATTAATATTCCCTACTAGTTTGGCAGAATATTCTTATCATTTACATAGTAAAATTAAAACATAGTAAAATTAAAACATCATGTAAACACTCAATCATTCATATTATTCCCGCTACCTCTTATGACTCGGTCCATCAGATAATAAGCGGCTGTCGGGAGGCGTTCCCCGCAGATGAGTTCGGGAGGATAAAAATTCGATTACAATTAAATTAACCGAACTCATATTTATTTTTCATTAATATCTGATTTTGGAAGTCGTAGAATATTATTTATGTGGCTATAAATAAATATATATTCTTTACTACGGTGGGTTACCTAAATTCCATAGTGCATTTTATAATTCTGAATACTAACTTGTATTTTTGACCTTTTGTTGACGAGCTTTCTTTATTTAATTCCTTATCTTCAATAAGTTCATCAGTTGGTCATTTATAATGTAGTGGAGAATGTCAGAATGGTGCTGAAATGTTAACTCATTACAGAATTTTGAGTGTGGTAATTAAACTTGATAGTGGGTTTTTCTTCTATATTTTTAATCGGTTCGCTCTATTATATCTGCTAATTCATCATCCTTCACTATATCGTAGTGAAGAGCTGGTATCCAGTTTTCGTGGCAAAATTTTATCCTGGACAAATGTTCTGCTTAGGGGAAGTTATTTCTTCCAAAATTACACTGTAGCAGTAAGCTTAAACTTAAACTCTTTTTTTTTTAAACAGTAATGTCATCCCAATTCGTCCACATATAACTTCTACATATATTTTTTTTATCGTGGTAAAATCATTAAATGAGTCCTCCCACCCAGGGCAGAGCGGGAGGGACTGTCAGACTCGTACTGACTAAAATCCACGGTGTCCTTCAACAGCCCTCTACGTTCCGGGGTCACGGTAATTCGTGAGTCCCGCGACAATAACTCTACATATAATAAAAAAAAGTATGGATTCTTCAATGCAGGGTCAGCAACACGATACCTCTGGTGTTGCAGGCGTCCGTAGACTACAGTGACCGCTTTTCATAAGACGGGTCGTATGCTTGTTTATGTCACTTTAAAAAAGTAGGTTTCATTAATTTTTAATTAGCCACGGCCAATTTCGCCGTAAGCAAACAGAGATATTAAAATTATATTTAGAAACTAGCGGGCGCCCGCGGCTCCGCCCGCGTGAATGTCGGTTACCGCTGCAAAAAGCCTACTCAGGAAAGACACGGTCAGCAACATGATTCCCAGGTCTATTCACAGACACCGACACTAACATCGACGACGCAGTCATCACAAACACTCGACATAGATAGTCATAGTGTGTCGCAGACTTTTTTGTAGATATTAATTATAAGATCAACAATTAATTAGAACATTTTATGGTTCTATCTTTTATAGTTTAGGCAGCGTACGCAAAATAAGTAACTTTTCTGGTTGATTCTTTACACCTTGTGACCGAAAAACCCAAATATCTTACGGAACCCTATTTTTCTCCAAAATAAAATATAGCATATGTTACTCGTGGATAATGTAGCTTTCGAATGGTGAAAGAATTTTTAAAATCGGTACAGTAGTTTTTGAGCCTATTCATTACAATCAAACAAACAAACAAAGTTTTCCTCTTTATAATATTAGTGTAGACTACCAAAATAACTAATTTCGTACCTACTATTGCTTCAACTATAAAGAAATAAAATGTAAACTAATAATTTATTTAAACACTACCAAAAAGTTTAATACCTATTTCATAAAATAATAACAAAACAAATCTAAAAATAAACTATTCAAAGACTAAAAGTAAAAAAGGGTACGCCGCAATCGCGGCGGTAAGCCCCTCTTTGAGGAGTGGTTGGATAGGCGTCACGGCGTCCTGACCTACCGCATGACGCAGGTCCTCACCGGACACGGAAGTTTCAGGAGGTAAATGTGTTTGATAGGGAGGGAAGAAATGCCTGGGTGTCACCACTGCGACCATCGTCCGGAGGACACGGTGGAGCATACGGTGCAGGACTGGTATGCTCCATCGTGTCCTCCGCTTGGGCAGAGCACCGCCGTGTCACGCACGAAGCAGTCATGCTCGCGAAGGAGGAGGCGGGCCGCGTGAGGAAGAGGACAGCGTTCTCCCTCCACCCCAGCCGCAGTGGTAGACGTCGATAGACGATCTCCGGACACCGTAGGCGCGGGCATGCGGGCGGCGAGTAATGGGCGACTCGCTGTCCGACCATGGACCATGCCCGGGTCGACGGCGCGTTGTGTTCCACGCGCGCCTCAAGGAGTGTCAGCATAATGACGGGGCCTGTAGAGGGCCAAAGCCTGCCGGGGTTGCGGGACTCACAAATTACCGTGACCCCGGTACATAAAGGGCTATTCAAGGACACCTTGGATTTTAGTCAGTCAGGTCTGACAGTCCAGACAGGACTCATTTGATGATTTTACGACGCTAAAAAAAAAGAACCGCGCTGATCAGCACGGTTTGTAAATAACAATTATTGTCTGTCAATAAGATCGAACAGTCTGAACGTGTATTTGCCTCAGCAGCCAAATATTGTATGAACCACGCGCGCTTTTTTTTTGTGTATGGCCTCTCGCAGGTCAACCTCTAGTAGGTTGTGTACTGCTCAACCGGACTTTTCTGTGGATGCCTTTTAAGATTTTAAGGCCTCCAGGCGCGCGGACCCCCCCGCCTTTTTATACCTGTCGCCGCGCCGCGAAGCGCGTGGATCGCGGCAACCGCTACACAAAAATAATCCTTATACCATGATTCTGTATTCACGCGCGATGACTGATTAGCGTATTTCATGTATAACTTTGGTGTTTCTACACCGCTTTACATGATTCTTCTTTTATTGAATAGGTAATCATGTTAACTTTTTTAAATTAGGGATGAGTGAGAGTGTTGTAAACGTAAGAGTAGACAAATATAATCAGAAAGCTCCGAATTGCTAAGCTATCGGGAGTTTCACGTGTTATTGTGAGTCAACCATAAAAGATAGACATATGCTGTCAAGGAATATTTTTATATAATTTTAAGGAGAACATTTCCGTCATACATGATTTCTATGTAGCTTTAACCATTAAGGCTGCACACGCGACGGAAGCTTAAAAAATGGAGTAACTTCTCCCGTTTTCCCAATATTTCCCTTCACTGCTCTGCTCCTATTGATCGTAGCGTAATGAAAAGTATACTATAACCTGCCCAGGAGTATGAAGAATAATTGTGCCAAATTTCGTTAAAATCCGTCGAGTAGTTTTTGTTTCTATAACGAACATACAGACAGACAGACAGACAGAGAGACAGACAGACAGACAAAAATTTTACTAATTGCATTTTTTGCATCAGTAGCGATCCCTAATCACCCCTTGATAGTTATTTTTTAAATATATTTCATGTACAGAATTGGCCTCTCTACAGATTTATTATAAGTATAGATTAAGAAAAAAAATCTAATAAACGTGAGTCACGGTTTTCTTTCAATCAAACGATGAGTTAATTGAATTTTAGATTAATGGGTAATCATGAGCCAATCGGAAACGTCCCACGCACCGCACTACCCACGAAGACAACCAATGTAATTGCATGTTATTGAATTACAATTTAATTGAATTCGATTATGTAATTAATGTACGGCCATTGTTGGATTCTGTGATGAATGACCCGACCTTCAAACGGTAAGCTGCCATATTTTTCAACTCCTGACGTGTAATAAGATGGTGATTGATGATGGTGAACGTTGAAAGGTGAACATTATTTCTCTGAACGAAAGTGGTTATCGAACTAATTGAATATTTTGAATGGTTGTCTGTTCGTCTTTGTGTATGTTTGATCGATTTAGCGTACTGCTACATACGCGATGTGATGAGAGATTCCGAACAGTTAATCGAGTCATTATTCAATGAAATGGCATTTGAAATAGTTGTGCAATAGCTACTGTTTGTAACGATGGTCCAATGACTCACGAGATGAGTTAGTGATTTATATTATTAATTACAGTAATCAACAGTGGTTTTATGTATATTCAATTATAAATTATTCGGTATGGAAGAGCGGAATCTCCCAATACAGGTATCTCTTGCTTAAAAGGCACAATCACTAATCTGTTATTTTGTTTTATGTTGAAGAAATGAATGATTTTGTATTTGATTTAGTAGTGACAGTCACAAAATAATCCTTTGTCATGGGTTTCTTGGTCTTCGTTAATAATTACTGTTCCGAAAATAGCCGCTATGGGTTATAAGCAAAAGGCCCTCCTATGACTTCAACTCTTTCGATTCTGGGTCACTGTGAGTCGGAGAACTGCCTTTTAAGAACATTGTGGCCCTGGACACCAAAAGGTGACTAAACAAACATGGTGGATTTTAGTCAGTAAGAGTTCTCACCTTCCACTCCACCCAGGGCTGGAGGACTTAACTATTTGATGATTGTACTATCCCAAAGATGGTCTTATTTAAATAAGAAATACAGAAAAGGTTTCAATATTTTTATTTTATACAAGATAATCAATAATGATGTTTTATAACCGTTTAACAAACAGTAGAAGCGAAGACACTGTGGTTTGTGCAGCTATTAAAATTTTATCTTCAACCAAGAAGTGCTAGGACGAGTACGTAAATTAAACGTACTTCTATTTGAAAATTCAAAATGGCCGTTTTGTAAACAATATTTGATTTGTTTTTATTTATTGGAGGTACTTATAATGGGTCGCTCGACATTCAAATCATATCTTTTTTTTTAGCGTGGTGAAATCATCCCATGAGTCTTCCCACACAGGGCAGAGCGGCAGGAACTGTCAGACTCGTACTGACTAAAATCCACAGTGTCCTTCAATAGCCCTTTACGTACCGGGGTCACGGTAAATCATAAGTCCCGCGGCTAAAGGTAACCGTATCTTGGAAAGCAAAAGGCAACTGAATGAACAGGGTAGATTTTAATTAAGTCTGACACTCCCTTCTGCTCCACTCAGGACGGGGAAGACTCACTTATTGTGCTTTTCGTAGAAAAAAAGGAAGAAAATTGTTAAGAATAGATGAATTTTCTATTAAAAATTGGCGTTTTCAGCGTTACGTACTCGTGCTAAATCAAAACTTAGTGGTTCACATCAATCCTCTTACTTTTTCCAAAACAATACAAAAACGTGTCAATTTTGAATAATTGATTAAAATGGCAACCGACACCACACCAAAAACATATTGCATGTATGTAACATGCAATCTCCACGCAAAATACATACATATTATATGAAAAATAGGAAATGTACAATAAAAAAATTGTCTATTATTTTAATTTTAAAGTCTATTAGGCCTTCTTTATATTGTTTTGTTTTGCAACCTTTTTTGAAAAAAATATTTGATTGGACCATCTAAAAAAATTATTTATTATGAGCGAGTAAATCAGATTTAGACCAAAACTAAAAACATAATTAATTTATAATACGAATAAACAATATAATTGCTTCTTGTAACTTTTTTATTATCCTTACTTTTCCATTTATACATACAAACACAATTTTTAATACTTATTTTTTTGAGTGAAGGCACAAGAAAGGCATGGAGACTCCCTATAAGTTTTTGAGTTTACAAAATACATCACTTGAAAAAACTTAAAATTAATAAGTACTTAATCTACAATAAATAACAATAAGGCCTATAATGGACGGATTTGAAGTAACTACGTCTTATATTTATAGTATTAACATATTTATTATAACTGTACTAATTTTCACTACAATACTTTATCTTACACGGCATCTAGCCAAAATATAGTATATGTAAATATTTTATAGATCACTGAAACAGGTTTTTTAGACAAATTAATTTACAGGAAAAAATATGCAACTACTATTCCTGAGCATTAAGAACCTCCCCTTTTTGAAGTAGGTTAATAAATTTCTAAGTACATACCTACTGAGCCAATTAATTTTGTTGTCACTTTTTGTCATTATCTTAAAGAATTATTTTAAGAGCTCTGTTAACTGAGTTTTTAATTACAATGAAGATATCTAACTGGTTTTCAGTTTTTTACTACTTAAACTATTTTACGTTCAATTCAGAGTTCAACTTTAATATAATTAAGAATGCAAGCCAAACATTAAACGTCATAAGTTCTGAGTAATAGAACCGAATTATAAGAAAACATAGTCAAAGTAAAATTTTCAGACAAATTATCAACATTCAAGTGACAAAAAGTAAGCGAAAATTCAATTTAATTCTTCATAATCACAACAACCTGATTGCCGACATTCTACAAATAAGTAACATGCAACCTCTTTAGATTCACAAACGAGCCTTGCCGAAGGTTCAAGCTCCAATTAGGAAACCGGATTTTAATTCTCCGAAGCGGAGGGGATCTTCGCTCAACTTATCAAGTCTGTATGATGCCTCTGTCTTAGTATTTCTAATCTCAATTCATGTTCCCTCGCCGCCATCCTCAAAGCAGCAATACTTGAGCTTCTTCTTTCTATTTCTGGAGCAGAAGGTTGAGTTGGGGGTGATTCGCTTCCTGGGGAGATTGGGGGTGAAACTTGTGGGGGGTCGGGGGATTGTCGGGGATGGGCTGCGAGGCCTGCAAGGAGGGAGGGGAATGTGGGGCTGCTGTAGAGGGGGGCGTTGAAGAGTGGCGGGCGCGGGAGGGGCCCGCCGAGGTATTGCGCACCCAGGACTGGTGCGCCGGCGTATCTGTTGATAGAAAAATGGAGATGTTTAGGATGGCATTACTTAACTATAAAGGACATTTACATACAAATATTTACTGCAACCTGTAAAATTGTTAACAAGTTTAGGCACTTGGATCCATCAAATGGCTACAAAGGACCAAGATGTGGTTTAACCAATAAGAATTAGACCAATTAACTATTTTTGTATTAGTTTTATCTTGTCTTTTGATAATTCAAAAGTGCCTATAATTGGACTAGTTGAATTAAATAAATGATTTGATTTGGTGAGGTAACGAATGATTAAGTTTTAGGTTCCCCCAGTAGATTGAAATAAGCTTGAACTTATTACTTAAAATTGTAATAAAACCGGTGAATTGCCCATACTTTGATGGAGGTATTGATAATCCTTTGCCAACCCACCAACATCTAATGCTACTCACCTAAATTGAGCCAAGGCGTTCGTGTCAAAAGGCTTCCGGAATCCAAAGCCCAGCTGTGAGAATGGGTTTGGCATTGAAGCCACGACGGACGGAGGGGGTGCACCACCAGCTCCCCCCAGGTACGGGTTGTAGGGGTGAGCTTGAGGACCCACCTTCTCTTGTTTACGCCATTTTGCTCGACGGTTTTGAAACCACACCTGAAAAAGATTGTATGGGTCAGTAATAATCTGAATCACCGACCTTTTATGGGGGCCGTCCCCCATAAAGTGAACTTGGAACCTGGGTATTGAAGGGACACCGTCGATTTTAGTCAGAACGAGTCTGACAGTCCTTCCTGTCCCACCCTGGGCGGGAGGAGTCATTTGATGATTTTAAAACGTTAAATCAAAAGGGTTAATAGGGTATAAAGAAGAGTTTGTTATCTTCATTCCCATTTTGGAGTTTCTTGCTGAGATTTATGCTGTACCATTGAAGATGATCTGTATATTACTTTGCTTGTGTTGATGAACGCAATAAAATCCTTCCATTAAAACTACTAGGTAGGCTGCAACTGCTGTCCAAAATTCAAGTTACTGCGTTGAGCGGTTTCGGCTGTAGTCGAGTCTTAATAAAAAACCCTGTTCTTTTATATATATAGATAAATAAAATACGCTTTAAAACTCGAGATTTAGCTGATGAAGATAAGACGCACTAAACATGACACCACGGCATGACGTATTGTGAATTTTAATTTTTTTACGTATAAAATACGAGCTAAATATTTTTTGGCGGACGAATTTAACTGACAAACTAATTAGTTTTTTTTTTGAATATTCAAGCCTATTCCTTACAAATTTAAAGATTTCACATGAATAGCCTTCACCGTTAAGTATAATTTAACGGTGAAGGTTATTCATGTGTTAGGCTACTCATTCAAGAGTTATATAAAAGTAACTTAATACCAACTTAGTTTCTTTTGGTTTGCTAACCACGCGTGGATACTTCCAGTAATAGGTGCTAAATGTTTTTAAACTTACAGTTACCGGACACGCAGTTATACTTAACTCGATAAATAATGATACTAACTTCTCTATATATCATACACAGACAGGCAAGAGTGTATTTTTTTATACAGGAATCTTGTTTATTTTTTTGCCGAATTAAACTGTTGCAGGAAGTATTTTAGTTCCTATATTATGACAAACACTAATGAAACTAAACGTGATTGGTAGTAAACTACTTTTAAGTCGCGTTTAACAATTGTCAGTGTCCTTATTTCAAAACTTGAACGCAACTTAGTAAAAGTTCGCGTCACGACTCAACTCCTTTTGACGCGGCGTGGCGCTAGTGTCTATATAATTTCATCAATTTGCATAAAAAAAATGTAGTACTACGAATTTTCTGCAGGACTTGAGTCGTGGCGTGGACTCTAGGTGGTGTACTGCATAGGCGGAGACCTCTCGCGCCCGGCATTGGTCGAGGCCATGCTGCGGGGCGAGATGGAGTGGGAAGCGGTCGCCTCCTTCTGCGAAGCAGTCATGCTCGTGAAGGAGGAGGCGGGCCGCCTGAGGGAGAGGACAGCGTCCTCCCTCCACCCCAGCCGCAGTGGTAGACGCCCACGGCGTCGGACGTCGCAAGACGATCTCCGGCCACCGTAGGCGCGGGCATGCGGGCAGCGAGTAATGGGCGACTCGCTGTCCGACCATGGACCATGCCCGGGTCGACGGCGCGTTGTGTTCCACGCGCGCCTCAAAGAGTGTCAGCATAGCGACGGGGCCTGTAGAGGGCCGAAGCCTGCCGGGGTCGCGGGACCAAGGGATTACCGTGACCCCGGTACGTAAAGGGCTAGTGAAGGACACCGTGGATTTTAGTCCGTACAAGTCTGACAGTCCCTCCCGCCCTGCCCTGGGTGGGAGGACTCATTTGATGATTTTACCACGATAAAAAAAAAAAAAAAAAAAAAGGTGGTGTACTGCAACCATGTTTTATTTTTGCAAGTTCCTGCAAATATTGATCGACAACGTTTAAAAAAAACGGTTTCGAATTCAACGATTGCTTTGAAGTTTGAGTTTCAATAAACACGATTTTGTTAACACACTGTACCTTTCACTGTTTTTATAACGGCTTAATTTAATATCAATGAGATAATTCAATACATTTAATGAATATCTCTATACAACAATGTATTAAAACATGTCGAACACATTCTTAAACTGTCTCTTACTTTGTAACTGCTACTTACGTGTCGTAAAATATTGCTGCCCAAACAGATATTTATTATATTATAACAACAATAAATTATTGTTCAACAAACTCATCTTTATTTCATAATTTCGTCAGATGTCTTTTACAATTATTTATGTCTTCGGCTTGAGAAGAAAAACATCGTTCCTTCGCCATAAGTGAGTTTTAACGAAGCAAAATATGCCAAAAGAAAGAATGTTTGTTAGAAGTGTCTGCACCCAGCCTTATTTTATTGCGAATTAACTAAGTTGAATGTGTTTTCTATCAAGAAATAGATCCATTTAATAAATATAAAGACATAAACTGTGTGTCGCGAGCCTCGCTAGATTTATTGCCCATTCAATAAGTAAGTTGGAACATAATATCATGTCTCTATCGACGCAATCAACTAGAATTTGTAGAATTATACCCTGCGGTGTTATTAAATTTTAATTGCACCATTCAAATGGACAGACATCATATTTTATTGGCAACAAAATCCAGCTTTTTACAACAAAAAGTTTACAATTCAATACTTTAGTAAAAGGTTTATTAACATAGCATGAAATATTTATGCACGTACAAAAATGTTGAGACACGAAAAAAATCGTCACGAACCGTACAGCCATTATGTAAACTGTTATTTTTATGGCAATTTAAATTAATTCACTTATGATAAATGGTGTATTGTAAAAAATTAAACGCGTTTCTGTAAATGTCGATGCGGTTTCAGCGGATGCTGTGATAAACAAGAAACGTTTTATGTTTACGGTGATCTTTAGCGTTTAATGTTGAGCCTTAATAGGTAGTGTTTATGGTTGGAATTTGTGTATGGAGGTATGATCTATTAAGTTTACAATGGCCATTACGGATATGACTTCATACGGCGTTGAGGCCGCGAATTTATAAATGTTGTAATTGGTGTGGGTCTGGCTGATGGCATGCGGGTCTGTTGGGTGCAAAAAGGCACCGACTGCGTCCCAGGTGCCGTGTTTAATAGCTTAACAGAGTCGCGCATTAAGGTAATGACCACGTCGGCCGCTCGGCGCTGCGATCGACCGCTGGAGCGCTAAAACTGTGCTGGATGGCCGGATTGTATTATATATTATATATTCAATAGTTGATACCCAGCGTGTGCTCGCTAAATCGACTTTAACACGCATGAGAAGGAGAAGCTCCCCGTTCTCTAAATGCCTAGAAAGAACCGGGAACTCCCAGTTTCTCTGATTTTTTCAAGGGATTTGTGATACTGGCAGCATGCCTTACGCGTTAGGGACATTTATAATAGTATGATGAGAATAAGATATGAGAATGACTGAGGAATGTCTATCTGCCAAGGTCCTTAAAATCAATATTCTCTCATAATAGTAAATAGTTTTTTCGTTAAATTAGGACCAACAGTTGATTGCTGAAATATGAGCTTAATATTACTGACATATTGAATGACTAAGGCCATGTTGTTTGATCATTAAGTTATACTAACTATTTGTGAAATCTTAAACATTCTTTAAACACTTGTTAAATAAAACAATAGGATTTTAACAATAGTTAGTTTAACTATTGATCAAACTGCTATTACTGACACAATATTTATTGGCAAATCCAACGTTTAACGGCACTCAGTGTCAGTAAAGCGCAATATTAGCCTCCAAGTTCCACCATGATCGAATCAACTGGTAATAATACAAGAAAATTGCTAATGACCTCATTTAATAAACAAGGGTTTGAAAAATACGCGCCTATTAGTTAAATGGATGGTAGCTGTTTGGTCTGAAGACGTCGTAATATCTTAAGAGGGTCGTCTCGTGTAAAGTGTGAAGGTATGTAAAGATGTCGCCTCATTCGGAGGCATTAAACGATACTGTATATTTAAAAGGTTTAAATATACAGTATCGTAAGGCTTTAATAAAATTGAGTAGTGTTTTAAGGTTAACGGTATATAGAAAGAGCATTTTAGGGGCTCTGTTTAGGGGGACGGTCTAAGCAGGTTACCCTGAAACGTAAAGGGCAATTGGAGGACTACGGTGGATTTTATGTCAGTTGGAGTTTGATGGTTTATTCCGTTACTTCCAGGACGTGGGGACTCGTTTAATAATTACCTTCTAAAAAAGAAAATGGGGCGCTCTGCTAAGGATATGTAATTCGATATTTTGGCAATTTGAGTTAAATGAGACCAACTGATTTCAGGTACTGCTACATTCAGTTATCTTAATGTGTGAAATAACTTCACTGCCAAAAAAAGCACAACGTAGAAAACGTAGGAAACAGTAAATCAACCCCATTAGGGGCAAAAAGGGGTGAAAGTTGTACTCGGCTAGCTAGCTAAGTAATAATTGTAGACATATGTAATACGGTATACATAAACAATACTTTTATTAATAGAATATAATTAAAACTAAAACATAAATAAATAAATGGCTAGCAGTTTTTCCTCACCTACCTTACATGGGTAGTAATTGTAATAATTAAGTCCAATTAATATATCGCACTATACTAAAAAGTAAGGATAAATGCAACATTGCATGAATTTAAATATGTAATTTTAATGGGCATAAAGACCGCAATTTAAAAGCATAATTAACTGTAAATTATTGTTAAGTTGCATTTCAGTATAATTTAATAATTTTTGCACATTTTTTTTAAATTTTGTTTATTTTCAAAAATTTAATTGTTTATGTGGCACATAAGACTGCCCAACTTTAATAGGACTGGCCAGGACCTGTGTGCTGCATGAAGGAGAGTGTGGGCTAATATTTTGTAATTATATATTTTTTTAAAACCACACAAACACTAGGAATTTCTCCTGCGTCGTGGGTGCGTTAACAAAGGTATAAACTCACGTACACAAACGCCCAGACCCGGAACAACTACTTGTAGATCATACAAATATTCGCACCGTGCGGGAATCGAACCCGCGACATGCAGCGCAGCAGTCCAATCACTCATCCACTGCACCAACCCTGATGATTGTCGATAGACGTGTCCGCCAATGGTTTCATTGCCGAAAGCCTCGACTAAAATCTAAGAAGGCTCTCTTTAGGCAGATAGATCAGGAACCTAATTCAGAAATCAGTTCTTTTTGACACGGAAGCACGGAAGGCATTGTCAGGAGGTTCCTTTTTCTGCAGCCATTTTTTATTTACGTGCTAATGTTATCTTATGAGTCTTCCTGCTTGGGTGGAGCTGAAGCAACTGTCAGACTCGTACTGACTAAAATTCTCGGTGTTCTCTTAATAGTCGTTTACGTTCCAGGGTCACGGTTACCTGTTTAGACAATACTGCGACCCTTTCTCTGCCCCCATACAGTAGAACTAATATATATTTCTTAGTTTTTTGTACGATTTTTTTTTAATTTGACTTTTTTAAAAATGAAACTAATAAGTTAAAAAAAAAAGAATTAGGAGGAAAAGAAGCCCTGGTCATATGTACATACATACAGTCATAAATTGAAACAATGAGCAGCTGGTAGGATAGAATAAACATGATACAACACACACGCCATTGTAATTCGTAGAGGTTATAAAAAACATTATTAAATTATGTATTTATAATAAAATGTCAAACACCAAAACGGGTGACTCGCCAGTTTGTAGTTTGAACATTATATTAATGAACTGCGCCCGCGGCATCGTTCTTTATGTATTGTGTTCATTATAAATTTATAAATTATGCATTCTATCTAATATGTCCACTTCATTTCATACAAATTGGTGCAGTCTTTAAAGGAGAAACAAACAATTGATACTAACATTATGATCTTGAGTCCAATTAGTGTAAAATTAATTGAATTGATATTTATTTTGTAAGATTTTTTATGATGCTTCTCCACATTATTTTTTCTTTTAGGGTTTACAGAGGATCTTAAACACCACTTTAGCAATATTGCTATTAAAATTTGTCATTATCACTTATCAACCCTATTGCATCGTAATGCATATTGTGATATTGCTAAAGCTGACTCGCACGAATGTTGAATTGTTGATTTAATCGATGTCAAGATGGTCTACGTTGTGTGGTGTATGTTTGGTCTACGTTTCATCAACATACTCTTATTTATTCCACAATACAAATTAAATTGATCCATTGTATCACTCAATCACTTTATCCAGTACACTATTAATTTGTGTTGGAATAATAATTCGCATCGATTGTGAACAAAATGCACCGTTGAGACAAATAAGTGTCGGTTTGGTTCGGTTATTAAAAGATCTCGGGCAACATGGATGTATGAAAAGTTGGAGACGGTATTTTGATTGTTGATCTTAGTTTTATTCTGAGTTCCTTCTTTCGACTGTTTTGAAAATACTTTTTAATTCATGAATAAGTATTATGACAAAAGAAAAGATAACACCACAACGGCAATTCCTGAAAAGTAGATTATGTAGTTCAACCAGCAATAAAATACAGAATCCGTGCCTGGAACTAAGAAATTCTTGATGGAAAAACCCTTATAACCCTTCAAACCTTATAGTCTACTGCCTGAACACACCATATCAGGAAATTGAATCAATTCCTAATTATCTACGATCGTCCTTTGGACCACTACACTACAAGGCAGAACATGTATATAAAAATAATGAGTTGTAGAACTAGTGACTTCTAACTACCATGAACTAATTAATAGTTAAGGCAAATGCGACCACGTTCATAATACCCGATACTTAGTTGAGTTTTATGTGTGCTCAATCAATTAACTCAATTGCAAGCGCAAAACGGTTATTTTATTAGCAATAAGTACCATTCAGGAATTCCCATTCAACTTTATATGATGTCCTAGATGTATATTTGAAAATTTACCTTATTTTTATTGAAATTACTAACAAAACACGTCAATAAATACGACAGAAATGTGTGTGATTTCTATTTATCAAATGTGTTACGGTGTTTTAAAAAAAAAGATTTTACTATGCAAACGACATTGGAAAAGGTCGTCAAAATTAAAAATCAACCAATGGCACAGCAGGGGTCGCGCGATTGAGTATTAAATATTGAATAAATAGGCGTTTTGTATTAATATTAATTAATATATAAACATTTATTCAAACAATTATATCAGAATCAGCATTTATAATTGAAGATAACATAACAGTGAGAATATTAAATTATTTATTAACATAGAAGCTTAGGTGATTAAATTGTGATGTTTTCGCCTTGTTTGCCTGTTGCATAATTTTTACTGACTAGCAAAAGCCCCCCGGCTTCGCCCGCGTGGTTCAATATTTGATTCAGGAGATGAAAGTATTCTGTGCGAAATATCCATATACGTTCCGACGTTTTCGCACGAAATTTTCCGGTACCTGTTATGGGTTCGGTTTACCCCCAGTTGGCGAAATTAAAAGAATCACTCTGTATATCAAAACATATCGATAAGACACTTCCAAACTTAATAATTGGATACAAGAGTTTTTAAATCTTAAAATATCATAGGTGGTTAGATTTGTGGAATAATTTTCTGTATCGTGAGTGCCTTTACAAACATTAAAACACACATATTCTTCAAATATAATATACAAAGTTATGAATTTAATTTGTTTTATAATTATTATTATGATGGACATCACCATGAGGAAACTGATAAAAACTCTGACACGTGTAAAGATTGAATTAATTAATAATAATAATTCATTTATTATTAATAACTTGCGGTTGGATGGAATACGACACCATAATTAAGAATTATGAATGACCGCCTTTTATGACTTATTAGTTCCTGCCATAACTTAGCCCGCGTGAATGTCACAAATTGTTCATCTTTTTTTTTTTATCGTGGTAAAATCATCAAATGAGTCCTCCCACCCTTACTGTCAGACTTGTACTGACTAAAATCCACGGTGTCCTTCAATAGCCCTTTACGTACCGGGGTCACGGTAATCCGTTAGTCCCGCGACCCAAATTGTTCATCTGGAAGGTACTACAAATATTCGGTGTCATAACACAGGTCATGGCCTATCCGTTAGCCAAACATCGAAATATGTTCGGCCGATAAAATACTTAATTTGCTAATATACATACATACCTACAGATAATTTTATCTACATATAAAAATCAATTACCACATGTATGACGGATCATCAATTCATCACTTGATCAAAACTCGACGGATATGACTTTTTTGTTAATCAATTGTAAGGTAATTACGTCACAATAGTATGAAATGATGTTTTAATACATACTACAACACAATTTATACTTCCTGATGTATTTACTGTCATAATTAAAAATACGTACTACTGAGATATGTTTTTTCAACAATAACTCCACACAGGGTGTTAGTATTGCGAATCAACTTAAACCAGAGAACCAAGGAAAATACCTCATCCATTCATGAGCACAGTTGATCTTCCTAGCTGCATGTTCGAAGTAGTTTATTATAGTTATCACTGCAGTCGTTTCTGTGTCTCATTCGATTCGGTCTGGTCTGATTGAAGGTTTCGCGACAGGTCCTTGGAACTGCGGGAATTAGTGGCAATCTGGTCTTGGGGTCTCTGAGCCCGCTTTATAAGGGCTTGTGTGGATTGTGTATTTTAGCAATTCAATTAATTATTTTTGAAAGTTTGTAAAGAATGAACTAGAGATCTGACCGTCAGTTTCATCGTTTTTTACTCAACTGAGCCAGAAGGAGGGTTATGTTTTTTTACGATATGCCAGTTCTTTTTTTTATTTATCGACACTAAGCTCGGGTTTGTCAACCACTTTCTTCACTGATGGTAAGCGATAATGTGGTTGACGGTGAAGTTCGCTTGCCTAAAAGTAACCTATTCACTCTTGATTTGAAAGACAGGGAGGCAGGGAATCCTACTCCTTAGCTGTGCGCACCTACGATCAATAGATCGAATGTGCGTACAATAAAATTAACGACGTCTTAAAACCAGGCTTGTTCCAGTGAGTGAAAGAGACAGAGCTATACAAGTCGTCTAGCGCCACCTCGTTCACTCACTGGAACAAGCCTGGTTTTAAGAAGTAATGGTAGGCCACCAGTTCTGAAGACCAAAGAAACGGTGACTACTATTTATGGTGATGACTTGTAGGGAAGTATGGAAAAGACATGTAGGTGTATATCGCGCAAAAATTGGTATATAGGCAGGAGAACCTTTCGAAATTATTTCAATGCAATTCATATTCGTATACCTTTTTAGGCCTATTGATGTGCAGTTGAAAAACGAAGTAGATTTCTATGATATTTTTTTTTCACGTGGTAAAATCATCAAATGAGTCCTCCCACCCAGGGCAGAGCGGGAGGGACAGTCAAACTCGTACTGACTAAAATCCACGGTGTCCTTCAATAGCCCTTTCCGTTCCGGGGTCACGGGAATTCGTGAGTCCCGCGAGCAGATTTCTATGCTATACATAATATTCTGTCGGGGTCGCGGGACCAAGGGATTACCGTGACCCCGGTACGTAAAGGGCTATTGAAGGACACCGTGGATTTTAGTCAGTACAAGTCTGACAGTCCCTCCCGCCTTGCCCTGGGTGGGAGGACTCATTTGATGATTTTACCACGAAAAAAAAAAACATAATATTATGTATTTCTATCAATGTTATCTTACAAAGTCCTGACCAATTATAATTAGCTAGATAATAAGAAGCTCTTGCCAATATTTGCCACAACCGACAGTATAACCTCTCTTTGTCTTTCACAATCGAGTTACTACTAAAAATTAAGGTCCGACCGAAACTGGTTTTTCGGCCGTAACCGAATCCGAAACCGAATATTCGGCAGTGGCTTCAGTTTCGGCCGAAACCGAAACCGAAACCGAAACTCACGTGGTCAAGTAAAGAATTTCTTAAAATACTGAAATTTGGTGAATTGTATGGTAAAACTTGAAATAAGTTTACCCATACAACGTAATTTAACAAATTAAACACTTCACATTTTTCATTTAAACAATCTCTTTTTAATATGTAACTTGATTTGTTAATAACAACAAAACAAAGTTACTGACTCAATATTTATTTAATTTAATTAACTACATAAATCATTCAAGTACAGAAGCGAATCTCGATCGATCTGCGTCTCTTTAATACGAATCGTGTTAAAGAGACCATACAGCGAAACCAAGGCTCCAAAGTGTTCGCAAAGGACAAGTCTATTAGGCAAAGCCAGATGACAAAGCTGAAACGGGAGGATGGCAGCATAGCGTCGACCAAAGCAGAGGTTTTAGGCGAGATCGAGAGGTTCTATGGACAGTTATACACTTCGGTCGCAAAGACCGTTGACAGCTTGGTAGGAGATCCAAGAGCCAAGCTGTCCCGACATTATACCGAAGATATCCCGGACATCAGTCTGTACGAGATTAGGATGGCCCTGAAGCAGCTTAAGAACAACAAGGCGCCGGGCGAGGATGGAATCACTTCAGAGCTTCTGAGAGCGGGTGGAACACCGGTACTTAAAGTCCTCCAGAAACTCTTTAATTCCGTCCTGTCCGAGGGCAAAACGCCTGAAACGTGGAGCAGGGGTGAGGTGGTGCTGTTCTTAAAAAAAGGTGATAACAGCCTATTGAAGAATTACAGACCCATCACGCTTCTGAGTCATGTTTATAAGCTGTTTTCAAGGGTTATCACGAACCGTCTCGAACACAGACTTGATGACTTCCAGCCTCCCGAACGCCGGTTTCCGAAGAGGCTATAGTACCATAGACCACATCCATACGCTTTTTTTTTTTTTTTTGCGTGGTAAAATCATCAAATGAGTCCTCCCACCCAGGGCAGGGCGGGAGGGACTGTCAGACTTGTACTGACTAAAATCCACGGTGTCCTTCACGAGCCCTTTACGTACCGGGGTTACGGTGATGGGTAAGTCCCGCGACCCCGGCAGGCTCTGGCCCTCTACAGGCCCCGTCAATGTGCTGACACTCCTTGAGGCGCGCGTGGAACACAACGCGCCGTCGACCCGGGCATGGTCCATGGTCGGACAGCAAGTCGCCCATTACTCGCTGCCCGCATGCCCGCGCCTACGGTGGCCGGAGATCGTCCTGTGACGTCCGACGCCGTGGGCGTCTACCACTGCGGCTGGGATGGAGGGAGGACGCTGTCCTCTCCCTCAGGCGGCCCGCCTCCTCCTTCACGAGCATGACTGCTTCGCAGAAGGAGGCGACCGCTTCCCACTCCGTCTCGCCCCGCAGCATGGCCTCGACCAATGCCGGGCGCGAGAGGTCTCCGCCTATCGCCGTCGTGAGGACACGGCGGTGCTCTGCCCAAGCGGGGCAGTCCTGCACCGTATGCTCCACCGTGTCCTCCGGACGATCCTCGCAGTGGTGACACCCAGGCGTTTCTTCCCTCCCTATCAGACACAGGAACCTCCCGAAACTTCCGTGTCCGGTGAGGACCTGCGTCATGCGGAAGGTAAGGACGCCGTGACGCCTATCCAGCACATCCATACGCTGCGGCAAGTTATATAGAAGACCGAGGAATATAACTTGCCATTATGCTTAGCGTTTGTGGACTATGAGAAAGCCTTCGATTCGCTGGAAACATGGGCGGTGCTTGAGTCACTCCAGCGATGCCGTATTGACTATCGGTACATCGAGGTATTGAAGTGTTTGTATAATAACGCCACCATGTCAGTCCGAGTACAGGAGCATAGCACGAAGGCGATTCCATTGAGAAGAGGCGTAAGACAGGGGGACGTTATCAGCCCGAAACTGTTTACTGCCGCAATGGAAGACGCCTTCAAGCTCCTGGAATGGCAAGGACTTGGCATCAACATCAACGGCGAATACATCACTCACCTTCGGTTTGCCGACGACATCGTAGTCATGGCAAAGTTGATGGAGGAACTCAGCATGATGCTCGATGGCCTCGACCGAGTTTCACAACGGATGGGCTTGAAAATGAACATGGACAAGACGAAAATTATGTCAAATGCCAATGTTGTGCCCACCCCAGTCTCTGTTGGAAACTCGGTACTCGAAGTTGTTGACTCATATATCTACTTAGGACAAGTAGTTCAATTAGGTAGGTCCAACTTCGAGAAAGAGGTCAACCGCCGAATCCAACTCGGTTGGGTAGCGTTCGGGAAACTACGCAATGTCTTTTCGTCCGACATACCTCAGTGCCTCAAGACGAAAGTCTTTAACCAATGTGTGTTACCAGTGATAACTTACGGCACCGAAACGTGGTCTTTCACTATCGGCCTCATCTCAAAGCTCAAAGTCGCTCAACGAGCTATGGAGAGAGCTTTGACAATTCAAAAGTGCCTGTAATTGGCCTACTTGAAATAAATGATTTGATTTGATTTGAGCTATGCTCGGTGTGTCTCTACGTGATCGAATCCGAAATGAGGAGATCCGTAGACGAACTAAAGTCACCGACATAGCCCACCGAATTAGCAAGCTGAAGTGGCAATGGGCAGGCCATATTGCTCGCAGAGCAGATGGCCGATGGGGTCGAAAAGTACTAGAGTGGAGACCACGGACTAGCAAGCGCAGCGTAGGACGTCTGTAAGGGAGCACAGTCGCGGAGTGCAACAACCTACTACAGGCCCTTGTAAATATTAGTATAAGACATGATTTTGTGTAATCCTAGGCTAATTAAGAGACTCTATTATAATTTTTGTTACCTGTATTCTCCCTTTGTTTGTATAATCTTGTTATTGTGTAGTAATCATAAGGAATAATGTAAACGTATCGCTCAACGCCCATGTGTGTGTGAACAGCGGCCGCACGCGATTGGATAGAGCGAGACAGTAGCGTGGGCGCGACCCTCCCACGCACTACGCTTGCGGTCGCGAGAATAAAAGACGGGCGGTTGCGCGATACGGGGCGACCTCCTCTTCAATTTCCTGTCCCTCATCGTCAACGACCCGGCGTTAGACGGTAAATACAAAGACGGTTTTGCTGTTTTACAGCAAAAACGTAATAACTTACGTAGCAGTCCCCTCTCTCCCCCGCTCGCCTCTAATGGCATTCCATCAAAATCGGCTCCTTTGTCTGTAAAGACAAAGGAAGCCGCCGACCGCGTCCCAGAAAAAGCCGCCATCAAAGCGGCTCCCGCCCTCAACCCCGCCGTCCCTAATCCACCCATTGTTCCTCAAACAATGGGTTCCCAGAAATCGGTTCCCGTCCCCAAGCCCAAGCCCATTGTTCCTCAAACAATGGGCTCTACGAAAGTGCACTCTGCACCTGCACCCGAAGAAATGGACACATCTGTGCCCATTTCAGATCCCGAGCACTCTAGTGACTCAGCATCCTCCTCAGATGAGGATTTCCAAGTCGTGATAGGTAAACGCAAACAGGGGAAACATTCTCAAGCCAGTAAGGCTAAGAAACCCCTCGCGGCCCCACCTACCCCCTCTCCTCCGACCTCTCGTCCAAATTCCCCCACCCCTTCAGCGGCCCCCGCCAGCCGCCCCTCCAGCCCTATGGCAATCCCTCCCGCGGCTTCTACTAAGAAGCCTAGGCCCCCACCCCCGATTTTCATCCAAGAAAAGTCCAAATGGACTGAGATTTCAAAACTGTGTGCGGATCGAAAGATCCAGTACACCAAGGCTACAAATACCCAGCAGGGTATCAAAGTCATACTCCCTACGTCTTCGGACTACAGGGAACTCTCCCGTCTTCTTCGTGGAAGGAACGTAGCCTTCCACACGTACTCCCTCCCTGAGGAGAAGCCCACCCGTGTGGTGATAAGGCGGATCCCCAAAGAGATTTCTACCCAGGACGTCCTAGACGACCTCCTTGCCCAAAACGTCCCCACCTCTGCCGTCCACCGCCTTCACAAGGCGAGGGGTGGCGATCTCTACGACATGGTGTTGGTAATTTGCGACCCTGTCGAGTCCGGTCCCCATCCCATTTTCAAAATTAAGTCCGTGTGCTCCCTGACGGGCATTTCAATTGAAAAGCCCTACAAAGCGCACACAGTAGGACAGTGTCACCGCTGTCAACTATACGGCCACAGTCAGGCCCATTGCTATGCACCACCCAGGTGCGTCAAATGTCTAGGCGGCCACAGCACGGCTGATTGTCCCCGTCCTAAAGATAAGTCCCAGTGTACCGAACCTCCTAGCTGCGTTTTATGCGGCCAAGTAGGACACCCGGCTAACTACCGCGGTTGCCCCAAAGCCCCCAAATCCGCTTCTCCCAAACTGGCAAAGCGCGCTGCCGCCCGCCAACAGAGGGAATCCCCATCTGTGAAGATTCCTTCCTCACAGATTCCCGAGAGGCTTAGCCCTCAGCGACCCTCTCCTTGGAACTCACTGAACCATCAAAAGGCCTTCCCAGCCTTAGGCTCAGCGTCCCCGAAATCCACCCCGGGGCTACTCGAGGCCCCCGCTCCCAAACCCGCGGCTCCCGTGACTGCCCCTGCACCTTCGCGTAAGGTCGCTCCGGTAGCCCCGCCAACTATCCCTCCCCCAGTACCCTCCGGCTCCGTGGCCGACGTAGATCCCGATGACATGTATGTCATAATCAATGCCTTTAAAACGGTCCGCAACCACCAAGAGTTTTTGAAATCTAAGGCTAGTCAATTGGCAGCCCAACTCAGGGCTTCCAATGGCAGTCCTGAGGAATACTCAAAAATCTTTAAAGCCCACCCCGGAGTGGGTGACGCCCTCTTAGCCCTCCACCTTGTTTAGTTAGTCCAATGGCTACTAAAAATAAGAATGTCCTTAAACCACGATCCCTTAAATTAGGCTTTTTCAATGCCAACGGCATTAGAGGTCAGCGTGATGAAATCGCTACCTTCCTCCGCGACAACCAGATAGACATCCTTCTCGTTCAGGAGACTTTCCTAAAACCGCACCACCGTGACCCTAAAATTGCCAACTATCAATTAGTTCGCAACGACAGGTCACGCTGTCACAAGGGCGGTACGCTCATCTACTTCAAAAGGACCCTGCATTGCATCCCTCTAATCCCTCCTCCCCTCGAGTCTCTTCTCGAGGTTTCAGTCTGTCGGTTAGGCATGACCGGCCACCAACCGATCACCATCATATCCGCCTATCTTCCCCCTGCCCTCGGCGCAGAGGATCACAATTTACTCACCAAAGACCTTACAGCCCTCTTCGGCCTGAGCGACTCCGTCATCATGGCGGGCGACCTCAACGCCAAACATCCCGCTTGGAATAGCACTACTACCACCCCTAGAGGGAAGGTAGTGTTCAATCTAAGCGCCTCACTAAACTTTGACCCCATCGCTCCTCTTGAGCACACCCACTATCCCGGTGATCCCAACCACCGTCCCGACGTGCTTGACATAGCGCTTCTCAAGAATGTCAACCTCAAGTTGCATTCTATTGAGACGCTACACGAACTAGACTCTGACCACCGTCCAGTGCTCCTGCACTTAGTCCCTCGCTCGGGTCCCTCCGACCCCAGCCAGCCTCCTCCAACCAAAGTGATAACTGACTGGAAGAAAGTAAGCGATAAGCTGAAATCAACCTCGTCACCTCACTTGGACTCTATCCCCGACCACATAGTCTCCGTCGCGGACACGACGGCCGCGATCAACTCGTTTACAGAACACGTGCAATCCGTACTGACGGATTGCTCACGTGAAGTCCCAGAGATGAACGATCATCGCTGGAAACTTCCCGATGACGTACGTGAACTGATAACCGAGAAGAACGCTGCCATCCGTGCCTACAGCAACTTTCCATGCGACTCGAACAAGGCTCACATGCGCAATTTACAGCGTGCTGTAAAGAAACGCATCGCTGAGCTTCGCTCGAACCGCTGGAATGAGATGCTGAGCGATCTCGAGCCCACCCATTTAGCCTTCTGGCAGCTGCAACGAAAGTTGCGTGCCACCGAAGAGGCCACTATGCCTCCCCTCAACCGTCCCGATAAGAGCGTCGCCTTTGACGACTCTGAGAAAGCCGAATGCCTGGCCGACAGTCTGGAATCCCAGTGCTCTCCCAGCACCCAACCGGTAGACAAAAGTCACCTCCTCAAGGTCGACTCTGAAGTCCAACGTAGGACCTCCCTCCCTCCCGTAGAAGACCCTGATGATCCTCTGCCTCCAGTCACTCCAGACGAAGTGCAGGACATCATAAAACGTCTCCGACCCCGGAAAGCTCCCGGGTCGGACGGTATCAATAATAAGGTATTTAAAATCCTCCCCGCCCAGCTCGTTATGTTAATGACCGCCATCTTCAATGGCGCTCTGACCAACAACATCTTTCCCCAGGCATGGAAAGAGGCCACTGTTATCGGTATCCCTAAGCCAGGCAAGCCCAAGTCTGAGCCCACGAGTTACCGTCCCATCAGTCTCCTGAACGTACTCGGCAAAATCTACGAGAGACTTATTTATAAGCGACTCAGAGATTTTGCCGATGCCAAGTGCCTCATTCCTCACGAGCAATACGGCTTCAGGACCGGTCACTCGTGCATCCATCAAGTCCACCGTATAGTCGAGCACATTAGCGCTGGGTTCCAACGCGGTGCAATGACTGGCGGTCTATTCTTCGACATAGCGAAGGCCTTCGACAAGGTCTGGCACAATGGCTTATTATATAAGCTCTACCAAATGGGTGTGCCAGACCGTCTCGTGCTCATCTTACGAGACTTTTTGTCTGATCGCACATTCCGCTATCGCATCGGGAATGCCCTCTCCTCCCCTCACCCTATCCGAGCCGGTGTCCCTCAAGGTTCAGTCCTCTCGCCCCTCCTATTCACGCTGTTCACTAGCGATATTCCCAAGAGCAAAAAGGCTCAGTTAGCTCTCTTCGCGGACGACACGGCCATATATTACACTGGTCAAAGTCCAACCGCTATAGCCCAAACCCTCCAATCCGCAGCCAACGCCCTCGGCGACTGGTTTAGGAAATGGAGAATTGAGGTTAACCCTGATAAAAGTCAGGCGGTCCTCTTTAGGTCGCCGCTCAAAAGACTTCCCCTCCGCCCCCTCAGTCCGATAACCATGTACGGTAAGCCTATCCCTTGGGAGAAGCAAGCCAAGTACTTAGGCGTTATCCTCGACAGTAATCTGTCCTTCCGCGCCCACATAAAAGCAGCCCGTAATCGGGCTGCCTTTGCCGTAAGCAGGCTCCACTTCATGATTACAGCGAGAAGCAAATTATCGCTTAAATGCAAAATTCGCCTCTATACCGCTGTAATCCGCCCCATCATGACATATGCCGGTGTCATATTCGCGCACTCCAATCCCCGCCACCTTTATAAAATGCAGGTCCTTCAAAACCGTTATCTTAGGAAAGTCACGGGAGCCCCGTTCTATGTCCGCAACGATAGCCTCCACCTCGACCTTAAAATCCCCACCATTCTCCAATTCATGAAACGCCTTTCCAAGCGTTTCTTTGACTCTGCCATCAGGCACCCCAATCCCCTAGTCGCAGCGGCCGCTCGATACGAACCGTCTCGTATCAGCAAAATTCGCCGACCAAGGCATACTCTTGTCACCCCCGACGACCCCATCACTCTCCTCCAGGAGAGCAGTAGGGAAACCAGTACACTTCGCAAACACAAACACAGATCGATCCCGTCATTCCGTCCTCGCCGCCGAGGACGACCGTCGCGACATCCGAATCAATGCCCTCCCCGTCCCTCGCAAGAGCCAGCCCGCGATGCTGAGCCGTAGAGTTTTAAAAATCAGTCCCTAAATAATGAACCATTGTGATCCAGCCTGTCCCTTGCTGTCCTCTCTCAGTGACGCCCTAAGCCGAGGTCCGAACCCCACAGGGGGTGCCCTTAGCGTGCGGTCACTTAGTTTGTAGTTTTTATTTAGTTTGTAAGCTCTGGCTGGAGGCCTTAAAGTAATTTAAGGCATCTCTACAGAAAAGTCCGGTTAAGCAGCTCACAACCTCTTCTAGGTTGACCTGCGAGATGCCATACACAAAAAAAAAAAAAAAAAAAAAAAAAAAAAAAAAAAAAAAAAAAAAAAAACGATACGGGGCAGTCCAGTTTTGTAGTCCAGTTACGCCAGTCGTCTTGTGAAGAGTAGCTCCTAAGAAATATTGCGAAGAATAAAAGTGATTTCAAGAAGACTCATCTGTGTGTTTTTATGTTTGAGTTCCCTGATCAAATGAATCCCCGCGCCTGAATAGCGTACAAGTTTTGGTCCTTCGTCAGCCGGATCAGGGAACTAGAAGAAAGAATAACGAGTACACATCATGAGTGAGAAAAGCACCGTCACAACGAGGAGTCAACTAAGACGTACGGAATTAAATGCCCTGAGAAGACGGGCTCTAGAAGCGGACTCCGGTGTGCCATCAGAAAGGGCTCCGTGTTCACCGTCCATCGCACCTACTCTGCATCCGGATCAAGCGCAGGTCATCCCACTGACGGGTCCCGGTCGAGTCGTAGACTTCCGGGATATGTCGACGCCAGTGCGGTCGGTGACAGCAAGAAGAGGAAGATCCGGCACCAGCATCGCCTCGTCAAGGAGCGGCCAGAAGAGCGCCGAGTACCTGAGACGACGGGCCGAGTACGAAGCAGAGAAGAAGTTAGTGCGCATGAAGGAAAAGCTAGTGCAGAAAAAACTGGAAGCGGACCTGGCAGAGATCGACGCCGCCGCCGAAGAGGAATTATGCTCAGAAGCGGATGATACAGCGTGTCGAGTCGAAGAATGGGTGACGCACACCACGCCAGTCGCAACCAGTCATGAACAAGTTCGGACAAGTCAAGACATGCCGCCGCCCCGACCGCAGCCGCAAGTACCGACCTCTGCAATGCCAAGTGAAGTGCTACGCCGCCCGCCTGTGAACGTTATTGTGAATGTGCCCGCGAACGCGACCGCGAATGTGCCCGCGAATGTGTCCGCGAAGGTGCCGCCGCCGACGCCGCTCGAGCGAGCACCTGCGCCTCCCATATGTGCGCCCGCGCCCGTTCCGTTTCCCGACACCGCACATGCCGCGACCACGGCTGGTCACGCTGGCACCGCGCGCGCGTCGTTTCATGACCCGATCGAGTGGAACGCAGGCGCCGACGAAGCAGACAGGACCAGGACGACACGGGACAGAAAAATAGACCAGCTGGCAGAGGCAATAGCGAGTATCGCGCGTCCGCGGCCGATACCCAGACAGGCGTATGAGTTGCCGGCTTTCAGAGGCGACCCGGCAGAATGGCGATCATACAAAAATATGTATTTCGACACCACCGCATTGTATGAATTTAAACCACACGAAAACCTCGCCCGGCTCAAGACGTCGTTACAAGGAGAAGCGAGATCAGCGGTCGAAGACTTATTGCGCGCATCGGCCAGCCCGTCGGAAATAATAGCAACTTTAGACGAAGAGTACGGGCACCCCAATTTAATCCTCGAGTGCGCAATAAAGAAGATTCGCGAGCTGCCGAAAGTGACGGAAAGCGGCCGCGAAATACGAAGATTTTCCACGACAGTGAAGAATTGCGTCTCGCTGTTGAAAAGTGTGCAGGCGAACGGATATCTGAACAATCCGCAATTAGTAAGCGAGTTACTGAACAAGCTCACGCCTATCCAGCGCTCGCAATACGGTGACTTCGCCATGGGGATGGCAACCAGCCAGGGCTTGGATATGAGAGTGTCGCCGAGCTTGGAGATGTTGTCTGAATTTCTCAGTCATCTGGCGCGCGCCTCTTCGTTCTACACTCAGATGGATATTAGTCAGCCAGCCATAGTGACAAGCAGACCTCGGGCCAGCGCGCCGCCGGCGAAGACACCGAAGAACTTTCAGCGCCTGCATGTGCACGCGGGCGAAGAGAACGGCGCCCGGACCCAGCACACCGAGGAGCAGTGCCAGCTGTGCCAAGAGAAGCACACGATCGCGGCCTGCAAAAAGTTCAATGACCTCGAGGTGAACGACCGGAGGGCAATCGTGAAAGAAAAGAGATTATGTTTCAACTGCCTGAGTGCGAAGCACTCAAAGAGAACCTGCCGCCGCAAGAGATGCCCTACATGCAATCACGCACACCACGTGCTTCTCCACCTAGAACGAAAGCCAGAGAGCGTCACGAACGTAAGTGACTATGATGGAAAGGCGCTGCTCAAGATAATACCGGTACACGTCGTCATCGAGGGAAGAGAGCAGCCCTGCTACGCGCTGCTGGACGACGGCGCCACCGTGTCCCTCATCGATAGTTCTCTGGCCGGGAACGCGAAGGGCAAGCGAGTGCCCATAACCATCCGAAGTGCGCGAGGACAGGAAATAACAGATAGTGCGTCGCGAGTGTTGTGCGTAGGAGTGCGTGGACCTAACGGACATCTACACCATATCAAGTGCCGCACGTTAGTGAATATGGACCTGCCCTCTCAGTCAGTGCCCGCCGCCGTCTTGTCGGAGCACGCCCACCTCCGTGACTTGGGCTGCGAAGCGATGGAGGGAGCTAAGCCGTTGCTGCTGCTGGGCCAGGACAACTGGGAGCTGCTGATCGGAGGGGAGACTCGCCGAGGGAAATCCGGTAAGCCAGTAGCCTCTTTGACCTCGTTAGGTTGGGTCGTGCACGGGCCCCTAGGCACAGGTAGTCGCGGTAGTCATTCAGTGAATTGTGTAATACAATCAAACGTAGACTTACATAATTTAGTTAAAAAGCAATTTGAATTAGAAGCAATAGGAATATCAGAGACGCCACGCAAACACGCGGACGTAGAGCGCGCCAAGCGAATCCTCGACACCACCAGCCGCCAATCGGAGGACGGAGCATGGGAGGTGGGCCTGTTGTGGCGGAGGGACAACCCTCAGTTGCCCGACAACTATATTAACGCACGCCATCGCTTGGCAGGCATAATGCGTCGTTTTAGCAAAGATAGTGCCTATGCGGAGGCGTACGAAGCTCAGATAAATAGGTTACTCTCAGAGGGATACGCGAGTAGAGTTGAGGGGGAAGTTAGCACCGAGCCAATATGGTACCTGCCCCACTTTGGGGTCACTAACCCAAATAAGCCGGGCAAACTGCGCTTGGTTTTTGACGCCGCCGCGAAGTATAACGGAACTTCGTTAAACGACCAACTTCTCACAGGACCCGACCTACTGAACCCGCTGCTAGGGGTTTTATTCAAGTTTAGGTTAGGCCCCGTCGCCTTCACAGCAGACATAGCCGATATGTTCTTGCGGGTAAAAATACGAGAGCAGGACCGCGGCGCTCAGCTGTTTCTGTGGGCACCGAAGGGTGATGGGGAACCGAGTACGTATCGTATGAATTCAATGATTTTTGGCGCAGTGTCATCGCCGACCTCAGCGATCTATATACTAAATAAAAACGCTGACAGGTACATAGACACGCACCCAAGTGCAGTCGCGGCGATACACAAAAACCATTACATGGACGATTACCTCGATAGTGCGTGGTCTGTCGGGCAGGCCGGTCAGCTGATTGAGGACGTGACCCATATCCACGCCGAGGGCGGATTCGTCATACGGGGGTGGGTCACAAACTCCCAGGAGCTGCGCGACAGACTGTGCGCTGAGATACCGGATAAGGTGTCATTAGACAAAGGTGAGGACGGCATAGAACGGACGCTTGGTCTGACGTGGTCACCCGCAGCGGATAAATTAGCCTTCGACCTCTCTTTCAAACGACTGCCGAAAGAGATCACCGAGGGGCGGGTGATACCCACGAAACGCGAATTTCTAAGATTCATTATGTCCATTTTCGACCCGTTGGGTTTTTTGTACCCATGCGTGATTCAGTCCCGGGTCCTGATGAGGAAGATATGGCAGACCAACATAGGCTGGGACGAGCCTCTAAAGGAAGCAGAAGCCCACTGTTGGTTCCAGTGGTTGAGCAGTCTGCAGTCCCTCGCTGATGTCTCTGTTCCCAGGTGGTACGGGTTGAATACAGACCACCTGGAGATGCACGCGTTCGGAGACGCGAGCGAATCCGCGTACGCGGCGGTAGTATACATCGTAGGTACGAGCGCCTCCGGAGGCAGAGACGTCGCGATGGTTATAGGTAAAGCTAGGGTAGCTCCTCAAAGGGTAGTGTCCATCCTGCGTTTAGAACTGCAGGCGGCCGTATTAGCCTGCAGGTTAGCCGATACCGTGGAGAGGGAGTTAGGAGCTACCATAGAACAAAAATATTTATGGACGGACAGCAAAACCGTTCTAAAATGGATAAACTCGGAAGCGACTGAGTTCCAACGATTTGTGTCCCATAGATTAGCCGAAATAGACAGCCGGTCAAAGAGGTCACACTGGCGCTGGGTTCCGTCGGCGATGAACCCAGCCGACAAGGCTACTCGATCAGACTGGCCTTGTAACTGCAGCGAATGGCTGGAGGGCCCTTCGTTTCTTCGTTGTCCACAGGAGCGGTGGCCGGTGAGCGACGACTCTGGCGGAGTGGTGGAAGCGGACTTGGAGCGGGTACAGCGAGTACACGCAACGAGCACCCCAGCAGAGCCGGTGTTGACATACACCCGGCTACCGACGTGGACACGAGCCCTATATGTGGTGGCGAGAATTTTGATTTTTAGAGATCGCTGCCGCAAGCGACGACGGTCCCCTGACGTGACCGCCGTCGACCTCGACGAGGCGAAACTTCGCCTGCTGCGCCTGGCGCAGGCGGAGAGCTACGCGACGGACATCGCAGCGTTACGGGATGCCCGCCCGCTGCCTGCCGGCAGCAAGCTGCGCGCGCTGGACCCGATGTTATACGAAGACGGGTTACTACGAGTGCGCGGCCGGCTGAGAGCCTGCAACGAGCTGAGCTTCGGTGAGCGACATCCCGTCATACTAGAAGGCAAGCACGAGCTCACACGCCGTCTCATTCAACATTACCATGAAGAGGCCATGCACGCCAACCAGGAGGCCGTAGTGAATCGGATCCGAGAATCCTACTGGATTACCAATCTACGGTCTTCTGTCAAGGCCGTCGCCGCGACGTGTCAACGCTGCAAAATCGAGAAGGCGAAACCCAGGGCGCCTAAGATGGGCGACCTACCCGTCGCCAGACTGGAGGTGACACGTAGAGCGTTCGTACACTGTGGGGTCGACTATTTCGGCCCCATGGAGGTAGCCATCGGACGACGACGGGAGAAACGGTGGGGCGTGTTGTTCACATGCCTCACCACACGCGCCGTGCACCTGGAGTTGGCGGCGTCGCTCAGCGCTGACTCGGCCATCTTGGCTCTGCGGCGTCTCATTGCACGCCGAGGGCGACCCTCAGACATATACTCCGACAGAGGCACCAACTTTGTCGGGGCTCACACCGAGCTCCGCGCCGCACTCCGTGAACTAGACCATGCGAAGGTGGAGAGCGAGGCAACTGGCCGCGGCATTGCGTGGCACTTCAATCCCCCGGCGGCACCACACATGGGTGGCTGCTGGGAAAGACTGGTGCGCTCAGTCAAAAACGCACTCAAAGCGACTCTGCGCGAGCGAGCCCCTCGCGAGGAGGTATTATACACCCTCCTCTTGGAAGCCGAGCTGGTAATTAACAGCCGGCCCCTGGCCTACGTGAGCAACGACGTGGATCAGCCGGTGGTGCTGACCCCCAACCATCTCCTGCTGGGCACAGCCGCGGGAGATGCTCCGTGTACGCGAGGTCACGTGACCGACGAAGATTCGCGTCGCATGTGGCGCAGGGTGAATGCGCTGGCCGACACCTTCTGGAGGCGCTGGCTGCGCGAGTACCTGCCGACGCTACAGCGTCGCAATAAGTGGTCGGGAAACGCGCCAAACGTGAAAGTGGGTGACATAGTGTTGATAGTGGACGACAACAAGTCAAGAAATCAGTGGACGAAAGGAATCGTACAAAGTGTTTTCCCCGGTACGGACGGTATAATAAGGGTGATAGATGTAAAAACCAATCACGGGACCCTACGCCGTCCCGTTGTAAAGGTTGTTGTGCTCCCTACAGATGAGAGTATGATCGGTTGAACCCTCATACGGGGGGTGGAGATGTAAGGGAGCACAGTCGCGGAGTGCAACAACCTACTACAGGCCCTTGTAAATATTAGTATAAGACATGATTTTGTGTAATCCTAGGCTAATTAAGAGACTCTATTATAATTTTTGTTACCTGTATTCTCCCTTTGTTTGTATAATCTTGTTATTGTGTAGTAATCATAAGGAATAATGTAAACGTATCGCTCAACGCCCATGTGTGTGTGAACAGCGGCCGCACGCGATTGGATAGAGCGAGACAGTAGCGTGGGCGCGACCCTCCCACGCACTGCGCTTGCGGTCGCGAGAATAAAAGACGGGCGGTTGCGCGATACGGGGCAGTCCAGTTTTGTAGTCCAGTTACGCCAGTCGTCTTGTGAAGAGTAGCTCCTAAGAAATATTGCGAAGAATAAAAGTGATTTCAAGAAGACTCATCTGTGTGTTTTTATGTTTGAGTTCCCTGATCAAATGAATCCCCGCGCCTGAATAGCGTACAACGTCCACCAACAAGGTGGACAGACGACCTTATAAAGGTCGCCGGAAGACGCTGGATGCAGGTCGCTTCCAACCGGTATATGTGGAGATCTAAAGGGGAGGCCTATGTTCAGCAGTGGACGTCCTATGGCTGAGATGATGATGACAGAAACGAAACAAAAACTTACATTTAATAATCACTTCCATCAAAACATAACCCTAAAGAATGTTTGAGTTGGGTGAAAACGCAGTAAGTTTTGTTGCTACGGAGCTATCCGAACGACGCACGACAATTCCCGAACAGGGCCGCGAGCGCGAGCGTCCGCCAAAGCGTTAGTGAAGTTACACGAGCGTCACGACAACTTCCGAAATCAGTTTCGGTTTCGGCAAAAGTTTCGGCCAATTTTGGCCGAATCCGAAACTGCCGCCGAAACTTGATTTTTGGCCGAAACTCGGCCGAAACCGAAACCGAACCTTCGGTCGGACACTACTAAAAATATATCTATCCTATTAAAACTAACTATCAGCTGTTTAATGTTCGTTGTTTACTAGAAGCAAGTCTATGTTTACGTAACTGATTATCTACTCAACGCTGATTGAGGTAATGTATTCCTTGCCTTGGGTGAAGTGTAGCAGGTGTAAGTTTAAAAGCGGTAGAATAGCCTTAGATTCAATGTATTTAAGTACAGTCAAAGCATTATTACTTTTAGGTATTAGCTTGTGCCCGCGGTTTCTTTTGACCAATTTCAATTGATGACAGTAACCGCGGACAGAAACTAGTGCCTAAAAATGGTGAAATTAAATGATGTTTACTTATGCAAGTAGGTTATGTCAACTCTTTTTTATAAAACTAGGAGAGGCCGCGAAAACGCGAAAATTAACTGGATTTCGCGTTAGTTTGGCCCTAGTGTAACAACAAAAAATTACAACCAATAAAATTGCTAACTTATTCTTATTAAAGGCTAGGTTTGACTGTACCTGTATTTAAATCTAGACCATTGATAACACTAAATCTGACTGTGATTACAGTAACTTTAAAATAGAGCTCGACTTTGTTGTTTATTTATTTAATTCGATTAGTCTTGTTTGCATTTCAACTGATTTGTGCAATGTTATTGAACGATTTGTTAAATATCTGGTTAGGATATGCAGGTCGCAACCAAACTTAGATAATTATAAAGTTACCTATACAACATTATTTTTTGTTTATGCAAAACCCGATACACCTGTCTATTATTTTTGTGTAAAGAATCTATGTACAAAGTTTTAAAACCGTGTCATAAAAAATCACAAGGTTATAAGTATGTATATTACCTGGTTGTCCGTTCAAAAACATGCTCATTTCGCGGTACACTCGCGTAAACCGCGTCTCCTGTGTTATGTGTTATACACTCGTGATAATAGCTTGGCAATAGGTACCTAATCGTACGGTGATTGTATTGTAATTAACTGGTAATAAAATTTAATTAAAATATTTTGAAAAAAAAATATAACATGGTGTAAAAATTATTGGAATCGAATCAGTTACTGATTCTGAACAAACTATATTCAGGTTTCGCATATACTTACTAAAAATAATGATGTATAAAGGATGTACCTGGAAAAATGGATCAAATCGAATAGGGGCTTGACAGAGGTCACCGGTCATTTTTTTACGGTTCAAAAGTTATGACCACTGTTTTTGTTCAGATTTAATTAAATTCTTTAATATTCCTGCCTCGAAAAAATCTCTATGCCTTGGGGAAATTCTCTAATACGTTGTCAACTTTCGTGAGTGTAATATTACTGTGTACTATTTGTCCTAACAATAATTAACATAACAAAAAATAATTAGGTAGGTAGACAATTTGATGCCTTTATTCTGAAGTTAAGCGACTATAGTAAAGCTAATTTATTGAGCAGCGGGTCTAAAACCGCCACTTTAGCAATGCTGCTTACAAAATGGCAATACAATTTTAAAACAGGAATCTTCTACATTCTATTGCTCAAGTAATGAAATACATAATTTGATAAAGAACAATTTGAGCATAAGCAACGCTACTAATGTCCACATTTTAGATTACTGGGTACTTAAACTGCAACGTTTTAATTTAAAGGCGCGCATTTAGACGTCATCGCGTCAGTCTGTAGACCCCTTACATTGCCACAGATAATTAACAAAAGAAAAAGGTATTTTTTATTAATGCAACAATACAAGTCCTGCACCACAATTACTGTCCCGTAATTAGATACCAGGTGACCTACCATGGCTTAAAGCGAGAGTTATTCCAGTGTGGGAACGAGATGGCGCCAGACGACTTGTATAGCTCTGTCTCTTTCCCACAGTGGAATTACTCTTAAGAAGTCATGGTAGGGCCCCAGTTATTTAAACTGCAACTTTTTCATTTAAAGGCGCGCATTTAGTCGTCATCGCGTCAGCCTGTAGACCCCCTTACCACAGATCTGTGCCCTTACATTGCCACAGATAATTAACAAAAGAAATAGGTAGGTAATTTTCATTAATGCGAACATGTCCTGCGCCACAATTACTGTCCCGTATCGAGATAACAGGTGAATGTTATTGTGTGTTAAATAATTATGTGGCGTGCTTAATTTTATGGGACTAACAAGTATATTTTTGACTTTTATGTGTTATTTTACTTGCATTTTTTTATTTTATGGTAACAAAGCATAAAAACTCTTGATGGGGTTTTATATTTGGTATGAAGGAGTGTCTTTTAGTGGACTCTTCTTTTATTATAACTTTTCTTCTTTTATTATAATCAATGAAAAAGAAAAACAAGTTGTAATTCTGAACATAAGGTTTTTTTTTTATCTAATCGTCAAATGAGCTCTCTCGCCCAGGGAGGGACTATCAGTTTCGTACTGAATAAAATCCACGGTGTACCTTCAATAGCTCTTTACATTCCAGGGTCACGGTAGCCTAAAAAGACAGTCCTGCGACTTCGATGGAAATTAGGTTAGGGACAAAAAACTATATTTTCCTTGGTCGACTCTTTTCTATTTTTAACACAGCGCAGTTTGCTACATTCAATAGTAAGTAAATTTACTAAAGGTAGGTTGAATAGTTACCTGTATTCGCGCTTCTGTTAGGCCGATTTTCATAGCAAGTTCTTCTCTGAAACAAAAGAATGCATAATTTAATAAAACAGTTAAAAAAACATGAAATGTAAAAAACAAAAATGTCCGTCCATGAACTCTTATGAAATTATAACTACTTGTAGGTATAAGTAATTGTATAGTGACAGCAGTTTTATTATAATCTGCACTATATAGAACAAAAAATCTGAGGCTCTAAGTATATATACTACCGTCCGTGACTCTAGTGGTTTCCCGTGTTCACCAATCGAAATTATATTTTTATAGAACAAGTAATCGTGGTTCCCCGTAATATTATGTTTACCCATTCAAAAATGTATGTAACAGTTGCAAGTTTAATAACTACATGACCACATACCTACGAGAACCAACACACTAATGAAATTGTTAACAAAATTCTTAACCAACTTGATGTTGTCAGTTAATTTCGTCGTGCAAAAATGTCATCCTTGCAAATTAAGGCGGGACCGCGGGAAAAATGCCGTTGACAGTTGTTTTTTTTTTCTGCAGTTACCATAGACTAAAAATAAAACAATTATAGCCTTTTTTAATCCGCGTGTAATCTATTTATTATTGCTAATGTTATTGCGTCAATGTACATAAATAAAAGATAAAATGTAATAAACTTCAGTTGATTTTACAATGGATTATGATAATCTTGTAGCAATTAATTTACTAAAGAACTTAATTTCTGTTAAGCTGCCATTTTATCTTCATTATCTTAATGAAATAAGGAAGGATAGGATTATTTGATTGATAATTACTTGAGGAGTGGAAAATGTTTTCACCACACCTTTGTAATTTCATTCAAGAATTTCATTGAGTAAACGGATTAAGATTTTTTGGTGATTTAATGTAATCGTATTAAGTATAATGGAATTAAAAAAAATTGGGAATACCTAAATGTTATGTTACTATTTACATTTTATTGAGATTCGTTTAATCATTTCACTCTATAGTCTCTTACATTTATGTGACGTATTATCAGCCCTCAGTTGCTATTAACATATCAAAAGGCCACTTAAAAAGAAGGCAGGTGTTGGTCAGAGTAGTGTTTCCGAGAAACTGACAATGCAAATGACGTGACCCATTTTCGTATAAGTCACTTCCATGGAACTCGGATAATACGTTACAAAACCCTTTTTTGAATGAATAGGCAACTTACCGCGTAAAAACATCAGGATAATGCGTCCTGGAGAAAGCCTTCTCCAACTCTTCAAGTTGGAAGCTGGTGAAGGTGGTCCTATACCGTCTCTGCTTCCTCTTGGGGGCAAATTCGTCAGCATCGTCACTGTCAGCAGACCCTGGAGGGGGACGCTCGGAGGGTGACTGGTCGGCCCGGGACAACTCGGGGGTCGTTCGGGGGGAGTCATCTTTGGGGGGCTCTGATACCCCCATTGCGGATGCGTACTTTTGGTACTCTTGGCTTTGGGTGAAGTAATCTGGAAAAGGAAACGATTCCTGTTAAAATATCTTTGAAATAACACTAAGAAAATAGCTTTATGAAGTATACAAAAATTTAATTCAATGCAAAGATAATCAAGCCAAACATGATTTTATTAGGAAATTATTGTGTCATAAAATTTACTAGACGTATTTTCCTATCTATGTAGTAATTTATAGACTAGTTCTATATTAGTGATTATATCAACTAATAATTTATTATGATCAGATCCAATGATAGCTAATCAAACTATTTTGGGCCGTTGTTTTTTTTTGCGTTGACTATTGTAACGGTTTTGCCTGTTCAGATAAATTATATATATGTATAATATATGATTTATCCTTGGAAGTGTTCCTTCCTAAAGAAACCTGTCACTTCTGTAGACATTCATGAAAAATATGGGAATAAAATCTTTTTTTTCATTATTGGATAAGATCTATCTTGTCCATTCTTACCAAATCATCTAGCTAGACACAATGACATTAAAATAGTTTATTAAAACTTACATCTTAGATTATAGAATGTCCAGATACCTAGTAGGCCACTGAAAAGCGAAGCTAAAAAAAGGAAGAAAAATTATCCCCGTCGTTTGATTACTACCTAAATGAAGTGAACGCGTCCAAGGAAATCATTTAAATGTGAGTCAGGCACTCACTCACACATCTATAAAAGAGTGGCTTCACAAAAAACACGTAATTTTAACACATTTTAACACGTAATCTAGACATTTTATAATCTAAGACCTACATACACCTATCTATTTTTTTTTAAATCTACAGTTAATAATTTCCACAGAAGTGACGCAAAACTAAACTAAGATTAATGTTGATTATCGTCACATTGACAGTTTTAACATTGTTTCTAATAGCCCTGTAATTTATAGGAAGGCAATTATATCAGATAATAATCTAGTCTTGGCAACCGACAGCTACAGGCAACAGCTTACTTACGCTGTCAAGCGAAAAATGTATTGACAGTCGGCCATAGAGTATAGAGTTCTAAACTGTCAAGTTTTTTTTTAATAATGATAAAGCGTTGTACTATACCTTAGGGACTTCACACGCGTGCACTACATATAAATTTGTTAGTTCTTACGGAAAACGAGTTATGTGTGCAGTTAACTTAATTACAGCAAAGTTGTGGCCGTGATCTGAATCTTAATTGTCCAATCTAATCGATGGTTTTATGCTTAAATAGGTATATAACAGATTATAAAAATAAAAACACTTATTAATCATTAGTATATACGTCCAATTACCTGACTGTGTAAGTAGTAGAAGCAGTATTATAAGTATAGTAGTTATCATTAAATCTGTATTTCTGCCTATTTCAATGAGAAAATGAGCTTTCTTTTACTCCCACGGGACGTCTCACGGGTGGGACTGTCAGACTTGTACTGAATAAAATCCACGGTGATCTTCAATAGTCCTTTATGTTCCAGGGTCACGGTTACATGATGAGAAAGTCCCGTAACCCTGTTTTTTATTTTTTTATAGTGGTCAAATCATCAAAAGAGTCCTCCCACCCGTACTGGAAGAAGCTTGGTAAAATCATCAGATGAGTCCTCCCACCAGGGCAGGGCGGACTGTCAAACTTGACTGACTAAAATCCATGGTGTCCTTCAATAGCCCTTTACGTACCGTGGCCACGGTAATTCGTGAGTCCCGCGACCAAAACCCGTGACCCTGATAGGGGGAAAATGGCGTGAGTTTTTAACTGTAGGTGTGTCTAATTAATAAGAGGTCCACACCATTTCCACATAATGTATAACACCTGTTAACAAATAATTCTGATTTGACTGTCAAAGTTTTATCAAATACGCCAGCAGAGTATACTCTTTTGTCGTCTGTACCGGTTAGGGTAGCGTTCTAATCAATTTGTTTACTAATTACTGTTGGTCGTGTTGAGCGCTGCGTGTCACGATCAGTACAAAAGCGGCGATGAATTATAAATAAGGCTTGCTGCGAAATTGACGAGTTAATCTTCAGGTAAATGGCAGTTTTGTACCGAGTTTTCATTTTGCAAGTAAACGATAATCAATTTAGTTTAGTTTTTGCTATGGAAAATTACTGTTTTCATAGAAACACGGTCCATTTTGTTAAGTGTCAACAGTTTTGTTACATTTAAAAAAGAACTAGTTATATTTTATAGTAGAAGTGACTTTCTCATCGAATTTTCCTCTCACTCTGGTTGAATCTCGAGGGACTTTCAGATTCATACTGACTAAAAACCATCTTGTTCATTCAATTGCTTTTTACGTTCCAGGGCTGTAAAAATCTCGCAACCCCGACAGGAGAGCTAATGGCCTTCTTTTAAGGTGAGATTTTAACCCATAAAGTATTTGAGTAGCACTTTGTTTGTCCCGTTCGTGACTTTTCTTTTTTTTTTCTACACTGCACTGACACATAACCTTAGAATATAAAATGTCCAGATTCCGTGTTCGAAATAAAACGTAACGTTTTTAGTGAACCCACTTTTTTATAAAAGTGTGTGTGAGCGCCACGCACACACTTAAATGATTTCCTTAGAGATGTTCACTTCTGTTACGTAGGAATCGAACGACGGAGCTAATTTTTCTTCCGTGTTTTTGGCTTCAATTTTCAGTGGCCTTCTAGGAATCTGGACATTTTATAATCTAGGTACATAAATCTAAGCTCAAAATACAAGCAAACCAATTCTATTTATAAAAAAAGTCACATAAAAAAAATACCTATCGTGATTTGAAACGATTACCGATAATTCCGACCTCCGTTTCTAGTAATCAATTGTGTCATTTAATTCAGTTAATGGCATTAAGTTAATTGGTCACTGATTATGGTGTTATGTCTGTAATTGATCAGTTATAATGGGGCTGGAGGAGAACAACACGTTTATAATTGTTTATAATGATTTTTGTTTGTGTTTGTTCTGGTTTTTCATGAAGCCTTGAATTATCAAAGGCTGGGTATGTAGACTCTTTTTAAGGACTTCGGTTTTGATATTGGATTTATGTGTGAGTAGAGGTGGATAAAACGCACTGAAAGTAATTGTATAATTTAAATTTTTGATTTGGCAAGGTACGTAACATGTAGAACAGCCATACTCAAAGTGTGCTCCGCGGAGCCCTGGGGCTTCGCAACGCCATTATGGGAGCTCCGCGAAAATAATACTTCTTGTCACAATGGCTTTGGTTCTTCTTCCGTTTCTAACAACTTATTTGTGTGAAACAGGATTCTCGGTATGCATATACCAAAACAAAATACCTAACAGATTGAATGCCGAACCTGATACAAGACTGATGATGATTCAATGATGCAAGAAAGCGGTTTAAAAGTTTTTGCATTTGGTTTTTTAAGTCCGTCATCTTAACTCGTTACACCTCTGCCTGACGCTGATGAACGCTTACCGAGAAAATATTTAGAGAAAATTCTAACCTGAAAAGGTTTACCGGTCATTTTTGAGAAGAATATTTGACGCCGTATCACATGTCCCTTTTCTTTCATATCATTCTTCCTCACATCTCCATACATCTCTAATTAGGCCTTTGTCTCTCTCTCGTTTTCGCTGCCTAGTTAGTAGATCGAGCAATTCTTATGTAAATCATAGGAAATACGAACAATAACTCTGTACCACTATCAGATTATCATATCAAATGACGTAAACCAACGGAAATCAAGTCAGAAGTAATACAAAAACAACTAAATCCAAGTAAAAGAGATCGCGTGCGATAAAATTAACAAATTGCAGAAATGAACTCGCAGATTACCGCGAATTCGCGGAAGTCTTTATTTTAATTAAAATAAGTGAGACTTTTACGTTTACATTTTAATTCTTAAATGAAGACTTTTTTGTAGACTGTAGTTGTGTAATTGCGGTAACGAGTTATAGAGTTTTGATAAAAAGGGATTTTGTAATCCAGTATAAGAATTTTTGTTTCGTTTTGACTCTCACAGGATTAGTCTTGGCTGTCGAGAGAAACAAATTTGTGACCTCAAACAAGATTTGTTCAAAAAGGTCGCTAGTGCATTCTAGAACATTTACTAAAAATGGCGCGCGTTGGTTAACAACTTTATAAAAACTTCTTTCTTCTTCTTCCGTCCTTCGCAACACTGTGCGTCCTCCTTTCGTTTCCTACGGAACCTGTCCATTTCGTCGAGGTTTGCCGCGACCTCGCCTCACTGTCTCAAGGCACCCGTTTTGTGCTACATACATATTTTGACCTATAGTTTGTCCGTCGTGCAGCAGACATGTCGTGCATAGTCCCATTTGAGTATGGTAGACTTTTAAGCCACGTCAGCTATGTTTAGTTTGGACCGTCTTACTGAAGGGTGCATTGTGGACGACAAGACTTTCATTGACAGGAAAATAGAGAAAGTTGGTTCCTTAAAAAAAAGATATACAAAACTAATTGGGTCTTAATAAAATTTCCCCTCCAGTTAACTAACGTAAACTATTATATGCCATTGTTTTTTTGACGGGGCCTGTTGAGGGCCAAAGCCTGCCGGGGTCGCGGGACTTACGAATTACCGTGACCCCGGTACGTAAAATGCTAGTGAAGGACACCGTGGATTTTAGTCATTACAAGTCTGACAGTGCCTCCCGCCCTGCCCTGGGTGGGAGGACTCATTTGATGATTTTACCACGAAAAAAAAAGTGTCCATGGTGGAAGTCAAGACTTTCATTGACAGGAAAATAGAGCAACTTTAAAAAGAAGATTTACAAAACTAATTTAAAAAAAAATATTGGGTGTTAATACTCGTAAAATTTCCTCTCCAGTAAACTTAAACTGTTAATTGCATTTTTTTTACAATTAAACAACTAAATTCACAACAACGTTAATCACCGTTTTGATATGACAAAAACTCGTTCCACATTAATTAATCACTTTCACTTGAATCTTATGTTACTTTTCTTTCTATCTTTCCTACACTTTCCTTTCTAAAATTAGACAAAGTTGATGATATTTCATGTCACTTAAGTGTGCAGCGTAAAAGTAAAGAATAGAATTAAAAATGAGCCAGAGCTTGAAATAATTACTATTAGAATAAAATTATTTTGCTAAAAACGTGGCCAAGTGCGAGTCGGACTTGCGCAAGTAGAATTTAGTACAATTTATTTTTAGTTTTATTATTTTTTTGTTATAGTGGCACAACACAAAAACACACTCTGTGAAAATTGCAACTGTCTACCTATTACGAACCATGAGATACTGGATCTCAAGGCAACCCGCTGACAGACAGACGGACTGTGGAGATTTATTAAATGGGTCACGTTGGCTATTTACACTTCGAGTACGGAACCCTAAGAATGAAAACACTAAACGTTGCTAGAAGCAACTAATGCAAAAATATGAATTAGGTTCTAATTACCTCTTAGTTTTACTGAAAAACAAATCTATAAATTACATGTAAAAATAAAAAACAAAATTATCACAAAAAAAACTCCGTTTCACGTATTAATCACTCACTTTCACTCACTCTCGTATCACTTTTTTTCTAATTTACTCTTTCTTAAACTTGTTTTCCTCACGTAGTACATAGATGATGGCTGGTATATGAATGAGTATACAGGGTGTCCCAAAACTCAACGTCAAGCCGAAACGGGGTGACAGGATTGATCATAACCATCACGAGAAAAATCTGAAAAAAAATCTATCCCATGCAGTTTGTAAATTATGGGCATTTTAAGAAAAACCTAGAAATTTGATCAAACTGTACCATTTTTCGGTTATTGTGGTTATTCTTTTTTATTTTTGTTCATTTGAACTTTGGAAACGTAATCCTAAATAACATTTCTAGAATCCCAATAAAAAATAATGACACAATTGCCTCAAGTTTCCGAGAATTGAGACTATTTGTTAAACTACGAATTTAAAATTTTCAAGATTCGTCGACTTTGACAGGCCCTCCTATAAAAAAAATGTACTAGAGTGCCTTGGCAAGTGGCATTAAAAGTTGGCGCATTTAATCAGAATTCTAAAATGGTACAATACTTGTTAGTTCCATACAATAGAAAAGAGTAAAAAAATTAAAACCTCAAGTAACCCGATTTTTGCTATCACATTTTACTCAGTTAAAATGTTTTTAATTCGCACAAGCTCTAGGTAGGTTCTTAATTTTAAGACAAAATGATGAGAGAGATGGATAATGGGTATGGGTACGCATTTCGCAGTGCAAGTAAGAGATTTCCTTGACCAGGAATATCCGGGAAGGTGGATTGGACGTTCAGGCACTATCTTGTGGCCCGCCCGTTCACCAGATTTAAATCCCCTGGATTTTTTCTATTGGGGAGTTCTCAAAGAAAAAGTTTACTCAAAGCCCATTGATCACGTAGCCGACCTGCGTGAACGCATTTCTCAAGCAGCTGAGGCGATCAACTCTCGAAGATATGCCCGACTTATAAGTAGATCTTTTTTAAGAAGATGTAGGGCTTGTATTGAGGCTGATGGTAAACAATTTGAACATTTATTGTAATAAAAATGTTTTTTCTCTATCTGACTTTTAGTCCAACAAACCTAATTATTTTACTAACTTTTTTTCACTTTGGTAAAAGTGGCGTCACTATCTGTCTCGCTCACTCATGACAAACATACCCATTATCCATCTCTCTCATCATTCTGTCTTAAAATTAAGAACCTACCTACAGCTTGTGCGAATTAAAAACATTTTAACTGAGTAAAATGTGATAGCAAAAATCGGGTTACTTGAGGTTTTAATTTTTTTACTCTTTTCTATTGTATGGAACTAACAAGTATTGTACCATTTTAGAATTCTGATTAAATGCGCCAACTTTTAATGCCACTTGCCAAGGCACTCTAGTACATTTTTTTTATAGGAGGGCCTGTCAAAGTCGACGAATCTAGAAAATTTTAAATTCGTAGTTTAACAAATAGTCTCAATTCTCGGAAACTTGAGGCAATTGTGTCATTATTTTTTATTGGGATTCTAGAAATGTTATTTAGGATTACGTTTCCAAAGTTCAAATGAACAAAAATAAAAAAGAATAACCACAATAACCGAAAAATGGTACAGTTTGATCACATTTCTAGGTTTTTCTTAAAATGCCCATAATTTTCAAACTGCACGGGATAGATTTTTTTTCAGATTTTTCTCGTGATGGTTATGATCAATCCTGTCACCCCGTTTCGGCTTGACGTTGAGTTTTGGGACACCCTGTATATTCTATGAAACACGGTAGAGATAAGGGCCGATATTGCAGTTCTTTCGATTTTATCATAGCGAATTGGACTTCATGTCGTATGTTCGTAACTGTTCTATTTTAATTTTTAATTGCTTATCATTCAGATGTGATGCGCGTTTCAATGTGAAGATGGTTAAGCTGCGTTTGCCGCGGTTAGTTTATTGATGGGTTGCCATTTTTTAAGTGAAAACTTTAGCGGCGTTGTGCACTTTTTTGGAATGGGTTAAATTCGGGTCAGGACACGTGACCTGATCGAAAATTCGTAAGACGGCGCAGGGCGCTTGCGCGAATGTTCGTGTGTGTTAATTACTATTCAAGTTTTCACTTCTGCCGGCACTCCCAGAGTGCAACTCGTCGTTTTTTTTATTATTAAAACAGTCTTACGCTTAAAAGCCGGACAATATTGTATACCTAATCAAATAGTAGAATTGAAGAACTCTTAGTACATAATTTTCTTCTACTCATAGCTACTATGTCCTAAAAGCCAACGTAGACAAATTGTCCACAGAAAAGACAAATTGTGCATAGACAGAGTAAACAGAAAGTCAAATCTTTGACTTTCTGTTTACTTTGTCTATGGGTATCACTTCTGTGACCCTGATGCTAGCAAACAACACTGACAGTAACAGTACTAGGATCTGATTTTTTATCGAAAAAAAATATAGGCATCGCTTATGCATGTTGGTTTTATTTTTTTGCCAAATATACAACTTAAATTAAGTTTGTATTATAGGGACAATCAGTGACGGTACAGATGACGCAGAGTTTGAGCGTTCGGCTGCTGCGCTGCGTGGGTCGGGTTCGATCCCTGCATTGACCAAATATTTGTATGATCTGCAAGTAATTGTTTTTTTTGGCTGGTCTGGGTGTTTGTGTATGAGTTTATTCCTAGTGGAACGTTTAAAAAAAACAAGTATTTGCAAATTTAACGTTTACGTCGCACAATCGTGCCTCTGAATCCGAAGTGAGTTTCTCTATCATTTTTTTTCGGATTCTATATTTCAAAATACCTACCTACTGCATTAAAAAAACAATGTGGCGTGACAGCTTACGCGTAATTAAAATGACTCATTATCTCATTACTAATTTGAGTAAAATGTTCAATATGTTTATCATATCATGAAAGTTTTCCTGGAGAAGTGTTTATCTATACTAAGTCTATACTTATAAGGTTAGTGCGATTGTCAAAAATTAACTCTTCAAAGATATTGATTTTTCTGTCAAACGTAGTATACTAGTATGTGTAATTTTTTTTATTCATACAAATGTAAATTAACGCGATAAATTAACGGAATTTCCCGTTAGTGTGACATATTATTTTAAAATATACGCTTCATTCTCTAAATAAGCTATAATTGTGTCTTTAATACCCTCCTGATGGCGTTATTGTCAAAAGGTGTTTCAAAAAGTTTCTATGATAAAATCCTTTTCTATGATGTCTATTCACTTATTAAATATCTAAGAAAGAGTCACGATCAATTTTATTCCGTCTAATCAATCTCCAAATTAAATCTTATTACATGAAACGAATAAACAGATCATAGATTTGCCAACATTAGATTACATAGACCATTTAATACATAACATGGTAACAATGCTTGTCCAATTTAGATGTATTGTAGATAATCCATTAACAATAGTTTTTGTTTGAGTACACACGGAACTCTGAGAGATCCGAGCACTTATCAAAACGAGCGGCACTTTTATTTATCCGACTAACCAAGTTCGGGTTATCACCACACTGATTAACCAATTAGGTACCGTTTAGATATCAATCTAGATTATCAATTTAATGATTACCCATATCTGGGTAATGCAGTATTCGATCTAATTAATTTAACAAATAAAATCTGATCTAACAACAAAAGTACCGAAAGATTAGATTCCGCGATTAGATGACAATACCGACTGTAATCGGTGATAACATATTTAGATATATCGGACGATTTGCCGACGTTTGCGATCTTGAAAATAATAGAATCGACTCCTGATAGCGCGATTTGAACGCGATAACTGAATATAACATTTATTTTTATTTAATTTACATTTTGTATTTCGGTTTCCATTTGTGATTATCATCAGGGAATCGGGTCGATTAGGAAAATCAATTAAAAATGGGAAAATCTTTTGATAACTAATTACGGTGGCTGATGTCTGATTTTAATCAGTGTGTGGACTGAATTTCCTGTTAAAAATATGAAAAGGTTTTAATTTTTTTTTCATTCAATGCTAGAAAAGTAAATTATTAAAAAATGTGTTCTCTGAGTGAAAGGGACCGTTGAACTTGAATGACTTAAAAACCACCATGTTTTTTTTAGTTTTCCTTCGTGTGTCAGCGCCTAACCTAACCTGTAACCTCTTGAGACATTCGTTTCGTCATATTCAGTAACGGCATATTGCTGAAAGTTTTTAGAGGCGCGCGTGGAACACAACGCGCCGTCGATTCGGGCCTTGCCCTTGATCGGACGGTGAGCTAATTTATGACTCGCCGTCCGCAAGCGCTTCCTAAACAAACAACAATTTACTACATCATCATTATTGACAGTTCTATTCCACTCATTTATAAGCCTCCTGGCTTTTGTACCATGTTTCCCTCGCTCGCAGTCTTATCCAGGGTTTACCCGCGATTCCTAAATATCGTCCAATCCGTCTCAAGGATGTATTACTTCCAACAAACTCTTTATTAATCCTGAGCATGCTACTGTCAAATCAATATTGAATTTATGACATTTAATCTGCGATACAAACCATTTTGAATACATTTTACGACTCAGATTACATAGACTTGGAAAAACCATTCGAGAATAATAGTCATTTTCCCATGTTCCGCAAAAAACACGTAGTTGTAGGTAACATATAAATGAGTTTACATTTAATTTATATAACAGAGGGAAAGTGACAGATTTTACTCAGATTACATTAGTAAGTGAAGTTCATCAATACATAAGTAATGCAAAAACCGCTAAATAGATTTTAATGAACCTATATAATTATGGGAAGAACTTGAATGTGTATTTGCCATATTATCATTAGTGTTACTTTGTAGAAAGTTGTTATATTACGGAAAATGTAGTGAAAACATTCTCTCATGACTTTTCCGTCAGGCAATTCTGCATAACATAACGGTGGGTCTACGTTAGACGGGCAACTTTTATGCCTTTGTCAAACAGACAGGCGAAAGCGAAGCGTTTCCGAAGCGATATCGAACCGAAGCGAGACGTCAGACCGATAGTTCTGTCACGCTATCGGATCGCTTTCGCTGTTCTATGTGACTGGACTTAAACAATTCCATACATTACAAATAAAAACGTCACGCTTCGCATTCGCAACGCCTGTCTGTTTGACAAAGGCTTTGGTTCGTGCTTAGTCAAACACTGGGGTTCAAAGGAATTTGCACTGCGTTCGAGGATAGTGAGATGATTTCAATAGATTCAGTTGGTGTATCTGTCTGATTTTAAAGGTCTTAACATTTTTTTATCATACTTCACATTAAAATGGAAAAAAAGAAGGAAACAATACGGTGGGTAGTAGTAGTATTTCCCCGAAATGTAACAATCACGGTAAACAATCATTAATATTATGTTTCCTAAAATTAAATGCGTCATGTACACTGAAAATAATTTTACCAATATTCTTCCTTCTTCCATATAATTATGTTTATGTACTATTAATAAACCATATTTGTTTTCCGGGATAGAAACCATCTGTATGTAAGTGACCATTATCCATTGGATATTTAATAAAAAAAGGCCTCAAATCCACGGTGTCCTTAAACAGCCTTTTACGTTCCGGGGCCACGGTTACCTGATAAGACAGTCCCGCGATCCCGGCATGCTTTGGCCCTCTTAAAGGGGCTCCGTCATAACATATGAGACCTAAGGTAAAGCGAGTTCGAAAGATAGAAGGAGATGGAACTCCAACACCAACGGAACACAGTTAATTCTATTCGGCGTCGGATTCCGATAGGATTGGGGATTGAAAGCATCACAAATTATCGATGAACAATCAGAGAATCATTGCTAGAAAATTCGTCATCATCAATCTCTTGTCCATATTTACTCGTCATCTCAGTGTAATCACATCCATTCCTGTCACATCACCCTAAACTTCAAAATTTATTGGCATCATTCCTTTTCAATTTCCGAAACGTTTTTTAAAATATGGATTACTGATATATTCTCTTTATACTCTGAACAACTTTCTTCGAAAATATTCTCTCATTTTCAAATCAGTTTATGGTTTGTATTGTATTTTCGACACTACAGACAATGTATAATATTTAAATAATTCTGGGACGGGCTAAGTCTGGATGGATTGCTAAAATGACGGACAGCGGTCATGGCCGATCGTATCCGTCTAGTTATGTCCAGTTGGGTGGATACCCTATCCATTGTTTCCTAATAAACGGGGCGTTACCGTGTCCCCAATAAATGACACGACGAAAAACAATAGTATCGCATTTAAGTTTTAACAATGTGCCAACAAAAACTTTGTTAAAATGACGTTAGACACTTGATTAAAAATCTATATTTAGCAAGTTTCCTGTTCCTTGACGTGTGTCAGAGGAAAATGCACCTAAATGACGTGTGACTTCGTATTAATAAAGTGAATACTATATTTCCCCGACTTGATAGATTTTAGTGCAAAGATAAGGATTATGAGTAAGATGGCATTTTGTTGGGGATCGGCGGAAATGAGTGATGTATTTCATTATTTTATATTGCTCATTCGTTCGTAGTCATCTCGAGTATGCCTCTCAAATCTGGAACCCTAAATACAATATCTATATCGCTCGATTAGAGGGCATACAAAGAAAATTCTTAAGGTACATTCAATTTCGTTCCAATTTATATATACAAAATTATTTTAAACGATGCAAAAGGTTTCATATTCTTCCTTTATATGAACGTAGAAGAATTTCCGATTTGGCCTTTTTAGTTAAGATTGCAAACGGATCCAGTGATGTTCCTGAGTTGCTAGGCAAAATTGGGCTGCGCGTACCTTGTTTGTTTTTGCGTAAATCTCGTTTGTTACATATACCAACGACAAGGACAAATTATAGACAAAACTCGTACATGATTAGAGCTAGCCGTGAGTACAATGCGACTTGCCAGGTTATCGATATCGACATTTTTAATATAAGTGTGTCTAAACTAAAAAATACTCTCTGCAACCACTTCTTTAAAACCCCCTAACCTACAGATGTATTTTTGTCAAATTGTCCTTTTTTATTTCTTGTAATGTTTTGGACTAATCCTTACCACCGTTTTCTTAGTTTAATTTCTTTCAGTTCAATGTTATATTAGCTATTTGTGAAAACTTGTAATTGGCCATATTGTTGTTATTGTTTATGCTACTGTGTCTGTCTAGCTGTAAGTTTTCCTAAAATAATAAAATAAAATAAAATAAATTATTATTTTGTAGTCATGATGATGTAATATAGATAAAGGATAATCATGTGTTTTATAAACTAGTGGGCTAGTTAAAGTGATAACGATTCGGTCTATTTAATTTAAAAAAAAGTATTGGTAGACAAGATGATGGTTATAAAGGAGGTCATTACAAAGACGTGTAATATAGAAGTATGAGTCATGATATGCTGCGTTAATCTTAAATTAATTGGGATAAAGAGAAATATAACAATGATGTTGTATTTGGAGGACAAGGTCAACTTACCTATATTTGTCAATGATCTTGTCGATACCATTTATCGATATGATTAAGATGATCCTATTTAAAAATCAAAGACAACTGGCAATCACTGTCAAAGTTTTTATTTGACAGTGAATGTTATTTGTCTATCCTCGAAATGAGCATAAACAAGTCAGAACAACAAAAGTGCACTTTTAAAATAACATTAGGGTCTTTTTTATCATAGTGTACTCATCAAAGGACTGACAAACGTGTACTGACTAAAATCCACGGTATCCTATACTATGGTCGCGGGACTGTACGAATTACCTTGACCCCGGAACGTAGTCTGACAGTCCCTCCCGCTCTGCCCTGGGTTGGAGGACTCATTTGATGATTTCACCACGATAAAAAAAAACCTATACTAATAGCCCCTTTTCCAGGATCACAGTTATCTGATGGGTCAGTCCCGGGACCTAAAATTAGGGCTTAACCATCTTTAATTTAGGGTTGCTGGTTCTAAACCGTCTTTTGCTTCCAAACGTTAGTATCAGCCAACATCTCACTATCCATTCCATCTTCTTTAAAGTCTATATGAAAAGTAGAAACCGCTGTTCTTGGCAGTAGGCCCATGATTCTTTTTAAATAGTCTTTTTAACCTAAGCTACAATCTTGTATACTGAGTTAGTTAATAGAAACTAAGCATAGCGACTGCCTGCCATATTTAATAGCCGTCAGTGAGTCATAACTAGCAACCCAGTTGTGATACCTGCCGACAGGTATCTGTTGCTAAGTTGGCAGCTTGATTGTCTAGAATTAGAAAATTCTTTTTTTTTGTAAGCCTGTATTTCTTTCACGTTGCACTTCAAGTGACTTTTTTGTCCTACGCCCTTCACGTTCGTAGCATGACCTTATTGGTAATCTGAAATCTCTATTTCACCAAAAATCGTTGCCCCACACTAGGAATTTCTTCCTATGTCGTGTGTGCGTTTAAAAACAGAAACTCACATACATATACACACAGACCCGGAACAACTACTTGCAGATCATACAAATATTTGTTCCGTGCGGGGATCGAACCCGCAACACGCTGCGGAACAGTCGATCGGTAAGCCACTGCGCCAACCGTGTCGCAATATACAAAGTTACTTATATAGGGGAAAACGAATGTGGCCATTGTTGGCGTATAACATGGTCAAAGCCGAGGGCCATGTAACCATGTTGTACGCTCGCGTGTGGTTCCGAGCAGTCAGTTTGACTAGGGCAAAAAGGGCATATTATTGGTAAAATAGAGATTATCAATAAGGTCATATTTTTGCGTATCAGTCGAATTCAGTCTTATTCAGTCATCTAAACGACTGGATACATTTCTTCATTTTTAACAAAACCATGCTAAGAACGGTAGAAAACTTTATACATTCTGTCATTTTCTCTCATGAACAAAATCCATTTTTACGATGTCAGACTTATACTGACTAAACTAGTAAAAATTACGTCGACTTAATAAGACTTCTGCTACTCTGGTCTGGTCAGCACGCGGGCATGCCAGGCTTACGGCTCCTGTCCCGGGGAGACACCGCTTTCACTTTTATCTTCCATAGCTTTCTATCCTGTGTAATGTACAGGTTTTCCGCATTTTACTGTACAGCGTACTCAAAGTGTTATAACGTTAATTGTATAGAACCTGTAAAGCGCTTCTAATCTACGAATGAGGAGCTAATTTTTGACCACCAGTGGTCCGTGCACCATCGGTTAAGAACCACCGGTCTACACGATGAGGAAGAAGAATTGCTGGAAAAAGGCCATCCCATTTCTTCTTCCAAACTATCTTGTGCGATGACTGGCCATGTAGTCCTACGAACATGAACAGATCATCACACCACCTTTGCAGCGGTACCTGTTTCAAAATTAATCTTGATTTCGCTTAAAACTATAAAGATTTGGTTTGTTAATTTTGTAATGCATTACCTTGCACAATAAAATATTTTGCCGACAAAATGTCTTCAATCATTGGTGGCAATCAGCTGATTGATAACGATTACTAATATAATATACGTCATTTAGATTAAATCTCGCCTGACCTAGAACAGCGCTTACTGTTTACAACTGCACCGTAAGGAAACTGGCTCTTAAAGGATGGAAAGGTATTTTTTTTTCCGAAAACGTTTTTATAAAACGTTGCCCCACTAGGAATTTCTTCCTGTATCGTGGGTGCGTTTATAAACATAGAAACTTAAATACAAAATCCCCCAGACCCAAAACAACTACTTGCAAAACATACAAATATTTTTTGAGTGCGAGGTTTGAACCGGCGACATGTTGCGCAGAGTTACTTTTAGCACCGCCCTATACGAAAACAATTTGTGATATCAAATAGTCACTCGAGGATTCACGAAGTAATAAAATAAAGTTACGTGATACAGAAATATCTAAAATAGTATGTGATGCAAAAAAAGGGGACGGAGATGTATGCAATTTACCAAAGGAGTAAAAAAGGCCTTTTTTGATTTTTTTAAAACTTAAAATTTTAATTGTTTATGGTTAAAGGATAGCTAGAGCTGGGCTTCCTATCACTACTTTTTATAAATAAGCAGTACTTTTTTACTCTGGTATTATATGCTTGTTGTTTCCATGTGTGTGTATGTTTTATTGTGTGTACTGTACATGCATACATGGTAAAATAAGTAATTTGGAATTGACTTTTAAGTAGTCTGTATTTCCATCACTTAACCCATCACTAGTTCGGTTTATTAAACGCACCTTTTATTTATTTTTATAAAAGTGACATTTTATAAATCGAACAAGTAGAAAATGCAATCACAAACGTCAAAGCCTGTCCTCATTCCTCAAACAGATATTTATCTCTATTAGGATTACAATTTTAGATATATGCAATTAACCCTATAATGCACTTCACATAATGTAGGGCAATTTGTGGCAAATAGCGCCACAATTAATATTTGATTATATTTCTAGTATTCCACTCAATCGAGTACTATCGGGCAATCTTGTTTGTTCACTGTATTTTATTACTGCTATTAATAACTAGCTATCATTGTTGAATCATGGGTATTTTTTTTGCTAAGTAGCAACTTTGTCCCATCGTGCTGCTCGACGAGGTGGGCAAGCTCTTTGAAAGAGTTATTGCAGACCGCCTCGTCGGGCACCTGAATCGGGTGGGCCCGGACCTCTCGGAGAGCCAGTTTGGCTTCCGGAGGGGGCGCTCGACGGTGGACGCTATCATGCGCGTAAGAGCCCTCACGACGGGGGATGCGGTATCCCGGGGCAGGGTCGTCTTGGCGGTGTCTTTAGACATCTCCAATGCCTTCAACACCCTGCCCTGGAGTTGCATCAGGGAGGCACTCCGGTATCACCGGGTGCCGACCTACCTCCGTCGCACGGTCGAGGACTACCTGACGGACAGGGCCGTCATCTACCCCGGTCACCGGGGAGGGTGGAACCGGCGAGAGATGTCGTGCGGTGTTCCACAGGGATCGGTCGTGGGGCCGCTCCTGTGGAACATCGGCTACGACTGGGTGCTGCGCGGCGACCTCCCTGACGGTCGATGTCGTCGGCGTAATATGTTACGCCGACGACACGCTCGTCCTGGCGGAGGGAGTGTCGCACCAGGCGGCGGCCGACCTGGCGACGCAAGCGGTGGCGACAGTCGCTCAAAGGATCCGGCAGTTGGGACTCGACGTGGCGCTGCACAAAACAGAGGCCATGTGCTTTCATGGCCGTCTGAACGCGCCACGTTCAGAGTCCCACATCACGGTGGAGGGGGTT